>CM062292.1:104253956-106888274 GCA_031216915.1 Pictodentalium vernedei | reverse complement strand
ACTTCAGTTTGAACGCCTCAAGAATTTGTTTCAAAGCCTCTAGACCAAAATACTAAGTTATATTACGTTAATTTAACCCGGCGGGGCGAACTGAGCGGACCGAAAAGCATTCAGACGATAAAATGGCTGACTTTTCAAACACGTGTTGTTTGGAAGTTGTGAAAAAATAATGCCCTCGTATTTAAAAAACACACTTTCTGGTGTGTTCTTTCATATGATATTGATGAATAAATAGTCAAAACATACGATCACTGTTTTTTCTTTCATTCGAATGCGCGTTTCTTTATCCATTTAACTCAGAAATGCATGTCCGATCAGAATATCGATTCACCCCAAACAGCCGACTTTGTGGTGAGAGAACCCCCAACCGTAAAATTGGCTTTTGACTGATTTCTGATGTTCTGCTGTTGCGGAAATAACTTCTGTTTGAAGTAATTTGGATATCACTGATGGACATGGCTGCCTTTTTATTTGTTTATTTTTTATAATAATTTTACCAATTAACAGTAAAGGTGGGGGGGGGGGGGGGGGGCAATTCAGATACAATTTTTTTTGCCCAACCCCACTTTTGAAAATGAAAGCAGTTTTCATCATTTAATTATTAGTTAACCCTTGGCTGCATTCACTGGTAGGTTAAACAGATAGATCTGTAATAAGCCCAAACAAGCCCAACTGAAAAAAATCTTCTTTTTTTTTTTTGCATCAACTTAATTATTATTGCTCAGGTCGTGAGCTCTCGTTGGACCGAGCTCCTTCCATTTAAGAGTCTACAGACATGTTTTTTCCGGAAATCATTTTTAAAAAATAATTGAATCTGCCTTGGGATCGGGCAATCATTTTCTGAATTGAAAAAAAAATTAAGCCTATGTATGATTTCATTGTCACTTTTAACCGAAACTCGGGACCCGGGGCAAAGTAGGCCTGTATAGCTCCAAACTGTATTGGAGGACATTTTGTTGGGAGGGAGGGGGGGGGGGGGGGGACTTATCCTGCTGAATCCTTCATGACATTCATTGATAGACCTTGAAATACTCTGCTTCTCTTAGCTACCAGGGATTTCTGAGTAGAAGTGCTCGTCAATTTTGCTGCCACAAACGCAAGATACCATAGGCTATATTTCCATAAAATAAAAGACGGGTGGAGTTAAGACTGAAGGCTTTAATACTTTTCGTTCTCAGTTTGATGCGCAGAGGATTTTACACGCACAGACCAGGTCTATTCTTGTGCAAGTGTTGATCTGTTCACATCCATTTGCGTCTCCACACACTTGTTTCAATTTTCTTTTACTTTTGTCGATTTGAAAAAGGGGGGGGGGGGGGGGCACGGTGGCTCAGTTGGTAGAGTTGCAGGCTGCAAGCCGAGAGGTCCAATACCCACCTGCGGCAACTGCGTTGTGTCCTTGGGCAAGACACTTCACCCCGATTTGCCTACATGGGGGCACGATGACGCTGTGTACTGAGGCGTACTGCACGTCGATGGTGTGCATGTCTTCAACCAATCTACCCCTGCCTGTGCTGCGGTGCAAAGTTCAGAGTTACGATGTTGGGGAGCTGACAGCTGCTCGTCGTTGCTCGGTGGTTCTCTCCGGGTACTCCGGCTTCCTCCACCCGTAAAACTGTCACGGTCACGATTAGCCATTGTGCATAAGTATGTGACCTTAAACACCAATAAATTAAATAAATAAAGGGGGGGGGGAGGGGGGGGGTGAATTCGGTTCCTTTAAGTACATGTAGCCTACTCTGTGTTTTCTTTGGAATTACGGTTATGGATTTAACCCTTAATCTTGTGTTTCCATTTTGTCTGTAAAGTTAACTTTAATGTCACCGAACGTTCGATAAATTAATAGAACTTTTCGGATCCACGCAGCGTCAAATGTCAACATTGTGTCAGTCACAATATTTTTCATTTTTATTTCCGATTTCAATTGCATGTGAGATTGCTGCCTACACTGCCTCAGTCTGAGTATTTTCATTCTGATCACACGTTAGAGGTTGAATAATATTGCTTTTTTTAAATCTTTTAAAGTTTTTTTTAAATGCTGACGAGACTCAACCAGCCCACAAACTCGCTCAAAAGCCGATTTCTGAAACCCACAATATGATCAGAAATCTAGTTTACCATGCGTTTCCCATGGCGTTTGCAAATGGGCCACAACGGCGTCTGTCGGTGGAGGGAAGGGTGTCAGAAACAATATCCACGTGTCTTTTAATTTTATGTTTTAATTTTCAAGTTTGTTTTATCTCCGGCAGCACTTCAAAAGAGTTACGGGAGCACATTGTTTTATTGGTAATCGAGACTTCCAGTGTAAAAAAAAAAGTCACTAATCTTTTTCACCCTTGAACGCGGTATGGACACGGTGATTTATTCATTCATAATTACACCGTGTGACACGGTGTCTGCCGGTGATTTTTTAAAAAACGACCACCGCGTTGGGTGTTTGAGACGTAATACACTTGGCACGTACTGTATTGTAAAACACTCATGCACATTCGCGCACTCGTGTTTGTACAATGTCCCTCACCTCTCATGAATTATTTCACATAACCAGTCCAGTCAAGCAAATACTCTCTATGCAATCATTGCTACAGATGATCAAGAGCATGGGGACCAAATGGGATGGATCAGTTGTGGATACTCCAGGCAGGTTGTTTTGTACACAAGTTGATTTGAGGCTTTGAAGGAAAATTGGGATGGGCCAACAGGATGTTGGTGTCAAAAAGGTGTGTTTTCAAGCACTGCCGTTAATCATAATTATTAATATAACAATGAGCCTATGTGGGAGTGTGGTGGCTCATTGTTTACAGCATTTAACTTCAAACTCAAAGGTTCACAGGTTTGATCACCGCTGAGGGTAACTGCCTTGGGGCATGGTGGCACTCTGTAATAAGGCATACTGCATGTTAATGGTGCACTTGTCTTCAACCAATGCTAACCCTGCTTGTGTGGAGTTAGTACATTGAGGAATCTGTCAGTTGCTTGCCATTGCTTGGTGGTTCTCTCTGGGTACTCCAGCTTCATCCACTTGTAAAACCATCCAACAGGAGGTGACCCTGGCTGTTGAAAGTGTTGTTAAATCTCAATGAATAAATAAATATTCCTTTTTTCAAATGGTTGCAATGGGAATGTGTGAAGGGGAAGATAATTATATTTTGATACAAACTTTAAAGGAAATGCATAAATGTGTTATTAAAGAGTTTGAACAACTTCATCAATTTTAATGTGATGAAAATTCAGTAAATAAATGTTATGTTTATACATGTAGGTAGTTTTATTTTTTATACATGTAGGTAGTTTTTTTTTTTTTTTTGGTGGTGGGTGTGTGTGTGTGGGGGGGGGGGGGGGGGGGTGGGGTGGTGGTGGTGGATATCTTAGGATAACATCTAGGACATCTTCCTGGGGGGGGGGGGGGGAGTGTATAGGAGGAAGGGAGGCTATTAAAGTGGCTGGTGGTCCATCCGTTGTCTGTCCCACATTGGTTTCCTCACGATAACTTTAGTTATAGTTGGTCAAATCAAATTAAATTTGGTGCGTAGGTGTATCAACATAAAATACTGATCAAGTTCGAACCTGGGTCCGATCCAACAATTTATGTCAGAGTTATGTCCCTTTTTTACTTTGAAAATTCATTTTTCTTGGTTTCCCGATGATAACTTAAGTTATAGTCGACCAATCAAATGAAATATGGTATGTAGGTGTATCAACATAAAATACATGATTCCCATATTTGTGGGAAGACCCATTTCTTCAATGCTCAATCTCCCTAAGACGGCCGACGCCCCCAGTGCTTGTCGCAAGTCAAGTCCAACTTGGTGTGCAGTCCGACAATTTTTGCCAGAGTTTTCACCCGTAAGTCCAACTTGGTGTGCAGTCCGACAATTTTTGCCAGAGTTTTCACCCTTGTTCAACTTCAAAAAATTAATTTTTCTTTGGTTTCCCGATGATAACGTTAGTTATTGAAGGCCAAATCAAATTAAATTTTGATATGTATGTGTATCAACATAAAATGCAAGTCAGGTTCGAAAGTGGGTGCGGTGCAAAATTATTGCCAGAGTTATGCCCCTTTTTTTGACTTCAAAATTTCATATTTTTTTGGTTTCCCGATAACTTTAGTTGTTGTTGACCGATACAGATAAAATGTAGTATGTACATGTCTCAACATAAAATACAGGTCAAGTTCATATTGGGGTTTTGTCCGACATTTTTGCCAGAGTTATGTCACTTTTTCGAATTGTGGCTTCTCAGCCTTTTATTATAACCAGTAAGTGTGAATAACCCTGTGCATTGCATAGGATTAGTGACACTTTCTGTTTATAAAAAAAATCATTATTAACAGAGTAACTAACTCTGTGCACTGTACAGCCTCAGTGTAAATCTCATAACAACTCTTTACCAAATGTGATAGCCAAAACCAGCCCGTAATATTCTCAACAAGCACTTAAACCGAGGTTTTATCTTATGAATGGATTGTGGAAGGTTTTTTAGCTCATCTTGACCAAGTCAAGCTGAGCTGAGCTAATCTCATCGCTCTCTGTCCATCCATCGTCCGTCAACACCATGTTTTAGTCTTCTCCTCGAAAGCCACTAGGCCAATTCAAGTGAAAGTTTATGTGAGTGATGGGGCACTGCATTTTTGTTCAACTCAACGTGCCCATCCCCATAGGGAGGGAGTGGGGAAAAAATGCTCCTAAATATTTTAAAAATCTTCTTCTCATGAACCAGTGTGTACAATGACTTGATATTTGCTATGGAGCTTCCTTTTGAGGTGTAGAATCAAGTTTGTTCAAACTAAGTAGATGAAGCAGTATTTGTCTTTGTAATGGGAGGGGTAAGATTTTTGGCCCAAAATTTCTATTTTCTGAACTGATGGTCCGGTTTGAACCAAATTTGGTATGTGGTATTATTGGGTCATAAGTACTTGACTCATGCAAAAAAAAAAAAAATCCCACATCTCCATGGGAACCCTAGGATCTAAAAATAGAAATATTTTCAAATGCCCATATTTCCTAAACCACACGGAACAGAGAGCTGTTATTTGGTATGAAGTATCCTTAGGACCAGTAGAATTGAATGGTAAAACAAAATTGTCATCGGTTATGTCAGGGTGTTCTGTAATGGGCATTGAAAAAATGCTAAGTCAGCATATTTGCAAAAATTTTAAAAAATCTTTTCTCCAGAACCAATCATCAGAATCTTTTGATATTTGGTATACAGCATTCATAGGGGGTCAGATACAAGTTTGTTAAAATAAAGCCCATTGGTTCATATTTGGGCTCAATACAGGAGCCCAAATTTTTAACATAGAGTAATATGGGGAATATTCTTTAAAAATCTTCTCCTTCAGAACCACCAGTCAGAATCTTTTAATGTTTGGTATACATCATCGCTATGAGGGTCAGATTCAAGATTGTTCAAACCAAGTCCCTAGGTTAATATTAGGGCTTCCTACGGAAGCCCAAATTTTAACTTTGTTCAATATGGGGGATAATTTTTAAAAAATCTTCTTCTTCAGATCTGCCTGTCAGAATGTTTTCATATTTGGTAGGCAACATCTCTAGGGGGGGGGGGGGGGGGGGGGTCAGATTCAATTTTGTTCAAATAGATATATATTTGGGCTTGTTATGGTAGCCCAAATTTTTGCTTAGTGCGATATGAGGAAATTTCTTTAAAAATTCTTCTTCAGATCCACCATTTGTAATGCTTTCATATTTGGTATACAACATCTCTAGGGGGGTCAGATTCAAGTTTGTTCAATTCAAGTGCCTGGGTTAATATTTGGGCTCCATATGGGAACCTGAAATTTAACTTAATACAATACGAGGGAATTTCTTAAAAAATCTTCAAATCCACTAGTCAGAATGCTTTCATATTTGGTATACAACATTTCCGGAGGGGGTGGGGGGGGGGGGGGGGGGGGGGGGTGGTGGCGGGTTCAGATTCAAGTTTGTTCAAATCGAATCCATAGGTTAATATTTGGGCTCGCTATGGTAGCCCAAATTTTAACTTAGTGCAATATGAAGAAATTTTTTTAAAATTTCTCTTCTTCAGATCCAACAGTCAGAATGCTTTCACTTTGGATGCACAACGTCTTTAGTGAAGTGAGATTTAACTGTGTTCAAATCGAGAGCCTGAGTTAATATTTGGGCTCCCTACGCGAGCCGGAATTGGCCATGTTGCTGAAGAATTAAAAATTTTGTATTCAGTACCCTCTAGAGGTGTGTAACTAAGATTAATCCACAAATGTTATATCAAGGGGCTTCATAGGAGAGCTCTACATTTTACATTATGATCAACTGAAAAAAAGGCATGATGCCCAGATTATTTTTGTCACTCCTGAGGGACTCAAGGATTGACGGTGTAGCCTATGGAGATGGGATAGCTGAATGAATACTCATTCTTGAACTCTGTTTATATTGTGTTCTGTTCAAGATGAGGGCTTCAGGCCCTGTGGGGTCTCTTGCTTTAAAGAATTCCATGAAAACATATTCTGTTTTCAATTCATAACTTGTTAAGAAAAGAAATGCCCAAACACTACATTTCAGATATTATTTGCAGTTGTTGATTCAGATTTGGTATTCATTTTGCCATTTTTGCAGTGACGGCAGTGGATTATTTATTAGCACATTGGACTCCCAGTTGAAATGCCTGACCTACATCATTTGCATTGTGTCCTTGTGCTAGCCTCTTACTCCACATTATCCAAGTGAGAACATGGTACAAAAAAATTAATGTACATCACAATGATAGTACCCTTGTCTGCAACCAGTGCTTACCCAGCTTGTGATAAGCGGGAGAGGCTGATTGTTCACACTGTTGCTTGGTGGTTCTCCAGGTAATTTTGATGGTGAAAGTGCCAGAAATCCCCAACAAACAGACACACTGATTATGCAATATTTTATATAGGAAATCTCGACCATCTGGCAAACGCTGCACCTCTGCTAGGATTCGCGTCAATTTAACCCTTCAACTAACACAGCGGTAACACATTAACCAATAGAAGGCTAACATGACCTGAAATATCCTGACACTTTGTCAATAAAACCTTACAAAAATGGATGTCATTGGAACCGGCTCATTGAGCCGGTTCCAACGACAGCCATATTTGTAAGATTTTATTGGTAAATATTGTTCATTTAATTATTTTATCATTTATTTATTATTTATTGTTTAAAAATTATCAAACTTAGTTTTAAAAATTAAAGTGTGTTGCGTAAAAGGTTAACATGTGTTATCAGTATACAACAGTGGTTCAACCTTGGTGGCGTCATGGGATCCTGGGACACTCATAGTAGGTATGGATTCTCGCAACCATTTTCACGAGAATCCAAATGGATTCTCACAAATTTAGACGAAATATAAGCCCTGCCTAAAATGGGATGAGATCAAGAAGTAAACCATTTTCCTATCACAGTACTGTACAAACTTGACAGAGAATTTTGACCAGCACAAAATAGTTGGGGTTTTAATGCTGTTATCTTCTGTTACAGGCCATACAATTTGTATCATTCCTTTGGTGGTTATCTAAATGGAAAAACAGATAACCGAAAAGTTGCAAACAGTTCGTCACAAATTTGTCTTATAAATCACCTTATTTGATAGCAGTTTTAAAATGTTCCTGTGGGAAGACTCCTCTCTTCAATCAGGCTTATATTTCGTCTAAATTTGTGAGAATCCATTTGGATTCTCATGAAAATGGTTGCGAGAATCCATACCAACTATGAGTGTCCCAGGATCCCATGACGCCACCATGGTTGAACCACTGTTGTATACTGATAACACATGTTAACATTTTACTCAAAACACCTTTTTAATTTTTAAAACTAAATTTGATAATTTTTAAACAATAAATAATAAATGGATGATAAAATTATTAAATGAACAATATTTACCAATAAAATCTTACAAATATGGCTGTCGTTGGAACCGGCTCAATGAGCTGGTTCCAATGACAGCCACATTTGTAAGATTTTATTGACATAGTGTCAGGATATTTCAGGTCAAAATTAGCCTTTTGCTGGTTAATTTGTTGCCGCTGTGTTAAATAAAGGGTTAAATTGACTCAATATTTTTCACGCGAATCCTAGCAGAGGTGCCGCAAGAATCTACATGGATTCTCGCAGGTTTTATTGCGGGAATCTTTGTGCGAATCGATTCTCGGATTCCGTCGAAATTTTAGCCCTGTCAATGCTCAAACACCTTAAGACAGCTGATGCCCCCTGTGCTTGCTGCAGATGCTTTTGAAATCTGAACTGTCATACAGTAGGGCCATTGTGGATGGGTCAGAATTCACAGGTTGTTATTTTTTTCATGCATATAATTCAGAGATGATCTGCTGTATATGATGCCTAGTAAAATTTCCACCAGTTAAGCATCGGGATTACCCTGGTGTTTCATTGGTGGAAATTTCACTAGGTGTATTAGCGGATCATCTCTGAATTATATGTATGGCAAAATGCCCACCCAGAGATTTGACGTGTCCATGATGGCTGTACTGCAATTGTTCCTCTTTATTATATCCAAATGAACGGTAAAGAGGTTATCTCAAAATTCGAGATTTTATTCTCTGCTGTTAAAATTGTTTGCTGCTACAGCAGTCTGGAAATGAAATTCTTGGACAAGAAAGTGAACGTCAATTTTAATTATAATTATTTCAAATACTCCTCTTCAGGTAAACCAGAGAAAGAAGAATGGAAACTTCCCAAGAAATTAAGTGAGTATTTTTGGAGTAAATATACATGTACAAAACATCTGGTCTTGATTTTAGTTAGATTGATCAGCGTGGCCTTATTATCACCCTAAAATCTGCCAAGGTTTGCAAGTTTTGATTCTTGTGAACTCCTGCTTTACAGTTAACTCAATTTACAGTTCTTAAATAATTTAGAATTTTAGAGTACTATTACACCCTGTAAGGGTAGTCAGGGTGAATACTATCAAACTTCTTGAATTGTGTTTTCCAGTAATGACTTCAATCAAATGAGTTAAAATGAACCATTAGTATTTTCAAAGATCTGGCAAAGGTAATCTGTGTGTTGAATAAACAGTCTACTGATAACAATGAAATTATCCACTCAGATAGTTGATTGCATATGATCTTATTACAGGTGTGAATGGACCTGCTTGAATAAATGCACTTGTAAATGAAAATAGATGCAAATTGAAAAAATATTGTCTGAAAATTTCTAGGGGGGGGGGGCGAAAAGTTTTCTAGGTTTCAAATGATATTGAAAATTTGCTGTGAATTGCTCGTTAAAAATTCAGTTGGGAGACTGAGCGGTATTATCAGTATTTGGATTTTTTATGGTGATTTTACGAACAAATTTATCCATGTTTTCCAAGTCGAACGAAGTCGCAGATATTAAATTGATAAAATCTTGGTGTGAAAACCTTTTTTATTTGGCTATTTCAAAATGATCACATACACATCTCACACAAGTCTTGTCCCCGCGTTCAACAATAGCACCGAATAAATCATTTAAACATCGATTATCCGATTTGGCAGCAACTTTGATTTCACTGTCTGGGCTTCTTGTGAAAATTAAAACTGGTCATTTCGACAATTTTTTGGGCGTTTTCTCTTTCATTGTCACCACTAATTTATCAGGCAAACCTGATTTGAAATGATATCAACGGATGTTTGAGTCCAGTTGCAACACATTTCTTTTCGTAATGATATGTGTCGGAGATCAAAGTTAACGACCTCATGAATAGCGCACTACATTCTGCATTATATAGCGCAGAAGTTATTGCATGTTTAACTAGGTTTACTTGACTTTCTGCACTAGATAGCACATTAACTAGCAAGCGTTTTCTGCACTAGACGAGACATGACTTCTAGTTTTAACTGTAGATGTACTTTGGCCCAAGTATAAGTAATTTGTTTTCTAAACACACTTAAAATATAAGGTGTGGAACAATTGGAACAACCTCCAGGCATATGATACGGTTCTCAGTGTTCTTGTTGTGTTTATGATTACAATTGCTCCAATTTTAAAGAAGTGGTGATTTACAATTGCCCCAATTGTAAAGAAGAGGTGATTTACAATTGCTCCAATTTTAAAGAAGGGGTGATTTACAATTGCTCCAATTTTAAAGAAGGAGTTATTTACAATTGCTCCCATTTTAAAGAATTGTTGATTCGCAATTCCTCCAATTTTAAAGAAGTGGTGGTTAGGCCTAAAATTGTTAAAAATCTCTTTCTCATGCCCTCCTGTATGGTCTCTTTATAACCAATGCAAACATAAAAACATAAACATTAAATCTTTTACATCTGATATTTTACCCAAGTTAATAATACTGATAAATTTGTCCCCTGAGTGCACTCACTCACCAGGCCTGGCATTCTTTAGGAGTGCTGCACGCCTAGAAAAAATTGAGGAGGGCAGTTTTTTGCACCCTTTGATTTTCTGGAATTCCAGACCTGTTTGGACTGCCTTTAAAATCTATTATCATTTCGTCCCCCGAGTTCCGAGTTCCAGTGTGTTCTCTGTGCCTATTGGCACAGAGAACACATTGGAATGTGGGGGACGATTTGTCAGTGTTGCATTGATTCGTATTAATTCATGACCCATTCTGTGTTGCTTTTCGATAGATTTTCAGTGTAGAAGACAGTTACATGAGAATTGAATGCAACATTTTGAATAATGAGAAGTGTGTGCCTATGTAGCTGAATGTAATACAATGTTTCAGTCACAATATTAATACTCTGAATTGAATATAACCAAAATAGCATACAAGTCTTTGGATTGAAAATTTCAGGTGCAATTGCACTCCCACGCAATCTGAGGAGGGCAACTGTTTTGCACTCCTTAATTTTCTAGATTGCCAGGCCTGACTCATACACCACCACCCATGCTATTCTGTAGTTTATGAGTCCTAAAACATGAAACAAACCAAGAACATGAACTTTTGATGGCAAAAAATAATTACAAAAATATACAATAAAATTAAGAAAACACCCACCCACATGCAATTTTACAAACAAATGACCTGATAAACAGAAGATCTAGTTTGTGGCACCTTATTAAACAAAATTAAACAGTTACTGTGGAAATGTAATCAGTTACATTAATAATTGCATTTCAGCTTTACATCTTTTTCCTGCTTTAATCAAACCAAAACCAAATCATGTGACCCCCACATTGGAACAAGCTCTTTGATATCATTTGTTGATTTTTTTAGCTCACCTTGACGAAGTCAGACTGAGCTTGTCTAATGGTGTCTTCCCACTAGACCAACTCCCACTAGACCAATTCCCTCTAGATGAATTCCCAAAAGACCAACTCTCACTAGACCAGTTCCCTCTAGACCAGCTGTTATGTTATGTATTAGAATAGGAAAATAGATGATTACATGATATATATACCTTGATATATACCTTGTGTTCATCTATATTTTTATACTGTACCAATGACCCAGGCTTAGCTGGTGCTAACTCTAAAATATCTAGGGCCAAACGCAAATTTTACCCCCCAATCCCCCAAATTTGCATCTAAAACTGAAAATTACATGTCCTATAAGGTCCTCCATACTTTTACTCCACTGCGCATGCGCAGTGTCAAGGAGGTTTCGAAATTGGCACAATTATCATTCTTAGTTTGGCCCTCAATTCAGTTACATCTGACTGATATTTGTGCTTGTAAATCTCAGTTTTAAGGATGCCAGACGCATAATTATGAGAGATATGATGGATATATGGTGGAAATAGAACGTGGAGAGGAAAAAACAGTGGAAACAAATGTTCAGGGCTGTAACTTATGATTATTTTACGAAATTATTCATGTTACCTATTTTCGTGACATGACCTTATTGTGGTCATTCTTGCTATGAATTTTCCATTGTTTAATCAGTGTTTCCTCTCTCCATTTCCTTTATTCCCCCCTAGCTATTCTCCTATGCTTTTGGCTTATTTTTTGTAATGTTTATTACTAAAATTTTTTGGGAGTTTTGGCTTGGAAACAGAATTATTTTCTGTTTTTTCCCCATGTTTACGTCCTCACCCTAGGGGTTTTTAGGCATTTTGGTCTGCATCTGCCATCTGATGTTCTACATTTTCTCCTCTGGAAGCCTCTGTTTTGCATCAGATAGTGTTTAAATTGGTAACTGATTTCGGGCCATGTTTGTTTTAGTGCCTGGAGTCATGTTTCTGGGTTGTTGACACTTTTGCTTATGTTGACAACTGTTACTTCTGACAATGATTACTTGTCTTCTGCTTAATTTAGTTCATAGCAAGATACATTAATATTGTCCGTAAGTGTTACATTAATTTTTTCAAAATGATTTAAAATTTTTGTCCACACTTCGGCTTTTTTGGGCTCAGGGTTCCCATTGGGAACTTGGGCTCTTCTGAAAAATTTTTCAAAAAATTTTTTTTTGAAAATTATTTTCTTTCAATGTTATAATGAATTATAATATATTATGTATATTCATTTTAAGAGTTAGTGCGAATAATATGACAGTGTATAATTTTTTCTGGTAGATCAAATATTCTTCAATCGTAATTCGAGGATATCTTCCTCTAATTCACGAGTTCTTTGTGTTTCTTATAGTCAATGTAGTCGCATTAATTCTTGCTCTGTGTGTGTTGATTGATATGATAATGTTGGAGATGTGTGTCATGGTATTTTGTTGCGGTGAGAGGTCCATTACGGTCCTCTCTCCGTACGGTCACTATATATTATCAGTTTCTTTTTCAGAACTCAAGAGTGATGTTTCCGTAATGTCTTCAATAACTGTGTCTCCGGCATTGCAATATTAGGGCTAGGGGGAAGTGCTCAAGGTATTTCGACAATTGCTGGGAGTTAGCTAGTTCTATCGAAGGCATTGTCGCCCGCTAGTCCGCCTGGTGTCGCATCCATTCAGCAGGAAATAAGAATGGTACAGCACCCGGGTTCGTCTGTTGCGGTCCAGGGAAGCAGATTGGGTGATGCGAGCACTATAAAACTTCAGATGTGCACACCCAGCAACGACGGATCCGAGGATAGTACGGAGGAAGCCTGTCACCTCTTCGAGACGCTCTGTCGCATGACAGTCTGACGCGGCTGTAATATTGGCTTCATCATCCTCGTCAACACACAGGACCGCACCTTGTCTATGTGACCACAGCTTTCCAGGAGACGTTCGCATATTATATAAATGAAGGATTGAACGTCCCTGGTGCTCTTCTTCGCCGACCAAGGAATACACGTCGACCAGGTCACTCCATCTGCTAGCCAAGGATACGGGACCTTTCCAGTGGGGACGTTCTCATATTATATAAATGCAGGAATGAATGTCCCGGGAGCTTCCAGCGGATAATTCACGTAGGACTGCGGCTCCACAGGTCTCATTGAGTAACAAGGTGATGTTACCATGATGTCTTCGTAAGTGTGCTTCCGTTGTCACAGTCAATGAAGAGTTAGCGGCAAAAGTGCTCATGTAGATACGTCAATTGCCTGGAGTTCCTTAGTACTATCGATGGTGTTGGCAGCCTCTAGCTCGCCCGGTGTCTCGACCATTCACCGAATGGCTCAGCACCCGGGTTTGTCCGTTGCGGTCCAGGAAGGAGATTTGGGTGTTGCGAGCACTATAAAATATAATGTGCACACCCAGTGACGAGGGATTCGAGGATGGTACGGAGGAAGCCTATTAGTCCAGTTCCTAGCTCGTCCAGGTCCGTCCGGGCTGCGAGCGAGAGAGGTCCCTCTCTCGTATTACAACATCTGGGCTCAGATGTGGTACAAACGTTCCTCAGTCGGAGTATACGTCTACCGCTCGGGACGCTCCGTTACATAGACAGTCCAGAGAGACTGCTCTTTTGGCTTCCTCATCCTCACGGTAGCACATGCGACCGCACCTTGGCTATGTGACCGGTGATATTCACCTAACATCGCCGATCAGGGATTCTATGGTGACCAGGTCACGCTATCTGGTAGCCAAGGATACAAGGCCTTCATTCTCTGGATGTTCGCATATTTGAGGTATGCAGGAGTGAATGTCCAAGGAGCTTCCAGCGGCTAAATCTATAAGACTGCAGCTCCATAGGCCTCTGTTGCGGATATGCTACCGCAGATAGCACAAATTATCGCAGCGTCCCAGCAACTGACAGCAACTCTGTCAGATCAGGAATTATCCGACGAAGCTGGGTTGGTACGTTCCGCTGCAGGTTCAGGCACGGACGACCAAGAATTTCAAGTGGTCCGACAGGATGTTGAAAGGGATACGGATGAGTTGTATTTTCCCTTTTCGGAACAACATAATTGTCATAGAGGGCATCCGGCATTATCATCTGACGTTGTTCCTCCGGACCAAAATGCTGTGTTGCCGGATAAGAAACGGATAGCGCCATTGGATATAGAATTCTTAATCGGTTTAGGGACATTATCCCTCAGTTCCGACATAGTCCAGATATGTTTCACAGACATTTGATCTGTTGAATGACGCTCTATTTATATAACTTGCTACCTAAATGGGCCGGTCAGGTTTCTTATCGGCAATATGCTCTACATCTGCCTTTCGTCATTTCATTGAATATTTTGAAACAGCAGGACAGAGCATTCTGAAAGTTCTCTGCGTCCAGACGACCAGTTCAGGAACTAGTATTGTTTTACTGTCGTCTATTCCAACCACGATGTTGGAAATAACAATATCGTCTAGCAGGAACAGCTTAGACGCATCATCGTACGCAGATCACCTTACCAGAACGTTATCATTACGTCTCAAGGAAAAAGAATTCTAGGATGTACAACCTCCTTAAGAGTTCTTTCAAAGACCTCATGTAAAACTCCGTCCTTTAGTGGCAGTATGGAGTTGGTTAGGCGTGACGTGGCCATGGCTACATCCACGCATGTAGATAGTACAGTTAAAAGTAGAAGTCCTGTCACGAATAGTGCGCTTTTCTAGGCTTAATTGCGCGTTGGAATTGCGCGCAATTGCCATATCGAATGACATCCAAAACACGGCAGGTTCTCCTGGTAACTCAAAGCAAACACAGGCAATGTTTCTGCCAATGGACCTCAGGGTTACCCGGAGGTCCATGGGCTGAAACATTGCTTGTGCACAGGCCATATGTACAGAATTTGATAGCTTTACTTAGGCCATATCGCGTACATTAACGCGCATATCAACGTGCTATTTGTGCGCATTTCATGACAGGGCTTCTAGTTTTAACTGTAAGGTGAAAAACTCTCTCAGAGTCGCTCAGGTCTCCGGAGAGTTTTCTTCGATGGCAAGCTTTCCACAGTTTATGATCATTTAACTAAGAAAGCTTTAGACTATCTGCTATTAAATTTGCTTCCATATAGTCGGATTCAGCAGAGAAGAATAGGACAGGCACTTCTGGGACGAATACGTCCAAGGGAAGTTCCTATAGAGGTTCCTGTGCATCCTCAAGGTCTTATTCTAGAGACCGTCAGGGTAGCGACTCAGATAGGGGCCATAATTCTGACCAAGACATCCGGTCAGATGGCCCTAAGTCGACGAGGTGAGGTGCGGGCTGTGAAGGACATGGCTTCTACTTCCGCAAGCCGCACAGGACCAGGAGGTAATGGTTTTAACCTCTATCATGTATTAGTGAGCGGAAGACTGTCGAGTTTCTCAATGATTTGGGATTAGATTACGGACGTCCCTTGGATTCAAGGGGTGATTTTGGAAGGATTAATTGTTCCTCAAACGAAATCCTCTGTTAACTCGGAGTCCAAGTTGGACTCAGCTTCTCTCAATCAGTAGAATAGATGCTCACTTCCATCAGAAGTCCAGTCTCTTCTGGAATGATCGCGATAGAGATCGTAGAAATCCAGGAATTTCCAGGCTTCTACAACCATCCTTTTCTGGTTCCAAACCAGACGGCTCGTTCCGTCCATTCATAATCTGAGCTGGATAACAAGCTGATCGTGACTCCAAGTTTCTATATGGAGTCCATCTGATCGGTCAGAGCGAGTATTCGCGTGTACGACTATGCTACATGCATAGATTTCTAGTTGCATACTTTCACGTCATGGAACATCAGGCGTTCAGAAAGTATCGTTGCTTCTTTATCATAGGAATTGTGTTTCAGCACCGACCAATGTGTTTCGGTCTGAATCTAGTTCCTGGGCTTTCACTCGAATAACGAACTCGGTAATGACTCATTTCCGAGCTCATTCGTCTGCAGTAACGTTGGCCTACCTGGACGACATTCTTCAGAGGTGTGGCAATGAGTTAATGCTTCAGAACGATGTGCAGATTCTGCTTCTATTGATCCGACAGCTCTGTTTCATAAGTAAACGAGGAGAAGTCGGATCTGGTTTCGTCCAAGTCATTTACCCACCGGGGGATTAGCTTCGAGACGCATAACATTCTTGTTTGTCTGCCGTTAACCAGAGTGCAGAACGATGTGCAGATTATGCTTCTATTGATCCGACGTCTTGGTTTCATACGTAAACGAGGAGAAGACAGATCTGGTTTCGTCCAAGTCATTTACCCACCGGGGGATGAGCTTCGAGACGCATAACATTCTCGTTCATCTGCCGTCAAACAGAGCGAAATTAATCAGTTGTTATACTCGCTATTGTCTTCGCTCAGACAAGGTCTCAGCGAGAGATTTCATGTGACTGATATGTTGTGTGGAACTGCTGTGATTTTATTCCAATGGAGCGGTTACGCATTTGTCCTCTCCAAATTTCTTTTAATTCATAATTGGAGGGTGAAGATTATTTCGCTCGATACGGACATCTTCTTGTCTAATCAAGTGAATAAGAGATTCAGACTTGGGCAAGTTTTCAGTGCTTATCTCAAGTAGTTCCACTGCAATTGCCGGATCCAAGTTTTACAGTTTGACGGATGCCAGTCAAACACTTTGGGTAGTTTCATTAAACCCAACGGATTTGAAGTGCCAGGGTCTTTTGTTTCCGTAGTTCCTTATCAAGCACACAAACATCAAGAATGATGTCATTTTGGCTTGCGCTACGTTATTGATGAACGTTATTCAGAATGCTCATATGCTAATTCTGTCCACCAACTCGACGGTATTAGCATATTTTTGGAATTATGGAAACTCTCATTCCATCCCGTTCTTCATGTTAACGGAAGGAATCTTTCAGTTGGTACTAGAACATCAAGTTCTTCTATTCGTCCGTCATATTCCGGGTCGTCTGAATGTATTAGCGGACTCCCTTCACGGAGGGGCCGTTTGTTGCCACCAGAATGGACTTTCAACAAACCAGTATTCAATCAGATTGCTACCAAGGAGAGCGACCAATGATCGACTTTTTCGCGATGCATCTCTACAATCATTTGCAGATGTAGATGTCACAATGTTTGGTTTTTCGAGTGTTTGCAGTAAACGCTCTATCGATCTTGTGAAACGGAATAATAAGATATACGTATCTTCCAATGCCGCTGATTTAGCAGATATTGCTCAATGTAATTATTTCAATGCAAATTCTGTTTGTAGCTTCTCTATATCCACAAAGACTGAGGATTAATTTACTCAGGCGTCTGTTGTGGGACATGCCGTGGAAGCTTCCTTCACATTGCAGTTCAATCTATGGTCAGAGAGATTCAATCTACTATCAGTTCTGCTAATGATTATATCTTCATTCAGCACTCTCTGCGTTGGTTTTAAGCTCATGAAGTAAGAGTTCTTCTACATTATAGGCTTAAGCTAATGTTGATTTTCAGATCCATTTTCACGATTTTGTATCTGAGAATATTGAGTCCTTTCTGCAGATCTATTACTCAGAATGTCATCTACTAACAGTGGCAGCTGTATGTGTGTAGGCTTTCGGTTCCGGCAGTGACTTTGTCCTGCTACCCTCTTTGCTCTGGAGTATTTGATCCAGGGAAAGGGAAAGGGGGGATGGGGGGGGGGGGGGGTTCCCTTGGGTCACCTGCTTTATAGTGTAAAGCAAGGGAATACCTCCCTTGGAGTCAGTTATTCCGAGTCGGTTCCAAGATGATTTTAAGGGTAAAGCTTATGTTTACTCATCTGTGTAATATTTTTTAAGTGTTGATTGGTGTGAAGTATTTGTATATATCACGTGATTAATTGGGCGTTTATATACATTCTTCTAACACTTTTAAATGAGTATATAGAGTCTCATTTCGCTAGACTCCCGTATTTATTGGCTTTCCTTTAAAACAAATATTAGTATAAAGGGTTATACTACATGTTATTGTGCTCAATTACAGATTGGTGTTGTGTCCTTCTTTTTTTATACAAATAAGAAAGGTACATTTAGCCTATCTCTCCTTTTCTCATTGAGGGGATAGGTTTGTTATAGGTAATTGAGTCTATTGGATTTTCCTTATGTCCTAGGGCCTCCAACCTTTTTACTATTCAGCTAAGTCTGGGTCATTGGTACAGTATAAAAATCTTTAAAAATTTATAGTAATTTATATATTTTTTATACTTACCAATGACCCAGACGGGGATGGCCCTCCCAGGAGTTGGGAACTCTTGCCTCCCCGCTGCGTACATAACGCTTACCAGGCACTGGTTGTAAGAATGATAATTGCGCCAATTTCGAGACCTCCTTGACACTGCGCATGTGCAGTGGAGTAAAAGTATGGAGGACCTTATAGGACATGTAATTTTCAGTTTTAGATGCAAATTTTGGGGATTGGGGGGTAAAATTTGCATTTGGCCCCAGATATTTTAGAGTTAGTGCCAGCTAAGTCTGGGTCATTGGTAAGTATAAAAAATATATAAATTACTATAAATTTTTTAAGTTTCCTATTCTAATAAATAAAGGGCACTAGAAAAAAAAGTATCAAGGTTTACTTTTACATGGGGAATATTTCAACACTTTTGACTACACAAATCAAAGTTCAAAAATGTGATATGAAGCACTGATATGGCCAAAAATATACAGACAAATAGACAACATTCTTTTGGGGAGAGGGTCACCTTGTTCATTGTTTTATTGAGTAGTAATTTGGCCTGTGAAAATTACTTCATTGACAGAAATATTTAATGAATGGTGATTTGACACTTTCCTATAATCTAGAGATCACAATGCATATAGGAAGGTGTCAATTCCCCAATAATTAAAAATTTAGTCACATTAATTATAGTGAAGGGAACAGTTTCCTATAGTCACTAGGTATCCTAATTCATACAGAGCACAGATATTTGGCTTGATCAAGAAACTCATTTACACAAACTTCACCATCACATAATTTAGTTTTTAGCCTTTTGAGTCGTTCATCAACGCAATTATATTTCTTCTTGCGTTTTGGAGGAGGGGCACAACATTCTAATTGTTCAAATTTAACCTGGTTGACAGTAGTTTCTTGTTTGAAAATGTCAATTAGTTCATATATGTTTGGATGAGATTTTCCAACTATTCGATTTAGCTTACAGTGCCACCCCTTTACACTATTAGTACGGTGGGCCAGGTATGGTGATGATTCCAGAGTTTTATTGGGAATGTTGCCTGGCTTGATATCCATGTAGTTTCCACATAGTCACTAAAATCTGAAATGCCACTTCCCTGAGAATTTGAAGTTCTTCCTTGATCCCTTCCCATGCTGGTCTAACACTCATTGGAGGGATAAATGAGATTATTTATTTATTTAATGGTGTTTAAGGCCACATACTTATGCACAATGGCTAATCGTGACCATGACAGTTTTTCGGGTGGAGGAAGCCGGAGTACCTGGAGAGAACCACCGAGCAATGGCGAGCAGCTGTCAGCTCTTCAACATTGCAACTCTGCACCGCGGCACAGGCAGGGTTAGATTGGTTGAAGACGTGTGCACCATCGATATGCAGTACGCCTAAGTGCACAGCATCATCATGCCCCCATGTAGGCAGTTGGGGTTAAGTGCCTTGCCTAAGGACACAATGCGGGGGCACGAATCAGTTGCTGAAATGGTCACCCATCCAACTTCTAACCACGCTCGACGTTGCTTAACTTCGGTGATCTGACGAGAACCGGTTACCATGACGCCACCATGCCCCCGGGATAATTGAGAGAGTGTGATAACAGACCCCAAGCTCAATAAACATCACAAACTGTGATAACAGACTCCAAGCTCAATAAACATCAAAGGTCAATGAACAACACAAATAGCTATAAAAACAATGTATTGAAAATCAAAAGTGTTGAAATATGCCCCTTGTAAAAGTAAAACTTGATAATTCCTTTTCTCTTCTTTTTTTATATCTTGTATTCATCTATTCTAATACATAATTTAACAGTTGGTCTAGAGGGAATTGGTCTTTTGGGAATTGGTCTAGTGGGAGTTGGTCTACTGGGCATGCTCTCCATTCGTCGTATGTCAACACCATGTTTTGGGTATCTCCTCCAAAACCACTGGGTCAATTCAAGTGAAAGTTTGTGTGAGTGATGGTGCTTGGGGTATTGCATTTTTGTTCAACTCAGCATGCCCTGCCCCATAGGGAGGGGATGGGGGAAAATGCTCCAACATTTTAAAAAAATCTTCTTATGAACCAGCTGGTACAATGATTTGAGATTTGGTATGGAGCTTCCTTTTGAGATGTAGATTCAATTTTGTTCGAAGGAAGTTCGTGAAGCAATATTTGCCTTTGTAATGGGAGGGGAAAGATTTTTGGCCTTGCCCCAAATTTCTATTTTCTGAACTGATGGTCCGATCTGAACCAAATTTGGTTTGTGATATTACTGGGTCATAAGTAAATTTTTCCTGTGTCCCTATGGGAACCCCAGTAGCTGAAAATAGAAATATTTTCAAACTCCAGTATTTCCCAAACCCCACTGAACAGAGAACTGTTATTTGGTATGAAGCATCCTTAGGACCCATAGAACTGAATGGTAAAAGAAAAAAATTGCCAAATCGATGGTAACATGTTCTGTAGAGGGCATTGAAGAAAAATGCCGAGTCAGCATATTTGCACAATTTAAAGAAAAAAAATTTCTTCAGTACCGGGGGTGGGGGGGGGGGGGGGGGCAGATATATATTTGTTAAAATGAAGCCCCTTGGTTCATAGTTGGGCTGAATATAGGAGCCTGAATTTTTAACTTTGGGCAATGTGGGGAATAATTTTTGAAAATCTTTTTTTTTCAGACACACCAATAAGAATGCTTTGATATTTGGTATATAACATCTCTAGGGGGGTCAGATTCAAATTTGTTCAAATTGGGTCTCTGGGTTCATATTTGGGCTCTATTGTAGCCAAAAATTTCAACTTAGTTTAATATGATGAAATTGCTTTAAAAATCATCAACTTCAGATCCACCAGTCCAAATCCCTTCATATATGGTATACAACATCTCTAGGGAGGTCACGTTTAGGTTTGTTCAAATAAGGTCCCTGGATTTATGTTTGAGCTCCCTATGCCCCAGTCCCACCCCTCCCCCCTCCCCTCCCGAATTTTAATTTAGTGCAATATGAGGAAATGTCTTTAAAAATTATCTTCTCCAGAGCCACCAATCCGAATGGTTTCATATTTGGAATACAACATCTCTAGGGGGATCAGATTCTTGTTCAATTTGAGTGCCTGGGTTTATATTTGGTCTCAATACAGGAGCATGAATTTTAACTTAGTGCAATATGAGGAAATTTCTTTTAAAAAGATCCACCACTCCGAATGGTTTCATATTTGGTATACAACATCTCTAAGGGGATCAGATTCAAGTTTGTTCAAATCGAGAGCCAGGGTTAATATTTGGGCTCCATATGGGAGCCCAATTTTTAACTTGATGCCATATGAGGGAATTTTTAAAAAAATAATCTTCAGATTCACCAGGCAGAATCCGTTCATATTTGGTATACAACATCTTGGAGGAGGAGGGGGGGGGGGAGGGGATCAGGTTCAAGTTGATTCAAGTTTCTTCAGCTCGAGTGTGTGGGTTAAGATTTGGGCTCGAATTTTAACTTTGTGCAATCCTGGGTATAATCTTTTAAAAATATTCTTCAGATCCACTAGTCAGAATGCTTTCAAATTTGGTGCATAACATCTCGGGAGTGGGGTGGGGGGGATGTCAGATTCAAGTTTGTTAAAATTGGGTCCCTGGGTTCATATTTAGACTCCCTATGGTAGTCCAAATTTGAACTTCGTGTAATATAAGGAAATTTCTTTAAAAATCTTCTTCAGATCCACCAGCCAGAATCCTTTCATATTTGGTATACAACATCTTTAGTTCACTACTTGGAACTCTTAGCCCCACTTTAACAACATTTGATATGCAGCATAAGTGGGAAACGTATATTTATGTTTATTAAGTACACTCTAGAGGTGTGTAACTAGATTAATCCACATAGGTTGTATATCAACAGGCTCCATAGGGCACTCCACTTTGTACATTATGATTATCTGAAGAAATTGCACGATGCTTGGACTATTTTAGTCACTATTCAGGGGCTCAAGGATTGACAATGGATCCTATGGAGATTGATTGCTTAATGCATGTAGATTCATTCGTAGCCTCAGTTTATATCAGGTTCTGTTCAAGGTGAGCTTTCAGGTCCCATGGGGCCTCTTGTTTAAGAATAAATTTGTTTCAACTGCTTACTTTGTAAATTACGTGTAGAGATGCGGCTAATTTGTTGGGTAAAGGTTTAACAGGATGTGGCTGTTCTAATTTAAAAAAAATAATTGTAGGTGATTGGACTCGTGAAGAAGAAAACTGCTTTTTAGCCATATTGAAATCCAAAATGATAGAATTTTCTGCAATGGAAAATAAGCCATCAATGGATACAGTGTGGAATGATGTTACTGAAAACTTGTCCTGCCATAGTATTCACTTCAGTAAGAGAGACTGCATAAAGAAATGGATCAGTCTTCTAAAGAAGTATAGAAGTGTTGAGAGTGACCCCCAGCCAGAGGTTTGTAGAGGAGGTTTTGAGAATTTTTACATTGTCATGGAGATTATCCAGTGGTTTCCACCCGACTATCTGGCTTGGCTTCAGGATACTTCAGTGTTTGGTGGCAAGTTCACAAAAGGTAATTTTTAAGCTCACCTGAACGACTAATCGACTAGAATTTCAATGTTGGCGACAAGTAAGTAACCTCAGGGTCCCTGAGCTCCAGGCCTGTCATGATCAATCAAGAAGTCAACTAATTGTCGGAAACACCCATAATCAACTACAATTGCAATGTTAGGCCAAATAAAAAAAATGAATTGATTCTCAAGCAATTTTTTTTTCAAATCAGTGAGGGAGGGAGGATTTTATTTTTACTTTTTTTTAAAAATTTTTTTGGTGTAAAAGGGTTCAGAATACTCAGTAAATCTTTTTGCTGTCTTTCCACTTGAAAAAGAGAAAAGGTTGTATTTTAGTGTAATTATAGTATACCTTTTATAACTAACTGCCATAACAACAGCTAAAAGGATTTGTATTTTATTGTTCTTTTTAATGGTATATATCTGTTAAGCATCATGATCCATTAGAATAGGCCCCACTAACCAATGCTTGGGGTAGGAGTCCTTTAAAATGGGAAACATGGCTTTAAATGATTGGTTAAACTTGAGTTTATATCGGTGTTGCGGCCATTATTAGCCATTGTGCAGAAATATATGACCTTAAACACCAGCAAATAAATAAATAATTAAATCATGATCCAGTATATCAGAATTTTCTTTGTTACAGTTTATGGGAGAGTGCCCCTGGGCACAAGAAAAAACAATTTACTGCTAACACAGCTAAATAGTTATATGTCGAGAAATGTGAAAAAATGACCATTCCAAGTTTTCACAAATTCTTTAAAAAACATGACATAATAAAAATGTCTAATGTCTAATGAGGAGGTTCAAATCCAATGAGGAAGGGCCTGAGAATCAAAACATTATTTTTTTTTAGCCTTAGCGATTATGAGTTTTTATCACTCTTTTACTGATGAATTATTAGTTATTCCTCTCCTTCCCATTGTGCTCATAAGAGGTGTCAGAGGCATTAGAGTATCCAGATACATTGTAACTGATGTGGGAAAGAAGTTTAATGATAGAGTGGAGCCCACTTAATTGGATATCTCTATATTGTATATCCCTGTTAATTGAATATAATTTCCCAACACAACCATTTGCCATAATACCTACAGTACCAATTTGACCTGTTAATTGAATATAGGTTATAGAGTAAACCCCTGTTAATTGAATAAAACATCTTGTAACCTGTCGAGAAATTACCCTGACTCTCTCCAGTTTTCCTTTGTTTATTGACCTATTTTGCCACAGTCCATCCAATACAGGCATTTAATCTATTATATCTTGTTTGACAGAGCTCATGGAGCTCTGTCAAACAAGATATAATAGAATAAATGTTAAGTTTATCTCCAGAATTCAGGAAAGTGACCATCCCTGTTAATTGAATACTCCTGTTAATTGAATAATTTTCATTGGCAAAATGGCTATTCATTTAACAGGATTCCACTGTACAGCACATGACACCATTGGGAAGGGGGTTCGATGCAACTTCTTCGCAGTCATTTAAGGGTCAGTGTAGATGGTAAACTCTTCCTCCCCACTTCTCAGGGATTGTGACTTACACAATTACCCAAGCATATGCAACTTTTAAGTCTTAGATATGGACACACTTATTGAGGATATCAGTGGAATTACATTCATGTTCCACAATAAAATTAAATAGGCATGAGATTCAACCTTTTGAACACCATTTCATCACAATTCAGTGAAAGAGTACAATGTTAAAAAATGGCTTAGTCATTTTTATGTGAAACAGAAAACAGATGAGGGAAAAACACTTTGATTTGGCTATTTTTTCATGAGGTGATTTTTCCCAATTTACACAGTTTGCCATTGCATTCGAATTTTGTTCAAATCAAGCCTCAGTGCCCCTCAGGGAGAAGGTGGGTGTAAAAGTAAAATCGCCCCAATTTTTAAAAAATTTTCTCAGGATTTATGGAGTTCATATTTGGTATTCAGTTTCATTTTAAGGTGTCCACTGAAATTTGTTAAAATGTCATTTTAGGAGCAATATTTTCAGGTGTTCTGGGAGGGGCAAGTTCTTTGGCCCCTGCACTTAAATTTCTATTTTCAGAACATATTGGTCAATTTAAACCAAGTTTCTTATGCAGTATAATGGGGCATAAGTACCTGATGTAAAAAAAAAATGTGGGACTTCCCGAGCTAAAAAAAAGAATTTCAATTCAAATTATACAGCATCTTTTGGTAGGTAAGATTCAATTCCATGGATTTATATTGTGTTTTTCATGGGAGTGCAATATGCAGAATATCCTTTAAAAATCATCTTCTTCAGATCCATCAGAAAAAGCTTTTGATAGTTCGTATGCAGAGGGTTTGCATTGCGAAAAATGGAGCCTGAAATAAATCCACAGGGTGGGGGCATACTCGGGGCTGATTTTTAAATATGCCTTAATAGTTTAGTTTTGTTTTAATGCAAACCCTGGTATGCAGCATCCTTGGAGTTGGTTGGGTGTAGGGGGCTGTCAGATTCAAGTTTGTTCAAATCAAGCCCCTGGGTTCATATTTGTTTTTTCTAGCGGAGATCAATTTGAACTTTGTGTAATTTGAGAAATATTCTTTGAAAATCTTCAGACCCACTAGTCAGAATCTTTTGATATTTGGTATTGCAGCATCCTTAGGTGGGTTTAGATTCAATTTTGTGTAAATCAAGTTCACAGGTTCATATTTGGTTTCCCTTTGGGAGCCCAAATTTTAACTTTAAAAATTCAGATTCACCAGTCAGAATCTTTTAATATTTGGTATACAGCAACTTTACAGCAACATTAGTGTGGGGGCAGATTCACGTTTTTTTCAAATCAGGTTCCTGGGTTCATAACTGGTTTCATATCATTGGAACCCAAATTTATGAAGAAAATTCTTTTTAAAATTCTTAAGATCCAAAAGTCAAAATCTTTTGATGTTTGGTATGCAGCATACCTGGAATGGTCAGATTCATGTTTGTTCAAATCAAGTGTCTGGGTTCATAGTTGGGTCCCACTGGCCATCTGTGTTTCTTACATTGTACAGGCTTACATTATATTGTAGTGAATTTCGTAAATGCACTATTGATTTTCTTTCCACATGAATTCAGAAGTGTTGTTCTTTATAATAATTTCAGGAGTTGATCAGACTGCACCTGTGTGGACAGATGAAGCTGTTACAAAAATGCTGCAAGAGCTGGATAAAAGGAAGTCATTTTACAATGCATTCTCAAAGATATCGCTATGGAAAGACATTTGTGACAGCCTTAAGAAGGAAGGCTTCAGTTATCATTATATCCAAGTACATTCTAAATGGAAGGTACTAAAGAGGAAATATCTTAGTCGGGGGGGTCTCCATGATGTTCCATATCTGCCATTGTTTCTACAGATCTATAACTTTATTGAGAGTGGAGAAGCTGAGGAACTGCCAAAAGCCCCCAAACCTGCAACACGTAAGTTAACTTGTCATGTACCTCTTATATTTTTACTCCTACAGGGCTGTACAAATTAGTGATTGATAGTACTGAAATGGTTAACTGGATAATCAGTTTGAAACCAGTTAGCTGCCTAACCGAGTAATAAAACCGTCAACCGGTTATTCAAAATTTCGATAGTGATCGTCATTACATGTAAAATAATCTGCTTTGGCATTCAAGACATTGTTAATGATCGGCAGTTTCCGTGAGTTATGATTAATCACAGAAACTATTCTGTAATGTGTATACAGATGAATGTTGTCGAGTACTCGACAATGTTCGTTTGTATACACTCTACGGAATAGTTTGAGAATACTGCTTTCCAATTCCTATAGTTATGATCCCTTATTCGGTGAAAAAATAGCCACGGATATTATCCAGTTATACCTCTTGGTTAGTCGGTTACGAAGATGAGCCAATCGTTTCAGCTCTAGTAATTGAGGCAACCAGAATAGGGGAGGGGGTGGGGAGTGAGAAACTTACTTTTTTGACATGAACAAAAATTTAGATTTGGAGAAGTTTCTTCCTGCATGCCTGCTGTTGCCCACTTACTTGATCTAATGTATTAACTTTGTTCTTAGATTATTTTTATGCAACAATCAATGGCCCAGACTAGCTGGTGCTAACTCAAAAATTAATCCAGGGCCAAACACAAATTTTGCCCCCCCAATCTGCCAAATTTGCATGCAAAACCAAAAATTCAATGTCCTATCTGGTCCTCCATACTTTTTGGATCTGCGCATGCGCAGTATCCAGGAAGACACCAATTGGCGCAAACCATCATTCTTTGTTTGGCCCTGAAGTCAGCAACAATGAACTGAGATCTGTGCTTTTAAATCTCATTTTTGAGGATGCCATAAAATTGGTGGATCCAAAGACATAATTGGATGATGGAAGTGAACAACGGTGGTTTGGAATGTTCAGGGCTGTAACTTTATCATTTTTATCAAAATTATTTCATGTTTCCCAATTTCGGGACATGGGCCTGACGTCATCATTCTTGCTAATGATTTGTCCATTGTTTGTTAAGTGTTCCTTCCCTATCCTTCCTTGAAGCCCTCCTGTTAAACTCCCAAGCTTTTTGGCTTATTTTAATGAATTTTTTTATTAAATTTCTTGGGAGTTTAATGTGTATTACAGAATGTTTATTCTGTATATCCCCATGGTTACGTCCTCACCCTAGGGGTGTTGGGACGTTTGGGTCATGCATCTTCTATTTGATGTATCGTTTTTTCTTAATCTGAAGATCTTGCTTGACATCGGGTAGCTTTAAAATCTGTTACTGACTTTGGGCCTTTTTTATTTAGTGCCTGGGGTCTTGTTTACGGTTTTTTCATTGACGTTGTTTACATTGGCAACGTCCTATAAATATATGAAGTTTCAACTTATTATTACTTTAGGATTGTTGTAAGATACATGTTATAATATTCCGGTAGTGTAGCAATAAGTTTTGGAATTTTGTCCACACTTAGGCTCTATCGGGATACCCTTGGGCTTTTCATGTTCCCTTTGAAACTAATTTTTCAATTTGTATTTTGAATGTTGGTTATTATGCATCTTTATCATATATTTATTGTGGAGTTGGTGGGAGTTCAATCGACTTTGTTTGATTAATCATGAAAGCTTATTGCTCAAAATGCAAGGCGAGGAAGTCTTCCTTAGATTTACATGCTTGTTGCCTTGCTTGTAGTCGATGTTCTCCCTCAAATTCTTGTCCTGCATGTGTTGATTGGGATGACAAATGTTGGACACAGGTCTCACGGTATGTTGTTAGCGGTGAGAGGCCAATGCCGGTCCTCTCGTCGCAAAGTCATTCAAGTTTCTTTTTCAGAGGAACAAGAACATGGTGATGGTTATTTGACACCTACTAAAAGTGTGCTACCGTCGTCATGCTCTGATGAGCAAACGGAGCTAGCTGCCAAGGTGCTCCAGAAGATTAGGCAGGGGATAAAGCCACTAGCCGGTATTTTTAATCCCTTGTCAGCAGCTTACTTGACCGTTGAAGCTGTTACTCCGTCCGTAGGTACCATGACGCCGGGTATGTCCATTGCGGTCGAAGGAAGTGTAGTGGGTAGAGCGAGCACCTTAAAATCTAAACATGCTCACCCAGCAACGACGGAACTAGGGAAGAAGCCAGCAAGTGTTTTGGGAAGCTTGGCGAGGTCTGAAAGGACCGCGAGCGGGAGAGGTCCCTCTCTATCCCAACAAATTCTGGGGCCAGATGATGTGAAGAACTTGCGTGGGCTGGTGCATACGTCCACACCTGCCGTTCGGGACACTCCGTATAAATTACAGCTGGCCTTGGCTACAGTCCTGGCTTCTTCCACTTCGAATACAAAGCACACTGTACTGCATCCTAGCTACCCGATTTCAGATATCCAGCCTGCTGCTCGAAGAAGGGACCACTCTTTGCCATGAAGTCGGACCATCTGGTAGCTAAGCAGATGAGGCCATCAGGATGTTCGAAGAGACCCATCTCTGACACACTGTCCCAGGAGCAGCAAGTGGCTAAGAAATGGAAGACTGCTGCTCCTCAAGACTTGGTGACGGACTTGTTGTGATCGCAGTATCCCAGCAAGTGCAGGTGCAGCCTCCCTCAGACTCAGAACCTGAGCTGTCGGACAGTGCTGGGCGGTCCAGTAGTTTGTTCACTCAGATGCAATGGACCGAGATTCACAACTGATTCTCTCGGATGATGAAAGGGATAAGGAAGAGGATTACCCTTACCTTTTGGAACAACACATGGTTGTGATGGATTTCATCCATCAGTACTACACTGAATTTGTTCCAACGAATCAGAATGCTGCGACGACAAGAGAGAAACTGCTGGCATCGTTAGACGCAGACTTTTTCCGGACAAAGGAGGAAGTCTTTTCTTTTCCGGTTCAGTCTAGGCAGGTGTCGCAGGCCTTCGGCCATATAGATGACACCGTATATAACCTCTTGAGTGCAAGGAAAAAAGGTGGTTTCTTAACTTCATCTTCCATAAACATACCGTTTCTTGGACCACGTTAATTTAAAACGGTCGATGAAGATGTTCAGAGAGTTCCTCTGCATTTGGGTGAGCAGGCCAGGGATCTAGAGGTATCTTTACCTGGATCATTCTCTTTTCGCTCAGACACAATTGAGATGGCAATTTCTTCATATAGAGCAAATTTGGACACAGTGTCCTATGCAGATCACCTTACAAGAGCTATGGCGCAATGTCTCAACGTTCAGGAATTTGAGGACGTTCCTACCTCTCTTAGAGTTCTTTCCAGGGCAATTATGTATACCACGTATAACTCTGCCCTTACAGTGGCTAATCTGCCCTTGCGTCGTCATCACTGATAGATGACAAGGTGAAAAGCTCTCTCCGAATTGCTCCGGTCTCCGGACATACTATATTTTTATACTGTACCAATGACCCAGACTTAGCTGGTGCTAACTCCACAAAAAACCAGGGCCAAACACAAATTTTGCCCCCCAATCCCCAAAATTTGCATCCAAAACAAAAAGAAATCATGTCCTAAAGGACCTCCATAGTACGACTCTACTGCGCATGCGCAGTGACGCAGTCGTCCCGAAATTGGCGCCAAATATCATTCTCTGTTTGGC
This sequence comes from Pictodentalium vernedei, assembly GCA_031216915.1. Lineage (NCBI taxonomy): Eukaryota > Metazoa > Mollusca > Scaphopoda > Dentaliida > Dentaliidae > Pictodentalium > Pictodentalium vernedei. The sequence goes on along the minus strand of CM062292.1, from coordinate 106,858,364 downwards.
CCTTCATCAGTCAACATCTCACTGATCTTTGTGCTTGTAAATCTCAGTTTAAAGGATGCCAGACACGTAATTCTTGGAGAAAATGTGATTCTAAGGAGGATAGAAGGAGGAGAGGAAAAAAGAAGTGGCAAAAAATAATCAGGGCTGTACTTAAAATTTTTTGTTAAAATTATGTTAAGTTGCCTATTTTCGAGGCAAACGCCTCTTGTTGTCATTCTTGCTAATTGTTGCACTGCTTATTCAGTGTTTCCTCTCCCCTAACCTTCTAAAGTCCCCCCTTGCAATTCTCCCATGCTTTTGGCATATTTTTGAGAAGTTTCATTTCTAAAATTTCCCTGGGAGAGTTGCTTGGTTACAGAATGTTTTCTGTTATTTTCCCCATAGTTACGTTTTCACCCATGGGTGTATAACGTTTGTGTTCTGCATCTTCCATCTGATGTTCTGCAGATTCTCCCCTGGGAGTCTCTGTTTTGCATCAGATAGAGTGTAATTGAGGACTGATTCCGGGCCAGTTTTTTCAGTGCCTGGAGTCATGTTTTCTTCTGTGTTTACACTGTTTGTTTTCATTGGCAACAGCCTTTTTTGAGGGGGGCTGTTTGCCTTTGAGGTAGTTTATCTCATTATAAGATACATTTATATTATCCGAAAGTGTCTCATTAATTATTTTATATAATTTTAAAATTTTTGACCACACTTTGCCATCGGATCCATCGGGGCTCAACGTTACTTTTCAGCAACTTGGGCTTCTCTGAAAAAATATTTTTTCAAAATTATTTTGTTTTGCAATTGTTTTTTCATTTATTAATGGATCATGTTATTATGTATCTTTGTGTCAGGGGTTTTTGCGAGTAACTAGGACTTATTGTTGTTCCTTCACAATGAAAGGAACTTGTTCAAATTGTAATAGGAAGAAATCTTCCTCTGACTTTCATGATTATTGCATAAATTGTAGTCAGTGTTCTCGCATTAATCCCTGTCCTGTATGTGAACATTGGGATGAGAAACATTGGAAACGTGTGTCACGATATGTTGTTTCTGGAGAAAGAGCGATGCCGGCTCTTTCTCCACAAGGTCACTCTACTCTCTCAGTTTCTATTTCAGAGGAACCAGAACAGGGTGATGTTTCCATGTTATCTTCTTCAAGTGTGCGTCCGTCGTCACAATTAAATACAGAGCTAGCGGCAAAAGTGCTCATGGAGATTAGACAAATGTCGTCCGCTAGCTCGCCCGGTGTAGCGTCCATTCACCGAATGGTTCGGCAGCCGGGTTCGTCCGATGCGGTCCAAGAGGAAATTTTGGGTGATGCGAGCACTATAAAAATAATAGATGCACACCCAGTGACGGCGGATAGTGAACGAGAACGGAGGAAGCCTTTTAGTCCGGTTCCTAGCTCGTCCAGGTCCAGCCGGGCCGCGAGCGAGAGAGGCCCCTCTCTCGTACAACAACATCTGGGACCAGATGTTGTGGTACAAAATGTGTCTTTAGCGGAGCATACGTCCGTCGCTCGGGACGCTCCGTTGTATAAGCAGTCCGCAGAGACTGTTAAGGCTTCCTCTTCTCGCCGGCGCACACGACCGCACCTTGGCTGCGTGACCTCCGATATCTTGCCAGCTTCGCCGAGGAAGGATTATTCGGCGACCAGGTCACACCATCCGGCAGCCAGGGACTCGAGACCGATGGACTCCGGACGTTCGCATAGGAAAAGTATGCGGGAGCCATCCGATGCGGAGCTGCCCTCGGCAAAGCAGCGAAAGACCGCTCCTCCGCAGGTCTCGACGTCGGACATTCTAGTGCAGATAGCACAGCTTATCGCAGCATCCCAGCAGCCGACAGAGACGGTGTCGGATCGAGAATTATCCGACGGCGCTGGGTCGGTACGCTCCGCCGAAGCATCGGGGGCGGACGACCGGGAACATCGGGAGGTCCGACCGGATGGTGAAAGGGATACGGATGAATTGGAGCTATCCCTTTCGGAACAACACAAAGCTGCCGTAGACTTCATCCGGCACTTTCTTCCTCAAGTTGTTCCGTCGGGCCAGACTGCTGCGCTTCCGGACAGGAGAATTATAGCGTCATTGGACTCTGATTTTTTCGAGCGGTTCAGGGACATCGCTCCCGAGTTTCCGTCGCAGTCCAATAATGTTGCAAGAACATTTGAATTATTGAACGACGCTATTTTTAAACTTGCTTCCAGGACAGGGAAAGCAGGCTTCTTGTCCGCAAATACTCTCAACCTGCCTTTCATTAATGCAAGGAATAAATTCGACACGGCAGGTCAGGGTATACCGAGAGTTCCTCTGCGTATGGACGACGAGGCGGAAGACTTAGAGCTATCATTACCGTCGTCAGCTTCTATTCCAACCGCAGTGTTGGAAACAGCTATTGCGTCTAACAGAGCCAATTTAGATGCCTTATCTTACGCAGATCACCTTACGAAGGCGTTATCACTGCGTCTTCAAGGGGAAGAGTTTCAGGATATACAATCCTCCTTAAGACTTCTTTCAAGGGCAGTAGCTTATTCCACGTGTAACTCCGCCCTTTCAGTGGCTAATCTGGAGTTGGTTAGACGTGACGCAGCCCTGTCTACATCCACACTAGTGGATTCTAAGGTGAAGAACTCTCTTAGAGTCGCTTCGGTCTCAGGAGATCTTCTCTTTGACGGCAAGCTTTCCGCTATTTATGATAATATTAAAAAGAAAGCTAGTGATTCTCTGTTGTTTAGATCCGCTCCTAAAAGGTCGGATTCAGCAGACACGAATAAGGCAGGCACTTCTGGGTCTTATCCGCCCAAGAGAGGTTCCTATAGAGGTTCCGGTGCGTCCTCTAGCTCTTATTCGAGAGACCGTCAGGATAGCGACTCTCGTTCGGGACGTCCTTCAGGCCGGGACAATCGGTCGGACGCCCCGAGGTCGACGAGGCGAGGTGCGGGTCGTGGAAGACGTGGTTTCTCCTACCGCAGGCCTCGCAGATCCAGGAGGTGATGGCTCAAACCTCTATCGCGTTCCGGTTGGCGGAAGGTTGTCGAGTTTTTCTCAAGAGTGGGCGTCGATTACGGACGACCCTTGGGTGAGAGGAGTGACTTCGGAAGGTCTAAAGATATCCTTCAAACGAAAGCCTCCATTAACTCGAAGTCCAAAGTGGACTCATCTTCCGTCAAACCCTCAGAAAAGAGACGCTCTGCTATCAGAGGTGCAGTCTCTTTTAATGAAGAACGCGGTAGAGGTCGTAGAAAACCAGGAATCGCTGGGATTCTACAGCCATCTGTTTCTGGTTCCGAAACCAGACGGCTCGTTCCGTCCAGTCATAGATTTGAGCTGGATAAACAAGCTGATCATCGCTCCGAAGTTTTATATGGAGACGATTCGATCGGTCAGAGCGAGTATTCGGGTGAACGATTATGCAACGAGCATAGATCTCAAAGATGCGTACTTTCACGTCATGGTACATCCGACATTCCGAAAGTATCTACGCTTCGCAGTCCTAGGAGTGGTGTATCAGTTCCGGGCCATGTGCTTCGGATTGAATCTAGCACCCTGGGCTTTCACTCGAGTAATGAACTCGGTAATGATTTACTTCCGAGCTCATTCGTCTGCGGTAACGTCGGCCTACCTGGACGACATTCTTCAGAGGTACGGCAACGAGTTAACGCTTCAGAACGATGTTCAGAATCTTCTTCTATTGCTCCGACGTCTCGGTTTCATAGTAAACGAGGAGAAGTCGGATCTGGTGCCGTCCAAGTCATTCACTCATCTGGGAATGAGCTTCGAGACGCACAACAATCTCGTTCGTCTGCCGTTAACCAGAGCGAAATTAGTCAGTTGTTACGCTCGCTATTGTCTAAATACAGACAAAGTCACAGCGAGAGAATTTATGAGACTGATAGGTCTGTGCGGAGCCGCTGCGGATCTCATTCCGATGGGACGGCTACGCACACGGCCTCTTCAAATTTTCTTGACTCAGAATTGGAGTGTGAAAATTCATTCGCTCGATGTAGACGTTCTCTTGTCAGATCAAGTGAAACAAGAGATTCAGACTTGGGCAAACATTCAGTGGTTAACTCAAGGAGTTCCGCTGCAGTTGCCGGATCCGAGTTTTACCATTATGACGGATGCCAGTCAAACAGGTTGGGGTGCATCATTAATCCCAACGGATTCGAGATGCCAGGGTCTTTGGGATCCGCAATTCCTGTGCAAGCACATAAACATCAAGGAAATGATGTCAATTTGGCTTGCGTTACGTCACTGGATAGACATTATTCACGATGCTCATGTCCAAATCCTATCCGACAATACGACAGTAGTGGCGTATATACGGAATCAGGGAGGCACTCATTCAGTTCCGTTGTTCAATCTAACGGAAAGAATCCTTCTGTTTGCGTTGGAACATCACGTTCTTCTTTCGGTCCGTCACATACCGGGTCGTCTGAATGTGCTAGCAGACTCCCTTTCTCGAAAGGGTCGCTTGTTGCCGTCGGAGTGGACTCTCAACAAACAAGTATTCAATCAGATTTGCTACCAATGGGAACGGCCAATGATAGACTTATTTGCGACACATCTCAACAATCAGTTGCAGACGTATGTGTCCCCGTGTCCGGATCCAAGAGCATTTGCTGTAGACGCTCTATCGATCCCTTGGGACGGAATGATAGGATATGCGTATCCTCCAGCGCCGTTAATTCAACAAGTATTGCTAAAGATAAAACAATCTCAATGCAAGATTCTGTTGGTAGCATCTCTGTCGCCACAGAGACCGTGGATAAATCTACTCAGGTGTCTGTTGTGGGACCTACCGCGGAAGCTCCCTCCACGAGAGGATCTTCTTTGGCAGGGGAAATCGCGCCAACTGCATCACAACCCGCAAGGTCTCAACCTTCACGTTTTTCCGTTGTGCGGTCCTTCTTGCATGGCAAGCACTTTACAGGACGAGCAGTGGACGCGATTTCTAACTGTAGGAGGACCTCCTCTTCGCTAAACTATGCGGCTAAGTGGAAGGTTTTCCGTCGTTGGTGTAGGGATCATTCTGTTGATATATTTGATCCCTCTATACCAGACATTGCTAACTTTCTAGTATACTTGTTTGACGAAATCAAACTGCAACCGGTTACTATAAAGGGTTATAGATCTATGTTATCTGATACCTATGCACATCATGATAGTTTACAAATTGGATCTAATGTCTCTTTATCGAAATTGGTTAGAAACTTTTCGATAAATAGACCAAGAACTCTTAGATTAATTCCTAAGTGGAATTTAGCTTGGGTTCTCCTTAAATTGAAGGAAAAGCCATTTGAACCTCTTGGGACAGTAGATTTCAAATTCTTATCTTATAAGACAGCTTTTCTCTTAGCTTTCTCTTCTGCCAGAAGAGTCAGTGAGCTTCATGCACTATCGGTGGATGATTCTCATTATCGTAGTGTTGGGAACACTATCACCTTCACTACTAACGTCGGTTTTTTAGCTAAGAATCAGGCTCCTAATAAATATCCGGAACCTATTGTTATTAAGGCTCTTCCGTCTTCAGACGGGCGTAGGCCTTTACTCTGTCCTGTTAGAGCACTACGTATCTATAAACAGAGATCTCAGTTCATCAGAAAGGGACGGAAACGTTTCTTTCTGTCTTTGATGCCTAATAGAAAGGACATTTCAGTCCATTCTATTGCTAGATGGATTCAGTTAACTATCCGTACTGCGTATGAAGATTTATCTTCTTCCCAGCAGTCTGTGCTTAAGATTTCTGCTCATGAAGTAAGAGCTCTTTCTACTTCCTGGGCTTATGCTAATAGTGTTGCTATTACAGATTTAATGAAGGCTGCTTATTGGTCTCAGCCATCCACATTTACTAATTTTTATCTCAGAAATATTGAGTCCATTCTGGAGACCTGCATTGTTTAGGTCCGTTATCTGTTGCTCAGAATGTCGTCCACTAAACAGTTGCAACTATAGTTATGCAGGCTTTCTGTTCCGGCAGTGACTCCGTCCGGCTGCCCTCTTCGCTCTGGGCTATTTGACCCAGGGCAAGGGGAAGGGGGGGGGCGGGTGTTCCCTTAGGTCACCTGCTTTATAGTGAAAAGCAAGGGAATGCCTCCTCCAAGACAGTATTTCTGAGTCGCTTCCGGGATGGTTTTAAAGTGTAATATTAATGTTTAATTTCATTCATGTCTTATTTTTAAAGTGTAGCTCGGTGTGAAGCATTTGTATATGTCAAGTGTCAAACGGGCTTTAATATACAATACTCGGACACTTTTAAATGATTATAAAGAGTCTCAATTCTCTGGACTACTTTATTTATTGGCTTGTTTTAATAATAATTAGTATAAAGGTTATACTGGATATTAATAGAGAACATGAATGTTATTGTGCTCAGTTATTAAGGGTAGTGTATCTTTCTAATTTAAATATTAAATAAGAAAGATACATGTAAAGCCTAATACTCCTTTTCTCCTTAAGGGGTTATCTCTTTATTTTATAATTGAGCTTATTGGATTTTCCTCTATGTCCTAGGCCCTCCAGCCTGTTTACTATTCAGCTAAGTCTGGGTCATTGGTACAGTATAAAAATGTTAAAAAATTTATAGTAATTTATATATTTTTTATACTTACCAATGACCCAGACGGGGATGGCCCTCCCTGAGTTGGGAACTCTTGCCTCCCCGCTGAGTACATAGCGCTGACCAGGCACTGCCAGTAAGAATGATATTTGGCGCCAATTTCGGGACGACTGCGTCACTGCGCATGCGCAGTAGAGTCGTACTATGGAGGTCCTTTAGGACATGATTTCTTTTTGTTTTGGATGCAAATTTTGGGGATTGGGGGGCAAAATTTGTGTTTGGCCCTGGTTTTTTGTGGAGTTAGCACCAGCTAAGTCTGGGTCATTGGTAAGTATAAAAAATATATAAATTACTATAAATTTTTTAACTTTCGACGACAAGCTTTTGCTAGTCTATGAACAGGGTATTTGTATAATTTAAGTACCCTTAAATTAAACAAACATTTTCTGAGAATCAAAGTTGATTCTCCTGGTCTTCCTTGTGAGAATTTGACAGCGATGAGATTTTTCAATGAATTTGCAGATTTCACCCCAGAATGTTGAAATTTTAGTTCTATAAATATATATGAAATTCTCTTTTAAGACCATGTTCATGCAAATTTACAGAAGTAAAATGTGTCCCAACCAACAGGTTCACTTTGTGTTTTTAACTTGTATTTCTTGAAGAAACATGTTTTTCACAATTTTATTCAAAAAATGAGCTAATTTTTGTAATTTTAGTGAATTTTGTTACATGCCATTCTCACCCCCTGATTTGAGCCTTGATAAATAAATACATTTGTGGTATAGACCTCATGTCTGGAGTTCATATATATCATGGAATCTTGAATAGTTGTTGAATTTTTAAATTATCTTTCTAATCCATGGAAAGGGATAAAATCTGGGGTGGTTTTGGAGATGTCATGGAATTTTAAAAAGTACTGTCATGTCATGCAATGTGATATAAAAATTGATGAATATTGGTAAGCCAGGTTGAATGGCTTACACAATGCTGCATCCATTTTTTCCAGCTTTAATAACTTCTTCCATGCTGGAGGCTGATATTCCTGCCTGGAATAGGGTTTCTTTTGCCACAGAAATAAGTATAATTTTGGCACGTATAATCAAGTTTTCCCCCTGTAAGCTTAATTTTGTCATCATTGATTTCTTGAATTCAATTTAGATGAATTTTTCATGGCAGCCATAACTAGATTTGACGAAAACTATCCTGAAAATACTCAATGAGTTAAATGGTCGAGTGCTGGAAGCCCATATTTGGGCTTTATTCGTTACTGCAGGTGCCACAACTTGATGCCTTTATATTCTGTGGATATGCTTCATATTAGTTTGGAATTAAAATTATTTAGTCTGTGAGGGTTTGCCTTGTTACAATTTATGGGAGAGTGCCAAATGGCACTCTCCCAAAAATTGTAACAAGACAATTATTATTATTATTATTTATTGGTGTTTAAGGTCACATATTTCTGCACAATGGCTAATCGTGACCGCATTGTAACAAGACAAAGAGACATGGACAAATTTGGATGACCAAAAATAATTCAGCACTCTATCAGTTAAGTGTTAATAATGTACAGGTTTATTTTAACAACTACACAGTATTTCCCCCACCCTGAATTATAAACTAACCCTTCAACTAACATTCCTTGTAAAAACATTTACACTCTCTTTCTGGAAAGAAATCAAATTTCTCACTGTTTTCTGCTAAAATGTAGCACATTACTCTTCATTGGATCATGCTCAATGAGTTCTTTTTCAATGAGGTGTCATAAAGTGTGTTTCAGAGCCAAAGTTGGAGAAAATGAAATTTGAACGGTGAATTTGTGTTTACCCCAAGACAGGTTTAATTGATTCGTTAGAAGCGTTTTCAGTAAGTTATTGAAAATAACAGATCCTGAAGTTAAAAAAAAAGTTTTGAAATTTTATCTCCGAAAAAGTGTATGAATTCTACCTTTGCTTCCATTTATTTCCAGCTTTTCAAAAGAGTGCTCGAACTGGTATTCCCTGGACAACTGAAGCTACTAAGATTTTCTTGGAACTTTTATATGAACGAAAAGAAATATTTGCTGCTGTCGGAGTGGTGATGCGTGTTTTTGAGAAAATTTCTCAACTGCTTTGTGAAAAAGGATTTCACTTTGATGCTGAACAGTGCTCTGGTAAGTGGAAATCAATAAAGAAGAGATACCGACAAGAAGTAATACTTGGACAGGCAGGGCCAAGAGAGAAAGATCCACTACCTCGCCAGGATATTATTAAAGAACTACTTAATATCCGTGAGAAATATAAGGCACAACCATCCATGAGAAAAGACTGGGTAACAGCTGCCACATGTGATGATGATGATGCTGATGATGATATGGATACAGGATCTATTGAAGATGGAATACAAGATGAACCAATGAGTGAAGGTATATTAATCCAGGGCATATTGTAATCTCATTAGATGAGAGACAAACCACCTAATACTTTACACTCAGTTTAAATTATTATTATGAATGAAATGAAAGTGGTGCAAGTATTATGTCCAAAAAATTTTGTGTTGGATAATTTTTAAAGTAAAATCCACAGGGCTTATAATTCAAGTAAATTTGGGAGATTCCATTTGGATTGTTACGAAAATGGTTGCAAGAATCCATACTGTCTATGAGTGCCCCAGGATCCCACGAGCCCACCATAGTTGAACCTCTGTTGTCTTCTGATAACACATGTTAACCCTTTCTACCACTTAGCTTTTTAATTTTTAAATTATAAACTGAATTTGAAAATATTTTAAAAAATATACTGTATTTACCAAAATTTTTTTACAAATATGGATGTCATTGGAATCAGCTCTTTGAGCCGGTTCCAATGGCACCCATATTTGTACAATTTTATTGACGAAGTATCAGGATATTTCAGGTCTAGTTAGCCTTATATTGGTTAATTTGCTGCCGTTATGTCAGGTAAAGAGTTAAATTGACTCAATTCTTTTCATGCAAATCCTAGCAGAGGTGCAATGAGAATCTACATTGATTCTCGCTGGTTTTGTTGCGTGACTCGATTCTCAGATTCTCATTGAAATATAAGACTTGAATCCAGGTCACATTGTAATCTCATAAGAGGAGAGACAAACCATCTAATAATTTACACGCAATTTAACCCTTTACCCAACAAATCGCCTGCATCCACCTGTGTAATATGCAAATTCAGCAGCTGAAAAAATTATATTTTTATACTGTACCAATGGCCCAGACATAGCTGGTGCTAATTCTCAAAATCTAGGGCCAAACACAAATTTGGCCCCCCCAATCCCCAAAATTTGCATCTAAAACTGAAAAAAATCATGTCCTAAATGGTCCTCCATACTTTTCCTCCACTGCGCATGTGCAGTGTTAAGGAGGTCTCGAAATTGGCGCCAATTATCATTTCTTTGTTTGGCCCTTCATCAGTTCACATCTGACTGATATTTGTGCTTGTAAATCTCAGTTTAAATGATGCCAGACACATAAATATTAGAGAAATGGTGGATCTAAAGAGGAAGTAGAAGGAGGAGAGGAAAAATTAGTGGCAGGAAATAATCAGGGCTGTAACTTAAAATTTTTTTATGAAATTATGTTATGTTACCTAATTTCAAGGCATGGGCCTGTTGTTGTCATTCTTGCTATAAAGTTACACTGCTTGTTCAGTGTTTCCTCTCTCCCTTTCCTTTAGTCCCCCCTTGCTATTCTCCCATGCTTTTGGCATATTTTCTGTAATATTATTACTAAAATTTCTTGGGACTTTTAGCTTGGAAACAGAATGAATTCTGTTTTTTCCCCATGTTTACGTCCTCACCCATGGGTGTTTAGGCATTGTGTTCTGCATCTATCATCTGATGTTCTGCAGTTTCTTCCCTGGAAGTCTCTGTTTTGCATCAGATAGTGTTGTAATTGGTAACTGATTTCGGGCCATGTTATCAGTGCCTGGAGTCATGTTTCCGGTTTTTATACACTTCTTGTGTACATTGACAACGGTTTCTGTTGAGAGTGATTTCTTGTCTTTGTATTAGTTTAATCGGGAGCTCGGTGGCTCAGTAGGTAGAGGTGCAGGCTGCAAGCCGAGAGGTCCTCGGTTCGAATCCCACCTGCGGCAACCGCGTTGTGTCCTTGGGCAAGACACTTCATCTCCATTGCCTGCATGGGGGCACGATGACGCCGTGTACTAAGGTGTACTGCACGTCGATGGTGCGCATGTCTTCAACCAATCTAACCCTGCCTGTGCTGCAGTGCGGAGTTACGATGTTGGGGAGCTGGCAGCTGATCGTCGTTGCTCGGTGGTTCTCTCCGGGTACTCCGGCTTCCTCCACCCGTAAAAACTGTCACGGTCATGATTAGCCATTGTGCATAAATATGTGACCTTAAACACCAATAAATAATAATAATAATATTAGTTTAATCATAACAAGATACATTATTATTATACGTAAGTGTTGCATTAATTTTTATGAAATATTTTAAAAAATTTTGTCCACACTTAGGCTTTTTGGGATCCATTGGGGCTCAACGTTACTTTCAGAAACTTGGGCTTTTCTGAAAAAATATTTTTTCAAAAAATGTTTTTGATTTCAATTATTTTTTCTATATGTTAATGGATCATGTTATTATGTATCTTTGTTTTCAGGGGTTGGTGCGAGTACTAGGACTGTTGTGTTCTTTTCACAATGAAAGGATATTGTTCAAATTGTAATAAGAGGAAAACTTCCTCTGACTTTCATAATCATTGTATTAATTGTAGTCAGTGTACTCGCACTAACTCCTGCTCAGTGTGTGTCAATTGGGATGACAAACATTGGAAACGTGTGTCACGGTATGTTGTCAGCGGGGAAAAGGCCATGCCGGTCGTTTCTCCGCAGGGTCACTCTAGTTTATCAATCTCTTTTTCAGAGGAACAAGAACAGAGTGATGTTTCCATGGTGTCTTCCAAAAGTGTGCCTCCGTCGTCACAGTTCAATGAAGAGCCAGCGGCAAAAGTGCTCATGGAAATACGTCAATTGCCTAAGAGGTCCCTAGTAGGATCGACGGCATTGGCGTCCGCTAGCTCGCCCGGTGTAGCGACCGTTCATCGAATGGCTCGGCAGCTGGGTTTGTCCGTTGCGGTCCAGGAAGGAGATTTGGGTGATGCGAGCACTATAATAAGACAAAGTGCACACCCAGTGACGACGGATCAGAGGATAGAACGGAGGAAGCCTATTAGTCTGGTTCCTAGCTCATCCAGGTCCATCCGGGCTGCGAACGAGAGAGGTCCCTCTCTCGTACAACAACATCTGGGACCAGATGATGTGGTACGAAACGTTTCGCATTCGGAGCATACGTCCGCCACTCGGGATGCTCCGTTATTTAGACAGCCCGGAGAGACTGTCAATATGGCTTTCTCATCCCACAGCAGCGCACACAACCACACTTTGGCTACGTGACCACGGATATCCAGCCAGCTTCGCCGATCAGGGATTCCACGGCGACCAGGTCACGCCATCCGGTAGCCAGGGACACGAGGCCTGTAGACTCCAGACGTTCGCATAAAGGAAGTATGCAGGAGTCAACGTCCAGGGAGCTTCCAGCACGGCAAAGCAACGTAAGACCGCTTCTCCACAGGCCTCAGTGATGGACGTGCTATCACAAATAGCACAACTTATCGCAGCATCCCAGCAGACGACAGAATCTCTGTCGGATCAGGAATTATCCGACGACGCTGGGTCGGTACGCTCCGCTGAAGCATCAGGTACGGACGACCGATAACTTCATAAGGTCCGACAGGATGGCGAAAGGGATTCAGAGGATCTGGAGATTTCCCTTTCGGAACAACATAAAGCTGCCATAGATTTTATCCGGCATTATCTTCCAGAGATTGTTCCGTCAGACCAGAATGCTGCGATGCCGGATAAGAGACTGATAGCGTCACTGGACACAGAATTTTTTGATCGGTTTAGGGACATCGTCCCTGAGTTTCCGAGACAGTCCAATAATGTCACAAGAACATTTGAATTATTGAATGACTCTATATATAAGCTTGCTCCCAATCTGAGCAAGTATGGTTTCTTGTCCGCAAATGCTCTACATCTGCCGTTCATCAATTCAAGGAATAAATTCGAAATGGCAGGACAGGGCATACCGAGAGTTCCTCTGCGCCTAGACGATCAGGCTGAAGACCTAGAATTGTCTGTACCGTCGTCTATGTCAATTCCAACCACGACATTGGAAACGACAATTATGTCTAATAGAGTTAACTTAGACACTTTATCATACGCAGATCACCTTACTAAAGCGTTATCATTACGTTTTCAAGGGAAAGAATTCCAGGATATACAATCCTCATTAAGAGTTCTTTCAAGGGCAATAGCTTATTCCACGTATAACTCCGCCCTTTCAGTGGCAAACCTGTAGTTGGTTAGACGTGACATGGCCCTAGCTACATCCACATGCGTGGATGGTAAGGTGAAAAACTCTCTCAGAGTCGCTTCGGTCTCCGGAGAGCTTCTCTTCGACGGCAAGCTTTCAGCAATCTATGATCAGATAACTAAGAAAGCTTCGGATTCTCTGCTATTCAAATCCGCTTCTAAAAAGTTGGATACAGCAGAAAAGAGCAAGACAGGCACTTCTGGGACAAGTACGCCCAAGAGAAGTTCCTATAGAGGTTCCTATGCGTCCTCTAGGTCTTATTCTAGAGACCGTCAAGGCAGCGACTCACGTGGGGGACGTTATTCTGGCCGAGATAACTGGTCAGACGTTCCTAGGTCGACGGGGCGAGGTCGTGGAGGACGTTTCTCCTTCCTCAAGCCTTGCAGGTCCAGGAGATGATGGTATGAACCTCTATCGTGTTCCGGTAGGCGGAAGATTGTTGAGTTTATAAACAATTGGGCGTCAATTACGGACGACCCCTGGGTTCGAGGGGTAATTTCGGAAGGACTAAGAATATCCTTCAAACAAAAGCCTCCGTTAACTCGAAGTCCAAAATGGACTCGGCTTCCGTCAAATCAGCAGAAAAGAGACGCTCTTCTATCAGAAGTACAGTACAGTCTCTTCTGGAGAAGAACGCGGTAGAGGTCATAGAAGACCAGGAATCACTGGGTTTCTACAGCCATCTGTTTCTAGTTCCGAAACCGGATGGCTCATTCCATCCAGTCATAGATCTGAGCTGGATAAACAAGCTGATCGTCGCTCTGAAGTTCTATATGGAGACAATTCGATCAGTCAGAGCGAGTATTCGGGTGAACGACTATGCTACAAGCATAGATCTCAAAGATGCGTACTTTCACGTCATGGTACATCCGACATTCAGAATGTATCTACGCTTCGCAGTCCTAGGAGTTGTATATCAGTTCCGAGCGATGTGCTTTGGTTTGAACCTAGCACCCTGGGCTTTCACTCGAATAATGAACTCGGTAATGATACATTTCTGAGCTCATTCGTCTGCGGTAACGTCGGCCTACCTGGACGACATTCTTCAGAGGTACGGCAACGAGTTAACGCTTCAGAACGATGTGCAGAATCTGCTTCTATTATTCTGACGTCTCGGTTTTATAATAAACGAGGAGAAGTCGAATCTGGTGCCGTCCAAGTCATTCACCCACTTGGGAATGAGCTACGAGACGCACAACAATCTCGTTCGTCTGCCGTTAACCAGAGCGAAATTAATCAGTTGTTGCGCTCGCTATTGTCTTCACTCAGACAAAGTCACAGCGAGAGAATTCATGAGACTGATAGGTCTGTGCGGAGCCGCTGCGGATCTCATTCTGATGGGACGGTTACGCACTCGTCCTCTCCAAATTTTCTTGACACAGAATTGGAGAGTAAAGATTCATTCGCTCGATATAGACGTTCTCTTGTCAAACCAAGTGAAACAAGAAATTCAGACTTGGGCAAACATTCAGTGGTTGACTCAGGGAGTTTCACTGCAGTTGCCGGATCCGAGTTTTACTATTATGACGGATGCCAGTCAAACAGGTTGGGGTGCAACATTGATCCCAACGGATTCGAAGTGCCAGGGTCTTTGGGATCTGCAGTTTCTAGGCAAGCACATAAACATCAAAGAAATGATGTCAATTTGGCTTGCACTACGTCATTGGATGAACAGTATTCAGAAAGCACATGTCCAAATCCTGTCCGACAATACGACAGTAGTAGCGTATATTCGGAACCAGGGAGGCACTCATTCCGTTCCGTTATTCAATTTAACGGAAAGAATCCTTCTGTTTGTACTAGAACATCAAGTTCTACTTTCGGTCCGTCATATTCCGGGTCGTCTGAATGTATTAGCAGACTCCCTTTCACGGAAGGGTCGCTTGTTGCCGTCGGAGTGGACTCTCAACAAACAAGTATTCAATCAGATTTGCTACCAATGGGAACGGCCAATGATGGACTTATTTGTGACACAGCTCAACAATCAGTTGCAGACGTATGTGTCACCATGTGCAGATCCCCGATCATTAGGGCTGGGCGGTTTTGAAATTTGCATTTCGCTTCGGTTTCGGTTTTGTACAAAAACTCGGTTTTCGGTTCGGTTTTCGGTTTTTCATAATATATTGTAGAAATCCACATTTTAGAGGGTAATGTACACATAAAATCTGTCTGTATTTGTCATCCAAGTCATGAGGCTCATATAGCGAGTTGAGTCATTCGGGTTAATCAGTGTTCACCACTCTTCTCAGCAAATGGACATAATGTGTTGGGCTGCTGTAGTGGGCAACAGTGGTGGAGCGGTGGAGCCATGAGGTATCTAGGGAGACCAGCCCCCCCCCCCCCCCCCCACCCTCCACTCAAAATCTCACTTGCTTCTCCCATCTCCAAATTTGAAAAAAATATTTTTGATTTCCTGCCCTCAGTACAAGTACAGTACCCTCAGTCCTGAGATTCCCCCCCCCCCCCCCCCCCCCCCCACAAAAAAAAAAATCTCCACTAGCATGGTCCACAGGATTACAAACCATGGCTGCACCACTGGTGGGAGCTGCCTTGTTCTGTCAGTGAGATTTGGGACCTTGTCAAGACAAGATGCAGAAATTCACAAGAAAAGCTACATTTTAGCAAAAATCAACATTTCCTTATTTTTTATGGAGTCGCAATGCTCTCATCCTGGTTTTGGTGGATAATGTGCAATTGTTGTGCTTATTTCGGTAATTATCACATCGCTTGAAAATAGACGTGCCCCGTGTTTCTTGATGGTTCCTGCTTCAAATGACAGTGGAATAAGAGGAACACAAATCATATTTTTTCTGATTTTGATAGCTATTGTTGAAGTAAATCTTGATATACGAATCACTTTTATTGGTAACTCACTCCAATGCTTTCACAATATCTCTCTTAATTTCGACTGTAGATGTTCGTTTTTTACTTTGATTCTGCCCAAACATAGAAATTGGGTGAAATGGGCGGTGCCAAGGCAAAGATATTACCAACTTTACTTTGCCCTCTTGGCTTATCCCTGCGTTGATTTCATCTTATTCAAGACAGGCGATTGATGATTTTGAAGGGAGGGGAGACTGCTGCATAATGGGGGTTGAAAGAAAGTTTGCAATATTGCATCTTGGGATTTGTTGTGTTTACAAAATACACATGGTCATGATCGTGCTGATTATAACATCGTATTGGGAATACAGCGTGTGTACCTGACAGACCTGCAGTACTGCGCGATTCCTTAAAGTAAGTTCAAATAGTATACAAACAATTCCCAATAAGTTTTAAAAAAACTTTCAATAGTTACCTGCCATCCATTTAATTGGATGTGTTCTATTTTAATTTAACCATTTTATTGTTGACAAAAAATATAACTGCCAATGCGCAGCGTTATCTCTGAGCATGTGACTTCAGAGAACGTGCCAGTGGTCGGTTAATTAACATAATTTACTCGTCATTTTTCCCATGTGAACTTTGAGGTTTTAAAACTCAATAAATTTTATGTTTACCACCCAATCTAATTTACAACGTGCTGTACGCAGATGATTTTAGGTCAAAGGTAATTTATAATACTTTTACACCACATATCGTCAGGTAACTTGCAATACCTCTTTGGTCGAATATGCCCGGTTCAGTAAATTTACTTAACAATTCTTGAATTGCATGTGTGGATTTTTACGTACGACTTTTTAATTTTTCATATTCCATCTGCTGGTGGTTCTGTAGATATTGTTTAAGATACAAGAAATTTGCTACCACTATTTGTGGGGGGAGGGTGAGGGGGATTTGTTGTCAGTCCTCTCGAAGTAAGCATAAATGGCACAGCATTTACCTTTGCCTGACATTTAAGCCTTTGGCGTGCGGAAAGCAAGTGATTGAGTGGTCATAAACTTAACCAATTCTGGGAAATTTGTTGAAACCGAAAGTCTCGTTTTTTTGTTAAGGCGGCGGTTCGGTTTTCGGTTTAAAAAAAAAAAACCGAACCGAACCGATAAACCGCCCAGCCCTACCGAGCATAAGCAGTAGACGCTCTATCGATCTTGTGGGACGGAATGATAGGATATGCGTATCCTCCAGCGCCATTGATTCAGCAAATATTGCTAAAGATAAAACAATCTCAATGCAAAATTCTGTTGGTAGCATCTCTCTCTCCACAGAGACCTCGATAAATCTACTCAGGTGTCTCCTGTGGGACATACCGCGTAAGCTTCCTCCACGAGAGGATCTTCTTTCGCAGGGGAAATCGCATCAACTACATCACAACCCGCAAGGTCTCAACCTTCACGTATTTCCGTTGTGCGGTCCTTCTTGCACGGCAAGCATTTTACAGGACGAGAGGTGGACGCAATTTCTAACTGTAGGAGGACCTCCTCTTCGCTAAACTATGCGGCTAAGCGGAAGGTCTTTTGTCATTGATGTAGGGATCATTCTGTTGACATTTTTGATCCCTCCATTCCAGACATTGCAAACTTTCTAGTATACTTGTTTGATGAGATCAAACTGCAGCCTGTTACTATTAAAGGTTATAGGTCTATGTTATCTGATACCTATGCACACCATGATAGTTTACAAATGGATCTAATGTCTCTTTATCTAAATTAGTTAGAAACTTCTCGATAAATAGACCTAGAACCCTTAGATTAATTCCTAAATGGAATTTAGCTTGGGTTCTTCTTAAACTAAAAGAAAAGCCATTTGAGCCTCTTGAGACAGTGAACTTCAAATTCTTATCTTATAAGACAGCATTTCTCTTAGCTTTCTCTTCTTCTAGAAGAGTCAGTGAGTATCATGCACTATCTGTGGACGATTCTCACTATCGTAGTGTCGGGAACACTATTACCTTTACTACTAATGTTGGATTTTTGGCTAAGAATCGGGCTCCTAATAAATATCCGGAACCTATTGTTATTAAGGCCCTTCCTTCTTCAGACGGGCATAGGCCTTTACTCTGTCCAGTTAGAGCTTCACGTATTTATAAATGAAGATCTCATTTTATCAGAAAAGGACGAAAATGCTTCTTTCTGTCTGTGATGCCTAATAGAAAGGACATTATGGTCCATTCTATTGCTAGATGGATTCAATTAACTATCCGTACTGCTTATGATAATCTATCTTCAACTCAGCAGTCTGTGCTTAAGATTTCGGCTCATGAAGTAAGAGCTCTTTCTACATCTTGGGCTTACGCAAATAGTGTTGCTATTACAGATTTAATGAAGGCTGCATATTGGTCTCAGCTTTCCACATTCACAAATTTTTATCTCAGAAATATTGAGTCCATTTCTGGAGACCTGCATTGTTTAGGTCTGTTATCTGTTGCTCAGAATGTCGTCCACTAAACAGTTGCAACTTTAGTTATGCAGGCTTTCTGTTCCGGCAGTGACTTTGTCCTGCTGCCCTCTTCGCTCTGGGCTATTTGACCCAGGGCAAGGGAAGGTGGGGGGGGTGGGGGAGGGTGTTCCCTTAGGTCACCTGCTTTATAGTGAAAAGCAAGGGGATACCTCCTCCGGAGTCATTAATTCTGAGTCAGTACCGGGATGATTTTAAAGTGTAAAGCTAATGTTTAAATTCATTCATGTCATATTTTTAAAGTGTAGCTCAGTGTGAAGCATTTGTATATGTCACGTGTCAAACGGGCATTAATATACAATCCTCGGACACTTTTAATGAGTATAAAGAGTCTCAATTCTCTGAACTTACTTTATTTATTGGCTTACTTTAAAAATAATTAGTATAAAGGGTTATACTGGATGTTAATAGAGAACATGGATGTTATTATGCTCAATTATGAAAGGTGTTGTGTCTTTCTAATTTATCTTAAATAAGAAAGATACATGTAAAGCCTAATACTCCTTTTCTCCTCGAGGAGATAACTCTATTATATATAGTTGAGCTTATTGGATTTTCCTCTATGTCCTTGGCCCTCCAGCCTTTTTTCTATTCAGCTATGTCTGGGTCATTGGTACAGTATAAAAATGTTAAAAAATTTATAGTAATTTATATATTTTTTATACTTACCAATGACCCAGACGGGGATGGCCCTCCCAGGAGTTGGGAACTCATACCTCCCCACTGAGTACATAGCGCTGACCAGGCACTGCTTGTAAGAATGATAATTGGCGCCAATTTCGAGACCTCCTTGACACTGCGCATGCGCAGTGGAGGAAAAGTATGGAGGACCATTTAGGACATGATTTTTTCGGTTTTAGATGCAAATTTTGGGGATTGGGGGCAAAATTTGTGTTTGGCCCTAGATTTTGAGAATTAGCACCAGCTATGTCTGGGTCATTGGTAATTATAAAAAATATATAAATTACTATAAATTTTTTAACTTTTTGGAAAATTTCAACAAAACCATATCATGTGACCCCTCTTTGGAAAGAGTTCATCAAAATTTAAAAAATATTTAAAATGATATATTTTGAAATCGTCTGTGTTGTCTTGTCAACATACAGAAGTTGGAGCTCACTCTATCAACCTCCTTTCGGCATCTGTGTCTGTCTTCCCTTGGCCAGATTAACGGTAATTACCTGATGTACCTACAGAAAATGGAGTTGTCCTGTTTTTACATCACTCACTCACAATATTTTTATTTAAAAATTTTACAAAAAAACACTCTCTGGTCCAAAATAATTTATTTTTAATGTTTGAGTGATAATTAGCATTTGTTTAGTTAAAGTTATAAAAACAATGAACAATAATCAAAGTATTAATTAATAAATCAAAGAGAAAGTTAAGAAAACAATGAACAATAATCAAAGTATTAATTAATAAATCTAAAGAGAAAGTGTTTGTCTTGTCTTTAAAAGTAATAAAGTTAACAGCCCCTCTATTTATGTAAACTGTTAGTGAGGAAAGGTCATATACAGAGCCCCCAACACAGTGTTATTGCAACACAGTTTTTCCCTACTTTTTCTATGTCATTCACATATATTATGAAAAGAAGCGGGCTTAGAACTGACCCTTGTGCTGTCCCCACTTTGAGTATTACTTCCTCTGACACCTTGCTGTTAATCAAGGTGTGGGTTAACCGTGAGGTGTCAGAGGAAGTAATACTCGAAGCGGGAACACCACAAGGGTCGGTTCTAAGTCTGCTTCTTTTCATAATATATGTGAATGAAATAGAAAAAGTAGGGAAAAACTGTGTTGAACTATCGCAGTTCTCTAGACGACAAAGGCATGTGGATAGCCATCAAGTCCCGAAACATAATTAAAATTCGTCTACAGGATACCATTCACAATCTTGAGAGCTGGTGCACCCTATGGTGCATCAAACTCAATGCCGCCCAAACTCAAAAAGTTACGTTCTTCAAGAAGCAAAGTAAAAAAACAGTCCCCAGTATCGATCTCCAGTTATACGATCACAAATTAGAAGCAAGCAAACAGGTCAAATTTTGGGGGTTTATACTAGATATCAATCTCAGTCTAAACAGTCACTTAAACTCCATTACGGTTAGAGCTACTAAATGTATCAATTTCCTGAAGATGATCAGAGGTAGAAATTGGGCAGCAAACAAAAATGTGCTTCTCAAGCTCCACAAAACATTTATATGTCCAGTGTAAGAATACGGTACCATCATAAGTGACCTGGGCGAAACCAACATTCAGAAGCTACAGAAGGTTCAAAATTATGTCCTGTGTGTGGCTCTATGCAAACCCAAATGGACACCAATAAAGGAACTTGATGAGATAGCAAAAATAGAAACTATTGATATGCGATTAAAAGACCTACAAAACAAAACCCTCAACAAACTCAAGATAGTGAATTAATGGTTGATCTGAACAAACACCGATCCCCTTAACAAAAAAATAAAATAAGTTTTCAGAAAATAAAAAAATTATACAATATAATTAAATTGCGTGGAGTTAGGACTGCACGATATTCAAAACAGAATACCGGTATATCAAAAACTGTTCAGATATCTGAACATAAGTACCACAATCGAGACTTGAGGTATCACAGTCGGGATGAATTAGCATGCCTTGATGATGCGGTTCGAAAAACCTTTATCCACCGCAGACGATATCAAAATGTATTATTCTTCCAAAAATTTCTTCAAATCTATATCATGTGACCGCCTCATTGGAATGAGCTCGTTCCATTGAAGGGTCATATGATATTGTTTTGCAGACATTTTTGAATTTTTTTTTTTTCAACTGGAGATTTTGTGTATTATGTGGGCAAAGCGATAATATTATTCATTCGGAGCTGAAAAACTCAAGACATCTTGAACATTAAATTGTGGGTAAATAAATGATGACGATAAACCAATATTTTGGTATTTCCACCGGTATTCAATCGATATTGGTTTGAATACTGGTATATACCAGTTTATCGATATACCATGCAGGCCTACGGGGAGTTAGTAAGGATTGCCTCGCTACTCATTGAGAACTTCAGGGTAGAGTCTGTGAGGACTGCCTCGCAACTCTGCTGAAGCACGATTGAAATGCGTTTAATAAGACCTACAGTTAAAACTAGAAGTCCTGTCACAAACTGTGCGCTTATCTAGGCTTAATTGCGCGTAGGGATTGCACGCAATTGCCATATCGAATGGCATTCAAAGTACGGCAAGTTCTCCTGATTACTCATAGCAAACACAGGCAATGTTTCTGCCAGTGGACCTCCGGGTTACCCGGAGGTCCATTAGCTGAAACATTGCTTGTGAACAGGCCATATGCACATAATTTGATAGCCCAACTGTGGCCCTATCACGTAGATTAACGCGCAGATCGACATGCTATTTGTGCGCATTTCATGACAGGACTTCTAGTTTTAACTGTATATAATAAAACCCTCTACAAAAACCAAGATAGTGAATCAATGGGAGACCTGAATGAACACCAAACCCTTCACAGAAAAACAAAATAAGCCACAGTAAATTAAAATTACCCAATAGACTTAAACTGCGTGAAGTCAGTATTGCCTCGCTACTCATTGAGAACTTCTGAATTGAGTCTATGAGTATTGTCTCGCAACTCGGTGTGTGGGGAGTGGGCTCTGAAGAAACCCACCCCTCACTCCATCCGTAGCAACAATCACACAACAGTCACAATATACAATAGCGGATACCTTATCTTTCTCTCCACCTATAACTTTTCTAATTGAACATTCTCAAATTTTCTTGCAACACCTTTATCAAGAAGAAGTATGGAAATGGTAGAGGAGGCGTAGGAGGAATGGTTGCAAACTACCTTTCTGTTAACATACCCAGGAAACCACCAAACACCAGGCAAGAATTGAAACAAGCTTCCCAGGCTGGGATGAGTGTACATTTTATATAAATAAACAATTGATTGAAGATTTAACAGCCCTTTTAAGGGCTTTCTGGGAGAGTGCGGTGACTCAGTGGTAGACTGTTGGACTTCTATGCTAGAGGTCCCAAGTTCGATCCCCACCGGGCCGACCCACGTTGTGTCCTTGGGCAAGGCACTTTATCCCAGTTGTCTACATGGGGGCACGATGAAACCGCGTACTAAGACATACTGAACGTCAATGGTGCACATGTCTTCAATCGCTGTAACCCTGCTTGAGCGGAGCTTGAACAGAGTTAGAATGTTGAGGAGCTGACAGTTGCTCATCGATGCTCGGTGGTTTTCTCTGGGTACTCCGGCTTCCTCCACCCGTAAAACTGCTACAGTCACAATTTGCCCTTGTGCATACGTATGTGACCTTAAACACCAATAAATAAATAAATAAATAAATAAGGGCTTTCTGGTGTGTGTCTGTGAGAGGGTGTGTGTGTGTTCTTTTTGTTTTTTGTTGGTTTTTTTTTTGTTCTGTTTTTTTTTCCTCCAATCTCCCGGTCATCTGTTCCCCCTGAAGGCAGACCAGATGGCCAAGGCTCAGCATCCTCTCTCCCTTATAGGCTGATGGATGATTTCCAGCTTTCAAAAACACATATTGGTGGATTTCTTCTTTTTTGTAACCGTTAAGGATAATAAGCTGGGGCTGCTCCCAAACCAGCAACTGTTTGGGTTTCTTTTTCCTCTTTCTAAAATAACCACCAAACTGCGGTTTCAGTAGTACCATAAATATGCCTACTTTTCTAAGCAAACTCGGAGCAGTACTCTTGTAATTATGCAGAATTCCTAGCCATCTTGAACTTAATACTATTATTGGCTCTTGCTCCCGACTTTCGTCGATTTATATGCAAATAAATCTATAAAGCAAATGAAGTTATTAGGGTCACAAGGGATTTCAATCCCACATTGTCCCTGTGCACCTTTGGCGCACAGAAACTTTTCATTCACTTGTTATTGCTATTATTACTAGATGGCTGTAGCAATCTAGCAATAATAAGGTATTATGATGATTCTTGCATTTTATACTCTTTTTACCTTTACCTCAGAAAAAAAAATTATTTGCAGGAAAATTTTCCCATAAATTACAAGGGACAAATTTATTAATTTTTTTTAATTTGGGTAAAATTTCAGACATAAACGATTTAATTTTTTTCAAGTTTTCATTGGTTATAAAAAGAGAGCATGCAACAGCCAAAAGGAGGGCCTGAGAAACTGATATTTTTATACTGTACCAATGACCCAGACATAGCTGGTGCTAACTCTTAAAACATAGGGCCAAACACAAATTTTGCCCCCCAATCCCCAAAATTTGCATCTAAAACCAAAGAAAACATGTCCTGAATGGCCCTCCACACTTCACCTCTACTGCGCATTGCGCAGTGTCAAGGACGTTCCGAAATTGGCGCCATTAATCATTCTAAGTTTGGCCCTTCATCAGTTAACATCTGACTGATCTTTGTGCTTGTAAATCTCAGTTTAAATGATGCCAGACACATAAATATTAGTGAAATGGTGATTCTAAGGAGGATAGAGAAGGAGGAGAGGAAAAATGTGTGACAGAATATTATCAGGGCTGTAACTTAAATTTTTTTTTAATGAAATTATGTTAAGTTACCTATTTTCGAGGCAGCAGCCATTTTGTTGTCATTCTGGTTATTTAGTTACACTGATTTTTCAGTGTTTTCCTCTCTCCCTTTCCTTTAAGTCCCCTCTTGCTATTCTCCCACGCTTTTGGCATAGTTTCTGTAATTATTATTACTAAAATTTCTTGGGAGTTTTAGCTGAATAACAGAACGAATTCTGTTCTTTTCCCCATGTTTACGTCTTCACCTACGGGTGGTTAGGCATTGTGTTCTGCATCTACCATCTGATGTTCTGCAGTTTCTTCCCTGGAAGTCTCTGTTTTGCATCAGATAGTGTATTTTTGGTAACTGATTCCGGGCCTGGGTGCCTGGAGTCTTATTTTAGTGTTTTTACACTCATTGTTTGCATTTACAACAGCCCTCTGTGTGAGGGGGGGATTTCTTGAAAATAATATCTTGATGTTATTTTAATCATAACTAGATACATTATTATTGTTCGTAAGTGTTGAATAAATTGTTTAAAATATTTTTAAAATTTTTGTCCACACTTAGGCTTGGGATCCATTGGGGCTCAACGTTACTTTTCAGAAACTTGGGCTGTTCTGAAAAAATATTTTTTCAAAATATTTTGATTTCAATTATTTTTTCTGTATTAATTGATCATATTATTATTATGTATTTTGATTGCCAGGGGTTGGTGCGAGTTCCAGGACTTTGTTTTCTTTTCACATTGAAAGGATTTTGATCAATTGTAATAAGAGGAAGTCTTCCTCTGACTTTTATAATCATTCTATATGTGGTCAGTGTACTCGCATTAACTCCTGTTCTGTATCGTATGATTTCGATGACAACATGGGAAGCGTATGTCACGGTATGTTAGTGGGGAATTGGACATTCCGGTCCTTTCCCCGCAGGGTCACTCTACTTTATCAATTTCTATTTCAGACGATCAAGATTAGGGTGATGTATCTGTGATGTCTTCCAACAGTGTGCCTCCATCGTCACAATTAATGAAGGGCTAGCGGAAAAGTGCTCATGTAAATACGCCAGTTGCCTAAGAGGACCCTAGTAGGTTCGACGGCCTTTGACGTCCGCTAGCTCGCCCGGTGTAGCGTCCATTCATCGAATGGTTCGGCAGCCGGGTTCGTCCGTTGCGGTCTAGAAGGAGTTTTGGGGTGATGCGAGCACTATAAATCAACCAAATGCACACCCAGTGATGGTGGATTAGAGGGAGAACGGAGGAAGCCTTTTAGTCCGGTTCATAGCTCGTTCTGGTCCATCCGGACGGCGAGCGAGAGAGGCCCCTCTCTCGTACAACAACATCTGGCCCCAGATGTTGTGGTACAAAATGTTTCGCATTCGGAGCATACGTCCGTCGCTCGGGACGCTCCGACATATAGTCAGTCCGGAGAGACTGTCAATAAGGCTTCCTCATTCTCATGGTAGCGCACACGACCGCTCTTGGCTACGTGACCTCGGATATCCAGTCAGCTTCGCCAGTCAGAGAATCATCGGCGACCAGGTCACACCATCCGGTAGCCAGGGACACGAGGCCTGCAGACTCCGGACGTTCGCATAGGAAAGTGTGCGGGAGTCAACGTACACGGAGCTTCCGGCGGCAATGCATCGTAAGACCGCTACTGCACAGGCCTCGGGGACGGACGTGCTTTCCTAAATAGCACAGCTTATCGCAGCATCCCAGCATCAACTGAATCTGTCGCATATGTTTTATCTGACGATGCTGGGTCGGGACGCTCCGCGGAAGCGGGTACGGACGTCCGAAAATTTCATCCGGTCCGACGGGATACCGAAAGGGATTCGCAGGATTTCGAGCTTTCCCTTTCGGAACAACATATGCTGTTGTGTATGTCATCTGACTTGATCTTCTACAGGTTCTTTCGTCGGACCAGAATGCTGCGATGCCGGATAAGAAACTGATAGCGTCGGTGGACTTAGAAATTTTTGGTTCGGTTCAGGGACATCGTCCCTCAGTTCCGACATAGTCCAATAATGTCACACAACTTTCGAATTATTGAACGACGCTATATATATTATTATTATATGCTTGCTATTACCAAGCATTTCTGGTTTCTTGTTCGCAAAGTTACGGAGATGTCTTTCAAAAGTGTGTCTCTGTCGTCATAGTTAATGAAGAGCTAGCGGCAATAAGTGCTCATGGAATATGTCTATCGTCTAAGAGGTCCCTTGTAGGATCGACGGAGTGACATTCGCTAGCTCACCCGGTGTAGCGTACATTCATCGAATGGTTCGGCTGCCGGGTTCGTCCGTTGCGGTCTAGGAAGGAGATTTGGGTGATGCGAGCACTATAATTACTTTAGTACTCACCCAGTGACGGCGGATTGAGGACAGATCAGAGGAAGCCTGTTAGTCTGGTTCCTGGCTTGTCCAGGTCCGTCCGGGCTGTGAGCGAGAGAGGTCCCTCTCTCGTCCAACAACATAGGGGACCGCATGTTGTGGTTCAGATATTTTACATTCGGAGCATATGTCCGTCGGTCGGGACGCTCCGTTATATTGACAGTCCGAGAGACTGTCGATAATGCTTCCTCATCCTCACAGCAGGGCACACGACCGCACATTGGCTATGTGACCTCGAGTATCCGATCAGTTTCGTCATTCAGTGATTCCACGGCGAATAGGTCACGCCATCCGGTAGCTAAGGGACACGAGGCCTATACACTCCGTTCGCTCGCATATTAGTAGTATGCATGGGGTAACGATCACGGAGCTTCCAGCGGCAATGCATTGTAGGACCGCTTCTCCATAGGCCTCAGTGACGGACGTGCTATCCGAGTTAGCACAGTTTTTTCGCAGCATCCCAGCAATCGACAGTTTCTTAGTTGAATCAGGAATTATCTGACGGTGCTGGGTCGGTGCGGTCCGCGGTTGCATCAGGTACGGACGACCGAACACTTTATAGGGTCCGACAGGATGGCGAAAGGGATTCGAAAGATTTCGAGTTTTCCCTTTCGTAGCATTGGAAGCTGCCATTCATATCTTCCGGCATTATCTTCCAGTGATTGTTATTTCGGACTACATTGCTGCGATTTTGGATAAGAGACTTATAGCGTCATTGGACACGGAATTTTGGATCGGTTCAGGGACATTGTCCCTGACTTACCGACACTGTCCAATAATGTCATTAGAACATGTGTATTATTTATCGACGCTATATTGCCTGCCACCAAGCATGATAGTTTAGTTTCTTGTCCGCAATGCTCATTTCTGCCGTTTTATCATTTATACGAATAATTTATTTTGGCAGAACAGGGCATACCGAGGGTTCATATGCGTCTAGACGGCGTGGTTAAAGACTGGAAATATTCTTTTTTGCCGTCTATGTCTTTTCCAACCACAATGTTGGAAACGACAATGATGTCTAGTAGACTTAACTTAGACGCTTTATCATATGTAATCCACCTTACTGAGGCGTTATCATTACGTCTTCAAGAAAAGAATTACGGGATATTATCCTCAATGTGATTTCTTTTGAGGGCAGTAGTTTGTTCACGTATAACTCCGCCCTTCAGTGGCTGATTGGAGTTTGTTAGACGTGACGCAGCCCTAGCTACATCCACGCGCGTGGATAGTAAGGTGAAGAACTCTCTCAGAGTCGCTTCGTTCTTGGAGAAGCTTCTCTTCGACGGCAACTTTTCAGCAATCCATGAATTGCTCGATTTACACGTTCTCTTGTCTATCTAGTGTTGCAAGAGATTCAGACTGGGGCAAACATTCGGTGGTTGACTCAGAGAGTGCCACTGCAGTTGCCGGATCCGAGTTTTATAATTATGACGGTTGCCAGTCAAGCAGGTTGGGATATAATATTGATCCCAACGGATTCGAAGTGCCAGGGTCTTTGGGTTTCGCAGTCTCTAAGCAAGCACTTATCTTCTGCGGAATAATGTTTTTTTAGGCTTGCTTTATGTCATTGGATGAACATTATTCAGAAACGCATGTCCAAATCCTGTCCGTTAATTCGACAGTAGTGGCGTATCTCCGGAACCAGGGAGGCACTCATTCGTTTCCATTATTCAATTTAATGGAAAGAATCCTTCTGTTTGTTATAGTACACCAAGTTCTGTTTCGGTCCGTCATATTCCGGGTCGTCTGATTGTTTTACCGGACTCCCGTTCACTTATGGGTCGCTTGTTGCCGTCAGAATGGACTCTCAACAAACAAGTATTCAATCAGATTTGCTATCAATGGGAGCGCCCAATGATAATTTATTTACGACACAGCTTGCTAATCAATTGCAGACGTATGTGTTTGCTTGTCCGGATCTCTGAGCTAATGTTGTTAACGCTCTATTGATCTAATAGGACAGAATGATAGGATATGCGTATCCTCCGGTGCTGTTGTTTCAGCAAGTATTGCTAAGATAAACAACCACAATACATTTCTGTTGATAGCATCTCTGTCTTCACAGAGACCGTGGGTAAATTTACTCTGATGTCTACTGTGGGACTTAACGCGAAATCCTCCTCAATGAGAGGATCTTTTTTCGCTGGGTAAAATCGTGTCATCTTTATCACAACCCGCAAGGTCGCAACCTTCACGTATTCCGTTGTGTGGTCCGTATTGCATTGTAAGCATTGTACTGGACGAGCTTCGGACGCGATTTCTTACTATAGGAGATCCTCTTCTTCGCTATTCTATGCGGCTAAAGTGGAGGCTCTTCCGTCGTTGGTGTAGGGATCACTATGTTCATATTGTTGATCCCTCCATACTACTCATTGCAACTTTTTAGTATACTTGTTTGACAAGATCTACTGCAGCCTGTTATTATTAAGGTTATAGGTTTATCTTACCTCATACCTATGCACTCTATGATAGTTTACAATTGAGTCTTATGTCTCTTTATCTAAGTCAGTTAGTAACTTTTTGATAAATAGACTTAGAATCATTAGATTAAATTCCTATATGGAATTTAACTTCGGTTCTTATTTAGCTAAGTAATCATTTGAGCCTCTGGAAACAGTAGTTTTCAAATTCTGACCTTTTAGACAGTAATTCTGTTGGCTTCTCTTTTACTGAAGAGTCAGTGAGTTTCATGCACTATCGGTGGATGATTTTCACTTTCGTAGTTTCGGAATCACTACTTCCTTTACTATTTAGGTTGGATTTTTGCATAAGAGTTAGGCTCCTAATATCCGGAACCTATTGTTATTAAGGTCCTTCCGTCTTGGTATGGGCATAGGCCTTTACTCTGTCCGGTTAGAGTTTATGTATTTATAAACAGATATCTGTTTATTACTACGGGCGTAAACTTCTTCTGTCTTTGATGCCTATTAGAAGGACGTTACGCTCCATTCTATTGCTAATGGATTCAATTAACTATCGATACTGCTTATGGTATATCTTTGACTCAGCAGTTGTGTTTGAGATTTCGGCTCATGAAGTAAGAGTTCTTCTACATCTTGGGCTTACGTTAATAGTGTCGCTATTATAGATTTTTGAAGGCTGCTCATTGCGCTCAGCCATCCACATTCATGAATTTTTATCTCAGAAATATTGAGTCTATTTCTGGAGGCCTCTATTGTTAGGTCTATTATCTACTGCTCAGAATGTCATTCACTTAACAGTTGCTACTATAGCTAGGTAGGCTGTCTGTTTCGGCAGTGACTCCGTTCTGCTGCCCTCTTCGCTCTGGGCTATTTGACCCAGGGCAAGAAAAAGGGGGGAGGGGAGGGGGTTCCCTTGGGTCACCTGTTTTTCTATGAAAACAAGGGGATACCTCCTCCGGAGTTAGTAATTCTGAGCTGTTATTGGGATGGTTGTTTAGTGAGAAGTTTATGTTTTAAAAATTCATTCAAGTCTTAGTTTTTAAAGTATAGCTTTTGAATATAGCACGTGTCAACGGACATGATTATGCAATCCTCAGACACTTTTAAGGAGTATAATGAGTCTCTATTCTCTAGACTTACTTTATTTATTGGCTTACTTTAAAAATTATTAGTGTAAGGATTATACTAGATATTAATAGAGTACATGGATGTATGATGCTCAATTTTGGAAGGTGTTGTATCTTTCTAATTTATCATAAATAAGAAAGATACATGTAAGGCCTAATACTTCTTTTTCCCTAGAAGGGATTGACTCTATTTTATATAATTGAGCGTATTCCATCTTGCTCTATGTCCTTGGCCCTCCAGCCTTTTTACTATTCAGCTATGTCTGGGTCATTGGTACAGTATAAAAATGTTAAAAAATTTATAGTAATTTATATATTTTTTATACTTACCAATGACCCAGACGGGGATGGCCCTCCCAGGAGTTGGGAACTCTTACCTCCCCGCTGAGTACATAGCGCTTACCAGGCACTGGTTATTAGAATGATTAATGGCGCCAATTTTGGAACATCCTTGACACTACGCATGCGCAGTAGAGGTGAAGTGTGGAGGGCCATTCAGGACATGTTTTCTTTGGTTTTAGATGCAAATTTTGGGGATTGGGGGGCAAAATTTGTGTTTGGCCCTATGTTTTAAGAGTTAGCACCAGCTATGTCTGGGTCATTGGTAAGTATAAAAAATATATAAATTACTATAAATTTTTTAACTTTTAGGCCTTACTGATTGAGTGCTAAATTATTTTTCAAAGGGGATTTGTGATGTGTATTTTATTTCAAAGATACCATATTACCAGCAAGAGTACTCTTAGTTTAGCAAGATATTGTTCATAAATGATTGTTTTGTTACAATTTAGTTATTGGTACTCTCCAATAAATTACTACTAAACAATTTTATATAAAAAAAATTTCTTCTGCTGAGCCAACATCAAGCCAATGCATACAGTGTAAAGTGGTTTTCAGCACTTTTTAATAGAGCTATGATAATGGCGCCTAGTACCAAGCCAGAAAATAAGCAGACTGTCATCTGCAAAATGAGGTCTCCAGAGGATGAATTTGGTGATGCTATCCTGTACAGCAGAGTAGCATCACTAAATTTACCCTCTGTGAACCTTAATCGGAATCAAGGTCTCAAACCTAAACAAAAAGAGGAACCCAGAGGATAAATTGGCCAACTGTATGGGATAGCATCAGCAAATTCACCCTCTGGGGACCTCATTTTGCAAATGACAGATTGCTTATTTTAAAGCTTGTCGAGTACTCAGTTGAAGTATCTCCATGCTTCAAACCCTACCCGCAGTCCTATATTTTTTTTCATTTTGCAAGCATTTAGCAAAATTTTTAGTTTCTTACTGAACTGTCGTAACATTATGATAAAAACAAAGCCTTACCTCTGCAATTGATTCTGTTTTCAGCTAGTCAGAAGAGTGAGATGCATGGTTTTCCATGGAGCACAATTGCAACTAAAACTCTGTTGGAACTTTTGTATGAAAGGAAAGAAACGTTGGCATCAGTGAAGGGGGTAATGGACCTTTTTAAGGAAATTGCAGACATCATGCATGAAAAAGGCTTACCTTTTAATGCTGAGCAGTGCTGTAACAAGTGGAAAACTATAAAGAGAAAATACAAACATGAAGTTCTGCTTGGTGAAGTGGTCTCAAAACATTGGGGCTTAAGATTGCCATGCCAAGATTTGGTCAAAGAAATGTATAATATTCGAGAAAGTTACAAGGCATCAGGGCTGCCATTCAAAAGGAAAAAACGAGAAACCACTGATAAATATGAACATCAAGATTGTGACACTGATGAATTTTTATCAGATGATGAAACATTGGATGAACAAGGTGAATTTTTTCTATCCTCACTGATATTTATACCCCCCACAAAGAAAGTTTGAGGGGGGGGGGGGGAATAGGAATCACCCTGTCCGTCCGTTCGTCTGTCCATCTGTCCGTCTGTCCATCCTTGTAAGCGCAACTCCTCCTAAACCGTTTGAAGAATTTTCATGAAACTTAACACAATGGAAGAACACCATATGAAGATGTGCATGAAGCAATAGAATTCCGTTCTGACATTTCCAAGGGGAGATAATCTAACTTATGCATTTCAGGCACGGGGGTATCACTTTGTGAGTTTGCTCATCAGTACCTCTTGTTAGACCATAAAAAACAATGACCTAGATTATCATCATCAACCACACCCATATTTAGTCTCCACTCCATATTTTTTATTACATTATGCACGTAAGAACTGGAGTATACAATTAACAGGGATTTGGTCAGTTTCCTGTGTTCTGGAGGTAAACTGAGCATTTGTTCTATTATATCTTGTTTGACAGAGCTCATAAAGATATAATAGAATAAATGCCTGTATTGGATGTAGTGAGGCCAAAAAGGTTGATAAATAAGGGGAATTTGGTGCATGTCACTGTAATTTTTTCGACATATAAAAATTTCTATACAATTAACAGGAGTTTACTCTACAACCCATATGCAATTAACAGATCAAATTTGTACTGAAGGTATGGTAAATGGTTTTGTGTTTGAAAATTATATTCATTTAACAGGGATATACAATTAAGAGATATCCAATTAAGTGGGCTCCACTGTAGTTGAATCAGTTTGGGTATGAGTTGGCCATCACCTGTGTATTATTCTGCTTACAGGGTAGCTGTATAGAAAATAATACAATGCAAGGATGGGACAATACGCCTAGGTCACGATATGATATTTATCTCGATATAGTTGTTGTGATATGATTGCATATCGCGATATACTAAAACTAATTTGGATAACTATTCAACATTTATCAGAGTAGTACCTGCTTGTAGGTGCATGCTTCCTGTGCAATTAGCACAAAAATTTGTTGATAGTTCCACAGTCCAAACATGGGTCTGATAGCCTGTCTTTTAAAAATTTATGATTTGGACTCTCTTACAGAAGTTTTAAAAGACACACTGTCAGACTCATGTTTAGATTATTAATTCCAAGAACTATTGTCTGAAGCAACCTACAGTGTATCGCGATGCACCAATGCTTGAGTGTCTCAACCGGTTGATGTATCTTGACATGGCAAATCGCGATACACCAGTCAACCGGTGTATCTTCCCATCCCTATTACAATGTACTATCATTAATTCAGTGATTCTTTGTGGAGTGGGTGACCTGTGTTTTTTATTACAAAGATCAGTTGTGGATGATTGTCACAGACCCTTCACAGGTCTTTCCCATTTTCCTCCCCAAATCAATGTTTAAATGGTTTCTCTAAACAGAATGTTCTATTTCAATACTAATTGTGATTATAATGCCCTGTCCTGATGCTTTTTTCAAAATAAATACTCGGGCATATTTTTTCAGCAATCACCTTAATGAATCTTCAAACATTTGAAGGGAAAAATACATTTTATAGACTAAAACATTCAAAATGACCAGAGATATCAGCAACATTACATGGCTGATAAATGCCAAGTAGGAAATACAAATCAGCTGACCGTGAAACAAGTTACATAACCATGATATACAGTTAAAACTAGAAGTCCTGTCACGAATAGTGCGCTTATCTAGGCTTAATTGCGCGTTGGAATTGCGCATAATTGCCATATCGAATGGCATCCAAAGCACGGCAGGTTCGCTTGGTTACTCATAGCAAACACATGCAATGTTTCTGCCAATGGACCTCCGGGTTACCCGGAGGTCCATTGGCTGAAACATTGCCTGTGCACAGGCCATATGTACAGAATATGATAGTTTTAGTTGGGTCATAGCGCGCACATTAACGCGCATATCAACGTGCTATTTGTGCGCATTTCATGACAGGACTTCTAGTTTTAACTGTAAACTTTCCAGCTATTGCCAAATTTCCAGCTTTTGTTTTGTTCTGGGTTCCATTTTTATCTCTTGCCAAAACGAAGTTTGCGGGGGATATAGAAATGGGGTCTGTTTGTCTGTAACAACTTTGGACCTTGATATCTCAGTCAGTGGATGTTGGATTTAAATGATCTTTGATATGCTGATAGACCACCATGGGGGAAAGGTTATTCACAAGTAACAGGCTTTGTCCATTTTTTTTCTTCTAGAGTTATGGGTCGTTTCCCACATTTTTCAACTTAGAAACCTTGACAGGGGATACCTGTGGCATTGTACCTTGTTTAATTTACATTTTTATGAAATCATTGAACAGCTATGTGTATGTATTTTGTTTTTTATGCTGAGCTTTTCCATATCATCCATGTTCTGAACATTCTGAATTTTTCATCTTGCCAGTGCTTGAATCCCCAATTGTCTGTTTATGATAAGCATTCATGCAGCAGTTGCTTTTATTTGTAACCAAGTTACAACATTGTATGTTTTAAATTGAAGAGAAAATTTTCATGAGTTAGATCACTTTGATTACTTAACCCTTGTATCTTCCATGCCAGTTCAATGGCAGCAATTAGAAGAGTCCATATTCATTATTTGGAATGGACCAATCAGTATTATCAACATGCAGTGTTGAAAACACTGATTGGTCTACCCCACAATATTTACTGAACAGCCATCCTATATGACGTTATGATGTATCATGATCCTGGCTGGAAAAGCGGTCGCTGGAGTTCAAAGGGTTATGTTTTTTACTCTAACAGAACAGGTGTGCTAACATACAATTGCAGGGTAAACTTGCATGTTATAAATTAAGAACCTGGGCAGTTGATCCAAAGCATTTCCTGGCTGTCTATATAGACAGCTACGAATTGCTTGGAATCAACTGGAAAGCCTGGAAAGTTGTAGGATGTATTCTATCAATGTGTTGTAAAAATGTATAAAAATCCTCAGACCTTTCAGATTAAAACAAATTGAAGCATAAGTGATGTTGGTAGAAGTAGGATGCCAGCATAGAGTTTCATTCCAGGTATAATAAAAAATAAATATTGCCAGGAAATATTTCTGTACTTCTTGATGATGACTGGGCTTGTCACAGAGTCAGACCATGGTCAATTCCAACCAATTTTAGATCCTTGACGATTTAGACCCTGACTTTTTGGGACATATGGATTTAGATGATTTGGACCTTCACCTGGAATGATTTAGACCACGACTAAGGTCCAAAACTTAAAAGGTTTGAACCAGGCATGTCAGAGTACCACCAGTACCAACATAACCGGTACAGGGACAGGACAGAGCCTGTCCCGCCAAAACCAATATCAGGACAAATCAACAGTTGGATGACAAACGGCAATCTGGTGAGAGAAATTTGCGTTTAAACCGCCCCAGTCCCGAAGATCGCACGACAGACATGGCACTTTGCCAATTATTCTGCGGCGACATCAAAGTAATCATAAAGCATGATAATCATGCTTTATGATTACTTTGATGTCACCACAGAATAATTACTTTGAAGTAGACGATGGTGGTGCTTTCATTGTCTTTAATGCGACGTTCGAAAAGTCACAATTGTCGGCTTATCGTGGTCGTGGTGCAGACAGAACATGCACCTGTAGAGTGTTTTGATATGTTAATTCAAAAATAATTTAATGGTACGACATGCAAGAGTGTCGTATGCGATTATTAACCTGTTCACCCTCATTCAATTAGGTACCAGTTGGAGCATGAAGGAACCGGTGGTACCGGTTCAGTTGACATGCCTGGTTTAAACTGTCCTGCATTTGAGGA
Source organism: Pictodentalium vernedei (assembly GCA_031216915.1). Taxonomy (NCBI): domain Eukaryota; kingdom Metazoa; phylum Mollusca; class Scaphopoda; order Dentaliida; family Dentaliidae; genus Pictodentalium; species Pictodentalium vernedei. Next base: position 106,823,021 of record CM062292.1, on the reverse strand, counting down.
AATTATGGATTGTCGGAAAAGAATGCTCTTCAGAATTCCCTACATAGGAATTTAAGTTTTCCAAGGGGAGATAATCTAACTTATACATGTCAGGTGCGAATGGTTTCACTTTGTGAGCTTGATCACAGTACCTCTAGTTAGTGTTTGGAGTCTAATATTATTGTGTCCGTGGAAATATTGCCCACCCATGGAAAGTGACCAGTCCATGACAGCCGTACTGTACATGTCTGCCCCACTGTAGTTACTGGGCAAAATGTTGATAAGTTTTCAGGGAGAAAGTTTGTCTACTTGTTTTTATTTATTTATGTACTGGTGTTTAAGGTCACATACTTATGCACAATGGCTAATCATGACCGTGACAGTTTTACAGGTGGAAGAAGCCGGATTACCCGGAGAGAACCCCCAAGCATCAATGAGCAACTCTCAGCTACTCAACATTCTAACCCTGTTCAAACACCACTCAAGCAGGGTTACAGTGGTTGAAGATATGTGCACCATCAACATACAGTACGCCTTAGAACATGGGTCATCGTGTCCCTATGCAGGCAACCAGGATAAAGTGCCTTGCCCAAGGACACTATGCGGGTCATCACGGAGGGGATCGTAAACTCTTGCATAGAAGTCCAACAGTCTACCATTGAGCCACCGTGCTCCCCCTACTTGTAAATGTGCTCAATTTTTACTTGTTTTGGTGTTAAGAGACGTGCAGGAATATCCACCATCAGCTTTTAAGGTCTTAAAATGCCCCCTCTATAGCTGTGTGTTTTGAAATTGTAACTCGTTTTCATTTTTTTAAAGGAGGAAAACCACCCATGGGTCTCCTCGGAAGTGGAGGTGTGCTTGTTTACTGGGGTACAGTATATTTTTTGGCCCTTTCGTTTAACCTCCCCACGGGAACCCCAGGAAGTGAAGCAGTGCCTGTTCACTACGGTAAGCAGGCTCTGTTTTACTGGTAAAATAGGACCCAGTCACCAATGCTTGGGAGGTGCAAACCCTCTCTAAAATGGGCAACATGGCTTATCAACGCTCACCCCTGGTCTTGAGTTGATAATCATGTTGTGGTCATGATTAGCCCTTGTGCAAAAATATGTGACCTTAAACACCAATAAATAAATAATTTAATTTAACCAAATTTTTCTCCTGTAAATTGGATGGACTTTTTGACCATTGATTTGTTGAGTTAAATTTAGATGAATTTGTCATCAGATCTTGTCGTGGATGCTTTACAGCAGCCATGACAGTCCTGGAAATGAGACGGGTGCGAGTGCAAATGCTCCTGTCAGCACCTGCGTTTTCTATTTTACGGGAGCTAAAAAATATTGTGGAGTACTGATATACTGTGAGGGCATATAAATGTGTGTTGTTTTGAGAAAGCAGCACTCTGTGGCCAGTTGCAAGTTACTGTCATAATTCAGTAATTCCTTATACATTTAACCCTTTGAACACTAATGGTATCTGCAATGCCAGTTCAATGCCAGCTATTAGAAGAGTCCATATTCATTATTGGGGTAGACCAATCAATATTTTCAACATGCAGCCTCGGAGCTGCACATTGAAAATACTGATTGGTCTACCCTAACACATTTACTGAACCGCTATACTATTTACTGACGTTATGATGTATCATGTTCCTGTCTGGAAAAGCGGCCTTTCGTATTCAAAGGGTTAAGGTTTCTGGTCTTTGGTGACAGTATTCCCTCGAAAATTCATATACTAACATTTTACCTGTGCAATGCCCCCTCGTCTCTGATTTTGCGGGAGCTTAAAACTGCACCAGTCAATTTTGTTCATTTCCAGCATGGCCATGACAAGATTTGTTGAAAAATATTTGAAAATACTCAGCGGGTTAAGAGTTAACCCTTTACCCAACGCAGACGATATCAAAATTTATTATTTTAAATATCATTTTTTCAAATTTTTCAAAAAAATTCAACAAAACCATATCATGTAACCCCTCGTTGGAACGAGCTTGACGTTCCAACGAGGGGTCACATGATATGGTTTTGTTGAAATGTTTTGAAAAATAATATTTTTTCAACTGCTGAATTTGCATATTACGCGGGCAGATGCGGGCGATTCGTTGGGTAAAGGGTTAATGGTTATGCATGATATAATGTGAATGTTGTCAAGATTTCAACAAGGTAATGTTCTGTTTGTACTTGTATTTTGTTTCAACTTTCAGGTTTTCGCAAGTGTGGTGGTTTACCATGGAGTGTGAATGCCACTAAAGCCTATTTGGATCTTCTGTGGGAGCGTAGGAGAACCTTTGCTGCAACAAGAGTGCTAATGCCCCTTTATAAAGAGGTTTCTCAATTTCTTTGTCAGAAAGGTTTTCCCTTTGATGCGGAACAGTGCTGTAATAAGTGGAAGACAATTAAGAGGAGATACAGACAGGAATTAATGAATGAACCAACGTCCACAGATACTGAGTCCCCTGCTATGCCTTTCAAAGATCTTGTAAAAAATTTGTATGATCTTCGTGAAAATGCTCAGTCCTTGTCAGGTGATGAAGCTGATATTTTATTCAATACCAGTGCAGTCATCACAGCAAGTGAGTCTTCTGATCCATCTAAGCTACTATTACAAGGGGCACTCAAAAAAGAGGGTAAGTTGAGTTTTTCATAGTCATTAGTTGTTTTAACAATGTCTGGTGCTTCCCTGAATATAGCCATATCCCCAAATTATTATGAGTCGTAAAGAGGAAATGCTCAATCAAAATAAGAAAGATGTATGTCATAAACGGCATCTGGAAGATACAATTTTTTATTATATACAGTATAGTCGCCATGGATTGGTCACAATCTACACATGGGCAGTGATGTTAAGGGGTGTTTACCAGGTAATAAAAATCATCATCAGCAAAATTGTACCGGTGCTTCATTAATTAAATTTTTGATGATTATTCCTATAATTGGTGTTTGGAAACTAATATTGCATCCATAAAAATATTGCCCACCCATGGAAAGTGGCCAGTCCACGGCAGCTGTACTGTTCATGTCAGTAAGAATATTAATCAGTCAGGATTTTGTGGGCACGGTGGCTCAGTGGTTACGGCATCAAACTTCAAACCGAGAGGTCCATGATTTGATCCCCTGCTTCATTAATTCAATTTTTCAATGATTGTTCCTATAATTAATGTTTGGAGTCTAATATTATTGCATCTGTGGAAATATTGCGTACCCATGGAAAGTGAGCAATCCTCGGCCTCTGTACTGGACCTATCATTGATACAGACAGGATTTCATTCAAGTCTTTCCTGCAATATCTAGTGGAGTGTAATACTGTTGATACTTAAAATTCACGCAGTTTGATATTACAAACTTGAAAATGAGATTTCTGAGAATGGTATCATTATCTTCCACCTCACACTTTCCAGAGAATAAAATCTTGAATTTTGAGATAACCTATTTACTGTTCATCTGGATATAATAAAGAGGACCGATTACAGTACAGCCATCATGGATGGGTCAGAATCTATGGGTGGGCATTTTTGCACGCATATAATTCAGAGATGATCCACTATATATGACACCTAGCATAATTTCCACCAATGAAGCACCGGGTGGAAATTTTGCAAGGTGTCAGCGTGGATTTTGACCCGTCCACGGTGGCCCTACTGTATGACACTTCACAGATTTTGAAAGCATCTGCGGCAAGCACAGGCAAGCACAGGGGGCATCAGCTGTGTTAGGGAGTTTGAGCATTGAAGAGAGGGGTCTTCCCACAGGAACATTTTAAAACAGAGCTATCAGATAAGGTGATTAGACACAACTCTTTGACAAACTATTTGTATTTTTGCTGTGAGTGACACAGAACTTTACCATGAATGGCTGCGAGGTTCAAGAACCGATTATCCCGGACATGACTTTCTATCAATGTACAGTTTCAATTGACATCAAATTTTTAAAACCATCTCTCTCCTTTAAGAGACGGGTATGGCTGTACTCACAGAGTAATTATGAAGCACTCAATGAGGCCCTCTCGAACATTGACTGGAATGCTCTTTTTGACAAAGTATGTCTTGATACTATTCTTTCCAGTTTTACAGACAAATTACTCGATACAACATCTAAATATATTCTGAACAAAATTATTACTCTGCGATCGAGTCACCCAAAATGGATGCACAATGAAATTAGGATACTAATGAGACAGAGGGAGCATCTGTATCGCATAGCGAAATGCACCGTCTTCCGAACGCTTGGGCAAAATATAAACGTAAACGGAACAAAGTTGTTATGGCTATTAGGAATGCCACCAAAGAGTCGTATCTATCTAAAGTTCAGACCACACTAAATAGCAACAAAACACCCTCTTCCTTGTGGTGGAAGATTCTAAAAACACTTATCAATAGTAGTAAAGCAGTAGGTATTCCAACTATTATCCATTTAAATAAAGTATATTCCTCAAATGTTGAGAAAGCAGAGGTGTTCAATGAATACTTCTGTTCTATCTCAACAACTGATGATTTGAAAGCCTCTCTTCCTGATTCAGTACCCCAGGCTCTGCGAATTATTGATAGTATCGCTCTCCAATGTAGTGAAGTATATGAAGCCATGAAGTCGATAAAGGTGTCAAAAGCATCTGGTCCCGACCTTGTAAGTCCACGCCTTCTTAAGGAATGTAAGTCCTCCCTGTGTGAGCCTCTTCTAATCTTATTTAATGTGCTCTTGAACAACTCTTACTTTCCCTCACTGTGGAAACAAGCAAATGTCTCCCCAGTTTTGAAAAAACAGCCCTCTAATTCAATTACTAATTATCGCCCGATATCTTTGATTAGTTGTGTAGGTAAAATATTTGAAAAATATGTATATTTTTATACTGTACCAATGACCCAGACATAGCTGGTGCTAACTCTTAAAATATAGGGCCAAACACAAATTTTGCCCCCCAATCCCCAAAATTTGCATCTAAAACCAAAGAAAACATGTCCTGAAAGGCCCTCCACACTTCGCCTCTACTGCGCATGCGCAGTGTCAAGGACGTTCCGAAATTGGCGCCATTAATCATTCTAAGTTTGGCCCTTCATCAGTTGACATCTGACTGATCTTTGTGCTTGTAAATCTCAGTTTAAATGATGCCAGACACATAAATATTAGTGAAATGGTGATTCTAAGGAGGATAGAGAAGGAGGAGAGGAAAAAAATGTGTGACAGAATATTATCAGGGCTGTAACTTAAAATTTTTTAATGAAATTATGTTAAGTTACCTATTTTCGAGGCAGCAGCCATTTTGTTGTCATTCTGATTAATTAGTTACACTGTTTTTTAAGTGTTTTCCTCTCTCCCTGTCCTTTAAGTCCCCCCTTGCTATTCTCCCATGCTTTTGGCATAGTTTTTGTAATTATTATTACTAAATTTTCTTGGGAGTTTTAGCTGAATAACAGAATGAATTCCGTTTCTTTTCCCCATGTTCACGCCTTCACCTACGGGTGGTTAGGCGTTGTGTTCTGCATCTACCATCTGATGTTCTGCAGTTTCTTCCCTGGAAATCTCTGTTTTGCATCAGATAGTGTATTTTTGGTAACTGATTTCGGGCCTGGGTGCCTGGAGTCTTATTTTAGTGTTTTTACACTCATTGTTTACATTTTCAACAGCCCTCTGTGTGAGGGGGGAATTTCTGGAAAATAATATCTTGATGTTATTTTAATCATAACTAGATACATTATTATTGTTCATAAGTGTTGAATAAATTGTTTAAAATATTTTTAAAATTTTTGTCCACACTTAGGCTTGGGATCCATTGGGGCTCAACGTTACTTTTCAGAAACTTGGGCTGTTCTGAAAAAATATTTTTTCAAAATATTTTGATTTCAATTATTTTTTCTATATTAATGGATCATATTATTATTATGTATTTTGATTGCCAGGGGTTAGTGCGAGTACCAGGACTTGTTTTCTTTTCACATTGAAAGGATATTGATCAATTGTAATAAGAGGAAGTCTTCCTCTGACTTTATCATCATTTTATATGTGGTCAGTGTACTCGCATTAACTCCTGTTCTGTATCGTATGATTTCGATGACAATATGGGAAGCGTATGTCACGGTATGTTATTGGGGAATTGGACACTCCGGTCCTTTCCCCGCAGGGTCACTCTACTTTATCAATTTCTATTTCAGACGATCAAGATTAGGGTGATGTGTCTGTGATGTCTTCCAACAGTGTGCCTCCGTCGTCACAATTAATGAAGGGCTAGCGGAAAAGTGCTCATGTAAATACGCCAATTGCCTAAGAGGACCCTAGTAGGTTCGACGGCCTTTGACGTCCGCTAGCTCGCCCGGTGTAGCGTCCATTCACCGAATGGTTCGGCAGCCGGGTTCGTCCGTTGCGGTCTAGAAGGAATTTTGGGGTGATGCGAGCACTATAAATCAATCTAATGCACACCCAGTGACGGCGGATCAGAGGGAGAACGGAGGAAGCCTTTCAGTCCGTTTCATAGCTCGTTCAGGTCCATCCGGACGGCAAGCGAGAGAGGCCCCTCTCTCGTTCAACAACATCTGGCCCCAGATGTTGTGGTACAAAATGTTTTGCATTCGGAGCATACGTCCGTCGCTCGGGACGCTCCGACACATAGTCAGTCCGGAGTAGACTGTCAATAAGGCTTCCTCATTCTCATAGTTGCGCACACAACCGCTCTTGGCTACGTGACCACGGATATCCAGTCAGCTTCGCCAGTCAGAGATTCATCGGCGACCAGGTCACACCATCCGGTAGCCAGGGACACGAGGCCTGCAGACTCCGGACGTTCGCATAGGAAGTGTGCGGGAGTCAACGTACACGGAGCTTCCGGCGGCAATGCATCGTAAGACCGCTACTGCACAGGCCTCGGGAATGGACGTGCTTTCCTAAATAGCACAGTTTATCGCAGCATCCCAGCATCAACTGAATCTGTCGCATATTTTTTATCCGACGATGCTGGGTCGGGACGCTCCTCGGAAGCGGGTACGGACGTCCGAAAATTTCATCCGGTCCGACGGGATACCGAAACAACATAGGGGACCGCATGTTGTGGTTCAGATATTTTACATTCGGAGCATATGTCTGTCGGTCGGGACGCTCCGTTATATTGACAGTCCGAGAGACTGTCCTTAATGCTTCCTCATCCTCACTGCAGGGCACACGACCGCACATTGGCTACGTGACCTCGAGTATCCGATCAGTTTCGTCATTCAGTGATTCCACGGCGAATAGGTCGCGCCATCTGGTAGCCAAGGGACACGAGGCCTATACACTCCGTTCGCTCGCATATTGGTAGTATGCACGGGGTAACGATCACGGAGCTTCCAGCGGCAATGCATTGTAGGACTGCTTCTCCTCAGGCCTCAGTGACGGACGTGCTATCCGAGTTAGCACAGTTGTTTCGCAGCATCCCAGCAATTGACAGTTTCTTGGTCGAATCAGGAATTATCCGACGGCGCTGGGTCGGTGCGGTCCGCGGTTGCATCAGGTACGGACGACCGAATGCTTTATAGGGTCCGACAGGATGGCGAAAGGGATTCGAAAGATTTCGAGTTTTCCCTTTAGTAGTATCGGAAGCTGCCTTTCATATCTTCTGGCATTATCTTTCATTGATTGTTATTTCGGACTTCATTGCTGCGATCTTGGATAAGAGACTTATAGCGTCATTGGACTCGGATTTTTCGATCGGTTCAGGGACATTGTCCCTGACTTACCGACGCAGTCCAATAATGTCATTACAACATGTGTTTTATTTTTCGACGCTATATATGCATACAAGCCTGCTACCAAGCATGATAGTTTAGTTTCTTGTCCGAGTTGCTCATTTCTGCCGTTTTATCATTTATACGTATAGTTTATTTTGGCAGAGCAGGGCATACCGAGAGTTCATATGCGTCTAGACGGTGTGGTTAAAGACTGGAAATATTCTTTTTCGCCGTTCATGTCTTTTCCAACTTCAATGTTGGAAATGACATGATGTATAGTAGACTTAACTTAGACGCTTTATCATACGTAATCTGCCTTACTGAGGCGTTATTATTACGTTTTCAAGAAAAGATTTACGGGATATTATTCTCAATGTAATTTCTTTTGAGGGCAGTAGTTTGTTCACGTATAACTCCGCCCTTCAGTGGCTGATTGGAGTTGGTTAGATGTGACGCAGCCCTAGCTACATCCATACACGTGGATAGTAAGGTTAAGAACTCTCTCAGAGTCGCTTCGTTCTCGGAGGAGCTTCTCTTCGACGGCAACTTTTCGGCAATCCATGAATTGCTCGATTTACACGTTCTCTTGTCTATCTAGTGTTACAAGAGATTCAGACTGGGGCAAACATTCGGTGGTTGACTCAGAGAGTGCCACCGCAGTTGCCGGACCCGAGTGTGGCTGTTATGACGGTTGCCAGTCAAACAGATTGGGATATAATACTGATCCCAACGGATTCGAAGTGCCAGGGTCTTTGGGTTTCGCAGTCTCTTAGCAACCAATTTTCTTCCGCGGAATAATGTTTTTTAGGCTTGCTTTATGTCATTGCATGAACATTATTCAGAAACGCATGCCCAAATCCTGTCCGTTAATTCGACAGTAGTGGCGTATCTCCGGAACCAGGGAGGCACTCTTTCGTTTCCGTTATTCAATTTAATGGAAAGAATCCGTCTGTTGGTTATAGTACACCAAGTTCTGTTTTGGTCCGTCATATTCCGGGTCGTCTGATTGTTTTACCGGACTCCCGTTCATTCACGGGTCGCTTGTTGCTGTCAGAATGGACTCTCAACAAACAAGTATTCAATCAGATTTGCTATCTATGGGAGCGCCCAATGATGATTTATTTACGACACAGCTTGCTAATCAATTGCAGACGTATGTGTTGGCTTGTCCAGATCTCTGAGCTAATGTTGTTAACGCTCTATTGATCTATAGGACGGAATGATAGAATACGCGTATCCTCCGGCGCTGTTGTTTCAGCAGGTATTGCTAAGATAAACAACCACAATACATTTCTGTTGATAGCATCTCTATGTTCACAGAGATCATGGGTAATTTACTCTCTTGTCTACTGTGGGTCTTAACGTGAAATCTTCCTCAATGTGAGGATCTTTTTTCACTGGGTAAATCGTGTCATCTTTATCACAACCCGCAAGGTCGCAACCTTCATGTATTCCGTTGTGTGGTCCGTATTGCATTGTAAGCATTGTACTGGACGAGCTTTGGACGCGATTTCTTACTATAGGAGATCCTCTTCTTCGCTATTCTATGCGGCTAAAGTGGAGGCTCTTCCGTCGTTGGTGTAGGGATCATTATGTTCATATTATTGATCCCTCCATACTACTCATTGCAATTTTTTAGTATACTTGTTTCACAAGATCTACTGCAGCCTGTTATTAGTAAGGTTATAGGTTTATGTTACCTCATACCTATGCACTCTACGATAGTTTACAATTGAGTCTTATGTCTCTTTAAGTCAGTTAGTAACTTTTTGATATATAGACTTAGAATCTTTAGATTAAATTCCTATATGGATTTTAACTTCGGTTCTTATTCAGCTAAGTAATCATTTGAGCCTCTGGAAACAGTAGTTTTCAAATTCTGACCTTTTAGACAGTAATTCTGTTGGTTTCTCTTTTACTGTAGAGTCAGTGAGTTTCATGCACTATCGATGGATGATTTTCACTTTCGTAGTTTCGGAATCACTACTTCCGTTACTATTTAGGTTGGATTTTTGCATAAGAGTTAGGCTCCTAATATCGGGAACCTATTGTTATTAAGGTCCTTCCGTCTTCGTACGGGCATAGGCCTTTACTCTTTCCGGGTAGAGTTTATGTATTTATAAACAGATATCTGTTTATTACTATGGGCGTAAGCTTCTTCTGTCTTTGATGCCTAGTAGAAGGACGTTTCGCTCCATTCTATTGTTAATGGATTCTATTAACTATCGGTACTGCTTATGGTATATCATTGACTTAGCAGTTGTGCTTAAGATTTCGGCTCATGAAGTAAGAGTTCTTCTACATCTTGGGCTTACATTAATAGTGTCGCTATTATAGATTTTTGAAGGCTGCTCATTGCGCTCAGCCATCCACATTCATGAATTTTTATCTCAGAAATATCGAGTCCATTTCTGGAGGCCTCTATTGTTAGGTCTATTATCTACTGCTCAGAATGTCATTCACTTAACAGTTGCTACTATAGCTAGGTAGGCTGTCTGTTTCGGCAGTGTCTCCGTTCTGCTGCCCTCTTCACTCTGGGCTATTTGACCCAGGGCAAGAAAAAGGGGGGGGGGAGGGTGTTCCCTTGGGTCACCTGTTTTACTATGAAAACGAGGGGATACCTCCTCCGGAGTTAGTAATTCTGAGCTGTTATTGGGATGGTTATTTAGTGAGAAGTTTATGTTTTTAAAATTCATTCAAGTCTTAGTTTTTAAAGTATAGCTTTTGATTATTGCATATGTCAACGGACATGATTATGCAATCCTCAGACACTTTTAGGACTATAAGAGTCTCTATTCTCTAGACTTACTTTATTTATTGGCTTACTTTAAAAATTATTAGTATAAGGATTATATTGGATATTAATAGAGTACATGGATGTATGAAGCTCAATTTTGGAAGGTGTTGTATCTTTCTAATTTATCTTAAATAAGAAGATGCATGTAAGGCCTATTACTTCTTCTTCCCTACAGGGGATGACTCTATTTTATATTATTGAGCGTATTCCATTTTGCTCTATGTCCTTGGCCCTCCAGCCTTTTTACTATTCAGCTATGTCTGGGTCATTGGTACAGTATAAAAATGTTAAAAAATTTATAGTAATTTCTATATTTTTTATACTTACCAATGACCCAGACGGGGATGGCCCTCCCAGGAGTTGGGAACTCTTGCCTCCCCGCTGAGTACATAGCGCTTACCAGGCACTGGTTATTAGAATGATTAATGGCGCCAATTTCGGAACGTCCTTGACACTGCGCATGCGCAGTAGAGGCGAAGTGTGGAGGGCTTTTCAGGACATGTTTTCTTTGGTTTTTGATGCAAATTTTGGGGATTGGGGGGCAAAATTTGTGTTTGGCCCTATATTTTAAGAGTTAGCACCAGCTATGTCTGGGTCATTGGTAAGTATAAAAAATATAGAAATTACTATAAATTTTTTAACTTTTATACTGTATAATGTTGGGTGATGCGAGCACTATAAACATTCAACGTGCACACCCAGTGACGGCGGATAGTAGGAGAGATCGGAGGAAGCCTTCGAGTCCGGTTCCTAGCTCGTCCAGGTCCAGCCGGGCCGCGAGCGAGAGAGGCCCCTCTCTCGTACAACAACATCTGGGACCAGATGTTGTGGTACAAAATGTGTCGCAAGCGGAGCACACGTCCGTCGCTCGGGACGCTCCGTTGTATAGGCAGTCCGCGGAGACTGCTCAGGCTTCTTCCTCTCATCAGCGCACACGACCGCACCTTGGCTGCGTGACCGCCGATATATTACCAGCTTCGCCGATCAAGGATGTTACGGCGACCAGGTCACACCATCCGGCAGCCAGGGATTCGAGACCGATGGACTCCGGACGTTCGCATAGAAAAAGTATGCGGGAGCCATCTGATGCGGAGCTGCCCTCGGCGAATCAGCGGAAGACTGCGCCTCCGCAGGTCTCGACGCCGGACATTCTTGTGCAGATAGCACAGCTTATCGCAGCATCCCAGCAGCCGACAGAAACGGTGTCGGATCGAGAATTATCCGACGGCGCTGGGTCGGTACGCTCCGCCGAAGCATCGGGGGCGGACGACCGGGAACATCATGAGGTCCGACCGGATGGTGAAAGGGATACGGATGATTTGGAGCTATCCCTTTCGGAACAACATAAAGCTGCTGTGGACTTCATCCAGCACTTTCTCCCTCAAGTTGTTCCGTCGGGCCAGACTGCTGCGGTTCCAGACAAGAGGATTATAGCGTCATTGGACTCTGAATTTTTTGAGCGGTTCCGGGACATCGCTCCCGAGTTTCCGTCGCAGTCCAATAATGTTGCAAGAACATTTGAATTATTGAACGACGCTATATTTAAACTTGCTTCCAAGACGGGGAAAGCAGGTTTCTTGTCCGCTAATACTCTCAACCTGCCTTTCATTAATGCAAGGAATAAATTCGATACGGCAGGACAGGGTATCCCGAGAGTTCCTCTGCGTATGGACGACGAGGCGGAAGACTTAGAGCTATCATTACCGTCGTCGGCTTCTATTCCAACCGCGGTGTTGGAAACAGCTATTGCGTCTAACAGAGCCAATTTAGATGCCTTATCTTACGCAGATCACCTTACTAAGGCGTTATCACTGCGCCTTCAAGGGAAAGAGTTTCAGGATATACAATCCTCTTTAAGACTTCTTTCAAGGGCAGTAGCTTATTCCACGTGTAACTCCGCCCTTTCAGTGGCAAATCTGGAGTTGGTTAGACGTGACGCAGCCCTAGCTACATCCACACTTATGGATTCTAAGGTGAAGAACTCTCTTAGAGTCGCTTTGGTCTCCGGAGAACTTCTCTTTGACGGCAAGCTTTCTGCTATTTATGATAAAATTACAAAGAAAGCTTCGGATTCTCTGTTGTTCAAATCTGCCTCTAAGAAGCCGGATACAGCAGACAAGAATAAGACAGGCACTTCTGGGTCTAATGCGCCCAAGAGAGGTTCCTATAGAGGTTCCGGTGGGTCCTCTTGGTCTTATTCGAGAGACCGTCAGGGTAGCGACTCTCGTTCGGGGCGTCCTTCGGGCCGGGACAATCGGTCGGACGCCCGGAGGTCGACGGGGCGAGGTGCGGGTCGTGGATGACGTGGTTTCTCCTACCGCAGGCCTCGCAGGTCCAGGAGGTGATGGCTTAAACCTCTATCGCGTACCGGTTGGCGGAAGGTTGTCGAGCTTTTCACAAGAATGGGCGTTGATTACGGACAACCCTTGGGTGAGAGGAGTGACTTCGGAAGGTCTAAAGATATCCTTCAAACGAAAGCCTCCATTAACTCGCAGTCCAAAGTGGACTCAACTTCCGTCAAATCCGCAGAAAAGAGACGCTCTGTTATCAGAGGTGCAGTCTCTTTTAATGAAGAACGCGGTAGAGGTCGTAGAAAACCAGGAAACTCCGGGATTCTACAGCCATCTGTTTCTGGTTCCGAAACCAGACGGCTCGTTCCGTCCAGTCATAGATTTGAGCTGGATAAACAAGCTGATCGTCGCTCCGAAATTTTATATGGAGATGATTCGATCGGTCAGAGCGAGTATTTGGGTGAACGATTATGCAACAAGCATAGATCTCAAAGATGCGTACTTTCACGTCATGGTACATCCGACATTCCGAAAGTATCTACGCTTCGCAGTCCTAGGAGTGGTGTATCAATTCCGGGCGATGTGCTTCGGATTGAATCTAGCACCCTGGGCTTTCACTCGGGTAATGAACTCGGTAATGATCTATTTCCGAGCTCATTCGTCTGCGGTAACGTCGGCCTACCAGAGGTACGGCAACGAGTTAACGCTTCAGAACGATGTTCAGAATCTACTTCTATTGCTCCGACGTCTCGGTTTTATAGTAAACAAGGAGAAGTCGGATCTGGTGCCGTCCAAGTCATTCACTCATCTGGGAATGAGCTTCGAGATGCACAACAATCTCGTTCGTCTGCCGTTAACCAGAGCGAAATTAGTCAGTTGTTACGCTCGCTATTGTCTGCACGCAGACAAAGTCACAGCGAGAGAATTTATGAGACTGATAGGTCTGTGCGGAGCCGCTGCGGATCTCATTCCGATGGGGCGGTTACGCACACGTCCTCTTCAAATTTTCTTGACTCAGAATTGGAGTGTGAAAATTCATTCGCTCGACGTAGACGTTCTCTTGTCAGATCAAGTGAAACAAGAGATTCAGACTTGGGCAAACATTCAGTGGTTAACTCAGGGAGTTCCGCTGCAGTTGCCGGATCCGAGTTTTACCATTATGACGGATGCCAGTCAAACAGGTTGGGGTGCATCATTAATCCCAACGGATTCGAGATGCCAGGGTCTTTGGGATCCGCAATTCCTGTGCAAGCACATAAACATCAAGGAAATGATGTCAATTTGGCTTGCGTTACGTCACTGGATGGACATTATTCACAATGCTCATGTCCAAATCCTATCCGACAATACGACAGTAGTGGCGTATATACGGAATCAGGGAGGCACTCATTCAGTTCCGTTGTTCAATCTAACGGAAAGAATCCTTCTGTTTGTGCTAGAACATCACGTTCTTCTTTCGGTTCGTCACATACCGGGTCGTCTGAATGTGCTAGCAGACTCCCTTTCACGAAAGGGTCGCTTGTTGCCGTCGGAGTGGACTCTCAACAAACAAGTATTCAATCAGATTTGCTACCAATGGGAACGGCCAATGATAGATTTATTTGCGACACATCTCAACAATCAGTTGCAGACGTATGTGTCTCCGTGTCCGGATCCAAGAGCATTTGCAGTAGACGCTCTGTCGATCCCCTGGGACGGAATGATAGGATATGCGTATCCTCCAGCGCCGTTAATTCAACAAGTATTGCTAAAGATAAAACAATCTCAATGCAAGATTCTGTTGGTAGCATCTCTGTCGCCACAGAGACCGTGGATAAATCTACTCAGGTGTCTGTTGTGGGACCTACCGCGAAAGCTTCCTCCGCGGGAGGATCTTCTTTCGCAGGGGAAATCGCGCCAACTTCATCACAACCCGCAAGGTCTCAACCTTCACGTTTTTCCGTTGTGCGGTCCTTCTTGCATGGCAAGCACTTTACAGGACGAGCAGTGGACGCGATTTCTAACTGTAGGAGGACCTCCTCTTTGCTAAACTATGTGGCTAAGTGGAAGGTTTTTCGTCGTTGGTGTAGGGATCATTCTGTAGATGTATTCGATCCCTCTATACCAGACATTGCAAACTTTCTAGTATACTTGTTCGACGAAATCAAACTGCAGCCTGTTACTATTAAGGGTTATAGGTCTATGTTATCTGATACCTATGCACATCACGATAGTTTACAAATTGGATCTAATGTCTCTTTATCTAAGTTAGTTAGAAACTTCTCGATAAATAGACCCAGAACTCTTAGATTAATTCCTAAATGGAATTTAGCTTGGGTTCTTCTTAAATTGAAGGAAAAGCCATTTGAACCTCTTGGGACAGTAGATTTCAAATTCTTATCTTATAAGACAGCTTTTCTCTTAGCTTTCTCTTCTGCAAGAAGAGTCAGTGAGCTTCATGCACTGTCGGTGGATGATTCTCACTATCGTAGTGTCGGGAACACTATCACCTTCACTACTAATGTGTTTTTTTTAGCTAAGAATCAGGCTCCTAATAAATATCCGGAACCTATTGTTATTAAGGCTCTTCCGTCTTCAGATGGGCGTAGGCCTTTACTCTGTCCTGTTAGAGCGTTACGTATCTATAAACAGAGATCTCAGTTCATCAGAAAGGGACGAAAACGTTTCTTTCTGTCTTTGATGCCTAATAGAAAGGACATTTCGGTCCATTCTATTGCTAGATGGATTCAATTAACTATCCATACTGCTTATGAGAGTTTATCTTCTTCTCAGCAGTCTGTGCTTAAGATTTCCGCTCATGAAGTAAGAGCTCTTGCTACTTCTTGGGCTTATGCTAATAGTGTTGCTATTACAGATTTAATGAAGGCTGCTTATTGGTCTCAGCCATCCACATTCACGAATTTTTATCTCAGAAATATTGAGTCCATTTCTGGAGACCTGCATTGTTTAGGTCCGTTATCTGTTGCTCAGAATGTCGTCCACTAAACAGTTGCAACTATAGTTATGCAGGCTTTCTGTTCCGGCAGTGACTCCGTCCGGCTGCCCTCTTCGCTCTGGGCTATTTGACCCAGGGCAAGGAGGAGGGGGGGGGGGGGGCGGGTGTTCCCTTAGGTCACCTGCTTTATAGTGAAAAGCAAGGGAATGCCTCCTCCGAAGTCAGTATTTCTGAGTCGCTTCCGGGATGGTTTTAAAGTGTAATATTAATATTAAAATTCATTCATGTCTTATTTTTAAAGTGTAGCTCGGTGTGAAGCATTTGTATATGTCAAGTGTCAAACGGGCTTTAATATACAATACTCGGACACTTTTAAATGACTATAAAGAGTCTCAATTCTCTGGACTACTTTATTTATTGGCTTACTTTAAAAATAATTAGTATAAGGGATATACTGGATGTTAATAGAGAACATGAATATTATGGTGCTCAATTATTAAGGGTATTGTATCTTTCTAATTTAATATTAAATAAGAAAGATACATGTAAAGCCTAATACTCCTTTTCTCCTTAAGGGGTTATCTCTTTATTATATAGTTGAGCTTATTGGATTTTCCTCTATGTCCTAGGCCCTCCAGCCTGTTTACTATTCAGCTAAGTCTGGGTCATTGGTACAGTATAAAAATGTTAAAAAATTTATAGTAATTTATATATTTTTTATACTTACCAATGACCCAGACGGGGATGGCCCTCCCAGGAGTTGGGAACTCTTACCTCCCCGCTGAGTACATAGCGCTGACCAGTCACTGCCAGTAAGAATGATAATTGGTGCCAATTTCGGGACGTCTGCGTCACTGCGCATACGTAGTAGAGGCGTAGTATGGAGGTCCTTTAGGACATGATTTCTTTTTGTTTTGGATGCAAATTTTGGGGATTGGGGGGCAAAATTTGTGTTTGGCCCTGGTTTTGTTGGAGTTAGCACCAGCTAAGTCTGGGTCATTGGTAAGTATAAAAAATATATAAATTACTATAAATTTTTTAACTTTCCAAACCGAGAGGCAGATTTGGACCAAATTTGATATGAGGGCTTATTGGGTCATAAGTACTTAATTTATGCCCAATTTTTTTTTTCCCGTCGATCCATGGGAACTGCAGGAGCAAAAAATAGAAAAAAATTAAAATGCCAATTTCTCCAAAACTACAGAGCACTGAGAATTCTTATTTGGTGTGAAGCTTCCTTAGGACCAACAGAATGGAATGGTAAAAAAAAATTGCTATCGGTTTTATCATGGGGTACTTTTTTGGGACTTTGAAAAAGTGCTGAGTCAGTATTTTTTAACACTGTGGGTAATGGGAAAAACATGTAAGACTACTTTTCTCCCAAACCACTGCTTCAGATTTCACATATAACATCTTTGGAAGATTGTTTCACAGGTTTATTGAAATCAATTCCCTGGGTCCATATTTGGGCTTTCTATGGGAGCCAAAATATTTAAATTAGTGCAGTATGAGGAATATTCTTAAAAAATCTTCAGATCTACCAATAAGAATCTTTTGATATTTGGTATGCAGCATCCTTAGAGGTGTGAGATTCAAGTTTGTTCAAGCCAAGTCCCTGGGTTCATATTTAGGCTCAAAATTTGGGATCCCATTCCCGACTGGAACAAAATCCGGAAATTAGTTTTTGGATTTTTAGCTCAACTTTGGCAAAGCCAAATTTGAGCTTATGCCATGGCCAGTCGTCCGTCTGTCCGTCAACAGTTCAATATGGCTCGGGCTAGAGGCCGTATTTATGAACCGATCTTTACGAAACTTCTTGGGTACCTTTGTTATGACCGTGGGACGAGAACGAGTGTTTTTGGGTTGGCCGCTGGTGGCCATTTTATACAGACTTAGGTGGAATCAGATTTTTGCGCAGAACTTCCATTGAAAGCGCTGATTTGAATAATTTTTTGTATGAATGTTTAGTACCATGGGATACATCACATATAATACAGGTTTTTTTTCTCGTACGTAAATTATGCAAATTAGACTAACTTTGATGTATTTAGTGTTACTTTCAGCACTGTAAGTGCAAATGCCAATACGACTCGGGCTAGAGGCCGTATTTATAAAAAGATCTTTACGAAACTTCTTGGGTACCTTTGGTATCACCGTGGGACGAGAACGAGTGTTTTTGGTGCGGTTCGAAATTGAAGATGGCCAATGGCAGCCATTTTGTACAAAATTAGGTGCAATCAGATTTTTGCACAGAACTTCCATATGAAAGCGCTGATTTGAACAATTTTTTGTGTGAATGTTTAGTACCATGGGATACATCATATGTAATACAGGTTTCTTTCTCGTGCAGAAATTATGCAAATTAGATGAACTTTGATTTTTTCAGTGCTACTTACACACAGTAAGTACACATGTCAATACGGCTCGGGCTAGAGGCTGTATTTATCAACCGATCTTCACAAAACTTCTTGGGTACCTCTGTTATCACCTTGGCATGAGAACGAGTGTTTCTGAGTGCGGTCCAAAATTCAAGATGGCTGCCAGTGGCCATTTTGTACCGAAATTAGGTCCAATCAGTTTTTTGTCACAACTTCTATACAGCTCGTATTTATGAACTGATCTTCACAAAACTTCTTGGGTACCTTTGTTTTTCACCTTGGGACAGGAATGAGTGTGTTTTGGGGTGCCTTTGTTATCACTGTGCTATGAGAACAAATATTTTGGGGTTCAGTCAGACCCACTCTGAGACTCAAAGATTTCTTTTCTAGTTTAGCATCTGACTGTCACCCACCTTTACAATACTTTACCTATACATTTGTTACAGGCTACGGTCAGTATTTATGTACAGACCGTTACAATACTTTACATGTACCTTTGTTATCAGGTCATTACCTAGATGTTTGTCATTGCTGTGTCACATACTATACATGTACATGTCTTGACAAGTTGAGCTACAGTGTCATTGACACTTTCATTTTTATGCATTTTGGTCAATTTTAAAACAATTTTTTTTTTTTTTGCACTGAAAATTTGGGGTCCGGGTGGGACTTGGAAAATTTCTGAACAAAAATAAACAAAAATCTGTATTTTTATACTGTACCAATGACCCAGACATAGCTGGTGCTAACTCTTAAAATATAGGGCCAAACACAAATTTTGCCCCCCAATCCCCAAAATTTGCATCCAAAACCAAAGAAAACATGTCCTGAATGGCCCTCCACACTTCACCTCTACTGCGCATGTGCAGTGTCAAGGACGTTCCGAAATTGGCGCCATTAATCATTCTAAGTTTGGCCCTTCATCAGTTAACATCTGACTGATCTTTGTGCTTGTAAATCTCAGTTTAAATGATGCCAAACACATAAATATTAGTGAAATGGTGATTCTAAGGAAGATAGAGAAGGAGGAGAGGAAAAATGTGTGACAGAATATTATCAGGGCTGTAACTTAAAATTTTTTAATGAAATTATGTTAAGTTACCTATTTTCGAGGCAGCAGCCATTTTGTTGTCATTCTGATTATTTAGTTACATTGATTTTTCAGTGTTTTCCTTTCTCCCTGTCCTTTAAGTCCCCCCTTGCTATTCTCCCATGCTTTTGGCATAGTTTCTGTAATTATTATTACTAAATTTTCTTGGGAGTTTTAGCTGAATAACAGAATGAATTCTGTTCTTTTCCCCATGTTTACGTCTTCACCTACGGGTGGTTAGGTGTTGTGTTCTGCATCTACCATTTGATGTTCTGCAGTTTATTCCCTGGAAGTCTCTGTTTTGCTTCAGATAGTGTATTTTTGGTAACTGATTCTGGGCCTGGGTGCCTGGAGTCTTATTTTAGTGTTTTTACATTCATTGTTTACATTTACAACAGCCCTCTGTGTGAGGGGGGGATTTCTTGAAAATAATATCTTGATGTTATTTTAATCATAACTAGATACATTATTATTGTTCGTAAGTGTTGAATAAATTGTTTAAAATATTTTTAAAATTTTTGTCCACACTTAGGCTTGGGATCCATTGGGGCTCAACGTTACTTTTCAGAAACTTGGGCTGTTCTGAAAAAATATTTTTTCAAAATATTTTGATTTCAGTTATTTTTTCTATATTAATGGATCATATTATTATTATGTATTTTGATTGCCAGGGGTTGGTGCGAGTACCAGGACTTGTTTTCTTTTCACATTGAAAGGATTTTGATCAATTGTAATAAGAGGAAGTCTTCCTCTGACTTTTATAATCATTCTATATGTGGTCAGTGTACTCGCATTAACTCCTGTTCTGTATCGTATGATTTCGATGACAACATGGGAAGCGTATGGCACGGTATGTTAGTGGGGAATTGGACACTCCGGTCCTTTCCCGGCAGGGTCACTCTACTTTATCAATTTCTATTTCAGACGATCAAGATTAGGGTGATGTATCTGTGATGTCTTCCAACAGTGTGCCTCCGTCGTCACAATTAATGAAGGGCTAGCGGAAAAGTGCTCATGTAATACGCCAATTGCCTAAGAGGACCCTAGTAGGTTCGACGGCCTTTGACGTCCGCTAGCTCGCCCGGTGTAGCGTCCATTCATCGAATGGTTCGGCAGCCGGGTTCGTCCGTTGCGGTCTAGAAGGAGTTTTGGGGTGATGCGAGCACTATAAATCAACTAAATGGACACCCAGTGACGGCGGATTAGAGGGAGAACGGAGGAAGCCTTTTAGTCCGGTTCATAGCTCGTTCTGGTCCATCCGGACGGCGAGCGAGAGAGGCCCATCTCTCGTACAACAACATCTGGCCCCAGATGTTGTGGTACAAAATGTTTCGCATTCGGAGCATATGTCCGTCGCTCGGGACGCTCCGACATATAGTCAGTCCGGAGTAGACTGTCAATAAGGCTTCCTCATTCTCATGGTAGCGCACACGACCGCTCTTGGCTACGTGACCTCGGATATCCAATCAGCTTCGCCAGTCAGAGAATCATCGGCGACCAGGTCACACCATCCGGTAGCCAGGGACACGAGGCCTGCAGACACCGGACGTTCGCATAGGAAAGTGTGCGGGAGTCAACGTACACGGAGCTTCCGGCGGCAATGCATCGTAAGACCGCTACTGCACAGGCCTCGGGAACGGACGTGCTTTCCTAAATAGCACAGTTTATCCCAGCATCCCAGCATCAACTGAATCTGTCGCATATTTTTTATCCGATGATGCTGGGTCGGGACGCTCCGCGGAAGCGGGTACGGACGTCCGAAAATTTCATCCGGTCCGACGGGATACCGAAAGGGATTTGGAGGATTTCGAGCTTTCCCTTTCGAAACAACATATGCTGTTGTGTTGTCATCTGACTTGATCTTCTACAGCTTCTTTCGTCGGACCAGAATGCTGCGATGCCGGATAAGAAACTGATAGCGTCGGTGGACTTAGAAATTTTTGGTTCGGTTCAGGGACATCGTCCCTCAGTTCCGACATAGTCCAATAATGTCACACAAACTTTCGAATTATTGAACGACACTATATATTTTATTATATGCTTGCTATAACCAAGCATTTCTGGTTTCTTGTTCGCAAAGTTACGGAGATGTCTTTCAAAAGTGTGCCTCTGTCGTCATAGTTAATGAAGAGCTAGCGGCAATAAGTGCTCATGGAATATGTCTATCACCTAAGAGATCCCTTGTAGGATCGACGGAGTAACATTCGCTAGCTCACCCGGTGTAGCGTGCATTCATCGAATGGTTCGGCTGCCGGGTTCGTCCGTTGCGGTCTAGGAAGGAGATTTGGGTGATGCGAGCACTATAATTACTTTAGTACTCACCGAGTGACGGCGGATTGAGGACAGATCGGAGGAAGCCTGTTAGTCCGGTTCCTGGCTTGTCCAGGTCCGTCCGGGCTGTGAGCGAGAGAGGTCCCTCTCTCGTCCAACAACATAGGGGACCGCATGTTGTGGTTTAGATATTTTACATTCGGAGCATATGTCTGTCGGTCGGGACGCTCCGTTATATTGACAGTCCGAGAGACTGTCGATAATGCTTCCTCATCCTCACAGCAGGGCACACGACCGCACATTGGCTACGTGACCTCGAGTATCCGATCAGTTTCGTCATTCAGTGATTCCACGGCGAATAGGTCACGCCATCCGGTAGCCAAGGGACACGAGGCCTATACACTCCGTTCGCTCGCATATTGGTAGTATGCACGGGGTAATGATCACGGAGCTTCCAGTGGCAATGCATTGTAGGACCGCTTCTCCTCAGGCCTCAGTGACGGACGTGCTATCCAAGTTAGCACAGTTGTTTCGCAGCATCCCAGCAATCGACAGTTTCTTACTCGAATCAGGAATTATCTGACGGCGCTGGGTCGTTGCGGTCCGCGGTTGCATCAGGTACGGACGACCGAACGCTTTATAGGGTCCGACAGGATGGCGAAAGGGATTCGAAAGATTTCGAGTTTTCCCTTTCGTAGCATTGGAAGCTGCCATTCATATCTTCTGGCATTATCTTCCAGTGATTGTTATTTCGGACTACATTGCTGCGATGTTGGATAAGAGACTTATAGCGTCATTGGACACGGAATTTTGGATCGGTTCAGGGACATTGTCCCTGACTTACCGACACAGTCCAATAATGTCATTACAACATGAGTTTTATTTTTCGACGCTATATATGCATATAAGCCTGCTACCAAGCATGATAGTTTAGTTTCTTGTCCGCAATGCTCATTTCTGCCGTTTTATCATTTATACGAATAATTTATTTTGGCAGAGCAGGGCATACCGAGAGTTCATATGCGTCTAGACGGCGTGGTTAAAGACTGGAAATATTCTTTTTCGTCGTCTTTGTCTTTTCCATCCACAATGTTGGAAACGACAATGATGTCTAGTAGACTTAACTTAGATGCTTTATCATACGTAATCCACCTTACTGAGGCGTTATCATTACGTCTTCAAGAAAAGATTTACGGGATATTATTCTCAATGTGATTTCTTTTGAGGGCAGTAGTTTGTTCACGTATAACTCCGCCCTTCAGTGGCTGATTGGAGTTGGTTAGACGTGACGCAGCCCTAGCTACATCCACGTGCGTGGATAGTAAGGTTAAGAACTCTCTCAGAGTCGCTTCGTTCTCGGAGAAGCCTCTCTTCGACGGCAACTTTTCAGCAATCCATGAATTGCTCGATTTACACGTTCTCTTGTCTATCTAGTGTTACAAGAGATTCAGACTGGGGCAAACATTCGGTGGTTGACTCAGAGAGTGCCACTGCAGTTGCCGGATCCGAATGTTATGGTTATGACGGTTGCCAGTCAAACAGATTGGGATATAATATTGATCCCAACGGATTCGAAGTGCCAGGGTCTTTGGGTTCCGCAGTCTCTAAGCAAGCAATTATCTTCTGCGGAATAATGTTTTTTAGGCTTGCTTTATGTCATTGCATGAACATTATTCAGAAACGCATGTCCAAATCCTGTCCGTTAATTCGACAGTAGTGGCGTATCTCTGGAACCAGGGAGGCACTCATTCGTTTCCGTTATTCAATTTAATGGAAAGAATCCGTCTGTTGGTTATAGTACACCAAGTTCTGTTTCGGTCCGTCATATTCCGGGTCGTCTGATAATTTTACCGGACTCTCGTTCACTTAGGGGTCGCTTGTTGCCGTCAGAATGGACTCTCAACAAACAAGTATTCAATCAGATTTGCTATCTATGGGAGCGCCCAATGATAATTTATTTACGACACAGCTTACTAATCAATTGCAGACGTATGTGTTGGCTTGTCCGGATCTCTGAGCTAATGTTGTTAACGCTCTATTGATCTAATAGGACGGAATGATAGGATACGCGTATCCTCCGGCGCTGTTGTTTCAGCAGGTATTGCTAAGATAAACAACCACAATACATTTCTGTTGATAGCATCTCTATCTTCACAGAGACCGTGGGTAATTTACTCTGATGTCTACTGTGGGACTTAACGCGAAATCTTCCTCAATGAGAGGATCTTTTTTCGCTGGGTAAATCGTGTCATCTTTATCACAACCCTCAAGGTCGCAACCTTCACGTATTCCGTTGTGTGGTCCGTATTGCATTGTAAGCATTGTACTGGACGAGCTTTGGACGCGATTTCTTACTATAGGAGATCCTCTTCTTCGCTATTCTATGCGGCTAAAGTGGAGGCTCTTCCGTCGTTGGTGTAGGGATCACTATGTTCATATTGTTGATCCCTCCATACTACTCATTGCAACTTTTTAGTATACTTGTTTGACAAGATCTACTGCAGCCTGTTTTTATTAAGGTTATAGGTTTATGTTACCTCATACCTATGCACTCTATGATAGTTTACAATTGAGTCTTATGTCTCTTTATCTAAGTCAGTTAGTAACTTTTTGATAAATAGACTTAGAATCTTTAGATTAAATTCCTATATGGAATTTAACTTCGGTTCTTATTTAGCTAAGTAATCATTTGAGCCTCTGGAAACAGTAGTTTTCAAATTCTGACCTTTTAGACAGTAATTCTGTTGGCTTCTCTTTTACTGAAGAGTCAGTGAGTTTCATGCACTATCGATGGATGATTTTCACTTTCGTAGTTTCGGAATCACTACTTCCTTTACTATTTAGGTTGGATTTTTGCATAAGAGTTAGGCTCCTAATATCCGGAACCTATTGTTTTTAAGGTCCTTCCGTCTTCGTACGGGCATAGGCCTTTACTCTGTCCGGTTAGAGTTTATGTATTTATAAACAGATATCTGTTTATTACTACGGGCGTAAGCTTCTTCTGTCTTTGATGCCTAATAGAAGGACGTTACGCTCCATTCTATTGCTAATGGATTCAATTAACTATCGGTACTGCTTATAGTATATCATTGACTTAGCAGTTGTGCTTAAGATTTCGGCTCATGAAGTAAGAGTTCTTCTACATCTTGGGCTTACATTAATAGTGTCGCTATTATAGATTTTTGAAGGCTGCTCATTGCGCTCAGCCATCCACATTCATGAATTTTTATCTCAGAAATATCGAGTCCATTTCTGGAGGCCTCTATTGTTAGGTCTATTATCTACTGCTCAGAATGTCTTTCACTTAACAGTTGCTACTATAGCTAGGTAGGCTGTCTGTTTCGGCAGTGACTCCGTTCTGCTGCCCTCTTCGCTCTGGGCTATTTAACCCAGGGCAAGAAAAAGGGGGGGGGGGGGGAGGGTGTTCCCTTGGGTCACCTGTTTTACTATGAAAACAAGGGGATACCTCCTCCGGAGTTAGTAATTCTGAGCTGTTATTGGGATGGTTGTTTAGTGAGAAGTTTATGTTTTAAAATTCATTCAAGTCTTAGTTTTTAAAGTATAGCTTTTGAATATAGCACGTGTCAACGGACATGATTATGCAATCCTCTGACACTTTTAAGGAGTATAAGAGTCTCTATTCTCTAGACTTACTTTATTTATTGGCTTACTTTAAAAATTATTAGTATAAGGATTATATTGGATATTAATAGAGTACATGGATGTATGATGCTCAATTTTGGAAGGTGTTGTATCTTTCTAATTTATCATAAATAAGAAAGATACATGTAAGGCCTATTACTTCTTTTTCCCTAGAGGGGATGACTCTATTTTATATTATTGAGCGTATTCCATTTTGCTCTATGTCCTTGGCCCTCCAGCCTTTTTACTATTCAGCTATGTCTGGGTCATTGGTACAGTATAAAAATGTTAAAAAATTTATAGTAATTTCTATATTTTTTATACTTACCAATGACCCAGACGGGGATGGCCCTCCCAGGAGTTGGGAACTCTTGCCTCCCCGCTGAGTACATAGCGCTTACCAGGCACTGGTTATTAGAATGATTAATGACGCCAATTTCGGAACGTCCTTGACACTGCGCATGCGCAGTAGAGGTGAAGTGTGGAGGGCCATTCAGGACATGTTTTCTTTGGTTTTAGATTCAAATTTTGGGGATTGGGGGGCAAAATTTGTGTTTGGCCCTATATTTTAAGAGTTAGCACCAGCTATGTCTGGGTCATTGGTAAGTATAAAAAATATAGAAATTACTATAAATTTTTTAACTTTTTATGCGTTTATCTCACTTTTGGGATGTAAAAGTGCAGGAACTGAAAAAAGAAGGAAAATCCTGTGTATTGTGTGGGCACAACTGCTTCATCTAGTTGGTATATGCTATTTTTTAGAGGGGCGTATGCAGCTTATTCAAGTCAAGTCCCTGGTTTGATATTTAGATTACCATGTTAGGTGAGTGCCCTCAGGCCCCCTGGGGCCTCTTGTTTTTGAAGTGGTGCATGACTTCATTTTGTCAAGTGGGCGTCCAAGTATGATTATGACTACATGTATGACGAATTTACCTCCATTCCTTTTATCCTACTCTCCTTTCCGTTGTCTTCTCATGGATCACCATCAAGACTGCTTCCGTCTCACTGCTAACTAATTAACGGTGCTTCTTCTGCTTACTTTCGATGTATTGAATGTGAAGGCAATGTATTGTGCTCTCAAGCTGGCATCCCCTGTTTTCCATTGCTCCTCTTCGTTGTATTTTCTTTTCACCTCTTCAGTCATTCACCTGCAAGGTTTAAACAATGACGCCTGTTAGTTTGATTCTCTATGCCCACTTTTCTATGACTAGAATTACAACCGACTTTCTCACTTGTTTTGCCCCTGGCCAGGGTGTTGTATCCATGCACTCGCGGTTACCTACTTGTGTCGACTACGATGCTGATAAATCAACTCTGAATGATCTCTCGGGTATTTGCACTGATGCAGGGCCCAGGCTTGGCGTGCAGCTGGTGATCAAGTTGGTGATCGTCCACAAGCCATGGGTTCCAGGCGGCGATATATGAGACCATCTACTATACTATACCACCTTTTTGTGTAAATTAATGAATGACTCCGGGAAATGACCAACATAAGCTCCTAGCTTTCTGTCAGATGCCCGATTACATCTAATGTGGTCTTTTGTTAGAATATGTTATATTCTTGATGTTTACTATACTTTTCTTGGAATTCAGTTCTGTAACATCTAGCATACTTATTGAATAAATATTGTTTAAACTAATTATTACCCAAGGGCAGGTACATGATAAAAAATTCAAGTGAAGTTTTCTGGTGTTCTGCATTGTATCCGGTTGATGGCCTTTACAAGGCAGCATCACTCTCATCGGCAATGCACATCAGAAAACTTCCCTCTGCTGATAATCTCTATTGTTAACCCTAAAAGGCCTAACTCTGATTTCGATCACGTTTACAGGTGCACCAACACGCAGTTTTTATATAAACTTGCAAGTTTCAGTGAAAGTATGTTGGCAATTAGATCTAGAGCTGTCAGGTGCACCGAGAAATCAACTCGGTTTCACTGATCACCGACCAAAACTTATCATTCCACTTCCAGACAAACCATATAGTCGGTCTTTTATTTTCCCCACCAGTATACACTAGACCAAAAAAAGACAATAAATATTGGAATCTTCTGTGTTTTGAAATACTATTCTCAATATAAATGCAACAAAGTGTGTGATATTCTATTCAAATAAATCATTATTCCGTGTTGTTCTCCTTATCACCCATTTTCGATTGTAAACAAAAGAAAATTCTCAAGTTCCAGTTCTCAAGGTATACACCACTTGTCACTTAAGTCATCTGTCAAGAATTAAGCATAGAAAATGCCTGCAAAGGAACCACAACAAATCAGCAGCTAGTCATAGTGTCATGACTCCAGTGCAATACAAATGAACAAAGTGTTCTGCTTCTGTCTTGATTATACAACATAGCTTATTCTTACACTGTTGTGATTCTCTGATGTAAGTTTTCATCTAGTGAATGGATGTCAGAAGGTTGAGTGATTATCAATATCAAAACAAAGTGACACAAATTCAATCTCGTCTCAATAAACAAGATTTTGGTCACTCATGGATCCTAGTAGTTTATTTTTAACAAAGCACATGGCAATTAAGTTTCTTCTTATCATTGCATCAGTTCCTGGAATTATAGTCTGTTCTAAAAAGCTGGTTTCAGTTTCCCTTGGCTGGCATGTTTCACAATTCCTGGAAATATTCCGTTTACAATATGACCCCAGCAAATATATATTTTTATACTGTACCAATGACCCAGACTTAGCTGGTGCTAACTCTTAAAAATCTAGGGCCAAACACAAATTTTGCCCCCCAATCCCCAAAATTTGCATCTAAAACCAAAAGAAATCATGTCCTAAAGGACCTCCATACTTTGCCCCCACTGCGCATGCGCAGTGTCAAGGACGTTCCGAAATTGACGCCAATCAGCATTCTTTGTTTGGCCCTTCATCAGTTAACATCTCACTGATCTTTGTGCTTGTAAATCTCAGTTTAAATGATGCCAGACACATAAATATTGGAGAAATGGTGATTCTAAGGAGGATAGAAAAGGAGAGGAAAAAGGAGTGACAGAAAATAATCAGGGCTGTAACTTAAAAATTTTGTTATAAAATTATGTTAAGTTGCCTATTTTCGAGGCATGGGCCTGTTGTTGTCATTCTTGCTTTGAAGTTGCACTGCTTATTCAGTGTTTCCTCTCTCCTTATCCTGTAAGTCCCCCCTTGCTATTCTCCCATTCTTTTGGCATATTTTTGAGTAAGATTACTACTAAAATTTCTTGGGAGAATTAGCTTGGTTACAGAATGAAGTCTGTTATTTTCCCCATGTTTACGTTTTCACCCATGGGTGTTTAGACGTTGTGTTCTGCATCTACCATCTGATGTTCTGCAGATTCTTCCTTGGAAGTCTCTGTTTTGCATCAGATAGTGTGTAATATTGATAACTGATTTTGGGCCAGTATTGTCAGTGCCTGGAGTCATGTTTTCTGGTGTTTATACACTTCTTGTTTACATTGGCAACAGTCTCTTTTGAGGGGGGCTTTTTGCCTTTGGAGTAGTTTATCTCATTACAAGATACATTATTATTATCCGTAAGTGTTGCAATAATTATTTAAAATAATTTTAAAATTTTTGACCACACTTACCCTTGGGATCCATTGGGGCTCAACGTTACTTTTCAGAAACTTGGGCTTCGCTGAAAAAATATTTTTCAAAAATTATTTTGAATTTCATTTGCTTTTGTCAATGTTAATGGATCATGTTATTATGTATCTTTGTGTTTAGGGGTTTGTGCGAGTACTAGGACTTGTTGTCTTTTCACAATGAAAGGACATTGTTCAAATTGTAATAGGAAGAAATCTTCCTCTGACTTTCATGATCATTGTATTAATTGTAGTCAGTGTACTCGCACTAACTCCTGTTCAATATGTCAATATTGGGATGACAAACATTGGAAACATGTGTCACGGTATGTTGTTAGTGGAGAAAGGGCTATGCCGGTCCTTTCTCCGCAGGGTCACTCTAGTCTATCAGTTTCTATTTCAGAGGAACAAGAACAGGGTGATGTTTCCATGTTATCTTCCAAGAGTGCGCTTCCGTCGTCACAATTGAATGAAGAGTTAGCGGCAGAAGTGCTCAAGGAGATACGACAGTTGCCTAAGAGGTCCCTAGTAGGATCGACGGCGCTGTCGTCCGCTAGCTCGCCCGGTGTAGCATCCATTCACCGAATGGTTCGGCAGCCGGGTTCGTCCGTTGCGGTCCAGGAGGAAATGTTGGGTGATGCAAGCACTATAAATATACTAGGTGCACACCCAGTGACGGCGGATGTTAGGAGAGATCGGAGGAAGCCTTCTAGTCCGGTTCCTAGCTCGTCCAGGTCCAGCCGGGCCACGAGCGAGAGAGGCCCCTCTCTCGTACAACAACATCAGGGACCTGATGTTGTGGTACAAAATGTGTTGCAAGCGGAGCACACGTCCGTCGCTCGGGACGCTCCGTTGTTTAGGCAGTCCACGGAGACTGCTCAGGCTTCCTCATCCTCTCACCAGCGCACACGACCGCACCTTGGCTACGTGACCGCAGATATTCTACCACCTTCGGCGATAAGGGATTCTTCGGCGACCAGGTCACGCCATCTGGTAGCCAGGGACACGAGGCCGGTAGACTCCGGACGTTCGCATAGGAAGAGTATGCGGGAGTCAGTTGATGCAGAGCTTCCCGCGGCGAAGCAGCGAAAGACCGCCACTCCGCAGGCCTCGATGACGGACGTGCTTGCTCAGATAGCACAAATTATCGCAGCATCCCAGCAACCGACAGAATCGGTGTCGGATCGGGAATTATCCGATGGTGCTGGGTCGGTACGCTCTGCCGAAGCATCGGGTGCGGACGACCGGGAGCATCATGAGGTCCGACCGGATGGTGAAAGGGATACGGATGACTTGGAGCTATCCCTTTCGGAACAACATAAAGCTGCCGTGGATTTTATCCGGCACTTCCTTCCTCATGTTGTTCCGTCGGGCCAGACTGCTGCGGTACCGGGCAAGAGAATAATAGCGTCATTGGACACTGAATTCTTTGAGCGGTTCAGAGACATCGTCCCTGAGTTTCCATCTCAGTCCAATAATGTCACAAGAACATTTGAATTATTGAACGACACTATATTCAAGCTTGCTTCCAAAACAGGCAAAGCTGGTTTCTTGTCCTCCAATGCTCTTAACCTGCCTTTCATTAATGCAAGGAATAAATTCGATACGGCAGGACAGGGTATTCCGAGAGTTCCTCTGCGTCTTGACGACGAGGCGGAAGACTTAGAATTGTCGTTACCGTCGTCTATGTTCGTTCCAACCGTGGTGTTGGATACGACAATCACGTCTAACAGGGCCAGTTTAGACGCTTTATCTTACGCAGACCACCTTACAAAGGCGTTATCACTGCGTCTTCAAGGGAAAGAATTCCAGGATATACAATCCTCTTTAAGACTTCTTTCAAGGGCAGTGGCTTATTCCACGTATAACTCCGCCCTCTCAGTGGCAAACCTGGAGTTGGTTAGACGTGACGCAGCCTTAGCTACATCCACACGCGTGGATAGTAAGGTGAAGAACTCTCTCAGAGTCGCTTCGGTCTCCGGAGAACTTCTAATCGACGGCAAGCTTTCTGCAATCTACGATAAAATTACTAAGAAAGCTTCGGATTCTCTGCTGTTTAAATCCACTTCCTAAAAGTCGGATACGGCAGAGAAGAATAAGACAGGCACTTCTGGGTCTAATGCGCCCAAGAAAGGTTCCTATAGAGGTTCCGGTGCGTCCTCTTGGTCTTATTCAAGAGACCGTCAAGGCAGCGACTCTCGTGCGGGACGTCCTTCGGGCCGGGACAATCGGTCAGACGTCCGCTAGGTCGACGGGACGAGGTGCGGGTCGTGGAGGACGTGGTTTCTCCTCTCGCAGGTCCAGGAGGTGATGGCTTCAACCTCTATCGTGTTCCGGTTGGCGGAAGATTGTCGAGTTTTTCAGAAGAGTGGGCTTCGATTACGGGCGACCTTTGGGTGAGAGGGGTGATTTCAGAAGGTCTAAGAATATCCTTCAAACGAAAGCCTCCGTTAACTCGAAGTCAAAAATGGACTCAACTTCCGTCAAATCCGCAGAAAAGAGACGCTCTGTTATTGGAGGTGCAGTCTCTCTTAATGAAGAACGCGGTAGAGGTCGTAGAAGACCAGGAAACACCGGGATTCTACAGCCATCTGTTTCTGGTTCCGAAACCAGACGGCTCGTTCCGTCCAGTCATAGATTTGAGGTGGATAAACAAGCTGATCGTCGCTCCGAAATTTTATATGGAGACGATTCGGTCAGTCAGAGCGAGTATTCGGGTGAACGATTATGCTACAAGCATAGATCTCAAGGATGCGTACTTTCATGTCATGGTACATCCGACATTCAGAAAGTATCTACGCTTCGCAGTCCTAGGAGTTGTGTATCAATTCCGGGCGATGTGCTTCGGATTGAACCTAGCACCCTGGGCTTTCACTCGGGTAATGAACTCGGTAATAATGTATTTCCGAGCTCATTCGTCTGCGGTAACGTCGGCCTACCTGGACGACATTCTTCAGAGGTACGGCAATGAGTTAACGCTTCAGAACGATGTGCAGAATCTGCTTTTATTGCTCCGACATCTCGGTTTTGTTATAAACGAGGAGAAGTCGGATCTGCAGGCCTGGCATTCTGAAAAATGCAGGAGGGCAAAAAATCGCTCTCCTCAATCAGCTCAGGAGAGCAATTAGCTTTACACAGCATTTTAAGTATCCAGTTGAACGAACTCATTGAAACTGAAACCAACAGACTACATCAGTGATTTTATTAACTTTAATAAGGTAAAGCGAAATCTCTTAGACATCTAGATGTCTCACTCAACAACCGAACACACACTTGACAAGACCTGTGTGTGTACCCAGACCTGTTGTCCAAGAAAGTCATACCCCTACCACTACCACCTTCAACCCCCAAGGGGGGTTGAAGGTGGTAGTGGTAGGCGTATGACTTTCTTGGACAACAGGTCTGCTTGAATCTACAGTCACATCCTGGTGCAAGTGCTTCAAGTGACAGGATAGTAGTAATGGTAGTATATTATAGTGTCAATATTCCTTGAATAATTACCCCTCAAACTGTGATGTCAGTTGTTGAACTTGAAACTGACAGAAAAAAAAATATTGCTGTGACCCATTTTGCTTCAAATGATTGCAACTGTGTTTGGGTATGGTTGCAGCCATTATTTTTTTCCACTAAACCACTTTCAAAATGAAATTACGTGATGTTATGTGACTTCGAAGTTAAATTACATTTTTGCTTTACAACAAAAATTTAATGTGAGTATAATACATGTAATCTCAATCATCCCAGACCAAAATATTGAGGAGGGCAATTTTTCGCTCTCCTTAATTCTTTCAGGAGGGCAGTAAGGAGAGCTAAAAAATCGCTCTCATGAAATTGCCAAGCCTGGATCTGGTGCCGTCCAAGTCATTCACTCATCTGGGAATGAGCTTCGAGACGCACAACAATCTCGTTCGTCTGCCGTTAACCAGAGCGAAATTAGTCAGTTGTTACACTCGCTATTGTCTTCATGCAGACAAAGTCACAGCGAGGGAGTTTATGAGACTGATAGGTTTGTGCGGAGCCACCGCGGATCTCATTCCGATGGGGCGGTTGCGCACTCGTCCTCTCCAAATTTTCTTAACTCAGAATTGGAGTGTGAAGATTCATTCGCTCGACATAGATGTTCTCTTGTCAGATCAAGTGAAACAAGAGATTCAGACTTGGGCAAACATTTAGTGGTTAACTCAGGGAGTTCCGCTGCAGTTGCCGGATCCGAGTTTTACCATTATGACGGATGCCAGTCAAACAGGTTGGGGTGCAACATTGATCCCAACGGATTCGAGATGCCAGGGTCTTTGGGATCCACAGTTCCTAACCAAGCACATAAACATCAAGGAAATGATGTCAATTTGGCTTGCGTTACGTCATTGGATGGACATTATTCACAAAGCTCATGTCCATATTCTGTCCGACAATACGACAGTAGTGGCGTATATACAGAACCAGGGAGGCACTCATTCTGTTCCGTTATTCAATCTAACAGAGAGAATCCTTCTGTTTGCTCTAGAACATCAGGTTCTACTTTCGGTCCGTCATATACCGGGTCGTCTGAATGTACTAGCAGACTCCCTTTCACGGAAGGGTCGCTTGTTGCCGTCGGAGTGGACTCTCAACAAACAAGTATTCAATCAGATTTGCTACCAGTGGGAAAGGCCAATGATAGACTTATTTGCGACACATCTCAACAATCAGTTGCAGACGTATGTGTCACCGTGCCCGGATCCAAGAGCATTTGCAGTAGATGCTCTATCGATCTCATGGGTCGGAATGATAGGATATGCATATCCTCCAGCGCCGTTGATTCAGCAAATATTGCTAAAGATAAAACAATCTCAGTGCAAGATTCTGTTGGTAGCATCTCTGTCTCCACAGAGACCATGGATAAATCTACTCAGGTGTCTGTTGTGGGACCTACCGTGAAAGCTTCCTCCACGGGAGGATCTTCTTTCGCAGGGGAAACCGCGTCGACTTCATCACAACCCGCAAGGTCTCAACCTTCACGTTTTTCCATTGTGCGGTCCTTCTTGCATGGCAAGCACTTTACAGGACGAGCAGTGGACGCGATTTCTAACTGTAGGAGAACCTCCTCTTCGCTAAATTATGCGGCTAAGTGGAAGGTTTTTCGTCGTTGGTGTAGGGATCATTCTGTTGATATTTTTTATCCCTCCATACCAGACATTGCAAACTTTCTAGTATACTTGTTTGACGAAATCAAACTGCAGCCTGTTACTATTAAGGGTTATAGGTCTATGTTATCTGATACCTATGCACATCACGATAGTTTACAAATTGGATCTAATGTCTCTTTATCTAAGTTAGTTAGAAACTTCTCGATAAATAGACCCAGAACTCTTAGGTTAATTCCTAAGTGGAATTTAGCTTGGGTTCTTCTTAAACTTAAGGAAAAGCCATTTGAGCCTCTTGGGACAGTAGATTTCAAATTCTTGTCGTATAAGACAGCTTTTCTCTTAGCTTTCTCTTCTGCTAGAAGAGTCAGTGAGCTTCATGCACTATCGGTGGACGATTCTCACTATCGTAGTGTCGGGAACACTATCACCTTCACTACTAATGTTGGATTTTTAGCTAAGAATCAGGCTCCTAATAAATATCCGGAACCTATTGTTATTAAGACTCTTCCGTCTTCAGACGGGCATAGGCCTTTACTCTGTCCTGTTAGAGTTTTACGCATTTATAAACAGAGATCTCAGTTTATCAGAAAGGGACGACAACGTTTCTTTCTGTCTCTGATGCCTAATAAAAAGGACATTTCGGTCCATTCTATTGCTAGATGGATTCAATTAACTATCCATACTGCTTATGAAAGTTTATCTTCTTCCCAGCAGTCTGTGCTTAAGATTTCGGCTCATGAAGTAAGAGCTCTTTCTACATCTTGGGCTTATGCTAATAGTGTGGCTATTACAGATTTAATGAAGGCTGCTTATTGGTCTCAGCCATCCACATTCACGAATTTTTATCTCAGAAATATTGAGTCCATTTCTGGAGACCTGCATTGTTTAGGTCCGTTATCTGTTGCTCAGAATGTCGTCCACTAAACAGTTGCAACTATAATTATGCAGGCTTTCTGTTCCGGCAGTGACTCCGTCCTGCTGCCCTCTTCGCTCTGGGCGAAGGGGAAGGGGGGGGGGGGGGGAGGGTGTTCCCTTAGGTCACCTGCTTTATAGTGAAAAGCAAGGGAATTCCTCCTCCAGAGTCAGTAATTCTGAGTCGTTTCTGGGATGGTTTTAAAGTGTAATATTAATGTTAAAAATTCATTCATGTCATATTTTTAAAGTGTAGCTCGGTGTGAAGCATTTGTATATGTCAAGTGTCAAACGGGCGTTAATATACAATCCTCGGACACTTTTAATGAATATAAAGAGTCTCAATTCTCTGGACTAACTTTATTTATTGGCTTACTTTAAAAATAATTAGTATAATGGGTTATACTGGATGTTAATAGAGAACATGAATGTTATTGTGCTCAATTATGAAGGGTATTGTATCTTTCTAATTTATAATAAAATAAGAAAGATACATGTAAAGCCTAATACTCCTTTTCTCCTTGAGGGGTTCACTCTATATTATATAGTTGAGCTTATTGGATTTTCCTCTGTGTCCTAGGCCCTCCATCCTTTTTACTATTCAGGTAAGTCTGGGTCATTGGTACAGTATAAAAATGTTAAAAAATTTATAGTAATTTATATATTTTTTATACTTACCAATGACCCAGACGGGGATGGCCCTCCCAGGAGTTGGGAACTCTTACCTCCCCGCTGAGTACATAGTGCTGACCAGGCACTGCCAGTAAGAATGGTGATTAGCGCCAATTTCGGAACGTCCTTGTCACTGCGCATGCGCAGTGGGGGCAAAGTATGGAGGTCCTTTAGGACATGATTTCTTTTGGTTTTAGATGCAAATTAGGGGGATTGGGGGGCAAAATTTGTGTTTGGCCCTAGATTTTTTAGAGTTAGCACCAGCTAAGTCTGGGTCATTGGTAAGTATAAAAAATATATAAATTACTATAAATTTTTTAACTTTGTACTGAAATTAGGTCCAATTAGTTTTTTTGTACACAACTTCTATACGGCTCAGGCTAGAGGCTGTATTCATGAACCGATCTTCACAAAACGTCTTGGGTACCTTTGTTATCACCGTGGGACGAGAACAAGAATTTTGGGGTGCAGTCCAAAATTCAAGATGGCCACCAGCAGCCATTTTGTACCAAAATTAGTGCAATCAGTTTTTTGTACAAAACTTCGGTATGAAAGTTTTGATTTGAATAAATTTTTGTATGAATTTTTAGTAACCTGGAATACATCACATATAATACAGGTTTTTTTCTCGGGCAGAAATTATTCAAATTAGATGAACTTTCATTCATTCAGTGCTACTTATACACTGTAGGTGCACATGTCAATACGGCTAGGGCTGCAGGCTGTATTTATGAAACAGTCTAAATGAAACTTCTTGGGTACCTTTGTTATCACTTTGGGACGAGAACAAGTGTTTTTGGGTGCGGTCCCAAATTCAAGATGGGTGCTGATGGCCATTTTGTACCAAAATTAGGTACAATCAGTTTTTGGTACAAAAAACTGACTGGACCTAATTTTGGTACAAAATGGCCACGGGCAGCCATCTTGAATTTTGGGCTGCACCCAGAGACATTTGTTATCGTCCCAAGATGATAACAAAGGTACCCAAGAAGTTTCGTGAAGATCGGTTCATAAATATAGCCTCTTGCCCGAGCTGTATTAACATGTGCACTTACTTCTATATGGCTCAAGCTAGAGACCGTATTTATGAACCGATTTTCACGAAATTTCTTGGGTACCTTTGTTATCACCTTGGAACAGGAACGAGTGTTTTTGGGTGCCTTTGTTGCCACTGTGCTATGAGAACAAATATTTTTGGGTTCAGTCAGACCCACTCTGAGACTCAAAGGTTTCTTTTCTAGTTTAGCATCTAACTGTCGCCCACCTTTACAATACTTTACCTACACATTTGTTACAGGCTACAGTCAGCATTTATGTACAGACTGTTACAATACTTACATGTACCTTTGTTATCAGGTCACTACCTAGATGTTTGTCATTGCTGTGTCACATACTATACATGTACATGTCTTAACAAGTTGAGCTACAGTGTCATTGACACTTTCATTACCAGAATTATGTCCCTTTTCGACTTAAAAGAGCAGGCCTATAATTTTGTCCGAAGATTTCCTAAGAGGTTTATGGGTTGATTCCTTTGAAGCTTGGTATGGTTGTTTAATGCCATGGGAACCTGTGCAGCTGCGATTATAGTTTTGATCGGATGTTTGTTACCAGAGTTGTGCCCCTTTTCATCTTAGAATGTCTGAATTTTGTCCGGAGATTTTATCAGATGTTTATGGGTCGATTCCTTTGAAACTTGGTATGGATGTTCACTGCCATGGGATCCTGTTCACTGCAATTATAGTTTCAATCAGACTTTTTCTTGCCAGAGTTATGCCCCTTTTCATCTTTGACTTCGTGAATTGCCTATAATTTTGTCTGGAGATTTTCTCAGATGTTTATGGGTTGATTGCATTGAAACTTGGTATAGATGATCACTACTATGCTAACCTGTGTACCTGCGATTATAGTTTTGATTGGACATTTTTTCCCCAAAGTTATGCTCCTCTGGTTTTGGAGCTTTAAAAGATTGTGGTGAGGCAAGTTTTTTTTCTGTGGGTCTTTTCATGTGATTGATATTGTTGACATAGGTTACTAAAGACATTGCAGTAATGTTTTAACTCTTATTTTTTCTTTTATTATTTTATTTGAGGAATTTGATGGAGATTTTCAGCCCAAACTTACTTTTTTCTGGTTGTAATAATGAGCGTTTATGGAAGCTTTAATGCAGATTGTGGTGCCTAAACTTCTCATTAGGCCTAAAAAAGTAAAAAATCTTTCTCATGCTCTCCCGCAAGGCTGTGGCATGCTCTCTATTTTTAACCCATAAATGGCCATTTATTCAAACAATAAAAACCTTCGATAAATTTTTGCTTTATTCATGTAGTAGGGAGATACATTTTTCCTATAGGTTTAGCACCAAAAGAATTTATTTCCATAGTAGAGTCTGACCTCTACCACATTCGTGTAGCATAATTTACAGTTCAGTTGTTTTCTTTAAACCTTTTTGAAAATGCAATTTTACAAAAAGTGGCCCTAGGAAACAAGATCTAGTTTGTGGGGCCTTATTCTTTATTTTTTCTTTTCAAATAACATCTTTAGGTATTAACCCTTGTATATATACAAATTTTATGGAATTTTTATTATATCCCTCCCGCAATAAGGGTATACTTAAATCACCTTGTCTGTCCGTCCGTCTATCTGTAGACATAGTTTTGTCTGGAGATTTTTCTCAGACTTTTATGGACCATTGTCATCAAAATTTGGTATGAATGTTCACCACAATTGGAACCTGTGCATCTGCGATTATAGTTCTGGTCGGAGTATTTTTGCCAGAGTTATGCCCCTTCTTCACATGTCTTAGAATGCTAGAATTTTGTCTGGAGATTTTCTCAGATGTTTATGGGTTGATTCCTTTGAAACTTGGTATGGGTATTCACTACCATGGGAACCTGTGCATCAGCAATTATAGTTTTGATCAGATTTTTTTGCCAGAGTTATGGCCCTTTTCATCTTAGAATAAATGATTCCGTTGAAACTTGGTATGGATGTTCACTATCACGGGAACCTGTGCGTCAGCGATTATAGTTTTGATCAGCCTTTTCTTGCCAGAGTTATGCCCCTTTTTGTCTTAGAATAATTAATTTTGTCCGGCGATTTTCTCAGATGTTTATGGGTTGATTCCTTTGAAACATGGTATGGATGTTGTCTACTAGGGGAACCTGCAGACCAGCTATTATAGTTTTGATAGGAATTTTTTTGCCAGAGTTATGGCCCTTTTTATATTAGAATAAGTGATTCTGTTGAAACTTGGTATGGATGTTCATTATCAGGGAAACCTGTGCGTCAGCGATTATAGTTTTTATCAGCCTTTTTTGCCAGTTATGCCCCTTTTTGTCTTAGAATAATTAATTTTGTCCGGAGATTTTCTTGGTTGCTTATGGGTCAATTCCTTTGAAACTTGGTATGGATGTTCACTATCATAGGAACCTGTGCACCAGCAATTATAATTTTGATCAGACTTTTTTACAAGAGTTATGCCCCCTTTCATCTTAGAATGCCTGAATTTTGTCCGCAGATTTTCTCAGATGTTTATGGGCTGATTCCTTTGAAACTTGGTATGGATGTTCACTACCAAGGGAACCTGTGCACCTACGATTATAGTTTTGATCAGACTTTTTTTTTACCAGAGTTGTGCCCATCTTCGTCTTAGAATAATTTTAGCAGTGGAGGTGGCAGGGGGTATCAACAGAATAATCATAACAGTGGAGGTGGCAGGGGGTATCAACAGGCACATCTGGGGCAGTCACACCACTAGTTTTTTTTTTCTTTTTGGGGTAGTCAATTCTAGGTTGTGAAAGTTGTGTTAAGGTGAATTTTGTTTCTGTGGGTCTCTCCAGGTTATTGATATTATAGCCTGGGTTACTAAAAATCACTGCAGCAACATTAACTTTGTGATAATTACAACATAACACATTAAAAATTAAATATATCCATTATTTTGGGTGACATAAACAATAAAAATGCAGCTTCAGGGAGCTTTCTTGACATTGGATCGACTGTATCAAGCACAGACATAGCTGAGCATCTGGGATGTAACATCCTTCTTGTTTTCTATTTTTTTTGTTTCTTCTATTTCAGGTGGTAATATGTCCCAAACTTTAGATACAGTAGATGATAGAGAAGGATCATTGGAAGATGAAAAAGATGAGAGAGGTAGTTCAGGTTTACTCTCTGCAATCACTGTCAGATATTCATAATATGATCCGGAAATAAGCAATTGGTCATTTGCAGAATGAGGATCCCAGAGGGTGAATTTGCAGATGCTATCCCATACAGTGGACTAGAATCCCCCAATTTATTCTCTGGGTACCTCTTTCTGTTTAGGCCTGATACCTTGATTCAGTTTGAGGCTCACCGCGGGTAAATTTAGTAATGCTACCCTGCTGTGTAGGGTAGCATCACCAAATTCACTCTCTGAGGACTTCATTCTGCAGATGACTGCTTTTTTCCAGGCTTGAATATGATGTTTTGTTTGGGTAAATTTGAATGAGCATGAAGATATTCAAACTCACCCGGTAGTCTTGAAATGTTGGCAGTTAGTTAAATAGCTGTCAGTTATGAGTTTTGATTGTTTGACAATCTATCAGTATTGGTCATAGTTTTGCTGAATTTTGGTTGAGATTGAAGACTTATCAATTGTAACAACAAGATGGGAATATTAGTTTCAAAATGCCTGCAGCCTACAATTGGTCATTTTATATTTAAAAAAAAAAACACATATTAAAGCTGAAACTTGACTTCATCTCTTTGTTGCATTTCTGAGATAGCCCAAAATGCTGAAAGTGACCATAAACACCAATAAATAATGACAAATTGCTGTGATGTAATACACTGTGTCTAGTGATTGAATTGCACCCCTTTTTGTATTCAGAAGTTGATTCTCGGGCAATTTTTTCAAAAACATAGGTTATGACTTCTCATTGGAATGAGCTCGTTGTGCTCATTCCAAAGAGAGGTGCTAACCTATGTTTTTGAGACAAAAATGAAAAAATAATGAAAATTAATTGGCGATTTTTGTGAATAGTACTGACCGGTTTTTGTCGTTACATTGGGTAAAGGGTTAATCAATGAAGAAAGGAGGTTTTTTTTGTTTTTTTTTCTTGCTTTCTTACAGACAGTGAACACGGATTGGGGAGGTGGGGAGGGGGACATTTTGTTGTCTTTTCACACTCGGAATATGTAGAAAGTATATAACTATACAAATAAATTCATTTACCCCTAATTTTAAAAATAAAATTGTTTTGCATCTTTAGTTATGCTCGTCAGTTATATATACATCATTCAAAATATGTATCAGTCTTCTGATTTTGTAGTTGTGTTGGAAAATGCTGCAAGGCAATAAAAATGTCCAGTGAGTTTTTTAGCCTTACTTTTCTTCTTAGATTCTTATCATTATTCTCCTGAAAAAAATTCTGGGGAATCTAGCCGTGACGTCGTCTGTCTGTCTGTCTGTCTGTCTGTCTGTCTGTCTGTCTGTCTGTCTGTCTGTCTGTCCATCTGTCCATCTGTCCATCCGGGGGTAGACGGAATACGTGTCCGCTCCATAACTTCTTACAGCCTTCAAGGATATTAATGATACTTGGTATTATTATTGCCCGCAACCAGAGGGTGTGTCGCGAATAAGATTGGAATGGCTATCAAGGCTTTTTTCGGGGGAATCAGCCACCCTTTGGTGGCCATCCTCTAGTTTTCATTTATTTATTATTTGTTACTTTCCAAAGTGTGATTTACTGGGATTTCCCGGTTAGATTATAAACGATAACTTCACAAGTTAATTATGCAATCAACAATTGGGTCATGTATCCATACGTGCAAACGGAGACGCTTTGCCGTCGCACATGGGTGTAATGGGTACTTCATTGTTTTTTGGGTTTTTTTTAGCCCTTTACCTACCATGAAAAGCAGATGACACTTGCAAAAAAAATTCTTGATTAACAATTATTAATTGGCGATTTTTTAGAATAGCTCTGGCCGGTTTTGGCAGTTATGTAGGTAGCTGGTTAAATAATATAATTATCGTTAATAATGAAAAGTAATAAACGAGGCGAGGGACTATATTGTAAAACACTTGTGCACATTCGCGCACTCATTTTTGGCTCACCAACGTTAGTTGTGTGAGCCTGTGGCATAGCCCTCATGTCGGCGTCAGCGTCGGCGTCCGCTCTCAAATATTTTGAACTTTTGTGTACAGGTTTTGATTTTTTGGCTTTTTAAATTTTTTTTTACTTTCTGCATATTGCTATGGTGGTTCACTATAACATTTAACTCTTTTCCAGGGTATTTTGTCTTAATTTTAACCCTTTGAATCAAATTTTAGACTTATTTTGATGTTTGCGTGCAGGTTTTGATGGGTTTTTTTTCCTTTCTTCCAAATGGAGATTTACCTTGCAGCATATGGCCATGCTTTCTATTGTATGTAAACATGCATCTTAGGGCTAAGTTTGTATTATATAACCCTTTTCCTGCTGAATTACTTCAATTTTGGACTTTTATGTACAGGTTTTGGACTTAGGCTTACAGCTTGAACTTTTATGTACAGGTTGTGATAAAAAAAAAAATTAAATTGAGGTTGACCTCACTGCATATTGCAGTGGTGTTTATTATAACATTGATATCTTTCCAGTGTATTTTTGAAAATTTTTTAACCCTTTGAATAGATTTTTAGACTTATTTTGACATTTGCGTGCAGGTTTTCATGGGTTTTTTTTTTTCCTTTCTTCCAAGTGTAGATTTACCTTGTAGCATATGTCCATGCTTTCTATTGTATGTAAACATGCATCTTAGGGCTATGTTGTATTCTTTAACCCTTTTCCTGCTTAATTACTTCAATTTTGGACTTCTTTTGTTTACAGGTTTGGATTTTTGTGCTTTTTAAAAAAAATTTTTCTTCTTTGCATATTGCTATGGGGTTTCACGATAACATTTAACTCTTTTCCAGGGTATTTTGTCTTAATTTTAACCCTTTGAAACCAATTTTGGACTTATTTTGACGGTTGTGTGCAGGTGTTGATTTTTTTTTAGCTCATCTTGACAGAGTCAAGCGGAGCTAATCTCATCGCTCTCCATCCGTCGTCCGTCATCTGTCGTCTGTCGTCCGTCGTCCGTCAACACCATGTTTTGGTCTTCTCCTCCAAAGCCACTGGGCCAATTCAAGTGAAAGTTTGTGTAAGTGATGGTCCCAAAGGGGCATTTCATTTTTGTTCAACTCAGCATGCCCAGCCCCATAGGGAGGGAGTGGGGAAAAATGCTCCAAAATATTTTTAAAATCTTCTTCTCAAGAACCAGTGTGTACAATGACTTGATATTTGCTATGGAGCTTCCATATGAGGTGCAGAATCAAGTTTGTTCAAACGAAGTTTGTGAAGTAATATTTGGCTTTGTAATAGGAGGGGTAAGATTTTTGGCCCCGCCCAAAATTTCTATATTTTTATACTGTACCAATGACCCAGACATAGCTGGTGCTAACTCTAACAAAACCAGGGCCAAACACAAATTTTGCCCCCCAATCCCCAAAATTTGCATCCAAAACAAAAAGAAATCATGTCCTAAAGGACCTCCATACTACGCCTCTACTGCGCATGCGCAGTGACGCAGACGTCCCGAAATTGGCGCCAATTATCATTCTCTGTTTGGCCCTTCATCAGTCAACATCTCACTGATCTTTGTGCTTGTAAATCTCAGTTTAAAGGATGCCAGACACGTAATTTTTGGAGAAAATGTGATTCTAAGGAGGATAGAAGGAGGAGAGGAAAAAGAAGTGACAAAAAATAATCAGGGCTGTACTTAAAATTTTTTGATGAAATTATGTTAAGTTGCCTATTTTCGAGGCATGGGCCTCTTGTTGTCATTCTTGCTAATTGTTGCACTGCTTATTCAGTGTTTCCTCTCCCCTAGCCTTCTAAAGTCCCCCCTTGCAATTCTCCCATGCTTTTGGCATATTTTTGAGAAATTTCATTTCTAAAATTTCCTGGGAGAGTTGCTTGGTTACAGAATGTTTTCTGTTATTTTCCCCATAGTTGCGTTTTCACCCATGGGTGTATAACGTTTGTGTTCTGCATCTTCCATCTGATGTTCTACAGATTCTCCCCTGGGAGTCTCTGTTTTGCATCAGATAGAGTGTAATTGATGACTGATTCCGGGCCAGTTTTTTCAGTGCCTGGAGTCATGTTTTCTGGTGTTTTTACACTGTTTGTTTTCATTGGCAACAGCCTTTTTTGAGGGGGGCTGTTTGCCTTTGCTGTAGTTTATCTCACTATAAGATACATTTATATTATCCGAAAGTGTCTCATTAATTATTTATTATAAATTAAAAATTTTTGACCACACTTTGCCATCGAATCCATCGGGGCTCAACGTTACTTTTCAGCAACCTGGGCTTCGCTGAAAAAATATTTTTTCAAAATTATTTTGTTTTGCAATTGTTTTTTCATTTATTAATGGATCATGTTATTATGTATCTTTGTGTCAGGGGTTTTTGCGAGTAACTAGGACTTATTGTTGTTCTTTCACAATGAAGGGACGTTGTTCAAATTGTAATAGGAAGAAATCTTCCTCTGACTTTCATGATCATTGTATTAATTGTAGTCAGTGTTCTCGCATTAATCCCTGTCCTATATGTGAACATTGGGATGAGAAACATTGGAAACGTGTGTCACGATATGTTGTTTCTGGAGAAAGAGCGATGCCGGCTCTTTCTCCGCAAGGTCACTCTACTCTCTCAGTTTCTATTTCAGAGGAACCAGAACAGGGTGATGTTTCCATGTTATCTT
Organism: Pictodentalium vernedei; assembly: GCA_031216915.1. NCBI lineage: Eukaryota > Metazoa > Mollusca > Scaphopoda > Dentaliida > Dentaliidae > Pictodentalium > Pictodentalium vernedei. The sequence goes on along the minus strand of CM062292.1, from coordinate 106,778,896 downwards.
CTTCAAGTGTGCGTCCGTCGTCACAAATGAATTCAGAGCTAGCGGCAAAAGTGCTCATGGAGATTAGACAAATGTCGTCCGCTAGCTCGCCCAGTGTAGCGTCCATTCACCGAATGGTTCGGCAGCCGGGTTCGTCCGATGCGGTCCAAGAGGAAATTTTGGGTGATGCGAGCACTATAAACATAATAGATGCACACCCAGTGACGGCGGATAGTAAGCGAGAACGGAGGAAGCCTTTGAGTCCGGTTCCTAGCTCGTCCAGGTCCAGCCGGGCCGCGAGCGAGAGAGGCCCCTCTCTCGTACAACAACATCTGGGACCAGATGTTGTGGTATAAAATGTGTCTTTAGCGGAGCATACGTCCGTCGCTCGGGACGCTCCGTTGTATAAGCAGTCCGCAGAGACTGTTAAGGCTTCCTCTTCTCGTCAGCGCACACGACCGCACCTTGGCTGCGTGACCGCCGATATATTACCAGCTTCGCCGATCAAGGATTCTTCGGCGCGACCAGGTCACACCATCCGGCAGCCAGGGATTCGAGACCGATGGACTCCGGGCGTTCGCATAGGAAAAGTATGCGGGAGCCATCTGATGCGGAGCTGCCCTCGGTGAAGCAGCAAAAGACTGCGCCTCCGCAGGTCTCGACGCCGGACATTCTTGTGCAGATAGCACAGCTTATCGCAGCATCCCAGCAGCCGACAGAAACGGTGTCGGATCGAGAATTATCCGACGGCGCTGGGTCGGTACGCTCCGCCGAAGCATCGGGGGCGGACGACCGGGAACATCAAGAGGTCCGACCGGATGGTGAAAGGGATACGGATGACTTGGAGCTATCCCTTTCGGAACAACATAAAGCTGCCGTGGACTTCATCCGGCACTTTCTCCCTCAAGTTGTTCCGTCGGGCCAGACTGCTGCGCTTCCGGACAAGAGAATTATACGTCATTGGACTCTGAATTTTTTGAGCGGTTCAGGGACATCGCTCCTGAGTTTCCGTCGCAGTCCAATAATGTTGCTAGAACATTTGAATTATTGAACGACGCTATATTTAAACTTGCTTCCAGGACGGGGAAAGCAGGTTTCTTGTCCGCTAATACTCTCAACCTGCCTTTCATTAATGCAAGGAATAAATTCGATACGGCAGGACAGGGTATACCGAGAGTTCCTCTTCGTATGGACGACGAGGCGGAAGACTTAGAGCTATCATTACCGTCGTCAGCTTCTATTCCAACCGCGGTGTTGGAAACAGCTATTGCGTCTAACAGAGCCAATTTAGATGCCTTATCTTACGCAGATCACCTTACTAAGGCGTTATCACTGCGCCTTCAGGGGAAAGAGTTTCAGGATATACAATCCTCTTTAAGACTTCTTTCAAGGGCAGTAGCTTATTCCACGTGTAACTCTGCCCTTTCAGTGGCAAATCTGGAGTTGGTTAGACGTGACGCAGCCCTAGCTACTCTCTTAGAGTCGCTTCGGTCTCAGGAGAGCTTCTCTTTGACGGCAAGCTTTCCGCTATTTATGATAAAATTACAAAGAAAGCTAAGGATTCTCTGTTGTTCAAATCTGCTCCTAAGAAGTCGGATACAGCAGACACGAATAAGACAGGCACTTCTGGGTCTAATGCGCCCAAGAAAGGTTCCTATAGAGGTTCCGGTGCGTCCTCTTGGTCTTATTCGAGAGACCGTCAGGATAGCGACTCTCGTTCGGGACGTCCTTCAAGCCGGGACAATCGGTCGGACGCCCCGAGGTCGACGGGGCGAGGTGCGGGTCGTGGAAGACGTGGTTTCTCCTACCGCAGGCCTCGCAGGTCCAGGAGGTGATGGCTTAAACCTCTATCGCGTTCCGGTTGGCGGAAGGTTGTCGAGCTTTTCACAAGAATGGGCGTCGATTATGGACGACCCTTGGGTGAGAGGAGTGACTTTGGAAGGTCTAAAGATATCCTTCAAACGAAAGCCTCCATTAACTCGAAGTCCAAAGTGGACTCATCTTCCGTCAAATCCGCAGAAAAGAGACGCTCTGTTATCAGAGGTGCAGTCTCTTTTAATGAAGAACGCGGTAGAGGTCGTAGAAAACCAGGAATCTCCGGGATTCTACAGCCATCTGTTTCTGGTTCCGAAACCAGACGGCTCGTTCCGTCCAGTCATAGATTTGAGCTGGATAAACAAGCTGATCGTCGCTCCGAAGTTTTATATGGAGACGATTCGATCGGTCAGAGCGAGTATTCGGGTGAACGATTATGCAACGAGCATAGATCTCAAAGATGCGTACTTTCACGTCATGGTACATCCGACATTTCGAAAGTATCTACGCTTCGCAGTCCTAGGAGTGGTGTATCAATTCCGGGCGATGTGCTTCGGATTGAATCTAGCACCCTGGGCTTTCACTCGGGTAATGAACTCGGTAATGATCTACTATCGAGCTCATTCGTCTGCGGTAACGTCGGCCTACCTGGACGACATTCTTCAGAGGTACGGCAACGAGTTAACGCTTCAGAACGATGTTCAGAATCTTCTTCTATTGCTCCGTCGTCTCGGTTTTATAGTAAACGAGGAGAAGTCGGATCTGGTGCCGTCCAAGTCATTCACTCATCTGGGAATGAGCTTCGAGACGCACAACAATCTCGTTCGTCTGCCGTTAACCAGAGCGAAATTAGTCAGTTGTTACGCTCGCTATTGTCTGCACGCAGACAAAGTTACGGCGAGAGAATTTATGAGACTGATAGGTCTGTGCGGAGCCGCCGCGGATCTCATTCCGATGGGGCGGTTACGCACATGTCCTCTTCAAATTTTCCTGACTCAGAATTGGAGTGTGAAAATTCATTCGCTCGATGTAGACGTTCTCTTGTCAGATCAAGTGAAACAAGAGATTCAGACTCGGGCAAACATTCAGTGGTTGACTCAAGGAGTTCCGCTGCAGTTGCCGGATCCGAGTTTTACCGTTATGACGGATGCCAGTCAAACAGGTTGGGGTGCATCATTAATCCCAACGGATTCGAGATGCCAGGGTCTTTGGGATCCGCAATTCCTGTGCAAGCACATAAACATCAAGGAAATGATGTCAGTTTGGCTTGCGTTACGTCACTGGATGGACATTATTCACGATGCTCATGTCCAAATCCTATCCGACAATACGACAGTAGTGGCGTATATACGGAATCAGGGAGGCACTCATTCAGTTCCGTTGTTCAATCTAACGGAAAGAATCCTTCTGTTTGCGCTAGAACATCACGTTCTTCTTTCGGTCCGTCACATACCGGGTCGTCTGAATGTGCTAGCAGACTCCCTTTCACGAAAGGGTCGCTTGTTGCCGTCGGAGTGGACTCTCAACAAACAAGTATTCAATCAGATTTGCTACCAATGGGAACGGCCAATGATAGACTTATTTGCGACACATCTCAACAATCAGTTGCAGACGTATGTGTCTCCGTGTCCGGATCCAAGAGCATTTGCAGTAGACGCTCTGTCGATCCCTTGGGACGGAATGATAGGATATGCGTATCCTCCAGCGCCGTTAATTCAACAAGTATTGCTAAAGATAAAACAATCTCAATGCAAGATTCTGTTGGTAGCATCTCTGTCACCACAGAGACCGTGGATAAATCTACTCAGGTGTCTGTTGTGGGACCTACCGCAGAAGTTTCCTCCACGGGAGGATCTTCTTTCGCAGGGGAAATCGCGCCAACTCCATCACAACCCGCAAGGTCTCAACCTTCACGTTTTTCCGTTGTGCGGTCCTTCTTGCATGGCAAGCACTTTACAGGACTAGCAGTGGACGCGATTTCTAACTGTAGGAGGACCTCCTCTTCGCTAAACTATGCGGCTAAGTGGAAGGTTTTTCGTCGTTGGTGTAGGGATCATTCTGTAGATATATTCGATCCCTCTATACCAGACATTGCAAACTTTCTAGTATACTTGTTTGACGAAATCAAACTGCAGCCTGTTACTATAAAGGGTTATAGATCTATGTTATCTGATACCTATGCACATCATGATAGTTTACAAATTGGATCTAATGTCTCTTTATCGAAGTTGGTTAGAAACTTTTCGATAAATAGACCCAGAACTCTTAGATTAATTCCTAAGTGGAATTTAGCTTGGGTTCTTCTTAAATTGAAGGAAAAGCCATTTGAACCTCTTGGGACAGTAGATTTCAAATTCTTATCTTATAAGACAGCTTTTCTCTTAGCTTTCTCTTCTGCTAGAAGAGTCAGTGAGCTTCATGCACTATCGGTGGATGATTCTCATTATCGTAGTGTTGGGAACACTATCACCTTCACTACTAATGTGGGTTTTTTAGCTAAGAATCAGGCTCCTAATAAATATCCGGAACCTATTGTTATTAAGGCTCTTCCGTCTTCAGACGGGCGTAGGCCTTTACTCTGTCCTGTTAGAGCATTACGTATCTATAAACAGAGATCTCAGTTTATCAGAAAGGGACGGAAACGTTTCTTTCTGTCTTTGATGCCTAATAGAAAGGATATTTCAGTCCATTCTATTGCTAGATGGATTCAGTTAACTATCCGTACTGCTTATGAAGATTTATCTTCTTCTCAGCAGTCTGTGCTTAAGATTTCTGCTCATGAAGTAAGAGCTCTTTCTACTTCCTGGGCTTATGCTAATAGTGTTGCTATTACAGATTTAATGAAGGCTGCTTATTGGTCTCAGCCATCCACATTTACGAATTTTTATCTCAGAAATATTGAGTCCATTTCTGGAGACCTGCATTGTTTAGGTCCGTTATCTGTTGCTCAGAATGTCGTCCACTAAACAGTTGCAACTATAGTTATGCAGGCTTTCTGTTCCGGCAGTGACTCCGTCCCGCTGCCCTCTTCGCTCTGGGCTATTTGACCCAGGGCAAGGGGAAGGGGGTGGGGGGGGGCGGGTGTTCCCTTAGGTCACCTGCTTTATAGTGAAAAGCAAGGGAATGCCTCCTCCAAGTCAGTATTTCTGAGTTGCTTCCGGGATGGTTTTAAAGTGTAATATTAATGTTTAAATTCATTCATGTCTTATTTTTAAAGTGTAGCTCGGTGTGAAGCATTTGTATATGTCAAGTGTCAAACGGGCTTTAATATACAATACTCGGACACTTTTAAATGACTATAAAGAGTCTCAATTCTCTGGACTACTTTATTTATTGGCTTGCTTTAAAAATAATTAGTATAAGTGTTGTACTGGATGTTAATAGAGAACATGAATGTTATTGTGCTCAATTATTAAGGGTAGTGTATCTTTCTAATTTAATATTAAATAAGAAAGATACATGTAAAGCCTAATACTCCTTTTCTCCTTAAGGGGTTACCTCTTTACTATATAGTTGAGCTTATTGGATTTTCCTCTATGTCCTCGGCCCTCCAGCCTGTTTACTATTCAGCTAAGTCTGGGTCATTGGTACAGTATAAAAATGTTAAAAAATTTATAGTAATTTATATATTTTTTATACTTACCAATGACCCAGACGGGGATGGCCCTCCCTGGAGTTGGGAACTCTTGCCTCCCCGCTGAGTACATAGCGCTGACCAGGCACTGCCAGTAAGAATGATAATTGGCGCCAATTTCGGGACGTCTGCGTCACTGCGCATGCGCAGTAGAGGCGTAGTATGGAGGGTCCTTTAGGACATGATTTCTTTTTGTTTTGGATGCAAATTTTGGGGATTGGGGAGCAAAATTTGTGTTTGGCCCTGGTTTTGTTAGAGTTAGCACCAGCTAAGTCTGGGTCATTGGTAAGTATAAAAAATATATAAATTACTATAAATTTTTTAACTTTCTGAACCGATGGTCCGGTATGAACCAAAATTTGGTTTGTAGTAGTATTGGGTCAAAATACTACCAAAAAAAAAAAAAAAAATTCCCGCATCCCCATGGGAACCCTGGGAGCCAAAAATAGAATATTTTCAAATGCCCATATTTCCCAAACCCCACGGAACAGAGAGCTTTTATTTGGTATGAAGTATCCTTATGACCAGTAGAATTGAATGGTAAAAAAAATTGCCATTGGTTATGGTAGGGTGTTCTGTAATGGGCATCGAAAAAATGCTGAGTCAGCATATTTGCAAAAATTTAAAAAAATCTTTTCTCCAGAACCAATCATCAGAATCTTTTGATATTCGGTATACAGCATTCATAGGGGGGGTCAGATAAAAGTTTGTTGAAATAAGCTCATTGGTTCATATTTGGGCTCTCTGCAGGAGCCCGAAGTTTTAACATAGGGTAATATGGGGAATATTCTTTAAAAATCTTCTTCTTCAGAACCACCAGTCAGAATCTTTTAATATTTGTTATACATCATTGTTATGAGGGTCAGATTCTAGATTGTTCAAACCAAGTCCCTAGGTTAATATTTGGGCTTCCTATGGAAGCCCAAATTTTATCTTTGTTCAATATGGAGGGTAATTTAAAAAAATCTTCTTCAGATCCATCAGTCAGAATGCTTTGATATTTGGTATGCAACATCTCTATGGGGGTCAGATTCAAGTTTGTTCAAATCAGATCCCTAGGTATATATTTGGGCTCACTATGGTAGCCCAAATTTTTACTTAGAGCAATATGAGAAAATTTCTTTAAAAATCTTCTTCTTCAGATCCACCAGTCGGAATGCTTTTATATTTGGTATACAACATCTCTAGGGGGGGTCAGATTCCAGGTTGTTTAATTCGAGTGCCTAGGTTAATATTTGGTCTCCATATGGGAACATAAAATTTAACTTAGTACAATATGAGGGAATTTCTTCAAAAATCTTCTTCAGATTCACTTGTCAGAATGCTTTCACATTTGGTATACAACATCTCTAGGGGGGGGGGGGGGGGGGGGGGGGGGGGGGTGCAGATTCAAGTTTGTTCAAATCGGATTCATAGGTTAATATTTGGGCTCGCTATGGTAGCCCATATTTTAACTTAGTGCAATTCGAAGAAATTTCTTAACAATTTCTCTTCTTCAGATCCAACAGTCCGAATGCTTTCATATTCAGTACACAACATCTCTAGGGAAGTCAGATTTAATTGTGTTCAAATCAAGAGCCTGGGTTAATAATTGGGCTCTCCGGAATTGGCCATTTTGCCGAAGAATTAAAAATTTTGTATTCAGTACCCTCTACAGGTACTAAGATTAATCCACATAGGTTGTATCAAGGGGCTTCATAGGGGAGCTGTACATTTTACTTATGATCAACTGAAGAAAAGGCATGATGCCCAGATTATTTTTGTCACTCCTGAGGGACTCAAGGATTGACAGTGTAGCCTATGGAGATGGCTTGGTTAATGTAGACTCATTCTTGGACTCTGTTTAAATTGTGTTCTCTACAAGATGAGCGCTTCAGGCCCCGTGGGGCCTCTTGTTTACTTTTATGTTCAGGTTTTGAGGTTTGTCTTTCTTCTCTTCCAAGTGGCGACTTACCTTGTAGCATATTGCCATGGTTCCTATTTTATGTTAGGATGCTTCTTGGGGCTATTATTATATTATTTAACCCTTTAGGTGCTTATTTACTTTAATTTTGGACTTTGTGTGCAGGTTTTGTACTTTTGTGTGCAGGTTTTGATATTTTTTTTAAGTGGAGTTTTACCTCACTGGCATATTGCCACGCTGGTTATTGTAACATTTTCAGGGTATTTTTCTAAATTTTAACCATTTGAAACTTTTTTGACTTTTATGTGCAGGTTTTGAGGTTTTTCTTTTCTTCCAAGAGGATATTTTTCAGGTAGGGTTTCACCTTACAGGCATATTGCCATGGTGGTTACTGTGACATTATCAGTGTATCTTTCTCAATTTTAACCCATTGAAACAAATGTGATACTTTTTTTTTTTTTACTTTTATGTGCAGGTTTTGAGGTTTGTCTTTCTTTTTTTCAAAGTGGAGACTTACCTTGTAGCATATTGCCATGGTTCCTATTTTATGTTAGCATGCTTCTTAGGGGTTATTATTATATTATTTAACTCTTTAGCTGCTTATTTTCTTTAATTTTGGACTTTTGTGTGCAGGTTTTGAACTTTTTTTTTTTACTCCAGCCACCCAGCCACCCCTTTACATTGGCCACCTGTTGGTGAGCCACGGAGTACTGATACCCCCTCTAGTTGTACAATGTCCCTCACCTCTCATGAATTATTTCATGTAACCAGTCCAGTCAAGCGATTACTCTCTATTCATTGTTGCTTAACACCATATTGGCAGCTGAGGCTATATCATAGTGATCATTTTTATACGCCCATTTAAAAAACAGTCGTATTATGTTATCAGTCTGTCCATCTGTCCGTCTGTCCATAAACTATTTGGTTTCCTTTCATTTAAAGTTGAACGCCTTGACAGATCGACATCAAACTTTCAGAAGTTGTTTTTAGCATTAAAATACAGGTCAAGTTCGATATTGGTGTTTCTCAGTCCATATGCTGCAGAGATATGGCCCTTTGAAAACACAATTTTTCTAAAAAAATTGGTTTCCGTTCATTTAAAGTCGAACGCCTTGACGGATCAACATTAAACTTTCAGAAGTTGTTTTTAGCAATAAAATACAGGTCAAGTTCGATATTGGTGTTTCTCTGTCCATCCGCTGCAGAGTTATGGCCCTTTGAAAACCACAATTTTTGAAAAAAAATTGGTTTCCGTTCATTTAAAGCCGAACGCCTTGACGGATTGACACCAAATTTTTCAGATGTTGATTTTATACACCGTTTGAAAAACGGGACGTATTATGTGAATGGTCTCTCCACCCGTCTGTCTGTCTGTCTGTCCGTCCATGGACACATTTCGTTTCCGGACGATAACTTTAGTTGTAATGGATTGAGCTGAGTTAAGTTTGGCATGTGGATTTAGTATGACAAAATACAGGATGGGTTCGATTTTCATTTCTAGCGGCCCATATGCAGTAGAGTTATGGCCCTTTATTTATGGGAATTTAGCCCAACTTTTCGTTTCCGGACGATAACTTTAGTTTGCCATGACCGATTTATTTCAAATTTTCATTTTTTTGTTTTTGACCATAAAATACAGCTCAAGTTCACTTTTGACCACAATTGCATATACCTTTCCAGAGTTATTCCCCTTGAATGATTGCAAATTTGTGGATTTTGTGGTTTCCGGATGATAACTTTAGTTTGCCTTGACCGATGTTTTTCAAATTCTCAAGATTTTGTTTTTGACCACAAAGCACAGCGCAAGTTCACCTTTGGCCATAATCGCATGTACTGTTCCATAGTTATTCCCCTTGAATGATTGCAAATTTGTGAATTATGTGGTTTCCGGATGATAAATTTAGTTTGCCTTGACTAATTTGTTTCAAATTCTCAGATTTTGTTTATGACCACAAAGCACAGCTCAGGTTCACTTTCGGCCAAAATCGCATGTACCTTTTCAGAGTTATTCCTCTTGAATTTGTGCATTTTGTGTTTTCCGGATTATAACTTTAGTGTGGCCTAACTGTTGGACATAGAATGCATCAAATATTTGGTTTCCGGATGATAACTTTTATTATTTGTTGTCCGATAGGTTCCAAACTTGGTATGTTGTTTAATCACAACAAAATACTGGTCAAGTTCGAATATGGGGTTGGTCCAAACAATTTTCACCCTCACCCCCATCCTTACGCCAACCCTTCAAAAATACAGAACGGGTGTATATTGTTCCGCTATGCGGTGCTCTTGTTATTTACTTCTGAACATGTACTGAGAACTTGAGGTGAAAATACCTGACCTGACATTACATCATCACATTGCAAGAAGTAAATTACTCTGAAGTTTTTAAATTTTATTACATAGAAGTATACAAGTACTAAAATACTCCTTACCAAAAGTGTTGAGAGGGTGAATACCATTTGCACCAAAATCTTATCTGTACCTCTAGGTATTCTGGGTCCTATTAAATAGCAGTTGTGAAAATCATGTGTACAACCTGGTGCTTCATTAATTAACATTTTGTTGATGACGATTTTTATGCCCCCCGACTTAAGTTGTGTGGCAAAAAGTGATTGAAGTGTGCATGTGTCCGTCCATGTGTGTCCGTGTGTGTGCGTGTGTGTTCGAGCCAATAACTCGAAAACTGTTAGGGGCACAGTCATCAAACTTCACACAATTATAAAGGACCATGGGAGGATGTGTCACACACCATAGCCGGTTTCGTACCTTCAAGGTCAAGGTCACATTTCAAGGTCACACTAAAAATCTATCAATAATTGTGTCTCAGCCATAACTCAGAAACGAATTATAGTACAATTGTTAAACTTTTTACAAATGTTAAGGACAGTCAGAAGGTGTGTCATGTACAATAGTTTCTGCCGCATCTGCAAGTTGAAGGTCACAATTGACCTTCATATGTTCAGGGTCACAAATCGTGTCTCAAGCATAACTCCAAAACTATTAGGGCTACAATCATCTAACTTTGCTCAATTATAAAGGACAATGGGTGGATGTATCACTCACCACAGCCAGGTCGGTAAGGTCAAGGTCAAATTTCAAGGTCACACTGAAAATCATCAATATTCGTGTCTCCGCCATAACTCGGAAACGAACCAAAGTACAAATATTAAACTTTTTACAATTTTTTTTTGTTTGATGGAGGTCAAGGTCACAGATCAAGATCATTGCCACATAGGGGGTCATAGTCACTTCCGAGTGAATCTCTTGTTATTACATGGTAAACGCATGTATGGACATCATTGCCCATGCATGGATTAATACCAGTCCAAGAAGACTACTGTCGCTTGTGATGGAAACAAAAAAACTCCCTAAAAGGCTTACATTGCAATCTCAAATTATTGCACTAATGAAAACTTATTCCAGTCATGATTTGATAACAGGCTTTAGTGTTGAAAGAGTTGAGCTGATAAAATGTCTTTCAGAAAATATGTCTGGAACCAAGTTTTCCTCACCGACTATGGAGATGAAGCAAGCTTGTAACATTGTTGGTACAAAAACTGTCTCTGAAACAGGACTTGGTTGATGAAGTGAGGCAAGTAAATGGAAACACTCTGGTACCAAATCTCAATTATTTCTCTTTTTAGATGCACAGAAATCTTCAGCAAGTGGTTTGCCATGGAGCATTGGTGCTACTAGGACCTTTTTGAAATTGCTGTATGAGCGAAAAGAAACATTTGCCTCAGAAAGAATGGTAAAACGTTTTTACAGAGAAATTTCTAAAAAAATGTGTGAAAATGGTTTCCAATTTGATCCTGATCAGTGCTGCAACAAGTGGAAGTCAGTCAAGAGAAGATACAGGCAAGGTTTAGCACTTGAAAGAGAGGGAAAACCAAATCATTTAAAAATGCCATGCCAAAACCTTGTAAAAGAATTGTTTGATCTTCGTGAATACACAAAATATTTAGTGCCAGAGAAGAAAAATTGGGTAACTACAGCTTCCTATGTTGCGTCACCTGAAGAGTATTCAGATACTGGAAGTGAAGGAGAACACTCAGAAGACGAACCTTTAACTGAAGGTACTTTTTATGTGTCCTATTTATGTTAGGTGGCATTGAGAGGTTGAAGTGTCGTGTTTATGCTGGTATGAATCTGTCTGGTGTTAAATTTTGTATATTTGCCAAAACTCCATAATGGGAGGGAAGGCATTGTATTTTCACTGTGTGATAAATTGATCAGGTTTTGAAAATGAACTGGCAGAAAATACACAGAATGACATGTGTGTGAATGGGTTATCGATATGGCATGAGTGTCAGCGCAGAAGGATAAAATGAGAGGCCACAGGCCTCGAGTTTTATCCTTTTGTGGTGGCATTAGTGCCATATCGATTAACCCATTCACACACACTTGTCATTCTGTGTTTATTACGTGCCTTCACCGAGAATTATAGAAAAATTCATTTGACAATTATGTACAAAAAGAACACATTTTATCACCAACCAAATTTACCAGGGGAACTCATGTTACTATTTCATTCCCAGAATTCCAATGTGTTCTATGTGCCTACTGGCACATAGAACTCATTGGAACTCGGGGGACTATTTTCAGCTATCGGTAGTGATTCAAATTGTAATTGTGTTGCAAGATTTGTAGAAAATTGCAGTGAAATTTCACTTTTATTTAAAAATAGTCTGTCAGTGATTTCTGTTCCACACATGTTTCATTTTCTGCATGGTTTAATGTTCCTGTAGATGGGGATTACATAGAACAGGCGTGTAATAAAAAATCTGACAGAACTCAAAATTTTGTGACGAAATCCTCATTAGGACAAAAGTGGGGTCTCCTAAGTTACATCTATTTCACTGATTCATTTATTTATTTATTTATTTATTTATTTGTTTATTTATTTATTTATTTATTTATTTATTTATTTATTTATTTATTTATTAGGGTTTAACCACACATTAACAGCCAAGGTCATATCATGTCGGTGACAGTTTTACAGGTGGAGGAAGCCGGAGTACCCAGAGAGAACCACGAGCAATGAAGAGCAGCTGTAAGCTCCCCAACATCGTAACTCCGCACTGCAACACAGCAGCACAGGCAGTGTTAGATTGGTTGAAGACATGTGCACCATCGACGTGCAGTACGCCTTAGTACATGGCGTATTTGTGCCCCCATGTGGACAATCAGGGTTAAATGCCTTGCCCACAATGCAGGAGTCCGATTCAATTGCTCAGATGGTCACCCATCCAAGGACTAACCAGGCTCGACTTTGCTTAACTTCGGTGATCTGATGAGAACCGGTTACTGCAATGCCACCGCACCCCTACTGATTCATTTAATGGTCAAACTGATTGCTGTTAGTATGTATATCTGTTGCGCTTGGATAATAATGGATTAAAATCAGCTAATTACTGTTAATCCGCTGCCCTTATCCAGACAAGAGTCTGTACAAAATGCAGTATTTAATAAGATAAATACTTACAACATTGTGAATGACTGGCTTAGCCAGTCAGGAGTCTATACAAGAGGTAGTATTTAGTTAGATAAATATTTCATACTGTTGTGACTCTCAACGGTATGACATTGGTTACCATAACCTGCTGTATTGTCTTAAAACAGTTAATTAAGGGCAGCTCAGTTTTCTGAAACATGATGGTATAGATGAGATTCCAGCCACACCTCACGCCAAAAATCATAATAATAAACATAATCAGTAAATGGAAAGTGAGGCTAATTTCTTATCTAATCCTCCCCTGTGCATGCAGATTTAAAGATCTAATTGATTGGGCAAATTGACTGCCATCCCAACAATATTTTCTCCAGTATGCCCGCTGCCCTAGGTATATACCCCAGAGGTGGCATACATTTAAAACTAGAAGTCCTGTCACGAATAGTGCGCTTATCTAGGTTTAATTGCGCGTTGGGATTGCATTGCGAATGGCATCCAAAGCACGGCAGTTTCTCTTGGTTACTCAAAGCAAACACATGCAATGTTTCTGCCAATGGACCTCCGGGTTACCCGGAGGTCCATTGGTTGAAACATTGCTTGTGCACAGGCCATATGTACAGAATTTGATAGCTTTACTTGGGCCATAACGCGTATATTAACGTGCATATCAACATGCTATATGTGCGCATTTCATGACAGGACTTCTAGTTTTAACTGTAGCTGATCTCCAGGCATTATTTTATGGTAAACAAGTCAGGAGCATGAAAACAGACGTTTATTTATGCAGTGTTTCCATTGGGGATAAAATGTTGGATTCCTTTTTATAGAGCTTTGGGGGAAAAGTCTAGTGCTGAAACATGTGCAGTTGACCAAAAATCCGGTTACAAACAGGTTACCAACTTAGCGGGTTGAAAATTCTATCAGCAGGATAAGCACAATGATAATATTGTTTATTAAATGTTGCCCAGTACCAAACATTAATACGCTTGAGAACTTATGTGGTATTATTCGTATTTGGCGATTTATCAACAAAAGTCTGTAGTATAACAGGCACCAACAGATTTTCTTCTGTATCCTATTTCAACCATCAGAATCTGCATAATTGGCAGAGAAATAATCGGTAATCGGTTCATAGCAAGTTTTGATAATCGATTCATCACTAAGCCCTAAAAGGGATCCCCTCCCACTATAGTGGAATCCCGGATTTATGCCCTGTCCCCCACCTAAAAAAGATGGAACAAAATCAAATAAAAAATAAATGAATTAACCAAACACAAACATTTTCTCTTCATGCTACTGCCATATTGAATGTGAGATGGTGTTTTGAAATTACGAAAGGGGATATGAAAGGTTTGGATCAATTCCAATACCGTCCATAAACCATATTCTAAGCTCACCTGACTGAAAGCCAGGGGCAGCTCAAGTGATCACTTTTTGTCCGGCGTCTGTCCGGCGTGAACTTTACATTATCAACTTTTCCTCCTAAACCCCTGGGCCAAATTGAACCAAATTTGATATGCATGGTCCATCATATGTCAATTCAAGTTTGTTCAAATAAAGTTGCCACACTCCAAAGGGAGGGGGTGGGGGGAAAATGCTCTAAATTTCTAAAAAAAAAATCTTCTCATCATCCAGTGGGTACAGTAACATGGTATTTGCTATGCAGCTTTCTTTTGAGGTGTAGAATCAAGTTTGTTCAAACACAGTTCATGGAGCAATATTTGCCTTTGAAATGCATATGGTAGGGGCAAGATTTTTGGGCCCACCCCGAATCTCAATTTTCTGAACCAATGGTCCGATTTGAACAAAATTTGGTATGTGGTATTATTGGGTCATAAGTACTTGATTCACACAAAAAATAAAAAAAATTCACATTCCCTGTGGCTAATGCCAGGTGCTAAAAATAGAAATATTTTCAAACATCGATATATTTTTATACTGTACCAATGACCCAGACTTAGCTGGTGCTAACTCTAACAAAACCATTCCCTGTGGCTAATGCCAGGTGCTAAAAATAGAAATATTTTCAAACATCGATATATTTTTATACTGTACCAATGACCCAGACTTAGCTGGTGCTAACTTTAACAAAACCAGGGCCAAACACAAATTTTGCCCCCCAATCCCCAAAATTTGCATCCAAAACCAAAAGAAATCATGTCCTATAGGACCTCCATACTTCACCCCTACTGCGCATGCGCAGTGTCAAGGACGTTCCAAAATTGGCGCCAATTATCATTCTCTGTTTGGCCCTTCATCAGTCAACATCTCACTGATCTTTGTGCTTGTAAATCTCAGTTTAAAGGATGCCAGACATGTAATTATTGGAGAAATGGTGATTCTAAGGAGGATATAGAAGGAGGAGAGGAAAAAGGAGTGACAAAAAATAATCAGGGCTGTACTTAAAATTTTTTATGAAATTATGTTAAGTTGCCTATTTTCGAGGCATGGGCCTCTTGTTGTCATTCTTGCTAAAAAGTTGCACTGCTTATTCAGTGTTTCCTCTCCCCTGGCCTTCTAAGTCCCCCCTTGCAATTCTCCCATGCTTTTGGCATATTTTTGAGAAAGTTCATTTCTAAAATTCTCTTGGGAGAGTTGCTTGGTTACAGAATGTTTTCTGTTATTTTCCCCATAGTTAACGTTTTCACCCATGGGTGTATTATAAGGGTGTTCCCTTAGGTCACCTGCTTTATAGTGAAAAGCAAGGGAATGCCTCCTCCAAAGTCAGTATCTCTGAGTCGCTTCCGGGATGGTTTTAAAGTGTAATATTAATGTTAAAATTCATTCATGTCATATTTTTAAAGTGTAGCTCGGTGTGAAGCATTTGTATATGTCAAGTGTCAAACGGGCTTTAATATACAATACTCGGACACTTTTAAAAGATTGTAAAGAGTCTCAATTCTCTGGACTATCTTTATTTATTGGCTTACTTTAAAAATAATTAGTATAAGGGTTATACTGGATGTTGATAGAGAACATGAATGTTATTGTGCTCAATTATAAAGGGTATTGTATCTTTCTAATTTAATATTAAATAAGAAAGATACATGTAAAGCCTAATACTCCTTTTCTCCTTAAGGGGTTGCCTCTATATTATATAGTTGAGCTTATTGGATTTTCCTCTATGTCCTAGGCCCTCCAGCCTTTTTACTATTCAGCTAAGTCTGGGTCATTGGTACAGTATAAAAATGTTAAAACATTTATAGTAATTTATATATTTTTTATACTTACCAATGACTCAGACGGGGATGGCCCTCCCAGGAGTTGGAAACTCTTACCTCCCCGCTGAGTACATAGCGCTGACCAGGCACTGCCAGTAAGAATGATAATTGGCGTCAATTTCGGAACATCCTTGACACTGCGCATGCGCAGTAGGGGCGAAGTATGGAGGTCCTATAGGACATGATTTCTTTTGGTTTTGGATGCAAATTTTGGGGATGGGGGGCAAAATTTGTGTTTGGCCCTGGTTTTGTTAGAGTTACCACCAGCTAAGTCTGGGTCATTGGTAAGTATAAAAAATATATAAATTACTATAAATTTTTTAACTTTCCCAAACCACACGGAACAGAGAACTGTTATTTGGTATGAGTCATCCTTAGTACCAGTAGAATGGAATGGTAAAAAAAAAATGCCTTTGGTTGTATCAGGGTGTTCTGTTGGGGGGGGGGGGGGGGGGCATCGAAAAAATGCTGAGTCAGCATATTTGCAAATATTAAAAAAATGTTCTCCAGAACCACTGATCAAAATCTTTTAATATTTGGAATGCAGCATCCATAGGGGGGTCAGATATACGTGTGTTCAAATTAAGCCCCTCAGTTCATATTTGGGCTCAGTAGAGGAGCCTGAATCCTAACTTAGGCTAATATGAGGAATAAGCGTTCAAAATCTTCTTCTTCAGAACCACTAGGCAGAATCTTTTAATATTTGGTATACATCATTGTTAACCAGAATCAGATTCAAGTTTGTTTGAATCAAGTCCCTAAGTTAATATTTGATCTTCCTTTGGGGGCCCAAATTTGAATTACAGAACTCTTGGGGGATCAGATTCAAGTGTGTTCAAATCGAGTCCCTGGATTAATATTTGGGCTCCCTTTAGGCGTGGGGGTCGAGGTTAAGTTCAAGTTTGTTCAAATTTATTCCTCAGTGTTTTTCCATAAAATTTGTCTTTCAAACTGTAGTGACATAATAACCATTTGAAGTTTGACAGTGCTTGTCTACTGCTGATAGAACAGGAAGCAGTCAGGAATACCTTTGATAATAATCATCTGACATGGACACCAGAGTTATGATCAATTTCATGACTCGATTCCTCTGTATTGTTGTTAGGAGCTATTAAATTTTGAATTTTGTTGAAAGATATTCTGCCAGCAGCTTTCTTGGATTTGGCATATGAATTGTCAGCAATTCCATTAGCACACTCTACAGGCCACATCCCTCTCCCCATCTTTTTTTTTAAATTTCATATGCAAAAGTTGGTGTCATGTCTAGATGGGAGCTATCAAATTTTTCTGAATTTCGTTGAAAAAAATGTCTATCAGTGGCCATCTTCTTCTGATTTCATATGTAGCTTTGGTGTGATGTCTTTTCTGTAGAAAGTTGAGTGAATAACTTGGCATTCATTATTGGAACATGCTATTTAGTTCAGTCCCTTCTTGATCAAGTTGAGCTGCAGTGTACTTGACACTTTCATTATAAAAGTTATTAAATTATTAATAAACCACTAAACAAATTAGACTAGATCATTTTTTGCCATGATATTTTTATTTATCATATGACTCGTCCGTCTTGTTCATTTTAAAACATTTGATATTTTGTTTTCATATTAATCAGTGATAAATAAAGCCTTCCGTCAATTTCATTGGTCAATTTCAAAACTAGACAATTTGACTGGCTGAACAAAATACAAGTGGGCCACATTTTCATAATTTGCATAACTAGAGTTGGGAGCTTTTATTGGTCAATTTCAAAACTGGACAATTTGATTGGCTAAACAAAATACAACTGGGTCACATTGGCATAATTTCAGTAGGGAGAATTTACGTTATCTGTCCTATTTTCACTTTTTGGTTCCCAAACGTAGGTTATGACCCTCATTGGAACGAGCTCCACGAGCTTATTCCAATGAGGGGCCATAACCTATGTTTTGGTAGCAAAAAATGAAAAATTTTATTTATACGAGGATGTTTTTCCAAGTGTCGTCTGCAACTCAAGTTAGGTGATGGGTTAAAAAGTCATACTAAGTGACTAATTTGGGCGTGTGTGTTTCATATGATAAACAGAATATGAAATGAGTGTTTTTCTCATATAATATTTATGAAACTCGTCCGAATTTTCGGTTTGGGCTCGCCAGAGGCTCGTCCAAACGGAAAATTCTTAGACTCGTTACATAAATATTATAATGAGAAAAACACTCATTCCATATCCTCTATATATGCCTACCATGTGATAAACATGAAAAATATAAAAAAGAGAATCAGACAGCTGAAATACTACTATAAACTTGAGCAGTTATAGTACAAGAACATAATACCATGATGTCATGATCTTATTTATAAAAAATCAGTTCATCGATGCCGAATAATTGACAAAATATATGCGAACAAGTCAGGAAAGGGAGGAATATTGTAAGATAAATTGGGTATTACCATCAAGTGGGTTCCGAGATAGTGTATTGAAATCGAGACCTCGTGTCAGGATCATATATCGACTCGTCCTAACTGACTCGTTGATATATGCCCAGAGGCAAGGTCTCGACTTCAGTACACCATCTCGGGAAACCCACATGTTGGTAATAACCTATATTTATCCACAACTATTCTCACACTTGCCATCAGATATTTTATATGATGAATAATCATGATATGAATTTGTGTATATCATTACACCATGTTGCTGTACCTTATTTTCAAGTGTTATTGTCCTTTTTTTACTTGGAATATTGAACAAGTCCATCTCAAACTTTTATATGCAACAAGTCTCACACTTTACATTGGATATTTTCAATATTACCCTTTCCATCAGATATTTTTAATATTTTACATGATGAATAACTGTGATATGAACTTGCACAAATCATTACACCATGTTTGAAGAGTTATTTTCCTTTTTTACTTAGATAATTGAACAAGTCCACTGCTGCCCCTTATTTCCCAAGTATTAATTCCCCTTTTCTCTCGCATTGTTCCCCAAGTCTATTATGACTGTATCTGCAACTAGTCTCAAAATGTACAGTACAGCTGCCGTGGAATGGTCAAAATCCGTGCTGCATTGCCCACTCGATCAATATTCAGTAGTTTTCAGCAAATATTCACCGAAAGAAGCACCAAGTTGTATGCGGTGCCTCATTCATTGAAAATTTGACGGCGATTCCTTTGTTTTATGTTGGAGCTTCACTGTTAATGCTTGTGTGAAAATATTGCTCACACATGGATTTTTACCTTTTCACGATGACCACACTTATAATCTGATTGGTTTGATATTTTTTTATTTTGAACAACCATGATTTGAACATTCATGCATTGTTGTTGCCATTTGCAGATTTGTGGACCGTGCTACAGCAGGGAAGGTCCCAGGGGTATATTTTTGTGTCATCCTGAGATGACCCTTTTTTCTAGTTATCAACCTTTTGTCTTGAACGCTGAGCAAAAATGTAAATTCTTGACCACATTTCATTTTCAGAGGCAAAGAAGTACAGTTCTTGGAGTCATGATGCTGTGATCAATTTAATCCGAGTGTACAAGGAAGTATTTTTGAAAGTCAAAAAAGAATCCTACAATGGTAGAATGTTCTGGAAGACTGTACATCTTCAAATGAAGAAAGATGGTTTCCATCAGTCACAATATTCATGTAAAAGAAAGCTTCATAAAGTTTGTGGACAGTACAAAAAGAAATCTGAAAAAGATGAAGGACAGCACAGTGAGATCCATAAATGGCCATATGCAGAAGCAGTGCGGGATCTTTTGATTTTGAAGAAAAAGTATGACAAACGAAATCCGCTTTGTCCAGCAGTTGCAACTGGTCCATATGCTCAGCAGATATCAGAGAATGATATAGAACAACAAAGTAAGCCCTCACAAAGTAGATCTTCTGTTTCACAGGCAATTTTTTGGTAAAATTGCGAGGGGGCATTTTTTTTAGTTTTGTAATTATTTCTTTGCTATCAAAAATTCATGTTCCTGGTTTGTTTTATGTTTTAGGCCTCATAATCAACAGAATAGCATGGGTGGTGGTGTATTTTGTCGCTTGAGTGCAAGAAGGCTTTGCAATGCAAAAGCATTGCAAAGCCTTGTTGCACTCAAGGGACAAATTTATCAATTTTATTAACTTGGGTAAAATATCAGACATAAACAATTTAATTTTTATTTTTTTAAGTTTAAATTTGCATTGGTTATAAAAAGAGAGCATGCAGCAGCCTACAGGACCTTGCTGGAGGGCCTGAGAAACAGATTTTGAACTTTTTTTAGGCCTAAGTGGAGAATTTAATGCTTTGCTTTGTCAGTGTTTATCCCATTACCTAACATAACAGCCATGTATAGAGGGCGTAAGCAGTGGCATCATGAAGATGACCATTTGGGGGTGGGGGGGGGAGGGGGGGGGGTATAGACCTGATTTGGCCCAACTGTGATAGCTCAGGAGACTAATATTCCAAACGCATCCAGCCCAATTGAATTTTGTAAATATGACTCAAATCATTTAATTTATACATTACAACTATACCACCTACTTTAAAAAGTTGGTGGCTGTATTATCATCGCCAATTATGTCTGTCCATCAATCCATCCATCTGTCCATTCATATTAAATTCTAGTATTTGTGACTCCTAAATTTCGAACCCAAATTTTAACTTTGTGCAAGATGAGGAATATTCTTTAAATATCTTCAAATCTGCCAGTCAGAATCTTTTCATATTTGTTATACAGTATCCTTGTATGGGGTAGATTCAAGTTTGTTAAAAAAAAAGTCCCAACTTTGTAAATTTAATTACTTGTCAATAGAAATTAACAACAGGTTTCTGCTGTCCAGTTGCATGTAAAAGAAATTGTTTATAATACAGTGAAGCCCATTTAATTGCATTTCTCTTAACTGAATAGAATCTCCAATTGAAATCTCAACAAGAGGAGCAGTGTTTGTTTACAGTGGTAAACAAGTTTTGTTTTACTGGTAAATTAGGACTCGAAACCAAAGTCTGAGGTGGAAGTCCTCTAAACTGGGCAGCATAGGTATAAACGAATGGCTGAAGTTGTTGTAGTCGTGATATAGCCATAGATGCTGAAAGTGACCCATATTTCCACTGATAAAAAAATCTCTTAACCCTTGACCCAACGCAGACAGTTTCAAAATTTATTATTTTAAATATCATTTTTTAAATTTTTAGCTGCAACTAGCAGCTCAATAAGTGGCAATGTTGGTCTGTCTGTCGGTCGGTCGGTCAGTCGGTCTGTGACCAATGAGTTTTAAAACTCAATAACTTTTGAAATACTTGATGGAATGACTTTATATTTGGCATGTAAGTGTATCTTATTGATGTCGAGCCACTGTTCAATGCATGTGTTGTTCCAAATATTTTTCTTGGAGTTATGGCCCTTGATGAACTTAGAATTTTGTGAGATTGCACCACCCGTCGCAGCTACGGCGTCGATGTCGCGATTTTTAAAAAAAAAATCAATAAAACCATATCATGTGACCCATGTTTGGAACGAGCTCAACGAACTCGTTCCAAAGAGGGGTCACATGATATGGTTTTGTTGAAATATTTTCGCAAAATAATATTTTTTCCAGCTGCCGAATTTGCATATTACACGGGTGGATGAAGGCGATTCATTGGGTAAAGGTCTAATTGAATAACTCTGTTAAATGAATATAACTTCCAATCAAAAACATTTTGACCATACCTTCTAGTGGGAACTACGGGATATGAGCATTGCTTGTTTACTGCTGTTACCAAGATCTGCTTTCCTAGTAAAATAGGACCTAGAAACAGTGCCTTGGGTGGAGGCCCTCCAAAGTTAGCAGCATGGGTATAAATGTTTGGCTCATCATGAATTTATGTTGTGGTCATGAGATAACAAAAATGCTGAAGGCGACCTCAAATACCAATAAATAATTATTTATTTATTTATTTATTTATTTATTTATTTATTTATTTATTGGTGTTTAGGGTCATATTCTTATGCACAATGGCTAATCATGACCGCGACAGTTTTACGGGTGGAGGAAGCTGGAGTACTTTATTTATTTATTTATTTATTTATTTATTTATTTATTTATTGGTGTTTTGGGTCATATTCTTATGCACAATGGCTAATCATGACCGCGACAGTTTTACGGGTGGAGGAAGCTGGAGTACTCGGAGAGAACCACTGAGCAATGACGAGCAGCTGCCAGCTCCCCAACATCGTAACTCTGCACTTCAGCACAGTCAGGTTTAGATTGGTTGAAGACATGAATACCATCGACGTGCAGTATGCCTTAGTACACGGCGACATCATGCCCCCATGTGGACAATCTGGGTTAGGTGCCTTGCCCAAGGACACAATGCGTGAGTCTGAATTGATAACTCAGATGGTCCCCCAACCAGTGATTAACTGGGCTCGACGATGCTTAACTTCGGTGATCTGACAAGACCCATTTGACCTGTTAATTACGGGGAACGGTCGATTGGTACCACGGTCGATTGGTACCATCGGGCGGTCGATTGGTACCATCTCGAAAGTCGATTGGTACCGTCCAAAAAGTCGATTGGTACCGTCGGTTCGGTCGATTCGCACCAACCGTAAGTCGATTGGTACCACTACAATTGTATGACAATTTTCCCCCAAAATGTTACGTTTGAAATTTAGAAAATATTTTCAAAGGTTGTTTTCTCTGGGTAAGTGGGATTATTATCAAAACAGTCGAATGCAGCACCATCGAATACTCTGTATAGTCGATCATTATAAATTAAATAATGATGGAATATAGTGCATTCGATGGTGCCTAGGTTGGATAAAAACCGTGAACAATATGTGTTTCATCTGGCCGTGGTGGGAGTGGGAGGGGTGGGTGGATGGGGAATGGGGAACGGGGTGGACTCGGGTACAGGGCTAAGCATTGTTGTGTGAAAAAAAATAAGAAGACACTTGTCATGTTTATCTTTATTAATATTTTATTCTATACTCATCATGGTTAAACTACATCATAGCAGAACAATAAGAAAATATCAATAGAACATAAAACAATAAAAGTACACATAACAATAATATAGAATAGCACATTGATGCTGAAGAATGAAGTTCATTAACATTAAGGCCTGCAGGAGGGATAATATTTGCTGCTACCCTTTCAGGGCCTAGGGGAGCGATTAGCTCTCCATAAATCAACAAGAAGTTTTTATCGCATTTTCCTGTATTGAAAAAACTAACACTTGACATAATTTCTTGGGAAGCTTTCTCCCTGCGTGTTTCCCATGAAATTATGCCAGGTTTTAGTTTTTTCAATACAGAAGAATGCGATAAAAACTCAATGAATTCTGCCTAGTGGGCTTTGTTCATCTTATTTGGTGCCGCTAACAGGCCCGGAGGTGTGGGAGGGGCAGTGTAGCCGTTTCATCGATCTCCTAAAAATGTCAGGTTACGTTTATAAATGTGATGAAACTCAATGATAAAATTGCATCAGAAAAATAATGCAATCAACAAGAAGTTTTTATCGCATTTTCCTGTATTGAAAAAACTAAGACTTGACATAATTTCTTGGGAAGCTTTCTCCCCGCGTGTTTCCCATGAAATTATGCCAGGTTTTAGTTTTTTCAATACAGAAGAATGCGATAAAAACTTAATGAATTCTGCCTAGTGGGCTTTGTGGGCTCGTCACTCAACGATAATGTTCACTCAACGACAGTAATAAAGTAATAAAATTGCTTCAGAAAAGTAATCATGACATCTTTTTTTAATTAAGTGGATCCTCAGAGTGGTCCACTAATTGAGCACACTGACGGAGATATTCTGACGTACTCATCTCCCTTTGTTCACTCCCATAAGCATCCCACAGTCTCATAAGTGTTTGGTGTTTAATCTGCGTGCTCTTTTTTTGATGACGATAGAGTTTCTTTTGGGAAACCAAGCGAACTTGAAGAGGGAGCATTTCTGACTCTCTGTGAAGCAGACTAAATAGGTTATACATATTTAAGGAGTTTGTTTTAGCCTGTGTATTGATGGAATGGTGCCATCCCTCTGCATCATTATTTGTGCGTACAGGCCATCGGAAAGTTGACCATGATTCAGGAGGACATTTTTGAGAAGACACCCAAGATTTTTCAATGTACTTAACCAACTTTTCAAGTTTATCTGCAGATCCTGGGCATCGGGCTTTCAAGAAAGTAAATGCCTCGACTATGTGACTGGGTGGTAGGTGTGGGGGAGCCATCAACTGACGCACATAGTCTCTAACTTGTATCTGGTGGACATATGCAGATTGTAGCCCCAGTTCTTTGACTTTCCTGTAGACTGCCTGGCTCCAATGAAACCAACAGCCATGAATAGCAACCTCAGGTAACACAGCACGTATAGAGGCCCACATCGCTTTTTCAAAATCCAATACACATTCCTTCACTTTTACTTCCGACACTAAATTAACAATTGTTTGTAATACTGCTGTATAGTCTTTTGTTTTACGACGTGACATGTAAATATAGCACAACGGGACTTGTTTCATTGTCTCACCACTCTTAATAAAACTATGAAGACTAAAAAGCTGCACAAATGGCTCACGAGCTACCTTGAATGTGCCATCCATAAACCAAATTTTTGATCTCCCCAAATGTTCTAATTGTAAATCAGTAGCAAGAATTATGTGTCGCTGCCCATCAACAACAATGTCCTTTTTAAGAAACCCATTTGGTATGAATGATTCGTCCACGATAAAGTTAAGGTCTTTAGGATGTTTTGGTCGGAGCTTTTCCCTAGCTCTATTTGCTGATCGAGCAAGCTGATCTAGTTTGGGAAGTGACACATTTTCATTTGCTACTTTGCTCAAAGCCTGTCTTGCGAGTATACCTGAAGATAAAAAACGTCACTTCTTGCTGCATCCTTGACAATGGCTCTCGCTGAGCATGTGACTGAAGAAGACATTACCTGGATGAATGTGGGGGTTCGGCCCACGACAGAAACTATTAACACCTTGTTGCCTAACTGTAGCATAACACTTTTTAGAAGACCTACTGCTGCATATCCACGTAGCTGCAACAACCGTTTTACGTTTCAATGCATATGTGTAACCCTGAGAATCAATTAAAATGTCTGCTCCTCTCTTTGAACCTCCTTTGACGATTTCGTATGTGGTTGGTCGGTCGTCGATTATATTTTCTGGAATCGTTTCTTCCTCAAGTGACTGCTCATACATTTGTAGTGGCACCAATCGACTTACGGTTGGTGCGAATCGACCGAACCGACGGTACCAATCGACTTTTTGGACGGTACCAATCGACTTTTTGGACGGTACCAATCGACTTTCGAGATGGTACCAATCGACCGCCCGATGGTACCAATCGACCGTGGTACCAATCGACCGTGGTACCAATCGACCAAGATTCGTTAATTACATATAGGCTATAGTGTAAAATCCTGTTAATTGAGTACATCATCACGTAATATGTCAAGAAATTATCCAGACAATAACCAAATTTTTCTTGTTTATAGGCTTATTTGTTGGCCAGTACAGGTATTTAACTGGTTGAGTTCTAGAAGCCACTATCAGGGGCCACCAAGCCAGAAAATAAGCAGATGTCATCTGCAAAATGAGGCCCCCCCATAGGGTGAATTTAGTGATGCTACGGTAGCATCACTGAATTTACCCTCTGTGAACCTCAGTCTGAAATAGGGTCTCAAAACTAAACAGAAAGAGGTACCCAGAGGATAAATTGGCCCACTGTATGGGATAACATCATCAAATTCACCCCCTGGGGACCTCATTCTGCAAATGTCAGACTGCTTATTTTCAGGCCTAATCAGGGCTCCACTGAAAAGTGCCGAATGCCACTGTAGTCTGTTGTTGGCCTGGCAGTAGAAGAACAATATTAATATAAAATTAAAACTTGCACTCTCCAATAAATTACAACAAAACAATTATGAGCAATCTCTTGCTGTACTAAGGATCCTTTTGCTGATAGTGTGAAATTACTTGCTTTACAAATGACCATTGAAAAATAATTTAGCACTCCACCAGTTAACCTATTATATCTTGTTTGAAAGAGCTTCATCAGCTCTGTCAAACAAGGTATAGTAGAATAATTGTTCAGATTATGTTGAGAAGACAGGAAAAAGGCCAAATTCCTGTTGATTGAATGCTCCTGTTAATTGAATACTTTTAGCCATTCAACTAACAGAGTTTCATTGTACCAGCTACAGCACTGTGAACACAAAAATGGACAGATAATTCTGATAGTATTGCAGCCTATTTGTATCGGAGTGCTCTATGGTTATGGCATTTGACTTCAAACAGAAAGGTCTATGGTCCGATCCCTGCTAGGGGTAACTGCATTGTATCCTTGGGCAAGGCACTTAATCCCGATTGCCAGTGTGTGGGGCACCGTAGAGCTGTGTACTAAGGCATACTAAATGTTGATGGTGCACCTGTCATCAACCAATGTTAACTGGAGTTAGTACATTGGGGAGTCTTGACAGTTGCTCGGTTGATCTCTCCTCAGTTGACTTCATATAATGTCTAAATCAGAACGTCCACTTTTGGTCATGATTGGTCAGCTGTGACGGCTACAGGGACCCGAAGCCCGAAAACCTTTAGCACAGTCTTCAGGTCATATTTATGAAGGGATTTCATTGTAACTTCGTAGGATGACTCCAGATAATGTCTAGATGAGAACGTCCCCTTTTGGTCTTGATCATTCAGCCAGGATGGCTGCCCAAGCCCAAAACCCGAAACCTTTAGCACAGTCTGTAGGTCGTATTTATGTAGGGATTTCATTGTAACTTGGAAGGTTGACTCCATTTAATGTCTAGATGAGAACGTCCCCTTTTGGTCTTGATCATTCAGCCAGGATGGCTGCCCAAGCCCAAAACCTGAAAACCTTCAGCACAGTCTACAGGTCATATTTATGTTGGGATTTCATTGTAACTTGTTAGGATGACTGCAGATAATGCCCAGATGAGAAATTCCCTTTTTGGTCATGATCATTCAACCATGACGGCTGCCCGAGCCCAAGAAACAGAAAACTCTAGCACAGACTACAGGTCATATTTATGAAGGGATTTCATTGTAACTTGGTAGGATGACTCAGTATAATGTCTAGATGAGGACGTCTCCTTTTGGTTGTGATAGGTCAACCACATAGGCTACACAGGCCTGAAGCTCAAAACCCTTTAGCACAGTTTACAGGCCGTATTTATGGAGGGATTTTATTGCAACTTGATAGGATGACTTGTTTTGGAATAATTTCACTGTAACTTTAGTTGACATACATTAACTGTGAGGGCCACATTGACCCACCCCTCAATTCTTTCGTACAGTCTACACCACATATTATTTTTATTGAAAACATAGCATACAGGGAACAGAAATTAACATATTCCCAATTATCACAATTCTTGTTTTATTTCATAATCCTTTCATAAACATTGAAAATTATCCTTTTCATCAAACACAACACTTAGACATGTCAAGCTACAGTGTCATTGACACTTTCATTATTACTTGGTAAAAGCAGTGCGTGGACATCACTAGAACTGCCCAGACCTGTTAACCTCTGAAGGTGACTGTCAGTGAGATTTTGATGAGCTCTCAGTGAGATATGGATGCTTGTCAGTGAGATTTGGATGCTTGTCAGTGAGATTTTTGCACGCGGCCAATACATCAATATTTTCCTTGTTATGCCTCCCACGGTCCCACCCGGGCACCCCCCCCCCCCCCAACTCAAATGCATTATATTTCATTTTAATAATTTATTTTAACCCACTTTTAATGGTATTTGTCAGTAAAAGCATACAAATATGGATATCACTAGTCAAAGCCCCCCCCCCCCCCTTCTGACACACACAAATATGTGAGTGGATGCCTATCTAGCCTTTGTTTGTTCCAACCCATATGGATGCTTGTCAGTGAGATTTGGATGCTTGTCAGTGAGATTTTTGCACGCGGCCAATACATCAATATTTTCCTTGTTATGCCTCCCACGGTCCCACCCGGGCACCCCCCCCCCCCCCCAACTCAAATGCATTATATTTCATTTTAATAATTTATTTTAACCCACTTTTAATGGTATTTGTCAGTAAAAGCATACAAATATGGATATCACTAGTCAAAGCCCCCCCCCCCCCCCCCCCCCCCTTCTGACACACCGCAAATATGTGAGTGGATGCCTATCTAGCCTTTGTTTGCTCCAACCCCCCCCCCCCCCCCCCCCCCCCCCCCTCAGACCGGCCATTTTTCCTTGCTCATGCAAGCCCATCCCGGTGCCTCAATACATGGAGGCTGAAACGTCTTGGGCTGAAACATCCCAGGACCAAAACGTTCAAGAACCAACACAAGCATTCCTTCTTCGTTCATGCCATTTATTTATGTAAATTACAACTTCAGTGATTTATTTCACAAAGAATACGATTCCAAACTCAGCTTACCTTATAAAATTGTAAATCTATATTTTTTTCCAATTTATTCACAATTACCACGATACATTTCAGTCAATATTTCATCGGCAAATGATATTTAAAAATTTTGAAAACCGACTGAAAATCAGATGTTTGCGATATTTCCTTCATACTTCAATCGCGCATAACTGGCAATCTGTTTTACCATCAAACACAATTTATTATGTCTCCCCTTCCCAGAAGGGAGACATATTCTTCTTCTTCTTCTTCTTCTTCTTCTCATACAAACTTTGTCCGGGCCATAACTTTTTTTGTTTTTTGACCTACACCTTAGATACTTGGCATGTGGAAGTATCACCATGAGTCGGTGTGCAGTGTACCATAGTGACCTTCATGTGACCTTAACCATTGACCTGAAGGTCAGATTTATGTGTTTTTTTAAGGGAAACATCACACAAACTTTGTCCGGGCCATAACTTTTTTTGTCTTTTGACCTACACCTTAGATACTTTGCATGTGGATGTATAACCATGAGCCGGTGTGCATTGTACCATAGTGACCTTCATGTGACTTTGACCTGAAGGTCAGATTTATGCGCTTTTTTAAGGGAAACTGTCTGGACCAGAACTTTTTTGTATTTCGAGTCAGGCTTTAGATATTTGGCGTGTGGATGTATCACCATGAGCCGGTGTGTAGTGTACCATTTTGACCTTCATGTGACCTTGACCTTTGATCTGAAGGTCTGATTTGTGCTTTTTTCAAGGAAACTTTGTCCGGACAAAACTTGTTTGTCTTTTGAGCCAGGCTTTAGATATTTGGCACGTGGATGTATCACCATGAGCCGGTGTGTCACATACCATTGTGACCTTCATGTGACCTTGACCTCAAGGTCAAATTTATGTACATCAAATAGGGAGTAATTGTCCAGACCAGAATTTGTTTGTTTTTTGACCTAGGACTTGGTTATTTGACATGTGGATGTGTCACCATGAGACTGCATGTCGTCTACCTCGATGACCTTTATGTGACCTTGACCTCTGACCTTAAGGTCAAATTTATGTACTTCAAATAGGGAATAATTATCCAGACCAGAACTTTTTTTGTTTTTTGACCTAGGACTTAGATATTTGACATGTGGATGTATCGCAATTAGACCGCATGTCACATGTAATCATGACCTTCATGTGACCTTGACCTCAAGGTCAAATTTATGTACTTTAAATAGGGAGTAATTGTCCAGACCAGATTTTTTTTTTTTCGACATGTGGATGTGTCACCATGAAACCGCATGTCCGCTACCTTGATGAACTGCATGTGACCTTGACCTCTGACCTCAAGGTCAAATTTATGTACTTCAAATAGGGAATAATTGTCCAGATCAGAACTTTTTTGTTTTTTGACCTAGGACAGATGATTGATATGTTGATGTATCACAATGAGACCACATGTCATCATGACCTTCATGTGACCTTGACCTTTGTACCCCAAGGTCAAGTTCAGATATTTTATAGAGTATTATTTGCCAGAGTCATCATAACTTATTTCTCTTTAGAGCTAGACCTTACATATCTGGTATGATTGTCAATATTTTTATGTATATATCATTTGTAGCGCATAAAATAGAAAGGAAGGGGAGACATATGTTTTAGTGTGCTAAAACACTTTCTAGTTTATATTGTGTCAAGTAAATGTGTATCTTTGATAAATTATAGTTTCCAACAAGTATTCTGCATCATAAATTTATATATCGTGACCAACTTGACAACTTGTTTAATTTTCCAAATAGAACACAAGACTCACCATTGAAAGATCCAGAATTTTGCAGAAACCGATGGGTCCCCTAAACACCGGAATTACCTGGATCGAAAAAAAAATCGATGACCATTGTGTTTATCACACTCCTCTCATAGCTGGCATTGCATACATATAAAATAAACTTATACTGTATTGTGGAAGGTTTGCTAACAAAGACAGTGACAATAAGCCAGTTGGGTGATGCTTAGGGCCAACAGCGTGTTGATGCTGTGAACCAGTGAATTCTGACACCACAAATCAGTTCGTAGTTGGGTGAATGATAAGGGGAATGGCAACATAGAACATCTCTGGATACTTTATGAGAACACTTTTCACAATTCTGTGATTAAATATTTAAAATAATAAGCAAAGAATGAAAAATACAACATAAAACAGGTAATTCCAGGTAATTCTGTGTAATTCCAGTGTTTAGGAGGACCAGAGTCGATCACAGCTGAATCTGACATCATTGAACCCATTCATACAAGTGTTTGTAATGTCGCGTGTCCGAGATTTCAGAAATTTGTAAACAGTGATGGATTTCAGGACAACTATTTGGAAAGTGTCAAATCAGGAGAAAATAGGATGCGACCGTGAGAGCGTGAGTTGGTGCCTCAAACCGGGAGACTCATGGTGAAACCGGGAGAGTTAACAGGTCTGGTACTGCCCCAGTACAGCCCACGAGTGGATTATGAACAGTCCATAGCAACTGTACTGTAATACTCTAGAATCTAACATATTGAAAAGGAAATGAGATAACATAGAATCAGCGATGCTATTTTTGGTCGAGTTATGTTAACAACCGAGACCTATGGTTTGGCGACAGTCTGTGTGCATCCGGGTGTCCGTGTGTCCTCGCACAGTTAGTGCAATGACAAGAACAAACGTTCTCCGATTTGACTAATATTTGTCATACAGGTCTATTGCAATAATATTTCAAGCAAGTTTTGTAACTGGTCTGGCCCAATTTTTCGCTACAGAGTTATGGGCCTAAATTCATTAATTTTTACAAATTTTGAGCTTGTTAGCGCAGTAACTTGAACAAACATTCAGCGATTTGACTAATATTTGCCATACAAGTCTTTTGCAGTAATATCTAAAGCAAGTTTGAAAACTGGCCCGGTCCGAATTTTTACAAATTTTGTGCTCGGCATGATGACATTTCTGATTTATAATAGAGAGTGCATGAACAAAGTAGCTATAACTCGATGCCTGCATCTCTGATGCACACCTCTTGTTGTTTTTTGTCTTGAAGCAATCTTAATTTTAGAATATTTTATTTGCAAAACCTTCACTAGAGTTAGAAGGTTTTAAGTTTTCAAATTCGGTTTCAGTTTGATTTCAGTTCAGTTTTTCAACATATAGTAAGTAACACTTCAAGCTCCTTATCTTGGAAAAAATTTCTGAATAGTTTATATACAATCTCACTCACCACAAAAAGGCTTGTGTTGTAAGTATCTCCATTGGGTTCAGCCTAACTTCCCTGTGATTTTTCTTTGGGGTTCTAGGAGAATCGGTTGCTAAGCCTATTGAGATAGCAAAGAACATAAATAAGGGGAACAAATGAAAAGAGGATATCTAGTGTTTTTGGGTGGATACTGAAAATTATCTCCCTTGTGACTGAGACAAATTGTGATTTTCGCTCTCGCAGGCGCTCGTAAAAAATGAACATTTGTCTCGGTCACTCATGAGATAATTTTCGGTATCCACTCAAAAACACAAGATTTTCTTTTTATTCCATACTTTTTTTTATAAGAATCTGATAATTCCCCTTGTTTTAACAACCTTGAATTGATGCATGAAAGTAAACAGTGCATTGAATCATTGGAACACGGAGGTGATTTGTTTGATACTCGGAACAGATAGCATCTTGCAATATGATTCAGCTGTTGGGTTTCCATTTCAAATATGGCCTGAAAGTCTGTAATATAAGTTTTTGGTTTGGTACGTTCTTGGAAAGGACATACCAAACCAAAATCTTATATTACGGACTTTCTAGCCATGTTTGGACTAGTGGGCTTCATGCATCAATTCTAGGTGAATATGTGTTGAATTATTTCTGGAAACAATCGGTATCCACTCAAAAACACTAGAATTAATTTTTCATACTCAGAACAGATAGCATCTTGCAATCTAATTCAGCTGGCAGGTTTCTAGTCCAAACATGGCCGGAAAGTCTGTAATATAAGTTTTTGGTTTGGTATGTCCTTTGAAAGGATGTACCAAACCAGAAACTTATATTACAGACTTTTGGGCCATGTTTGGACTAGCAGGTTTCATGCATCAATTCAATGTGAACATGTGTTGAATTATTGCTGGAAATGATCGTTATCCACTCAAAAACACTAAGTTTACTTTTCATTATAAATTTTTAGAACAAATTGATTATTTCTAGTGATGATTTGGCTTGTATTCACCTTGAATTGTTGCTTTGAAAGCCACCATTTTGATTGATAATCTGAAAGTGAATATTTCTTTATCTTCACAGTTGGACACACGATTTCTAGATATCTATCTTTCCGCAATTTCTTCAATAATTTATCGTTTAGTGTATAATAAATAAAGTTTATCTAATCTATGTTGTGTTCTAATTGACACATTTTCTCCCCTATTGACTTATCTGGTGGAGGAGTCAATACGGGAAAAAATATGACAATGAAAACATGATGTATTTGCCCCTTTGCCACAAAGACTAAGTGACGAAAGTCTGTAGGGGCCTCTTGTCCAGTTCCCTCCCAGTAAGTTAGTTGGATCAGTTTATGCACAAACACAGTAAAACCATTAGTCCATTTTTTGTTTGTCCTTGCAATTTGGTTTTCCAATTTGCTGCCAAAATCAGAATCGAACCAGAAAATAAGCAACAACAAAAAACACGCCCAAGTGTTATCTTCACCCATTGGTGTGTGTCACAATCAGATCATAAAACAGACCATTTTTGTGATCATTGGAGATGGGTGTATTTTGCAAGTAATTAGTTTTAACATTATTTTTCAGTTACGAAGCGCAAGGGAAACTTGGTCTGGGAGAAAGCTGCTGCTGAAATGTTTATGGAACTATATAAGGAAAGAAGAGAAAAATTTCAAAATAGACTTGTATACAAGAAAAAAGACTTGTGGGAGGAAATTTCTCAACAACTGATGAAAATTGGCTACCAATACACTGCCATTAATTGTGAGTTGAAATATAGATCTCTTCTGCATGGCTACAGAAAGACAGTTCGGCAAAATGCCTTGCCTGGTAGTGTAAAGAAAACATGTCCCTTCTACAGTGATTTCAAGGAAATGGTGCCTTATACACCTGTTAATTCTAAAGAACAAAAGGAGCTCTTTAAATCACTCAAGAGAAAAAGTAAGGCTCTTGAGATTGAAAATAGAAAGAAAATGGAAGCAGAGAGACAAGAGATGGAAGCTGCAAAAAAAGCCAAGATGGAGGAGATGAGAAAAACTCTAGAAGAAGAGAGAAAAAAATGGGAAAAAGAGAAGATGGAAGAAGTGCTAAAGGCTTCATTGACAAATAAGATTGCTGTTCCAGTAAAGGTGATAGCTGTGCCTGTGAAACAAAGTGTTGGCAATTCCAGTGGTAATGAAATGCCTGGTACTGTTTTACATGAAGTCTACAGTGAAGATGAGAATGATGTTGATCTAATAAATGATGGAGAGATTGATGATCAATCAGAATTGGATCAGTTGGAAAGTGATGGCCATATGTCTTGCTCAGATGACAGTGTTGTTGGTAGTGGTAGGGATGATGATGTTGACTATGCCCTCTCTGATCTGGATGATGAGGAAGCAAATCTATTCCATGATAATGCGTCATCTTTCTGTAGCTCTGAATCTTCTGATATGTTTGTTAGTAAGTCAAGAAATGCTTTGTCAGATTCACATAAAACTGTTACTTCTCAGTCACCCAATGCTGAGCAGCCTTCTTATACCCAGAACTCAGAACATTTTTCTTTATCACCAAAGAAGCTCAAAATGACAGCATTGTCAGACAATTCCAAAATGCACACACCAACTTCTGAACATTCATCTTTGAATAACCTAAGCAAAACATCCAGCTCAATGAATTCATCCTCCCCTATTACACCTAATCAGGCAGTAGGAGAGATGTTCTCTTTACTACAGGGTTATACAGAGAAGCAAGAACATAGGGATCGTGAACGTATGGAACGCATGGAGAAAATGCAGAAGACAATTTTTGATGTTATGAAAACAATATCAGTTCATATGGACAACAAACAAGAGTAACAGTGTGCACAATACAGATTTTCTTCTCTCACACAGCATAAAATTCATGTGAGAATCAGAATCGATTCGCGAAATGATTCTCGCATGCATAATGTTTATTTGATTCTTGTCGAGGAATCTAAAAGTGGCTTGAAAAGGCCAGGGGAATCCGGTCTTTGCTTCTTTATAAGTTAACAAAACTTCACATATCGGTGGTGTCGAGTGGACTCTTGGCTGCCTAAATAGGCAGCCAAGGCTTGACTAGACACCATTGCTGCGGTACTGTAATTTCCATCAGCAAGACCACAACCACCATCATGTTTTCTATGCGTACATGTATGAGAAACTCACCAAAGTTGAACCTGGCACTTAACCTTGTGTCATTTGGTTTTCACTATGACATTTGTACATGTTGCACTTACAGGGCTATAACAGTACTCGCAAATTCTAAGTATTTGAGAACTGAAAATTGATTCTTGCAACAGGAGTTTGCAAGAATCAAAACTGATTTTCGTGAGTTGTGACAAATTTTAAGACCTGCACTGCAATTTGCACAATAATCAGAATTGATCCTCCCAAGGAAACAATGAGAATCAGCTTTGATTCTTACAAAATATTCATTTGATTCTTGTCATTAATTTATTTATTGGGGTTTAACAGCCAGAGTCACCTCATGTCAGGACAGTTTTACGTGTGGAGGAAGCCAGAGTATGTAGAGAGAGAACCGCTGTGCAATGGCGAGCAACTGTCAGGCTCTCTAACATACAAACTCGACACAAGCAGGGTTAGCATTGGCTGAAGACAAGTGCACCATTGACGTGTAGTACACCTTAGTACACCACGTCACCGTGCCCCCATGTGGGAAGTGGGGTTTGAAGTGTCTTGCCCAAGGACATAATGCAATTGCCACAGGTGGGATTTGAACCCCTGACCTCTCGGCTTGCAGCCTGCACCTCCACCTACTGAACCACCATGCCTCTGATTCTTGTCATAGATTCTAGAAGTATCCTTCAACACCTTGAGAATTCTACTTATTTTTTGCTCCATCATAAGTCAACACAGGGCTTATATTTCGTCCAAATTTGTGAGAATCCATTTGGATTCTCGTGAAAATGGTTGCGAGAATCCATACCTACTATGAGGTCCCAGAATCCCGTAACGCCACCATGGTTGAACCACTGTTGTATACTGATAACACATGTTAACCCTTTACCCAACACACTTTTTTTAGTTTTTAAAACTAAGTTTGATAATTTTTAAACAATAAATAATAAATAAATGATAAAATAATTAAATGAACAATATTTATCAATAAAATCTTACAAATATGGCTGTCGTTGGAACCGGCTCAATGAGCCGGTTCCAATGGCAGCCAAATTTGTAAGATTTTATTGGCAAAGTGTCAGGATATTTCAGGTCATGTTAGCCTTCTATTGGTTAATTTGTTGCCGCTGTGTTAGTTAAAGGGTTAAATTGACTCGATTTTTTCTCGCGCATCCTAGCAGAGGTGCAGCGAGAATCTTCATGGATTCTCGTCGGTTTTAATGCGCGAATCTTTGTGCGAATCGATTCTCGGATTCTCATCGAAATATAAGCCCTGCAACACTTCAACTTCGTAGTCATGTCTAATGAAGGCTTGGCTGCCTGTACACTAATAACTACCACTTGGTACTGTAATTTTCATTAGCAAGACAACCAAAATCCTGCATGTTGGAACATGTGATCTACTTGTACATGTAAACAAGAAACTCGCCAAACTTGGAACTTAGCCCTCATAGTTCAAACTAATACCTGAAATCCATAATATAATTTTTTGGTGTTGTACATCATGTGGGCCGAACATTCACCCTTTCGGGGTCAGTGTGATTGAAAATTGTTTGCAGTTCAAAACCCCCTTTTTGTTTGAGTGGAACATACAAATCAACAACAAAACAATAGGGCTTATTTAGGACCCACTATATGTACTACACTTAGCAAATATATTTCGGCCTTTACTTTACGTTTGGACTGTAGTCTGCAGGACTTAAACTCTGGTAAATAAAAATATGAGGTTTTTTTTAGTATGTGGTGTGCACTGCTTGCATTCACAAGCGTATAACTCTGCTCACAAATTGTAAATTATTTGAGAACTGAAAATTGATTCGCGTAGCCTTTGTTCACGAGAATCAAAACCTACAGTACAGCTGCTGTGGACTGGTTACTTTCCACGGGTGCGCAATATATCCACGAACACAAGAATATTATATTCCAAACACTAATTATAGATATAATCATCAAAAATTTAATTAATGAAGCACTGGGTACAACCCAGTGCTTCATTAATTAGACTTTTGCTAATACAGTGGAGCCCACTTAATTGGATATCTCTTATTTGTGTATCCCTGTTAATTGAATTTAATTTTCAAACACAGAACCATTTACCATACCTTCAGTACAAATTTGATCTGTTAATACATATGAGTTGTAGAGTAAACTCCTGTTAATTGTATATAAATTCTTGTAATATGTCGAAAAAATCACTGTGACACGCACCAAATTCCCCTTATTTATCAACCTTTTTGGCCTCACTACATCCAGTACAGGCATTTATTCTATTATATCTTGTTTGACAGAGCTCATAGAGCTCTGTCAAACAAGATATAATAGAATAAATGCTCAGTTTAGCTCCAGAACACAGGAAACTTACCAAATCCCTGTTAATTGTCTACTCCTGTTAATGGAATAATTTTCCTTGGCAAAATGGATATTCAATTCAGAGGATTCTACTGTAATGATTTTTACCTGCGTCGCCAGCGGCAGAGCAGGTCTAGTAACCGCTCGCCTCCGTCCGTCAGTCCGTCCGAAACACTTCTTCCGTCAAAGTTTTCTTGGCTTCTATGAAAGGGAATGATTTTATATTTGGTCTGCTGCTTCATAATGATGAGTTGTATCCTGTGTCTAATTTTCAGATCTGCCGTGCAGCCACTTCCTGTTTGCTGATACTTTGAAGTCTGTTCATCTCTGTAATTAATTGCATGCAGCGACGCAGGTCCAGACCTGGTATTGGTATTGGCTTGTTATTACCTGGTAAATGCATGTGTGGACATCACAGCCCATGCTTGGATTATGACAAGTCCACGGCAACTATAGAGGTTTCTCATGAATTGTAACAAATTTTATGGCATGCACTATTTGTTATTAGAATATAGTTATATCTATAACAAAGATTGAATGATAAGTTCTGCAACTTACAGTATCAATGTCATGGCAGTGATTATGAAGATTTTACCTCACACTTTTAACCCTTAACCTATTGGCCTATAAGACGACACCTGCAAAGAATTTCTTGTTTAACTAGAAATGTTTGTTAAAGTTTTTTGCCATGGGAACACAGCTTATGACTCTTAAATGGGTGAGAGGTCTTAAGCTATATTCTAGAGAGGGATTATAAGTGAGGTTTTGTGATGACAAGGGAATGTGTTATGGTACTGCTTTTTTTACACACTAAACGATAGATTAGGTCTAAAAAAATTTAAAAATCTGTTTCTCAGGCCCTCCCTCATGGTCCTTTTGGCTGCCGCATGGTCTCTTTTTATAACCAATTTAAACTTTAAAAAAATAAAAATTAAATGGTTTATGTCCGATATTTTACCCAAGTTAAAAATATTGATGAATTTGTCCCTTGAGTGCAAGAAGGCATTGCAAAGCCTTCTCGCACTCAAGGGATGAAATACACCACCTCCCATGCTCTTCTGTAGATTATGAGGCCTAGAACTTGAACCAAGAACATGAACTTTTGATGGCAAAGAAGAAATTACTGAAATAAAAAATAAAATTAAAAAAACGCTCGCCCGCATGCAATTTCACAAATAATGGCATGAGAAACAGAAGATCTACTTTGTGTGGCCTTATCAAGGAAATTGCGGAAAGAGAGAAATCGTATCCCCCACTGTGAAGATATAGAAATTTTCACTTTCACGGTATCAATCAAAATGGCGGCTTTCAAAGCATCACTTCAAGGTGAATACGAGTCAAATTATCACTGGAAATGATCAGTTTGTTCTAAAAACATATAATGAAAAGTAAACTTAGTGTTTTTGAGTGGATACCGAACATCTCCAGCAATAATTCAACACATATTCACATTGAATTGATGCATGAAACCTGCTAGTCCAAACATGGCCTAAAAGTCTGTAATTTAAGTTTTTGGTTTGATACATCCTTTCAAAGGACGTACCAAACCAAAAACTTATATTACAGACTTCCAGGCCATGTTTGGACTAGAAACCTCCCAGCTGAATTAGATTGTAAGACGCTATCTGTTCTGAGTATCAATCAAATCACTTCCACATTTCAATGATCCAATGTGTTGTTTACTTTCATGCATCAATTCAAGATTAGAATGAGTTATAAAAAGCATATAATAAAAATCGCGACATAGATGCCGTAGCTGCCAAGGATGGTGCTATTTCACAAAATTCTAAGTTCATCAAGGGTCATAACTCCAAGAAAAATGTTTGGAACAACACATGCATTGAACAGTGGCTAGACATCAATAAGATACACTTACATGCCAAATATAAAATCATTCCATCAAATTTTTCAAAAGTTATTGAGTTTTGAAACTCGTTGGTCACAGACAAACTCGTTGGTCACAGACAGACAGACAGACAGACCGACCGACAGACAGACAGACAGACAGACCGACCGACCGACCGACATTGCCACTTATAGAGCTGCTAGTCGCAGCTAAAAAGAAAATTTAGTGTTTTTGAGTAGATACTGACAATTATCTCACTTTTGACCGAGACAAATAAACATTTGTCTCTGTCACTCATGAGATAATTTTCAGTATCCACCCAAAAACACTAGATATCCTCTATGGATCGTGATCTAGATAAAATTGTACATGTTTTTTTGTCTCAAAGCCATAGAGAATCTCTCTTGTTGAGAAAGAGGTGCAAAATTTCATGTGCTATTGTTGTTTTTGTATTTTTTTTTAATCAGTCTTTATTTTGCAATATTTTCATCTTGGAAATATCTGTCTCCAAGTGTAAATATGTCATGACAGGAATTCTTCTGCCTTCTTTGGAAAGGGTCTGGGTCCATGGCATTGTGAAAATTTGTGTTATGGGGCTCCACTTGGAAACCTGTTTTGGAGGGGAAAAAACACATATTGCTACCTTGATCACAGCACAATATATTCTCCACTCGAAAAGTATTTATAGTTGTTCATAACATCACAAGAAACTCTTGCAGACTTTCATCACAAGGACCACCTGGTATAGGCCGGTGGTCCATGTGATAAAAGTTTGCAAATGTTTCTTGTGTTTCGTTCTCAGAAATTTTAAATACTCACTAATTGAAAAATCTATCCCAGAGAAATTCACTAGTAATCCTCCCTCCACATACTTAATATTTTCTTTCTGTTTAATCAGTTCAATCCATGATTTCACTAGTATTTATTTATTGGTGTTTTAAGGTCACATATTTCTGCACAATGGCTAATCATGACCATGACAGTTTTATGGGTGGAGGAAGCCGGAGTACCCAGAGAAAACCACCGAGCAATGCCGAGCAACTGTCAGCTCCCCAACATACTGACTCCACACAAGCAGGGTTAGCATTGGTTGAATACAGGTGCACCATCGACCTGCAGCAGTACGCCTTAGTACACAATGCGACCGTGCCCCCACTATTGACCTTGTTAAAAGCACGTTACAGTTTGCATTGCACAGTGCAAATGCTCTTATGTATTTCAGACTACTTCATTCTTTTGCAGTAAGGAGCGCATTAACCAACAGCATTTTCTGTGCTAATTGTGACAGGTCTTCTGGTTTCAATTGTATTTGTGCAATGTTTTCTCCATATTTTGACTTGAATATCATTTTATTCCAATAGCCATAATAGCAATAAAACCCCAATCAGTCGTAATTTTGCCCACAAAATATATCAGTCGA
The DNA here is from genome assembly GCA_031216915.1 of Pictodentalium vernedei. Taxonomy (NCBI): domain Eukaryota; kingdom Metazoa; phylum Mollusca; class Scaphopoda; order Dentaliida; family Dentaliidae; genus Pictodentalium; species Pictodentalium vernedei. Next base: position 106,738,582 of record CM062292.1, on the reverse strand, counting down.
TTGTAATTTGCCCACCAAAATTCTTAGTGTGACGCTCCTCACAATACATATTGGATGCCTGATCTCGTTGAGGTAATGCTCCACACAAAAATATTAACATCCAGTTTGTCATGCATGCCTGTGATAAGACAGTTACATAACTTGCAAGCTAGTGTTGAAAGTTGAAATGTAAGGAAGGAGAAAGTGCAGTACTTTGATTTTCATTATTTTATTTAGGAATGTTGATTGTGAAAATATTGCGTCACAAGCATGTTTATCTTGTGATACAGTGGAACCTTGTTAATTGAATAGGCACCTTTCCAATGAAAATTATTCAATTAACAGAAGTATTCAATTAACAGGGATTGTGTCAGCTTCTTGTATTCTAGAGATAAACTTAGCGATTATTTATTATATCTTAGTTGACAGAGCTCCATGAGCTCTGTCAAACAAGATATAGTAGATTAAATGCCTGCATTGGATGTACTGAGACCACATAGGTCTATAAACAAAGAAAAACTGGGGAGAGTTACAGTTAAAACTAGAAGTCCTGTCGTGAACTGTGCGCTTATCTAGGCTTAATTGTGCGTAGGAATTGCGCAAATGCCATATCGAATGACATCCAAATCACGGCAGGTTCACCTGGTTACTCAAGGCAAACACAAGCAATATTTTTATACTGTACCAATGACCCAGACATAGCTGGTGCTAACTCTTAAAATATAGGGCCAAACACAAATTTTGCCCCCCAATCCCCAAAATTTGCATCTAAAACTAAAGAAAACATGTCCTGAGAGGCCCTCCACACTTCGCCCCTACTGCGCATGCGCAGTGTCAAGGACGTTCCGAAATTGGCGCCATTTATCATTCTAAGTTTGGCCCTTCATCAGTTAACATCTGACTGATCTTTGTGCTTTTAAATCTCAGTTTAAATGATGCCAGACACATAAATATTAGTGAAATGGTGATTCTAAGGAGGATAGAAAAGGAGGAGAGGAAAAGAATGTGTGACAGAATATTATCAGGGCTGTAACTTAAAATTTTTTAATGAAATTATGTTAAGTTACCTATTTTCAAGGCAGCAGCCATTTTGTTGTCATTCTGATTATTTAGTTACACTGTTTTTTCAAGTGTTTTTCCTCTCTCCCTGTCCTTTAAGTTCCCCCTTGCTATTCTCCCATGCTTTTGGCATAATTTCTGTAATTATTATTACTAAAATTTCTTGGGAGTTTAGCTGAATAACAGAATGAATTCTGTTCTTTCCCCATGTTTACGTCTTCACCTACGGGTGGTTAGGTGTTGTGTTCTGCATCTACCATCTGATGTTCTGCAGTTTCTTCCCTGGAAGTCTCTGTTTTGCATCAGATGGTGTATTTTTGGTAACTGATTTCGGGCCTGGGTGCCTGGAGTCTTATTTTAGTGTTTTTACACTCATTGTTTACATTTACAACAGCCCTCTGTGTGAGGGGGGGATTTCTAAATAATAATATCTTTATGTTATTTCAATCATAACTAGATACATTATTATTGTTCGTAAGTGTTGAATAAATTGTTTAAAATATTTTTAAAATTTTTGTCCACACTTAGGCTTGGGATCCATTGGGGCTCAACGTTACTTTTCAGAAACTTGGGCTGTTCTGAAAAAATATTTTTTCAAAATATTTTGATTTCAATTATTTTTTCTATATTAATGGATCATATTATTATTATGTATTTTGATTGCCAGGGGTTAGTGCGAGTACCAGGACTTGTTTTCTTTTCACATTGAAAGGATATTGATCAATTGTTTTAAGAGGAAGTCTTCCTCTGACCTTATTATCATTCTATATGTGGTCAGTGTACTCGCATTAACTCCGGTTCTGTATCGTATGATTTCGATGACAATAAGTTTTGGTCCGTCATATTCTGGGTCGTCTGATTGTTTTATCGCACTCCCGTTCTCTTACGGGTCGCTTGTTGCTGTCAGAATGGACTCTCAACAAACAAGTATTCAATCAGATTTGCTATCTATGGGAGCGCCCAATGATGTTTTATTTATGACACAGCTTGCTAATCAATTGCAGACGTATGTGTTGGCTTGTCCAGATCTCTGAGCTAATACTGTTAACGCTCTATTGATCTATAGGACGGAATGATAGGATACGCGTATCCTCCGGCGCTGTTGTTTTTAGCAGGTATTGCTAAGATAAACAACCACAATACATTTCTGTTGATAGCATCTCTATCTTCACAGAGATCATGAGTAATTTACTCTCTTGTCTACTGTGGATCTTATCGTGAAATCTTCCTCTATGTGAGGATCTTTTTTCACTAGGTAAATCGTGTCATCTTTATCACAACCAGCAAGGTCGCAACCTTCATGTATTCCGTTGTGTGGTCCGTATTGCATTGTAAGCACTGTACTGGACGAGCTTTGGACGCGATTTCTTACTATAGGAGATCCTCTTCTTCGCTATTCTATGCGACTAAAGTGGAGGCTCTTCCGTCGTGGTGTAGGGATCATTATGTTCATATGGTTGATCCCTCCATACTACTCATTGCTATTTTTTAGTATACTTGTTTCACAAGATCTACTGCAGCCTGTTGTTATTTAGGTTATAGGTTTATGTTACCTCATACCTATGCACTCTACGATAGTTTACAATTGAGTCTTTTGTCTCTTTATCTAAGTCAGTTAGTAACTTTTTGATAAATAGACTTAGAATCTTTAGATTAAATTCCTATACGGATTTTAACTTCAGGTTCTTATTTAGCTAAGTAATCATTTGAGCCTCTGGAAACAGTAGTTTTCAAATTCTGACCTTTTAGACAGTAATTCTGTTGGTTTCTCTTTTACTGTAGAGTTAGTGAGTTTCATGCACTATCGATGGATGATTTTCACTTTCATAGTTTCGGAATCAATACTTCCGTTACTATTTAGGTTGGATTGTTGCATAAGAGTTAGGCTCCTATTATCCGGAACCTATTATTTTAAGGTCCTTCCGTCTTCGTATGGGCATAGGCCTTTACTCTTTCCGGGTACAGTTTATGTATTTATAAACAGATATCTGTTTATTACAAGGGCGTAAGCTTCTTCTGTCTTTGATGTCTAGTAGAAGGACGTTACGCTCCATTTTATTGTTAATGGATTCTATTAACTAGCGTACTGCTTATGGTATATCATTGGCTTAGCAGTTGTGCTTAAGATTTCGGCTCATGAAGTAAGAGTTCTTCTACTTCTTGGGCTTACATTAATAGTGTTGCTATTATAGATTTTTGAAGGCTGCTCATTGCGCTCAGCCATCCATTCATGAATTTTATCTCAGAAATATCGAGTCCATTTCTGGAGGCCTCTATTGTTAGGTCTATTATCTACTGCTCAGAATGTCATTCACTTAACAGTTGCTACTATAGCTAGGTAGGCTGTCTGTTTCGGCAGTGTCTCCGTTCAGCTGCCCTCTTCGCTCTGGGCTATTTGACCCAGGGCAAGAAAAAGGGGTGGGGAGGGTGTTCCCTTGGGTCACCTGTTTTTACTATGAAAACAAGGGGATACCTCCTCCGGAGTTAGTAATTCTGAGCTGTTATTGGGATGGTTGTTTAGGGAGAAGTTTAAGTTTATAAAATTCATTCAAGTCTTAGTTTTTAAAGTATAGCTTTTGAATATTGCATATGTCAACGGACATGATTATGCAATTCTCACACACTTTTAGGAGTATAAGAGTCTCTATTCTCTAGACTTACTTTATTATTGGCTTACTTTAAAAATTATTAGTATAAGGATTATTGGATATTAATAGAGTACATGGATGTATGAAGCTCAATTTTTGGAAGGTGTTGTATCTTTCTAATTTATCATAAATAAGAAAGATACATGTAAGGCCTATTACTTCTTTTCCCTACAGGGGATGACTCTATTTTATTTTATTGAGCGTATTCCATTTTGCTCTATGTCCTTGGCCCTCCAGCCTTTTTGCTATTCAGCTATGTCTGGGTCATTGGTACAGTATAAAAATGTTAAAAAATTTATAGTAATTTATATATTTTTTATACTTACCAATGACCCAGACGGGGATGGCCCTCCCAGGAGTTGGGAACTCTTGCCTCCCCGCTGAGTACATAGCGCTTACCAGGCACTGGTTATTAGAATGATAAATGGCGCCAATTTCGGAACGTCCTTGACACTGCGCATGCGCAGTAGGGGCGAAGTGTGGAGGGCCTCTCAGGACATGTTTTCTTTAGTTTTAGATGCAAATTTTGGGGATTGGGGGGCAAAATTTGTGTTTGGCCCTATATTTTAAGAGTTAGCACCAGCTATGTCTGGGTCATTGGTAAGTATAAAAAATATATAAATTACTATAAATTTTTTAACGTTTCTGCCAATGGACCTCCGGGTTACCCGGAGGTCCATAGGCTGACACATTGCTCATGCACAGGCCATATGTACTGAATTTGATAGCCTTACCACAGTCATAATGTGTTTAACGCGCAGATCGACGTACTATCTGTGCGCATTTCATGACAGAACTTCTAGTTTTAACTATAGGGTAATTTCTTGACATGTCACAAGATTTTTTATTCAATTAACAGGAGTTTACTCTATAATCTACATTCAGTTAACAGGTCATATTTGTACAGGAAGTATGGTAAATGGTTTTGTGTTGGGAAATTATATTCAATTAACAGGGGGGGGGGGGATTAAAAGATATCCAATTAAGCGGGCTCCACTGTATACGCCATGACATTTCAACAATATTGTGCTAATCCTATACGAATATCGGCATAATGAGCACATTATTAACAAAAGAATATTGAATAATGACTGTACTGTACCTAATGTCAGTTGCCCAAGTCGGAGTACTGTGGCACAGTGTGTCAAGGTTTTTGGCATACTCACCTTCAACCAACAGCAGTCATGCTTGTACAGTGAAGAAGTTCACCAAATTGGATATCTCTTAATTTAATAACCTGTTAAATGAAAGTGACTTTCAAACACAAAAAAAACATTTTTATTTTACCAGAGCTAAAAAAAATGCACTTGTTGAAAAATATTGTGGAGCACTAATATACTGTGAGGGCATATAAATGTGTTGTTTTGAGAAAACAGCACTGTGTGGCCAGTGGCAAGTTACTGTTATAGTTCAGCAGGTCTTTATAAATTTAAAGTTTCTGTGTTTTTGACAGTATCCCGTCAAAATTCATGTAGTAAGATTGTACAGGTGCAATTTACTCCTGTCTCTGATTTCACGGGTGCTTAAAACTGCACCCATCAATTTTGTTCATTTCCAGCACTGCTCAATATGAATCAAGGTCTCAAACCTAAACAGAAAGAGGTACCCAGAGGATAAATTGTCCCTCTGTATCGGATAGCATCAGCAAATTTGCCCCATGGGGACCTCATTCTGCAAATGACCGATTGCTTATTTCCAGGCTTGGTGACCACTCATTGAAATGAGCTCTACGAATTTGTTCCAATGAAGGGTCACATGATATGATTTTGTTGAAATTTGCTCACTATGTAAATTACGTAGGCAAATGCATCAGATTCGTTAGTTAACTGGTAGAGTGCTAAATTATTTTTAACCATCAAAATTTTTTCACTTGTCTTTGCCTTGTTACCATTTATGGGAGAGTACCTCAGGGCACTCCCCCCCCCCCCCCCCCCCCCCCCTAAATTGCAACAAAGCAAATCCTAACAGACTAAATAATATTACTTAACCCTTTCGTGCTTCGTCGGCAGTAAACTGACACTACAAACCTGTCAGCACACTGAGTGCTGAAGACATAGTAATGCATCTACTCTTACCTCAGTCCACGTGTGCTTTCTGTATCAGTCCACAGAAGTAATATTCCTGGCCCAAATGAATTTAGAGTTATTTCCCTTTAGTTGCATTGCTACAGTTTTAGCACCAATTGCACCAGATTCTTGGTGATTCCACGGACGAATATGACTCGACAGCGACGTGGCATAGGATTCTGTGGTACAGTCTGGCTCAAATCAAGCTGACACACATAACACTGCTATGAGTGCTGGACGTTCAGATGATGGTGCCAGTAATAATCCAGATGACGGAGAGAGTCCTTCAACGTCTGGAATAGGACTGGCCAGTGGGAGGAGACATGGCAGAACAAGAAGTGCTGGTCAGGGACGTGGCAGAATACATGGTCGTGGAATTGGTCCAATTTTTGAATGGGAAAAATGCACTGATTTTGTTCCACTAGATATCCCATGTTCTGAAGCTGGGAAGATAACTCTTGACTTTCTGGGCAATCCAAATGAATGGTACTTATTACACCTTTATGTAACGGATGAGATGATCCCGAAATTTTCCCCAATATCCCAAGTCTGGGGGCCAGTTTGGCTGAGTCGCGAAAGGGTTGGAGGGTAATAAGAAGTATAGACAGTGAATTTGAACCGTTTAAGTTGTGGTACCTACACTTTAAGAATAGTGCCCAAATATGGGCTTTCAGCAGTTTACCAGATAAAGGGAAAGGGTTGACTTTCAGAATGATCACTATAAAACAACAGCCTTCACCCTCTTCAGAAAACTCCCAGTTTGCACCAAGAGATGATGCTGTGTGTCCCGAAAGGATGGGAATCATTTGTTCAGTGTGGAAATAGGTGGTATAACTATGAACTATTTTCTAAACTTCACTTGATATTTGTGTTGTGGAAATGACATAGCTGTAGATACTGAAGTTGACCTTAAACTTAACAGACAACAGCTACTAAATACATTCTGCAGTATCAAATTTTCAAGTGTATTGGTCAAAACTGCGGAGATTTAACCCTTTGCTACTTTTGTCCTTCTTATGATTTACGAAACCATACAGCGCGTTGATACTTTGTGGTCATTTGTTTTATTATTTTTCGATTTTTTAAAGCTTTAACGTCAATTACTATTTTCTCCCGAACTGTGCTCAGTGACAACCGTTGAGCCATGTGTTATCGCAGCTTAAAATACTAATATAATCCTGCTGTCAAGACTTCTTAACCGGTTGAGTGCTAGAAGCCACTATCGTGGCTTTCAAAAAATGAGGATACCAGAGCAAAAGCCAACACTTTCCTTGCTTATATTTCATATTCAGTCAAGCACAAAAAATATTTCATTTTATAAATTTGTTTTATTACAAATTATTGGAGAGTGCCTGTGGGCACTCTCCAATAATTTGTAATAAAACAAGTTTTGAATAACTAATTGAGACCACCAAAAATAATTTAGCCCTCAACATACTAATCACTAATGTGAAAAATATCTTGTTATTTGTACTTTCCGACGTTTGGTGTCACATTTTGAAAAACGTTGAAAAAACTGAATTCCCAGTTACGTTTGAACGTCAGGAAAATTAAAGTCTCAAAGGGTTAATGACAGAAAAAAAAGATGTTAAAAAAAAGTTAGAATTAAAACATTTTTTCTGTTCATGCATTTCCAGGCAAAATGATTGACTAAAGTATTATTTTTTTTTTCTTTTCATATCACAATGAACCCCTCAAAAAATTTATTTAGGCCCACCCTAAACCATGCCCCCAATTAAAAATTATGTTGCACAGTGTGCAATGGAAATCAACCCCTGCATGCTCATATTGTTTCAAAGTGAAAAGTAATTAATATTTATCTCATCATATTAAAATGATTTTCAAAATAAAATTTAATGAACAATGAAATTCTTATCATGCTTTTTATTCGGTGTTCAATTTTTTTTTGTACACAATAGGTGATTGTCTGCATTCATCATTTTACCCAAATCAGACGTAAGCAACAGCCGGTCATAATAATTATTCATTGAAGTTTTGTGTGGGCATGCCTGTGACATTCCTTTTAACTTGTGTAATTCATTGGTCAATAAACTTTTTATTGACACAAGAACATGTTTCAGTCAAAAGTGTCGTTGTTTGAAACGGAATTTTAGAAAACCATGCCTTTTTTATTCAGTTATTGCTAGGAAGCATGATACAACCTGATTTTTATTTTAATTCCGCAAAGTAGAGAGTGTTTAAATTTATGGCCCCTGAAGTTTAATTATAAGGAATGATCGATTGTTTCTTGTCTATCTCTTGAGTTATGAACCCCCCAAAACAAAGGCCAAACATACTGTAAATGGGCTAATATGCCCATTTACACAGTTTGGCTTTTGTTGGGTCTTGCAGTTCGGATTTCCAGTTTTCTGGAAAAACAGGAACCGAACCAGAAAACCGAAAAACCACCCAGTCGTATCCATGAGGGTTCTTAAGATACATTTCCAAGGCAAGCAATGAAAAACTTAGTTATTTGGGAAATTTTGCATGTGCTGTCTTCCAGTCATTTTACATGAAGGGTTAAACAGACATTGAAATTAATACCACTCAAAAATTTTAAATTGTGTTTTGTGAAGAGCTGAGGTAATTTCAAAAATGAGTTAATTATTGTTTCTTTTGAGTAAATTTGCTGTATTATTAAAGTGAATTAAGTTTATTTTTTTTGTTATTTTGGGGTTTATTACAACAGTGGTTCCTTCATCCTTGCATCTTTCTTTGAAATATTTCATTTGTTTCACCCCGCAATAATAATTCACCTGTTCTGTTTTAGAGCTGAAATGGTTAACCCTTTACCTTACGAATCGCCCACATCTGCCCACGTAATTTGCAAATTCAGCAGTTGAAAAAATATTATTTTTCAAAAAATTTCAAGAAAACCGTATCATGTGACCCCCTCGTTGGAACGAGCTCATCGAGCTCGTTCCAATGAGGGCTCACATGATGTGGTTTTGCTGAAATTTTTTGGAAAATTTAAAAAAAATGATATTTAAAATAATAAATTTTGATATCTTCTGCGTTTGGTTAAAGGGTTAATCGATTAATCAATGATCAACATCTTGATTGATCCAAAAAGTAATTGATCGATTAACCTTTACTTTTGAACTACTGTATTATATGGGTTAACAAAAGAACAGACTTGCTCCAAAACAGGTAAACATTGTCACACTAACTCACATCAATTATATGAGACAGAGTAAAGCATGCATGTTACTCGCTGATATATAGAGATTATTACCATTATGTGGATGTACAAAATATGTCAAAGACGAGTCGTGATCTACCCTTAGAACCCAGAGCGAGACAAGGATACATATTTTGTTCATCCACATGATGGTAATAATCTCTATATATCAGCGAGTAACATACAATATATTGGGGATAAGTCAAGAATGTAGACGAATATATAATGAACTATTTTTTCGTAAGGATGAACAAAATGAAAAAAAATGGAACTCACGCGAAACGAACATGCTTGTTTCTGACCCCCTGATACAAACATCTGTATCAGGGGGTCGGATACACGACGGTTGCTGAGTTAATGCAGACAAAATGCATTTGGTTGTAAGATAAACTTGTTTACTCGCATGTTCATCATACTGTATCAGTGGCTGGAGATGGTCATTCTTAACCCTTTACCCATTGCAGGTAGCAGACGTCACTTGCAAAATAAATTCATGAATTACTAAAAATTTCAATTTTTGTCTCAAAAACATAGCTTATGACCCCTTATTGGAATGAGTTCGACAAGCTCATTCCAATGATGGGTCATAAGCTATGTTTTTGAGACAAAAACATAATTTTGAATGGAGATTTTTGTATTAGGTCCTAGGTTTTGTTTGTTAAGTTGGGCAAAGGGTTCGTGCTGTAAATCATCAACAGTATGGCAGTTATTTAGATATCTATTTGGACAAGTGATTAATCGGTTAACCAAGGTTAACCCTTTACCCAACGTAACGGCCAAAACCGGCCAGCGCTATTCTCAAAAATCGTCAGTCAATTTTCATTATTTTTTCATTTTTTGTCTCAAAAACATAGGTTATGACCCCTCGTTGGAACGAGCTCGTCGAGCTCGTTCCAACGAGGGGTCATAACCTATGTTTTTGAGACAAAAAATGAAAAAAATTAGTTATTCAAGAATTTTTTTTTGCAAGTGTTGTCTGCTTTTCATGATAGGTAAAGGGTTAATCAACGTGATTTATCGATCAAGAAAATCCCTTTACCGTTTCAGCTCTATTCTGTTTTTTCTTTATTTATTTTCCTGTCTAATTTCAGGAATTTTGACTTCCATCCTCCACTCCCATTTTCCCTTTACTCCCTCTATGTGCATGTCTGATCTAAAGAAAATTGCATCAAAATAAGGTACATTGATCAAAATTTTGTTGATTTTTTGTCATTGCAGAGGTTCATCTTTTGGCATTTCTTCACAGCAAAGCAAACAATACAATGCATGGAATCTATTTAAGTGTTAATTTGCAAAGGACAACTGTTAATTTTATATTATTAGCTCACCAACGAAGTTGTGTGAGCTTTTGTCATGACCCGAGGTGCGTCGGCATCAACACTTGTAAAATTATTGTAAGAGACCACTTTGACTTTCTGCCCTGTTACTATGCACCTCATACTGTTTCTATGGCTTACAATTAAGACCCTTACCCAGTGAAATTTTTTCAATTTTTTGTGTTTTGCTATACATATACATGAGTGGAGGGTACCAGTGGTATGCTGTGGCTTTTATATTTCATATATGTGTTAAATGTATCATTATAAGACGATATTAACCCTTGTCTGATCATTTTGGGGAAATTTTGAACTGTTTTAACGCAATGTAAGACATTTTTCTAAGTGTGGACTTAAAAAATTTCTCACCTGTTTTGCTATACTTGCACATGACCGGACATTTTTTTTGCAGATTTGTAATGGGCTAATAGGAATAGACGCCCCCCCCCCCCTCCCTCACCCACCCACCCACCCACCCACCTGTTTTACTATTTTGTTGATTTTTAGCACAAATGCAGCTGTAGCGTCTGTGTGCACATTTTATCATTATGGGAGAGAGCAGTTTTCTTATTTGGCATTTCTATGGTTATCTTGTAGTGCTAACTAGCCATAGGAAGTAATTAAATGTGGCCTCAGCTTCTTTAAATACCTTTTTCAGGTTACTGATTAAGTCTCCTTGGGAGGGGTGGGGGTCTTGCTTGAAAAATATTTATGGTCCAGACACGGGACTGTGCTTGACTTGGCACCTCTGGTGCAGTATCTTATTTCATAAAGGTAAACTCCTGTTAATTGAATAAAACATTGTGTAATATTGTCCCCTGAGTTCCAATGTGTTCTATGTGCCAGTAGGCACATAGAACACATTGGAACTCGGGGGAACATATGCTGAGAAATTACCCTGATAAGCACTGTTTTTAGTCCAGGCACATTAGACATAAAAATGAGAAAGTAAGGAAAAAAAAAAAAAAGAGAAGAAAGCTGATTTTTTATATGTTTCCGGGACACACATTGCGGATAAAGTGTGAAAAGTCCCCGCGAATCCGAGTTGAGCTTTTTTAGTTATAGCGTTTTTTTGATGAAAAAAAATTTTTTTAAAAAAATTCGACCCAGCTCCATAATTCTCATTCTAATTCGCCTTAGTAGGGTGAGAATCATACATATCGTGCTGAATTATATTGAGAATACATATCCCCAACAGAAAATGCCAACTTTGTACCAATCCTCACACTCAATGGTGAAATATTCACGAAAATGTACAAAATTACGAAAAAAAATTTATTGTTTTCATACACACAACGGTACACAACGTCCATTAAATCAAAGCTACGACTACTTTGGGAGTTAAATTATATATCAAAAATTGCAGAAAAGCAGTGGCTTTATAATGATATATAACAATAGTCATTTATTCCATAATGAACTGGTGAAACGTGTGAAATATTAACCATACCCCCTAAACTCAAATTCAAACGGCATCCACTTTTCTCATTCAAATACCGTTTATAGCATCATTGTTTCAATTTCCATGTTCGATTAAATCACATAATGTGGTGTTCGCCTACACTCATGATGCATTGGCATGTAATGTGTGCACGCCCTTGATGTGTACTCATAAACAAATTTGTATTGTACAGACAACGCTCTATAATTTGATGCAAAATAGCCTTGAACGACTTTCATCAGGAAACGCTGTTTAATTCCGCATTCCATATGCTGGTGGGTCAATCCATCATTTGATCAGTGGTCATGCATATTCAAGAGCAGTTCGTGCTCATTTGCTAACACAAATTGGCATTACAAAACTTGTGTTTGAAGAAAGCCGAACACTAGATAACATAGACTGCACAGAAGTCAATGAAATATTCTGTGGACTTGCCAGAGGTGACTGTACAACAGCTGACGCTGTCAATCAAGAAAGTGTCAACCATCTACTGTCAAAATTACACGAACTGCTCCAGAATGCGTCCGTAGGACGCACAGGAAAGGTTTGGGTACAATACTACGAGCAAATAGGTCTTCTCCAGTTGTTCTTGAGAGCAGAGCGCACAGGCGACTGGGAACTCCACACATATTGTATTCGCAATATGATTCCAGTATTTCACGCAGGTGGTCATTTTGCATACGCAAAAAGTTCTCATCTCTATTTGCTGCAGATGAATGAGCTAACAGAAATAATGCAACAGGATGATTTGAAGTTGTTCACTGAGAAAGGTTACTTTACCATAAGGCGCTCAGATAAATTCTGGGACGGGATATATTCTGATCAGACCATAGAGCAGTGTTTAATGAGAATGTTCAAGCTCCCTGGTGGTCTCACACATGGCAGGGGAATAACCGATAGCACTGTTGCGAAATGGGTACATGGACTACCTCTTTGCCTTCCGATATGTAATGCTCTCGAAAATTTTGTTCATGTTCACACTGGTCATGGCGAACAACATCGGGATCTCCGTCGAAGTTCACAATTGACTGATGCCAATGATATCACCAAATTATTGAACTGGCTCAGAGTGCATTCCCCCTTTCAGAATAGAGATCCACTACAATTAGTCTGTATAGCGACCGGGCTTGTGGCCGACGAAACTGTGAACTGTGACCAAGTTCGCAAAATTGGTGAATGTTGCATATCGAATGTTGTAAGCAAAACGTTCAACAGCATCAAACTACGACGTGTTGACACTGTGAAGTCTTTCGAATCGATGGCAAATAGCATCAAAGTCCGTGGAAGTAAGGTAGTGATTGACCCCACAATTATGTTCAACCGCATCACATGTGTTATTCAGTCACAAGTTCAGATGGAAGAGTATCTCAAATATGAACTCGCCCCGAAACCATCAGCATTGTTTGATTCTGCTGGAATGAGGAAGACACAGAAAAGCACGCTCGGTAAGATCCTCAAAACATACGGTTCCGAGCAAACTAAAATCCCAGAACATTCTCTGTTTGTTGTAGATGGTGGATTTTTATTGAGGGCAGTTGTATGGCCTAAACAGTCGTCATATAAGGACATATGTACATCATATTCCAATTATCTAGTGAGACGTTTTGGAGCGAACGTCGTGGTTGTTTTTGATGGTTATGCTTGTACAATGTCGACAAAGGGCATGGAACAAGCCCGTAGATCTAAAGACAGGTATTCCATTGATATCAATATCTCACCCGAGTTACCAGCCACCACACCCCAATCCGATTTCCTTGCAAATGCCAAGAACAAAACCCAACTGATCGATCTTCTAATGCAGGAGCTATCTGCTATCAATATTCAGTCCAAGCAGGCCGAGGCTGATGCTGATGTACTGATAGCCGAAACTGCACTTGACATCGCTCAAGATGACAACAATGTTGTCGTTGTGGGAACAGACACAGACTTGTTAGTCATTCTTACCTCTCGAGTTCAACCGGGATGTAATATTCACATGATGTATTCCATTACCCCAAACTTACTAGTTTCAGTTAGTGAAATAGCAACCAAAATGGGTGACCATAGAAGCAACCTCCTTGTAGCACATTCTATAAGTGGTTGTGACACAACTTCTGCACTCTTTCGAGTTGGTAAGAAGAAAGTATTCAGTACAATTGTCTCCGATGTTACTAGCGACTCACAACAGTATGTCAACACAATTTTGGCGGATGACAGTACACCAAGTGCAGTAGCCGCTGCCGGGGAACAACTTCTCCTGATCTTATATGGGAGTAAAACTGTTTCCTCTCTCGACCAATATAGATATGTCACTTACAAGCGTTATGTAGCAAAATCTAAACTGAATAAACCCATCGACCTAGCCTCACTCCCACCAAGCAGCGATGCTGCACAACAACATGTCTACAGATGTTATCTCCAGGTCCAACAATGGCTGGGCACTTCGCTTCCTCCGACGGATTGGGGGTGGTCGCTAGACAATGGACTTCTTGTACCGACTGCAGCCACAAAGCCATGTGCCCCCGATAACCTACTGAATCTGATCAGTTGTGGTTGCAAGAGTGCTTGTACAAAAAGGTGTGGGTGTAAGAAGGCAGGACTCTCTTGCTCAGGTTTGTGTAATTGCAGTTCGGATTCTTGTAACAACCACAGAAACACTGTCCTGTCGGAAATTTCTGAGTTCGATGAATAATATGTATATAGGTCATGTCATTTCTGTATATAGCGTTGATAATAGTCAATGTAACTTAATCCATGTTGATTGATTTGTACATTCTGTAAATATTATTTATTGATTTTTGTACATTCTGTAAATATTATTTATTGATCTAATGCTGCCAGACACAGACGTGTCTGTTCGGTCCCAAGCCCGAAAATAGTTGAGTTCTCATGCTGACGAATTTTATGCCAAAAGGGGAACTCGGCCAGAAGCAGAGGGGGTCTTCCATAATATCTATTTTGTAAGCAATGATAAAAGTCTTTAAATGGTGGTGGATTTTTTATCGTCTGTCCAACTAACATCCCGTTCTGTACTACGACCCTTTGGGCAAATCCGTTAGGAAAATCGTCATTTTTTGCGTAAATCCGATACTTTTTTGTGAATTTTCAATAATTTTTCGCAGAAATTGTCACAGAATGCACATTTTCCTCTAGGTAAATGTATATTAGACATTATGTAGCTCGAAATACGCGTAAACAAAAAATACAGTTGGATCAATTCGAGGTTACAAAGTTCGTGCGATTTTTTTTATTTTTTTCAAACGCGTTTTCGAAAAAAGGCTGTAGAAAAAAAAGCTCAACTGGGATTTTAGGGGACTTTTGTCTAATCGTTCAGTGACATGTACTCGACATTCCCTGAAAAAATCAGCTTTCTCCGATTTTTTTCCCTAGTGAAACCTAATGTTCTTGGGCTATTTACCCTTGTTCATAACCCTATTTGGCCTCAACATACATCCAATACAGGCTTTTAATCTATTATATCAGACAGTGCTCGATAAATAGAATAAATTCTCAGTGTATCTCTACAATACTGGAAAGGAAACAAATCCCTGTTAATTGGATAGTCCTGTTTATTAATTGAACTGTCACCTTGTTAGTGAAATTATTTGTCTGCCATTGCACATGCATGCTAACCGAGTAAGCATTCCGATACATGGTTTGTGAAAAAACGATTTTCAAACTGTTTTTCCTATTACCTGAAGTGTTAAAATGGGTCCACATAATAGAAGCGAACAAGAAGTTTTTTACCGCTTTGGTTTTACCCTTCCAAATGTTGCTACATACCAGTTACCTGTCGGTGTGCTGTGTAGTTCAGGGAAACACACCTTAGAAATCCTGTCTATTTTTAACATTTGTGGGTCATCACCACTGATCTCTCTAAACACCCAGTTTGCTGGAACATTAGTGAAAAATGTAGCAACTCAATCCCTCCAACCCCACCCAGGCCTGGCATTCTCAAGGAGTGCTGGATGGCTGCCCTCCTAGAGCCCTCACAATTTTTTTGTTTACGAGGACCATTTTTAGCCCTCCTGCATCTAGCCAATTAAACACATCACAAATTGTTTTGCAGTACTACTTCTATTTTATGTTCATAATTTCTACAGCTCACTTTATCCTTATGACAAAAAGGAATATATAATTTGCTCAAAAATAAAACTCAACTGCACCACTGGGCTTCATGTTCAAACATTTTGTCACATTCAGGGTACTGGTGGTTTGTGATTCTCTGGTAATGCCACCAGTTGGATGTAGAATAGTATTTGAACATTGCTCAGCATTGCTGGGGAAAGTGCAATTCTACCTTAAGATGCTGTTCACATCTCCATAGAAATACTGCTAGGGATACCGGTAGATTTGGTCAATCTTGTTCTTACACTTACTGTATCTAGCAAGTAGATTTCCTTAACTGTATCTAGCAAGTAGATTTCCTTAAACATGTTGTCACCCGAGCTCCATTCTGTTCTATCTCCCTACTGGGAATGGAACTCAAATGATGGTGTGTATCTTGGAGAGAACATTTTCCCACCTGGGAGTTTTAAGGAGAGCAATTTTTAGCCCTCCCGTATTTTGTTAAAATGGTTGTATTATGTAAATGTCTGTCTGTAAACAATTGGTTTGCGACCGATAACTCCAGTTTGGATTATTTGATGTCATCCAAAGTAGGTATGTGTATCTCCAGCTAGCAATACAGGTCAAGTTGATGTCATCCAAAGTAGGTATGTGTATTCTCCAACTAGCAACACAGGTCAAGTTCGATTATGGGTTCCGTCCAATTATTTTTATATGAGTTGTGGACCTTTTTCGACTTTGAATTTGACCTAGTATTAAGATTTTTGGTTTCCAACCGATAACTCCAGGTTGGCTTATTTGATCTCAACCAAAGTTGGTATGTGTATTACCCAGATTGTAATACAGGATTGAAGACTGAACTTGCTTTCTGCCTCAGTTATATCAAAATAAAGATTAAGTTCGAATTGGGGCATGGTACGATGAATTTTACAACAGTTACGGGGCTTTTCGACTTGGAAATTTGCATATTTCAATCAACATTTTTTCAGAACTTTGTCTCTGGCATAACTTAGACAGTAGTTAACAGATTTCAATTCTTGTTGGTATATATCTCTATAGCGACAATATCTACACCAAATTCGATGACCAACCATATCCGATGAAAATTATGGGAGTTATTGCCCTTTGTTAATAAATATTGTGTAATGCTTGTTTATGGAATAACTTAAAACATAAGTAACCAAATATCAATTTCTGTGAGTATATATATCTGGGAACAGTGTCTACCTCAAGTTTGATGACTACCGTTATCTGATGAAAATTATCAGAGCTATTGCCCTGACCCCCCCCCCCCCCCCCCCCCCCTCCCGCCGCGTGTCATTAGGCAAATTTTCCCAAAATGCATTTTGCAGGATTGGGAGTTATTACATGCAACAAACAAAAAAATTGACTCCTTTAGGCACCCCCACCCCCACCACACACACACACACGGTGTCATTTACATAATTTTTTTTTCTATTTGCACCAAAATGCATTTTTAGCTCACCAACTTTAGTTGTGTGAGCTTATGGCATGGCTCGATCGGTCGGCGTCAGCATAATGTTAAAGCTTCTGTTTAGGTCACTTACTCACCCTATTTCCATATCATGGCTTTTATAATGCTGCACCCAACATTTTAGACATTTTTCTTGACATTTTTAGTTGCCTTTAGTTTTCGGTTTAGCTCAGAATTTCATGTTTAACTAAGTGTTTAGGTCAGCTACTGTGCTCCTCTTCACATGGCACTTATATTCATCATACATGTTCCTCAGTATCATTGTTCGATGATTAACCCCTCATACTCTGCATTTTAAACATTTTTCTTGACATTTTTAGTTGCGTTTAGTTTTCTGTTTAGCTCGGAATTTCATGTTTAACTTAGTGTTTAGGTCAGCTGCTGTGCTCCTTCTCTTCCCATGACACTTATATTCATCATACATGTTCCTCAGTATCATTGTTCCATGATTAACCCCTAATACCCTGCATTTTAAACATATTTCTTGACATTTTTAGTTGCGTTTAGTTTTCTGTTTAGCTCGGAATTTCATGTTTAACTTAGTGTTTAGGTCAGCTGCTGTGCTCCTTCTCTTCCCATGGCACTTATATTCATCATACATGTTCCTCAGTATCATTGTTTCATGATTAATCCCTCATACACTGCATTTTAAACATCTTTCTTGACATTTTTAGTTGCGTTTAGTTTTCTATTTTGCTCAGAATTTCAGGTTTAACTAAGTGTTCAGGTCAGCTGCTGTGCTCCTTCTCTTCCCATGGCACTTATATTCATCATACATGTTCCTCAGTATCATTGTTCCATGATTAACCCCTCATACCCTACATCTTAAACATTTTTCTTGACATTTTTATTTGCGTTTAGTTTTCTGTTTAGCTCAGAATTTCATGTTTAACTTAGTGTTTATGTCAGTTTCTGTGTTTTACTTTTAAGAGGTTGTGTTTAGGTAAGCTTTGTCACATGTTATGAGCCTGTTTGATACAGTTCTTGTGTTTGCCAAAGTTACTATCAAAGAGGAATGAATGTTGGTGAGCTATAGGGCGTTGACGTCCTTCTTGTTAGGGATTTGGAGTGAAAAAAATTGCATCATGGGGGAATGAAACCTGTGTAGCGTGACTTTCTTCCACACATTTGTTCCAGAGTTATGGCCTTTTTTCACTTTCAAATTTTTGGGAGGTCGGGGCCATTGGCACACGCTTTGCGTTGCTCCTCGTTATTTATAGCAACAACCACCTCCACCCCTCCAAGGTGGCGGCGGTTGAGATCCTTTTCGACAGTATAGTGGCCAAGGACTGGTCATAATTCACACGTGGGCAGTGATGTCCACGCATACGCATGCATTTACCAGGTAATAAAAATCATAATCATCAAACTTTTAATTGATGAAGCACCGGGATGTACCCGGTGTTTCATTAATTAACCCTTTACCCAACGTAACGGCCAAAACCGGCCAGCGCGATTCTCAAAAATCGCCAATGAATTTTTATTATTTTTTCATTTTTTGTCTCAAAAACATAGGTTATGACCCCTCGTTGGAACGAGCTCGTCGAGCTCGTTCCAACGAGGGGTCATAACCTATGTTTTTGAGACAAAAAATGAAAAAAATTAGTTATTCAAGAATTTTTTTTGCAAGTGTCGTCTGCTTTTCATGTTAGGTAAAGGGTTAAATTTTTGATGATTATTCCTACAATTAGTGTTCAGAATCTAATATTGTTGCGTCCGTGGAAATATTGCCCACTCGTGGAAAGTGACCAGTCCACGGCGGTAACTGTATGGGACCAATGAACATTCCAGAAATATAGTTGCATGGAGAAAAATATTTTCCACGGGGCTTTTGATTAAGTGGGGTGGCCTAAATCAAGAAATACTCATCTGGATCCTATGCCAAATTTCATTCAGATCTGTCTTTGTTCCGAAAGATGAACATTTGGGTGGGATGAAAAGTCTTGCTGACTCGCTTCCCCCAGCACGTTGACAAATATTTGCCCTCAATCGGACCGTCGGTTTAGAAAATAGAAATTTTGGGTGCGGCCAAAAATATTGCCCCTCCCATTACGAAGGTAAATATTGCTCCACGGACCTTGAACAATTTGATTCTCAAAAGGAAACTCCGTACCGAATTCTCATTTGGATCATATGCCAAATTTCATTCAGATATGTCTTTGTTCCAAAAGATGAACATTTGGGTGGGATGAAAAGTCTTGCTGACTTGCTCTTCCCAGTACGTTGACAAATATTTGCCCTCACACTTTGAACACACTTGATTCTATCCTGACAGATAAAGGAACATAAGTTCGGTGTTGGCAATATAATTTTTTTTATCCGTAGACCAAATGTAGGAAAATTTGACACATAGCTACCCCACTGTACTGTCTAAAGAGTCTTTGGTTAAAATTCAGTCAACCATGACCACGTGGGACGATGCATGCTTTCAACAGATTTTTCGACAAAGCGTGCATTGGGGGCGCTCCCACATGCCATGGGCTTGGAAACCATACCAAATCGAAGTTTTGAACTGAACACATCGATTGCACAACATTTTATTTCAATTCTATTGAAAAGCAAAATGCCGCTAATGTCTGAAGTTGATAGGGGTGGGGCTATTGCTCTAATTATGCAGGGTCAATCGCAACGTCTCATTGCTCAGCAATTTGGAGTCCATGAGTCGACGAAGCTCGTCTAGTTGGATGTCTCAGAGCCACAGAAAAATTACTTGACCTTCCGAGGAGCGGACGTCCGTGCGTTATGTCGCCATGTCAAGATAGAGGCATACGTCTCTCACACCTCCGTAACCGATTTCAGACAGAGACGGCGAGTCAGGTTGTAGGCATTCATGGTCGCCTTGTGGGTCCAAGAACAGTTAGGAATCATCGGTTGCGGGAGTTCAATTTAAGGCCACGACGTCCCTACGTTGGTCCGCAAATTACACCCAGGCTACGTCAACGTCGATTGCAGTGACTGCGGGAACAGGCACCAAATCGGTTTCACTTGGCCCACTGGAGACTTTAGTGAAAAATTAAAGATTATTCACTGAAGAATCTCTGTTCGCGCTTTACGGGTCAGATGGACGACAACGTTGCTATCGACTTCGTGATGAGCGATATTCTGACGCGTGCATTAAGGAAACCGACAGATTCGAGGGAGGGTTTGTTATGGTTTTGGAAGGGGGGGGGGGGGTATCATGACGTGAAACCACCTCTCGTGATCATCCATGACGATCTTACAGCCCTAAGATATCGGGATCATGCAGATCCTCGTGCCTCACATCCTTCCACTTATCGAAGTGTGTAGATATTGCACATGGATGATAGTGTTTTGTGACATTCGTGGGAAGCATGCTTCATGTGGACGAGGGGATGTGATTGGGGGTACGCATCAACCAAAAACATGTTTCACTAGATGAAATATACCACAAGACATAGCAATCATTAAAACATAATCAGTAACAGTAACTTCGCGGTCATGAAATGTTCATGGGTTTCTTAAGTTCCGGGTGTATAGTTAGATGAACCAAGCGACATTAAGCTTAAACATTTTTGTCACGTCCAGAACTGTTCCGTTCGGAGTTCCGTCACGCTTCTCAAGTCATTTAATAGTCTCTAAAATATTCTCTAGAAACCAGCACCTCCGCTTCCTAATTTTCCAATTCATCTGGGGGCCAAACAAAATTAAAACCCTATAGCAAAACGCATTTAAATAGACAGCAAAAACCAATACATCAGAAATAATTTTTAAAATGCTTCAGAAATGAAAGAAACCTTTTATAAAGTGTATTAAATAATAAAAAAAACAGAAGACGAAATCTGTATTTGAAGCACTAAAATTACAACAAAATAAATATTAAAGAGCAAAAGGCACACCTAGACATGCGGTGAAACAATGGAGTAGACATCTGCAACTGTTTCCAAAACTTGCTCAGCGAATGGACCCCTGTAATGATATGTATTAGAATATATAGGTCCACATTTAAACCCGAAAAATTCTGATAAAATATCCGAAATACAAAACAATAGACAACAAAAAATAGCAAGTTTGAAGTCTGAGTCTCTAAAATTTGCTCCGGAAACTAATCGCTGTACGAATATACCAGAGGGCTGACCCGTCCTTGGACTTGAAGCCTTGCCCATATGACGGAAAATTTAATTGCATATCAAGGGAGATCAAGCTTAAATTTCTACCTGGGCGTGGATACGGACACGGACGAGGAAACGGAAGGAATCACATTTTCCAATAATATAAGATATATAGTGTGCGAAAAAAACGGACGTCCGCTCCTCGGAAGGTAAGGTAAAAAAAATACCCTGAAAAATGGCAGGTTCATAGGGGTTAGGGAAGTGATTGTTGATGTTTAAGGTCACTTTCAGCATCTTTGGCTATCTCATGATCACAACACAGGGGTGAAGTCAGGTCTTTCTCAACGTTTTCACCAATGCTGCCAACTTTATAGGACTTCCATCCACGTATTGGGCCGGGTCATACTTGAACAGTAAAGCACAACTTGTTTACAACAGTAAACAAGCACTTCCCGGGGCACCCACGGGAATGATGGAGAGTTAATGAAATGAGAGTTTACCAGTTAAAAGGTAAGTGTGTGATCTAATAAATTTATAACAAGTGTTGTGGGTTAAACTTTATCAGTTACTTTTTATTCCAATTGGGAATTTTGTGTGATGCGGGGAATGTAACATTATGGGAAGCAATCCGTGACAATTAACCAAGAAATAAATCCATAACGAGGTCGAGTTCGGACGCGTTCGTCCTGATGTTCCCGCTTCAGATCAATGTTAAGGCCAGGGTTAACCCTTTACCCAACGTAACGGAAAAAACCGGCCAGCGCTATTCTAAAAAAATCGCCAATTAATTTTCATTATTTTTTCATTTTTTGTCTCAAAAACATAGGTTATGACCCCTCGTTGGAACGAGCTCGTCGAGCTCGTTCCAATGAGGGGTCATAACCTATGTTTTTGAGACAAAAAATGAAAAAATTTAGTTGTTCAAGAATTTTTTTTGCAAGTGTCGTCTGCTTTTCATGTTAGGTAAAGGGTTAAGAAATCTAAATTAAAATCGAAGGCACACTGTCATGCTCTTAAGCCACCTATCTCATTTGTAAGGAGCGACAGTTGTATGCTGTCTACCCACTTTCGTGCAGTATGCGCACTGCCTGTCGTTGATGTAATGTGATGTCCCTTCCCTAAGAAGGTATATATATTTTTATTGGGGTTTAACGCTTTCGACAGCCAGGATCATCTCGCATCAGACGTTCACGGGTGGGGGAAGCCGAAGAACCCAGAGAGAACCACCGAGCAGCGACGAGCAACTGCTAGACTCTCCAACGTACTATCTCTGCACAAACAGGGTTAGCATTGGTTGAAGACAAGTACACTATCGACGGGCAGTACGCCTTAACACACAGCGCCACCGTGCCCCCCTCCCCCCCCCCCCCTCACACACACGTGGGAAATCGGGATCAAATGCCTTTCCCAAGGAAACAACGCAGTAACTCCTGGCGGGGATCGAACTGTGGACCTTTCGGTTTGAAATTCAATGCCATAACCGCTGAGCCACCGCACTCCTAGGTACACATATTCTTTGGTGCTGTTATAGATATTCCAATTAGTAAGTAGTCTGTTCATCTTGAAAATGTCAAGATATTAATACAGTTAGTGGAACTTGAGCGACTTTATAATGATACAAGTTGTTTTGTCTTCATATTTATTTATTTATTGGTGTTTAAGGTCACATACTTATGCACAATAGCTAATCATGACCGTGACAGTTTTACGGGTGGTGGAAGCCGGAGTACCCAGAGAGAACCACCGAGCAACGACGAGCAGCTGCCAGCTCCCCAACATCGTACTCCGCACTGCAGCAAAGGCGGGGTTAGATTGGTTGAAGACATGCGCACCATCGACGTGCACTACGCCTTAGTACGTCATCGTGCCCTCATGTGGACAATCGGGGTTAAGTGCCTTGCCCAAGGACACAACGCAGGAGTCCGAATCGATCGCTCAGGCGGTCACCCATCCGAGGACTAACCGGGCTCGATGTTGCTTAACTTCGGTGATCTGACGAGAACCGGTTACTGCAACACCACCGCGCCCCCAATGTCTTCAAAACATTTTTTTTAAATGTTTAATGGAAATGCCACCAAAGATTCGGTCATAACAAGTCTCGATCATCGATTGAGAAACATTGTTCGCATTGATTTAAGGGAAATGAATGTTTATGGTGTTTTTAGATTTAAACAAATGGATATTTTTGTTGATCGGAAAAGCGAACCGTCTAGGTTCGCTTTCCCGACCAACAAATATTCCATTTTATTACACGTCTGTTCTTTGAAATCCCCCCTCCCCATCTACAGCAACACTAAACCATAGGAAAAATTAAAATCCGTTCTGCAAACATGTGCCGAACGGAAATCGTTGACGGACTACTTTCAAATGTAAGCGGAATTTCACTGGAAATTTTTACAAATCGAGCACCACAAATTACAATTTGAATCACCAGCGATAGCTAAAAACAGTAACACGGGTACCCCTCGCAAATTTGGTTGTGTTCTTTTCGTTGATAGTTCGTGCCCCGAATTCAAATGTGTTCCATGTGCCTACTGGCAGCCTACTGGCACATAGAACACATTGGAACTCAGGGGTCGATGTTGTCAAATGATTTGCTGGGTAAGCAAGATTAATGGTTTCGTGCGCCGAAGGCGCGCAGGGACGGTGTTGGGCACGCCCCCTTCGACCCGCTTTTACTGCAGATTTTAGAAATTTTACAAAATGTCCGGGCGCGTTAAAGGAGGAAAGAGGCCGGAGTCGGATTTGTGGCGTCTGGTCTTTTTGCCCTTTTTCTTGTTTTTTCCGAACGAGTACGTCTTTCGTGTGTTGGTGGAAGTCCTGGTCCCTGATCTTTTGCGATTCGATGGCTTTATCTGGTTAATTTAGGGGTTTGTGTTTGCTTTCATTATCTTCCCAGTGGTCTTCTATAAATTTTCTGTATTGGCTGAGGGTGCCGATGAAATCGAGTTTGACAGATCCGTGTATCTCGATGGCGTGTTCGTCCAGAGTTTCGATGAAATCGGCGGACAGCTCTTCGTCCAGGCTGTCGTAGCATTCTTCATCGGAGCCTTGGCTTGGTTGGTCCAAGCAGATGGGAGATCCAGGTTTAAATAGGGTGACATTCATCTCCTCTATCTCCCCCACCTTCCGAACTCTGTGGTGAAGAGGTGGGAGGTGAAAGTGGTGGCCTTCGTTTCCTTCTTCCTTTTCCTCTGTCTCTCTTTTCCTCTCAGTATAGACGTCCATGCGCCGGGCGTCCCTGCGCATGGTTGATTGACTCTGAATCAGTGAGAGAGGGGTTCCTCTCACTAAAGGTGCTACCTATCCCCGAAGGAGGCGTGGTGGTGTTATCCTCTTCAGTGTTAAATTCCAGCGTCACATGGACGCTCCTACCTATCATCTGGAGAGTCCAGTTGATAGGACAAGACGACCAGAGCTGACAAAGCCTCCCTAAGTCTAATTGGGATATCCAATTGAGCCGTCATGGTAATTAACAGGTCTGCACGCTTTGAAATCAAAGGTGAAAATGACGAGTATCCTAATAATTTCTTTTAGAGACGTGAAGGCGTGTAATAAACAGAACGACACACGCGCTTGAATGGGTTAATTGATATATCACGAGTGCCAGCACGGAAGGATACATTTTATCCTTCCGCGCTGGCACTCGTGCCATATCGATGAACCTGTTCACACGCGTGTGTCGTTCTGTGTATTGACCGAATCTGCTTCTTAAAAGCTTGACTGATTACAAGCCATAACATCAGATTCGTTTCGCAATTTGACAGGTGGCCTGGAATGGTGTATCTGAATGGCTATTATAGGTGATAGCCTCGTATTTATTGTTGTTTAAAGTCACATACTTCTGCAAAATGGCTAATAGTGACCGCACACAGAGGTAAAGTCAATCGTGTATGCCCATGTTGCCCATTTGAAAGGACTTCCAGCACAAGCATTGGTGACTGGGTCTTACTTTAGTAAAACATCGCTTGCTTACCGCAGTAAACACGCACTGCTTCATTTCCTTTTCCGGGGTTCCCACGGAGAAAGAGCACACACGTACATCACTTGGAATCACAACAGCTGTGAGGTGTCATTTATAGTTTAAATTCAACAGTATCGTCTCAGCTGCCGAAAAATCTGATCATAACATCTTTTACAAAACAATTGCCTGTCGCATATAAGGAGGTGGGTGGGTCATTTGGATACGTAAAGGGACAAGACAAAGGAATCTAGTCATGTACTTCATTACGCACTTCATACTGATATACGGTGGTATGACTGCGTGGCAAACCTTGCAGCGTTTCTTGCGATTGATTTTTAGTGTTTAATTATAAGAAAAAACTTGTGCACCTGCAAGTTGCAGTTTCTTTGATGAAAACGTCGCGAGAAAATACCATTGTATTTGGATAGCAATTTAACCATTATTTGGCATGTTTCATGAGATATTATAAGTTATCTCCGCCAACATGTATGGTATATGGAGATTTAATACCTGGATGTCAGTTTTTAAACACCGAGCCGCAGGCTCGGTGTTTAAAAACTGAGTTTGAGCTCGTTCCAATGAAGTCACAAGCTATGCTTTTGCATCAAAAGCATAGCTTGTGACTTCATTGGAATGAGCTCAAACTCTTTCCAATGAGGGGTCATAAGCTATGTTTTTGAGACAAAAATGAAAAAATAGTGATAACTGAATGGTGATTTTTTGTGAATAGCGCTGGCCGGTTTTTGCCGTTACGTTGGGTAAGGGGTTAACTCAGGTGTAGCAATACGACTCCTCTCCAGAAAAAGACATACAATGCTAATTTTTACCAAACCTTATCCTAGTGATGATGTGATGTGTCCAGTGAGGAGAAACTGATAATTGTCCTAACCAGCCATTCTAATTTCCAAATTAAAATTTTTCTTCGAGTAGAGTACTGTATTTATATATTGTTTTTAAGATCACATAGTTTTGCACAATCGTCGCCGGAGTGCTAGAATGTTCTATGGTCCCCAATGGGACATAGAACATTCTAGCACTCAGTCGATGCAGTGGCTAATCGTGACCGCATCAGGGAGATAAAGTCCGGCTCAGTCAATCGTTTATACCATGTTGCCCATTTTAGAGGACTTCCACCCCAAGCGTTGGTGAGGGTCCTGTTTTACCAGTAAAACAGTTTGTTTACCAGAGTAGAAAAGCACCGTTTCACTTCCCGGGATTCCCACGGGGAGGTAGAGTACTGTAAGAAATCTTTACATTTTAGATTGTGCGGATTTCCCGAGGGCAAGATAAGTTCGTTTATCAAAATTGGACACTTCACCAAATCGTTGCTCCTCTTGAAATGACTTGAACTGTTCCCATTAAAACGTCTTTGGACAGGTTCGCACATTCTTGCCAAAATAAAATTCAAGACATCTTCAAGGAGTCTCCCGAGTTAATTTTAGGAGATTCGTATAAAAATGCCGTGGAGAATATATTACAAGCCCCGCCATTGATTACTAAATCATGTGACATATCACAGAACTAGAGGATATGGAATGAGTGTTTTTCTCATATAATATTTATGAAACGAGTCTAAGAATTTTCCGTTTTGGCGAGCCCAAACGGAAAATTCGGACGAGTTTCATAAATATTATATGAGAAAAACACTCATTTCATATTCTGTTTATCATATGACACACACACGCACAAATTAGCCACTTAGTATGACTTTTAACCCATCACCTAACTTGAGTTGCAGACGGCACTTGGAAAAAACATACTTGTATGACTAAAAATTTTTCATTTTTTGCTTCCAAAACATAGGTTATGACCCCTCATTGGAACGAGCTCGTTGAGCTCGTTCCAATGAGGGGTCATAACCTATGTTTTGGAAACAAAAAGTGAAAATATATAAAAAAAAAAAATGAAGAGCGTTTTTCTTGCAGGTAAAAGATTAATACAATATAACCCACCCTAAAAGGACAGATAATGTAAATTCTCCCAACTGAAATTACGCAAATGTGACCCAGTTGTATTTTGTTTAACCCACAAAATTGTCCAGTTTTGAAATTGGCCAATGAAATTGACGGAAGGCTTTATTTATCACTGTTTGATATGAAAACAAAATATCAAATGTTTTAAAGTGAACAAAACGGACGAGTCAAATGATAAAGTATTTTAACCCTTTGAAACGTAAAGGTCATTTTTCTGGCGCAGGATCGCGATAAGACATGGACTTCAAAAGTTGAAAAATGAATTTGTGTGGGAGACCAATCATGATTTTCAACTGCATCCTCAAGGCAGCACATTTAAAATTTTGTAAGATCTTCTCACAGGCAACAAATATAGATTACCAGTTGATGGCTCTGAACTGGAGTGGAATAAACCACTAGAGTTCAAATGGTAATATTTTTGTTGCAAACATGAGTAGCTTTTATCGTATTCTACTTGTTAACTGGCAATTTCCAGTTGCATCTTGGGATATTATTACACGCGATTTAACTCTTAACCCGCTGAGTATTTGCAGAATATTTTTCATCAAACCTTGACATTGTTGCTGTGAAACAGCCATGGCTAGATTTAATAAAAAAGTTACCTAAATTTAACTTAATCATTGGTGAAGAAATCCATTCAATTTACAGGGTGGAAATTGGATTAATATGCCCAAATTATATTTCAGTGATTAGAGAAATCCTGTTCTGGGCAGGAATATCTGCTAGTAGCATGCTAGAAGTTAAAATCAGATTCGATTCTCGCAAATGATTCTCGCAAGGAAAACGAGAATCAACTTATTCTTGCGAAATCTTCATTTGAGGTGTCATCGATTTGTAAGGTGACCTCGTTAAAGACCTGAAGAATTCTACTCGTTTGCTCTCTCATTTGGTGATGCTGACTTAGCCGAGGTGTTCAGTGAAGTCGTCTTTTGCCTGTATAGAAACTATTGCCAACGTACTGTAATTTATACCGTGATTACTTATTCTACTATATATAAAAAGCCTATGACAAATTTTAGCTTTACACAGCAACCGTGGCCAACACGTCAGCAATGGGATTTCAGTTGTTAAAATTTACACCTACAGTGGAACTACATCCAAGATGACCTTTGGTGACCACGACCTGAATGCAAACTTGTCTAGATTTATAGCTCGTCGCCTCGAGAAGAGTGGAATTGAAGCGGCACTTAAGTTTTTAAATGAGTTTACCTTATAAGATTCTAAAAATAAACAAACATGCGTTGCCTCGTGTTAATAAAGCGCCCATATCTCAAAATAGTATGATATTAAAATGAAAAAGGATCCGTGATTTACGCGTTTCTTTTTCCATTTCGTTTTGGCTATACAATTGACAGAGAATGTACCGCCCACCGGTGCTCATGCATACAGGAACAGATTCGCACGTACGTACGTTTGCTGCTGAGAAAAATCATGAAATATTAATAGCGACGATCATGGTATAAATGAAATATACCCAAACTATCTTGGTGTACCAAATGTTCACCACTCGTGGTTCACTCGTGGTGAACATTTGGTACACCAAGCTACTCGGGATATATTCTATATTTCTATCAGCAAGACCACCAAAAAGCCTGCATGTGGGAACAAGTCTTTTACTTAAACATATTAGGTCAAGAAACTCACCAGAATGGAAACAAGGTTCTCAAGGGCAAAATTCTACTAAATATATAAATTTAAGTTTTTTTCATCTACGGAATATGTGCTGGTTTCACACAAGACTAACAGTACTCTCAATTCTAAATTACATAAGAACCGAAAAGTGATTTCTGCAGGAGAAACCAAACATTCTCGAGAATAAACAAATGTTAGGGAACTTTACTGTAATTGTTAACAGCCAATCCGCATTGAATAATTCATTGACGTACTGTTTACTGATATTCCATTGCCAACAGCACAGTCGCCGTGGACTGGTCGTAATCCACGCGTGGGCAGTGGTCCACGCATGCGTTTCCCAGATAAAAAAATCGCCAAAATATTTTAATTGATGAAGCACCGAGTTTGTACCAGGTGCTTCATTTAAATATTTGGATTTTTATTCCTATATATATTAGTGCTTGGAATCTAATTTTACGTTCGTAGAAATATATTGCCCGTGGAAAGTAACCAGTCCACGACGATTGTACACGGTGGAAATAAAATTCCAGTTTTTACTATGTTCAGACACAATAAAATTCAATTTTCAAGGGGTCCTGTATTTTTTTAATGAATTCAATTTTCTGGAATTCCAAGAGGCGTGGGAACCACGAATGAAACACTTTTACTACCTTGCTTAACAGCACAAGAAATACACCAGATAACCAAGAAATACACCAGATATCCAAGCAATGCATCCATCGGTTTATGAAGGGATTTTAACTTTAGGCAACAAGACCAATCGGACTTCAAAGGAAAACTGATTGCATTTTGTAAGATATTCGCACGTAAAATTCCAAACGATGCCTTTTCAGAGAGGACACCGGTACAGCTACATTTACGATGCATCGAGTTTAACAGTTGCAATTTTAGATTATTAATTGAGCAATGTGACAAACAGGAATATCAGGGTATTCATTGATCACTTTCCGAGTTTTCATGATGGATCATTTTGACTGGCGACGAAATGCTGTATCGATTTACGCTGCAGGAATGAGTAGAGATCCACCCCTTCTAATATATTTCATGACACATCACAGTCTTAGCCCTTTACCCCACGTAACGGCCAAAACCGGCCAGCGGCATTCACAAAAATCGCCGATTAATTTTCATTATTTTTTTTTCATTTTTTGTTTCAAAAACATAGGTTACGACCCCTCTTTGGAACGAGCTTGTGTTGGACAGTTTTAAAGGCTGAGGAAGCCGGAGTAAACGAAGCGTACCACCGAAAAGTGGCTAGCAACTGGCAGATCCCCCCCCCCCCCACTCCCAAACGTACTAACTCCGCACAATCAGGGTTAGCATTGGTTAAAGACAAGTGCACCATTGACGTGCAGTTCGTCTAAGTACACAGCGGCATCATGCTCCCTCATGAGCAATCTGGATTGAGTGCCTTGCTCAAGGACATAAAGCTGCTCGTCCTGTTGGGGATCGAACCGTGGAGCTTTCAGTTTGAAGTCCAATGTACCCACTGAGCCACCGTGCTCCCAGCTCAATACAAAAGCTGCAGTATATCAGGTAATCTGTCTTCGGATTTATAGAGGTGCTCAAGCCTCAATTCAAATTCGGCAACGAACTCGACGCCGTTTTGGCTTGGAACCAGTCTTGCCATTATCTAGTCCAACGCATGTGCACCATCGACGTGCAGTACGCCTTAGCACACGGCGTCATCGTGCTCCCCATGTAGGCAACCGGGACAAAGTGCCTTGCCCAAGGAAACAACGCGGGCCGTCCCGGCCGGGGATCGAACTTGGAACCTCTAGCATAGAAGTCCAACAGTCTACCTCTGAGCCACCGGACTCCCACACTGGCTCTGAAGCCTTGAGTCAAATTTGAGAAGCTCTACGCAGTTTTAGCTTAGAACCAGTCTAGCCATTATCTATCATGTTTGGATGAACTTGTCTGTAATATTTCAGTTCATCGTTAATATTCTATAAAATGCCATAAACAATCATTTTCTTGGAATCAATGTAAGAAATATTTCAAAATCGATACTTGATTTGACCGAATATTGAATGACATTATCAAAACAATATAGACATGTATGTTTACCTAGTAATTTGGAAGACTTGTGACTGCTATTGTTTTATGATTAGGCCCTTGAAGTTCCACAAACTGTTAATATCGATGTTTTCAAGGCCACTTAAATACTTATTGTAGAGATGGGCAACAAACCGAAAAAACGAACCGATACCGATATCATGGGCACACCGAAAACCCGAACCAAACCAATCACTGAATACCGAAATGGTCTGAATTTTTAATTTTCCCACATTCACAATTTATAAGGCATTGTAGAGGCTTGATAGCAACTGAAGGGTTCATTTTCATGAGAATGGTTGATTTTATTTTCAGTTTTTTTTTACCCTTGGTGGCCTGGTCAATTGTCCTGAATTCTCACCAGACTACAACCTGTACATGTCCACCTGCTTAACAGCGATTTCTAGCCAAGTCTTGGCTGCCTTAATGGTCAACCAAGACTTTACTAGAAATCACTACCCGGGTGATTTGTTTGTCAGCAGGACCTCCTGAAGATGGCATGGTCAGCGCACATGCTCAGATTGCAAACGCTTCAAATAGGCCTTTGAAAGTTACGGTGCGTTAAGAAGGCACACAAATACTGTAGATATGTGTTCGTAAAACAAAATGAATGCCACTGTTGAACTAATTGGTCAGTGACATTTGTGGAGCTGTGGTAGAATGATACGAGAACCTATTCTGTATTTTCCCGATCTGAATTTCCCTTTAGTACTATCAGCAAACTGATGTCAGATACCGATCACCGAAGTTCGGTGATCGGTATCTGACATCAGTTTGCTGATAGTACTAAAGTGACCGAACCGATACCGAGGTATACCCCCTTAAAAATACTGATACCGATACCGAACTCAAAATTCCAATACCGTCCATATCTAACTTATTGATTGAAATATCTAACAGGAGCTCGAAGAATATCTATCTTTCAAGTAAAGGGACTGCAAATTACATCAATGGCAGTCGGC
Organism: Pictodentalium vernedei; assembly: GCA_031216915.1. NCBI lineage: Eukaryota > Metazoa > Mollusca > Scaphopoda > Dentaliida > Dentaliidae > Pictodentalium > Pictodentalium vernedei. Next base: position 106,706,688 of record CM062292.1, on the reverse strand, counting down.
GCCACGACTCCATAAAAGTGTGTCAACAGGCAACCCACAACAGCGTAAAATGTTTTCAGAATTAGACTGGTGGTCTTATTTATTGGCGTTTAAGATCACATTTCTGCACAATGGCCAAAATCGGGACCGCAACATGAAGTTTAGTCAATGGCTTATACCCACGTTGCCCATTTTCGAGGATTTTCACCTCAAGCACTGCTGACTGGGTCCTATTTTACAAGTAAAACGGCGATTGCTTACCACAGTAAAAAATAGCTGTGGCACTTCATGGGGTTCCAATGGGACATTCTTGCTTAAATAATCTGAAACGGGTTCCACTTGAAACAGGGCTGCCTGATAAAGAAACCTTTTCTCGGAGAGTCTTAAATAAACAGTTCCTGGATGGTGGCATTTCCGTACACAATATTGGCTGTAACGATTCGGTTGTTTCGTATTTGTAGGGAGATTTAGTAATAATTTTTAGTGTTTAGGTCACTTTCAGCATCTTTGGCTGTATCATGATCGCACGTAGGTATAATACTTATTGTTGTTTCGTGTCACATACATCTGCACAATGGCTAATTGTGACCGCAACATGTGGATAAAGTCAAGTTTTGTCAATCGTTTATATCCATCTTACCCATTTTAGAGGGAGGACTTCCACCTCAAGCATTAGTGACTGGATCCCATTTCACCGTTAAAAACAGTAGGCAAACTACAGTAAAGAAACAATGCATTACTTCCAAGGGTCCCCATGGGGTCCCGACATAGGAATGAAGTAAATTTTAGCCAATCGTTTATACGTATGCTTCCCACTTTAGGACTTCCACCCCAGAGGATGGTTCGGGTCCTATTCTACCAGTAAATCAACGTACCACAGTAAACAAGCACTGCTCCTTTTCGGGGGGTGAGGGTGTTCTCACGATGAAGGTTTAGTAAGTTTAACCCAACAGCCCCATGGGGCTGTTTAATCCAACACCTTTGCGGGTCCGTTTCAGTAAATAGGTAATGATCCTCTTTTTCTCCATTGCTTGCCAACTAATACAAATTTATACGCAAACATGCATGCAAACCGGATTGAAAAGGTTAGTTTGCATTCTCCGACTGGATGAACGGCATGGGAGGAGTTTCAAAACGAGTTTTAATTTTGAATCAAACGCGGATATTACAAGAAAACGCATGACCGGAACAGAAAGAGGTTAACTTATTCGTAACTACATACAAGTAGGTTCTATTGCACCCTTCCACTGCAACTTAAGCTATTGTTCTAAAACATCTTTTTTAAACTCAGAATCGGGGTTCGGTAACTTCGGCATACATCCAGTGGCACAAGAGAAAATCCTATACTTCACCAATCATCAGAAGTTCAGAAATTAAAGAGTGAATGGGTCACAATGTAGCGCTAATAAAGGAGGACTGCGCAAAGGACGTATAAACTAGATATCCAAAAAAAACTAATTTCTCAATGGCATTTTGGGGTGCAACAAAGCTAAAACTAATGAGACAACCCACTATTCCAACAACTTCACAGAAAAAGCTGCAGCAATATTTCTGTACCCAATGATTTTGCTTACGTTGTTGATGGGTGGAACTTATCTCGTGAGGTAACCTTTCAGCGAATCAGTTATCTTTCACCAGCCCTCGACTTTTTCAATGTAAAGTTTAACAGCTTCAAAAACGGGATTCAATGAATTAATTTCGCAAGAGATGAATATTAACTGTCAAATTCTGGAGATATGTATCACACGGCCACAAAGCCCCAAAGTCGTACTACATACACAATTTCTGCATAACCTTGCACCTTATCTTTACCACGATACACCGTATAAGACAAATCTCAAAACAAGTGATGTTCACAACTTGCAGATCCAGAGGAAATCAGTGACGATTTTCAACCAATCCACCCTTAGAAACCAAAAACCTGACAGTTTTTAATACACATTGCCCATCTCGTTTCGATCCCTGGTGGTAGCGGTTAAATGCTTTCCACTTCCATATAGAACAAGCAACACATTCTAACAATTGTCACGTGACCAGTACACGACAAAAGGAAATGAACTATTAAAGATGACCACCGAATGATATTCCTAGCACATTTCAGCACTATCGCGGGCTATAACTCTGAAGTGAAATTCCACAATGCGAAAGTAGAATACTATCCATTTTAAATGATCTCGTGCAATCACCATACTCCTCCACAGGGTCTATAAAAAATAAAAACAGTTCCTAGTAAACCGTGTTAAAAAAATCATTCGGCACCCAAAATACAGCATTTGGCAGAAAAATATACTGGTAGGCCCCAAAGGCTTTGAGATTTATTATTTCAATGCTTTGCCACGCCTGTCAAGTAATCAGTAGATTATTACCCCTGATGGGGGAGGGTGTGCGATGTGGAAAATCTCACCTCAGGGCTAGTTACTACGTGTCAAGTAATCTGTAGATAACAGATGCAATCGTGGCTTTTATAGGTCAACTGAATTAACAGTATCCATTTTATCCGATTCTTATAACATTTATTACTAATTTTTTATCTTGCTTAATTTTTTTTAGCCGGAAGATAAATTATTTTCTACTAGTCCATTTGGTTGAATAAAGGGGTGTAAATAATCATGAAATAATATTGTAAACGTTAACAATGGCCTTCTATTAGTTTCGTATTGTCAATGTTTTCATCATTTGTGGTCTTTTACAACTAAAATACTTAAGAGCCAGGCAATACTAAATTAAACTATTGTACTTTATAGTGCAACAAGGTGCCATCTGCAATGCTTTAGCATTGAAGGTGGAGACTTGTTGCATTCAAATGTTCACTACATAGTTAATTTATTCTCATTTACAATAATAATAATAATAACACTTTGGCCAGCCGCTGATTTGTCGCGGTTCTCGGACGAGAAGGCCATGGTTACCCCTGAACTCCCAACTGCCTCCCTATTCCCACGCTTCTCCTCTCCTCCCAACACTCGGAGACGAACTGCTTGAAGACATCCCTTGCCCCATTCTTCCCAATATCTCCGATTAGCATATTAACCCTCTCCTTTGAGTCTCCCCCTCACCACATGTCCTTCATTCTCCCATCCCACTTCCCAATTATACTCCCTGTGAATCTCATTCTTTTAGACTGATACTTTGGGCATTCTAGAAGAAAGTGCTCCAGGGTCTCCACCATGTCCAAGTTACACATCTGGCACTCCCTTTCACTGTCTTTCCCAATTTTTCCCCTCCGCTCCAGGGATCGCGACCTCAGCTTGAACAACAGTGACCCCCCAAAGGTGCCATCAAGGTACTCTTCAAAACCTGGCCTCTCTTTATCACGCAGGCCACCCAAAGAATCAATCAGATTCTATTTGGTACTAAAAAATTTCATTTAGCAACCAAAACAATTCCACTTGGCACTAATTTTGAGTGAGTGTAAATTTACACGGTTGACCAATCGATACTTTCAACCTAGAGACAAAATGCAGGTGTTTGGAAATTTTAAATTAAGTACACTACATTCAGGGTACTGTAAGGTCTCCGTTGACTTGTCACTTTTCACCATGCCCCCACGAGGGTAATCGGGATTATGTGCCTTGACCAAAGTAGATTTCCTCAAATATAAATTTAGTAGAACGTGAACGAACTAACCTTTCAACTGGAACTAACCTTTCAACACTGGAACGCCGAGCATTAACCCTTTACCTAACATGAAAAGCAGACGACACTTGCAAAAAAAATTCTCGAATAACTATTTTTTTTCATTTTTTGTCTCAAAAACATAGGTTATGACCCCTCATTGGAACGAGCTCGACGAGCTCGTTCCAATGAGGGGTCATAACCTATGTTTTTGAGACAAAAAATGAAAAAATAATTAAAATTAATAGGCGATTTTTGAGAATAGCGCTGGCCGGTTTTGGCCGTTACGTTGGGTAAAGGGTTAACATTTGCACGGTACAGAGCACCGAATTGCCTCGCGATTTCAAATCTACCGACTGTATGGATCAGACAAATAAAATACTTAGAATGTTTACCAGATTGCCGATTGTAAGTTTTGTAGTCAATTTTATCATAGTGTAAGTACTATTAGCAAATTGAATTCACTGAAAGCGTATATTCTGAAACGGTGTTCATAGAAAAGTTTGTTAAAATATGTTGCAACAGTTTTAACCTTTCGATACTCGTATATCCACAAGCTGCCACTTTTATTGCTTTGAAAAAATGGCCTCCCAGGGTATTCCTTCCGCAAAAACTAAATCCGCTGAATTTATCTTGGCGATGTCTTTGCATCATTTTTATTACTTTTCAAAGTGTGATTTACTGGGATTTCTGGGTTTGATTATAAACGATAATTTCACAAGTGAATTATGCAATCGACAGTTGGGTCATGTATCCGTGCTTTGCCGTGGGTGTAATCGGGACTTCATTGTTTTTTGGTTTTTTTACCCTTTACCTAACATGAAAAGCAGACGACACCTGCAAAAAAATTCGTGAATAACTATTTTCATTTTTGTCTCAAAAACATAGGTTATGACCCCGCATTGAAACGAACTCGACGAGATCGTTCCAATGAGGGGTCATAACCTATGTTTTAGAGACAGAAAATTAAACAATAATGAAAACTGGCGATTTTTTAGAATAACGCTGGCCGGTTTTGGCCATTATGTTAGGTAAAGGGTTAAATAACATAATTAATAATGAAAAGTAATAAACAGAAATCGCTTGACTGGACTGGTTACATGAAATACATTCGAGGAGAGGGACTATATTGTAAAACACTCGTGCGCATTCGCGCACTCGTGTTTGTTCAACGTCTCTCACCTCTCATGAATTATTTCACGTAACCAGTCCAGTCAAGCGATTACTCTCTATTTAGCTGCCTGTACGTTCGGGCAATATAAAAGACTTGTTATCTGCAACTCAAAACATTTATATGAAGCTCGTGGACACGCCGGTTCCAGGACAGGCATGTAGCGACGAAAAATTGTATTTCATTGCATACCAAGGGAGATAACCAAAACTGTTTCTAGCTGGACTGATGGGGCGCAATGGAATCTCCGACTTTCCCTTTATTTATTTATTTATTTATTTATTTATTTATTTATTTATTTATTTATTTATTGGTGTTTAAGATCATATACATATGCACAATGGCTACTCATGACCGTGACAGTTTTATGGGTGGAGGAAGCCGGAGTACCCAGAGAGAGCCACCGAGCAAGGACGAGCAGCAGCTGCCAGCTCCCCAACATCGTAACTCCGCACTGCAGCACAGGCAGGGTTAGATTGGTTGAAGACGTGCGTACCATCGACGTTCATTGCGCCTTAGTACACGGCGCCATCGTGCCCCCATGTGGACAATCGGGGTGAAGTGGACTCTCCCTTTATGTAATTTATTTGCACAGGCTGTTGACTAAGGGCTAGACTGGTCCCAGGCCCATAACGTCGCATTCGGTACAACATTTGGCAGGTGGCTTAAGGGCTTGTGCGGATACCCGCAATAGCATCCACAAAATGAATGGAACCTGCGCAAATTAAACGATTTGAAAAAGTGAAAGCCGAGATAATTGTTCAGCGAACAGGCTTCAGTGTTCAAATTGGAGTCTAGTTGTCTGTGTCTTTGTACTTTTTTCATCGGATAGATTTCCTTCCGTGGGTATACGACTGCAATTCAAGGACCCTCCGCCCGCACTACACGTCGTTATTTGGTGGTAAACCACCACTGAGTGGGACGACAACCTATGCATTTGTTTGCATGAACAGTAGAAACTTGGCTACTAACGGAAATTTGCAGTACATCGTCCACTGTGTAATGAAGTTGGTAGTCAACAGCAATTTTGCCCAATTTTTTAAGAAAGACATTTTTTAAGTATCCACGGGTCCGACAATAAACTAATCGACCTTTTGTCAGGTGGACGCGTATCTTCGCCTGCCGAACCTACCGATTTTGTTATTTATTTATTTATTTATTAGGGTTTAACGACACTTTAATAGTCAGAGTCATATCGTGGTGACAGTTTTACGGGTGGAGGAAGCCGGAGTACCCGGAGAGAACCACCGAGCAACGACGAGCAGCTGCCAGCTCCCCATCACCGTAACTCCACAATGCAGCACAGACAGGGTTATATTGGTTGAAGACATGCGCAGTATCGACGTGCAGTATGCCTTAGTACACGGCGTCATCGTGTCCCCATGTGGACAGTCGGGGTGAATTGCCCTGCCAAAGGTAAGAACGCGGGAATCCGAATCGATCGATCAGACGATCACCCATCCAAGGACTAACCGGGCTCGACGTTGCTCAACTTCGGTGATCTGACAAGAACCGGTTACTGCAACGCCACCGCGACCCTATCAATTTTGTTACAATCATATCTCTAGTTTGAATTGTTCAGCCGTTACCTGTGGATTTCCAAATGCTTTAGAAATCCGAACGTTCGATGTACCGTTGTGTTCAAAATTTATGACCCTTGGGATGTCGAGTTGGAAATCCTCTCTTGAGTGCACAAGGTGCTTCAGCATTGCAGATGGCGCATTGATGCACTCACGGGACGAAATATGATCTTCAGTAATAAAATCGCATGAATTGCGGTCAAGTCACTAGACGTATATTACAAACGGCCAGAGATAAAAATGCCACGAAATCTAGTCTAGGCCATGAAATTTCCACCTATTGGTGGTTTGAGAGTTAAAATTTCTAACCAATGAAAATATTTGCCGGGATTATTAGGGGGAGGCACCCCCTAACACACCCTGTCGCCACATTCCTGTTTTTAGTTGAATTAATAATCCCACATGGTGTTTACCGAAAATAATTTTCTCACTTTAATCTTACCTCATTGACAAGTGTAAGGTTTAACCCTTTACCTAACATGAAAAGCAGACGACCCTTGCCAAAAAAATTCTTGAATAACTAATTTTTTTCATTTTTTGTCTCAAAAACATAGGTTATGACCCCTCGTTGGAACGAGCTCAACGAGCTCGTTCCAACGAGGGGTCATAACCTATGTTTTTGAGACAAAAAATGAAAAAATAATGAAAATTAATTGGCGATTTTTGAGAATAGCGCCGGCCGGTTTTGGCCGTTACGTTGGGTAAAGGGTTAAACAGATATATAGCTTTTCTTGAAAGACATGTTTCTCCAACTGGCCAATTCGCCAACTTCCACCAGGAAATTCCAGCACACCCAAAGATCTTAAGCTGTCAACCGTACATTTCTTGTTGGTACAGTACGCAGCTGCAACGTTTTCATGTAGATATATCATTAACACATACTAGCGTATTTTTCCTCGAACTGATAGAGAAATTTATATTTATTTGTTGGTGTTTAAGGTCACATATTTTTGCACAATGGCTGATCATGACCACAACATGAGTATCAACTCAAGACCAGGTGTGAGCGTTAATAAACCATGTTGTCCATTTTAGAGAGGCACTGCTTCACTTCCCGGGGTTCTCGCGGCGATGATTTGGAAATATTTTCTTCAGCTCACTATGAACACGTAAAGAATACAGTGGTTACCCATATTGTTCAGCAGTGGTGGCTGATGGTTTGGATTTATATTTATTGGTGTTTAACGTTGCATACTTCTGCACAATGGCTCATCGTGACCACACCATGGGGATAAAGTCATGGTCAGTCAATCGTTTATACCCCATGTTGCCTATTTTAGAGGACTTGCACCCCAAGCATTAGTGACTGGGTCCTGGGGGATGTTCGATGACTAAGAGCATTCAACCGAGCAACCATTTAGTCAAGTGTCTGCCTGAATTACGACACCAGACAACTACGAGGTCGGACGACTGTCGCAAGTGTCTGTCACAGAAAAGCATTTGCCGATATTTGTATTATTGCCTTTTCGTGTAGGGGTTTCGAGCTGCCTCGATTCAGAACACTTTAAATAGCACTTTTTATAAGACATTTTGTTGCTATTTATTGGAGAGTGTCTGTGGGCATGATATTCATTTGAACGGAACATTCAAAAGAGAAGGAATTTATTTCAGCAACAGCATTTCAAGCAAGCCAAAATTTAGTCTTCGGTCAGTTATTGGTGTAAAAAGTCAGACACGACATCTATGGCTTGTTGACCACAACGATGGCATGAAGTGAAGTTTAGACAAACGTCTATATATATATATCCATATTGCCTACATTAGGACTTCCACTTAGGCGTTGGTTACCGGGACCTATTTTACCAGTAGAAACAGCTTATCACAGTAAAGCACAGCCCAATTTCTATGGGCTTCCAACAGTCTATGTGAGGGTATTGTAAAAGAGAAAGGCGTTTCATTACCTGTTGAATGAAGCTGTTTACTGGTGTTTAAGGTAACGTATTTCTGCACAATGGCTTATTTATGTTGAGGGTCACATACGTCTGCACAGTAGCTAATCATGGTCATGACAGTTTTACGGATGGAGGAAGCCGGAGTAGCCGGAGATAACCACCGAACAACGGTCAGCAACTGTCAGCTCCCCAACATACCAACTCAACACGCAGCGTCAGCATTGGTTGAAGACAGGTGCACCGTTGACGTGTAGTACGCTTTAGTATACAACGCCTCCGTGCCCCCACGTAGGCAATGGGAATGAAGTGTTTTGCGCGGTTGCCGCAGGTGGGTTTCGAACAGAGGACCTCTCGGCTTGCAGCCTGCACCTCAACCTGCTCAGCCACCCCACCCCCTGCACAATGGCTAATCATGACCATAACATTGAGATGAAGCTAAGTTTAGTCAATGATTTATACCCATGTTTCCCATTTTAGAGAGTACTTCAGACATTGGTTACCGGGTGTCCTATTCTACCAGTAACTACAGATTGTTTATCACAGTGAAGAAGCACTGCTTTACTTCCCGGGATTCCCACAGGGGAAGCTACTTACACGTGGCAATAAGCTACCCCACGTGGGCGGCTCTGCAACAGAAGCACGTCTGCTCACCAGCTTAAATCATTACCATCATATTCCATAGTACAGAATCCTTCAAGGGTTCAGCAACTATTTCAACATGAAGGTCTTATATTTTCCTGTGGAGCTCTAGTTAAACGATTTTGTAATGATGGTCAGAAAGCCGATGGTGATTTTTTTATTGTGAAAACCAACTTATTGATCGTTAAGGTCATATTTCTACATAATGTCTAATCATGATCGAACAAACCAGTAAAATAGCTTGTTCGCCACAGTAAGCAGGCATTGCATCACTTCTCGGGTTACCAGGAGAACGTAAAGACGATAAGCGTTACCAACTGATGTTAAGCTGTCACAACCCTCTCTACACAATTGGTATAATTTCTCGATAGCATCGTCTTGAAATGAAATACTTGGTTTGAAATCCAATACTTGGTTTTAATCAACCAAGAAGGCGATTTTTCTGGAAGTAAAGTAACGTAAGATTCTCAAAGGTGGTTTTATGTCAAATGCTCAGTTTGGCATCTCTTGGTCACAAAGCCCAACTACCAACGTCAAGGTAGATGAACTCAGATGGGTTTACTTTTTTTTCCAACTGATGACGTCATGCGTAGAAGTAGCCTTTAAAGCAGAAGGTCCGTACTGTACAACTCATTTGTTTTCAAGGGTGAAGTGGGGACTTTTAAAACCGACAATAGATGTTTTAATATTTTTAGTCAACCATTTACAGATTTAATGTCTAGGAATAAAATGGGGGGGGGGGGGGGGGGGAGTGATGTGTATCATAGGTTACGTTAGTTTATCATAAAATTATGAAATAGCTCATTACGAAACTATCGTTTACAACATGTCTAATCAACGCGTGGCGTCAGAAGTTATCGTTGACGTTAGATTGTGAGCGAGCTGCTTTCGCAAATAGAATTCAGGACTTATATTTCGTCTAAATTTGTGAGAAGCCATTTGGATTCTCGTGAAAATGGTTGCGAGAATCCATACCTACTATGAATGTCCCAGGATCCCATGACGCCACCATGGTTGAACCACTGTTGTATACTGATAACACATGTTAACCTTTTACCCAACACACCCTTTTTAATTTTTAAAACTAAATTTGATAATTTTTAAACAATAAATAATAAATAAATGATAAAATAATTAAATGAACAATATTTACCAATAAAATCTTACATATATGGCTGTCGTTGGAACCGGCTCAATGAGCCGGTTCCAATGACAGCCATATTTGTAAGATTTTATTGACAAAGTGTCAGGATATTTCAGGTCATGTTAGCCTTCTATTGGTTAATTTGTTGTCGCTGTGTTAGTTAAAGGGTTAAATTCTCTAATTTTTTCGCGCGAATCCTAGGAGAGGTGCAGCAAGAATCTACATGGATTCTCGCCGGTTTTATTGCGCGAATCTTTGTGCGAATCGAATCTCGGATTCTCGTCGAAATATAAGCCCTGAGAATTTAATCTTAATATTCTTCCTATATTTAAGCAGTTCATCGAATTAAAAGAGAGCGACATCAATTTATAACTGCAATTGTTTTTTGCCTCAAAACAGCTTATGCCACCTCATTAGGACGAGCTCGACGAGCTCGTTCCAATGGGGGGCAATAAGCTATTTTTCGACGCAAAAATCGAATAAAATTTAGTTAGCGATTTGTGATGAACGCCGTAACATTCGGTTATGTTTGAAGCTACAGATCCGATATTAAAAATCTCCACTTCGACATGATTTGATATGAAATTCCTGCACTTCACTAAAATAGGTCTTAGCCTCGAGAAACCTCGGCTCAGATCAATTTTTGTAAACAGTTCAGAAATTTCACATGCAGTTGTGGCTCATTGGAGATCCTCTTTTTATGCTCTGTTAATATGCCAAAGCCGACTAGTTTCACAGATGCGACCTTTGAAATGTTTTTATTCCAACCTCAGTAATGTGGATACGTGTGTGCACTCCATTCAAACATGGATGCCAGGAATGTGAATTCCAGTAGAAACTGCCATGCAAAGCATCGTCGGGTGCCACTAGCGGAAAGCGATGAAGCTTTTCATCGCTGGTTTTTAACGGAAAACCCGATAGTCTCGCGACCCTCATACCAAATCTATAGATATACCATTGTGTAGCTTGTGTTGCGCAAGCGCTGAATTTCGTTGATAGAAAAGCTGGGTAATTCTGTGAGTACATCGTCCCTTGGGAGCAACAGGGCGCCATCTGCAATGCTGAGCATTGGAGATGGCGCCTTGGTGCACTCATCGGACGATATTTTGTTGCAGCTCAAATTCAATTCGGAAACCGATTTAACGCCAGTTTAATACTAGTATGCTTGGACAACACGAGCGTGCATTGTTTGGTATGGTTTTCTTTTACTAACATCCGATGCCTTATCGTTTGTCTTTCTAGTCTAGTTTTTACTGCAGACGTTCGTTGTCGTGCCCTTTTTGGTAGGAGGGAACCAGTTCTACCGGATAAACAGTTTATCTCTTCCAATTCCAAAGTTGAAAACGCTTTAAAAGAGTTGCGATTATGAAATTGTCTGCCTGTTACGGACCTGTTGCTATCGGTGGCTCACTGAGCAGTTCCAGTCAATCAGTCGAAGCGAAAAAGCACGAGAACACTGAACAAGACCTCGTGCAAGTAAGAAAAACTTTGTAATATTTGGAGATCATATGTCTTCATTAGGGCGTTCGGTAAAGCCGAACAGCCCTCTCTTTTCAGAGTTTACTTTAAACATTTGGCCCAACTGATCTCCATTTTATGCCCGAATTGTAACTTTGAAAAATTATATCGTACATTTCCATTTACAATTTTGAGTTCATGTTTGAAATATTTTAACACATTTGAAGAGTTTGCCATAACGCTGGTCAAGCAGTATGTTCTCGAAATGTTATTACTGAAGTGTTACGGGTTTCGTGGAATGTCACCGTTTGTATACTTGTTGAATCAATTTGTCACTGGAGGAACTGATTCAACAATAATACAATAGGCAATTTTTTTTAATATAAAGCCACTTAGAGCGGCAAAGAATACTATCAGTTAACCCTTTACCTAACATGAAAAGCAGACGACACTTGCAAACAAAATTCTTGAATAACTATTTTTTTTAAATTTTTTGTCTCAAAAATATAGGTTATGACCCCTCATTGGAACGAGCTCAACGAGCTCGTTCCAATGAGGGGTCATAACCTATGTTTTTGAGACAAAAAATGAAAAAATAATTAAAATTAATTGGCGATTTTTGAGAATAGCGCTGGCCGGTTTTGGCCGTTACGTTGGGTAAAGGGTTAAAGGTGCTAGTTTCATTTACCAGGTAGTTATCTGACAGACCGTTTAGAGGGTCCAGGAGCTCCTTCCACATGCCAGTTAACAGTATTGATAAATGAACTAATGTGAACGTTTTTGCATCTAAAGTGTTAAAGGCTGCAGTAGAAAGCACAAAATACAGAACAAGGGGAGGCGTAAGTGGGGAGCGAATATAATTTTTAAATGGGCAATTTTAAGATTTGCAGTTGGGCAGCTGCTTTTGAATTTCGATCCTTCAAACGGAATTCAGTAATCTTACTATTATTTTCAATTATATTTATAACAGAAACTGGATTTGAACTGGACGATATTGTTTCAAAGCGTAATGAAAACCTTGCGGTCGTTTCCGAATGGGCAAATACATGGCTTGTTACATTTAACCTTTCAAAAACCGAAACTGTTTTACTCACCAAAAAACGTGTTAATGTAAGCAGTGTGGTAATGTTTGGTGACACGCCACTCGAAATGGAAAAGTCTTACATCCACCTCGGCCTATCTTTACAGGGGGACTTAAACTGGAATGCCCAAATTAACAGATTATGCCAAAAGGGTAACTCCAGGCTGTCTCAGTTACGAAAATTAAAGTATATTCTAGGTAGAAAAAGCCTGGAAACGTTAAACAAATCATTCATACTCCCTAACTTAGAATACGCCGATGTGGTGTGGGCCGGTGCGCCTGATTACCAACTTACGAAACTGGATAGAATCCACGCGGATGCAGCGAGAATAATATCCGGTCTAACGAGATCAACCCCGGTATCTGCTCTATTTGCAGAACTTGGTTGGGAAACCCTTGCGCAGAGACGTCATCTCCACAAAATGAAAACGTTTTTTAAAATCGTAAATAATCAGGCTACCACCACATATCTCTCTGACTTATTGCCACGGACCTTCAAGGACATTTCCACGTATAACACCCGGTCGCACACTAATTTTCAATTACCACTTACACACACGTTAACATTTAAGCGCTCATTTATCCCCTCATGTATCTCGGAATGGAATGCATTACCTCAAGAAATAAGCCAGTCGAGTTCATTGAATAACTTTATCAAATATTTTAATAGTGGCGCATGTAGACCACCTAAGTTCTTCAACAATGGCGATAGAGCCGTCACTATTATACACTGCAAGTTGCGGAATTCCTGTAGCGACCTAAATTATGATAAATACTCTAACTACATCCACGATACACCTCTGTTTGTGTGGCTACGAGACTAAAGATGCGAACCATTACTTTTTCGCCTATAATAACTATTGAAACGAAAGACTAGTCCCACAGAGAAATCTTGCGCATCTTACAATAAGATCGATCAACGTTCTTTTATGGTATTCCCAACCTACCAGAATCCGTCAACATCCACCTTTTTCGAAGTGTACAAAATTTCATTAAGGCCACGAAGATGTTTTAAGATTGGACCGTAACCAGGCAGACTAGTCTGACAACATCTTCCCAGCCAAATGTCCTATAACATGAGTGTCCATTTCCACTTCCACTTCCATTTCCTTCAGTCACGGCTTTGTGCTTCCGCATGTTTGTCCCGTATGCCCTGGCTATAGCATTGGTAACAGGGCTCCGCCTAAATCGCGGTTCCGCTGGAATCGCGATTGTGCCGTTATATGACACGTTGGCTAGATGACCAAGGCCAGCAGTGATGCAATGTGGCAGTTCACCTTTCACCTTTCTTCTCTTCTCCCTCTCACCTATCTGTTCTGACTCTTGTAAAGTCGAATACTCATCAACATTCAACTTGAAGAGTGTACATACACAATATTGTTTTAATTATTCATAAGTTTGCTTTGCCATTGCATGCACATTTAGGTAACTTTTTGTAAATATTTGTAAACATAATTTGAAATTTTCAAATGTATATTAAGGAAAGGATATTATCTAAGTGTTCGGCACTTGTTATCCAATCCATTTTGTTATAACAAATAAAATATGTTTAATAATAATAATAATAATGTTCAATTATCATCCATTGAGATTGACGCAAAATACGCCACACAAACACAAGTCAAAGTATTTATTTATTTATTGGTGATTAAGGTCACTTACTTATGCACAATGGCTAATCGTGACCGAGGCAATTTTACGGGTGGAGGAAGCCGGAGTACCTGGAGAGAACCGCCGAGCAACGACGAGCAACTGTCAGCTCCTCAACATCTTAACTCCGTTCAAGCTTCGCTCAAGAGGGTTACAGCGGTTGAAGACATGTGCACCATCGGGGTGCAGTACACCTTAGCACACGGTGTCATCCTGTCCCCGGTTAGGCAACCGGGATAAAGTGCCTTGCCCATGGACACAACGCGGGATGTCCCAGACGGGGATCGAACTCGGGACCTCTAGCATATAACTCCAAGTCCGCATGGTTTTGTGTTGCTGCAGATGAGGATTACATAGAACGGCGTATAATCGAAAAAAAAGGCACCCAGGTGGCAGCTTGATTCGGAGTCAGACTAATTTTGGGTCGAATTCGGGCTGAAATGCTGCATGTTCCAATACACATTTCTCATCATTAATTAGTTGCGTGTGGATATTATCCGTTTCCAGAATACAATACGCCAAATAACTGCATCCTACCAGTAATGCTTCAGATTATCCTGCAAGTATACGTGTTAAAAAAGAAATCTTTCCGGAGTGAATTTGCCTTTTGCTTGTTGTAGCCTACACATTTGGTCCTTCCTGAAATGATGTAACAGTGATGTGGAATGTTAAGAGATCCCGTACTTCGATTCAACACGTTATATCCTATCAAAAGTTGCGAATCGCAAAGCGTCGTATCATCAAAATGTGAACCTGGAGATTGTTTTAATTTGATAAGTTGGTTCATTCTAAAATCAGTTGAGTTAAACTCAACCCAACACAACTGGGCTCAGAGATTATGAACTCAGTAGGGTTCAACCCAAATCAACTGGGTAGAGAGCTCATGCACCCATTTGGTTTCATATTAACGCAACCCAGTCGATTTGGATTGAATTTTAACTGATTTTAGAGTGTAAGCCATCCTCAGTATTTTTACAAATATGTCTCTGATGTAATACCATATTTTATTTTCATTCGTTTTTCTTTCAAAACAAATCGTCTCCCACTCGCACTCGCCAAAAATGGTATTCCACTCCTAGCATCGTGTTCCACTCTCAGCGATGACGGACTAACGCCTCGTGAAATAACCCCCAAGTCGCCCCACTCAAGGATAAAAATCATACTTGAATCCAAACATTGACCTACATGTATTGTCTATCTGTGAATTGAATTTTGGCATATTCAAAGCCAATACCATTGATTTCAAACCGCTTTTTTTGTATTTTCTCTTGAGCGCAAACTCTTGAAAGCAAGATCTAAATACGTGCCCGTATTTCTCTCCTGTAGCAGTCTCTCCTCTTACAGCTAAAATTCCCACAGAAAGGGTAGAATACGTTATTGGCGGTATAAGTTTCGAATGGATGCTTCTGAAAATTTTGTTCACGAAAATTCACAAAAGTGTGTGAATATGTTTACAAATATTCCCGTTTACGATTGTTGTCCTGTAAATCTTAGTACAGCAGATATCAAGGGCGCCACATTTAACCCGTTACCTAACGAATCGCCCGCATCCACCCGCGTAATATGCAAATTCAACAGTTGAAAAAATATTATTTTTCCAAAAATGTCAACAAAACCATATCATGTGACCCCTCATTGGAACGAGCTCGTCGAGCTCGTTCCAACGAGGGGTCACATGATATGCTTTTGTTGACATTTTTTGAAAAATTTGAAAAAAATGTATTTAAAATAATCAATTTTGATATAGTGTGCGTTGGGTAAAAGGGTAAAAAAAACGAGTTTGGTGCAACAGAACACCATTTTATCTTTGTTTATTGGGTTTCACGACCTTTTCAACAGCCAGGGTCGCGCCGTGTTAGACAGTTTAAAGGATGGAGGAAGCAGGAATACTCGGACAGAACCACCAAGCAGCGGCAAACAACTGTCATACTCTCCAACGTACTAACCCTGACAACAGAGTTAGCAGCGATTGAAGGCAAGTACCCCGTCGACGCGCAGTACGTGTTTGTATACAGCGCCACCGTGCCCCCTCATGGGCAATTGAGATTAAGTGTCTTGCCCATGGGCACAACGCAGTTACTGTTGGTCAAGATTGAACAGTCGAACTTTCGGTTTAAAGTCCCATACTCTAATCATTGAGTCACCGCGCTCACGACCATTGTCATTTTACAAAGATTTAAGGAGATAGTATATCAGTGGCGTAGATAGCTTTCTCTGGAGTTAGTATTAGGCAAGAGAAATTGGTAATGCAAATCATCGCTGGGTGCCACCTTGCTCATGTTTATCTGTAATCTATTGCCTTGACCGCCTTGGGGCCCCTCCGTATTAACCCTTTACCCAACGCAGACGATACCAAAATTTATTATTTTAAATATAATTTTTTCAAATTTTTCAAAAAATTTCAACAAAACCATATCATGTGGCCCCTCGTTGGAACGAGCTCGTCGAGCTCGTTCCAACGAGGGGTCACATGATATGGTTTTGTTGAAATTTTTTAAAAAATAATATTTTTTCAACGACTGAATTTGCATATTACGCGGGCGGATGCGGCCGATTCGTTGGGTAAAGGGTTAATCTTCTCATTCTGGTATGAACACATTGTTGCGTAAAGCAAACGCTGCAGTCCGTGAGTACCAGTAGCAACTTAATCCTATATTCCTAAAGGATTGTGATTTATTTATTTATTTAATTTATTTATTTATTGGTGTTTATGGGCAGAGATTTCTGCACAATGGCTAATCATGACCACGACAGTTTTACGGGTGGATGAAGCCGGAGTACCCGGAGAGAAGCACCGAGCAACAGCGAGAAACTGTTAGCTCCCCAACATACTAACTCCACACAAGCAGGATTAGCATTGGTTGAAGACAGGTGCAGCATAGACGTGCAGTACGCCTTAGTACACAACGTCACCGTGCCCCACGCGGGTTATGGGGGTGAAGTGTCTTGCCCAATGACACAACGCGGCTGCGATTCGAACCGAGGACCTTTTGGCTTGCAGCCTGCACCTCTACCAACTGAGCCACCGCGCCTCCAAAGGACTCTGATATCAAATTATTAATAAAACATCCCACAAGATAGACACTCCTATTTCCACGTGTTTAGTAGTGTATGAAACGATCACATTTATAGCGTCCGAGTTTACCCAACCCACTCATATCACAATTTGTTTCACATTTTGAAAAGAAAGAAAAAAAATATTTTAAATCGTATCCGTGAGCACGTTCCATTGAGGGTTCACAAGATATGCTTTTGGGATTTTTTTTTTTTTTTTTCAACTGCTCATTTTGTAAATTGTGGATGCGATCCACTCGAGAGGTAAAGGGTTAAAAGGCTTAAGCTAGGATATCCCCGCCCAACCTAACAGTAGTGGTTAGAGCACTGGACGTCGAACCGAAAGGTCCACGGGTCGATCCTGACAGCGGTAATGACATTGCGTCCATTAGCAAGACATTTAATCCCGATTGTCCACGTGGGGTTTCGGTGGCGATGTGTACTGTGCCGTACTGTACATCGATCGGGCACTTGTCTTCAACCATTGCTAACCCACATGCGGAGTTGGTGCGTTGGGGAGCCTGACAGCTGCTCGTCGCTGCTCGAGTGTTTTGTCCTGATAATCCGGCGTCCTACATCCGTAAAAGTGTCCGAAAGGAAGTGACCCTGCCTGTAGAAAGTGCCTCTACCACCCCCACCCTCTATAAAAAGAAAAGAAAACTGGAACAGCTATTGAAAAATGGATCTATAAAATAGCTCACCTTCTTGATTGCAACTGCCAACTAACAGTTGTCTCCATCCTTTTTAGTTGTTTGTTCATCGAGCAAACATTACTGCACAAGAGATTTTCCAACAGTTCATCAGATTTTCTGACAACATTTTAGATGAGGGGGGGAGGGGCTTGCCCACAAGCCACTCCCTTTCACGGTATCTGTACCGCTTCATTTTATGAAGTGAATATATATACGATAACTGGTTTGTTTATATTAGTTTTATAAAGTCAAGCCGATGGAAGAAACAGCGATCACCTGCCCGAAAAAATTGTAAAAGATCGCACACTGAGGGCTGAATGGTGAATTCATACTCTGCATCAGTAGCGATGGGAGGTCATTAGCACGGACTTACATATAAAAATTCCAACATATGTCCAACATGATAAGGATGAATTCGAAAAACAAATAAAACGGAAAAATACACCAAAATACAACATATTTATTTATTTATTTATTTATTTATTTATTTATTTATGTAATCGGTCGGTCGGTCGGTTAGTTAGTTAATTATTGGGATTTAATGACACTTTCGACAGGCAGGGTCACCTCGTGTAGGGCGGTTTACGAGTGCCGGAAGCTGGAGTACCCGGAAGAACCACAGAGCAACTGTCAGACTCCCAAACGTACTAAATTCACACAAGCAGGGTTAGCATTGGTTGAGGACCATCGACGTGCATGCAGTACGTCTTAGTATACAGCACTACGTGGGCAATCGGGATTAAGTGCCTTGTTTAAGGACACAACGCAGTTGACCATGGCGGAAATCGACTCGTGGATCTTTAGATTTGAGTGCAATGCCGTAACCACCGAACCACCGTGCACCCAAAATACAATATAAAACAACGATAAAATCGAAACACACTTTTCATTCCACTTGATTTTCGAGATAAAAGATTATTAACATTTTAACTTACACAACTAGAACAAAATACACTTTTTTCAGATAACTCAATTTTTTTTTCGAAGGATAGTTTATAACCCATCATTGACCCTCTGTTCAACGAATCAGCCACATCCGATCGCCTTATATATATTTATTTATTTATTTATTAGGGTTTAACGACCCTTTAACATATCGTGTCGGTGACAGTTCTACGGGTGGAGGAAGCCAGAGTAACCGGAGAGAACCCGGAGAGAACCACCGAGCAACGACCAGCAGCTGCCAGCTCCCCAACATCGTAACTCCGCACTGCAGCACAGGTAGGGTTAGATTGGTTGAAGACATGCGCGCCATCGACGTGCAGTACACATTAGTACTCGGCGTCATCGTGCCCACTTGTGAACATTCGGGGTTAAGTACCTTGCCCAAGGACACAACGTGGGAGTTTGATCGCCCAGACGGTCACCCATCCAAGGACTAACCGGGCTCGATGTTGCTTAACTTCGGTTGAAATTCTTCGAAAAAAAAAATTTGATATCGCCGATCGAAAGGTTAAAATTAGCTTGTTCCAGTGAGGAGTCAAAAGTTATGTGTTGGAGCAAAAATTCCTGATAGAAAAATTGAAAATTTTCTTTTCGACACAAATGTTTATAAAAAACTGTCACATCTCCCCGTATCCAAATCAAACCTTAGATATTCAATTCAACTCTTGTTTACTCAAACCAGTATTATGGAAAGTGGGGTATTAATATGTTCAACGTCAGCAGCATAGCCAAAGGGGGACTGGGGGTACAAGTCCCCCACTTTTCCAGAGGAATCTAAACCTTGTTAACATTTTCATTTCTGAATCTCTAAACCTTATTCATATACTTCCAATCTGATAATTCTTGGGTAATTTTGCTATGCAATTCCTACACTTTCAGGGTACGCAAGGTTTCAAAAAGTTCCCAGAGTGCTCCATTTGGCATGAGAATTGATCTTTTCCCGGGGAAAAACTTTGACTTTTACTTGGGCACTCGAATACCGTTTTTTTTATCTTACAATCGGCATCATCTGATTAATAAATAATTAATAAATAATAATTAATAATAATTAATTAATAGTTCGTTGTATATTTGTCTACATTCTTGACTTATCCCCAGTATATTGTAAGATAAAATGATTATTACCATTATGTGGATGTACAAAATATGTATCTGAGTCTCGCTTCGGGTTCCATGGGTAGATCACGACTCGTCTTCGACTCGTCGTGATCTGCCCTTAGAACCCGGAGCTCGACTCGGATACATATTATTTTGTACATCCACATAATGGTAATAATCTCTATTTCTCGAATCGAATTTTCGAATCCAGTCTTCGAAAAAATAAGAAATGAACAGGAGGAATTTATTTGACTGCAATGATATTTTTGTTTTATTATGCATGTCAAAATTGGGCCTGCGAATCTGAAATTTCGAGTCCGGAATCGAATCTGAAGGCAGAGAATTTCGAATCAGATCTCGAGTCTACACTCATGGTTTTTCAAATTGTAAACGGAGCTCCTTCTTACAGCCGTAAATATTGCAAGTCCCCCACTCAGGTATTGCATTCAACGAGGGGGCACGGTGGCTCAGTGGTTACGGCATTGGACTTCAAACCAAAAAGTCGATGGTTCGATCCCCGATATGGGTAACTGTGTTGTATTCTTGCACAAGGCACTTATTGCCGATTTCCTTCGTGGGAGCGCGGTCGCTCTGTGTACTAAGGCGTACTTAACGTCGATGGTACACTTGTCTTCAACCAGTGCAAACCCTGCTTGTGTGGAGTTAGTACGTTGGGGAGTCTAGCAGTTGCGCGCCATTGGTCGGTGGTTCTCTCCGGCTAATCCAGCTTACCCCACCCGTAAAACTCTCCGATACGAGGCGACCCCTGGCTGTCGAAAATGTCGTTAAACCCCAATATATAACTAAATAAATTGCATTGAACGGCGGCTGGTCTGTTTGAGCAAGTCAACAAAGAGTAGGACGAATTCAAAGTAGTTTCGGAGGCGGAACCTCCTTGAACTCTTCTTCTGGTACCAGGACTCATGTACTGGAAGGGGGTGGGGGGGGGGGGGTGTACTGTACATAAGACCTGATAATAGAACAAGAATTCAAGTGGAGACACTCCGTGGGGTTTGAGAATATTTCATCGATTCGAAAATTCCCAAACGGCCCGAGAGGAGTCGAATCGAATCGAATCATCGGAACGTTTTCGAATCGAATATCGAAACATCGTAAGGCACTCGTGGAGGCACGATGGAGCAGTGTGCACGATGACGCCGAGTCTAATGCGCTCTGCACGCTGACGGCGTGCTCCACCGTGCCTCCACGAGTGCCTTACGATGCTTCGATTCGAAAACGTTCTGATGATTCGATTCGATTCGACTGCACGTTGACGATGCTCTTGTCTTCATCCAATGCTAACCCGTTCTGTACGGACGGAGTTGATTCATTGGGGAGTCTGACAGTTTCTCGCCGTTGCTCGGTGGTTCTCTCCGGGTACTCTGGCTGCCCTCACCCGTAAAACTGTCCGACACGAAGTGACCTTGGCTGTCGAAAGTGTCGTTGAACCGCAATAGATAAATAAATGAATAGATCGCACGTCGCACAGAACTTAGTTTTACTTATGTGGAGTACTCATATTTTAACAATCCACTGGGCAAAATGAAGTGGGTGAATACTGTTTTGCCACCCCTATTCCCACGTCATTTGGCCTGGTCACACCCCTGTTCAACAGATGAAATGAAACAAAGAGGACAGATGTGTTTCCCGGTGTAATATCACAGCCGGAGAGGTGTCACGAAGCACAAAATTAACAGGATAGTGAAATCTCATCCAATTCCAAGCTAATCCGAACTTCATGTCTATTTTACTGTTTGTTTTTTTTTTTGAGTTGTGGGTAGGGTGGGGGTACGGTTAAGTACCGATGCTAAATCCAAGACTGAACGAGCTGAGCCATGCTTCCCGAAAAAAGACCACGGGAGACTATTGGTGTGTTTTGAAGGAATATAAATTAAATTAAAAAAACCGACTATTTTTTATCTATTGAATAAACAGAAAAATGTATCTTTTTATAAAATTTCTTGTCAATTGGTAGCTCAGAGGTTTCAGATTTCTCAGATGCATGGTCATGGAGCTCAGCACGAAAATTCACATTTTCCCTGTGAAAACAAATCGCCGCAAGTCTTAAGATGACTGTCATTGGCTGCACCTTTTGCACGGACTATTTGTCATTCAATGTTGGAAACATGCTTCTGAATATTATTTGGCGGTTCTGAAAGATGAAGACATGTTCAACTGTTGTTTACTGCTACCATGTGTAGGTGAGTTCTGAAAATATGTTTTAATTAAATTTTAGTTTACTCCTCTGAAGAAAAGTACTTTTGCTTTGTGTAATAGAAAATAAATATGAATTGAAAATTAAAAAAAAAAATGATAAATTCTCGGATACTGTCTCCTCATTACCCCGAAAGGTACGTGTTGCACATTGGTTTAGCAACTAGTCACCCGAGTTTCAATGTGTTCTATGTGCCCAGTGGCACACAGAATACATTGGAACTCGGGGGGCGAACTGGAAAACACGGGAAATGATTCGAATTAGTAAAAAAATATTTCTTCAGTGAATCATGAAAATTTTATAAATAGTGAAAAAAACCCAAACAACCCCCACCTTTCCAAAAAAGGCAAAACAAAACACCCCAAATATGTCCGAGATAAAAATGAGATGAAATGCTCTCAAACCCCAAATGTTTCCATACCGTTCGTGAAGAATGGATATCTTTTGAAACACGCTATAGGCACATTATTTAAGGGCCTATATAAGTAATGGAATTTTGGGTAAAGCTGAAGAATAGGGGACTTTTCCTTTTATGTAAAAACAACAAATTTTTCTCACCTTTTTTCTACATTTTCCTATTATTAGTCATGTTTTCGATAAAAAATGACCGAAAGATATTCACTTTTGACTGCGATTAGAGATAATTTAAACCCTTTCAATGTTACGGTGCCAGAGATTCTTCTGCATTCTTGCCATTTTGAAGTGTGCGTTTACATAATTGTTTTTTTTCTCTTTGGCTGGCGATTGTAGGTCTAGGGTCAGTGTAGTGAGGGTTAGTTATCTTACCGGTAAGCTAACCCTACTCCTCACTACACTGACCCGAGACCATGTCGGGAACAGAACAAACAAGAGTACCAAAAACAAACAATACACAGAGCAGACGCCGAAAAACACAAAAAACATGGAGGAAAGATGAATGTGAATGTCACAAATCGCACAGGTAAAAACAATTGTTGAGCGGTTATAATTGCCAGTAAAAGTGAATATCTTTCGGTCATTTTATCGAAAACATGACTAGTAATAAGAAAATACAGAAAAAGGTGAGAAAAATGCGTTGTTTTTACGTAAATGGAAAAGTCCCCTATTCAGCTTTACCGAATTTTGTTTATTTTGAAAATTCTCACCTCTGATATTCCTTGAATTCAAATTAAATATACACAAAATGTACATCAAAATGAAGGCTGGGCTACATAGAACACGAAACACATGTATAATCAACGCATAGAGTCGACTGTAGGCACCACTGGTTCCTGGAAGTCTGCTGCCGTATTCGCACCAGAACTGATAATTTAATAATATTTCACGAAAACAACTTGTGGCCAAATGTGCTTTACATATCCAAGAACAAAGCTAAGGGATCAAAATTCTTCACAACACGGCGACAGAGCTACATTGGGGAAAATTCCAAAGCCTTTGCTTTTGTTTACGTATGATTCTACTTTCGATTTCCGGTTGACGTCATCCGACAGAAAAAGCATGTAAAAACAACGCCGTCTAAAATCAAATAATGAAAAAGATCGCCTTCATACAGTATACTGTTATTAGATAGAGATTGTACAGTTGCCATATTCAGTGCAAGGTATCATGATACCTGCTGAAATTTCTTAGAATTACGATTTTGTTTTTGGATGGAAATTCGTGGTAACGAGTGATTTGCGCATGTCTGTCGAGCATGGAAACCATTTTCAATAAAAAATGCAGACAGTGTTGTCCTTTTCCAAAATGCAATCCTATCGCTGTATTCGAAAGTGTTTTGAATGCCTAGCTTTGTTCTTGGATATATGAAGCACATTTGGCCACAAGTTGTTTTCGTGAAATATTAAATTATCAGTTCTGGTGCGAATACGGTAGCAGACTTCCAGGAACCAGTGGTGCCTACAGTCGACTCTATGAGTTGATTACATATGTGTTTCGTGTTCTATACATCCCAACCTTCATTTTGATGTATAATTTGTGTATATTTAATCAGAATTTAAGGAATACGAGAGGTGAGAATTTCAAAATAAACAAAATTCCATTACTTATATAGGCCCTTAATTCGTAAACAAAAGCAAAGGTTTTGGAATTTACCCCCATGCAGCTCTGTCGCCGTGTTTTGAAGAATTTTGATCCCCTATCTTTGTTCTTGGATATGTAAAGCACATCTGGCCACGAGTTGTTTTCGTAAATTAAGGGCCTATATAAGTAATGAAATTTTGGTTATTTTGAAAATTCTCACCTCTGATATTCCTTCAATTCGAATTACATTTTCACAAAATGTACATCAAAATGAAGGTTGGGATGTATAGAACACGAAACACATACGTAATCAACTCATTGAGTCGACTGTTGGCACCACTGGTTCCTGGAAGTCTGCTGCCGTATTCGCACCAGAACTGATAATTTAATAATATTCCACGAAAACAACGTGTGGCCAAATGTGCTTTATATATCCAAGAACAAAGCTAGAGGATAAAAATTCTTCAAAACACGGCGACAGAGCTACATTGAGGAAAATTCCAAAGCCTTTGCTTTTGTTTACGTCTGAGTCTACTTTCGATTTCCGGCCGACGTCATCGGACAGAAAAAGCATGTAAAAACAACTCCGTCTAAAATCAAATAATGAAAAAGATCGCCTTCATACAGTATACTGTTATTAGATATAGATTGCACAGTTGCCATATTCAGTGCAAGGTATCATGATACCTGTTGATATTTCTTAGAATTACGATTTTGTTTTTGGATGGAAATTCGTGGTAACGAGTGATTTGCGCATGTCTGTCGAGCATGGAAACCATCTTCAATAAAAAATGCAGACAGTGATGTCCTTTTCCAAAATGCAGTCCTACCGCTGTATTCGAAAGTGTTTTGAATGCCTAGCTTTGTTCTTGGATATATGAAGCACATTTGGCCACAAGTTCTGATGAAATATTATTTTATTATCAGTTCTGGTGCGAATACGGTAGCAGACTTCCAGGAACCAGTGGTGCCTACAGTCGACTCTATGAGTTGATTACATATGTGTTTCGTGTTCTATACATCCCAACCTTCATTTTGATGTATAATTTGTGTATATTTAATCTGAATTTAAGGAATTTGAGTGGTGAGAATTTCAAAATAAACAAAATTCCATTACTTATATAGGCCCTTAAATTATCAGTTCTGGTGCGAATACGGCAGCAGACTTCCAGGAACCAGTGGTGCCTACAGTCGACTCTGTGAGTTGAGATTACACATGTGTTTCGTGTTCTATACATCGCAATCTTGATTTTGATATATATTTTGTGTATATTTAATTTGAATTGAAGGAATATCAGAGGTGTGAATTTTCAAAATAAACAAAATTTCATTACTTATATATAGCTCCTTAACTATCCCGGAGAATGGAGCCGTGTTTGTTGCAAATACATTTTACTGGTGGAATAGAACCTGGTCACCAACGCCTGGAATGTACATCCTCTCACGCGCGTAACACTGATAAACAATTCGTCTCCCGAGTTCCAATGTGTTGTGTGTCAGAAGGCAAATAGAACACATTGGAACTCGGTGAACGAATTGTCTACACTTGATTTCATACCCGTTTTGTGGATCTTGGTGTTGTCAGATGCTAAAACTAAAACAAAAAACAAGTATTCCCGAGGGAACACCGCGAAGTGGAGCAGTGCTTGTTTACTGCGAAAAGCAAGATCTGCTGTACTGATAAAGTAGTAACCGGAACCAACGTCTGAAGTGGGTAGCATAACTGTAAACGATTGTCTGGATAAACCTACGATGCGGTCATGATATAGCCATAGACGGCGGAAGCATCTTAAATACAATTTTTAAATGTCTTGGAAAATTCCCAAAACCAGTAGACTCAAACATGAGCCGATATTTTCTGAAGCGTAGCTTTGGTCCCACTGGTACGAATTTGTGTTCGTTCCAGCAAGGGGTCATAAGCCAAGTTTTTGTATGGGGATGGGGGCGAAAAAGAAAATTGTTTTATCTTGACGGGTAGGTCGAATGTTAATTTGAAATGCACAAATTAGTCTTCAGCTAATAAACTGAGCCGTGATCCTTGAGCCGAAAGCTTCATGCTTGATTTCGAGAAAATCCCTTTCGTAATATCGTAAGTCCGTCATAAATCTGACTTCACGGTGAGTGATAAAGAGCATGTTTGACGCAGATTCAGTTTCAAAAATTTGTTAAAACAAAACGCCACGTAGTTCATAATTTCATTAGGTGCACGGACAACTCGGATTTGTCATTCTGCGTTGCAACCACGGCGCTGAAAATCCTTTGGCGGTCTCCAGTTTGAAGACCACCTGATGCCACTACCTGTTAAGGTTAAGTGAAAATAGTTTTTTTTCGAGAAGTTTTTGGGTTTTCTTGAATACTTTCTGTATTTGGATAGGAAACCGCTAAATAATTTAGTCACCTTATTAGGAAACGCGAAGGTTCTTGGCCACCTGTTAGTGCCTTTTTTAGCAGGTGCAAGACTTGGGAGGGGAAAACTATTTTGAAATAGTTCTGGTTTATTTCGAGTAAAGTAATGGAAAAGAACTAGTCGACTGCCTCAATAATTTGTGACATCTCGGAGATTATAGCCCCCACACCCTTCCCCCTCCCAAAAAAATATTCGAAAGGTTAACTTGTGCAACCACCATCCGGGTTCCCCAACTCATGGAAAATTAAACCGGAGCTAAATATTTTAAACTGTTGCTTTCAAAACATGGGTTATGGCACCTGATTGGAAGAAGCTCGTTCCAGTGATTGATTGATGACAAGCTGTTGAAGCAAAATGAAACTTCAGCCCTAGTTATAAAATTTCATACAATGCTGTCATTTTGTTTTGTAAAATTAAAACTCGGTAACTTACATCTAATAGCTCAATCATGGTTTATGAACTGAAACACATGTGGGAATCCCCGGCAGTGAAGCAGTGCTTGTTTACTGTGGTAAAGATTGTTTTACTGGTAGAATAGGACAATCATCAATGCTTGGGGTGGAAGTCCTCTAAAATGGGTATAAATGATTGAATAAACTTGACTTTATCTCCATGTTAGTCACGATTAGCCATTGTGCGGAAGTGTGATCTTAAACACCAATAAACTGAAAGCCTAATTATGCTTGCTATTCTGATATATTCTACATACAGTAAATAAGATGGTAATGCCAATTTACTGCGTATATTTTTCTTCCCTTGAGTGCAACAAGGAGCCATCTGCAATGCCAAAGCATTACAGATTTATCAATTTGTACCCAAGAAACGATATATGATAGAAAGAGTTTGTAGCGGGTTTAATCTCCATCACGCGGCGCCGGGATTTCAATAAAGTGTCCCGATTTCCCAAACATCAAACTAGTTTCTGAAAGAGATGAGTAAATTGTCAGCTAATGGACCAGTTACCTCGTGGTCCTTCAGCTGAACTTTTTGCTGACGCTTTGTTTTTGTTTCCAAAGAAAACAATGTATATCCATCCGGCGGGAAGCTAAAATCCGTTATGCCACCATGCAGATTGCAAAATATTAATTTCAAGCTGCCGACTTTTCCTTATAATGTAAGGAGGAAATTTACGAATTCAATCTTGTTTACACTTGAAACAAATAAAATAAAAACAGTCGAACCTCGTCAAAAATATAGCTTGTCCTTGCCCCTAGGAATCTAGGGAAGTGAAGTACTTGTTTACTTTGGTAAACATGCTGTTTTACTGCTCAAATAGTACCCGGTAACGAATACCTGGGGTTGTGGTCCTCTAAAATGGGCAACAGGCTTATGAACGATTGGTTGGACTTGAATTTATATCAATGTTGTGGACAAGGTTAGCCACTGTGCAGAAATATGTAACATTAAACACCAATAAATATACTACTCAGTTTGCTAAACACCACGTATTTTGGCACATCATTGTGAAATTTGCTTGTGACATATTTGCGATATATTTGGTGGATATGATTGAGGAATGTTTTGAAATGGACCCCAGTGTTTTCATGAGCTCTCTCGACTGGCAGACTGTTCGTGGCAGACTGTTCGTGGTACCGAAAGCATGTACCCCTTGATTTTCATGTTTTCTGTACTGTCTACATGTACACGACATGTGTAGTGTATTCAATCTTTTTAACACAAACCCTTGTGATTTAATGACTGAATATGGCGAATGCAAATGTACGAATACATTTGTCTGAAGCAGAAATGTGGCGGGATGTTGGGATGGTGGAGCAAGGGGCTCCGCATCGTCAGGTTGGAGAAGCCCTCGGTGTGCACCATACGCTGATCGCCAGAGCCAGCGGAATATTTCAGCAGTATGGCACACCAGTAAGACGGCATGGTGGTGGCAGAGACAGGTCAACATTTGCAGCTGAAGACCTGTTTTTGATCATTTAGGCCCGTAGGACCTGGTTTACAACAGGAACCCAGCTTCGCAGTGTCCTTCCGAGTGCATTCGGGGTAAATGTTTCGTCGCAGACTACATGTATCTGGGCAAGGTTGCACGAAGGTGGTCGCCGATCGAGAAGACCATGTATTCGCATTCCGCTGTCCCAGAACCACCCCCAGACACGATATGAATGGGCGATTGACCGTTGGCTGTTCCAGAGAAGATTGGCAACCTTTCCTTCTTACAGATGAGTCAAGGTACTGCCTAGACTACACCGGTAGGCGTTCTAGGGTATGGAGAAGACCAGGAGAGCGATTCCATGCAGCAAACATTGCTGGACATGACCGCCATGGTGGAGGGTCAATCATGGTATGGGGCGACATCAGCTGGGATGGACGTACTGCGTTCTGTGTCCTTGATCCTGGTATACTGACTGCAAAGCGGTATATTGATGCGATTTTGGATGCCCACGTCAGATTGTATGCAGATGCAGAGGGTGATAGATTCATTATGATGGACGATAATGCCCGTCCTCATGTTGCCTATGCTGTCAGGGAGTACCGGCAGGGGGAGGGGATTGAGCGTATGCATTGGCCAGCAAGATCCCCTGACCACAATCCAATCGAACATGTTTGGAATGAGTTGCAGCTTGAAATTTCAGTCCGTCCAGTCAAGCAAAGATGTGTCGAGAAGCTTGGTGCCATGGTGGTCCAAGAATGGAACAGCATCCCACAAATGACCATCAGTAGCCTGATTGAGAGCATGAGAAGGCGTTGTCAAACTGTAATTAAGAGTAATGGGTCTCGTACTCGATATTGAACCCATAACCAGTTCGCTCCGTCAACTTTTTGGCAAATTTGAAAAAAATTTCTCTTACCAATAATATCCATTTTCCATTGTTATCGTATTCAAAAGCTAAAAAATGTCAAACACAAACAAAATCTTAATTTCTGTACTTAAACCATTGAAGATATAATTAAATAAAAAATATATACACTTTTCAAAACATTTAAACTGAAACGTAGAACAGGTTGTTGGGTATACTTGGTGCTTGGCAAACTTTTAGTATAAAATTTAGTATTAATCTAAATTCAGTGTTAATCGGGTTAAAAAGAGAAGTAGAATGGCGGTTTTTCGCTTCGTTGGATAAAGGGTTGAACCAGTATCATATATTCAAAGAATACAAATTCCACTGAATCATATCAATGAAGGTGATTCCTCCACAATGTAACGGCCCGAATGTAAATAAGAATCTCATGAAAATTCGTATTACCGACGGTTATATTGGATTACTTCATTCACGATATGTGGGGTAGTGCTTGGTTACTGTTATAAACAGCGCATTTTTCAGTGGGGACCACATTAAATGGACTTGGTGGAGCATTACTTGTTTACTGTGGTGGAAAAGGTTTACATTACTCGTATAACAGCATGAGCTGACGTCTTGTGCAGAGTCCTCTAAAATTGCCTCGAGTTGTATCGAGTGGCTAAACTTCACTGTTCTTTAGGGGTGCAATATAGCCATTGATGATGGAAGTGGTCCAAAACAGAATTCTATTGTCCCCTACCGTGGGAGCCCCGTGGAAATGAACCAGTTCTTTTTCACTGGGGTAACCAAGCTCTTTTTACTGGTAAAATAATACCCAGTAATCAACGCCTGGGGTGAAAGTCCTCAAGTGGCAGTTTAGGCATGAACGATTGGCTAAACTCTACTTCATACCTGTGTTGCGATCACGATTTATCTACAGCTGACTTTGACCATAAAAAAAACAACTTCTTACAATAGGACTAACGCTTGTGGTGCAAATGAATGACTGCAATTGACTGTGTATCCGGCTTGTACTGTTGAGGTTGAGGTAGCCAAAGATGCTGAAATAGAATAATAAAGTGACCCTTAAGCACGCCAGAAAATAAGCACTCATCTGCAAAATGAGGTCCCCAGAGTGTGAATTTAGTCATGCAGGGTAGCACCACTAAATTTACCCTTGAACATCAATCTGAATCGGGGTCTCAAAACTAAACAGAAAGAGGAATCCAGAGGATAGGATAAATTGGCCCACTGTATGGGAAAGCATCGTCAAATTCACCCTCTGGGCTCCTCATTCTGCAAATGTCAGACTGCTTATTTTCAGGTCTGCCCTTAAGGCCCGTTATATACGTCGTACTACCGTCGCGTCAAATTCAATTAATTCCAATTAACAGACCTGGCATAAAAAAGAGGATGGCTAAAAATTGCCCTCCTAAATCCTGCCAGGAGGGAAAATGCTCTCGCCAGGATACACACCATCACTTGAGTTCCATTCTGTTCTATCTCCCAGTAGGGGAGATGGAGAATGGAACTAGGATGACAACATGCTTTATGAAGTCTTCTTGCTTCATACAGTAAGTGTAAGAGTAACAAGATTGACGACCACATCTATCCCTAGCAGTATTTCTAGGGTGATGTGAACAGAATCTTGAGGTAGAATTTTACTTTCTCCAACAATGTTCAAATATTCTACATCTAGCTGGAGGCATTACCAGGGAGTCTCATACCACCAGCACCATGAGTGTGACAATGTTTGAACATGGAGGCCAGTGGTGCAGTTGAGTTTTATTTTTGAGCAAATTATGTATTCCTTGTCATGGATAAAGTGAGCCGCAGAAATTGTGCACATAAAATAGTACTGCAACGCATTTGATGTTTAATTAGCTAGATGAAGGAGGGCTAAAAATAGACCTTCTAAAAAAAATTGAAAGGGCTCTAGGGCAGCCATCCAGCCCTCGAGAATACCAGAACCGATTAATCAGACAAATGTTCGTGTCAGCCAGACGAATTTTATTCCCGAACAGGTATTAGATCAGTGTTGGTAAGAGGACGCATGACCGTCGACTCGAATTGAATGCAAATAAAATATATTAATCTGGAAAACACCGAATGTTGTGACGTAATTTAGTTTTCAATAACGTTCACGGTGGAATTGAATTAGAATCGACTGATGCGTCGTCTATAACCAATATTGTTCTAATTCGAATTCGGAATTTTTTGTTTTGGGGTAGGGGGAGGGAGGCAGCCAACTAAGCTATACAGACACTACTCGGCAATTTTTTAAAACATTATGCGTCAGGTTACCACAGTAAAGCACTATATATTGAAAAATATACCTGTATATGCAGGTCAAACTATATAAACCTTATATGAAAGAAAATCTCCAAATGAATTCAAAGCGACGATGGAGCGTCCGTATAAATAAAATTAATCATAGTGTGAAATATTCTTGTGTACAGTTAAGATATGTGTAGATATAACAAGATTTTTATACTCACATTGAGTTCAACTGAGTTGGAGGTCGTGTTATTTGAATTCGACTCGACCCTAGTGCGTCCGCATATAACAAATGAAGATTTGACGGATTTAAGACTAATCTAATTAACCCTTTCGACAATGGTGGTGTCTTAGAAGCCAGTTAAATGGCAGAAATTGGAGGAAGAGTCCATATCCATTATTTGGGGGTAGAGCAATTAATATTTTCAATGTGCAGCCTTCAGGCTGCACGTTGAAAATATTAATTGTTCTACCATACACGTTCACTTAGTAGCCATCCTACTTAATGAAATTATGATGTATCGTGTTCCTAGACCGGAAAAGCCTATGGTGTTGAAAGAGTTAAATTGTATTCGAGTTGACGACAGTGCGACAAGACGTATATACACAGAACGACACACGTGTGAATGGGTTAATCGATATGGCACGAGTGCCAGCGCTGAAGGATAAAACGAGAGGCTGCAGGCCTCGAGTTTTATCCTTTGGCGATGACACAAGTGATTCTCGGCCATTTTTTTTTTCCAAATTAGTAAGGGAGGGTTTTATTTTTAATTTTTATTTTCTGGCTGCCTTTTAACACACAGAAATAAAGTGCATATTTACACAAATTCATTTTTAATTTGAAAAATAAAACATTTTTCTAAACGTTCAATGCTCTTCATATCTTGGAAATAAAAGTATTTAATCTATGGGGTGAAATTTTCAGTTTTTGGAAGGGTGCCTAAGCCAAAATTGTAACAAGGCAAACATACTGGAGACGCAAGTAAATATGCATCAATCAAAAAATGTAAACAGCTTCGGGTCTCCGAGTTTGTACTAATATTGGAAGACACCGAAAGGCAATAATGTCCAATGAGACGGTTCAGATTCAATGAGAGATTGCCCGAGAACCAAAACACTTTTTAGCCTACATGAAAATAGAACTTGATACAGGGAAGGGTGACTTGCTAAATAATAGTAGGATGGACGTCCAAACAAGATTTCCGAAAAAGAACAATCACTTGTGCGTATTCAACTCAAGGGTCAAAATCTACGGTTGGTGGTCCATGGACTGAGTGTTTGCTAGTGCGTCTCAAGCTTTGTTCTGAGGATGTATAAGTATCAATCGGATAGAAAAAACCCATGTTTTAGTAGTATTCACAGATGCTCATTGGTTAGCGCTTGTAATTCATACCGATGGTTTGCCTGTTCGCTCCCTACCCTTGTCAATGAAATTGTATTTCCCTGTGCAAGTGAATCAGTGCTTGTTTACTGTCGTAAACAAACTGTTTTTACTTGTAAAATTGGACCCAATCACCAATGCTTGGGGTGGAAGTCCTCTAAAACGGACATCATGGGTGTAAACGATTGGCTGGACTTTGACTGCCTGATGTGGTCAGTTGGCCATTGTGCATTTTTGTGACCTCAAACACCAATAAATAATCGGCCTTTTATCCTTGGGCAAGACACTCAATTCAAATTTCCCAAGTGGGAACACAGCGAGGTCGTAAAAAATACAGAACGTTTACTGTAAACTTTCCTTCAACCAACTCACACTGTTGCTTTTAGCTGTCGAGATCGACCAGTTACTCACAAGATGATTCTCTCCTGTTCAGCTCCATCAACCGGTAAAACTTACACGAAAAAACCTAATATGGCTGTTTAAAGTTTCAAAAAAGTCCACTAACTTCATAAACCGTAACGAGGTGGAATCATGCTTGGTTTACATTTCTGCATTTTGATTTTCATCTTTTCTCAAGAACCAAGAGGGAGGATGAAGCGAGGGATACCCTCTGTTAACCCCTAGCACTCGGTCGTGCAACAGAATTTTCTCCGATCACTCTGTTCTTTTGTATAACTATGAATTTAAACAATTATATCTTGTTTGACAGAGCTCACTGAGCTCTGTCAAACAAGGTATATTTGGTTAAATATTAAACTGCATTGTGGGAAATATTTGCTGCTGAAAACTTTGCTATTTGACATCAGTGTGCAGAGGGTTAAGTTAATCATTCAAATCGACCACAATGTAAACCTTGCTGTTGAATCGTAAAATTTATCAAATGTCCCCGTTGGAGCCCGATCAACGCCTTGGTTGGACATCCTCTAATGTGACGGCGCAGATTTAAACGAATGGCTAAACTAGATTTGTTACGATCCCAATACAAGCTCCGAAAGTGAATTTCGGTAAAAAAAAGTTCGGTTTCACTACTAAATGTGTATCCCGTTACCACTGCTTGGGGTGAAATCTGTATAAAAAGTGGACTGCACAGTTAATGGCGACTGGCTAGATTTGATATACTTCTGGCCGTGATTTAGTCAGATGCTGAGTTAACTTAACACCAATATGCTGTGTTTGAGTCAGATTATGAAAGTGTTACCTCCTTGCATGCTGCTGGCAGATATTTCTGCCCAAGACACAATCTCTTGCCGCTGAAATAAGGATAATATGGGCACATTTAACCAAATGTCTCCTGTAATTGAAGAGACTTTTTGACCAATGATTTCTTCAGTTAAATTTAGATGAATTTGTTTTATCAAATCTAGTCATGAATGCTGTGAAGTGAAGTTAACCTTGGAAGTGAAGTAGTGCCTTGTTGACTGTGGTTTTACTGGTAAAATAGGACCCAATCACAATGCTTTGGGTGGAAGTCCTCTAAAATGGGAAACATTAATATAAACGGTTGGATGGACTTGACTTTATCTTCAAGTTGCTGCCTGTCATGATTAACCACTCTCGAGAACTGTGACCTTAACCCCTTACCTAACGAATCGCCCGCATCCGCCCGCGTTATATGCAAATTCAGCAGTTGAAAAAATATTATTTTTCAAAAAAATTCAACAAAACAGTGTGACCTCGTTGGAACGGGCTCCTCGAGCTCGTTCAAATGAGGGGTCACATGATATGGTTTTGTTGAAATTTTTTGAAAAATTTAAACATATTTAAAATTTTGATATCGTCTGCCTTGGGTAAAGAGTTAAACGCCAATAAATAGCTTATATCGTAACCCGTTAAAAGTTTACCCTACGTATCATGATGGTAGCCTGGAGGAAAGTGTTGATTCTTCTGCTTCTGTTTTACAATGGCAACCATGATTGCGTTATAACAGAATTGCCGCCAAAATAAATAGCAACACCAAACGAACGATGTCGCTTTGACGAGATCGCGTCATTTGTTGGTATTTTGGCAGTTTGTTAGATTTAAACTGCATAACATTCTATTACATGTGCAACCATGAGCAATTTATGCTGAAGTGGACATTAACCTACCATAATTCAGACACGAGGTGACTGTGTTGTCGAAAGTGTCGTTGAACCTCAATAAACCCTACCATAAACTCAACGGATCGTAACAAATCCATCCCACTATCATACTTGAACCTTGTGACACAACAGCTTGACGTTCTCGAAATAGTGTTGGGTCTCCCAGTGGAAAGCCTGGAAGTGAAGCAGTGCTTGTTTACTATGGTAAACAAGTTTTACTGGTAAAATAGGACCCGGTCACCAATGCCTGGGATGGAAGCCCTCTAAAGTACGCAGCATAGGTATAAACGATTGGCTCAACTTCATAACTACCTTGCGTCATATGGCCATAGATTCTCACTGTGACCCGAAATACCAACTAAAAAGAAACCAATTCTTCGGGTGGGCGAGTCCATGCTGTTTTATTTACAATCTATTGCTGTGCCGTTTCTTAGTATGAACAGTTCAGTTGGAATTAGGTCTTAGGATTTTGCTCCTTGGGAACGGTATTGCCAGGGTATTTATGGTATACCACCCTGTTCAAGTGGCGGTGGGGAATAATTTAGTACAGTGGAACCCTGTTAATTGAAAAATACTTTGCCAATGAAAACTATACAATTATCAGGGAAAGTCACTTTCCTGTATTCTGGAGATACACTTGGCATTTATTATATTATCTTGTTTGATAAAGCTCTGTCAAACAAAATACAATACATTAAATGCCTGTATTGGATTTACTAAACCAAATTGGTCTATAAACAAAGCAAAACTAGGGAGAGTCCGGGTAATTTCTAGGCAGGTCATAAGCTTTTTTATTCAATTAATAGGTTTACTCTATATCCTATATTAAATTAACAGATCAGATATAAACTGGAGGTATGGTAAATGGTTTTGTGTTGGGGAAATTATATTCAGTTAACATGGTTATTAAGTTGAGATCCAATAAAGTGGGCTCCACTGTACTGCAATTTATAGGCTATCGCTGCAGTGCATTCACTATGGCCATGTGTGCCTCAGTGTGTAAGGTCATTGCCGAGGAGAGCCGTGACTGATTAGAGCATTGGATTTATCGTAAGATCCACGGCTCGATCCCGAACAGCGATGACTGCGTTCTTGGGCAAGGCACTTAAGCTCGATTGATCTCGCGGGGATACAGTGGCTGTGTTTTCCAGGGCGTACTGCACGTAGATGGTTCAATGGTCTTCAACCGATGCTAACCCTACTTTTGGGTAGTACACTGGTAGGTCTGACAGTTGCTCGCCGCTCCTCGGTGGTTCTCTCTGGGTACTCCGGCTTTTTCCGCCAATGAAACTCCGATATGACCCTGGCTGTCAGATGTGTTAAACCCCACAAAAGTACAAGTTTTCCCGACTAGTAGTCATTGCAAATATCAGTGACCCGCGTTTCCAATTTCTTTAACCACATCCAGGTGATAACCTTCGACCCGCGTGGGAATCCCGGGAAGTGAAGCGGTGCGTGTTTACTGTGGAAAATGGTGCTTGTGTTTTACTGGTAAAAAGGACCCGGCCCGACCACCATTGCTCGGGCGGAAGTCTAAAATTCTAAAATGGGCAACATGGGTATAAACAATTGGCTGAACTTTGTCAGTGTTGCGGCCATGGTTTGCCTTTGTGCCGAAATATGACCTTAAATACCAATAAATAACCTTTATCTCCTACTGCAGATCCTCATTTTAACCACAAAACTTCTTTGTTGTGATTTAAACTTACTGAAACAAATATTTCCGCTCAATTTGTATAGTTGGTGGGATAAAATCGTTATCTCTGGCAATATCCAGGTACTTTAATACCATTTTTTATTCCAGTCTACTCGGAGTGTGGCGTCTCAGTGGTTACGGCATTAGACTTTAAACTGAAAGGTCCCCCGTGGTAACCCCGGGAAGTGAAGCAGTGCTTGTTTACTGTGGTAAACAAGCTCTGTTTCACTTGTAAAATAGGACCCAGTAACTAATGCATGGAGTGCAAGCCCTCTAAAATAGGCAACATGGGGTATAAACGATTGACTG
The DNA here is from genome assembly GCA_031216915.1 of Pictodentalium vernedei. Taxonomy (NCBI): domain Eukaryota; kingdom Metazoa; phylum Mollusca; class Scaphopoda; order Dentaliida; family Dentaliidae; genus Pictodentalium; species Pictodentalium vernedei. Next base: position 106,669,588 of record CM062292.1, on the reverse strand, counting down.
ACCTTGACTTTATCTTCATGTTGTGGTCATGATTAGCCATTGTGCATAAGTATGTGACCTTAAACAACAATAAATAAATAAACTGAAAGGTCCACTGTCCGATCTCCAGTAGGGCTAACTGCGATGTGTCCTTGGGCAAGACACTTAATCCCATAGATATCGAATAGAAAACAGATATCGGATAGAAAATTATGCTTAATCCCGATTGCCCATGTGGTCACACGGTGGAGCTGTGTACTACTGACACGTACTGCACGTCAATGATACATTTGTTTTAAACCAATGCGATCCAAGCTTGTTTGGAGTTAGTACGTTGGGGACAGTTGCTCGCCGCTGCTCGGTGGTTCTCTCTGGGTTCTCGGGCTTCCACCACCCGTAAAACTGCCCGACACAAGGTGGCCCTGGCTATCGAAAGTGTCGTTAAACCTTCCTAAATCCAGTCTATTCGGTAACAGGGTTGATTTTACTTGTACAATTAACTTGCCATCAGAGAACTGGACATTAAACTGGACCCTACTGTCCACCCTGTTGTAAAATGTCCTGTATTGATAAAGAATCCTTCAAACTTTTAACGAATTGGTTTAACTGTATAGTACCAGACAAATTAAATCTAAACATGGCGAGTAGACATTTGCAATTTTCAATTTTTGATTAACTGCGGCACACAAGCGTCGAAACATATTCCCCATATTGCCGCAAGGAATTGGACCAATACAATTTTAAACAGTAATCAATGAGCTGTCAAACAAGATTGATTTGGTTAAATGTCTGTCTTATGGTAAAAGATACTGCTTCAAATGTTGGTATTGTGATAGTAGGAGGTTAATTAAAATGGTGGGGCGCTACGGCGTCGCGGTAACCGTTTTTTCGTGAGATCATCGAAGTTAAGGAACGTAGAGCGCGGTTAGCAGTTGGATGGGTGTCCATTTCAGCAACTGATTCGCGCTCCCGCGTTGTCATTGAACAAGGCACTTAACCCCGATTGCCTACATGGGGGCACGATGACGCTGCCTAAGGTACTCAGGCGTACTGCACTTCGAAGGTGCGCTTGTCTTCAACCAATCTAACCCTGCCTCTGCCGCGGTGCAGAGTTCAGAGTTACGATGTTGAAGAGCCGACAACTGCTCGTCGTTGCCCGGTGGTTCTCTCCGGGTTTTCCGGTTTCCTCCACCCGTAAAACTGTCACCGACATCTGACCCTGGCTGTTAATGTGTCGTTAAAAACCTAAAAATACCAAAAAAAATCAAAATGGTAAATGTAGACCGACCATGCTGGGTAATATTAATTTGTCAAATCTTCTACAGTCCAAAAGGGGACCGCATCCAGTTATCAACAATTCGTCCCATGAGTTCCAAAGTGCTCCATGTGCCAATAGGCACATAGAACAACTTGGAAATCTGGAGACGAATTTGGAAATCTGGGGACGAATTATCAAGTATTTGACACCCATATTTGATAGCCGACATTTGTGGTTTTGTGAAGAGGGAAAGCTATATCTTCTGGCAGTTTTTGGTTAAGGGAAAGTGTTTTATCATTGCACTATCGAGTCGGATAAACTTGTAGCTCAGTGGCGGTTAATTAGTAAACACATTGAACTCCAAATCGAAATGTAAGTTCGATTATGACCCACATCTGGGTAATGGGGCAAAGGTATTGCTGAACACATGCTTGTGAGGTATACCGAGTAAAACACAATTGATAGTTCACTAGTCTTCAACCAATGTTAATTCTGCATGTGTCGTTTAGTGGGTTGGATGGGTCGATAGTTATTAGCAGTTGCCTTTGCTTCCTTCCGGGCGCTCTGTCTTCCTCACAAAATAGTCCTTCGCGACATCGTCCTTGCTGTTGAACGTACTGTTAAACCTCAGAGAATCGCTATTCCGATGGTGGCAGCAGGTTGTTCAGTGGTTACGACATTGAACTTTAAACGTAAAGGCCCATGGTTAGACCCCCGCTTGGGCAAGACACTTCATCCTGATTGCCCACATGGGGGCACGGTGGCGCTGTGTACTAAGGCACACTAAACGTCAATGGTTCACTTGTCTTCCACTAATGTTAACCCTGCTTCAGTGGAGTTGGTTCTAGATGGGAGTGGGGATATTAAAATGGGTTTAGAAATGTGTTCGAGTACTGTAGAACAAGGCAACGTTGGGCAGGGGGAAGGATAACCATTGAAGGCTAAATTCCGACTTAATCACTTTCTACTACAGAACTGGTATCCCACATGCAGCGTTTGGGGAAGCTTGCGCGTTACATTCAACTTGCTTGGGCGTTGTTTCTATGCAAAAAAAGAAGCAAAGACAAATATGCAAATTATATATGATACGTCCAGCTGTAGTTGTGGACACGTACTTGAAAACAGTTTTCATTACTACGAATGTCCTCACTGCGTAGTCCAGCGTGAAATCCTCTTTAGGAGACTTTCTCAATTTAACATTACCTCCACAGACGATGTTCTTTTTGGAAAACCTAATTTATCACAAAATGAAAACAATCTGATTTTTATGTTAGTGCAGTCCTTTATTTCAGGTAGCAATCGTTTTAGTTAACTCACAACCCTCCACCTTTTGGTGTGCCTTCTCTCCAACATCAAGTTAAGGCTCGGTGATGGCCGCATCCGCACGATAAGGACACAACACTCAACTATCCTGCTTTCTTTTGCTTTATACCCTCTAATCCCATACCTGCATGTCGTGTCTTGCACTTCTCTCCAGCTACTAGGAATTGGTTTGCAGCATATTTATTGTATTGTAGATATAAAATGTTTTTTTTTTGTTTCTTTTTGTTTGGTTCTCATTTATTTTTGTTAGCTGCCATTGAATGTTTTAGGAGAGGAACTTATATAAGTTTAATAACTTGTGTTCCAATCATTTTGTCAGTTTTCAATCTAATGACAATAAAATGTTTAAACTAAGCAAAGACTTTCCTAGAAACAACTGCAAAGTCACAGGATGTCGATTGTTAAAGTGTAGTAAACCTGTAAACAAATCTCCTGGTCCTTAACACTCCACCCACTCAACACATAATATATAATTATTGTATTCCACTTGGAAACCACGTAATGTGAAGCAGTGCATGTTAACATGTACATCAGCTGATTTACTGGTAAAATAGGACAGTCGCCAATAGTTGGGGTGGAGGTCCCCAGAATGGGTAGCATCGGTATAAACGACCGACTAAACTTGACTTTATATCTGAGTAGCGGTTTAATAGGATTAACCGTTGTACAGGAACGTGACCTTGACCTCCAATAAATATTTCAAATGTTTTAAAATGTTCAATAAAACATAATGTGATCACTCATTGGAACGAGCTCGGTGCCCTCGTCCCAACGAGGCGCCACATATGACTTTGTTGAAATGTTTTGAACTGCTCAATTTGTAAATCATCGGTGAAGGTTAAGTTTCAAATGAGTGGTCACGTCGAGGTGATTACCGAGTAGTTAACCAGTCAAGTATAAATACCTTATTTCTGTTAACCCCTCCCACAGACTTTTGGGTGTTTTCGGAGTTGTTGTTCCTTTGGAAGTTTTAGACTCCTGTAGCCCAACCCAGAACATAAACACTATCATCTGCAAAATGAGGTTCCCAGATGGTGAATTTGGTGATGTTACCCTGCACAGCAGGCTAGTATCACTAAATCTAACCTCTGAACAACAATCTGAATCAAGGTCTCAAACCTAAACAGAAAGAGGTACCCAGAGGATAGCATCGGCAAATTCACCTCCTGGGAACCTCATTTTGAAGATGATGGATTGCTTATTTTCAGACTTTGTGTTGCCAACTATTTCATACTACCAATACCAAGTGTGTTTGGAGTGGAGTGTTTTTACTGTGTGGTAAACATGTTGATGCTTTACTGGTAAAATGGGGTCGCGTGATCAACGCCTGGGGTGGAAGTTCACTGAAATCGGCAGCATAGGTTTGGTTGGCTAAACGTGACTTCATACCTATTGTAGTCTTGAGATAGCCATAGTGAAGAAAGCACCTTAACTGGTTGAGTGCTGGAAACCCATATTTGGGCTGTACCCAGAAACATGGGCGCCACAAGTTAAAGGCTTCATATTCTGTGGATGTGCTTCCAATCAGCCTAGAAGTGAAATCATTTTGTCTGCAAGGGCTTTTTATGGGAGACGGCCCATAGGCGCTCAACGGCATATCGTAACCAGGAAAATACCCGAGAACAAATTTTGCTAACCACAAATTTAGCACTAGACCGTTTAACTGGTAGAGTGCTAACTACATTTGGTCATCAAAATTTGTTCACATATCTTTGACTTGTTACAATTTATGGGAGGGTGCCAAGAGGCACGCTCCCATAAATTATAACAAGGCAAATCCTAACAGACTAAATAATTTCACTTCAAAGCTGATATGTAGAACATCCACTGAATATGAGCCTTTAAGTTGTACCAACACTTAAGAATAATACCCACATATGGGCTTCCAGCACTCTTAGCAGTTAAGCACCAGTAAATAGACTTCTAAAGAAAATATCAATTGTATTCCTAGTTCACATGAAAACAAACCATTTATTGCGGTTATTTTTTCTTTTCAGGTAGCTGATGCCTTATGATTCATGAATATCGGCAAGAAAACGTAGGTCGTACGCCGATGTGTTGGATTTATATAGGAAGAATAGGCGTGGCAAAAGCCAGTGTGTTGTGTAGCAAATAATGGGTTTGTTCGTAGAGTCGACGCACGGTAAGTTTTGATGACATGTACCTACGAAAATTGTATCATGAACAAAAAGAGTTAATTAGAAAAATAAGATGCAAAATGTACCTGGATTTCCTTTTTTCTCGCTGCCATTTGGCTCGATTTTCCCTTGATAACGTTTAGTATATTTTGATCTCTCGCCATCATCAATATTCATCAGATGGCGAGCGATGAAATTTGCGAATCGTTTTCAAAGAGAATTGTCCAAAGTCAACGAGAAAACTAGAAGCGGAGAATTCTAAACATTAAACTTTTTATTCATTTTACAATTTTCGCTATTCAGTCGACTCATTAAATATTAGGTTCTTCTTGATCCGTTTTACATGGGTCGAGCCATGATTGAGAATAGGTCGCTTGTGCTACCGTTTAATGCTGAATATGGGTTCATTGGTAGCTGTACACATTTGTGTATCAATAACTATACCTATCGATGAACTCGTATCCAGGATAAAATGGTAAGAGCTACACTTGACAAGTTTGTGATCAAGACGTTTCTTCATTAACACGTCTTGCCGGACATATTTGTGATTTGTGTTTGGACTTTGAACTTATTCTGGAGAAGGAGGAGCCGCCAAATCTACATCATGCAGGAGACGAGGATTGCAGTTGGAAGATGGTATGTACAGATTTGTTTTTAGTGTCCCAACTGGCCGCTGAGCCCTTGACTTCTTCCGAAATACCAACACAACCAGCCTTTCCATTCGCAACACTTGAGGCATATGACACTGGGCTTAGGTAACTGTCAAAGGGGGGGGGGGGGGGGGAGGGGGGCTAACTGGTCTTTTAGGGTCGCTTAACAACTCGGATTTAGGATTTGATGGAGAGCCTAACTGCCAGTGATTGCGAATATTGGAGAACGGTGACATTTGCTTCTCAAATGTTGTGAAGGAAAAGAACATGTCGTGTGGTATGAAGGGGTTAGTCAAATCTGGGTTAACCCTTTACCCAACGTAACGGCCAAAACCGGCCAGCGGTATTCTCAAAAATCGCCAATTAATTTTCAAAATATTTTAATTTTTTGTCTCAAAAACATAGGTTATGACCCCTCGTTGGAACGAGCTCGCCGAGCTCGTTCCAACGAGGGGTCATAACCTATGTTTTTGAGACAAAAAATGAAAAAAAATTAGTTATTCAAGAATTATTTTTGCAAGTGTCGTCTGCTTTTCATGTTAGGTAAAGGGTTAAAAGGTTAAACAAATGTTGGTGTGAGCGGTCAAGTTGCGTACAGTGGTGGAAGTAGAGCCAATCCCATGGGTCACATAAAAAGTTAACACTATAGACATTTTTGAGTGTTGAAATTTGAACCCTAGTTTGGGAAGGGGGGCCGACCTCTGTGCGCGGAGATTCCAGTTGAATCAGCTGAAAGAGATCGTTGGTGACCCTGCTTTGTGAATCCAGCGGTTATCTTTCATTGGTTAAATACCGCTGTGAAAACTTGAAGCTCGATTCGTTATTTACTGCACTAAAATATATCAATGTCCTGTGTCGCCTTCGCAATTACGCCGCGTTTGACGCGAATTCGTATTTTTCGGAAACCGCGTGAACTAGATTTCTTTGGGTTTTTGTTTTTTCGCTAAAAACAAGAAAAACCTGTGTTTTCTCACCTTCGAACAGGAAAATGAAAAACACGTTCCTCGGTGTGCATGTGTAGTAAATAACTCTACCTTCTCTTTCACGTAAAAACCGCACTGACAAAAAGTTGTAAAAAAAATTAAAATGTTCTTTTTCAGGTTGTCCTTGTGACTCATGTATCATAATTAAAATAGCTTTGTGTGAATAAAATTACTAACGCACGTATAAATAAAAAATACTCATTTGTATACAAATAACGACAGGTATATTGTAAGTATATTTTTGTCGCGCGAGTTTTTCGGATGTCAATTAGTATCTAACAACCAAAGCCTCCCCGTAAATACAGAACAGATCAATATAAAATACTAATTAAGTTTTTGTCAGGCGGTTTATCATGGCCCGGCCATCACCATTCGTTACTTTATTTTTCTTTTCATGCAGTTTTTTTTTGCTTTCACCATCTCGTCCATTCAAAATAGTACTTGGTTTAACCTTCCTTTCACTACACCAATGCATAAGATATAAAACATTATTTTGAATCAAAATGTTTCAAAGTTTAAAATAAACATATGCGGCGACTCATTGGAACGAGCTCAGAGCTCGTTTCAATGATGGATCGCATATGGTTTTATTGAATTTTAGCCAAGGCTTTTTTCTAAAATACAAAATTTCTGTTTAGTTGGCGATAAAGCGTGAACCTTTATGAATTTATGGAGGGTTGAATGGACAAAAAGCTGCATATTTTCAGGCCGACGGAGGAGGTGAGTGAGTTTCAGATGCACCAGCTTTACAGTAGCTACCTCAGAATTTGTAAACATTAGAAATTATAAAAGTTTGCCTCAAATTAGAAAAGAAATCTATGATTTTTCTTAAGAGCTGCTGGGTTCAGCAACAAATCATCAAAATAGTAAAGCTTAATGAGACTTTATTACAAATTTTGTCCTTGTTCGGTTTGATTCCCGGCGTTGATGTAATGAGTGGCTTTCCACTCGGCGAACTCGCCGAACTCGCCGTGCACTTCGGGACATCGGTTTGAGTTGGAATGCATCTTTGGTGGCTACTGTATAAATAGAAACGGATAAAGAACAGATGAAGAAAAAACATGGTATACCCATCACCCACCCCGTCGCCCGTCTTGGCCACTTAGCTCTACTGTTAACAGATCTGATTAAATGTAAGAAGTACAAGCCACCTGAATTAACCCTTAATCTAACTATACTTGGAAACACTTCGAATATTCTTGTATTTTAAGTGTTTTCTACATTCAGACTAAAGCGTTTGACCCCTCTTATTGGGGGTGTTCTTTCAGTGAGGCGTTCAGCAATATTGGTAATGAAAACGAGCAACCGTTAGCAGTGGTGCTATGTCTGCACATGGCACGGCGCACGGAAATGCTCAGAAATGTTCAGGTTTTGCATTCAGTGAGGTCAAGCTATGCCCTGAAAGAAAACATTAACCCAACCCAACACTTTTAGCAGGCAACTGTTGCAGTTTCTTGCTTAACTAGTTGCATATTTTGCATCCAACATAGTTTATGGCCCCTCATTGGAATGAGCTCCATAGCTCGTTCCTAGGAGGGGGCATAACCTGCCTTTAGGTAGAGAAAACTCTTAAACATAACAATTTGAATGTAGATTTTTGAACAGCTCCAATCGGATCTGGTCGTTACGTTTGGTAAACGGTTGAACGTTGGTTGCTGGAAATAGTCCTTTACTGTTACCGTTTAGTTACATAAAGGGTAAAGTTGTCTTTGAACTCATCCAACCACTGAAACGATAAAACACCATGATTTCTATCAACTAAAATATGGAACGTGAACCCGGTGAATTTATTTGGTAGATCAATTCAATTCGTATATCCAATCAGAAGCTATTTCAGCACGTTGGAAATAATTAATCCGCCCAGAGTTGAACAGCCTCAAATTACCTGCTATTCATCTGAAACAGAATATATATTAGAATATGGGTTGAAAAGACTGGTGGCTGTCTTTTGTGTGATCACGTGATAAATGCGTCTGCATCTTTATTTTGTCCTTGTGTCGCTCCATATTAAACCACACCGTGCTGAACAAGTCACCCTGCCATATTTTAAGTTTCTTTGGAGTCTGGCTCCATCGTTTTGACCTTAAAATTGCCTAACTATGGGTTCCATAAAGGGCTTTCAGATCCATCTATCATGTTTGCGTTTGCACTATTGTACGACCAATGTTTAAGGTTCATCGTGTATGAATCAAAATGCTCTATTAATCCAAGGGAAGACTTGAAATCTATTGCCGGGATCAATGACACTGATAGTGTTTGATACTGTATGGATAATGGATATCTTCTTGGCACTGGACCGGTATTAGGACTTAACACAGGACTCGTATGGAAACTTTCCATGAACTGGATGAGCATAAAGAATCACAAGCCACTGGATTGCTATATTGACCTCCGTGGCGGAGCTACGGGGCACTGGAGTGGCGGAGCTACGGGGCACTGGAGTGGCGGAGCTACGGGGCACTGGAGTGGCGGAGCTACGGGGCACTGGAGTGGCGGAGCTACGGGGCACTGGAGTGGCGTAGCTACGGGGCACTGGAGTGGCGTAGCTACGGGGCACTGGAGTGGCGGAGCTACGGGGCACTGGAGTGGCGGAGCTACGGGGCACTGGAGTGGCGGAGCTACGGGGCACTGGAGTGGCGGAGCTACGGGGCACTGGACAGGTGTTCACACCTGCGAGGTAAGGGATGGGCGTATTGACTCGCCGGGCAATGGACTTACGATTACTATAACACTGGATTTCCGCACTTCCGTACTTGGTACTGGCTTCGTCTGTAATCCTCAGGGCACTTAAGATAATTGGATGAAGATTCAAATGGAGTTGGGCGATCGGTATGAATGCGTATGCATGATCGGCACAATATAATGCCACATAAAGGCTAAAACCATTTGGACTAGTCTCATTTTTGTGCTCATTTTAACAAATTGCATGCGATGTGAGGAAGCGAACAAATGTTTTGCCCAAGTTATTAGGGTTGAAATATGAGTTTTGCAAGAATGGATTTGCGGAACATTCCAGACACATAATCTATTAGGCATATTCCGAAGTAGAAATGGATGGCAAGGCAAATCAAATGTGTACCCTGTGGGTGGTAGAGGTGACGGAAACCTGTCAAATGTTCCGCAAAAGGGTCTTCATAATCGGTAGTGTTCGAAGCAAAACACCAGACAGATGAAATTGTGTCGATTCGCACACCAAATGGATAACAATCCGTTTCAAAACCGTAAAACTCAAATAACACCGAAAACGAATCCATTTCTGACCTCTTGGCAATCAAATCGCCATTTAACGGAATGTTGAGACTTTCAAACCAGACATCTCGGCACTTGATGGTTAATCCAGTTAAAACATATGTAAGCACATGTTTAATCGGGGGTCAAATTTGCAGGCTGCTTACCGATATGACCCCTGAATGGGGCCCAGTTTTAACACCAGGATATCCGGGCATATACAAAGTAAGGGATTGCACCAAGATTGCAATATTTATATGCAACTGCAGTATCGTGCATGGATACGGAAATGTAGGAGGAAACTGCTTCAGCCTCATAGTAGTTGGTCATCTGTGGACACCTCAAATGCATATTCATGACGTTAGCATTGGAGTAAGAGTCCGGCACTGAAGGGTAGTAGTTTGGAAACTACTTGTGGAACGTCAAGAAACTGAACAAGAAAAAGAAACGGAACAAGAAAAAGAAACAGCGATGAAGTACGTTCGAAAATTCACTGTAGTTGGCGTCAAAACCTTCACTGAGCCAAAACGACCTGGAATGTGAGCCAAGCTGTCTCGTGGCGGAACAAATATACGTTTTCTATGTGCTATAGAAGTAGCAATCCGGCCAAGCATATCTAAAACGCGATCGGCTATATAGAAAGTTGGATGCCCTTAAATTTCAAATCTGGATTGATAAATAGTTCGAGCCTTTAACGACTCGGTGGCTTTGATCACGCAACTTGACAAAAGGAATACTTTCACAGTGACGCAGCAAAGGAAATACAATTGCGTTTCTATTGCCACCCGAATCGGTGCAAGGCGAAGGTTTAGTGATACTATCTTAGTACCCAGAACCCTCGCCCTAAAATTTCTAACCCGTCTGTATTCATGTTATAAAGGTTGTATTGCAGTCACAGAATTCTGCGGAACTGCAGTTGCAATTGGACAACCTATATTCTGAAATTAGGAAAGGCCAATCCATATTCTGAGTACATAATTTGTCATTGTAAACCACCAAACTCATTCTGACAGAATTTGGCAGCCGGACTAGAAAAGTCTACCAGCAAACATAAACAGCAGATGATACAGCAACAAGACGATTCCTTGATGTATATTGCCAAACATACCCGACATTTAACATTTCACTCTAATATCAGGGTCGACGTCGATAGATATTTTGTGTACCGCGGTACACAAGATTTAATTTGCTGATTGAAAAGAGGACCCAGTAACTGGCGTCTGGGATGAGTCCTCCAGTGAGAACAAATATAGATGAATTTGTTGTGGCCACGATATAGCCATAAATGCTGAAAGTAATCTGAACACCCACGATGGACAAATATTCAGCAGCTGAAACGAAGTTACCCCCCATAAATGGCCAGATATATTTTGCTGTTCGGTAGAGTATCAGAAAAGCATAAATATGTCATGAAGATTCAGTTGTCGAACCATGTGGAAGACCAAACACCGATTTGTGGAAACCCATCCTGGCTTTCGAGAGAGTAGGGAAAACGCACACATTTGGAGCCCTTTTGTGGACTCACACAGACCAGAAAATAAGCAGTCTGACATTTGCAGATTGAGGTTCATAGGGTAAATTTAAAGATGCTACCCTGCTGTGCAGGGTAGCATCACTAAATTCTCCCTCTGTGAACCTCAATCTGCAAATGAGTCTGCTTATTTTCTGGCTTGGACTCACAAAACAAAGACTAGATGATTACTCTTTGTGTAATTTATAATCTCCACAGAGCGATCAGAAACGAACATAAAGTGAAACTTCCAACGTTGCAACGTTTAGAGCCACATAATTTGAAGTTCGTATATATGAAGTAGCGGCATTTCAAATGGACTCTGGTAAAGCCACTTTTCATTTAAAAAAAGTAAACCTCTGGGCATCCGGGGCAGTATGTGCACATCTACATACCCCGTTCGGTGGAGAGTGTGGTGCGCCGTACATCGTTGTCCTTTGGATGAAGCTATTTGACTGTCGACGTGACATCTCTGCACAGTTTAAGTTTAAGACCCGAGGGTGATGCTGTGAACTCGTCTCATGACAGTCAAAATGGATTGGATGGGACAAGCAGCCTACTTGATTGAACGTACCTCGTGACAGTACTTTCGGAAGTTGTACTCCACAGTTCAGTTTCACTGATATCACGTCATTTGTCAGACTTTGATGTCGATTCAAGATATTAGTATTTTACTCTTGTACATAGAAGCACTTTAAGGAAGCATCGTGGACGTTAAACATATCTAGCATATCTAAACATATCTAGCAAGGCAGAAGCGGTCAACTTTTAAAGTTTGCCCACATCACCGATCCAAAACACAAGCACATCTACTTAATTCAGAGAATAATGGAAATTCTAAACCGGGGAACTAAGGTGTTTTTCTGGCCTTTTGTTTGTCTTTTTTTTTACAAAACCACCGCCACTGACCAGGAATGGAACTTGTCGCTTGTATGTGAAGAACACGTTGGAACCAATAGCCAGCTTATAGCTTTGGGCATCATTTCCCTTGAAATTCGATAGAACTGCTGGAACCATGTCGTGAAGGAAATAGCCTCATGCCATACACCTCGGTCCAGTTCCAGGAAAGCATTTCATTTCTGCCATTCATTAATTTCATCTGGTGAATTACCTCAACACATTGATTCAAGTTCCGATAGCTGGTGTTTAACCCCTTAATGAGAAAATAAACCATTCTCTGCAAATGGAGCATCACCTTCACCAGCGGCGGAATTAACTCTGCATTATATCTTTGTCGTATAGGAATACAAGCCACTGGAACGACTGATAATGGAAACGGACTTTCCGCTACATTTGTGGCTTCAGAATACATTTCGGTTGAAAAACTACGTGATAAGAATTTGATCACATATTAGATTCTTCGAGGGACAAGGCTTCTTTACAACTAGGCTGCAAGAAACATCACGTGTAAGGCTGCTTTACAACCTGACTGCAAGAAACATCACGCGTTCAGCATGGAAGACCAAACTGCAGTTTCGTTAATTTGTATTGGGAGTTCGAATATTTTCGAACAGAAGTAATCCGACTTGAATGTCAATCCAGTCCCGAGTTCGATCCCCATCCGGGACGACCTGCGTTGTCCTTGGGCAAGACACTTTATCCCGGTTGCCTACATGGGGGCACGCCGTGTACTTGGGCGTACTGCACGTCGATGGTGCACATGTCTTCAACCGCTGTAACCCTGTTTGAGCGGAGCTTAAACAAAGAATGTCGAAGAGCTGACAGTTGCTCGTTGATGCTCGGTGGTTCCTTACCGGTACTCCGGCTGACTCCACCCGTAAAACTAACTGTCACGATCAGCCATTGTGCATAATTATGTGACCTTAAAAACCAATAAATGTCATTCTATCAATGTTTTTAGTGTATCTTGTACACAAGACAACTTCGTCCATGAGGTTTATTCTACTACCCCTCGTAACCTCATTTCTGTTGAGGCCATGAGGGCCATGAAAAAACCCTCAATGAGGTCTAAATTAACAGCCCTCTGGGACAGCGGAATGCGAATACATGGTCTTGATCGGACACCGCCTTCGTGCAACCTTGCCCGATATAGTCTGCGTCGAAACATTTACCCCGGATGCATTCTGAAGGTCACTGCGAAGCTGGGTTGCTGTGGCAAAGTGGTTCCTACCGGCCTGAATGATGAAAAAACGGTCTTTAGCTGCAGATGTTGCCCTGTCTCTGCCACCACCATGCCGTCTTACTGGTGTGCCATACTGCTCAAATCTTGCCCAGGCTCTGGTGATCCCTGTATGGTACACATCAGGGGCTTCACCAACCTGACGATGGGTTAGCCCTTGCTCCACCATCCCTATACCCCGCCACATTTGTCTTACATTTGCATTTGTCATATTCACTCATTAAATCACAAGGGCTTGTGTTGAAATGAAGATTGTATACCCTACACATATCATGTACATGTAGACAGTACACGAAAATATGAAAATCAAGAGGTATATGCTTTCCATGACTATCACGAAAAGTCTGCCTGCAGGATTGAATACCCTACACATGTCATGAACATGTAGACAGTACACGAAAACATGAGAATCAAGGGGTATATGCTTTCCATGACTATCACGAAAAGTCTGCCTAACAAGAAAGTTAACGAAAACACTAGGGACCATCTCAATACGTTCCTCAGTCATATCCACCAAAAATATCGCAAATATGTCACGAGCAAATTTCACAATGTGTCAAATATTTGGTGCTTCGCAAACTTTTAGTAGTATATCATTAGCTTCCACGGCAGCCTGGTGACTTGGCGGCCTTGTACCAGTACTAGTGGCTAAACTATCGGCCATTAATATTGACTTGTAACACTACTTCCTAGCTATACCTATCTCAGTCTCGACTATAACATCGTTCAAGGTTGAATCTGATTGCTTCATTTCTCCTGTATACATATAAATGGGCCATATAAGGCAATCCGTAATTGAGATTCTCATCAGACTCCGTAAAACTTGGATAAACACTCGAGGGTATTCCCCTTCCCTATGGAAAGAATTAAGTTCAAAGTGTGATAAAGTATGTTATGTTCTGTTCACTTCGATCTTAGTTGGGTCTTCGTTCACTTCATGTTCAATTCACTTCGTCAACTTCATTGGGTCAGTTCTCTTCGATGTTGGTTGTGTTCCATCTGCTCATCTCTGTCCCACTAGTTCGATCTTTATTTTCACTTCAGTCTTGGTTGTGTTGGATCTTTGTTCACTTCGCTCTATACCAATGTTTTGTAGCGGTTGGATGTATATTGTCATATCTTTTTCAGTTCAGGTTCTTGAAATAATAATTGGGTGATATCAGTCCCTTTTCATACCCTCGGGTGTTAATATGAAATCACGGAATCCAAATTTTACGGAGTCTGATAAGAATCCCAATCACGGATTGCCTTATATAGCCCGTTTATATGTAAACAGGGGAAAAGAAATCATTCAACCTTGATCGATGTTATAGTCGAGACTGAGATAGGTATAGCTAGGAAGTAGTGTTACAAGTCAATATTAATGGATGATAGTTTAACCAATAGTACTGGTACAAGGCCGCAATGGCAGAAGTCTGCTGTGGAAGCTAATGATAGGATGGATAGATTATAGACAATTAGTGGCCTTGGACCTATGGAGATAAGATGGAAGCCGTTGGTAAGACTCCCTGTAGGAACTGTATAGTAGCCATATAGGAGATGGGAGCTGCATAGGAGCTGGATCATGGGTAACCTTAAATACTGAAATGAGGCTAAGACGGCTGGTAAATTAGACCTCAATGAGCGATTCTTTTATGGTCCTCATGGCTTCATCAGAAATTAGGCTAAAAGGGATAGTAGAATAGACCTCATTGAGGGGTTTCTCGTGGCCATCATGGCCTCATACGACAAAAAGGGATTCTCCAAAAGGTATCCTAATACAATACCAGGCCATGGGTATCCTCAAATACCGAAATGAGGCTGAGGGACAGTAAATTAGGCCTCATTGAGAGATGTTTTCATGGCCTCATACGACAAAAAGGGATTCTCCAGAAAATATCCAGTATATGTATCAAATAATACAATACCAGGCCACAGGCATCGTCAATTACCGAAATGAGGGTAAGTCACATGTGCGACTCACTCGAACGAGCAACTGCTCGATAGCTTACTTGCTCGATGGGATTAGTCGTTCGAGCAGTGACTTATCAGTAACTGCTAGATAGATTCTGGCTTCAGGAATCACATAGGCTTTCATTATACACAGAGGAGATAACTAGACATACAGGTTACGGAACATCAAGCACTTGTGATTCTAAGACTTGGACGAGGGAACCAGAGATAGTGTGGTCTATATGAACTTCTGGGGTTAGAGTAGCATCTGTAATTGGCAGAAAAAAGGGATTCCGGCGGGGGGGGGGGGGGGGGGGGGCAATCCGAACCATAGAAACTACTAGACTTCAATCAAACTTACCCCTGGAGCCCTCCTCGGTCCCTGGGGCCTCTCTGTACCATAGTATGGCGGTCCAATAGCACCACCACGTGCTGCTCTACTACAAAATGTTCTAGGGGAAATCCTTACTAACGTCCATTTCGGTGATTTTATCTGGATTTTGGTGTTTTGGAGGGATTGTAGGGTTTATTGCGGTAATTAGATTTACTCCTGTTCAACGGAACACACCTTCCGAACATACCCCTATCCTATAAGAAGCCTTTGGGTAACATAACCACTGACTACATGCTACCATAGAAACCAAGATGACGGTCTCCAGTATACAAAATGGACGACGGAAACACGTATCGCCCTAACACGAGCTGTGCATGCGTACTAACACCACTATCACTATGGGGATGGCGTCACAAGATGGCCGTTCACGTGGTCTACCATGACAACCAAACATTGCGCACCTAGGTCACGTGACTATCACATCACACTTCCCTCCCCCATCCCCCCCCCCCCCCAAACAGGCCCGATCTCCACATCTACTACTTACGATAGCCGTTCTGTAACTCTCCATGGCGGAATATTATCGTCAATGCAACTCTTCACCAGAAAGTCCACTCAACATTCCTATCTTTGCCGCAAAGATTAATTATTGCCACTAGATCGACAAATAGATAACGGAAACGAAACTTTCTGCCATATTAGAAAATATTTTGGTTTAAAAACCACATTAGTGGAATTTCGGCACAATTTTCGCTGCAAGAAACGTCACCTGTTAACCAATATCCTTGCATGATCAAATTGATGCCCAGCATATTTAAATTTCTCTTCTATTGCTCAGATCAGCTTCCATCAGAAGTACAATCGGAATAACTCCTTAATCGAGAGACAGGAACGCTTCTGTGGCGCTAACAAACGCGGACGAAAACTTGACGGGACATTCACCAGTGTACATCACAAGTGTCTATGAATTCAATAAATACATGCCCAAGGTATACGGGTAAAGTAAAGATCTACAATGCGATTCCATCACCAGTCTATTTGAATCTCAACAAAAATATGGGAATCGGTAGCACTTCCAATAAACGGTCGTTCCCGCCTTGATTGTGGAAAGTCCGTTTGTATTACCTTGTAATGAAATAGTAGCAAAGCTTTGAGCAGTTTGTGAAAAAACACGGGACATGGCCAATAGACTGAGTATTGAAAGGAATGTCGTTATCAGTTATGATTGTAGAAACCACAGTATTAATAATTAAAGAATCTTTTGAGGTAATCAACAAACAACTTCAAGACATTCATGAAACAGTTTTACTATTAACTTTACAAACCAAAACGGGGAAACTTCAGCAGTTTGGAAATAAGCTTGCACTTCAATCGAAATAGTTTCAATGAAACTCAACTCTCGATATTAACATTTTCCGCGAAAGAAGCTTAGACATGAGGCCCGATTGGAGAAGATGAAAGGAAGTTCGATGGTGGAATACGAAACTAACACCCGATGTCTCAAAAGATGAATTTAAAGCCGCAGAGATCATAGCCAATTCCGTAGCTCTTTGCTTCTATCAGAACATTAACGGAAAATAACACCTGGAACGAACTTTGCTTAGATGTTTTGCAATAGATACCTAAATAGGGTCCCTATTTAATGCACCTGCTCATATTTAAAGTGTTTATCTATTAGTAACAATACAAACATGGGAGCCACCTGGAGGGCGCAGCAAATGTAATCGAAGAGCTTTGGGATTAGGTACAAGTCGAACAATCGAAGTCTTGTCTTGGAGAAATGGGGATATCAATCCATAAACGAAACTTGAAGAAAGGACGACTGGGGAGTCGAGTAACTAAAAGAATCTACAAAATAAAACCAGAGGTGAGAACACGATAGTAGCTTTATATTGCTAACTCTGTACTGATAAGCGAAAAAAAAACACCAACCACGGTGTTTTAAATGGAAACGGGTGAAAAGAAATTGAAGTTTTGACCTTAACCGAGAAAGGAGCTCATGCATTTTAGTATGCCCAACGAAAGAACGTAATATTCAGACAAACTAAAGTATGAAGCATTTTGCTGGAGGATTCTTCCGTTCAAAAATTGCAGGCGATAGCAGTCGGGGACATCTGACCGTGCAGAGAACAAATCAAGGACACGGCTAATGATTTCAGAACCACGATAGACTGGAAATACTAAACGGTCGATTAGGTGATGGATGGTCTATACCTGGCAACAGATCTGCGTCCACCAGGAAACTGACCCGTGCCTGTACTTGAAAGATGTTTGGATCATTTAGATGAATATGGGAAGCTGCGACCAAGTCTGAGACCCAATCAAATTCTAAGATCGTGACATTTGCAGAAACAGTAGCTCAGAACTTAGAAAGGGGGACTGATATCAGGGTGGTCAACCCTTAACTCTCTGCACACTGTTGTCAAAATACCAAGTTTTCGCCAGCAAATTTTACCCACAGTGCAACTGAGAATTTAATAAATTATATCTTGTTTGACAGAGCTCATTGAGCTCTGTCAAACAAGATATAATTTAAGTTTTTCATGCTGCCACGGCAATATGGGATCAATGTCGAAAATTCTGAAATACCACCAGAGTGCTAGGAGTTAAAATCCCGATTTTGACGATAAGTGTTTACCTTCTGTACATTTACGCGGGCACCCAACAAAGATTGTAAAACACTAGGGGCCAACTTTGTGACTGTATGGGAACTGAAGGGTAACTGCACCCAGTACTGGATAGAATTACTTTCATTTTGTCGATGATAGCTGAGGAAATTCGTAAGGCATGCTTGTAGTTATTTCTGGTAAATCTCACCACTCGAAGACGCCATAATTACCCCCCCCCCCCCCCGCCCACACCCATTCCAACAAATCAAAATGAACAAAATAATTAAAATTTAAAACAAAACTAATAAAAAGTCAAATGAAATGAAATAACCATTCGTCCTACAGTTATTACTGCCTGAACACTTTCAGCACGGTGAGGGTTAATACTTTATTGTAATAGAGTTGAATATCAATCCTTCAACTATTCATCCAAACAAAATCAACCTTCTGTTGACATCTATCTTCATTGCCTCTATGACTTGTGTTTGTGTGGAGTATTTTGCGCCAATCTCAATGGATGATACTGGAACATAATAGTAAGATTTACTGAATTCCGTTTGAAGGATCGAAATTCAAAAGCAGCTGCCCAACTGCAAATCTTAATATTTCCCATTTTAAAATTATATTTCTCTCCCCACCAAGACCTCCCTTTGTTCTGTATTTTGTTCTTTCTATTGCAGCTTTTAACTCTTTAGATGCAAAAACGTTCACATTGGTTCATTTGTCACGTACTTTTAACTGGCGTGTGGGAAAGAGCTCTAGGACCCTCCCACCGGTTTGTCAGTTAACTGTATCTGGTAAATGAAACTCTCACCTTTAATTCATAGAATCCTTTGCCGCTCTGAGTGATTTTGTACTAAAAACAAAGTTGCCTATTGCACAAGCCAGAAAATAAGCAGACTGTCATCTGCAAAATGAGGTCCCCCAGGGGGTAAATGTCGTGTTGCTACCCTGCATAGCAGGGTAGCATCACTAAATTTACCCTCTGTGAACCTTAATCTGAATAAGTGTCTCAAAACTAAACAGAGGTACCCAGAGGATATATTGGCCCGCTGTATGGGATAGCATCATCAAATTCACCCTCTGAGGACCTCATTCTGCAAATGTCAGACTGCTTATTTTCGGGCCTGCTTTTGCATTGTTGTGGAATCAGTTCCTCCAACGACAAATTGATTCTACTAGTATACAAACGGTGACATTTCCCGAAACCCATACCACTCCAGTAATAACATTTTAGACAACATACTGTTTGACCGGTGTTATGGCAAACTCTTAAAAGATTAAAATATTTCAAAAATGAACTCAAAATTGTAAATGGAAATGTACGATATAAATTTTCCAAGTTCTAATTCAGACATAAAATGGAGATCAGTTGGGCCAAATGTATAAAGTAAACTGAAGGGAGAGTGTTTTTCGGCTTAACCGAATGCCCTAACGCAGACATATGATCTTCAAATATTAACAAGTTTTTCTTACTTCCACGAGGTCTTGTTCAGTGTTCTCGTGCAAGGTTCTTTTTCGCTTATACTGTTTGACTGCAACTGCTCAGTTAGCCGCCGATAGCAACAGGTCCGTAACAGGTAGACAATTTCATTATCGAAACTCTTTTAAAGCATTTGGAATTATAGAAACAGTTTGTCCGGTAGAACTGGTTCCATCCTACCAAAAGGACTCTATAACGAACGTCTGCAGTAAAACCTGGACCTAAAAGACAAACAAGGCATCGGATGTTTGTTAGAATATGAAAACACATCTAAACAAATAATGCACGCTTGTGTTATTCAATCGTTTTTCATACTAGTATTAAACTGGCGTTAACTCTGTTTCCAAATTGAATTTGAGCTGCAACAAAATATCGTCCGATGAGTGCACCAAGGCGCAATCTGCAATGCTCGGCATTGCAGATGGCGCCCTGTGTCACTCAAGGGACGATATGCCAACAGAATTACCTAGGTTTTTTGGCGCTTGCGCAACACAAGCTACACAATGGTATATCTATAGTTTTTGTATGAGGGTCGAGACTATCGGGATTTCCGTTAAAAACCAGCGATGAAAAGCTTCGTCGTTTGTCGCTAGTGGCACCCGACTATGCTTTGCATCGGTAGTTTCTACCGGAATTCACATTAGTGGCATCCGTATTGGAATGGAGTGCCCACACGTATCTACACTACTGAGGTTGGAATAACAAATATTTCAAAGGTCGCTTCTGTGAAACTAGCCGGCTTTGGAATATTAACAGGGCATAGAAATAGGATCTCCAATGAGGCACGATTTCATGTGAAATTTCCGAAGTTTACTAACATCGATCTGAGCCGAGGTTTCTCGAGGCTAAGACCGATTTTAGTGAGGTGCAGAAATTTCATTGAATCGTAACGAAGTGGAGATTTTCGTCGGTTGCACTGCTTCAAACTGAACCTAATGTAATCGGTTTTCATCACAAATCGCCAACCAAATTTTATTTTGATTTTTGCATCGAAAAATAGCTTATGGCACCTCATTGGAACGAGCTCTTCGAGCTCGTTCCAATGAGGTGGCATAAGCTGTTTTTGAGGCCCCCCAAAAATAGTTATAATTTAATGTTGCCCACCCTTGTTAATTCGATGAACTGTTTAAATACAAGAATATTAAGATTAAATACCATTTGCGAAAGCAGCTCTCTCACAACCTAACGTCGAAGATGACTTCTGACGCCACGCGTTAATTAAACGTGTTTTAAACGATAGTTCCGTAATGAGCTATTTCATGATTTTATAAACTAAGTTAACTATGATAAACGCCCCCCCCCCCCCTCCCATTTTTTTCCTGAACATTACATCTGTAAATGGTTGACCAAAAATATTAAAACATCTATTGCCGGTTTTAAAAGCCTCCACTTCACCCTTTGAGAACAAATGAGTTGTAAAATAGGACCTTCTGCTATCAAAGGCTACTACGACGCATGCCGTCATCAGTTAGAAAAAAGTAAACCCAACTGAAGGCATCTACCTTGACGTTGGTAGTTGGGCTTGGTGACCAAGAGATGCCAAACTGAGCATTTGACATAAAACCACCGTTGAGAATCTTACGTTACTATACCTCCAGAAAAACCATTTCTTGGTTAGTCTTGAAATCCAATACTTGGTTTTAACCATCAGAAATTAGACCAATTGTGGAGAGAGGTTTGTGACAGCTTAACATCAGACTAGGTGGTAACGCTTATCGTCTAACATTCTCGTAGTCGTCCGAGAAGTGATGCAGTGCTTGTTTACTGTGGCAAACAAGCTGTGTACAAGTTAAATAGTACCCCGTAACGAATTCCATTGGTGGAAGTCTTCAAAAATGACCAACATGGGTATAAACGATCGCCTGGAGTTGACTTTGTATCCATGTTCGATCATGAGACATTATGCAGAACTATGACCTTAACGATCAAAAAGTTGGTCTCCACAAAAAATGTCATCTGCTTTCTGACCATCATTACAAAATCGTTCAACTAGAGCTACACAGGAAAATCTAACACCATGTTGAAATAATTGCTGAACACCTGAAGGATTCTACTTTAGAATATAATGATTTAAACTGGTGAGCGGACGTGCTTCTGGTGCAGAGTCCCCTCACCAGGGGAAGATTATTGCCACGTGCAAGTAGGTAGCTTCCCCCGTGGGAACCCCGGGAAGTAAAGCAGTGCTTCTTTACTGTGATAAACAATCTGTAGTTACTGGTAGAATAGGACACGCGGTAACCAACGTTTGGGGGGGGGGGGGGCGGTTGCTCAGTAGGTAGAGGTGCAGGATGTAAGCAGAGAGGTCCTCGGTTCAAATCCCACCTGCGGCAATCGCGTTCTCCTTGGGCAAGACACTTCACCCCCATTGCCCGCGTAGGGGCACGGTGAGGCTGTGTACTCCGGCGTACTGCACGTCGATGGTGCACCTGTCTTCAACCAGTACTAACCCTGCTTGTGTGGAGTTAGTATGTTGGGGAGCTGGCAGTTGCTCGGTGGTTCTCTCCGGGTACTCCGGCTTCCTCCACTCTTAAAACTGTCGAGGTCATGATTAGCCATTGTGCAGAAATGTGACCTTAAACGCCAATAAATAAGTAACCAACGTCTGTGAAGGAAGTACTCTCTAAAATGGTCAACTTGGTTATAAACCATTGACTAAACTTGGCTTTATCTCAATGTTATCACGATTAGCCATTGTCGGTGTGTGCTTGTGGGGGGGGGGGGGGGGCATGGATCAGTAGGTAGAGGTGCAGGCTGCAAGTAGAGAAGTCCTCTGTTCGAATCCCACTGCGGCAACCGCGTTGTGTTCTTGAGCAAGACACTTCACCCCATTGCCCACGTGGAGGCACGGCGGCGTTGTGTACTGAGGCGCACTGCACGTCAATGGTGCATCAGTCTTAAACCAATGTTAAACCTGCTTGTGTGGAGTTGGAATGCTGGGAAGCTGACCGTTGCTCGCCGTTGTTGGGTGGTTCTCTACGGGTACTCCGGCTTCCTCAACCCGTAAATCTCATGGTCATGATTAGCTATTGTGCAAAAGTATGTGACCTCAAACACCAGTCAACAGATAGCTTCCTTTAGTAGGTGATGAGACGCATTTCTTTCACAGTACCCCCACGTCCACTGTGGGAACCACCGAAAAATTGAACAGTGCTTGTTTACTGTGATAGGCTGTTTCCACTGGTAAAATAGGTCTCGGTAACCAACGCCCAGGTGGAAGTCCTAATGTAAGCAACAGATAGAAATATAAACGTTTGGCTGAACTTCACTTCATGCATATGTTGTGGACAACTAGCCATAGATGCCGAATCTCGCATTTTACACTAATAAGTGACAGAGGACTAAATTTTTGTTTTAAGTGCTGTTGCTGAAATATAAATAATACCTACTCTTTGAGTGTGCTTCACATGTTCCGTTCAAATGAATTTGTCATTATTCATATAGGCACACTCCAATAAATATCAACAAAATGTCTTATAAAAAATGTTTAAAGTGTTATGAATCCAGGCATCTCGAAGCCCCTGTACGAAAACGCAATAGTACAAATATCGGCAATTGCTTTTGTGTGAAAGACACGTGCGACAGTTGTTTATCTCGTAGTTGCCGGGTGTCGTAATTCAGGCAGACACTTGACTAAAATGGATACTCAGTTGAAACCTCGTAATAATCGCACCCCCCCCCCCCACCCCGCGGGTACCCCGGGTAGTGAGGCAGTGTTTGTTTACTGTGGTAAACAAGCTCCGTTTTACTGGGTAACATGGGACCCAATCACTAATGCTTGGGGTGCAAGTCCTCTAAAATAGGCAACATTGGGTATAAACTATTGACTGACCTTGACTTTATCTCCATGCTGTGGTCACGATTAGCCATTGTGCAGAAGTGTGCGACCTTAAACACCTATAAATATATCACAAAAATCCAAACCATCAACCACAACTGCTGAGCAACATGGGTAGCCACTGTATTCTTTAAGCGTTAATACAGTGAGCTGAAGAAAATATTTCTATATCATGACAAATACTCTAGTATGTATTAACCGTTTACCCAACGCAGATGATTTCAAAATTTATTATTTTAAATATTTTTTTAAATTCTTTCAAAACATTTCAACAAAACCATATGTGACCCCTCTTTGGAACGTGATATGGTTTTGTTGAAATTTTTCGAAATATTTTTCTTTGACACCTTAAGATCTTCGAATGTGCTGGAATTTCTTGGTGGTAGATGGCGTGTTGGACAGTTGGAGAAACATGGACATACTTCCAGGAAAGCAAAAGATCTGTTTTAAATCATACAGTTGTCAACGAGGTAAGAATAAAGTGAAAATTATTTCTGGTAACCAGCATGCTGGATTATGAATAATTCAACTAAGAACAGGAACGTGGTGACAGGGTGTGTTCAGAGGTGTCTTCCCCGGCAAAACTTTTCAGCGATTAGAAAGTGTTCATACGATTTTTTTTACAGAAGACCATATTTCGTCCCGTGAGTCCAACAAGGCGCATTGCTGAAGCACCTTGTTGCACCCGGGAGACTATTAACAGCTCTACATCCCAAAGGTGATAAATTTCGAACACAAAGGTACTGCGAACGTTCGGATTTCTGAAGCATTTGGAAATCCACAAGTAGCAGTTCAAAAATTCAAACAGATGATTTTAATACAATTGGTATAGTCGGCAGGCGACGATAGTTGAAAAATCAGGACAACGCTCCCCTCCCACCAACACCTAGCCCCTCGCGCCACATCACCGACCAATTGGACGTTAAGTAAGCTGTCTAATTTGATACACATCCACCTGAATGCAGGTCAATTAGTTTATAAAGATCGGACCCGTGAAAGCTTGAGAAAATGAGCAAAATTGCTGTTTGTGGACTACCAGCTACATTTCCCAGTGATCCATCTACTGCAAAATTGAGTGGCAAAGTTTCCGTTCACGAAAATAAATGTGTAGGTTGTCTTACCAATCAATGACGGTGTACCACCAAATAACGTATTACAATCGTAATACCCACAGGGAATTCCCTCCGGTGAAATAAAGTACAAAGACTTCGACAACTTTCTAGCCACCAATTTGAACCCGGAAGCCCATTTATTGACTGAACAATTATCTCGGCTTTCACTTTTTCAAATCAGTTAATGTGCGCAGGTTCCATTCTGTGGATGCTATTGCGGATATCCCCACAAGCCCGCAAGCCAACAGTCAAATGCTGTACCGACGCTGTTATGGCCTGGAACCAGTCTAGCCCTTTATCAACAGCCTTTGGAAATAAATTATATAAATTGAAAGTCTCCCATCCATCCATCCATTAGAAACTAAAGTTGTGATTACCTCCCTTGGTATGCAATACACGCCATGCACTGCCTGTCCTTGGACGGGTGCGTCCACTAGCTACATATAAATGTATAGAACTACAGGTGACAAGTGTATTTATATTTGCGGAATGTACAGGCACCTAAAAATGATGTAAATCATTGCCAAGTTGAATGCAGCGGATTTAGTTTTTGCGGAAAAAATACACGAGCAGACAAATTTTTCAAAGCAATAAAAGTAGCAGTTTGTGGCTGTTTGAGTATCCAAAGTTTAAAACTCGTGCACCATAAGTTAAACTTTTCTATAAATATCGTTTCAGAATATTCGCTTTCTATAAAATGAATTCGCTAATAGAACTTAAATAAAATTGATTACAAACTTAAAATCGGCAGTCTGGTAAACAATCATAAATGTTTATTGGTCTGATCCATACAGACGGTAGATTGGAAATCTCGAGGCAATTCGGTGATCTGTACCGTGTTCCTGTAAATGTTAATGATCGGCGTTCTGGTGTTGAAAAATTGGTTCCAACTGAAAGGTGAGTACGTTCACGTTCTATTAAATTTGTATGTCAGGAACATCTGCAGATCAATAATTCTACTTTCATTTTGTAACCCTTTGCCTAACCCTTGGGCAATGCACTTAATCCCGATTACCCTCGTGGGACCACGGTGGCTCTGTACTCGTGTGTACTGCACGCCCATGGTGTACTTGTCTTCAACCAATGCTAACCCTGCTTGTGGGCAGTTAGTACATTGGGGATCTGACAGTTACTCGCCGCCGATCGGTGGTTATCTACGAGGACACCGGCTCCCTTCATCCATAAATCTGTCCGACAAGAGAAGTTGAACGTGTCGTTAAAACCTCAACTGAAAAATTGAAATAGTTGCCTAACGAAACTGCTATATCCACCACATCCGTGGGATCCCCTGGAGGTGAACCAGTGCTTGTTTACTATGGTAAACATACTAACCATTCCCTGTTTTACTGATCAAATAGGACCCCAGTCACCAATGTTTGAGATGGAAGTCTTCTAAAATGGACATGAATTTAACCCTTTACCCAACGAATCGGCCGCAGCAGCTGAAAAAGAAAAAACTTTTTGGCGAAAATATCGTCGAGCTCGTTCCAAAGAGGGGTCACATGATATTATGTTGACATTTTTTAAATTTTTTTTTAAATGTTTAAAATAAATTTTGAAATCGTCTGCGTTGGGTAAAGGGTTAAACATTGACCAAACTTGACTTTATCTCAGTGTCGTGGTCAGTATTACCCATTGTGCAGAAATGTGACCTTAAAACACCAATAGATAAATTAACTCGCTCTCGGTGGGAGCGCGGTGGCTCAGTTGGTCGAGGTGCAGGCTGCAACCCGAGAGGTCCTCGGTTCGAATCCCACCTGCGGCAACCGCGTTGTTTCCTTGGGCAAGACACTTCATCTCCATTGCCCGCGTGGGGGCACGATGACTCCGTGTACTAAGGCGTACTGCACGTCGATGGTACGCATGTCTTCAACCAATCTAACCCTGCCTGTGCTGCAGTGCGGAGTTACGATGTTGGGAAGCTGGCAGCTGCTCGTCGTTGCTCGGTGGTTCTCTCCGGGTACTCCGGCTTCCTCCACCTGTAAAACTGTCACGGTCATGATTAGCCGTTGTGCATAAATATGTGACCTTAAACATCAATAAACATAAACTCGCTCTCGGTAAAAAAACTTCAAATTTTAATTAAATTCCTGCTTCCAAGACGTTTAATCCCACATTGAAACGAGACCGTAAAGCATATAGCTTAACAAGTATTGGAAGCAAAGTAAGAAAGTCGGATTCAAATATATAGTTTGCTGGCTGTCAATGAGTGAGCATTACATTCTTCCAAATGCACCACTACATAAAGCTTGAATAGCCCACTTAATAAGGAGGTCGCAAATCACCCCCCACAAACACCAGGCCATAAAATTTGAGACGAACGATTTTCTTTCCTCTTGTGGTTATCTAAATAGAAAAACAGATAACCGAAATCTTGTTCGTCTGGAACTACAAACAGTTCGTCCAAACAGCTGCCTTGTCACCTTTTTTGATATCAGTTTTAAGATTTTCCTGTGGGAAGACCCTTTTCTTGAATGCTCAAACTCCCCAAGACAGCTGATGCCCACTGTGCTTGCCGCAGGTGCTTTCGAATCTGAACTCATACAGTTGGGTCATCGTGGATGGATCAAAATCCACGACTTATTTCTTTCCACGCATATAATTCAGATGATCCGCTGTGGCGCCCATCAATATTTCCACCAATGAAGCACCGGGATAATCCCGGTGTTTCATTGGTTGAAATTTCGCTGGGTGTCATAGCGGATCATCTCTGAATTGTGTGGAAAAATCCCACCCATAGATTTTGACCCGACCACGATCGATGTACTGTAATCGGTACCCTTTATTATATCCAGATGAACGGTAAATGTTTTATCCATATGAACGGTAAATAGGTTACCTCATATTCGAGATTTTCTTCTCTGCAACACATTAGTGCACCATCGACCTTCTGTCGAGTTTTTGAATAGAGGAGCATGATTGTTTTACAGAACCCATATTGGTCAAAATGGCAGAAAGAGGAATGAACGACTCCTCAAGATTGAAGACTTCTAGCCAGAACTACCCTGGTGACACAAAGATTGGACTGACGATTGAATCTGGGTAATCGGATATTCACACAGGTGAGTTTTAAAATGTAATTCAATGTTATCCCCCTTGGTCCTCCCAAGGAAATACAAATAAATTGTAATGGTATTAAATGTTGAAAACAGGCTGAGCTACCTGTTTGGAAATGTCTTGTTTACGGGCGTGTTTCTCTTCGTGGGAACCCAGGAAAAGTGCTGGTTTAATGTGATAAACAAGCTCTGTTGTACTGGTAAAGTGGGAACTGATATCAATGCCGGAGGTGGAAGTCCTCTAAAATGGGTAACGTGTGCATAAACGATTGGCTGAATTTGCATTTATATCCATCTTGTGATCACCATTAGCCATTGTGGAGAAATGTGACCTTAACCCTTTACCTAACATGAAAAGCAGACGACACTTGCAAAAAAAATTCTTGAATAACTAATTTTTTTCATTTTTTGTCTCAAAAACATAGGTTATGACCCCTCGTTGGAACGAGCTCGACGAGCTCGTTCCAACGAGGGGTCATAACCTATGTTTTTAAGACAAAAAATGAAAAAATAATGAAAATTAATTGGCGATTTTTGAGAATAGCGCTGGCCGGTTTTGGCCGTTACGTTGGGTAAAGGGTTAAACATCAATAAATAAGTATAAATTCAGTGTTGATATCAGATGAAATAAAAAAATAAGTTGAAATTGGTCTTGCAACATTCTTAAATACTTACAATATAAGTTTACGAAAGTATTTAAACGAGGTTTGGGTAATCCGTGGCGTACCGTATAGTAGAGTCGCCTTGGACAAATTGTAATCCAGCCGTGGGCAGAAATGTCCATGCATGCGTTTACAAGGTACTAAAAATCTGCCAAATTTAACTAATAAACCCCGGTGCTTCATTAATTAAATTTTAACTAATATAGTGTTAGGAATCTAATTTTATTGCGTCCGTGGAAGTATTGACCACCAGTGGAAAGTGACAAGTCCACGGAGACCGTACTGTACCCTGTATGTAGTGCACTTTAAGATTTTCAAACATCTGCATTTTGTTTCTAGGTTCAAAGTATCGATTGGTCAACCCAGTAAATTTAACGCCAGTGTTCACGCTCCCTCAAAATATTTCGGTGCGAAGTGGAATTGTTTTAGTTGCTAAATGAAAGATTTTGGTACCAAATAGAATCTGATTGTAAATGAGAATAAATTATGAAGTGAACATTTGAATGCAACAAGGCTTCACCTTTAACCCTTTACCCAACGCAGACGCAGACGATGTTAAAATTATAAATTTAAAAAAAAATTCGTTCCAATGAGGGGTCACATGATATGGTTTTGTTGAATTTTTTTGAAAAATAATGCTTGTTCAGCTGTTAAATTTGCATATTACGCGGGCGGATGTGGCCGATTCGTTGGGTAAAGGGTTAATGCTAAAGCATTGCAGATGGCACCTTGTTATAAAGTATATTTTAATTAAGTATTACCTGGCTCTTAAGTATTTTTGTTGTAAAAATGATAACAGTATTGATAATAAAAATAACTAATAGAAGGCCATTGTTAACGTTTTCAAGATTATTTCATGATTATTTACATCCCTCCCGGGAAGTGAAGCAGCGCCTGTTCACTGCGGTAAACAGGCTCTGTTTTACTGGTAAAATAGGACCCAGTCACCAATGCTTGGGAGGTGCAAACCCTCTCTAAAATTGGCAAGATGGCTTATTAATGCTCATCTCTGGTCTTGAGTTGATACTCATGTTGTGGTCATGATTAGCCATTGTGCAAAAATGTGACCTTAAATACCAATAAATAAATAATATAAATTTACATCCCGTTAATTCACCCCAAATGAATTGGTCGCAAACAATTTATCCCCCAGAAGGCCAACATAAAAAATTATTTATAAATGTTTTAATAAGAATCTGATAAAATGGATACTGTTAATTCAGTTGATCTTTCAAAAAAGCCTTGATTGCGTCAGATTGTTATCTACTGATTACTTGACACGCGTGGATGTGGTCTCGCCTCTGTCGTCAGACAGTAAGTTTATCGAAAGAAACGCACTGGATGGACACACAGGTGTTCGATACAGCAGTACGTGCCCCTGAATTACTTTTGAGATGTCAGGGTGTTTTGGTGGGGGAGAAAAATTATTCCTGATGCGGGTGAGTGTGAGATGTGAAAATCTCACCCTCTGGACCAAATATTTGGTCCAGACACTCGGCAAGCCTCTTGTCTGGCCCAAATCTTTCCCTCGGGTGAGATTTCTTACATCTCACACCCTCACCCATCATTTATTTATTTATTGGTGTTTAAGGTCCTATACTTATGCACAATGGCTAATGATGACCGTGACAGTTTTACGGGTGGAGGAAGCCGGAGTACCCGGAGAGAACCACCGAGCAACGACGAGCAGCTGTCGGCACCAACATCGTAGCTCTGAACTCTGCACCGCAGCACAGACAGGGTTAGATTGGTTGAAGACATGCGCACCATCGACGTGCAGTACGCCTTAGTACACAGCGTCACCGTGCCCCCCATGTAGGCAATCGGGGTTAAGTGCCTTGCTCAAGAACACGACGCGGGGAGTGCTAATCAGTCGCTAAAATGGTCACCCATCCAACTACTAACCGCGCTCGATATTGCTTAACTTCGGTGATCTGACGATAACCGGTTACCGCGACGCCACCGCTCCCCCCCCCCCCCTCCCTCTCACCCATCAAGGATAATAATCTGATTACTTGACAGGCTTGTCTCTACCGACACAGCGATTTTATCGAAATCAACTCACTGAAATAATAAACCACAAAGCCTTTGAGATCTACCAGTATATTTTTTCTGCCAAACGCTGTATTTTTGGTGCCAAATGATTTTTTAACACTGTTTACTATGAACTGTTTTGTATATTGTAGGCCCTGTGGCGGAGTATGGCGATTGTCATGAGATCATTTAAAATGGGTAGTTTTCTACTTGAGCCTTGTGGAATCTCACTTCAGAGTTATAGCCAGAGATAGTGCTGGAATGTGCTAGGAATATCATTCGGTCATCTTTAATAGTTTCCATTTCCACTTGCTGTGCACCTTTCACGTGGCAAATGTTAGAATGTGTTGCTTGTTCTATATGGTAGTGGAAAGCATTTAACTGCTACCCCCCAGGGATCGAAACGAGATCGGCAGTGTGTATTAAAAGCTGCCACGTTTTTGGTTTCTAAGGGTGGATTGGTTGAAAATCGTCACTAATTTCCGCTGGATCTGCAAGTTGTGAACATCACTTGTATTTTGAGATTTGTCTTGTAAAATGTATGGTGGTAACGATTAGCTGCTAGGTTATTCAGACATTATGTATGTAGTACGACTTTGGGGCTTTGTGGCCGTGTGATACATATCTCCAGAATTTGACAGTTAATATTCATCTCTTGAGAAATTAATTCATTGAATCCCGTTTTCGAAGCTGTTCAACTTTACATTGAAAATTTCGAGGGCTGGTGAAAGATGACTGATTCGCTGAAAGGTTACCTTAAAGGTTACATCAACAACGTAAGCAAAATCATTGAGTACAGAAATATTGCTGCAGCTTTTTATGTGAAGTTGGTGGAATGGTGGGTTGGCTCATTAGTTTTAGCTTTGTTGCGCCCAAAATGCCATTGTGAAATTGGATAAAGTTTCTCCGTCCTTTGAGCAGTACTCCTTTGTTAGCACAACATTGTTTACTCATTCACTATTTGGCCCTTTCAACACTGGTGGTATCTTCCATGCCAGTTAAATGGCAGAAATTGGAAGCATCCGTATCCATTATTTGAGGGAAGGGCAATTAATATTTTCAACGTGCAGCCTTCAGGCTGCACGTTGAAAATATTAATTGTTCTACCGCACACGTTCACTTATCAGCCATCCTACTTCATGAAATTATGACGTATCGTGTTCCTGGACCGGAAAAGCGGCCTCTCGTGTTGAAAGAGTTAACTTCCGATAATTGGTAAAGTACTGAATGAAGTCCTCTTGTGCCATTGGATGTATGCCGAAGTTACGGCCCCATGATTCGGAGTTTAGAAAAGAAATGAAATGAAATCTCTTTATGAGCAGTATATCAATTACATTGAAAATATAATAATTGAAATAAAAATCCATTAAACCTATTTTGATACACTGCAAGGAGAAACATGGCAAAGATAGCTGTCTTCCTGTCGCTCCTTAGAAAAAGCAGTTTCCCGACAGCAGACTGGCTTCGTTGGGGGGCGGGGGGGGGGGGGGAGAATGCTATCACCTTGGCAATATCGGAAAAGGATCACAGCTATTGAGAGTTCAATACGTACTAGAGTACTAGACAAGTGACACAACGTTCGAAGTTGTAGAGTGACATATAGAAACAAGATCTCCATCTTATAATAATAATAATAAAACAAGGCCCAGTGGCCGAGAACTCATTTAGAAAAGGTCCCGGGCACTGGTTAACGCACCTCTGTGTAGCTGCTCTTCATTGCTGTTCGGGCACATCATGGAGCAGATGATAATCGAATCAGGCGAGAGTGAACGAATAATACTTTAGTTTAATAACCGAACTGAAGTGTGGGTGGGTGGGTGGGTGGTGGGGGGGGGGGGGGGTAGGTGCGTTATAGAAAAGCTGAGGATGGTATCATTTTTCTCGCCTCTAATCCTCTAGCGGCCCCCGTTCACTTAGCACACTCGGGGCAGTTTCTGAAGGTAAACAAACATTCTCTGAATATGTACCGAGAGATGGGTCCTTCATTTTCTTTTTGAATTGTGACCTAGTAAAGTTCTGTGTTTTTTTGGTCGATTGTATTCCATAACCTAGGGAACGTATGGAGAGGCAAATCTGTTGAAAATTTTGTCCTCGCTTTAGAAAGCTGCAATTCATCTGTCTGCCTTGTTGTCTTGGCTGTTGTATTTACATATTGCTGAAACGTATTCTTAAATGATATAGGTAATCTGTTATGCCAGTCGTGCATAAATAGAAGAACTTGGAGTTTGTAAAGGTCATAAAATTTGAGAATTCTGAGGGACTTAGAGAGGATCGGTATGTGATCTTTTTTTCCTGCTCAGTGCGTATATCCTTTTTCTGCAACTTGAAGACTTTACTTGTTGACTGTGAATGTCCCCAAATTTGAATTCCGTATAGGAAGTGACTGGATTAAAGAAAAGTACAAGGTTTTCAATGACTGTATATTCTTAACCCTGCTGATGACGTACATGGCTCTAGCCACCTTGAAACAATTGAAATATGATGTCTGAAGGGTAAATGTTCATTTACGTGGACACTAAGAAATGTTGCTGTTTTTTTTATTACAATGGTTGGCAATAAAATCCAGTTGCAAATCATCTAATTTTAATGCCCTATTACCAATTTGACATAAGTCGTTGGAAAGGTGAAGCATCATAAATTTAGTTTTGGATGCGTCGATAGCTAATTTATTGATTGGCAGCTCACCATTCCTGAATTTTTATCTCAAAATTCGTACTATTAAAAAGTATATTCAGGTTATTGTCGGATTTAAATGCTGTTGTATCATCTGCAAATGATAGAACATCAAGGGTTGTGCAGCCTGGTAAGTCGTTGATGTAGATAAGGAATAAAATAGGTCCAAGGATGGGATGGGAAGCCAGTCGAAATTGGTTGCGCCTCTGAAACGGTATCTTGAAATTGTACATATTGACTTTCAGAGAGAGTTCTTAAACCAGGAGTTTGCTAAGCCCCTGATTCCATAATGATTTAATTTACTAATATCGCGTGATATATTGTATCAAAGGCTTTCGAAAAGTCGAGAAATAGTCAGTGTTCGGTCTTTGGTCGTTCATTGTAGCTAAAATGATTGAGAAGGTGAAGAATCGGATGAAAAGTTGAGACATTTTCTGAATCCAAATTGGAACTGGTACAAGATTTTATGGGTGTTAAGGTAACTTGAAAGTCGAATATACATTATCTTTTCTTGGATTTTTGAAAAAGCGGGTAGAATACTGACAGGTCTATATTTTTTGAAAGTATGTTTATCACCAGATTTATAAATAGGTATGATTTTAGCTGTCATTTTATTAGGAACGGCGCCTGTCGGAAAAGAGATTAATATGGTCTTTTGGATCAGCTACTTGATGTGTCTTTTAATATTCGTAGAGTAACATTATTACAATCTTTACTTATTTTTGGTGGGAATGAACTAACGGTTAGGATTACTTGTTTGTGGGTGAAATGAAGAAAGAGTCATTGTTGTTGGTTTCTGTCAGATTTTCCGTATGCTGCCGACTAGTTGGATGCACTTGGTTAACTTTTTTCCGATATCAACAAAACAAGAATTAAATTTCTCGTCAATGGCATTTGGATCGTCAACTTGAATATCGTTATCCACGAAAAATATGTAATGCGCGGTCGTGTTGACTTATTTATAGCCCTTCGTAGTATATCCCAAGACTTCTTGATGTTCTTATTGTGGGCTAGAATCCTCTCGTAGTAGCTGGCCTTTGCCTTACGTATTAATTGGTTATAAAGTTTACGATATATTTTATATTCTATGTTTGCTGTGTTGTGGGGGAGGGGGGGGGGACGATTCAGTTTTTTAACATAGATGTTTTTTTATTGATAGAGGATTGAATTAGTCCCAAGGTCATCCAAGGCTCTCGCTTGACGTATCTTTTGGGAATCACGGTCAGTTTCAAGGGACATGCTCTTTTAAAACGACTGTCAAAGTGAGAAAGAAATGCATCGAATTCAGTGTTTGGACAGTCGCAACCGATGACATCTCCAAAATCAGTCCTGTAAAAGTGTCTTGAAATAATTCACATTTTCTTTTTAACCCTTTAGGAAACGTAACGGCCAAAACCGGCCAGCACTATTCACAAAAATCACCAATTAAATTTCATTATTTTTTCATTTTTTGTCTCAAAAACATAGGTTATGATCCCTCGTTGAAACGAGCTCGTCGAGCTCGTTCCAACGACGGGCCATAACCTATGTTTTTGAGACAAAATATGAAAAAATTAGTTATTCAAGAATGTTTTTAGGAAGCGGCGTCTGCTTTTCATGCTAGGTAAAGGGTTAAATGAACGTTTAAGGCTTTGTAAGTTTTGTTTTTCTAGTTAGGGTGAATTTTCAATGTAGAAAGTGGCAAAGTGATCACTTACGTCCGTGATTAACATACTAGCAGAAAAACTGTTAGCATTGTTGCGGAAGATATGACCTATTAATGTCACGGACGTTTGTCATTCTGGTCGTCCTAGTAATAACTGTCATAAAACCGGAACTAAACATAAGGTCTGCATATTGGTTAGTTTTGTTATGGTTTCCAAAGTTTAAAAGGATGATGTTGATATCTCCCATAACATACATGCTTTTTTACGCTTAGTTTTTCAGCTAGATTTAATAATGGATAAAAGAAAGTCAAGATCTGATTTGGGTGCAGTATTAGGACGATAGATAATCCCAATTATATTTTTGATTTTGGAGGTTGTTTCTATCAACAACTATTCAAATACATGTGGGACAAAAACTGACAAGTCTTCCCAAATTTGGAAGCAGACGTTATTTTACACAAAACAACCAACTCCACCCCTACAATCGTCATCGGCGGGAAGGCATCGAGCCATTAAAGGATAACCATCGAGCTCATAAGTGATACTGTCATGAACAGAAAACATTTCCGTTATGTCAATAAAATCAAAAAGGTTATCAGTGTCCTGTAAATCAGAGAACGTTTTGTAGTTTCCCCAGTTGGCATTTATGCTTCTACAATTTAGATTCAACAACGCTAGCTTATCGTCCTTTAATGGCAAGCGTTCCTTGAAACTGTCTATGGAGTAATAATTACAACTCGGGTTTTCAATCAGGAAGGGTGAGTTTGATAAATCATCGTTATTGTTGCCGATAGTGTCGTAAGATTTAATAAAATCATACATATCTTCACTCCAAGACTAACTGAATTGGCCATGGTCCAATAGGTTACCTTTATCTGTTTTGATTTCTGGTGGATCCATGGACAATAAATTGGTAGTTATTTTATATTTAATTGTCAGAAGAAGGTGGCAAGTGTTGAGACCTATATAAATAACAGGTATGCTGTCGAGAATGGATAAAAGTGAGATAGAAATCATTGATAGAAAAAGATAGTAATGAACAAGCCTGAAAATAAGCAGTCTGACATTTGCAGAATGAGGTCCTCAGAGGGTGAATTTGATGATGCTATCCCATATTGTGTCAATTTATCCTCTGGGTACCTTTTTCTGTTTAGTTTTGGGACCCTGATTCAGATTGAGGTTCACAGAGGCTAAATTTAGTGATGCTTCCCTGCTGTGCAGGGTAGCATCACTAAATTAACTCTCTGGGGACCTCATTTTGGAGATGTCATTCTGCTTATTTTCTGGCTTGGTAATAAAATAAAGAAATAATTTTCCTTCTGGAGCTTTTCTTAATTATTAAAAGATAGTGGTTCACAGCATTCCACAAAGACCTTAAATCGTACAAGGACCAGCATTGGTTCTGGGAAATGATCAGTTGCATTCTGCCCACGCATGTTTAGTGAAGCTTATCAAACGGATATCGTTTAAGATTCTTATAAGTATTGTCCATAGCGGGCACGAGGAACCAAATTGTGGTATTTAGGGCACGCAGAGTGGAGAATATTGTGTGCAAGTTCACAAATCCGTAAAGTAATGAAAAAATAATGAGCCTCGGATCACTGGCAAGTGGAATTCACGCATGGACCAGTTTTTTTTTTTATCTTCACCATGAATCGGTTTTTTTTATCTTCACCATGGATTTGTATGTTTACACTTTACCCAAATCAGATCAGTGCAGTAAGTTTGTCTCGATGTTCTGATCTGTCAATCAGGGCTTGAAAATCAACCAACAATACTCAAATCACATGAACAGCTTTGTGTCGAGGCGTGTGCTGTATTGATATTTATGCTGAGTAATGTGTGTAATCAGTCAATGATATTCCAACGAGCACGATTACTTCCACAGTTAAGGCATCAGTGACAGAGTTCTTTGATTATGCAAACTGCTGACAAATTATACAATTCCAATATGTAAATCTTGGTGGTCTAATTCTTTGGGCATTTCATGCATTTATGTAGGGTCAAATTCGTTTGAACGTGGAGCCAATCGGAAACTAAGGCTGGAAACTACTCTAAAGTTTTAGACTACGCGCGCGTGTCGGTGGAGTGGATGGGGTGTCGGTTTTTCATTTTCCAATCGCTGAAGTTGAAAGGTTAACCGACAGAATATAACGAAGCAAAAAGTATACAATACAGTAGCACGCTCGTTTACATTATTAAAAAAAGTTAAGCAATGCCAAATGTCAGCCGATGACACATTGTAAGATGGGCACAGTGAGCCCAACTCCCAATTTGCCAGTAACCAAACTCTCATTACCTGAGATAATGCCTAATCAAACAATTCTTAAAATGACGTGCATGGTAGAATAGTTTTGGATGTTGACTGGAATAGATGTTTAGTTGTGTTCCTGACACCATGAGCTGAATTCCTCCACCACACTACTTCTGAATATTTATATTATCGACAGGGTTGTGTTGGCATTCGTGTAATACCAGAAATTCAAGTAAAAAGTTTGGCTCTCCGAGATCAACACTCGGTACACTGCGAGTTGAAATTCCTTTTTTGCCCATGCTAATAACTCTGCAATTTCAACGGCCAAGGGTAGCGAATGGTGGAATATTTATTCAAGGTTCTTGATGACATCATAGTATTTGAGTGTTTTCTGAGTTGGCAGTCTTGTAGTGTCAGAAAGCAGGCAGTGGTGGCCTGGAAGTTGGGCTCGGAGATCAACATTCAGGACACCAGAAGCTGAAGTCTTTTATGACATAAGATAATATCAACCCTAAAAGTCCAAAGGTCGAGTGCAAGGCAAAATATCTCTTTGGGCTTCTTGATTACGTGTACTTCTGCTTGGGTGCTTTCTTCGCGTTGGCATGCGTGTACTACAAAAAGTCTACCATCGATGGCATAAAGGTTTGGCTCCATGAGGTCAACATTCAGGACACCGCAAGCTGAATTATACCTTGAAATACTTATATTAGTCACGGATAGGTATTTTCTTTATTGTGACATTCTTGCTGTGCCAGAATACAGCTTATGGTGGCCTGAGAGTTGGACTCAATGATATCAGGACACCGTGAGCTGAATTCTTCCTTTGCCTTCCTCCCAAATACTCATATTATAGGCCGGGATGGGCAATTAATCTTAAAGATGCAGGCTACATTGTAATTACATAACCAGACAGACACCCATAGGATTAGGTAGGAAGGGTTAATTTCTTGGAAATCGTATTAAGATGTACCTGTATATGTAGATGTACATGTAGGCCACCTTGCAATTTCAGAGCTGGGGGTCCAGGTTTGCAATCCCAAAACAGTCCACCCTTTTAAGGGGTAGACTACCTTGTGAATACCAGACCGGATTATCATGAAAAAGTGGAGGTGGGAACAAGTTCATTCAATAATGTTGGCTACCTTGTAATCAGGGCTGGATTGCCATTAAAAAGTGTAGGGGGCGGGGCAGGCTTCCTCTGTACTCTACATAATTTACGAAACTTGTGAGTCTTAAGATGTAGACTATACTGGCAGCCCACCTCCCAATAAGATGTAGGCCACCTTTCAATCAGAGCCGGACTACCATACTACCATAAAAATGTGTGGGCGGGGTGGTAGGCGTCTAATTAGAAATCGTTAGGATGTAAGCCACCCTACTTAGTGTGTGTGTGTGATGGGGGGTACTCTACTTAATATACAAAACTTGGGAGTCTTGTTAAGATGTAGACTACACTAACAGTCAAACTCTGTAACAAGGAAGCCCACCTCCCATTGAGATGTAGGCCACCTTGCTATCAAAAAGCCGGACTACCATATTAACATGAAATTGTGTGTAGACGGATGGGGGGATGGGTGGGGGTAGGCGTCTTAGAAATCGTATTACGATGTAGGCTACCCTGCAGTTACATCTTTAAGGTGTATGCTGCGTTGTGATTACATAACTAGACAGCCGTAAGAATGTGTTGGAAGGGGCAGGGTCTTCAAGTTTATTATGGAATCGATGGTCTTGGAAATCATGTTAAAATGTAGGCTACCCTGCAATTGGAGCTGGCAGTCCAACTCTGTAATTACCAGGACGTCCACCTCTCAAAACCTGGTTGGCCACTCTGAATCCAAAGAGCTGGATTACCTCCAAAAAGTATGTGTGTGTGTGTGGGGGGGGGGGGGGGGGGGGGGGGGGGCTTATCAGAAATCGTAAAAAGTTGTAGGCTACCCTACAATTAGAGCTGACAGTCCAACTACGTAATTACAAAGTATCCCACCTTTCAATAAGAGGAGAGCTACCCTGTAATCAAAGGGCCGGACTACCATGAGGAAGTGTGGAGGCCTCGATTTATAAATCGTATTTAGGCTACCTTACAATGACATAGCTGGCAGCCCAGAAGTGCAATCGCAAGGCAGCCCAGCCGTGCAATCGCAAGGCAGCCCAGCCGTGCAATCGCAAGGCAGCCCACCTAATAAGATGTAGGCTACCTTGTAACTACAGAGATGTTCTGCTATGAAAAAGTGTGGGGGAAGCTTCAGTAATGTGGACTAACTTGCAATTACAGCTGGACTACCGTCAACGAAAAAGTGTAGGGGAGCTGTCTTCTGTACACACGAGTTAATTTACAAAACTTGGAAGCCTTAAGATGTAGACCATTGAAATTACTGAAACGGACAGTTATGAGAGTATGGGGGAGACAGCAGGGGTATTTGTATCCTCAAAGTTATGAGACCTGGGGTCTTGGGTACCTTATTAAAGTGTAGGCTGTTTTGTGATTAGAGCTGTAGGAGGATACGTGGATGGGAGGGGGTATGAGTATGTTATATACGAGTGTAGGGTGAGGTAACGGGGATCTTTATAGAAATTTTCTGCATCCTCAAGTTTATTATGAGATGTAAGATCTTGGGAAGGAAAGCTTCAGTGTAATTACCACTGAAGGGGGGGGGGGGGGGGGGTGGAACTAAGATGTGGGCTACAATGTAATTACAAACCTGGGCCAAATATAAGAATATGTCGAGTATGTGGGGTGTGGGCAAGAGTCTTCTGTGTCTTCTAGATTAATTATGGGATCGGAGAACGGGGAGGGAGGGAGGGAAGGGGAGGGAGGGAGGGAGGTAGGGAGGGAGGTAGGGAGGGATGAAACTTTTTGGGAATGTAAACTACAAGTTTGTTGTGGGATCAGGGGTCTTGGGACCCCCATGAAGATTTAGCCTACTTTATAATTATAAAACTGCAATTTTAAACTAGAACTCTTCTGTGTCCTCTAGATTATTAAATGATCTGGGAACCTAGGGTATCGGAACGCGTGTATACCTTGTGGGTGTGTGCGTTTGTGTGTGTGTGTGGAGGGGGGGGGGGGGTCTTCTGCGTCTTCTACTTTATTTGGGACCAGGGACCAAGGGAACATGGAATTTTATTGAGATGGCGGCTATATTGTAACTAAAGTAATTATCAGAGGCGGAGTCCATGTATAGGGCAATCGTGCAGCCTATGAGAATAACGTTTATTGGGACAGGCCCTGGACAGCTTAGAAATAGAGAAACAGGAAGATAACATTCAGATAATTCAAGTACAGGACTCGGTACACTCTGGTAGTCCAGCTCTATACAGCTATTACAAACATTATTTTACAAACGTTACTCAGTATATTCTTTCCAGGCTGCCGATGCTTGTTTTCGCTTCAAGAATGACTTATGCCGATCACCCTGATTCTTGTTTTACAGCCTTTATCTCTCTCTTCTTGGGGGCGCGGTGGCTCAGTTGGTAGAGGTGCAGGCTGCAAGCCGAGAGGTCCTCGGTTCGAATCCCACCTGCGGCAACCGCGTTGTGTCCTTGGGCAAGACACTTCACCCCGATTGCCTACATGGGGGCACGATGACGCTGTGTACTGAGGCGTACTGCACGTCGATGGTGCGCATGTCTTCAACCAATCTAACCCTGCCTGTGCTGCGGTGCAGAGTTCGGAGTTACGATGTTGGAGAGCTGACAGCTGCTCGTCGTTGCTCGGTGGTTCTCTACGGGTACTCCGGCTTCCTCCACCCGTAAAACTGTCACGGTCACGATTAGCCATTGTGCATAAGTATGTGACCTTAAACACCAATAAATAAATAATCTCTCTCTTCTTAACGTTAACGTTAACGTTAGGGCGACACTAGAAAGCCCTTCCCCTCTCTCCTTTTTTAAGATAGGTGGGAGATCAGTTGTAACTGTTTTTCTTGTACCCATTAAATTTGTTGATTCTTTAACCCTTTACCTAACGTAACGGCCAAAACCGGCCAGCGCTATTCTCAAAAATCGCCAATTAATTTTCATTATTTTTTTCATTTTTTGTCTCAAAAACATAGGCTATGACCCCTCGTTGGAACGAGCTCGTCGAGCTCGTTCCAACGAGGGGTCATAACCTATGTTTTTGAGACAAAAAATGAAAAAAATTAATTATTCAAGAATTATTTTTGCAAGTGTCGTCTTTTTTTCAGGTTAGGTAAAGGGTTAAGTATTGACTGTTTATCCCTATCCGTTCCCAATCTTGCAATTATGGCCTTGGGTGGAGGAGGAAGGTTACTATCCAGTTGTCTCGCTGCTGATAGCCTATGAATATTAACTGCTCTGCTAACAATTCTAGATGCCCCAGAATCGCCCATTTTGAGCTCACGACTTTGGAAACCCCCCTACTATCGCATTGGTGTCTTCTCCCTGACTGTCCGGTATACAAAAACAGAAGATTATATTTGCGATCGTGCATCTCATTCAACAACCTCTTCTCAAGTTCAGAACACCTAGCTGAATCTTCTCAAGATTTTGGATTACTACTTAATCCAGTTCCTCTATCCTCTGGGCGTTGTCTTCAGTGCTATGTATCAGGTCAGTCTGTTCCTTTTTGAACTCACTTTTTGATTCCTTAACAGACGAAATTTCATCTGTAAATCTACGAATCTCCTTTCGAAAACGTTCAAAAGTTTATTGTAAACTTTGCATTTAAATCGTTTAAGTTTCTTCAACTCTCCGAAGGCAGCAGTGACCAACATATTTCTACCCGACCTCGAACCAGTGGACGTCGTGTTTTCAAGAGGTGAAAGTTTACCTCGGAAAAAGGGCAACAATATTTTCCCCAAACAGGCCGGTTACTAAACCCAATTTATCATACGACGCGTCCGTTTTGTTCACTTTAAAACGTTTGGTATTTTGTTATCATATTAATCAGTGATAAATAAAGCTTTCCGTCAATTTCATTGGTCAATTTCAACACTAGGAAAATTGATTGGCTGAACAAAATACAACTGGGCCACATTTTCATAATTTGCATAATTAGAGTTGGGAGCTTTCATTGGTCAATTTCAAAACTGGGCAATTTGATTGGCAAAACAAAATACAGTTGGGTCACATTTGCATAATTTCAGTAGGGAGAATTTACGTTATCTGTTCTATTTAGGGTGGGTTATATTGTATTAATTTTTTACCTACAAAAAAAAACGCCATTCATTTTTTTTTATATTCACTTTTTACTTCCAAAACATAGGTTATGACCCGTCATTGGAACGAGCTCGACGAGATCGTTCCAATGAGGGGTCATAACCTATGTTTTGGAAGCAAACAATGAAATTTTTTAGTTATACGAGGATGTTTTTTCCAAGTGCCGTCTGCAACTCAAGTTAGGTGATGGGTTAAAAAGTCACACTAAGTGGCTAATTTGTGCGTGTGTGTGTGTGTGTCATATGATAAATAGAATATGAAATGAGTGTTTTTCTCATATAATTATGAAACTCGTCCGAATTTTCCGTTTGGGCTCGCCAAAACGGAAAATTCTTAGACTCGTTTCATAAATATTATGAGAAAAACGCTCATTCCATATCCTCTGTATATTGTTTCCATTTAGTCACAAATTAAAAGCGTCAAGCTACATGCCACAATGTAGTCCAAAGACAAAATGCATCAATAACCACTGCAGTCACTAAAACCAGAAGGAAAATTACCGGCGCAAACACTTAAGCCAGCTCACCAACCGCCATTTTTGATGTTTTAGAACAATAGCTAAAGTTGCAGTGGAAGGCTGCAGTAGGACCTACTTGTATGTAGTTACGAATAAGTTAACCTCTTTCTGTTCCTGTCGTGCGTTTTCGTGTAATAACCGCGTTTGATTCAAAATTAAAACTCGTATTGGAACTCGTCCAATGTAGTTCATCCAGTTAGCGAGTGCAAACTAACCTTTTCAACCCGATTTGCATGCAGGTTTGCGTATAAATTTGGAATATTTGGCAAACAATGGACAAAAAGAGGATCATTACCTATTTACTGAAACGGGCGCGCAAAGGTAATGGATTAAACGGCTCCATGGGAATTAAACTATTACTTGTTGGATTAAACTATTACTAAACCTTCACCGTGGGACCCCCCCCCCCCCCACCCCCCGAAAATGTAACAGTGCTTGTTTACTGTGGTACGTTAATTTACTGGTAAAATGGGATCCGAACCATCATCTGGGGTAGAAGTTCTCAAGTGGGAAGCATAGGTATAAACGATTGGCTAAAATTTACTTCATACCCATGTCGCGACCTCATGGGAACCCTTGGAAGTAAAGCATTGTTTACTTAACTTTGCCAACTGCATTTAACGGTAAAATAGGACCCAGTCACTAAAGCCTGGGTGGAAGTCCTTCTAAAATGGGCAAGATGGGTATAAATGATTGACAAAACTTTACTTTACCTCCATGTTGCGGTCACAATTGGCCATTGTGCAGAAGTATGTGACACGAAAGATTATACCTACGTCGCGATCATGATACAGCCAAAGATGCTGAAAGTGACATAAACACTAATAGATATTACCAAACCTCCCAACAACCACGAAACAGCCGAATCGTTACAGCCAAAATTGTGTGTGGAAATGCCACCATTCAGTAACAGTGAGTTAAGACGTTCCGATAAACGGTTTTTTTTATATCATGCAGCCCTGTTTTAAGTGGGACCCGTTTCAGATTATTTAAGCAAGAATGCCCCGTTGGAACCCCGTGAAGTATCACTGTTATTGTTTACTGTGGTAAGCAATCTTCGTTTTACTTGTGAAATAGGACCCTGTCAGCAGTGCTTGAGGTGAAAATCGTCGACTCGAAAATGGGCAACGTGGGTATAAACGATTAACTAGACTTCATGTTGCGGTTCCGTTTTGACCATTGTGTAGAGATATGATCTTAAATACCAATAAATAAGACCACCAGTACAATTCTGAAAACATTTTACGCTGTTATAGGATGCCTGTTGACACACTTTTATGCCATTGATGTAATGTGCTGTCCCTTTACTCGAAAAATATTATTCGAGCTTCTGTTAGATATTTCAGTCAATAAGTTGAGATGGGCGGTATAGCAATTTTGAGTTATGTATCGGTTTCAGTATTTTTAAGCGGGTATACCTCGGTATCGGTTCGGTAATCGACATCTGACTTCAGATTTGCTGGTGGTAGGTACTACTGGGGAATTCAGATCAGGAAAATAGAGGAATTCTTTTACCATTCTTCTACAGCTCCACAAATGCCACT
This sequence comes from Pictodentalium vernedei, assembly GCA_031216915.1. Classification (NCBI taxonomy): domain Eukaryota; kingdom Metazoa; phylum Mollusca; class Scaphopoda; order Dentaliida; family Dentaliidae; genus Pictodentalium; species Pictodentalium vernedei. The sequence goes on along the minus strand of CM062292.1, from coordinate 106,625,510 downwards.
GACCAATGAGCTCAACAGTGAGTCATTTTGTTTTACGAACACGTATATCTACAATAATGTTGTGCATTCTAAATACCTTGACCTTCAAACGCTTATTTGAGACGTTTGCAATCGCAGAGCATGTCCCCTGAACATGCCATCTTCGGGAGGTCATGTTGACAGTAAACAAATCACCCGGGTAGTGTTTTCTAGTAGTCTTGTCTGCCTATTAAGGCAGCCAGGACCTGGCTAGAAATCACTGTTAACCCTTTACCCCACGTAACGTCAAAAACCGGCCAGCGCTATTATAAAAAATCGCCAATTAATTTTCATGATTTTTTCATTTTTTGTCTCCAAAACATAGGTTATGACCCCGCATTGGAACGGCTCAGTAGGTACAACATTGGATTTCAAACCGAAAGCTACACGGTTCGATCCACAACAGTACTAACAGTTGGGCAAGGTACTTAATCCACATTCCCCAGGTGGGGCACGATGAGCTGTGTACTTGAACGAACTGCACGGCAATTGGGCATTTGTCTTTAACCATTGCTAACCCTGCTTGTGCGGAGTTAGTACGTTGGGGAGGGAGTCTGCCAGTTGCTCGACGGTAGTTTTCTCTGGTAACTCCGGCTTCATCCTTAAAACTGCCCGACACGAGGTGACCCTCGCTGTCATGTGTCGTTCAACCCCAATAAAAAAGAACAAAAACATTAAGCTTTTTCCATAAGACTGATTTGTCATGAAATATATTGGAAGTGGTGGGCCTCTGATCCATTCCGGTAGCGTAAAACACTGCAGCATTTCGTCGCCTGTCAAAATGATCCATCTGCTATCAAGTACACTCGGAAGGTGATCAATGAATACCCTGATATTTCTATCTCTCCCATTGCTCAAATAATAATCTAAAATTGCAGCAGCCGATCTCCATGCATCGTGAATGTAGCTGTACCGGTGCCCTTCTCTGAAAATACGGCATCGTTTGAAATTAAATGTGCGAATATCTTCCAAAATGCAATCGGCTTTCTTTGGGGTCCGATTGGTCTTGAATAAATTTAAAATCCCTTTATTAACCGATGGATCCATTGCTTGGATATCTAGTGTATTTCTTGTGCAGTTTACCTAAAATGAAAAGCAGACGACTCTTGCAAAAACAATTCTTGAATAACTATTTTTTTTCATTTTTTGTCTCAAAAAAGGGTTATGACCCCCTCTTTAGAACGAGCTCGACGAGCTTAAAAAAATGAAAAATAATGAAAATTAATTGTCGATTTTTGTGAATAGCGCTGACGGTTTTGGCCGTTACGTTGGGTAAAAGGTTAAGAAGTATTTTATTGGAAGTGTTCCAAATGTGGTTCCCACGCCTCTTGGAATTAAAAAAAAAAATAAAGGACCCCTTGAAAGTTGAATTTTATAGAGTCTGGACAAAGTAAAAACTGGAATTGTTTGGCCGACGTGGATTGGTCACTTTTCATGGTTGGGCAATATTTCCAGGGACGTAATAAAAATCAAAATCAAAAATTTAATGAAGCACCGGTTACAACTCCGGTGCTTCATCAATTAAAATTTTGCTGATTTTTAGTCGAGTTGTGACGAAGTCAAACTCGACTTATAGTTTGGTGAATGGCTGGCGGGCGGGCGGGCGGGTGGGCGGGCGGGCGGGCGGGCTGGCGGGCGGGCTTCCGGGCGGGCGTAAACAATTGGTTTCCGGATGATAACTTGATAGTGGTTCAACTCACATTCATTAAACTTCATACATAGGTTGGTCTTGGGGGAGGAAGAACCCTATTGATTTTGGACATGCTACGTCGAAGGTCAAGGTCACAGTGACCTTGAACGTAGTAAATCTTAAACAATTGGTTTCCGGATGATAACTTGATAATGGTTCAACTCACATTCATGAAACTTCATAGGTAGATTGGCCATGGAGAGGGGAAGAACCCTATTGATTTTGGACTCGCTATGTCAAAGGTCAAGGTCAACATGACTTTGAACATAGTAAATCGCAACAATTCCTTTCCGGATGATAACTTGATAGTAGTTCAACCTACATTCATGAAACTTCATAGGTGGGTTGGCCTTGGTGCGAGGAAGAACTCTATTGATCTTGGACTCACCAGATCAAAGGTCAAGGTCACAGGGACCTTTAACATAGTATAGCGCAACAATTGGTTTCCGGATGATAACTTGATAGTGGTTCAACCTAGAGTCATGAAACTTCATAGGTGTGTTGGCCTTGGTGCGAGGAAGAACCCTATCGATGTTGGACTCACCAGGTCAAAGGTCAAGGTCACAGTGACCTTGAACATAGTATATCGCAACAATTGGTTTCCGGATGAGAACTTGATAGTGGTTCAACCTAGAGTCATGAAACTTCATAGGTGTGTTGGCCTTGGTGCGAGGAACTGTTGTCACAACTCGACATTGGATCGGTGATCCTGAGCGGCATTTTTGTTACCTAATAAACGCATGCGTGGACAACATTGCCCACGCGTGGATTACGACCAGTCCACGGCGACTGTAGTGTAAAGTCGTGGTGCAGGCAATGAAATATCAGTAAAAAGTACGTCAATGAATTCAATGATTGGCTGTTAACAATCACAGTAAAGTGCCCTAACATTTGTCGCGATTCACGAGAATGATTGGTTTCTCCTGCAGGAATCACTTTTCGGTTCTTATGTAATTAAGAATTTGAGAGTACTGTTAGTCTTGTGTGAAACGTACATATTCCATAGATGAAAAAAACAAACCTTAAATTTATATATTTAGTAGAGTTTAGCCCCTGAGAACCTAGTTTCCATTCTGGTGAGTTTCTTGACCTATATATGTGTTTGTAGAACACTTGTTCCAACTTGCAGGCATTTTGGTGGTCGAGCTGATAGGCAATAGTTTCAAAACAGGCAAAACACGACTTCTCAGAACACCTCGGCTAAGTCAGCGTCACCAAATGAGGAAGAAGACAAATAGAATTCTTCAGGTCTTTAACTGACGACACCTTACAAATCGATGACACCTCAAATGAACATTTTGAAAGAATTAGGTGATTCTCGTTTTCCATGCGAGAATCATTTGCGAGAATCGATTCTGATTTTAACTCCTTGCATGCTGCTGGCGGATATTCCTGCCCAGAACAGGATTTCTCTTGTCACTGAAATGTTTATAATTTGGGATTATTAATCAAATTTCCACCCTGTAAATTGAATGGATTTTTTCACCAATGATATCTTAAGTTAAATATTGATAACTTTTTCTTCAAATCTTGTCATAGCTGCTTCACAGCAGCCATGACTAGATTTGATGAAAAATATCCTACACATACTCAGTAGGTTGAGAGTACAGTCCGTGTAATAATATACTATTATGCAACTGGGAATGACCAAAATATAAACCATTTGAACTCGAGTGGTATATTTCATGCCAGTTCAGAGCCATCAACTGGTAGTCTATATTTATTACTTGGGGGAAAATCAATCAATATTTTCAATGTGCAGCCTTGGATGTTGTATCAGATCCTGCGACGGAAAAATGGCCTTTCCGTTTTCAAAGGATTGATACTTTTTGTGATATGTCACATGGTTTAGTAATCATTGGTAGGGCTTGTAATATATTCTTTACGGCATTTTTACACGAATCTCCTAAAATTATTTCTGGAGACTCATTGAAAATATCTTTTAATTTTATTTTGACTAGCATGTGCGAACCTGTCCAAAGACGTTTTAATGGGTTCAAGTCATTTCAAGAGTAGCAACGATTAGGTGATGTGCCCAATTATGATAAAAGAACTTCTCTTACCCTCTGGAAATCCGCACGATCTAAAATGCAAAGATTTCTTACAGTACTCTACCTCACCGCGGGAATCCCGGGAAGTGAAACGATGCTTTTTTACTCTGGTAAACAAGTGGTTTTACTGGTAATTTGGGACCCTGTCACCACTGCTTGTGGTGGAATTTCTCTAAATGGGCAACATGGGTATAAACGACTAGCCGAGATCAATATAAGTTTTTTAGGTTCACATTACATCATATTCACCACCACAAAAGTCCATTGTTTAATGGGTAGCGCGGTGGCTCAGTGGTAGACTGTTGGACTTCTATCCTGGAGGTCCCGAGTTCGATCCCCGGCCGGGACGACCCGCGTTGTGTCCTTAGGCAAGGCACTTTATCCCAATTGCCTACGCGGGGGTATTGTACGCCGATGGTGCACATGTCTTCAACCGCTGTAATCCTACTCGAGCGGAGCTTGAACAGAGTAAGAATGTTGAGCTGGCAGTTGCTCGTCGTTGCTCGGTGGTTCTCTCCGGGTACTCCGGCTTCCTCCACCCGTAACTGTCACGGTCACGATTAGCCATTGTGCATAAGTATGTGACCTTAGAACCCAATAAATAAATAAATAAATAAATAAATAAATACATTGTATAATGGGCAACAAAAAAGTCACAAATCATCATTCTGTTTAGATATTTGACGACATCAAAAATAACATGCCACCTCTAATTTAAAGCTTACTTTCCTTTACGTATTATATAACACCTTAAGTAAAACATCCATCCATTTTTTAGAGATTATTACCATTATGTGGATGTACAAAATATGTATCCGAGTTGAGCTCCGGGTTCTAAGGGTAGATCACGAACTATTTATTTGTACGGATGAACAAAAAGAAAAAAAAAGGAACTCACGCGAAAGGAACGTGCTTGTATCGGACCCCCCTAGGGGCGCGGTGGCGTTGCGGTAACCGGTTCTCGTTAGATCACCTAAGTTAAGCAACGACGAGCCCGGTTAGTCCTCGGATGGGTGACCGTCTGAGCGATCGATTCTGACTCCCGCGTTGTGTCATTGGGCAAGACACTTAACCCTGATTGTCCACATGGGGGCACGGTGACGCCGTGTACCAAGGTGTACTGCACGTCGATGGTGCACATGTCTTCAACCAATCTAACCCTGCCTGTGCTGCATTGCGGAGTTACGATGTTGGGGAGCTGACAACTGCTCGTCGTTGCTCGGTGGTTCTCCCCGCGTACTCCGGCTTCCTCCACCCTTTAAAACTCACTGTAAGGATTAGCCATTGTGCATAAGTATGTGACCTTAAACACCAGTAAATAAATAAAATAAATAAATAAATAATCCGACCCCCTGATACAGACATTTGTATCAGGGGGTCGGATACACGACAGTTGCGGAGTTCATACAGACAAACTACATGTTGATTGTAAGATAAAAATATTGTAAAACGTTTATTAAGACAGAACATAACGCGGGTTGAGTACGGGGGCAGGAATCAGCAATCCGATTTTGAGTTTTTATTTATTTTACGAGCGTCAAAGGTGCGCGTGAAATACAGGAAAAACAAGGGTTGTTGATTCCTATCTCCTATACTCTACACGAGTTCTGTTATGCAATTACACAATGATTCAACTTGAATTAGTGACATAGTCAATGAGGAGGATGTTTTTCAAGAAAACATATCACATTCGAAGGTCCGTTTATATTCTTCCTAAACACGTTTTGCGTCGAAGCATTTCTATACTTCAGGACGTCACTCAAATGCGTAACGACTAATCAGATGCGTTCTCACACAACGTTCTTACACGTAGGTGGGATTGAACGCCTGTTGTATTTACATCAGTTCGCAGTGTCTGTATTGCAAAGAGATAACGTCGAATACACAGGGCAATCGGTGTACATTTAAGTTCATTGCCGTCGTCTGGCAGTTTTGCAAGCATCCATGTGAATGAAAATGGTCCCTGGCCATAGGCATCACCGGTGGAGGGGATGGGGGGGGGCGGGGTGCGAACGACCCCCCCCCTTACGTTAAAGTCTACCAGAGAGCTCCATAATTATGATACTAAATTTAAATCCGCGGGAGGGGGGGGGGGGGAGCATGCCACCGGGACCACCTAGAATGCTCGTGTATACTATGGGAGTGGCACCCTCCCGCGAATACACCGGGGTACATTTGGCAGATGCCATAGGCATCTGCCAAATGTACCCCCGGTGTACCTTTTTCTTCAAAGTCGAACCCCTTTTGAAAAATCATGCTGTCATTTAATGATCTTAAACATAAGTTTAACTTTTTTTCAACAGACTTCTTATCATTATTGAACGAGCCAGGATTTTATTTTGAAGTGGATTTACACCATATCCACCTCTAATTGCAAACCACATTGCACATATCTTATTAATCAGTTGCAAATATGACTCAAGTATTCATATCTCAACATTTCTAAAAACTGTTATGGCCTCATCTTAGAAATAATAATTACCTTTTCAACACGTGAACTTCCCCGTGGGAACCCCGGGAAGTAAGCAGCACTTGTTTACTGTGGTAAACCAGTTCCGCTTTACTAGTAAAATAGGACCCAGTCACCAATGCTTGGGGTGAAAGTCCTCTAAAATGGGCAACATGTAGATCAACGATTGACTAAACTTGACTTCATCTCCAAGTTGTGTCACGATTAGCCATGGTGCATAAATATGTGACGTTAACCACCAACAAACAAACAACACGTGAACGACAATAAACAGGCATGTTTTCGATCTTCACCATCACTTTTTTTAGCCGGGTTTTATCAGATCTAAACGAACTATACAGATAGCGTTGACCTTAACAGGATTACATGAGTCGTTGTGGCTTTGGTTTTGTGGAGTTGGAAAAGCGGGAAATGGTTAAGTTTCACTCATCACATTGAAAAATCGTAATTCGTGGATAATCAATGAAGGCCATCACTACAAAACATTTTTGTGTTATTCAGAACTTCTATGTATATGATGCGGTATAAAGTCGCAATATACAATGATATAGTTCATTTATTCTTGTAATTACGGTTAATATCAATGATGTGGCATTGAAAAGAATGTTGACATATTAAAGGAAATACGGTAATGGACAGACGCACAAAAAGGGCTAAACAAAAGAACCCACAAATTGAAGAAGGAAGTCGCATTACTGTACTATTAAAGACATTCACAATGGAGCTGAACAGACTAGTTATGTCGGTAACGTTTCAACTGTAAATCGACCGAAAATATTGATTTATTTATTTATTTATTGGTGTTTAAGGTCGCATATTTATGCACAATGGCTAATCGTGACTGTGACGGTTTTACGAGTGGAGGAAGCCGGAGTACCCGGAGAGAGCCACCGAGCATCAACGAGCAACTGTCAGCTCAACATTCTAACTCTGTTCAAGCTCCGCTCAAGCAGGGTTACAGCGGTTGAAGACATGTGCACCATCGACGTGCGGTACGCCTTTGTGCACGGCATCATCGTGCCCCCATGTAGACAACCGGGATAAAGTGCCTTGCCCAAGGATACAACGCGAGTCGTCCCGGATGGGAATCGAACTCTGGACCTCTAGCATAGAAGTCCAACAGTCTACCACTGGGCCACAGCGCTCCCTCGGCTGAAGGTAAAATTAGTCATATAATGGAAATAGCCATCAAGGCGTATGGTGCCAAAACGAAGTAAAGTCCATTCACCGCCGGTTTTGACTAATCGGCCTCAAATATACAGTACAGTCGCCGTGGATTGGTCGTAATTCATACGCGGGAAGCGATGTCTGCGCATGCGTTTCCCAGGTAATAAAAATCATCAGCATCAGTGCCCGGTGCTTCATTAATTAAGTTTGTGATGATTATTCCTATAATTAGTGTTTGGAGTCTAATATACTATTAAAAAGTAGGAGTTATTTGATAAAAGTGACGTATATAAAGAAATATATTTATATTTTCACCGCAAAGACAGCTGAGGCTTTGCACTGTGATATCTGGTGAATGATTTCAGCGATAGTTGGGTGTCTGACAAGCACAAATTCCACGCACTGTGCTGTAGACGACATGGACGGTCAGTCAGAGAATTTATCACATTCAGTCCAAGACCTCAGTACCTTGTAAATCCTCTTCTGTTCGAGAGACAAACGCGGATCCGACGTGGCAAACTCCGTACCAAACGTACAATATCAGCTTGACTGATGTTATTCCATTCTTCCTGCAGTGCAGCTGCGAGTTCCTGGACATTGGTAATGGGCTGTTGGCGTTGTCGTAGGCTTCTGCCAAACATATCGCAGACGTGCTCGATTGGTGAAAGGTCTGGACTTAGTGCTGGCCAAGACAGTGTAGTGATGATGTTCTGCTCCTGGAGGAACTCTGTAGCGACACGGAGCCCGTGTGTTCTTACATTATCATCTTGGAAAATGAATCGACGGCCGTGACGTCGCGCAAATGGCACCACATGAGCTGCTAACATGTTGTCACGGTAGTACTGCCCTGTGACACGCCCTTGGATGACATAGTATGCTGTTCTGCTTGTCATGTTTATGCCGCCACACACCATAACCGATCTACCACCAAAACGACCGTGCTGCCTTACGGTTACGTCATGGTATCGTTCGTTCCGCCGCCGCCACATTGCTTCGTTTGTCGTGGAAGTCGAGAGTGAACCTCGATTCATCGGAAAAAATGACGCTGCTCCACCAACGATTTCCCAGCGCTGTCGTGCTCCACACCAATTACGCCTTGCTGCGATGTGACGTTCAGTCAAAACTGGAATTATTCGAGGTCGTCGAGCGTAGAAATTCCAGCTGTGTAGGCGATTTCGGATAGTCGGACCACTGACTCGCACATCTGTCGCTAGGTGCAGCTGTTGTCCAATTTCTGGGGCACTTTGATGGCGGTTACGTAATGCTAGGCTTAGGATGAAACGATCCTGATTGGCAGTTGTCGCCCTTGGACGACCTAACCAACGTCTGTCATCAACATTGCCTATTTGACGGTAGCGTGACCACAACCTGCTAATCACCGATTGAGTAATGTTGGGAATTTGAACCACTGCAGTCTGTCTGTTGCCAGCTTCCAACATGCCAACGGCACGTAAACGTTCGTCACGTGTCAGTCTTCGCATACCTCAAAAGTTGCATTTCGACCAGAAACTATTGATGAACGAGTTTAATACCAAGAAAAGAACGATGAGACCTCCGGAAAAACCCGTCCAGTACAAATGAAAATTTCAAAACGTACCCCACAGACATTAACGCGGCGCTCGTGCGAACAACCTGCACGAAGTTTTCGTGGGCCGGTGACATTCATGATCCACACTAAACTTGGTAACATATGGATGTGTCCAATCACGCGTATCCAATACCATTTTCCAAAAATATCAACAAGTTTGGATTTCCCCTACTTTTTTGAATGGTATATTTTCCCATTGACCGGCTCCATTCCACTCTCCAATCATGTTCATCATGTTGTTATGACAGCAAATTCGATCTGCCTTTAAATTGATTTTACAGTACAAAATTAGGAAACAACTTTCAAAAATATATTTCGCCAAACAAAGAATTCATTTCACACCATATCTTTCAAAATAGTAAAGCAGAATTTTTCCCAGTTTAACCCTTTACCTAACGGTACGGCCAAAACCGGCCAGCGCTATTCTCAAAAATCGCCAATTAATTTTCATTATTTTTTCATTTTTTGTCTCTAAAACATTGGTTATGATCCCTCATTTTGAACGAGCTCGTTCCAATGAGAGGTCATTACCCATGTTTTTGAGACTAAAAATGAAAATAATAGTCATTCAAGAATTTTATTTGCAAGTGTCGTCTGCTTTTCATGTCAGGTAGAGCGTTGTTGCAAATGATCACAATTCATATGAATCAGTATTTCATCCGTTTTTGAATGGCAGGTTTAACCCTTTACCTAACATGAAAAGCAGACGACACTTGCAAACAAAATTCTTGAATAACTAATTTTTTTTTCCATTTTTTGTCTCAAAAACATAGGTTATGACCACTCAGTGGAACAAGTTCGACGAGCTCGTTCCAAAGAGGGGTCATAACCTATGTTTCTGAGACAAAAAATGAAAAATTAATGGAAATTAAATGGCGATTTTTTAGAATAGCTCTGGCCGTTTTTGACCGTTATGTTGGGTAAAGGGTTTAAAGGGGAAAATCATAAAGATACACGTATATTCCTTTATTCTGTTTTTTCTATGCAAACAACACTAAATGATAGCCTATATTTTGAACCGCTATAAATAATTATTTAAATATTTAATAACTTAGTAAAACTACGAGTTGTTTTCCGGACATATTATTTTATTACCGGTTCTGGTCAGGGGCGTGGCGACAGGAGGGGTAGCCCCTCCCCATTCCACCAATCCTGGCCAAAATTACCTGTAGTTGGAAATTCGGAGGGCAAGTCCTGAGTAGTTGGAAATGCCATCTATCTGGATTTTAGAGCTTCTTTGGCGATGCTGATGTCTCCTTTATTTCCCAAATTCCAACTCAGTTTCAAATCGGCAAAAATTCTACTGTTACTCTTTACAACTACAATATCGAGCTTCATAAGTATGCATGATGTCAATCAGTACGAGATTTCTATAGAACGTTGATTTATCGTAATAAAAAAAAAATCCTCGATATGCACTTCAAGAAAATCACATGTAAAATCGTCATCCTGAGTTAATTCCACCATTCATAGTTACAAACTGATGAACATCGAAAACTGATCATTCCTGCATAAGATCTGATTTAATGTGAGGACAGTGTGAATTGTTCTAAGCTTGAGCATTTGTTTAGCACATATTTAGTGACCAGAAAAATACCAAATAATAATAACCTAATAATTCTATCATAAATGCGTTGGCATTTTAGTTACTAGAATCAATTGTATGCCCCCTTTCATGGCTTCATTTTCAAAATCTTTCTCGGAAGTGAATTTCCAACTACGGAGAGAGACCGGGAGGGGCTGGGGGTCTCCCTCCCAGTCCCCCTCTAGTTGGAAATTCACTACCACCCCCACCCCACAATTGGAAACCTCTAGCCACATCCCTGGTTCTGGTACGAATGCGGTAACAGATTACCTGGAACCATTGGTCATACCCTTCCTTTTGATGTATAATTTGTGTATATTTAATTTGAATTTATGGAATATCAGAGATGGGAATTTCAAAGTCAACACAAAAATAGCTGACTTGCCAAAATCCACTTTATTGGGCGAATTGTACCAAATAAAAGGTGTTGTAGGGTGGCGCAGGAAAAAATGAGCTCGAAGACAGATCATCCCATATGACCCCCAAAATATGACCTCCAAATCTGTTAACTTGCCAAAAACCAAATTAATCGGGCGAATTTTACCAAATAAAAGATGGTGCACGATGGCAACGAAGGGGAGGATAAGATCATCGATATGTTGACTGTCCCCATATGCCTCTAAAAGTGGTCAGTATGACACTCAAAACAGTTCACTTGTCAAAATCCACAATAATGAGGACATTTTGCTGTTTGTGTCTATAAGAGTGTTTTTATGCTGCATCACCTTAGGCTATTAATGTCTTTAAAAAATTATGCTGAATCTGACGACGCGGTCTCGAAAGTTTCGGAAAACCCTCTGGATTATCACTATATTTTGGCCTGACCTTAGCTGAAAACGAGTTTTCATTTGAATAGCACCACAAAGAACAAATTTAAAACAAAACACATAGGTGTGCTGAAGTTTATTACACGCCTGTTCCCCACCTACAGCATCTCTGAACCATGCGGAAAAAAAAATCTGTTCCACACATTTGTGCGGAACGGAAATCGTTGAGGGACTATTTTTAAATTGAAGCAGGATTTCACTGGAATTTTCTGCAAATCGTGCATCGTAATTACAATTTGAATCGCTAGCGATAGCTGAAAACCGTCCCCTGAGTTCCAATGTGTTCTATGTGCCAGTTGGCACATTGAACACATTGGAACTCGGGGGACGAAATATACTGCTCAAAGCTTGCTAAGCACCAAATATTTGACACATCATTGTGGAATTTGCTTGTGACATATTTGCGATATTTTGGGTGGATAAGATTGCGGAATGTATTGAGATGGACCCCAGTGTTTACATTAGCTCTCTTGACGGGCAGACTTTTCGTGACCTTCATGGAAAGCAGGTCCCCCTTGATTTTCATGTTTTCGTGTAGTGTCTACATGTACATGACATGTGTAGGGTATTAATCTTCATTTCAACACAAACCCTTGTGATTTAATGATTGAATATGGCAAATGCAAATGGAAGAAGACATTTGTCTGAAGCAGAAATGTGGCGGGCTCTAGGGATGGTGGATCAAGGGGCTACCCATCGTCAGGTTGGTGAAGCCCTTGGTGTGCACCATACGGTGATCACCAGAGCCTGGGCAAGATTTTAGCAGTATGACACTAGTAAGACGGCATGGTGGAGGGCAGAGACAGGGCAACAGCAGCAGCTGAAGACAGGTTTTTGACCATTCAGGCCCGTAGGAACCGCTTTGCCATAGTAACCTAGCTTCGCAGTGACCTTCAGATTGCATCCGGGCTAAATGTTTCGACACAGACTATTCGGGCAAGGTTGCACGAAGGTGGTCTCCAATCGAGAAGACTATGTATTCGCATTCCACTGTCCCAGAACCACCGCCAGGCACGATTTGAATGGGCCCTGGACCACGCTGGAGGGACCAGAGAAGATTGGCGACCTGTCCTTTTCACAGATGAGTCAAGGTACTGCCTAGACCACACAGATAGGCGTTCTAGGGTATGGAGAAGACCAGGAGAGCGATTCCATGCAGCTAACATTGCTGAGCATGACCGCTATGGTGGAGGGTCAATCATGGTCTGGGGTGGCATCAGCTGGGGTGGACGTACAACGCTCTGTGTCCTTGAACGTGGTACATTGACTGCACAACGGAAAATTGATGAGATCCTGGACGTCCACGTCAGATTGTATGCAGGTGCAGTGGGTGATCGATTCATTCTGACGGACAATAATGCCCGTCCTCATGTTGCCCATGCTGCCGTGGAGTACCAACAGAGGGAGGGGATTGAGCGTATGAACTGGCCAGCAAGATCCCCTGACCTCAATCCAATCGAACATGTCTGGAATGAGTTGCAGCTTGCAATTTCAGCCCGTTCAGTCCAGCCTAGAAGTGTCCAGGAGCTTGATGCCATGCTGGTCCAAGATTGGAACAACACCCCACAAAGGACCACCAGGAATCTGTTTGGGAGCATGAGAAGGCGTTGTCAAGCTGTTATTAACAGTAATGTGTCTCAAACTCGATATTGAAGCCATACCAGTTCGCTCTGTCACCTTTTTGGCATATTGAAAAAATTTCCTCTTTTATCAAAAATATCAATTTTCCCTGGTTTTCGTATTCAAAAGCTAAAAAATAACGTCAAACACAAATAAAATCTTAATTTCTGTACTTAAATAATTAAGGATATAATTAAAAAGTATATACACTTTTCATAACAATATTTCAACTAAAACGTAAAACAGGTAGTTGGATAGTTGGATGTACTTGGTGCTCAGCAAACTTTGAGTAGTATAGTAATACTATACTTCACCAGTTTGTTATCTGAACAGTTCTATCAATATTTTTTTCTTGGTATCTGGTTCGAAACGAAATCATTTTTTTGTGTCTGCTCCCATATCTTGTCAGTCTTAAATTTGGAATTAGGTATTCTGAATTTGAATATAGTAAGAAGTTTTAAAGAGGACTGATAGAATGTGGCTAATGATAGGCTTTTGGGGGACATTTTCTTGGGGATGGAGGCTAACAAATCAAACTGCCCTGAAATGTTTCAAAATCAAAATGCAAGCCGTTGCCTCGAATTTGCCCTTGAAAATGCTCTGCCCACTGCCCTGATATTTGCCAAAATTATAAAAATACCCCCTCTCACTGAACAATTTGTTCTGAAAATACCAGTCCCTTGCAATGAAAACTGCAAAATTAGCTGGTTGTTTGTGGAGGGGGATTCGAGTGCCGCAACCCCCACCCCATCTCATACACCCATGTAGCTAATTCATATAGGTGACATTCCATTTACGTTGTGTTGCTGAGAATTAAAGCAAAACAATATCCTTGTATAAAACAGAAATACTAGCAAAAATCCTTAATTTGTCATTTAAAATTACACATCACTCATCAATCTGTGTCTGGAAAATATTGTCATATTGTCTATGTTTTAAATATTCTAATTCTAATAAATATTTTTGAATTTCATGGAAGCCATCTCATAAAATTGACAATATACTGCATCAGACCACATGTATTTACCACCCCTCTCCTCTTTGTGGTCTCATTTCTACCCTCCTCAAGACATTTCCAAATTTCGGGTAGTGGGTTGGTGGTAACATTTTCAATTTCCCCAGTACAAACTCCAAAAAGTCATTTTAGCAATACTACACCAAACGCCCCCCACCCCCTCTCTCCACACACACACACACACACACACACACAAAACTAAAAGGAAAAAAATGTGTTGCCCCAACACCCACTACTAGTAACACGTAAAAAAATCCATTTTTACGCCCAATTCCTTCTAGGTCTGAATTGTTTTCTCAGGCGAACCAATGTCTATGGAAATTTCAAAGTTAAATTTTTACGCCCAAGTGCCTTCCCTTAATACTTCGGTTTCGATTCGACACTTGTCTCCTTTTTCTCAAATGCAGTCCATTTCCCATTATTTTTTGCACACATGAACTAGCTAGGCATGAAAGAGCTCCGATACCCAAAGTCTGCAATATGGTCTTTGTGAGAATGGGTAAATGCTCCGTCAGCCAGTCTTGCCGACAGTCCGAAGAAACAGCATGCCATGTTTAAATTATATCTGACTTGAGCAAAACTCAGTCCAATTGTCAACCCCTGTTATTATGATACGTTTTTGCAATCCTATTGATTTGCGCCCGCGTTGTGTCCTTGAGCAAGGCACTTTATCCCGGTTGCCTACATGGGGGCACGATGACGCCGTGTACTGAGGCGTACTGCACGTCAGTGGTGCACATGACTTCAACCGCTGTAACCATGCTTGAGCAGAGCTTGAACAGAGTTAGAATGTTGAGGAGCTGACAATTGATCGTCGATGCTCGGTGGTTCTCTCCGGGTACTCCGGCTTTCTCCACCCGTAAAACTGTCACGGTCACATTAGCCATTAGTAGTAGGAGATGTATGAAACGTCCCCCATTGGGGGGGATCTCATGGGGGATCTCATATGTGACGTCATAGTCACGTGACCTGGTGACGTCATGTTGTGTTGTCATGGTAACCCGCGTGAGCGGCCATCTTGTGACGTCATCTCCATAGTGATACGTGGTGTGAGTGCGCATGCGCAGCGCGTGTTGTTAGGGTGACACGTGTTTCCATCGGCCATTTTGTATTCTGGAGGCCGCCATCTTGGTTTCTATAGTAGCACGTGGTTGCTATGTGACCCAAAACCTTCTAACAAGACAGGGGTTTGTTCGGAAGGTGTGTTCGATTGAATCGGAGTATCACGAATTACCCAAATAAACCCGACAATCCTTCCAAATCACCAAAATCCACCCAAAAACACCGAAATTGACTTTATTTATCCATTTTATCGGTGTAGTGCAATAGTACTAAGGGGTACAAGGGGTGCGTTCCTTTGTAGAAGAGTAATTTCTCCCAGAATCCTCGTTTAATTACCCAAATAAACCCGGCAAGTTGTATTATTTCGAATTCTTTAAGAATCCCTTTTTTTGATCCCATGACGTGTTATTTCCCTATTAAGAATAGCACGTAGTGCTATAGGACAAATTTACCCAGAATCCATTATTAAAATTATAAGTAGGACCCATATGTGTACATGAAGGCCATGAAGCTAAGTTCCACCATATACTCATATGAGGATCTACCCAACAGATGTGTCGTACGAGGTCTAATTTACTATCCCTCATTTTGATTTTTTCTTTGTACTTCGATGGAAAGTTAAAAAAATAATAACACTAAATATAAATTTAAATTTCTTTTATTCAACAACAAAAATACATCTTTTTATGGTATGTAGATTGTCAGATATTCATAAACAGCCTTTCTGCAGATTGGACATCTTCTGAGTGGTTTACAGCAATCTTTGCACAGGCACAAATGGTTACATGGTCGCGGAGCGACATTGGCTTCAGCTAATAAACACACACTACATTTTGTCCTCCGTGAATCTTCTTCTTGAAATGATGTGTCCATTTCTTCTCTGATGACCATTTCTTCTTCTTTTTCAACGTCCATGAATTCAGGTGGTAAATTATGAATGTAATAACAGTCTGGAGAATATTTTCTGTGTTCTTCTATAACATCATCTTCTGTTTCCCAGAAACGAACAATAATACCACAATGAAAACATTGAGTTCTGTCTCCTGTCCCCAAATAAAAGAATCCAGCTTTTGTCAGTTCATTCGGGGTTTTCACACTTTCACTTTGTAACATGAATTGAAATGTCTTGAGACGATTTTCCTCCAATGCATACTTGATGTGTTTTGGTGGTCTTTGTTCTGTTTTCTTTCTTATTTTATCTTCTCCACGTAATAACTGCTCCAGTACTGGTGGCGGAACATCACGAAAATACGTTTCGAATGAAACGCTCATTCTCTCTACAAAGTCTCTTGGATTTCTTGTTTCTTGGTTTCTTGATTGATAATCATTCAGTGCCATCCTGATCAAACATGGAATAGTGAACATTCTTCAATCCTTTTTATCTTCATTCTTCTTTGGTTTTCTTTCTCTTTTTGGTTTGGGTTTTCCTATTTCAAGACTTCTCTTCTTTGCAATATCCACTGCTTTGGTCACTTGTTCCCAATCTCTGGTGGTAAACTGGAACCCAACGTCGTTCTTGAACAGTTGAATCTGTAAATCGCTGTTAAGTTTGAAGACGGTCACATTAGTAGACATCCTTCTTCTTTGGCTGTCGAAACACAAATGAGCTGAACACCAAGTGCACCAGTTTTTATAGTTTTCCTTCAATGCAGCGACATCTAGTGGCTGGTTTCCTCTATGACGTCATTAACCAACAGATCATTATCCGTTAGATCAGTGGTAAACATGTTGGATATGGTTTCCATCGGTACACCGCGACAGCGATGTTTCAAGTAAAACAGACAGTATTGTCCACACACTGGTAATGGTCCTTGAAGGCGTTTCGTATTATACTTCCAATATCTGGAATTCTTCTTCAGGAAATTCTCGAATGGTCTGTGTTATGGTGGTAATCCATAGGAATCAAAGTATTCTGCGTTGTGGTGACTCACAAAGAGAGCCACCCAATGTTCTCCTTTTCTGTGGTCTGGATCCGTGTTGGCTATTAAAGCCACTGGTCTGATCTGGTAATCTTCTTGGTAATTTGTTTCTTGAAAATACACCCAAACATATTCTCTTCAAACAACTATCTGATCGAAGTGCATTCTCTAACTGCAACGTGTTCATGTTGAGTAATCGAAGATTACTTGTCTATTCTTATCCACTTCTATGATGTTCTGGAATTCTGCATAAACCAGTACGTTGATTGTGGTTGGTAATGGATTTTCGAAATGGACTTCTAGTCTCAAGTTTCCTCTCTTCACCAGATCGAAGTGTTGTCCATGTGATAGATCTGGAGTCAGGTCGAATACGAATAGGGTGTATCCATTTATGTACTCTTCTCGGCTGATGTGGTTTCCTTCATTCTCATACATTTGTCCAGTTCCTTGGAAGAGAGTTGCATAACATCGGGCCACTTCTTGTTGTTCGAATCGAGGTTATAATGGTTTGGCTGGAATCTGCTGCCCATCCACGTACAATGCCAAGTAATTGATTTTGTAGTTCTTGAAATTATATGGATTCTTTGAAAAGTTTCCATTGAAAGCATCGTTGTCTACACATCCCACTACGATGCGTTTAGGTAGTTGGCCTAAAAATAAGTTTTCTTGTGTAATGCTCAGATTTCCTTTCGGCACTGAAAACACCTTGGTTTCCACACGGTCGATAGGATATTTTGCAGTTGCTTTTGTTAGTGCTTTCTCGTGAGCCATTCTCTCGAATGATTGGAGTCTCTCTTTGCGTACAAACATGGATACATCTAGAATTTTGATCTTGTATGTAGCGGTATCGGCCATCAATGCGAAAGCATCTTTGGCTCTATTCATTTTAACATGAACATTAACTCCATTCAGCAAGTAACGAGTTTGGAAAAACATGTCCAAATGTAATCTTCCAGTCATGTCCACGATTTTACTTTTCTCTATAAATTTCTTTCGAAGAAGAAATCCCTTGTTATCATCTGTCAAATCTTCCATGTGTCCGGCCGTATTCTTGTACCATAATGCATTAGTCAGTTGTGACTTCTTGGCAGCTGGTCCATAACTCAACAAAGTTTCTATGAAAGCTCTGTAATGATAAGTGTTGTTGGAAGGAGATACCAGTTTTTCATTCAAGCTGATATCGATTTGATTAAATAAGGAATGCGTCCATAAATTGACTGGGCCCACTTTGGCATCGGGTGCAATTGAGGCCCCATTGGAATCTACAACCGTTGCTTTAACATACAAGTATGTCTGTGCCAAATTCAAATAATCATCTCCTAATCCTGCAATGTGGAATTCTATTGGACCACTGTTTCCTATAGTCGCCAAAGGCCTGTGTTCTACCCATTGCCCATGTTCCACACTAGTCTGTGTTGGTGGTATGGAAAACAAGTCGAGTTCGCTGTTGACACATTCACAAGATTTTTCATTAATGAGAGACATCATGCACCGAGATGGTCTTGGGTCTGTACAGTTCTCCTTCTTTTTGTCGATTTGCTAGTTTTGCGTGGTGCGGGCCTTTTTATACTTTTCCTACCGGGTGGTTTTGAACCACCAACCACTTCATTCCAAGCTCCTGCACCAGCCTCTTTGACTCTTTTGATTGCTGCCTTTTTTACATTTTCCCCTTCAATGACATCTTCGGCAAAGGCTGCTCCTTTTCTCAATAACTGTTTTCCCATGGTCCTGGCTGTAGTTTTCAAAAAAGGTAACACCATATTCTTCAGTCCTCCCAATATACTTCCCAAACCATATCCTCTCTGTATTTGAGCTCCAGAAAAAGCCGGTAGACCATTCCCAGCTTGTTTCGTGTAATATTCTTCGTATAATTTGGACTTACAACAGTAAGTCATGTTTATGTGAAATGAAGAGATCTACGATTTCTGAAATGAAGTGTCACTGTCACTTTCCCGAACTCGAATGGTACTATGGCTCCTGTGTCACCCCTTATATACACCTGGACGGTACTGAAATTTTTTCGTTCTACTGGTACATAATACACATTCTCAAATGTTTTAGAGATGATATCCCCATATTTCCCGCGCACGGGTACGATACGAAGAAGTGGTATTCTTGTATCTCCTACGACTTGGTCACGAACCAAGTCACAATATACATAGAGTGAATAAAATCCTTGGTTGACATCGGCAACTCTGGAAGAATTGTAAGTTCCTGATTTAAAAACACACTCATTAAATCCCAAAATATTTTGAAGAGTAGGGCTCAATGTGACCACGACTCCATCACGTACCGTGATACGAACTTTACCAGTCACTCTATCCAGTTCAAAAACTACCTTATCGTGACGAGGCAAGAGTAATTCTTTAACACCATTGATAGCTCGTATCACATCAATGGGATCCGAATAACGACCTTCCTTGAGAGTAAGTCGGTAATTCTTTTTCGAAGACCAGAACACTGTAACAAAAGCTTCTTCTCCACGAATATTGAACCAAGTATTTGGATACTGAATCTCTGCCAGACCTACTTCCCATTCTCCCGTGAGATTCACTGGTTGTGATAACTGAGTGGTGTACGTAGTCAACGTGTTTTCTGGAAACACGTTTATAGAACTATTACTTGGTAGAGTCAAATAAAACATTACTTTTTCTTAATGGTTGGATTTGGTAACAAATATCCAATGCTACTACTCAAGAGAGCAGTCCACAACTTGCTGTCTGTGTTTTCGAGAGTGAGATTAACGACACTGGTAATGATGATGATATACAAAATGATTATTTGTGAAAAATAAGTGATCTCGCTCCTTGGAATTCTTTTACCAAACAGAGGCCAAGAACCGTTCGATCCTTCTTCCATTTTGAAGAAACTTCACAGATTCACTTCCTTTTATAGGTGAGCTGACTCTGTTTGATCAACGAATTGAACGAAGTTGGATATCCCAACCACTTTACGAACAATTCCCTTTTCTTACCTCGACCACGTTTCTTGAGTACGTGTTCGATTTTGTAAATAGTTTTATGTGAAACTCGCTGAAGCTCTTCATTGTAGAATGACCCTTTCAATATTTCTCCATTATCATCTTGTAACATGTATGTGACTGGATGTCCTTTCTTGATGGCTACTACTGTGAATAACTCTTCAGTCCAATTGGGCAAATAACCTTTCTCAAAAGTTTTCTTAACTTTATTGATTCGCACTCTGTCTCGTACTTTGTACTTTGGTGTCTTGTGTTTTATGGGTTGTCCATACAACCTTTGCCAAACCTCTTCTTGATTTTCAAAGTTCACGGCGATGGGGGGCCATACCTATACTGCGATGATGAGAATGATTATATCATTTCACCAAGTTTTGAAGTGGAAAAGTTAGTGTATTGTTCTTGGTAAAATATTTCCACATTTTGGTTTTCAAAGTTCTATTGAATCTTTCTACTATGGAACATTTTGTTTCCACATTTTGTGTAGTGAAAAAGTTGACTTTGTGATCTTTAAGAAAATTCTGAAATTTTCTGTTTAGAAATTCTTTGCCTTGATCAGTTTGTAATTTTTCTGGTTTACGACCTTGTTTGAAAATTTTACTAAAAGCTTTCACGATGGAATCACCAAGTTTGTTTTGTAATGGTATCACCCAAGCATATTTACTAAACACATCTATACATGTCAACAAAAATTTGATGTTTTCGTTGAATTTACTTATGTTTGAAACATCTACCAAGTCAGCTTGCCATTGTGCATCTATACCACTAACTATTACTTTTCTTCTAGGAAATGCACGACGAACAGGTTTGTGAAGAGTGTATGTGTCTTGAGTCCCTAACCATTTTACAACTTGTTTTGTTTTTTTCTTGGACACTCTACGAAGAGCATCTACACCACCAAAACTACCAGGCACTTCAGAATCATAGTACAATGCTTCCATGACTGCCTTGTTCAAGTGTCAACTCTATTTATACTTTTTTTTCGGTCCACTTTGGCGTTTCTGTTTTCTTTGGTTGTTTTGGTTCCGACTTTATCGATGCCTGTTTCATAAAATCCCAACGTTCTTTATGACCAATTAATTCTTGGGGTATGTTACTATCTCTCAAAGCTTCGGCCAACATTTCCCATCCCTTTGGTTGGAAAGATTTTCGTCTTCTAAGTAAATCGTTTAGAAGATCTGTTACATTCGACCCTACCACTGTTTGATCTTTGTAGACTAATTCACCCTTCTCATTCCAAGATATATTTGGGTCACTTCTAATACGGTTCAACAACAATTTGCCCTTTCTCTTCATTGTCATAGGTACAGAATCGAGAATGTCTTCGTCTTTATTATTTTTCTCGAATTAGACTTTAATTGGTCGAGGAGCCATTACCTTTTGTTGAAATGTCAAGTATCTTTGTAAAATTTGATTATATTGAGTCATCTTTTCATCAGCCGAAAGAAAAGGGGCATCGAGAATATCTCTCATTTCTCTATCCAGTGATGAAACAGCCAGTTCATTCGGTTGTCTTGGAGTCTCTTGTAGACGTTCCAATAACCTTGGTTCTACCAAAGCCATCTTCTTTGCATATTCCATCATTATCCAAAAATACCTTTAACAGCACCCAATAGTACAGGAGGTAGCAATGCCCCCAAGAATCCCCCTTTCTGCAATTTCTGCAAAATTTGTATCCTCTTTTTGTCAGAGGTACCTTTGTTTGCCACTGCCCTCAATAGTTGTTTCTGACGAACGAGTTTGGTTCTCTGAGCTTTGGTCAGAGGTACTGCTCCCTTCAGTATATTCGAGGCACAGTCACACAAACAAGTTATCAATTCTTTGTCTGCATGTTTTAGTATGGATTTGACGAGTGCGGGTTTCGATTTAATAAGAACCTTGAGAAGAGCGATGTTGCGCTTGAGACGGTCAGACATGCTTCTGACTCGAGTCAGACTTGTTGCTCCCCTTTTATACTTTTCGGAGGTACACATATTGGGTTTCCCCAGGAAAAATTTGACTTCTTAATCTCATGTGTTCAGGAGCATCTTGTTTGAGATCTATTAAAAGGTAACCATATGGTGTCAAAGTGGCATCTTCGAAAACTTCTCTCAGAAACTTGGAATGACCAGGATACATCTGTGCTGCCAAGTGTGAGATCTGAGAACGATCCCTAGGATTTTTAAACAAGATCATGTAATGACTATTGAGAGCTACAGTCCTATGGACTTTATTTTTATCGAATAAATTTTGAACAATGTAGATCACACTAATGTTATGGTGATGACTACCTTTAGTAAATAATCTAGACACTCGAACATCTGCATCGAGCATCAGATCATCCAATATGACTAAACTATCAGATTTTAATTCTTGAGGGAGACCCTCTACGAATTCTACTTGGGGTAAAGTATCGTATAATGGTTGCCATTCACTATAACACCAAATGATGTGACTTGGGACAGGTGATATAATATTTTGAATGTTTTGAATAACCCGATTTACAAAGGATGATTTACCACTACCCGTGGGACCACACAATAAACAAGTGAATGGATGCTTCCAACGAGGATCCATCTTTGTTGTTCTATGTGGGTACTACTTCCCTTTTATACCTTTTGGGGAGGTGGCCCCCACTGAACGTGGGGACTACTCCCCCTTTTATACCTTTTGGAGAGGTGGTCAATATGAACCGTCATCCAAAAAATATTTAAAATTGGTGGCCCTCTGACTTACTGGCCGGGGACAGTTTAAGTTTGTTTGATATTTGTCAAGAAGATAAACATCAAATAACTTAAGCGTCATTACCACCTTTTTTTTTTCTTGTTTCTTCATTTTATACTTTTTTTTCTTTTTTTTTTCTTTTTTTTTATAAAAATCGTCTATTTACATCTTCAGTTAGAATCCAATTGTAACAGGTTTCTTGATGGTCATAAATTCAATCACCAAATCCATAATACAACGTCTCTGTTCATTTGTGAGAGGTTTCTCGAACATATCTTCATATTCTTTCTGTACTGGTGGTGGATTCATTCCAGAAGTATTATGGTGCCACAGTAGATGAACATCATTCTTGTTAACTCTTTCAAGTGCTTCACTAAAACATGTAGTAATCTTCTCTTCTTCAGACATCATGAGGCATACATTATGCTGAATCTGACTTGGATGATCGACTGTACATCCATAACATTTTTCTTTTACTACGGCGTCGATATTCTCTTCCACATAATGAGCATATGCTAAACAAAGTTCATGTTGCAAGCGAACTTGCCTAAGCTCACTATCAATTTCATCAACGATCAATGGTAGTGGTTTGGTTCTTCTTACTGTGATCTTCTTCTTCTTCAAAGGTGGTTCCCTTGGCTTTTTGAAGTCTTCATGGTTAGTAGGTTTAGTGTCTTCAGTTAAAGCTCTGTGTTGGGTGTTGATGGCTGCATCTATTTCATCTATTTGGGATTTCAGTGCATTCCATTCTTCCAAAGATAGTGCAATCCCAGTCTTCGTTGGATAAGGTTTCTGGTCTTTACCCTCAAAGTATCTTCGAACATGTATCTTCAGTTCACCCTGGTACTGGGTGACATTAGTGTAAGTCTGCTTGCTACCAAGTCGGAACATCTTCTCTTGTCAATGGTTCGATCGTGAATGATGCCAAGTCCATTCTTCGTCTAATCTTATATATCTTTGACGGACGTGATTGAAAACATCACACCAGTTCAGCAAATTTTGATTGAGTTTTTGATTCTTGGTTGGAGTTTGTGTTTGTTTCCTATAGGATTATAGGTTAAAGTTAGAAAAATTAGAAAATTAGTATAGAAAGTAATGGGAAAGAAACACAATAGGAATACATTAATCTGATTGGTTAATTAACTTCGATTTGATTGGTCAGTTTGGCGATCAAACTGCAATCTTGATCCTTAAACTGTAGGATATGGCCCTCTGCATTTTATACTGGCTTGGGACAGGTCAAGCTACAAACCTCTGTCCTATGGAGATAAGTCAAATAGCTCGAGTGCATTCCCACCCCCTACAGTTCGTACTTTTTTTTTTCTATTTCAATCCTGTAAGAAGTGTCCCTCTGCATTTTGTACTGAACTTGGAACAGGTCAAGTTTGTCTGATATTTGTCAAGAAGATAAACATCAAATAATTTGAGAGCATTACCACCCCACAACAGGAAATTTATTTTTTTTTTTTTTTTTTTTTTTTCATAAAAAGGTAGAAGGAAATTTATTCATTTATGATGATGATGAATTGACAATATGAATTACTCCATTGGTAGGATAACCCAAGACATTTTTTTTAACTAAATATAATTGGGTATCATCCGGTTCCAATAGGGGTAACCTAAAGGATACCAAGAATCAACATTAAAAAAATAAATGGAATGAAACTAAACATAAATGTTTTGAGTATTTTGAAAATAATTGGTTATCATCCGGTTCCAATAGGGGTAACCTAAAGGATACCAGGAATCAACTTTTTAAAAAAAAATAAATGGAATGAAACTAAACATAAATGTTTTGAGTATTTTGAAAATAAATATAATTAGATATCATCCGGTTCCAATAGGGGTAACCTAAAGGATACCAGGAATCAACTTTTGAAACAAAAAATAAATTTTTTTTTTTTTTTTGGTTTTACTTAGCCTACACGAGGAGTGTACAACATGAATGATAATTGTTGAAGAATAAATTTCTTTCCATAAACTATTTACAAATATGTACAAGTAATTATTTTCACCCAACCCCATGAGAAAAAAGAAAATTTTCATCTTGGATAACCATCTCTGTAAATATAAAAATAATATTGATTGGGATAATTTGAATATAAGAATTATGCTTACCTCTGGATTTCTGTAAAGATTGTGGAAGAATATTCACTGGTTGTAGAAAAAATTATATAGTCAATGGTAAAGTCGATACACCGTCATCTTGAACTAGTCGTTTTGGATAAAAATAAGATAAGCCGTCTTTCGTCTGTACGTAAGTAAACATGTCATTTCCATTAAGTCTAAAGCCTTTATTTTTTCCTGTTCCTGTTTGTTTGTTTTTGATCACTTTTAAATATGTTTCTTTTGTTAAATCATTTTGTCTTTTATTTATTCCTTTACAACTCAGTTTGTTTGATGGGCCGAAACAATAGTAAGTTTTGCTGCACAATCCAATAACCCCCTCTCCCTCCCATTCAATTTTAAAAAGACCCGGGGTTCTTTTATCAAAAACTTTCCTGACCCTGCAGCATTGAGATGGTATCCAGTTATCTCCCCTTAATTTAGTGTTTACATAATCTTCCATATGGGCATCACAGGCTTCTGAGGGTAACCATTTATGGACTTGGTGATAGAATGATTCTTTTTTCTCTGGTCTGATTACTTCTTCAAGGGAAGATCCAGAAAGGGCTATGTATAAGCTGTCTGTGTCCGATTCACAAAGTTCAAAATCCTTACGATCAACAAAAAAATCCAAAAAACCATAGTAGAACTGGAGCATACGTAACTTGGCATATTGATACACGAAAAAACCAATGTGGTGGGGCAAGTCAAGTTTGATTCTTCTTTTATTCATTTCAATTTCATAAAGTTCTTCAGTGAGGGTGTTCAATTTCCGAAAGGCCAGATTATTGATGAGGTTGGACACATTATCTTCATTATCACAATACACTACATTTCTATGTTTTGCCTTATTAGTGACTGTCTTCCCATAGCCCGAATTACCTAATAGCTTCATCGTGTCAGCTACGATGGCTTTACTTGGGTCAGAGTCCCCTTCCCGTCGGGCCTGTGATACTTGATCACCAAATGTTTGGAAGCACGCCTTGGGCTGGTACTGGATGACTTGATACACCCGACTGACTACCAGTCCGTGCTCCAAATACCATTTCAATAATGGTGTAGCCAGCAAGATTTTTTCGCCAAAGTAGCTACCAATGAGACTACGGCGAGGTTGGCGCATAATGTTGTTGGCTTCAGAGTAAGCCTTCATGTGTGGCCCGATATCTTCCCGAGAAATATTTGTATTTTTGAAGATTGGTGTCATTTCTTCAAAATAGGGCTTCAGTTGGTCGGGTACAGAAATGTTGCACTCCACTAGGCCAAAGATATTGCCTGTGCGGATCTTCTCGAGAAGTTCGCTGGATGTCATTGAACCATCCACCGAAGTCCCAAACTTTTCCCGGAGAAAGGTCTTTAAGTCTGCATCGGTCTTCTTCTGCTGATGCCACTCACATTCCCAGATTTCTATAACATCATACCCAAGGCTCTGTAGGTACTGGGTGGTTCCCTTGGTGTTTTCCCTAAGCCCAGACATGGACTTACCCCGAACTGCATTGTGAGTGGCCAATGTACCGTCCTTCATATTCAGATAACATTCATGACCGTGCCAGAAACATCTGTGAAACTGATAAACAGTTTTGGTGTCCTTACACCAACCATCTACGGGCACTTGACGTCTACCAATCTTTTTTTCAGTATCATTGTATTCGTGTCGGATGTGGACACCGTCCCTGGTAGACATATATTCCAACCACTGATGGGCCATCCTACCGTACTTATGGGAATATTCTGGTTTAAAGCCTGTCTCTTCCTTGCGTCTAATGTAGCAACCTGTTGGCATTTCCTGCATTAATGACCATAAGTACAAGGCATTGGCATCATCACCTACAACACCCCTACATCCCTTTGCTTCTGCGCCATACTTAAATTCTCTTATGTTGGTAATATTCTTCTCGTGATAACGATTGAATATAATAGAAAGCCCCCTACGATATTGTCCTTGATGAGATGATGTAGATCCTTGTTCTTCTCGTTGATGTTCTCGAAGGATATACCTTCGTCGACGGTACTGAATAAATATTTTAGCGTCAGGCCTGGAACGCTAATACCATCCTTAAACATATCGATCCCCCTTTCCAAGTAAAATTGTGATTGTTTCTCAATAGCCTCTAAGAATGGCTGGACATCTCTATTATTATACCAAATCAGGAAGTCCCTAAATGTCCTCATCCCATTCCCCCCCCCCCCCCCCAAACCTGCTGGCAGTAAGCATATTCTTCTTCGGTAATGTTTTCCTTTTTTAAAGAGCTATAAAAGGAAACATAGGGAGGTAATTCAGTAGTGTCCAATTTATCAATACAGTCAATCCATTCGTAGGGAAAAAATCCTTTAGTAATGGAACATCCAAAGGCCTTGAGAAATTTATCATAACTAAATCCAGGGGCCAAGTAATTGCAAATATCTAAAAATTTCAAATGATCTGTTTTCAGAACCATAAAGTTGTTACTTTTTTTTCACAACAAAAGACAGTGGGTCATACTTTTTCAGATACTCCATCAGTTCTCGTTTAATCACGTTCACATCATATTTTCCAGAATTAAAACCTAAGACGGGCATTTCCTTCATGTAACGATCAAATTCGGCAGCTAATTTTTCAAATGGGTGGGGTTTAGAATCATCTGTACCTTCCTGTGTCAAAGCATCTTGAATCATTTGCCTGAGGGATAATATGGTGGCCATGTGAATCTCTTGCATGAGAGAGTAACTTTTCTGAGAAATTTTCATTAAATAATTCAGCATATTTTCAACCAATGTCTGTGTGTCACCATCAGTAATAAAACATTTGGGATTAACAAAACCCGGGACATTACTACATACACTAACACTGAGGGGTTTGTGTTGAGCTTCCCAGACAAGAGTATCAGTTGAAGTGGGGAGAGAAGTTTTATCAAAATAACATTCAAAATCAAATGTAGCCCTATAGGGATATGATCGTAAGTGTTCTGGAATAACAATACCTTCTTCGTGTAACTTTTCAAAAATGGTCTTTGGGGTGTGATACATACCACCAACATACTTATAAGACACATCATCAGTACAAGAGAGCTCATGGCGATTCAGTCCAAACCCTGTTTTCCACAGTTTACCACATTTACGACAAGCAAAGGATTTAGAATATTGATTAATGTCAGTGATGTAACTGAAATGGTTCTCATACAAATTGACATACATGGTATTCTCAAAATTCCTATTAGACCTACGTACAATTTTAGCCAAAACTTCATCTTCCAATAAAAGTTCAAAAACTTTAATATTCACTTCAAATACTTTTTCTATTTTGGGCAGTTCATCTAATTTCACACCAGGAAAGTTATCGTTTGGTTCATTTGTGTATTTACTATGCAGGGTCTGAGTAGTAGTATTCAAAGAATGGTAAGTAGAACCGCTCCACAGGGCTAAACACCGGAATAAACAGAGATTGTCATTATAAACAGAATGGTGGTGCTCATCACTGACAAGGGCAACAATCGAATGATTTTCCATAATATACTTGGGAAGATTTTCAGGGACCCCACCAATTGGATGATTTTTAATTTTGTTTACATAAAAAGTTACATTGGTTAATTGATGGACGATCCATTTAGAGTTGGGTCTTTGCTGCCTAGCCCATTCCAAAATATCTTCCTGTTCAAGGTCTTCAAGAAAATTCCCAAAATCTACAGCATTTTCAATAAGGGGTGGCCTATCAAGAACCCGGGCATTATTTTGTGATGGGTGATAAAATTTTAGTTCTTCTGTTTCATTATTTCGCAAAATGAAGCCGTAGCTTAAATTAATTTTGAATTTATTTTTTTGAGATTGAAAGATTGTTTTATTTAGTTCATAATTCATGGTGGATAAATCAGTTGTATCTAGCCTGTAATTAAAAATGTCCTGTATTTTCCTATTAGTTATGTGATGGGTCCGAATAGTATTCCAATTCCTACAATAAATTTCTGAAATTTCATCACTTGTTTCTGCCAAAAGTTCTTGATCAAATTCAATGGGGTCAATGTCCAAAACAGTACGGGTTTTTTCAGGGTTGTTGCCGGTCGTTCAGAATTCCGTTTCTTGGGGAGAGTAACAGGGAGATGAGCAGTGTTTTTATGCCTATTAAAATGTAAAAGTTGTTTAAATTCCTGTCCACATTCCAAACATGTATATACATCTAAGCAGGTTTTTTTATGGTTGTCTAATTTATCTTTCCTAGTAAATGTTTTATAGCAGTTGTTACAGTCAAATGTCTTACCTTGTCCGTGAGATGTCCGTTGATGTCTATTCATGTTCCGTCGATCGGTGAATATTTTCCCACAATCCTCACATGAAAATCCAGAAGTCTCCATAATCCTTAGAATAATGAATGCACAAAAATAGCACAAAACAATTGAATAATCTGAGTACACAGAGATGATCCTTTTCCGTCAAGAGATGAAAATGGAATGAAGCCGACTCCACAAAGTCGCTGAATTTATTTCGACGTGACGGACGTTTTTGAAAACGTCACGACGTCACAACGTTTTTTCATCGATATTTTCATTCTCAATGGGCGTTTGTGTTTGTTTCCTATAGGATTATAGGTTAAAGTTGGGAAATTTAGAAAATTAGTATAGAAAGTAATGGGAAAGAAACACAATGGGAATACATTAATCTGATTGGTCGATAATTCTGTTATTTCATTGGTCAGTTTGGAGATCGAAAAAGGAATCTTGATCCTCACATTAAAAAAAAAATAAAGTTATTAAAAACTTATTAAAATAGTGATGGAGGTCATTTAAGGATGTTACTAAAAATAGAAACTATATATAAAAAAAATAAAGGATTCTGGGTAAATTTGTCCTATAGCACTACGTGCTATTCTTAATAGGGAAATAACACGTCATGGGATCCAAAAAAAGGGATTCTTAAAGAATTCGAAATAATACAACTTGCCGGGTTTATTTGGGTAATTAAACGAGGATTCTGGTAGAAATTACTCTTCTACAAAGGAACGGACCCCTTGTAACCCTTAGTACT
The DNA here is from genome assembly GCA_031216915.1 of Pictodentalium vernedei. Classification (NCBI taxonomy): domain Eukaryota; kingdom Metazoa; phylum Mollusca; class Scaphopoda; order Dentaliida; family Dentaliidae; genus Pictodentalium; species Pictodentalium vernedei. The sequence goes on along the minus strand of CM062292.1, from coordinate 106,595,720 downwards.
ATTGCACAACACCGATAAAATGGGGAAATAAAGTCAATTTCGGTGTTTTTGGGTGGATTTTGGTGATTTGGAAGGATTGTCGGGTTTATTTGGGTAATTCGTAACACTCCGATTCAATCGAACACACCCTCCGAACATGCCACTGTCTTGTTAGAAGGTTTTGGGTCACATAGCAACCACGTGCTACTATAGAAACCAAGATGGCGGCCTCCAGTATACAAAATGGCCGACGGAAACACGTGTCGCCCTAACAACACGCGCTGCGCATGCGCACTCACACCACGTATCACTATGGAGATGACGTCACAAGTTGGCCGCTCACGCGGGTTACCATGACAACACAACATGACGTCACTAGGTCACGTGACTATGACGTCACATATGAGATCCCCCATGAGGTCCCCCCAATGGGGGACGTTTCATACATCTCCTACTACTGCCATTGTGCATAAGTATTTGACCTTAAACACCAATAAATAAATAAATTGATTTGCGCTTTGATCAAAGCGATTTCGTCTCGACCGTTCACCAGATCTCGATGACTTAATTTTATTTTCACTGCTTCGCCTCGATTTGTAATGCCTAATGAAGTTTCTCTTTCTGTTCTTCAGATATGTTACTTTTTGCGTTATGTTTCTCATCATCTTTTTAACTCACCTGACTGCAAGTCAGAGGGAGCTATTGCCATCACTGGGCGTTCGGCGTCCGTCGAGCGTCGTTCGTTAACTTTTGAAACTTTTCTTCAAAACCACTGGGCCAAATTCAGTCATAAAATCCTTACGAAAATCCTTATGATTAATCGATCAAGAAAAGCCTCTAACCGTTTCAGCTCTAGTCGCCAGGGATGCCATAAAGATGACCGATGGTGGGGAGGGGGGTGTAGACCTGACTGACAAATATTCGAACTACATCAACAAGGCCTAGCTTCGCTGAATGCATGCCTTGTGATGTAGTAGGAATATTAGTCAGTTAAAATATTGAAGACTTATTGGAAATGTAGGCTCCTTTTAGGGAAGAAATAACATACACATATAACAGTCGAGACGAAACTTATTTAATTCGCATGTACCGTACCGGTATTCCAAATTGGTAAGGATTGCTCCCCAATAACCCAAATGGGCTAGCACAGACCTCCATTTGTATGACACAAGCAGGGACGTGGCTAGAGCTTTCCGATTGGGGTGTTGGGGTAGGGTAGTGAATTTCCAACTAGGGGGACGGACCGGAGGGGGTTTCCCTCCCCCTATTTGGAAATTCACTTCGAAAAAACATTTGAAAGTGAAGCCATGAAAGGGGGCATAAAACTGACTCTAGTAACTGAAATGCCAACACATTTATGATAGAATTATCAGGTTGTTATTATTATTTGGTATTATTCTAGGAATTGAATATGTGGTAAACAAATGCTCAAGCTGAGAACTTTGAGCAATTCACGCTCTCCACACATTAACCCCCCCCCCCCCCCCCCCGCACACTGATGTAAAAATCTCAAAATTTCAGGCTGCTAATTTTTCCCATGATGCAACTAGAAATTTAATCAATTCAGTCTTGTTTGACAGAGCTCATTGAGCTCTGTCAAACAAGACTGAATTGATTAAATTTCTAGTTGCATTATGGGAATAATGGCTACTTGAAATTTTGGTATTTTGACATCAGTGTGCAGGGGGTTAAATGAGATCTCATGTAGGAATGATCAATTTTCGATGTTTCATCATTTTGTAACTGTGAATGGTGGAATTAACTCAGGATAACGATATTACATGATGCGATTTTCTTGAAGTGCATTTCGAGGATTGTTTTATTACGATAAGTAAACGTACTATAGAAATTGACATCATACATACTTATGAAGCTCGATATTACGTACACTGTAGTTGTAAATAATAACAGTTGGAATTTTTGCCGATTTGAAACTGCGTTGGAATTTTGGGATGAAAAAGAGACATCAGCATCACCAAAGAAGCTCTAATTCAGATAAATGGATTTTCCAACAGCTCATGACTTGCCCTCTGAATGACCAAATGTAGGACATTTTGGCCAGGATTGGGGTCCCTCCCCCCTGTCGCCACGTCCCTGAGCACAAGTCCACGTATCAAATCTAGTCTTTTAAGAAAGTACATAATTTTTGGCAAGAGAGAATTAATATCTGAGACTTACACCCAAACCGGCTACAAGTTGTTCAAATTCGTAACTGTTACTCAACTCCTTAGAAAAATGTCCCAACGAGAACAATTATGGGGGGTGGGAGGCACCTCTACATTCCTCCTTCCCCACCTGGACGAAGCGAAGCGAAGGGAACTACATGTATACCTCCACATAAAGCACAAGTCATACTTTAGACATAGTCAGCGTCAAGAATTCATCTAACCACTTTTTGTATCAAACCTCCTCCGAAGAGACACCTGCTAACCTTCCGGAGAAATCTTTTCATAATTCAATCCAACAATTGACTAATTTTCACATATTTCAATCACATTTCCCGAATTATTCAGTCCCAAGAGGGCAATAAAATGCTACAAAATATATGAAATTTAATTATTTATTCACTCACAGCTTTTAAAAACAGAGATATGTTGAGATAATATAGGCCGCGAAATTACTTATTTTCGCTTGTCCAGTGAAGCGTTCAGCAAATAAGTGGTTTCAAAGCATGGATCTGGAGCACAGAGGAGCTAAATATTACGATCACCTTAAAAATACGATGCTTTTTAAGGTCATATGTATTTATTCGGATTTTACGACAATTTAAATGTCATATCCAGATTACGCTAACATGCTTTAGGAAAAACATCTTGATTCTAAGTTCGACTGATCTTTGAATAACTCCCCGTGGGAACCCCGGGAAGTAAGCAGCACTTGTTTACTGTGGTAAACCAGTTCCGCTTTACTGGTAAAATAGGACCCAGTCACCAATGCTTGGGGTGAAAGTCCTCTACAATGGGCAACATGTTGATCAACGATTGACTAAACTTGACTTCATCTCCATGTTGTGTCACGATTAGCCATGGTGCATAAATATGTGACGTTAACCACCACCACCAACAAACAAACAAACAAACATCTTTGAATAACACATGTATATTATACACTAGCGGGTGAATACCTGGCGTTGCACGGGAGAACATGGTTATGTCAATATACCCTCAGATATGATCGGCTTAGCCATTTTCGAAATAGAAGGTCACTAATTTCAAGGTCAAGGTCACCCCGCATGGGCACCTCGATAAAATGAAAATGAGCGATGGGTCAATATACCCGCAAAATTGAAATTATAGCCCGATCGGCCCAGCCGTTTTCGAAATAAAAGTTCAAGGTCACAAACTTCAAGGTCAAAGGCACGGGCCCCCGATGAAGTCAAAATGATCGATGGATCAATATACCCGCACATATGAAATTTTAGCCCGATCGGCCCAGCCGTTTTCGAAATAAAAGGTCAAGGTCATCAATTTCAAGGTCAAGGTCACCCCGCATGGGCACGGCACCCATCCCATGTTACTTGCAGGGACAAATTACCCCCCGTGTACAAAATTTGGGATCGATCGGTGGAGAAACGGAGGAGTTCACCCGACACAAAGATAGAGAGGCAGAAACAGACATTCGCATTTATATATTAGACTAGCGGGTGATACCCGGCGTTGCACGGGAGAAGATGGTTATATCACCCGTTTTCGAAATAGAAGGTCAAGGTCACCAATTTCAAGGTCAAGGTCATCCTGCACGGGCATCCCGATAAAGTCAAAATGATCGATGGGTCAATATGCCCGCACATATGAAATTGTAGCCCGGGAAATTTTAGCCCGATCGGTCCACCAGCCGTTTTCGAAATAAAAAGTCAAAGTCACCAATTTCAAGGTCAATGTCACGGGCACCCCGATAAAGGCAAAATGATCGATGGATCAATATACCCGCACATATGAAATTTTAACCCGCTCGGCCCAACCGTTTTCGAAATAGAAGGTCAAGGTCATCAAGGTCAAGGTCACCCCGCACGGGCAAGGCACCCATTCCATGTTACTCGCAGGGACGAATTACTCCCGTGTAGAAAATTTGAGATCGACCGGTCGAGAAACGGAGGAGTTCACCCGGAACAAAGATAGAAAGAGAGATACAGACATTCGCATTTATATATTAGATTAAATTAATTAATATGAAAGTTCGGTTGCATAGAACCTGGCCGAATGTATTCTACAACTGAACTGGCAAAAATGGGATTTGCTGTATTCCTGAAAGTCTGCTACCGCATTCGTATGAGAGTTGTAAAATTATAGCAAAACGGCCAATGGCTGGAGTTACCGCAAAGCCGGTAGAGTAGATCCGTTAAAGTGGCAACAGCCGGCATGTATGCAAGCTCCTAGACCAGCAGTCTAATTCTGTAAGCAATTCGACGTTTTTATGGGCTGTTTGTTGACACACTTTTTGCGAAGTTTGCACGCAGACGACAGTTGATGTAAAGTAATGTCCATTTACTAACAAAGATACACAGATATTTTTTTCGTGCCACAGTACATATCTATATTCCAGCCAATAAGTATTTAACCTTTAAACCATGAAGATATTAATAGAATTACTGGAAATACCCGGCGTAGTCATAAAACTAAGGCTGTGATAAGTCTTCATTTCTAATTATAATGTCATCAAAAAATTGATCAAATCAACATTTCTAGAGTTGATTCAAATAAAATGAGTCTGTATGGTGTTATTTCGATTCAGTCGTCTGGCATATACAAGTTGGTCGAAAAAGTGAACCGCAGGTTCGCTTTTCCGACCAACTGAAATATCCCAGACGAGTGAATCTAAACATAGGCGATAGTCATTTATGTGCTTGACTGGTTCCAGGCCAGTCTCCACTCAAGTATTTTTTGCAGCGGTTACTCATCTGTTTGGGCATGTCAATCGAAGAAATGTTCTAGAACGGAATCAATGTGGTGTGAGAAGCGGAACATCCTTGAACGTTTCTTCTTTCATCAGGTCTAGTGTATAAGAGATCTCATGATAGAAGAAGAGTTCAAAGTGGACACTTGGTATGATTTTGAGAACATCGGAACGATATTGAATAGAACCCAATTTTTGAAGCTTCGAAGTATTATTCAAGTGCAGATACGCCGACCAGGGCCCAGTACTATAAAACTCTTTTAAAATGCGATTATTAAGTTTAGTCAATTATATTAATAGGCTGAAAATAGAATTCTAGAAAATACAATTTTAAAAGTTCTATAGTATTGGTTCCAGCTATAAAAACTAGGGCTGTACGGTATATCAATAAACCGATATATACCGGTATTCAAACCAATATCGATTGAATACCGGTGTAATTGCAAAAGCATATCGGTTAATTGTCATTATTTATTTACCCACAATTTCATTTTCAAGATGTCTTGAGTTTTTTAACGTTTGCCCCGAATGAATAATATTACCCCTTTATCCAAGGAATCGTCTGCTTGTGCCCTCGTAATATACAAATTCAGCAGTTGAAAAAATAATTTTTAAAAATTTTAAGAAAATTATATCTTGTGACCCCTCAATGGAACGAGCTCGTTGAGCTCGTTCGAAAAAGGGATCACATAATATAGTTTTCTTGAAATCTTTGGGGAAAATTTGATAAACTAATTTTGAAAATAGTAAATTTTGATATCGTCTGCGTTGGGTAAAGGTTTTTTGAATCGCATCATCAAGGCATGCTAATTCGTTCCGACTGTGATGCTTCGAGTCTCGGTTGTTGAACTTGTTTCATATATCTGAACAGTTTTCGATTTTCCGGTATACCTCGGTATTTTTTGAATACCGATACCGATATTCAGTTTTGAATATCGTGCAGCCCACATAAAAACATCTTGTCTTCACACCAACCAATACCACAAGATGTGAATAAAATATTTACTGCAAAATTATCAGCGCACTTAGCAAGATTCACAACAAGTGCACTTACCAATATCCAAACAGAAATAAAAGGCTAACAAAACAAACACAATAGAAATTAACAATTATAGCTCTATACAAATGAAAGTCAATATTCTCAAGACATTAGTTTACCACCCCCAATCTATCCAATGTGACTGATACAAAACAAATCAAATTGAAATATCGACCAGTGCTCAAAATAACTTTTTTTCTTTGCGTCGCAAAATGCTACACATTTCCAAAAAATGAATAGCATTTTGTAAAAATTACATAGCTATTTTTGTATACCAGAGTTATGTTATGCTGTTTTATATTGAATTCTTCTAAGTAGATAGAATAGTTTCCATCGATTTCTGGGCATTTCCAAATTATCTGCAACACATGAAACATTTACTATTTTTTTTTAACTGACTTGTATACTGTTATAAATGGCGTCTTGGTTGTTTAATAGAGATTTCAAAATGGAAGTTGGGATTTTTAATTTGATGGGCTTGTAGTTATTTTTAATGGACATTTTATGCAAAATATTGTAAAAACAGGAAGTATTTAAACCAACAGAACTCATCTTACATATGAAGTTGCTAATGATGCTTGATGGAGAGTTAATCTGAGTTATGCATGGAATGTTCCACAATCAGAAGCAAAGCATCAGTGAACTAGTTTTCAAATTTGTTTGCAAATTTTCATTTACATTTTGCGATACAAGATAATCAACTGCAGCCTAATAGGCAATCGCAAAATTCTATACATAATTTAACATTGTGTAGCTTTTTGCAAGTTTTGCATAGCAAAAAGCGACGCGACACCGCTTATTTTGAGCCCTGATATCGACATAGTCTTAAAAAACTCAGACGTATTTGCAATAATTGTAATCTCTCTTATTTGTTTTGTTTGTTTTTTTTAGACAAAACCGTAAAGTTTAAACTAGTTATACACTATGAATTAAATTCCAGGTAAGTACTGCAGGATTCAGGTTAATCGAATTTTATACCGAAGCCAATATAAATTTCAATGTATAAAGCCTACGCCCTCACCACTTAAAAATGGACGCAACCACAAAAGAAACGTCGTTTCTTTCGCAATCAATAAAACAAACGATTTCAAATGATCCGGATTTATTTATTTTTATTTATTTATTTATTTATTTATTTATTTTTTTATTTTTTTATTTTTATTTATTTTATTTATTTATTTATTTATTTATTTGGTTTTAACGGCACTTTCGACAACCAGGGTCACCTCATGTCGGACAGTTTTACGTGGGGAGGAAGCCAGAGTACTCGGAGAGAACCACCGTGCAGCGGCGAGCAACTTTTAGACTCCCCGACGTACTAACTGCACACCAGCAGGGTTAGCATGGGTTGAAGAAAAGTGAACTATCGTCGTGCAGTACACCTTAGTACATAGCGCTACCGTTCCCCCACGAAGCCGAATAGATACTGAAACAATAGAACCTATCATTACACTGAAATAAAGCGCCAAAAGCCGATGAACAACAGCATGCACTACTCAACTGTTTTCTCTCTGCGGGCAATATCCTTTAACCCTTTACCCAACGTAACGGCCAAAACCGGCCAGCGCTATTCTCAAAAATCGCCAATTAATTTTCGTTATTTTTTTCATTTTTTATCTCAGAAATATAGGTTATGACCCCTCGATGGAACGAGCTCGTCGAGCTCGTTCCACCGAGGGGTCATAACCTATGTTTTTGAGACAAAAAATGAAAAAAATTATTTATTCCAGAATTTTTTGGCTGGTGTCGTCTGCTTTCCATGTTAGGTAAAGGGTTAAGTGTCAACAGTTCCTTACTTAGAATAACAATTAGAAAGCTCATGTTTCCCCAAAATGCAACTTAAATCTATAGTTTGTTTGTTTGTAATTCTTTATTAACGTGACATGTGCAATACAATTCAGCATAACAAATGTAAGATTTACAGTCAGATGTCACCTATTCCCCGAGATATGAAAAAAGTGGTACCCAGCATTCACAGAAAAAAAATACTACGGAGTGAAAAAAGAAAAAAAGCGGAGACACGACATGTTTCGTAATTTCCTAATTTGTAGAAGATATGGATGTCTCAGTGCACATCCACAGTGCCAACCATGAAACAGGTCGGAGAGTTGCCCGTCTCGCGTAGCCAACAGCAAGGCGAAAATGGCTAATCAAGACCGGCTTCATAATTGTCGTCGAGATGGGCGCAAAAACACTCTTTTTGCTTCACTGCGATCATGCATTACTCAAAACACTCCTTGGTCAACGGTGACCAAGCTCGCTTAGACAATTGGAAAACAGGAAGCGTGAGCTTTAACTGACGTTGTGCCACCAGAGAGTGGAGCATCGGCTTCGAAAACGAACCCTATTCGAAATCAAACTGAAGTTCAATTCCCGAACAGGTTCGTTCCCGAGACCGTGCCCCCTAGCAGGTCAATTTCTAATTTAAGTTACTGTAAAGTTGTTCCTCCTACGCTTAAAAGCATCATAAAGATGCATTGTCTGGGTTAGTTATTAAGCATAATGGACAATTCATTATCTTTGTTTAAATTAATCTCTGACATGTGATCAGCTTTTATGGAGTTTAATAGTTTTAGCCGCAAGTCAGTATATAGATCACACTTTAGAAAGAAATGATATTCATTTTCTACCGCTGACTGTTTACAGAAAGTACATAGCCTTTCTTCTAATTTCGCGTTCCTGAATCTGACTGTTTCAAACTCCACACCTAAACTGAGCTAATATTGAACGGTAATGACGACCAAGATTACATTTCAAATAATGTTCGGTTCCATACGTTTCCTTGACCGTTATATACATGAGTAATTTAGGCATGTGTTGAATGCCATTCTTCCATTTTTCCCGAAAATAATCACCTTCTAAAGACTGCATTACATTCATATCACATTCAGATTGATTTTCATATAAACTTAGCTGATTAATATTACCCAAGATGTCTTTAAGTACGGTCATATCTGAGGGCTGTTATTTCAAATTTTGATTCATCATCGTCAATACATTTAAATATTAATAAACTCCCTTTCAACGATAATTTTTATTGGCACGTATTCTCATTATTGTGAGGTCCATTCTCTACAAAATCAATGTCAGCAGATCTGTATTTTATGGTACGCATGAGCCGAGGCCTGGAAATAGGTTATTTTGATATTTTGTGCCAAAGAAAAATAGTGTGAAAGGTTTTGAAAATATGCAAATGCTGATGTAAACAAAAAACTTCCATGTTGATGTGGGAACAAATTTTGTCTCGAAAGTATGGTGGATCATTTCAGTCATGTTTGCTGAGACTGTTTTTTGCTCAGTCCAAGTTCCACCGTGCTGAAAACTTCAGAAACCCAGAAACACTCAAATATAATCGTACGGTGTGTGATCTGAATAAACGTGATTTGACAAAACGTCGCCTGAGTGCTAGAATGTTCTATGTCCCATAGGGGACATAGAACATTCTAGAACTCAGCCGACGAAAAGGGTGACTTGAGTATGTATCAATTGCATTTCGATTGCCCTAGAGAAATGTTGCAAATTTTGTAATATTTTAGTTCACCAGAGAATAGTCCTGTGAAATGTTCCTGTCACATTTGTTTCTAAGGTGATCATAACTGTGCGATTTGCATCATATACAGTCATAATATCTGAAAACAAAATACTGAGGCTTCTCTACAACAGAGAATTGATTATTCATTACACTGACTAGGCTTGCTACAGCCGCCATGGCCTGGTCACTTTCCACTGGATGGCAATGTTTCCACACATGCAATAATATTTGACTCCAAACACTAATTATATAGGAATAATTGGCAAAAATTTAATTAATGAAGCACCGTGTACAACCCGGTGCTTCATTAATTAAAATTTTGCTGATGATGATTTTTATTACCTGGTAAACACATGTGTGGACATCACTGCCCACATGTGGATTACGACCAATCCACGGCGACTGTACTGTACATCAGTTTCCCCTGGGTATCTGTGACAACAAACACTCTGTAGTACATCACTGACTTTTGCGGCCTACCACACTTTTTGAAAAAACTCATAGTTATAAGATTGTTGGTGTTTGTTCACACCATCTTCAATATCATATTTACAAAAATTTTACTCATATTTCTTCCATGACACAACATATCAAAATTCCAGATCTCAGTCCATATACACTAGAAAAAGACACAACGATCAATCAAGTGAAGTGTTGTCTGAAAACAATTACTGAGGTTTCTGTACAAAAGAGAGTCGATATCTATGACACTGACTAAACGTGCTGTGAAACTCGTACCAAACTACATCAGTTTTTTCCTGGGTATCTGGGACAAGTACATTCCATAGAACATCACTGACTGGTGCGACCTACCATACTTTTTTAAAATATTCCCAGTTTAACCGTTTACCCAACGAATCGGCCACATCCGCCGGCGTAATATGCAAATTCAGCAGCTGAAAAAATGTTATTTTTCGAACAATTTCAACAAGACCATATCATGTGACCCCTCTTTGGAACGAGCTCGTTCCAATGAGGGAATCACATGATATGGTTTTGTTGAATATTTTTGAAGAATTTAAAAAAATGATATTTAAAATGATAAATTTTGATATCGTCTGCGTTGGGTAAAGGGGTAACACGATCGATATGATTTGTGTTTGTTCATACTAGCTTCATTAGTATATTTACAGAAATGTTACTCATATTTCTTTCACGACACAATATATCAAAATTCCAGGTCTCAGCTCAGATACACTAGAAAAAGACACAACGGTCAGTATACTTTTTGAAAAGACTGGATTGCACAAAAATAACTGCCTCGAAAAAATGCTTTTTAATAGTGAGATTCTCAAATATTTAAAGTATAAAATAATTCTGCGAAGGTCTCAGAATACCTTATATATGGTATAGAATGCAAGTGGACGAAGAGTGCATCCTAAACTAGGAATAAAAAGAAATTCCACAGGATGATTTTCTACAAATTGTGTCTCTTTCTATTTATCTTAACATTCACAACCCCTGATTTGATAGATGGTCTCAATTAGGGCTGTCACGATTTTTTAATTTAGGAATCGATTAATCGTCGCAAATAATCGATAATAATCGATTAATCGTACCTAGACGACCCCCCTCCCTCTCTTTGAAGTCGTTAAAAATGAAGTTCAAGTTACCTGACTAACCTCAAGTAAACAACGAAGACGATCCTCTTTTTGGTACATTCAAAGCTTTGACGTTCTGAACTTTTGAACCGTCAGTGTAATAATCAAGACCGGTCGTCAGTTGCGAACTTCGCAAGTTCGCAACTGCCGACCGGTCTTAATTATTACACTGACGGTTCAAAAGTTCAGAACATCAAAGCTTTGATGTACCTGAAAGACAAATACTTCTAACGGCTTCTTGAGGTTTAACGTCGACGTTCTTGACCTTTTACCTTTAGCAACAATAGTTTTTTCATCCAATTTTTGTTTTATTATTAAACGTCTAAATCGGGGTAACATTTACCGATTCGTCGACAACGAAAAATACTAATCGATCTCGGCGTGACCGATCGGCAATCGATTAATCGTGACAGCTCTAGTCTCAATTAACTTTTGTGTGTTTGTCTTATCGTAACAACAATGTCAGCTTCCAACAATTGACAGGCAATCGCCTCCCCGTGGGAACCCCGGGAAGTAAGCAGCACTTGTTTACTGTGGTAAACCAGTTCCGCTTTACTAGTAAAATAGGACCCAGTCACCAATGCTTGGGGTGAAAGTCCTCTAAAATGGGCAACATGTTGATCAACGATTGACTAAACTTGACTTCATCTCCATGTTGTGTCACGATTAGCCATGGTGCATAAATATGTGACGTTAACCACCAACAAACAAACAAACAAACAGGCAATCGCCAATTCAAGCAAAGTTTTGAATTGTAGTTTACAAACTATCGCTTGCTTGACCGCCACAAATCAGCGGAAGTCCTAAAAAAATTTTTTACCCGTTGGAACGCTGGTTACGAATTAATTCCAAGTCAAAATGTGCCAATATGTTGTACTGTACTGCGCAAAACTATGATAATCTTCAGTATTTCCAAATGAAACAAAATACTGCGTTTTGATTGGCTGAGAGGTATGGTGAAACTTGCAATCCACAGTTGCTTTTTTACACCGTGGTTACCCACGGTGTAAAAACAAGAATACACAATAGCAGGCTATATGGCTAAAAAGTATCCATTTTTTATTATTAATTCATACCTTCTGCTCAGTTATGTTAGAACAAAATAGAAATACTGAAAATTTAATATTTATGTGCAATAAAATATTACAGATATGTATGTGATTGGGGCTGGTTCATTGAGCCAGTTCCAATGACATCCATATTTGTCTGGTTTTATTAAGAAACTTACAAAGTACTAATTTTCTGTCAGTTTTTGCCTACAATGTAGGTTGAAGTATTGAGTACACCAAATTACTTGGAAATAAACATGTTATCCTTGTTTTCCAGGATGTATGGGCGTTTACACCGGTCTTGGAAGTCATACACCCTGAAGCTTCGCCTCAGGGTGTATGAGTTCCCAAACCGGTTTAAATTCCCATACACCCTGGAAAACACAATGATAACCAATAGTATTACAATAGAGCTATGAGATTTTGGTTTTTCAGATTCGGTTTCGTTTTCGCTCTGGTTTAAGGAAAAATATCGATTTCGGTTCGGTTTTTCTTTGTGTTAAGAACAGATAGAAAATACACCCCAGACTCCTTAACTCAGGGGGTGGGGTCTGGAAAATATTCCTCTACACAGGGCTGAAAAAAACTTTTTTTCCGCCTCGAGACCACCCTCCACCCCTCTTTTGGGTGGATTTTTTTTTCTTTTTCCATGGGGAACCCACCCCCTTCTACCCCCTAAAATCCTCAACGCAAAACTGTCCACTTGTTAGTCATATTACTTATTCGTTTCTGCTATTTCACTTTTTCTAACAACACAAAAATGGAGATAATTCCCAAAAATATAAAAATAGAGCAGATTTTGAGCAAAATCAGACATAAATAAGATGAAGACTTTTTTTTTTTTTTTTTTTAATAATTTTTAATTTCAGCAGATATGTACAAAAACCGTTTTTACAAGGTTTGTCTTATTGACAAACAATATAATATATATATAAATAAATGTACATAAATTAATACACAATTTCTGGTTTCTCTGATGAGTTCTGGTTGTTTTGAGGAGATTATACTAGTCTGAAAAGAGGGTGATGATCAGTGTGTACTGTCGTTACCATAAGGTCTCAAAATATAGGGAAAGAATTGGGCCTAAGAGGGGACACTAATGGGAACCGTTGATTCGATTAGGCTTCCCCTCCCGTCTCATTTAGGGGAAGCTATATACCAAGCAAGTCTTGTAGTTGCATACATCTCTCTTGAATGCACTTTGCTTGTTTTGACGAATATTTATGAACGGACATTAATCCTAATGTACGGTATATTTTTATCTGCTCTAGGAAGCTTTTGAAGACAGGTGTACACCCTCTCACCTTGCAAGAATAAATAATTGGTTTTGAAAAGTAGTACACACAGATTAGAAGCTGCACACGGTACTTCCTGGTTTGGGAAACCTAGAAGCACATACTGTGGAGTAAGAGGGAAGGATAGAGCACAATTAGTTCGCAATTTATCTTGAAAGTTCACGGGTATCGTCTTAGTTCCGTTTCAGACAGTTTACTTTTAAGTAGTTTGGAGTTGGTACATGTATAAATCGATCTGTGCAATATTTTGTATTGGAGGCTTTGCAGGTAGGGGTCATCACTAATAGTAAAAGAACCCTTGTATATCGATTCCCAGTTTGTCGGTTGGAGGTCGATACCGAAGGACTCTTCCTACTTTTTCTGGGATTTATGAGGTCTCGCAGCAGCTAACTTTAAAAAGATGGGGTAAAAAGTTTGACACGTTTTCTTCGACAAATTCAATAATTCAACGTATTCCCTTCTTATGGTTGGGATTCTACATGTCTCTTTTATTGCTTCTTTCCACGGCTTTGGTGTTGCATTAATCACTCCTTGGTAAACTGTGAAGGGTGTCTCGAGGTTGTACTTCCTTGAAAAAAGAGGGAAGCTTAAAAAGCCTCCTTGCTCACTAAAGAGATCGTTGATAAAAAATGATATCCTTTCTACACCATTTTTTATTTAAGGAAATAGGGTCGATAATTGATTTTTATTTTTCCATTATAAAATAATGGTTCACACAGAATATCTTCAGGGGTTGAGGTAGCATTTGTATCTTGCAGGGACCATATGTGTAGTACATTCTTCCAGAAGGTATTTAATTTTTCTCCAACCTTTAGAAGTCCTTCCTTGTGTAAATACCAAATTTTGTAGGCGCCTTGATCTTCAAAATCGTCTAAAACCAAAGTTGTCCAGGGTGCCAGTGTGCCTGGGTCTAAAAGCTGTTTTATCCAGCTAACTTTTAGAGAGTAGCTGTACATTTTTATATCCCGAAATTTCAGTCTTCCATATTCTATCAAATTGATTAATGTACGGCGTTTCACTTTTTCGTTTTTGCCCGACCAAAGGAACATGTAAAAGAGAGTCTGTAGTCTACATATATTTTCATATCTGGGAGAACTGTCAAGCAGTGTATTAGCATTGGGAGAGCAAGGGTTTTAATAACTACCGTTTTCCCAATAAGTGTCAGATTTCTGAATGACAAGTCACTGAGAAGTTTTTCAATTTTACCCATCTGATTCTCGCTAAACAAACTATACTCGCCCAAAAAAGAAAGTGTGCATTGCAGAAATTGATCAAACTCCAAAAAAATAATTTCGTAGGTGTAAAGAGTGTTAACCTGTTCATGAATAAGTTATATTGAACACAAAAACAGCTTTCCCCGTTAAAATTGCATTAACGTTAAATGACGTGCTGCACGTTTGTGAAAAGGCATGTTTTGCACGTGGAGAGTCTGAAAATTCATGCAGCAGTGTGACTCCTTGGGTATTTAAACACTAAAGTAAGGCCTTCCTATCGTTCACATTCAAACTTGCGCTGCTGTTAAAACGACTCCACATTAGCATGCCAAGATTGACAATGAATCAACGTCTCCTTGCCCTGGGTATGATTTGAGCTGGCAGAACACACAGAGAGGTTGCCCAGCGTTTGAACTGCCACCGTAACACTGTAGACAGGCTAGTCCATCGACATGCACAACATGATCACGTTCGAGACCGACCCCGCTCCAGGAGACCCCGAGTTACCGCCCCTGCACAAGATCGGTATATCCGTGTCGTCCATCTCCGGAGCCGGCAACAAACGGCAACGACGACAGCCAGGAACATCCCTAACCTGAGACGGATACATCCTCAAACAGTAATCAACCGGCTGAGAGAATTCGGCTTACGTCCTCGAAGACCTGCAATTCGTCCGATTTTGACGTTACGTCATCGTCGTGCTCGACTGCAGTGGTGCAGACAACATCTCAGACATCCCTTACACTGGTGGCGACGTGTTTTATTCACAGATGAATGTCGTTTCCATCTTTCATCATCAGATGGCCGCCAGACAGTGTACAGACGTCGAAACGAACGCTACGCAGATCCATGTGTCGTGGGGGGGGGGGGGGGGGGTCTCTCATGGTGTGGGGTGGCATCACTGCCCGTAATAGAACTGAGCTGGTCATTATTGATGGCAATCTCAATGCAGCCTGATATCGTGATGAAGTGCTTACACCTGTTGTTGTCTCATTTCTGCAACGTCACGGCCCCGGCGTCATTCTACATCAGGACAACGGCCGACCCCACGCAGCTCGTGTTGTTCAACAGTATCTGCAGCAACAACAAGTGGATGTTCTTCCTTGGCCCGCAAATTCGCCCGATATCTCACCCACTGAGCACGTATGGGACGAAATGAAACGTCAGCTACGCCGGCTTCCCCATGCACCGTCAACGCTTGTGGAACTCCAAAGACAGATTATCGGAATATGGAACAACATCCCACAACACTTCCATGCTAACTTGTTCGCTTCCATGAGGCGTAGATGCACAGCAGTAGTCGATGCAGACGGAGGTCATACCAGATATTGAGTGTGTGACTTTTGTGTTTGACCCTTAGTGTCTTTCACTCTCCATGGCACCAAGAGTATTTGTCGTAGCGTAATGAAATTTCTCGTGTTGATCACAAATTGATTCATCTGTGATTGAATAAAATTTCCATGAATGAAAATGATATATATCTTTTTTTAGTGTTATTTTTTAGCATGCACACTTTCTTTTTTGGGAGAGTATATATTCGATTCCTAAAATTTTAATGGCGTTGTTGTGATTCCATTTAACATTTTGTTGTGTATGAGTTTCGTCACCGCAACCCCGTTTTTCCTCAATCCATATCACCTCGGTATTATCAAAGTTTACCTTTAATCCAGAGATTTTTGAAAACGAGTTCACTGTTTCAAGAGCTATATCTGATGAGTGTCCGTCGTCGCTCAGAAAGAGTGTGAAGTCGTCCGCGTATTGGCTAATCAAATATTCGGAGTTGTTTATTTTAATACCATTTATATCCTGGAGATTTGTTATTTGTTATTTGTTTTAGGGAGCTTGAGCATTCTGCCTTAGTGTTTGGACCTTCAAGGGAATTTTTTTCATCTTCTAAGAAGTTTAGAAATGGGTTTTCAGCACTAAAGAATGTGTTTTCGACTTGGTTAAGTTTGTCAGCAGATGTAATTTTTGAGGCATACAGGTTTTGGTAAAAGGTTTTCTGTTCAGATATTATTTCCTGCAAGTCACTTGATTCTGTACCATCGGATTTTATTATTTTGGGAATAATATTTTCAGTATAATGTCTTTTTTCTAGATTACAGAAGTATTTCGTAGCTTTCTTCACCTCCACTTTCCATTTAGCTTTGGATCGAAGAATTATCTCCTGTACCTTCTTCTCTCTGATTGACTTTAGTTCTGTTTCCAGGGATTCGATCTCTTCGGTAACAGATAAGTCGCCCTTGTCTAGATTCTCGTTCAAAATTCTTAGTGCTGGTTCGATTTCCGATTCCCGTTTGTTGGACAGTCGTTTTAAGTTTGCGGAATAAGAGATAGTTTTCCCTCTTATCATGAGTTTCAAAGTCTCCCAGAACAGTTGATCGTCGATTGTGAGTCATCTATTATTATTATTATTATTATTATTATTATTATTATTGGCTGTGACAGTAGCATTACTGGTAGTGACAGCTGTTGTACTGTACTGGTCAATTGTTTCTGCTATAGTCCGTTTTACTACATTTATGTATTCTTGGTCATTAAGAAGGATGTTATTGAACTTCCAAAAAATTCTCCCCCGGGGCTGGTTAAAGAAGGATAGGCCGATACTTATAGGGTTATGGTCTGATTTATATCGAATTTGGATGTCTATCATTTGGAAAAAAATGTGCAAATCACTTGACATAAGAAAGTAATCCAATCTAGCCATTTTGTTTCCAGTGCCCCTCCAGGTATAGCGTCTGGATTCGAGATCCTCCATACATCATGTAAATCTAATTTTTGCATACACTGTAAAATTTCTCATTTGCTTTGATATTATTTCTGTGCTTATAGTTTATTGTATCCATGTCATAGTTCTGGGGTACATTCCAGTCTCCCCCTATTAAAACTGAGGAGTTACCCATTTCTTCTATTTTAGAAAATACGTTTTCATAGAAGCCCAGGTTGTCATCATTTGGTCCATACACAACCGATACTGTTAATCTTTGTTCCTGTATGGTTATATCGAGTACAATATAATTACCTCAGGGGTCTACAATCGACTTGTTTATTGAATATCGAAACGAATTTTTGAACAGAATTGCTGTTCCTCTACTTGAGCTTGAGTAAGAGCAAAAGACCGCTTCATATCCCCACTCGTTTTTCCATATTTGTTCAACCTCAAGAACAAGAGTGAGTGTCAACAAAGAGAGTGATATCAAATTTATTTCTGCAACTTTTGAAGATGTCCCCCCGTTTGATAGGATCAGAGGAGAGACCTCGACAGTTCATACTGCCAACTGTGTTTTTAGCCATGTTGAAATTTTAGAAGACTAATCTCGCCATAACACACATCGGCACATGTTGTACTGAAACAAAAATTTAATTTAAAACAATAGCAGAATAAATGTACATATCTGAGAAGGTTTGGGTTTTTTGGTAACAAGAACAAATTTTCTAACAATAACATGATTTCCGGGTATCGGATTCACCAGCTCGAAAGCTTCCTAGTTTATTTGATGAATAACCAACATTAATTTGCGTCTAAGAAAGAGTCGAAATAAACAGGTGTCAACACCACACAACCTCCATAATTGCACCCCACATAACTGCATTTTTGGTTATGATTTAGCTATGATACTAAATGGGTTAAAAGAATCATTAGCACTCCCAAAGACCCGGAAATTTGCCGGTTGGCAAATTGCCACATCTTCCAAAAGGCCAATGATTCATTCCAGTCAGTTATATTAATAGATAGAAAAGACAATTCCAGAAAATACACCCCAAAACCTCCATAGTTTTGGCTCCTGGTTGACATTTCGTTGGCTGAGTGCTAGAATGTTCTATGTCCCATATGGGGACATAGAACATTCTAACACCCAGGCGACGATTTGTAATAAAGCATCCATTCTCGGAAGCGGATGTGGACTGGAAAGCGGGACAGATTATGAAAAAAGAGGACAATGTATAGTGAGTGAAAAGAAGGATTGAGTGAACTGGCCTTACGAGCGGACGAACGAACAAATGAACGAAGCGATGAATAAATGAACGAATGGGTGTATGGACGAATGAGCGAACGAACGAATGAATGAATGGATGAAATCCAATCGACCATAACCCCCCCCCCCCCCCCCCAAGCATTCTCTCAATCAGTTCATCGAGCAGTCAGTTCAAACCAGGAGTGCATGGCTTATTCGATTATTTTAATCTTATCAGCGTTTGGAACTTGAAAACGCATACGAAAAGATGTATTCTGCAAAATCCCTGTGAGAAAACAGAGGTCAATACACGTATGCATGTTTGCGAATAAATAAATGAGATTATTTTACCCCTTTGAACACTGGGAGTATCTTCCATGTCAGCTCAACGGAGGCAATTAGAATCTGTATTCATTGATTGGGGGTAGATGAATACTTCATGTCTACAATTATGGTACCTAATCGTTCCTAATTATATCTTACAATGTCTTAGCATGGGTTATTTAGCTGACAAGCTCAATTTTATTCATTAACTTGAGTAGATGTGTAGGATGTAGCTTCCTGATACAATATTGTCAATGTGTTTTTGACCACCCGTGCAAAAAACAGAACCTAGCAATATTAAGTTATCCTTAGAAAACTTGTAGTTACCATTAGAATTAATGGGATCTTGGAGGTAAGTTGAGAGATGGGTTAATGGGTGTAGAAAAGGCAATAGCCTATAGGGCATACATGTGCATTGTATAGATGCTATCTTTATAACCCACCACCGCCAGACAGTACAATGATTTTGTTGAGGAATTGACAAACTCGATCATATACCCTTAGTTGAACCCTAACCAAATATCAAATTCATCGTGAATCATGGGTTACCGGTACCGCACAACAACGGTGTGGGCAGCCGGTGGACTGCTTAAATTTGTAGTGAAGCACCATGTAGTTACCGATGCCAGTACCTTTATATAGTGTAATAGACTCGGATCCTTTTTTACTTACACAACCTGGTGGGCCGGTCGGGGTAAACTCTAATGGTGTATGGTGCAAGTTTTAATCTGCTATCACACAGATAATCTCAAACATGTCTTGAAAAAATAGGCTGTCATGAGAGTAACTGTCTCGTATATCACTTCAAAATCCAAGTGTCCAGGGTAGACTAGAATAGATGGGATTACTAGGAGAGGTGGGGATGTGATTATATATCTAGGAACCAGTGGCGTCGGAACCGGAGAAGGGGGGGGGGTATTTCCCTCCTCCCCCAAAAAATAATTTTTTTCCAAAACTTTGTAAATCATATCTAGTATCTACACGAAAATAACCACATACATCTGCATATTCTACATCATACAGGCGCATATAACAACTGTATGATCTACACCATTTGCAGTGCATAGAAAAGTTGGTGGCGGATGTCACTGACTGATTTGACAGGTTAACATCTTCCTCTTTGACATACATTCTCCTTAACCCTTTACCCAACGTAACGGCCCAAACCGGCCAGCGCTATTCTCAAAAATCGCCAATTTTAATGATTTTTTCATGTTTTGTCTCAAAAACATAGGTTATGACCCCTCATTGGGACGAGCTCGTCGAGCTCGTTCCATCGAGGGGTCATAACCTATGTTTTGGAGACAAAAAATGAAAAAAAATAGTTGTTCAAGAATTTTTTTTGCAAGTGTCGTCTGCTTTCATGTTAGGTAAAGGGATAAACACCAAAAATTAACAGCAACGAGACCTTGATTTTGTTCACTTGAGAAACTATGAAATGAGCTCTCAGTAGTTCATATTTCACATATTTTCCTGGTATCCCCCTCCCGCACTCTCCCTCGGGTTTGGCTACACAGAGCGGGCCGCCAAAGGCGACCGTGCTATCCCCTACAAGCTCCAGTTTACAATACCCCCCCCCCCCCCCCCCAATATTATAAGCTTCCTCTGCCCCTGGTATGAACCAAACCAGGCCTAATATGGATGACTCACATTCTGGGCCCATTTGTACATGCAGCTCTCACATCTTTAGAGGAACATATTTTTGTATAAAATATGTTGTGAATTCTTTTGTTTAACTCATTTACTTCATGCATCTATTCATCTTATTACGTCCTTAGTCAGCCTCCATCAGACTTTCCTATTCTAATTTTCATTTTTTTTCCTGATTTTTCTCTACTTACTATCGTACTACACACAACCCAGCTGCACCCATTATTTTTTGTTCTTATTATTGTTTTTTGTTACATAAATGATTTTTTTGATTGAACATTTTCTTTTTCTTTTTGCAACACTTGTTTAAACCTGTTGAAAACAGTTAAGGGTGGGCAATATTGACCACCAACTGTTTGATGGTCACCATATCATCAAATGTGGGTTACAACAGCTGGTTTTCAGTCCTGCTACTATGTCTCATATGTACTAACTACCTTAAACACCATTAAATCACCTTAGAGTGTATCTAGATGAAAGATTAAAACAGAAAAAAATGTATACTCGCCCAAAAAAGAAAGTGTGCATTGCAGAAATTGATCAAACTCCATAAAAAATAATTTCGTAGGTGTAAAGAGTGTTAACCTGTTCATGAATAAGTTATATTGAACACAAAAACAGCTTTCCCCGTTAAAATTGCATTAACGTTAAATGACGTGCTGCACGTTTGTGAAAAGGCATGTTTCGCACGTGGAGAGTCTGAAAATTCATGCAGCAGTGTGAATCCTTGAGTATTTAAACACTAAAGTAAGGCCTTCCTATCGTTCACATTCAAACTTGCGCTGCTGTTAAAACGACTCCACATTAGCATGCCAAGATTGACAATGAATCAACGTCTCCTTGCCCTGGGTATGATTAGAGCTGGCAGAACACACAGAGAGGTTGCCCAGCATTTGAACTGCCACCGTAACACTGTAGACAGGCTAGTCCATCGACATGCACAACATGATGACGTTCGAGACCGACCCCGCTCCGGGAGACCCCGAGTTACCGCCCCTGCACAAGATCGGTATATCCGTGTCGTCCATCTCCGGAACCGGCAACAAACGGCAACGACGACAGCCAGGAACATCCCTAACCTGAGACGGATACATCCTCAAACAGGAATCAACCGGCTGAGAGAATTCGGCTTACGTCCTCGAAGACCTGCAATTCGTCCGATTTTGACGTTACGTCATCGTCGTGCTCGACTGCAGTGGTGTAGACAACATCTCAGGCATCCCTTACACTGGTGGCGACGTGTTTTATTCACAGATGAATGTCGTTTCCATCTTTCATCATCAGATGGCCGCCAAAGAGTTTACAGACGTCGAAACGAACGCTACGCAGATCCATGTGTCGTGGAGCGAAACCGTTATGGGGGAGTGTCTCTCATGGTGTGGGGTGGCATCACTGCCCGTAACAGAACTGAGCTGGTCATTATTGATGGCAATCTCAATGCAGATATCGTGATGAAGTGCTTACACCTGTTGTTGTCCCATTTCTGCAACGTCACGGCCCCGGCGTCATTCTACGGCAGGACAACGCCCGACCCCACGCAGCTCGTGTTGTTCAACAGTATCTGCAGCAACAACAAGTGGATGTTCTTCCCTAGCCCGCAAATTCGCCCGATATCTCACCCATTGAGCACGTATGGGACGAAATGAAACGTCAGCTACGCCGGCTTCCCCATGCACCGTCAACGCTTGTGGAACTCCAAAGACAGCTTATCAGAATATGGAACAACATCCCACAACACTTCCATGCTAACTTGTTCGCTTCCATGAGGCGTAGATGCACAGCAGTAGTCGATGCAGACGGAGGTCATACCAGATATTGAGTGTGTGACCTTTGTGTTTGACCCTTAGTGTCTTTGACTCTCCATGGCACCAAGAGTATTCGTCGTAGCGTAATGAAATTTCTCGTGTTGATCACAAATTGATTCATCTGTGATTGAATAAAATTTCCATGAATGAAAATGATACATATCTTTTTTTAGTGTTATTTTTTAGCATGCACACTTTCTTTTTTGGGAGAGTATATAAATGTGATGAGAAGAAAAAAAGAAAAAAAGTGACTTTGTTCGTGGCTGGATCACCCACCCACCCCGGCCCTGTGGACAGGAATGTTTTGATGCCCCCCCCCCCCCCCTCCTCTCCCCAATCATGCTTAACTCGGAAAAAAATCCGACATAGTTTGTTCGACACAACTTACTATAAAAAAACTCTGTAAGTATCTTCATTTATTCAGCCTAACTACCCCCCCTTTTTTTTATTAGGGTTTAACGACACATTAACAGCCAGGGTCATATCATGTCGGTGACAATTTTACGGGTGGAGGAAGCCGGAGTACCCGGAGAGAACCTCCGAGCAACGACGAGCAGCTGTCAGCTCTCCAACATCGTAACTCTGAACTCTGCGCCGCGGCACAGGCAGGGTTAGATTGGTTGAAGACATGCGCATCTTTGACGTGCAGTACGTCTTAGTACACAGCGGCATCGTGCCCCCATGCAGGCAATCGGGGTTAAGTGCCTTGCTCAAGGACACCACGCGAATCAGCCGCCGAAATGGTCACCCATCCAACTACTAACCGCGCTCGACGTTGCTTAACTTAGGTGATCTGACGAGAACCGGTTACCGCGACGCAACTACTCCCTTAACCCTTTGATACTTTTGTGCGTCTTATGACGTACGAAATCAAACAGCGCGTTGATACTTTGTGGTCATTTGTTTTGTTATTATTTTTCGTTTTTTTAAAGTTTTAACATCAATTCCTATTTTCTCCCGAATAGTGCTCAGTGACAACCGTTGAGCTAAATGTTATCGCAGCTTAAAATACTAATATAATCCTGCTGTCAAAACCTCTTAACTCGTTGGGTGCAAGAAGCCACCATCAGGGCTTTCAAAAAATGAGGATACGAGAGCAAAAGCTAACACTTTCCTTGCTCATATTTCATATTCAGTCAAACACAAATAATATTTTGTTTATATAAATTTGTTCTATTACAAATTATTGGAGAGTGCCTGCGGGCACTCCAATAATTTGTAATAAAACAAGTTTTGAATAACAAATTCAAGCCACCAAAAATAATCTCGCCCTCAACCAGTTAATCTGTAATGTGAAAAATATCTTTTTATTTGTACTTTGCGATGTTTGACGTCGCATTTTGAAAAACGTTGAAGAAACTGAATTCCCAATGACATTTGAACATCAGGATAATTAAATTCTTAAAGGGTTAATCATTCCCAGGGGTGTAGAGGGTCAGTTACGAATCCTGTTCAGTCCAAGAAAATCCATAAATCAGAGTAACAAATAAAGTTCATCTAATCTATATTGTGTTCGAATTGTAACAATTTTACTGAATCGTCCAGTGGACTAGTCAATACGGGAGAAAAACGTGACAAACAGAACACGACATATTCGCCCATTTGCCGGAGAGACAAAGTGACGAGAGTCTCTTGTGGTCACTAGTCCAGTTCCTTCCCAGTAAGATAGTTTGGTCAGCTTTTGTACACCCGTAATAAAACCGTTAGGCCGATTCTTGCTGGGTCTTGTGGTTCGAATTTCCGGTTTGCTGCAAAAAGGCAACCGGACCGAAAAACCGTTTAGCCCTATTTCACAATCGAGTACGGAAGACTTCGGTTATCTTGACCGTGCTCACTCAAAACAACTTCCATGGCTACTCTGTGTTGTCCTCCCTCCCCATTCTTATCATGGGTGTTGCATCTGGTAACAGAAGAGACGCTGATTTCGTGGGCACTCATGTCAAACTGTTGCTTATCAAAGTTTGGAATGAAAAGCTAAACACTTTGGTGTTATGTCTCTTTTATACAATGTCAAATAAACCAGCAAGAAATCAGTCTTAAATACTTTTTATAAAAAGTAGTTTTGAAAGTGAAATTATGGATATATTTTTTGTGCAGACATTCAATAATTTCTCATTTGCTACAAATGAACGCTCTATGTGTAATTTGCATGCAACCGAGAATGTAGGTTTACATGACGCTAGTAAAACTGATGAACAGTGAACGCCTTTGACCGAAAGTTTTTAATAGAGCAATTTTTCCATTTAATACTTTGGTCCTTTATTTGGACCTTACGACACAGAACGCATTTGTTTCAGCCCGTGTAATTAACAAGATGTAATGTTAGGTTTTTGTTTTATAGAACTAAAGTATATATCTGCCTTCGCACAATCACCAATAAACGAAAACAAAAGAGTTATTTTCAAGAAAATTCGTTTGGACAGGAAATGTTACTTTTTTAGAGAATTTGAGTAATTTTTTTTATACCTCTCTGATTCGTGTTTTATCACCGATTATTTGTTCGACTATGTTTTTTCTTGTTTTTGTTTGGCTTTTTGTTTGGCTTTTTGTGTGGTGGTTTCCTGTTGCCAGTTCCAAAGCTACCCCCACAAAATCAAGTTTGTCGGAAATTTTTATTTTGATGTCTGTCGGAAAAATTGTTGGTTGTTCGAATACCAGCATTTTCTCTGAAAGCCGGTAATTTGAAAAAGTTGGCCAGTGTGTGCTAATGCGTGCTGCACATAGATGGAGAACTTGCCTTCAACCTGCTAACCCTGCTTGTTCAGAGTTGAAAGCGTCGTCAAAACCCAATAAAACAAATACAGTGTTATGTTTTAACACCGCGATCGAGAAATTACTTATTTTCGTTTAACACCTCCTGCCCCCTCTCGTAGCGTGGACCTGAGGCACATCGAAACGAAACATTTCGGTCAGCTAAAAAAACCCAGGATTCCTCTTAAATAATTGTTGTACCTTGAATGTCATATGATCTCAATCCCCCAGTTTAATTCTGTAAGGAATTCGACGGTGTTGTTGCATGGAGCAGGGGGGGGGGGGTGGGGGTGGGGGCGGTGGCTCCGTTGGTAGAGGTTCAGGCTGCAAGCCGAGAGGTCCTCGGTTCGAATCCCACCTGCGGCAACCGCGTTGTGTCCTTGGGCAAGACACTTCACCCCATTGCCCATGTGGGGGCACGGTGACGCTGTATACTGAGGCGTACTGCACTTCGATGGTGCACCTGTCTTCAACCAATGCTAACCCTGCTTGTGTGGAGTTAGTATGTTGGGGAGCTGACAGTTGCTCGCCGTTGCTCGGTGGTTCTCTCCGGGTACTCCGGCTTCCTCCACCCTTAAAACTGTCGTGGTCCTGATTAGCCATTGTGCAGAAATATGTGACCTTAAACACCAATAAATAAATAAATAGAATAGTTCGTTGCCTCTGTTGAGATTTATGCGTCTGAATTGTTTCTGTTGGTCGGGAAAACGGTTCGCATTTCGGATTAACTGAAGTATTCCAACCGATTAAATTTAAAAAATATCATAAATATTCATTGTTATTATGTTTCTCAATCAAGACTTGATTTGACCGAATCTTTAATGACTTTACCGATACTATTGTGTATATTTGTTGTTTGAATAACTATGAATGAAGACTCATCACAGCTGTAATTTTATGATTGTTTGTTTATTCGTTTATTTCAACCTTTCACCATAGTTTTGGTAATGAGGTTACTTACAATATGCAAGTGAAAAAGAAATGTATATATACACATGCCAGTGGTGTGCTTTGAGATACAATTACAGTAATCGCATGTTGCGATGGATCAGTCCTCGTTCTTCTCACTACCCAGCAGCCAACACAAATACACATACCCATCATCTCATCACACATACGTCGGACGCACACAGTCATATAGCCTTGTGGCCATACTTCCTCACACAGACACACACACTGACACTGACACTGACGCAGACGCACCCTCACTACACCCACACACCCACCAACCCACTCACACCCTCCCACCCAGCCAGGTGGGAAGGTGTTGGTATAAATTTCTGCGCGAAGAAAAAGTTGAATGTGGACGAGCAAACGATTTAAAGAGCAAAAAATCTGAAGCGAGGCTCGGTAATAATTTAATGTCGAGCTGTTGGATTAAATTATTACAGAACCTTCCAACAGACCAGGATGGTTTTGCCCACTTCACCATTTTTGAGAGGGTTAATATCTTGATGTTGTCCGGACGAATTAAATACTTTTTGATTGAAATATCTATAACTGGAGTACTAATAGATATATGTATGTCTTTGTGAGTAAAGTGTCATCACATTACAGCAACGGTATACTGCGCGCAAACTCCACTAAAAGTGGGTAAACAAACAGCGCGCAAAAACTGCGACCTCCTTACAGAATTGGACATGTGGTCTGAGAGTTTGATCGAATGGGTACGATTGGTTTTGACAGATTAGTTCATAAAATGTTGCCCACAATCGCTGGAAAATGTATGTAATGGTCTTCTAAAAATAGAACCCTTGAACTGCCGGTGCAGTCAAACCTACAGCTTCGGAAATTAAAACGCTGCGCCCGTCAAAAGGATAGAAAGTCACGTGAAAAACAATATTTCACAATATGTAGTCCGATAGTTTTATAGAATTGGGTTACAAAAAGTAAATGAAAAAGCAAACATAAATAAATAAATAAATAAATAAATAAATAAATAAATAAAAGTGAAATTTCCAACGGAATATTTATTAGAATTTTGTGTAAAGGGATAAAAAGCAAATGTGACGTTTTATGAAATGAATCTCCGGGTATAACTCATTAGCCTGAATAACTGGTCTAATTTGTGGATATCACAGACAGGCCAAGTCAGTTGCTCTTAAGCCTCATTGAAAAAAATGTTTGACCTATTTATTATCCGAAATGCCATTTTTTGGCTTCTCTGGGCTTAACCCTCTGCATGCTGCTGGGGGATATTCCTCCCAGGACAAAAAATCCCTTGCCACTAAAATATATAAATTTGGGGACATTTAACAAACACCCCCCCACCCCCACCCCCCCACCCCTTACTAACTATATCAACCTATTGGTCAGTGATTTCTTGACTCACAGTTTCATGAATGTTTCATCAAATCTGGTCATGGCTGCATCATAGCGGCCATGCCTGGATTTAATGAATTTTTGTTTGTTAAATACTCAGCAGGTTACGAGTTACTAGGTGCCTCGGAATATTTGGTATCAGTTAAAGGCCAGGTTCTAACTTTGCGATCACGTTTTACAACAGCATTGCGTGTTCCCCAACATGCAGTCTCCGGATAAACACAGTTACACTGTAAGAACCTATAGAATTGTTTTAGGCAAGTATATAGGCAGCGAAACTTGCCTAAAATCAAATGCAAAGCCACAACATATTGGCTCTCAATGGCAGCATATATATATAAAAACATCCAGGCCTTTAATGGATAGATCACTTCTACTGAAAGTTGACAACATACCATTAAACATCA
Organism: Pictodentalium vernedei; assembly: GCA_031216915.1. NCBI lineage: Eukaryota > Metazoa > Mollusca > Scaphopoda > Dentaliida > Dentaliidae > Pictodentalium > Pictodentalium vernedei. The sequence goes on along the minus strand of CM062292.1, from coordinate 106,567,903 downwards.
AACCACAATCTCTGTTTTGTCCTCTGGTTTGGCAACATTGCAATAGTTTGAAGACATCTGTTTCCTCTGTGATTTATTAGAATTTAAAGGCTTGCTTAAATTTCTGGGTTTTTTCATCTGGTTACAGTCACTACCCGATGTGCGTTTCCATGACAGTCTACTCTTCCTGGTCTGTGCGCCTAGAGAAAATGATGGAACCCATTATCTGTGACTTTCGTTTCATAAGGTTGACGCGAACACTCTTTCGAAGCATGTATCACCTGGAATTAATTTATTCCCTGCGTCTTTTAATCCTGGTTTCATCGATCGAATTCTCATGATATAAATGCCTGGTACAAGAGTATTGTCATTGAGAATCTGTGATGCTCACTACACAATGGTCACATTGAACATAACATCCACGAAATAAATCGGATACAGTCGAGGAAAAGGTAAGCATTCGGCATCTTTCTGCCTTCGAAGCTCATGCTACTATAGTTTTTCAGAATTCTGATGTGCCCTTAAAAAGGTGTAGGTTTCCCTAACGTGACTCGAATTGGATTTGGTCTGGCGGATGGTCTTTTTTTCTTCCTTCTTCCAATATGAAGGGTTCAATTATTTCGCCGAAAGTAATCGTAGGACCCACATTGATTTACTCCGTGGAGCTCTAGTCGGTGTCTGGCGGATGGTCTTTTTTTCTTCCTTCTTCCAATATGAAGGGTTCAATTATTTCGCCGAAAGTAATCGTAGGACCCACTTTGATTCACTCCGTGGAGCTCCAGTCGGTGTTCACACCGTCTAGTGTCAACTGTGGCAAGTGCACTAAAACATTCATTTTGCAGAAAAAATACGGCATTTGGCAGAAAGTTTGGCACCAAAAATACAGAATTTGGTAGCAAAGTTTGGCACCAAAAAGACAGCATTTGCCACTAAAACGTGGCACTTTGTGTAGGTCTCAAATGTTTTGTGGTTTATTATTTCAGTGAGACGTTTTCAATAAAATCGCCATGTGATGACACAGGCGAGATAGAATTCACACTTGTCAAGTAATCTATAGGCAACAGGCATAATCATTGGTGAACTGAAAGTATAATCATGGGTGAAGTGCAGAACTGAATTAACAATTTAGCCATTTAATCTCATTCTTACCAAAAACAAATCTTTGTTACTTTAGCTTTTTTATCTTACCTAAGTTTTTTTTTTATAATCCTCCTGAAAGATAGTAAATTTATTTGCTACTAGTTTTTTGGAATTTTATTTACACTGAGTGTATAATAATCATGAAATTATTTTGTTACGCTAATTTGTACGCTTTTTTCTCTTCTAGTATCTGTATTTTTATCATTTCTGGTTTTTGGGCAACTAAAATGCTTAAAAGAACCTGGTAATACTAATTAAGGTATCGTACTTTGAGTGCAGCAAGGCGCCATCTGCAATGCTATACCATTGCAGATGATGTCGCCTTCTTGCACTCAATAGGGAACCTGGCAATACTAAATTTAGATCCTTTGAGTGCAACAAGGCGCCATCTGCAATGCTATAGCATTGCAGGTGTCGCCTTCTTGCACTCAATGGACGATACATGTTTAATTTGTTCTCATTTACAATCAGATTCTATTTCGCACTAAAATTTGTAATTTTGCACAACAAACATTGATTTGCCACCGAACAAAAATTCCACTTGCCACCAAGATATTTTGAGCCAGCGTGAATACTAGGTGTAATGCGTTTGTTCGTCATGTGATAATCCAAGAATATATTTCTTAGGGTAATTGTATATTTGGATGGCCGTGCAGAAGATATTGATCAAAACGTTTGTTGTGATTATCGGATGTGAACAAATTTTAAGAATCATTGTACTGGGTACTTCAAAACCTTCAGCGCAAAAGTGGGTGAGGTTTCAATTAGGGACCTTTTTACGACCTGGTACCTGTCAGTATGTCACGAATTCTCGTTGTTCCTACCTCATAGGGTTTATCATTCGCGGATATCATTTTATTCCTCACAATGTTCGTATAAAAGATACGATGTGACCAACCCCTTCCAGATCCTTTCGCAAAATGCCAAGTATTTAAGATTTTATGTTGTAATTTATTTATTATTTGTTTATTATTACGTGTTTATTTATTGATTTTGTTCTTCATTTTTAAATTGTTTTTGTTGGCGTCGGGGTGGGGAGCACTGTTGTTTTCCTTATTGATTCTTTTCAGCATATTTGAAATAAAAAAAAAACAGCACATTCAGTCTGAAGTAATCGAAAGCTTGATGATGAATTATTCTAAATCGTTCGAGCGACGGTCATTTGATAAGGCTCCCAATAGGAGAATTTGCGAGAAAATGTGAAATAGCTGATTATTGTTGACAAGTTACTCATTTTGACAAACTTACCTACATAAAATGGATAAAATACATATACATATTTTAGAGTATGTATCATCTCCCTCCCCATCTCTCTCTCTCTCTCTCTCTCTCTCTCTCCCTCTCTCTCTAGCAGTTTATGGTGAAATAATAACTAACAAAAAACATACAACACTTGTCTCTCTATCTCGACAACAAAATATTGCGTTTGAAAGTGCAGTGTAAATAGTCAGCTAATTATATGGCGACTCACTTGTGACACTTAAGATATTTTTAAATAAATTTTGATACCGGACCCAGAAGTTAAAATCATTCCTTTTTGAAAGGGTTAATTAACAATGTGCATATTTTTGAAAACCCTGCACTGCCCAATCACCTTTTAATAACATTCAGTCTTAATCATCCCACTCCATCGGCACACAAGGGGAACATATCCTATAGAAAATATCGTAATGTGAACACTGATGACTCTTCTGAACTGCGATAGGCTCTTTCTTTAACCATCAAAGCGCTGATCAGTCCGTAGATGAATTGGTGATTTTAATAGCACTCTGCAAAAACTCGTCGACTTCCTAGTACCACTTCAAAGTCGCACAAAAACAGTTTGACCCCATACTCCTTGGATCACTGACGAGATTCGATCAGCGAAAAGGACACACGAAACCTTGAATTACAATGGCGTAAATCCAACCTCTCCATACACAGAGAAATGTTCACTACATAACGAAATAATGTCAACAACCTGATTGCAAAATCAAAATGCACTTTTATATCACAACGGGTCAGGCCAGCCTAACCAGCTCTGAAATGCTGTTTGTGCCTTACTACACCGTAATGTAGCATCATCTCTTCCTGACCACTCAGAATCAAAGGGCTTGGCACATCGTTTCGCCTCATTTTTCTCCAACAAGATCGAGAACATCCTAAAAAACTTTGACTTACAAGCGACAACTGCGATGAATTGCTCTGTAATACCATAGACAAAACGTGCCAATCGGAAGACTAAATTTCATTCCTTCAAGCCTGTTGATGCTACATCCATCAATAACATGATTAAAAATTCACCATCAAAGCAGTGCATAATGGATGTAATTCCAACGTGGTTGTTTAAATCATGCCTTCCTCCCCTTACTCCATATTTCTTGAGAATAGTTAATATGCATCCTTAGCATCTGGAACATTTTCAGCTGTGACGAAACGTGTGTGCTTGTTACGCCACTGTTAAAAAAGCCCAATTTGAATACTGAAGAACTACCGGCTGGTCTCTAGCCCTTCATTCTTATCAAAGGTTATCGAGCGAGTGGTTGCTCATCAACTGAAAAGACATTTAGATAGATGCATACAACCTATCTGAAGATTTTCAGTCAGCATTTCGTCCTTTTTGTAGCATAGAGACAGCATTACTTCGAGTTTAAACTACATTCTGGATAAGCACCTCATCTCATGCCTGGTGCTCCTCGAGCTGAGTGTCGACTTTCATACCATCGACCATGAAACCCTTTTACGAAGGTTACAATATAGATATGATATAGAGGGGAGTGCCCTAAAATGGTTTACATCCTACCTCATCAACCGCTTCCAAAGTGTTCCCATAAATGGTGTCGCTTCCGACGAGACCACTTTGTGCTATGGTCTCCCATAAGGGTCTGTTCATGGCCGTTTTTTTATCTGGAATCAATTCTTATGTACACACAGTTATATATCCATTTCCATCCCAGCCGACAGGCGATGGTAGTGTGTCCTGTGGCTCGGGGTATCACTGCCATCAAAATCTGGTTGACAAACAATTATCTAAAACTTAATGCTGATAAAACAGACGTAATATATTTCGGTTTGCCAAACCAAATTTTAAACATACCAAGGCTACCTTTACTGGCTGATGGTTCTGCAATTAAACCACGTTCACGGGTACGTAGGATTTTGCATAGAGGAAAGTCTGGGTGCTGACAGACATGTTAGACACATCTGCCAGTCTGCATTTTTCCACCTTCGGGAAATGGGTTAAAAAAGGCCATTCTTATTTGATGCCGGTAGGCACCTAGAATACATTGGAACTCGGGGGACGAAATAGTAACACGGGTTCCCCTCGCAAATTTGGATGGCGATAAACAGTGTTATTTTTGTTGAAATCAAATGATTTGCCGAGTGTCCTTCTAATAATTGTTTTTATAGACGTGGAGGCGGGAAATAAACACAGAACGACACACACGCGTGTGAATGGGTTAATCGATATGACACTTGTGCCACCTGCGGCCTCTCGTTTTATCCTTCCGGACTGACACTCGTGCCGTATCGATTGACCCATTCACACTTGTGCAATCGCGGAAGGATAACACTCGAGGCCTGCGGCCTCTCGTTTTATCCTTCAGCGCTGACACTCGTGCCACATCGATTAACCCATTTACACGCGTGTGTCGTTCTGTGTATCAGGCCTAAATCTCGTTAAGAAGTAAAACAGCAGGTCTGGCGTAGTAATACAGAGAAGACGGAGAAGCATCACAACATCCTTTTTCCTATGGATTACCACCATTCAAAATAGAGTAACCTACCAACGATTTACGATATAAGCCTTTTACATCCAGGCCTGCCAAACCAAACAACCCACCGTTCTACAAGCCGGGGTGGGATCATTCAGCCGCCATTGACCTTTCTGCCATGACGTATACAGCTGTGAGTGTCCTTGTTGTCACTAGTCATGTCAAACTGCACCCGCATTGGGTTCACACTACATACGTTACGACCAAAACAACACAGCACAATCACAAAAAATCGCTATCCAAATTTTATTTTTCATTGTGTTTCCTCAAAAATATAGCTTATGACCCCTCGCTGGGATGAGGTTGTCCAAAGAGTGATCGTAAACTATGTTTTCGAAAAATGAAAACTTTAAATCAATGTTATTCTTTCGAAGACCCACTGTTGTCTTCAAATTATGTTAAGAAATAGGACTGACGAGTATGTTGCCTGACAATTTGCACAGGGATGAGGACTCAATCATTGAAACGGAGGGGTAGCACAGCGGCTCACAGGTTAAAGCATTGACTTTAAACCGAAATGTCGATGGTTCGATCCCGCCCGCGCCATCGGAGCTGTGCCCATGGGCAACGCACTTAATCCAAGTTCACCACGTGGAATCATGGCGGCGCTGTTTACGAAGGCGCACTGCACGTCGATGGTGTACTTGCCTTCAATCGCTACTATCTCTTCTTCTGCCGGGTTAGTAATTGTAGAGTCTGACATTTGCTCTGCACTGTTCCATGGCTCACGCTGGATAGTCAGTCTTCCCCCACCCAAAAACACTGCCCGACCCGATAAAACACGGGTTGATGAAAGTGTCGATAAATTCCAATAAACAAAGAAACACAAACGGAAAAGATCAGTGTTGAAACGATTATCCATAAACCAGTACGATCACAACTCTTTTCCTCAACCGATAACCGCTCACCCACAAAGGAAGTGTGGAGCTCTTTTGTATTAGTGGATTCAGACAATGGCCATGGGGAATAGGCAGAAGGTAACTCATGAAAATTGCACATAAAATACTCATGACTGACAATTTTCGGCACTGGAAAAGATTTATAGGGAAGTTTATTTATTATTTATTTATTGGTGTTTAAGGTGACATATTTCTGCACAATGGCTAATCATGACCACGACAGTTATACGGGTGGAGGAAGCCGGAGTACCCGGAGAGAACCACCGAGCAACGGCGAGCAACTGTCAGCTCCCCAACATACTAACGCCACACAAGCAGGGTTAGCATTGGTTGAAGACAGATGCACCATCGACGTGCAGTACGCCTTAGTGCACAGCGTCACCGTGCCCCCACATGGGCAATGGGGGTGAAGTGTCTTCAAGGACACAACGCGGTTGCCGCAGGTAGGATTCGAACCGAGGACCTCTCGGCTTGCAGCCTGCACCTCTACCTACTGAGCCACCGCGCCCCTTATAGGGAAGTTAGTCCCTTTAATTTTCTAAAGCTGCTTGTAAATTTAACACAAAAGATATGAGGATTTAATTAACAATCATATATGTTGCCCACGAGAAACGGTACGTATCACATAATGTGTTCCGATTCCGTATCATATAGACGACTCATTCTGATTCCGTATCATGTAGACGACTCGTGTCTGGTAACGCGACGGGCTATCATAACAGGGGCATGAACACATTCTCTGTGCGTTTCCATGATCGACTCAGCTGATCGCTTACAAAACAAAACAAAATTCCTTACAGTTAGCGACAGAACTATTAATAGCCAGTGACCACCCCCCTCCCCCCCCCCCCCCCACAATAAATAGTAACTGCACAATTCAATATTACATCTACCCTGTTCCTGAGGATGTGCCCACATCGCACACTCGTAAATTCAAGCGGATCATCACAGGAAGTGAAAGAGAGAGTGAATAATTTGACAACACAACTTTGCAAATTGCGGTAACCGCGTTAATCATTGTTTTTTAAAGTGAACAACAATATAGTTCCATAAAATATGGGTTATTTTTAACTTTTTCTCGCTCAACAGTGTGCCCCAAAACTGTATTAACAATTTAACTTTTAATCTGTTTATGTGACAGAATTGTTAGATATACAGAATATACCCATTGTAGCTTGGTGTACCAAATGTTCACCACGAGTGGTGAAGTGGTGTTAACCGCAAGCCTTTGGCGCGCGGTTAACACCACTTCACCACGAGTGTTGAACATTTGGTACACCAAGCTACTTTGGGTATATTTTATTTATACCACGATCGGCAGATTAATAATACTTTAAAAGATGAATAAATCAATATTCACACGTGCGATTCTGTTTTTGGTTACATGAGCACCGGTGGACGGTACTTCCGCTGGCAATTTTATCGCCGAAACGAAATAGAAAACGAAACGCGTAAGTTACTGGGCCTTTTTCATTTTAATAACATAATAACATACTATTTCGAGTTATGGATGCTTTATTAACACGAGACAACCTATGTTTGTTAATTTTTTGTATCTTATGAGGTAAACTTATTTAAAAACGTAATAAATAATTGCCGGTTTCATTTCACTCTTCACGAGGCGACGAGTGATACATTTAGACAAGTTTGCATTCAAGGCTAGGACACCAAAGGTCAATTGGATGTAGTTCCGCTGTATGTGTAAATTTTAGCTACTGAAATCCCATTGCTGGCGTGTTCACTACGGTTGGTGTGTAAAGCTAAAATTTATGTCATAGGCTTTTTAGCCTATAGTGGAATAGGTAACCATGGTATAATGGGAGAGCAACGTCAAGCGCGGTTAGTAGTTGGGTGGGTGACCATTTCAGCGACTGATTCGTGCTCCTGCGTTGTGTCCTTGGCTAAGACACAACACCCCGATTGCCTACATGGGGGCACGATGACGCTGTTTACTAAGGCGTACTGCACGTCGATGGTGCGCAAGTCTTCAACCAATCTAACCCTGCTTGTGCCGCGGTGCAGAGTTCAGAGTTACGATGTTGGAGAGCTGACAGCTGCTCGTCGTTGCTCGGTGGTTCTCTCCGGGTACTCCGGCTTCCTCCACCCGTAAAACTGTCACCGACCTGATATGACCCTGGCTGTTAATGTATCGTTAAACTCTAATAATTTTTTTTTTAAAAATCATGGAAAAAATGAATTATCGTGTTAATGTGCATGTCCTGTGATTTGCGTCAGATTCTAGTGGTGTCCAAAAACGGGATCACAACTCGCCGACAAAGCCGGCTCGTTGAGATCCCATTTTGGAAACCACCGCGAACCTGATACAAATCACAGGACATGTACATTATCATGATAATCTTATTTCATATAAAAATTAAAATTTCTAAATGTTTGCGAATTTATATCGTCGATGTATGCATCGCTTCATAAACTTCAGACATTTTCATACATAGTAGTATAAAAACACAGAAGCTGTCCTTTTATGATATTTTCTCCATGAATTTGAACGTTTGACTCTTATTCTCTGTTGAAACCCAGTTAAAACCCTTTACCTAACGTGAAAAGCAGACGACACTTGCAAAAAAAATTCTTGAATAACTAATTTTTTTCATTTTTTGTCTCAAAAACATAGGTTATGACCCCTCGTTGGAACGAGCTCGACGAGCTCGTTCCAACGAGGGGTCATAACCTATGTTTTTGAGACAAAAAATGGAAAAAATAGTGAAAATTAATTGGCGATTTTTGAGAATAGCGCTGGCCGGTTTTGGCCGTTACGTTGGGTAAAGGGTTAAAAATAAAAAAAATGGCGTCCTCATCATCATATATTGTATAAAAAAGTATGTGATATCCAAACTGATGTTGATATTTTCGGAAAATGGTATTGGATACGCGTTATTGGATACATCAATATGTTTCCTACTTTAGTGTGGATCATGAATGTGACCGGTCCATGAAAACTTCGTGCAGGTTTTTCACACGAGCGTCGCGTTAATATCTGTGGGGTACGTTTTGAAATTGTCGTTTGTACTGGACGGGCTTTATCGGAGGTTTCATCATTCTTTTCTTGGTATAAACTCGTTCATCAATAGTTTCTGACCGAAACGTAACTTTTGAGGTATGCGAAGACTGACACGTGACGAACGTCTACGTGCCGTTAGCAAGTTGGAAGCTGGCAGCAGACAGACTGCAGTGGCCCAAATTCTCAACATTACTCAGTCGGTGATTAGCAGTTTGTCATCACACTACTGTCAGATAGGAAATGTTGGTGACAGACGTAGGTCAGGCCGTCCAAGGGCGACAACTGCTAACCAGGATCGTTTCATCCGAACCACAGCATAACTTAACCGCCATCAAAGTGCCTCAGAAATTGGACAGCAGCTGCACCGAGTGACAGATGTGCGAGTCAGTGGTCAGACTATCCGAAAGCGCCTACACAGCTGGCATTTGTACGCTCAATGACCTCGAAAAAGTCCACATTTGACTGAACGTCACATCGCAGCAAGGCGTAATTGGTGTGGAGCACGACAGCGCTGGGACAATCGTCGGTGGAGCAACGTCATAATTACCGATGAATCGAGGTTCCTTCTCGACTTCCACGACAAGCGAAACAGAATGTGGCGGTGGCGGAACGACGATACCATGACGTAACCGTTAGGCAGCACGATCGTTTGGTGATGGATCGGTTAGGCGCGAAGTCACGGCTGTCGATTCATTTTCCAAGATGACAGTGCAAGAGCACACATGGCCCGTGTCGCTACAGAGTTCTTCCAGGAACAGAACATCACATACTGCCTTGGCCAGCGCTAAGTCCAGACCATTCACCAATCGAGCACGTCTGGGATATGATTGGCAGGCGCGTACGACAACGCCAACAACCCCATACCAATGTCCAGGAATTCGCTGCTGCACTGCAGGAAGAATCGAATAGCATCTGTCAAGCTGATATTGGACGTTTGGTGAGGAGTATGCCACGTCGGATCGGCGCTTGTCTCGCGAACCGAGGAGGATTTACAATGTCTTGAGGTCTTGATCTGAATGTGGTAAATTCTCTGACTGACCATCCATGTCTTCTACAGCTCAGTGCGTGGAATGTGTGCTTGTCAGACACCCAACTATCGCTGAAACATTCACCAGATATCACAGTGCAATGCCTCAACTGTCTTTTTGATGGAAATAAAAATATATTTCTTCATATATCTTACTTTTATCAAATATCCCCTGCTTTTTTGAATAGTATATAATTAAACCTTTTTTCTGTGCATGCATTTTGTAGGCAAAATTATTCGCTGAAGTATTTCTTTTTGTCATAACACATAACACAATAAACCGAAAAAACGCATTTAGGCCCGCCCTAAACCACGTACACAATGTCTGTCTTAAAGATTTCGTTGCATAGGGTGAATGGAAAAGAACCCCTACACGCTCATATTGTTTCATCATGAAAGTAATTAATATTTATCTCATCATATTAAAAGGACTTTCAAAATAAAATTTAATAAACAATGAAATCATTATCAGTCTTTTTATTCCGCGTTCAATTTGTTTATATACAACAGATGATCGTCTGCGTTCATCGTTTTACCCAAATCAAACGTAAAGAATGGCCGGTGATAACAATCTACAAACGAAACTCACGCCAATTTCCAAATAGCCTGAATGAGTTCTTTCTGAGACAATGTTCAACCAACTTCTTGTCATATGGGTTTATATCGAGCTCCACATTTAAAAACTGTTTCTCAGGAAATGGTAAACATCACAAGTGAATTTAATTCAGTGTTGCTTTGAATGACAGCACCTTCACGTCAAGTGGAAAAGGAGATTGATGTCTTGTGTGGGTGCGGCCTATGACGTTCCTTTTAACTTACGCAATTCATTGGTCAATAAAACTTTTTAATGACACAACAACATGTTTCAGGGAAATGTATCGTTATTTCAAACAGCATTTTAAAAAAACTATGCCTTTGTATTCAGTTATCACTGGGAAGCGTGATGCAACCTGGTTTTTACTTTAACTCTGCAAAATAGAGAGTGTTTAAATTTATTGCCCCCCAAGTTTAATTATAAGGAATGATCGTTTGTTTCTGTCTATTTCTCGAGTTATGAACCCCACCCCCCCCCCCAAAAAAAAAAGAAAAAAAAAAGACCAAACATAATGTAAATGGGCTACTCCCATTTGCACAGTTTGGTCTTTATTTTGGGGGGTTCATAACTCAAGAAATAGACAGAAAAAACGACAATTCCTTATTTGAAATTCTTTAACTTTTTTTTTCCATTCATAAGATGAACAACGTGCACTTCGTGACATATACACTTGGAACTTAATTAAGCACCCCCTGAAATGTTTCATGACAGTGAAGTTGCTGCTACTGACTATTATGCACTAATGTTTGCTATGTCTTGAAGTACACTTCATCTTGTGAAACATGATGTTTCTGGTTTATAGCGTACCTCAAACACACCCCTCGTCCACGTGGAACATGCTTCATACGAATGTCACAAAAAGCTTATCATCCACATGCAATATCTGGGTATAAAACAAGACAATTTTCCACTTCTTTTATCAATAAATGTTGACATGGCAAGGAGGAGACTGTCAGAGGCACTGCGATGGCAAATCGTTGGCATGCATGCCAAAGGCATGTCATTCAAAGTCATTGGCAACTTGGCTATAGTCCTCGGGAAGATTGGAGTCTGGCACGCCTCGTGAGGTGTGAACCCTTTGCTTCAAGTGGGGTTTTGAAACGCCTTTGGCTCCCCAACAGGCGTTTGTGCGAACTGTCCGAAACCGTCTCAAACTGTACTGGGCATGAGGCCTAGAAGAGTAATCAAACGTCCAGCTCTGTCCGATCAGCATCAAATACGTTTGGAGTGGTGTATGGCACGGCAACATTGGGATCTCAGGAAGTGGAGGAGAGTCCATTGGTCAGACGAGAATAGCTTCCTGCTTCACGTCACAAATGGTGGCATGAGAGTGTGGAGACATGGTAACTTTTTTGCTGGGAAGAACAAAAAAGTTGTAAATTATTGTAAAAACACATTCGATAAACAGAGCCAAAATAGACCTTTGTGTTAGTAGGTGTGATACTGGTAGATATTCTTAATGGCGGATTATCTGTGAACCAGTTGTTTCTAATTAGCTTGTCATAAAAAGCCAAGTTTCCTTTTGTAATTTTTAATAAACGAAAACAACAGACAGCTCTGAGAAACTTAGCTTTATTTTCCACTGATGCCATGTCATGGGTTTTTGTCAACAATTACTTGCTTCTCAATTGGATCTTCCTTGCTTATCTTATAATTTCATTGGAGATAACTTTATGGAAAGTCGGGTTTCATGACGATATAAGTCAGGGATGTGGGACTGATAATCAGGACCTTGAATTTCATGCGCCATTTGTATAGGTAACATTTTCCCAGGCCCAAGTTGTATATATTATTACATTCTGGGTTTTTTATTATCTGAATCCCCAATACAGAATATTTCAGGTCCCGAATACCATATCGCAGTACAACATCATATCGGATGGATATTCTCTGCTCCGAAGTAACAAGTGGTTAATCAATAACGGAGCGATTATATCTGAACGGTTACATGATTACAAAGTTTTCATTACCGTTTCAGAACTAGAAGATGTCGGATGCAATTATAGCAGAATCTCCGTACCGACTTATTATGACTTGCACCGCCTATTTGCAATATTCCCGCTAGTCTCTCGTTTAGATGGAAATGACACTGTTTGGCTAATGTTCGATATATTTGTTCTATTTCAAACATCTTCCAACCCGAAGGCTAGCCTTCGGGTTGGAAGATGGTTGAAGTTGAAAAAGACTCACCGAAGCGGCCGAAGGTGGTAGTCTTTGGCCAAATGAAACTAAATTTGTTTAGATTTACGGACAATATTAAAGGAAAGTATAGGGGATGTGGAAATCGGTCCAGATTGGCTGGACCCCGAATCGGGCTCAGAAGTGACGACATGTCACGTGACCCAGTTACGTCATGCTTCGTTGTCATGGTAGTTCGAATAGTGATTCGTGGTCTTAGTGCGCATGCCCAGCGCTTGTTGTTAGGGTGACGCATGTTTCTGTCATCCACTTTGCAAACTGGAGGACGCCAGGTTGGTTTCAATGGTAGCACGTGATATGCTATGTGACCCAAAGGCCTGAGATAGGACGGGGGTATGTTCTTTTGTATAAGAGTAAATCTAATTACCCGAATCCTCGCTAAGAATTAGCAAAATAGACCCGACATTTCTTCAAAATCACCAAAAACACCCAAAAACTACCTAAACTGACTTGGCGAAGCGACCCCCTAGGGTTATAATAGTAGCACGTGGTGCTAGGAGGCGCGTTTCTTTTAGTAAGAGTTACTTTATTCTAGCAGAATCCTCGTTTTTTCTGCGTATCCCGATCTATTCTGCGGTTTATTTTTCTTTTGCCTGACCTGTTTTGCCTATTGATGAACCCTATTCTGACTAGCCTAGCAGTCTATCAAGTCTTGGCTTCTCTTTTAACTTTTACCTATCTCTGGGCCTGTCATTACGTCTGTCGTCGTTCGAATCTTGTAATCACCAGTCGGATTGCTTCATTTCCCATAATCTGTACATCACCCCCCCCCCCCCCCCCCCCCCCCCCCCCCGTGTGTGACGATGGCTCCTAAGGCCAAGAGGCAATCGAGCAAGCAGGGACATGTATTGCTCGAACCCCTCTTGTTGTCATCAGGGTATTCAACGGCCACGTTCCGTGGAATCCCTTTCTGTGGTCCGTCTATGCCAATAGAATCCGTTTTTTGTCGTTTGAGGCCATGAGGATCATGAGGATATCCCTCTATGGGTCTTACAACAAAACGCCTTTATCCCCATCTGTTGGTATTGAAGGATGCCTATGACATGGTAAAGTACTACGGGTTTCTACGACAACTATCATCTATTAGTTATCATCCAGTATTACAACGTGGCCCCTGGTTCCGCCGCCTCTGTGACACCAATTGGTCTACAGTTAGTATTTACCACTACTAACCCAATGAATGTATTTTACCATCGGGGGTTGGTATAGGTAGTGCGTAATGCTAGTCTATACTGTATTACAATGTACGTTTAAATTGGTTTTATGGGGTGTATAGTATGTACCCGATAGATCTACTGGTCATGCATTTTTGGGTGGTATAGGCTTGGTTTCTAGTCTCATAGTAGAGTATGGATGGTCTTTTGTCATTCTAAAACTTGACCGTGGATAGAGGTCTTGATCTGAGATAATAAGAAGCCATGCTACAAGTCAGTAGTAATGGTACAAGGCTGTAAGGCTGGTAGAACACTATAGTTATGGTGAATAAATGAGAGGCAAACCAAAGGATAGATAGTTGACGATGTGATGGAAGCCGATGGTAAGACCATCAGGAGCTCTTTTGGCGCTTGGAATCTCATTTATTGAATCCCACTAATAGAATTCCTTTTTGGGAAACGTCTGTGGTTAGAAAATCCCTATTTTCGGAGATGAGCATGAGAGTCGCATGTGGAGTCACTCGTTCGAGCAATTACTCGATAGCGCATTTGCTCGATGAGATTCGAGGTATCTTAGATAGTTAGCAAGCCCGCCGTAGTGTCACAAGTCAGTAGTAATGGTATAGTGGTGGAAGGAGACTATAGGATTTGGGGACTTCAGTACAAGCTAATCATAGGGCAGATGATGGCGATATTGGATAAATCAGCAGTAGAGGTCTTGGAGCTGGGAATGCCATAGGAATTTTTAGGATTGGGGGACTACAGTAGAAGCTAATCATAGCACAGACGAAATGTTTTCTGGTGGCTGCGCCAATTTTAGGGAGCCAACCCCCCCCCCCACCCCCCCCCACCCCGCATCCATTCCCTCAGCTACGCCATTGGAGTATTCATCCTTTCCCTCAGATCATGGTTCGCACCCTCTTAAAAAAGATTGTATCCGTTTCTGACGAGAGTTGGCATGTATGTACCGCGTGTGTGGCAACCACTTTTGTTATAACAACCAGATTTGTTACACTTCACTTTTGTCACAGCATTTGCACCATTTTGTTACAGCTCACCACTATTGTTACAAAATCAACCACTTTTGTTACAAAATGAGCTCACCACTTTTGTTACAAACATCGCCCATTTTTTGTAACAAAAAAACCTCGCTCACCACTTTTGTTACAACAATCGCACATTATTGGTACAATTTTTGTCAGTGTGAAAATGAAGTAATCTGCAAGTAATGCGAGACGTGACGGTCAGTTGATCAGTGGTTAGAGCATTGGTCGTCTGATCGAAAGGTTGAGAGTTTCATGCCTGACCAGAGTAACTTGCGTTGTGTTCTTGGGACAGTCAATTAATCCCAAGTGTCCACTTCGGAGCACGGTTGCTCCATGTGCTGAGGTGTATCGCGCGTTGATAGCACTAATGCCTACAACCAATGCTAACCATTCTCCTGTGGGATTAGTATGTTGGAGAGTTGACAGTTACTCGCTCGGTGGTACTCTCTGGGTATTCCGGCTTCCTCCACAATTAAAACTATCTTCGACATAGTATGACCTCAGGAAACAAATCGTCATAAATCACTAACAATCCAATAATGATTATCATACCAAGCCATTGTCGGGCAAGTTCAGTAGTTATGCCACACCCTTGCTTATTATTACGTGATATAGTATCCTGCCACCATGCGACATCATTGCTATGGTGATTTGTAGCCTATAGTGCGCATGCGCATGCGCACACGAATATCAGAAATGGGACATGTCTCTCGGTGCCATCAGTCACGTGGCCGGAAGGGGTCGGGTGAGGTTGCTCTGGTAGCCCACGTGAGTGGCCATCTTGTGACATCATTCCCATGGTGACACGCGGTCTCACTGCGCATGCCTAACGCGTGTTTCTAAGGTGATGCACTCTTCCGCCAGCCATTTTAACTACAGGTACCGCCATCTTGGTTGTTAAGGGAAGCACGTGGTTGCTATGAAGGCCAATGATCTTCTTGTTGGACAGAGGTGTGTTCTGAGGGCGTGTTCGATTCAGCGGGATTACATCGGATCACCACAAACAACACAACAACGACCCAAACCTACCTGAACTTTTTATTAGACCGAATCCCCACCAAAATTTACCCAAAAGGGACCTTTGTGAGCTTTGCCTCACACGATTACAAGATGCTTATGAGGAGCAGCCTCACTGAGGCCCTACTCAGAGCTCCAACGGCCGTTCCTGCCTCAGACACCACCTCACAGCCTTCCCTGACTCATAGCCCTCATCTCATGGCTTCATTTTGCCGTCATAGCCCTCTAGTGAACATCACGCGTATGCGGATTAGAGGCCTATGAGGTGAGGCCTCAGTGAGTCCTCACTTTACATCCCTCTTATCCTCATCTCGGTTCAAGTGATCATTAGTGATCACCTGTGGTGATCATTAGTGATCGCCTGTGGTGATCACTAGTTTTTATCTCCCCCTATGAGGATAAGAATGGTGTGAGGTGAGGCCCAGGCCACTTGGTGGGGCTTCTGGAAGGATAGGGGGCGACATTGTCGCTCTTGGCCAGGGTGTCTGGTACAGGGGCATTTGGAAGGGTCCACAGGACAGGCCCCATGAATAATCATAAATACATTTTAGAAAATTATGCGCTCTCAGGCTTTACAATGCTCTGGTTGTGTGTAGCAAATATGTTATACGGGACACGCGGAGAATACACTACTAGCGCACACCGAAAACACTGGTGATGATTTTCAGAACCTCTTTGAAGCCTTCCAGCGTCTGTGGTGCCTTAAGATGGCCGGGCAGCCTAATCCAGGGAAAGGAACTCGCCACGGAAAACGCACGGTCGTCTGCCGTTGCGAGTCCGCCTGGTATGTATAACGGGGAGTTCGAAGTTGTTGAACGAAGGAATCGAGATGGTTCATACCACTGTTTTTTTAGCGATCGACGGAGCTGCCTGGCGGATCTGATCGCGTCGGTGGACCAGGGAGAGGTTTCCCGCACCCTCATAGCTTAATGGGGAAGCTAGGGATAGAGTCACTGGGAAGGGTCATCGGGTCCCACATGGATGGGATGGTGGGTCACTTGAGGATGCCTTCCGGTGGAAGTTTCTCTGCTGGGTTTGGGTCGTAGGGGAACTGTCTTGCTCGTGGTCGGAATATGGGAGTATGGGCCCAAGGCAGGTCTTGTTTGGAAGGTGTGGTGATGTGCTGGGTCCAGTGTGAAAGTCAAGGGCTTCTGGAAGAAGGGCGACTGTGTAGCTCTCGCTCATCCCGTTGGATCACCTCACTAGTGATCATTCTCCCTGTATGAAGATAAGAGGGGTGTAAGCTGGGCCTCACCTCACAGCCCTCTTATCCTCATCTCAGTTGATCACTAGTGATCACATGTGGTGATCACTTGTGATCATCCGTGGTAATCACTAGTGATCATTCGCTCCGTATGTGGATAATAGGGGTGAAGGTGAGGCCTCTGTTATGAGGCAGTGGCGGGAGTAGCAGCAGGTGGCCCCGGGGATGTATGGTTTCAAAGAGGCTTGTAGGTGTCCACTTGTGTGTCATCGAGGATAACCAGGCTTGGGTAGTTTGACCTGTATCCGCTGGCCCCGCCAGTGGAATCCACTGTGGTTTCCTTTTACCTTGGTCGACCAGCTACCATTCTGCCCCCCCCCCCCCCACTCCCCCAGCAGGCCTACGTGTGCCTCACTACGAATCCCTGAAATGATATAACCTCCGGGGACCACTCGCGGACCAATCGCGGTAACTACTGCTTCACCTCGCATTCCTTTTATTCTAATACTGGGGCAATGATCTCTCGTGATCACCACAGGCGATCACTAGTGATCACTTGAACCAAGATGAGGAAAAAAGGGGTGTGAGATGAGGCCACACTGAGGCCTCACATCACATCTCTCTTATCCTCATATGTGGAGAATGATCACTAGTGATCAGCACAGGCGAACACTAGTGACCACTAGTGATTGCCTGTGGTGATCACTAGTGATCACTTGAACCGAGGTGAGGATAAGAGGGGTGTGAGGTGAGGCCTCACACCCCTCTTGTCCTCATATGAATGATTATTAGTGATCACCGCCGGTCATCCCTAGTGAGGTGACACAACGGGATGAGTGATAGCGACACAGCCACCCTTCACCACCCCTTCCAAGGCAAATGAGCCTGGGATCCTACTCCCGCATCCCGACAACGAGCGGCACAGTTCCTCATCGACCCGAACCAGTGGCGAAACTTCGGCCCGAAGATCTCCCCACATGCCCCACCATCTCATCAATGTGTGACCTGGTGACCCTTCCCAATGATCCTATCCATAGCTTTCCCCGTCATCCATGGGGAGCTGCCCTGAAGACCCTTCCAAATGACCCTGCACCAGACACCTTGGCTAAGAGCGACATAGTCGCCCTCCCTCTCCTTCCAGAAGCCCCATTTTCCCCCACCCAGTGATCCAGGACTGACCTCACACCCATTTTGTTCTCATATGGGGAAATGATCACTAGCGATCACTCCTGCGATCACTAGTAATCACCATAGGTGATCACTAATGATCACTCGAATCGGGATGAGAATAAGGGGGTATGAGGTGAGGTCTCACTGAGGCCTCACCTCATAGACCTTTTATCCTCATATGGGGGATGTTCACAAGAGGGCTATGAGGGCAAGATGAGGCATTGATGTGAGGGTTATGATTCAGGGAAGGCCATGGGGTAGGGGCTAAGAAGGCAGAAGAGGCCGTGAGAGCTATGAGTTAGGACCTCATTAAGGCCTTTCCCCATAGGCTTCTTGTACTCGTGTGGGGTGAAGCTCACAAAGTACGTTTGGGTAAGTTTCAGTGGGGATTCGGGCCGATAAAAGGCACATTAGGGATGGTTTGGATCGTTATTGGGTTGTTTGTGATGATTCGATGTTCTCCCACTGAATCAAACATATCCTCAGAACACGCCCCTGTCCAGCAACAAAGTATTCCGCACCACAAGAATCACGTCATACCGTACAGTAGATAGAAACTGGCTGGAACCACCCGAAAAGCCTTCAAATCAGGGTCGTCTGCCCTACTGGGGGTATCCTAGAACATTTCGGAGCATACTCCTGCACAGTCGAACACTCCTTCAGAACACGCCGCTACCAACAAGGAGCCCATTGGGCTCCATAGCAACCACGTGCTACCCCTAACAACCATGGTAGCGACACCCATAGTCAAAATGGTCGGCCGTAGGGTGCGTCACCGTAAAAATATGCACTGCGCATGTGCAGTGGTACCACGTGTCACCGGGGAATGGCGTCACAAGATGGCCGCTCACGTGGGCTACCATGGCAACCTCACCCCGCCCTTTTCGGTCACGTGACTGATGACGTCAGATGAGAAGCTGCATGAGAACATGCTAAAAGGTCAAGTAATCAACATCACAATCTACTAAGGTCCAAGGCTCAAGGTGTTGGAATCTCTTATAATTGGCACGATGGGCACTTGCCATTTCAGATATACGTGTGTTCATGCGCACGATACTCTACATATCACCACGATAACGCCGCAAGATGACGGGTTACTATATCACCTAATAATAAGCAAGGTTGTGACATTACTACTGAACAAGCGCGACCGTGGTTTGGTTTGATAATCATTATTGGATTGTTGGTGTTTTATAACACTTTAATAGCTGAGATCATATTGTGTCGAAAATAGTGTAGAGGGAGAACCCGGATAGTACCGCCGAGCAGCGGCGAGTAACTGCCAATTCTCCAACGTACTACTCCCACAGGAGCAGGGTTAGCATTGGTTGTAAGCATGTGTGCTATCAACGTGCGATACGCCTCAGCACATGGCGCAACTGTGGTCCCAAGCTGGCAATTGGGATTAAGTGCCTTGCCCAAGAACTCAACGCAACGGCCAGGCAGCAAACTCTCAACTTTTCGATCTGAAGTCACAACCTTGTGATCTCAGGACCAACTCTCTAACCACTAAGCAACCGCACTCCCGATAACCATGACTGAACGTCACGTCTCGTGTTACTTGCAGATTACTTTATTTTTCATACTGATAATCATTGTAACAATAATGGGCGATTGTTGAAAAAGAAATGGTGTGCGAGTTTTTTGTTACAAAAATAGGCGATGGTTGAAACAAGAGTGGTAAGTTCATTTTGTTACTAAAGTCGTTAATTTTGTTACAAAAGTGGTGAGCTGTAACGAAAGAGGTTGTTGTAACAAAAGTGGTTGCTACACGCGTAATAACATTAATAAACTCGAAACATGAAACCTTTTGTTTTTTATTCAGGAAGAAGAAAGGACGCCGGACAAGAGTATTGTTTACAAGACAACCATAATTATAGGAGGAACGGAGTGACATACGGCGTACATCTATACCTTACCAATATGGAATTAGCTGAGAATAAATCAGTTCTATTCAATGACACATCAACTGAACGCAATGACCTTCCAGCCGCTGCAAATGTATCCATTATTGACACTTGGACGATGTCTGCCGCTACATATGATAACTCTACTTACATTTTGTACATTTATCTGATACCTATAGTTAGTACAGTTGGAATCATCGGCAATTCACGAGGCCTTTTTATAATATGGAAGAGAAGAACTTCTCATTCAATTTATTTCTACATGATTGGACTAACAATAGCAGACATCGTATTTCTCATGCATAGTTTAGCAAGAAGTATACCTAAAATCATAGGATTGTTCAATGAAGCCTTAATGAAATATTGGGAGTCGCAGGCGTTTAGATATATCGAACTTCTGGTAAATTTGACTTCAAGTCGCGTGGCAACAATTATTGTGGTGTTTTTATCAATAGAACGAGCATTTGTGATCTACCGTCCACTTGCCATTAAGAACTCATTTATACACAGGAAAGCAAACATACTCGTGATAGTTACTTATATTGCTATCACACTACTACTGATACCCTTTGCTTTCATGCATGAAGCCACCAAAACGTATGATACCACGACAAATTCAACAACCTATGGATATAAAGTCAGCGAATGGGCGCAGCAAATCAGAGGCAGCTATATGTTGATTTTCAGCATCTTTCTGATATATGCTCCAGTTCTTGTGACGCTCGCTGCTAATATAGCGATAGTCGTCAAGCTACCTGCTATCTATAAATTCCGTCAGCAATTTTACACGAGCGAAAGTTCGCAACACGATGATCAGAAAAATCAGCGAATGCTAACTCTTACCCATCTCACTATCTGTATATTTTTCCTATTAAATTCCTTATTGTTGGCTGTCCTTATAACTGTCGCTAGCACAAGTTCAGTTTTCACAGATAACGCTCAAGAACATTATTTGTTCAATTTCTTTATTGAGCTATCAAATTTTATGGGATACTGTGGCTCAGCAAATGATTTTCTTATTTTTTATGCATTCTGCAAGAACTTTCGAAAAGAGTTTTGGAGCTGTGATTGTACCGAGAAAAACACTCTGCCTGCATCTTCTAATTCAGACAGTAACATAACAGAAAACACTCACATGTAATTAAACACGATTTTTATTTGGCAACGATGGCTCAAACTGTGTTGAGAAGCACCACATAACATTAAAATTGCTTTACAATATCTATTTAGCTAACCCTTTACCTGACACAGTATTTTTAAAAAATAAATTAAATTTACATTGTTTCGAAAACAAATTTCAGTTCTTTAATAAAACCATACAAATATAGATATCATTAGAAGCAGCTCAACGAGCCGGGTCCAATGATATCCATATTTGTATGGTTTTAATGAGAAACTCCCGAGATATTTTAGGCTGTGGCAGGCTTATTCTGGTTAATTTTCCGGCGGTTTTTGGTCGCCATGTCGGGCAAAGGGTTAACACCACCGAGGCGCCTCCCCACTCCCCTGCGAAGATTGAAAATTCTATTCGATATGAATTCGTCCAGATGATCCGATTGGATTGGTACCGATTCGAAAATTTTCGAATCCTACAGATGTCCTCAAAATTCTAGCGTTTCCTCTTGATCTCTTCTTCTTTCATCAGGCCTCCTGAATCTACATCGATTTCGTTTCTGGAATATTCCGCGCTTTTTCATTGACTTGCCCTGACAGACGAATCACCGTTGAAAATAAAACTTGAGTGGAGACTGACAATATTTGTTATATACTGAGTCAAACAAGAAAGTATAATAAACTTTGAGGAGCAATTTTTTCTAGTATTATCAACTTTAATCCCACACAAATTACTGTAAATTTATATTTCGAGTCTAGCTTATGAAGTTGCATAATTTCATGTTCTTGCTGTTGTTAGCGTCACGTCAGGACGTCGCAATTCAGACATGTGGGTGAAATAAACAGTTCACACATGCAGTCAATAGCGTGTATATCCACAGTCTGCCTCTTGGATGGCAAGACATCGGTGGCGCCTGGACCTAATAAGTCTCTGGATGTCACCCTGTATGTGGTATTGCGTTCCACTCCTGCCTTAGAACATTACGTAAATCGCCTAACGCCAGAAGATCGTCAAGTCATACCCGACTGTCCAATTGATCCCAAAGATGTTCGATTGGCGACAAATCTGGCGAAAGTGGGGCCAGAGAAGAAGTTCGATGCTCTGCTCCTCAAGAAAGTCACTACAGATACGCGCCACGTGACATCGGGCATTGTCTTGCGGAATAACTGCAATCCGACGTTAGCGTTGAACAACGGGACAACAACATCGTTAAGAATTTAGTCCCTATATCGCTATCCATTCAGATTACCAACGATGAAGATCAACTGCGTTCGATGGTGCAAGGAAATTCCTGCCCAAACCATTACACTACCCCCGCCGAAACGGTCGCATTCCCGCACGCAAGCATCAGAAAACCTTTCTCCTCGTCGGCGATACACTCTTGCCCTACCATCAGCGCGCCGTAGGCAAAATCGTGATTCATCACTAAAAAGAACTTTGCTCCAACGCTGCTGAGTACAGCGAACACGCTGACGTACCCATTCCATTCTGACGGTACGATGGCGTTGGATAAGGATTGGTATGTGGTATCGACGCCTACTTCGGATGCCGTGTTCAGCGAGTCTGTTGCGGACAGTTTGTGGACTGATTCTATTGTTAGTTCTACCAGGAATAATTGCTGCTGTCCCCGTCGCCGGAAGGAAGCGATCCCGCAAGTGAGACGTCCTGATGTGTCGGTCTTGGGCAGGGGTCTTAACTCTTGGCCGACCTGAACGCGGTCTGTCGGCAGTAGAACTAGTGGTTCAATACCTTCCAATGAGACGGTAAGGAGTGGACACACTGACTCCGAACTCAGCAGCGAGCTCATCGGGAGGTATCCCAGCCTCATACATACCAATGACACGCAACCTCTGATTTTCGGTTGACCTTGGCATGTTTTCAAATGTCGGAAGACAAAAATTAGCGTGTTTTCTCAATTACCCAGGCTCTCAAGCACACTATAAAACAAGGGAAGTCTTCGGTCACCCATTCAATTTGACATTCGCGGGTAGTACGTGCTAGTTTGAAATCCGTAGCAAAATTGTATACGGTTGGGTGGACAACAACAACATGTCATTAAACTCTTTGCACGACTTCTTGTCCACAAACATGCAACATTAGAACTATTATAGTTCACCGTTTATGCTATTTTTTTCACATCTCTTTCTATTATACTTTCTTTTTTGACTCAGTATTTTTCACGATTGCAGAAAGGTGCAGAATCTTCAATTTGAAAAGCGGTGAGATTAGATTCGTAATTCGATTCGATTCGAAATTCTCTGCCTGGTTCGATTCCAGTTTTGATTCGACCCGAAATCTGAGTTCGCAGGGTCCTAACACCAGCAGCACTAGATACAAAAAGACTGCAGTAATGTTTTGTTCTTCAACGTTTTTTTAACCCTTTACCTAACATGAAAAGCAGACGACACTTGCAATAAAAATTCTTGAATAACTATTTTTTTTTATTTTTTGTCTCAAAAACATAGGTTTTGACCCCTCCTTGGAACGAGCTCAACGAGCTCGTTCCAACGAGGGGTCATAACCTATGTTTTTGAGACAAAAAAATGAAAAAAATAATGAAAATTAATTGGCGATTTTCGTGAATAGCGCTGGCCGATTTTGGCCGTTACGTTGGGTAAAGGGTTAAACATTGTTTATCGGATTTTACTGGAAAGGGTTTGTCGAGGAAGTCCAGGCACGTAACTAACAATTTACATTATCATGACCATGTGCATGTCCTGTAATTTGTATCAGATTCGAGGTCGTGTTTACAATCGGATCACAACGAACCCGTTAGGGCGAGTTACGATCCGACTGTAAACATGGCCGATATTTTAATTCTTAATAACAATGCACATTTTAATGCGTTATAACAATATAGAAATGTGAATGTTTACCGGAAATGGAATCTGTCTGTGGCTCAGTGGTAGACTGTTGGACTTCTATGCTAGAGGTCCAGAGTTCGATCCCGATCCGGGACGACCCAAGTTGTGTCCTTGGGCAAGGCACTTTATCCCGGTTGCCTACATGAGGGCACGATAACGCCGTGTACTAAGGCGTACTGCACGTCGATGGTGCACATGTCTTCAACCGCTGAAACCTTGCTTGACCAGAGCTTGAACAGGGTTAGAATGTCGCGGAGCTGACAGTTGCTCGTCGATGCTCTGTGGTTCTCTCCGGGAACTCCGTCTTCCTCCACCCGAAAAACTCTTTCGGTCAAGATTAGCCAGTGTGCATAAGTATGTGACCTTAGACCCCAATAAATAAATGAATATGTCTGATACGTAATCGGAATGGGTGTAGCGGGGGTGGGTGGGTGCGGATATAAACTTTTTTTCGTGTTTTGGGGTGCAAATTTAGTTGATTGTTAGAGAAAATTATTTAAGGAATCAGACGCTTCGATGTGCTGCGTGTTTACTCACTCTCCGAGAAGTTTGCATTTAGACAACTTTAATTTAATGTGACATCCCTTTACGTACAAAGACATACCGATATTCTTTTGGGTCCAGTCATAGATATTCCAATCAATAAGTATTTAATTTACACTGAAAACAACAAGATATTAACCAATTTTGTAGAACTACTCATCGTAATCATACAAATACAGTTTCGATGAATCTTCATTCATGATTATTTAGTAAACAAACATGTCTAATGGCATTGGTAAACTCAGTAATGATTCTGTCAAAACAAGAATTCAAGATTGAGAGACATGTCTTGGTTTGATGCAAAGAAATAGAGGATATCTAATGTTTTCTTGTGAATCCCGGTATTCACAAGAAAACATAAGATTTTCTTTTTATTATACCCCTTTCATTTGAAGCTTCAGCTGAAACGATCCAAATCGACGCCCATACCACGTACGAAATCTGCTTACACAATCAGCTGATCGCTGTTTCCGCTGACACATATCACATTGGATGTTGTGTACATCGACACAAAATAGTTTTCGGGATTGTTGGCGAAATGACGTAATTATGCCATCTTGGTATACTCACTAGTGGAGCGAGAACAACTTTTGTTTTGCGCTTGTGAAAATTCATTTGTAAATTTCAAGTTCACATGAAATGTTAATCACCGATGTGTTTGATCTCACTAGTGAAGGGAGAACGCATTTTATTTTTTACCGACTCCCATTATAATTAGACGTTAGGGGTGTAATAAAATGTATTTATTCCATAAATGGACGTTTATTCGAACCATAAAAGTCTTGGGTATTTTTTTTTTTTTTTTTTTTTTTGATTTATTCACTTTGTAGCAGTTGCTAGTAGGGTGATAAATTTTCCCCGTACTGAAAGAATTTATTCCTATAGTAGAGACGGACTTGTTGACCCCTGACGTCTAGCGCATTTGTGTTGTCATGACCTGTTTTGGGGGTTTGTGGGAGACAAAATGAACCGACGTTTATCAAACGTTGACCGTCGCTGAAATGTTTAGTTTTAGAATACATGACACATTTTAACTCCGTCTAACAATAAGGCGAACAACAATTAACAAAGAAAACTCAAAGTAAATCAATCGAAACCAAGCGTTGAAAAGCATACAAGTTCGATTGTGAAAGGCAGGGGCATGTTGAGTGATGCTTCATTTTCCAAATTAGGAAAGTGTAAATAAACAAATGCACGTATCGTCTGCTTTGTTTATAAAACTCAAGTTGAATCGACGACGGAAAAAAAATAATAAACGAAATTAAGAAAAATAAACGTTGTTCATTTTATAAAGTATTTTTGCAACTTTAGCTCAAGTTTGTAGGGGGAATTATTTTTAGACAGAAACGTATCACTGCGCCTTGTTTAGTTATGTCAGTTTTGCTTGTCGATCGAATTGGACCAATGCACTTCTCACTTCTCGCAGTGTTTTGCAGCGAGTAACAGCACGATTTCGCCATGACTGCCCTCTAAATGATTTATAGGATAAACGTATAGTGCTTTCAAGTAAAAACTTTATTCTACTCGTAGGATTAAGAATGAAACCGACTCGCCACAGGCTCGTCGGTTTCATTCTTAATCCTACTCATAGAATAAATTTTTTACTTGAAAACACTATACGTTTATTCTATATGTATGCGATATTTTTTTTAGATTCATACGGATGGAATATTTCAGTTGGAAGGAAAAGCGAACCGTAAAGTAAGACCCGGAACCAACGCCTGGGGTGGAAGTCCTCAAACGTGGGTAGCATATCTATAAACGATTGACTAAGCTTGACTTCAAACCTACTTGATATAGCCGTGGATGCTGAAAATGACAATAAACAAATAAATCGTTTCAACACGGTATGCATAAATAGTTGTTTCGCGGTGGAAAGGTATGTATTCGACGAACAAACGACACAAATTTACAAAATCGAGCCTGCAGTGTCAGGAGAACGATCGCCTCGTTCCTCTGATGTTGGCGCAAACAGCGATCGTCCTACTTGATAGATCGTCAACTCACAATTTTACGAGGCGACATGTCCTCGAAGTAAAATTTTATTGAATATGATCCTTTTGTCATGAAATAAACACACACACTAATGTTCAGATATAAATCTCCAACGCATCAAACTTCGAACACAAAACACGTGTCACATTCTTTCGTGCCAGATTAATTCCCTGTCAGTTCAAACCACATTGCATTTATTGTAAATGCCACGCGCGTAGCCAGGGAATGTGCGACGCGTACGAACTCCCCTCCCACAACATTGGAGTTCTATTTCAGGACTATCTTCCATTTGTGACTTGAAAATTTGGATAATCATATAATTCATTCGAGGCGAAGGACAAAATTGTAAAACACCCGAGCGCATTCGCGCACTCGTGTTTGGACAACGTCCCTCACCTCTCATGAATTACTTCACGTAACCAGTCCAGTCAAGCGATTACTCTCTATGGAACGCATCTGTACAAAATCCCATTACTTATATAGCCCCTAAACCAATCGGTTACCCACTCTGTATACTCAAGGACCGTTTGCACACAATTTTGAAATTCACGGGCTGGCGCAATGAACAACGATCTAACACTAGCCATTCATCTCGCCCACAAGTCTCTTTTCAACTGGATTGCGTGAAAAGCTCATTACCAATTAAGAAAAAAGTATCACACCTTCCGCGATCTCAAGGTGCGCGGTGAGTGAGAGGTTGCTCATGTATTTTAACATAATTTTCATTTTTTTTCCTTGAATAATGTTTATTTTCTCCAACATCTTGCATTCGCAGACTGATTTTCAAAGACTAGTTTTGTGTTTTATTTATTTATTTATTATTTACTTATTGGTGTTCAAGGTCACATATTTCTGCACAATGGCTCATCTTGACCACGACAGTATTAAGGGTGGAGGAAGCCGGAGTACCCATAGAGAACTACCGAGCAACGGCGAGCAACGGCGAGCAACTGTCAGCTCCCCAACATACTAACTCCACACAAGCAGGATTAGTATTGGTTGAAGACAAGTGCACCATCGACGTGCAGAACGCCTTAGTACACAACACCACCGTGCCCCCAAGCCACAACGCGGTTACCGCATGTGGAATTCGAACCGAGGACCCTCGCCTTGCAGCCTGCACCTCTGTCTACTGAGCCACCGCGCCCCCAGTTTTGTGTTTTCGAAAAACGAATATGCTGATGATGTGTACATTATCTCGATACTTGGAGGTTAACTCTTTTCCTAACATGAAAAGCAGACGACACTTGCCAAAAATATTCTTGAAGAACTAATTTTTTTCATTTTTTTGTCTAAAAAACATAGGTTATGACCCCTCATTGGAACGAGCTCGAAGAGCTCGTTCCAATGAGGGATCATAACCTATGTTTTTGAGACAAAAAATTAAAAAAACAATGAAAATTAATTGGCGATTTTTGAGGATAGCGCTGGCCGGTTTTTGCCGTAACTTTGGGTAAATGGTTAATACGGTGTTACTAGTTTTCGGGCTAGGCCTTCCGTGTAACAAGACAGTCGCAGTGCAGCAACATTCACCGAAACAACATCATCAATGGGTGGCGACACACGTGTCAATTGACCTTATGCTATGTTTGGCGGGGGTGAGAGTGACTTGTAGCAACGTTTTTATCTGTTTTTATCTAACGTTTAAGAAATTCAGTCAACACCGTGAGTTCAGTCATTTTGCGTCTCTGCATGTTTCTTTTATGCACAGTGTCGTTCGCAATCAAAGAAATACCATAGGCATATACTCGTTCTTTTTGTCCCTATTTCAGAATGTGCGAAAAGATTTTGTTAACGACCAACCTTCCTCCTGATAGGTCGCGCAGCACGAATGATGTCACGTTGTCACTTGGGTGGGCGGAAAGTTATCCACTACGAGTTTTGGGGTGTGTAATGGAGAAATCACAACTTCCGGACAATATATTTGCACCAGACACCCGATAAGCCCCGTGTCTGGCTTAAATATTTTGCTTCTTGTGTGAGGTTTTTCTCTCCCACACCTTATCGAGGTTAATAAACATCTCATTGTAGTTCAATTAACTCATTTAACTGGTAAAGTGCTAAATTATTTTTGGTCATCACAATTTGTCCATATGTCTTTGACTTGTTAACAGTTATGGGAGAGTGGGCACTCTCCCAGGAATTATAACAAGGCAAATCATCTCATCTTAACACTGAATTCCCCGTTGGGAAATTCAGTGTTAAATCAAAAGTGTGCAATATTACCCTCAGGATATCTTGTTTTTGCTTTTGCTTCTCTGCGTTTTTAGAAAAGCTAAGAGGAAAAAAACAAAAATGAAAAAAGATTTTCAGGGAAATCCTACTTTCTCAAAATTTAAATCGAACTCTCTGTGACAGTTGTTTTATGTAAAAAATATTTATTATTATATGATTGTTTATCAACTTTTCACATTTTGAAAAAGTTTTTTTTTAAATATTAAATCTAATAAACAATGCATACAACATTAACCTAACACGTGCTGTAGAAATGAGAAGTGACTCTTCACTTTGAATATTATTACTGATGGGATATTTGGGAGACGGTAATAAAAAAGGATTATAGGATTAGCCTGACATTTAGAGGAAAATGTCACAGATGTTTTCACAAATAACAAGGCTTATTTAAAGTGAATTTGTATACCGAGATTTCAGTTTACCTAGCTATGAAATCCTGTTTACTTACATCAAGATGTTTGAAAAACACTGAATGAAAGTATTGTGTCTCTCATTTACTGTGGGAATGAAACAAAAATAAGAACAAACAAGCTGTGTTACAAAAACACAGAATGACACGCGTATGTGAATGGGTTAATCGATATGGCGCTTGTGCCATCGCGGAAGGATAAAACTCGAGGCAGGCCTCGAGTTTTATCCTTCCGCGATAGCACAAGTGCCATATCGACTAACCCATTCACACACGCGAGGCGTTCTGTGTGTATTACACACGTTCGCGTCTATAAAACAATTATTAGAAGGACACTCAACAAGATTTGATAATTATCACCAAAAAGAACACATTTTGTCGCCAACCAAACTTGCGGGGGGGGGGGGGGGGGGGGGGACCTGTGTTACTATTTCGTCCTCCGAGTTCCAATGTGTTCTATGTGCCTACTGGCACATAGAACACAATGGAACTCAGGCGACGACTTTTAGTTATCGCTAGGGATTGAAATGTAGTTGCGATGCACAAATTCCAGTGAAATTTCTCTTCTTTATAAAAATAGTCCGTCAACGATTTCCGTTCCACACATGTGCTGAACAGATTTTTATTTTCCGCACGGTTTACTGTTGCTGTAGATGGGGATTTCAAGGAACAGGCGTGTAATAAATGGATTTCGTTGCTATGTACAAATAGATGGATGACTTGTAATTTATTTCATTTATTAAAACTTATTAAAAAATAAAAAGTATAATGGAAAAGAAATTTCTGTTGTTTCTAATTGGTTTTAAATAACATCTTTCATTATTGCTTGGTAATCAGTATGTTGAAAAGCATAAAATAATGCCTCACGTGTGATCTTGTTTTCTAAAAGACGTCTTGCCTGATCTATGGTTGAAATCAAAATGATCCATTCACATCGTGGGAAGGGGGGTGGGGGTTATACTTATACCCATATGGACGTGTATCATATGTATATACCATAAAACGTTTTGTGTATACAGGTCAAACATGTTTTAGTTTGAGTTTCACTTGTGACTTGTCTATTCTTGTCACGTTTAATTCTGTGTGTGTATTCAGTGTTCATTGTATAATTCTGTCTGTCTTGTACACATTCAATAATACTTTCAAAATTGACTTTTTGTTATGTGTTGTGATCTAATTTGATCCTTTTGACACGTGGGCAATCAGGATTAAGAGACTTGCCCAAGGGTCTGATAAGTATACAGTTTGTGCAGGATCAAGTGACAGAGACATCCTACCTACTCAATGCTTTACTTTTACATTTCTGTAAAAAACTAAAAATGGCTTTTTCATATCTATAGGATCCATGTGTGGGATGAAATGTTTCGGGTAATTACTCAAATAAAGCTTGAGCATTTACAACATCACACTGGAAAATACAATGTATTGAATGCAACAATTAATTTGCAAACAGAATAAAAATTTAATATGAATAAAAAAATATAAACAAAAAATTCCAAACAAACATTATTTTTCTGTTTGCAAATTAATTTTGTGAAAAAGTTTTTTATTTTTCAAAAAACTTTTTCAGAAAATTATTTTGCAAACTTGAAAATAATTTTATGTTCTGAAGTTTCAAAAATATAAAACATGGAATTCTTTTTGACAAGATATTTTTTGATAAAATGTGTTTTTATGTTTTACATAAAAACACATTTTTTTCAGAAAACTCATTTTGCAGTACAAGTGAAAAAACTTCTGTTGGAAAAGACGTTTGTAATACACACGTTTTTGTCAAAACAACTTATCTTTCTGAAAATTTAATTGCACAGTGTTTTTAAACAGAAAAATAATGTGGTGTAATGTAAAGTGTATTGGTGTGGCACTTAAGTTTGTATGTTCAGAATGGGGGGCGCGGTGGCTCAGTTGGTAGAGGTGCCGGCTGCAAGCCGAGAGGTCATCGGTTCGAATCCAACATGCGGCAACCGCGTTGTGTCCTTGGGCAAGACACTTCACCCCCATTGCCCAAGGCGTACTGCACGTCGATGGTGCACCTGTCTTCAACCAATGCTAACCCTGCTTGTGTGGAGTTAGTATGTTGGGGAGCCGACAGTTGCTCGCCGTTGCTCGGTGGCTCTCTCCGGGTACCCCGGCTTCCTCCACCCGTAAAACTGTCGTGGTCATGATCAGCCATTGTGCAGAAATATGTGACCTTAAAACACCAATGAATAAATAAATAATGTTCAGAATGTGTGCGACACGAATACGTTTTGCGTTACACCACCTTATTTTCTTCTGAAAAACAAAAAACTTATGCATGCAAATAAAAATAGTTTCATGTTAGAAAATAACTTTGATGTTCAGTGCAAAACTTATTTGAGTTACACAAAAGTTTTTGTTTTCAAAATTTGCGCAATGCACACATTCTGAAAACAAAAACTTACATCCTCAACTTTTATCGTCATAGATGTTGACTCTTGGGAAAGTTATCTCCCCTTGTAAATACTGAAGTCCAGCTGTTATCCAATTAACTTTGTTCCTCAGAGAGGTGTGAATGAAATCTTGATCGCCAGGGAATAGTTGTCGTGAGCGGAGAAATCAGCTAAGAATGAACTGGCCAGCGCTATACACGAAAATCGGCATTCAATTTTTTATATTTTCATTTTTTGCTTCCAGAACATAGGTTATGACCCCTCATTGGAACGAGCTCGTCGCGCTCGTTCCAATGAGGGGTCATAACCTATGTTTTGGTAGCCATAAAAATGAATTTTTAGTTATACGAGGATTTTTTTTACTGGTTGGCCATAAATTAATTAAGACGTTTAGGGGCTATCGCACCTTTTCATTTGTACTCACGCGGAAACCCATCTGATATTGTGGACTGCGGTTTTAACTGGTTTTACTACAATAAATATGGTCACGATTAGCCTTTGTGCATAAGTATGTGACCGTAACCACCAATAAATAATTAAATTAATAATACTACAATAATTTTTTTCTTGGTTTTAACATCAAAGGGGAAAAATGGGCAAACGTCAGATTGTATATTTTTATATGGTTAGATAGGGTAATATCTATATTATATGTCGGTATGCGCAAAGCATTGCTAATATGAAGCAAAAAAATATACTAACCGCTAAAAGTTGACATAAATGCAATATTCTATCATTTTACATGGAATTATACAGGAAATAACAGAAGCATTTTAAATCAATGTGGGGAAAAAATTGGTCGAATGAAATCGTTCGATAATATCACCAACCGAGAGCATATGTATTGTTCTTAAAGGATTGATGCGCACAGCGAATATAACTTCCATAGGTTTTATATAATTTTGAGAAATATAAAAATTCCCCATTCCATTCGTGTTAATTTTTGCCAGCCAATTCTCAGCAATCAGAGGAGATAACCTTTTCGTAAGTCAATGTGAATGACAAGAAAAGTTGACCATGTCTGCGACGCAAATGAGTTTTGCTTTACAACAACTTATTTTTCCAATGACAAATAAAAACTTATCCATACAAATAAAAATAGTTTCTTGTTTGAAAAAATAATTGGATGTACAATGCAACACTTATTCGTGTTGCGTTTATCGTTTATTATTATTTATTATTACGACATCGTTTATTATTACGACATCGTTTATTATTTGTCTACTCAGGTCCCTGAATTGAACTAAATTGAATTGTATTGGTGAATAATTTAATCTTGCCTTGTTATGTTTTATATATAATATAATATATTATCATAGGACTCGTCTGGTTTGTTCACTTTAAAACATTTGATATTTTGCTTTTATATTCATCAGTGATAAATAAAGCCTTCCGTCAATTTCATTGCTCAATTTCAAAACTAGACAATTTGATTGGCTGAACAAAATAAAACTGGGCCACATTTTCATAATTTGCATAATTAGAGTTGGGAGCTTTCATTGGTCAATTTCAAAACTGGACAATTTGATTGGCTAAACAAAATACAACTGGGTGACATTTGCATAATTTCAGTAGGGAGAATTTACGTTATCTGTCCTATTTAAGGTGGGTTATATTGTATTAATCTTTTACCTACAAGAAAAAACGCCATTCATTTTTTTACAGTTTCACTTTTTGCTTCCAAAACATAGGTTATGACCCCTCATTGGAACGAGCTCGTCGAGCTCGTTCCAATGAGGGGTCATAACCTATGTTTTGGAAGCAAAAAGTGAAAATTTTTAGTTATACGAGGATGTTTTTTCCAAGTGCCGTCTGCAACTCAAGTTAGGTGATGGGTTAAAAAGTCATACTAAGTGGCTAATTTGTGCGTGTGTGTGTCATATGATAAATAGAATATGAAATGAGTGTTTTTCTCATATAATATTTATGAAACTCGTCCGAATTTTTCGTTTGGGCTCGCCAGAGGCTCGCCAAAACGGAAAATTCTTAGACTCGTTTCATAAATATTATATGAGAAAAACACCCATTCCATATCCTCTATTTATCGAGTTTAACTGTAATAATCGCATGAAGGTATTTATTTTGTTAATAAGTGTACGAATTGTAAAAGAGAGTTTATGTTATTTGTGGCGGAATATGACCACGGGCCGTGTACCTCCGGCCATGTGCGGATGGGTTGTAAGACATTCTGAGTTCTGAGGTGCAGGTCTGAAAAGTTCCACCCAGTGGGTGGTGGTACAAATGAATTTTCCCGAAGTTTGAAATTCAGTTGTCACCTACGAGGAGGGACAGTTGCAGTTCCGGAAGTGGACACCGCGGCATTCAAAATCCCCTTGCGACGTTCCTGGATGTAAGGCGTATTTTAGTGAAATTTAATGTTTGTCCCCACAAAACATTGGGAACCCAAACTAAAAAGGCTATAACCCTGGTAACCACAGACTTTAGAAAATCTCTTGGTAATTTTGTATCGTAGTCTATTTATTTAGAAACCAAACTGCAAAGTTGAGAGCAATGTCTTGCTACTTCCTAGTTTCGTATCCTGCCTTAATATATTTCATTGTTGAGGTCTAGGAGCGACTCGCGCCATTTTGAAAATGTCACATGACTTTTACGACAATCAAGTGATCTCGCTTGAAACACTGTGCTTTCTTGTATTGTTTCGTTTACTTTTTGAGAAACCTCAGTTTTGTTTATTTTGTAAAACTAGATAAGATAAGAATGACATATTACAGCTGACAAGCGTTATAATGCGATAGACGCAAATGTCTTTCCAAATCGGAGGAATAAATTACAATTGACTTGTGACTCGACCCTCCAATTTTCGAGGTTAAAAATCGCATTGCTTCATACGTTTTCGTTCACTGGAACGCTGTTTAGTATGTCTTAACTCAGTTTTGTATCTCACATTAAAGCAAAGGGAATTCCGAACATTTTGATGTAGAGTTTATGTTCCAAACAAATGCAATTGCGGAGTTATAAGACTTCTTAACTGGTTGGGTGCAAGAAGCCAGGGCTTTCAAAAAATGAGGATACCAGAGCAAAACCCAACACTTTCCTTGCTAATATTTCGTATTAAGTCAAACGCAAATAATATTTTGTTTATATAAATTTGTTCTATTACAAATTATTGGAGAGTGCCTGTTAGCACTCTCCAATAATTTGTAATAAAACAAATTTTGAATAATAAATTCAGACCACCAAAAAAGATCTAGCCCTCAACCAGTTAATTACTAATGTGAAAAATATATTGTTATTTGTTCTTTGCGATGTTGACGTCGCATTAACGTTGAAGAAACTGAATTCCCAGTGACGTTTGAACATCAGGATAATTAAATTCTCAGGGGTATAGAGGGTCAGTTACGGAACCTGTTCAGTCCAAGAAAACCCATAAATCAGAGTAACAAATAAATAAAGTACATCTAAATATATATATTGTGTTCGAATTGTATCAATTTTCCCTTATTGACTCGTCCATTCTTTTATACCTCTCTGATCCGTGTTTTGTCACCAATTATTTGTTCCACCTTCTTTTTTCTTGTTTTTGTTTGGCTTTTTGTGCGGTGTTTTTTTGTATTGTTGCCAGTCCCAAAGCTACCCCCACAAAATCAAGTCTGGCGGAATTTTTTTAATTTGATGTCTGTCGGAAAAATTGTTGATTGTTCGAATACCAGCATTTTCTCTGAAAGCTGGTAATTTGAAAAAGTTGGTAAGTGTGTGCTAAGGCGTGCTGCACATAGATGGAGAACTTGCCTTCAACCTGCTAACCCTGCTTGTTCAGAGTTGAAAGCGTCGTTAAAACCCAATAAAACAAATACAGAGTTATGTTTTAACACCGCGATCAAGAAAGTACTTATTTACGTTTAACACCCCCCTACCCCCTCCCGTAGCGTGGACCTGGGGCACAGCGAAATGAAACATTTCGGTCAGCTTAAAAAACACGATTCCTCTTAAATTTGCTGTACCTTGAATGTCATGCCCTCAAGCCCCCAATCTAATTCTGTAAGGAAATCGACGGTGTTGTGACATGGAGTAGTTTGGTCCTTGAATAGTTCGTTGCCTCTGTTGAGATTTATGCGTCTGAATTGTTTCTGTTGGTCGGGAAAACGGTTCGCATTTCGGATTAACTGAAGTATTCCAACCGATTAAATTTAAAAAATATCATAAATATTCATTGTTATTGTGTTTATCAGTCGAGGCTTGATTCAACCGAATTTTTAATGACTTTAACGATATTATTGGGTATATTTGTTGTTTGAATAACAATGAATGAAGATTCATCACAGCTGTAGTTTTATGATTGTGCTGAAAGCGCGGTGGCTCAGTAGGTAGAGGTGCAGGCTGCAAGCCGAGAGGTCCTCGGTTCGAATCCCACCTGCGGCAACCACGTTGTGTCCTTGGGCAAGACACAACATCTCCACTGCCCGCGTGGGGGCACGGTGGTGTTATGTACTAAGGTGTACTGCACGTCGATGGTGCACTTGTCTTCAACCAATGTTAACCCTGCTTGTGTGGAGTTCGTATGTTGGGGAGCTGGCAGTTGCTCGCCGTTGCTAGGTGGTTCTCTCCGGGTACTCCGGCTTCCTCCACCCGTAAAACTGTCGCGGTCATGATTAGCCAGTGTGCATAAAATGTGACCTTAAACACCGATAAATAAATAAATAAATATTATGATTGTGCTGCTTAGTTCTACTAATTGTGTTAACCCTTCCAACATGGTGTGTATAAATTTTTGCGCGAAGAAAAAGTTGAATGTGGACGAGCAGACGATTTAAAGAGCAAAAAATCTGAAGCGAGGCTCGGTAATAGTTTAATCCAACAGCTCGACAGAGCTGTTGGATTAAATTATTACAGAACCTTCCAACAGACCAGGATGGTTTCACCCGCTCCACCATTTTTGAAAGGGTTTATATCTTGATTTTTTCCGGACGAATTAAATACTTTTTGATTGGAATATCTATAGCTGGATTACTAATAAATATCTGTATGTCTTTGTGAGTAAAGTGTCATCACATTACATCAACGGTATACTGCGCGCAAACTCCACAAAAAGTGGGTAAACAAACAGCCCACAAAAACTGCGGTCTCCTTACGGAATTGGACATGTGGTCTGAGAGTTTGGTCTAATGGGTGCGATTTGTTTTGACAGATTAGTTCATAAAATGCTCCCCACAATCCTAACCGTTCATATTCAAGGAATGGTCAGTTTATCAACGTTTTTATCGTCGGAAAATGTATATAATGGTCTGCTAAAAAGAGAACTCTTGAACTGCCGGTGCAGTCAAACCTACAGCTTCGGAAATCAAAACGCTGCGCCCGTCAAAGGGATAGAAAGTCACGTGAAAAACAATATTTCACAATATGTAGTCCGATAGTTTTATAGGATTGGGTTTCTGTAATAAAAATAAATTAGTTAATTAATAAAAATAAATAAATAAATAAAACACGCAAAGTGAAATTTCCAACGGAATATTTAGTAGAATTTTGTGTAAAAGGATAAAAAGCAAATGTGGCGTTTCATGAAATGAATCTCCGGGTATGAAATGAATCTCCGGGTATAACTCATTAGCCTGAATAACTGGTCTAATTTGTGGATATCACAGACAGGCCAAGTTAGTTACTGTTAAGTCTCATTGAAGAAAATGTTTTTGCACTATTTATTGTCTGAAATGCCATTTTTGGCTTCCCTGGGCTTAACCCTATGCATTCTGCTGGGGGATATTTCTCCCAGGACCAGAAATCCCTTGCCACTACAATATATAAAATTTGGGGACATTTAACAAACAACCCCCACCCCCCCCCCCCCCCCCCCCCCCATCCCCTGCTAACTGTAACACCCTATTGATCAGTGATTTCCTGGCTCACAGTTTCAAGAATTTTTCATCAAATCTAGTCATGGCTGCATCATAGCAGCCATGACTAGATATAATGAAAAAAATGTTTTTGTTAAATACTCAGCAGGTTACGAGTCACTAGATGCATCGGATATCTGGTATCAGTTAAAGGCCAAGTTCTAACTTTGCGATCACTTTTTACAAGAGCATTACGTGTTCCCCAACATGCAGTCTCCGGATAAACACAGTTACACTGTAAGAACCTATAGAATTGTTTTAGGCAAGTATATAGGCAGCGAAAACTTGCCTAAAATCAAATGCAAAGCCACAACATGTTGACTCTCAAAGGTAGCAAAAATATATAAAAACATCCAGGCCTTTAATGGACAGATCACTTCTAGTGAAAGTGGACAACATACCATTAAAAATCCAACCATAATCTCTGTTATGTCCTCTAGTTTGGCAACATTGCAATAGTTTGAGAACATCTGTTTCCGCGGTGATTTATTAGAATTTAAAGGCTTGCTTAAATGTCTGGATTTTTCATCTGGTTACAGTCAATACCCGATGTGCGTTTCCATGACAGTCAACTCTTCGTGTTCTGTACACCTAGAGAAAATAATGGAACCTATTATCTGTGACTTTTGTTTCAGAAGGTTGACGCGAACACTCTTTCGAAGCGTGTATCACCTGGAATTAATTTATTCCTTGCGTCTTTTCATATTGGTTTCATCGATCGAATTGTCGTGATATAAAGATATGATACAAGAGTATTGTCATTGTGAATCAGTGATGCTCACTACACGACAGTCCCATTGAACATAACATCGACGAAATAAATCGGATTTAGTCGAGGAAAAGGTAAGCATTCGGCCTCTTTCTGCCTTCGGAGCTCATACTACTATAGTTTCTCAGAATTCTGATGTGCCCTTAAAAAGATATGGGTTTCCCTAACGTGACTCAAATTGGATTTGGCCTGGCGGATGGTCTTTTTTGTTTCCTTCTTCCAATATGAAGGGTTCAATTATTTCGCCGAAAGTAATCGTAGGACCCACTTTGATTTACTCCGTGGAGCTCTAGTCGGTGTTCACGCCGTCTAGTGTCAACTGTGGCAAGTGCACTAAAACATTCATTTTGCAGAAAAAATACGGCATTTGGCAGAAAGTTTGGCACCAAAAATACAGAATTTGGTAGCAAAGTTTGGCACCAAAAATACAGCATTTGCCACCAAAATGTGGCACTTTGTGTAGGTCTCAAATGTTTTGTGGTTTATTATTTCAGTGAGACGTTTTCGATAAAAACGCCATGTGATGACACAGGCGAGATAGAATTCACGCTTGTCAAGTAATCTATGGGCAACGGGCATATTCATTGGTGAAGTGAAGGTATAATCATGGGAGAAGTACAGAACTGAATTAACAATTTAGCCATTAATCTCATTCTTACCAAAAACAAATGGGGGCGCGGTGGCGTTGCGGTAACCGATTCTCGTCAGATCACCGATGTTAAGCAATGTCGAGCCCGGTTAATCACTGGATTGGTGACCGACTGAGCGATCAATTCGGACTCCCACGTTGTGTCTTGGGCAAGGCACTAAACCCAGATTGTCCACATGGGGGCACGATGACGCCGTCTAGTACTGCATGTCGATGGTACGCATGTCTATAACCAATTTAACCCTGCCTGTGCTGCAGTGCGGAGTTACGATGTTGGGGAGCTGGCAGCTGCTTGTCGTTGCTCGGTGGTTCTCTCCGGGTACTCCGGCTTCCTCCACACGTAAAACTGCCACGGTCATGATTAGCCATTGTGCATAAGTATATGACCTTAAACACTAATAAATAAATAAATAACCCAAAACAAATCTTTGTTACTTAAGCTTTTTTTTCTTGCCTAAGTTTTTTTTTTATAATCCTCGTGAGAGATAGTAAATTTATTTGCTACCAGTTATTTGGAATTTTATTTACACGGAGTGTATAATAATCATGAAATTATTTTATAACGTAAATTAGTACGATTTTTTCTCTTCTATTATCTGTATTTTTATCATTTCTGGTTTTTGGGCAACTAAAATGCTTAAAAGAACCTGGTAATACTAAATTAAGATATCGTACTTTGAGTGCAACAAGGCGCCATCTGCAATGCTATAGCATTGCAGATGTCGCCTTCTTGCACTCAATGGACGATACATGTTTAATTTGTTCTCATTTACAATCAGATTCTATTTTGCACTAAAACTATTTTTTTCATTTGGCACAAGAAAAATTCATTTGCCACCGAACAAAAATCCCACGACACCAAGATATTTTGAGCCATCGTGAATACTACCCAGAATGCGTTTGTTCGTCATGTGATAAGCCAAGTATATATTTCTTACGGTAATTGTATATTT
This sequence comes from Pictodentalium vernedei, assembly GCA_031216915.1. Classification (NCBI taxonomy): domain Eukaryota; kingdom Metazoa; phylum Mollusca; class Scaphopoda; order Dentaliida; family Dentaliidae; genus Pictodentalium; species Pictodentalium vernedei. The sequence continues at coordinate 106,528,001 of CM062292.1, read as the reverse complement.
GGATGGGAGTGCAGAAGATATTGATCAAAACGTTTGTTGTGATGAACGTATGTGAACAAATTTCAAGAATCATTGTACCGGGTACTTCAAAAACTTCAGCGCAAAAGCGGGTGAGGTTTCAATAAGGGACTTTTTTTACGGATCTGGGACCTGTCAGTATGTCAGAAATTCTCGTTGTTCCGACCTCATAAGGTTTATCATGCGCGGATATCATTTTATTCCTCACAATGTTCGTATAAAAGATACGATGTGACCAGCCCCTTCCAGATGTTTTCGCAAAACGCCAAGTATTTAAGATTTTATGTTGTTATTTATTTATTTATTATTTATTTTTTTATACGCCCGTTTTGAAAAGAGCAGATAACTCTGTTTTGTATTTCCATAGTTGTGCTACCCTTTTAATACTTGAAACATTACACTATTGTGTCGCCTTCTCCTTCAACATTATACATGCTACATTGTTCAAACTTTGCACACTTGTTGATCAGTAATTGCCGTTGTGCTTGTGACAAGAACAGATAACTCTGTTTTGTATTTCCAGAGTTATGCCCCCTTTTAGTTCTTAAAACATTGCAGTATTATGCCGCCTACTCCTTCAACATTTTACATGCAATATTGTTCAAACTTTGCAGACATGGTCTTTACCAGTTGCCGTTGTGCATGGGACAAGAGCAGGTAACTCCATTTTGTATTTCCAGAGTTATGCCCCTTTCAGTACTTAAAACATTACAGAATTGTGTCACCTTCTTCTTCAACATTTTACATGTTATATTGTTCAAACTTTGCACACATATTGATCACCAATTGCCATTGTGCATGTGACAAGAGCAGGTATCTCTGTTTTGTATTTCCAGAGTTATGCCCCCTTTTAGTACTTAAAACATTGCAGTATTATGCCGCCTACTCCTTCAACATTTTACATGCAATATTGTTCAAACTTTGCAGACATGGTCTTTACCAGTTGCCGTTGTGCATGAGACAAGAGCAGGTAACTCCATTTTGTATTTCCAGAGTTATGCCCCTTTCAGTACTTAAAACATTACAGAATTGTGTCACCATCTCCTTCAACATTTTACATGTTATATTGTTCAAACTTTGCACACATGTTGATCACCAATTGCCATTGTGCATGTGACAAGAGCAGGTATCTCTGTTTTGTATTTCCAGAGTTATGCCCCCTTTTAGTACTTAAAACATTACAGTATTGTGTCGCCTACTCCTTCAACATTTTACATGCTATATTGTTCAAACTTATCACACATGGTGATCACCACGGGCGTATGTTGCCCCGCTAGGCGGTGCTCTTGTTATTTATTATTTGTTTATTAGTACGTGTTTATTTATTGTTTTTTAATTTATTTTTTTTTTTTTTTTTGCTTTGGGGTGTGGAGCACTGTTGTTTTCCTTATCGATTATTTTTCAGCATATTTGAAATTAAAAAACCCAGCATATTCAGTCTGAAGTGATCGAAAGCTTCTTCTGAATCGTTCGAGCGACGGTCAATTGATGGGGCTCCCAATAGAAGAATTTGCGAAGAAATGTGAACTAGCCAATTATTGTTGACAAGTTACTCATTCTGACAAACTTACTTACATAAAATGAATGAAATAAATATACATATTTTAGAGTATGTATTATCTATTCTCTCTCTCTCTCTCTCTCTCTCTCTCTCTCTCTCTCCCCTCTCTCTCTCTCTCTCTTGTTTGGTAAAAAAAGGTACAAAAACTTTAGCAAACAGTGTCTCAAAACAATGTGTGTCGCCTTTATTGACTTGAAACACTTTGTCCAACACTAAGCCGTGTTAGCAGTTTATGGTGCAATAATAACTAACAAAGAACACACTTGTCTCTCTATCTCGACAACAAAATATTGCGTTTAAAAGTGCAGTGTAAAAAGTCAGTTAGCTAACGTTATGGCGACTCACTTGTCACACTAAAGGCGTATTGTACATTAATAAAACAATATTGCCGACAAAGTTGAAAGAACATACTCAAAAAAAGATACTTTTAAATAAATTTTGATACCGACCCCGACAGTTAAAATTATTCTTTCTTGAAAGGGTTAATTAACAGTGCATGTATTTGAATACCCTGTACTGCCCAATCACTTTTTAATAACATTAAGTCTTAATCTCCCCACTCCATCGGTACATAAGGAGAACATATCCTATAGAAAATATCGTAATGTGAACATTGATGACTCTTCTAAAGTGCGATCGGCTCTTTCTTTAACCATCAAAGCACTGATCAGTCCGTAGAGGAATTTGTGATTTTAATGGCACTCTGCAAAAACTCGTCGACTCCCTCGCACCACTTCAGAGTCGCACAAAAACAGCGAAAAGGACACACGAAACCTTGAATTACAATGGCGTAAATCCAACCTCTCAATACACAGAGAAATGTTCACTACATAACGAAATTATGTCAACAACCTGATTGCAAAACCAAAACGCAATTTTATATCACAACGGGTCAGGCTAACCTAACCAGCTCTGAAATGCTGTTTGTGCCTTACTACACCGTAATGTAGCATCATCCCTTCCCGGCCACACAGAATCAAAGGGCTTGGCACATCGTTTCGCCTCATTTTTCTCCAACAAGACCGCGAACAGCCTGAAAAACTTAGACTACAAGCGACAACTGTGATGAATTGCTCTGTCAAACCATAGACAAAACGGATCGGGGTCAACTCGCCACCAGTACTTGTTCCGGGTCAAGTCGCCACAGGTTAGTGGTGACTTGACCCACTTTTTGTGGCGAGTTGACTCACTTTTTATGTTTTTTCTAAGATCTTTCTCCTTATTTTTAACATTTTGTTTTTCAAAAAATAAATGTTATTGTACTTACTGTTCAATCCGTGACCGTCCTAGAATGATTGTCCCATGAAAATGAATAATAGAAGATACTTTTGGGTTTGTTTTGATTGCACAGATTGTTGAATCAGCTGGCGTTGAAATGTGATGACGGCCCATTAAAAAGCTTGCAATATTGTTCTAATGAAACCATAAAGCGAAGCTGTTATCACTCATGTATGAATGCATGAAATATATTAGCGCGAATCCATATAGGCCATAACATGAAATTCTGCAAACGCCAGCTGAATGTTGCTGGGGAGATCACGAAATAAGTTAACATTTCCACCCATGGTTTACCACATGCTTCACATTTTTTTGATAGCAGCCAAGACTTGATTTGATACCAAACTCAAGAAAATGTGAATAGACAGTTTCTCATAATTATGTATCTTATGATACAAAACGATCAGAGCGTAATTATGAATTAAAGACATCTTTCATAACGTGAATCGAAGAGTAAAATGACGCAAATCCACTAATCCCCAAAAAACGTTTTCCAAGATTTCAATGTAACTGCCGATCTTTCCCCATTTATAAATAGAATATTTCACAATTATAAGATTATGTGCTAAAAGTAAAAAAAAATCGTCAAAATATGATATTTCCTAATGTATATAGTGTGTAATATATTGTGTTTTTTTGTTACGTTTTATCATATAAATGCTCAATGTTAACTGGATCATGAATAAAACTCAGTGTGTCAAGCCTGTCTTATATTATTTTTTTTTTTTTGGTGGCGAGTTGACCCGTGGCGAGTTGACCCGTGGCGACTTGACCCGGTGGCGAGTTGACCCAGTGACGAGTTGACCCGTTCCCGACAAAACGTGCCAATCGGAAGTCTAAATTTCATTCCTTCAAACCTGTTGATGCTACATCCATCAAAGACATGATTAAAAATTCACCATCAAAGCAGTGCATAATGGATGTAATTCCACCGTGGTTGTTTAAATCATGCCTTCCTCCCCTTACTCCATATTTCTTGAGAATAGTAAATAAACATACTTAGCATCTGGAACATTTTCAGCTGTGACGAAACGTGTTCTTGTTACGCCATTGTTGAAAAAGCCCAATCTGAATACTGAAGAACTACCGGCCGGTCTCTTGCCCTTCATTCTTATCAAAGATTATCGAGCGAGTGGTTGCTCATCAACTGAAAAGATAGATGCATGCAACCTATCTGACGCTTTTCAGTCTGCATATCGTCCTTTTTGTAGCACAGAGACTGCATTACTTCGAGTCTAAAACGACATTCTGGATAAACACCTCATCGCATGCCTGGTGCTCCCCGAGCTGAGCGCCGTCTTTGATACCATCGACCATGCAACCCATCTACGAAGGTAACAAGTTACAATACAGATATGATATAGAGGGGAGTGCCCTAAAATGGTTTTCATTCTACCTTATCAATCGCTCCCAAAGTGTTTCCATAAATGGTGTCGCTACAGACGAGACCACTTTGTGCTATGGTCTCCCATAGGGGTGGGGTGGGGGTGGGGGTGGTGGGTTCTGTTCATGGCCCTCTTTTTTCTGCAATCTACACACACACTTATATATCCATTCCAGTCCAGTAGACAGGCGGTGGCAGTGTGTAGGCTGGCGCGGTGTATCACTGACATCAAAATCTGGATATATTTCGGTTTGCCAAACCAAATTTTAAACATACCAAGACTACCTTTACTGGCTGATGATTCTGCAATTGAGCCACATTAATGGGTACGTAACATAGGATTTTTTATAAAGGAAAGTCTGGGCGCTGACAGACATGTTAGACACATCTGCCAGTCTGCATTTTTCCACCTTCGGAAAATCAGTAAAATAAGACCATTCTCAGATGATGAGACAACTGAAAAACTAGTCCCTGCGTTTGTTACAAGCCGCTTGTATTACTGCAACTCCTTGCTATCTGGTTGCAAGAAATCTCTGCTCGAGAAGCTTCAACATAGAACTGTGCTGCACGTTTTGTTACCAAATCACCCAAAGTTTGGCCATATTGCGCCTGTGCTTGCTGAGCTACACTAGCTCCTTGAGAAACAGCAAAAGGAATATAAACTCATCTGATTCACCTCCTAATGCTCAAACGATATGATGCCGCCATACCTAACCAATATCATGTCTGTTTACAAACCACTACGAGCATTACGTACATCTAATGTCCTTACTCTGGCTGAACCCAAGTCCATGTTAATTACAGCAGGTGATAGGGCTTTTGATATCACGGCCCATAGACACTGGAACTCATTATCCCTTGATTTGAGGGATAAACAGACTATTATGTCATTCAAATCGAACTTGAAAACACAGCACTACACAGATACGTTTGATTAATGTTTCGGTTTTAAGTGATTCGATGTAAAGACAAAGAGCATATATGTTGATTTTAGGCTTATAAATTATTATTATTATTATTATTATTATTATTATTATTATTATTATTATTATTATTATTATTATTATTATTATTTCTATTATTAGTATTTCCATCCGCAAGTAATTTACGATTTATGAAACTGAGAGGACAATACCGACACTTTCCACGCCCTGTCGCTGATAAACTGAAACTTTTCGTCACAGTCTTACAAGACATAAATAAGGAGCAAAACGAAAATCAAAATGCTTAAATATTATTGTACTTTATCATAGGACTCGTCCGTTTTGTTCTCTTTAAAACATTTAATATTTTGTTTTCATATTAATCAGTGATAAATAAAGCCTTCCGTCAATTTCATTGAGCAATTTCAAAACTAGACAATTTGATTGGCTGAACAAAATACAACTGGGCCACATTTTCATAATTTCAGTAAGGAGAATTTACGTTATCTGTCCTATTTAGGATGGGTTATATTGTATTAATCCTTTACCTACAAGAAAAACGCCATTCATTTTTTTTTTATATTTTCACTTTTTGCTTCCAAAACATTGGTTATGACCCCTCATTGGAACGAGCTCGACGAGCTCGTTCTAATGAGGGTTCATGACCTGTGTTTTAGAAGAAAAAATTAAAATTTTCAGTTATATGAGGATGTTTTTTCCAAGTGCCGTATGCAACTCAAGTTAGGTGATGGGTTAAAAAGTCATACTAAGTGGCTAATTTGTGCGTGTGTGTGTGTCATATGATAAATAGAATATGAAATGAGTGTTTTTCTCATATAATATTTATGAAACTCGTCTGAATTTTCCGTTTGGGCTCGCCAGAGGCTCGCCTAAATGGAAAATTCTTAGACTGGTTTCAAAAATATTATATGAGAAAAACTCTCATTCCATATCCTCTATATATGACACAAGATGTAAACTCCTTTATTTTTTATTTCGAGAGTGTGATTTTATTGATTTGAGAGTGTGATTTTATTGCGTTTTTAGAGCTGGTGTATCGTAAAATAAAATATTTCAATCACGTTTTTTATTTGAAAATAGAATTTCACTTCCAAATACACTCCCCGTACACATTTTTGCCCCAACCCTCAAATTAAATGGATTGTATAATCATTTTAATTAAATTCGTCTTGTTGGGATTCGTCTTGTTGGGAAGACTATTTGCGACATTCGTCTTGTTGGGATTCGTCGTGTTGGGAATAAAAATGGTGAATATCCCGCACAAACCGGCATATATTGTTAGCTGTTGGGATATGCGGCGACTGAGGGAAGTGTAACGATTGGAGAGTTCTTGCAGAGATTGGTGTACTGACGGTATAGTTGAGTTGCGAGACAACGTTCCAAACACGCAATGATATATAAACTTGTTGGCAAAATAGTATTCTTAATTGGGACGCCAATACACATAACTACACGCACGTGTGAATGGGTTAATCGATATGGCGCGAATGCTAGTGCAAGACTACTCGAGTTTTATCCCTCCGCGATGGCACAAGTGCCATATCGATTAAACCATTCACACGTGTGTGTCGTTCCATCTTTATTACACGCCTTCATGTCTATTAAAAACAATTATTAGAAGGACACTCACCAATTCATTTGACAACTCGTCCCATGGGTTCCAATGTGTTCTATGTATCAATAGGCACCTAGAACACATTGAAACTCAGGTTGACGAATTATCTACAAAAAGAACACATTTTATCGTCAACCAAATTAACGAGGGGAACTCGTGTTACTATTTTTAGCTACCGCTAGCGATTCAAATTGTAATTGCTGTGCACGATTTGTAGAAAATTTCAATGAAATTTCGCTACTATTTAAAAATAGTCCGTCAACGATTTTTATTCCACAGATGTTTATTTTCTGCATGGTTTAGTGTTGATGTAGAAGGAGTTTTCATAGAACAGGCGTGTAATAAAAGCAAAAACGCCCAACTAGCTGGGAAAAAAGCTGTTTCAATTCCGCAGCAATATGGCATGAGCACACAGAGACGGACTGGCACACCGGCAAACCTTAAGATTTCCCAGTTGGACGGTCGACTCCGTGGCGGATTATCCACATCCCAAGCCATGCGTAGGGGAGACATAAAGCAGGTGAGCCGAACTAAAATTTTGCCAGACCGATAAATTTGGCTGTAGACAATTGCGGAAAGTGGCTTGTTTGCTATACATATCCAGGGCAACCTTAGCCCTCCTCTTAAAAAAAACACAACTGTTTCTTTATTGCAACAGTCAAGAAAATTGTGCCTTTTAGTCTCCAAATTTTGAAAGCAGTTCGTAGTTACCGTTATACATCTTGCCCTAGAGAGCATGGTGGCTCAGAAATTAACTTCACACCTAAAAGTCAACTGTTCGATTCCCGCTAGGAGTACTGTGTTGTGTCCTTTGGTAAAACACTTCATCCCGACTGCCCACCTGGGAGTACGGTTGCGTCGTGTAGTAAGGCGTACAGCACGTCGACGGTGCCCCTGTCTTCAACCAACGCTAACCCTGCTTGCGAGGTGTTAGTACGTTGGGGAGTCTGAGAGTTGCTCGATGTTGCTAGGTGGTTCTAACCGCGTTCTCCGGGTACTCTGGCCTCCCCCACCTTAAAACTGTCCGACACAAGGTCACCCTGACTGTAGAACGTGTCGTTAACCCTTTACCTAACCTGAAAAGCAGACGACACTTGCAAAAATAATTCTTGAATTACTATATTTTTTCATTTTTGTCTTAAAAACATAGGTTATGACCCCTCGTTGGAACGAGCTCGACGAGCTCGTTCTAACGAGGGGTCATAACCTATGTTTTTGAAACAAAAAATGAAAAAAATAATGGAAATTAATTGGCGATTTTTTAGAATTGCCTTGGCCGGTTTTGTCCGTTACGTTGGGTAAAGGGTTAAACTTCAGTAAATAATAATAATAATAATAATAATAATAATAATAATAATAATAATAATATAAGTTATTGTGATGAATTGATGGTATCATGGCCTGAGGTTTGTGACTTGGAGCTTATGTTCAACCGAGACGGGAAGCGTAGAGGTTGAACATTGGCTTCGAGCAGCAAACTTCTGACCATGTCACCGTCCACTCATCAGAATGAAGTAAATGTTCCAACAAGACACTACTCATAGACCAAAACCTACATTGTGAAACACGAGAGACTTATTTACTAAATTTGTGATCGCTAAAAGTTGCCTTCTGGATAAATAATCAATAAACCAGATGAACTCATTCCATCTTAGTTCAAATCGTAAATCGGTACGTAATTTAAACAACACTTTATGCGGAACAGCGTCTGCTGCACGTGTGAATAATCCAGAAAAATGAAGTTGATTGCTGTTCATTCTGTTGATGAAGCAATTACGAAACGGGCGATGTCATTTCAAATATTTCGCGTGGTGACGTCAGACGGTAACATTTGCACTGGAGCCGTAAACATAAAATATACTACGCCTGCTCTCATCCAATCAGAGGGAGGGGATTTTACTCTTCTTGGAACATATCCTGCTCTATAATATCTCGTAGTCATAAAATGTTTAAAATGTTCGCCCAATATGAGCGATACAAGGCAGGAGGCATTGCATTGCTCATTTCAGTCGGGAATTTGATTGTCCTTTCCACCCAGTTCAGAAAACAAACCTACCCATGCCAAAGTTTGAAGATAATCAGCAGACAAACAAACCTGTTCGACCACAAATAAAATAGTATAAATTTACCCCTATTCAAGAACATCATATTTTGATCAAGTGCAAAATCCATCAGGAAAAGACTGTAGGGACATTACCACTGTGTTAACCCTTTACCTTACTTTAAAAGCAGAAGACACTTGCAAAAAGAATTCTTGAATTACTATTTTTTTTCATTTTTTGTCGCAAAAACATAGGTTATGACCCCTCATTGGAACGAGCTCGACGAGCTCGTTCCAATGAGGGGTCATAACCTATGTTTTGAGACAAAAATTATAAAAATAATGAAAATTAATTGGCGATTTTTGAGAATAGCGCTGGCGGGTTTTGGACGTTACGGTGGGTAAAGAGTTAACTTTATGAATTGTAAGAATCTGAATTCTGTCCGAGTGTCGACTGTTACAACCGTAAATGTAATAAACTGTCATAGATGTAACAAACCTTCAGCCTGTCGTAAATGTAATAAAAAAGTGGTCATAAATGTAATAACCGGTTATGAATGTAATAAACTGTTGTAAATGTAATAAGCTCTCTTCCCTTTGCAATCAGTATCTTCGACGGAAAATAATACAAACTTCCAGTGCCGAAGTAGTCTCAGTATTATCTAACTTGATGCTAAGGTATCAAAAACTCCGGGGGTGCGGTGGCTCAGCTGGCAGAGGTGCAGGCTGCAAGCCGAGGGGTCCTCGGTTCGAATCCCACCTGCGGCAACCGTGTTTTGTCCTTGGGCAAGACACTTCACCCCCATTGCCCACATGCATGGGGGCACGGTGACTCTGTGCACTAAGGCGTACTGCGCGTCGATGGTGCACCTGTCTTCAATCAATGCTAACCCTGCTTGTGTGGAGTTGGTATGTTGGAGAGCTGACAGTTGCTCGCAGTTGCTCAGTGGTTCTCCCCGGGTACTCCGGCTTCCTCCACCCGTACCACCCGTAAAACTGTCACGGTCATGGTTAGCCATTGTGCAGAAATATGTGACCTTAAAACACCAATAAATCAATCAATCAATCAATCAAAAACCCCACCTTAAACATGTTTAAGACTGTTCCATACATCTACGAAGACTAAACTTCACCTGCCGTGAATGTAATAAAAAGTGGTCATAAATGTAATAAACGGTCATAAATGTAATAAGAAATTCGTCATAAATGTAATAAATGGCCATAAATGTAATAAATTTCGTAAATGTAATAAACTCTCTTCCTTTTGCAATCAATATCTTCGAAGGAAAATAATATGATCTCCCAGTGTCGAAGTAGTCTCAATGTTACCTAATATGATGCTAAGGTATCGAAAACCTGCCCTAAGCTTGTTTAGAACTGTTCTTTACATCTTGAGAGACTTAACTTCACCTATCGTAAATGTAATAAAAGGTGGTCATGAATGTAATAAATGGTCATAAATGTAATAAAAGGTGGTCATGATGTAATAAATGGTAATTTATGACGGTTTATTACATTTATGACCACTGTTTGATCACATTTACGGTATTCTATAGGTTTATTATATCTACGACAGTTTATTATATTTACGGTTGTAACAGACGACAATCGTTAACCCATTCAAACATAAGTGTGGTTCTGTATTTATTACACACCCTACCCTTAAAATGCATTGACTGTAACTAATCGCTAATTGGATTAAATAGTCGACAATCTGAACGGTTGAAAGAATTGTACTGAGAAAAGTGCAATTTTGTCAGAGAACCCGTCTTAAGTCTTTGACTTGCCACCTGTAGAATCGTTGTTGATTCATTTTATTCGCCAAACAATGTCGGCCCGAACACTCAAAACATCAAAAGATTGCGTTCAACATAACAGACATCACAAATTATGAGGTCTGAAATATGTGCTGAAAAGTGTGTGTGCAGGCATCATTATATCTGGAGGATGGAAAATGTACAAGGACTTTAATTTAAATACGGTGCGAACTGGCCGCTCTGTTTAAATTTCGTGCTTTTTAAACTGAAACTAAAATAAAAAAAACTCCGCTTGACTGTAAATGCACTACGGCCACTGGGTTATCGCATGTGGTCATCGGCCATTTCTGTTCTGCACTGTAACAAAATTACATACTGGACGAGAAAAGGCATTTTTTAACAATAATTAACCTTCGAGGGTATTCATTCGATCGTTTAGAGTTACTGAGGCAGTTTGAGATTCCATTCTGACTCTGAGTGAACTCTGCAGTCTTGGTATGTTACTAGGTATCACTTTATTTTTCAACATTATAAAGTTCCTGACTTGAAATTTGGCCTTCTTTTTATTTTACCTCAAGTCTTGATAACCTTTGGCCTGCAAATAACCTGCGAAACAATCATTTAGGTTACGATCGGGTTGCGTCAATTGTAAAATACGCGAACGAACTACTGGTTACGACAAAGTTATACAACAAAACTTTATGAAATTACAAATCTCGCATGCTTTACCAGAAAGACTTGACAATCTTTCGGAACTATCTCGACTTGAAATAGCAACAGCTAACGTGTGACATCGCTTCTGGCAAGATCGCGCGTAAATTGTTGATATTTATTTTATTACACACCTGTTCTATGTAATTCCCATCTTCAGCAACACTAAACCATGCGGAAAATGAAAATTTGTTTCGCACATATATGCGGAACGGAAATCATTAACCCTTTACCCAACGTAACGGCCAAAACCGGCCAGCGCTACTCTCAAAAATCACCAATTAATTTTCATTATTTTTTCATTGTTTGTCTCAAAAAATTGGTTATGACCCCTCGTTGGAACGAGCTCGTCGAGCTCGTTCCAACGAGGAATCATAACCTATGTTTTTGAGACAAAAAATGAAAAAAAATAGTTATTCAAGAATTTTTTTGCCAAGTGTCGTCTGCTTTTCATGTTAGGTAAAGGGTTAAAGGATGATTTTTAAATAGAAGCGGAATTTTCTACAAATCGTGCAACGCAATTACAATTTGAATCGCTAGCGATAGCTGGAAATCGTCCCTTGTGTTCCAATGTGTGCTATGTGCCGGTAGGTAGAACTCGGGGACGAAACAGTAACACGGGTTCCCCTCGCAAATTCGGTTGGCGATAAAATGTGTTCTTTTTGTTGATAATTGTCAAATGAATTGCTGAGTGTCCTTCTAATAACTGTTTTTATAGACGTGAAGGCGGCCTCTCGTTTTATCCTTCCGCACTGACACTCGTGCCATATCGATTAACCCTTTCACAAGCGTGTGTCGTTCTGTGTATTATCTGTAATCTCGTTAAGACGTAAAACAGTATTCTGGCGTAATAATATTTATTACACACCCGTAACTATATTTCTCGCCACCACATGGATTTTAGGGGCATGAGGTAATTTTAACCAGAAAGCTCTAGTGCGATCCGATAAAAAGTACTCTTCGCGTGCTCAAGTTCTCTCGTTAGACCGGTTCTTAGAGTCGGGAGCGTTTACTGGAAAAATAACCAATGAGAGCCATCAGCTACATTTATCTATATCGGAATAACCTATTCTCGTTACAAAATGTATGATGCACAGCTTTTTAAAAACTACCGATAATCATCATAAATACATGATCTCTGCCAGGAAAATGAACAGTCAAACTCCAACTTTGGGGTTATCATTGAAAACCGAGGAAAACGTAATTAATTTTCAGCAAAAAAGTTCAAATGGGTCCGATACTGGCACCTATTCCTGGCACAGTTCCTTGTATAGAATCCTGTAGCATTGTTACCCTCAGCGCTGCGTGCTGCCGACGAGCCGATACGAGACATACTCTGTAATCCTATTCGATTCACACGTCGGCAGTGTATGTTTAGGTGAAGTAGTTCTTTCGGCGACACGCCGACGGTGCCTGCAGATGGATGACAGCGAGTAGTTAGTGAGCTGGGGCAATTTTTGTTTCTTTTTTTGGGGAGGGGGGGGGGGGGCGCAATGTAGTAATCCTGAAACATCACTTTCTGTTTCAGTAGTTTGCACCTCGCACCTGGGAAAATAAAACATGTTACCAATGGCAATATCACCTACCAACTACCATCTACTGAAAATATTGAGGAGGGTGGCAGTGAGACCACGAAGAGGAGAGAGTGGTAAATGCATGTGGTCTGATGCAACATATTGTAAATTTTATGCGACAACTTCCATGAAAAATAATTATTAGGACATTTAAGACACAGACAGTAGTCAGTATGACAATATTTTCCAAACATACATTGATGTGTATTTTTAAATGACTAATTAATATTTTTTGCCTAATATTTCTGTTTGGTACAATAATATTATTTTACATTAACTCATTTCGAATGCCACCTACATGAATCTGCTACATAGGTTTATGAGGTGGGGCGGGTGCTACACTCTCATCCCACTCCACCTACAGCCAGCTAACTTTGCAGTTTTCATTTTCATGGCAAGAGTCTGGTATTTTCAGAACAAATTGTTCAGAGGGGGTGGGGGCGTGGGGGGCTATTTTTTTTTTTTACTTTTGACAAATGTCATGACAGTGGGCAGATCATTTTCATGGACAACAAGGGCAAATTCGAGCTAAGAACCTGCATTGTGATTTGAAACAAAAATTCAGGGCAGTTTCATTAGTCGAGTCCCCCCCCCCCCCTTCCTATCACCCATAAAAGTATCCCAGAAGCCTATCATTCGCCATATTCTACCAGTCCTTTTTAACTCTTTACCCAACGAATCGGCCGCATCCACCCGCGTAATATGCAAAATCAGCAGTTGAAAAAAATATTATTTTTCAAAAACTTTCAACAAAACCATATCATGTGACCCCTCGTTGGAACGAGCTCGGCGAGCTTGTTCCAACGAGGGGTCATATGATATGGTTTTGTTGAAATTTTTTGAAAAATTTCAAAAAATGATATTTAAAATAATAAATTTTCATATCGTCTGCGTTGGGTAAAGGGTTAAAACTATCTACTAAATGCAAATTCAAAATAATTCCAACTTTAAGATTGATTTGTAAGCGATAGGACCAGACATATAAAGAATTATTTTTGTTTTGAACCAGCTATAATGACAAAAGTATTGATACAAGTTAGAACAGTTAAGATAACAACTTGGTTGAGTATATTTGTTCAAAATAGTGAAAATTTCAATCAATCTTTAAAAATATCAATAAAAATAAGTTTCAGCTTTCTCGTGAGAACAACCCCACGGTCCACACCCCCTTTATTTCTCTTCCAGCCTCTAACAGTCAGGGTGTATAATTATGGAGACAACAAAAGACTGTTAGAGGGTTGGGGCTGGGGAAAAATGCAGAAAAGGGTTAAAAAAAATATCCGCCCCTCAGACACCCACCACTACCTGCAAGTAATTTTATTATTTTTTCCGGAACATTTTTGGGGACTCACCCCTAAAATCTGTGAAAAAACACAAAATGCAGATCAAGCCCTGTCTAACCGAGAACTGTTCCATTTCTTAATATTTAAGAAGACTATTCCACTGACTATTCCAGCATTTTAGTAAACATATGAGGCTGCATTGGAGATAGTATCTGATGAGTTTGAATGGAGGATTGACAATAGAATATAATCAAATAAGTCAGAATAGGTCCTGTGTAAGCCTAGGGTAATAAATTCACTGAGACTCCAGTCTGTACCAAGATTATTTAGCAATTCTACTAAATCGAAAAAAACTCTTTATTCCTCGTTTTGAAGCTCCAAGAGTTAGCAAAAGTTCACCTTCCCCATTTCTGTGGTATTCACATGTGACATGAGGGTCACACTCACACTCTGAATGTCTGGATATCTTGCTGGGGTGATGAAGGTTATGTATTGCGTATACTTCATACCAAGTATACACAACCACGCCTAAATCATAAACAAAAACAATATGTTTTGCAACTTGCCAAGTTTTTACTAGAAACGGCGGTCTTGACACTGTTTTATTTATAATATTCCCTTTCTCTGTGTATCTATATACAAAAAAATTGATGCAGTTGTTTATATATATAAACATCCACAAATATATATGCCATTAAAATAATGAGACTAATCAACACAGGAATTTTTAAATGTATATAAACTCAAATATCCCCCAAAACATTTCAAACTATGAGCTCGTCATCTGACCAACCCTACCACCCAGGAAAACCAGAGATAAAAGCTTTTAAGCCAAAAAACTCTGGAAACCTGTAGCCGGCGTATGTAAAATTGACCTCAGAGCTCTAGATGCCGACCTCCATCCTATATAAATGCATTAGTTATAAAACTTGATTTTCTGAAACAAAGTCTGGCCGTTTCGTGAGCTTCGGCTAGAATGACACTTGAACCTGCACGTCGCCCCCGCGACGTCACGGTTCATCTACAACCAATCATATCAACCGGAATACCGCACCTGACTTAAAACAGCCTTTAAGCGCTCACCATAATTTTAACCCTCGAACATGTAAATTCCCGTGCCCTCAATACAGATTTTTCTCGCTATACTCCGAAACGCGAGAAAATAAATTTATTGATACTGCATAGTTGTCATCTTTGTTCAACTGAGAAAGAATGTTCATTTTATGTCAACTAAGCTTGGGGATGGGGGGCGAGGTAGTTGTTTTTGTTCTGTTGTTTTATACCAGGGACATCAGGCAGTGTTATGATTTTTGTTTATTTCAACTTTCTGAAATTATTTTGGCCTATTTTCTCCTTCAGTTAACATGAAATAGTAGCCCATGTCTGTATATCCAAAAAAGCATTATTGTACACTAATTCAGACTGATTACATTACAGTTTCACGTAGTTTCAAATTGATATATAAAAATATTTTCCATGTATTTCAATTTGTCTGATGCGAATTTGCAAACGACTTCTCTATAACCATTAGTGGCGGTACCAGCATGGAATTTTTATATGGATTTGGGCTTACCAACACCCTGATATGATAGTTTATGTGTTTTAACTGGCCTGGTTGACCATATAATGGATAATAAATGGCTAAACAAACAAAGAACTTAGTGATTTTGGGGCATTTACGCTTGTTTTCCGGCCATTGAACCACCCACCCTCACACCCACCCTCTCACTGTGTCTGGGAATTTTCGGGTGCCCCTTGTTTCTCGCTTCATATATAGTAAATAGACAAAACTACATGTATGTTTCAATGAGTCGTTTTGTATTCAATGAGTCAGATGTGCGTAGGAAGAAAACGTCGAGACCGAAGGTCGAGACGTTTTCTTTCTACGCACATCTGACGAATTGAATACAAAACGACTCATTGAAACATACATGTGGTTTTGTATTTATTACATGACCCAAGCACCTACTGACCTAATTTTCTTTTCTATCAACGGTGGTAAACACCATGCACTTTATGCATAAAAAAGTCCCGGTTGGAACAGGTTGGTGTGCAATACGGAATTCCGTATTGCACAGCCATATTGCACGCCGTATTGCATAAGAGAGACTGCATGGGCATGTAATAAATGTGGACAACATATACACAGAACGACACACGCGTTTGAATGGGTTCATCGATATGGCACGAGTGCGAACGAGGAATGATAGAACGAGAGGCCACAGGCCTCGAGTTTTATCCTTCCACGATGCGGCAAGTGCCATATCGATTAACCCATTCACACACGCGTGTCGCTCTGTGTTTATTACACGCCTTCACGTCTATAAAAACAACTATAAGAAGGAAACTCAGCAATTCATTTGACGACTGTCAACAAAAAGATCACATTTTATCGCCAACCAAATATGCCAGGGAAACCCCTTTTACTATTTCGTTCCTGAGTTCTAATGTGTTCTATGTGCCGGTAGACACATAGAACACATTGGAACTCAGGGGACGATTTTCAACTATCATCAGCGATTCAAACTGTAATTGCGATGCCCGATTTGTAGAAAATTCCATGAAATTTCGCTTCTTTATAAAAATAGTCCGTCAACGATTTCCGTTCCGCACATGTGTGCGGAACAGATTTTCATTTTCCGCATGGTTTAGAAGTGTTGTAGATGGGGATTTCATAGAACAGGGGTGTAATAAAAAGCCGTCTCCGTTGTAAGTGCTGTCCATTTCAAACAAAGGTTATTATAAGCAATACTTGATCTAAAATGAAAAGGCTAAATTTCAAGTCAGAAACTTTGTAATGAAAAATAAAGTGCTAACTAACTAACTTACCATTACAATACCAAGTCAATAGGCAATACTGCAGTAATTGCAATTTGTTGAATGGAATTACAAACTTCCCCAGTTACTCTGAACGGCCGAATGCCACGTCAACTGTTGCACAAAAATGCATTTCTTATCCGGTGTGAAATGCAGTGCAGAACAGATATGACCGATGTCCACAGGCGATAGCCTAACGCACAGTCAACCCGAGCTCCACTTGAGATTCAGTTTAAAAAGCACGAAATTTGAACAGACCGACCAGTTCGCACCGTATAAATTAATGTTCTTGTACGTTCTCCATCCTTCAGATATAAATGATGCCTGCACACACACTTTTCAAAACACATTTCAGAGCTCGTAATTTCTTATATCTGCCTCTGGACGCAATCATTTGGGTTTTGAGTGTTCGAACCGACATTTGTGGGGAATAAAAAATGAATCAACGGCGATTCTACGGGTGGCAAAGTCAAAGATTGAAGAATGGTTCTCTGACAAAATTGTCCATTTCTCTGTAAAATCCTTTCAACCGTTCACTTTTCGACTATTTAATTCAATCAGCGATTAATTACTGTGAATAAGCCAATTTCGAAACTGCCATCTTGGCTTTTAATCTATGCAAGGTCACAGGTCGCGAGGTATAAACATTCCAAGAAAACGCGTTGTTAACAATGAAATCGCACTGTTTACACCTCGCGACCTGTGACCTTACATAGATTAAAGTCCAAAGATGGCAGTTTCGAAATTGGCTTATTCTTTTGCAGGGGTGTGTAATAAATACAGAACCACACTTATGTTTGATTGGGTTAACGATTACTGGACTCGAGCGTGTGGCGCTGGGATACCACTCGAGCCTAACTGCTCTCGTGGTATCCCTACGCCACTTGCTCTCGTCCAGTAATCGTTAACCCATTCAAACATAACGGCCCAAGTGGTATCCCTACGCCACTTGCTCTCGTCCAGTAATCGTTAACCCATTCAAACATAAGTGCGGTTCTCCATATAGAGAAGCGGAGACGCATCACAACATCCTTTTTTCCAATGGATTACCACCATTCTATATAGCGTAACCTACCAACGGGTTACGATATAAGCCTTTTAAATCCAGGCCCACCACACCAAACAACTCAACGTACTGCAAAACCGGGGTGGGATCATTCAGCCGCCATTGACCTTTCTGCCTTGACGTATACAACTGTGAGTGTCCTTGTTGACACTAGTCATCCCAAACTGCACCTGCATTGGGTTCACACTACATACGTTACGACCAAAACAATACAGCACAATCACAAAAAATGCTATCCAAATTTTATTTTTCAGTTTTTTTTCTCAAAAATATAGCTTATGATCCCTTTGTCTAAAGAGTGAAAATAAACTATGTTTTCGAAAAATGAAAAATTTAAATCAATGTTATCTTTCGATGACCCACTGTTGTCTTCAAGTTATGTTAAGAAATAGGACTGCGAGTATGTTCCCTGATAATTTGCATATGGATGAGGACTCAATCATTGAAACGGAGGTGTAGCACAGCGGCTCACAGGTTAAAGCATTGACTTTAAACCTAAATGTCAACGGTTCGATCCCGCCCGCGCCATCAGAGCTGTGCCCGTGGGCAAGGCACTTAGTCCAAATTGACCACGTGGGATCATGGCGGCGCTGGTTACGATGGAGTACGGCACATCGATGGTGCACTTCCTTCAACCGCTGTTGTCTCTTCTTCTGTCGGGTTAGTAATTGTAGAGTCTGACATTTCCTTGTCACTGTTCCATGGTTCTCTCTGGGTAGTTAGGCTTCCCCATCCAAAAGACTGCCTGACACGATAAAACACGGGTTGATGAAAGTGTCGATAAATCCCAATAAACAAAGAAATAAAAACGGAAAAGATCAGTGTTGAAACGATTATCTATAAACCAGAACAATCACAACTCTTTTCCTTAATCGATTAACCGCTCACCCACAAAGGAAGTGTGGAACTCTTTTGTATTGGTGGATTCAGACAATGGCCATGGGGAATAGGCAGAAGGTAACTCATGAAAATTGCACATAAAATGCTCATGACTGACAATTTTCGGCATTAGAAAAGATTTATAGGAATGTTAGCTCCCCTTAATTTTCTAAAGCTGCTAGTAAATTTAGCACAAAGGATATGAGGATTTATTTAACAATCACATAGATTTTGGTCTGCAGCCCACGAGGCGACAACTGCTAACCAGGATCGTTTCATCCGAACCATAGCATTACGTAACCGCCATCAAAGTGCCTCAGAAATTGAACAGCAGCTGCACCGAGCGACAGATGTGCGAGTCAGTGGTCAGATTATCCGAAATCGCCCACACAGCTGGACTTTGTACGCTCAATGAACTAGAATAATTCCACATTCGATTGAACGTCACATCACAGCAAAGCGTAATTGGTGTGGAGCCCGACAGCGCTGGGGCAATCGTCAGTGGAGCAACGTCATGTTTACCGATGAATCGAGGTTCACTCTCGACTTTCACGACAGGCGAAACAGAGTGTGACGGTGGCGGGACGAACGATACCATGACGTAACCGTTAGGCAGCACAATCGTTTTGGTGGTGGGTCGGTTATGGTGTGGGGAGGCATAATCATGTCAAGCAGAACAACATTACATGTCATCCAAGGGCGTGCCACAGACAGGACAGTACTACCGTGACAACATGTTAGCAACTCATGTCGTGCCATTTGCGCGACGTCACGGCCGTCGATTCACTGCCCAAGATGCCAATGCAAGAGGACACATGGTCCGTATCGCTACAGAGTTCCTCCAGGAACAGAACATCACTACACTGCCTTGGTCAGCACAAAGTCCAGATCTTTCACCAACCGAGCATGTCTGGGATATGCTTGGCAGGTACGTACGTCAACGCCAACAGCCCCCTACCAATGTCCTGGAATTCGCCGCTGCACTGCTGGAAGAATCGAATGGCATCAGTCAAGCTGATATTGGACGTTTGGTGAGGAGTATGCCACGTCGGATCCGCGCTTTTCTCGCGAACCGAGGAGGATTTACAATGTATTGAGGTCTTGGACTGAATGTGGTAAATTCTCTGACTGACCGTCCACGTCTTCTACAGCTCAGTGCGTGGAATGTCTGCTTGTCAGACACCCAACTATCGCTGAAATCATCCACCAGATGTCACAGTGCGATGCCTCAACTGTCTTTTTGATGGAAATATAAATTTATTTCTTCATCTATCTCACTTTTATTAACCCTTTACCTAACATGAATAGCAGACGACACTTGCAAAAAAAATTATTGAATAACTAATTTTTTTCATTTTTTGTCTCCAAAACATAGGTTATGACCCCTCGTTGGAACGAGCTCAACGAGCTCGTTCCAACGAGGGGTCATAACCTATGTTTTTGAGACAAAAAATGAAAAAATAATGAAAATTAACTGGCAATTTTTGAGAATAGCGCTGGCCGGTTTTGGCCGTTACGTTGGGTAAAGTGTTAAATATCCCCTACTTGTTGTGAATAGTATATAATTAAACCTTTTTTCTGTTCATGCATTTTCAGGAAACATGATTGGCTAAAGTATTTCCATTTTTTCATAACACAGTGAACCGAAAAATGCCCGCCCTAAACCACGTCCCCAATGTCTGTCTTAGAGATTTCGTTGCACACGGTGAATGGAAAAGAACCCCCGCACGCTCATATTGTTGCAACATGAAAGTAATATATATTTATCTCATTATATTAAAAAGACTTTCAAAATAAAATTTAATAAACAATGAAATCCTTATTATTCCGTGTTCAGTTTGTCTATATGCAACAGATGATCGTCTACGTTCATCGGTTTACCCACATGAAACGTAAAGAATGGCCGGTCATAACAATCCACAAACGGAACTCACGCCAACAAAACTTTCCCATTTCCAAATAGCCTGAACGAACTCTTTCTGAGACAAAGTTCAACCAACTTCATATCATCTGGGTTTATATCGAACTCCACATTTACAAACTCTGTTTTCAGTTTCTCAAGAAATGGTCAACTTCACAACTGAATATAATTCAGTGTTGCTCTGCATGACAGCACTTCTGGGTACTCCGGCTTCCTCCACATGTAAAACTGTCACGGTCACGTTTAGCCATTGTGCATAAGTATGTGACTTTAACCACCAATAAATAAATAAATAAATAAATAAATAAATAAATAAATAATGACAGCACTTCACGTCAAGTGGAAAAGGAGATTGAAATCTTATGTGGTTGTGGCCTATGAAGTTCCTTTTAACTTACGCAATTCATTCATTGGTCAATAATAATGTTTAATGAAACAAGAACATGTTTCAGTGAAATATATCGTTATTTCAAACATAATTTGAGAAAACTATGCCTTTTTATTCAGTTATCACTAGGAAGCGTGATGTGACCTGGTTTTTATTTGAACTTTGCAAAATAGAGGATGTTTAAATTTATTGCCCATCATGTTTAATTACAAGGAATGATCGTTTGTTTCTGTCTATTTCTTGAGTTATGAATCCCAAAAAACAAAGGTCAAACACGATGTAAATGGGCCCATTTACACAGTTTGGTCTTTGTTTTTGGGGGTTCATAACTCAAGAAATAGACAGAAACAAACGACCATAACTTATTTGAAGTTCTTTAACTTTTTTCTCTTCTTTATACGAACAGCGCGCGATTCACGACATACACCTGGAACTTAATTGAGCACCCCCTCAAATGTTTCATGACAGCGAAGTTGCTTCTACTGACTATTATGCTCTAATGTTTGCTATATCTTGCAGTACATTTCATCTTGTGAAACATGATGTTTCTGGTTGGTAGGGTACTCCAAACACATCCTGTCGTCCACGTGGTGCATGCTTCCCACGAATGTCACAAAAACACTTATCATCCACATGCAATATCTGGATATAAAACAAGACAATTTTGCACTTCTATTATCAGTAAATGTTGACATGGCACGGGGGAGACTGCCAGAGGCACTAAGATGGCAAGTCGTTGGCATGCATGCAACATGCATGTCATTCAAACTATTGTTGACTTGGCTATTGTCCTCGGGAAGATCGGAGTCTGGCACGCCTAGTTAGGCGTGAACCCTTTGCTTCAAGTGGGGTTTTGAAATGCCTTTGGCTCTCCAACAGGCGTTTGTGCAACTGAACTGTCAGAAACCGTCTCAAAGTACTGGGCATGAGGGCCAGAAGAGTCATCGAGCGTCCAGCTCTGTCCGATCAGCATCAAAGACGACGTTTGGAGTGGTGTATGGAACGACAACATTGGAATCTTATGAGGTGAAGGAGAGTCATTTGCTCTTACGAGAGTAGCTTCCTGCTTCACGTCACAGATGGTCGCATGAGAGGGTGGAGGCATAGTAACCTTTTTCCTAGGAAGAAAAAAAAATTGTAAGTTATTGTAAAAACACATTCGCTAAACAGAGCCAAAATAGACCTTTATGTTAGTAGGTGTGATACTTGTAGATATTCTTAATGGCGGATAATCTGTGAACCAGTTGTTTCTAATTAGCTTGTCATAAAAAGCCAAGTTTCCTTTTGTAATTTTCAATAAACGAAAACAACACTCAGCTCCGAGAAACGTGGCTTTATTTTCTACTGATGCCATGTTATGGGTTTTTGTCAACAATTACTTGGTTCTCAATTGGATCTTCCTTGCTTGTCTTATAATTTCATTGGAGATTGGAGATAACTTTATCGAAAGTCGATTTTTATGACGATATAGGTCAGGGATGTGGGACTGATAATCAGGACCTTGCATTTCATGCGCCATTTATATAGGTAACATTCTGTCAGGCCCAAGTAGGATATAAACCATTTGCATATATTATTCTGGGTTTTTTATTGTCTGAATCCCCTATACAGAATATTTCAGGTCCTGAATACCTTATCGCTGTTCAACATCATCTCGGATGTATATTCTCTGCTCCCAAGTAATGAGTGGTTAATCAGTTTCATTACCGTTTCAGAACTAGAAGCTGTCGGATGTATTTATAGCAGAATCTCCCTACTGACTTATTATGACTTGTACCGTCTGTTTCCAAAATACCCGCTAATCTCTCGTTTGGATGGAAATGACGCTGTTTGGTTAATGTTCGGTCTATTTCTTCTATTTAAATCATCTTCCAACCCGAAGGCTAGCCTTCGAGTTGGAAGATGGTTGAAGTAGAAAAAGACTGACCGAAACGTTCGAAGGTGGGAGTCTGTGGCCAAAAGAAACTAAATTTGTTCAGATTTGCTGACAATATTAAAGGAAAGTAGTAGGGGATGTGGAAATCGGCCCAGATTGGCCGGACCTCGAATCGGACTCAGAGGTGACGTCATGTCACGTGACCCAATTATGTCATGTTTCGTTGTCATGGTAGTTCGCATAGTGATTCGTGATCTTAGTGCGCATGCACAGCGCGTGTTGTTATGGTGACGCGTGTTTCTGTCATCCACTTTGCATACTGGAGGACGCCAGGATGGTTTCTATAGTAGCACGTGATATGCTATATAACCCAAAGGCCTGAGATAGGACGGAGGTATGTTCTTTTGTATAAGAGTAAATCTAATTACCCAGAAACCTCGCTAAGAATTAGCCAAAATAGACCCGACATTTCTTCAAAATCACCAAAAACCACCCAAAACTACCTAAACGGACTTGCCGAAGCCACTACCTAAAGTAATAATAGTAGCACGTGGTACTAGAAGGCGCGTTTCTTTCAATAAGAGTAACTTTATTCTAGCAGAATCCTCGTTTTTTCAGCATATCCCGATGTCTATTCTGAGGTTTATTCTCCTTTTGCCAGACCTGTTTTGCCTATTGGTGAACCCTACTGTGATTATCCTAGCAGTCTATCAAATCTTAGCGTCTCTTCTACCTTTCTCCGGCCTGTCCTTACGTCTGCCATCGTTCGAATCTTGTAATCATATGTGAGATAGCTTCATTTCCAATAATCTGTACATATGCCCCCCCCCCCCCCCCCTATATGGCGATGACTCCTAAGGCCAAGAGGCAATCGAGCAGGGACATGCATGTATTGCTCGAATGGCTCAACCCCTAAACAGCAAATAAACCATAGAGTAATTACTAGAACAAGTAACTCCTCTTACGACTCTTATCCCAAACCCCTCTTGTTGTTATCTGGGTATTGAACGGCCACGTTCCGTGGAATCCCTTCCTATGGTCCGTATATGTCAATATAATCCTTTTTTGTCGTTTGAGGACGTGCGGATCATGAGGAAATCCCTCTATGGGTTTTATAACAAAACGCCCTTATCCCCATCTGTTGGTATTGAAGGATGCCTATGTCATGGTAAAGTACTACGGGTTTCTATGACAACTATCATCTATTAGTTATCATCCTGTATTACAACGTGACCCCTGGTTCCGCCGCCTCTGTGACACCAGTTGGTCTACAGTTAGTATTTACCACTACTAACCAAATGAATGTATTTTACCATCGGGGGCTGGTATAGGTAGTGCGTAATGCTAGTCTATGCGGTATTACGAGATAAGTTTAGATTGGTAGTATGGGATGTATGGTCTGTTCCCGATAGGTCCACTGGTCATGCAGTGTTGGGTGGTGTAGGCTTGGTTTCTAGTCTCGAAGGAGAGTATGTAGAAGCGTACGGTTGGTCTTTTGTCATTTTAAGACTTGGTCGAGAGTAGAGGTCGTGACCTGAGATAGTTAGCAAGCCATTAGTAATGCTACAAGTCAGTAGTAATGGTACAAGGCTGGAAGAACACTATAGTAATGGTGAATATAAGAGAGACAAATCATAGGCCAGATAGTTGAAGACACGGTGGAAGCCGATGGTAAGACCACTAGGAGCTGATTTGGAACTTGGAATCTCACTTACTGAAACCCACTAATAGAATCCCTCTTTGGGAAACGTCTGTGGTTAGGGAATCCCTATTTTCGGAGATGAGCATGAGAGTCGCATGTGGAGTCATTCGATTATAGAGGATATGGAATGAGTGTTTTTCTCATATAATATTTATGAAACGAGTCTAAGAATTTTCCGTTTTGGCGAGCCTCTGACGAGCCCAAACGGAAAATTCGGACGAGTTTCATAAATATTATATGAGAAAAACACTCATTTCATATTCTATTTATCATACGACACACACACGCACAAATTAGCCACTTAGTATGACCCATTTAACCTATCACCTAACTTGAGTTGCAGACGGCACTTGGAAAAAACACCCTCGTATAATTAAAAAATTTCATTTTTTACTTCCAAAACATAGGTTATGACCCCTCATTGGAACGAGCTCGTTGAGCTCGTTCCGATGAGGGGTCATAACCTATGTTTTGGAAGCAAAAAGTGAAAATATAAAAAAAAATGAATGGCGTTTTTCTTGTAGGTGAAATATTAATACAATATAACCCACCCAAAATAGGACAGTTAACGTAAATTCTCCCTACTGAAATTATGCATATGTGAACCAGTTGTATTTTGTTTAGCCAATCAAATTGTCTTGTTTTGAAATTGACCAACGAAATTGACGGAAGGCTTTATTTATCACTGATTAATATGAAAACAAAATATCAAATGTTTTAAAGTGAACAAAACGGACGAGTCATGTGATAAGAGTAATTATCTATAGCGCACTTGCTCGATGGGATTCGAGCAATCTGAGATAGTTAGCAAGCCCGCCGTAGTGCCACAAGTCAGTAGTAATGATACTGTGGTGGAAGAAGACTATAGGATTTGGGAACTACAGTAGAAGCTAATCACAGGATAGATGATGGCGATTTTGGACAAATCAGCAGTAGAGGTCTTGGAGCTATGAGGGCCGTAGGGATGTCTATGATTGGGGGACTACAGTACAAGCTAAGCATAGCACAGATGATGGCGATAATGGACAAGTCAGCAGTAGTGACCTTGAAGCTATGTTGTTTTTGATGATTTCGAGTGATTGTCGAGTCTACTTGGGTAATTCTACAAAACATCCGAGGAATCCAAACAAGCAAACTACTCCTTCTCATATTCAATCGCACTTACCCTCAGAACATACTCAGTCCTATTGTAGACATTTGGGTCACATACCAACCACGTGCCGCCATGTAAATCCAGATGGCGGCCTCCAGTATACAAAATGGGCGACGGAAACACGTGTCACGCTAACAACACGCGTTGAGTATGTGCGCTAAGACCTCGAATCGCAATAGCGTCACAAGATGACCGTTCACGTGCTCTACCATGACAACTAAATATGACATAACTATTTCATGTGACTATGACGCCCATATGAGATCTCCCATGAGATCCCCCAAACAGGCACGATCCATTCCTCTCCGACTACTGGCGTTGTGTCATAAGAACGTTAAAGATCACAGCATGAAATAACTTGTACAATAATCAACTCCTCGACAAGGACACATTCTGGTCTGGATCGTAGCCAGGGAAGTCACAAACATCGTCTCTCATAATCAATCAATAAGGTTGTGATCATCCTAAATACGCTGATAGTGCTCAGCTTTTTAAACATTCCACGCCCAGCAACTTTAATGATTCACTGAAAACTTAAAAAATGTATTGAATCTGTAAAACAGTGGATGATTGGAAACCGACAGAATGACCGCGGCATCACCAGGGCCAAAGCCTCTAACGCCAGCGCGCTGTATTACCATCTTTTAACTGTCGGTAATTGGCCATTGTTTTCAAGACGTGTGTTACGAATCTGGAGTCCAAATTGATTCCAACCCATCAATGAAAGAGGAAGTACCTCACGCCTGCCGTACCTCTCACCCGGAGCTTAAAAGACGAAGTTCCATTCACCGCCTTCTTACTGAGAATGGAAGGGAAGTAGAAGGGAGCAACGACCGGGGGGTACTAGTTAGTTAAGACTATCCACTACCCACACATTTACAACATTTGCCCATTTTTGTTACAGCTCACCACTATTGTCACAAAATCAACCACTTTTGTTACAAAATGAGCTCACCACTTTTGTTACAACCATCGCCCATTATTGTTACATTTTTTGTCAGTGTGAAAACTGAAGTAATCTGCAAGTAATGCGTGATGTGACGTTGAGGCATGATTATCGGGAGCGCGGTTGCTCAGTGATTAGAGCGTTGGTCTTCAGATCGAAAGGTTGATAGTTTGATGCTTGGCCGGAGTAACTTGCGTTGTGTTCTTGGGCCAGGCACTTAATCCTAATTGCCCGCTTGGGAGCACGGTTGCTCCAGGTGCTGACACGTATCGCGCGTTGATAGCACTAATGCCTACAACCAATGCTAGCCATGCTCCTGTTTGATTAGTACGTTGGGGAATTGACAGTTACTCGCAACTGCTCGGTGGTACTCTCCGGATATTCCGGCTTCCTCCACACGTAAAACTATCTTCGACACAGTATGACCTCAGCTAACAAAGCATCATAAATCACCAACAATCCAATAATGATTATCTAACCAAACCATTATCGCGCAAGTTCAGTAGTTATGCCACACCCTTGCTTATTATTGGGTGATATAGTATCCTGCCACCTTGCTACATCATTGCCGTAATGATATGTAGCCTATCGTGCGCATGCACACACACATACACACACACACAACTCTGATAACATTTAGCATCATCTTAGTACTCTTAGAGCGAATCTGAGGCACTTGAGGCTTGTAGCGTGTACAGCTCCTATATTGGAAACCATATTGGGGCGCTATGTTGTCTGATACATGCATTGGGGCATTGATTTCAGGAGGCTGCTCAAATTTTAGGGGGCCAAAGCCTCCCTATCCCCTCATCTACGCCACTGGAGTATTCATCCTTTTACTCAGAAGTAGTAGGAGCTTACCATTCAGGCTGGTTTTGGGGGACCCGGCGGGGGACTCCGTGCCCAAAACACCCAAGCCTTTTTTAGGCCCCCCTCACACCTCCTTGTGCCCACGGCCGTTAGGCCACCTTCACCCTCCCGGTTCCCAAAGCCCCTTAGGCACCCTCCCTGCGCCCAAAGCTGTTAGGCGCCCTTCCCCATGCCCAGAGCCTATTGGGCGCTGTGCCCAAGATGGCAGATGACAAGATGGCGTCTTCCCCCATGATATCTGTGACGTGGCTACCATAATACACAAAGTGGGAGGGATCCCCCTCCCTGCCTGTACCCAAAGCCTATTGGGACCCAAGATGGCGGTCCAAGATGGCATATGACAAGATGGTGTCTTCCCCCATGATATCTGTGACGTGGCTACCATAATACACAAAGTGGGAGGGCTCCCCCTCCCTCCCTCCCTGTACCCAAAGCCTATTGGGACCCAAGATGGCGGATGACAAGATGGCGTCTTCCCCCATGATATCTGTGATGTGTCTACCATAATACACAAAGTGGGAGGGCTCCCCCTCCCCGTACCCAAAGCCCATTTGGGACCCAAGATGGCGGATGACAAGATGGCGTCTTCCCCCATAATATCTGTGACGTAAACAAGCTACTCTGCCAGTGATTTAAATATTAAAATTAAAATTAAAAAATTCAAATTCAAAAATCTCGTTCCTGTTTTTTGAAATATACAATGTGTTGGAGTTAATATTGTACCGAGATATTTTCAAAGTACTCAGTTAAGAGGATTATCTTGTTTGTGTGTGTTGGGGAGCTGGCAGCTGCTCGTCGTTTCTCGGTGGTTCTCTCCGGGTTCCTCCACCCGTAAAACTGTCACGGTAATGATTAGCCATTGTGCATAAATATGTGACCTTAAACATCAATAAATAAATAAATAAATATCTTGTTTGTGTAAACACTTATTTGATAAATAGATTACCTAAGCTCCACAGGTGTTCATTATTTTCAGGACGTGCCTGAACTTGTTTCTCGAAATATGCTTTTGTGTGCAGCTGCTATATCTTTCTACGTTATTATTGTCGAGAGCGTATCTGGCCAAGAAGAAGCGTAGTAATCAGTTTTCTGTTGGGTATAGAGTTACATGATGCCGACTAAAGTCAAAATGGAATGAACAACTCTAAATTTTTCTGTCTGTTCAGTATTTTATTTTCACATAAAATCAGTTTTTACAAAGCAGTTAATTGGTTTTACAAGCAGTTAAAATGGATTTTTAATCAGTTTTAAAAGTGATGTTACAATTGCACCATAAGTAACCTTTACAACAATAAGTAGTTTTACAATAATTTTAGTGGTAATCATACAAAAACACATAATTAAATGTTCAGTAACTGACTCGTGGTCCTGAAAAAGGGCAGTTTTCTTGTTGTTTTTCTGAACTTTCTCTAGTTATCATCTAAAGCTGTCTGCACGTTCCATTCCACTTTCGCAGGCTTTTCCAGTGGATTTTCTTTAAAGACTGATCCATCGCAGCTTTGCAGAGATGTTGTTTTTTTGGAATAAAAAAGTCCATACGCTCTTTATTTCTGATCAAGCCTCTTGGGATATTTTGATCTTTAAGGATATTTGCCAAAATTTTCCAGCCTCTTGGTTCAAAATCTTTTCTTTTTCGCAGCAGATCATTTATTAGATCACACATATTGGAGCCCGAAATTGTAATGCGGTTACACACGAGTCAATCTTTCTCATCCCAGGATAAATTAGGTATATTCTTTATTATCTGGAGTAACAAAAGCGCCCTGCTCTTCATAGATTCTGGTATACAGTCCAACCAGTCGATAGCTGGCTCATTTTCCACTGAAAAACTAGTCTTTAAGGAGTGAGGTTTGGTGTTTTCATTGCGTAAGTTTGAATGGCGCTGAAAGATTTTCTTGCAGAGCATCCCTTTCTCTTTAGAACTCGATGTTAAAGATTCAGTAATTGGTCTCATACCCTGGTCTATGGGTGGGACAGCTACAGCATTCGGGGGTGTGCATACTTCCTGTAACTCCCCCATGGTTCAATACACTGAATTCTGCTTGGGGTAGGCTGGGTGAGTCATCTAGGGTTTTTTCCCTCAGTGATTCCCCCATCACTCGCGATTTGTGGGGTGGAGACAATGCTCTTCTATTTATATGCAAGTGTGGGAGAATTTGAAGTAATCAATGATCAACAGGTTGGGGTAGAATCCACCCTACCTTGGTATATAATTGCCCAATCAGTGATTGACAGGTAGGGGTAGTACCCATCCTATTTTTGTATATAAATAGAAGAGCATTGTCCCACCTCACAATCTATTAGTTCGCTTCGAAAAGATGAATTCACGCTATGTCTGTGGATTGTGTCAAAAATCTTACTCTCATAAAACTCATTATTATCGACACAGACGACAATTATACAAAAATGTAAATTTTGAACGACCTATAAGCGGAGCAAACACCAATACAGCCGAGTTAACAACCAGATCTATCTGTGACCAACTACCCTATCCTCCAGTGCATATGAAATCAGCCTTCAGTTGGAACAATGCATTAACAAGTGGTAATATTTTGGGGCTTGCAAATAAGCTAGAACCAGTAAAATCGCGAGTGATGGGGGAATCACTGAGGGAAAAACCTCTAGATGACTCACCCAGTCTACCCCCAAGCAGAATTCAGTGTATTGATCCATGGGGGAGTGAACAGTTACAGGAAGTATGCACACCCCCGAATACTGTAGCTGCCTCACCCATAGACCAGGGTATGAGACCAATTACTGAATCTTTAACATCGAGTTCTAAAGAGAATGGAATGCTCTACAAGTAAATAATTAAATAATGTAAGCGCCATTCAAACATACGCAATGAAAACACCAAACCACACTCCTTAAAGACTAGTTTTTCAGTGGAAAATGAGCCAGCTATCGACTGGTTGGACTGTATACCAGAATCTGTGAAGAGCAGGGCGCTTTTGTTACTCCAGATAATAAAGAATATACCTAATTTATCCTGGGATGAGAAAGATCGACTCGTGTATAACGGCATTGCAATTTCGGGCTCCAATATGTGTGATCTAATAAATGATCTGCTGCGAAAAAGAAAAGATTTTCAACCGACAGGCTGAAAATTTTTGGCAAATATCCTTAAAGATCAAAATATCCCAAGAGGCCTGATTGGAAATAAAGAGCATATGGACATTTTTATTCCAAAAAACAACATCTCTGCAAAGCTGCGATGGATTAGTCTTTAAAGAAAATTCACTGGAAAAGCCTGCGAAAGTGGAATGGAATGTGCAGACAGCTTTAGATGATAACTAGAGAAAGTTCAGAAAAACAACAAAAATTGCCCTTTTTCAGGACCACGTGTCAGTTACTGAACATTTAATTATGTGTTTTTGTATGATTACCAGTAAAATTATTGTAAAACTACTTATTGTTGTAAAAATTACTTATGGTGCAATTGTAAAATCACTTTTAAAACTGATTAAAAATCAATTTTAATTGCTTGTGAAACCAATTAACTACTTTGTAAAAACTGATTTTATGTGAAAATAAAATACTGAACAGACAGAAAAAATTAGAGTTTGTGTAAAGACTTATTTGATAAATAGATTACCTAAGCTCCACAGGTGTAAGTTATCTTCAGGACGTGCCTGAACTTGTTTCTCGAAATATGCTTTTATGTGCAGCAGCCATATTTTTCTACGTTATTATTGTCTAGAGCGTATCTGGCCAAGAAGAAGTGTAGTAATCAGTTTTTTGTTGGGTATAGAGTTACATGATGCCGGCTAAAGTCAAAATGGAATGAACAACTCTAATTATCGACGTTGTACGTACTCTTGGGCTGAGGAAGCGAGTAAGATAATTGCAGTGCGAGTGAAACACGTCACTCGTGTAACATTTTCATAAATGTAACTATAAATGACTGAATTCTTAGAATTGTCATTGTGTTATCAACCAAGAATTAATTGGATGGTATTTCATACTTTTTGTTTGAAGTTGTGCGGATGCAGAGAAATTCTCGGGGATCCGTGCAATATCACTGGTCCAAATTGTGTCAGTAAACGTTTTGTTACCACAAACTGGACACTGATGGGTAGATGAAGATAATATATCAAATTATTGTGTTTAGGAAGAAGCACTTGACTGAACACAGAAGTGTAACTGATTTGGAGTTGTATCGCATCCCACGTGCCACAAGTTGTAATGATCTTTAGAAATATGGGATATGGGTCAGGGCAGAGTCCTATTAATCGATAAGTAGGACTATCGGTAGGACAGTAAGTCGGTATTCCATGTGGAAAAATGGTTTTGGGGAAAGAGTGTGGAATAAGTCTGGAATATATGGGTTAATTGTAGAAGGAGCAACAGTCGACTCGATTATGAGTGTTGGATCGGAAATGGGAAGCGTTATATTCACTTTTACTGTTTAGACAGAGCGCATGGGTTTCTGTCACCAGTTACGTTTGAAATTGACTGGGTTTATCTGAATTAACAATGTGATAAATTGGTTTGGGTGAGATACGAGGTAATTAATTGGATATTAGGAAACAAATGAATAGTGTTCCAAAATCAGGCGAGTATTGAATTGTTTATGGGTGTCCGGTGAGTTTGTGGGTTAGGAAACCAATTGATTTTTAGGAGAACAGGGGCTAGCTTGATAAATCTACTTGATAAATGCTCACGTTGAATACATATGGATGATAAGCTCGAGGTCCATTGCAATGCGTTTGCTATTCAAGACAATCGTAGTGATCAACGACGATTGGTGGTGGTGGTGGTGGTGGGGGGGCACAAGATAGTGACAAACAATCGATAGGACGCTAAGTCTGTTGTTGTTTGGGGAGAGCACTTTGTAATTTTTGTCTAATTTACAAATGCTCAGGAGGGATACCCTAAATATAAATTACATATTATACATTCTAAGGGAGTGTACAATACGAATACGTAATGATATGGATACGTTCAATTAAAAACTGGTTGACAATAATTGATCCCAAAATAATATTGCTACAAAGTCACAAACAAAGACATAAAAAACATATTTACACATACGGGCATGTAAACCAGATATTGACACACCACAATAGAATATCTGGCGTAACCATGCCGCTACACGACCCTGGTTGGCGACATATGGAGTTTATACTAAACAACCTCTATGGAGTTTGAGTTGATTAGGGTTGGGGTGGGTTGGAGGTTGGGGGGAGGGGGGGGATCAGACACCATTTCACATTTAAAGGAAATACATTTTCTCCAAATTATGTGATTCTAGTATGCACGCACCCCAAGCGACTCGCGATGTGACCACAAAACACTGTCCCGCTGCGAATCGCTTGCAGAGCGTGTATCTCGTAGATATGTGGTATGTGGGTCAATGATCTTGATAAACAAAAACTGGAGGTATTGGTGGTCGGTAAGTTGGTATTCCCCGTAAATAACGATTTCGGTTATCGAATGTGAAATACATCTGGAAAGCGTGAGTAAATTTGTAAAAGGACTAATAGTCGAATTGATTATGAGCGTTGAATCGGAACTGGAATTCGTTATATTACATTTACCATTTCGACAGAGAACCTTGGTGTCATTTACTACATTTGGAATTTACTGGATTTATCTCTGAACTAGCAATGTGATAACCGTCTTGGATAAGATACAGGAGAATTAATTGGTTTTGAGAAAACCATTGAAGAGTGTGCCGTAATGATAACTCATCAGATGAGTAATAAATTGTTTGTGACTTCCCAGTGAGTTTGTGGATGGGGATACTAATCGAGTATGAGGGAAACGGAATGGGGCTTGTTGGTTAGCTTGATAAAAATATTCGATACCTGTTCACATTGAATTTGTATTAAGGATAAGCTCGATAGCCCGTTGCAATGGGATCTTCATTCAAGACAAAGTGGTGAAAAACAAACTCGGAGGAGGTCGGGGGGGGGGGGGGGGGGGCGGCACAGGGTCGAGATTTACAGTCGATAAGATGTTGAGTTTCTTTTTGAAGAACGCATGTTGTAATTCTTAGCTGAATCACCCATTCTCAAGAGTAATGCCAAATATGTATATTTACAAGTCAGTAAACTTATGTGGAACTGCTGCGGAATGAGAGCGGGTGTGTATTATACGAATACGTAACAAAATACGTAAGAATATGGATACATTCGGTTAAAAAGCGTTTCGATCAAGTCAGTAACAAAAAAAAAACATAAACATATTTACACATGGTGGTGTAAATGCACATGTTCTCGTTATATATGCATACTATGCTTACCCTTTTACAAGAAACTGTGCTAAACCATACTCATGTATATGATCAAACTGGCGGAGTGTTATGTGTATACTATCTCTCTCAACTGTGGTCAGGAGATTGTGGTGGAGCAGATACTAATTCCTTTTTAAATAAGATACCCAGACTGACCGAGATGTGTGTGATGCCTGTAAGCACGGACTGGGTACGAATTGGGTGCGATTTGCATGTGTGAATCACTGACTACAAGGAGTACATTAATAGATTTAAAGGCATGCAAATACACGCATGATCTGCCTTCGTGGGAATACACAAGTGCGTACTAATAATAATCGTTTGCGTACGCATGCACGAGAGTGTTTAGAATGTAGTTGGTAACGTTTAAAGTCAATGGTACACAAGGGCGCATGTATGAGAATGCGCGGGAGCGCGGTGGCTCAGTTGGTAGAGGTGCAGGCTGCAAGCCGAGAGGTCCTCGGTTCGAATCCCACCTGCGCAACCGCGTTGTGTCCTTGGGCAAGACACTTCATCTTCATTGCCCATGTGGGGGCACGATGACGCCGTGTACTAAGGCGTACTGCACGTCGATGGTACGCATGTCTTCAACCAATCTAACCCTGCCTGTGCGGCAGTGCGGAGTTACGATGTTGGGGAGCTGGCAGCTGCTCGTCGTTGCTCGGTGGTTCTCTCCGGGTACTCCGGCTTCCTCCACCCGTAAAACTGTCACGGTCATGATTAGCCATTGTGCATAAATATGTGACCTTAAACATCATTAAATAAATAAATAAGTATGAGAATGCGCACATGTCATGCGCGTCCAAAAACACGCTTACTCGTGTAACTGCATTCCCATGGATACAAGATTATGCAGTGCATATACTGAATTGCCTCAAATGTATGTGCTTCAATGTTAAACGCTGGTTTTGAGAATGGCGTGGGGTGGCTATAGACTTGTTAGCGAACAATAATGTTTTCACATTGGCGCTCAAAAAAATACGCTTACTCGTGTAACTGCATTCCCGAGTGTATTGTGGTAGCCACGTCACAAATACCATGGGGGAAGACACCATCTTGTCATCCGCCATCCTGGACCGCCACCTTGCGTCCCAATAGGTTTTGGGTACAGAGAGGGAGGGGGATTCCTCCCACTTTGTGTATTATGGTAGCCACGTCACAGATATCATAGGGAAGACGCCATCTTGTCATCCGCCATCTTGGGCTGCTATCTTGGGTTCCAATAGGCTTTGGGTACAGGGAGGGAGGGGCGATCTGCGGAGCTGCCTGGCGTCGGAATACCAGAGAGAGGTTCCCCACACCCTCATGGCCTAAAGGTGGAAGCTAGGGATAGAGTCACCGAGAAGGGTCATCGGGTCCCACACGGATGGGATGGTGGGTCACGTGAGGTCTTCTGATCGAAGTTTCTCTGCTGGGCTTGGGTCACAGGGGAACTGTCTTGCTCGTAGTCGGGATATGGGAGTAGAGTCCCAAGGCAGGTCTTGCTTGGAAGGGGTGGTGATGTACTGGGTCACATGTGGAAGTCAATGGCTTCTGGCTCACCTAACAGCCCTCTTATCCTCATCTCGGTTGAAGATCGGTTGTGATCACCCGTGGTAATCACTAGTGATCATTCTTGCTGTATGAGGATAATAGGGGTGGGGTGAGGCCTCTGTTCTCGTCAGATCACCGAAGTTAAGCAACGTCGAGCCCGGTTAGTCTTTGGATGGGTGACCGTCTGAGCGATCGATTCGGACTCCCGCGCTGTGTCCTTGGGCAAGGCACTTCAACCCGATTGTCCATATGGGGGCACGATGACGCTGTGTATTAAGGCGTACTGCACGTCGATGGAACGCATGTCTTCAACCAATCTAACCCTGCCTGTGCTGCAGTGCGGAGTTACGATGTTGGGGAGCTGGCAGCTGCTCGTTGTTGCTCGGTGGGTCTCTCCGGGTACTCCGGCTTTCTCCGCCTGTAAACTGTCACGGTCATGATTAGCAATTGTGCATAAGTATATGACCTTAAACACCAATAAATAAATAAATATAAATACATGAGCGAGGGTGAAAAGACCCGGACAATAGGGACCGCGGAGACGGAGGGGAGGGGGGGGGGGGCTTGCCCCCATTGTATTCCTTAAAAATGAAATCACCAAACATGCAACTACTACGGGATTGCCATTTTGATATTTTAAGACACATTCACACAGAGCGAGATAAGACTAAGCTTAGCGTAGATCGTAAAGCCCTTGAAAGAGTTTAATTTTCATTCGTTCGCCTAGCATTGGAATATGCAGACATAGTGTGGGGTAACTGCAGTGGACTTGAACGAATTAAAATTGAAGCAGCCCGGATCGTGACCGGAGGAACTGAAAGTGCGAGCAAGCAGTTTCCCTGGTAACCTCCCAAAACTTCTACAGCCAAAACTTCTACAGTCTAAAACAACACATTTCAGTGTTCAAGGCATGATTAATATTGTGCATGTTACCTTAACTTGTGAATGGGATTGTATAATTAAATAAAAACACAGTATGTGAAAAATGAGTTGTTTATTATTAATTTTATGATAAGGCGCATAAAAAATAAAAGTTGTTTTGATTTTTGATACAAAATTAAATACAAGTAGTTCATAATAAATAGAAGTGGTTTTGATTTTTGACACAAAATTCAATACAGGATATAAGTAGTTTTGATTTTTGACATAAAATTAATTACCTATTAATGCCTTCCGTTGAGGACACTATGCTCTCATAGTGTTGCTAAGGGATGCAATAGTGCCCGAGCGATAGCGAGGGGACTATTTAGTTCCCGAAGCAACACTATGAGAGCATAGTGCCCTCAACGGAAGGCATTAATGGGTTTAGTACATCACACCCAGACCATCTCCACAACATATTGAAGAAGGAACGGAGAGATAACTAACACTTTACTATCCAAAATAAAACAATGAAATTAATAACATGAAAATGTCAGGAAAACATTAAACTATCAACTGGATTCGAACTCAACGGGTAAAGTAGAATAATGTAAATAAACACATGAAACCGATCAACCAATCATGTGGCACATAACTGGTTAACACGAGATATCATACAACAGAATCAACGTCTCACATATGGTGGTATTAACAGAGCTTGTGAGGCACTGTAGAAATTCCATTGTTCATGGCACTAAAGTTTCATTAACGTTCACCCCCATTGAACGTGTTATGGGTACTTCCTCTGATGTACGAGCACATTTTAATTATTGTAAATATTTACAACACAATTGCTGAAATTGAATTTTGGGGCACAATACTGCATTTTGTTGCATATTTCTTTGGATTGCTTTCGAATGTCAATTGATGTTGAGTTTTTTGAACACTCGATTTCCTTCAACGCACTTATCAGATCGTCGTCATCAATATCGGTATCTAATAATTCGGGTGCTGATTCTGTGGAATTTGCTGACTGGAAAGAGAGTTGCGTTGTTGTTTTCTCAACAGCATTCCTCGCTGCAGGCATTTCTGAATGTTCTGCATCTGCATTATCGACCATGGAACTCAAGCTCTCTGACATACCTCGTTTGACATCAGCTCTTGTGTCCGAAACGTAACTTGACATTGATTTTTCATTTCTGTGTCCCGATAAAGAAATAATATCGCGATCTTTGAATCCACAATCATTAAGAATTGTTATGGTCGTAGCACGCACACAGTGGTTGGTATATGTATCAGAAAGACCAACTTGTTTAGACATTTTTACCATGAACTCTCCTATGGAATTTTTTCCCATTGCCCTTCGCTCAAACCAACATTCGTCATTCTCGTGGTATGAATTTTTGGGAATTTGAAAGAACGCATCACACTCATGGTTTCGTTTCATAAGATATCGTTGAAAACTATTAACAGGGCACATTTTTTTGCCAGTTTCATACATTCTCGGTCCATCACCTTCATCCTCATTCGTTACACCTGTGTAATTTTTTGTTCGCTCAGAAGTAGTTTTCAGGATGTATTTTCTTCCAGTGTCATCAGTTTTAACTACAAAATCACAAGCTTTAATTTCTCGAATGTTTTCTCTCCCTCTCCGACAAAAGTAAAATAAAAGCTCAAACATTACTTTATTCAAAAGACCTCTTGGAATGTCCGGATTAAACACAATTGGGTGCTGATATAATTTCCTTAGATCGCCTGAAATAGAAGGAAACACTAAGCATCAAAGCAGAATAAACGTTTACACGGTCAATCACAATCGTTTATTGTGATCGAAGATAAATAATATTCAGTGCCCTCTCTAACACTCTTATTCAAAACTATTTAATTGATAGGTCTACAATTTATTTATTTATTCATGTTTATGATAACTTTCAACATGCATTGCTCCCCGTAATTTATCTATTTATTTATTCATGTTTATGATAACTTTCAGCAAACATTGCTGCCCGTTATTTATTTACTTTCTCTCACAACTGTTCTTATGTGTCTCTTGTCGATTTGAGTAATAAACAACACTCGTCTATTTCATGTAATTAACAAGACTGTGTGTTTACACGAGAACAAATAATTACAATACCAATGTCTATTGCAGACACTGACTTGTTCACTTTCTAGTTTTGTTGTGTTTTATTTTATTATGTATTTTTATAGTTACCTGGCGGAATGGGTTTTTCGTGTCGGCCTGTTCCTTTTCAGTCTTCTCTTGTTTTCTTCAACATGCTGTCGAATACACGATTAGCACCATTGAAAGCTGGGTCTGTTATTATATCAAAGTGTCTCTCATGTGGGGGTTCTTGCAAATATCTTCTTATTCCTTGACGAATGGCACAAATACTGCTTTTGGAATACAAATCACCATCGCGATTTCGAACGTTTGTATAAAAGTCTTTCAATAGTTCCGTTAATCTTCCAACATCTAACGTTTCAAATGCACCATTCCTTTTTCTGTCAGAACAGAACTGCCGGAGAATATTGACAGCATATTTGGTTAAACTAACAGTCTTTCGGCTCTGATGTTGTTCAAGAAAAGAATTAACATTCTCGTTTGCGAATCTCGAAACGCTCATTTTATTTCTATTCGTCTCCACATTTGCCGTCTGCTCAGAAGAAAAGGGGAATCCCCTCAGGATTCTGTTTGCAATGCGTGCGCACTATTGCATGACCCCGGACACTATGCTTGACTCCGGGCACTATGCTTTCATAGTCCCTATCAATACAGCTAATGAGAATACGGGGATTTGTCACGTGATGTACTAATAACATTTAGTTCCTAATAAATATAACAATGGAGTTATAAAAAGAAATAACAGTTGATTTAGTACAAAAAAAATAGTTTTTTAGGTTTAGGTAAAGGGTCAACCTCAACCTAATCTCAGAAGATGACCTACAGCATCTAAAAATTCTAAGTTTGTGTCTTGTCCTCTATTTAACTGCTCCTTTAAACGACCTAAACGATTTTCCGTTTCTGTGTAGACACGTTTTCTGCTCGGTGGGGCTGCACCAAAATCTAATTGTACAATATTTGCTCTGTCTGCATTTTCTACTTTTTTATGACTTCAACAAAACGGTAAATGTTGGGATGACAGTGAGGTAATGTCCTGTTCAGTCGGTTATGAAACCCTTCTAGATTGTTGTTAGTTCGTGGTCCAGTTGTGAGGTTATGATTCCACATGTAGATTGCGTACCTTGCATCATCGTCAACCTGGTAGACACTATGTAGTCATTGAAGTCTGTAGCTCTTGAGACCTCTGGTGTAGAGCTCATGACATCAACCCAAGTGTCTTGTATAGTATTTTCGGGAAGGAGTGCTAGACCAGCAGCCCTACGGACCCATTTTTGCACCTCAATGTCCTCTTTGTATTGGACAGCTAGTCCAGGCTGTTGTGTCTTCCTCCAAATGGCTTGACAATAGTGGAAAAAACACCTTTTATTCCGGCACTGGGGAATTCTCTCTCAACTGCACGTATCGCAGCAAGTTCAGAGTTAGTTTGTACATGGCTTGGGGTTAAAGAACAATTTAGTCTTTGTTGTATTTCCATCTTGAGACGGCTGAAAAGTCTTTCATATGTTGCTGCCTGTTGATCTGGTAGCAGAGCAAATGCAAGTGGATATGTGGCCGTGCCAGTACGTGCATGTATAATGTAAACTTGATTCCAAAGATCAGGAGAAGATTTCCATCCATATATATGGTTTCAGCTGACTGCAGTGACTCAAGCTGTTCAGTGTTGGAAAAAGCCAGAATTTTGTCATCCTCACCATGTGTGAAAAGAAGAAATAGTCGTCCATCTAATGTCATTGTCCAGTGTCCATCAAGATTGACCTCTGACATGGTTTGTGGTAAAGTGGGTATATTTTTCCGCCTATGTGTGTATAAGACACTAATTATTGATGGAAATGAAGGAAGCTGGTGAACTTCATTCGGGTTTTGTCTTGCTACCTCCTCGTTGTACATAGTGTGCATCTGTGTAGTTTCGTCCCTGGCTCTCTTTCTCATAGAATTCACGAATCTGACTCGATTGTGCAACGTCCTTTACATGTAGACAATACACACTTCCAATGGATGCATGTCTTTCCAGCAACATTCTTGTTATACAAATATCCATCTAGGAGTACTTGGGAAGTTCCTTTCGGTGACATAACAAACTCTACTTTTCTCAAACCAGCCATTCTGATATTTTTGATGACATGAAATGAAGAGATACTTCATTATATACCATTTTTAAACTCATCACAATTATATTCACTGACTAAAATTCACTTTATTTTATATTATTTTGTGATTTGTTGTTACTAAATACACATACAACTCATCAAATTTTATTGATAAGATGAGCAGTTATTTCAGGTGATCTCCTAATCACTGTTTGGTTTGTTCCATTGCAAAAATAGGTGTGAACAGTTTACTGATCCATCACAGTGTAGAAGTTCTGGGTTGTAGAAGTTTTGGCTGCAGAAATTTGGGGAGATAACCGTTTCCGTATATTGAGAGTGGCTGGGAAACTTTGGTTTCAAGAAGTAAAAACATAAACTTATGCAGTACTTCAAAATGTGCCATGGGTCTAACACCCCATTATATATCATTGATCTCTCCAGCACTCGCGGAAACCCAAAGCTATAACCTCCGAAATAACTCTAACCTGAGTAACGCCAGATGCCGACCTCACAGTCACCAATTTTCTTTTTTACCTTCTACATCCGAGCTTTGGAATGAGACCCCAGTTCAGGTGAGAGAAAACTCTTAATCCCACCGGCTTCAAACAGTATCTTAACGAGTACAATCGTCTCTCGGGAAAATGCTTTCAGAAGAAGACTTTCAGAAGAAGAAAGTATGGATGTTTCAAAGTCTTCCATTCAAGTTTTGTCAGTGATAATTTCTGGTCATATAATTTTGTTTTTGTGGCAGAACAGAATAAATTTCAGTGCTCAGAATGCAGGAAATAGCATTCTGGGAAGTATTTTCAGGGGAACACGCCTCCTTACCCTCTTGTCTTCCCGGGCTCTCGCGACAATCAGCCCCCCCCCCCCTCCCCCATACACACACACTTCCAAAATTGTTCCGCATCCCCTGTTGTGACAGATAACTAGGAAACTAATGGTTCAATTTCATATGATATTTATTAATTTGTAGTCAGAGCACCGGGACGAACAAACAAAAATCACTATAACTGATCTTGTCCAACTATTTCCATTGAGCACGGGTGTCTAATATTAACAAGTAATTAGAGCACAGAGAGCGAAAAAACAAAAAGCACTATTAATTGATCTTGTCAGTTAGATTGTGCAGGGATATCTAATGATACTCACAATGGTCAGGAAACGTTGTGAAATAACACAGTAGTAGAGAAATATACAATTAGAAAAAACCAACATTCTCGCAACGCTTCGTTACTTTATCCTTTTATGAAGTGGAAAATTTGTTCTCCTTGACTCAAGGCTACTTTCAAACCAAAGAATTAAGATTTCACTATCACAACAAAGTAGACATACAAAGCAAATCATTATCAAAACACGAATACAACATGTGCTGACAGCAACTTACAGAGCAAAACATTATCCAAACATGTGCGACATTTCCGACAGAAAGTTCTCATTGCATAAACTTATAAAAGTGTATGTTCCAAAAGTCAAATCAAAAGTAATTTTAAAAAAATAATGATAG
The DNA here is from genome assembly GCA_031216915.1 of Pictodentalium vernedei. NCBI lineage: Eukaryota > Metazoa > Mollusca > Scaphopoda > Dentaliida > Dentaliidae > Pictodentalium > Pictodentalium vernedei. The sequence goes on along the minus strand of CM062292.1, from coordinate 106,485,866 downwards.
CATGTCCATTGGTCTGTTATTTTTGTGTTACTATCCGCCCCACCTCCTGTAAATCATATTAGGTACGAGTTGTCCAGCTGTGGGTACGAGTTGTCCAATCGTTGGTACGAGTTGTCCAGACAAAAATGGGTACGAGTGGTCCAATGTTGGGTACGACTTGACTGGTACGAGTTGTCTAGAAACCCGTGTGCCTCCTTACGAGATCCCTGAAACGATATATCACCGGGGCCCACGCGGGGACCAATCGCGGTAACTACTGCTTCACCTCAGATTCCTTTCATCCTAATACTGGGAAAATGATCACTCGTGATCACCACAGGCGATCACTAGTGATCACTTGAACCGAGATGAGGCCTCACATCTCTCGTATCCTCATACCGGGAGAATGATCACTAGTGATCAACACAGGTGAACACTAGTGATCACTGGTGATTGCCTGTAGTGATCACAAGTGATCACTTGAACCGAGGTGAGGATAAGAGGGGCGAGAGGTGAAGCCTCACACCCCTCTTATCCTCATATGGGGAGAATGATTATTAGTAATCTCCACTGGCCATCACTAGTGAGGTGACCAGACGGGATGAGCGATAGCGACACAGTCGCCCTTCTTCCAGAAGCCCTTGCCTTCCACATTTGACCCAACACCTCACCACCCCTTCCAAGGAAAACCATACGTGGGACCCTACTCCCACATCCATACAACGAGCGGCACAGTTCCACGGCGACCCAAACCAGCGGCGAAACTTCGACATGAAGATCTCCCCACGTGACCCACCATCCCATCCATGTGTGACCATTCACAATGACCCTATCCGTAGCTTTCCCCATAATCCATGGGGAGCTGTCCTGAGATCCTTCCAAATGACTCTGCACCAGACACCCTGGCAACGAGCGACAGAGTCGCCCTCCCTCTCCTTCCAGAAGCCCCATCTTCCTCCACCCAGAGATCCGGGATTCACCTCACAGCCCTCTTATCCTCATATGGGGAAATGATCACTACTGATTACCACAGGCGATCACGAGGATTCTCCATAGGTGATCACTAATGATCACTCGAACCGAGATGAGAATAAGGGGGTGTGAGGTGAGGTCTCACTGAGACCTCACCTCATAGACTTTTCATCCTCATACGGGAGATGTTCACTAGAGGCTACGAGGCAAGATGGGGCCTTGATGTGAGTGCTATGATTCAGGGAAGGCCACGCGGTGGGGCTAAGCGGGCAGAGGAGGCTGTGAGAGCTAGGCTTCTTGTATTCGTGTGGGGTGAAGCTCACAAATGTACGGTTGGGTAAGTTTCAGTGGGGATTCGGGCCAATAAAAGGTAGATTGAGGTTGGTTTGAGCCGTTATTTGGGTTGTTTGTGGTGATTCGATGCTCTCCCGCTGAATCGAACATACCCTCAGAACACGCCCCTGTCCAACAACAAAGTATTCCGCACCACAGTAACCACGTCATACCGTACAGTAGATAGAAACTGACTGGAACCCGCCGAAAAGCTTTCAAATCAGGGTAGTGTGCTCTTTTTGAGGTATCCCAGAACTTTCGGAGCATACTCCTGCACAGTCGCTACCGACAAGAAGCCCATTGGACTCCATACCAACCACGTGGTACACCAAACAATCATGATGGCGGCACCCATAGTCAAAGTGGCTGGCCGTAGAGTGCGTCACTATAGAAACATGCTCTGCGCATGTGCAATAGGCCACGTGTCACCGGGGAATGACGTCACAAGATGGCCGCTCACGTGGGTTACTATGGCAACCTCACCCCGCCCTTTCCGGTTACGTGACTGATTACGTGAGATGAGAATCTGCATGACAACATGCTGAAAGGTCAAAAAGTCAACATCACATTCTATTAAGGTCCAAGGCTCAAGGAGTTGGAATCTCTTATAATTGGCACGATAGGCACGTGTCATTTCAGATATACGTGCGCGCGTGCGCATGATTATCTACATATCATCACGACGATGTCGCAAGGTGACGGGTTACTATATCACCCAATTAACCAAGGGTGTGGCATTACTACTGAACAAGCACTACAATGGTTTGGAACGATAATCATTATTGGACTGTTGGTGTTTTATGACTAGCTGAGGTCACATTGTGTCGAAGATAGTTTACGTGTAGAGGGAGCCGGAAAACCCGGATAGTACCACCGAGCAGCGGCGAGTAACTTTCAACTCTCTAACGTACTACTCACACAGGAACAGGGTTAGCATTGGTTGTAAGCATGTGTGCTATCAACGTGCGCCACGCCTCAGCATTTGGCGCAACCGTGCTCCCAAGCGGGCATTTGGGATTAAGTGCCTTGCCCAAGAACACAAAGCTAGTTACTCCGGTCAGGCATCAAACTCACAACCTTTCGATCTGAAGACCAAAGCTGTAACCACTAACCAACCGCGCCCTCGACAATCATGCCTGGACGTCACGTCTCGCATACTTGCAGATTACTTCATTTTTCACACTGACAAAAATAGTAACAATAATGGGCGATTGTTGTAACAAAAGTGGTGAGCGAGTTTTTTTTTTTACAAAAATGAGCGATGGTTGTAACAAAAGTGGTGAGCTTATTTTGTTACAAAAGTGGTTGATTTTGTGACGAAAGTGGTGAGCTGTAACAAAAGTGGGCAATTGTTGTCACAAAAGTGGTGAGCTGTAACAAAAGAGGTTGTTGTAACAAAAGTGGTTGCTTCGTGCATGATATGATTAATAAACTCGAAACATGAAACCTTTTGTTTTTTTTATTCAGGAAGAAGAAAGGACGCCGGACAAAAGTATTGTTTTCAAGACAACCATAATTATAGGAGCGGAGTGACATACGGTGTACATCTTTACCTTACCAATATGGAATTAGCTGAGAATAAATCAGTTCTATTCAATGACACATCAACTGAACGCAATGACCTTCCAGCCGCTGCAAATGTATCCATTATTGACACTGGGACGATGTCCGCCGCTACATATGAGAAATTTACCTACATCGTGTACATTTATCTGATACCTATAGTTAGTACACTTGGAATCATCGGCAATTCACGAGGTCTTTTTATAATATGGAAGAGAAGAACTTCTCATTCAATTTATTTCTACATGATTGGACTAACAGTAGCAGACATCGTATTTCTCATGCATAGCTTAGCAAGAAGTATACCTAAAATCATAGGATTATTCAACGAAGCCTTAATGAAATATTGGGAGTCGCAGGCGTTTAGATATGTCGAACTTCTGGTAAATTTGATTTCAAGTCGGGTGGCAACAATTATTGTGGTGCTTTTATCAATAGAACGAGCGTTTGTGATCTACCGCCCACTTGCCATTAAGAGCTCTTTCATACACAGAAAAGCAAACATACTCGTAATAGTTACTTATATTGCTATCATACTGATCATGACACCCTTCGCTTTCATGCATGAAGCCACCGAAACGTATGATATCACTACAAATTCTACAACCTATGGATATAAAGTCAGCGAATGGGCGCAACAAATCAGGGACAACTATATGTTGATTTTCAGCATCTTTCTGATATATGCTCCAGTTCTTGTGACGCTCGCTGTTAATGTAGCGATAGTCGTCAAACTACCTGCTATCTATAAATTCCGTCAGCAATTTTACACGAGCGAAAGTTCGCAACACGATGATCAGAAAAATCAGCGAATGCTAACTCTGACCCATCTCACAATCTGTGTATTCTTCCTATTAAATTCCTTATTGTTGGCTGTTGTTTTAACTGTCGCCAGCACAAATTCAGTTTTCTCAGATTACGCCCAAGAACATTACTTGTTCAATTTCTTTATTGAGCTGTCAAATTTTATGGGATACTGTAGCTCTGCAAATGATTTTCTTATTTTTTATGCATTCTGCAAGAATTTTCGAAAAGAGTTTTGGAGTTGTGAGTGTACCGAGAAAAGCATTGTCCTTGTAGACAGAACTCTGCCTGCATCTTCTAATTCAGACAGCAACATAACAGAAAACACTCACATGTAATTTAAAACGATTTCTATTTGGCAACAATGGCTCAAACTGTGTTGAGAAGCACCACATAACATTAAAATCGCTTTACAATATCTATTTAGCTAATAGATGGGTTTAACCCTTTACCTAACACAGTATTTTTAAAAAAATTAAATTTCACATTTTTTCAAAAACAAATTTCACAATTTTTCAATAAAACCATACAAATATAGATATCATTAGAACCAGCCCAACGAGCTGGGTCTAATGATATCCATATTTATATGGCTTTAATGAGAAACTCCCGAAATATTTTAGGCTGCGGATGGCTTATTCTGATAAATTTTCCGGCGGTTTTTGACCGCTATGTCAGGCAAAGGGTTAGCACCACCGAGGCGCCCCTCCCCCCCCCCCACGAAGATTCAAAATTCTATTCGATACGAATTCGTCCAGATGATTCGATTCGATTCGAAAATTTTAGAATCCTACAGGTGTCCTCAAAATTCTAGCGTTTCGTCTTGATCTCTTCTTTTTTCATCAGGCCTCCTGAATCTACAACGATTTCGTTTCTGGAATATTCCGCGCTTTTTCACTGACTTGCCCTGACAGACGAAACACCGTTGAAAATAAAACTTGACTGGAGACTGACAATATTTGCTATATTTCACGATTGCAGAAAAGTGCAGAATCTTCAACTTAAAAGCAGTGAGATTAAATGCGAAATTCGATTCGATTCGAAATTCTCTGCCTGGATCGATTCCAGTTTTGATATGACTCGAAATCTGAGTTCGCAGGGACGACGAGAAAAACAATAATCGAAATTAAGAAAGATAAACGTTTTTCATTTAATAAAGCATTTTTACAATTTTAGCTCAAGTTTGTAAGGGTAATTATTTTTGACAGAAGTGTGTCACTGCGCCTTGTTTATTTTTGGCAGTTTTGCTTGTCGATCGAATTGGACCAATGTGCTCCTCACTTCTCGCAGTGTTTTGCAGCGAGTAACAGCACGATTTCGCCGTGGCTGCGCTCTAAATGATTTATAGAATAAACAAAATAAACATATAAGCTTAGAGCTTTCTGTCGAATCCCTCCTTTAAACAGTAACAAATTCCCCTGTCTTTAGTTGTTTCATTATAATACTGTATCTTTGTTGCTCATATTGTTTTGTTACTCAACAATTGTTGTATGCATTTATCATTTATTGAATAAATATTGTTTAAACTAAAATAAACATATAGTGTTTTCAAGTAAAAAAAAATATTCTACTCGTAGGATTAAGAATGAAACCGACTCGCCATTTTAAGTGACAAAGTCGATTGTTTATTAACTGCATGGTATAAATAAAACAAATAGGTACCAGGGACGCTAATCAGATTTAAACCACTCGTAGAATAAGGGTTTTAACCACTCGGCAAGCCGAGTGGTTAAAACCCTTATCCTACACGTGGTTTAAATCTGATTACCGGCCCTAGTACCTATTTATTCCGTATGGCTTTTGCCATTCTTTATAGCCTCAGATGACGTTCTAAGGTACAATTTGAAATAAATCATGTTTTAACAAATTCTGTTTTCCCTGAACCACTGGGTCCTGAGATAAAGATATCACAGGGACATTGAAATAATAAACACTCACTTGATGCCATGCTGTTTTTGTGAAATGATTTTTGTATCACCAACTTACATACAACTTTCTTCCATGGGTTCTTCAAATCGCTGACAAGGTATTCTTTTTAAGGGTGCTTTTTAACTCAAATATAGTTTCTGAAGAGTATAATCTTTGATCAGTTTGTGGTACACATTGTCTATACAAATAATCTATGATCTGATCATCATAAATAATACAATCCCACAAAACTCTTGTCCAAATATTTTGTTTGTAAAAAGCATTCATCACGAGTAATGCATTACAAAATTCAATATACATTTCTCTTGTTTCTAATTGGTTTTGAATAACATCTTTCATTGTTGATTGGTACTCAGTATGTTGAAAAGCATAAAATAATTCCTCGTGTGTGATCTTGTTTTCTAAAAGACGTTTTGCCTGACCCATGGTTGAAATCAAAATGATCCGTTCACATCGTGGAAGGATGGGGGGTGGGCGGGGGGGGGGGGGGGGGGGGTCAGGGTATACCTTAAACCCATATGGACGTGTATCATATATATATTCCACAAAACGTTTTGTGTGTACAGATCAAAAATGTTCTAGTTTGAGTTTCACTTGTGACTTGTCTGTTCTTGTCACGTTTAATTCTGTTTGTGTATTCAGTGTTCATTTTGTAACTCTGTCTGTCTTGTACACATTCAATAATACTTTCAAAATTGACTTTTTGTTATGTGTTGTGATCTTATTTGATCCCTTTGACACAGTCTTTGGGCAATCTGGATTAAGTACCTTGCCCAAGGGTCTGATAAGTTTACAGGATGTGCAGGATCAAGTGACAAAGACATCGTACTTATTCAATGCTTTACTTAGATATTTTTGCTAAAAACTAAACATTGCTTTTTAAAATCTATAGGATCCATGTGTGGGATGACGTGTTTCAGGTAATTACTCAAATATAGCTGTGCATTTATCACATCACACTGGGAAATACAATGTATTGAATGCAACAATTAATTTGCAAACAGAAAAATAATTTAATATGAATAAAAAAATACAAACAAAAATTTCCAACCAAACATTATTTTTCTGTTTGCAAATTAATTTTGTAAAAACGTTTTTATTTTACAGAAAACTTTTTCATGAAATTATTTTGCAAACTTGAAAATAATTTTATGTTCTGAAGTTTCAAAAATTTAAAACATGGAATTGCTTTCTGACCAGATATTTTTTGATGAAATGTGTTTTTATATTTTACACAAAAACACATTTTTTCAGAAAACTCATTTTGCAGTGCAAGAAAAATAGTTCTGTTGAAAAAAACGTTTGTGATAAACACGTTTTTGTCAAAACAACTTATCTTTCTGAAAACTTAATTGCACAGTTTTTTTAACAGAAAATGTGGTGTTGTGCAAAGTGTATTGGTGTGGCACATAAGTTTTTATTTTCAGAATATGTGCGACACAAATACGTTTTGCATTACATCATCTTATTTTCTTCTGAAAAACAAAAACTTATCCATGCAAGTAAAAATAGTTTTATGTTAGAAAAGATATTTTGATGTTCAGTGCAATATTTGTTACACAAAAGTTTTTGTTTTCAGAATTTGCGCACTGCACAGATTCTGAAAACAAAAACTTTTGTGCGACGCAAATGAGTTTTGCTTTACAACAACATATTTTTCCTATGAAAAATAAAAACTTATCCATACAAATAAAATTAGTTTCATGTTTGAAAAAATAATTGGGTGTACAGTGCAACACTTATTCGTGTTACGTTTATCGTTTATTATTATTATTTATTATTACGATGTCGTTTATTATTTGTCAACTGGGGTCCCTGAATTGAATTAAATTGAATTGTGTTGGTGATTAATTGAATCTTGCCTTGTTATGTTTTATATATAATATAATATATTATCGAGTTTAACTGTAATAATGACATGAAGGTATTTATTTTGTGAATAAAATAAGTGTACGAATTGTAAAAGAGAGTTTATTTTATTTGTGGCGGAATATGGCCACGGGCCGTGTACCTCCACCCATGTGTGGATGGGTAGTAAGACATTCTGGGGCTGCAAGTCGGAAAAGTTCCACCCAGTGGGTGGTACGAATAAATTTTCCTGAAATTTGAAATTTATTTGTCACCTGCGAGGACTGACAGTTGCAGTTCCGGAAGTGGACACCGCAACATTCAAAATCCTCTTGCGACGTTCCTGGATGTAAGGCGTATTTTAGTGAAGGTTAACGTATGTCCCTACAAATTACTGGGATCCCAAACTAAAAAGTCTATAACCCTGGTAACCACAGACTATAGAAAATCTCTTGGTAATTTTATATGGTGACCCGTTCATTTAGAAACCAAGCTGCAAAGTTGAACGCAATGTCGTGTAACTTCCTAGTTTCGTATCTGTGTGCCTCTTATATTTCATTGTTGAGGTCTGGGAGCGGCGAGAGCCATTTTGAAAAAGTCACATGACTTTTACGACAATCAAGTGATCTCGCCTGAAACACTGTGGTTTCTTGTATTGTTTCATTTACTTTTTGAGAAACCTCAGTTTTGTTTATTTTGTATAACTAGATAAGATAACAATGACATATTACAACTGGCAACCGTTATAACCCGAAAGACGCGAATGTCTGTCCAAATCGGAAGAATAAATTACGATTTACTTGTGACTCGACCCTCCAATTTTCGAGGTAAAAAATCGCATTGCTTCGTACGTTTTCGTTCACTGAAACGCTGTTTAGTACGCCCTAACTCAATTTTGTATTTCACATTAAAGCAAAGGGAATTCCGAACATGTTGATGTAGAGTGTATGTTCAAAACAAATGTAATTGCGGAGTTAAAACACTTTTACCAGTTGAGGCCTCCTGTCAGCACTTTCTCTGGAATTACCCATGTGCCTATAAACACCAAAATTGTTTTCGTTCCATGTAAACACCTTACTGGGTCTCAACTCACTCGGGGACGTAGCTAGAAGGTCTTTAATGGCGGGGAATATGATCAATTAGATTTCTAACTGGGGTTGGGGTCCCAGCATGACATGCCATATGCATGTCCCTAGGGCGCGCAGGCCTGTGTTGGGGGAGAGTTCAAGTGAGGGCATCTCCTTCTCGATGGTGGTAATTTTTAAACCCCTGAGATGAATTCTGAGGCCTCCCTCTGTCTTAAATCTAGTCATTTTATCCACAAGAAATAGAGAGTAATTGCTTGACTGGACTGGTTACGTGAAATAATTCATGAGAGGTGAGGGAGGTTGTACAGACACGAGTGCACGAATCCGCACGAGTGTTTTACAATATAGTTCTTCGCCTCGAATGAATTATTTCACGTAACCAGTCCAGTCAAGCGATTACTCTGTTTATTAGTTTTCATTATTAACGATAATTATATAATTTAACCCTTTACCTAATGTAACGGCCAAAACCGGCCAGCGCTATTCTCAAAAAGCGCCAATTAATTTTCATTATTTGTTTCATTTTTTGTCTCTAAAACCTAGGTTATGACCCCTCATTGGAACGAGCTCGTCGAGCTCGTTCCAATGAGGGGTTCATAACCTATGTTTTTGAGACACAAAATGAAAATAATAGTTATTCAAGAATTTTTTTTCGCAAGTGTCGTCTGCTTTTCATATTAGGTAAAGGGTTAAAAAAACAAAAAAACAATGAAGTCCCCATTACATCCACGGAAAAGCGTCTTCGTTTGCGCGCACGATACTTGACCCAATTGTTGATTGCATAATTTACTTGTGAAGTTATCTTTTATAATCAAACCCGGAAATCCCGAAAATAACACCTTGGAAAGTAATAAAAATGCATTTCCACAGGGGGTCCACGATTTCTCTCTTACACTGACCACGCTACACAAGTACAATCGACTGACTGCTCTTCAGCCAATACCTCTTCCTTCCAAATGACTGCCAGCCAGTTAGGAGGAGAAAGTATTGGCTGAATAGCGGTCAGCCTATAGTCCTTATGTAACCAGGCCATGGTAAAGTAAACGGAACGATGAATTTGAAAAATGTGACCGGTCACAGATTCGACTCGGAATTTCGGAAAGTTTTGTCAGCTAATATGAAAAATCGGAGAATTTGATCAAAACTAGAAATCCTCTATAGCTTTGTCGGTAACCGCAACCGATCGCCAATTGCAGTCGGAAAAACTGTGATCACGGGTTAAAAATTCAAATCGACTGGGCGAAAAAGTTGAAAACTTCAAGAAAATTGATTTCTTTGAATTTCCAACTACTGGAATTTATACCTTCGAATTTCCAACTATTAAAAATTATTATGGTTATTGGGGGTGGGGGGGGGGGGGGGTGTGAGATGAGAATTATCCGTGTGCCTAACCCTTTATCTAACCTAACGGAAAAACCGACCAGCGCTATTCACAAAATTTGCCATTCAGTTTTCATTATTTTTTTTTTATTTTTTTGCCTCAAAAACATAGCTTTTGGCCCCTCATTGCAACGAGCTATTTTTTGGACGCAAAAATTAAAAACAAATTAGTTATTCAATAATTTTGCTTGCAAGTGTCGTCTGCTTTTCACGTCAGGTAAAGGGTTAATATATCACATTTTGTCAGTAAATATTTGAGCGCTTTATCAAAATATACCGCATATATTCTAAAATGAAACAGCCATTGCGTTATTCCCAAGCAAATACGCCTTGAATTAAAGTAATGCCTGTCCAGAAAACCATAGAAGTGGTATGTCTCGCTCGTTTCACACCCATTCTACCGGACCTCAGAAGTGACGTCATGTCACGTGACCCAGTTGCGCCATGTTGGCTTGTCATGGTATCCCACGTGAGCGGCCATCTTATGGCGCCACTACCATAGTGACGCATTGTGTTAGTGTGCATGCGCAGAGCGTGTTGTTGGGGCGCTACATGTTTCAGATGGAACATGTATTGTTCCAAAGATTCGAATTCCTTCAAATGAGCTATAGAGAAATTGCTCGATCGAGTGAGTCCACATACTGCTCGAACGATTCGAATGCCTTCGAGCAAATGAGCTCTAGAGCCAGTGCTCGATTGAATGACTATAATCTCCGTCTCATCTGGGTATTTGAGGATACATTTGACTTGACAATGTAGCATTTTGGATTACCTTTTGGGGATACACTATCGAGCAGTTACTGAAAAGTCATTGCTCGAACGACTCTAATTCCATCGAGTAGATGGGCTACAGAGCAATTGCTCGATCGTGTGACTCCACCTACTGCTCGAACGACTCGAATTCCACCGGGCAAATGAGCTATAGAGCAATTGCTCGATCGACTGACTCCATATCTGAGTATTTAAGGATACCTATGTCATGACATTATCATTTGAGGGTACCCTTTGAGGGTGGGGGTAGCATATGAAATATACATGTATTATGATGGCCCGGGGTCAGGGGTCTTATGATAATTTTCTTTTTTATTCATAAAATCACTCGATATCCTTCATAGCTCATTTTAAAGCAGAAACAGCATCACCTAAATTGACCCTGGCCCTAACTGCGGTCAAGGGATCACTTTTTGTTTTGGCATAAAATCACTTGAAATGCTTCAAAATTAATTTTAATAGCAGAAATTGACCCCTTCCCAACAAGGGGTCAAGGAGTCATATGGCGATTTTCTTTTTTTCTAAAATCATTCAAAACCCCTCGAAACTCATTTTAAAGGAGAAAAAAAAAGAAATCACAAAAATAGACATTCACCCTAACACGTGGTCAAGAGGTCATATGGGTTTTGGGGAGTATGGGATGGGGATGCAAATACCAGTTGTATGCAATGCTTGTATCGCATTCAGCATGCAACAGCCGTTGACATGACAGGCATTATTAATAACTGGATAACAAAGCTTGTTACTGTATTAATTAAAATCTACTTGGTCCTGCAGGCATACTGTATTTCAGGTTGACTGAGTGCGAACTAATTTACTGAACTTGGAAATTCTTGTTGCTTCACGTTATCCCCACCTCGTGTCTATGGCCCTCAAACTGATCCCAAACTTTACGACATAGCCCAGCATTTTATATGAATGTCATTCCGCTGTGTTCACAGAGTACAGTGATGTTGCACATGTTAACCCATCATTTGTCAGTTATGAGATACAGAATTTTAAAAATGGTCACTTTCCATACCGTTTGATATCCATTTTAGACTCAATATGGATAAAATCGATTTTTTTTGCATTTATGATAATGATACATTGCGTTCTTAATATTTAGTTCATTATTGGTGTTCGGCTAATTCATAGACCCGAGATTGTAGGCCACATTCTTCGATTTCGATACCTATTTTTGAAGTTTTGACAGAAAAAAGTAATCTTGGTAAACCTTTAATATACGTTAGTTATAAAAGAGTGTGCAGTTAAAACTAGAAGTCCTGTCATGAAATGCGCACAAATAGCACGTCGATCTGCTCGTTAATATACGCGTTATGATCATAGTAAGGCTATCAAATTATGTACATATGGCCTGTGCGCAAGCAATGTTTCAGCCAATGGACCTTCGGGTAACCCGGAGATCCATTGGCAGAAACATTGCCTGTGTTTGCTATGAGTAACCAGGAGAACCTGCCGTGCTTTGGATGCCATTCGATATGGCAAATTGCGCGCAATTCCTACGCGCAAGTAAGCCTAGATAAGCGCACAGTTCATGACAGGACTTCTAGTTTTAACTGTATGTTTGACAAATCTTTAAAAAAATTAGGTCATTCGCGCATTGGGACTAGGATATATAAGTCAGTGAAAATGTGGGAGTTTGGGACGGGGTCTGGCAGACGAAAGTTAACACCAAAAGTGAAAAGCTTATTACAAGTATATATTGAAGTCGGCTATGCTCTTGCAAAGTTTGAACGAAATCTATAAGAGAGTTTCTCGAGAATTCCGTTCTCAAAACGTTTTGTAAAGAAAGAAATAAAGGGGAGACATGAAAAAAAAATAATCTGTAGAAAAGCAAATGTCTTTTCGTTTCAGGAAAAGCCCAAAAAATCAAATAATGAAATTATAAGGAAATAACACTTATTGGTCACCATAAAACGAAACAATATGGCCCTCTATACACTACTACCATAATCAATTGCGTTGCTACCAACATCCAAAATAGCGGTTTACTCATGGATGCGACGTTCTATGACATGGCGCTGATTCTGTGCACAACATCCAAAAATGAAGTCGCGCGTTGTTAATATTTAACATGTCGTCGATTCTGAGAACAAAATCCCAGATGCATGCTGCGCATGTATACAACACTCAATGACCTCGCACAACATCAAAATTATAAGACGTCGGCATGCTTACATGTGACGTCATGTCATGTGATCGCCCTTGCACATATGTGTGACGTATTGTCAGGTGATCGAGCATGCGTAGAAGGGGTAGATCGAGAGGTTATTAAGGGTAATGCGAAATGAGATGCACATCTAAATTACTTTCCACAATGTTTTCCAGCCACAATATTCCTGCAATTTTCTACAGACTTATTCAAATTTAGTAAAAGGGACGCTAAAGCTTACAGAGGATCTAGGGAGCACGGTGGCTCAGTGGTGGACTGTTGGATGTCTACACTAGAGGTCGCGAGTTGGATCCCCGTCCGGGGCGACACGTGTTGTGTCCTTGGGCAAGGCACTTTATCCTGGTTGCCTACATGGGGGCACGATGACTGCGTGTACTAAGGCGTACTGCACGTCGATGGTGCTCATGTCTTTAACCGTTGTAACCCTGCTTAAGCGGAGCTTGAATGGAGTTAGAATATTGAGAAGCTGACAGTTGCTCGTCGATGTTCGGTGGTTCTCTCCGGGTATTTCGGTTTCTTCCACTCGTCAAACTGTCACGGCCACGATTAGCCATTGTTCACAAGTATGTGACCTTAAACACCAATAAATAAATAAATAAATACAGAGAACCTGCTTGGGACCTATAGGGGTATTATCCACGATCGCACATAAACATCCACTTCCGGACTCCGGAAGTGGATGTCCATGTGTTATCGCGAAAAATACCGTTAGTCCTTGGGCTAAGACCAGATATTTGACCTATCGGTACCATCTGAGGGCACTAAATTTGAGTGATACCAAATTGTTTAGACATATATGCTGTAAACATTTCTGCATGATAGACTTTCCAAACTCACAGCTTAAGCAGCTAATTTGCATAAACAAAATGGCCGCCAATGCCGTTTTAGCTTTTTCCAGTTTTGGCTATATATTCAATTGTAAAACGAATATTTTAAGAAAAATGGTGCCAATCTTATTGTTTTTCCCCCTTCCCAAGTTAAAGCCAAGGGGACTATAGTTTTCATCTCTGTCTGTCCGTCCATTTGTCTGTACGTCCATCTGTCTGTCCCCAAAATGGTTTCTGGGCTTTTAAAGATGAACCATTCATTTGATTTTTATGAAACTTGGAGCAGTGGTTGCTTATGACAAGAGCTTGCTTGGGATTGTAATGAGGTCACTACGTCAAATATCAAGGTCACAGTTACTATAAATGTAAAGTGAGGGTTAATGATCTGAAAAATGAACTTAACAGAATAAACACTACGTGTATGCCAAAACTTAGCATCTCCGGTTTTATTGGAGATGTTCATATAATGGATTTAATCGTCTGTTTCGTCTACTTCTATATCATCGTCGGACATGTCTACAAGTGTTTCATCATCATCATCATCATCATTTTTTGTATTCTTACAGTTTGGTAGTCTACACATATCTGTACATGACATCCCATTAGACATACAAACACATTCTGGCAACCTGCATACTCTAGAGCATCTACAAGACAGGAATTCCAACACAGCATCGGGCGCTGGCTCTCCATTCATCCATTTGATGCTTAAACTTCCATCTGCTAGTTGCTTCCAGCCATGACCATTTGGACTAGGAATCTCTGGAATGGCTAAAAGACTGCGGTGCCAAATGCCAGCTTGATAATTGGCCCTCTGTGCATGTAGGTACAGGCAGTCTTTACATGGAGGGAGCTGACCAGACTCGACCTCACCTTTCCATGCTCTGAACAGCTGATATCTCATGTCATTTACTGTCTTGATGGGTGATCTGCTGGCATATAAACGGCACGTGAAATCTTCAAGGTTTTGCAATATATCATCAGTGAGCAACCATTCTTGCCCAAGCTGCTCAAAAGTTTGCTGGAAAACGGGATTTTCAAGCAGCTTCAGACCAGACACTTTCCCTTTGCCAGCAAAGGCACTGACGGAATCACATCCAGTAAATGCATGCAGCCCTATCAGTGCCTTACAAACACCATCACCTAACACCCTAGCTAGCTTGGTTACATTTATAAATCGGGTTCTGGATTGTGTTCCACACTTTATGAACATATTACTGCTGATATCACTACTAAAAGCGAGACTAAGAATGAACACATCTGTGTCATCCGCTACAATAATAACTGATTCAAAATTAGGTGCAGCGTGCTTGGCATGTAGAAGAAGGCGTGTATCAGCTTCTTCCTGAAAGCTTCCGAGACATTCCACTTCTTCACATTCAGTTTTACTAATACGAGTGCACTTATTTTCACATGTGACATACAGTTCTTTATCACCGAGTTTGTCCCGGAGTGTTTGTTTTTGCCAGTCGGTAGTCAAAAATTTAATTAATGATGTTTTACTACCAGAACATGACAGCAATTTTCGCCATTGGTGAATCTTATGTCCATGGGATATATTTGTGAAGAGAACCCCTGAATCTCCTCTATTAGCCCGTTCGGCATTCTTAATTGAAATGTCCCTGTAAACATCAAACACTACATCAACTCTATTGCTGCTACCACCTGTGTTCAAAACAGACATAAAAAGATGTTCCGATACTTCACCGAATGTTTTGTGTTCCCCGTGGGCCTTCTGTACAAGACTCATTCCATCAATCAAGCACACAGATGGTTTTGGTATTACATCTGCTGATGTTGTTTTTTTCTCCAAGTTTCTGGCTAGAGAAGCTTTGTTAGTCTTTTTGAGTGTTCCATCACAATTTGCCAGGGCCCATGGCAAGGGACCAAGTGGATGCTTTAAGACATCTTTCATTTGAAGGTTTCTATTAGTGGCAATGAGAATAACACGACCAAATAGTTTGTGGTCTGCTTTGATGACAGTTTCTCGGTTTGATTTCCCAGTCTTTTTTTGTTCCTTCATGTTGCTAAACGTTTTCAAGTTCTGTTTTGGCAAAGTATCATGGAACTTTTGAGTCCTTGTGGAACCAATCCGTTTTTCCTTGAAATCAGTGTAGGCATTCTCGCCTATCTCATATGCACTTAACATGTCATTTGCAATTTCTGGGGTAGCTGTTGTACCAGTGGAAATGCTAATTAGGTCTGATGGACCATTATCAAATGGGTTTGTCCAGTTATCCTCCATCAGACCTACTAGGGACTGGACATCTGCCTCATCTTTTCGTATTCTTGAAGGCTGTAGATCAGGATGTGAGAACTTAGTATTTTCTACATCTACCATTGCCCTAAATTGTCTCAAACATGTGCTACGATATTCTGCAGTCAAGTAATATTTGGAAACTGCACCTGGCTTTAAACTAAATCCCTTCGTCCCACCAGCTGTTTGAGTATCCTTATTAACTGTTTCCTCAACTGTCTGATCCACTGGGATTCGTCCAAAGGGGTTGTCCTCACCTAACTGGACAGAAAATCCAGCATGCATTAAGTTGTCGTAGATTTCTGGATGTTCTATTGGTAGCCTGGTCATTTGACCGAAGTAGACAGTCAGATATTTGGCATAGTTTCGTTTATCGTAGGCAAAACTCCATGGAATCATGCTGCGGATATAGGTCATATGCATCAACCAATTTCCCTCCCTGGAAGCACGTATCAATCCCAGTAGAATTTCCACCATGTCTACGTAAGACATCCAGTATTTTGATAATGGACCATTAGAGTCACGTAAATGGTCAAGATATCTGTTGAATAACTGCAAGATACACATACATGATGGATGTTGTAGCAGAGTGTCAAGCGTTTCTTGTGATATGTCCTCATTCAGCTCTTCAACAAGCTTAATCGTATCATTTAGCTCCTGAAAATGCATCACATGGTACTCCTCAAGCCATGAATAAAATCCTTTCCATGCCAGTCTTAAAAGCGCTTCGTATACCAGTTTATGGAAACGCACTGCACGATTGTACTTTTTGCCGATCATAACATTCTCCACAGATCCTTCAGCTACAATTCCAGACTCTACTGCCAGGTCACGAAGTCCTGCATCTTTGAAGCGTTTGCCAATTGTTCCCATTAAATTGCAGCAAGTGTGAAACACTCCCATCCTGAAAACGATATTCTTGAATCGTTCGGAATGCCGCCAACTAACATCGATAGCTTTTTCATACATTGCTTGGTCAAATATACACATACAATGTTGGATAGATGTAGAAGTTCCATAATCTTTAGAACCTGATTGAGAATTTCAAAGATAGTTGACATTTCAGTTGCTGGTGCATTTATTGTAGGAAGATACCCAATGTTGTCTTGTGTGACAGATACTTGATCACGACTACGGATATTATGTCCTGTCCAGGAGCTGATTATCTGATTCTCCTTATTATTTTGTCTGAGCAAAGTCCACAATATATTCTTCGTACGTGCTTCAGCAGCTGAAGTACCCATGTCACAGTCCACTGTCTCTATGATTGGCGGCTCTGCTTTCTCACCAGCATTATACGGAGGTAACATAACATTAGTAGGATCAATGCTCCTTCTTCTTTCTGTTTGAGTCACATCTGCTATTATTTCAGGTTGTACTGTGGGTACCTTAGGCTGTACAGCTATTCCATTAACACGGTGAGACGTTCCACCACCACTCAAAGTTTCCTCTAGTCTATCAATATTGTCATATGCAACTGTTGTAGGCACACATTGCTGTATATTAGATGGAATGGCAATTCCCAGTTCATCTTCAACGGAGAGCTTTTGCAAAGCCAACGCTGTATCAATCTCCACCAGCTGAGAATATGATATTCCATGGCCTAGTCTATTTAGGCTTTGAATTAGCTCACCATTTCCTGTCAAAGTTTTTATGGCCCATGCTAAAAGAACGTGTTTGCTACTCTTCTGTCGTCCTCCACTAATGCCATATACACAGTCTTGTGCAAAAGATCGTATAAATCTCTGTATCCTATCTGATGGTTGCTTCCGTTGACCACACAGTAGAAACTGGTAAAAGTCTGTCAAAGCATTGGGTAACGGTAGATATCCTTGATCTAATTCGTCTGGCAATGGTGGCCATGGTTTCCTTTCCATTGATCCTTTGACTTCATCTCTCAGGTAAAGCGCAGTTTTTATGAGTAGCTTCTTCTTGTCATTTCCATCACCTTTATGGATCTGCAGTTGTTTCATTAACTCTACATTTTGCTTAGCTAATTCATCTCGTGTCAGATTATCCGGTATGACCAGAAGTTTTCCGTTATCATTAATGATACTTAAACCGTCTTCGAATTCAGTTTCCAACCTCCTGCGAATATGTTTCTTAGTATGCTCTTTGATATCAACAAACCCAAGAGATTGCATATATTGTGTAAGTTTATGTGTTAATTCAGTCATCTTGACGACACGAGGGGAACAGAACATATCATCTCTAACATAAGAAAATAACATGTTGTATGCTTCATATTCGGCTTCACTGTATGGGTCTGTGTCAACTGGAACAGATTTATGACTTGGTTCTAAGACTCTAGTGTACGATCGATAACATGACTTATGATAATGCGCCTCTGCAGCAACAATGTCCCGACTAACAAGAGCCATGATTCGTTCATCCATTTTCTGCAACGCAGCATTCCTAATTTTATCATCTGCACGCAGTTCTACACATTTAGTAAGAGCCTCACGACTGTTTGAGCCTTTAACATATTTGCTACTCTTTTCACAAAAAATGCATACCGATTCATACACTCTTGAAGAGCTTTGCACAGGGTCTCTTAATGATTTTCTTTGATTAGGTTTTTCAGGTGAAGGATCTCTGTCTTTCGCAAGAATGTTATCAAGTGTTTTTTTCAGAGTAAATGTACTACGGCACGATCTGTGATAGTATATGCATGGGATGTTTCCTTCCTCTCGTTTATATTTAGTAATTGGAGGAAATTTTTGAATTTCTGCAGCTCTCAAAAGAGTTGTCCATGAGTTGAAATCTCTTGGAGTCGTCAGTTCAGTAACAGGAGATTTTTTAGAACATATAACACATGATTCCAGCTGTAATCGCGGGCGTTTCTCTTGGCTACTACTTGCATAATCTTCAGATTCCATGGTTAATTCAGTTGCCATTTATATCTGAAAGTACATAAAAGTGTAAATTATCTTTCAAGCACAAGGTAGACATTAACACTACTATACACTTTCCAAACTGACATCTAATACCAGATATTACATAACAAATAGATGAGTCGATTGGATATACTGCAAATTGGGTTACTGTCTTATTTATTAAGTGTGTTACAACTAAATTATTAAGTTTTAATGTGGGAAAGTTCTAAAACATACATTAGAAACTAAATCATTGCATTATTCACCTGATGTTGCATTCAAAAGTCAATTTAAAATAGAAATTTACAAACAAATGTCGAAAATGGCGGCCATATTGGATTTATGCAAATTAGGTTTTATTTCAAATTGATGACAAAAGCTTTCATACATTTCTCATAATCAAAAACAGTAGGTACATCATTGTTTTCATTCAAATATTGGCTATAAAAGACAACATATATATCCAAAAATTGAAGAAGCTAAAACCGCATTGGCGGCCATTTTGTTTATGCAAATTAGCTGCTTAAGCTGTGAGTTTGGAAAGTCTATCATGCAGAAAAGTTTACAGCATATATGTCTAAACAACTTGGTAATACTCAAGTTTAGTGCTTTCAGATGGTACCGTCAACCCTATTTGGCCCAAGGACTACGTGTCCTCTGGTCTGAGTGCTTCTGAAAAAATTGCCTAACAAATAATTGGAGCGCGATGGCTCAATTATTACGGCCTTGCACTTCAAACCGAGAGGTCCCAGGGTTCGATCTCCACCAGGGGTAGCCGCATTGTGTCCTTGGGCAAGGCACTTAATCCCGATTGCCCACGTGGGGGCACGGTGGCGTTGTGTACTAAGGCGTACTGCTCGTCGATGGTGCACATGTCTTCAACCAATGCTAACCCTGCATGCGTGGAGTTAGTACATTGGGGTCTCTGACAGGTACTCGCCGCTATTCGGTGGTTCTCTCCGGGTACTCCGACTTCCTCCACCCCGTAAAACTGTCCGACACAAGGTGACCCTGACTGTCGAAAGTGTCGTTAAACCCAAATAAATAAATAAATAAATACAAATAATAAGCGATGGGACGGGTGCGCGCACCTCCTCCTCCCCTCCCCACCACCCTTTACAGAAAACATTGTCATTTACACGATGAATGTGAATATTAAGGTTAACCTTTTACCAAAACTTGAGCCTGTTTTATGGTTACCCCAAAACTATGCTATTTATGCAAACAGATTATAAATTGTCGGATATTCAAAACATTTTTGGTAAAGGGTTAACCCTTTACCCAACGTAACGGCCAAAACCGGCCAGCGCTATTCTCAAAAATCACCAATTAATTTTCATTATTTTTTTCATTTTTTGTCTCAAAAACATAGGTTATGACCCCTCGTTGGAACGAGCTCATCGAGCTCGTTCCAACGAAGGGTCATAACCTATGTTTTTGAGACAAAAAATGAAAAAAATTAGTTATTCAAGAATTTTTTTTGCAAGTGTCGTCTGCTTTTCATGTTAGGTAAAGGGTTAAGATCATAACAAGTTTGTTTTTCTACAGAATCATTATTTATGAAAATCTCATATTCCAGGAATAGAAATCCTATGCGTCACAGATCATTGTGTACTGAACAATGTCATATTTCTATGTTGTATGCATAACCTTTGCACGAAACGCGCCACGAACATGACAAAAGTTGATTAAAACAGGAAGTGCTAAAATTTATATCAGGATCCAATGAAAGGTTTATTATCATTCGCGAGAAAACATATTAATTGGAAGCCACAGAAATTTATTTTAATTTTTTTTTATTAATCATTTTTTTCCTAACAATTCGTTGTTCTTCTCTTTTATATTTTAGCAAATTGGACTGTGATCACAGAACCGGATAGAGTATTTAAACCGGATCGCTAGTGGGTCACTTAGACGCTTTTCTACCCACAACACCGTGGAATGTCACCAGCCAGAGAAGAGACGAAACTGTATTGACCTTTCCGTCCGTTTTCGTGAATTCACAATATTTTATTTATGATATCTCGACAAACTGGTGTTCGTGTGTTGCGACCGAATGACGAGCTGATCGAAAAGAGACCACTTTTGTAGGGCATACGAGAGTAGTATAACACGTATGAATCGACCCCTATTACACGGAGCTTTGCCGATGCAACTAGTGTTAAATTTCCATAGGAACCGGAGCTTTGCCCGTGCAAAATTTCGGCACCATTCATCTAGATCCGGCATATGGTGTACGTACTGCATACAAAGTATACTATGGTATGTATAGTGATATATATACACCCAGGACTCTGGGTATATAGTATGGGTATGTGATGGAAAATTGATGGTAAATTTGAGATTTTTTTTGAAAGATTTTCCCCGCGAAACGGTTGACGCTGCTGTTGACGCTGTGACGTCATGCTGCGCAGGCGACGTCATAGAGACGTTGATCGCTGTTGTTGTCCAGTATACAATCTGACATTACATTATTTGGGTCAAGGAGTGTCGGACTTATCGTAACGGGGTGGGGGGGGGGGGGGGGATCTGGTAGTCGTGGTATAGATTCATGTTGGTATACTATTAGCCCTTGGTCCATTATCATATGTCTGCTACTACCAGATCCCCCCCCCCCCCCCCCCCCCTTTACGAGAAGTCCGACACCTTTACCATCAATTTACCATCACATACCCATACTAAATACGCAGAGCCCTAGGTGTATATATATCAATATACATACCATAGGATACTATATATTCAGTGCGCACACCATTTACCGGATCTAGATGAATGGTGCCGAAATTTTGCACTAGTTACACCGGCAAAGCTCTGGGTAATAGGGGTGGATTCATACATGCTATACTAGTTACGAGGTTTCAGAATTCGATTTGAGTCGCGCTGATTCGCGAATTTCGAATCGTCGAGATGTTCTCAAAATCCTACCAAGTGTTTCCTCGTGGACTCTTCTTCTGTCATTAGGTCTCCTGTTCAGGACAACTCCCACCCCAACCCTCCTGTACAGGCGACCCGATGGAAGAAGAAGAGTTCAAGGAGGTTCCGCTTTCGAAACTATTTTGATTCCGTTCTTCAACATTCCGCTGTTTTGGTTGACTGTCCCATACAAAGAGAGTAGCCACTGAATACAATAGGTTCGATCCCCCGCGAGGGGTAAATGCGTTGTGTCCTTGGGCAAGACCCTTAATCCCGATTGCCCACGTGAAGGCATTGTGGCGCTGTGTACTAAGGCGTTATGCACATCGATAGTGTACCTATCTTCAAATAATGCTAACCCTGTTTGTATGGAGTTAGGACGTTGGGGTATCCGGCAGTTTCTAGCCGTTTTCGTAAACAGCATTTAAGGATTTTCATTCAGGATTCAGAATATTTTTTTCAAGAAACCGGAAATAAGTTCTATGCAGTGCATTAAATGTTTTCTATAAAGGACACATCAATGGATAGTTTTTACACTGCCCAATTTTTGGAGAGACAAAATGCATGCATGAACTCCACAAATGCATTGGGGTCGTAAAATGCAATTTCAAGCATTTCTGAATGCTGCACTTAATGAGACCTGCGTGACCCTAGTGAACTGAACCCAAATTATTAACATGCTTGAGATATGAGTGTGACCAACACTCAAAATTGTGTCCCCTCCCCCCTTCTACCGCCAAATGTTTTGAGAATAAAAATGTATGTATGAACTTGACCCATATTTTGAACCTCCATCTAGTTTCGACTCATTTGGTGTTAGTCCCAGGTCCATATGTCATACCATGATTGTGATATGAGCATGACCCACTTTCCAAATGTTTGGCCACGCCCACTTTTTTTCGTGTAAAAATGCTTGTGTGAACTTTGGGAATGCGTTAGAAGGTCAAAATATGTAATTTCCAGAAATTCTGAAAAATGCACTCAGTGACCCTGGATGACCTCAGTGACCTTGACGCATATTTTGAACTTTCATCGAGTCTAGACTCATTTGCTGTTGGTCACAGGTTCATAAGTCATACCATGCTTGAGATATGAACATAACCCACTCCAAAATGTTTGGCCACGCCCACATTTTTTCGTGTAAAAATGCATGGATGAACTTCGGGAATGCATTAGGGGTTAAAAAATGTAATTTCCAGGAAATCTGACAAATGCACTCAGTGACATCTGGGTGACTTCAGTGACCTTCACCCATATTTTGAACCTCCATCGAGTGTCGACTCATTTGGTCCCAGGTCCATAGGTCATATCATGCCTGAGATATGGGCGTGGCCCACTTTCAAAGCACCTCTTCAGATACCCCTAATGCCTCAGGAATCTAAACAACACAGGTGGTCGAGAACTTGTGCCTGTATATCAGTATGCCAAAAATCAGTGAGATAGGACAATTCGTTTTCGAGTTATCATGTTGACAAGAAAGCGCATAGTAGACAGAAGACAAGAGAATATGAAGTAGAATAAAAAAATAAGAAAAAAAAAAGAAAAAAGTTTCACACAGATTAAATAAATATTCCAGATGCAGGCGAAGATTGCTTTTTGGCCATTCATTCCACATCCATCCGCCAGAAAACATTTTTTATGCAATCGAATTCCTACGGTCGTTTCACCCGAACACAACACGCGTGGTATACAGAGCTTCAGGCATGAAAAGTAACGTAAATTACGTCAAGGCTAACGTCATTCCCAAATGTATCGGAAAATGAAGTTTTTAAGGGATCGGTTTCGGCAGATTATATTGCAGTTTAAAGCTAAAATTCAGAAAGTTTGATGCTGATCACACAAGGGGAAGGATGTGGAATAAACATAGAACGCAACACGCATCTGGATAGAGACTTTTTTTATCGAACTCGTGGTGGGGTGTAAGGTCACACACAATTCGGGCTTTTCAGGTCCTCGTTTAGGATATATTTCCCCACACCTCCACAACTCGTTCGATAAATAGAGTCTCGATCCAGATGCGGGTTGCGTTCTATCTATTCATAAAATCGGTACTGTTAACCCTTTGGACCCTGATGGTATATTCCGTGATATTAGATGTCACGTGACTTTCCCGCGTTCTGATTGATTGAACAGAAACACCCTATTTTCCGATAGTTCGTCAGCGAACTCGCACAGACCAACTATCATTTTTGAAAAAAGAATAGTGCACGCGGTAATAGTGCACGGTTATAAATAGTAACATTCGAATTCGCTTAGAAAATTCCATTGAAGCGTAAATACTTTACAAGACATCTCGTCCCATATACATTATTACATTTAGTTTGGAGAAATAAAAATATGTGTGTCGAAAGTGGTGTTTGTAGTAGTGTTGAGGGCGGGGAGGGGGTTAATGGAATAATGGTATTGTGTTTCTTGGGGTTTTGGTTCTCTACCTCTCTATCCCAGAACTATGAGTGGCAAAATTAACTTGGTTTACCTGTTTAAACCCTGAACCATTTCCTTTTCTCATTGGCTGTGAATAAGAATATTATCTTGCATATATGACCGATGAAGAATCCCCCCCCCCCCCCCCCCCCCCCCCACACACACACACATCTAATATAATAAATATAGCATGACTTTTTGTTGACTATGCCAAAATAGTGGTCCTCGAGGAGAGAATAGTCCCTCCGCTACGCGTCGGGACTATCCTCTCCTCGAGGACCACTATTTTGGCATAGTCAACTCAAAGCCATGCTATATTTATTAAACAGTTCTGAGCCACCAGCTGGTAGAGTCTACATTCGTTACTTGGAAGAAGACTAATCAATATTTTCAACGTGCAGTCTTGGAGCGGCACATTGAAAATTTTGATTGGTCTACCACACAAATCCATTGAGAAACTATCTACTTTATGAATCCAGGTCGTATCACGATCCTGGGCCGGAAAGCGTCCTTTAACCCTTTACCCAACGCAGACGATATCAAAATTTATTATTTTAAATATCCTTTTTTTTTAAATTTTTCAAAAAATTTCAACAAAACCATATCATGTGACCCCTCGTTGGAACGAGCTCGACGAGCTCGTTCTAACGAGGGGTCACATGATATGGTTTTGTTGAATTTTTTTGAAAAATAATATTTTTTCAAATGCTGAATTTACATATTACGCGGGCGGATGCCGTCGATTCGTTGGGTAAAGGGTTAAGAAAATGAATTTCGCTCAATGTCAAGAAAAACATATTTGATTCAACGCAACGCTCATCTGGATCGGAACTATTTTATTGAACTAGTTGTGGGGACGAAGGGATATACACAGCGATGTTCTGAAAGGCCCGAGTTGTGTGGGAACTTACGCCTCCACGAGTTCGATAAAACGTGTCTCATTCTAGGTGCGAGTTTTGTTCAATGTTTATTGCGTATCCTTCCCCTCGTGTGGTCTGTATCAGACTTTTCTAATTTCAGCTTTAATACTGCATATAATTCACTAAAATTTATCCCCGAAAAGCCAATTTTCCGATAGTTTGGGGAATTACGTTAGCCCTAATGTAATTTATGTTACTTGGTGATTGAAGCGCTGTATTTCAAGTTTAAGCGTGGTATAAAAACTTAACAACTCGTGTACTCGGGTTATGGTATAGGAATCAATGTTGGCGTTTTCCTGTATTTAAAAGCAGGAAAAACTCCAACTCGGGTCGTTGCACCACCCCCACCCCCATTTTACCGTCGTTATGTTCAGTCTTATTATCGCAGGTTCACGTAACGTTTTCTCGAAAGATATTATCGAACGTCGCTGTTAACAAGGCCGAAAACGTGATTCAAATCTCTTGCTATTCACATAATAGTGATATTATATTTATCAAACACTCAACTAATGTGACGAGGGACGTGGAAACAGGGGTGTGGGACATGGAGCACGTACCAACGAAGCGCGGGGCATCACTATTTAAATACAGTCCCCTACAACTTTATTTCACTTTTGGGTTCCCGCCATTGCAATCTTTTCGAGAATTAGCAAGAAGGGGTTGGACAGGCTCTTTATTTAAAGATGCGACCGAAGATTTCATCGTATAATTTTTCACTTCTATGTTTGTTAAATATGAAGCAAAACACCATTGCAATCTTATCGGGAATGAGCAAGAAGGGGTTGCGCATGCTCTTTACTTAAAGATGCGTCCGAAGATGTCATCGTATAATGTTTGGGCTTCCCCAAACCCAGTTTGGGAAAGACTCTTGTTATTCTTCTTTTTCAAAATATTTCTTCATTATTTCTTTTTTTCACCATCATTTTTTTCTGTTGCACTTCTCAAAAACAAACAGTACGATTTCAACCAAATTTGGCATGCTTATGAAATGCCTTATCATCTAGTGAAATGAGGTATCGTCATGTCTGTGTAAACGCTTATTTTCAAAATATTCTGCCAAAACCTTCAAAATATAACCATTTTTCAACATAGCTCAAAAACAAGCTGTACGATTTCAACCAAAATTGGCAAACTTATGTATTGTCACAGAATCTATGAAATGAGGTATCGTCATATTCGTCAAAACGCTTATTTTCAAAATTTTCTTCCAAATCCCAAAATTTCACCATTTTCCAAGTCTCAAAATCGTTTACACTTATCTAGCTCAAATTTTCCAAATATTTAGAACATAATATGATACACCAAAATCACCAAACAAATATTTCAAAATTAACCTCTACCGGCCAAAAATGATATGAATATAGAATTTGTGTCTTCAAAATTGACCAACTTCAAGGGCAAATTTCTCTAATTGCAAGGTTGTTGTAACAATTCTTTTCTGGTATGGATAGATGCAACAGTGATTGCAGAAGAAAGTTACTGTTTATTTTTTAATCTTAGATTTAACCCTCAAGCACAACAAGGATGAGAATAACAGTACCGTTTGAAAATGCCAAAGTTGAACAACTTTAAATTCCATGTCCCTATTCACAACTGACTACCGAGCATATTTGCTGTGGTAAGTTTGGCTGTAAAGTTTCTGGTTGCATAAATATAGGTACCGTCCAAAAAACCTCCCATTTTTCAGAATTTAAGTTTAAGTGACAATTTACTCCATTTCTAATTGATTGGGCGCTGAGTGTTTTCTATGGCTGCATGCAGCAGTCACAGTATGACAAATTTTGTTTTATATGTTATTATTAAAAGTTTAACCCTTTGCAGTTTTGAAACTTCCCATAAACTCGACCGAATGGAAGAGCAGTTAAATAAAATTGAAAGTATGGAAGCCCGTATGTGTAAAATAGAAGAGAAGTTACTGAAATTAGATAACATTAATTCTATTGAGGCTCAGATGCACAAAACCGAAACTGTAATTAGTGATTTCAAAAATCAAAACGATAAACTGAATGATATGGTTCTTGATTTACAATGTAGGTCGATGAGGGACAATTTACTATTCCATGGTTTACATGAATCCGATGGCGAAAACTGTGAGAAACTTCTGCATGATTTCTTTAAGACGGAACTGGAATTGGAAAGAGCTGAAGACATAGGTTTCGAAAGGGTACATAGGATCGGGAAAAGGAAGAGTGGACATATTCGCCCAATCGTAGCAAAATTTTCATTCTACAAAGATCGGGAGTTCATCCGTAAAGTTAGTTATAGACTAAAAGGAAAGCCTTTTTACATAAATGAACAATACTCAGAAGAAATAGAGAGAAGGAGAAAAACTCTTTACCCCGTACTTCGTAAAGCAAAGCAAAGTGGAAAGAGGGCCGCTCTTGTTAAAGATAAACTCTATATTGATGGCCAACTATTTGAACCTACACCCATCCCCATGGATGAGCCTGATACGTCAGGTATTCCTGACGTGTCCAATGGTGACCAAAATAATAGTTCCACCTCAGTACCAAATGCAAAACGACACAAGGCTAGTTCGACTCCCAAGAGATAGGGAGTTGCCGGTGACCAAACTATAAACTGTGTTGCGACGCATGATGATGCTGCCGCAATAAAAGTATTGTTTCTTAATGTATGTGGTCTGCTTAGCAAGCTTAAGAGCCCAGAGTTTATGGAATTTATAAGTGGTTACGATATTATCGGTCTGTGTGAAACCAAGACAGATGACGCTGATAAAATAGTCATTCCTGGCTTTAAGGCGGTAATAAAAAATCGCCAATCTCTTGCCCGAAGAAAATCAGGGGGGATAATTCTACTCTATCGTGTATCACTCGATAGTCATATATCCATTTTACCTTCCGACTCCAAATCAGTCGTGTGGTGTAAATTATCTAAAAATTTCACTGGAGTGAATGACGATATGATATTGGGTGTCGTCTACATTCCCCCTGAAAACAGTATTTATTCCTCCACTGAAATGTTCTATGAATTAGAGCAAGAAATATTAGAAAAATTCAATAATAATAGTAATGTAGCCCTAGTTGGAGACTTTAACGCCAGGACTGCCAACGCTAAAGACTTCTGGTACATTAACACTAACGACGCTGATGTACAAACGACCGACTTGGCGATTCCAAATACGAACGACGTAAATCTTCTCAATGACCTTGACATACCAATGGACCGACACTCTAGTGACACTGTGATTAATAACTACGGACGGAGACTAATTGACTTGTGCAAGGCATGTAATCTGCATATCGCAAACGGTAGAATGGGGTCTGACAAAGGCATTGGGAAACCCACATGTAAACAGCGGAGCGTTATTGACTATCTGATTTTATCTGCTAATTTTATGTCACTTGTTCGAACATTTGATGTTTTAGATTACTGTGATATGTACTCCGATGTTCACTGCCCTCTGGAATTTTCAATAAAAATAAACAAGGTGTGCACTGACTCTATTAATGTGAGTGGCACCGGTAACCCGATTCATTCTGAAAACATTCCCATTCTGTGGAAACACGATAAAGCAGACATGTTTATAGATTCCATCGACAATTCGGTGATTGAAGACATTATAACAAGAGTAAACTTGATCAGGGACAACCCCTCTTGTTTTACATCTGATATGGCAAACACCATAACTCAAAACATAAGTGATATTTTTGTAAAGGCTGCCCTTCATTGTTTTGGAACTAAAAGATGCCCGAAATATCAGAAACGTAAGCAGCGGCCATGGTTTAATAGGCAATGTCTTTTAGCCAGACGCGCCTACAACCGAACTAGAAAACAACATTACATAGTTAAAAGTGTAATATCCAAAAATGTACTGACGGAAAAAAGTAAGGAGTATAAGAAAACCCTATTTAGAGCCGAAAAACAGTACAAGTTGCAAATGTCCAAAAAGCTTTCACAGTCGCGCACAAAAAACCCACGTGAATACTGGAAAATACTAAAAACAACCAATGACGACATTAAACCCAAAGTAGGTGTATCTGACATGTTCACATTTTTAAGGGACATGAATAGGTCTGATGAGACTGACTCTGATGACCATAACCTAGTTGAAATAAATAGCTCCAATAATGAATTTATCAATCAACCAATATCACAGGATGAGATAATAGACGCTATAAAATCCCTTAAAGTCAATAAAGCCTGTGGTGCTGATCACATTAAAAATGAACATATTAAATACTCAGTAAATGTTATGCTACCTGTATACCTAGTATTATTCAATTTGGTTCTTGACACTGGTGTAATCCCGCAAATTTGGTTACTTGGTATAGTAAAACCCATCTATAAAAATAAAGGTGATCCAAAATCCCCACAAAATTACAGGCCAATAACACTTCTTAGCTGCCTTGGAAAATTATTTACAAAAATATTAAATACGCGTTTAACGACATACATAGAACAAGCTAACATTTTGAAACAAAATCAAAGTGGCTTTAGGCATGGTTATTCAACTATTGATAACGCACTTGTATTACACTTTTTATCAACGTCGATGAAAATACTTAAGAAAAAATTATTCTGTACTTTCATCGACTTCCAGCAGGCCTTTGACACCGTGTGGCATGTAGGCCTTTGGCAAAAAGTTTTAAGGTCGGGAATAGACGGAAAATGTTTTAATGTAATCCGTAATATGTACCGGGGGGTTAAATCACTGGTCAGAATAGGTGAGATTGATTCGGAAACGTACCATTGTATGCTTGGCGTCCGCCAAGGGGAAAATTTATCACCTTTGCTTTTCTCTCTCTATCTAAATGACCTAGAAGATTTTCTTGTTGAACATAATGTACTAGGATTGACCTCGGTGGAAGAACATATAGCCCGTGAATTATATGTGTTTATTAAATTGTTTATACTCCTTTATGCTGATTATACTATGCTTTTAGCAGAATCTTCAAAAAATATGCAAATAGCCCTTGATAAGTTCACCCTCTTTTGTAGAAAATGGAAATTAATTGTCAATACTCAAAGACAAAACTTTTAATATTTGGTAGCGGAAGACAATGTAATACAAAATTTTACATTGATGGCAATGAAATTGAAAGAGTTTCGAATTTTAGTTATTTGGGTATTACTTTCTCTAGATCCGGTTCATTTTATAATGCCAGACGTAATCAGGTTGCTCGTGCAACCAGAGCAATGTATTCTGTAATACATAAATCGCGTAATTTTTCTCTCTCCATAGCCTGCCAAATAAACCTCTTTGATAAAGTAATAGAACCTGTCTTATTATATGGATGTGAAGTGTGGGGTTTCGAATGTCTCAAACTAATAGACCGATTCCACTTGAAATTTCTAAAATTCATATTGAAATTAAAACCTAAAACAGCTACGCATTTTGTATACGGGGAACTAGGCCGCTACCCTACATCATTAACGGTAAAATGTCGAATGATAACGTTTTGGGCAAATCTAATAAATAGTAATCCTAATAAATTAAGTCATATTATGTATAATTACTTATTAAGTTTATATAATACTAATCAATATCGTAACCCCTGGTTAGAATCCATCCATAATATACTCAACTCGTGTGGCCTGACTTACATTTGGAATAATCAGGCATGCCTCTCTGCTCCATTCTTAAAAGAAACAGTAAAACGAACTCTTCAGGACCAGTTTCAGCAAATGTGGTCGTCTGAAATTTTTGAGTCCTCAATATACGATAATTATATTCAAATTAAAGAAAATATTGGCTTTGAACATTATTTAAACAAATTGCCTCCGAAGTTTTATTTTAAACTTGTAAAGTTTCGGACTTCTAACCACCGCCTCCCAGTCGAGTCCGGTAGGTGGAACAATGTCCCTAGGGACGAACGTTTTTGTCCACTGTGTGACTCTCGTTCCATCGGCAACGAATACCACTATGTTATGGTTTGTAATTTTTTCCAAAATGATAGAAAGCTCCTTTTGCCGCCATATACACATAGTAATCCAACCTTAATAAAATACAAAAGTTTGTTTCAGACTACAAACAATATTGTATTACTTAAGTTATCTAAATTCATAGATGTAGTTTTTTCTAAAGTTTGTTCACCGTAAATCAACCCATCCCTGAATATATGTGGTGATAGACGGACAGATAGACCGACAGACAGATAGACAGACAGACAAGTAGACAGGTAGATAGACAGAGACAGAGACGGACGGACGGATGTACAGACAGACAGACATCAAAATAGACTTGCGTTAAATGTGAGTGGGTGTATATTGAAAGCCAGCCGCAATGGATTATTTAAATTAATTGAGTGGAATATGCTTTCACTGATTTTGATGGTATTGTAATCAGCTGCGAGGCATTTGATAGTAATTAATTACATCGATATAATTGTACATGTTATATAGTACAAAATTGTGACGGATACACACTAGCCGCTCATGTACGTTTTTATGTTAAAGCTGTAAGATATTTTACTACCGACACAGTCTCGTCGATATATAACTGTGGAACCCTTATAGTTCCCCTTGCCATCTCGCCATATTTTCGGGCAAGAGGGACATATTTATTTATAGGGGGCTCACACACTTATATGCATGATTACTCAGGCGGTTGGTAGACGTTAAGCATTCCTTGTAAAATATAAACACTGTGATCTTCACTGTTCCTGAATGCTAAATCTCCCCGTCCTCTGGATGTCTATGGGCATTTTCCAGTGGACCGGGGGCCTTTGCCATTCATGGACAGTGAACATCCGGGCAATTTTAGTTCATTCTTACAAGCTTTTAAGCGTAGTGAAAAAGCGCCCAGCAATGGCTTCTTAAATCCAGCCAGTTGATGATCGTTCCCTGCTAACTATTTTATAAATCGACGATCCTGTGTTCAGTAGCGGACCTAGAAGGTCGACAAAGTTAGTATATTCCATTAGCCACAACTTTATATTTACCGCCCATATACTTTACTACAGGATAAGGTGAATTAGGTATGGCCATTGTCGTGCCGCCACATACCTTTCCCTCATATTACTGCTTATTCACTCCTTTAAGAAATAGCACAATTATATTAGGATCTGTTGGGTTGGGAACCGACCTATGCCTTCTGGACTATGTGGACATGTGTTCATGCCCACCTGGTCCAGAGGACTTAGTTCGATCCTCAGCCGAGCAGATCTAGCAATATCATATACGTAAACTACCTTCCACTACCTACATATATTATTTGTTAACATACCTTGTATATATGTACCTCTCATATCATATTAATGATTTAGAGTGAATAAAAATCCTGAATCCTGAATCCATAAAGGTACTATCGGAATAATTGTTCTTTTCGCGAACTTTTACATGCGATTTCTCAGCACTGGAGCCATATTTTCTCAAAACGTTTTCCATAGAACAATTTTGCTGTTATATGTTTCATTCAAAGTTTTATCCCTCACCCAGTTGTCAGGCCTTGAATAGGAGTACCCTCAACTTGTACATGTTCATTCAAATACCAAGATTCAAAATTCCTCCATGTCTCTTATCAGACACTCAGTCTGTGATTGATGTCCATGCACTTTGAGCATAATATGATGCACCAACATCACCACACAATTTTTTCAAAATTAATCCCTATTGGCCAAAACTGATATGCATTTCAAAATTGACTAACTTAATTTGCAAATTAGTCTAATTGCAAGGTTGTTGTAACTATTACTTTGGCATGGATAGATGCAATAATGACTGCAGAAGAAAGTTACTGTTTACTTTTTAACCTCAGATTTAACCCTCAAGCACAATGAGGGCAAGAATAAGAGTACCATTTAAAAATACCAAAAATTAGTCAACTTTGGTTGCTCTTTTCTGTCACTTTGGAAAGGGTTAATTTCAAACACTTTGCTTTGCTCTATGTAGATATGCTTAATGAACATATCCGATTTTTGTAAGTTATGCTCTGGGACTTAACCCAACATGTACATTCGCCACTTAAAGAATAGTACCATCCGAAAAAAAAATTGATTTTTAATGAATTTTTAAAATTTCTGTACTCATTTGTCCAAAAACAAAAATGGAAGAGCTCATTGTGCTTTCCATAACTGCATTAAAATCATTGGGGAATAAATTTTGTGTAAAATGTTTTGGTGTCCCGCTTTTTCCAGAACCAGTTTTGGCCATACAAATATGAGTACCGTTACACAAAATTCATTTTCCAATTAATTTCGTACTTTTCTGTACTCAGTTTCCATGGGTAGGATTGGTATACTTTTTAATCTCACATTTAACCATCAAGCACAATGAGGTCGAGAATAAGACTACCATTTTGAAATACCAAAATTAGCCAACTTTGGTTGCTCTTTACTATCGTTTTGGAAGGGGTTAATTTGAAACACTTTGCTTTGCTGTTTGCAGAGATGCTTAATCAACAGATCCGCTGTTTTACGATATGCTCTGGGGCTTAACCCAACATGTGCTTTGGCCACTTAAAAATAGCACTGTCCGCAAAAAAATGATTTTTGTTGAATTTTGCGAATGTCTGTACTCACTTGTCCTGAAACAAAAAGGAAAGAGCTCATTGTGCTTTCCATAACTGCATTAAAAAATCAATGGGGAACAAACTTTGTGTTATATATTTTGCTGTCTGATTTTAGCCTTAAGAACCCCCACGGGTGCCTGAGAAGTGAAGGACTGCATGTCGACTGAAGTAGATTTGCTTTCCAAGTGAGGATGACCTCGGTGGATGACCTCGGAGGTGAGGTATGTATCGGGAATGTTGGACTGCTTAGTTACATTCTGTCTATCAATGCACCATGCCATTCCTGGACACGTACCTTCCAATAAACTCAATATACACAGACCCTTCTGGTACTAGCTTCATGAGTCCACTCTTTCCTTACTAAGGCTTGCATATTCACCTGCTGAAACCTGTATATATTGCTTCGTGTATGTGATTCAGCTGCCATAAGATAAGCAGGCACCGGTGGGGGAATTATGAAACAGTTTTTGACTGAATACTTGGAGATTAGGAGAGAGCGTGGGGAAGAAATATCCCGGCGCGGCACTGAGTGACATGTCACGTGACCCAGTGGCGCCATGTTGGGTCGTCATGGTAACCCGCGTGAGCGGTCATCTTGCGACGCCATCCCCATAGTGATACGTGGTGTTAGTGCGCATGTGCAGCGCGTATTGTTAAGGTGATACGCTTTTCCGTCGTCCATTTTGTACACTGGAGGCCGAAAACTTGGTTTCTACAGTAGCACGTGGTTGCTATGTTATCTAAAAGCCTAGAATAGGACAGGGGTATGTTCGGAGGGTATATTAAAAGAGTAATTTCCTGATTCGTAGATTTACCACAAACAACCCGACAAGTTGTACTATTTCGGTTTCCTGCAGAATCCTCTGCTTCTATCTATGCAGCAGGGAGCGCGGCGGCTTAGTAGGTCAAGGTACAGGCTGCAAGCCGAGAGGTCCTCGGTTCGAATCCCACCTGCGGCAACCGCGTTGTGTCCTTAGGCAAGACACTTCATCACCATTGCCTGCGTGGGGGCACGATGACGCCGTGTACTAAGGCGTAATGCACGTCAATGGTACGCATGTCTTCAACCAATCTCACCCTGTCTGTGCTGCAGTGCGGAGTTACGATGTTGGGGAGCTGGCAGCTGCTCGTCGTTGCTCGGTGGTTCTCTCCGGGTACTCCGGCGTCCTCCACCCGTAAAACTGTCACGGTCATGATTAGCCATTGTGCATAAATATGTGACCTTAAACATCAATAAATAAATAAATCTATACAGCAGTTTTAGTCCACCCGACCATGTTCGATTGTCCTGGAGTACATTCCAGTAGAAGAGCCTATTAGTCGGAATAGCTTTGCTTATTGTTACTATATTTAGTTTTTCTGGTCTGTTTTGTTTAGTTTTGACCCTATTCCCAGTACCCCTTTTTCTCAAATGAGGCCTATGAGAAAATCCCTCAATGAGGTCCAATCTACTATCCTTCTTAGCCTTCTTAGCCTCATTTTGGTTTCGGCCATGAGGGTCAAGACGAAATCCCTCAATGAGGTCTAATTTGTCCCATGGAATCCCTTTTTGGAAAATGTCTGGCCTTTGGCACCCTTTTTTCTGAAATAAGGCCATGAGGGCCACAAGAAAATCTCTCAGTGAGGTCTAATCTACTATTACTCTTAGCCTCATTTCGGCTGAGGCCATGAGGGCTGTGAAAAAATCCCTCACTGAGGTCTAATTTACTATCCCTCTTAGCCTCATCTCAGTATTTAACAGCCATGTCCCATGAAATCCCTTTTTTCGGAAAATGTCAGGCCTTCGGCACCCTTTTTTCTGAAATGAGGCCACGAGGGCCATGAGAACATCTCTCAATGAGGTCTAACCTACTATCCCTCTTGGCCTTATTTCGGCTGAGGCCACAAGGGCCATGAAAAATCCATCAATGAGGTCTAATTTACTATCCTATCCCTCTTAGCCTCATTTCGACTGAAACAATGAGGGGCATGAAAAATCCCTCAATGAGGTCTAATTTACTATCCCCGTATCGCTATGGGGATGGCGTCACAAGATGGCCGCCCACGCGGATTACCATGACAAACCAACATGGCACCACTGGGTCACGTGATATGACGTCACTTCCGAGGTCATCCACCGAGGTCATCCAACTGGAGGGTGAAAAGCCCGAGACATACTACTACTGACCTGGTAACTAACGCCACTGGGGTGCAATCCCTCGGTAGGTGGGCAAAATAAGCATAAACGATTGGCAAAACTTGACTTTATACTTTGTTGTGTCATGATATAGCTTAGATGCTGACAGGGACGTGAGACACTAATAAATAACACTTTAGAATACTGGACTGGAACCTAGAATACGAGTACTGTTCAAATATACCTATTTTGGTAACTTGTTTCTATCAGTTTGGAAAGGATAAACTTGAAACACTTTGCTTCCATGTGTGTACAGTAGCCTATGTATAGACAACCAAGAATAATACAAACATGACATGCCAAAAGCCAATATATATTTCGACGCAACAGGATCACATACACGTGGCGTGTATGCTGCAGAATATAAACAGGTTTCAGCAGGTGAATATGCAAGTCTTAGAGGGGAAAAGTGGACCCATGAAGCTAGTACCAGAAGGGTCTGTGTATCTTGAATTTACTGGAAAGTACGGGTCCAGGAATGGAATGGTACATTGATAGACATAATGTAACTCAGCAGCCCAACATTCCCTGATGCATACCTACACGTATGGTGGTGAAGTCAGCCCTGTATGGGGTCTGAAAGAAAGCCTGCATATCCACACGTAAGTCAGTCCTGGGTGGGGGACTGAAAGAAAGCTCTAAACCTTGAATGGGGAGACTGGAAGAAAATACAGTGCGGGAATGGCTAGTCCTCCTCGTTCTCCTGTTCTGCAAAGTAGGTGGCTAAGATACCCAATGCAAAGTACGCCTCCGAACGTGGACTGCTGGACACCTGCATAAAGAGAAAGGGGGGTTAAGGAGAATGAAATAGAAGGAAAAACTGGTACCATACGAGTCTCCATTTTCGGGTATAGACTTGATGGTGGTGTGTCGGGTGATGGTGGGGTGAAAATGTAAACTATATGACAAACAAGGTAAGACTAAAGGCACGGGGATAAATTACTGTGATGGAATAAAACAAAGGGGGTCTCGTGTGACTCAGTTAGCTAGTTTTGTTGATTGTGGGAATGTTAGAGTTTGGTCAAGATGAAGGTAAAGTCGATTGTTAAAGAGTGAAAAAAGAAAGGTGACCGGTCCTGAATATTTTTTTTGAAAAGACTTTAGTATGAATTGTCATGATGACCAGAGGCTGATATCTGGATGTTATTATTTCAAATGATGGGCTGCGCGAAGTGACCCCACAGCGCACCTTTTCACATTAAAATTTGGGAACGCCCATAATTTGTCCAACAAATTACAATTCTCTGGTTAGTCTGTGTGAAACACACAGACTATTATTTTTGTATGGTTTCTTTTTTTTATTCTTCTTCACCTACTACTTATTATTCTCCTATCTTCTGTCTCCTATGCGCTTCCTTGTCTGCACGATAACTCAAAAACGAATTGTTCTATATCGCTGATGTTTGGCATACTGATAGACAGTCACATGTTCTCCGCCACCTATGTTTTTCAGATTCTTGGGGCATTGTGGTGTCTGTAGGGGGGGGGGGTGTTTTTAAAGTGGGTCACGCCCATATCTCAGACTATGATCTACGGACCTGGGACCAACACCAAATGAGTCGACTCTCGATGGAAGTTCAAAATATGGGTCATGGTCACTGAGGTCACCCATGGGTCAATAAGTGCATCTTCCAGAATTGCTGGAAATCACATTTTATGATCCCCTAATGCTTTCCCAATACATGCATTTTTACACAAAAAGTGGCCGTGGCTAAAATTTTGAAAAGTGGGTCACGCTCATATCTCAAGCAAGGTATGATGTATGGACCTGAGACCAACACCAAATGAGTCGATCGACACTTGATGGAGATTCAAAATATGGGTCAAGGTCACTGAGGTCACCCAGGGGTCATTGAGTGGTTTTTTTCAGAATTGCTGGAAATCACATTTTTTGACTCCCTAATGCATTCCGGAACTTCATACATGCATTTTTACACGAAAATAAGTTGGCGTGGCCAAAACTTTTAAAAGTGGGTCACGCTCATATCTCAAGCATGGTATGATGCATGGACCTGGAACCAACAACAAATGAGTCGACACTCGATGGAGGTTCAACATATGTGTCAAGGTCACTGTTTACAAAAACCTATTTATGACTTCTTTAAAGATATTTTAGTCTGGAAAATAAGTCTCCAAAAATTAATTTTCTATAAAATTTAGTTCTAATACCTTCACCATCTTAACGAAGACTCGAATTTATTGGTTGCTGTAAATTCTGTTTCTCTAGTTTGGAAGTATTTCAGCAAAACGTCTTTTTCAGTGATTTTGTTTTAGTAGGGTATATCAGGGGATCCCAGCGCACTTCCATCATGCTGTGCTGGAAAGTTAGGTTCGCTGGAAAATTGAGTTATTTTTAGAAAAACTTCAACGGACGTTCGAGAGGATGAATCTCGTTTTCCAATGAGTTTATCAGCGGGGAGACGATAGCTTTAAGGTTAACATGCTCGTCATGGACGTCAAATTATGAAAAGAGAGAGTTAATTCATTATAGATAGATTTTAAATCTCGACCGGAAAGCTCATTAAAGTGCTTTTCATGAGGTAGTACTCGTTTTTTTCTGGGTTTTTTTGTCATTAAAGAAAAAAAAATATATATATAAATAAGAACTTTAACAATTCGCAAAAAAAACCTAAAAAATATTATATATATATTAAATAAGAAGTTTAACAGACACAAAAAATGCCAAAAATAAAGAAAAGTTATATTTGTCTACCGTACCCGAGTTGAAAAATTATTGTGGAAATCTAGGAATTAAATATTACAATCATCACAGAACCAAAAGACAACTGATCGAAGCAGTGCACAAGGAGACCTGTGATCTAACACTGGTTAAATTACAAACCAAAGTGCGTCAGTCGTTGGAATTGAAAGGTGTTAAATACATGAAAAAAGACGAATGAATCGGCCATTTGCTCGATGGAAAGGGAATGGACGAAAGATCTACGGCAATGACAAAAACAACTCGAATCACGAAAAAAATGAGAAGACAGCAACAGAAACTCGAATCGTGAAAAAAATGAGAAGACAGCGATGACAAAACAACAATGGTAATAAACGACTGTGGAGGAAATTAAGAAGAAGGCAGCCGTTAAACGAAAAGTGGTGGAGTGGCAGAAGGTTTCGAAAGAGAATAGTAAAAAAAATGAAAAGCGACGCAGTTCGAGATGACAATTCGTTAGAAAAAAAACGATGGATGCAATCGTGAGAGTACTGAATGAAAAAAGGATTCGACGTGATAAAGGGAATCATAATCAAAGCGTTGGATCATCGTTGATTCCGATAGAACGAGATGTCACTATCAAAGGATTTTTTAAAACTTTCAACGTGATTCCCGGTCTCGGAAAACTCGATCTCGAATCGTCCATGGAACGGGTGAAGGGTGGAGTGTTGGACGTATTTCGAAAACATCTAGTTGTCGTGGGTCTAAAAATAAAAATGATCTTGCATTGTCTGATGAAAAAGGTCAACGCGAACACGGGTGAAAGCGTGGTGCAAGATGCCTATTTCCAGTCTAAAATCGAGACTGTATTTAGAGACGACGAATTAGTCGACGTTTACGAAGGGATGAAAGACAAAATGATAGAATATATGGCTATTTATCAAAACAAGGGAAGTGGTTGGACGTTCGAGAAGGTATTGAATCTCGAGATTCACAAGGACAGACACGACCCTTTGAAGCGTCTTCATATCTAATAAAAATGCCGTGATCAACGTGAAAAATGAAGATGGTAGCAAGTGTTTCAAATGGGCGATCACATCGGACTTGTATCCCGTAGAAAAGGATGCTCAGACAGTTTCCAAGTATGCGGAGACTTGTAAAAATCTCGATTGGACGGGAGTGCCTTTCCCGGCGTGATTGAAAGACATCGAACATTTTCGAAAAGCTAAATCCCACTGTGGCCGTGAACGTCTTGGGATACGACGATAAAAAGCGAATAGTCTATCCTCTCAGACTGATTTCGCACAAAGAGAGAGAAAAGATGGTTAGTTTGTTATTAAATTCCGAGAGTGACAATTCACATTATTGCTGGATTAAAAATATGAGTAAATTGCCGTTGAAGCAGAATAGTAAACATAAGTACAAGAGATTTTTCTGTTTCAACTGCATGAATTCCCTCGTCAAGAATCATTGACGCACCATTAGAAATATTGCAATGAAAAGCAAGGCGATGCTGTCAGAATGCCTAAATCTAACACTTGCGTGGACTTTCGTCATCACAATAGAAGATTAGAACCGCCATTCGTCGTCTTTGCCGATTTCAAATGTTTCACCACAAAAATGAATTCTTGCCAAC
Organism: Pictodentalium vernedei; assembly: GCA_031216915.1. NCBI lineage: Eukaryota > Metazoa > Mollusca > Scaphopoda > Dentaliida > Dentaliidae > Pictodentalium > Pictodentalium vernedei. The sequence goes on along the minus strand of CM062292.1, from coordinate 106,445,865 downwards.
ACGACGAGCATAGGAGTTATGCCGAAAAATATCAGAAGCACGTACCTTCGGGCTATTGTTGTAAAATGAAATGTTCTTTCGACAATCGAGAATCGTTGGGTAAATTCATCTATACCAAACGTTTGGAATGCGATGACGTGGCTCAAAGATTCGTGGAAGAGTTAGAATCGAAAATTCAAAAATTATATGACAAATTTAAAAAATCCAAATACATGATTATCACGCCAGAGCAACAGCAAGAATACAACGAAACCGCCAAATGTCACATCTGTAGACAATTATTCGATAATCAGTCTGAAAATAATAAAAAAAAGTTAGAGATCGTGATCACTACATGGGTCTGTTTCGCGACGCGGCTCACAACGAATGTAATTTAAGATTTCGAGATGCTCAATTCTATCCGGTGATATTTCACAATCTCTCGGGCTACGACAGTCACCTGTTCATGAAAAATGTGGATATCACCGAGGGGGAGGGATGAAAAATACATTTCATTCACTAAATGGAAGGTCATCGATAAAAAGAGAGTCATCGATGGTCTGACTGAGAAAATGATTCCCATCCGTAGAGAGATGCATTTCATCGCAAGTTATAAATTCAGGTCGGCCAGTCTGGAAAAATTAGTCGACAGTTTGGATAGGGAGAAATTTAAAATCACGAGTAAACATTTTGATCATCGACGACAATTGGTGGATGACATGTTGAGGAAAGGTCTCTACCCTTACGATTACATGAGTGATCTCGAGAAATTCGACAACGTCGTTCTACCTCCTAAAGAAGATTTTTATTCGAAATTATATTGGTCCCAACTTTCCGACGACGATTACGAACACGCGCAAAAAGTGTGCAGATTATTCGACATGAAATCCATGAGAGATTATCATGACCTCTATCTGAAAACCGACGTGCTTCTCTTGGCTGGCGTGTGCGAAAATTTTCGACAAGTGTGTTGTCGATATTACGAACTAGATCCGGCTTGGTATTTCATGGCACCCGAACTTGCATGGGATGCTCTTTTGAAGACGACCGAAGTCTGATTGGAATTATTATTGGGCGTTGACATGTTGCTTATGTTCGAAAAGGCTGTGAGGGGTGGCGTCTCTATGATTTCCACCAGATATGCTAAAGCTAATAATTCTCACATGGGAAAAGACTTCGATTCGGAAAAAAAACGAGTAAATACATACAGTATTGGGATGTTAATAATTTGTATGGCTGAGCCATGAGTCACCCTTTACCGATCGGAAATTTCAAATGGGTCGAAACATTGGAGGAAAAACAAAAACGGAGACACTATCCTTGTATGCTAGAAGTCGATTTGGTCTATCTGGAAATGTTACACGATCTACACAACGATTATCCACTGGCTCCTGAGCGAATGGAAGTGAACGGATCGAAAAATTCATTAACCACTTTAAATCGCAAATGCAAGTACGTGGTCTATTGCAAAAATCTGAAATGTTTCATCGACCACAGGATGGGATTAATCAATGTGCATCGAATCATTCGATTCGATGAGGAGCCTTGGATGAAAAAACACATCGATCTCAATACGAATTTAAGAATGAAGGCTGAGAGTGACTTCGAAAAAGATTTCTTCAAACTCATGAACAATTGCGAATACAGAAAATCTATGGAAAACATTAGGAATAGAACCAATGTTCATCTCGTCACGTCCGAAGAGAGGCCTAGAAAAGTAATCTCGAAACCCAATTATCAACATAGAATCATATTCGACGAAAATCTAGTGGCTGTACACATGCAAAAGACGCATCTGAAGTTCAACGAACCCTGTTATCTCAGAGTGGTCATCTTTGACATCAGCAAGCAGTTGATGTATGAGTTTCACTATGATTACGTCAAAGCGAAATTCGGTTTGAAAGCCAAACTATTGTTCACCGACATGGACAGTCTGGCTTACAAGATAGAGAAGAGATGTCTACGAGGACATAGCACCAGACGAGAACAAATGGTTTGACACAAGTAATTACCCCGTCGATCATCCATCTAAGATTCCAACGGGCGTCAATAAAAAGGTGTTGGGTAAATTCAAAGATGAGAGCGGTGTAAGACAGATCACCGAATTCGTGGGTTTGAGCCCAAAATCGTACGGTTATCTCCTCGACGGCGAAGAGATCAAGAGATGTAAAGGTGTTCAAGCATGTGTGATGAATAAAAGCATCACTTTTGATAAGTATAAAGAGTGTCTTTTCGAAGGTTCAACGGTGTATAAAAAGATGACTGGGATGCGAAGTGAAAAGCATGAGATGTATACCAAAGAAATCAATAAGATTGCGCTGACGACCGACGATGATACGAGAATTATATGTGGGGATAAAATACACACTTTCGCACTCAGACATTATTTTTACACGATAATTCAACAACAAAACCGAGAGAATAAATGTAGTATGACTGAAGACATCGAAAAGTAAGTTTAAAAAAAACTTGTGAGTTATAAATTAAAGAAAAAGAATAAAAAAACTAAAAAAAACATATCTATGAATAAGAAGAAATAAAACACATATCCATAGAAGGCGTCGACTTGCCCAACGAACCCCTATCCAACATTGATCTGTCGAAGGTGGCAAAAGATTTAAAAATAAAACATTTTCGAGGTGTGTTTTCTGGAGATGCCTTACTGAGGAAAAAAGACGATTTGGAATGTGGAATTAAATCTGGACAATATCGGAGGTGAGGGTACGCATTGGGTCGCATGTTTTTTGAATCGGAATAAAAATTATTATTTCGATAGCTATGGAATCTCACTGCCGATAGAAATAAGGAACTATTTAACATCAGTTATTTGCAATACCGAATGAGTGCAGGTGCCAGATCACGTGTTTGGTGGTCACCTGTGTCTCTACGTTCTCAAGAGATGGTCAGAAGGAGATCACTTTCAGGATATTCTCAACGATTTACATTAAAGGAGGAGAAAGAAAAAAATTGATAATGATAGATATATAAATAATTTCCGGCAGATGATGAGAGATAATTACGTGAATAAAGACATGACGGACGATCTCGACTTGAAATCTAGACGAGTGGTGAATGTAGCGGATCCTAGAAATTCGATTGACATCACCTCTAAAAGATATGCAGATGATGATCACGCGAGATTCAGTAAACATCTGAGAGATCACTATGTTCTTAAAGTGATGCAATCCGAATTGAATGTGAATTCTAACAAGATAATTAATGTGCCCATTCCTACTAATCCTAATGATGCGGCAACCACACAATGCATAGCCTCATAACTGAGAAAGAATAACGTTGTCGAGCTAGAAATGAAATCAGATCTGGATGCAGGCAGGATTCAACAAGATATTGAATTATGTCCCAGATCAATGATGCGGACAAAGACTCAACAGCGATCAACAAAGGCTACGTGGATTCTGCCCTACAGAATTCTCAATACTATCTGAAACTCAAGTCGACGAATTGTATCTAAGCAGAAAATCTGGAGGAACCATGAAGGCCGGCTGGATACAATCCATTCGGTCTCAACGACGAACTGGAATTCGCTCCCAGTGTGGGTAGGAGACAGTACTTGGACGAAAATACGGTCTGGAGAAAGGGTGATATCATGGAAGGCAAACTGGGAATGGGAGGACACGCACTAACGAATCTACCGGATCACGTGCACATGTCAGATGCCTGCAATCTGATGTCCATCGTGAAAAAGATAAAATATGCCAGACAAGTGATCACCGTTTGGGCCGAGGAGAGCGGCACGTTAGAAGCGGAAAAAGCGGAATGGTCCTTCGGAAACGGAGGTAATGGACCACTGAACCGTCAGATAGGATATTCCATGTTGGCGGGAGGCGCGATTATTCAAATGAGTCTGACTTCTACGGACTCGAGCAATAGGGCGGTCGTCAATCTCGTGGTGAACGGTGTGGAAGCCGATAAGAGGTACAGAGTTGAAAAGATGAAGGATCAACACTCGAGCACTAGCGTCTTTGGTAACCCTCTCAAGGTGCAGATGGGGGGATAGGATCAATTTCAAGACAAAAACCAATAATCCCAAAGCTGCCACTTCCGTGGTCTCTTTGCTGATCGAACTCGATCCTCTGAACAAACAGTGAAAACAAAAAAAAACTGAAATATATATAATCACTATTGTGACGTAGGGGAGACAACTCAAAAATAAAAAAAAAATAATTGGATTTTAAGAGATTGAATATTCAATTTCTCAAAATCCAATTATATATTTTTTTTAATTATTTATTACTTTTTGGGGGGTATTTTAATTTTTTTTTTAATTATTATTATTTTTTTTCATCGAACGATGGACACTTTTTGTCCATCAGATTCAAATTCTCACTCTCTATCTGACAGGACTAGGGCAAAAGCCTCGGTTCTCTTCAGCACATTCCTGTCAAATTGCATCTTGATCTGAATGACTAAGATGCTACTCTTGAGTCGCTCGCTCTGTTAACTAATGGCGAATATGAACAGGGGATACATCGATTTGTATTCGGTGGGAGTGATGTTAGGATTACCCATCAATTCGTCCAGTCGATGATATTTCTTTCTGAAATCGGCGTCGTCGCCGTATAGCCTGCAAAAATCGTTCTTATCAAAAGAGGTAGAAAAAATCGATGGCTGGATATCTCGTGGCGTTTAGAAATACCTGCATGTTTCTCAAGTGACAATAATCGAACAGGGAAGGATTTTTCTCTTGTGACCCATCCCTACCAGTCTGAAATGCCACTACGATGAATTGTGGTCTTTCTGAAGCAGATTTCACATTCAATCTCCAATCGAAGTCATTGATGGACGATGCAATACTAGCCGTGTCGCACTGTCTCATTCTAAATCCCACTGGTAATTTACTCTTCAGTTCTATGATCTTATAGAGTTGTACTTTCTACGTGACTGAAGGCAGCACGTGTGGAATGAACCAAGATATCTTGTTCAGATGTATCTTACCCGCATTGGTTGCAGAGAGTCTCATGATGGCTTCGTCGTTTCCTTTTCGAATCAACGTCAGATTGTGTTTGAATCCGTAGAGAATCTTATTGTAATCTTCTGCGAATCCGAATATGTGTTTCAGAGGTATCCTGAACGAAAACGTTCCTCTGGGTCTTGATGTCTTTCACCCACAATTGATTGAGACCTTCAGATTTCGAAAAATCGTCCGGATACGTCAAAAGTCCGTAGATCGTGCTGGCCTGTTCAGGAAGAAACACGGATTCTATCTCTTGTCCCGAGAGCATGTATTTTATATTTCTGAACAGATGCATCATGCCATTATTGGCTAGAGTGACCACGTCGTCTTCGGCGTAATCGCTTCCGTCTGCCTTGGTGAGACGTCCCTGTATCACTATGTAACTTTTGCTGGGGTGAACGAACAGATCTTGAGTCTCGACGTTGATTCTTATCTCACCGGCATTGTTCAGACTGGTTCCAGTCACGGGTTCGTACTTGTGAACTTCGTATTCTTGAATGTTTTCATCTCTCAATAGACCTTCGGTTATATCTAATATATTTATCATGTTTTTTTGTTTGTGTTAATTCGTTTGCTTTTTTTTATTATAAATTGTTTTGTTTTTTAATTTTTTTTTTCCTTACTATACATGTGTAAAAAAAGTGAAGGGTTTGTTAAAATGCCATCTTCTGCAATTCCTGTACGTAAAATGTTCCACTGATTTCTTTGCTGCCATATTCATCATCCTCTAATGCTTCTATTTTGTAAGTTACTGGATCTGTGTAACATATTCTAACAATCGTAAAGATTTCCTCAGTCCATTGAGGAGTGTAACCTTTCATGAAGAGTGGCTTATAAGAAGTGATTCTCACTCGATCGCCAACTGCAAATTTTGATGGTCTTGACACCTTCTTGATCTTAATCCTTTCGGAACAGAGATTCGTGAAGACGCGTTTTTCGTTTCGAGGATCGCTAGCTTCATCTTGATCGGTCTGTGTCATGTGTTGTTGTATTCTTTGATCAGTTTGTCCAGAACGTTGATATATTTCTTGGTCTTATTGGCCATGAAATACCTGTACATTTTTCCTTCATGGTTCTATTCCAACGTTCGATCACGTTAGCTTTCTTTTCATTTTTGATGGAATAGAGGTCGACCAACGGATGAACGTGACTGTTGTAAAATTCCTTCCCTTGTCCATCCACAATTTATCTTGTTTTCGAGAAGACGATGCGAATATGCTCTTCAGGGCCTCATCCACGCAAGCTCCCGATTTATTCTTCAGAGGTCTCGTCCTTCCCTATTTCGAAAACACGTCAATGACCGTCAGTATGTATTTAACGCCCTTGTTCCATCTCGAAACCGATTTCATGTCGACCAGATCGGCCGACCAGATCTGATTCAGACCCTTCATGAATACCCTTCTCCTTCGAAATTTATGTGTGACGGGCTTGTGTAGTTCGTTCGCCAATGTATTGGTTAATAATTTTTTGTGGACACTTTTTTTATCACCCCATCCGAATCGATGTTTGGTACTGATCACTTTATCGACCAGCGAACGCTCGAGTGTCACTCCCCTAGTAGGAGTTGAGATATTTTTTATTCGCATCAACATGTTTTTATCGCAGATTCGAATACGAGTCCTGACGTCGGGATGTTTAGCGTAGCACAGATTGTGAGCGTAAGCGGCCGAATCCACCCTATTAATGGGTTTGCTCCAAGATTTAGGAGTCAGATCTCGATTCAATCTCATATTTAATTTCGCGCCCGGTCCCGTGAATTGATGTCCTGGCAGATGCATTTTGAAGGGTAGATTATTAATCATTTTATTCGTCAGGCCAGCACTGCATTTGACGAATTGCGTCTTGGTCAAACTGCACACTTTACACGTTCCTCGAAGCATGGGTCTGTTATTATTTGTCAGTACTTTTTTAATGTTAACCAAATCGGTAACTCTCTTGCATTTGATGCAATACATTTGTTTTTCGTATTTATTTAATTATTTATTTTTCGTATTTTTTTAATTTATATGTATAATTTATTTTTTTTTCATTCTTTTTTTCTTCTATATATATTTTTTTTCAGTCGACTGCTTCTGGAATCTTTTTGGGATCCAACAATTTTCAAAATGATCATCTCGCTTCTTCCCTACCGTTTTCCATGAGAGAATCCTTCAATTGTTCCTTGATAATCTAACAACTCTTGACTCTTATATTCGCTTTCATGATTTCGTATTTTTGTTTTTCATTCAATATGTCGACGTATTTGCCGTCAGAAATCCTACCATCTTTCAACACCAGAGATATCTTATCCAACACCGTATCAATCTTTGCATCAGCCAAAACGCTGATGTTTTTGTGCTTCCTGGCCTTTATAGATAATTTCTTAGCAAAAAATTTTCCGATCATACTAATGAATCCAGCAGTCAAAGCCAATCCTTCTACGGCCAGCATGCCTGGAAGAGAAATGACAGCGGTCGACAACAGACTGATCCAGGCAACATTCAAACCCATAGAGGCCACAATGAGAGTCAAATCCACACCATTCACAAATTTCTCTAATCTCGAATAATTCTTATTGAGCGAACAACAAGAATCTCTCTCTCATGTCAGATACGATTGATTTCTATTGATTTGTTTGATTCGATACCTCAGTGCCACATCATTATTTTCTCTTCGTTCTAGCGGTGGTGGTAGAAAAGGTGCCGTGGGCTTGACGCTCGACTTCTCTAATGGTGGGTGGATACATTTTTTTACTTCAAGTTTGCATTTCTTTTTTTTTTATTTATTTATTTATATCTATTTTTTTATGTATTTGTTTTTATTTTATTTTCATCCCTTATTACTTAACGAAAAATTTTTAGTGGTCTCCCCTTTTCAACAATAATTACAAAGCACGTCCCCTGTCTTTGGTGGTGAGACCTCAATGCGCTAACTTCAACTCTTTCCAAATTAATGGGGTTGGGTTCTCCAACGCAAGACACGAATTGCTTCCAACATTTGATCGTGTCATCGCATCAGACATATTCCAATGCGGGCATGAAATACGTGGTGACGATGTCTTCCTATTCCATCATAAGACATGAATGATTAACGTGGTTAAAATCTCTCTCATCCTGACAGCCGAGGCATCTTTTGTGCAAGACGTGGGGAAGTTGTTCATTCATGCAGATCGTGTACGCTCTGCACAGCACTCCTCAAAGAAACCAAGCCCTCGATTTTCGCGGAATCGTTCGTTTCACTCATATTTATTACATATATAAAAAAAAAAATTTCTAAGTCCTAAAAAAATAATTTTTATAATTTGTTTATATTCTTATTTTTTTCGTATTATTTGTTTTTTATTTTTCTTTTTATATATATATATATTACGTTTTTTAAAACAACACATTCTATTCATTGCATCATTTACTGAATGAACGAACAGTTCTCGGCTATTACGATCGCACGTATTATAGGAAAGAGGTGACATTTTTTTTGAAAGAAGGATTTTATGCTTTTCGTATTTCGATAAAACCATTTTTTATCGTCATCGTCGTCGTCGTTGTCGTCGTCGTTAGAATGATATGGGTAATAATCGATAATGATTTTTAACCTTTCAGCAAATTCGAAACATGATCTATTGGATGTGAATGAGTGTAATCTGCGAATAAATTCGAAACACACGCACACGCATTTTTCAATATTTTCATCACCACCACGATTGAATACATTAACTACGTTTTTTCGAGCAATAAATAATGTAAGGATGTTTGGTGAAATTGTAACGTTCTACAAGTTTCACTTTGTATTTTAAACGATCTAGGATATCTATAATCATGTGATAATCATGGTAAGACACATATTTTTTGTTTGTACACTTCAGCGTTTTGATATTTTTGAAATAGCTTCGATTTAGGAATATGAATAACAATATTAATGAAAACAACCTTCCTTACACGTTTAAACATGCGTCATGTACGATTTGTTCCAATTGAATTCTTTCTAATGCATACTCATGTAAATGTTTAGAAAAAGCTAAAAGCCTTTCATAAAACGAACATTTTGTTAACACGTCTGTTGGGAGATTTTGTTTTCTCTCCTTTTGCTTCATTTTTGTTTTTGTTTTTTTTATTCAATTGTTATTTTTAGAATAACATACTCAAAAGGGGTATATTCTTCAATGGCGAATTCGGACCCAACAACAAACCTTCACCGATCGGTTCCACATTCTCTCTGGTCTTCAGATAGAGACCGTCTCCATTGAAAGCACTGCCACTGCCCTTTCTCACAGGTCCTAGATACAATCCTTTACCTTCAACGTCTATACGACACATGGCTCCTCCCTTCTTCAAAAACAGTCTGTTTCCCATCATCTTCAAAAACATTCCTCTACCCATTAATTTGTTGATTCCCAAACTAGCGAGTCCCGAGAGAGCTCCCACGCCCAGAGATGGCAACACCATCTTCGTGAGAATGGATGATGCTTTGGTGGCGAGTCCCACCAATAGTGGTAAGAAACCGCCTTTCATTCGAAAGATTATATCTCAATTGAGTAGGACTCAATCTCACTGTCATTCGCGATATTTCTCAATGCTCTGCAAAGTTTAGCTTTCTGTCCTTCAGATATGTTCATGTTTTTAATTACGTATCGAGTCATATCTTATTTTTTTTTTGGGGGGGGGGAAATGATTATATTTTTCTTTTTTAAATTATTAATATTATAAGTTTCTTTTTTTCATTTTTTTCATTTCTTATATAATATACAAATAAAACCTAAAACTTCTTTAAAATAAAAAAAAATATAAAAATTTTTTTTTAAGATACAATTTTCAAATTATTTATTATTTTTATTTTTTTTTTCATATCTTTCTGATGTGAAATCATATAGTCACTCTCTCTCCGTGAAGATCTAACAGATCACCATTCTATCCATCAATATGGTTTCAATGCTATACAACGTGTCCATATTAACGGGTAGATTATAAGATTTCGAGGTCGCTCCACGATCTTGTAACCCGGCGAAACATCCGGAAAGAATGAGTAGATCGTAGTCTGAGTGCTACCATTGACGTAACTTCCCGTGATCACATTGACATTCACTAAAATGCTATTGACCATGAGAATGTCGACCATGATTTCAGAAGCGATGTGACCTCGATACATCTTTTGATCAAATCCTAACATCTTGTCGATCAAATCTTCTGCACTAACATCCACTCGAAAATTATCTCCCAAGTCTAATATCATCTGTAGAGTACTCGTATTGGGAGAGAGTCTTTTCATCTTGCTTCCATGACCGTCGGTCTTCGGTCTCGTCTGGATGTGATGGTTCAGATCGTCTATGTCGTAACTCCCTTTGGGAAATCGAATCTCGAACCAATCTACTCTGTTGGAATACTTAAACACGTTATTATTTTCGGTGACGTTGGGAAACGAATAGTAAGTCTTGAGATTAACCATTGCCATCTTGTATCTCTTTTCCTTTTTCAATTCGATGGAAGGTTCGAATTTCGTAGTGAATCGAGTCGTGTCATGACTCACTACGATTTGAAAGGACTGTTTTGCAGCCGTATTCTCGACTGTCTGTTCTAATAGATGTTCTGACATTTTTTATTATTTATAATTTATTATTTATATATTTCTCATGTTTTATCGATATTATTATTTTTTTTTTCTTCTCTATTATTATCAGAATTATAAAAAAAAATGATGCGATCCACTTTGATATTTTCCGTTGTTAAATTTGCTAGTCAAATCGATCACCATGAAATTGTGAAGTCCTTTGTCCCACACCTTCTTACAGAATCTCCTGAATTCTTCCCTGCTCATGTCGTTGGCCACGTGATTTCCATAGATGTGACTGAGATTCTTGAGAACCTGACGAAAGAGACACAGAAAATTAGCATTCTCCCTTATCGTCTGTCTGGGCAGTTGGAAACAATTCTGAGACAGATAAGAAACAATCCAAGTTTCTGTGACGTCCTCGAACGCAATACGATTGGCATCGATTTTGTCTCTCCAACAGCAGATCGTCGAAGATCATGAGATTCTTATTCTCCGACTTCAACTGTCTGGGATCGGGAACGTCATTGGCGTTCTCGTAAAACAGACATTCCACATTCGAACACTCGGCTTTTCACCTAGTCAATTCTTTCGCTGCCCTTCCAATATATTCAAAGTCTTGTGTCCTTTGAATTCGTCTCGATTGTCGAAGATTCTCGCCATGGCGTCCTTGGGTAGTTTACAATTCGTGCATTCTTGCAGCAATCTGTATTCCGGTTGAAAGAGACTCTTGCTGAAAACAAATAATCTGTCATAATCCAACCAGTCGGGTCGCAACAACAGATTCATCAAGAAATTGGTCTTTCCGCAATTCGATTTTCCCACTATCAGACCCTTATGCTCTTGGGAAAGAACTCGTCATTCGACCTCTTGGTCATCGCGTCATTCCAAGACATGTCTTTGATATCGATTTTTTTCCAGTTTTTTGGACTCTATGTTTTGAACTATGTTTTAAATTCAGTTTTGAACTATGTTTTTTTTCTAGTTTTTTTTTATTTTGATTCCTATTTATATATTATTTATAAAAGTTTTTTTTTTATTTATAAATCACTTTCAATCCCGATCCTTTCATCATTTTAGCTAAGTCTTGTATCGGTATAACATCATCATAGAAGTCTCGCCAACTTCGCGGTTCGATTCTCGATCGTTTGCCAGGTGGTGGTGGAGTTATCAATTTATTAATCAACGCATTGGCACCTCTCTTGCCAGCTTTTGAAGCTATTCTACCATTCGCTTCGGTTGTTGTTTTCTTACCCACATCAATCACTGTCTTCTTTCCAATTTTGAGAGCGCTCGAGGCGATCTGTTTCGCGGCATCGCCAGTGAATTTACGAGTTAAAAATTGCATCATCGAATCCACGATGCCCGATCCACCATAGACGTAAGATCTAGCATATCCCCTGTTATTTATCACTAACTTTTTTTTTTGTTTTTTTTTCAAAAATTCGTTTTTTTGTGTATTATTTTTGAATATATATATATTTTTTTTATTTACTTAATATTTTTTTTCTTTTCTTTTCTCTTACTATTTTTATTATTTCAAACAGTTCATCGACTCTTTATAATCCTTCCTAGTCAAGACCTTCTGCCTCAACAATTCGTTGCACACGCTCACTATCTCGTTATCCACTCCAGTGTTACCGGCCTCTCTGTCGGCAATTAACAATCTCTATTTCTCCAACAAGGCATCGGAATCGCGTGGAAGAAATATCATATCGGTCATTCCCTTTCCAATCGTCGATCTCACGAATCTCTCATTCGCCTCCCATATGGGTCTCACCACGTACTTCCACTTGTAACCTCTCCTATCCTTTGGTCTCGTCTCGTTGGGATCGTTGTTTCTCTTCATGGCGTTGGTCTGACTCAGAATGTCTCCATATTTGTTGTAATCCCCATCGGTGCAATCTGCGGATCTCTGGTGAACGAGTACAGTCCGTCAGTCAATTTATATGTCTTCGAACCCACAATCAAATAGTAACCTTCATGCGATACTTCTGTGTCACCCACGAAAGTTTTGTCGCGAACGTGACGAAATCCATACATCGGATATTTCACGATTCCACTACTACTATCGTCAGATCTGATGCTAACAATGGTCGAAGCGTCGCTATCGACGCTACTTTGATTGGTCTCGATTCCCGTCGGAGTAGCGTCGCTATCAACGCTACTTCGCATCGGTCTCGATTCCCATCGGAGTGTATTCGGACAAAGTTCTCGATACAAAACTACCGGGGATTGAAGCCATCCTCTGAGAACCTTCTTTTATGGGTCTCTATTCCTCGATGATCTCTTTCCTGGTGACGAGTCTGAACAACTTGGTCGTCTCTCGTCTCAATCCCATCTCTCCCAATCATCTGACCCTCTCCTGTGCTTGAATATTCTTCTAACTCTGTATTAATTCGCGAACAACTCGTCCCTTCGCTTCGAATCTCCAATGTGTAGAAACATTGTTTTATTTATTTATTTACTTTTTTTTCTTTAATGAAAAAACAGTTATTTTTTTTTTTTGTATTCTTATTTTTTTTTTTTTGGAATGTTGTTTTATATATATATATATATATTATTTTTTTTTTATTTTCTTTTAAACAATTTTTTTTTATCATTCGTCTCATAACTTATAATATATACATTTTCAATCGCGACCCCATCCCAGATCGCCATCGAGCTAATTTTAAAACTCGGACGCGCGCGATCTCAAACAGCCAACTTTTACCAGCCCATTTTACGAATTCGCCAGTCGAATCGGATTCTTTTTTCCGTGAGACTCAACGCTCGATAGCGTCTTTTTTGCAGTTCGCGACCGCAAAAAGCATGTCTTTTCGGAATTTTGGCAATGGGAATCTCAATGCTAATCTTGTCTCCGGTCAAAATCGTGCAAAATCATTCCGGGAAAGTCGAAAAAAATTCACCCCAATGGGAAAATCAGTGTTAAATTTATGAAAAAATGAATTATAAAAACGGCGAATTTTTTAGATATTTACGAGAAATTCCGTCGAAAAGTGAGCCAGAAATGTTCGAATTTAAACATTTTCCGGAAAAACCCAGGGTTTTCGGGCGAAAATTGAGTTATTTTTGGGAAAAACCCAATATTTTCCAAGAAAATCAACTTTTTTACCAGAAAAGTTTTGTTTTTTTCCAAAATAACTCAACTTTTCCAGCCCACTTAACTTTTCCAGCCCACAAGATTGGAGTGAGCTGGAATCCCCATTATACCCTACTGCTGACAGTTGTCGTCGATGCTCGGTGGTTCTCTCCGGGTACTCCGTCTTCCTCCACCCGTAAAACTGTCATGGTCACGATTAGCCATTGTGAATATGGTGTGACCTTAAACACCAATAAATAAATAGTGCTCGATTTCATTTAGCAAGTCAGTTGGTCCCGTACGATGATCTGGTTGTCAGACCTCTCGTCCAGTGTATGTTCCATCTACATGACAGCTGAAATACGATAATAAAAGGCCTGAGAAGTATAACCAAAATTACTCCAAATAGACTTTTCGTGACATACTTTGGGGACGCGGCACTCGTTATTATTCCCAGTTTCTTATTTAACATTTGTTATCAACCGATAAAATCGGTTGATAACAAATGTCGAATAATGAACTGGGAATAAGTAACGCTTGTCACTTCACTGCCTACTTTGACTTTGCTGCGTGGTTTTAGTTACTGTCTGGATTGAAATTGTATTACGTGAGTGTTTCCGTCATAATTCTCTCTCTCTTCAAAGTGGATTGGAAAAACCACTCGGTCGGCCATGTATGACGAACACAAATGTACCGAGTAGTTTCACTTTAACCTTTCTCTCGCTCGTCCGGACGAATAGATTTCTGAAAGAGTGCATGTTAAAATCTTATTCCGTGTCTTGTCTTTAAAAAGTTAAATATGAGTTAACCCTAACTTAACGTCCTAAATGGAATTGTCTTATGCACTAATGTCGACTTTCGAAATCAACGAGTCCATTTTGTATTTGTAGGGAAGTTCAGTAATTCTACAGCACTTTAGGGCTGTGGGATTGATTATTACCTCTCCCAAGTTGGTATTTATTTCCTTTCTTCCTCGTGAAAAGCCAACTTTTTCTATACGGAAAAAATGTTTGCATTCCGGACTGAAGGGATCAAAGATACCGATAAAACCTTTAGTCGACAAGCTCACAGCAAACCATATATATCAATAACTTCGCAAAACGTTTCCGAGCTATTGTGTAAAATAATACCACAGCAGGGATTATTTTGGGTGTCTACAGGGGCCGAATATGGGACCCCTTACCACTGGTATTTAGGCATGATTTTAACCCAATTCCCAACCACAAAGTTCACAATCTCGGTCTCTACTCGAACAAAAATTTAATACACAGTTGGTGCTATGACATGAACTAGGTAGTCATATGGCCTCAGGAAACCAATGGTTTTCTGAAGCCTTACAACCACCCAGTTCAGAATACCAACTGCGCATTAAATTTAAATTCTTGATCTAACTAAGCTCAGAAAGTGTTTGAATTCAAAGCAAATGACAAGTTCTTCTTTAACTGGTAGAGTGCTGGAAGCCCATATTTGGGCTTTATTCTGAAGTGCAGGTACTGCAACATAAAGGCTTCAAATTCAGTGGCTGTGCATCATATTATCTTTGAAGTGATATTATTTAGTCTGTTTAGATTTGCCTTGTTATAATTTATAGGAGAGTGCCTGTGGGCACTCTCCTATAAATTGTAACAAGGCAAAGACATGTGAACAACTTTTGGTGGCCAAATAAAATTTAGCACTCTACCAGTTAATAGTGTGAGTATAGTTTAACAGAGACTGCGGAGACTGATGTGAATATGATTCCATGTGACTGTTTGTTATAATACTTACTTGTAGTATACATGCAGTTGGTAAGGTATCGGCCTTAATATTCTCTGTTCATTCTTAATGTAAAGTTTCGTAGTCTTTGTAGGTACCCCCAACCCCAAAAAGCAATTCACAAATGGTGCCCCCATGGCAAGGACGATTCTTTTCGGGAATACAGAGTTAAAAGATTCATTTTCCCCAGAACGTTTTATTTAAAATGTCATTTTTCAGCATTTGTGCAGTATGCAGATTTTGTTACGTGAAGAAAAAACTGGCAGTGGACGAGACACAATGAAAAATGAAACGGCTGTGAGGATCGGTAATGATTTAACCCAACACCTCTGGGAGTGTAGCATTACATTATTACAGAATATATATATAGATTTGATGAAAAATTCATCTAAATGTCACCAAGAAACCAATGGTGACAAATCCATACACCTTACATCCTACCCTGGGCAGGAATATTCTTCAGCATGCCAGACGTTAATACGCTCCAAACGAAACTCGTTCTTCCTCAGCACCCCATCCCTCCCCCCCCCCCCCCCCCCACACACTTCAGTCGCTATATTTTTCATTATTTTCTTTTGCTATAAACATGTATATGTTTTTCGCAATAAAGGATAGTATAGTATAGTATATAGAAATGCATAGATCTTCCGTCAAATTTGCTATTTTGAAAGTTATTCGAAGAGAAGAGACTATGTTCTTCCAGGAGGGGTGTTAATGTTTCTTAGTGGGTCACCCACCTTTTTCTTGGAGGAGGGGGCACAAAACCGTCCGTTTCAGTTCTGCTGTTTTTTTTAAATAAAGGGAAGAGACTATCCCTCTTTCAATAACAGGGTACAGTGTATGCAAGGCGGGGCGTGTAGTGCGAGCGTTGTGTGGCGCTTCTTTCATTTCACGAGAGCTGATTATTTATTTCTACAGAAGGTGACCTTCGTATGGCAAACAGCTATTCGGATTTTGTATAACTGCAGGGTGGTGGTGGTGGGGGGCGGGGGGGGGGGGGTACTTCTAATTTAAAATGCTAGGGCTCACTCATGGTGTAGGAAATACTTTTTTAGAAGCAGCTCTTGAGAGCTTAACAAATATTCTTAAACCCTGTCACGAGATTAAAGAAAATTTTAATAACCAAGTAATTCATATTTTTAGTAATCAATTCACAAAAAATAATGCTTAGGCGCTTTCTGGCAATAGTGGCAGCTAATATAAATATTATTTATTTATTTAAACAAATTATAAATATCATTATCAGAAATAAATAAGTTATCGTGGGCAATTAAAGTTGTAAATAGTCTGGTTTAGAACATTAAAATTTAATTATTTTAGTGGAACATAACTGTGTCAAGTCAGCAAGGTCGACTTTGGTGTCATTGTAAATACGTCCATCACTCATCAGTACTACACAAGGCACAGGGACAAATCGTTGTAATATTTCGGTATTTAGGTATCTTTCTTGCGAGTAAAAATCACTATATCTCGTCATCAATGGTCCATCTGTCAATCACTGTATCAAAATAATTCATGGCAACCCACTGTTAGTGCATTTTATCTATTTGTTCGTTATCTTACAACGTTTAATATAACAATAACATGCGTTTGGAGAGCCTTACGGTTTATTAACGGCCCGAGGGGAATGAATAACAGCCCAAGGGTGTATTACTGGCACGAGACGAAGTCAAGGGCCGTTAATAAACCAGAGGGCTGTTATTCATTCCACGAGGGCCGTTAATAAACCGGGACGTTCGACAAAATCATGTTATTACTATTATTACAATGACCGGAAGCGGGCGGCGGGTTGTTGATGAATTTTGTTTTCATTAACGGCTCGCTTCCGGTTGCATGGCGTCATGAATTACTGAGTCTTACCGACCCGACAAACTCCGTTAATATACTAGAGAACGCCCGCTATTAACACTTTACCCAACGTAACGGCCAAAACCGGCCAGCGCTATTCACAAAAATCGCCAATTAATTTTCATAATTTATTTCATTTTTTTGTCTCAAAAACATAGGTTATGACCCCTCTTTGGAACGAGCTCGACAAGCTCGTTCCAAACAGGGGTCATAACCTATGTTTTTGAGACAAAAAATGAAAACAAAATTAGTTATTCAAGAATTTTGTTTGCAAGTGTCGTCTGCTTTTCATGTTAGGTAAAGGGTTAAAAGTGGTAATAATTAAAGTTTCTGTGAGCTATTTTAATAATATTCGTAGCATGTTGAAGATGCCTCAACCGCAAATATTTCTTCTTAAAAACCTATTGTCAGGACTTCAACCCGATCTTGTCCAAATAGTTGGGTGGAAATATGCTTGGAAATAGTTTTTATTTCATCCAGTTTTGGCCGTAATCATACAAAAGTGTTCACATAAAAACCAAACGTTGTTGTGTTAAACGGCGGCCATTGCATCAGTATTGTAAGCCACGTGACTGTAAAAGTCGTCCTACTTTCTTTATATGGTCGTATGGAAGACCAGAAAAACCAAATTAGTTCGTTTCTTTTGGTCTTTTAGTCTTCATTTGGTTTTGGTCCCTGGGGTATATATAAGGCCCGTTGGTCGGCGCACTTGGTCTTCCGTTCGTCAACAACCGCCAAAGACACAAGTCAGAGCAAACAGATCACTCGAATTAACCAAGAAAACTAAATTAAAAACCATTGAAGGTACACAACCAATTATAAATATCTGCCCTGCCATAATTATGAAGGAGGAAGCCGGAGTATCCGAAGATAACCACCGAGCAACTGTCAGCGCCTCAACATTCTAACTCTGTTCAAGCTCCGCTCAAGCAGGGTTACAGCGGCTGAAAACATGTGCACCATCGACGTGCAGTACGCCTTAGTACACGGTGTCATCGTGCCCCCATGTAGGCAACCTGGATAAAGTGCCTTGCCCAAGGTCACAACACGGATCGTCCCGGACGAGGATCAAACTCGAAACATCTAGCATAGAAGTCCAACAGTGTACCACTGAGCCACCGCGCTCTCGGAATTACGGAGCCACAGATGCAGTTTAAAGGATCCGTATAATGCAGAAGTAAAGTTAACCGGAGGAAGCTACCGAGAACTTGTAGATTCGAAGCAAGCTAGGAGCTTGGGTGGGATGAGTGGAAACCAGGCAAATCTGAAGCATGTATGTTTAAATGGTTGACGGAGAGTAGTTTAATCGGAATGAGACATTGAAGTATAGCCGAACGTGGGCAAGGTGTGACGTAGTGTGAATACTCAGTATGCTTGAAAGGAGAAAACAGACAATACCGTTGTGTCAGTAGGGTGAGATGGGTAACAACCTGGAGCGGAGCGACGACAGCTGGCAACATTGACTAGAGAATAAGAGGCCCTGATGAAATTTGAGCATTCGACGTGGGATAAATTCTTAGTTATCCGTGCTGTGTACATATTTTCATTGACCATTCGTGATGCGGGCATGTGAGTAAATTATTGTTTGCTTTAATTATCATTAAATTATATTCAGATGATACGCGTCGGTTATCTTTTTAAATACCTAATCAGTTTATAACACCGTAAGATAACGAATCTTCCCCAACGAGATGGTGATGCGTACGTTTCCTCAAAATGACCTTAAACACTAGAATATACGCACATTAAAAACACGAAAACACAAAGTCCTCGCGAACCTCAAATTTCGAATCAGGCACCAGATTTGAAGTCGAATCGAATCTCGAATCGAATCTCTCCGTTTTGCAAAATTTGGATATTGCACCTTCTTACAAACGTAAATATTGTCAGTCTCCATTTAAGTATTGTGTGCAATGGTAACTCGTGCAAATCAAGCAAAAAAAGCGGAATATTTCAGAACAGAATCAACCTTTTATCATACCTTCAATACAACTGTAACCTGTGAATTGCATTAGGTTATGGAGTGAGCTTCTGTTAAATCAATTTAAAAAATCATGTCCTATGTCGAGAACTACACTGATAATCACCAAATTACCTTGTTTGTGAACCTAAAGGACCCACTACATCCAGTGCAAGCATTTAGTCTATTATATCTTGTTTGACAGAAAAGCCAGGTGCTCTGTCAGCAGCAGGGAGGGTCAACATACCAATTTCGAAAGCTTGAAAAAAACCCACTCGATCCCATGAACGGCGAGAGCCTATGGGGCGGCCCATTACCCTCGCCGGCCCGGGCTCTCTTGTTTTGTTAAGTCTGTCAAATATATATGCACACATCCCTGCTGCTTATAATATATTTAGAGATTGAGAAACACATAAGTATACGTATACATGACATACACATGAGGGCTAATACAATGAACGCTTGTGAGTGGCTGCTTCTAGGGTCTACAGACGTTAGTAGTAGGAGATGAGGTAAACGGGTCCGGTTGGGGGACCCCGGGGAGGGGGGGGGTGACCCCGGAAGTGACGTCATGTCACGCGACCTGGTGGCGCGATGTTTGGTTGTCATGGTAACCCGCGTGAGCGGCCATCTTGTGACGTCATATCCATAGTGAGACGTGGTGTGAGTGCGCATGCGCAGCGCGTGTTGTTAGGGTGATACGTGTTTCCGTCGTCCATTTTGTATACTGGAGGCCGCCATCTTGGTTTCTATGGTAGCACGTGGTTGCTATGTGACCCAAAACCTTCTAACAAGACAGGGGTATGTTCGGAGGGTATGTTCCTTTGTAGAAGAGTAATTTCCCCGATTCGTAGAATTACCACAAAGAACCCGACAATCCCTCCAAATCACCGAAATTGACTTTATTTACTACGGATTCACCAATTTATCGGTGTAGCACGTAGTGCTATAGTACCAAGGGGGTACCATGGGTGTGTTCCTTTGTAGAAGAGTAATTTTCTGGTTCGGATTTCCCCCAGAATCCTCGTTTAATTACCCAAATAAACCCGACAAGTTTTACTATTTCGAATTCTTTCAGAATCTCTGCTTTTATCTATATATACAAAAGTTTTCGTCTCTCTGGCGATGTACCTGTGCCCTGGAGTATACTCCAGTAGCTAAGAAGAGCCTAGTAGTTGGAACAGATTTGCTTATTATTACTATATTTAGCTATTCTGATCTATTCTTGTAAGTTCTGATCCTATTCCAAGTACTCTTTTTGTTTCATTTATCTAGATCATTTATATAAATTTTAACTAATCAATCCGATCGCTTAATTTCCCGTAATCTATATGCAGAGTTATCTCCCTTGTGTATAACAAAAGCATTCCCAAAGCCAATAGGCCAAGAGAGTAATTGCCCCATGAACAATTGCTCAAACGACTCGAAGCTCATCGAGCAAATGAGCTTTAGAGCAATTGCTCGATCGAATGCCTCGCACATATTGCTCGAACGACTGGAGTCCCATCGGGCAAATGAGCTAACGAGCACTTGCTCGTTTGAGTGACACTCCTCGAACGACTCTTAGACTCATTTCAGAAAAAAGGGATTCCATAGCCTCAGGTGTTTTCAAAAAACGGATTCCAGAAATGGGAATCCAAAAAAGCGATTCCATGAGTGGGATTTCGTCTTATGCTCGTCTAAAGAAGGGTGGAGGCCCACTATCCTGCAAAGGCTGTGGTAAGGGCGTCAAAACAGCGCTAGCCTTTTGTAAAAACTATGGCGTGGGGTACGCGCGGCTGGCTAAATGGCGACAAAGCAATCTAAAGTTAAGGACGAGTCTCGGCGTCTGGTTGCGATAGATAACACTTTTGAAATTTCCTATTAGAGAAATGATAACATATTGGTATACTCATTACACAACATGACAACTATGAATGATCTACGTGCTCAAGCGAACAATTTGGGTTCAGGAGGTATTCAAAGCTCCGAAAAAAAATGACTTGATTAAATTGATCGCCACTGCTCGCGCGGAAGAATTTATAAAAAGACTTCGGCAGGCTAGAGAAACGGGGCGGTTCCTGGCTCTTCGGGACGATGCACAGAATCCTAACAAGCATGGTCAAAGAATGCATGCAATCAAACAGACTCAGGCCGAGGTCACGGCGGCACTTCATGCTAAAGCTGTTGAGGAAAAGACGCGAAGAAACCCCGCTAAAAGAGCTGCCCTACGTCGGCGAAGGCATGTAATCCTTGCCAATCAAATCGTTCAAGAGGGACCCGCCATCCTTAAAGAATTACGAGAACGGCGACAATTCGACTTGGATATCGTAGTCCCTCATCCGGTGAGGCTGCCAGATGATGAAGCATGGGTGGCTCTTGTGAACAACGCCAAAGATGAGTTTGAAGTCGACGGTGCTGTTGCGGTCTACTCTGCATGGCGAGTGGATGTAGATGCCATTGGCGCCGATGGTTTGCACACTGGCCGAATGGCCTTGGATGCTCGTATGACCGATAAGAGGGCAGCACGGCTTCTCGGGGCTCTACCGGAGGGGGAATTCATCTTAAGGATCAAGTTTCTCCGGGAGCATAACGAAAGAGACTGAATAGTCGAAGACAAGTTTGACCATGTGAAGGCAGAAAGGAAGAAAGGCCAGGGCGTTGTCGAAATTACACAAAACACCAAACCAGGCGCCCCGGCGGGGATTGGCAGTCCGTACTACACAAATTCCTGCCCTGTTGCAGCTGTGGTCTATGGGCTCTATCCTCTCAGAGAGCCAGACCCTGCAAACCTAGTACCAATGAAAGTAGGGGATCTGAATTGCGTCGCCCGGAGAGTAGTTGAACACTTTGATTGCGCTCTTAGAGGACAGGTCCTAACACCGATCAGGCGTCAGAAACTCGAGAAGTGGGAGGAGAGTGTTCATATAACTGGTTCCACAGTTGATGCCGTGGCTAACCTCGAGAAAACACTCAAGCGGGCCATCATCGTGAAAGATATAGCTGGCGAGGATGTCTATAGCAGTGGCAAATACCAGGCAGGTAGATGGAAACCCACAGAGCTCATCATTCACAACGGCCACGCCTGGTCCAAAGACCGGCACTTCCCCCAGTCCAGACAGATCCACATATACGAGGGTGACGTCTGGAAAGCCACCAGACAGGCCACCGAAAATGAGCCAATCGCTGTATGGCTACTCGGAGGTGACAAGGATAGAGAGCTCAGCGTTGACCAGATTGTCTTACAAGACGGCCGTTCTTTCAGAACTCAGGAAACTCACGAGATACTCCAAGCGGTCTGCTCCCATCTAGGAGCTTAGTCTCTTGCCGCCAGGGCCTTCGGAGATAACCACGCAGCCAGCATCGTAGCAAAGGAAGGGAATGACTGGAAGCCGATCCCAGCATCTTTCCTGGATGACATCCAAAAGCCTTGTGTCGAACATGGCCACGATGGCCTCTGGAACTCAGAATGGTATCATGTCAATGACATCATAAGCATCGACGTGAAAACGTGCTATCCCTCAAGCTTCCAAGGTCTGGGTGAGGCTCAGCCCTACTTCGAACGTTTCGGTCATCCAAAGGCCAGCATGACCCGTGTAGCAATCAATGGTCCTTTGCCCAAAGACATAGGTACCGGTTTCGTCCAAATACGCAAGTGGGCTTTCGATCCAAGTGTCCATACTGTCATCCCTGCGTGGTTCGGGAGACATTTCGAGGAACAGGGCTGGGCTCCGACGGCCCTCTTCTCGTATCTCACAGATTCCAGCATCCTAACCGAATTAGATGTAGGAGAAGCCACCATCGGAAAGAAGAACATAGTGTGGCTCCCCGAAGATAGAGATCAGGGCTGCAACATCATCGGGAAATTCCCTCAGGGCGCAAAAGCCGATGGTAAACGATTGACGCACCACCTGGTCACGGATCATGATGAACTAGATTATCTTGTGAGAGATACTTGCCAAAGTGGAACTCTTGTTGGAGCCCCAGAAAAGTGTCCCCTAGACCATGTGTTAACTTACTACGATGGAAGCCAGCCCCAATACACCCACCTAAGGGCCTCTTTGTTAGCATACGCCCATATTAACCTTCTCAGTATATTACAGCGTTTCGACAAAGAAGGTACGGTTCGGGTGGCGACAGACAGCATATATATCACGAAAGCAATACCCCATAAACTCGACGGTGTCCAAGTCTACGTACCACAAGAAGTTCACCCCCCTGAGGGTTTTTGCAGAACGTGCTGCCTCAATCATGACGAACCCACCGTACAGCCTCCCAAAAAGCATAATGTCCTGCCAGCTCAATAGCGAGATAAGGGGGAAATCTCTACATTCCCCAGGATCATGCCGCATATCTTCCAAAGACAGAGTATTGGTGCCGGAAAAAAGACATCCCTGATTCTACAACTCCAAAGTACGACGACCCACTGACCCACCAACGGCTGAGCTACCTCAACGGTGGGGCTGGTAGCGGCAAGACAACGAGAGCAATCGAGCTTTTCAGGGTGCGAGATCCGCATGTCTTTACTCCAACTCACCGCCTTGCCAAAGAGATGCGAGGTAGGGAATCAGGGCCCAGACCTACCATAGCTTCTTCCGGTGGAGTGGACAAAATGAGTGGACGCCAGATCGCATGGGCCAAAAGTTCATTCCCCGTGTTATCATCTGGGACGAAGTCTGTATTGTGCCCCGACCAATCCTTGAGACCTTCCTATGCTGGCTTGAGCAACGGGGTGTCCAAGTCGACTGCTGTGACGATCAGGTCCAGCCGCCACGATTGCAGGCGAAATGCTGCGCGATTGGCTGTGCCAGGCCGCCGACTACTACGAAGAGATCGATGTTGACCATAGGGCAAAAGGTGACACACTCAAGGCTCTGAAAAGGCGCTTCCGTCTCCATAATGACAAGGTCCAGTGCCAGGAGATGCGAAGGGCTCTCCCAAGATGCCTGGGATGGGACAGGTTTGTAGAACAGTGGAAGCCCGGGGACCTAATCCTTACCAGCCGCCAAAAAGTCCGAGATCGTGCCCAGAGTATTCTGTTCCATCGCCACAAGAAAGCGTTCCCAAACGAGCCTGTTTCCCTGTTGTACCGACCAAAGGACACTCGGCGGCAAAATTATTTGGTGACGATCCCAGGTCCTGTAATGGTCAATGGCGGTCGACCCGACCAGGAGGAGTTAGTTCTTAACGATGTCGTGTAGGTACCTGTTCGATACGCCCAAGAGGTCATTGACGGTAAGCGTGGCTATGATTGGGCTCTCGGCTACGCGATGACGGTACACACCAGCTAGGGTCTCACCATCAGCGACCCGCAGAAGGTCTGGATTATCGATGACTATCTCCAGTGATCAAATCTTGACTACCTCGCTGTGTCACGTGTGGAGTATATGCATCAACTTGAGAGGGTAACTTGTCCTCCAGAAGAGGGTTCTGAGGTCAGGTTACAGAGCGACAAGCAACTCCGCTAGCAAATCCAAAAGAAACTTGTGGAATACAAGCATCAGGACCTGGTCAAATATCTCCAGGGGTTTAAACTGAAGGTTGACTACATTTTGCAGCTCAGAGAGGCCCAACAAAACCGCTGCACGACATGCAACATCGAGTTGATATGGGCGTATACCCCCAAAAACACACAGCAGTTCTCTGTCGACCGACTGGACAATAGCAGGGGACACTGTAGAGGTAACATACGACTGACTTGTCTAGGGTGCAACAGAAAAAGAGGGGGTGCTGCAATTACAAGTGAGTAAGAACCCCATCAGGCGGCAACTGGGTGTCAGGGGGCATCACGAGGAGCTCCTCTCGGACAAACCCACGTGGTGACCCATCCAACAAATAATAAAGCGCAGGTTCGCCGAGCTTGGTGACCGAGTGTCCAAGCTGGTAGACCTGGAGGGACCACACAGGGTCAGTTGCACGACGGCAACCACCCTCAAGTTCACTGGTAGAGGTAGCGAACACCCATGCCAGAGGGGAGCTTCTGCTCTCGGATGCCAACAGGACGACCTGCAACCACAGAGGAGGGCTTTCATGCTAAGTCTTTGCTTTGATGGAGTCAGAGGGATTGTTTCCAGTTAGGCGAGTCACCTCACCATTCAGAACCGCAATGACGGCAGGCAGACGAGCCACCCATTCGGTTGATCGTTTGCCGGGTGGGAGTCGCATCTCTTGAGCGTATTGGTGCCCAAAGAGTCGCTCTGCCAGGGTGCGGTTGAAACACTCTACAATTCCCTGGTCCCGGTGGACATCCACACGGCCACGCCGCTCTTCTTTCCCGTGTTTGGTCAGCAGCTGGCTCACTGCGCCCATGAACTCGCGACCGGGGTCGACCTGTAACAATTGCGGCCATCTGAGGGGGCTCCGCCTGTAAATCCTTTCAAGGGCACCCACGACCTCTTTCGTGGCCAGGGGCTCTGCCTCTTTATAGCGGAAGGCTACGTCAACGACAGTGAGCGCGTATTTGTACGTTTTGCGGGCCGCCCGGTCGTGTCGCAGAAAGAGCAGGTCGGCCTGGTGGACTTCATTCTGTACGGACACGTCAAATGTTGGTCGTGGAATGTGTCGCGGAGGGGGGGGGGGGGGGTGGGGGCGAGTATATCTGCCAGATGGCCTGCTTCTTGAGCCATGCCCGAGCCACATCTTCAGAGACCTTGGTCGCGGAAGCAAGGTTTTAATGGCCGCAAGTCCCTTCCAGTACCCCTTGGGGCTGTAGTAGATTGAAGCCAACTTTGTTGCAATATTGCTGTCCATTCTTGGGTATACCGGCATCCTTTGGTCCTCTAATATGCACAATTGAAGATTTATCACGTGTTAAGTATCCAACAAGTACACAAAGCAATAGTCACAGACATGAGCTGGCCAACAAAGAGGATTTCAAGAAAAGCGAAGCTTCGAAATGGAGACACCTGCCCATAGGCACCTACCAACTTATGGAAGAAAGGGATCTTCCAGGTGGCATGATCCTCACCCTTATTACACAAATCGGCAAGAGGTATGTGGTCTGGACGCCAAATAGATTAGCGTCCCATTTGCGGGGGTCTCACGAGGAGGTGAAATATATATACAATGATGGTCTTGTTACTAGTAATAAAAACCCTTCAAGACAATATTATGGTTATAAACTCTTATAAACGTTTCTGGTTTTCAGTTGACTCAGACTAATTTGACCCATATTGGAGGAGTCTTATCTTATTATAAAACTATAAATGTACGTGACACTCTCCGACATTCAAACCGTGGACCTACCAAGGGCGCTCCCTGCTGGAGAGCAATATGAGAGTGCACTTGCTGAAGTAACATACTACCCTCTTTGGTACAACATTAGCTCGCGGAAACTCAACAATATTATTCGCATTGTGTCTGGGAATGATGACGAGCGGAAGATGATTTCAATCCCAGATGGCTATTACAATGTATGCGAGCTAAATGACGAGGTGTTTAGTCAAGTTGGGGCTATATTGGATCTTCACAAACCATCGGGTCGTCTGCGACTCAAGACAGATAAGTCTCTGAAACTGGGAATGTTGGCACGCATATTAGGATTTACAACAACCAAAATCCCTGGGGGAGGGAGGCTGATGGGGGTGTGTTACCTAGTCTTGAGGCCCACCGTCAGCGCTTCGTTCATCTGTCAGAAGTCAGGAAGTCAGCACCACGGACAATGTTTACAACGGGCTACCCAGCACACTACTCAGAACAGTACCTGTTGTAAATGAAAAATGTGCCAGTGGCAGAACAGAAGCTTTCTCTCATTTGCAATACAAAAGACTTGTCCCAGGTCCTATAGGCAATATCACAGTTAGCGTTGTAGATAGCAGGGGCAGCCCTATTGAATTACAGCACCTATCAGTAACATCACATATTCGAAATATATCTTCTGTGTAAAGACATGGTGGATAGCGGAGGACCAGGAGCTCATGATGTATTGCCTTGCAAAACCATTTCGTTGGCTGATCTTGGGGATACGAAGAGCTTTGTAGAACCAGGTGAGAAGGACAAGCTGTATATATTTCAACTTTCTAATAGGTTATATAAGAGAACGGAACTCCCATCTGCTGTTTCCACGGAACAACCTATCTTTACCGAGCTGCGTGGTTGAACCTGGAAGGTTCAGCCCCGTGGAGGACCTACTAACTCCTCCAGAATGCTGCCAGATAGTGGTCTCTGTATAGGAACCCTTTACGCAGTGGGTGGGAACTTGACTTCAATGTAATCCATCTTCACATCCAACTGGGCCGTGGACACAGGCTACGTAAACTCAAGAACAGTGGCCGCGTGTTGGCTTCTTACATCCCGAAAGGTGCTATTAACGTTCACGAAAGCGCGGTGGGGTATGTGCTGGGTGCGGAGAAAAAACAAGGCGTGATGATGAAGCTCGTTTCGGAGTTTGATCGTCTTACTGCTGGCAAGAATACTACCACCATTGTACACATAGTCATGGGTCCACAACCCAACGACTTCGTACCAGTGCTACATGGGCTTGCCCTAAAATAGGGTCGGTGACATAACGGCAAAGAACTTGTCATCATTATCTCAATTTATCTGTGGCAAAGATGTGTTGCTCTCGTTGAGTGGAGTTGATCACAAGGTCACAGATGATGACTTTCCAACCTACACACTCAATACCCTATATCGTGGCCCTGCTAAGCTCAAGCGCGTGCGGTTTACCACACAGACACTGGCGGACGATGATTTAAAGTCTGTATCCAAACCTCAAAAACGGTGCGCGAATACTTTACGCATCCAGGAGATCGGTGATGTTAGAGCCCGTCTCATGGCCGAACGAGACCGCAGGTATTCCCTCGGTAAGAAATACCAGCGAGGGGTTAATATCGCAGATGGCATTGAAACTGTTATGTCCGCGGCGGGTGTAGGGATCGGCGTTAGTGGTACTGGACTGTTGGCCAACGTAGCAGCGGTTCCTGTGGTTATAGCGCTAGAGGCCGCGGCAAGTGTCTGTGGATTGGCAGGTGTCTTCGGGAAGTTTGTAAGCCGAAGACTCACAGAGAAGGCTAAAAAGCACAACACCATTGCCACATTAGCGGAGGCAAAACTTTCGAGCATCGCAGATCTGTACTCGAAGGCTGTTGGTGATGGGCAGATATCAGACAAGGAATTCAATCATATACTCGCAGAAGAAGAGAAATTCAACCAACTCCGGCTTGATATCCGCAAGACTTCTCGTCGAGAGAACTCGCAGGACACAAAAAAGAGATGTTACTGCTGATACGCCAAGAACTCACCCGGCATAGCAAGCCCATGATACCCACTGGCCAAGTGAGACCAGAGCCCACCGCGCCCGCCGCAGATGCTTAGTAAGCATCTCATGGGTATTCGCTGTACGAATAAGGATGGACTAGTAGCTAGGCGCAGCGCAGCAACAATAAAAAAGCTTGTTTTAGACATCGTTACTGTTTTTTTTTCTCCGTTAGAACGTCGGGCAGCACAGCTGCAGTTCCGACCGAAGGAACACATTCACTTGGCGAGTTTGTAGGCCACCAGGCCCGTCGCAGCCATCCCCAAGATAACAAAGGCGACCTCACGGTCTTTTTGGTCTGCTGATGGTGTGTAAAAGTCCTCTAGTTGCGGCTCTGGGCCAATACTGTTTAAATTGTTTCCAGTTACCCGTGCATATTCGCAAATTGCTGCATCGACATCCTGGAATGTGCGTAATGCATGACCTGATGTAGTTCTTCGTTAATCCAATCGAGGCGTTCTGTTCTCTTATGGGACCATGCTGCCTGAGCTGTCTGGAGCTTTTCTATGGCTTTGTCATGTCGTGCACGTTCCTCACCAGCCTCATTATCCCGAAACATGGAGAAGAGAGGTAGTTGCTGCCAGAGAAGGCCAATGCGTTAACAAGGGCACCCCCAACTAGCATTGCGATGGAGGCTATCTTGTTATTTTATAATATTTGGTGGAATGATTCCTTGTTTAATTAGCATGCCCTTGGTTGTCATCGCCAGCCCCACGTCAAGGACTACCATCCCGACGTCGTAGCCGGTGAAGTCAAGTTTAGGGGTGGCACCCTTCATTGCCATCTTACCAAAGTGGGCGTACCCTATTGCTAGGGCAGAGACTACAGCGCTGTGATAGCCAGGATTGACTAGCATCTTTCCATCGGCTGAAGACATGTTTACTCCATATGTAATGGGTCATTAGATACCTCTAACTGCTTGTTCGGAGGTGCGACTTGGTTGACCGGTTCAGCATTGGGCGCTCCTTTTGGACTGGTCCTCTTCCTTTTGCTCTGCAAAAACCATAATGCCAAGCTAGCCAACCAAACAGCCCCAGCAATCGATGGGAACCATTTGTCCAATGAACTGCAGCATTCGTGATGCATCGAGATCCCTTGCTGGTGTTGTTCCCGTTCGAAAGGAACACCAGCCGCTTGGGTTGCGTTGTTTATGCCCATTCTCTGGAGATTGGTCTTCTATTCTCGCAATTCGACCAAGGCTTTTTGTTGTTTTGCATTCCGGGCGGCAGCTCCTGCCCTCCCAGCGGCCACTTTTTAGTGTCTTTCTGTCGCTTCTGCACGGGAACAACAGGCGACTCAGTGGTTGGCACAGCTGTTACTCTCTCCACCTGTTGTGTAGCAACTGTCGGCAGGTCTGGCTCCGTCGATATGTTTGGCTCTGTCGTCGATGACATAGTCTTGAATTGTAAGAGGGCAGGTATGTCCAAATCGACATTGTTTAGCAGTGGTTAGCGCCTCGGTTTGCCCAGCGGGTCTGCTCGCGGAGATCTTTTAAGACAGAGTCACATTTCTGAGTCAACACCCAAACGCTCTGCTGCGCATGACGACCCGAGAAGGCTAGCTCAGACAGCATGTCTTTCTTTTGCGTCAAAGTTTTTTTTAGCCGAGCAATCGTCGATGATGTACAACGTTGGCTCCCCCTGGAACAGCTGATAGAAGGCCTGAAGATATGAATGGAGGCGCTCACCAGGATTTGCAATGTATACATCCGGGTCTTTCCAAATCCATGGACGGTCGTGGTATGTCTTGTTGTATTTGATTGTAGGACAGAGGACCACAATATGCTGAAATACGCCCCGATAAGGACCCTCCAGCAGGTTCAGAGCGAAAACTGTCTTTCCACAGCCTGTTTGACAGCAAATAATGGCTGCGTGTGGCTCCATAAAGAAAAGGTTATTAATAAAGTGTGTTGGTAAACTGACGGTGTTCAATGTTAAGCTGCGCATCCATGAGAACGTACAGGTATATGTTCAATGTGTCACTTGTCTCTTCTGTCTTTGTGATCTGGATAGTGATACCTTCACTGGCGTTTTCTATCCGCCGGCCACTGCCGTGTAGCTCGCCATCATCCGTGGTCCGCAGGTCAAGCCATAGAGCATACTTGCGGGTTAAGAACTCGCCCAGTGTGACATCATCCAGAGATAGTTCCTTTGCAACTAGGGCCACCTCAGGATCTCTTTTGCTGCTGGGACAAGCTCCAAAGTGCCGAATGGCCTCATCCCATTGCTGGTAGGCACGCAATCCCTGGGAGTACAGCTGGTTGGGCACTCCCTCGATGATAACCTCAACTTTGGTGATCTTTGGGTTATAAAAGACCTCAGGCTTCTTAGCGAAAGCAGCACCAGCTGTAGCAGGGTCCTCGAACAGCATCAGACCCCTTTCATGCTCCGCGCCGCCACATTGAGCTTGATATTCCACAGAGTGTCGCTTTATCTTTTGTCATTTTGCGGTGGCGAAGGACGCGGTCGTAGAGGATGGCGAGACCACCAGAATACTTGTTGTGGACCATGCGAGCAAGTTCATGTTGGGTGACCATCTCGTATTCCAGGCTGATATTATCAGTGGTGTAACTGGCATCGACATCGCCTGAAGCCTGGACCAATCGGCTGTAAGCATTGAACGTAAGCTCGTACTCGAGCCGACCCCCATGCACACTCTGGTAGAAAGGCATATGAGCCTCAAGGAGTTCAAAATCCAGCCGGATACAGAAACGGTTGCCATAGGCATCAGCGATAGCCTTGTCTGCAACAACAGAGTCATCCTTGTCTCCTGCGCGGAACCGGAACTTGGTAGCATTTCTTTTCGTGGATGTATCAATACCCTGGTAGTGCGCATTGTTGCGCTCGGAAGCTGTCTTCCAGAGGTCAAGGTAGCAGTGGTACACGTCTGCATCGTCGACCGACCTCGCCTCGTTCCCGCTGGTCTTGGTTGCCATTTTCTTGATGATGGTACGGCCAAGATTCTAAACAACTGACCTGGTATTATCTGTTGAGTTCACGGTGACTGTAAAGGCAAGGCGTACAGTACCCGGTGTAATAAGATGGTATTCTCCAAGATTCGGAAATCGGACACTGAGCGATTGGTTCTGGTCAATCGTACTAGGATTGTGCGTAATAACAACCGATTGCCTGACTTACCTCAAGAGGCATTCGTAGTCTGCGGTGTGGGTTAAGCTTGCGTCCATATTGGCTTGAAGACATGTTGGATTGTATTGATCTCTGTCGCTCATCCTTCAATACAACGGCAGACTTTGATGCCTTCGACCATCCTGATGAACAAGGTGGTCGCGATGATGGAGAAGATGAAACTAGCTTTACCCGGGTCCCTGTTATTAATGACTACTACCAGAATATGCCTGAGAAAGGGATGGTGCTCCTTCTACGTGACTATACCAAGTTTGAGATCGACAAAAAAGGACTGTTGAGGCTGAAGGCCCATCCAGATTTCGACATTGTTAATAGGTCAGGAGCACCCCTTGCTCTCTCAACAATTGCTGAGAGGCGTGGCGGTGGTGAGGTCATACGGAATGAGCTGGGGTTTGTGGACTGGACACGTGGGACAAAGGCGCTTAAGCCTAAGGCACTTGAAGCACTGCGGGTCAATAACAATGAGTTGGGTGAAGCAACTGCTAGGATCGGATCAGATACTATAGAAATGCCAGACTTGGGACAGGTGGCTAATGCTGCGTTAAATTCCACTCAAAACGTGATGGAAAGTCTTACCGAGGAGGAAGAAACTGCACTTAAAACCTTACATGACCCTCCACTTGATACCGTGGGATTGGAGTACACCATCAGAGAGCTCCGCGGACTCGACAGGACAATACAGACAACCCGTGGTGAGCTGATAAAAAAACTGGCTAAACTGTCCGAATTTGATGAGCACATCGCTTCGGAGAAGCGCAAACTGGACACTGGAGGCGTTGATGAACCTATCAGGCGCCGAATTGCAGAACGTCTGCGCAACCTGGAAGATGAACGAGCTTCACGCGTGGAGACGGCCGCAACGAATAGAGAGGCTCTCCGATCCCAAATCAATCGAATCAGAGAGACGATCAATCGGATCCTCAATGAGGACACGACACTCGCTGAGTGCATTCGCACCCTCTTCCGGGAACAAGGGATTACGATCGCATCTATTCTCACAGCGATTGGGATGGCAATCTCGACCCTAGTACTTGCGCTGACCGGCCGGGCTGGAAGTCCCCCCGCTCCACCACCATCTGATAATGGCGGCCTCAAAGAGTGGGTGAAAAAACACCTACAGGGCCTTGGGCGTATATTAGCTAAGCTCGAGGGGACGGTTGCGGCTGCACTACCTGGAATTATAGGCTCTGTCTTTTCGTGGGTATTAAACCAACTCGCAAAGGTTACGGGCTGGTAGGCTGGAAATCTATGGGCTGTGACTTGCTCTTGGAGGGCTGCTTCTCGAGGCTGCTCGAGACTAGTTAACGAAGTAACCATAGTGCCAGTAGCCCGACAGGCGACCCCACCCACGACGAGGGCGGCTATTTCTTCTTTATGCTGGCGTGTCTTTGACAGTTCCTTGCTCCCTGTAGCTTGCAGCTCGACCGGCTTGTCTCGTTCCTTTTGGAACGATTGCGGCTTGACTAGCCCCACCTCGTGTGTGAGCGTCGGTGATGGGGTGGGTGTTGTGTTTACATCCGTATTCACACCCAGGATCTGGGTTGTGGTGGCGATAACAATCTCGTTGTTATACCCCACCACATGACCTATACGGAGCAGCATATCACTTGGGGCCATGTAAAGTACGATCCCAAAGACAAAGTTGACCTTAGAGCCAGCGTACCGCAATACATCTTGATAACGCTTGATTGCTGAAGGGAGGTCCACTGGGGATGAGATGGCATCCTCAGCGTTTATTTTACAGTACAAAGGTGTATACATCAAAACAAACATTAATCGACCCAGTTTTTGAACAGTGCATTTTAACACAGATAAGAGCCAAACATCTCATTGTATCATCTGTTCTTTTATCGCCAGTGTGTTGTCCAGTACAAAAATAAAATCTGATGACAAAATGTTCTCACCGTGACGGATATAGCACAATTCAGCCAGGAAGTTCTGTAATTGTTTTCCCAATTCATATGTCGCACTTCAGGCTTAGTGTTCCTGGCATGAGCGCCGTTTCTATGCTGACATTTACCTTGGATACAGTGTTCTTGAAATGAGCGCCGTTGCTATGCTTATATTTACCTTGGATACAGTGTTCTTGGTATGAGCGCCGTTGCTATGCTTATATTTACTTTGGATACAGTGTTCTTGACATGAGCGCCGTTGCTATGCTTATATTTACCTTACATACAGTGTTCTTGACATGAGCGCCGTTGCTATGCTTATATTTACCTTGGATACAGTGTTCTTGGCATGAGCGCCGTTGCTATGCTTATATTTACCTTAGATACAGTGTTCATGGCATGAGGGCCGTTGCTATGCTTGTATTTACCTTGGATACAGTGTTCTTGGCATGAGCGCAGTTGCTATACTTACATTTACCTTGGATACAGTGTTCTTGGCATGAACACCGTTGCTTAAAATTCATGTGAGTAGTGTTTTTGTTCGTTATCTAGCCCGGACCGGCGAGGGTAATGGGCCGTCCCATAGGCTTCCGTCGTTCATGGGCTCGAGTGTTTTTTTCAAGCTTTCGAAATTGGTATGCTGACCCTCCCTGCCGCTCTGTCAAACAAGATATAATAGAATAAATGATCAATTTGTCTCAAGAATACAGGAAATTTATCAAACCCAATGTTAATTGAATACTCATGTTAACTGAGTAATTTTCTCGTAGAAAGTGGCAATACAGTTTACTCGGTTCCACTGTGATAGAGACATATTAGAGACACATTGTCTCGTAAACGTTAACAGAATAATTAGTTTCTGCTTGAAGATGAACTGCAGATGGTGTGAGCGAATTACATATTCTTATTTATTATATGCTGGTCTGTGAATTATAGCAAACGTAGCCTTGAAGGAACGATCAGCTGATCGTTGTTATTGTCTTGAAACGTACGCATTTGGGGTCGAATTGGGCTCAATATTGTGCAATAAAATGTCTCGTAGCATATAATAAAAACGAAAATCTACTCTATTATACTATTTTAGACAGTATCTGGAATTATCTCATGAGTGTGGAGCTGAAAGTTTTATTTTTCACGAGCGCTTGCGCGAGTGAAAAATATTCTCAGATCCACACGATGAATTGTTTCATTGGCTTCCTAAATGACGTTACGCTTCGGCGCATGTCGTCGCCTTGAACGTCGCCTTGCGGGAACGATCAGCAGCAGTAAAATGTCAAGTAGCATATAATAAAAAGAAAATCTACGCTGTTCGTGTGGACCATGAGGAACCGTTTGCAGTCGAATTGGGCTGAATATTGCGCAGTAAAATGTCACGTAGCATATAATAAAAAGAAAATCTACGCTGTTCGTGTGGACCATGTGGAACCGTTTGCAGTCGAATTGGGCTGAATATTGCGCAGTAAAATGTCAAGTAGCATATAATAAAAAGAAAATCTACGCTGTTCGTGTGGACCATGTGGAACCGTTTGCAGTCGAATTGGGCTGAATATTGCGCAGTAAAATGTCAAGTAGCATATAATAAAAAGAAAATCTACGCTGTTCGTGTGGACCATGTGGAACCGTTTGCAGTCGAATTGGGCTGAATATTGCGCAGTAAAATGTCAAGTAGCATATAATAAAAAGAAAATCTACGCTGTTCGTGTGGACCATGTGGAACCGTTTGCAGTCGAATTGGGCTGAATATTGCGCAGTAAAATGTCACGTAGCATATAATAAAAAGAAAATTTACGCTGTTCGTGTGAACCTGAATGTTTTATTTTTTCACTCGCGCAAGCGCTCGTGAAAAATAAAACTTTCAGGTCCACACTCATGAGATAATTCCCGATATTCACTAAAATAGCGTAGATATCCTCTATTTATCATACCTGTAGCTATCCATTATCTAGAAAATGTCGAAGTTGTTAAATTCGAGATTTTCCAAACGGGAGGTACAGAGAATCGGTTCCCCGAGAGTGAAAGTGATTACCCAGACACGCCCTTTGTGAAAGTGCTTCACGTCCACCATTTCATCCGCTCAGTGATATTACCATTCTAAATGGGTTGAAGAATGTTGAGTTATCAGAATCAGTATTTGCACACCTGAGAAATATGTTTAGCCCTCAGGTCCCCAGACAGCCACAAGTCAGTCTAAGTCTCTTCAGAACTCCACTATTAGGCTGTCTTTATTAACAGTATTTTGCTTCATTGTTGGCGGCCTGTAGGCAGCCAACAATGATGTAGAAATACTGTTACGTCATCTGTGTATGTGCGGTATTTATTTATTTATTTATTTATTTATTTATTTATTTATTTATTTATTTATTTATTTATTTATTTATTTATTTATTTATTTGTTTATTTATTGGCGTTTAAGGTGACATATTTTTGCACAATGGCTAATCATGACCGTGACAGTTTTACGGGTGGAGGAAGCCGGAGTACCCGGAGAGAATCACCGAGCAACGACGAGCAGCTGCCAGCTCCCCAACATCATAACTCCGCACTGCAGCACAGGCAGGGTTAGATTGGTTGAAGACATGCGCACTATCGACGTGCAGTACGCCTTAGTACACGGCGTCATCGTGCCTCCATGTCGGGACAACCGGGTTAAGTGCCTTACCCAAGGACACAACGCGGGAGTCCCAATCGATCGCCCAGTCACCCATCCGAGGACTAATCGGGCTCGACGTTGATTAACTCCGGTGATCTGACGAGAACAGGTTACCGCAACGCCACCGCGCCCTCATGCGGTAGTTATAATCGTAAATTTAATCTGAGGATTTAAAGGTTAAAGATTAACTGTAAGAAGAAACACGCAGAATTTGGGAGTTTTTTTAGCTTCTATTTTCTTCATGTTTATTATTTTTATTTTATTTATATTTTTGTAATTTAAAATTAAAAGATCATTGGAATTTTAAAAGAATTTAAATATTATCGATGTCCGTTCCTTCAAAAAGTAAGTGTACCCTTACTTGAGTACAATAAATTCTTTCTTCTTTTCAACTCATCAGGACAAGGGGTGGCGCCTGTGATTTCTCGACAGGGGGGCTGACTTTTCCAACAAGGGGGCTATAAAAATTTGACCTCCCAAACGAAGGAAAATGAGTGAAAATTGGTAAATTGGAGAACCAAAATAGAAGCAAATTGAGTATGTTTGTTGATTATTTAACGTAAACATATTATAATAAGGTCGGGAAATATTTCATCTATAAAGCCAGTTTGACGAACGACATTAAGGAATTTCGTGAGAATCACTATTCTCTATCAAAGTTCCAGTGCTACACGGCTTCGAGTCCACCCTGCGACACTGGAATATTGACAGAGAATAGTGATTCTCTCGAGTTTCATTGATGTCGTTCGTTAAACTGGTTTTATAGATTAAACAAACAATAATATCCCAACATTCCAGGGAAATAAAATAAAATAAATCTTAACGTCCTGCACACAACTTGAGCGTAACAAATGCCATTCAACTTGATCCAAGCACACAGTTTACTAAGAAATTTTGCATTTTGGAAACTTCGACTTAAACATGTTTAATGCAACATTCAAATCAATATTTCAGCTTCTTGATCGGTGAATACCCAACATCATGAGGCTGTCAACTTACAAAGAAGAACCATATACCTCGTTCTTGATCGACACAAGACGAGATTGCAAAAGCGGGGGGGGGGGGGGGGGGGCTGGACCTCTCCCACGGGGGTAGCCCCCCCCCCCGCTCCCCACCCCCCTGGCGCAACCAATGGTTAACTAATTGACCAGAGAAATGAAGGTAGCTGTTTAGATTTATTCGAACACGACATCTTCAATTTCCCTTTCGATCTTCTTGTTTTTCCTAGGAAAAATATATCATCTATTTTCCCATAAATATTTCACTTAAAGGAAAACAATCTGGTCACGAGGGAGACGGGAAGGTTTTTGAGGATGTTAAAAGTTAATTAATTAAAGTTAATGTATTTTTTCAGTGCATGAGGAAACCAAAGTGATAGTTATGCAAGAATACAGATCTGTTTTGTATCTGACAATTGCGGCAATGTGATCACAAAAGTGGAGATAAGTTAGACTTTAGCCAATACTATAAAACTTTTAAATTATATTTCCTAGAATTGCATTTTCTACCTATTAATATAACTGGGGTCGTCTTGCCGACGGCCATTGTTTTGGAGGCTGCCGGCAAAGTGAGACTAACCCAGTGAGATTAACCCATATAACTGACTAAAATGAATCATTAGCATTTTAAAAAATATGGAAATTTGCCGCTTTTCTCTCCACAGCAATGTTGAATCTCACCCGTCTCACCCCGTGTGGAAAAATATGAGAAGATTGAATCTGAGGTGCTATTTTCGTATGTTTTTCTTGGTCCGGTCTAGATTTCGCACTATTTTATTTATTAAGCTCTCTCCTATACACTGTAGTGAACACCTGTTATGAGCTCACCCATGCACCTCCCCCCCCCCCCCCCCGTTCACACAGCTTAACCCTGGCCCCATTATTCGCACACCACCAAACCTAACCAACCAATCGACTCACACATTCATCAATACACACACTCAATCGCTGAATCATTCTCGCATACAGAGATACTAATGACGAGTTGGGGGAGAGGATATCCCCCCCCCCCCCTCCTCGCCGGAAGTCACTTCCTATCGGCTCATATCACAGGAGACCGACACAGGAGGTATATTTATATGCATGGTATACGGTATTATTCACAATAACACAGGGGCATGTATATTTATATGCATGGCATACGGTATTATTCACAATAACACAGGGACATCCACTACCAAAGGGAGTGGATGTCCGTGTGTCATCGCGGATAATACACTGTTCCCTTCATTCGGTGTTCGTTGATTCACAGAAAATAGAGGAGTGGGGTGCCGGGAGCACTTCTTAAAACCGCCCATTGGTCCTATGGTATGGTCTTAAACAAAAAGCACCCAACCTTTCATTCCAGTGCTCTTAAACTGTATTGTGCAACACGACAGTGTCGAATAGGGGCACCGAGAGCACTTCTGGACAGGGAATGGGGGTCAGACCTCGGGAAAGGGTCATTTTCACTGGTATTTTGCTTGGTATTTTAGTCGTCTTAGTCGTCTCACAAAACGTATAGCTGAGATAGAAATTCTACATAAATAATGTTCAAAATATAGATTGAGCGCAATTTCCGCTATATTAACATGAAAGAAAATTTAAAGTTCCCAAGCAATATCGACGAGCTCAAGGTTGCTAGCGGTTAGCCCATGCTGTGCCCAATACATAATTCTCGGGCCTGTTTCTGGTTTTGAACAAAAATCGTTACCGGGTAATTTTCCAACTACATCATCAAGGCATGCCTTCGGCGAAGGCATGCCTTGATGATGTAGTTGGAATATTTTTTCAGTCGGGATTTCAAGAGGCCTGTATTCGATTCGAGGCTCGATTTGATTTCGAATAATAGACTAAATTCGACTCGAATCGAAAATATGTGATTCCCAGGTCCCTAATTGAGGTCATGCAGAAAATATTTTTTGATGAAAATATCTTGTTCCCACAGCATAATATCGTGCTCCCAGAACAAATTAGTTTTTCATACTATATTTTCCCCACAAGGTAGGAAGATATCATCTTGGAGGAACAAGATATTGCGGGAACAAGATATTGCGGGAACAAGATATTTTTTACATCTGGAAGCATGCTGTTACCTTGTGGGAACATGGTATTATTTTCAGGGACAAATTAATTAGATTTGGAAACGAGATAATATGTTGTGGGAACCAGATATTTTCTCAAAAAAGATTATTGATTTATTGGTGTTTAAGGTCGAATACTTATGCACAATAGCTCTCGTGACCGTGACAGTTCTATGTATGGGTGCAGAAAGCCGGAGTACCTGGAGAGAACCACCGAGCATCGACTAGCAACTGTCAGAGCCTCAACTTTCTATCTCTGTTCAAGCTCCGCTCAAGCAGGTTTACAGCGGTTGAAGACATGTGCACCATTGACGTGCAGTACGCCTTAGTACACGGCGTCATCGTGTCCCCATGTAGACAACCGGGATAAAGTGCCTTGTCCAAGGACGCAACACGGAACCTCTAGCACAGAAGTCCAACAGTCTACCACTGAGCCACCGCGCTCCCTCTCGAAAAGATTTTATCTCCGCAGACAAAGATGTTCTCTTGAAGAAACGCGATATTATCCTGCGTAAACAAGATATCGTGTGGAAAAAAGATTTTGTGCTGTGGGAACAAAGATGCTATATTTTGAGAACAAAATAATTTTCTTGTGGGAACAAGATGTTAACTTGAGGGTACAAGATTTTTGGTTGTGGGAACAAGATATTATGTTGTGGGTACAGAATATTTACATTGTCAAAGATAAGATATTACTCCCCCTCAAAATACTTTCTGTTTGGCCTCAATCAACCACCGTAAACGATCAATATGGGTTTAAAAAAATGTTCAGTCATCACAGAATTAAAACTTAATAGACTCTTTACCGATTTGCGTTTTCATTGTGCTTTTTGCTTGTCGCCTGCTAAATTTCTTTCATTGAAAAAAACATTACGCAAACTGTGTTAAAAGCTTCAATTTCCGAAAATCAGAAGTTCTGAGAAAGGCGATTGTTTGCTTCTAATCGGCGCAGTTTGTATTTAAAAATTGGTCATGAATTATCTTTATTTTTCGCAATCACAACAGTACTCAGTCTGATTGCCGAGCAATGTTTCCGGATCTCATAACTAGTACAGATTCCGTTGGGAATGATAAGATGTTATTTAATAACGCAATGCTTCAGATATATTTTCTGAATATTTCAATTACTAATTGTTTATAATTAGGTGTATTTTGCGTCAGAGATAATGCAAAGGCTTATTATTTTTAAACTGAGTAATTATATTAGAGATGGGTAATCTACCGAAAAAACGAACCGATACCGACATCATGTTGATACCGAAAATCTGAACCGAACCAATAGTTGAATACCGAAACCATCTGAATTTTTAAACTTTCGAACATACATTTGCTATTTATAAGACCCTATTACAGGCTTTATAATATTTGAAAGGTCCCTTTTCATGCAAGAAGTGACTAATTTTCTTTTCAGTCCTGTTAACCCTCAATAGTCTGGCAGTTGTCCTGAATTCCCACTAGACTACAACTTGTACATGTACAGTTGCTTATCAGTCATTTAAGGCAGCCAAGACCGGACTAGAAATCACTGACCAGGTGACGTGTCTATTCTCCGCAGGATTTCCTTAATATGACATGTTTGGGAGCGCGGTGGCTCAGTAGGTAGAGGTGCAGGCTGGAAGCCGAGAGGTCATCGGTTCGAATCCCACCTGCAGCAACCGCGTTGTGTCCTTGGGCAAGACACTTCATCTCCATTGCCCGCGTGGGGGCACGATGACGCCGTGTACTAAGGCGTACTGCACGTCGATGGTACGCATGTCTTCAACCAATCTAACCCTGCCTGTGCTGCAGTGCGGAGTTACGATGTTGGGGAGCTGGCAGCTGCTCGTCGTTGCTCGTTGGTTCTCTCCGGGTACTCCGACTTCCTCCACCCGTAAAACTGCCACGGTCATGATTAGCCATGGTGCATAAATATGTGACCTTAAACATAAATAAATAAATAAATAAATAAATAAATAAATATGACATGTTCAGGGCATATGCTTGAAGATCGCAAATGCTCGAAATAGGTCTTTAAACGTTAAAACCCTTTACCCAACGTAACGGCCAAAACCGGCCAGCGCTATTCTCAAAAATCGCCAATTAATTTTCACTATTTTTTTCATTTTTTGTCTCAAAAACATAGGTTATGACCCCTCGTTGGAACGAGCTCGTCGAGCTCGTTCCAACGAGGGGTCATAACCTATGTTTTTGAGACAAAAAATGAAAAAAATTAGTTATTCAAGAATTCTTTTTGCAAGTGTCGTCTACTTTTCACGTTAGGTAAAGGGTTAAGGTGCGTTTAGA
Source organism: Pictodentalium vernedei (assembly GCA_031216915.1). Classification (NCBI taxonomy): domain Eukaryota; kingdom Metazoa; phylum Mollusca; class Scaphopoda; order Dentaliida; family Dentaliidae; genus Pictodentalium; species Pictodentalium vernedei. Next base: position 106,404,479 of record CM062292.1, on the reverse strand, counting down.
ACATGTCACAAAATTACTGCAGATATTATTTGTGTTTATAAAAGAATACGACTGTTGAGCTCATTAACCGTGGCATTTATAGCGTTGTCGTAGAGTGATGCAAAAACAACTTACTTTGGTTTCCCTGATGTGAATTCTCCTTTGGTACTATCAGCAAATCTCAGTCAAATCAGATACAGAATATGTACATCCTCCCCTTACAAATTTCGAAACCGATACCGAACTTAAAGTTTCCAATACCGCCCATCTCGAAATAATAAGAGTTTAAACCTGTTAAATGTTCAAATCAAGTACAATGAAACAATTACGGTTAAAAATCAGGAGTGTAGCTAGGCGTTTTAATAGTGGTTACAGTACAGCCACCGTGGACTGCTCGTAGTCCACACGCGGACAGTGATGCATGCGTTCACCCTGTCACAAAAATCATCGATAGTAAAATTTTAATTAATGAAGCACTGGGATGTATCCGGTGCTTTATTAATTAAATGTTTGATATTTGTTTCTATAATTGGTATGTGAAATCTCATATTATTGCGTTCGAGGAAATATTGCCCACCCGTTAGATAGTGAGCAGTCCACGGCGGCCGTTCTCTAATAATTTGGGATTTATGGACCATCGGTGACCTTTGGTCGGACAAATATGGACAAAATACCGTAATATTATAAGTTATTCTGTTTGTTGACAGGATAAGGTCTCATTTCATTAATTTACTGTAACATAAACTGAAACGAATCGAGAGCATCACGCCCTGTTGATTGCGTACGTAAACATTGAATAAAGGGAAATCACTCCAGTCTGTTATGATAAAAGTTAACACCTTACCGAAACAACGTCAGCTTTCTAATATTCGCTGTCCAACAACAAATTTATTGTGTAAGAACGGGATATATACGTTATTCTGTTTGTTGACAGGGGACATGGTCTCACTTCCCTGCATGAAACATATATTCAACCTCGGCTGACGCCTCGATTGAATATAAATTTCATGCAGGGAACGTGAGACCATGTCCAATCTAATCGGTTTCACGTTCCCTGCATGAAACATATATTCAACCTCGGCTGACCCCTCGGTTGAATATAAATTTCATGCAGGGAACATGAGACCATGTCCAATCTAATCGGTTTCATAAATAATTACCCATGTTTACATAACTAATCTTTTTGTACGTAATAACGGTACTTTTGTGTGTATTTTACTTCAGTTAAATGTATTTGTCTCAGTTGATTCCAAGTGAAAAAAGACATCGCGATGAACTGTTGCTCATGGCAACGAGACACTTTCCTTGACAATGGACATAAGAATGATAGTAGACATATGCGCGCGCTCGGCGACATAAAATAAAATCAACGAGGCATTGACCAATCACTGCAAGGTTTTGCGGTGGGTATCGGGACACAAGTCTTTGTTGTAGGATGTCCCATAAGACTTACACCACACCAAACAATTGTATTATGGCCTTTGGGTCCAAATTTGGACCAACCGAAGGGTATTCGAAGGATATCTCCCTCGTTGGTGGTGGTAGTGGGTGGGGGACCTCCCCGAGAAATGTTTTGAAAAGTCAAGCTCATGGGCGTGAATATATGGCCACCATGCTCTTTTCAGGAAATTTAAAATGGAGTGAGTTTTGTTGACTGAAATAAAATCCAGCTGGATTTCTGCAGTATTACTAGCATACCTTAACCTATTGTCTACCATCTACCATATTGTCGGCCGATATGAACCACGCTAGAGTAGTTGTCCCCTTGATGCGTTACTTCGCGCAACCATTTTCTACACAAATCGTGCACAGTTTTTCATCGAACGCGATCAAAACAATTTGCGTTACCACACATAATGGAATAGTTTGAGGTCGAGTTTTTGTATGGTGAGAAATTAATGACGGCAATAAGTAAAGATTACATCGAAGAAGAGAAATACAGAAATGCAACGCGAACTAAGAGTCGTAAACGGAAAATCGTCGAACAAGAAGAGATAATTCAGCTATCCGAACGTCGCGGCTTCCCCATTGGGGAAGTCGCAATGTTCAGATAGCGCTGGATTGCAGTTAAAACGAGAAATCCTGTCATGAAATGCGTTATGACCATAGTAAGGCTATCAAATTCTGTGCATATGGCCTGTGCACAAGCAATGTTTCAGCCAGTGGACCTCCGGGTAACCCGGAGGCCCTTTAGCAGACACATTGCCTGTATTTGATGTGAGTAACCAGGAGAACCTGCCGTGCTTTGGATGCCATTCGATATGGCAATTGTGCGCAATTCCTACGCGCAATTAAGTCTAAATAAGCGCACAATTCATGAAAGGACTTCTAGTTTTACCTGAAGGAGAAAAGGAAACTTCAGCCTTTGTGAAAAGAATGAGAAACTATAAGACTGTGCGACAGCTATGACAACACTGAGTACATTTTGTAATTATTTCTTTTGGTTCAATAAATATAGAGGTTATTTGGTCGATGGCTGATGTGAAGTAACCAAGGACTGATATCTCGGCCAACATGAAACTAACCAAGTAATAACCTCTAATTACCCATGTACAATGGGGTAAACTATTTGCATGAGAGAGATGCATTCACCTCTTTAGTTCGTGCTTTCTTTGAAGAGACATCGGTTAAGATCGGAGGCTATTTCATATATTTAACCATGCAGTCATACGGCTGCAGGTTAAACATATTAATTGGTCTACCCCCCCCCCCCCCCCCCTCCCCCATATTAACTGAACACCCTTCTAGTGTAACGAAGAAGAAACCAATATCGCTTTCAGGGTTTTGGTCCAAGATTGAACTATATAAGGTCGGTAAGCTAAAAATAGATTAATATGGTATTTGCATCATGCCTTTTTTACGGTAGAAGTGCCAGCCGCTTGTTAATAGTATTTGTGTCGTAGTTTTAGTGATGATTTTTGTAATGTATTGTGAGGCACTGCGTCACCAATCAAAGCTTCAACTACATATTTTCTCCGCATGCACGTTAAAATCGGTGCTTCATTTGTGAGGTGCTCTATCACTCTCTCATACCTATGACGCTCGTTAGTTGCAACTGCAGTACACTTCTTATCGCGCTCCTGAAATATTATTGTTTATTTGTTTTTTATACTATGATTGCCTATTCTACTACTATATAAAAAGCCTATGACATAAATGTTAGCTTTACACACCAACCGTGGTGAACACGCCAGCAATGGGATTTCAATAGTTAAAATTTACACCTACAGTGGAACTACATCCAATTTGACCATTGGTGACCTCGCCTTGAATGCAAACTTGTCTAAATTTATCACTCGTCGCCTCGTGAAGTGTGAAATGAACCGGCAATTATTTACTACGTTTTCAACCCTTTACCCAACGCAGACGATATCAAAATTTATTATTTTAAATATTCATTTTTTCAAATTTTTCAAAAAATTTCAACAAAACTATATCATGTGACCCCTCGTTGGAACGAGCTCGTCGAGCTCGTTCCAACGAGGGGTCACATGATATGGTTTTGTTGAAATTGTTTGAAAAATAATATTTTTCAACTGCACTGCTGAATTTGCATATTACGCGGGCGGATGCGGTCGATTCGTTGGGTAAAGGGTTAAATACGTTTACTTCGTAAGATACCAAAAATTAATAAACATACGTTGTCTCATGTTAATAAAGCTTCCATAACTCGAAATAGTATGTTATTATATTATTAAAATGAAAAAAGCCCCCGTAATTTGCGAGTTTCGTTTTTTATTTCGTTTCGGCGATAAAATTGCCAGCGGAAGTACCACCTACTGGTGCTCATGTAAACAAAAACTGAATCGCTCGTGTGAATATTCATTTATTTAACATTTAAACTCTTATTAATCTGACATTCGTGGTATAAATAAAATATATCCAACGTAGCTTGCTGTACCAAATGTTCACCACTCACCAATCTACTATGGGTATATTATATATATTTGTGGAGGAAGCCGGAGTACACGGAAAGAACCACCCAGTAGCCTCGAGCAATCTCTTCAACTTACTCACCCTTCGCAAGGAGACTCAGCATTGGTTGAAGGCAAGTGCAGCATCGATATGGAGTACGCCTTAGCATACAGAGTCACCGTACCCTCACATGTGCAATCGGGATTAAGTATCTTGCACAAGGACACTAAACGAGTTACCGCAGGTCAGGATCGAATCCTCAACTTTCCCATTTAAAATCCAATGCCCTAAATTAGGGCTGCACGGTATATCGATAACCGATATATACCGTTATTCAAACCAATATCGATTGAATACCGGTGTAATTACAAAAATATCGGTTTATCGTCATCACTTATTTACCCACAATTTAATTTTCAAGATGTCTTGAGTTTTTTAACTGCAGCCCCGAATGAATATTTCAGGAGGGGTCGCTGTGACTCAGTGATTAGGGCCCCTAATCACTGAGTCACAGCGACCCCTCTTGAAATTTTAGTACCATAGAGTATATATTATAAGTTCTACACCATACCTCAGTCTTACCCGAGCGTTTAGTAGACATGAGGTGTGGCCTATGAACTATTTAGATATACATACTGTTGATATATTTTATAATTTAATCATTTGCCCCGCCTCTGCGTTTGATTGGTTGAAAGCATACAGCGTGAAAGTCGTCAAAATCGTTTAAACCAAATCACGTCATGATTTGGAATGTCGCTACACGTTCGCACATCCGACCCAACTTTGAAGACTCTGGAAGCCCCGCCCACTCAATCCAATTGTCACCGTGAGGGCGTGGCGACAGACTGACAGATGGATAACAAGCTTGTAAACAAAGATCAATGATCGATTTTTCATCGCCTCCAGTCAGCGAGAATAATGATAATTTCTCGGGAACAGTTGAATTTAATAAAATATACCGAAGTGGGAGACGAATAAAAGATCATACACCCAAACATGATTTTGGGGGAACTTAAAAAAATGTTTTTAATGATATTGTTACGTGACTTGCTAAATATCTGTCGTCTGCGATCGAAAATCAAAACAACAAACAATTTGACAATGATTGACGTGACCTGTTTATGGCACACTTTCCTGAGTTTGACTGTTGTCTTTTGCGAAAATTAAAAGTTTTTCATTCACGTACACATAGTTTTTATATTTTAATATTACAGCCGGATTAAATTATAAGAAATAACTGTTGTTTTCCTTCGGTTTAAGCGATAAAAACCGAAAATGTTCAGCACAAGCTTAATCCTAACTCGCTACGCGAGTTCTGAAGTTTGTGCTGAAAATTTTCGGTTTATATCGCATAAACCGAAGGAAAACAACAGTTATTTCTTCAATAAACGCAAAACAGATCGGCCAGTCGTGATGTTAGTATCACTGAGAAAAGTATTAAAGCAGAGACAGTGATATAACTGCCTTCAACTATGTGCGACGTTTCCTTGCAGTCTTTAATGTAAACTTCCTGCCTAAACTTACCTGATCTCAGGGTTACAATACACTAAATGATTTGCTTTGACATATATGTGCACAGCATTTAAAGGGTTCGTGCCAGGAATCAGAAATTGACATTACTGGCCCTGCCATTTATCTGAGATACATGTATAATCTTCAGAACTGCATTAGTTGGTATAAAATGCTATTCCTAACTGGTCTGAAAAATATGGTCTTAATGACCTTTGTTGACCGTATTAAGGTGGACAACATTTTGAACCTCTAGAAAGTTTCAACTCATTCGGTGCAGGTTCCATGTCTATTGGTCATACCAAGCCTGAAGTATGAGCATAAACCACTTTACAAATATTGGTTCCACCAACTCCGGATCTGCCATATTTGTAGATGATTGAAAGGGTGCGCGATGGCTCAGATGGTACAGGTGCAAGCTGCAAGCCGAGTTCGAATCCCACCTGCGGAAACCGCGCTGAGTCCTTGGTCAAGACTTCACCCCACTGTCCACCCGGGGGCATAGTGGCGATGTGTACTAAGGAGTACTGGACGTCGATGGTGCACTGTCTTCAACCAATGCTAACCCTGCTGTGTGGAATTAGTATGTGGATAGCTGACAGTTGCTCGCTGTTGCCCGGTGGATCTCTCCGGGCACTTCGGCTTCCTCCACCCGTAAAACTCTCGTGGGCATGATTAGCCATTGTGCAGAAATATGTTACCTTAAACACCAATAAATAATTAAATCATCCTTTAAAAAATGAGCACATTCCAATGAGGGGGTCATAAGCTAGGTTTTTCAAGCAAAAATGAAAAATGAATTAACTGAATAGACATTTCTGTTAATAATGCTGACCGGTTTTCGACGTTATGTTGGGTAAATGATTAAGAATTCGTTACTTTGGAGGGCACATTGAAAAGGTGTCCCATTTCATATAGAATTGAATGTTACAGAAAAGAAAGCGAAAAACATTCTGTAGCCTTGGGTTATAATAATGGTGTTTGTACTCACATTGAAGTACTAAAAGGGTTAAAAACAGACTATCCAAATATTCCATTTCATTACTTTATAATTGTGATAGGTGTTTCGAGAAAGCCCACATAACTCCATCCCAAAACCTGTCGATCCTGAGTTATGATTGAGAATAAATAAATTTTTAAAATGCTTTGAAAAGTGAAGGGTTCTTTCTTTGTTCAACATGATTTAAGAATGAAGTTTGTAACATGGTACTAAATAAATATACAATGTTATTCAGTGTAACAATTGCTAGCTTTCTCTCTGACCCTTTGTTTATGAGAGATTTTCTTCTGTTTTAAATAATGGCTACTGCTTCAGCGAACTCATTTGCCAGTATATGTTGTAAACATGCTTTAGCCTCTAGAGTCACAAAGCCCCAAAATCAGAGATGACCGAGTACTAATGGCAGGCAGCCTATCAGTATACCACAAAAACATTGACATAGGATTGATTGTATTCAGGGTGTCGCTTTGACAAACAGTGCAAAGAAGACAGAAATATTCCAACTACACCATCAAGGAATGCCTTCTATGAATGGTATTTATTTATTTATTTATTGGATTTAACGACACCTTCAACAGCCAGGGTCGCCTCGTGTCAGACAGTTTTACGGATGCATGAAGCCGGAGTACCCGGAGAGAACTACCGAGCACCAGCGAGCAACTGTCAGGCCCCCACCATACTAACTATTTATTTTTTTTTATTTATTTATTTATTTATTTATTTATTTATTTATTTATTTATTTATTTATTTATTTATTGGTGTTTAAGGTCACATTCTTATGCACAGTGACCATACTAACTCCACACAAGCAGGGTTTGTTTAAGTGCACCATCCACGTGCAGAACGCCTTACTACACAACGTCACCATGACCCCACGTGGGCAATGGGGTGAAGTGTTTTGCCCAAAGACAAAAAGCCGGTTGTCGCAGGTGGCATTCGAACTGAAGACCTCTCGGCTTGCAGCCTGAACCTCACACTACTAAGCCACCGCGTCCCTCTATGGATATAATGGGAATACTTTGGAGGCTTATTTTCGGGGATAAAATAGTTTTAATGAAATCAGAAATAGTTTTTTTAAAGATATTCATTCAGGAATCAGATAATTTTTCCAAGAAACCAGAAAAATCATATATGTGCACAGCATTCAAAGGGTTAGATCAAAGGAATGCACCGAGGGGTTCAAAAATGTGATTCCCAGCAATTCTGAAAATGCACTGCATGCCCCCCTGGGTGACCTCAGTAACCTTGACTCATATTGTAAACATCCATTGAGTTTCGACTAGTTTGGTGTTGGTCCCAGGTCCATACGTCATACCATGATTGAGATATGAGCATGACTGACCCACTTTCAAAATGATTGGCCACACCCTATTTTTTAGTATTAAAAGGCATGCACGAACTTCGGGAATGCATTGGGGGGGGGGGGGGGGTAGGGGAGGGGTAAAAATGTGATTTCCAGCAATTGTAAAAAATGCACTCAATGACCCCTAAGTGACCTCAGTGACCTTGACCCATATTTTGAATTTCCATCGATTGTCGACTCATTTGGTGTTGGTCCCAGGCCCATATATCTTACCATGCCTGAGATATGGGCGTGACCCACTTTCAAAATACCCTTACGGACACTCATAAAGACCCCAGGAATCTGAAAAACATAGGTGGCCGAACACTTATGACCGTCTGTCAATATGCCAAAAATCAGCGAGATAGAACAACTCGTTTTCGAGTTATCGTGCAGACGAGGAAGCACGTAGAAGAAGAAGAAGAAGAAGAAGAAGAAGAAGAAGCCGTAAACTATCGTCTGTGTGTTTCACACGGACTAATAAGCATTATTTATACTATTCACAAAAAGTAGGGGATATTTGATAAAAGTGAGATATGTGAAGAAATATATTTATATTTTCATCAAAAAGACAGTTGAGGCATGTGCATGCACTATAACATCTGGTGAATGATTTCAGCGATAGTTGAGTGTCTGACAAGCACACACTCCACGCACTGAGCTGTAGAAGACATGGATGGTCAGTCAGAGAATTTACCACTTTCAGTCCAAGACCTCAATACCGTATAAATCATCATCGCTTTTCGAGACAAGCGCGGATCCGACGTGACATACTCCTCGCCAAACGTGCAATATCAGCTTGACTGAGGTTATTCCATTCTTCCTGCAGTGCAACGACGAGTTCCTGCACATTGGTAGAGGGTCGTTGGCGTTGACGTTGTCGTGGGCGCGTGCCAAACATATACCATACGTGCTCGATTGGTGAAAGGTCTGGACGTAGTGCTGGCCAAGGTAGTGTAGTGATGTTCTGTTCCTGGAGGAACTCTGTAGCGGCACGGACCCTGTGTGCTCTTGCACTGTCATCTTGGAAAATGACCGTGACGTCGCGGAAATAGTACCACATGAGCTGCCAACACGTTGGTACTGTCCTGTGACACGCATAGTGGTTTCGGCGTTTGACATCAAGCCTTATAGTCCACGGTTCGGTCGCCACCAGGTGTAACTATGCTGTGTTCTTGGCAAGGCAATTAAGCATGATTGCCCACAAGGGGGTACAGTGGCGATGTGTACTATTTAACTGGCGTGCTTTTAACCTTTAACCTCCCCAAGACTTCAATATGGAACCCAAAGATTTTATTTCATGCAAATCGAGAATATTGTTGACAAACCTTTTCATACCCACATTACTGCTCTAAACACGGATTGGCACCGGTGCAATCTCGTTTTGCCAGTGTCAATGGGCCTTCAAATGAGCTCTTGAGGCATTTAAGTTGTTTATGCCCAAGCATTATGTGAGGTTGAATAATTAGATTATTCAGATTTAAAATAGTGAACTATTTTAATGGAGATGAAAAACAATCAACAGGTGTGACGATTGGCGGACGCGATTTATGACGCACTGTCACAATAACTGGAGAACACCGAGTCACTATAGCTGCCACTATCAATAATTAATCTGCGATAATTTAGTGAAAACTTTCTTCATTCAAGCGAAAATATTTTTTAATAATAAGTCAGTCACGTTTTCTTTGCTAAATCTATGCGCCATGCAGTGTTATATCAAAAGGGGAGCTGTTACGAAATCAGAACAGACAACCCGGCGGGTACATTTTTCAAGTTGCATCATACTGATTCATTCGGCTCCTCTCGGTTTATTTCGATTCTTGTCATTTGACCTCGTGTGGGTGAAAAGAGTGATAATCCCTGTTGTTCGCCGGCAAAAACTTGACCTCTCACTTTGAAATGTGAATATGCTCCTTAAAAAATAAATGCACTCTTAAAAATAAATACGCCCTTAAAAATTAATACGAACCTTTACAAGTGTGCCAATTTGGCAAGAACTGAGTTTTGACATGTTTGATACAAAAAAAGAAAAAAAGAAAACACCCATAAAATCGTGTATTTAAATGGGAAAGTTTACTTGTATGTACAAGTAGTCCGAAAAGCCATAATTGATAAAATCTACCTCCAATTCCATATCCTCCAACCTTACGTTAGTTAGTCTGTGTGAAACACAAAGACTATTGTTTTTGCATGGTTTCTTTTTCTTTTCTTTTTTCTTTTTTTTCTGTTTTTTCTTCTTCTTCTTCTCCTTCTTCTTCTACTTCTTCTTCTTCTTCTTCTTCTTCTTCTTCTTCTTCTTCTTCTTCTTCTTCTGTCTTCTCATCACTTTTTTGTCCGCAAGATAACTCGAAAACGAATTGCCCTATCTCGTTGATTTTTGGCATGCTGATAGACAGCCACAATTTCTCGGCCACCTATGTTTTTCAGATTCCTGGGGTATCAGGGGTGTCTGTAGGGGTGTTTTGAATGTGGGTCACGCCCATATCTCAGGCGTGGTATGATGTATGGACCTGGGACCAACACCAAATGAGTCGACACTCGATGGAGATTCAAAATATGGGTCAAGGTCACGGAGGTCACCTAGGGTTCATTGAGTGCGTTTTTCATAATTACTAGAAATCACTTTTTTGACCCCCTAAAGCATTCCTGACATACACACATGCATTTTGACGTAAAAAAAAGTGGGCGTGGCCAAAATGTTTGAAAGTGGGTCATGCTCATATCTCAAGCATGGTATGACGTATGGACCTGGGACCAAAACCAAATGAGTCGACACTCGATGGAGATTCAAAATATGGGTCAAGGTCACGGAGGTCACCTAGGGGTCATTGAGTGCATTTTTCATAATTGCTAGAAATCACATTTTTTGACCCCCTAAAGCATTCCTAACATACACACATGCATTTTGACGTAAAAAGTGGGTGTGGCCAAAATTTTTGAAAGTGGGTCATGCTCATATCTCAAGCATGGTATGACGTATGGACCTGGGGCCAACACCAAATGAGTCGACACTCGATGGAGATTCAAAATATGGGTCAAGGTCACGGAGGTCACCTGGGGGTCATTAAGTGCATTTTTCATAATTGCTGGAAATCACATTTTTTGACCCCCTAAAGCATTCCTGACATACACACATGCATTTTGACGTAAAAAAAGTGGGCGTGGCCAAAATTTTTGAAAGTGTGTCATGCTCATGTCTCAAGCATGGTATCAAGTAGGGACCTGGGACCAACACCAAATGAGTCGACACTCGATGGAGATTCAAAATATGGGTCAAGGTCACGGAAGTCACCTAGGGGTCATTAAGTGCATTTTTCATAATTGCTGGAAATCACATTTTTTGACCCCCTAAAGCATTCCTGACATACACACATGCATTTTGACGTAAAAAAGTGGGCGTGGCCAAAATTTTTGAAAGTGGGTCATGCTCATATCTCAAGCATGGTATGACGTATGGACCTGGGACCAACACCAAATGAGTCGACACTCTATGGAGATTCAAAATATGGGTCAAGGTCACCGAGGTCACCCATGGGTCAATGAGTACATTTTTCATAATTGCTGAAAATCACATTTTTTGACCTCCAAATGCTTCCCCAAAATTCAGACGTGCATTTTTTCATGAAAAAAGTGGGCGTGGCCAACATTTTTGAAAGTGGGTCATGCTCATATCTCAAGTGTGGTGTGACGCATGGACCTGGAGCCAACACTAAATGAGTCGACACTCGATGGAGGTTTAAAAATATGGATCAAGGTCACGGAGGTCACCTGGAGTCATTGAGTGCATTTTTCAGAATTGCTGGAAAATCATATTTTTGACCCCCTGAAGCATTATTGGCATACACACATGCTTTTTTACGTAAAAAAGTGGGCGTGGCCAAAATTTTTTAAAGTGGGTCACGCTCATATCTCAAGGATGGTATGACACACAGACATGGGGACCAACACCAAATGAATCAACACTCCATAGAGGTTCACAATATGAACAAGGTCACTGAGGTCGCCCAGGGATAACTGAATGCATTTTTTTAGTATTGCTGGGAATCACATTTTTGGACACCTAATGCATTCTCTTGACAAACCTTTTGAATGCTGTGCAAATATATGCCTTTTCTGGTTTCTTAGAAGAATTGTTCTGATTCCATTATGAATATCTGTAAATACTGTTTACGAAAATCCATTCCAGATTTGTTTAAAAATATGATACTCCCGAAAATAACCCTCCAAAAATTCTCTTTCTATATAGTTTTTTCCCAATAGATATTTTAACGCTTTTCTTACAAGCTTGAATTTACTGGATGCTGTAAATTCTATTTCTCTAGTATTAACATTATGTTCTATTTCAATGATTTTTGTCTGATGGATTCTTTACTATTCCACCGAAATTTGGCACATATGTAGAGTTTCATTAGAAGTTTCTCACCTGGATCATGGCATTTCTGAAGTTTTTCTTTGTCTGCCAAAACCGTGCAAAATGTTGTCAGAATGTTATGTTTTGCCACAATTCTCAAACAAGACCCAGGACGATTTGGCTGGAGTTTTCATTATATTTGTAGCATGACTTACTACCCCTGACTACATAAGCTGTATTACCCACGTTGCTCCCTTTTGACCTCAAAATTCCGAGCAAAGTGCAATTTTGGAAAAACTGGTCAATTTTCACATGCAATTTCTCAGCTCTGCGGCCACATTTTTTCAAAGCGTTTCCTATGAGACGTTTGAGCATTCATCCAAGAATAATTTGGCTGTTATATATTCTATTCAAAGTTTTAACCTTAAAATCGTTTTCGAGCCTTGAATTCGAGTACCCTTAACTCGTTCATAAAAATGGCTCATTTTTAGTTCATTTTTTTCCATTTACGAATTGTATATCGAAAAGTGATGCACATGTTCGTATTCACAATTACCTATCGAGCATATTTTCTGTTGTACGTTTGGTTGTAAAGTTTAACCATATGCCTGTTTTGTTTGCATAAAGATAGATGCTGTCCAAAAAACTCGCGCTTTTTCAGAATTTGGTAAGATTAAGTGACAATTTACTCCATTCCTAATTGATTGAGTGCTGAATGTTTTCAATAGCTGCATGCAGCAGTCATAGTATGAAAACTTTTGTTTTATATGTGAGTATTAAAAGTTTAACCCTTAGCAGATTTGAGACTCCCATATGGGTACTGTCTGAATAATTGTGATTTTCGTAATATCTGAAAATTCTGTTGACATTCAGATTTACAGTTCAAGTCCAAGAAGATTTTCCTTGATAAGGTAGCTGTAAAGTTTAACCCAATCCCTGTTTCGGATGCATAAAGATAGGTGCCGTCGAAAATAACTCCATTTTTCAGAATTTGGTAAGTTTAAGTCGCAATTTACTCCATCCCTAATTGATTGAGTGCTGAATGTTGTCTATGGGTGCATGCGGCTAGCAAAGTATGACAACTTTTGTTTTACATGCTATTATTAAAAGTTTAATCCTTGGCAGATTTGAGAGTTCCCAAGTGGGTACTGTTGAAATAATTGTTATTTTCGTAAAATCAGTACCTGAATGTTGGTAAGCATGCAGTGATCTTTCGGTCCTATATAAAGGTGCAAATAGTTAAAGTTGAACAGTTCATCAGACAGAAATAATGCCAAACTCTGCCGTTGACAGGTAAATAATGAATGGAAATTTCATTGCATTGAAAATAATATGGCAACGAACCGTCCCCACGGTTTCCACGCGAGGCGTGGTATTTTCCACGCGGTCAGAACACTCGATTTTATGCCCAAATGTCGGCCAGGCTACGTAGAACAAGTTCTGGAAATTGCAAGTCGCTGCCTTCAGCGGTCTGGACACAGTGAGCTTATGACCGATAGTGCTATTTTAATGTCTTTTGTGCAAATTCTCATTGATCTTTTCCCGCCAAAAACCAACTCACCGCCGTTTTCTTTTCACTTTTAACTTCCAGCGATTCTCAAAGGTTTCAATGTTGCGATGGGATCCCTGGGTGCTGTTCTTTAAGAAACTTCTTTGATTTACAGCCACCCCTCCGCCAGCCACGCTCTATTGTAACTTTTAAGTGGACCTACCCCAGCGAGGGGGCAGGGCACCACGAGAGACTGTGCCTATCCCGCCCTCTTCTTTCGCTCCGACTTGAAAAAGACCAAATTCAGAAAATTACCTCCTCTCTTCAAAAACGCTATATGTCAGCGAATTCTCCGCGGATTTCCACGAAATTTTCACTCAGCATTCACGAATAGATGCTCCATCGGATGCCTTGAAAGGCGACACGAATTACGCATTTCCTCAAGTCCAATTCGAAAAGAGCGTATGCGCATGCGCGTGAGGCTCCCACGGGCTATGCGCTCGGTTGTTGGATTTTTCAGGCACAGGTCGAGTTGGGCAGAGCTTCTAGAACGAACGTTGAAAATTTCGAGTCGCTACTCCAAAAACTCTCTCCACAATCTACTGTACATGTAACGGAGTGTATACTTTTTATGACCTGCCGGCAGTACCAACCACCCTTCTAATTTTATATCTTGTTATTATTAATAAACGTTTAACCCTTGGCAGATTTGAGACTTCCCTTATGGGTACATCCACGGTGTTTTCACCCGGTCACAGGACTCAAGAAAGATACTAAACTGACGAGCGGGGATAGAACACATTCTCAGAATTTCAAGTGGCTGCCTTGGACGGTCTGGTTACAATTGACGTATGTCCTTGTTATGCCCACAACGAATAGTCAGGGGCCATATTGTTTTACCTCTGTCTTTCCCTCTATCTTTCTGCATATAGGGTATATTGTTTGTCCGTCTAACCTCTCTTATTAGCTCATCTTGACAAAGTCAAGCTGAGCTAATTTCATCCCTCTCTGTCCGTCGTCCGCCGTGCGTCAACGCTATTTTTTGGTCTTCTCCTCCAAAGCCACTGGGCCAATTCAAGGGAAAGTTTGTGTGAGTGATGATTCCAAAGAGGCATGGCATTTTTGTTCAACTCAACATGCCCAGACCCATAGGAAGGGAGTGGGAAAAATGCTCCAAAAATTTTTTTAAATCTTCTCAAGAACCAGTGTGTACAATGACTTGACATTTGCTATGGAACTTCCTTTTGGGGAGTAGAATCAACTTTTTTCAAACGTAGTTCGTGAAGCAATATTTGGCTTTGTAATGGGAGGGATAAGATTTTTGACCCCGCCCAAAAATTCTATTTTCTTAGCCGATGGTCCGGTACGAACCAAATTTGGTATGTGGTATTATTGGGTCATAAGTACTTGACCCATGCAGAAAAAAAAATTCCCGCATCCCCATGGGAACCCTGGGAGCTAAAATTAGAAATATTTTCAAATGTCCATATTTCCCAAACCACACGGAACAGAGAGCTGTTATTTGGTATGAAGTATCCTTAGGACCAGTAGAAGTGAATGGTTAAAAAATTGCCATCGGTTATGTTAGGGTGTTCTGTAATGGGCATCGAAAAAAGTACTGAGGCAGCATATTTGCAAAAATTAAAAAAAATCTTTTTCTCCAGAACCAATCATCAGAATCTTTTGATATTTGGTATACCGCATTCATAGGGGTGGGGGGGGGGGGTGGGGGGGGGGGGGAGTCAGATGCAAGTTTGTTGAAATAAAAAAAGCTCATTGGTTCATATTTGGGCTCACTATAGGCGCCCGAATTTTTAACATAGGGTTATATGGGGAATATTCTTTAAAAATCTTCTTCTTCAGAACCACCAGTCAGAACCTCTTTCTCTTAATGTTTGGTATGCATCATGCATCATTGTTACGAGGGTCAGATTCAAGATTGTTCAAACCAAGTCCCTAGGTTGATATTTGGGCTTCCTACAGAAGCCCAAATTTTAACTTTGTTCAATATGGGGGGGGGGGGGGGGCGGTAATTTAAAAAAAATCTTCTTCTTCAGAGCCACCAGTCAGAATGCTTTCATATTTGGCATGCAACATAGGGGTCAGATTCAAGTTTGTTCAAATCAGATCCATAGGTATATATTTGGGCTCGTTATAATAGCCCAATTTTTTTACTTAGTGCAATATGAGGAAATTTCTTTAAAAATCTTCTGTTTCAGATCCACCAGTCGGAATGCTTTCATATTTAGTATACAACATCTCTGGGGTGGGGGGGGGGGGGGGCAGATTCCAGTTTGTTCAGTTCGTGTGCCTGGGTTAATATTTGGGCTCCATATGGGAACCTGAAAGTTAACTTAATACAATATAAGGGGATTTCTTCAAAACTCTTTTTCTTCAGATCCACTAGTCGGAATGCTTTCATGTTTGGTATACAACATCTCTAGGGGAAGGGGGGGGGGGGGGGGGGTCCGATTCAAGTTTGTTCAAATCCGATCCATAAGTTAATATTTGGGCTCGCTATTGTAGCCCAAATTTTAACTTGATGCAATATGAAGAAATTTCTTTAAAATGTCTCTTCTTCAGATCCAACAGTAAGAATGCTTTCATATTTGGTACACAACATCTCTAGGGATGTCAGATTCAACTGTGTTCAAATCGAGAGCTTGGGTTAATATTTGGGCTCCCTATGGAGCCGGAATTGGCCACTTTGCTGAAGAATTAAAAATTTTGTATTCAGTACCCTCCAGAGGTGTGTAACTAAGATTAATCCACAAAGGTTGTATCAAGGGGCTTCATTGGGGAGCTCAACATTTTACTTTATGATCAACTGAAGAAAAGGCATGATGCCCGTATTATTTTTGTCACTCCTGAGGGACTCAAGAATTGAGAGTGTAGCCTACGGAGATGGCTTGTTTAATGTGCTCATTCTTGGACTATGTTTAAATTGTGTTCTGTTCAAGATGAGCGCTTCAGGCCCCGTGAGGCCTCTTGTAATTTTCAATGTATTACTTTTTTATTTCACAGGATGTTTCTACATTTTCCAGATGTGTGCGTATTGTCAGAATTTTGACTTGCTTCAATATTTTACAAAACTACTGGTTGTTAAACTTAGTCCATTTTTAACTCAAGTTTGGCGAAGCCAAATTCGAGGTATTGTCATGGCCCGTCGTCTGTCTGCCCGTCTGTCGTGCTGTACACATGGCTCGGGCTAGAGGCCGTATTTATGAAACAAAACTTCTTGGGTACCTTTGTTGTCACTGTGAAACGAGAACAAGTGTTTTGGGGCCCGGTCCGAAATTCAAGATGGCCACTGGCAGCCATTCTGTACAAAATTAGGTGCAATCGGATTTATTTTTGGCGCAGAACTTCCATATGAAAGCTCTGATTTGAATAATTTTTTGTATGAATGTTTATTACCATGCAATACATCACATATAACACGTTTTTTTTCTCGTGTGTAAATTATGCAAATTAGACTAACTTTTGATTTAATTAGTGTTATTTTCAGCACTGTAGGTGCAAATATCAATACGGCTCGGGCAAGAGGCCGTATTTATGAACCAATCGTTACGAAACTTCTTGGGTACCTTTGTTATCACCGTGGGACGAGAACGAGTGTTTTGGGGTCCGTTCTGAAATTCAAGATGGCCGCTGGCAGCCATTTTGTACAAAATTAGGTGCAATCAGATTTTTGCGCCGAACTTCCATATGAAAGCGCTGATTTGAATAATTTTTTGTGTGAATGTTTAGTATAAACATATAATATAATACGGTTCTTTTTCCTCGTACATAAATTATACCAATTAGACTAACTTTGATCTATTTAATGTTACTTTCAGCACTGTAACTGCAAATGCCAATACGGCTCGGGCTAGAGGCTGTGTTTATGAACTGATCTTTACGAAACTTCTTGGGTACCTTTGTTATCACCGTGGGACGAGAACGAGTGGTTTTGGGTGCAGTCCGAAATTCAAGATGGCCACCAGCAGCCATTTTGTACTTTAGTTAGTGCATCAGTTTTTTGTACAGAACTTATGTATGAAAGTTCTGATTTGAATAAATTTTTGTATGAATTTTTAGTACCATGGGATACATCACAAAAAGTACGGGTTTGTTTTTCTCGAGCAGAAATTATGCAAATTAGATGAACTTTTGATTTATTCAGTGCTATTAATACACAGTAAGTGCACGTGTCAATACGACTCGGGCTGGAGGCTGAATTTATGAACCGATCTTCACAAAACTTCTTGGGTACCTTTGTTATCACCTTGGGACGATAACAAGTGTTTCAGGGTGCGGTCCAAAATTCAAAATGGCTGCCAGTGGCCATTTTGTACCGAAATTAGGTCCAATCAGTTTTTTTGTACACAACTTCTATACGGCACAGGCTGGAGGCTGTTTTTATGAACCGATCTTTACAAAACTTCTTGGGTGCCTTTTGTTATCACCGTGGTATGAGAACGAGTGTTTTGGGATGCGGTACAAAATTCAATATAGCCGCCAGCAGCCATTTTGTACCAAAGTTAGTGCAATCAGTTTTGTGTATAGAATTTCTGTATGAAAGTTCTGATTTGAATAAATTTTTGTAGGAATGTTTAGTAACATGGAATACATCACATATAATACGTTTGTTTTTTTTCTCGTGCAGAAATTATGCAAATTAGACGAACTTTCATTTGTTCAGTGTTACTTATACACAGTAAGCGCATATGTTAATACGGCTCGGGCTAGAGTCTGTATTTATGAACCGATCTTCACAAAACTTCTTGGGGTACCTTTGTTATCACTTTGTGACTGGAATGAGTGTATTTGGGTGCCTTTGTTATCACTGTGCTATGAGAACAAATATTTTTGGGTTCAGTCAAACCCACTCTGGGACTCAAAGATTTCTTTTTATGTCCCCCCCCCCCCCCCGACTAAAGTCGTGTGGCATATAGTGATTGAAGTGTGCTTGTGTCCGTCCGTGTGTGTGTCCATGTGTGTGTGTGTGCCCGAGCCAATAACTCGAAGACTGTTTGGGCCACAGTCATCAAACTTCACACAATTATAAAGGACCATGGGAGGATGTGCCACACATCATGGCCGGGGTTTCTTTAGTTATAAAATAGTTTTTGCTCATACTTCAGGCTTGGTGTGACCTATAGAAATACTACCTTCACCAAATGAGTTGAAACTTGCTGGAGGTTCAAAATGTGGTCCACCTCTATGCGGCCAAGAGAGGTCATTAAATGCATATTTTTTGCGACCTTTTAGGAAAGTCACTTTATATCAAGTAATGGAATTCTGAAGATTATACGTGTATCTCATCATTCAAATGGCAGCGGCAGTAATGTTAATTTCTGATTCCTTGATCGAAACCTATAAATGGTGTGCATATATATGCCTTTTCGGGTTTCTTAGAAAAATTGTTCTGATTCCTGTATGAATATTTTCTCCATGAAAGAATTTCACAAAAAGCAGTTAGGGAGTAAGCTGTGACTGTCACATACAATAACATGATCTGTTTATTTAATCTCATTGTACAAAATTAATTCCCAAACCAAGTTAATATAAAAACAAACAACTTGATCATGAAGAATTCCAGTGTACATGTAATTGTAAAACTACACTGAAGATTTGTTATTGAAACCTATCACAATACTGTCAGGATGCCGGTAAAAGATGCAATACTGACATAGTTGACTGTACTGTTAACTTGTATGCCTTGTTTAGGTCACTAGACGCCCTTTTAAGAGTAGGCCTTCAAATGAGCTCTTGGGGTTTTTAAGGTCTTTATGACAATATCTCCGATATAGAGTCTATGCCCCTTTGTCAGCGCGACAACTCAAATACGGATCGTCCTATCTCTATGCATTTTGGCATGCTGGTTAACAATACCCAGTTTGCACTCATCTATGTTTTTGCACCCGTTCGATCTGAATGACAGATCTGAAGTTGGTGGAGCCATTATTTCAAAGTGGGTTGTGCTCATTCTTCAATGTAGATGTAGACATGGACCGAGTTAAAAATTGCTGGAGATTCAATATATGGTCCACCTGAATGGGGTCATCAAGTGCATATTATTAAGAATGACTGAGAAATGCATTTACACCTTAATGTATTTCTAAAGTTTCTGAATGTATTTCATCACTCAAATTAGTGGGCAGAGCCAAAATGATTCGTGTATCGAACCCTTTGAATGCTGGTCACATATATGCCTTTTCTGGTTTCTTATAAAAATTGTTCTGATTCCTGTATGAATATCTGTAAATACTGTTAAGGAAAACCCATTTCTGATTTGTTAATTTTCTGGAGTAAAATAAGCCTCCATAAATTCTCTTTCTGTAGAGTTTATGCCTGATACTTTAACCCTTTTCACACAGACTTGAATTTACTGGATGCAGTAAATTCTTTTTCTCTAGTTGGAGTTAGATTTTGAAAATCATGTCACGAAATTTTGAAAGGTCGAATTAAACGTTATGAAGAGTTATTTTCTGTGACATTTCATGAAAGATTTCGATTTGTGTATCCGGTAAATTTGTGTTGACTTTCAAAGTTTATGATAAAGTTTATTAATAACAATAATAAAGCAACGTTAACCCTTTACCCAACGTAAAGGCCAAAACTGGCCAGCGCTATTCTCGAAAATCGACAATTAATTTTCAATATATTTTCATTTTTTGTCTTAAACATATAGGCTATGACCCCTCGTTGGAACGAGCTCGTCAAGCTCGTTCCAACGAGGGGTCATAAACTATGTTTTGGAGACAAACAATGAAAAAAATGAGTTATTCAAGAATTTGTTTTTGAAAGTGTCGTCTGCTTTTTATGTTAGGTAAGGGTTATTGTCTGTAATCCACCACATTACTCTCTGACTTACATTACCCCGTATTGTAGGCGAACACACCCTTTGATCATTCCATGACATTCTCAGCTCAACTCAGCGGAGTGTACTGTCGGTGCTCCACAGGCAGGCCCTCAGGGCAAGCGCCCCAACGGGTCCCTATTTTACACCTAGGTACGCTGAGGCTTGCGTAGTTCTAGTGAATATTCCTAGCGTCCAATCGGGCACGAGATTCAACATCGCAGAGTCACACACTCAAACTTCCCTGATCGCATACCAGCCACTACTATGGTTCAGTGGTCACCCATCCAAGGATTAACCAGGCTCGACGTTACTTAACTTAGGTGATCTAACGAGAACCGGTCTCGCTTCGCCAGTGCACCCTCGAAAGACAGACTGCACTAGCAAACAAAATCCTGGAATGACTATTTTTTTTTTATTTTGTGCGTCAAGAACATAGCTTATGACCCGTAATTGGAACGGGATCACCGAGCTCGTTCCAATGAGCTGTCATAAGCTACGTTTTTGAGACAAAAAAATGAACAAAAATTGAATGGTGATTTTTTTGTGAATGGCGCTGGCCGGTTTTGGTCGGTTTTGGTCGGCTTTGGTCGTTTCGTCAGGTAGAGGGTTAATGCAATGGTGTGCAGTGGGACAGAACATGAACACCGAAATACTGAGTACTCGGTTGAACATATGGGTGAGAAAACCTCTCTCCAGAATCGTGTGTAGTGGGACAAAATATGAACACCGAAATACAAAGTACTACGTTGAACATATGGGTGAGAAAAATCCTCTCCAGCATCGCTTCGAGATGTTCAACTTTAATTCAAGTGAGGGGTTGGACGGAAGCCCCTGATTTTCGAATTGGGGGACTTCCATTTCTTATGAACCAGCAGAGTAGATGTATATGTTCCCCATTTGTTGCAAAGCTGTGTACAATGACCTCGGTGCTTCATTAATTAAAATCTTGATGATGATGATTTACCTAATAAACGCATGCGTGAACACCACTGCCCATGTGTGGATTACGACCAATCCGCCACGACTGAACTGTATTTGCTGTTTGTTTGTTTGTTTTTTTGTGTTTTTTTTTTTGTTAATGAAAGGTAAATAAAGAAATCGAAAACTATTTGATAAAATGGCGACGTCGGTCATACAAAGGAGGTAATGCTTGTGGAAGGAAATCATCTGAGCTTTGACGTATATAAACTGATTATGTACTGATTGTTTGGTAAACCACTTCGAGGTACTCCTGATATCAGCTCGTCGCAAAATGTAACTTGAATTCAAATGCACGTTGCTGTGTATTTAAAAAAAAAACCCATATTTTACTGCTTTTTAAAATCAAACGATTAAGTTGCATTCAATTTTCGAAGAGGAATCCAACATTTCAACCACATAAATTCACTTTTTCGACGGCCATCTTGTTGTTTATTTTTTTTTTTAAATTCAAGTTCATGAAGTGGTATAAGTTTTCCTAAAGTTTTAGAAAAAAAAATGCAAACATCTTTTTTGTTTTATATTGCCCGCGTAATTGGCATAACAAGCAAATTTCACAGAAATTAGTTCATCCGTGACAACAATATAATATCTTTGCACGTTGCTTCTCAATTCTTGAAATAATCTCTGTATCAAGTCACAAAACATAAATATAATGTGAGTTTTCAATAACTGTACAGACCTGCTCAGAGTGGACGAACGACCGTCTCACAGCCTATCGTTTGCCCGGAAAGAATTGAGGCGACAAATTGTTCTTTGTTCGCCTACATGTCTGCTATCAGGAAAATATATGCATTCGAATTGCCATTGTGTTTGGTGTCTTGACTTTCGCTGAGTCACGATACACTCTATAATGGTGATAAAACTTAGTATTGCTTTGCCATAATGTTGAGCCGTTGCGACGTAACACACTGCTGGAAAGGGTTCGCTGAGCCCTTTCCAGCTGTGTATTTCATCACAGCTGTCCATCGAATTGTTGGAAACAAACTAATGAAGTAAGCTGCAGTATTTTCGAATTCTAATCTCCACCAAAGCTGCATTTTCACTGCATCCATATCAGTCGAGAAAATGGAAAAGAAGGGTTTTGAGAAATGGAAATATTTTGAAAAGTTAAGGTAGCCATTTGTTTTAAAGGCTTTATTTACGAATTTGTATAAGGACCTGATTGTATATCAATAGTGTTGGGGGCGCGGTGACGTCACCGAAGTTAATCAACGTCGAGCCCGGTTAGTCTTCGGACGGGTGACCGTCTGAGCGAGCGATCGATTCGGACTCCCGCGTTGTGTCCTTGGACAAGACACTTAACCCCGATTGTCCACACGGGGGCACGATGACGCCGTGAACTGAGGTGTACTGCACGTCGATGGTGCGCATTTCTTCAGCCTACCTAACCCTGCCTGTGCTGTAGTGCGGACTTATGATGTTGGGGAGATGGCACCTGCTCGTCGTTGGACGGTGGTTCTCTCCGGGTATTCCGGCTTTCTCCACCCGTAAAACTGTCACGGTCATGATTAGCTATTGTGCATAAGTATGTGACCTTAAACACCAATAAATAAATAAATAAATAAATAAATAAACAAACAAACAAACAAACAAACATACAGACAAACAAAAACAAACAAACAAATAAATAAATAAATAAATAAATAAATAAATAAATAAATAAATAAATAAATAGCTCTGGCTCATGCGAACATGGCATTTCGCCTCGATTAGAATATTGAATCGAATAAGCACACAAACATTTCAAATCGAACGAATATCAAATACTGACCAGCTCACATTTTTGTGACTCCTACAGTATATTGAGACAATGGTAGTAGGGAAGCTCCTTGAGCTTTCTTCCTTGGCCTTTCACACTTGCTTCTGCAACATTCATTTATCTGATAACTTGGTAGAATTATTTGTGCTGCTTTGTTAATTTTTTACTCGTCCTCACTCTTTATTGGCTACAGACCCTCGATTATACAAAGTCATACGTTTATAAATTTTACATTGAAACCTACATCTAACAATGCTCAATTGTACTGTATATATGTTTCACAACTGCATCTGAATAAAAAAAATTAAAAGAAGGATTAGGTCCATTTGGTGAAGTGTACACCTGATTTGTTTCCACTGTGATGGCTCACTCGTCCTCACTCTTTATTAGCTACAGACCCTCGATTATACGAAGGCATACGTTTATAAATTTTACATTGAAACCTACATCTAACAATGCTCAATTGTACTGTATATATGTTTCACAACTGCATCTGAATAAAAAAAAAAATTAAAAGAAGGATTAGGCCCATTTGGTGAAGTGTACACCTGATTTGTTTCCACTGTGATGGCTCACTCGTCCTCACTCTTTATTAGCTACAGACCCTCGATTATACGAAGGCATACGTTTATAAATTTTACATTGAAACCTACATCTAACAATGCTCAATTGTACTGTACATATGTTTCACAACTGCATCTGAATAAAAAAAATTAAAAGAAGGATTAGGTCCATTTGGTGAAGTGTACACCTCATTTGTTTCCACTGTGATGGCTCAAATACCGCCTGGTAAAATATTCCAACTACATCATCAAGGCATGCCTTCGTCGACGGCATGCCTTGAAGATGTAGTTGGAATATTAGTCAGTTGGGAATATAATTAAACAACTCAACACTTCTACACTGTTTTCGTTAACCATTTAGAAAATTTTTATTCGCTTCACATCGAATTGTTTTTCGGATATCGAATATTCGCTAGGCCCTAGAGTGGGTGTTGTAATTCGCAGTGAACTGCACTGCTCTGATCCGCACCAATGTCTGCAACAAATAACACCAACACGCATCGATAATATCCTAAATTTGTTATGTTTACAAAACAGGCGTGTTTCCTACTAACGAGTTCAGTTAATAATCTCTGCAGGAATAACCCAACAGAACATGTCTTTACCGTTGTCATCAACGAGCTCCCATTTTATTGCCAACCGAATCTGAAAAGAGAATATGAAATAATTTTATCAAATTAATCTTTTACCTCACATGAAAAGCAGACGGCACTTGCAAAAATAATTCTTTAATAACTATTTTTTTCAACTTTTTTGTCTCAAAAACATAGGTTATGACCCCTCTTTGGAACGAGCTCACTGAGCTCGTTCCAACGAGGGGTTTCATAACCTATGTTTTTGAGACAAAAAGATGAAAAAATAATAAAAATTAATTGGCGATTTTTTAGAATAGCGCTAGTCGGTTTTTGGTCGTTACGTTGGGTAAAGGGTTTTAAAAAACACACAAAAAACCGCAACGACGATGAAAACAGTTGGTTTCCACTTGACACACAAAGTGCACCCTTTCTCTCTGTTTTGAGAGAAGCGCTTATGATATTTGGTTTGCGCAAATTAAGTGATTAAATTCAACTAATTCAGTTAATTTCGGTAACTTTCTGATTTCATTATTGTTATTTATTATTTTACTTCACCTCAAAAACATGGGTGGGGTGTCCATTCTCAAATGCTACTAACCAGGGTATATTAAAATTGGACAGAGGGGTTGAGGAACGTTCTTTGCTAACGTGCAAACTGTATTACCCAAAATTATCACCTCTCGCGGGCTGGAGCTTATTTCCCACCCTATTCTCCTTCACACGGCAAGGGGCGGTTCGGCCATAACGGTTGGAATTTCGTACCAGATTTGTATATATGGTTTTTGTTGGAAATTATAATCCAAACATTTCCAAAGACTGAGGCTCAAAATGAGGTTGAAAACTAAAAGGTCCAGAAAAGTACATGTTCAGTCCCAAAATGGGTGTGTACTATTACAGGTGACTGAAAAACGGTGTGCAAAGTTTCATAACTGTCAAATTTATGTATATGGAGATAATGGAATCACAAAAGTAGCGCTTTCAATGAAATATGACAAAAATAGCCTAAATTTTGAAGTAACGTACAAACATCAAAACTGGCGATAAATCTAAAAACCACTACCGGCTGACATTTAATTTTTTGCGACGTTGACGTGAATTACGTCACTCTAAATTCGGTTATAACCGTTGATGATTTGCGTGGACGGTACCACGTTTTTAGCTATGTTCTTTTTAGCGGAGATGATATATCCAAAATATGAAATATGGAAGAGATGGGTTTGATACAGGAACTGATTTACAATAGAGAAAAGACGTTAAAATGACGTTATTTTGTAGACCTGAAACGGTTAACCGATTAATCGTTGATCAACGTCTTGATCGATCAAAAAAGTAATTGATCGATTAACCGTTATTTTTTAACTATTGTATTATGTAGGTTAACAAAGGAATAAACTTGCTCCAAAACGGGCCCAGGTTGTCACACTGACTCACATCAATTATACGAGACAGAGTAAAGCATGCAAGTTACGTGCTGACATACTTGTTCACGTGCATATATCAGTAGCTGGAAATGGTCATTCTTAACTCTTTAAACAATGCGGTTGAAAGACGATACTTGCAAAATATATTCTTAAATTACTAAAACTTTTCAATTTATTGTCTCAAAAACATAGCTTATGACCCCTCATTGGGACGAGCTCAACGAGCTCGTCCCAATGAGAGGTCACAAGCTGTGTTTTTGAGGCAACGATTCAAAACATAATACAATTTGAATGGAGGCTTTTGTATATAGCGTTGGCCGGTTTCCCCGTTATGTTGGGTAAAGAGTTAATATGCTGTAAGTCATCAACGGCGGTACCGCAATTATTCAGCTACCTATCAGGGTAAGTGATTAATCGGTTAAGCAAGGTTAATCCATGTGATTAATCTATCAAGAAAACCCTTTAACCGTTTCAGTTCTATTATTTTGGATAAAGGACAGATATCATAAAAAGAATGCCTTATTGTATAATTAGAAGTCGTCATTAACAAGCGTGCAAAATCTGGATGCTACGGCGTTAAAAATGTGGCTCTAGTGAATTGAACAAAAAAGAAGAAAGACTAACGATAACATTAAGTCATTGAAACTTCGGCATTGACTTAATTACTGTAAAAATAAATTCGCTAAACAAATAGACAAAGAGGACACTTAGTGTTGGTAGGTGTGATTCTTCTAAAAAATGAAATTTCGAAATGTAAGCGAAGTTGTATCATCAACGTGCGCATCATGTCACAAACTTCGGACATTTGTGACAAATCCCCACCACGGCCCAACATAATGCTTTTCAAAATATTATTATATCTCCAAAAATAACTCAATCATCCGCTCTGGTGCGATTCTTGGAATCGCATCACCCCGGATGACCGAAATATTTCAGACAGAATATATACGCAATAGAATATTTCCGACCGGGCCTGATACACAAGGATGGTGGACCGCAGTTTTGATGGGGATGGTCGGAGCCCCACTAAGTTCAAGGCTGCTTGTGAGAGGCAAGGACGGACACCAAGTAAACGCAAGCAATATTTCCAATATAATTTGGGGCAACAAACACAAGCAACTCTTAGGTGAACTGTAAACATATATTTTATTAATAAAAATCTATCCAAGAGCAATTGTACTTTAGTCACCATTCGTCTCAATTCTCTCGCGGATAATATTATT
This sequence comes from Pictodentalium vernedei, assembly GCA_031216915.1. Lineage (NCBI taxonomy): Eukaryota > Metazoa > Mollusca > Scaphopoda > Dentaliida > Dentaliidae > Pictodentalium > Pictodentalium vernedei. The sequence goes on along the minus strand of CM062292.1, from coordinate 106,377,521 downwards.
AATCCACAATGACAATCTTGGTATACATTTGAGACACTATTTTACTCAACTATTCACTGAATGCCTATTTGAAGGAATATAGTCAATAGAAGGAATTTCCAGTCAACAAATATAAGTTTGTCGACAAAAAATTCCTCAATAGTTTACAATCTACAACTCAGGTCTTCCTTCAAGGCATCAAATCCATAACGTCTCCACGAATGGAAATCCGGAAGTCCACAGCAATTTATAACTATACCATCTTCTCGAGTCGAAAAGGAATCCCAGCAAAAACCGCGACAACAACCGACATTTCTTGTTGAAGCAGAAAGAACTCACCAGGCCTTCAACCAGGGGGGGGGGGGGGGCATGGGTGGGAACAGGGAGGGGGCTGCGGAAACATTTTCGCCCCCATAGAAAAATTTCAGATACTGTTTTCCAATTTTCACCATTTTGATCCATTTTATCTACCAGTGAATGAGTTGTCCATTTACACCTGTAATTACATTGAATATAATCCCATGACTGAGTCTCTATTGTTATATTTGAGGAGTTTATTCAACACACAGATTATACACAACTATGACAATACGAAACATTAACTAATTAACAGAAGAGATTATCTGTCTTCAATAGCAGGTTAAATTTCAAGTGATGGGTGGTTACTGGTAATTGAAAGTAGGAGAAATGCTCTCGCAAACAGAGACTTTCCATGGGACAAAGACAGGAAATTGCTCCTTTTAATGCCAAATTTTAAATTTTTTACACGCCGGGTGGAACCATGGTCGACCCGGGGCACATGTGCTTGGCAAAGAGCATCCCAATTAGTGGAATTTAGTCACTTTGAGGGGGTGGGGAGGGGGTAAAATGATTCTGAATGGTCCTTCAAAAGTTAGTGGACAGAAATAAAAAAAAAATCAAATAATGAATCTTGAAATTTGAGCAGAAAAAATAAAACTTTTTGGGGTATTTAGAAGTAGGAATTGATCCTTCAGAAGACAGGAAATTGCTCCTTTTAATGCCCAATTTTAAAATTTTGCCACGCCGGGCCGAACCATGGTCGGGCCGGCGCACATGTACTTCGCAAAATATATCCAAATTAGTGAACTTTTAGTCACTTGGGGGGGGGGGGGGGGGTAAAATGATTCTGGATGGAAAAATGATGGGATTATGTTCAGGTTGGGGAGGCCACCCCCCCCCCCCCCCTGATGCCCGACCCTGGTTGCAGGCCTGGAACTCACTGAGAGTTCCTCCAAATATTATTTTATTTCCACTTTAGTTTTCCGTAATGAAAACACTGAAAATTAAGCAATCAATAAATTACCAATCAATTAGATTTAGTTGATCAGAAACTCAATACAACGATTCTCCACGCCGGCGTGACTTTCCCGTATAGCAACTGTCGCCTGTTTCGATCAAGCTAAACACAACATTCTTGATGTCAAGAAGAAAACTCTTTTAGGATAATCTAGCACGCAATTCGTTATCTTAACCGGCCGGAGAAATAACGCAAAAATATTAATCCTGCATTTTCCAATAGGACCAAGTTGATACAAGTTAACATCGCCACAATTTCCCTGTAGAGTAGTATAAAATACAATAGCTGGCTTTTTTACAATTTTTGTCCCAGTTAGTTTGAATGTTTGACTATAATGTTCTCTGTTTCAACCCATTTTACCCTTTACCCAACGCAGACGATATCAATATTTATTATTTTAAATATCATTTTTTTTAATTTTTCAAAATATGTCAAGAAAACCATATCATGTGACCCCTCGTTGAAACGAGCTCGTCGAGCTCGTTCCAACGAGGGGTCACATGATATGGGTTTGTTGAAATTTTTTAAAAAATAATATTTTTCAACTGCTGAATTTGCATATTACGCGGGCGGATGCGGGCGATTCGTTGGGTAAAGGGTTAAAAATAAGAAAACGGCGCTTTCGCCATCTTTTGATGTTCTATAACTGTTTTTTTCTGTTAATATTATCCACAGTGTGCGCATCGTGTCATATAATACAGGCACTATCCTTTCCATTAATATAAAAGTCAGGGAGGTAAGGTTTGCTAATATTTTCCTGGGAAGAATAAAAACTTGCAAATTACTGTTAAAACACTTTCGCGAAACAACGAGTCGAAGGGGGCGGTTACTTTGTTGCTTCTAATTAGCTTGCCATAAAAAAGACAAGTTTCCTTTTGTTACTTTTAATATACTACTCAAAGTTTGCTAAGCACCAAATATTTGACACATCATTGTGAAATTTGCTTGTGACATATTTTCCATATTTTTGGAGGATATAATTGAGGAATGTATTGAGGTGGTGCCCAGTGTTTACATTAGCTCTTTTGACATGCAGACTTTTCGTGGCAGTCATGGGAAGCATGTACCCCTTGATTTTCATGATGTTTTCGTGTACTGTCTACATGTGCATGGCATGTGTAGGGTATTCAGTCTTCATTTCAACACAACCCTATGTGATTTAATGATTGAATATGGCAAATGCAAATGTAAGAAGACATTTGTCGGAAGCAGAAATGTGGCGGGCTGTAGGGATGGTGGAGCAAGGGGCTACCCATCGTCAGGTTGGTGAAGCCCTTGGTGTGCACCACACGGTGATCACCAGAGCCTAGGCAAGATTTCAGCAGTATGGCACACCAGTAAAACGGCATGGTGGTGGCAGAGACAGGGCAACATCTGCAGCTGAAGACCGGTGTTTGATCATTCAGGCCCGTAGGAACCGCTTTGTCACAGAAACCCAGCTTCGAAGTGACCTTCAGATTGCATCCGGGGTACATGTGTCGACGCAGACTATCCGTGCAAGGTTGCACGAAGGTGGTCTCTGATCGAGGAGACCATGTATTAGCATTCCGCTGTCCCAGAACCACCACCAGGCACGATATGAAAGGACCATGGACCACGTTGGATGGACTAGAGAAGATTGGCGACCAGTCCTTTTTTAGAGATGGGTCAAGGTACTGCCTAGACAATACAGATAGACGTTCTAGGGTATGGAAAAGACCAGGAGAGCGATTCCATGCAGCCCACATTGCTGAGCATGACCGCTATGGCGGAGGGCAAGTCATGGTCTGGGCGGCATAAGCTGGGATGGACGTACAGAGCTCTGCCTGTGTCCTTGAACGTGGTACATTTACTGCACAACGGTATATTGATGAGATCCTGGATGTCCACGCCAGATTGTATGCAGGTGCATAGATGTGATAGATTCATTCTGATGGACGAGTCTGATCCGCGTCATCTGCGTTGTGTCCTTTTAATTATGTACCCACCAAGCGCAAATCAAATTATGGACGATTCTGGAAGAACCACCAATGCCAGACACATGGGAAGTGCCATCCATTCAAGTTTCTGATGTCTGACGATTGTAATGTCTCAGAGCTAAAAGCATTGCACTTTGAGTGTTAAAATCAAACCCTAAGAGTTAGAATGGGTTTAACACCTTGAAAGTGTCAGTTTTAACACTTTAGTTTTTAGTGTGTTTATCGAAAGTCGATTTTCGTAAATCAGGGATGTTTAGATCTTGATTATCTTTGTACTCTGACAGGGATTTGTCATCATATCGGACGTGTGCATCCTCATAACGACATACTACGTATTCCTATCTGAGTGATAAACTTTAGCTTATTATGGATAGAAGACAGGTCAGTATCGACCAACCATTCGCCATATATTTAATTTCACAAACTGGAACCATTAATCAACTGGTGGAAGAAGCCCCACAAGTGGGAAAATAACTCGTGCTGTACCAAGTGGTTTGGTAGGTCCGGCAAAGTGTCCGAACAGATCCTAAAATGCCCATATGGCCGATACTAAAATTGGATGAATCTCTCTCTCTCTCTCTCCATACGCACAAACCCAAACGTCGAATTTGAAGGCCGAAAGTAGTTATTTATTTTATTTATTTCGGTCTTCCGTCGAACAGCTGATAATCGCAATTCGAGAATAAATATTTTTTTAAATCAGTTTATGACCATAATTTTGGCCTCATTTGAAGAATGAAATCTATATTTCTTATTTCTCTAACGGTTATGTTCACAGGTCGATATTTCATTTAGCTTGGAGTAAGTTGGTTACGACAAAGACACGGAATGTGGCTCATTGTCTAAAGCATTTGACTTTATAGGTCAGCGTGACTAGCGCCATCTGCATTATGTGAAGACACTTAATCCCGATTGCCCACGTAATGTGGGGGCTCGGTGGCGTTGTGTACTTAGGCGTACTTCACATCGAAAGCACACTTACATTTAACCACTGCTAACATTACTTGTGCTGAGTTAGTAAGTGGGAGAGTCTGACAGCTGCGCGCAACCGTTCGGCCGATCAGGTAAAACTGCTTGACACGATATGACCGTGGCTGTTGAAAATGTCGTTCAAATGAAAGTAAACAATAACACAAGCAAACAAACAAATAACTGCACGTACAGAGTGAAGCATCAACTTGTATAATGACTTTAACCCTCTACCTAACGAATCGCTCGCATCCGCCCGCGTAATTTGCAAATTGGGCAAAATATTTCAACAAAACCATATCATGCGACCCCTCATTGGAACGAGCTCGATGAGCTCGTTCCAATGAGGGGTCACATGATATGGGTTTGTTAAAAAAATATTAAACTTTTAAAAAATAGTAAATAAAATAATATTTTTTTATTCTCTGCGTTGGGTAAAGGGTTAAAATATTTTAAGAATCAAAACAAAGTTTCAGCTAATGGACCTCCGGGTTGAATCCGGGGATCCATTAGTTGAGACTTTGTGTCCTGTATGCTGCTTCATGGGAGAATAACTAATACCTACATAAGACCTTCTCCCATTCTGGGACTACTCAGAAATCCTTACGATAATGAATCCGCTGCCTGCAGTAGGAATGTTGAGGTGATGAAACGTTAGGGAATTCTGTAACCTCTTAACCGGTTACTTCTAACACCTCTGTTGCGGATTAACTGTCCAATATTTGGAAAAGAGTACCTTCAAATATTAGGATACTGAACCGCGATTATGTAGTCACGGCCTGCATGGAACTATTTAATATTATTATATACCAAACACGAAAATTGACCCGACACCTCTATTTTGGACCTCTTTAATTCGATCTGTAGGAAAAGGGTTTTCCAAACACACACCCGACCATCTGAAATGAGGCTCTCATTTACGCTACACACAAGCTGGGTTCATGGGAGTGTGGGTGTGGAGTTAGGGTATGCTCTGTAAATATCGAATTGTTTCCAATCGGGAGATATTTTAACGGCTGAAAAAATACTATTTACATTTGAAAATCGCTATTTAAAATTCAACACTATTAATTAAAATCACATACAACACGAACAGGTTTTGCAGACTGTGATCGGTCAAATGACGAGAAACATCTTGAACATCACGGTATCTTCATCAATAAATGACATATTGTCATGACGTTTGGTATTTTCTACTTTTTTTACTCGATGAATGAATGACGTGCTGAAAGTAGCGTTATAGCGAATATTTTTACAGTAATTTTATTCTTCTCGGGAAAATATTAACAAATCACACCTGGAAGACTTTTTTAATATATGCTAGCCTGGAAATTATTGCAAATTATCTAAAATATATTTCTCGATATCCATCGACTCGATGGATATAGAGTAATATCCTTCAGTAGCTTCCTAAATGATGTCACGCTACGCCGCATCACGTCGCTTTGAAGGAACGATCAGCTGATTTTTGCTATTGTTTTGAAACGTACGCATTTGTGGTCGATTGGGCTGAATATTGTGCAATAACATGTCTCGTAGTATATAATAAAAAAGAAAATCTACTCTGTTTTAGTCAGTATCTGGAATTATCTCATGACTGTGGATGCTCGTGAAAAATAATACTTTCAGGTCCACACGAATGAGATAATTCCCGATATTCACTAAAACAGCGTAGATTTCCTCTATATAGTAATGAAAATGCAGTGTGTGTATTATTATATGCCTTTATTACTTTCCAAAGTGTGATTTACTGGGGCTGTACTGGGATTTCTGGGTTTGACTATAGACGATAACTTCACAAGTGAATTATGCAATCAACAATTGGGTCATGTATCCGTGCGCGCAAACGAAGACGCTTTGCCGTGGGTGTAATGGGACTTCATTGTTTTTCGTTTTTAACCCTTTACCTAACATGAAAAGCAGACGACACTTGCAAAAAAATTCTTGAATGACTATTATTTTCATTTTTTGTCTCAAAAACATAGGTTATGACCCCTCACATTGGGACGAGCTCGTTCCAATGAGAGGTCATAACCTATGTTTTAGAGACAAATAAATGAAAAATAATGAAAATTAATTGGCGATTTTCGAGAATAGCGCTGGCCGGTTTTGTAAAGGGTTAAATAATATAATTATCGTTAATAATGAAAAGTAATAAACAGAGTAATCGCTTGACTGGACTGGTTACGAGTTATAGTTCATTCGAGGCGAGGGACTATATTGTAAAACACTCGTGCGCATTCGCGCACTCGTGTTTGTACAACGTCCCTCACCTCTCATGAATTATTTCACGTAAGAAGTCCAGTCAAGCGATTACTCTCTATTTCGTTGCCTGAGTGCTAGAATGTTCTATGTCCACTATGGGACATAGAACATTCTAGCACTCAGGCGACGATCTATCTGCACACTGTTGGTATTATTTACAGACAAAAACGACAGAGAACGATGGTTAAAACGCCGTTCTCTTATTTTTAACTGTGTTTCAAGAGGGGATAATAGTAAAACGTTCAAGCTAATTGGAGAAAAAATTGTGGACAGCCAGCATCTGTATTTTTATACTACACTTCGTGAAGCTGCCTTAAGTTTGTGAAATGATGCGCACATCGAGAATACAAAGTAGCTAACATTTCTAAATTTCAATTTTTATAGAGTTAAATTTGCAGACAGCTGTAGGAAATTAAGGGGAGCTAACTTCCCAATAAATCTTAACCAGTGACGAAGCCATGAATATATACTGAAAATAAAGTATCACTTCATCGTTGTATAATAGGTTATTATTACCACTTTAGTTGGCGTTCTCTAGTACATTAACAAAGTTCAATAAGGCATTACAAGAACGTAGCGCTCAACTTCAAAAGGTCGCTTGACATGTCGGGCCGTTAATGGGTGGAAACTCTCAGTAACAGGCCGACACGTCACGTGATTTATTTTTCTTGCTGTCGTACACTCGGAAATGGAAATGGCTTCAACTTGTAAACAATATGATTTTATTTAAATTATTAAATATGTAAAATGTCCAGCAAAGTTAGCCCCATAAAAACAAGCAGCTGTACATATTAAGTAAGTCTGTATACATTTTAATCCTTTATTCCTGACTTAAAAGCAGTAAATATCGGGTCTGGTTTTAAGTTTTCTAACTTCGTTGCAATTGAAAGCGTACCGGCGCCGATCATGTGATAATCATGTGACAACAATTTGTTTGGCAACAGACGATATTATCATCTGTCGAAATTTAAAACTTTAGAAATGTCATGTAAGGTACAGGGTCAAAACTTTCTCAGAATCGCAGTGGTAATAATAGTAATAACAAAACTTTGTCGAGCCTTGTGGTTTATTAACGGCCCAACAGGTGTGAATAACATCCCTTCAGCTTATTAACGGCCCGAGACTTCAGTCTCGGGCCTTTTATAAGCTGTCGAGCAGTTATTCACACCTGCTGGGCAGTTAATAAACCACAGTGCCCTCCAAAGTCATTTTATTGTTATATTTGATTAATCGTTTCAATGTTGTGATCTCTTCTGCTCATTCAGATGAGTTTTCTGGAAATGGACAAAGACGAGAAAGATTCCATCACGAGTAATTGCGTGGATAGCCCTAAGATTCATAAGGGTTTTGTTTATGACTAACACGGGTGTAATAATATAGCATACCGTTGGATATGATGGTAAAACAACCACTTCATTGTTATATATATCTTTTGTACCCGTCTCAACAGGGCATTTCACGTTCTTGTTAGCGCAGGCGTCTTTAGGAATCGGAAACAACACCGGAACCCCAGCAATTATACCATAAACCTTTGTGGTTGCTGTTTTGGATGTTTCAGCTGGAAAATATAGAAAAATTAGATTATATTTAAAAACGTTCCGCGTTAAGATATTTTTCAGTTAACGAGAAGTAGTTCATCCCTTATTCAACACACCTCCGAAATGAGAGCATCTTTCATTTGCTTAAAATTTGGTGCAGGTTCAGTTTAACCCTTTATCTAACGAATCGCCCGCATCCGCCCGCGTAATATGCAAATTCAGCAGTTGAAAAAATATTATTTTTAAAAAAATTTCAAAGAAACCATATCATGTGATCCCTCGTTGGAAAGCATTGGGTAAAGGGTCAAGTGAAAAACAGTAAGAACTTTACAGGGAAGACGGAATCAGCGGCGACTCGAGTTGGTGTTTCTTCCGTATTTTAAGAGCACTGATCGGTTATTTTATTTGCTAAATTTCAACTTCTACCCGGTGGGCATGATTAGCAGATTACTTTGTTAAGTCATCACGTTTCTGCTGATGCAGCAGTTAAGGATACAGGTATATTTGGCCACATACTTTTCTAAATAGAACTAAATGGTAAGACGGCTACTCAAGGATTCTCGGTATGGTCAATAACAACACAAAATTCTACAACCAATTCGTTATACAAAGTTTTTTAATCGTCCAGCTCTGCAGAGTTGTAGGATTTAATTACTACTGATTCTCATTACCAATTTATTGATCAATTTGTCGTCTGCTCGTCCACTGCTATTTCTCCTCAACTCTGAATGCATTGTGTTGAAGAGGTCAATCCAAGGATCTGACAATAATAGTTGGAATTCGAGCTTTTATAAAAAAGAACGGTTTAGGAGAAAGGGTAATAAGCAGTATTGCCCCCGTGGAATGGCCAAACTCCGCGCGTGGGCAGTGTTTATCTAACGAATCGCCCGCATCCGCCCGCGTAATATGCAAATTCAGCAGTTGAAAAAATATTATTTTTAAAAAAATTTCAAAGAAACCATATCATGTGATCCCTCGTTGGAACGCATTGGGTAAAGGGTCAAGTGAAAAACAGTAAGAACTTTACAGGGAAGACGGAATCAGCGGCGACTCGAGTTGGTGTTTCTTCCGTATTTTAAGAGCACTGATCGGTTATTTTATTTGCTAAATTTCAACTTCTACCCGGTGGGCATGATTAGCAGATTACTTTGTTAAGTCATCACGTTTCTGCTGATGCAGCAGTTAAGGATACAGGTATATTTGGCCACATACTTTTCTAAATAGAACTAAATGGTAAGACGGCTACTCAAGGATTCTCGGTATGGTCAATAACAACACAAAATTCTACAACCAATTCTTTATACAAAGTTTTTTAATCGTCCAGCTCTGCAGAGTTGTAGGATTTAATTACTACTGATTCTCATTACCAATTTATTGATCAATTTGTCGTCTGCTCGTCCACTGCTATTTCTCCTCAACTCTGAATGCATTGTGTTGAAGAGGTCAATCCAAGGATCTGACAATAATAGTTGGAATTCGAGCTTTTATAAAAAAAGAACGGTTTAGGAGAAAGGGTAATAAGCAGTATTGCCCCCGTGGAATGGCCAAACTCCGCGCGTGGGCAGTGTTGATGCCAACGGGAACTTTTCTCAATCGATAATCCGTAGTTTTCCGCACATATTAGGGTGTGCGGTGGCTCAGTGTTAGACTTTTGGACTTCTATGCCAGAGGTCCCGAGTTCGATCCCCATCCGTGACGACCCGCGTTGTGTCCTTGAGAGAGGCACTTTATCCCGGTTGCCTACATGAGGGCACAATGACGGCGTGTACTAAGGCTTACTGCACGTCGATCGTGCACATGTCTTCAGCCGCTGTAACTCTGCTTGAGTGGAGCTTGAACAGAGTTAAAATGTTGAGGAGCTGACAGTTGCTCGTCGATACTCGGTGGTGCTCTCCGGGTACTCCGGTTTCCTCCACCTGTAAAACTGTCACGGTCACGATTAGCCATTGTGCATAAGTATGTGACCTTAAACACCAATAAATAAATAATTCCGCAAATATTCAATAAAAGAAGCACCAGACCGTTTGAATGGCGACCTTAGTGAACAACATTGCAGGCTTTGTTCTATTTTGGGTAGTCATTGTTGACTTAACTTCATATATTAGTTTACCCTTTACCCTTCGAGGACATTTGTAAAAACTATTCTCGATATACTAAAAAAGTTTTCTTTCCTGGAGCCATTGCTTGTGGCCCCTCACAGTAGTAATCTCAATGAGCTCATTCTAGGGAGGGGTCATGTGCTGTGGCTTGGGAACAGGGGAGGAAATCTTATTAAAATCATAATAAAATCTGAATGTCGATCTTACTGAATAACACTGCCGTTCTTTGTTCTATCTTGGGTAGTCGCTGTTGACATACTTTATATATTGGTCTACCTCTTACCCCTCGAGGACAGAATATGACATCTGTTAAAAATATTATTGAAAATCCCCAAAAAGGTATCTTTCTTCTTCTTGCTTGTGGCAATCTCACTGGAGTGAGCTCAATGAGCTCGTTCCGGTGAGGGGTCGTGTGCTGTGGTTTGGGGACATGGGAGGAAAATAATACCAAAATCATAATAAACTCTGAATGGCGACCTTGGTGAACAACATTGCTGGTTTTGTTCTGTTTTCTATTTTACGTAGTCACAGTTGACTTAATTTTACATATTGGTTTACCCCTTACCCTTCGAGGACAGAGGATGACATTTGTAAAAACTATCCTCGAAATACTAAAAAAGTTGTCTTCCTTGTCCCGGGACCATTGCTTGTGACCCCTCACTGGAGTGAGCTCTATGCGCACGTTCTGGTGAGGGGTCATGTGCTGTGGCATGGGGACAGGGAGAAAATCATAATAAAATCTGAATGTTAGTGCACAACATTGCCTGTTTGTGGTCCATGGAACGGTAACTGGTTGAGAAAAGCACTGCTTGTGCTTCCCTTAGCCACGTTTCAACATATGGGAAGGTGACTTCTCGGCATTTTGCAATTGGTCGGACATGCGTTTTGGCATGTTAGAATCTATGAGATCACACACTGTATGCATCATCACTCACCTGCCCCCCCCCCCCCCCCCCCCATCCCGCACACACAGAAACACACTCTCATAGACAACCTCAACCACTCCACCCCCATTCCCACACATGAATTCTGCGGTAGTTCTGTCTGCCGAATCAACTCTTAATCATGTGCCTACCCCGGTGCAATAGTAAGGCAAAAGTAATTTATCGCTGAACTCCCCTTCTCATTTAACAGACATTTAAACCACTTTTGAGCCTCCTTGTATTGTACAAATATATATATCTTACTTAGTAATCCTCTCAGTTATGCTTATTGCTATTTCTCTTCTTGTGTTCTCACTGATACAGACTTTACCAAATCAATGCTTGGGTGTCCTTTTTTGCCTAAAACGCCCCCATTCCAAGTTGCAATGTACGGTTATAGGACAGAATGAAGCTTTTTTGACAACAGTGACAAGTTGTGGATTTATTGGGGTCGGCGACCGCCAAATAGACAATGGCGGGTAGCTTAAGTCTGGATGAGATACAGACCAATGCAAATTATGATTTTTTAAATTTATACTGTGATAAAATATGCACAACCCAAGAGAATGTAGATTATCCCTTCAAAAATCTAGTAGGAGAGTGTACTTATTACACACAGGAAACGTTTTGTTCTGAAATCAAAAATAAAAACAATGCCTTTTCCCTTTTCCATATCAACTGTCAAAGTCTCATGCTCACTGGGATTCATTGAAGAATCTTCTGTTTAATATAAAAGTATCTGATAAAACATTTGATATAATAGGGTTAACAGAAACATTCCATATCTCCCCAAATATGACATATACCATAGACGGATATCAGCCACTAATAAACAAAAACCGACCTGTTGATGATGATGGTAGGGGTGGTGTTGGATTTTTTATTAAAGAAGGCATTGATTTCACAATTCGATCTGACTTGTCAGTCTTTATCCCCCACGTCATTGAATCCCTCTTTTGTCGAGGTAAAGGTAAATAAGTCTACAAGAGTAATTGGAGTAATAAAAAGACCAAACACTCCACCCAAAGCAGATATAGACCTCTTCCAGTCCAAACTAAATGAAATTACAGATAAACTTAATCAGGAAAATAAACCAGCTTACATTATGGGCGACTTAAACATAGATCTTTTGAAATCTGATTCCAATGAAAAAACTGGACTGTTTACTGACCTCATGTTCGCCCAAGGTTTTTTACCATTCATCACAAAGCCAACGAGAGTAACCACCCATTCAGCAACACTCATCGATCACATTTTCTCAAACAAAATTTCTTCTTCTTCACTGTCAGGAATAGTGCTAACAGATGTATCAGATCATTTTGGAATATTTCATATTGAAACCAATCGTGCAACAAACAGAGATATATCACCAATAACGAAACGAATTATAAATCAGAACAATATTTCATACTTCTAGTCACTTCTATCGTGTAGTGACTTCTCTTCAGTTATGCAATCGAACTGCCCAAACGTGGCCTATAATACATTTGTCGAAATTTACACAAACGCCTACAATGAAGCATTCCCTGTGAAACAAGTGCGTCCAAATCACAAGTTTATAAAACTTGAAGCCTGGGTGACAAAGGGCCTCATTACCTCATCAAACAATAAAAATAAATTTTACCTAAAAAAACTAAAACACCCCAGTGAACAGAATATTCAAAACTACAAAAATTACTGTAGAATATTTAATAGAGTTAAAAAGCAAAGCAAGGCGACTTACTATAAAGATATTCTAAAAATAAACCAATATGATATGCGTAAAACATGGCAAGTGCTAAATGATTGCATAAAAAGAACAAAAAACAGAGTAAAATGACAATCATTTTTCATCATGGACGATCGGGAATTACATAATCCACTTGAAATAGCCACAGAATTCAATATTTTTTTCTCGAACATAGGGAAGCTTACAGGCGAAAAGATACAAAGTCACAGCAAACCCTTTTCCCATTATTTGAAAAATCGTTTTCCAAATAATCTTTACCTAACGCCAACAACACCACAAGAAATTATCAAAGTAGTTAAGTCAATGAAATCCAAATCAAGCAAAGATCCTGATGAGATCACAACAAGTCTTTTAAAATTGACTGTAAACCAAATTGTGACCCCCCCTAACACACATCATAAATAACTCTTTTGTCCATGGAATTGTGTCCGACAAAATGAAAATTGCTAGGGTTATTCCTATATTCAAATCCGGAAACGAACATGATTTCACTAATTATAGGCCAATAAGCATACTTCCGACGTTCTCAAAGTTATTAGAAAAGCTCATGTCGAAAAGATTGGTTAATTTCTTAAATAGATTTGAAATTCTATATTCCCATCAGTACGGATTCTGGAAAAAACACTCCACAGTCCAGCCTATTCTCCATTTTTTGAAAGCAGTTGCAGAGGAAAATAATAAGCAAAGTAGAGATAATACATTGCAGTATTTCTGGATCTATCAAAAGCATTCGACACAATAAATCATGATACTTTATTAAAAAAAATGGAATGGTATGGAATTAGAGGTATAACCCATGAATGGTTTGGAAGCTATTTATCTAATAGGATGCAGTATGTTACTTATGAAGAAAAGCAGTCAGAATTAAGGCAGATAACATGTGGCGTCCCCCAAAGATCGGTATTAGGCCCTATATTATTTTTGATATACATAAATGACTTCTGCCACGCCACTTCACTACCTCTCCTCTCATTTGCAGATGACACCAGTGTGCATGGATCGGGACATGATGCCAACAAGTTAAGCAACGATATAAACAAGGAACCAAAGAACATTTCAGATTGGTGCGCGGCAAACAGATTATTATTAAATGTCAACAAAACAAAATACATTCTCATAAACCCCACCAGGACCAGTAGAAATTTTACAACCCCCGAACTGTTCATAAATAACCAGAAAATAACAAGAATAGGTTCTAACGAGTCAGAAAAGTCCCTTAAATTCTTAGGAATACACATTGACGACAAATTAAGCTACAAAACTCATATTTCCCAGTTATGTTCTAAAGTAGCTTTTGCAAATTATGCACTCAACAAAGTAAAGCATATACTTCCACACGAAGCTATGAAAACACTCTACTTTGCCTTGATATAAAGTCATTTGGTGTATGGAATTCATATATGGGGCCATGCGAAAGCAATTAACAAACTGCTTACCTTACAGAAGCGATCTCTGCGCATCATAAACAACAAAAAATACAATGCGCACACAGATCCTTTATTCAAAACGAGTAAAATCCTTAAAGTGAATGATTTATACAAACTTCACTCCTTAATCTTTATATTTGATGGGTTAAATGGTAACTTACCCAAGTCATTCAATGACTTTTTCAAAATAGTTGGCAATCAAACTAACAGAACAACGAGACAATCTAGCCTTTTTAGAATAAACAGAACAAGGTCGAAAATATTTGACAATTTTCCACTCTACGCCTATCCCAAAATGTGGAATGATCTGGATAGAGAACTACTCAGCATAAGTAACCGGAATACTTTTAAAGAGGTATTAAAATCCAAATTTTTAAAATCTTATCTCGACAATGTCGAATGCAATAATCCCTATTGTCCCGATTGTTTTACAAATTGATGCAAAGAACAAACATCCCCTGAAAAGATTTTCTCCTTCATCCGCTATATTTTTACACTAGTTGGGGAGATTATTTGCATTGGTCTGGTTATCTTGCCTCTTGTGATTCCATCTTGGACAGCCTTACAAAAGCAACAGTGGTAACTGTAAGATAGTAAGTGCTGATACATAAACCAGAGTGAATTTCCATCCTTTATAAAACTAGTCCGGAGTTATAATGTGTAAAATAATTTCTCTAACTGTTCAGTGAAGAGTTCATCAGCGCCTCCGACCCTTCGCCCAGCACACGAAAAATACAACACCTGTACAAATTCTTGACTAACCAAGACACTTTATATTCTTTCTTTCCATGTCGAAAAATGGCCTGTGGCCCCTTATTGGGGTGAGCTTTTTTTTTTTTTCATTGGCGTATTCACGCCGTTGCGTGGGTGAACGATTAATTTGCAACGGCCTGGCCAAGACAGGAATGACAGTCCGTAGTTTTTTGTTGGTCGCCTTGCCCTACCTCCCATTCCCCATCTACAAGTTTCATTCTGTCTTACTCACCTTACCGTTATGTATGGAAAGTCTGTATCGGTGTTTTTGAACACTGTCTCCTTTGGAGATGGCAGGTAGACAGCCAATCTGGCTATGTCACCTCCCTGCAGTATACAATTGGAAATCATTCTGTTGAATTTCTATACTTTATCAATCATATAATTATATTCATGTATGTATTGTTAGGAAATGTAATGTAAATTTGAGTTGTACACTGCAAAATTAAAAATCTAATCTAATCTAATTGAAAATTTGAGGGCGATTCCATTCTTTTATGTCGGAGATTCACTATTATCGCATGCGTGGAAATATTGCCCACGCGTGAATTCTGACCTTTCTGCGACGACCGTACTCCATGAAGAAATCCACAGAAATCGTTTACCTAAAATTCAAAAATCCCATTTCGTGCATACGTGAAGAGATATAATGACATTTTTTGGGACAACGGTAGCTTGTTAGTTTGAGCAGCAGCCATGTATAGCTTTGACGAAAATTTCTTCATAATTATCTGGCAAAGTATGTTTAAAAATAAAATATAAGTAAACTACAATCATTTATTACACCCCTAACGTTTAATTATAATAGAAATCGGTAAAAAATAAATATACGATAATACCATAGTGTGTTTTGATATGTTTGATATCTCAACGAGTTGAAAGTGAGTTTTTTTCGCGAGGCTTGCCGAGCGAACAAAACTCACTTTCAACGAGTTGAGATATCAAACATATCAAAACACACTATGGTATTGTTGTATTTATCTTATACCGACCATTTTTGTTCTTTTCTGCATTTTTAAAAGGGTTTTGGGGATGATTTCGTGTCAAAATGTCGACTCAAAATGTTCTCCAATCTATATGACATAGGGGTATGTGTTATAGATAATCTATAACACATGGGCTATATCTTCAACAGGTATAAGATAAATTGCGTTCTCCCCTCACTAGTGATATCAAACACCTCGGTGATTAACATTTCGTGTGAACTTGAAATTTACAAATGAATTTTCACAAGTGCCATCGCTCTCATTCATTTGTGCGTGGATCCATTTCACACTTCTGAACCCAGAGCGTGAAGACCCGATTGAAGAATCATGGAAAAGCTGGAGCTACCAGAAAGATTAATCAAGACCATATCAGCTCTGGGCATCTCTTGCCCTGTCACCTGGACTGTCCAGGAGACTGGCAAGAGAGTCCACCTGAACTTGGAGTTCGTGATTGAGACAACCAAGACACCACCCTCTTCGGGGAGAGGTAGTACCTTTGGAGAGAGGATCCCCTCTCCCACTGGTCCCCACCCGAAGAGGCACGGAGGCCCTGAGGAGAGAAAGAAGAAAAAGAAGAAGAGTCCATCGACCAAGCGCAGGGACGCCCGGCGCTTGGAGGCCTTCTGGAATAGGAAGAAAGAGTTGAGTGAGGGGGTGGAGGCTCTGGAGGCAGCCGCCAGTTCCCCTCCCAGTCCCACTGGTACACCCAATCAACTGCCGGCTCCTGAGCCGGTACAGTTGGATGAGGAACGTCCAGTGGAGACTGAGGAGGAATTGGAAGTTGCTTTTTCACCGCCTCCCACCCCTCACTCCCCTCTTCCTTCACTACCGGAAAGTCCGGGAGCCACAGCAGAACAGCCACCTCAGTCCTCACTCGCCATCATGATAGAGATGGCCAAGAAATCATTAGAGGAGGGAAGAAAAACATTAGAGCGAACTCGATATCTGGATCCAACACCGCCACCTAAATCACCATCTCAACCATCACCATCTCAACCACCTCCCAAGAAAAAGAGCCGAAAGAAACACAGACGGGGATAAGCCACCTCCTTCCTACCTTTTCATCCTTCAACACGCCTAGACATGTGACAGCCATCATATACAGCCACCGAGGGTCGAAAGGGGCTTGTCCCCCATATCGTCGCTGCGCGCCTTCGGCGCGCGAAATCATTTCGTTTCTTTCTTTCTTTTCACAAGTGTAAAACAAAAGTTGTTCTCGCTCCACTAGTGAGTGTAACAAAAACGTTGTTCTCGCTCCACTAGTGAGTATAACAAGACGTCATAATTACGTCATTTCGCCAACAATCCCGAAAACTATTTTGTGAGGAAAACACAACATCCAATGTGATCTGTGTCAGCGGCATCAGCGATCAGATGATTGTGTAAACAGATTTCTTGCGTGGTTTGGGCGTCGGTTTGGATCGTTTCAGTTGAAGCTTCAAACGAAAGGGGTAAAATAAAAAGAAAATCTAATGTTTTCATGTGAATACCGGGATTAATCTCATTCGTGAGTGAGAGAATTTGTATTTTCACGAGCAGCAAGCTGCTCGTGAAAATACAAATTCTCTCACTCACTCATGAGATAAATCCGGTATTCACAAGAAAGCATTTAATTTAGATTTACCGGGTAATAAAAATCATCATCAGAAAAATTTTAATTCATGAACCACTGGGTTGTACCCGGTGCTTCATTAATTAAATTGTTGATGATTATTCCTATAATTAGTGTTTGGAATCTAATATTATAGCGTCCGTGGAAATATTGCCTATACATGGAAAGTGACCAGTCCACTGCGGCCGTACTCTAAGTGTAAATTTTGGTTCTTTTCCCAATTGAATAAACATTTCATATTATAGGAATGTCTCATATTTCCGAAAGCTTAAATACGATATCCTCTCTATGAAATGGTTTGAATTCCAACATTTACTAGTAGGAGCTCGAATTCTAATGTCTACCGGTAACATTCGAAATTCTACCAGTTGAGTTGAAATTACAAGTTTTTCCAGTAGAACTTGGAATTTTGTTTCTACTAGATACCAGTTTGTACATACCCAGTGACAGATGCAGGATTATGGATTTGGGGGTAGGGGTAGGTGGAAAGGGGGTGCTCATTTCAAACATGAAGTGAAGCATCATCCGGCATACGTATGGGTGTGTTAGGGGTCCACTCGTGGGGTGGGGTTATTCTACTCTTGTCGGCGGAGTCCGCCAGGAGAGGTTGAAACGTTTTCGCTAAAACGGCGGTTTGTGGAGACAGGGAAAATCTAAAAAAATGTTAGATCAGTGTGTTCCTACGGGGACTTCTTTTCAGGTAATCACAATGTATTCCAGCCAAAATATATCCTTAATTTCGTATAGAATCATACCGATTTTGAATAAGAGAGGCCACCTCATGACGGCTCACAGGAGGTACTTTTATAAGATAGAAAAGAACGAGTCTGGGTATCCCCGTGGAAAATTTAGAAAAATGTCAGTGAGTTCGGACGGAGGGTTCTTTGTTCGTGACCACAATGTCTTCAGCCCAAATATTCCCTTAATTTTCCATAGAATCATACCGATTTTGAATACGAGAAGCCACCTCATGACGGCTCACATGAGGTACTGCAATAAGATAGAAAACAACAATGGCAGAGTAAGGGGGACAGGAGTTAACGTACCTGTCGGAGTTTTTCCAGTATTTCACTAGCGCTGTTGGCCCCGGTACTCTACCTGAGTAGTGCTCTGTATTTATACCACGATCAAACTTGATGCAAGGGGGCTAAGATTTTAAAGAAAAATATCTTCTGTCCGCGGAAATATTGCCCATCTGTGGGAAGTGACCAGTCCACGGTGGCCTTACTGTAGGTACAAACAGACCACAGTAGTACTGAAGACCACTTCTACAATGCAGTAGTTCGTGAATAATTCCTCTCTAAAAGATCTACAGCAGGAAAGACGTCTTATTCTCTATCTATACGGGATAACCCCTATTACGGACGCCGAGACCAAATGGCCTTCACAACAGCTTAAATCGCAGGATTCCAACTCTTAATTGTTCCCACCCCACACCCACAACATATACTAGAGTATTCCACGTTAATCAAATACATCCTAACATAACACCCCCGGTATACACAATCCATTCGTTTCCCTAGTAACAACGTACTGCTTATGAAACCAAGATACGGAATCCATACAGCAAAATGGACGATCGATACAAGTTCCTCCCCAACTCGAGCTGCACATGTGCATTAATACCACGTATAACCATGGAAATGGTGCCTTGGGTACCTTCATGAAATTAATAATATATATATGAATGCAAAATAGTCGATGATAAAGTAAGACAGATTTCGTTCTGAACTGAAACTAAGTTGTACATGTTACAGTTAAAACTAGAAGTCCTGTCACGAACTATGCTCTTATCTAGGCTTAATTGCGCGTAGGAATTGCGCGCAATTGTCATGTCGAATGGTATCCACAGCACGGCCGGTTCTCCTGGTTACTCATAGCAAACACAGGCAATGTTTCTGCCAATGGACCTCCGGGTTATGTACAGAAATTGATAACCTTACTATGGTTATAACGAGTAGAATAACGCGCAGATCGACGTGCTATTTGTGCGCATTTAATGACAGGACTTCTAGTTTTAACTGTTTATGCAAATTAATTAGCAAATTTGTCTACAAAGGCAAAACCTGTTTGGTGATAATTATTTCAGGGTTGCTGCCACCGCATACTCTAAAATCAGTTGGGTAAAAATCAAATCATATCATCTGGGTTGGGTGAATATGAACCCAAATGTGTTCATATTCACTCAACCCAGTTCATTTTGGTTGATTTTAACCCCACTGTTTTTAGAGTACACTATAAACGCAGAGAGAGCGAGAATTAATTCCGCAAATATGAGTATTTATTTACTTATTGTTTTGTTTTACACTTTCGATAGCCAGGGTCACTAGTCACTTCGTGTCAGACAATTGTACGGATGGAGAAAGCCAGAGTACCCGGAGAGAACCACCGAATAACGGCGAGCAACTACCAGACTCTCCCCAACGTACAAACTCCCACAAGCGGGGTTAGTATTGGTTGAAGACAAGTGCACCATCGACGTGCAGTTCGCTGCAGTACACAACGCCACCGCGCCCCACGTGGACAATTGGGATAAAGTGTCTTGCTCAATGACACAACGCAGTTGCCACAGTTGGGATTCGAACCGAGGACCTCTCGGCTTGCAGGCTTCATCTCTACCTACTGAGCCACCGGGTTCCCGTTCCCGGGATTAAACCCCATTTCGGTGCCGTTCTGTAATATTCCGCCTTTTTGACTGACTTGATCAAACAGAGAAGTGGCCGTTGAATACAATACTGTCTACACTAAACTGCATAATAATTACAAACATTATTGTAGCAAACTAGCCGCTAGTGTCTATAGAACAGCCGTTTTTTATTACCATATGCACATTAAAAACATTACTATTACATAAATAGAAATTATTACTATTAGGAACAAGGTGACATGGTTTCAAATCATGTACTTCCACTCTCAAAAATGTAAAGTGGAATTATTTATTTTTTCGTATATCTGTATATATACTGAGTCAAAAAAGAAAGTATAACAGAAACAAATGTGAAAAAATAACATAAAGGATGAAATATAATAGTTCTAATGTTGCATGTTTGTGGACAAGAAGTCGTGCAAAGAGTTTAATGACACGTTGTTGTTGTCCACCCAACTGTATACAATTTTGCTACGGATTTCAACATAGCACGTGCTACCCTAGAATGTCAAATTGAATGGGTTTGTGTTATGTTGTGCTAAAGAGCCTGTGTTATTGAGAAAACATCTCGTTTTTGTCTTCCGACATTTTAAAAAATGTAAAGGTAAACCGAAAATCAGAGGTTGCGTGCTATTGGAACGCATGAGGCCGGGATACCTCCAGATGAGCTCGCTGCTGAGTTCGGAGTCACTGTGGCCAATATTTACCGTCTCATTGGAAAGCATAGAACCACTGGATCGACTGCCAACCGACCGCGATCAGGTCGACCAAGAGTTACAACCCCTGCACAAGACCGACACATCAGGACGTCTCGCTTTCGAGATCGCTTCCTTCCAGCGACGAGGACAGCAGCAATTACTCCAAGTTGAACTAACAATAAAATCAGTGCACAAACTGTCCGCAACAGACTCGCTGAACACGGCATCCGAAGTAGACGTTCATAACACGGACCAATCCTTACCCAACGTCATCAGAATGGAATGGGTACGTCAGCTTGTTCGCTGGACGCAGAAGCGTTGGTGCACAGTCTTTTTAGTGATGAATCACTATTCTGTCTACGGCGCTCTGATGTTAGGGCAAGAGTGTATCGCCGACGAGGAGAACGGTTTCTGAAGCTTGCCTGTGGGAATGCGACCGTTTCGGTGGGGGTAATGGTTTGGGCAGGAACTTCCTTGCACCATTGAACGCAGTTGATCTTCATCGATGGTAATCTGAATGGACAGCGATATAGGGACGAAATTCTTAACGCCGTTGTTGTCCCTTTGTTCAACGCTAACGTCGGATTGCAGTTATTCCAGCAAGACAATGCCCGATGTCACGTGGCGCGTGTCTGTCGTGATTTTCTGGAGGATAAGAGCATCGAACGTCTTCCCTGGCCCCCACTTTCGCCAGATTTGTCGCCAATCGAGCATCTTTGGGATCAATTGGTCCGTCGGGTACGAATTCATGATCTTCAGACGTTAGGCGATTTACGTAATCTTCTAGGTCAGGAGTGGCACGCAATAACACAAGCTGACATCCAGAGACTTATCAGGTCCATGCGCCGTCGATGCCTTGCCATCCAAGAGGCAAACGGTAGACACAGACGCTATTGACTGCATGTGTGAACTTTTTATTTCACCCTATGTCTGAATATCGACGTCCTGACGTGACGCTGGCAATAGTAAGGCCATGACATTATGCAAATTCATACAGCTAGACTCGAAATATGAATTTACAATAATTTGTTTGGGTTTATTAAAGTTGATATTACTAAAAAAAATTGCTCTTCGAAGTTTATTATACTTTCTTTTATGACTCAGTATATACCAAAATTTCCCTTGAAAAGAATACTTGATGTCTTAAATCCCCCTAAATACGTCGACATTCCCGCACTAAAACCAGAGATAAAAACATCTCCAATATGAGTAGAAAAACTCTGGAAAGCGTAAAATGCTAAGTTCGTAATCAACATATTCTCTAGTAATTCATATTCATTTTCCGTGATATTTGGCAGAAATAATTTGTAAATCTCTGCGAAAAGGAAAATAACCAAAAAGCCATAAAATATATGTATACATACATATGTTAGAAATTTTCTAGACCTGTCCTGTACGAAAATAGCCCAAAAGCCATAAAATATATGTGTACATACATATGTTAGAAATTTTCTAGGCCTGTTCTCTATGACAGCGAAGGCTAGAATGACATTTGCCACTTCCACGTGAGCATGTTTCACGCCTTCCATTCTGCTGTGTACCGTTAAGACAAGTTTTACCCGCCAATTCTCTGAAAACGCTGGGAAAAATATCATAAGTGAAGACTGACAAAATGTACATTTGTAAGAAGGTGGAATATTTACAACTTAAAGTGAGACACTCGATTAAAGTTGAGATTCGGTTCGATCTAAAATTTTGAGAAGCGCTGTGCCAAAGTATAAACAAAATTTACATTTTTGCGCTGATGTACAGCCAATTTCATTTGAGGACCATTTGGTGGCTTTTAGCACTCTGGCAGTTACTATTAACACTTCGAACAGGGAAGACCAGCTTTCCGGTCCCAGATCGCTTTACGGCCTGCATTCTCAAGGTAGATAGTTGCTCAGAGCATTTTTGTGCAAGACCAATCAAGATATTCAACGTGCAGCCTTAAGGCTGCACGTTGAAAACATTGATTGGCCTTCCCCCAAGTAACTAGGGGAGCACGGTGGTTGAGTGGTAGACTGTTGGACTTCTCTGCTAGAGGTCCCGAGTTCGCTTCCTGTCCGTGACGACCCGTGTTGTGTCCTAATTGGGCGAGACACTTTATCCTGGTTACCTACATGGGGGCACGATGACGACGTGTACTAAGGCGTACTGCACGTCGATGGTGTACATGTCTTCAACCGCTGTAACCCTGTTTGAGCGGAGCTTGAGCAGAGTTAGATGTTCGGTGGTTTTCTCCCCATACTCCTACTTTCTCCACCCGTAAAAACTGTCACGGTCACGATTAGCCATTGTGCATAAGTATGTGACCTTGAACACCAATAAATAAATAAATAATTCCCCCAAGTAACGAATATAGACTCGACTGCTTGATTGCTTGATTGCTCTGAACAAGCATGGAATAAACCGTGAGGGTCCAAAGAGCCAAGGCGGAACACAATGAGGATGGAATATGGGGACAGGAATCAATAACCCGAGGTGGAGCTGTACAGGTGCTTAACGTAAGTTCACGACCACCTTAAAAAACAAAGCGTAAGTGTGATAGATTCAAGTAAAATTTAATGTTCCAGAAGGGAGCGCGGTGGCTCCGTGGTAGACTGTTGGACTGCTCAGAGCATTTTTGTGCTAGACCAATCAAGATTTTCAACGTGCAGCCTTAAGGCAGCACGTTGAAAATATTGATTGGTCTTCCTCAAGTAACTAGGGGAGCGCGGTGATTCAGTGGTAGACTGTTGGACTTCTCTGCTAGAGGTCCCTTGTTCGATCCCCGTCTGGGATGACCCGCGTTGTGTCCTTGGACAAATCACTTTATCCCGGTTCCATACATGGGGACACGATGACGTCGTGTAGTAAGGCGTACTGCACGTCGATGGTGTACATGTCTTCTACCGCTGTAACCCTGCTTGAGCGGACCTTGAACAGAGATAGAATGTTGAGAAGCTAACAATTGCACGTCGATGCTCGGTGGTTCTCTACGGGTACTCCGGCTTCCTCCACCCGTAAAACTGTCAAGGTCACGATTGGCCATTGTGCATAAGTATGTGACCTTAAACACCAATAAATAAATATATAATCCCCCAAGTAACGAATATGGACTCGACCACCTGATGGCTCTGAATTAACATGGAATAAACCGTAAGGATCGAAAGAGTCAAGGCGGAACACAACTAGGGTGGAGTATGCGGACAGGAATCAATGACCTGAGGTGGAGCTTTACTGATGCTTAACGTAAGTTCACGAGCACCGTAAAAACAAAGCATAAGTGTGATAGATTCAAGCAAAATTTAATGTTCCAGAAAGCATTGTTGTCCAAAGACGATTGAAACAAATCTTTTACGTGCATTGAAGGTGATAACGAACTTACTTGCATCGAAATAAACTTTTACCGTAACGTTAGTATTGTGTTTAAGTTTGCAAGGCTGCGTGGGACATGGTTCGACATCAACCGCAATTACTTTGGCACCAACTGAGCCTACAAGAAAACAAAATCGTATTAGCGGTGCAACAAACTGAATATAAAGGGGTGGGGCGGATACTTGATTTCCCAAAGAGTGGGTATAAAATCTCCCGATATTCGTCGTTAGTCTTTAACTCTTAACCCGATGAGTATTCTCGAGATATTTTTCATCAAATCTAGTTATGGCTGCTATGTAGCAGCCATGACTAGAGTTGATGGAAAATTCCTCTAAATTTGACCCAAGAAATCCATGCAATTTACAGAATGCCATTGTGCATAGGTGAGAAGTTGAATAAATATGCCCAAATTACACTTATTTCAGCGGCAAAAGAAATTCTATCCTAGGCAGCAATATCCACCGGCCGCATGCAAGGAGTTAAACCACCGGGAAGACTCTACAATATTCACTTGTTTCCCCTGTGTGATTGAGGGGACGGAAAGCATGGAACAAATGTCCTCTGAGCATATGACTTCGCCATTTTCCGTGTTGTTTTGACATTTCCTATTTAATTTACTATTGAATACTATTTAATAACACTTTGTGTTGTTCTGGTTAGATTGAAATTTGGAGCTAATTTGTTTGGCGAGTGCATGTAAAATATTCACGCCATAGTGAAGCGTTTCACAGACAATAGCCAGGGTCGTTGGAAGCACGGGGGCAGCTGCCCTCCTTGCTTTCGGACCACGGTGGCGAGAGAGGACAGACACTCTTCCCATTTTTTTCAATGTTTTGATCTCGACGTAAAGCTAAAATACACCCGAAATCTGTCTTGGGAGCTTTTAAAATTCAAAGGGGGAGTTGGGTGAGTTTGGGAGGAAGAGTCCCCTCCTGATGGGAGGGGGCATCTCCTTTCAAACTCCCCCATCTCGGGCCTTCGGCCTTCGAGACATGCATGCTTGGGCATGCCATGGCGGGGCTGCTAGTGCGAGTAAATACCCTTTTCCTGGGGCCTACCCCCCCCCCCCCGCCTTTAAGTGCTTCAGGCTCCCCAAACAATAGCTTTGGATTATTTATAGATGTGTAAACCGTGTTTCACTTTTTTTTTAGACAAAATGAGATGAGAGATTCTGAGACAAATGTCATAAATATCTGATGCGAGAATAACTTTTTCCATATCCTCCATATTCCACGCGTACAAGGACATAACATCTTTTTAATAACTGACAAGCAATTATGGTTAGCGGCATTGGGGGAATGGTTCGAGAATATCGAATACAGTATATTATCAAAACATAATTGTTCAGAGAAAGTTGTAACAATTACAGTGTAGTCGCCGTGGACTGGACCTAATCCACGCATGGGCAGTGGTGTCCACGCATGCGCTTATCAGGTAATAAAACTCTTTATCAGCCAAATTTTAATTAATGAAGCACCGCGTTAATTGTACCCGGTGCTTCATAATTTTTTTTTTTTTGGATGATTATTCCTATAATTAGTGTATGGAATCTAATATTATTGCGTCCGTGGAACTTGCCCACCCGTGGAAAGTAACCAGCCCATGGCGGCCGTACTGTACTCATCTCTACACAAGCGCTCGCGAAAAATAAACATTAGTCTCGGTCACTCATGAGATAATTTTCAGTATCCACTCAAAAACACTAGATATCCTCTGTGTACACAACTGAATTGCTGGAATGTCAGCGAAAAAACGTCGCAACTCAAGCTTAGCCACTCATCATTGCGTCAGACCGTGATCTCAATATAACCTAATTGCTCGAACGTCAGCCACAAACGTTGGAACTCAATGTGCCCCCCCCCTCCCTCTCAAGATGGCGTCAACCCTCAACGCGGTAGTTCCTCCTAGTCGCAGAATAATAACTTTCACATCAAACACCAAATTGTGTCAATCTCCCGTCTTGGCACAAGTTTTTTTTTATCAATAATAACTGAAGTATGTTGTAACATTCAATTTGTAATGCAGCGAAAAATGTACACATCCTTAACATATTCATTTTTCACTGACATCAAAGTATATTCTCGAGAAATTGAAAACCTTCGAGAATACACACACACACCCAGCCACAGGGACGTTGCAAGAGGTGTTCGATTGGGGGTGCGTAGGGTAGTTAATTTCCAACTAGAGGAAAGGACCGGGAGGGGAAACCCCTCTCCCGTTCCCTACCCAGTTGGAAATTCAGTACCGAGAAACATTTTGAAATTGAAGACATGGAAAGGGAAATAAAATTGATTCTTGTAACTGAAATGATAACACATTTATGATAGAATTATCAGGTTTTTATTATTCAGGAATTGAATATGTGCTAAACAAATGCTCAAGCTGAGAAATTTGAGCAATTCACACCTCCTAACATTAAATCAGATCTTATGCGAGAATGATCAGTTTTCGATATTTAATCATTTTGTAACTGTGATTGATGGAATTAACTCAGGATAACTATTTTACGTGATGTGATTTTCTTGAAGTGTATTAAGGAAGGGTCACCAGATTTAAATTTTTGGTCATCAGACGCGCGCATCAGCGAGTTTGGGAAGAGTACGAGAAGGAATGGGTCCTGCTCTCGTGGGGGTGGAGGTTTCCGTGGGGAAAAATGTGGAAAAGGGAAGGTCAGTGTGGCCACATCGTTTTCCAAATATGCTCTTACGGCTATATCTGAGTAACGCAATAGAAGATTAACTTTCAAGCTGAATGGTGTTGAAAAATTGACTGAAGAACCAAAAGTATACCGTATGATACCGGAATTGAGATAAATATACAAAAGTGGGGACAGAAATGAATTTCAAATGCATTTTAGTAAGTTATTGGATTTCGAGAAAACAGGTTTCTATTTTTTGTCGCCTCCTATCGACCGCAACAATCTGCCGATCGTTGTACGGCAATAACAACTGTTACTTTGAGTACTTATGCTGGTACACAACAAACTGGCCGCCAGGAACACGACATCTTCCTGACACGAGTCTGCCATCTCAAACACACGTCATGTTATGATCGTATCATAACATAATTTAAATTGTTTGTAAACATTAAAATTCCCCCAATATATTGAATATATCATGAAGAAAGGACAATTTTCTGTGGCAAACATTTTCTGCGTATTTTTATTTATCGCAGTCGGAGCGCGGTGGCTCAGTGGTAGACTGTTGGATTTCTAAGCTAGAGGTCCCGAGTTCGATCCCCGTCCTGGACGACCCGCGTTGTCATTGGGCAAGGCACTTTATCCCGGTTGCCTACATGGAGGCACGATGACTCCGTGTAATAAGGCGTACTGCACGTCGGCGTCTTCAACCGATGTAACCCTGCTTGAACGGAGCCTGAACTGAGTTAGAATGTTGAGAAGCTGACAGTTACTCGTCGATGCTCGGTGGTTCTCTCTGGATACTCCGGCTTCCTCCACCCGTGAAACTGTCACGGTCGCATTAGCCAGTGTGCATAAGTATGTGACCTTAAGCACCAATAAATAAATAAAACTATCACAGTAGTCAGCATTTTATTTCATGACCTCTTCAGCGAATTCATGTTTCGAAGTATTTGAATAAGTATCTTGGTCCACGTGCAACCTGTTGATTGTTAAATGCAGTAACGCACGTGTCCTCAGTTCCCAAGACAATGGTAACTCTAGGTGCGGCAAATGTATTTATTTTTCTACTGATAGGAGGTGTTATCAGGGCTTGGGTGTGCCGGACAGGTCTATTTGGTATACAGAACAGACCGTCTTGCTTGAGATTTGGCTAAACATAAGTTGGGGAATTATAGAGGCGTACACGAGCACACATGGGCTTAGTTAGTTGGTGCATTTACCCCGTGTCTGCTCGTTCCATCCTCTTTGACTCTGCTGATAATTTTCGTCACTGGAAGAAATTTACAGGAAAGTTAGCTCCCCTTAATTTCGTAAAACTGTCTATAAAATTTAACACAAAAGGGAATTTTGGATAAAAATTGATATTTCGAAATGGAAGCGAATTTGTATCATCGATGTCCGCCTCATTTCACAAACTTCAGACATTTTCCTTCAGATTACTATAAAAATGCGAAAGCTGGCGTTTAACATTTTTTTCCTAATCAGTTTGAATGCTTGACTATTATTCTTTGTAGAAACCCATTTAACCCTTTACCCAACGTAACGGCCAAAACCGGCCAGCGCTATTCTCAAAAATCGCCAATTAATTTTCAAAATATTTTCATTTTTTGTCTCAAAAACATAGATTATGACCCCTCGTTGGAACGAGCTCGTCGAGCTCGTTCCAACGAGGGGTCATAACCTATGTTTTTGAGACAAAAAATGAAAAAAATTAGTTATTCAAGAATTTTTTTTGCAAGTGTCGTCTGCTTTTCATGTTAGGTAAAGGGTTAAAAATAAGAAAACGGCGTTTTCACCAGCCTTTGATGTTCTGTGACTTTTTTTCCTGTTCATTATATCGGCAATGTGTGCACCATGGCATATCATACAGGCACTGTCCATGTCATTAATATATAAGTCTATTATTCTTTTTATTTATTGGTGTTTAAGGTCACATACTTATGCACAATGGCTAATCATGACCGTGGCAGTGTTATGGGCGGAGGAAGCCGGAGTACCCGGAGAGAACCACCGAGCAACGACGAGCAGCTGCCAGCTCCCCAACATCGTAACTCCGCACTGCAGCACAGGCAGAGTTAGATTGGTTGAAGACATGCGCACCATCAACGCGCAGTACGCCTTAGTACACGGCGTCATCGTGCGCCCATGAGGACAATCGGGGTTAAGTGCCTTGCCCGAGGACACAACGCGGGAGACCGAATCGATCGCTCAGACGGTCACCCATCCGAGGACTAACCGGTCTCGACGATGCTTAACGTCGGTGATCTGACGAGAACCGGTTAATATATAAGTCCAGGAGGTGAGATTTACTCATTTTTATCCTGGGAAGAATTAAAACTTGCAAATTTAAAAACATATTCACAAAACAAAGAGTTTGTGTTGGCAGATGTGATACTGATAGATATTATGAACCCTTTGAACTCTAGTAGTATCTTCCATTCCAGTTCAATGGCAGCAATTGGACGAGTTCATATTCATTATTTTGGGTAGATCAATCAATATTTTCAACGTGCAGCCTCGGGGCTGCACGTTGAAAATACTGATTGGTCTACCTCACACATCTACTGAACAACCATCCAAAATAATGACGTTATGGCGTATCATGTTCCTGGCCGGAAAAACGGCCGCTCGGATTCTGAG
Source organism: Pictodentalium vernedei (assembly GCA_031216915.1). Lineage (NCBI taxonomy): Eukaryota > Metazoa > Mollusca > Scaphopoda > Dentaliida > Dentaliidae > Pictodentalium > Pictodentalium vernedei. Next base: position 106,348,000 of record CM062292.1, on the reverse strand, counting down.
GGTTAATGACGGATTATCTGTGAACTAGTTTCTTCTAATTTGTTTACCATAAAATGCAAAGTTTCCTTTCGTCACTTTTAATAAACGAAAAAAGCAGTCTGTTGTATTCTACTCATATCATGTGTGTTTTCACAACAATTACGTGCCTCTCAATTGGACCTGCCTTGTCTAAAAGGGAGATAACTGTATCGAAAGTCGATTTTCATGACGATATATGTCAGGGATGTCTTGAAAAAGAGACTTGGAAGCGCTGTAAGTCCCTAATTTTGGTGCATCGTCATTTGCTGCAGCGCCAGTTTAGACACTCCCAAATTGATGCATCACCCCTTCTCGCCTCCGTTGCTAAAATAGGTGCTTATGTTGAACAAAAACCTAAACAATTTGAAAACTAAGTTAATTTGACAAAAGCTCTCAACCTGCCTGATGCCACGGCTTTGCCTCTCTTTTCAAATTTTACCAACATGCAGTAGCAGAATTTCAGGTATCACTTGAATCTGTTTCTGGCGGTTTAGCTGTGGAAATGCATTCATTCAGGTTCTATGCAACACAGCCTTCATTTTAGTGTATAATATGTCTGTGCTATTCGGAGATTAGTTGAATTTCTGAAACAACACGTTTAACCTAAAATATGTTAACGTTTCTTGGATTTATTTATTTATTATTTATTTATTAGGGCTTAACGACACTTTAACAGCCATGGTCATATCATGTCGGTGACAGTTTTACGGGTGGAGGAAGTCGGAGTACCCGGAGAGAACCACCGAGCAAAGACGAGCAGCTGTCAGCTCTCCAACATCGTAACTCTGAACTGCACCGTGACACAGGCAGTGTTAGATTGGGTGAAGACATACGCACCATCGACGTGCAGTACGCCTTAGTCTATCGTGCCCCTATGTAGGCAATCGGGGTTAAGTGCCTTGCCCAAGGACACAACGCGGGAGCGCAAATCAGTCGCTGAAATGGTCACCCATCCAACTACTAAATGCGCTCGACGTTGCTTAACTTCGGTGATCTGGCAAGAAACGGTTAACGGGACGCCCCCCCCCCCCCCCCCCCACACACACACACACGGCTGCGTGGATATCGTCGAATTTACATATTTATCTATTAATTGGAGATTAACGATACTTTTGTGTTTTTAGTTTTTCTAGGGAAATGTTGTTGTGTGACACACAATTGGATGTACGGGGGCATAGGCTATTTCCAAAACCGAAAAGCTCCATTAACCCTTTACCCAACGTAACGGCCAAAACCGGCCAGCGCTATTCTCAAAAATCGGCAATTAATTTTCATTATGTTTTTCATTTTTTGTCTCAAAAACATAGGTTATGACCCATCATTGGAACGAGCTCTTGGAGCTCGTTCCAATGAGGGGTCATAACCTATGTTTTTGAGACAAACAAAAATGAAAAAAATAGTTATTCAAGAATTATTTTTGCAAGTGTCGTCTGCTTTTCATGTTAGGTAAAGGGTTAATGATTCGGGAACATATGACAATTACAATATTACAATACTGCTCTTATACTTTGTCCTTTGCAGGGAATAAATATACAGCGCAGCCATTGTGAAAAGTTCAAAATCCACGCGTGAGTAATATTTCCGGCGCGCGTTCGTTAACAGTGAAGCTCCGACATAAAACAATGGAATCGCCATCATCAAATTTTCAGTGAATGAATCACCGTGTTCGACCCGGCTTCTTTCATTGAATATTTGCTGGAAACAACTGAAAATTGATTGAGAAAAGCGCCCGTTGGCAACTCTGCCCACGTGTGGAGTTTGACCAGTTTGTCCAAATTGTTTTAAAAGGATACCTTTGTGTTTTCACCGCTTTAAGAATTATCAAATGATTTATCACTTCAAAACTGTGTATATATCACGCGAATATTCTTGTTAGTGATTGTTTGTTTTATTGTTTGTTTTAATTGGGCTTAAGACATTTTCAACAGCCAGGGTAACCACGTGCCGGACAGTTTTGCGGGTGGAGTAAGTTAGAGTACCCGGAGAGAGCCACCCAACAACGGCTAGCAACTGTCATTCTCACCAATGTACTAGCGCAGCACAAACATTGGTTCAAAGCAAATTCACCCTCTGCATGCAGTACGCTTAAGTGCAAAGAGCCACCATGCTCCACGAGGGCAATCTGAATTAACCCTTTACCTAACATGAAAGGGGGCGTGGTGGCTCAGTAGGTAGAGGTGCAGGCTGCAAGCCGAGAGGTCCTCGGTTCGAATCCCACCTGCGGCAACCGCGTTGTGTCCTTGGGCAAGACACTTTACCCCCATTGCCCACGTGGGGGCACGGTGACGTTGTGTACTAAGGCGTACTGCACGTCGATGGTGCACCTGTCTTCAACCAATGCTAACCCTGCTTGTGTGGAGTTGGTATGTTGGGGAGCTGACAGTTGCTCGCCGTTGCTCGGTGGTTCTCTCCGGGTACTCCGGCTTCCTCCACCCGTAAAACTGTCGAGGTCATGATTAGCCATTGTGCAGAAATATGTGACCTTAAACACCAATAAATAAATAAATAATAACATGAAAAGCAGTTGATACTTACAAAAAAAGTCTTGAATAACTCCTTTTTTTCATTTTTGTCTCAAAAACACAGGTTATGACACCTCATTGGAACGAGCTCGACGAGCTCGTTCCAACGTGGGGTCATAACCTATGTTTTTGAGACAAAAAATGAAAAAATAATAAAATTAATTGGCGATTTTTGAGAATAGCGCTGGCCGTTTTTGGCCGTTATGTTGGGTAATGGGTTTACGTGTCTTACCTAAGAATACAGCGCAGGTACCGCTGGCCAGGATGGAACCGCAGACTGTTCGGTTTGAAGTTCAATGCTTTAACCACTGATCAACTGCGCACCAAGACAGAGCCTAAGGTCAGTACAATGATTTTCTAGGTGGTCACTGGGCTGTTGCTTTCTGTAATAGTGTGGATCCGAAAAATATTATTATAACATTATGAATTGTGTGCAACAGTTTTTTAACACCATCGGTTGATGTTACATTATCAGTTGTTGTAACATTACGTAGTTCAGTCGCCATGGATTGGTCATGATACACGCGTGGACAGTGATGTCCACAGATATCGTACCAGGTAATACAAATCAACATCAGTATTATTTTAGTCAATGAAGCACCGGGTTGTTGCTTCATTAACCCTATACCTAACATGAAAAGCAGACGACACTTGCCAAAAAAAAATTCTTCAATAACTACTTTTTTTATTTTTTTGTCTCACAAATATAGGTTATGACCCCTCATTGGAACGAGCTCGGCGAGCTCGTTCCAAAGAAGGGTCATAACCTATGTTTTCGAGACAAAAAATGAAAAAATAATATAACAATAACATGATTTTGGAGGGCATTGTGGTTCATTAGCGGCCCTGCAGCAATGCCCGAGGCGAAGTCGAGGGCCGTTAATAAGCGCAAGGGCCGCTAATGAATCATGATGCCTGACAACAATCACGTTATTACTATTATTACCACTCCCCGTTACAGCAAACCGCACGAGAAAATTGCTGGAAGAAATAATCACTAAAGTCGGTTCGATATTTCTGTTTCGATCGTGCGTTCGACTTCAGTTCAGAAATACAAAGGGACGTCATCCGAATGGGAGTAATTCATTTGACCATGGAATCTAAAAATAAACGGGCCGCGGGCCGCTAATGGCTATTTATACCATTATCGCCCGCGACCCGGCTCCGTCGAATAACGTCACTGAAATTATGGAGTTTTAACGGGCCTCGAAACTTATGTTAATCGACTAGTAACTTATAGATTGAGTGGTATTAATGAAAATTAATTGGAGATTTTTGTGAATAGCGCTAGCGGTTTTGTGCGTTACATTGTGTAAGGGGTTAAGTAAATTTCTGATGATTATTCCTATAATTAATATTTGGAGTCTAATATTATTACGTCTGTGGAAATATTGCCCACCCGTGGAAAGTGATCACCAGTCCACGACGGCTGAACTGTAGTTGTAACAGGGCAGACCTTAATAACATACCGCAATCCGTGAATGTCACATTTGTTCCACAGCACAGCCCACAAACAGCAATAAAGATCGCTGAGATGAATAATTTATTCATATTTTTTCCGATTCCCAATTGCACTTGTACAATCCGGACGCCTTCACAAAATGCACCTAAAAACAACTTGAGCGATGTGATTTGTAACAGTATCAATGTGAGTTTCACCAGATGGTTCGATATCGTGAGATTCTTACCTGACCCATCCACTGTCAGAACGAATTTCTAGAAATGGAAGTATGTTTCCATTTGTGGTGACGAAAATGATTCTGCACTTTCATCTACGTAGCTGGTGAAAAACTGAACATATGAATTTAATGATGACTGATTAGTGACCATTTATGATTTTTCTTATTCAACCGGACTAAAAAACATTTTTTTGAGAAAAACGGGACTGAATATGTTAATATTTCGCATGATATTCATGTCATGTACTTTGGATTCTGTCACGTATTTTATTTACATTGTCATAATTTTAAAAGAGGGTCCCCCAATATCAACGGGAACAACGTCCAGTATAAATCCTCAGAATCGGCAGCTGCAACAATTGAACCATTAGAAGGATTTTTAAACTGGGGGCACGGTCATAGATGACTCAGGCTCTCCGGCCACTTGTCTAATTATGATCGTCATCCTTCTTTGTCAAGGATATTGTTTAATTCTCCTTTAAAATATCAAGCTTTTACCGTAATTTGTGGCGAGTCTTCATTTCTAATTGTAATGTTATTAAAATATACATGAAATCAAGCCGAGATTGAGCAACATTTCTGGGTTTGATTTACAGAAAATGAATCTTTATAAAAAAATTTCAGATTCAGTCGTTCGTTATATATCAGTAGGTTCGCTTTTCCAATCAACTGAGATATTCTAGACGAATGAATCTAAACACGTGCGATGACCTACCTGAGGGCTAGACTGGTTCAAGGCCACACCAGCGTCGGATTTCTTTCAGAATTAGATTGGTAGCTGGAGAGCTTGAGAATGTAAGCACACATGGGTATATATCACGGGAAAATATCAGCGGTGGGCCATGTTCCTTGTGGGGAGGGCAAGACTGCAATACACAAACCTACAGTTGGGACTGATGGGAAATAAATATGCAATTTCCCCTACTTTTCCGTTGAAGAGGCAATTTATTCGGGGTCATCCTCATTCGTGTCTAGGGCCTAAACTCCGTGCATACCCTTTCTGCTAATTTTCAATAGTATTGCAGTGGTAAGAACCCAAAAGAGAAATGCAAGCTTCAGGTGACAGTGTTTGAGTTGTAAAGTGCTACTGATCAGTGGTTATGCAGTTTTCCCGACAAGGAGGGATGGGTGGACTTGTGCTCCAGGGCAGGAGAAGAAACTAGCAAAAAAAGAGGCAATTTCCACGACTACGGGCTAGACATCAACAACAGGAGGCTATAGCCCCTGGCCCTGACCCCGTACCGGCGCCAGCACTGCTCCTGATATTTTCTGATGTGGTATAGTACAAGTATGGTGACGCGGGAAGGAATTTACGATTTGTGTTGAAGGCAATACAAATCGTAAATTTGTAATATTCAAGAGGTAGTGCAGTTCCAATACCGTATTGTATGATTAGTGTGGTGCCGTTTAGAATACGGCGACAATCGCAGTTAGAAAATGAGTCGTTTTCGTTCGATATATTTGATCAATTGTTTTAAACGACCATCTAGTCAACTTTCCGCCGACAACCGTGTCTGATCAAGTAAAAAAGGGAGTCGTTCCCGAGATGTATTTCACCCGTTTAGCTTAAAAAGAGAATTGTTTTGGACAAGTGGTATGCCAACGTAAAAGCTTAATGTCTTGGCTGTTGTTGGATGACATCAATATCGCGACTACAAATTCATGAGTTTGTTTTTTTCTGCGAGTTTGAATAAGACGAGTCGAAATGTTCCAAGCTAGGATGTTACGTATCTTTTCTCTCTTATATATGGAAAACAATACATAATTTTCTGAACAAAAAGTGTCTGATACACTAATTTTCATGATGTTTGCATGTGTTGAACACCTGTGATGAATATCTCAGTAAACTGATGTAATGCTTCGCTATCAGGTGGTTAGAAAAAGAGCTTTTTTCTCATTTTCATTCAGTCATACGCTGACACATTGTAAACACTGTTTTTTGTTGTTGCTGTATTTATATAACGCCACCTATCTTAAAATATTTTAACGCCTGTTGTAAAAAACTAAATAAAACAACTTTTTCATACGTGCGTTTAGACTGTTTACAAATCTTTTATAACACGTGACAAATGGCTTTATTTGAATTTAGTCAAGGTTATACTCGTTTAGTTATGTAGTGTCTTCTCGACGTGGGCATTTTTTCCTAAAAAAAAAATAGTTTGGATTGACACTTTTTCGGAAATGGTGAAATAGGCTATCCTCAATATGTAGAAACGTTAGAAGATCAACTTATAATTTTTTATTGACAAATCTATGGTTCAGTAAACAGAGTTATTGTTGAAGGAAACATCTTAATGCGTGACTAGTTAACAAGTGAGTGCATCTCTAATTAGCATAACAATCATATATATTGAAAACATACTTCCATGTTTTGAACACAGATATTAAAAATGAATGATGCATCAGATTCAAGTTGTTGTTTTTTCAATTTAATATGTTCCATAACTACCTTTTCTTAATACTTTCGAATTCAAGATGGCCACAACTCCACCGTTGTAAGAAGAGGGAAAAAATATGATTTTCATAATATCCTTGTCGATAGCTTTAATTTGATAGGTCACACGACTATCTTCTCGAAACTTTTTGATTTTCTGATCGGTGTTAACCCCATCCCCACGGCGAGGGTTGAAAATGTCATTTTTGTAATGTATTCATCGAGCCCTTCATATCAGTACCTCGCATGCCTTGATTTGTAAAAAAGGAAGAGGTTTTCGGCTCTGGTCGTGAGCCCACCCCACGACGAGGGTTAAAAATACGATCTTCTTAATCCACTCGTCGAGACCTTCAGTTTGATATGTCACGTGACCACCTTCTCGAAACTTTCGATTTTATGATGGGCGTGACCCCCACCCCCACATAAAATGAAAAATGTCATTTTTGTAATGTAGTCATCGAGCCCTTCATATCAATACCTCACATGCCTGGATTTGTAAAAAAACGACGTTTTTCGTCACTGGTCGTGACCCCACCCCACGACGAGGGTTAAAATTACGATCTTCTTAATCCACTCGTTGATACCTTCAGTTTGATATATCACGTGACCACCTTCTCGAAACTTTCGATTTTTCTGACGGGCGTGACCCCCACCCCCACATAAAATGAAAAACGTCATTTTTGTAATGTATTCATCGAGCCCTTCATATTAATACCTCACATGTCTGGATTTGTAAAAAGGAAGACGTTTTTCGCCTCTGGTCGTGACCCCACCCCACGATGAGGGTTAAAATTACTACGATCTTCTTAATCCACTCGTCGAGACCTTCAGTTTGATAGGTCACGTGACCACCTTCTCGAAACTTTCAATTTTTCTGATGGGCTTGACCCCCACCCACACATAAAATGAAAAACGTCATTTTTGTAATGTATTCATCGAGCCCTTCATATTAATACCTCACATGCCTGGATTTGTAAAAAGGAAGACGTTTTTCGACTCTGGTCGTGACCCCTCCCACGATGAGGGTTAAAATTACGATCTTCTTAATCCACTCGTCGAGACCTTCAGTTTTATATGTCACGTGACCACCTTCTCGAAACTTTCAATTTTTCTGATGGGCGTGCCCCCCACCCCCACATAAAATGAAAAACGTCATTTCTGTAATGTATTCATCGAGCCCTTCATATTAATACCTCACATGCCTGGATTTGTAAAAAGGAAGACGTTTTTCGACTCTGGTCGTGACCCCACCCCACGATGAGGGTTAAAATTACTACGATCTTCTTAATCCACTCGTCGAGACCTTCAATTTGATAGGTCACGTGACCACCTTCTCGAAACTTTCAATTTTTCTGATGGGCGTGATCCCCACCCCCACATAAAATGAAAAACGTCATTTTTGTAATGTATTCATCGAGCCCTTCATATTAATACCTCACATGCCCGGATTTGTAAAAAGGAAGACGTTTTTCGGCTCTGGTCGTGACCCCACCCCCACGACGAGGGTTAAAATATACGATCTTCTTAATCCACACGTTGATACCTTCAATTTGATAGGTCACGTGACCACCTTCTCGAAACTTTCGATTTTTCTAATGGGTGTGACCCCCACCCCCACATAAAATGAAAAACGTCATTTTTGTAATGTATTCATCGAGCCCTTCATATTAATACCTCACATGCCTGGATTTGTAAAAAGGAAGACGTTTTTCGACTCTGGTCGTGACCCCACCCCACGATGAGGGTTAAAATTACTACGATATTCTTAATCCACTCGTCGAGACCTTCAATTTGATAGGTCACGTGACCACCTTCTCGAAACTTTCAATTTTTCTGATGGGCGTGATCCCCACCCCCACATAAAATGAAAAACGTCATTTTTGTAATGTATTCATCGAGCCCTTCATATTAATACCTCACATGCCCGGATTTGTAAAAAGGAAGACGTTTTTCGGCTCTGGTCGTGAGCCCACCCCCACGACGAGGGTTAAAATATACGATCTTCTTAATCCACACGTTGATACCTTCAATTTGATAGGTCACGTGACCACCTTCTCGAAACTTTCGATTTTTCTAATGGGTGTGACCCCCACCCCCACATAAAATGAAAAACGTCATTTTTGTAATGTATTCATCGAGCCCTTCATATTAATACCTCACATGCCTGGATTTGTAAAAAGGAAGACGTTTTTCGACTCTGGTCGTGACCCCAACCCACGATGAGGGTTAAAATTACTACGATCTTCTTAATCCACTCGTCGAGACCTTCAATTTGATAGGTCACGTGACCACCTTCTCGAAACTTTCAATTTTTCTGATGGGCGTGATCCCCACCCCCACATAAAATGAAAAACGTCATTTTTGTAATGTATTCATCGAGCCCTTCATATTAATACCTCACATGCCCGGATTTGTAAAAAGGAAGACGTTTTTCGGCTCTGGTCGTGAGCCCACCCCCACGACGAGGGTTAAAATATACGATCTTCTTAATCCACACGTTGATACCTTCAATTTGATAGGTCACGTGACCACCTTCTCGAAACTTTCGATTTTTCTAATGGGTGTGACCCCCACCCCCACATAAAATGAAAAACGTCATTTTTGTAATGTATTCATCGAGCCCTTCATATTAATACCTCACATGCCTGGATTTGTAAAAAGGAAGACGTTTTTCGACTCTGGTCGTGACCCCACCACACGATGAGGGTTAAAATTACTACGATCTTCTTAATCCACTCGTCGAGACCTTCAATTTGATAGGTCACGTGACCACCTTCTCGAAACTTTCAATTTTTCTGATGGGCGTGATCCCCACCCCCACATAAAATGAAAAACGTCATTTTTGTAATGTATTCATCGAGCCCTTTATATTAATACCTCACATGCCTGGATTTGTAAAAAGGAAGACGTTTTTCGGCTCTGGTCGTGACCCCACCCCACGACGAGGGTTAAAATTACGATCTTCTTAATCCACTCGTTGATACCTTCAATTTGATAGGTCACGTGACCACCTTCTTGAAACGTTCGATTTTTCTAATGGGCGTGACTTCACGGCGAGGGGAGATAACTTTGTATGATTAAGTTCAGGTTATGAGAATCAAGCAATCTGATTGGTGAATGAGGGTTAGGAACGTGAAGTGATTAGGTGATTACCTACTTCAAGCTCTTCAAGCTTTTGGTTTTTGGTATACATTGCTCTAGCCATTACATCCACGTTATTAAACGATCAGGTGGCAACGAATGTCACGATACCCTCACGATTTTTCATTTGTTTTTTGTTCCCATCCCAGAAATCCGCACTAGTTGGTCATCGTGCTCTACACGATCCGATCGACCGTTGGCGAACGTAGAGAAAATGTTTTAAGATCGATTTTTCCTGTCTCAGGTTTTTTCTGTTTAGTTTGGAAAAAAATCCTTGATGGGTAACTTCACTTTACACCCACTTTACACCGTTGGCGAACGCAGAGAAAATGTTTGGAGATCGATTTTTCCTGGTCTAGAACTCTCAATCGTTTTTTACCGATCGGATCGCACCCTCGACCGTCTGGAACGCGATCGCCAATGTTGGGTGGCTCAAAACTCTCAAAACGCATTTTTATGCTGGTCTAGAACTCTCAAAGCGTTTTTTTCCGGCGTTCACCAACGATAAATTGAAGGTCTGATCCGCGATGAGAATGTTGAGAAAAATTTTTTAGGTTGATGTTTCTTCGAATTTCGTACATTTTTCCTTCCGAGCGATTTGTCGAATTCGCACTCGTTCGCCAACGGCTGTTTGAACGGTCCAAGATGCGATCCGATCGGTCAAAAAACGATTGAGAGTTCTGGACCATCATGTAAAAACAACTTTTTTTACACTCTGTACACGATTTAACACTGAATCTCTGTGGCGGTACACGTACATGTACGTGTACTTGTACATTTTTTTTGAAAAAAGTGGTCTAGAACTCCCATTCCTAAGCTACTTACGCATCACTTCACAAACTCCAAGTAATGTCATCAACAGTGGGAAGTAGTAAGGAACTAATTTAACACTGAAATTTCCGCAGACAATTTGCACGCCAGAAAAAATTCACGATCGCGTGTACTTGGGCGAACTGATTTAACACTGAAAAGTCCCATAGACATTTGTTAGCCAGAGTGCCATCGGCGAAACAAGGTCTATGTTAATTTTCAGTGTTAAATCAGTTCGCCAGAGTGCACACGAAAAAAACATAGAAGTCCAACAGTCTACCACTGAGCCACACCGATCTTTCCTGCTCATTGCATGGACAGTGTCTTCATCGTGATATATAATACACACACTGTCCTTTCTTTCCATTAACTCCTTGCATGCTGCTGGCGGATATTCCTGCCAGGAGAGGATTGCTATTGCCACTGAAATAAGTATAATTTGGGCACATTTAATCAAATTTCCCCCTGTAAATTACATCGATTTTTGCACCAATGGTTCCTTAATATACATTTAGATGAATTTTTCATCAAATCTAGTCATGGCTGCTTCAGAGCAGCCATGACTAGATTTGATGAAAAATTCTTGAAAATACTCAGCGGGTTAAGAGTTAATATAAAAGTCGAAGAGGTAAGATTTGCTAAGAATAAAAACTTGCAGATTACTGTAAAACACATTCGCTGAACAACGATCACTTGCTGCGAAATTGGACCTTTCTCGTTCGTCAACTAATTTAAAGGGAGATAACTTCATCGAAAGTCGATTTTTAGGATGCCACAAGACAGGGATGACGTTGTTTTGGTGTGCTTGCTACACACTTGTCACTTCTCTCACAACATATTCCCCTTGTCCAGTTGTAGATGGCAGAGACTGAAACTGTCAGATATATATTTCCAAGTCAGCGCGTTGTTTTTACTACAGACGGATAACGTTGTGGACTTCTCCGCGATTTTGAGGAATGTTTTCCATCAAGAATCTGCATCTTCGCGAATCCTCTATTCCCCCTATCCCTGTGTAATTTAAACCTTGGATTCAGATGTTTCACAGCTATAGCCTTGAACCAGCCTAGTCCTTAAATAGTTCATCGACTATGTTTTGGTTCACTTTTGTGGTTCGCTTTTCCAACAAATTTCAGATGATTTAATGTAAACATGCCCTAAACATTCATTTTATTGTAATGAACATTATAAATGTTGATCAATCGAGACTTGATTTGACAGAATTTTTAATTACATTAACCCTTTACCCAACGACATCAAATGTATTATTTTAAATATAATTTTTAAAAACATTTCCAAAAATTTTATCCGAACTATATCATGTGACCCCACAGGGGTCACATGATATGGTTTTGTTAAAATTGTTTGAAAAATAATTTTTTTCAGCTGTTGAATTTCCATACGCCGGCGGATATGGCCGATTCGTCGGGTAAAGGGTTAACGCAAGGAATGAAGACTCACCACAACCGTAGTTTTATGGTTACGCCGCGTAGTTCCAACTATTGTGTTAATATCTTCATGTTTTCAGAGTGAATTCAATACGCGATGCTGGAATATCTAGAGTACGAAAGATTATATGTTCGTGAGGAAGAGGACATAACATTTCATTAACGAAGTCGTTGCGCAAACTCCAAGAAAGGTGGATAAACAAACAGCCAATAACAGTGCGGATTTCGAACAGAATTAGGCAGGTGACCTGTGATCTTGAATAATGTGGTGTATCATGCTACTTTTATGAGGCGTTAGCAGAAACCGATAACTTGGGAGCTTGGGGTGATGTTTAATGGTACCATTGTAAGTAATTTGGGGGTTGTGGTCGATGGAACGGAAATACCCCTGCCCTGTACGTTGAGAAATGGATGAATGAAGACTCCAAAATGAGTCTAAATGACATGCGCAGTAGAATACTGTCAGGGAAATGCTCCGTTTTTGGTTCAGTTTCGTTATTCGAGTATTACTAGGCACTGCTGTCATTCACTGCTATTACTATATATACGCGGAACTTGGCTGAGAAAATAACCGCAGTCTGCAGCCAGACAGCTGCAGACTGTAGTTATTATTTTGTCCTTCCTGCATATTGATATTGGACTGACCCATCTCCCTGTAAGTGTATACAAAGCCGATGTCATTCCAGGAAACGAGGGTTGAATGGGTTAAATTTCGAACCAGGTAGACTGCTTCAAGTTAATGACAGATCTCCTTTACTGTGTTCCGGCATCTACTTTAGCCTATCAACAATTTGCCAAAGGAAACTTCGTTTCCTTGGATTTCGCATTTACCTATCTTCCTCACGAGTCAAAGCCACCTGTGCTGTGAGAATAATTCTTCGCCATTCTGGTTTTTAATACTGTCGTACTCGAGTATCCTCCTTGATAAGTGCACTCAGTAATGTCATGTTGCAATGTATAATACACGCAGAGAATGTGTGACGATACAGGTAACGTACAAGCCACACTGCAAGAGTGAACAGATAACTTCGTGGGGCACTGGAACGACGTATATTTGGTGTGAAATATGAGTTTCTTTAATACTTCATTTAGGTCAATGCGAACACTAGATGCCTGCCTCTATTTGTAACAGCCACCACACCTCTGATCAATGACAGGTCAACCACGTGTAAATGTGAACAATGTTAAATGAGAATTAACCCTTAACCCAACGCAGAAGATTTCTAAATGTATTATTTTAAATAGCATTGTTTAAATTTTTTCAAAAAATTTCAACAAAACCATATCATGTGACCCCTCTTTGGAACGAGCTCGACCAGCTCGTTCCAAAAAGGGGTCACATGATATGGTTTTGTTAAAATTTTTCGAAAAATAATATTTTTGCAGCTGCTGAATTTGCATATTACGCGGGCGGATGCGGGCGATTCGTTGGGTAAAGGGTTAATGAACCAGGGATCAGGTCTGCCGAAGAAGATACTGTACTTCTAGCATTAGATTGTGGAGGAGATAAAAGAGAACAGCCCAAAACGTAATTTGTTAGATGAAACAATCAAACTGCATCTCTTTGACCCTTTGATCAACGAATCGGTATTCTGAAAAAAACGTATTTTCTAGTATTCTGGAGTACCCAAAATGTTTTGGGATCCTACAGTACCAATCTTGCTAACATGGAGAAACAACACATTTGGTACTCTAGAATACCCAATGTCGTTTGGTATTCTGTAGAGCTTTTATTCTGGTACTCCTATGGTGACAAGTGGAGTATCAGTTTTGGTACTCTGGAAAACCTGGATTTTTTTTTTAATATTGTAACTCCATAAAAACGGGAGATATATTTTTTGGAATTGAGTGTATGATGATCGCTAAGCATCATCAGGCTTCAACCCAGTAACCAGACCAGTTGCCTGAAGTCAGTAGGAAACGGTCCCGAAACGAGGGTCTCAAAATCTGTCGACCTGATGGGCGCTTCTTTGTCCGTCGGAACTAACTTGAAACCGAAGTCTATATACATCTTTAAAAGAATAATAAACGAAACGGGCTCGAAATGTTCGGTAGTTATTAATATTTTAAAGAATTACTTAAAGTAATTCTTTAAAACAATAATAACAAACGAACGAGCGTTTCCATACAAGGATATATGCAACATATTACATATGGGTAATTTTACATATTGAAAAATGTTTTTCAAATTAGCCGCTTTCAAAGAAAATGTTGACGTTCGGATGGGCAGCAATTTTCTGATAGACAAATAAAAAATCATCCGACACATAGGATCCCCGTTTCCACCCCTACCACCCTCCCCCCGACTTTGGACCGGGTTGGAAAACAGTTTAATTTTTTAGTGTGGGACCTTCCCTTTTCCCAACCAGTAAAATGTTATCTTCGACTATGCAAACCGTTGCTCCAGTTCTTAGTAGTTGCTTTCTCTTCCATTTCAAGCTGTTAGTGGACAGGGGGGAGGGGGGGGGGAGGTGTAGGCCTATCTTTACAATATTAAGTTGCTAATTGCTTCAATGTACCAAATGCGATGAGTGAAAATATGATCATAGGCGGGTATTGCATTACTAGTGATGAGGATAAAGTACATTCTGGCCACGATTAGCCATTGTGTCAGAAATGTGTGACCTTAAAAACACCATAAATAAATAACGACCGATTGCTTGGTGTTGATATCATTCTCTGGTTATCGGATTATTTTGATAAGTGGGCCATTGTTAGGTGTACTCTGAATATCAATGTGAATAAATTGGGCTAATATTTAGATAAGAAATCAACACATTCAAGCAAGGAGTGTAAAAGTGGATAGCTGAACATAAAAGATTATCAACCTTATTGCCTAGCAGTTGTTTCTAGCCAACTGCCGTCTGTCTTTTCAGGCCGACGACAGTTGACTATAAACAAAGACCCCGGCAATACGCCGCCTCGTGCTTACTTTTATCCGCAACGTCAGAAGCATATCACCGCGTGGGGGCGGGGGGGGGGGGGGGGGTGGCACTGTGTACTAAGGCGTACTGCATGTCGATGGTGCACTTGTCTCCAACCAATACTATCCCTGCTTGTGTGGAGTTGGTTATGACAAAGGCTTCTGCCTCATTGCATAAAACTTCCAAGCACCAAACAATTTACCATACCTTTTGACTTAGAAATTGTTGGAAATTGTTGAAAACTTTCGAAGATAATGGGGGTGGGGGCGGGTATACTGGATTGGGGTTATCGGATTTCAGTGAAATATGGCATGCAGTTTGCCTATGACAAAGGCTTCTGCCTTATTGCATAAAACTTCCAAACACCAAGCAATTTACCATACCTTACCTTTTGACTTAGAAACAGTTGGAAATTGTTGAAAACTTTCGAAGAAAATGGGGAGGGGGTATACTGGATTGCGTCCGTCCGTCCGTCTGTACATCCGTCCGTCTGTCCGTACGAGAATATTCATAACTTAAGTAAATCATTATGGAATTAAATGAAACTTAGTATGCAATAAAATTGTAACATTGCCCAAGACTAGAATGAATTTCCGTGTTGTCAGATATTTTTTTTTAATTTGTTAGATAATTGTACCACCCACTTTCGAAGAAAATGGGGGTAAACTGGATTACATGCGTCCGTCCGTCTGTGCGTCTGTGCGTCTGTGCGTCCGTCCGTGTGTGAGTCCGTCCGAGAATATTCGTAACTTTCATAACTTAAGTAAATTATTATTTTCTATAATATTTGTTGGTCATAGGTATGCTCACACTAGGCGGTACACCACGTGGAGGGTATGCACCGAGCGACAGTCCAGCTATTGTTATTTATTTATTTATTGGTGTTTAAGGTCATATACTTATGCACAATGGCTAATCGTGATCGTGACAGTTTTACGGGTGGAGGAAGCCGGAGTACCCGGAGAGAACCACCGAGCATCGACGAGCAACTGTCATCTCCTCGACATTCTAACTCTGTTCAAGCTCCGCGGTTGAAGACATTTGCACAATCGACGTGCCGTACAACTTTGTACACGGCGTCATCGTGCCCCCATGTAGGCAACCGGGATAAAGTGCCTTGCCGAAGGACACAACTCGGGTCATCCCGGGCGGGGATCGAACTCGGGATCTCTAGCATAGAAGTCCAACACAGTCTACCACTCGACCACAGCGCCCCCCCCCCCCCCTTAATTCTATTTACTACACGCCATGGAAATTAACGAGAACGTCTCTTTTTCAAATTTCCCGTCTGCCACAGAATCAAGAGAGAACGCTGTCAATTTATCTACGGGTGCACAGGTTGAAATCAGGGATGTGGCTAGAGGTTTCCGATTGGGGGGAGGGGGGTATAGTGAGTTTCTAACTACGCGGAGGGACCGGGAGGGGTAACCCCTCTTCTGGTCCCTCCCCGTAGTTGGAAATTCACTACCGACAAACATGTTGAAAATGAAGCCTTGAAAGGGGGCATAAAATTGATTCTAGTAACTAAAATGCTAACACATTTATGATAGAACTATCAGGTTATTATTATTTGTTATTCTTCTGAGAATTGAATATGTGCTAAACAAATGCTCAGGGCTAGAACCTTGAACAGTTCACAATGTCCTAACATTAAATCAGATGTTATGCAGGAATGATCAATTTTCGATGTTACGACCAAAGCTGATAAATAGACCTCACCTGTATGCGGTACAGACGTTTTTTAACGACTCTCAAGGTGTGAAATCTTTCAAATACATCTCATGTAAAATCTCAAAATATCCTCTCAGATGCATGGAAATGGGGGTTCTGGGACCCTGGAGTTTAAACTATTAGTACCACAGGGCCGAACGATGATCGGCCCGTCATACTGACGACCATCCATCGCCCGAAAATGCCCCCTCCCCGCCACTTTGAAAATCGTTCCGCCGCCCCTGATGTTAGCGGGCAAAACAATTTATATATTATTTCATTTCACTGCATGCAATGCCGGCATTCAGTGAAATGAAATAATATAAAACGATACACTTAAGCTGGCTTAAGTTTTCACTTTTGTCGGTTTGTAACCACCACATAGGCGGACTGACCATATATAACATCTGAAAAATTCCTGGGGACCCTTTAAGGGTCCTCTGCCCCGCACCCAACCCTGTGTAGGCTTCATTAGATTCTCTCATAAAACACATTTCGGGACGTCAACATACGCTTATAGGATGCGAGGATTTTGCGTCTCTTCGTTCCCGAAAACTTTTCTCAAACAGGACTGCACCATGGTCGACCTCTTGGCTTCGGCACCTTTGAAATTATCTCGTTATAACACATTACTCGGGGCATTAACAAATTACTTGGATGCGAAAGGTGGGCTCTTGTCAGATCCGGAAATTAAAATATTCTCAAACAGTGCTGAACTAGCGTCAGTTAGCACCGTCAGTTCGGTGATCCCGAAGTACCCTCCCCTTTTTGGAGCATCCCCTAGTCCACCCTGACGGTTTCTTCCCTTTATCGAGGGTCTGGATCCATACCGGGTAAACGTAATTAACTCTTTATCTAACACAACAAGAGGAATCGCGTGCAAAAGTACATTTCTTGAAAAACTGAAAATTATATGTTTTGCCTCAAAAATATAAATTTTACTCCCTTCATTGGAAAAAGTTTGTTCCAATAAGAGTTTATAACTTATGCATTGGAGAGAAAAAATGAAAAAAATGAAATTTAAACAGCGAATTATTTTAACCCTTTACCCAACGTAACGGCCAAAACCGGTCAGCGCTATTCTCAAAAGTCGCCAATTAATTTTCATTATTTTTTCATTTTGTGTCCCAAAAACATAGGTTATGACCACTCGTTGGAACGAGCTCGTCGAGCTCGTTCCAATGAGGGTCATAATCTATGTTTTTGAAACAAAAAATGAAATGAAATAGTTATTCAAGAATTTTTTTGCAAGTGTCGTCTGCTTTTCATGTCAGGTAATGGGTTAATGGTACTGGTCGGATATCCGTCACGTTAGTCTAACCCTTTACCCAACTCGAAAGGCAGACGACACTTGCAAACAACATTTTTGAATTACTATTGTTTTCAGTTTTTTGCGTCAAAACATAGCTAATGACCCATCATTGGAACGAGCACAACCACCTCTTTCAAATGAGAGGTCGATAAGCTATGTTTTATAGACGAAAAAAAGGAAAAATAATGAAAATGAATGGTCGGGTTTTTTTTCCCATTACGTTGGGTAAAGGAGTAAGAGTTCACTCCAATAACAGACAAACCTATACCCCGTCTACCCTAGCGTTGATGGTGCATGGGTTCATGGGTGTATGACACTCCCACCCCTCCAATAACTTATCGAGTCGCGACATTTTCATCTGGATTGGAGCCATAGCTGTCGAGTCCCTTTTGTTGGTGATCATGACTTCTGGGTGCTCAGTAGTTACGGCCCTGGAATTCAAACCGAAACGACAATGGTTTGATCCCCACCAGGGGTAACTGCGTTGTGTACTTGGGCAAGGCAATTCATCTCGTTTGTCCGCGTGGGGCGGGGCGCTGTATCCTCACTTGTACTGCACGTCGATGGTGGACTTGCCTTCTTACAATGCTAACCCTGATTGTACGGAGTTGGAACGTTAGGGAGTCTGGTGTCTCGCCGCTGCTCTGTGTTTCTCTCTGGATATTCCGACTTCCTCCACCTGTACAAATGTCCGACTCGAGAAGAGTCTGTCGAATGTGTCGTTAAACTTCAATAAAATAGCACTCCGCAAACGCAGAGTTGGCCATACATAAAATGGGTGGCTGTGGTACCAAATTTTAGCGATGGGGGTGGTGGACCATGACGGTAGGTGTTGATTAAATAAAAAGTTGGTTCATGACAATTGCATGTATATTTATATTTATCCACAAATAACTTTCAAGGAAGTCGTCATTTATTTAACTAGGATCCTGATTATTAATATTACAGCTACATCACCAAGGCATACCTTCCACGAAGGCATGCCTTGATAATTTAGCTGGAATATTATTTTATTGATGTCGAGACAAAACGGACCATGTTCAAAGCGGACCATTGATCATTGAACAAAATAGACCAGATATTTGGGCAAAACGAGCCATATTTTTGGGCGAAACGGACCATATTTTATTACGTAACGAACCATTTCGTTCCTTTCCTTCGGGTTCATACTATTAAAAAATCTCTAAGACAAGACTCGTTTTTCCTTTCTGATCATCTTTTTATTGGTTGAAACAATCAATAAGGAAGGATAAGTAATCTTTGACGCGTGTAGTCTCTGGGCATCAGTTGAATGCAGCAGAAAGTTATGGTGCATTTCGCTGTGAATTACACTGCACGGAGCAGCATATTTCACAGTTGAAATTTAAACGTCATACCAATGTTTCTGGGTGTTGCATTACGAAAGTTTAGAGTTACGGGGCTTACCAAAATATTAGAGGATTACTGCGAGGATCTAAGGATACCTTTTGTTGCTAATCGTGGTCTAGGGTAAGCGGGATTTGAGTGGTAGGGGCGGCTTCCATCTATAAGTATTGGGACACGGAGCTGTTGAGAGGGAATATTCCTTGAAAAACTAATGGACGAGTGATACGAAGACATGAGAGGTAAATGGATGAGAGAGGGCGTGGAGCGGAGTGTAGGTAATGTAATTGGGAGATTGAAAAAGCGACAATTGAAGCATATTAAAAAACAGACTGTGTCTGAAGTCTGGGAGATTGGGAGGGAGGGTGATGGAGAAATGATCCGCTATAGGGTTGAAGTAAGTATTTTATGAGACGACCATAACAAACGGATGGCCCTTTAAATAATACACACGATGTACGTTACATGATTTTTTTTTATTTTCTTCGAAGGTGGAAATTGAAAGAGAATGGGCCATTTGGCCGTTTTGCCCCTGGGTCGTGTTGACCATGACCCGTTTGACTCTAAAAGTTGGGACAAATCCGATTTATCTCCCGGCACCAACCGGCCATCTTCGTGACGCTTCTATCCCTACATAAAATAATGTCAAAAAATAAGGAATAAAATAATCATTATTTGAGCCCTCGTCACGACAAGGTCTCAATAACCTAGAGGTCCGAGGCAGACTAGCTGTATGGTCCACCGGGATAATACCTATTGGGTTTCCCTTGGTGGCTCCAAACTTGATGCAGCCCAACACCTGTTAGAAGGTGGAATTTCATGAATATCACCAAAAGACGAAATGGATCTGATTGCATCGACTGCCGGTATATCGAAATGTTCTCTATGTGGACTGCCATTGGCAGTCCACATAGAGGGCATTTCGATGTACGAGCAATCTCTTCTGACGTTGATCCCTCAGATGCATGGAAACATCATTCGATTCGAAAAATTAAAATTTTTACATGTATGGACGGCCCGAGGGATCTGCACCCCCTCCCCCCCCCCCCCCATACCTTTGTTGCAACAGTTCTTGTGAACTGAGCGAGATGATACAAAAATGCCACCGAAATACTATCCGGTAGACTACCATTCATCGCTCAGATGCAGGGAAGCAGCGTTCTTTCAGTTCGAAAGATCAGAATTTTCTCCTGGCCCGGGGCTCCTTTGGTCCATTTCCTGGTACATTTTTGTAGCCTAGTCCACCCTTGCTGGGGTTGTTTTTTGCCAACAATGATACAAATCACCATTGATCCATAACTCTTTTAGAAAGTCGGTCATCTTATTCGTATTAGACATCACATGGCTCCCTCTGGCGGGAACTTTCGTTAAATGACATTTTCGTAATTCACAACACAAATGTGAGGACAACAGTGAACGTTAATGTGAATATATATTTGTTTTCAGACCTAATTATCCATTTGTTTGTTTTGCATGTCGACATCAACCAAATTATAAGTCTGTATCAGCAGCGGAGTGATCAATTGAGGAAACTTGTGAAAGCGGAATGGCTTTTCACAGTCAGCGTTGTAATTCAAGACGTTTTGCCTTTATTACATTGTCATTTCAATATTTCCCTGTGGCGTAGTGCGTGAATTCAATTATTTTGCCTTGTAGATTCGAAAAGGGCGACCAAGTGTTTAGTAAGTAAGTAAGTAAGTAAGTAAGTAAGTTTATTTGCAGCATGTGAGTACAAAATTAACAAATATAAATTTTACCATCAATACATGCAATCATCACACTGCAAGGAAGTGGCATAGCCCAAGAGGCTGTCTTCCTGCCACTCCCTGAATTGGTCTCTCGACAGCAGAGGTTCATATAATAATGCCTATTCATCTCAAATTGATACCACATATAAGATATGTACCAAAAGGTAAGTAATATTATTAAGTGAATGAATGAATGAATGGTGACAAGAATGGTGACAAAGTGAAGAATTAAAGAAAAGAGAAAAGAAAAGAAAATCCTGCGCGTGTTAGTATTTAGTAATTTGGTGTTTAGTAAAGCATTCTGGCAGCCGGGGGCAAATGCAAGCTGATGAAAAGGCACGTGATTTAAATTTAAATTTATATTTATGATACGGGCAAGGCTGCGGGAGTATCTATATATATATATAACCAAATCCATGGTACGACATTCACATTACTTGCAATCGGGACATTCGGTATTGTTGCATGTGACGTGGGGAGAATAAGATTCTAGAAAAATATCTGTCATGGAACGTTTAAACTTGGGTCTGGTGTAGTTCTGTACCACTGGGTCGATATCGTGCCATAACCTTGGGAAAGTGTGTGGGGAAAGGTTGGCCGAAAAGTTGGTCCTCGGCTTAAAAGTTAGTACACTTCCAGATTGCCTAGTATCCATGCCAGTAGGATGTGTGTATATCTGGAAGGTATTGTTAAAGGACATCGGAAGTTTGCTATTACGCCAATCACGCATAAAGAGGAGAACCTGCAGCTTGTAAATATCGTTAAGTTTCAAAATACGAAGCGTTCTAAAAAGGGGGTCTGTATGAGAATTTCGTTTTTTCTTACTAATGATACGGAGTACCTTTTTCTGTAAAGTGAATATCTTTGAAGTTGATGGTACGTGACCCCACACATGTATACCGTACACAAGATGACTATGTATTAAAGAAAAATACAGCGTTTTCAGAGCATTTAATGGTAATATATTTTTTGCCCTGTTAATGGCATAGATAGCCCTTGCCATTCTGGAACAAATTATCGAGACATGCTGTTTGAAGTTTAGATTTTCGTCCATGAATATACCCAGAAATCTAACTGATGTTTCTTTTCCTTCTTTTCCAATGAGGTCAGTTTACAGTTTTCATTTCTTCGAAAACGAAATCTTTTCTCAACATAATTACGTCACTATATCCAGCATAGCTTGATCTTAAAGTAGACTTGGTTTGGGTAAATCGCTACTTTAGATAAATATTACGGGTAAAATAGCTAGGATCTCACCAATTTTTCCCCACAAACACACCGAATTCAAACCTGTGCAGAATTTCTGAACTCTTGATTCCCGCGGGCTGACAGAAAGAGACAGAGGCCGGTCTTCTTCTGTATTCTCTGATTCCTATTGGCTAATCCCGGTCACATGAGGCCTTAGAGTGGTGGAATTCGTCTTCACAGCTGGAACAGGTTCCGGAGAGTTCTCGAGGTCTTTCCTGGTTCACAGACTGTCTCTGATGACGTCACGCGAGTGGGATTATATAGCGATTCTACAACACTCTTCCCCGTTTAATTTAAAAAGCCAAAGATTATCATACCAAAGACAACTTCGGGAACCCAACTGACCTGGAGTAGTTCCGGGGAGTCAGGAAAGAAGAGTGCACTCAAACTTTAAGAGTTTGATCTTTTGATCCCCTATACCAAACGGCGTGGCCGAAACATGTATCAAGTTAACGATCCCGAAAAGCGCCTAAATGAGATCATGACTCCCGCTCTACCACTCGGTTGAATCCCGGTTGACGAGAGGAGCCCCCAATGAATACTGTCCTAACCAATTTTGACTATCCCTTTGATAGTGGATGGATAATTCATAAATATTGACCTGAGGGTTAATCCTCAGGTCGCCAGCCTAACATTTTTTAATTATCCTCCACCCCTTGCACCCCCCCCCCCCGGAAATGGTGCATCACCGTTTCCTGTCTAGGGTGATGGGGGTAAAATTCCAAACAACCAGCGGGCATTCCTAGTTGTAAAGACCAACACTTCATCCACCGGTTCCCCACGGATAGCCGCCAATAGCCTGGTTATCTCCCCAGTAAGGATCAGCGTGGATGGCCCATGCCCCATACCAACGTAGGGGGTATCTGTTTCCAACAAGAGTCTATTGCTTGGAACACACCTAATTCCTTCCCGCTGCATCACCGTGAAATCCGCACAACTCTCGTTCACGCTAAAGTAGGTGTTCGGCCTTTGGGCTTTCCAGGCTTTCACCATGCGTGGCGGACCCCTGAAACAGTGGAGCTGCAGGGGCTGGTCTACCTCCGTGCCTCCTATGACATGTGCCAACGCCGCATATCCCGCGTCAAGGTCCATAGAATCTCCCCGTGGACCACATACATGTAGGATAATTGGCTTTTTGAGCTGCCTAACTCGAGCCAGGAGATCGCAGAAAATGTCATCCTGTCTGGCCTCCCTCTAGGTGTTTTGGGTAAATGTCCGGCCAATCCCGATCTCTCCAACCGCACCACACTTGGACTTCGCACCAGCTGTTCGAACCTCGGAAGAACCTCGGGTTGACTCAGCAAGTGGTACTTGCTTGGGTGCACTCCAACTGCTACTTTCCAACAGGGGTCATAGTTGACCGCAGAAGGATAATCCTCTGGGTCACATGCCACATCCACCCCACTCACCGTACGGATAACACAACCCATCAAAGGCCCCTGGCCCCATTGCTTCCCCTGTCTGCTCCAGCACCCCCCCCCCCCCCACCAACATGCCGGGTTCTGTTGGACTGAAAGTGGGAATCAATCCCTCCAACACTCTCTTCTCCTGGCCCTGACTCGCACTGGGTGCCTCCAGATGCAGGAGGGCATCTCCCAAGGCTAACTCGGCCAGTGACGGCCGAATCTAGCCAAACCCAGGAGGGGGGCAAAAGAGGTTTGTTTACCGCTAACTCCCGACCGGCCCTTCCCATGGGCCGTAATTGAGAGCCCATAGGAGCAAAATGCTCCTACGTGGCCTTGCGTTTGGGGGTGGTTCCAATGATCTTCCCGATAACTTCCGTTTGGCATCTGACCTGCCAGCCTCGTTACTCGGTACGGCCACGGTACTCCCATGTTGTCTCCCTCCTCCGCTACCAGTGTATGTCACTGGCATGTGGGCAACAACAGACCATTTCGTTAGCTCTCCCCAAGACTTCGTCTGGGCTGGTGCCTTGGTAGTGGAGCAGGCTTTTCTTTGTTTTCCTTTCCCTCTCCACCTGTCTCACCACCCGTTCCGCGTCACTTAGGCCTGAGATATCTCCAGCCACAAACGCATTCTCCACAATTAGAGCTGCCGTGATAGCCTGGTCAGCCTCCTCGGGACGCATGCCTGGAATAATCTCCGAGCTTGCCTCCTGCAACTGTTCCTCCGGAATCTTACCTTTCCGGATTCTAGGCCTCAAGATCTGGACCTGTCAGCGTTCCGACTTGCATTCTAGTGCGGCTTCCCGGCTCCCCTTTGATAGCAAATTGAGCGTGTGTATTACCACTCTTTTGTGGATGAGACAGGCCACGGGATTTATCCTTGGGGCAATAGCAAATCCCTCTGAGGTCTGGGATATCCCCAGATCCTCAGCTTAAGCAGATGCCGTGGCTGCTGCCTCCTCCGAAGCTGTTGCATTCAGGGATATGGTATATCGATTAGGGTGTTCGTTCAAGAATGCCCGGAGGTTCTCCGGGCGGTCCAGCTCGGACACCTCCCCTTGGTCCCCTACCGGGGATAATTCTCCAGCAAAAACCAAGGTGTCATGGTGGGCCCTTCCCCGCCACTCTGCAGAGATTGGTCACCTTCCTGCGTCAGGGGTCCAAAAATTAGTTGGCAGGTCATGGTCTAGATGGGTCCCTAACTTTGACAGGATTGTTACCTGACAACCCTCAAAGCGGCACCGTTTACTATCCGGCTCGGTCCCCTTTGCTTTCTCCGATGTGACCGGATTTGGTCCAGCCTCAGCGGCTACCTCCTCTCGCTTATCAGTTCGATCAGACATAGGAGTTGGTGCACCTGCCGGGAATTTCCCGGCGGGTCCAACGTTACCCCTATGCACGAACTCAGGATCCTTCAACCGCACATCACGTGTACAAGATTTCTCCAGGAACTCCCCAGAGGAACTCTTAGTCGATGCCGCCTTCCTTCCCCTAGCTTGACGCTGCGGCATTGGACCGACGTTCTTCAAAGCTCAATCCTCGCACTGCCAGTTTTCCAGTGCAAGGGAAGTGACGGCGGTCATCCACTTTCTTTTGCCCCCTTCCCTTGGCCAATTTGTACTGGTCCAAAAGGAACGACATTTGTCTCTCTTGGCCATAAACTCCGGAGCGGATGGCCAAAGCTTGCCAGCTGCATTCAGCCCCTCCAACTGTTGCCCCGTCTTTAACTAGAAGGTTGAGGGTTGTGTTGGCGGCTGGGGAATCCCGGCCGCCACCACCTCCTTCACCTCTTCTAACCTATATTCGAGGCCTGCACTTTGTTCTCAGGAGAGTCTTCTCCCGAGGAGGCTTCGATCTTACCTAGATACCTAGATCACACCTCGGTGGCGTTGTCAGGGTCCAGAAGCTGTCTCAGGTCTGGTTCTGGAATCGTCAGCTCCTGTACGTCCTCTTCTGGCACGGGTGTCTGTGTGTAAATCACCAGCACCCGTCCATTCCCCAGTTTCATCACAGCATTCGCCTGTATCCCTACGTCAGTAGGGGATAAGTGCGGATTCTGGCTCGTTCACCCACTTTGAGGCAGAAATGTCAGTGACGTCATAAAAACTGGTTATTTTCTAAAAAAAATAAGGAAACGATCACCTCGCGAAAACGTGTGCATTTTTGAGAGGTGGTCGATTCGTGTCCAGGAAATCCCCGGTTGTTTCTCGGAAAGGACGATTTACTGGCTCAGAATTTTTTAAAATTCCGAGCGGAAAATACCCATTTTTTCTAATTTAACACTGAATTCCCACAGGGAGGTGAATTTTTTGTCGCGGAAAACGAACTCGGAAAGTGCTCGTTGAGGTTTCGATCCGGAACGGGGGATTTCGCGGGAAACGCGCGACGTTTGGGTCTAGCGAATTTTTCCGGTGAGCCAGAATAGAGACTGTAGCGTTCGTCGCGAGACTCGATGGGAAGAGGACGATCCGATCGGGAGGAGGGGTGGCTATCGGAGGATGCGCGCGCGTTCGTGCGCGTGCGTGCGTCCGATTGTGTTTGTGTGTGTGTGATTATGTGTTGTGAAACGAATGATGGATGAGATTGTTTTTGTTATTAAAGAAAGAAAAAACTGTAAAAAGTTGTTGTTTTATTTTTTTCTACATATATATATATATATACATAAGAAGAAGAAACAAAAAAAAATATTTTTTTACAATTAATAATTATTATCATTTAAAAAAATAAAACAAAAACCCACAAAATTCAAATATTTTCGCCATAAAATAAAAAATAATCATAAAATCGAGAGCGACACCTGAAATAAAGAAATCCTCGTTCAAATTGAAGAGGGTCGAAAGATACTCAAATTTTGACAGTAAAATTTACAAGTTAGAATCTAACGATCCCATTCGATTAACGGACGTGGAATGTGATGGTTTGACGGACGAATTCGACAAATATGTTCTGCCTTTCAAGTTGAGCAAGACCGATCTGGATTTGATGTACAAATCCCAAGACGATTTATTGAACATTTCCTCGGCGGACATTGAAGGGTTCCATCCAGACCGCGTGTCCACCATGTTCTACGGAAGTAAGATTTATCCCGGCCTTTCCGAGACGTTGGTTCGCATATTGAATCTGATTGGACAACAACAACAGAGACTGACGTTCGAGACCGTGGACGTGGTGTTTCGATGGGTCTATCAAAAGGGAACCAATTTCAAAATCAATGTTCACGTCGTGAATGCGATGTTGCGCAAAAATCAGTCATAGATATTTCTTTTAGGGTTAATATTTTTTTTAAATGTCTGGATGTGATTTTATTTTTATTTTTTTATATTTAATGGACGAAATCAATTTCTTTTCTCTCAAGACGCGAATTTTGTTTCTTTCAAATGCGCGAATCATTTTTTTAGTGGAATAATATTGCTTGCACATTTATTCAATTTTATTTGAGAAAATTAAAAGAAGTACTGTATTAACATAGCATTGAAGGTGTTTGTATTTCAGTGTGTGTGAAAAGTGTACTGTCGCGATCTCAATATGTGTTTCACAAAAAACCTAATTATTATCGAAGCAATATTACACCTTGCACAAATGTGATGTGAATTTATATTGTGAATTATAAAATGTGAATTGTAAAAATGTTTCAAATGATTTTTTGTTGAAAAATATCGAGGAGACTATTTGAAAGGAAAAGGCAAACAAAGATTTTATTCGTTTTCTCTATTTTCACTGAATGTGCCGTTGCAAATCTCATGAATGAAAGCTTCACATAAAACCATTTGGCAGTTGTTTTTCTTTTGTGGAATGTATATTGTGATCGGCACGTGTCATGCATTATTCTTCAGTGAATTTGAAAGTATAAAGATTTTTCTCGCTAATATCGTCTGTGAGAATGAAATGGCAACTGAAATGTACGTTATTCTTCAGTAAACTTGAAAGTGTGAAGATCTCGCTATTATCGTCGGTGAGAATGAAATGGCGACTGAAATGTGCGCTTTTTCTATTTGTGTTGTATGAAATTGAATTCTTTCCTTCAGTGTGATATTTGCGTTTTAGATCAGAAAATGACTGCCGCATTTGAAAAAAACAAAATTCGCTTTCTGAGAGAAAAAAATGATTCCATCCATTAAAAACAAAAAAAAAAAAATTGATCCATATATATTTAAAAACAAGAAAGAAAAAAATCACAATACTCAAAATAATAATATATATATATTTTAAAAAGATAAGAAATTATTTAACATTCAAACTGCCAAAAACAACAAAAACCTCTGACGCGGCAAAGTTATGTTTCTCTACCGTATCCCAGTTGAAACGGTACTGTAAAAATTTGGGAATTGAAAATCGCGACGTGGATAAAAAGACCAAGAGAGAATTGATTAACCTTCTGTTTGCTGAGACTTATGAACAACCGCTGGTTAACCCTTTACCTAACATGAAAAGCAGACGACACTTGCAAAAAAAATTCTTGAATAACTAAATTTTTTCATTTTTTGTCTCAAAAACATAGGTTATGACCCTCGTTGGAACGAGCTCGACGAGCTCGTTCCAACGAGGGGTCATAACCTATGTTTTTGAGACAAAAAATGAAAATATTTTGAAAATTAATTGGCAATTTTTGAGAATAGCGCTGGCCGGTTTTGGCCGTTACGTTAGGTAAAGGGTTAATTTACAAGCCAAAGTGCGTTGGTCTTTGAATTTGAAAGGTGTCAAACGTGTGAAGAAAGGAGAATGCATTGATCGTTTACTATGTGGGAAGGAGATGGACGAAAGGCCTGCAACGGAGGCGAAAACTCGAATCATGACGAGAAGTTGTGATGTGAAGACAAAAAACAACCTCGACGTGTGGAAACTAATGAGAAGAAGAACGAGACTGTCAAACGAAAAAAAGTTGATCCGAGGGCTCCGGAAGGGACTGGAAGTAAAAAAATCAAAAGGGACGTGGTTCAAGATGGTGATTCATCGGAAAACAAAATGCTCGGAGAAATCTTGGAGGCGTTGGATAAGGACGAGGGAGTCGATGCGATAAGAGCGGTCGTGAGCAAGTTGGCGAAAAAATCGTTGGTTCTGATTGAACGTGACCACGCTATTAAAGGATATTTCAAAACTTTCGATGTGATTTCCGATTTCGCGAATCTCGATCACGTATTGTTCGTGGAACGGGCGAAGGATGGAGTGTTGGATCTGTTATGAAGAGAACTAGATAGGGGTTTAAAAATTAAAATGATCTTGCATTGTCTGATGAAAAAGGTCGACGTGAAAACGGATCAGAGCGTGGTGCAAGATGCTTATTTTCAATCAAAAATGGAAATTTTGTTCGCATTTGGTGAATTATTCGATGTGTACGAAGTGATGAAAGATAAAATGTTGGAATCGATGGCAAGGTATCATAGGAGGGGAAGTGGTTGGATCTTCGAGAAGGTAATAAATCCCGAGATTCACGTGGACAAACATGATCCATTGGCGACGTCTTCCTATATAGAATTACCTCGTTTTCTGTACAATAAAAAAGCTCTGGTGAACGTGAAAAATAACGCGAATAGAGAGTGTTTCAAATGGGCGCTCACATCGGCCCTGTATTCCATGGAAAAGAATGCTGATAGAGTTTCAAAGTACGTCGAGACTTGTGAACATCTCGATTGGGTGGGAGTGCTTTTCCCAATGGGATTGAAAGACATCAAGTGTTTCGAAAAGTTAAATCTCTCATTGGCAGTGAATGTGTTGGGATACGACGGGGATGATGAAAACGGAATAGTCTATCCTCTCAGACTGACTTCGTATAAAGAGAGAGAAAACATTGTTAATCTGCTGTTAATTTCAGAGAGTGACAATCAACATTATTGTTGGATTAAAGACATGAGGAGATTGTTGTTTAAGCAGACTTCTAAACATAAGGGAGAGAGACCTTTCTGTCTCAACTGCATGAATTCGTTCCATTGTCAAGAATCGTTGATGCATCATCAGGAATATTGCAATGAAAAGTCGAACGTTGCAGTCGAAATGCATAAACCCAACACTTATGTGGATTTTTGTAACCACAAAAAAATGATTAGAACCACCATTTGTCAACTACGCCGATTTCGAATGTTTCACGGCGAAATAAATTCTTGTCAGCCCGACGAGCGTGGGAGTTACGTCGAAAAACTTCAGAAGTACGTACCTTTGGGCTATTGTTATTATGTGAAATGTTCTTTTGACGATGGAGAATCGTTAGGTCCATTCGTCTACTTTAAACATTTAGATGATGATGACATGGCTAAAAATTCTTGGAAGAGTTAGAATCGAAAATACAAGGATTATACGACAAATTTAAAAAACCTAAAGACATGATCATCACGCCAGAGTAACCGGCAGAATACTGTGAATCCACAGAATGTCACATCTGTAGACAAGCATGCGATACTAATTGTGAAAATAATAAAAAAGTTAGAGATCACGATCACTACACCGGTCTGTTTCGCAGCGCTGCTCACAGCCAATCTAATTTGAGATGCTGAATTCTATCCGGTGATATTTCACAATCTCTCGGGCTACGACAGTCACCTGTTCGTGAAACATATGGGTGTCAGCGAGGGAGAGTTGAGCTGCATCGCGGAAAACAATGAAAAATACATTTCATTCACTAAATGGAAGGTCATTGATACAAAGATGGTCAACGATGAATCGATTCCCATCTGTAGAGTGATACGTTTCATCGACAGTTATAAATTCATGTCGGCAGGACTGGAAAAATTAGTAGACAGTTTGAATATGGAGAAAATTAATATCACGAGTGAACATTTTAACGATCGACGAGAATTGGTTGACGTCATGTTGAGGAAAGGCGTTTACCCTTACGATTAAATGATTGATCTGGAGAAATTCGATGACGTCGCTCTACCTCCTAAAGAAGATTTTTAGTTGAAAATGACCAAGTCTCACGTTTCTGACGACGATTACGAATGCATGCAGAAAGTGTATAGATTGTTCGAGATGAAATCCATGAGAGAATATCACGACCTCTATTTGAAAAATGACGTGATTCTCTTGGCAGACGTGTTCAAAAATTTTCGATCGGTGTGTCGTCGACATTATGAACTAGATCTGGCTTAGTGTCTCTATGATTTCTACTAGATATGCCAAAGCTAATAACCCTTACGTGGGAAAAGATTTTGATTCGGGAGAATTGAGTAAATACATACAGTATTGTGACGCTAATAGTTTGTATGGTTGGGCCATGAGTCATCCTTTACCGACCAGAAATTTCAAGTGGGTCGAAACGTCAGAAGAAAAACAAAAATGGAGACACTATCTTTGTAGATTAGAGGTCGATTTGGACTATCCGTTTGAGTTACATGATCTACACAATGATTATCTGTTGGCTCCTGAACGAATAGTAGTGAACGGCATCGAAAAACTCATTCCCAATTTAAATAACAAATGCAAGTATGTGGTTTATTGCGAAAATTTGAAACGTTACATCGATCGTGGAATGATATTGCTCGCCGTGCATCGAATCATTCGATTCGACGAGGAGCCTTGGATGAAAAAATACATCGATCTCAACAGGAATTTAAGAATGCAGGCCAAGAGCTACTTCAAAAAAGATTTCTTTAAACTCATGAACAATTTGTGTACGGGAAATCTCTGGAAAACATTTGGAATAGAACCGACGTTCGACTCGTCGCGTCCAAAGAGAGGTCTAGAAAATTAATCGTGAAACCCAATTATCAACAAAGAATCATATTTGACGAAAATCTAGTGACGCATCTGAAGTTCAATAAACCTTGTTATCTCAGTGCAATCATCTTAGACATCAGCAAGCAGTTGATGTACGAGTTTCACTACGATTACGTCAAAGCGAAATTCGGTTCGGGAGCCAAACTTTTGTTCACAGACACAGACAGTCTGGCTTACGAGATAGAGACTAGAGACGTCTACAAGGACATAGTGCCAGCCGTGGACGAATGGTTCGACACGAGTAATTATCCCGAGGATCATCCGTCTAAGATTCCAAGTGGAGTCAATAAAAAGGTGTTGGGTAAATTTAAAGATGAGAGCGATGGAAGACAGATCACCAAATTCATAGGTTTGAGACCAAAATTGTATGCTTATATCCTCGACGGCGAAGAGATCAAGAGATGTAAAGGTATTCAAGCGTGTGTAATGAATAAAAGCATCGCTTTCGATGAGTATAAAGAGTGTCTTTTTGAAAGTTCAATAATGTTTAAAAAGATGACTGCGATGTACAACAAAGAAATCAATAAGATTGCATTGACGGCCAACGACGATAAGAGATATATATGTTATAATAAAATACACTCTTTCGCACAGGGACATTGTGCCGAGCTGCTAATTCATTGTTTAATAAAATGAAGGAAGATTTATTTCAATATGCCACAAGTTTAAAAAACACTCACAAGTTTATAAAGTAAAGAAAAAAGAATAGAGAGAGAAAAAAAAATAATAAATAAAACAAAAAAAACAAAAACAAAACAATTTTTTTTTTATTTATTGTTTTTTTTTCTTTAATGCAAATCGATTAGAATATCTTGAAAGTGATCTCCTTCCGACCATCTCTTGAGAACGTAGAGACACAGGTGACCACAAAACACTCAATCTGGCGCTTGCACTCATTCGGTATTGTAAATAACTGATGATAAATAGTTTCCTATTTCCATCGGCGGTGAGATTCTGTAGCTATCAAAATAATAATTTTTATCGTTTGAAAACCACGCAACCCAATGCATGCCCTCACCTCCGATGTCGTCCAGATTTAAAATTCCACATTCCGAATCGTCATCGTCTTTTTTACTCGGCAAAGCATCTCTAGAAAACACACCACAAAAAGGTCGATCTTTAAATTTTTTGCAGCTTTCGACAGATCGAAATTAGACAGGGGTTCGTTGGGTAAGATGACACCTTCAACGAATATGCATTTTATTTTCTTCTTATTCATAAATTTGTTTTGTTTTTTTTTGTATTTTTTTATATATATATATAGAGAGAGAGAGATATATAATAAAATTATTTTTATAATAAAAATTTTTAGTTGTTTATATTAAATAATAATAAAAAAAAGAAGAAAACTTATAATATTCCTAATTAAAAGAAAAAATAAAAATACGAATACAAAACATGACAGTCGATAAATTCGGTCACGCTGACGATAATGAAGGTTCCTCTAGAAAGAAAAGAAGAACCACAGTCGAAATTGTTGATGACATTGCCAACTTAGACTACAATTCGTTCGAAGATACGAACCTCGACAAGAACCTTTAAACTTAAACAATAAGAAAATCTACAATCTTCCCAAACTGATTGATCAGTCGGATGGTGCAACTAAAAAATACGTTGATAGAGGAGACGAAAATTTCCAGCAGATGATGATAGATAATTACGTCAATAAAGCCATGACAGACGATCTAGACTTGAAATCTAAACGAGTGGTGAACATAGCAGATCCTAGAGATTCGACCGACAGCGCCACTAAAAGATATGTGGACGACTCTCACACGAGATTCAGTAAACATCTGAGAGATCGCTACGTTCCTAAAGTGATGCAGTCGGAATTGATGGCGAATTCTAACAAGATAATCAACGTGCCCAATCCCACGAATCCAAACAATACATAGACTTAGAATTGAGAAAGAATAACGTCGACGAGTTAGTAATGAAATCGGATCTGGATGCAGGATTGAACAAGATATTGAATCTGTCTGCGATCGACAATGATGATGAAGACTCAATGGCACTCAATAAAGGTTATTTTGATTCTGCACTACTGGATTCTCAATCCTATCTGGAATCTCAAGTCGACAACCTGTGTCTGAACAAAAAATTCGGAGGAACCATGGAGGCAGGCATCAACATGAATGGTTAAGAACTATTTGGTCTTGACAACAAGCTGGAATACGATTCCAGCGCAGTCAACAGGTGGTACTTGGACGAAAATACGGTCTGGAGAAAGGGAAGGCAAACTGGACATGGGAGGACACGCCCTAACGAATCTGCCAAATCCAAACGCACATTACGGATGCTTGCACTCTGATCTCCATCGTGGAAAAGATAAAATACGCCAGACAATTGATCGCCATCTGGGCTGAGGAGAGCAGTACGTTAGGTGCAGAAAATGCTGAATGGTCCTTCGGAAACAGACAGCTGCACGGTGTGATAGGATATCCCATGCCGGCAGGAGGTGATATCATTTGAATTTGTCCGGCTTCTACGAACTTGAGCGAAAAAGCAATTGTCAGTCTCGTGGTGAACGGTGTGGAATGCGACAAGAGGTACAGCATCGAAAGGAAGAAGGAACAACACTCGTACACTAACGTCTTCGGCACACCTCTCAAGGTGCAGATGGGACACAGGATAAATTTCAAGATGAAAACCGATAATCCCGAAGCAGTCAGTTCAGTGGTCTCTCTCAGGGAAAACAAACAAAAAACAAAAAAAT
This sequence comes from Pictodentalium vernedei, assembly GCA_031216915.1. Classification (NCBI taxonomy): domain Eukaryota; kingdom Metazoa; phylum Mollusca; class Scaphopoda; order Dentaliida; family Dentaliidae; genus Pictodentalium; species Pictodentalium vernedei. The sequence continues at coordinate 106,313,818 of CM062292.1, read as the reverse complement.
AGTCACTTTTTGTGATGTAGGGGAGACAACTCTAACAAAATATATATAATTGGATTTTGAGAGATTGAATATTCAGCAATGTCTCAAAAATCCAATTATATATTATTTTTGGGGGGTATTTATATATTCAATAAAGATTTAATTTTCCACCACTCTTTCAAATGTTTCATTTTTATATAGTATGAAAAGAAGAAAAATGATGCATTTGTAAATGATTTATTGTGAGATTTTTAAGGATTTTATTAAACTTTTCATAATAATTTTTTTTCCTTCTTTTTTTTTAACTATTATTAATTTATTATTTTCATCGAATGATGGACATTTTTTGTCCATCTGATTTGAAATCTAAACTCTCTATCCGACAGGACTAGGTCAAAAGCTTCGGTTCTCCTCAGCACGTTCTTGTCGAATTGCATTCTGATTTGAATGACCAAGACGCTACTCTTGAGTCGCTTGCTCTGTTTGCTGATGCCGAATATGAACAGGGGATACATCGATTTGTATTCGGTGGGAGTGATGTTAGGATTGTCCACCAATTCGTCCAGTCGATGATATTTCTTTCTGAAATCCGCGGCATCACTGTATAGTCTGCAGAAATTGTTCTTATCAAAAGAGTTGTTGTAATCGATTGCAGGATATCTCATTGCGTTCAGAAATGCCTGCATGTTTCTCAAGTTACAATGATCGAACAGAGAAGGATTTTTCTCTTGGGATCCATCCCTGTCAGTCTAAAATGACACTACGATGAATCGTGGTCTTTCCGAAGCAGATTTCACCGTCAATCTCCAATCGAAGTGATTGCTAGATGGTGGAATACTAGCCATGTCACACTGTCTCATTCTAAATCCCACTGATAATTTACTCTTCGATTCTATGATCTTGTAGAGACATACTTTCTCCACGACCGAAGGCAACATGTGTGGAACGAATCAAGATATCTTGTTCAGATGTATCTTACCCACATCAGTTGCGGCGGGTCTCATGATGGCTTCGTTGTTTTCTTTTTGAATCAATGTCAGATTGTGTTTGAATCTGCAGAGAATCTTATTGTAATCTACCACGGATCCGAATATGTGTTTCAGAGGTATCCTGAACGAAAACGTTCCTTTAGGTCTCGACGTCTTGAGGACGTAGTCGAATCTCAGAGTGGCAATGGTATTGGCTGGACTCATGTCGGTGACGGTGTCTTTCACCCACAATTGATTGAGTCCTTTAGATTTCGAAAAATCGTCTAGATACAGAGTCCATACATCATGGTGGCTTGTCCGGGATGAAACACGGATTCTATCTCTTGTCCCGAGAGCATGTATTTTATATTACTGAACAGATGCATCATGCCATTATTGTGACCATAATCACTTCCGTCTTCCTTCGTGAGATGACCCTGTATCACTATGTAACTTTTGCTGGGATGAACAAACAGATCTTGCGTCTCGATGTTGATTCTTATTTCACCAGCATTGTTCAAACTAGTTCCAGTCATGGGTTCGTACTCGTGAACTTCGTATTCTTCAATGTTTTTGTCTCTCAATATACCTTGGGTTATATCTAATATATTTGTCATGCTTTTTTTTGTTTTTTGTGTTAATTCGTTTGCATTTTTTAAAATTATCATTATAGTTTATTTTATTTATTTTCCCCTTACTATATATATGCCTAAAGGGAAAAAAAATAAAAAAGTGAAGAGTTGGTTCTTCAAAATGCCACTACAATTTTTGTTCGTAAAACGTTCCGATGATTTCTCTGCTGTCATCTTCATCATCCTCTAATGCTTCTATATTGTAAGTGACCGGATCGGTGTAAAATGTAAAAACGATCTTAAAGATTTCTTTGGTCCATCGAGAAGTGTAACCTTTCATGAAGAGTGACTTATAAGAAGTCATTCTCACTCAATCGCCGACTGAAAAATTTCGGCGATTCGGACTTCTTCTTGGTCTTGATCCTTTCGGGATAGAGATTCGCGAAGATGCATTTTTCGTTTTGAGGATCGCTAGCTTCTGCAGGAGTCATCTTGATCGATCTGTGTCTTGTGTTGTTATATTCTTCTACCAGTTCGTCTGGAACGTCAATATATTTCTTAATCATGTTGGCTGTGAAATACTTGTACATTTTCTCCTTCATGGTTTTATTCCAACGTTCGATCACGTTAGCTTTCCCCTCATTTTTGATGGAATAGACCTCGACCAACAGACGAACGTGACTGTTGTAAAATTCCTTCCCTTTGTCCAGCCACAATTTATCCAGTTTTCGAGAAGACGATGCGAATATGCTCTTCAGAGCCTTGGCCATGCAAGCTCCTGATTTATTCTTCAGAGGTCTCATCCATCCATATTTCAAAAATGTATTTAATACCCTCGTTCCATCTCGAATGTGATTTCATGTCGACCAGATCAGCTGACCAGATTTGATCCAAACCCTTCACGAATACCCTTCTCCTTCGAAATTTATGCATGACAGGTTTGTGTAGTTCATTTGCCAATGCACTCGTTAATAATGTTTTTTGGACGTTTTTTTATGTAGCCCATCCGAATCGATGCTTGGTACCGATCATTTTACCGACCAGCAGACGTTCCGGTCTCACTCCCCTAGTGGATATGATATATTTTTCAACGTTGTCAACATGTCTTTATCACAGATTCGATTATGAGTCTCGACATCGGGATGTTTAGCGTAACACAGATCGTGTGCATAAGCGGCCGACTCCACTCTATTGATGGGTTTGATCCAAGATTTAGGTATCAGATCTCGATTCAATATCTTATTTAATTTTGTGCCGGGTCCAATGAATTGATGTTCAGATGCATTTCGACGTGTAGATTATTAATCAATTTATTCGTCAGGCCGGCATCGCGTTTGACGAATTGCATCTTGGTTGAAACGCACACTTTACACGTTCCACGAAGTATGTGAGTTTAATTTTTCATCAGTACTTTTTTAACGTTAACCGTATCGGTAACTCTCTTGCATTTGACGCAATACATTTGTTTTGTTTGTTTTTTTTCATATATATTTTTTTTATTTTTTTTTTAATTTATATATATAAGTTTGTTTTTTTTGTTTTTTCTTCTTTTATATATATACATATTTTTTGTTTTCAATCGATTGCTTATGGAATCTTTTTGGGATCCAACAATTTACAAAACGATTGTCTCGCTTCTTCCCTACCTTTTTCCACTAGAGAATCCTTCAATTGTTCCTTTCATGACTTTGTATTTTTGTTTTTCGTTCAATATGTCGATGTATTCGCCGTCTGAAATCCTATCGTCTTTCGATGCCATGGAGATCTTATCTGACACAGTGTCGATCTTTGCATCAGCTAAAACACTGATGGTTTCATGTTTCTTTGTCTCCATGGATAATTTCTTTGCGAAAGATTTTCCAATCGTGCTGGCAAATCCGGCAGTCAAAGCCAATCCTACGGCCAACACGACTGGAAGAGCAATGATGGCGGTCGACAATAGACTTATTCTGGTAAAGTTCAAACCCATACAGATCGTGATGAGAGTCAAATCCACACCACTCACGAATTTCTCGAATCTCAAATATTTCTTGTTGAGCAAACAATGATAATCTCTCTCTCACATCAGATACGATTGAATTCTATTGATTTGTTCAATTTGATACTTCTGTCCCATGTCGTCGCTACTTTCTGTCGATAGAAGAGGTGCCGTGGGCTCGACGTTCAATTTCTTTAACGATGGATATATTTTTTTACTTCAAAGTTCCCATTTCATTTATTTTATTTATATCTTTTATTATTATTTTTGTGTACGTACTTTTTTATTGTCACCCCTTATTTCATTAACGAAAAATGTTTTTTAATGGTTTCTTACCTTCAACAAGGTATCCATAAAAACATGATTCCCGTCGGAACATTGTCTTAGTAGTGGTGGTGGTAGCGATATCTCCCTTTCCAACAAATATTCCAAAATGTGTCCCCTGTCTTCGGTGGTGAGACATCAATGCGCTAACTTCAACTTTTCTGATTTGTAGGTTCGGGTTCACCAATGCAAGACACAAATTGTTTCCAACATTCGATCACATCGTCACGTTGTACGCATTCCAATGAGGACATGAGGTACGTGGTGACGATGTCTTCCCATTCCATCGTGAGACACGAATGATTAATGTGATTAAATTCTCTCTTCTCCAGACAGCCGAGACATCTTTCGTGCAAGATCCTGGGAAGTTGTTCATTCACGCAGATTGCATAAGCTCTACACAGCGCCCTTAGAAGAAACCAAGCTCTTGATTCCATGGAATCATTCGTTTTACTCATAATTTTATATATGTATACGAAAAAAAACAATTTTTCTAAGTCATAAAAAAATAATTTTTTTCTCATTTTTTTATATTTTTTATTATTATTATTTTTTTCTATTATTTATTTTTTCTCTCCATATATATAGTAGACTTTCTATTCCTCTCATCATCAAATGAATGAAAGAACTCTTTTCGTTTATTACGATTGCGCATTTTTTTTATTATTATATTTTTCGAAAGAAGGATTTTATGCTTTTCATATTCCGATAAAGCCATCCTTTTTTCATCGTCGTCGTCGTTAGCAATATACGGGAAATAAAGCATAATGATTTCTATCCTTATGGCAAATTCGATCCACGATCTATTCTATGCGAACAAGTGTAATCTGCGAATATATTTGACACACTGACGAATGGATTTTTCAATATGTTCATCACCACCACCACGATCGAATACATTAACTACGTTTTTCACGCAAATATACATGTAATAAATTTCTCCGTCTTTGTAACATTTTACAAGTTTCAATTTGTATTTTAAACGATCTAGTATATCTATAATCATGTGATAATTTCGATAATAAAACTCATTTTTATCGTTCGAACACGTTTCGATATTTTCGAGATAGTTTTGATTTTGAGATATGATTGACAATAGTAACAAAAATAAGTTTATGCACACGTTTAAACGTGAGTAGTATTCGATTTGTTCTGATCGAATTTTTTTCTAATGCACACTCACAGTGTGCAATTCATCGGTCATTTCGTACCTGTTCGAACCGACGATCAAATAGTCGCCTTCAAACCATATTTGTATGTCGCCAAAGAAATCATCATCACCTTCCTGACGAAATCCGTATATCACATCTTTCTCTCTACCATCGTCAGATCTGGCGCTGCTGACGACGCTACTCGCATTGGTCTCGATCCTCTCTGGAATGTATTCGGACAAACTTTTCGGCGTTACACTACTCGGATCGATCACGATTCTCTCTGGAGTGTAACCGTGTGCAGTTCTCGGTGCGGAACTTCCGGGAACAGAACCCATCCTCAGAGAACTTCTCTGATGGGTCTCAGTTCCTCCACGATCTCCTTCCTCGCTCGTTCCTGAACATCGATGATGAACAATTTGGTCTCCTCTCGCGTCAGTCCCATCTCTCCCAATCGCCTGGCCCTGTCCCGCAACCGAACGTTCTCCCTGCTCTGTATCAATTCACGAACCTGCTCGTCCCTTTGCTCAGAATCTCCCACATGTAGAAACATTGTTTTATTTATTTATTTATTTATTTATTTATTTATTTATTTATTATTTATTTATTTTTTTCTCTCTTTAATGGATGAAAAACAGTTATATTTTTTTTGTATTCTCATTTATTTTTTTGAATGTTGTTTTATATATATATATTTTTTTTTTTATTTTTTAAACAATTATTAAACAATTTTTTGTTATTACTATTATTCATCTTTTAACTTATAATATATACACACAAACACAATCGGACACACGCACCCGCACGAACACACGCGCATCCTCAGAGAGCCACCCCTCCTACTGATCGTATCGTCCTCTTCCCATCGAGCCTCGCGACAAACGCTGCAGTCTCTATTCTGGCTCACCGCAAAAATTCGCTGGACCCAAACATCGTGCGTTTCCACGAAATCCCCCATTCCGGATCAAAACCTCAAGTTATTTTTAGAAAATAACCAGTTTTTATGACGTCACTGGCATTTCTGGCTCAAAGTGGGTGAACGAGCCAGAATCCGCACTTATCCCATACTTATGTCTGTCCATTGTTCTAAAATATAGAACTAGCAATTAGGACAGAGATAAAATTCAATCTGTTCTGCATCCTCAGCGTCTAGGTTGATACACTGCCTGTGGTACCATTCATTGCAGAAGTCACACCGGATCATGAACTGGCCCCGGTAGGTCTTTCTTCACAGACAGAAAACCTCTGAGGGCTTTAAGATGGTTACCACTCCTGTCTCTTCAAACTTTTCCAAATATGTTTGTCAGCCACGGAGGGAACGTGCGATTTCTGCAGGCCTCTAATCGGTCATGATGTAATACCTTTGCCTCATTTCGAAATTGTACTGAATAAAGATATGAAGTGATAACTTCTGCAACGATACCAGGCCCTCTCCAGAAAGGTGATAACATCCGGTTCTTCCCTTTCTTGACCACTGTATCCAGCAAATAAACTGGATCGCCCAATTTATATGCATGTTTTACTGCAGTCAAGTCATAATCCCGTTTCATCACCTCACACGCGGCCTTCAAACTTTTTCGGGCTATTTCGTGTGATTTTTTCGTTTCGCGTTCCAGGTCCAAGATCGTCATACTTGGCACGGTTCTCGCTCAATTCGGCATCACCCTTAAACCCAAAAAGTAGGTCTGAGGGGTGATTCACCTCCCTACCTAGCATGAGCTTATTTGGGATAAAGCCTGTTTGTCTGTGTCCTGATGATCGCATGGCTCCGGCGAGCTCCGGTAGGAACTTATCCCAGTCTTTCTGGTTCTTGTCCACGAAACAACGCATTGTGCTCATCAAAGTTCGGTTTTGCCTCTCCACCTGACCGTTTGAAGAAGGCTTGTAAGGAGTGGTTCGCACTTTGTGAATGCGTAGGAGTTTTCACATTTCACGGAAGAGCTTACTTTCAAAACATGAACCTTGATCTGAGAATACCCGGACAGCCAATCCTAGCAAAAACTCATCTACAGCTGCCCACGCAGCCGTTTCCGCAGTAAACTGGTCGATCATCATCAGTATATATTTGTTCCCTTGCTCACTATGGGGAAAGGGTCCCAAGAAGTCCAGATGAACCCTCTCCATGAGAATTCCCGCATAGAAAGAGGTTAACTCGTACTTAGCCTTGCGGTTGGCCTTCTTCCCCTGATTACACTGTGGACACGCTGCTACAAAAGAGTTAATGTCCTGGGTCATGCCGTACCAATAGAAATCCCGTTTGACTCTTTCACCGGTTTTGTTTCTACCCTGCTGACCTGAAACGGGGATATCGTGGGCCAGTATTAATATTTCCGAGGAGAACTTCCCAGGGATAACCGGAACTTTATTCCCAGTTTTCCTGATTTTGTACAAAAGAGTATTTTCCAAGAGAAATTGCTTTTTATTCACCCAAATGTACTTAGTTGCTGCACTGGCTATGAATAGCTCCCCTTGTCCGGATCGATCCCGCTCTCCAACCACGAGTTGACCGGAGCCAAGTCTGGGTCGCCCCTCTGGACATTTCCCAACTCAGCCAGTGTGCACACATCTGCTAAATTTATTGAGTCACTATTATCTGATGGTAAAGATACATTTTGATCAGCTGTTATCTGAGAAATGGGTAAGCCACTGCAAGCTGCGAATGAGCATACCCTGAATCCGGGCAAACGCAACTCCGGCACGGCAGGTCATAAGTCCAACCTTCCCCCGGATTCCAGGATATTCCCGAGACACCGGGTTTGAGCTGACCCACCTTGCGGTCTGATCTTATTTCATCTGTCTCAATTTTGGACCCGCCTGGGTCCCAATGTTCCCCAAGGGACCCTGGTCCTGTATGCGAATTTTCATCTGTGTGTTTCCTAGTATTGCTCTGGATACCTAAAGATTGGAGGTGTGCTGCAGCACTTGTATCCCAGGGTATTCCCAGGCTACCTGGTTCTGCAACATGAACCCAATCTTAAGATATTTCCAAGGTTTCGCAAGGTTCTGCACCATTAACCACTTTGCAGATTTTTTGGCTTTTGTTTTAAAATGGTTTCTACCTTGGCCTCCTGAACTTCACAGATTTTAGTGTCTTAGGGGTCCGATATTACCAACCTCTTCCTCGAATTTAGCCTATGATTTATGGAGTCGTTGACAGTAACTACAACCACCACAGGTAAATCCGGGAGGGTACAACCTGCGGCATATCTCTGGCAATTTTCTCCAACCGGGATTCTCGGGAGGGCGCCAGCGTTTAAATGTTTGGCACCCGGGCGGTGCGGTATAATCATATCGTACTGGCTGAGTTCTTCCAGCCACCTTGCCAATTGACCCTGTGGCGTTCGGAAGCCCATCAGCCACCGCAGGCTACTGTGGTCAGTTCTGACCACAAAGGGGTTTCCTATGAGATAGTGTCTAAACTGTCTCGTAAACCTTACAACTGCCAACAATTCCTTCCTCGTAGTGCAGTAACGAGCTTGTTGCGGTGTTAGCACGAACCTTCCGTACGCCACATGTTCCGTACCTTCCTGAATCTGCCATAGCTCTGCCCCGATTACAAAATCTGACGCGTCTGTGTCCAATATGAACGGATCTTTCTGACCCGTCAGGGCCTCTTTAAGGGCTTCGAAAGCCCCCTGTTGTGCATCGGTCCATTCAAAGTTAGCTTTACCAGTGATGGCATAAAGAGGCTTGGCCAGTTTCGCATATTTTTTTTATGAAAGCCCTGTGATAACGGGTTGAAAAAAGTTATAACATTATGCGTCGATTTTTATAACATAACGGGTTGAAAAAAGTTATAACATTATGCGGAACATTATCGGTTGTTTACCACATTTTTTGTAACATTATGCGTTGGTGTAACATTATGCGGCGTTGTAACATTATCGGTTGTAACACACCTGGGAAACCCTAGGAGGTGACGGGGATCTTCCACGGACCTCAGTCTGGATAGTCTTGGCATCAGTTTCCAGACTCTTTGGATGCCCCGATGCTGCCTGAGAGTCTTTTCAGGGTACCTCTATCAGTTTAGGATCACTTGATTTCTGAAATTCTGCATAAACTTTGGGGACGATCCAATCCTTCCAATTCATCCCTGAAGTAAGCTCGTCCATTGTGCTTAATCAGAAAATCACACCCCAGCAAAACCGTGTCGCCAATTGGTGCCACATAGAGGCATTCACTGAACGCTCTATCCCCCAATTTTAATCTCAAGTGGTCCCACACAGTGACCTTCCATTTTACTGCCCCTCTCTGCAGTCTGGAAAGCCACTTCCCTAATTATGGGTGGAGTCGGTCTCAGTTTCTCAAATAGTTTGCCGGACATGACTGTAACCATGGCACCCGAGTCCACGGTCGCAGTTGTCTCCACTGCCCCGATCTGGAGAGCAATCCGGACAGAGAATGACGGTTTACAGTGCCGAAGAGTAATCAACCTGTGCGGATCACTGGCGCTATTATGGTCCCGCCCTACTAGTTTGACTCTTAATCGGAAAATCGCACTTTCCGATCCCAATTCGAATGGTTTCGGGAATTTTTTAATGGACAGTTCCGCTAGAAATGCCCATACCCTGAACAGGAGAAACACTGAGTCCTACCAGGCGCGGGTGACCTAGATCTAGGACGTTCCTGGGTCTGCACCTTCTCTCCCGGAGAAGACTCCTTCTGACCATCCAACTTGCTCAAAACCCTTTCTACCATTGTCGTGAGCTTAGTTAGTCCCTCCTCGTTCCCAGTCACTTTCTTTTGGACCTTCTCTATCTGCGCCTTCATAGCGAAATACTCTGCTTTTAAACCTTTTATTTCATTGGCATATTTCATGTAATTTGGTGAGGGGGGGGGGGTCGTTTAGAAAGCCCCCCCCCCCCCCCCCCACACACACACACTTTATTGAACTCTGACCTATTTCCTTGGTATTTCCCTCTCCTGGGTGGCCTACCCCGCCCGTCTGCTTAAACGCTCGAAGTTGGACTCATCCGAGTTGTCAAAGAAAGGACTAACCACCCGGACCTCGCGCCTGATTCGAATGCTCTTTTGCCCATGGATAGCTGTCTGATTGTGTTGATACCACCTGATTTTATTGATGGCATCTTCAATGGTGGTGGGGTGCTGATTTACTGCTGCCTGTCCCGCTCGTATGTCATTACAGGCATGGCAAAATCTGATAATGGCTTGCTCTAGTAAGAAATGTGCGGGGCAGTCTCGGAAAGCCCGATTAGCCAATGCCAAAAATGGTGTCGGCCCACTTCTCTAGGCCCTCCGTTTGCCCCTGCTTAGCCTGTTGAAACTGAAGTTGGGCAGTTATGAGCAAGTCATGGAACCGAATCGGCTCTCCATACCATGCAGGAACTCGGCCCATGTCATGTTTTGGGTACGCTCTGCCAACAGGTTAGCGTGCTCCGCTGCCCTGCCCTCCAAACACAACCCAAGCAGACATTTCCGGTCATTTTCCTCCAGTACCTCCTCATACTGGAGCCAATCCTGAAACCTCCTTTTAAATACATGTCACGGTTCCGACCCATCATACTGCATAGACTTGTGTACCAGCGTTTTACTCATATATGGCCCTTGTCTGTTATCCAGGTAAAACTGCGCCGGGGAATATTGGTACCCCTACCCGGATCTGCTGGTAACCTATCGGCAGAGTCGGTTGGGGTGTGGGGGGCACTGCTTGCCATTGTGGGTCCCGACCGACTTGAGCTGACATAGGCCACATGCCCTGCCCCCTCACGGTCGGCTGATCTCCCACAGGACCAAACTCCTGATTTTGAATGTTCGATACTCCAGCGAGTCCTGGCGCATTCGACGCCGCTCGTGGCCCCTGGTCTGCATTCCGGGCTTCATTCACATTTCGTCCTACTGGTCTTGTGTTTACGTCTGTGGTACGTGCTTCGACCACCTCCGTACCCTCTCGCGAAAAGCACCATCACTTTCACCTACTGACTGTACCAGATAGTTCAACTTTGACGAAGCTTGGGGCCCTATAATGTCTGTGTACCTGGGTGACCCTGTCCTCGGGCAGTAGGGGTACCCCCCACTGTGGACTGTATTCCCACTGGACTTAAGGTCTGACACTATATACGAATTGGGGGCACCCTGCTGGTAAACCTCCCCCGAACCAGGAATTTCCCAACCGGCCTCGTTAGACTGTAGAGGCATCTCCCAGGCTTCAGGGGTTGCCCCTACCCTGCCTCTGTTAGGGCCTATCATGCCCGGGTTCACATACACAGCTTGCACACCCTCAGTGGTCTGCCCTGAGACCTCGAAGGGATTACCATCACCTCCAACACCCTGACCGTCTCGTCTACATTACATGTCGTCGTATTTTTCCGGCCTGATCCCATTGTCATGGTAATTGGAATGGAGACCACTTCTCCAACCACTCTGGTACTCACTCCCACCTGTATTGTCTAACTTTTTATCATGTGTTCGGGGTTCCCTCAAATCCTGGGATGCCCCTCGGAAATCGGACTTGACCAAATTAACTAGTCGTTGCTTTTCATCACAACCTGGGCCATCTTGGTCCAGCCGACTGGGATAATTCCAACCAGACTGGACTCTGTGTGACCCGGCCTGATCTGCATTTATTTTGTCTGCACTTGTCTTCCCATCATCACCATCCGACCTAAAAAAGGGCAGTAAGACCCGACTCTGCAAGGGTGTATAGGCATCCTCCGATGGCGACGAGCTTGTTGTCAACAAGGATTTTTCCGGATTGTATTGATTACACCTATCCTTTACTACTGCCTTTTTGACTACAGTTTCCGTTGGCGATGGGGTAATCAGCCCTGAAATGCCACAGGCTGCTCCCAGCCCTGGTGACGAAAAATCCATCAACACCTGACTCTTCAATTGCTTAACTAAGCCCTCATCCATCTCATTGCTCACAATAATTCCCGGTGGGGGAACTAGAGAAGTCTATCATTCCCCACTGGTCTTTGCCCCTCTAAAATGGGGCATCGAGGAGAGATCCTCCCTCGAAAGGGTCCCATACTGAGCCCTTTTCTCTATTATTGCCAGGGCAATCTTCGGCCCTGTGTTTGGGTATTCGTTGCAATTCCCCAAATGTGGCATAATTTACTTTAACTTTCTCCTCTGCCATATTTCTATTTCTCACACAATGGAATTCAATTTATATAATGCAAGACAAACTGACAGTTACCAAGAACCAGTCTGCTCAGTACCTCAGCTTTCCTAGGCCTTTGGTACTTCTTGAGCCCACCTATATACTGCACGCAGCCAGTATATCCTCGACAAAATCCACGACTTCACTAATCCCGACTAATACTAAAGTCAATCTCCCAACCGCAGCTTTCCAAGGCCTGTGGTAAGGGAGCACTATATGGCCTCTAGCCAAAACACAATTCTCAATATTACAACAGTACTATCAATTCACTGTCACAGACAAACCGTATCCTTAGCAGAATGCTATGGCCACGGCAATTTTTACAAAATAATGTAAATCAAGGTTGTTCCTGTAGCATCTCTAGAAGATTCACAGCAACAATGAAACATTCAAATTCAATCAATCTCTGTCTCCGTAGCCTGTGTTACTACCACGGCAAAATTTCACAACACTGACAAACTGTCTTGGTAGCTTTTGTTGCCTCCACAACAGCAAATTAAATTTTGTTCAACTTCTGCATTCATCTACAATCCCATAACTGCCTCTGCAGTCTATGCCACAGCAACAGCAAAATTTTCCTGTATCTTTGAAATTTAATTCGCAGCCACAGGAATTCCCCAAATCAATCTGTATTGTAAATTTAATTCAATCAAACCTATAGAAATTAATCTACAGCCACAGCAAAAATTTAATGTCAATCAAATCTGTATCTGTAGAAATTAATCCACGGTCACAGAACATATATACAATTAATTTTAATTTTCAAATTCCCCAAAACCCGCCTCCGCAAAAACTGAAAATTGCGGTAACGGTAATTTTCTAATATAAAAATTCGTTTTGTACACAAATAATTAATTCTCAAGTATCAAATTTCTGAAATCGCAGATAATTTCGATCACTGCAGTATATCACCACATCCTGATCGAAAAAACAATCAATTTTGAATTCATAATCCAAAAATCACAAATGTGGAAATCAATATTGGGTAAATTACCCAGCAATTGATTTTCAATGAAATAAGTATTGCATCAATAAGAGAAAATTGACTATGTCAGTGGATTGAGTCCCGCTGCCATCGTCAACAATGGAATTGGTAAACCCCGACCTCGTGACCTGTGGAAACTTTGCAAAAGTTTACAAAGTCACCCCCGCAAACTGGGTCTAATGTTGGCGACGTCAATAAAGTAGTCATGGTTTGAGTAAATCTTTACTTTAGATAAATATTGCGGGTAAAATAGCTAGGATCTCACCAATTTTTCCCGACAAACACACCGAATTCAAATCTGTGCAGAATTTCTGAACGCTTGATTCTCGCGGCGGTCTGGCAGAAAGAGAAAGAGGCCGGTCTTCTGTATTCTCTGATTCCTATTGGCTAATCCCGGTCACATGAGGCCTCAGAGTGGTGGAATTCGTCTTCACATCTGAAACAGGTTCCGAGGAGTTCTGGGGGTCTTTCCTTGTGCACGGGCTGTCTCTGATGACGTCACGCTAGTGGGATTATTTCGCGATTCTACAACAGATCTGATGCAATCATATTTCAGTTGAGCGCATTTTGTCCCCTGAGTTTCATACTACTGGCACATAGAACACATTGGAACTCAGGGGACGATTATCTAGGGGAGATTTTAACACATTGGAGGTTAAATGGTGAATATGTCTGGAGTTTCGAGTTGTTTATTTGAAACCCAGATATTAGAATTTCCAATCAAGTCGTGCTTATTCCATGCCGATGACGGCGGCTAATTATTTGTCATCTGAAACAGAAAGTACGGGGGGTTTTTTTGTCGTGAAACACTGATAAATCTTCGTTCTGTGCAATTTCCCGGTGCCCCCTCCCCATGTTGGGGCCTTGTGATTCCCTCCCGAAATTGGTGCATTCCAACCCTTATTGGTGCATGAAATTTCGTGAAAAGAACCAAAAGGCGAATTGGATCTGATTACATACACTACCGGGATATCGAAATGCCTTCTATGTGGACTGCCATTGGCAGTCCGCATAGAGGGCATTTCGATATACGTGCTGTCTTGTCTGCCAGTGATGGCTCAGATGGAAGGAAACAGCATTCGATTAGCTCGAAAAATCAAAATTTTCTCCCATTGGTTCGAACTATATGTATGGTTGGCCCGAGGGATCCTTTGTTGCAACCAGTTTTATCAGTTGAGTGACGAAGATGATACAAAAATGTCACCGAAATGCCGCCCTCCATGTGGACTGCCATTCACCGCTCAGATACAGGGAAATAGCGTTCTTTCAGTTCAAAACATAAAAATTTTCACCGGGTTCGGGACCTCTTTGGTGTATTTCTCGGTATATATTTGTGGCCCAAAGCTCCTCTTGTCACTATTTTGACATATACTATGTCGTTATTTACCATTAATTAGTACTGGGGACAGTGGTGAAAATTTGAAAAAATTAACCTTTTTGTTTGTTGGATGAACCCATCAAATAAGACGTTACGTCACGACAGCTGCATGTATAAATCATTTTTGTTGTACGATAAACGATAGAATATCGAAGAAATTGCGGAAAGATAGACATCGTACCCCCCACTAGAAATTTTCACTTTCACTCTATCAATCAAAATGGCTGCTTTCAAAGCACCACTTCAAGGTGAATACGAGCCAAATTATCACTGGAAATGACCACTTTGTTCTAGAAACGTATAATGAAAAAAAATCTAGTGTTCGTGAGTGGATACCGATCATTTCCAGCAAAAAATCAACACGTATTCACCTTGAATTGATGCGTGAAACCCGCTAGTCCAAACATGGCCTGAAAGTGCGTGATATAAGTTTTTGGTTTGGTACATCCTTTGAAAGGACGTACCAAACCAAAAACTTATATTACGCACTTTCGGGCCATGTTTGGACTAGAAACCCGCCAGCTGAATCAGATCGCAAGACGCTATCTGTCCCGAGTATCGATCAAATCACTTCCGCAAGCGCTCGCGAAAAATAAACATTTGTATCGGTCACGCATGAGATAATTTTCGGTATCCCCTCAAAACACTAGATATCCTCTATATTCACAAATAAATTTTCAGAAGTCTTGAGTTTTTTTTATCAAGAATCTATAATGTCGATTGAATCAAGGCAGCCTCCGCGGTGTGGCAGTGAATAAATTACATTATATTATTTACCGCTCAAATGTATTTCTTGTTTTTTATTTTAGTTTTATTTTTCATTTTATTTTATTTTATTTCTTTATTTGTTTATTTATTTTTTGTTATTTGCGCGCATTGTATAGATCCGCCCTGGCTTGGGTTTACAGTTTTCGTTTCGATTTCGCTGGTCGTTGTTTGCCTCTTTCTTGTGTTTGTGGGAAATTCTTTTGTTTTGAGTAATCTCTTTTAGCTTTCAGTGATGACCAAGTACAGTACAGTTGCCATGGACTGGTCGTAATCCACGTGTGGACAGTGATGTCCACGGATTCGTTTACCAAGTAATAAAAAGCATCATCAGAAAAGTGTTAATTAATGAAGCACCGAGTTGTACCCTGTACTTCATTAATTACATTTTTGAGAATTATTCCCATAATTAGTGTTTGAAATGTAATATGACTGTGTCCGTGAAAATAATGCCCACCCGTGGAAAGTGACCAGTCCACGGTAACTGTTGCTGTTATGAAAGATGTTGATATTTTGGATCTTGTTATGTATCTTTGTAAAACCAGTCTTCTCGAAATGGTATAAGACAATTTTTAATATTTATATTTCACATATTAATTGTTGGTGAGTCTGCAAGCGTTAAACGCCCTGATCGCTCTGCAGTCAGATCACGAATGAGTTGCTTACTTTACCATTTTTTCGTTAAAACGTTTAAGCCCCATGACGTGTTTATTCTAGGTACTTATTTCATTTTTTCGACCAAAAAAAATGAAAATTAAAAGGTGATTTGCGCTGGCAGGTTTTTGCCGTTACTCTGGGTAAAGGATTAATTCTATATTTCGGGATTTGGGGTATGTTTGATATCTGAAACATCTCTGAGATATGTTTAACATTTGAGACATATGTGAAATATATTTCAGATGAACGACTGCTAAGTTGTTAATAAACGTTTCTGTATATCATCAGTGGATTTTGTGTGAAAACTTGCACACTAAAATCAAATGAGTTAAAAATCAACCGAAATCAACTGGGTTGAGTAAATATGAATCCAACTGGGTTCATATTCATTTAACCCAGTTGATTTGGGTTAATTTTTAACAGAACTGATTTTAGAGCGCTTCATTTATCGAGTTCTCCCCGCGGGAACCCCAGGAAGTGAATCAGTGCCTGTTCACTGCGGTATGCAGGCTCTGGTTTACTGGTAAAATAGGACCCATTCACCATCGCTTGAGAGATGCAAACATGGCTTATTGTAGCTCACCCCTGGTCTTGAGTTGATATTCATGTTGTGGTCATGATTCGCCATTGTGCAAAAATATGTGACCTTAAACTCCAATAAATAAACTAATAAATATTTATCGAGTTCACATATATCATTAGAAATGCTTGACTTTAGAAGCACCCACGACCACTACGATATGGCGCACAACGCAGGAGCGGCGGAACGATTTTCAAAGTGGGGTGGGGGGGGGGGGGGGGCTGGATCGGGCGATGGATGGTCGTCGGTATGAAAAATTTAAATTCCTGGGTCCCAAAACCCCCATTTCCATGCACCTGAGTGGATATTTTGAGATTTTTCAGGAGGTGTTTTTGAAAGATTTCTCACTCTGAGAGCCGTTAAAAAAAGTCGGTAAAGCATACAGGTGAGGTCTATTTATCAGCTTTGGTCGTAACGACCAAAGCTGATAAATAGACCTCACCTGCATCCTTTACCAGACGTTTACAGCAATTATACTGTCTGTGGATCATCTTGTAATGGGGTGGATTTGGTACTTGTATGTCTGTAAGAATGCGATCTATTTCACGTTAACCGATTTATTAACAGACTGTATACATTTTAGCGTTTGCTGCCACTTACTGCAAAAAATGATCCGAAATCCATCGAAACTGAACCAGTACGAGAGAAACATAGCTGGCGAGAATATGAGGGAGGTTCTGGATCCGCTCCTTGTTTCCCCAGTCATTGGTTGTGTTAAAATATATGCATGCAAAAAAACATGGCCCGGCAAAAAGTGGAGGGGCTGAAGCCCCCCCCCCCCACCCCCCCCCCGGTTCCGCCACCTCTGAAACGTTCGGGCTCGAACACACGGCCCCTATGAATCTCATGCGCTACCTAAGTTTTCTCGAAATATTAAATATTTATATTTCTCTTATTAAATGTTGGTGTGCCTGCAGTACGATCAGTGTTAAAACCTCCCAGGCCCTGACATAATTACATAAATAAAAAATCAAATAAAATTCCCCCGCCCACATGCAATTTTACAAAACATGGCCTAAGAAACGAAAGATCTACTTTGTGGGGACCTTATGGTAATTTTTAGATTCAATCGTCTGGAATATATAAGTTGGTGGGAAAAGCGAACCGTATGAATCTAAACACAGTCTATGGAGAGTCGCACACATGTGCAGGATCTATATAATATTTTCAAATGCCCAGACGTTCCTCACATGTGCCCTGACTTTCTCTTTCTGCAAAATGTATGGCGTCAGGGCTGGGAGCAGTTAACGTTTCAAACCTTAACTTATAAAATATTCTAACTACACCATTTGCTTTGCATTTAAAAGACGTTTTTGACGCAAAACAATAAAAAAATAGTTCAAGAGCAATTTGGTTGCCTAAGTAGCTCCAAGGAAAGAGATGTTTTGCCACCCTGGATTTTTCAAAAACCCAAGTCAGTATTATTGTAATTAGTATTCTGAAGGACGATGCCATTCAGCAACTCAGTCTTGAAAGGATTGATTATATGTTGAAATATCATAGCCCCCGTAATGCTCTGTTCCCCACCAAGGCTTTAGCCAAGCCCAGGTGGGGCTGGATCGGCCACCAGTACGTAATTCGACGCCGTTATTGGCTGTTTGTTTTCCCACTTTTTGTGGAAATTTGCGCGCAGACGACGTTGATGTACCTTTACTTGGAAAGATACATACGTACTTTTTCTACCCCAGCTCTAGATAATGCTGTCAAAAAGTATTTAATTTTCCTTGAAAATATCAAGAGATAAACATTATTTGTGTGACTATCTGGCATAATCATAACACTACGGGTTAAATTTCTGATTTTAATGTCACCAAAATATCGATCAATTCAAGTCTCGATTGAGCAACATTTCTAGCGTTGATTCACAGACATTGCTGAATCTTGATTAAAATTTTTCAGATTCAATTGTCCGAATGTATCAGTTGGTTGGAAAAGTGAACCGTAGGTTCAAAGGTTCGCTTTTCCAACCAACTGATATATTCTAGGCAAGTAAATCTAAACATAGGCGATGACCTATTTGAGAACCAGACTGGTTCCAGGCGCAGTGTCAAAGTTCTTACAGAATTAGGCTAGTGGCCTGAGAGCTTATTCTGCACCTCGTGTAATGATCCAGCCAGTGAAAGCTATCAAGACATTGACATAATGTGTAGAACTATCCGGTATAATCATAAAACAACGACTGAGGTCTTACTTAATTCTCATGTTTTTGAAAACATCCACTTTTTGTGCAAATTGCCATTGTTGAAAGTACTTTTCTCGTGTTGAAAACGTCCACTTTTTGTGAAAATTGCTATTGCTGAAAGTACTTTGCTCGTGTTGAAAACACCTACTTTTTGTGAAACTGCCATTGCTGAAAGTACTTTTCTCGTATTAAAAACGCCCACTTTTTATGAAAAATGCCATTGCTGGAAGTACTTTTCTCGTGTTGAAAACGCCCACTTTTTGTGAAAATTGCCATGGCTGAAAGGACTTTTCTCGTGTTGAAAACGCCCACTTTTTGTGAAAACTGCCATTGCTGAAAGTACTTTCCTCGTGTTGAAAACGCCCACTTTTTTGTGAAAACTGCCATTGCTGAAAGTACTTTTCTCGTGTTGAAAACGCCCACTTTTTGCGAAAATTGCAATTGCTGAAAGTACTATTTGTTTTTCTGTTTTCCTGCTTTATGTGGAAACTTGCGCGCAGACTACCGTTAATGTAATGTGACGTATTTTTAGGCCTACCCACAGACATAATACAGGTTTTCTTCCCTGCTCCAATTTTAAACATATCAGCTAATAAATATTTTATTCATCTTGACACCATCAAGATATTAATTAGTGGAACCATGACGTAATGATAAAGCTACGGCTGATGTGAGTTTTCGTTTCTGATGGGAATGTCATAAAATTCTGCCAAATCAATCCTCGATTGAGCAACAATAATTATTCTTCCATTGATTTAACCCTTTACCCAACGTAACGACCAAAACGGGCCAGCGCTATTCTCAAAAATCGCCATTTAATTTTCATTATTTTTTCATTTTTTGTCTCAAAAACATAGGTTATGACCCCTCGTTGGAACGAGCTCGTCGAGCTCGTTCCAACGAGGGTTTCATAACCTATGTTTTTGAGACAAAAAATGAAAAAAATTAGTTTTTCAAGAATTTTTTTTGCAAGTGTCGTCTTCTTTTCATGTTAGGTAAAGGGTTAACTACAATGAAATGGTTCGGCCTACAAGAGTTAAAAATCTGTTTCTCGGGGCCCCCCTGTGTGGTCCTTTTGGCTGTCGCTTGCTCTCTTTTTATAACAAATGCAAACATAAAAAATAAAAATTAAATGGTCTATATCTGATATTTTACCAAAGTCATTAAAATTTATAAACTTGTCCCTTGAGTGCAACAAGGCTTTGCATTGCTTCAGCATTGCAAAGCCTTTTTGCACTGAAAGGACGAAATACACCACCGCCCATGCTATTCTGTAGATTAGAAGGCTTAAAACATAAAATAAAACAAGAACATGAACTTTTGGTGGCAAACAAATAATTACATAAATAAAAAATAAAATAAAAAAATCGCCCGCCCACATGCAATTTTACAAAAAATGGCCTGAGAAACGGACGATGTACTTTGTGGGGGACTTATGGTAATTTTTAGATTCAATCGTCTGGAATACATCAGTTGGTGGGAAAAGCGAACCGTATGTTCGCTTTTTCGACCAACTGAAATATTCCATACGCATGAATCTAAACACAGGCTATGGAGAGTCGCACACAGGTGTAGGATCTAATATTTTCAACTGCCCAGGCGTTCCTCACATGTACTCCGACTTTCTCTTTCTGCAAAATGTCTGGCATGATATGACATTGCCTGTCGAAAGTATCATTAACCACTCAATATATAAACAACACATGGAACTTCCACAGTGCACTTGACCACATTCATGGTTCCTTTAAGGTAGGTAGTTTTAGTTCGTGCGATTCATTTTTCGAGGAATCTGTGTGTTTGTTGCGGAAGAAATTGGAACAGGGCTCTCGGCGAGTAAATTGGAGGCGAGTAAGCTATCTCCCGTTGGGAATCAAAGTCAGGCGAGTATATTATTATCCCTGATGTGGGTGGGTGCAAGATGGGGAACTCTCACCCAAGGGCAAGATATTTGGGCCAGAAGCGAGACGGGGTGGATGCGAGATGGGGAACTCTCACCCGAGGGCTAAATATTTGGGCCAGAAGCAAGGCTTGCCAAGTGTCTGGACCAAATAACTTGTCCCGAGGGTGAGATTTTCCCATCTCACACCCGCCCCCAACAGGGATACTTTTTCTCTCCTCACCAAAACACTCTAAAAGTACTCCAGGGGCACGTGCAGCTATATCGAACAATTTTGTTGTCCATTTCTAAAAAAAAAATGATTTGCTTATCGGAAAGAGCGCAAAAAGGTCTGTATATACCACGAAATTAAATTCCAACGCCGGCAAGAGAGGGGTTAAGATTTGTAGCGAAATGAACATTAACACATTCCGAGATCGTCAGTCGGCGCGTGCATCAATCGATCGATAGACGCTACAGTGATTGGACAAACTGTATACAATATACTGTTATTATTAACATCCAGTGCAACAAACAACAATACTTTAAACAACAACGAAACATGAAAAAAATCACGTGGGTCATGTGACATAGATATCTATCTCACATGGCCTTCTCACATGAGACACGCATATCTTGCATGGGAAGTTGGGGGAGAAAATGCCACATCATGGGCTGAGAACTTGACTAACCAATCGTCACCTGAGTGCTAGAAAGTCCTATGTCCCCTATGGGACATAGGTCATTCTAGCACCCAGGCGACGCAATGTCATGCACAGACTCATTCCTTATTCGTTTGGTAACAATGATTGCACCCGATGTAATTCTTTTCATATTCTGCTTGCCGTGCCAAGGTGACGGCTAAACTTTATTGTGTTTCTGGTAATATTCACACAGTAGCGCAAGGTGAGATAAACCGTCATCCCAATCAAACTTACCGGTTAGTCAGCGGTCAGTGTGATGTCTGTAGCATTTAGTTTGGCCTAACTTGCTGCACTACACAAACGGACTCAGTTCTCGCAAACATCACGCGTGACTACATGCTCATATGATCTGATCCAATCTATAGCGAGGTTCTTCATTTTTAAAAAAGGATCAACACCGTCAAGTACACGATGTTCAAAAAAGTCAGAAGGGGCCATAACTCTTACAAAAGGGCACGCGAAAGCCCAGTTATACAATATTATCAAGACTGTAAAATGGTGTGTTAATTCTTTTACACTGCGGCCGCGTCCAATTAAAGCGCAGGGCGATTTCCAGAAACAAAATCAAACTTATCCGTGAGTTCGTAGTTCATTGTTCGGTGTCAAGCCGAAATATTTCCGGATATTTCAGACGAAAGTAGAAGGCGCGCATGCGTGGCTGCCGTGTTTGCTCTTCTATTTCCTCCCGAATGAGTTACTTTTTTTCAACCTTCAGGCGGACTGGGCGAAGGTACCGGGGAATGCAACAAGGGGGTCCAGACCCGGAGAAAATATTGATTTTGCGAACTGAACGATCAATGGAGGTCCACATGGGGGACATTTCAATGCATTTTGTATCATCTTCATCGATCATTTGACCAAATGGTTCTACCGGGGGTGGGTGGAGGACCAATGGGGAAGACCATAATTCGGTCCATTCAGAGAAAATTTTGATTTTTAAAATTGAAGGAACGCTGTTTCATCGGAGCGATCAATGGCAGACTAGACTGCAGGTGTATCGAAATGTCCAATGGCAGTCCACATAGAAGATCATTTCGATATATCGGCAGTCTATGCAATCAGATCCATTTCGCCTTTTGGTCATTTTCACGAAATTCCGAGTACCAACAGGTCTTGCATCATTTTGGGGGGCCACAGGGGAACCCAATAGGGAATTTTCCCGGTGGACCATACGGCCAGTCCGCCTCTGGTTCAACAACATCGCGTGTATAATGCACGTGATAGACATAGACAGAACGCGACGTGTGTTTGAATCGGTGAGTGTTTTACATAACGAGTTGGAATGGCGCAGTCATATTTCGCGAGAGCCGTAGGCTCTCGCGAAATATGACTGTACGGCTCTCGCGAAATATGACTGCGCCATTCCAACACGTTCTATGTTTATTACACAACCCATGCATTAAAATTCATTTAAATAAATAAATTTTAGTTCCGATGTTTAAACCCAAAGGTGAAGAGTCTTGTTGTTTTGTTTGAAGCTGTACTGATCAAATAGATCGATAAAAAATCTAAACTACCTTTTCGGAACAAGTGTTTGGTGAAATTCGTATCGTTGTTTCTCTTCGGCTGGTGCCCATTCACGCCTAACCATTTGGTGGCTGTTACTGTTAGTAAAAATATAAGTACAAATTTGTGGAGATTTGCAAAACAGCTGGGAGAAACATTTTAAAAGAAGTTCGAAGCATGTCAAAATGTACGAAGATTTAGCGAAATAAAGTAAACCAATTTAGATATAACGGATCCACAAAACGAGACGGCCACGGGACTGGGTTAATGTTCTGGTTGGAAATGATTGGGGTTTTTTTTTTAAATATTATCTCATTTTTGGACAACTAATTTTTTTGTGAACCGACTTTATTTTGATTTGGACGTTTTCTTTTTCACGCTATACGACAGACTGTGTCGATAATTGTATAATGAAATTTGGAAACTTTTCGAAGCGTAAATAATGACTCGATGAGAAAGGAATTAGTATGAACGGTGCTTGTACATCACCCATTGAATACAGAATCATTCATGTCATAGCGACTATTCCGTTAAATACAAGGGTTTAAAGTTGAATGGATGTGTAATAAAAATCAGACTAAGACACAGTGAGTTAAGATTTATTTCTCCTCAAAGCACATGGAAGTTTTAGAGTACCAAATAAACATCAAGGTTGAACACAGACGAGCAGATGTATTGTAGAAAAGAAATAGGCAGTAGCATGAGGAACGATCACCTGCCCCTTCAGTCGGTAATAGTAGCAGGTACCACAAAGCAGAACAAAGGACTACCTCGAGCATCTAGCAGCTCCCATTTAACTGCCAATCGTATCTGTAATTATAAATTAAAGACAAAAATGGTGATATCACAAATATAACTGTTTTGCTTTTATCTGTTTTCTTTTTATTTCTTGTGATTCAAACACATAGGCAATTGAAGGTCGTGTCATCTGAAGACGATACAAGTTACCCGCCACCTCTCCTTATCCTTTTTCTTTTTTTCCTGTTTAGAATCCATTTACTTATTGGGGTTTAACGACACTTTCGGCAGCCAGGGTCACCATGTGACGGACAGTTTTACGGGTGGAGGAAGCCGGAGTACGCGGAGAGAATCAGCGATCAACGGCGAACAACTGTCAGACTCCTCAACGTACCAACTCCACACAAACAGGGTTAGCAATGGTTGAAGACAAGTCCACCATCGACGTGCAGTACGCCTTAGTGCACAACGCCACCGTGCCCGTACGTGGGCAATTGGGATTAAGTATCTTGCCCTAGGTCACAACGCGGTTGCCGCAGGTGGTATTCGAACCGAAGACCTCTCGGCTTGCTGCCTGCATCTCTACCTACTGAACCACCGAGCTCCTTTCTATTGAGAAGATATGTATAGAATATATAATACAGAAAAAAGACAAGTGCACCATCGATGTGCAGTACGCCTTAGTGCACAACGCCACCGTGCCCCACGTGGGCAATTGGGATTAAGTATCTTGCCCTAGGTCACAACGCGGTTGCCGCAGGTGGGATTCGAACGGAGGACATCTCGGCTTGCTGCCTGCATCTCTACCTACTGAACCACCGTGCTCCTTTCTATTGAGAAGATATGTATAGAAAATATAATTCAGAAAAAAACAAACATATGTACAGCACAGCCGCCATGGACTGGTCACTCTCCACGGGTGGGCAATATTTTCACGGACGCAATAATATTAGACAGACAACGAACATTAATTACAGGAATAATCATCAAACATTTAATTAATGAAGCACCGGCTACAACCCGGTGCTTCATTAATTAAAATTTTGTGATTATGATTTTTATGACCTAGTAAACGCATACGTGGATATCATTGCCCACGTGTGGATTATGACCAATCCACAGCGGCTGCACCGAAGCCACGATGACAGTTTATATACATTACAGTACATATTAGGGAAAAAGAAAAAGACAAAGAAATTGGACATAAAATCTAAGGCATAAAATGTCATTATTTTTATATATTGAGATAGTTCTGGAACTTGAGAAGATTGTATTGTATATTGGTGGATGGATCCGTGGATTATCAGTGTGGACGTGTGGACTGTCGTAACGAGAGAGAACAGACAGACAGACAGACAGACAGACAGACAGACAGACAGACAGACAGACAGACAGACAGACAGACAGACAGACAGACAGACAGACAGACAGACAGACAGACAGACAGACAGACAGACAGACAGACAGACAGACAGACAGACAGACAGACAGACAGACAGACAGACAGACAGACAGACAGA
The DNA here is from genome assembly GCA_031216915.1 of Pictodentalium vernedei. Classification (NCBI taxonomy): domain Eukaryota; kingdom Metazoa; phylum Mollusca; class Scaphopoda; order Dentaliida; family Dentaliidae; genus Pictodentalium; species Pictodentalium vernedei. The sequence goes on along the minus strand of CM062292.1, from coordinate 106,288,832 downwards.
CAGACAGACAGACAGACAGACAGACAGACAGACAGACAGACAGACAGACAGACAGACAGACAGACAGACAGACAGACAGACAGACAGACAGACAGACAGACAGACAGACAGACAGACAGACAGACAGACAGACAGACAGACAGACAGACAGACAGACAGACAGACAGACAGACAGACAGACAGACAGACAGACAGACAGACAGACAGACAGACAGACAGACAGACAGACAGACAGACAGACAGACAGACAGACAGACAGACAGACAGACAGACAGACAGACAGACAGACAGACAGACAGACAGACAGACAGACAGACAGACAGACAGACAGACAGACAGACAGATGAGGAATTCGAAACTCGACCAAACTCGAGTCTCTCATGCCCCCGTTTCATTCTGGGGTAACTTTGAATAAGTTAAATCTTGTAATCTATCTAATCCTTTTTAAATAGTATTTACCTTGTTGGACGGATATGCGTGAATTGACATTAGTACGAGCGTACGGTATAACTTTATCTGTTCTAAGACACTCCTGAATGCCGGTTCACATCCCTTCACTTTGCGGGAATAAAAGTTCTTGCAAAGAAGTGTGCACGGCTGCGCGATTTCTGAGGAACCTTCCTGAATGGGGAAACTGAAAGGGAGAGCGAAACATTGTGTAACAGAAGGACAGATAAGTGCGGGAGCCGGGGTTCGAACCTTCGACCTCCAGCACACAAAACGACCGATTTATCAGGAGATTAAAAGAGCAGGACCAACCAGGCTGGTTGGAAAGTGGCCTTTATACCTCGACTGCTACACTACTCTTCCCTTCTTTTGAGATTCCCCCACCGTGAATCTCACCCCAGATTCAATCTCAGAGCGGTCGAAACATCCACCATGCTTCACCACAGCGTCCACAACGCCCCCAACTTCTGACGAGCCCCAAATGTAACCGGAGGAGAGATAAGTGCACACAAAGCGACCGGTTTACCACGAGACTAAGAGATCCGGACCAACCAGGCTAGTTGGTAAATGGCCTCTATATCTCGACCGCTACTCATTGCATCTGTGTCTAAACATGTCATGTAAGTCTACAAGAATAGTCTTTGAATGACTACATTAAAAACAGAACCAATAGAGTTTCTTTTGTATTATCACAGAAGGCACAAAGTCATGTTGAGTAATTTCGAGTGGTTTAGAACGGGTACAATTCGATCTGTATAAGTAAGGTAATAGTCTTCACTAACAGTGAAAGAGGCTTTGTATTCTTCACTAACAGTCGGAGGGTCGATACTCAAATACTTTTCTCATTTTTCTGAGTTATCAGGGTACTCACTGATTCAGTGTATTTATATAGTGATTTTATATTGTTGGGACTTTTGGATTTTGGTTTATCACTTTATTTTATTGGGATTTAACGACACATTCGACAGCAAGGGACACCTCGTGTCGGACAATTTTACGGGGGAGGAAGTCGGAGTACCCAGAGAGAACTACCAATCAACGGCGAGTAACTACAATACTGGTTTATCTCTTCTTTCCAATACTTCAGTATTGTGTTTATCACTTCTTTGTAGATATTAAAGGTTGTCTCAAGATTGTACTTCCTTGAAAAAGGAGAGAAATTTAAACATCCCCTTTCTTCACTTAAAAGATCGTTAATGAAAAAAGATATCATTTTCACACCACTAAAATGTTCGACTATTGATTTTAATTTTGACAATATAGAATAAAAGTGCACTTAAAATGTAACCTGGGATTGTATTTACTTTCGTGTCTAATGGAGACCCAGTGGCGGATCCAGGATTGGAAAAAGGTGGGTGGAAAATTGAGTGACGGAGCCACGAACCTAGCGCACCGGCGCAGGTTGGGAGTGAGCTCGAGAGGGGTCTACCCCCCTCCCTTCTCGTAGGGGGAGTCGGGGGTCCGCCCCCGGAAAATTTTTGAAATTTTGATCGCGGGAGACTCATTCTGGATGCATTTCCTTGTGTACTCGAGGCAATTTAATGCTTCGTAAATGACCGATTTTTACACTACATTTCTACGGATCGCAACATGATTCAAGTCAAATAGGTTGCACTTGATCATCCAAATAACATGTATCAGACTATTTTCGTTTATGAATCGACATTTATGTTGACTACAATTGGTACAATGTATGGTCTGCAGTCTGTACCTCATTGAGGTACAGACTACAGACCATACATTGTACCAATCGTTTATACGATGGGTCTAGTCGCGAGAACTCCTCGTGTAATGATAATTTCAATACAGGTTGAATTTGAAAAATTGCTTGTTGTCTCCCCTTTCAAATATCAAAGAGGTGGTGGAAATCCACCATATTAGTTGAGGATAAACGTTGCGCTCAGCCTGCTTGTTAATCAAACTCACAAGTGGCCATTAGCACAGAAGTCTCACAATAATAAGCAAGGCCGCGTCAGACGTAACTATAATCAAGTCCGTATTCTGCATCTTCTTTTTTTAAATTTAAAAAAAAATTAACTCCCAGCCTCTTTCTTTCAAGTTGGCAACATTTCGATCAAGGCTTAGTTCCAGGGACGTCGCTAGAGGTTTCCAATTGGGGGTGTAGGGTAGTGAAATGTCAACTAGGGGGAGGGACCGGGAGGGGAAATCTCCTCCCGGTCCCTCCCCATAGATGGAAATTCACTGCCGAGAAGCATTTTCAAAAGGAAGAAATGAAAGGGGGTATAAAATTGATTCTAGTAACTGCAATGCCAATACATTTATGATAGAATTATCAGGTTATTATTATTTGGTATTATTCTGAAAATTGAAAATGTGCAAAACAAATGCTCAAGCTGAGAACTTTAAGCAATTCACACTGTCCTAACATTAAATCAGATCTTATGCAGGAATGATCAGTTTTCGATATTTCATCATTTTGTGAATGCTGGAATTAATCCAGGATAACTATTTTGCATGATATGATTTTCTTGAAGTGCATTACGGGGATTTTTATTACGATAAGTAAACGTACTATCGAAATCTAGCCAATTGACATCATGTATACTTATGAAGCTCGATATTGCATACACTGCAGTTGTAAATAGTAACAGTTGGAATTTTTGCCGATTGGAAACCAAGTTGGAATTTTGGGAAGTAAGGAGACATCAGCATCACCCCAGATAGATGGAATTTCCAAATACACATTACTTGCATCCGCATTTCCAACTATAGGAAATTTTAGCCAGGGCTGGAGTGTGACCCCCTCCCCGTCGCAAAGTCCCTGCTTATTTCTGCCGCTTCTCGGTGTATTCGAGAGAGGTGATTCTGAAAAAGTCTGTGTTTGGTTGCTGTTTGGAGGATTATAGTATATAACAAAAGTTATTACTGGTGTTTTGGGTTTGTTTTAGTTTGAGCGAATACTTTTAGTCATGTGCTTGTCACTGAACGAGTGACTTTAGAAGCTCGCACTGGTCCCTGAATATACGCTAAATTTAATCAGTCTACTACAGACCTTGTACGAGCACATGCCATTGTCCTTTTAGAATGCACCAGCATAGTCTTAAATTAAAAACAAGTAAGTATTGACATCGACCCAGGAATGAGTTGTTATTTTCCCATGTTAAATCGTTGTGACACGGTATGTTCAATTAGAGTCCACTGGGAGCCTATGTTTGTGTAATCGGGAGGGGGCGCTTCCCGATTCCTTTTAGATGGAGAGATTTTATTTTTAAGAATTACATCGAAAAAAATCTTAGCCAGTTTTAACTTTTTCAAAGTTTTCCTCGAAGGTATGGATGGTCCTATACAATGCTGTCTACTGCAAATGGCGATTTTTTTGTTTGCATTAACCCTTTGAACCCTGCTGGTATCTTCCATGTAAGTTCAATGGCAGCAATTAGAAGAGTTCATATTCATTATTTGGGGGTACACACTAAAAAATAAAGTGTTAAAACTGACACGTCCAAGGTGTTAAACCCATTCTAACTCTTAGGGTTTGATTTTAACACTCAAAGTGCAATGCTTTAAGCCCTTAGACATTACAATCGTCAGACATCTGAAACTTGAATGGATGGCACTTCTCATGTGTCTAACATTGGTGGTTATTCCAGAATCTCCCATAATTTGATTTTTGCTTGGTGGGTACATAATTAAAAGGACACAACGCAGATGACGCGGATCAGGCTCGAGAGTTCGAGCCTGATCCGCGTCATCTGCGTTGTTTCCTTTCAAGTGTCGGGACATTATACTTGTCAAGTGGTATTATTGTCAACACCTGTCAAGTTCTGGGATATCTACACTTGAACAAAGTGCTAGTTCAGCACTTAGTAAGTGTTAAATACAGCACTTCAAGTGTAGTTTTTAACACTTTAGTCTTTAGTGTGTAGAACAATTGATATTTTCAACGTGCAGCTTTGGGGCTGCACGTTGAAAATATTGATTGGTCTACTCCACACATTAACATAGCAGCCATCATACTTAATGAAACTATGAAGTATCGTGTTTCTGGGCCGGAAAAAAGGGGCTCGAGGGTCCACAGGGTTAAACATCTGTAATTCTGAAACCAATTTGAGTTGTGAAATTATGTTATCACAGATCCATCTCAAGATTTGCTGTTTTGAATGTCATTCATTTTATATACCGATCTTCGCCGGGCTTTTTGATCCTCGTGTCTGCCCGCCATTCAGGAAATCTCGCAACTTCCAGGCCTCCAGTTCTCCAATTTCTACCAAACGATTTGATATATTTGGGTGACAACTCTTACCACGCTCTCAAGCGGTTGTGTAACGACTGTGCGGAACAATACATTTAATGGAAGGACAAAAATCTCTTTCTGCGTGGGTGCCCATGCAGTGGCGGCGCCAGGATTTCAATTGGGAGGGGGGCCTAAGTAAGATATGGGGGTGGGGGGTCCAAGGTCGAGATGCCGAAGGCATCTCCCGAACGCTGCAGACCTGAACTAGAGGAGGATAGAGGAGGAGGTAGTTCAGCGTAAGTGGGGGTAGCCACTAGGTTCAGATCGCTGAACTAGGGAGGAGGGTGTTGTCCTCCCTTCTGGGGGGGGGGGGGGGTCGGGGGGATCTTCCCAGGAAAATGTTTTATATTTGGACGCCGTGGGAGCGATATCTGAGCGTTTCTACAACACATGGCATGATGTATATTGCTGAGTTCCGTTTGCGGGTGTGATAATGGGTGGGACAACCACGGTCAGATAGTAATTTGAAGTTAGATCTTGGGGGCCCGATGGAAAAGTGGGTGCCCGGGGCCCCACCAACCCCCCCCCCCCTCCCCACCCCGTGGCGCCGTAACTGTGCCCATGAATAGAAGGCATAAGATGAAAACAGAGAGGTTGTATAGAGTAGTATAAACTTACCTTTGGGTACAATGCATCAACGAAAACATGGTTTGTATACACGGAATCTAATTGTGGTTCTATTGGACACTTTATGTTACCGGACTTGCAGGAATCGCTGGGAACGGTAGGAAAGGCAACAGGAATTCCAGCTATAATGCCGAAGACTCTTGTTGTTGCAATGGCGGAATGTTCTTCTACAAACAAGAAAGTTGTTTTGAATTATTCCGAACTCTTGAATAGAACAAATATAAAATAATAACAAGCAAAATGCTTCGACAAAATGCACTGTTACCCCACTCGTAACCATGGCAGTCTGGGAGATGACTGTCTAGGCAATATGTAAACTTGATTTAATGGCTGAAGTCCCGACTGGTCAGATCTTCCAGCTACATCGTCAAGGCATGCCACACAAGGAGGGTTAGCATTATTGGTGGAAGACAAGTGCAACATCCACGTGCAGTACGCTTTAGTCCACAGTGACACCGTGTCCTACGTGGACAATCGAGATTACGTGCCTTGCCTCAAGAAACAACGCCGTTACCCCTGGTGGGATCGAACCGTGGACCGTTCGGTTTGAAGTCCAATGCTGTAATCACTGACCCACCACGCTGCCTTGTGTATGAATAAAATATGCATGTATTCAACGTCTGTTGTAAAAACGATTCTTGAAATACCATTGTTATATCATAGTCTAAAAACATGAAAAAGTTAAAAAGAATCCTTGTTTCTATTCATATGATTAGTTATCTGCACACTGATGTCAAAATATCGAACCTTCAGCAGCAAATTTTTCCTCATAATGCAACTTTAAATTTAACTAATTCATTGAGAACTTCCAGCCCTTGTACCTTGTTGCCATGACACACCATCGTATTTAATTAGCAGGGGCGGCGGAACGATTTTCAAAGTGTGTGTGTGGAGGGGGGGGGGGGGGGCTGGATCGGGCGATGGATGGTCGTCGGTATGAAAATTGTAAATTCCAGGGTCCCAAAACCCCTAGTTCCATGCATCTGAGCGGATATTTTGAGATTTTCCAGATGTATTTGAAAGATTTCACACTTTGAGAGCCGTTAAAAAACGTCGGTAAAACATACAGGTGAGGTCTATTTATCAGCTTTGGTCGTTGATGAATAGACCTCACCTGTATGCTTTACCAGACGTTTACAGAAATTATACTGTCTGTGGATTATCTTGTCTGGGTGGATTTGGTACTTATGTGTCTGTAAGATTACGATCTACTTCAGTTAACCGATTTATTAACAGACTGTATACATTTTAGCGTTTGCTGCCACTTACTGCAACAAATGATCCGAAATCCATCGAAACTGAACTAGTACGAGAGAAACATAGCTGGCGAAAATATGGGGGAAGTTCTGGATCTGCCCCTTGTTTCACCAGTCATTAGTTGTGCTAAAATATCTGCATAAAAAAACATGGTCCGGCAAAAAAAGTTGAGGGGCTGAAGCCCCCCCCTCCCCGACCCCCCCCCCGACCCCCGGTTCCGCCGCCCCTGATTAGCATGCGCCGTACCTGTACTTCAAATTACTTCAGATTGTTGAATCGGTTTTTACAGATCTTCATTTGTATAACCGAACACAGGGAGTGACAGGAAAGGAGCGTGATCACTCTTACTCGCCATCACTCACCTAAACTGTTCACAAGAGGTGCAATTAATCACTTGCCTTCATGATGTATGTAGAAATTATGTCTGAACATCAAGTTATATATTGTATTTCAATAACCCACTACATGACCCAACTAGGAGACGATTCTTGCAAAACATTATCTCGCATAACTGAAATCTTTCATTTTTTGCTTAAACCATAGCTTATGACACCTCACTGGAACGAGCTCAATGAGCTCGTTCCAATGAGAGGTCATCAGCTATGTTTTAGAGCAAAAATAAACAAATAGCAAAATAGTGCTGGCCAGTTTGAGCTGTCATGGTAGGTAAGGGGTTAAAATCACTCTCCTGAATTTTTCACTCTCCCAAAATCACAATGAGGAGAGTGATTATTCACTCGCCTGCATTCTCTTCCCGACAGTCACTGCGATCGTGTGTGTAACACATGTCCAAGTATCAAATCTAGTGAAGCAAGAAGGTACATGTTGAAAATGTCCCGACTGGAAAAATTAGTGAGAGGTGATAGCCAGCCCCCCCCCCCACCCCCCCCCCCCACCCGAAACTTCCGTTAGTTATGCCCCTGTCTGTAGCATTAATTATGTAACCCACTCGCCAAATCGCGTTGGTTAAATATTTAACTACATGAGTGTGATGAAACAATTTATTTTATTTTCATTCGTTTTTCTTCCCCCAAAACAAATCGTATTCCCACTCCACTCTCACTCGCCGAAAATGGTATTTCTCTCCCAGCATCGTATTCCATTATCAGCGATGACGGACTATGTTTTTGTTTTTTTTTTTTTTGGGGGGGGGGGGGCATATTTTGAAAGTAACCACGGAATCAATTATAAAGGGTTGTTTTGGGAAAACATATAAGGAGGAAATAACATAAATACAAAAAGATATATATATATAAATCGTACTCGAATCCGAGCACGGAACTTTTGACTATATTTTGACACACTTTATATTTATTTTATTTATCCCATGAAATATTTCTATTGTCTCTGGGACACAAAATCTTTTTTTACGATAGAAAGGTTATCCAAATTTTGCACATTTGCACGGTGTTAAAACCCCAAATAGAGGAAATGTAAAACTAATGCCATGAAAATTTGAGGTGTATTTTAGTATCAGGTATATGATAGCACTAGGATATTTGTTGGACAACAGAATTGAAAGTTCTGGAAGCTGAGTTGTAGCCCAGTGCATGGGGGTAAATTACCATAGTAATTTGGGGTAACTGCTTGTTCTCTCATTTGGCTGTATCCTACGTCTTTTTAAATGAATTGTTCCGAGGCAAGTGGCTAGAAAAAAATGAGACGGAAAACATATTTTTTTTCCACATTCTAGAAAGAGGGGATGATGTGCTCCATGGGTAGGTAGGTGGGGCTGCGGCACAATTATGCAACTGGGTGATTGGGAATAGGTGGTTCCAGCAGGTGCATTGTAAAGAAATTGCAGAACGGTATGCCATTTTTGCATCTTCACATATTTAGGACCCAATATGGAGTTCCTGGCCAATGATTCATATCGACCTACATTACAGTCTTTCACGGAAAGCACAGAGATACATTAGCCCCGAAGTAAGGGGGTTGGACCTGGAAAAATTAGTAGCAAGCTTAATTTTCTATCAATGGAAGCAGGATTGATCCAGGGTTCTTACAGTCAAGGACCAAAAAGAATCAAGGACTTTTCAAGGACATATCAGCATTTTTCAAGGAAGTTCTTTTTTTAAAATGTACATTTGGAATATAACCATTTTTAGAAGCCTTACCTACTTTAACCCTTTAGCTTACATGAAAAGCAGACGACACTTGCAAAAAAATTCTTGAATAGCTAATTTTTTGTCTCAAAAACATAGGTTATGACCCCTCATTGGAACGAGCTCAACAACAATGCCTGAACTTTAATTCCTCATTTATCGATCATCTATTATTTTTGTTCGTTTTTTAACTAAAACAAGTGCAAAAGAGATGTTTCAATTGTCCACTATTTATATAGGGCAAAATTCAAGGACTTTCAAGGAGTCTGATGGAGTTTCAAGTACTTTTCAAGTACATTTTCTGATTTTTCAAAATTCAAGGAGTAAGACTGAAATTCAAGGACTTTTCAAGGATGTGCACACCCTGTGATCCCTGGTGAACATATCCAAAATCGATGGGCTCACTGAGTCTTCTGAAGTTTGTCTGTTGCAATTGCAAACTGACATCTAAGAACCCATTCGAGGCAAATCAGTGTTCGAAAACATGGGATGAAGTGTGTCACAGCTTGTAGAAATTGGCACGGAGAAAGCTGTAACAACGCCTGTTATGACCCATAATGTAATAAATGCCCATAATGTGCATAATACTTACCCATAATGTAATTCAAAAAATGCCCGTAATGTAATACGTACCCATAATGAAATAAAAAACGACCCATAGTGTAATAAATGTAATAACGTGTAATAAATGTTAGGCGCCCATAATGTAATAAAATTCAAAGAAATTTAGATACAAATTACACTCATCCAGGTCCGTAATGTTTTAAAATTCTAAGCTTGATTTTTGTTTTTTCTCTTTACTCCAGCAGTGCGTTCAGCTCCTTATTACACATCCCACGCCCCCGTCAATGCTGCCAATGGCCCCTATGCCGTACACAGCCAACATGTATGGGTGTGTTGGGATTACGATGTGGAGTTTTCCGGGACTTGGGGCGGGTATACTCTGCTCTGAGTGACAGGCGTTATCCCTCTTCTATTTGTACCACCCACGCAAACGACTTCCTCGATAGCCTCTACTGCCCTGCCACAACCATATAGGTCTACCTTACGAGACATTCAATAATTTCGATTCCAGGATGGTCATTTATAACTGCAATCATCATATTCGACCGGCTGTTCACTTGCACAAACGCAATGTGGGTAGCAGGTTCCAGCTGTTAATAAATGCAAGTAACTCTGCTCAAAGTTGCTGGGGCAGAGGGTGGAGTGGGGCGCGGTGGGGTTTGGGTGCACAATGACCGGATAGTGTGTGTGTGGGGGGGAGGGGGGGTAGTGTGGGATGCAAGGAAAAGACAGAACAGAAGCAAGACGAGAGGAATATCGGGAGGCGATATGGTGAGTGTACTGGTATTGGGATAGGGATATACTATAGCTCGATGGGATTTGGATTAGGCTCCTTTGCTCCAAATTAAGCGTACGATCTATCCTCTGTCTCTCCAATTTTCACTACCTGAACAAATTAGTCATTTCCCTGTACTGTACTACTATAAGATCATGTCGCACCCACCGCACCTGGAAAGCAATGGACCTGATCCCAGGATGACACTTAATAACGACCACATCATAAAAGATGCTACAAGTATCCTGGTATAAGTAACATGGTACCGGTATCATGGTAGTGCCATGGTACAGGTACCATTGTAGTAACATGGTACATGTAGCATGGTAAATGATGAGGAGTACCATGATACACGTACCTTGGTATAAATAACATGGTACCAGTACCATGTTACTTATGCCAGGGTACTTGTATCATGGTACTCCTCATCATTTAGTAACATGGTACAGGTACCATTGTAAACGATGTGGGGTACCATGGTACTTGTACCATGGTACAAGTATCGTGGTATAAGTACCGTGGCACTGGTATCATGGTAGTACCATGGCATATATGTATTGCACCACGGTTTTTACCATGGTACTCTGTGCCAGGTAACACCATGGTACAAGTATGGTAAAAAGTACCACGTTATTTCGGTCTTGGTACTACCCTGGTATTACCATAGTAATACCATGGTACTACCATAGTACAGGTACTATGGTTGTACCAGGGGCCAAATACCGTGGCACATTATACCATGGTAAAACCATGGTACATTTTTATAAGGGATGTACCACCGGAGGCCAGTTATCTAAGTGATTTGGGCGTCGTTTCCGAGATGCTATAGTCCCGACATCAATTCCCGGTCAAATGTGTCCTGAACAAGGTTTTTCATTGCCATTGCTCGCCTGGAGGAATGGTGGCGCCGTGTGCTAATACGTGCCAAAGGCTGAATGTACACATGACTTCAACCAGTGCTAACCATGCTTCTTTGGGATTGTCACAATGGACAATTGAAAGTGACTTGCCGCTTCTCATTGGTTCTGCCTGGGTACTCCGGCTCCCGCCGGAGGGGATGAAGTGTCTTGCTCAAGGACACAACTCGGTGCACTTGAGATCTCGCAGTCGTAGATTCGATCCTCGCATGGGGATCGAACCTGAGACGACGTGGTCGCGAACACATTACTCTAACCACTGAGTACAATGTTACTACCATGGTACATGTATTATGGTACTACCATGATACCAGTACCATGTTACTTATACCAGGATACTTGTACCATCTTTTACCATGGTACTTGTACCATGGTGCTACCATGATACTAATACCACGGTACTTATACCAGGGTACTTTTACTCCCATCTGTTACCACGGTACCTTTACAATGGTACTACCATGATACTAATACCACGGTACTTATAATATCAGGGTACTTTTACCATGGTACAAGTACCATGGTACCCCACATCGTTTACCATAGTACCCGTACCATGTTACTACCATGGATCGCACCCTGATATGTGAACATTGTTTGGTTGTACATCTATTTTGTACCATGGTAGTACCATGGCGGTACCATGGTACACATGAATTGTACCATGGTAGTACCAGGCTGTAACATGTTAGTACCAGGCTGTACCATGGTATTTCCATGGTAGTTCCATGGTATACCATGGTAGTACCATGGTACTTTTTTCATAAGGGTTATTGGGTGGTTTAGTGAAGAACCGTGTGTGATCACCCCACCCCAAGCCCGCCCAACCCCACCCCGGAAACATCACCCCATTAGTGTACCCGTTTCACTCGGTAGTTTAGTGAAGTGTGTCTGGTCGCTCACTACTACTACATCGTTACACCGAGCAACAGGAAACTTTATGAGCAATCATCTATCCTCGGCGAGTGTTCTAAGGGGATTCATGTCCCCAGGGGTCGCCTCCTATGGGGTGTGGATGGGATGATGCCCCCGAGCTGTTCTCTAACTACTCTTACAACGTTACACCCAGCAGCACCAAACTTGGTATGAACAATCCCCTACCTCAAAGGAGTGACCTAAGGGGATTGATATCCCCGGAGTGGGGCGCTACGTGTTGCGATGGGGTGGTGAATGATACTCCGGGGTAGACCCACGACCATTAAACCTGGTGTGACCGATCCCCTACCCCCAACCAGTCTCCTAATTGGGGTGGGGTTGGGTATGGGGGAGGTTATTATCACACATGGTTCTTCACTAAACTACCCAGTGAAACGGGTACACTAATGGGGCGATGCCCCGTGGTGGGGTGGGTGGAAGTTGGGTTTGGAGTGGGGTAGGGTTGGGGTGATCACACACGGATCTTCACTAAATTAACCAGTGAAACGGGTACACCCAGCTAGACTATATATATATATATATAACTACTCCCACATACCAAGTTTCACGAAAGTCGGCCCAGCTTGAGCCGAGATACAGGTTCAAGGTCAACGATGTGAATATCAAGGTCACACATGACGGTCATCGGGTGTGGCGAAATTGTTGGGCGCCCGAACCACGCATCAAGTTTCATGAAAATCGGCCCAGCAGGAGCCGATATACAGACTCAAGGTCACCGGGTTGATGGTCAAAGTCACACCACACGGTCAAAAGGATAGGCCCATGTTACTCCTCTGTCTAGCTATGTATGTTGTTTGAGTGTACCTTAGGAGAAGATGACACAATAGCGGAGATGAACACGCGAATAGTCGATGTGATAGACTAGGCGGTTGGCAGGAAGTTCCTGCCAACCGCCAGGAACTGTCAGGAACTGTAGGTGGTTTAAGTGGTAGTCCATGTAGTGGACTGACAACATTACTTGACACATGTGATCACAGGATCGGGAATATGATGTGGTCGTTATTAAGTGTCATCCTGGGATCGGGCTCATTGGTTTCCAGAAGCGGTGGGTTCAACATGAACTTATAGTAGTACAGTACAGGGAAATGAGTAATTTGTTCAGGAAGTGAAAATTGGAGAGACAGAGGATAGATCGTACGCTTAATTTGGAGCAAAGTAGCCAAATCCAAATCCCATCGAGCTACAGGGTATCCCCTATCCCAATACCAGTACACTCACCACATTGCCTCCCGATATTCCTCTGCGTCGCTTAACTCAATGTCTTGCTTCTGTTCTATCTTTTCCTTGTATCCCACACTACCCCCCCCCCCCCCCCACACACACACACACACACTATCCATTGTGCATCCCACTCCACCCTCTGCCCCTGCAACTTTGGTCAGAGTTACTTGCATTTATTAACAGCAGGAACCTGCTACCCACATGGTTTTTATGTAAGTGAACAGCCGGTCGAATATGATGATTGCAGTTATAAATGACCATCCTGGAATCGAAATTGTTGAATGTCTGGTAAGATAGACCAATATGGTTGTGGTAGGGTAGTAGAGGCTATCGAGAAAGTTGTTTGCGTGGGTAGTACAAACAGAAGAGGGATAATGCCTGTCACTCAGAGCAGAGTACACTCGCCCCAGGTCCCGGAATACTCTCCATCGTAATCCCAACACACCCATACATGTTGGCTGAGTACGGCATAGGAGCCATTGGCAGTATTGACGGAGGCGTAGGATGTGTCATAAGTAGCCGAACTCACTGCTAGAGTAAAGAGAAAAACAAGAATCAAGCTTAGAATTTTATTAAATTCCGGCCTGGATGAGTGTAATTTATATTTAATTTTTTTTAAATTTTATTACATTATGGGCGCCTAACATTTATTACACGTTATTACATTTATTACATTATGGGTAGTTTTTTGTTACGTTATGGGTACGTATTACATTGCGGGCATTTTTGTATTACATTATGGGTAGGTATTACATTATGGGCATTTATTACATTATGGGTCGTAACAAACGCCGATAGGCTGTCCATAAACGAGAGCGACGACTACCCTACTGCTCGACACGCCAGTCAGTCTGTTGTTTGGGGTTTTTTTGGTCGGCCTCTTGTATTTGTAAGGGGGATTGGATCTCTGTATAATATTCGACATTTGATCACTTGGTACCATTTGAAATACTCATTCTGTTCTTATCCTTTTTCGCAATTGAATGTCGGCCATATTGTTCTATAAATTGGCTTTTCCTGCCCATGCGGAGCAAATCAGTGTTCGAAAACATGGAATGGAGTGTGTCACAGCTTGTAGAAATTGGCGCGGAGAAAGCTGTAACAACGTCGATATGCTGTCCATAAACCCTGCTGCTCGACACACCAGTCAGTCTGATTTTTGTTTTTTGGTCGGCCTCTTGTATTTGTAATGAGGATTGACTCTCTGTATAATATTCGACAGTTGATCACTTGGTACCATTTGTAAATACTCATTCTGTTCTTTTCGCAATTGAATGTCGACCATATTGACCGCCAACTCGGGGTATCTTCATCGGACTCGAGCAGGTTCATCTTGTGTACCTTTGGAAATCTTCTGTTGACCAAATATGGAAGGTTTTGGTGAAATTTGAACTTACAAATTGACTGAATTCGTTCCTAAGTTGGATTTACTCAATTTCAGCAGTTGAATTGGACGACATTTTGCAAAATCGCTGTAAGAAATGTTCCCCGAGGTGGAATTTGGATATGCTCCTTGGTTATCAATCCTGCACGCATTGATGCCAAATTTAGCTTGTTACTAATATTTTCCGGATTCGCCCAAATTTTCAACCCTCATCGCCGGACTGTACCCAGCATTTCAATCAACGTCTGTTGTATAAACGACTGTTGAAATTCCATTGTGATATGTAACAGTATAAACACACCAAAAGTAAAATTATCCTTTTGTATTGCGGTTAATCCTCTGAACGCTGATGTCAAAATATGGAACTTCTAACCCTTTGGACCCTATAGTATATTCCCTGCCAGTTCAGAACCATCAACTGGTAGAGTCTATATTCGCTAATTGGGGTAGATTAATCAAGATTTTCAACGTTCAGCCTCGGGGCTGCACGTTGACAATCCTGGTTGGTCAAGCATACAAATTCACTGAGCAACTGTCTACTTATTGAATTCAGATCGAATCACGATACTGGTCCGGGAAAGCGGCCTTTCGGGTCCAGAAGGTTAAACAGCAAATTTTCCCCCATTATGCAACTTGAAATTTAAGCAGTTCAGTTAGACCTTTCAGCCATTGTACCAAACTGTGTTGAAGTAATACGAAGAGTAACTATAAAACGAGCTTCTTAACCCTTTACCTAACCTGAAAAGCAGACGACACTTGCAAAAATAATTCTTGAATAACTAATTTTTTCTTTTTTTGTCTCAAAAACATAGGTTATGACCCCTCGTTGGAACGAGCTCGACGAGCTCGTTCCAACGAGCGGTCATAACCTATGTTTTTGAGACAAAAAATGAAAAAAATAATGAAAATTAATTGGCGATTTTTGAGAATAGCGCTGGCCGGTTTTGGCCGTTACGTTAGGTAAAGGGTTATCTGCCTTTGTGCCAGAAGTTACTTTCATCCAGTGGCGTATAGCCATAGTGGGAGAAGTGTGTGCGAGGTGGGAGAAGGGGGTGTTTGTGGGTGGGTGGGCGGGTAGGCGAGGGGCTCATCCTCCACTTTTTTGAAAAATGTCAACTTTCATTCATGTCTGATATCTCTAAACGTGATTCATGTTCGCCCGCACTGATGTTTCTAGCCTCATTCTTAACCCATTACCTAACATGAAAAGCAGACGACACTTGCAAAAACATTCTTGAATAACTAATTTTTTTCATTTTTTGTCTCAAAACACAGATTATGACCCCTCGTTGGAACGAGCTCGACGAGCTCGTTCTAACGAGGGGTCATAACCTATGTTTTTGAGACAAAAAATGAAAAAAATAATGAAAATTAATTGGCGATTTTTGAGTTGAGAATAGCGTTGGCCGGTTTTGGCCGTTACGTTAGGTAAAGGGTTAACGGCTGACTAAAAAGTAAACGTTTTGGGAGGGGGAACCAGTCTCTTTACTAGAGTCACAATGCTATACGTACTCGACTGGAACGTTACTGTAACACTCAAGTTAGTATTTCGCTTCAGTATGCACGGCTCAGTTGGACATGGTGTGACGTCAATACTCTTAATGGTACCCTGACTGGATCCTGTAATTATAAAAGTGATTCTTTGACGTTACATGAATATAGAGGCGTTCAATCAGGTAACAGTAACTACGGTAAATAAATTCTCCTATGATATTCATGTTTTATTTATGTTTACACCTGGAACATAATAAAGCACCCCTGTTTCTTTTCCCGGAGGTGTTAATAGAAACTGTCATTACCTTCATGCTATCTTTGAGATGGCTAAAAGTGATTGTTTGCGGAAAGAATGGTCTATTGACAAATGAGAGACAACACAATGATGAAAATATGCAGTATTTTAATGGCGCTAATTACACATATCTGTCACTAATGTTTTTGATGGAAAAATGTTCTCTAGATAAGTATGGTGCTGGAACAGTCCACGATGAAACAATGCCGGTTAATACTGACCAAAACTGTAACTCGTGATCTCCTGAACACAATAGCAGTGTCTGACGTCAGTCGTGAGTGTATCCGCCACGTGCCCAGAGGACAGCCCAAACCCTCCTCCTAATGCTACCAGTGAGCCTTCTGATACAGCCCACTCCTCGTGCAATTCAGCTTCCAAATCGGCCAAATTCTGTACAGGGGGATCCCCGCTGGCACACGATGTCCATGATAGTCCCAGATGTGTTCTAAAGATTCAAATCGGGACTCATTGCAAGCCAAGGGAGTGTTGTAATAGCGTTGTTCTGAAGGAATGCTCTCACGACATGGGAACGATGTGGCCTAGCATTGTCGTCCATGAATACAGGGCGAGTAGCCAATAGGTGGTGGTCAAAATGAGACGCGACAACCGGATTGAGAATGCCCAGGATATACTGATGACCATTGAGATTCCCAAACAGTCACTATATCAAGTTTACAATCATGAGAGAGACATCCCCAGATCATTGCTGATCCTACATCATAAGGAAAAGTAGGTCTGATGTTCCTGAGCACGGTAGCGGTATTTCTATGCATCCACACTCTCGTGCGACCAGCTGTGACCTGAAGCAGAAACACACTCTGGTCTGACCAATGGACTCTCCTCCATGTCATGAGATTTCAATGTAGTCGTGCAAGACACCACTCCAAACGTCGTCTTTCCTGCTGATCGGACATAGCTGGTCTTGATCACCCTTCTGGACCTCATATCCAGTGCTTTGAGACGGTTTCGGACATTTCTATTGCGCAAATGCCTGTTGGAGAGCCAAAGGCGTTTCAAAACCCCCTTGAAGTAAAGGGTTCAGGCCTAACGAGGCGTGCTAGACTCCGATCTTCCCAGGGAAAGGTCTTTCGGGGTTGTCCAGGCCTTTTAAACATCGTTGGTTTGTTGGTTTTTTCGGACAAGTCTGCTGATGACAGAATGACTATACCTAAGTTGCTTTCCAATATCTTTGTATGACATGCCTGGTGCAAGCATGTCAACGATTTGCCATCTTAGTGCCTCTGACAGTCTCCCCATTACCATGTAAAGATAAAAAAAATGACAAATGTTCTTGTTTTATACCCAGATATTGCATGTGGATGATAGTGTTTTGTGACATTCGTGGGTAGCATGCTTCACGTGGACGAGGGATGTGTTTGGGATACTCTATCAACCAGAAACATCATGTTTCACGGGATGAAATGTACTACAAGACACAGCAATCATTAAAACATAATAATCAGTAGCAGCAAATGTCAGGAAACATTTCAGGGGGTGCTTAACCTCCTCCACACTGATGTCGAAGTATCAATAAAATAAAGTTCAAAGTGCAAATTTTTCTCATAATGCAACTAGAAATTTAACCAATTCATTCATTGAGCTCTGTCAAACAAGATTGAATTGGTTAAATTCCCAGTTGCATTATGGGAAAAAAAGGCTACTTGAAATTTGGATATTTTGACATCAGAGTGAAGGGAGTTAATTACGTTCTAGGTGTATATATCAATCTTTGACAAAGATTAGGTATAGTTTCAAATGCGTGCTTGTGATGGAGGTATTTATTTATTTATTTATTTATTTATTTATTTATTTATTTATTGTGTGTAAGGTCACTTTCAGAATCTATGCCTTTATCATGACCGCAACATCGGTGTGAAGTCAAGTTTAGCCAATCAATCGTACGTATGGGAGCGCGGTGGCTCAGTAGGTAGAGGTGCAGGCTGCAAGCCGAGAGGTCCTCGGTTCGAATCCCACCTGCGGCAACCGCGTTGTGTCCTTGGGCAAGACACTTCATCTCCATTGCCCGCGTTGGGGCACGGTGACGTTGTGTACTAAGGCGTACTGCACGTCGATGGTGCACTTGTCTTCAACCAATGCTAACCCTGCTTGTGAGGAGTTCGTATGTTGGGGAGCTGACAGTTGCTCGCCGTTGCTCGGTGGTTCTCTCCGGGTACTCCGGCTTCCTCCACCCGTAATACTGTCGCGGTCATGATTAGCAATAGTGCATAAATATGTGACCTTAAACACCAATAAATAAATAAATACATAAATCGTACGTATACTGCCCACTTTAGAAGACTTTAATCCATGTGTTTGTGTTGGGTCATATTTTACCAGTAAAGCAGTTATCTTGGTGGTGTTGCTTAAGATTATAATGAGGTTCCCTTGCTCCCGGTGTATTGCCTTACTTTTATGGCACGACCATTTTTGTTTCCAAAAATAATCTAACTCTGCACGTTACCTCGGCGGCTGGAGACAAGCGATGGTAATGCTGTGGCAATAGTCAGCACTTATTTGTCACATAGTTATGACGTCACGCCTTTGTTAAAAGTGTGTGATATATTTCGAAGAGTTGGTTAGAGCATGTGTGATATTCAACATATATCGCCACACTTTTACCAATCAAGGAACAATAGACAGTGATTGTGTAACCTGTCAGTTCTAATACAAACACAGCCGAGAGGAAAGATTAAGGGCACCTGTGCTAAAATGTTTTGAACAGAGAAACGAGAATTTACCTGACTTTTGATTTTATTGAAAGAGTTAAAGAAAGAAATCCACACCCGGGTGTAAATGATAAATGGAACGTTTAATTTCTCGCTCAACCTTTTGAGCGCAATGACGAAACGGAAAAAATGAAGTAATATCACTTGCTTTCCATCAATCTTCATGTGTCTTGCAAGTTTGGCTTAAGAAATTAACTAATTAAACGGGAATGGACACGTGTCAGACAAGGGTTCAGTGGAGTTTTTGATTGTTCGTGTTTTGATTGTGCAAACATCAATGTGACAAGTCGGTTACAGCACAAAAACTCGTGATATTGAACATACAATCGCTCGAGCTAGTTACTCGGACAAGTCCTCGTTAACTAACTCTCGCGATTGTATATTCAATATCATTCGTTTTCTATGCTGTAACCTATACTTCTATACACAAACAGTGGCTATCTAATTCCGTTAATTCTGTTGAGCCCTGTTCGTTTGCGCACTTTTTATGGAGTTTGCGCATAGAAAACCATTGCTTTAATGTGTTGTCTACTACTTGTTTACTCAAAAAGATATACAGGTATTTTTTTCCTGCTCCAGTAATATATATTAACACAATTATTGAAACTTCGCGGGGTTATTATATTACGTGGCGAGTCTCCATTCATAATAAACAACTTTGATGGTAATGGTAAAGTAATTAAAAATTCAACATTCAGACACATTTCTTGCGTTGATTCAAAGAAAATGAATGTTTAGGGTAATTTGTTTAGATTCAGTCGTCTGGAACATTTCAGCTTGTTCGCTTTGTGAAATATTTCAGACGAGTAAATTTAAACAAAGGCGATGTACAGTACGCAGAGAGTGTATTTTCACTAAATCACCCTCAGAGTGGAGATTCCACCCAAGCAATAATTTCAAATTTGTTGCAAAGCATAACCAGCAGAAGCAAAGTTTCAGCCAATGGACCTCCGGGTTAAACCCGGAGGTCCATTGGCTGAAACATTGCTTGTGTTTTTTGTCGATATGTACAAAATTTTAAAGTTATAGCTTGGGTGATAACTCCACTCCGCGGGTGATTTAATTACAATCCACTCTCCACGTACTGTACTATTATTTAAAGGCTGGACTGGTGTTGAATTATTTTTATGGTCAAATTTGCTCACTTGTCTTCGACCTGCTACATTTTATAGGAGAGCACCTCTATGTACTCTCATAAATTATGACAAGGGATGTCCACACAGACTTAATAATATCACTTCAAAGATAATAGGAAGCCTAACCACAGATATGAAGCCTTCAACCCTTTACCCATCGATAATAACCCTTTACCCGCGTAATATGCAAATTCAGCAGCTGAAAAAAATATCATTTTTCCAAAGATATCAACAAAACCATATCGTGTGACCCCTCTTTGGAACGAGCTCGTCGAGCACGTTCCAATGAGGGGTCACATGATATGGTTTTGTTGACATTTTGGAAAAAAAAATTAAAAAATGATATTTAAAATAATAAATTTTGATATCGCCTGCGATGGGTAAAGGGTTAAGTTGAAGCATCTGCACTTCAGAATAAAGACCAAATATGGGTTTCCAAAACTCCTCCAGTTAAAGACTAACCGAACATTTTCATTTTGTTGGTTACAGAACGTAGAGCACTATATCCCACAATCCACTGACCTATTGAAGAATTCATTGCAACGAGGATCGACCAGTTGTGGTATGATATTGGAACTGAAACACTACGAATAAAAATGGTGATGTATGTGGATAGGCTGGGATGATTTTTTCATGACACACTCGGTACAGGGTTAACTAAAGCAAATGATCAAGGAATTTATTTCTGGTGTGGTACCGCACCACACACAAATCAATCGGTGTGTTGGATGCTTGGTCACCAGGGAATATACAGCTGTATGTTAAAGAGATAGATATAACAGAAGATCGGCGAATGATTACTCAAAGAGGCCACATTGTAGCTTACATTATTTGGCGGGAACCAAAAATAACGTAGTTATTTATTCATTTGTTGGAGTTTAACGACGGAACGGTTTTAAAGGTGGAGGAAGGCGCGGTACCCGAAGAGAACCACTTAGCAACGGCGAGCAGCTGTCAAACTTTCCAACGTACTAACTCCACACAAGGAGGGTTAGCATTGGTTGAAGACAGGTGTACCATCGGCCTGCAATACGTTTAGTACATAGCGCCACCGTGCCCCCACGTGGGCAATCGGTATTAAGTACCTTGCCCAAGGACACAATGTAGTTACCCCTGGCGGGGATCGAACCGTGGACCCCTCGGTTTAAAGTCCAATGTCGTAACCACCAAGCCACTGCACCTCCACAGCTGCATGTTGAAGAGGTAAGTACAACAAAACAACGGCGAATAATTATTCAATGAGGTTGTATTATTTGGCGATGACCAAAAATAACGTAGTTCGTCCATGACAAATGTTAACTGCGTTGTGTCCTTGATCAAGGCACTTAATCTCGATTGCCCCCGTTGGGCACGGTGGTGTTGTGCACTATGGCGCATTGCATGTCGATGGTGAACTTGCCTTCATGTATTACTCATGCAGAGTCTGTACGTGGAGAGTCTTGCAGTTGATCGCAGCTGCTCAGTAGTTCTCTCCGGGTACTTCGGTTTCCTCCACGCGTAAAACGGTCCGACTCGATATAACCCTGGCTGTTGAAAGTGTCGTTAAATCTCAACAAACAGTAAACAAACACAAAGAACGTAGGTTTTCAGAAAACTGAATATTTTCCTTGGAAAAAATAAAAACAATCCCACGAAACATGCAAACCTTTGTCAACACGTCATCCACTGAGTTCCAACGTGTTCTATGTGCCTCCCGGCACATAGAACACATTGGAACTCAGGGGGCGATGTGTGGACTTAATCCTTTATCTACCAAATCGGTTACAAATTAAGAAGTTGAAACAAAAATTATTTTTCAAAATTTTCACCAAATCATATCATGTGAACCTCATTGACACATGCTCTTCGAGCTCATTTCAGTGAGGGATCACATGATATGAGTTTGATGAAATTTTTAAAAAAATTAAACAAAACACCATCGAAATAATAATTTTTTATATCCTGTGTCCTATTTATTTATTTATTTATTTATTTATTTATTTATTTATTTATTTATTTATTTATTTATTTATTTATTTATTTATTTATTTGTGGTTAATGACAGCCAGGATCACCTCGTGCCGGACAGTTTTACAGGAGGAGGAATCTGGAGAAAACTACCGAGCAGCGTCGAGCAACAGTCAGACTCCCCAACGTACTAACTCCACGCAAGCAGGGTTAGCATTGGTTAAAGACAAGCGCACAATCGACGTGCAGTACGTCCCAGTATGCAGCGCCGTCGTGGGAAATTAGGATTAAGTGCCTTGCCCAATGGCACAACGCTCTCGGTTTGAAGTCCAATGTTGTAAGCACAGCGATCCTGTGCGTTGGGTAAAGGGTTAATCAAGGACGGGGAATATAATTCTACATGTTGAAGAGACTAGTATAACAAAAGACCGGAGAAGATCTTGGAACTGTTAATACCGGATGCATACTGCAATGTAACATTTTTGAGCAAGGCGATAGAATTTGCACGAGTACTTAGAATTTTGAAAAACAATAACGTCAACTGATCGTCTGTGGCAACCACTTTTGTTACAACAAACCACTTTTGTTACAGCACTCCACTTTTGTTACAGCACTTGCCTACTTTTGTAATAGGTCACCACTTTTGTTACAAAATCAACCACTTTTGTTACAAAATGAACTCATCACTTTTGTTACAACAACCGCCCATTTTTATCCTAAAAAGAAACTCGCTCGTCACTTTTGTTATAACAATCGCCCATTTTTGTTACAATTTTTGTCGGTGTGAAAAATGAAGTAAAGTGCAAGTACTTGAACGTGACGTTCAGTCATGATTATCAAAACCTAAACCTGCGTATGTTCGGTACCAACATCATATGCCCATGTGTGCACGTTCTAAAATTGAATATTTTCGGAAAATTCTAACTTTTAGAGCAATGGGACTGCTGTTTCTTTCGCGAGCTTTTGGACACAGTCTGTTTGAGGCGTCTTTTTACCTTATACAGTAATCTCCTCACTGAGGCCTCAACTCATATGCCTTTTATCCGCATACGGGAGATGATCACTAGACGGCTATGGGGGCAAGATGAGGCCGGGGGCGAGACCTATGAGTCAGGGGAGGCTATGAGGTGGGGCTAAGAGAGCAGGGGATTCCGTGAGAGCTAAGAGTTAGGACTTCTTTGAGGCCTCTCTCCATAGGCATCTTGTACTCGTGTGGGACGAAACTCACAAAGGTCCCTTTGGGTATGTTTCGGTGGGGATTCGGTCCAATAAAAGGTCCGTCGGGGTAGGTTTGGGTCGTTGTTGGTTTGTTTGTGGTGATTCGAGGTACTCTCACTGAATTAAACACACCCTAAGAGCACGCCCTTGTCCTACAAGAAGGTCATTGGGCTCCATACCAACCACGTGCTACCCCTAACAACCAAGATGGCGGACCCATAGTCAAAATAGCTAACGGAAGAGTGCGTCACCTTAGAAACACGCGCTGTGCATGCGCAGTGGGGCCATGTGTCACCATGGGAATGGCGTCACAAGACTGCCACTCACGCGGGCCACCATGGCAACCTCACCCACCCCTTCCGATCACGTGACTGATGACGTCAGATGAGAACATGCATGAGAACTTGCATGAGAAGGGCACCGATATGCACGTGCCATTTTCAGATATACGTGCGCGTATGCGCACGATATACTACATATCACCACGACAATGACGTCGCAAGGTGGCAGGTTACTCCATCGCCCACAGTAGTATGTCAGGGGCTTTTGAGGTCTATTCGGCAGGACCCCGGTGCAGGACCCCGGAAGTGACGGCATGTCACGTGACGTAGTGGCGCCATGTTGTGTTGTCATGGTAACCCGCGTGAGCGGCCATGTTGTGACGTCAGCTTCATAGTGATAGGTGGTGTTAGTACGCATGCGCAGCGCGTGTTGTTAGGGTGATACGTGTTTCCGTCGTCCATTTTGTATACTGGAGGCCACCATCTTGGTTTCTATGGTAGCACGTGATTGCTATGTTACCCAATTGTTCTGCAATTAGACGGGGTATGTTCGGTGGGTATGTTCGATTGTAGAAGAGAAAATCTAATTACCACAAACAACCCGACAATCCTTCCAAATCACCAAAATCCACCCGAAATCACCGAAATTGACTTTATTTCCCCAATTTATCGGTTTAGCACGTAGTGCCATAGTACTGAGGGGTACAAGGGGGTGCATTCGACTGAACAGGAGTAATGTTCTGGCTTAGAATTCTCCCAGAATCCCTTGTTGGATTCCTATCCCACGACGTTTTTCCCTATTAAGAATAGCACGTAGTGCTATAGGACAAATTTACCCAGAATTCTCTGCTTCTATCTGTATATGCAATAATTTACGTATCTCTGGCCATGTTCCTTTATTCTAGAGTATACTCCAGTAGCGTAGAATAGCCTATTAGTTGGAACAGTTTACCTTATTATCACTATATTTAGCAATTTCTGGTCTATTCTTGTTAGTTCTGACACTATTCCGTGTACTCTTGTTGTTTCATTTATCTAGATCATTTATATAATTTATAACTAACCAATCAGATTGCTTGATTTCCCATAACCTGTACTTAATCGTATAGAGTTATCTCCCTTGTGTATAACAAAAGCCTATATCCAATGGTAATATCCCCGGGCACCCCAATTTCGGCACCCCTTTTTTAAAAACATATGACCTTCGGCACCCCTTTTTTGTCATATGTGCTTATGTGAAAAGGCACAATGTGACACAATATGCCCTATCACTTAGGCACATGATTTATGTGCCGATATGTGCCTATGTGAAAAGGCACAATGTGACACAATATGCCCTATCACATAGGCACATACGGGTATTTGAGGATACCTATGGCCTGGTATTGTATTATTCGAGGACACCTACTAGAGAATCCCTTTTTTGTCATATGTGCTTATGTGAAAAAGCAAAATGTGACACAATGTGTCCCAGCACAAAGGCACATGCTTTATGTGCCGATATGTGCTTATGTGAAAAGGCACAATGTGACACAGTGTGCCCTATCACATAGTCACATACGGGTATTTGAGGATACCTATAGCCTAGTATTGTATTATTTGAGGATACCTGTCTAGGATACCTTCTGGAGAATCCCTTTTTGTCATATGTGCTTATGTGAAAAAGCACAATGTGACACAATGTGACCTAGCACATAAGCACATGCTTTATGCGCCGATGTGTGCTTATGTGAAAAGGCACAATGTGACACAATGTGCCCTATCACATAGGCACATACGACCAAAATGGGATTCCATAGCCACAGGTGTTTTCCAAAAGGGATTCTTTAAAAGGGATTCCATAAAATGGAATTCCTATCCGACTCCGTAAAATGGGATTCCGTGTTTTATCATCGTCCACTCGAGGGTATGGAAAGGGATTGATAACATCCAATTCAACAATGACTACAAGAACCTGAACAGAGACAACCAACCACTACAAAACAATAAAGGTACAGAAAGAAGATCCAACACAACCAAGATCGAAGTGAACAGAACAAATTGAAGAAAATCGAACTGATCTGATCGAATAAAAGCAAACTCGAAGTGAATTGACCATAAAAATGAACAAAGATCCAATACAGCCAAGATCGAAGTGAACAGAACAAAGTGAACAAAGATCGAACTGATCTGATTGAACTGCAACCCCTAAATATAACCCAATGTTAACCCTCTTGAACTGTTTGAAATAAACTTTATGTAATTAAAACCCTCTTGAACTGTTTGAATGAACTATAACCCTAATGAATGTATAAATAGTTAACCCCTTTGAACTGAATGAATTTTTGAACTATGTATAATATAAATAAATATTAACACCCTTTGAACTGAACGACATTTAACTGAATAAATTTTAAACTTAATGAACTACAACCCATTGAACTGAATTCTTCTAATAGGGAAGGGGAATACCCTCGAGTGTCGATGATAAAACACGGAATCCCATTTTACGGAGTCGGATAGGAATTCCATTTTATGGAATCCCTTTTAAAGAATCCCTTTTGGAAAACACCTGTGGCTATGGAATCCCATTTTGGTCGTATGTGCCTATGTGATAGGGCACATTGTGTCACATTGTGCCTTTTCACATAAGCACACATCGGCGCATAAAGCATGTGCTTATGTGCTAGGTCACATTGTGTCACATTGTGCTTTTTCACATAAGCACATATGACAAAAAGGGATTCTCCAGAAGGTATCCTAGACAGGTATCCTCAAATAATACAATACTAGGCTATAGGTATCCTCAAATACCCGTATGTGACTATGTGATAGGGCACATTGTGTCACATTGTGCCTTTTCACATAAGCACATATCGGCACATAAAGCATGTGTCTTTGTGCTAGGACACATTGTGTCACATTGTGCTTTTTCACATAAGCACATATGACAAAAAGGGATTCTCTAGTAGGTATCCTCGAATAATACAATACCAGGCCATAGGTATCCTCCAATACCCGTATGTGCCTATGTGATAGGGTATATTGTGTCACATTGTGCCTTTTCACATAGGCACATATCGGCACATAAAGCATATGCCTAAGTGATAGGGCATATTGTGTCACATTGTGCCTTTTCACATAAGCACATATGACAAACAAGGGGTGCCGAAGGTCATATATTTTTAAAAAAGGGGTGCCGAAATTGGGGTGCCCGGGGATATTACCATTGGATATAGGCTTTTGTTATACACAAGGGAGATAACTCTATACAAGTAAGTACAGGTTATGGGAAATCAAGCAATCTGATTGGTTAGTTATAAATTATATAAATGATCTAGATAAATGAAACAACAAGAGTACACGGAATAGTGTCAGAACTAACAAGAATAGACCAGAAATTGCTAAATATAGTGATAATAAGGTAAACTGTTCCAACTAATAGGCTCTTCTACGCTACTGGAGTATACTCTAGAATAAAGGAACATGGCCAGAGATACGTAAATTATTGCATATATAGATAGAAGCAGAGAATTCTGGGTAAATTTGTCCTATAGCACTACGTGCTATTCTTAATAGGGAAAAACGTCGTGGGATAGGGATCCAAAATGGGATTCTGGGAGAATTCTAAGCCAGAACATTACTCCTGTTCAGTCGAATGCACCCCCGTGTACCCCTTAGTACTATGGCACTACGTGCTAAACCGATAAATTGGGGAAATTAAGTCAATTTCGGTGATTTCGGGTGGATTTTGGTGATTTGGAAGGATTGTCGGGTTGTTTGTGGTAATTAGATTTACTCTTCTACAATCGAACATACTCACAGAACATACCCCGTCTTATTGCAGAACAATTGGGTAACATAGCAATCACGTGCTACCATAGAAACCAAGATGGCGGCCTCCAGTATACAAAATGGACGACGGAAACACGTATCACCCTAACAACACGCGCTGCGCATGCGTACTAACACCACGTATCACTATGGAGATGACGTCACAACATGGCCGCTCACGCGGGTTACCATGACAACACAACATGGCGCCACTTCGTCACGTGACATGACGTCACTTCCGGGGTCCTGCACCGGGGTCCTGCCGAATAGACCTCAAAAGCCCCTGACATACTACTGCCCACTAATAGGCAAGGGTATGGCATTACTACTGAACATTCGCGACAGCGGTTTGGTTTGATAATCATTATTGGATTGTTTTTTTTATGAAATAGCTGGCGTCATATTGTGTCGAAGATAGTTTTGCGTATGGAGGAAGCCGGTGTACACGGAGAGTACCTCCGAGCAGCGGCGAGTAACTGTCAACTCTCCAACGTCCTAATCCCACAGGAGCAGGGTTAACATTGGTTGTAGGAATGTGTGCGATACGCCTCAGCACATGGCGCAACCGTGCTCCTAAGCAGGCAATTGGGATTATGTGTCTTTCCCAAGAACACAGCGCAAATTACCCCGGCCAGACATCAAACTCGCAACCTTCCGATCTCAAGACCAACGCTCTAACTGCTGAGCAACCGCACTCCCGATAATCATGACTGAACGTCACGTCCCGCATTACTTGCAGGTTAATTCATTTTTCATACTGACAAACATTGTAACAATAATGGGCGATTGTTGTACCAAAAGTGGTGAGAGGGTTTTTTGTTACAAAAATGGGCGATGGTTGTAACAAAAGTAGTGAGCTCATTTTGTAACAAAAGTGGTTGATTTTGTAATAAAAGTGGTGAGCTGTAACAAAAGCGGGCAAGTGTTGTAACAACCGTGGTGAGCTGGGACAAAAGTGGTTGTTGAAACAAAAATGGTTGCAACAATCGTCATGCAGAAATCGAAATGTGGATGACTATTAACACCCCGCAAAGTAGACTTGGCTGTCCATTCTGAACAAATGATCTCCCAGAACTGTAAAATTCACCACAAAAACTACGTTAGTCACCATCCAACTCGCAGGTCATTCTTCATCGTGCCCACTGTTTGATAATTTGATATTCCAATTACCATTCTGTTTTGTAACAAGGAACACGAGAAAATCTCTGAGAAGTGGTTTCCACTTCACATAATTGGTCGTTACAAAAGAACGTGTATTTCTCATTTTTCTCTTTCCATTTCTTTTTTATTTTTTGTACGAAACTATGAAACGTCATGTTTTGTCAAAGCTTACAACCTCTACACCATTTCTCTCACTCTGTTCATCTACCGATGGACAGATTTTAGGTCACAAATGATCAGCTATGGTCGAAAGATGGCATAGCCCCTACCTCAACACACACGCGCGGCCAAAGTGTTTTCCACAAACATGAACGATCGTATAATGCGTTTAGCTCTTTATTTAACGAATCGTAGTATCCGGCCACGTAATTAATAAATTGAGCAGTTGAAACAAATATTATTTCTAAAAAAAATCAACCAAACCATATCATGTGACCCCCAGTGGAACGAGCTCGACGAGTTCGTTCCAATAAGGGCGTATCTGATATGGTGTTGTTGAAAGTTGAAAACTCTGATAGCAGTCTGTTGTTCGCATTTATTAAAAATATCAAAGGGAAAGTTGAAAAAATATATTTTTAAAAAAAAGTTTACCAAAACCTATCATGTGACCCCTCAGTGGAGCGAGCTTTCCGAGCCCGTTCCAATAAGAGCTCATATGATATAGTGTTGTTCAAATGTTTTGAAAAATTTGAAAAACAAAAGTTAAAATAACAAATTTGATGTGTACATTGAGAGTATGCAGATGTATCAATATACGCAATGCATATAACTCTAAAATATTAGGAGCAAATATAAACAATTTTAGTTACCGTTGGCCTAACCATCTTCCAACCCGAAAGGATTAGCAGATAGCTGAAGAAGAAGAAATGGACTGAATCCAGACCAGAATGTTGCGCACACAGCGGTTGGGGAAACTATCCCGTATTTTGTGCATTTGGTGATATATGAATATTATCTTGACGGCACTGGCATGACACGAAATGACTTCATCAGCTGTTTCTTGGGCATGGTAGGCCAATATTTAAAGCACCCACCCTCCGCATCCTAGAACACTTTTTAGCACTTTGTGTTGCCCTCGTCACGATTCTAGAATCAAGGAAAAGGCATTTTTCTGAATCCAGCTTTCAAATGTTTTCCATTGGGCCAAGGAGAGGCGTTAATATAAGTTGCATAACTTGTTCGCCAATCCTTGTAAAACAAATAAGATTAAATAAATAAAATAAATAAATAAAAATGTTTTCCCACCGGGACAAATGCATGGTAGGTTTCGTGCGTCTTGGAGACTTGCGCACCACACACTCACATTTTCGTTTACACTACGCCCGCCGTGGTTTGGTCACTATCCACGATTGGGCAATATTTCCAGAGACGCAATAAATATTAGACTCCAAGCACTTATTATAGGAATAATCATCAAAAAATTAATTAATGAAGCACCGGGTACAACCCGGTGCTTCATTACTTAAAATTTTGCGTATGATGATTTTATTACTTGGTAAAGACTTGCGTGGACATCACTTCTCACGTGTGGATTACGACCAATCTGCTGCTTCTGTAATGTAGCTTTTGCCACCTCTGATCAGCTTCATACAATAAAACATTATTTTTCTACAATATGATAAATATTTAATGATCACGTTACATGTGACTGGCAACAAAAGTAAAATGAAAATTAAGCACCACGTACCACAGTCGTGTATTACCACCTTGTTGGCTGCTGCCAGTCCAAAGGCCACGATCACAAATAGAACTGCTCTAATCATATCGGTGCGTTATTTTGTAGAGCGCTTTGTTACTCTGTTATGAGAATTTAACCAAATGACTTATTTGAAAGAATGTCACTCCTATAAGTAATCGTACTAGATCACACGATGATGCGTGATTTGAAGACAATCCGATTAGGGTGCACTCAAGTGTTATCTGACGATTCGATAGTGCGTATTACTTTTAAAGAACTTGTCAAAAGGCTATCGAAACTATTTTTTTTCGTTTCCTGGACGAAAAGTATACAGATCTTACAGTTTGTGTGTAGTCGCAGCAATGAGGCTAGTCGGTATTTATTTATTGGTGTTTAATGTCACATATGTCTGCACAATGGCTAATCATGAACACGACAGCTTTATGGGTGGAGAAAGAGGGCGTATCCGGTGAGATCCACCGAGCAACGGCGAGCAATTGTCAGCTCCCCAACATATTAACTCCACACAAGCAGGGTTAGCATTGGTTGATGACAGGTGCACCATCGACGTGCAGTACGGCTTAGTACACAACGTAACGATGCCCCAACGTGGGCAATGAGGGGTGGGGAGGGGGGGGGGGGGCTAGTCGGTATGACCATTGTTGTTGATAATGCCTGGCTTTGGAACAGTTGTTGTTGTTGTTGATGGTGGTTGGATACTTGCAGTGCAGTATAGTATTAATAGAATTATAAATGAAAGGACGGGGATTCGAACCACTGCTGAAAGAGTTTCTGTTGGCACCAACCGTCTGTCGAAACTATTCTAAACTACGTATTCCAAACTGTCCCCTACGTCCGATTTCTACCACGACAGAGTATTTGTGACCTAAACTTTGTCTGCCGACAGTTGAACAAAATGAAAAAAATGGTGTAGGGGTTGTCAGTTTTGACAAAACATATGATGTTTTATAATTTCTTTTCTTCTATTCAAGTTCAGTATGCAATGCCACGTGGGTATATGTATGATAGAGGTCGTGAGAGGCGCATATGAGTCGAGTTTGGTTCCTGCGATCAAATGCGGTCTCGAATTAGTTTAACACTCAAACAAAAACTCATTTGATAACAAATACAAGCTTATTAATCCAACAATAATCTCACTTTTAAGTCGCGTCAAATGAAAGAGAAAAATACTTTTACAAACCATCAAAAATTTGAATAAAAATGAATTAAAATGCCATAAGTACCTTCATTAAACATGATAGGAAGGCTCAACATTTTTTACGAAAACTGAAAAAGTAAACTATTATTTGTCGATTTGACTGTAAAACGACCAGGGTTTCTCCGCACGTACGTGAAAGAAACTATAACCAACAAACAGTGAGCTCGACCCAAGAACCGTTAGCTATATATTCAGTAAGAGAAGTGTTAGTGCTACTTTACCTCCCCCACCCATATGATATTTTACCCTTTCAAATAGTTATAATTTATTGTTTTAATAATGTTTGTTTGTACAGTGCAGTACAGTACAGTCGCCGTGGACTGGTCGTAACCCACGCGTGGTGCAGTACATTTACCAGGTTATAAAAGTCACCATCAGAAAAATGTTAATTAACAATAAATATTGGAATAATCATCAAAAATTTAATTAATGAAGCACCGGGTACAGCCCGGTGCTTCATTAATTAAATGTTTGATGATTATTCCTATATTTAGTGTTTGGCATAGAATATTGTTACATCCGTGGAAATATTGCTCACCCGTGGAAAGTCGCCAGTCTACGGCGGCTGCACTGTATATGGCTGGCCGAGG
Source organism: Pictodentalium vernedei (assembly GCA_031216915.1). NCBI lineage: Eukaryota > Metazoa > Mollusca > Scaphopoda > Dentaliida > Dentaliidae > Pictodentalium > Pictodentalium vernedei. Next base: position 106,256,786 of record CM062292.1, on the reverse strand, counting down.
TGTTTTTTTCTAACTCGATGAATAATGTTTCGTTCTTGTGAATGTTGTTTTTTTTTTTTTGCTTTGTCCCGCCCATTTGTCTAAAAAAATTTTTTGATAAATGAATGAAAAATGAATGAATTGCAATTATGATTTCAACTGCAAGAGTGTTAAAATGTACCCGGAAACTTTCATCATCTGGATCTCCACACAAAAATAATAACACTACTGAACTGCAACAATCACGATTTTTTTAGTCAACATTGCTGATACTCCATCTTCTAGTCCTTACAGCTGACACGAGTCATACGAGGAGTAACTCTTTCGAGCATTTCCCAAACGGACTTCATTCGACTAGTCATAAACATGTATAACATTAGATAGATAGATGCCTGTGCAGTAGGTTGGGGTAATGGAAATTGAACCCTCTGAATGGACGTTTTAAGACTCAGTCGAGGTCGGGACATGGTTACAGATAGCTGGGGGAGGGGCAGGACAAGTGAGAATGCCAGAGTCGTGAAAATTCAGAAGATGACTGAGGCACGTAGTATATAGTTTGTATTTAGCAGAATGGAGAGTGCGGAATGGATAGAGGTGTCAGGTTTCACGAAGGACTTGGTGAACTTTTGAAATAATTTGTGGTAGATGTCGAGTCGCTATGATAATTAGTCATACCCGCCGAATACACCACAAATATACTTGAGGTCACTCGATCCCATAGAGACCACGTGCTGCCATGAAACCAACATGGCGGCCTCCATCATGCCAAATGATTAACGTAAACGAATATGGCCCAAACAGCACACGCTACGCATGCGCATTAACACAACACATCACCTTGACGATGTCATAACATGACCGCCCAGGCGTGCTACAGTGGCAATCAAAATAATGTTACAGGTCACGTGACTACTGAAGTCCCCCTTCTGGTTTCCCTAATGATACTTGAAAGGTCCGTGTCCTGATACTGACATGTACCATCATTGTATTATATCCATCAGAACACTGCACCATCGTGCCTCCCATTTTGGTGATTGTGGTTAAGTGTCTTTCCCAAGGACAAACTACTGGTAATGCTTTCGATCTGAACAATGCGCTTACCACTGAACCACCGCACTCTCCATGCAGTCATTATATTGATAATATGTAGTGTGAAACGGCATGGGCAACATATTATGTCGACGGTTTGTCACTGTTGGGAGCGTCTAGTTTGACACTTGGTCCAAGTGGTGTGACCATCTGCAGGAGATAACCCTGCCTGTGCTGCTGTGTGGAGTTACGATGTTGGAGAGCTGGCAGCTGCTCGTCGTTGCTCGGTGGTTCTCTCCGGGTACTCCGGCTTCCTCCACCCGTAAAACTATCACAGTTATTTATTTATTTATTTATTTATTTATTTATTTATTTATTTATTTATTTATTTCTGCACTGTGGCTAATCATGACCACGACAGTTTTACGGGTGTAGGAATCCGAGTTATACTATTAAATCGCGGTGAAAATATGATCTATTACCAGAGTAAATGCGATCCTTTTTCATTCACAGGTCTGGGGGCACGGTGACTCAATGACTTTAAATCCTGATCTTTGTCTTATGCATTGTGGTCTTGGGCAAGATAGTTATTCTCGATTGCCCACGTTGGTCACAGTTGTGATGTATGCTAAGGCCTACTGCACGTCAATGGTGCACGCCTTCAACCCGATGCTAAGTCTACTTGTGCCAGGTTAGTAAGTTGGTTAGTCTGACAGTTGATCACCACTACTCGGTGGTGCTGTCCCGGTACTCTGGCGTCCCCCTCCCCCACCCCCCCCCCTCGTAAATCTGTCCAACACATGATCCTGACTGTAAAAAGTATTGGTAACCCATTACCCAACGTAACGGCCAAAAACGGCTAGCGCTATTCACAAAATCATAATTAAATTTTCATTATTTTTTCCTTTTTTTTTTTTTTTGTCTCAAAAACATAGCTTATGGCCCCTCTCTGGAACGATCTCGTTGAGCTCGCTCTAATGAAGGGTCATAAGCTATGTTTTTGACGCAACAAAATGAAAATAAATAGTTATTCAAGCATTTTGATTGCATGTGTCGTCTGCCTTTCATGTAAGGTAAAAGGTTAAAACTCCATTATCAAAAACAACAAACATTCACTCGTCCAAGAATGGTAACTTTAATTTTTAATCGTTCGATCACGAAAGAACGTAGCAACTAACAACGTTTATTACCAGAAGAAACTAACTAATAATAATAACCCTTCTTGCGGCCGTTGATTTGTCGTGGCTATCAGTTGAGAAGGTCTTGATTACCCTTGTTCTTCCTAATGCCACCCTATAGCGACGCCTCTTCTCGCGTCCCAACACCGGGAAATGAACATTTTGATGATATTCCGTACATCATTCTTCACAGTGACAAGGATAAGCATTCTTTGTGTCACCAAATAAGCAGCACTAATTAATACGAGATGGGGTCACAAATTATCTATTGAGCAGAAGTATGTAACTTAAACACCAATAAATAAACTACTAATACGATTTCATCGTGAGCTTCTGGCCATTCGGTCGCAGCTTAGATCGATCGTTAATAGGATTGCATGTTGCTGGACGCGAGACAAGCCTTGCGCGCTGGTGAAATGCTGACAGGATTTTCTCGGTTTGCAATTTCAATTTCAAGTTCGTGCCCTGCTGTAAAAAAACATAGAGATAAGCAATATACCGAAAAAACGAACCGATATCGATATTATGGAGGATATCTAAAAACCGAACCGAAACCAGCAATGAATACCGAATTTTCATATTTTCCTTCATACGCTACTCAAAAGACCTTGTTCAGGATTGATAGCAGTTATTTATTTATTTACTGGTGTTTAAAGTCACATACTTATGCGCAATGTCTAATCATGGCCGTGACAGTTGTACAGGTGGAGGAAGCCGGAGTACCCGGAGAGAACCACCGAGCAACGACGAGCAGCTGCCAGCTCCCAAACATCGTAACTCCGCACTGCAGCACAGGCAGGGTTAGATTGGTTGGAGACATGCCCTCCATCGACGTGCAGCACGCCTTAGTACACGGCATCATCATGTGGACAATCGGGGTTAAGTGCTTTGCCCAAGGACACAACGCGGGAGTCCGAATCGATCGCTCAGACGGTCATCCATCCGACGACTAACCGGGCTCGATGTTGCTTAACTTCGGTGACCTGGCGAGAACCTTGATATCAGTTAAAGACTTCATTTTCATAAAAGAAGCGACTGATTTTTTGTGAGTTTTGTTAACCCTTGGGAACCTGGGAAATTGTGCTGAACCTGGATTCCAACTAGACTGCAACACGCACAAGTTCAGTTGCTTTGCAGTGATTTCTGGTCAAGTCTTGGCTAGAAATCACCGTTCATGTGATTTATCTTCTGTCAGGAGGACCTCTCAATGATGGCATGTTAGAGGCACATGTTCTAAGATCACAACAGATTGAAATAGGCATTTGGGAGTAGAGGTTTGAGTGGAACAAGTCACAAAATTACTGTACATATATTTATGTTGACAAAAGAATTCTATTGTTGAGCTCAGTGACGGTGGCATTATTTTTTTTTTTTTATTTAATTTTATTTGTTTTACAAGGATTGGCGAACAAGTTATGCAACTTATATTAACGCTTCTCCTTGGTCCAATGGCGTAGGTGTGTGGGATGACCTTCATAGCGGCAACTTCGTGGCCTAGCTCTTCTCGAATACTACGAAGGGATCTTTAGCCTGCACGGAGTGTGTCTCTCTCCGCACAGAGGACAGCCATTTTACGTCCCCATCCGATAGGACGATACACTGTGACAGCATCAACCCCACAATTGATGCTGACAGAGAGTGTTCGGACACCTCGAGAACTTTCCCCGACCGAGGATCGATCCCGGGACCTCTGGCATGAGAAACCAGCGCACTTATCCACTCGGCCACCACTCTCTTAACGGTGTTAACTAACGGTGGCATTAGTTGTGCAGTGAAGAATTGTACAAGATTTATTTATTTATTGGTGTTTAAGGTCACATACTTATGCACAATGGCTAATCATGACCGTGACAGTTTTACGGGTGGGGGAAGCTGGAGTACCCGTAGAGAACCACTGAGCAACGACGAGCAGCTGCCAACTCCCCAACATCGTAACTCCGCACTGCAGCACAGGCAGGGTTAGATTGGTTGAAGACATGCGCACCATCGACGTTCAGTATGCCTTAGTACACGGCGTCATCGTGCCCCCATGTGGACAATCGGGGTTAAGTGCCTTGCCCAAGGACACAACGCGGAGAATGATACAAGAACAACTTATTCTATATTTTCTTGGTGAACAAGGGTAATCAAGGCATTACCACCTGAGAATCACGACAACTTGGCAGAAACAGCGTTAATTATTACTTTGTCGAATTGCTCGCAATTCTATATGAGTAATGTCGGATACTGATGCTAAAACAGCATTTTGCAAGAGGATACTCTTTCCAAATGTTTCCACCATCTTTGCTGCATGACTCGTTTCCTTGCTTTATGATGACGGAGAATGCCACCCTTCGAACTTCCAATCCAGGATAGCACCGTGTGGTTGCAACTAACTAGGGGGATTGTGCAGTTTTTGTGAGGATGAATCGGACTAAGGTTGGGGGTTGTTGATCGAGGGCGATTGGCCAGACTCTTGAGTAAAATAGTGCATCAGTGCATCAGTTGTGCTTATAATTTAAAAAAAAAATATCCTTCAACCTTCAATCGCATGCCTTGCCCCTCCTCCCCCACTACCTACAGGATATTAACCCTCTCGATTCTGGCTGCCTCGACGAGATCGTCTCATACAAAAATTGTATGGACTTTAGTAAAACGCATTAACCCTCAAAAATCGCCAATTAATTTTCATTATTTTTTCATTTTTTTGTCTCTAAAACATAGGTCGAGCTCGTTCCAATGAGGGGTCATAACCAATGTTTTTGAGACAAAAAATGACAAAAAATGAAAATAATAGTTATTCAAGAATTTTTTTAGCGAGTGTCGTCTGCTTTTCATGTGAGGTAAAGGGATAATCCTGCAGCTTTGTTGTTTCACTGCGCTGTCTGTTCTTCCACTGCCAAATTGTCTTCACACCAAAACTTCAGGGTTAATTATTCCCGCAGGCTTGGTTCGACTTTAGATATTGTGATAAGGTGTTCTAGTGTTCATACCACCGTTTAAATTATAGGGTGATATTGATTTTTCTGGCCGTTTAGTTTACTGCATACCTATGTAGCTATTTGGTGATGATGTCACGAGATATTCTTCCGTATTGTATTGGCTCTTTTTGTGGTCAGATATGGTGTGATGACCGACTGATAAATAAGGAGTAGGATGCACGGGTGCACGCATGTGCACATTCCGCGGAAGACCGGAAACAAGCGGAGTGCTGATAGTGGTACAATTATTGACCCGGTTGCGGGCGCGACAACAGTTACTTATTCCCAGTTTCTTATTCGGCATTCGTTATCAACCGATGGACTCGGTTGATAACGAATGTCGACTAAGGAACTGAGAATAAATAACGATTGTCATGTCAGTGACCCGATTTTGTTTTGAAACTTAACTACCATTAACTCCACTTCTACGCAGGCTGAAGACGGAATACCTGAAACTATTCTATGGTAAACTAGCTGTTCTTCTTTCACATGTAGTTCATTTTACCCGAAAGGCAGGCGCACATACAGCTCACTTAGAGTATACAAAGCGTCGAAATTCGATTCGATTCGAAATCGTCTCAATGATTCGATCCCATTTGAGTGGCGTCAATTCGGAACGTTTCGAATCGTTGAAATGTTTTCAAAATCCTACGAAGTGTCTCCTCCTTGAAAACTTCTATAATCAGGTCTCATGCACAAAAATGCAAGAAAGCTCCGCTTCATAAATAACTTTGATTTCTCAGATAGTTGCATCTAAGTACTTAATTCTACGAACTGCATCTCAGAAGAAACCAGCGACATTCGTCTTTTTCAAATTTCTCCGATGCCATAGAATTAAGAAAGGACGCTGATTTTGCTTACATTGGCATGGCGGGGAGTTCGAACCCTCGTCGAGAGAGTTTCCTTCGGCACCAACCGCCTAGCGAAACTATACTGAACCACGCACACCATTCGGCCACCGACAGACCCCATAAAGGGAATGCTAGTTAACCAAGTATATACGAGACCAGTACAGAACACACTGAATGCTCAATTATTTAATTATTCATCAGATAGTTGCATCTAAGTGCTTAATTCTACGAACTCCACCTCAGAAGAAATCAGCGACATTTGTCGCGACTAGATAGCAGTCGTTTTGTAAACTTTGATTTCGTTTCTGGAATATTCCTCTTTCATCAGTTTGCTGGGGGCACGGTGGCGTTGTGGTAACCGTTTTTTGTCAGATCACCGAAGTTAAGCAACGTCGAGCCCGGTTAGTCCTTGGATGGGTGACCAGCTGAGCGATCGATTCAGACTCCAGCGTTATCTTCTTGAGCAAGATACTGAACGCCGATTGTCTACATGGGGTCATGATGACGCCGTGTACTAAGGCGTACTGCACGTCGATAAGTGCGCATGTCTTCAACCAATCTAACTCTGCCTGTGCTGCAGTGCGGAGTTACGATGTTGGGGAGCTTGCAGCTGCTCGTCGTTGCTCGGTGGTTCTTTCCGGGTACTCTTGCTTCCTCCGCCCGTAAAACTGTCACCGACGCGATGTGACCTCGGCTGCTAAAGTGTCGTTAAACCGTAATAAATAAATATATCACTTTGCTAAAATAGACTAGTCGCCGTTAAATACAATATTCGAGTGGAAACTAACAACACTTGCACTATTCCACTCCACGCTTGTAAATGTGCAATGTCTACAACCAGGAGCCAATATTATAAGACTTCTACAATTGTATTTTCCAGAATTGTATTTTTTACTTGTGAATATAAATCACTGGAATGAATAATTGGCTTTTAAAAGACGTGGCAATTTACCTTCAGGTAAATCGCCACGTCTTTGAAAGCGCCAATGATTCATTCGGACATTTCACCGCCATATACAGAAAATACAATTCTCGAAAATACAATTGTAGAAGTTTTATAGTTTTGGCAACACTGAACAGCCGGGAGATTCGATTCGCGATTCGTTCGATTCAAATCCTTTGATGATTCTATTCGATTTGATTCGATCGCAGATTTAATATTCGTAGAGCCGTAACCTAATACCACGGAGAGTAATAGGTTACAGTAAAGTCATTACAAAAGCGAACAGGAAATTTCGACAGGATCGCGCCTCGAATGATCCGCTGCCCGGTTGAAATTATCTGCCCGCTTTTCTACCCAGAATGCTATAGTATCTCATCTGTGGAAAAAGACATGCGAGAACATTGTATTTCAGATTGTATGTTAGTTCGTTTTTCTCTGTTCAGTCAGGCTTGAATTTGCAGTAATATATCTGGAATCTCGATCTAGCGGTGTACATGTGTCGCGAATGGATAGCAGTCGTTTTGTAAATTTCTATATTAACTTGGGGTCGCTGGAGATCCTATATTTATATGCTTGCTTTATTAGTCCAGGCACATTAGACATAAAAATGAGAAAGTAAGGAAAAAAATCGGAGAAAGCTGATTTTTTTATATGTTTCCGGGACACACATTGCGGATAAAGTGTGAAAAGTCCCCGCGAATCCGAGTTGAGCTTTTTTAGTTATAGCGTTTTTTTGATGAAAAAAAATTTTTTTTTAAAAATTCGACCCAGCTCCATATTTCTCATTCTTATTCGCCTTAGTAGGGTGAGAATCATAAATATCGTGCTGAATTATATTGAGAATACATATCCCCAACAGAAAATGCCAACTTTGTACCAATCCTCACACTCAATGGTGAAATATTCACGAAAATGTACAAAATTACGAAAAAAAATTTATTGTTTTCATACACACAACGGTACACAACGTCCATTAAATCAAATCTACGACTACTTTGGGAGTTAAATTATATATCAAAAATTGCAGAAAAGCAGTGGCTTTATAATGATATATAACAATAGTCATTTATTCCATAATGAACTGGTGAAATATTAACCATACCCCCTAAACTCAAATTCAAACGGCATGGACTTTTCTCATTCAAATACCGTATTATAGCATCATTGTTTCAATTTCCATGTTCGATTAAATCACATAATGTGGTGTTCGCCTACACTCAAGATGCATTGGCATGTGTCAATCAAGAAAGTGTCAACCATCTACTGTCAAAATTACACGAACTGCTCCAGAATGCGTCCGTAGGACGCACAGGAAAGCTTTGGGTACAATACTATGAGCAAATAGGTCTTCTCCAGTTGTTCTTGAGAGCAGAGCGCACAGGCGACTGGGAACTCCACACATATTGTGTTCGCAATATGATTCCAGTATTTCACGCAGGTGGTCATTTTGCATACGCAAAAAGTTCTCATCTCTATTTGCAGCAGATGAATGAGCTAACAGAAATAATGCAACAGGATGATTTGAAGTTGTTCACTGAGAAAGGTTACTTTACCATAAGGCGCTCAGATAAATTCTGGGACGGGATATATTCTGATCAGACCATAGGGCAGTGTTTAATGAGAATGTTCAAGCTCCCTGGTGGTCTCACACATGGCAGGGGAATAACCGATAGCACTGTTGCGAAATGGGTACATGGACTACCTCTTTGCCTTCCGATATGTAATGCTCTCGAAAATTTTGTTCATGTTCACACTGGTCATGGCGAACAACATCGGGATCTCCGTCAAAGTTCACAATTGACTGATGCCAATGATATCACCAAATTATTGAACTGGCTCAGAGTGCATTCCCCCTTTCAGAATAGAGATCCACTACAATTAGTCTCTATAGCGACCGGGCTTGTGGCCGACGAAACTGTGAACTGTGACCAAGTTCGCAAAATTGGTGAATGTTGCGTATCGAATGTTGTAAGCAAAACGTTCAACAGCATCAAACTACGACGTGTTGACACTGTGAAGTCTTTCGCATCGATGGCAAATAGCATCAAAGTCCGTGGAAGTAAGGTAGTGATTGACCCCACAATTCTGTTCAACCGCATCACATGTGTTATTCAGTCACAAGCAGAGATGGAAGAGTATCTCAAATATGAACTCGCCCCGAAACCACCAGCATTGTTTGATTCTGCTGGAATGAGGAAGACACAGAAAAGCACGCTCGGTAAGATCCTCAAAACATACGGTTCCGAGCAAACTAAAATCCCAGAACATTCTCTGTTTGTTGTAGATGGTGGATTTTTATTGAGGGCAGTTGTATGGCCTAAACAGTCGTCATATAAGTACATATGTACATCATATTCCAATTATCTAGCGAGACATTTTGGGGCGAACGTCGTGGTTGTTTTTGATGGTTATGCTTGTACAATGTCGACAAAGGGCATGGAACAAGCCCGTAGATCTAAAGACAGGTATTCCATTGATATCAATATCTCACCCGAGTTACCAGCCACCACACCCCACCCAATCCGATTTCCTTGCAAATGCCAAGAACAAAACCCAACTGATCGATCTTCTAATGCAGGAGCTATCTGCTATCAATATTCAGTCCAAGCAGGCCGAGGCTGATGCTGATGTACTGATAGCCGAAACTGCACTTGACATCGCTCAAGATGACAACAATGTTGTCGTTGTGGGAACAGACACAGACTTGTTAGTCATTCTTACCCCTCGAGTTCAACCGGGATGTAATATTCACATGATGTATTCCATTACCCCAAACTTACTAGTTTCAGTTAGTGAAATAGCAACCAAAATGGGTGACCATAGAAGCAACCTCCTTGTAGCACATTCTATAAGTGGTTGTGACACTACTTCTGCACTCTTTCGAGTTGGTAAGAAGAAAGTATTCAGTACAATTGTCTCCGATGTTACTAGCGACTCACAACAGTATGTCAACACAATTTTGGCGGATGACAGTACACCAAGTGCAGTAGCCGCTGCCGGGGAACAACTTCTCCTGATCTTATACGGGAGTAAAACTGTTTCCTCTCTCGACCAATATAGATATGTCACTTACAAGCGTTATGTAGCAAAATCTAAACTGAATAAACCCATCGACCTAGCCTCACTCCCACCAAGCAGCGATGCTGCACAACAACATGTCTACAGATGTTATCTCCAGGTCCAACAATGGCTGGGCACTTCGCTTCCTCCGACGGATTGGGGGTGGTCGCTAGACAATGGACTTCTTGTACCGACTGCAGCCACAAAGCCATGTGCCCCCGATAACCTACTGAATCTGATCAGTTGTGGTTGCAAGAGTGCTTGTACAAAAAGGTGTGGGTGTAAGAAGGCAGGACTCTCTTGCTCAGGTTTGTGTAAATGCAGTTCGGATTCTTGTAACAACCACAGAAACACTGTCCTGTCGGAAATTTCTGAGTTCGATAAATAATATGTATATTGGTCATGTCATTTCTGTATATAGCGTTGATAATAGTCAATGTAACTTAATCCATGTTGATTGATTTGTACATTCTGTAAATATTATTTATTGATTTTTGTACATTCTGTAAATATTATTTATTGATCTAATGCTGCCAGACACAGACGTGTCTGTTCGGTCCCAAGCCCGAAAATTGTTGAGTTCTCATGCTGACGAATTTTATGCCAAAAGGGGAACTCGGCCAGAAGCAGAGGGGGTCTTCCATAATGTCTATTTTGTAAGCAATGATAAAAGTCTTCAAATGGTGGTGGATTTTTTATCGTCTGTCCAACTAACATCCCGTTCTGTACTACGGCCCTTTGGGCAAATCCGTTAGGAAAATCGTCATTTTTTGCGTAAATCCGATACTTTTTTGTGAATTTTCAATAATTTTTCGCAGAAATTGTCACAGAATGCACATTTTCCTCTAGGTAAATGTATATTAGACATTATGTAGCTCGAAATACGCGTAAACAAAAAATACAGTTGGATCAATTCGAGGTTACAAAGTTCGTGCGATTTTTTTTGATTTTTTTCAAACGCGTTTTCGAAAAAAGGCTGTAGAAAAAAAAGCTCAACTGGGATTTTAGGGGACTTTTGTCTAATCGTTCAGTGACATGTACTCGACATTCCCTGAAAAAATCAGCTTTCTCCGATTTTTTTCCCTAGTGAAACCTTTTGTTCTTGGGCTATATATGTGGCTGTGTGAGTGTGTGTGTAAGGGGTGTATATGTGCGTGGTGGACGTGGAAGAGAGAAAGAGAGACGCGTATTTGTTAATGTGTCTGTGTGTGTGTGTGTGTGTGTGTGCCTCTGGGTAGGTGGGTGGGTGTAGGTTCGTGTCATAGATATAAGCGAGCATGCGACGTATTGTATACATTATTGTGATATATAGTCTAATTTGGCCGGGTGTTTTTTTAAATTTTTGTATTAGGGTTTAACGACACATTAACAGCCAGGGTCATATCATGTCGGTGACAGTTTTACGGGTGGGGGAAGCCGGAGTACCCGGAGAGAACCACCGAGCAACGACGAGCAGCTGTCAGCTCTCCAACATCGTAACCCTGAAATCTGCACCGCGGTACGGGCAGGCTTAGATTGGTTGAAGACATGCGCACCTTCGACGTACAGTACGCTTTAGCACACTGTGTCATCGTGCCCCCATCTAGGCAATCGGGTTAAGTGTCTTGCTCAAGGACACAACGCGGGAGCGCGAATCAGTCGATGAAATGGTCACCCATCCAACTACTAAACGCGCTCGACGTTGCTTAACTTCGGTGACCTGACGAGAACCGGTTACCGCGACGCCACCGCGCCCCATTTGGCCGGTGTAAAAGGATAATATAAAAATAATAATGACTGAGTTTACCAATGTGGTCTGTCTCCCCGATGGACCACTATCTCCCGAGGCCTTAGCCGAGTTTATCTGATTCATTGATTATTTAGTCACTACTGCCGTGGGGTACATGGGGGGCTTATTTACTAAACTTGCGGTTGTTAAAAGTTGCCTTGAACGATCACAAGTTCAGTATATTTATTTATTTATTTATTTATTTATTTATTTATTTATTTATTTATTTATTTATTTATTGTGTTTGAGGTCACATATTTCTGCACGATGGCTAATCATGACTATGACAGTTTTACGGGTGGAGGAAGCCGGAATACCCGGAGAGAACCACCGAGCAACGGCGAGCAACTGTCAGCTCCCCAACATACCAACTCCACACAAGCAGGGTTAGCATTGGTTGAAGACAGGTGCACCATCGACGTGCAGTACGCCTTAGTACACATCGCCACCGTGCCCCCACGTGGGCAATGGGGGTGAAGTGTCTTGCCCATGGACACAACGCGGTTGCCGCAGGTGGGATTCGAACCGAAGACCACTCGGCTTGGAGCCTGCACCTCTACCTACGGAGCCACCGCGCCCCCAACACAAGTTCAGTAAAGAAGCCTCTCGTGTTTCACGATGTAGGTTTTGGGCTGTGGATAGGTTTGCGGCTCGGAGCGTATGAACATAAGCCCCTATCTGCAAACCTCATACCATTTTACCGTCAAAGCATCACAATAACCTATAATGTGTGTGCTCTTTGGTTATTGGGGTTTAAATACACTTTCAACAGGCTGAATCATATCGTGTTGGGCAGTTTTGTAGATGGAGAAAGCCGGATTACCCGGAAAGAACCAGCACGTATCGGCGAATAACTGTAGACACCCCAACGTACATATGTACTCGCCTTGCACAAACAGAATCCCCAGCGGTTTAAGGCACGTGAACCACAGTCGTACCCCCGACGGTGCGTGACAGGTGCGCACATATAGGTTAATATAATGATTCCAAATACCTGTTTGCGATAAAAATGGAAATTGTGTTTCCAACTTACTCCTTCCTTTAATTTCCATGTTCCAATGTTTAAGAACTATTCAAATATAACAATTAACTACAACATGATCAAATGAGTCAATGCACATATATATGTTGAAATTAAATTTATTTTGTTGCATATGAATACGCCGTTTTTCTTCGAAAAATATGTAATAAAGCAAGGAATTTGCAGACGCTTTTTCTGTTATAATAATAAAACAATAATTGATTTTCCTTGCGGTTGATACAAGGAATTATTTTTTTATTTATTTATTGGTGTTTAAGGTCACATACTTATGCACAATGGCTAATCGTGACCGTGAAAGTTTTACGGGTGGAGGAAGCCGGAGTACCCGGAGAGAACCACCGAGCAACGACGAGCAGCTGTCAGCTCTCCAACATCGTAACTCTGAACTCTGCACTGCAGCACAGGCAGGGTTAGATTGGTTGAAGACATGCGCACCATCGACGTGCAGTACGCCTCAGTACATAGCGTCATCGTGCCCCCATGTAGGCAATCGGGGTGAAATGTCTTGCCCAAGGACACAACGCGGTTGCCGCAGGTGGGATTCGAACCGAGGACCTCTCTGCTTGCGGCTTGCACCTCTACCAATTGAGCCACCGCGCACCCGATACAAGGAATTATCAACCCTTGGCCTCAGTGAATATTACGTTTGATAATTCGTTGTATCAACCTCAAGCGAATTCAATAATTGTATAGTATACATTAAATTCCGTACTTTGTCAAAAGCTCCGCAAACGTCTCAAAAGACAACTCATATTTCTCATATTTCTTTGCCTCCGTCAAGTCCACTACAGAACAAGTTAATACGTTGGGAAAAGTGAATTCACGTGGCGTAAAACCTGATCGCATCGGACTCAGTAAGTTGGACGCACTATCGTTTCCTAAATATACCTTTTTCAAAAACTTTACCAAGGCAACTTTGAAGAGACATGAGGCGGTTATTAGAAACCAAATTAGACGCCATGAAACTTTTAAGATTTGGAATTAGTTTTTCCCACTGTGGAGGAAATGGGTGTCTATTAACTAAAGTGGAAACGGGCTCAGGTAAGGAATTTATACATTATTTGAGAAATCGAAGACTTATTAGAAATCCGGTCCAGACATTTAAGATAAACAAATACATCAGAGAAAAAACATCAGTAATCTTGAAACAGTACAAAACCAATATATAGATTTCGATGATTAAATGGTTGGGGAATTAAGGAAGATACATATGCCAGAACAGGGGGGTGGGGGGGGGGGGGATTTGCAAAAACACTGATGCAGGGGTGGGTGGGTGGTCAAGGAGGACAAAAAAAAAAATTCCGATGCTTGCAATTTTTGTCCTTAGACCCTTTTGGGCAAAATTGTATACCGTAATCAGTGAAGTATCAATCAAGAACCAATCAAAAGACACTCAAGTTATCAGGGGGTACCTATCAAGGGTTATATACGATTATAAAACTGTTATTGCGGCTGAGCTATGATTCGGCTTATAGTGATACAATGTATGACATATTGAATAATGCAAGTTAAAATGCATCACTATTTTTTTGCTACATCAACACCCTTCACTTTGATATTGAAGTATACTTTCTCACCCGCAATTATCTCTCCTCATGTCAGTCCATGCTGGTTCATGCATGTAGTCAAAAACATCAACAATTTGTATGATATTTTACAAAGCTCTCTGAACTCTGACGATTACCATATGTATTGTTGGTTTCTACAACATGTATGAACACATGGAGAGATAACTAAAGGTAAAAAGTTAATGATATGACATTCAAGAGTGTTAATGAATTACAATAGAACGTGCCTTAAGAGACCGATGTCTTTGGAGACCATGTTTTATATGGACATACCTGGACATACCAGCTTTACTCTATATTTGATTTGTTATGGGAGACCATCTGCCTTAAGAGACCACTTTGGTCTGATAAAACGGATGTTCTTTCAAGACCTGTCCTACTGTACAAGGTCAATCACTCAATACTGTATGATAAAATTGGTTATGGTGCAGTATGGTGGGAAGGATGATGCAGAAGCATGTATTTAGTGGGGGTGGGTGGTTCAGATAACCCCGGAAAAAATTGTAAAACTGGAAAAAAAATTACATGGGGTGGGTTTTTGGGATGATGGGAGACATCAAAATGGGAAGGAAAGCTATGAGTCAAGTCCTCTGACAACATTACAATGGATTTGTCATTAGTGTTATGTCGGCTCAAAAACGTCAACAAAATTTCAAGCTATTTCAAGGTATATATTTACATTCGAATTTAGCATTTCATTATTCTGAGTTGCATCGAGAAGTTATATATGGAGCACAAAATTAGAGCTGAGAAACTTTGATTTTTCAGACTCGGTTTCGGTTCGGTTTCAAATAAACTGGAGGAGACGCGGGATGTGCAATGGGGAAGGATTTGACTATTTTGGCTCTATGTTTGCCCACGGTAATATTGGGTACGTAGTCAACGGTTCTGGTAGGCCATCGGCCTGATACAGTCAACGGATGCTGTGGTCCCAGTGTGTAACCTTGTGTGACGGAACGAGGGGTTTATGTGAATGCCAGCGCACTGGGCCCGACGTACTCGGTGGGTGTCGTTGCTACGTTGTCGAACTGAACCATGGGCACTGCTACGTATCCAAAGCGGATTGATTAAAATTTTTGTCTGTCGCATCGCTCACAGAGCACGCCCAACCTCTGGAGTGTAAAGGCTATTAAACAAATAAAACAATAACATACTTTACTTACACTTAACATGCAGTTGTGCGATGACGGGAAACTACTATCCAGGTACTATGCATACCACTGCCCCCGCCCCCTTATCCCCATTTACTTTTCCCTCCATTTTCATTGAGAAACAGTATTTGTTCATGTAGCTTATCCTACGTATAAAGACTCTGTCCGCTTTGAGAAGTCGACTGTGTAATATATGTTCCATGTGGAGACAGTCAAGTATAGCTGAAAGCTTGATGCTGAATCCCATTTGTATTGTATTTATATAGTTGTGTGTACTGTGTTCTTTTGTAAAATATTATGATACAGAAATTAATACTGTTTAACCCTTTACCTAACATGAAAAGCAGACGACATTTGCAAAAATAATATTTTGAATAGCCCATTTTTTTTAAATTTTTGTCTCAAAAACATAGGTTATGACCTCTCATTGGAACGAGCTCGACGAGCTCGTTCCAACGAGGGGTCATAACCTATATTATTGAGACAAAAAATGAAAAAATTAATTGGCGATTTTTGAGAATAGCGTGGCCGGTTTTGGTCGTTACATTGGGTAAAGCGTTAAACTAGATTCGGTTCGGTTTCTCTACTTGTTAAGAACAGATAGTAAATAATACTTCGAGCCCCTTAACTCTGGAAGACTCCCCAAAAGTTTGTTAGACACAACTCAGCACAAACGCCATGTCTGTAAGTATCTCCGTTGGATTCAGCCAAATTTTGTAAGTATCTCCATTGTGTTCAGCCTAACTTCCCAGTAATCAATCTTAGTGGTTCTAGGAAATCAGTTGCTAAGCCTATTCATCCTATTCATCCCCCCACCCCACCCCACCCCACCCCGCCAGAAATTAGGGTTACAAATGAATAAAGTTCAACTAATCTATTTTGTATGTCGTGTTCTCATTGTCACATTTCTCCCTCATTGACTCGTTCATCGGACGAGTTAATAAGGGAGAACATATGATAACGAGAACACGACGTATTCGTCCCGGATAGATTAAGTGTCGACTTGTCCAGTTCTCTCCCACTGAGAATGTTTGATCAGTTTATGCACAAACACTGCAAAGGCGTTCGGTCGAAGTTTTTTTTTTGGTAGGTCGGAAGCGACCGGAAATCCGAAACCCT
The DNA here is from genome assembly GCA_031216915.1 of Pictodentalium vernedei. Classification (NCBI taxonomy): domain Eukaryota; kingdom Metazoa; phylum Mollusca; class Scaphopoda; order Dentaliida; family Dentaliidae; genus Pictodentalium; species Pictodentalium vernedei. The sequence continues at coordinate 106,240,138 of CM062292.1, read as the reverse complement.
GCCTAGCTCCACGCTAAATACTTTGCGCTACTTACAAAAGGCATTCTAACGCGTTAAAATAGTTAACGCCAATTTAGATCAAATAAATTGCCCCCCCCCCCCCCCCCACAAAAATGATAAAACATAGAAAAGAAATTCTGTTATTTAATCTCTCTTCTTATACCCCAATTTGCCTGATGTTTGCCTACATTTAGAATGTACAGCACTGTGATGTGAAGATCGATTTCTTTCTTCGATGGATGGCGATATATTTATTTGTTCGTTTATTTGGGTTTAACCCTTTACCCAACGTAACTGCAAAACCAGCCAGTGCTATTCACAAAATTAGTCGAGCTCGTTCCAAAGAGGGGTCATAACCTATGTTTTTGAGACAAAAAATGAAAAATAAATAGTTATTCAAGAAGTTTGTTTGCAAGTGTCGTCTGCTTTTCATGTTAGGTATATTTGTTTATTTGGGGTTAACGACACCTTCAACAGCCAGGGTCATATCGTGTCGGGCAGTTTTACGGATGAGAAAGTCGAAGTACCTGACGAGAACCACAGAGTAGAGGCGAATAACTGTTAGACTATTCTAGGTACTAACCCGGCATAAGCAGGATCAACAGCGGTGAAGGCAAGTGCACCATCGACGCAGAATACACTAAGTGCACTGCGCGACTGCGTCATCGACGGATCACGATAGTATTGCTATCCAGTCGCGACACATTAATACAGACGATTTCGACCAAATCGCATCAGAACTACTCAAGCACGGGGGAAAGGTAAATGATAGACGATTGGTCTTAGGGAAAAATCGGAGTGCCACAATGAGGTCGAGGAAAATTTATCGAATTACGTGTGCATCGAAAGAAAAGTAGAGGTCTCAAAATTAAGGAACGGGACAGCAGGAGGGACTGATGAAATTCCTAACGAGTTCCGAAAAAATGAGGGAGAGGAACTGTGCAAATGGCTAAAGGCCCTATTCATCATAAACCCATAAAAATAAGAGGTTCCAAAAGAGTGGAGAGGAAGCGAGATCACATTTATACACAAAAATGAGGAAGGGGTGGAGTGGGGTAAGGAAGTATTGGGTAAATAACTATCGGGAGATCCCTATCAGTAGGATTATTGGAAAGGTGTTCTGTGAAGTCCTACACGGAAGATTATAGGAGGTGATCGAAGAGAGTGGGGGTTTGGGAGAGATCCGAAATCGCTTCAAAAAGGGGAAGAATGTGGGAGGGGAGTCACTGACCATCTTTTCATGCTATCCCAAATGATAGAGCCAAAAAGAAAAAGATGTTTAGGACGTGGCTGGATGTCAGAATGAGGTTCGGGATGTCATCAAAAACAGTTCGTTTCCAGGTTTGGGGGAGACGAGGTGGAGGATAGGGAGGCATTTGTGAGCACAGGGTTAATTAAAGGCTTCTCGCCCGAGAACCGCGACGAATCAACACCCGATCAAAGAAGTGTTTATGGCGAGTACATTCTAGAATACAGCTTGCTAATCTGGCAATACAATATGCATCTCTCTCTCTCTCTCTCTCTCTCTCTCTCTCTCTCTCTCTCACTTTCTTGTGTTTATGGAGGATACATTTAGAGTTTTGCTGCATCTGACAAGGTCTATTTTTAGTTGTTAGTTGTGCCTGCCTGCCTGCCTGCCTGCCTGCCTGCCTGCCTGCCTGCCTGCCCGCCCGCCCGCCCGCCCGCCCGCTCGCCCGCCCCTCACTCTCTCTCTCTCTCTCTCTCTCTCTCTCTCTCTCTCTCTCTCTCTCTCTCTCTCTCTCTCTCTGAGGCCAAAATGGAGGGAAAATACTTTTCGAGAATCGTCGCATAAAATGATTCACAAGCCCCACACACACACCACTTTATTTCTCTTATTTTGAGTTTATGTTATGAAAGGGAAAACACTTGAGCGAGGCCGAGGTGTATTTCCAATATGGAAAACTTTCAGATTTTCACTGTGAGTTGAAGCACAATGACCACACTTATACCTTGTTATTCACAAAGCAATGGCACAACATTTAACAAAATGTCGCAAGAAATATCAAGGTAAGACCCCTCGAGAGCACACAGGGATAAGGACAAGTTCCTCGCGGACATTTGCCCCGAACGGACAATTTCCACGCTGACATTTGCCACGGTTGCTAAATTCAAGACCGGACATTTGTCCCAGTAAGATAATAAACAGGTCTGACGTTTTCAAGGGAGCGATTTAATCTCTCGCCTACTGTTAGCCTTAAAAAAATTAAGTAGGGCAAAAACTTGCCGTCCTGGCCTTAGAAAAAAATGATTACCATAAGAGCCTATTCCTAAAGCCCACATTTTTTCAAATCTCCGTTTTGTTGGTGGCCTCTTTAAGACGACCACACTGTCCCTCCCACCTCTCCGGGCCTTGCTGAGGCCCGGAGGTGTGGGGGTGGGCAGTGTAGTCGTATCGCAGAGACTACCTTGTTACCAGCAGCAAATAATGTGTACAAAGCCCACTACAGTGGAGCGGATTAGTGCGATTTTTTTATGAAAATAGTTCACTTGATGATACAGGCATGAAATTTTCACCATGTGTTCTTTAGATATAGTAGAAAAACCTGAGATAGCTGGAAATTAGGCCATTTTCAAGATGGCTGACATTTCTAAAAATAGATGGGCGGCCATAATGTTTTTGTCAATGAAGTTTTGTCAGGGCTTTATAGTCTTGCCGTGGTGACTTGATATCAGGCTCTACTTGAAGGAAATTTGCAACAAAGGTGTAATTTTAAAGAGAGATTTCTCCCCTGCTAAAATTCGCATTGGGGTGGGGTGACGGTGGAGCTATTGGGTTAACAGAAGACCCAGCAGCACTGAGGCGATGGATGATAGCGGGGCCGGAAATAAGCAGGGTTATCGATGAATTTGCAGATGCAGCTGGCAAATCAGAGTTGAATCGAAACAGAAGACACCATGACGATACCCCTGTTTCTCAGAAGGACTTTCACGATAAAGTCTGCAGACTAATTTCAACAATATCTGAGTATGGCAGTCCATTTGAAGAATATTCACAAGACCTTTATTCCCTCGATGTCAAAGAAGTTGCGGATAAAAAAAGTAAACGAGTCGATGGCTCGGCTTTTACCTGTTGGCAGAAAACAGTATGATAAATTCCTGAAAAAAATCGACAACTAATGGACAAGAAAGTTTTCATGAACCCTTGGCAAAAAGTAAGCTTTCCCTTTTCCGCAAAAAAAATCAAGCCTCATACTACGGTGGGGAATCTGAAAATAGAGAGTTTGAAAAATGACTGTCAACTTTTTTCACGACTTTTTATATCGTGCCAAAATCGACAGTGTGACCTTCAAAACTTTTTTCAACATGAAAACCAACAGTATCCACCATCATTATCACATAATGGTATGCTCAACTCTGAGGTAAAATCACAGCTGATGGACATTTTAGAGACAGGGATAGCTGCTCGAGTAGAAGAGCCTCATACTGAAGTTATGATTATAGATGGTGCGGCTATGGTCAATGCAAAACCACCTGGAACTGCTAAAACATTTGATGACTATGCTGCTGAGGTTATTATACCACACATTGTAAGATGTGCACAAAAATGTACAAGAGTAGATGTTGTTTTTGATGTATACCTCGAAAGTAGCCTCAAAGCAGGAACTCGACAGGAAAGGGGAGCTGGGTTTTAAAAGTGGTCGGTAAGAGTAACGTACCAAAGTCGTGGAGCAATTTCCTGAGGTGTGATGAAAACAAAACTGAACTGTTTGGATTTTTAGCAGATACAATTGTAAATACTCAGACAAACAGCCTTACAGTTGTCACTAAAGGGGATGATGTTGCCTGTAATAAGGAATTATTTCAATTCATATTCAGTCTTGGTTTGCATAAAGGAATGATATAACAGCAGAAAAATTGCTTTAATGCTATATGTTTCACTCATATATGCTGCACTCACATCACCAATAGTGCAGATTTTTTCACTTCCGGTGACCATCTTGAAAATAATAAGATATTTCGTGGCCAACTATCCTAAAGTACTCTATATACCAGAAGTGACTTCCGTACCAAATTTCATGCTTGCATCACAAACTGCACTATTTTTATAGCAATCCGCCCCACAACAAAGGAATGATTTCGCGCGCCGAAGGCGCGAAGGGACGGTATGAAGAACAAGCCCCTTTCGACCCTCGGTAACTGTATATGATTGGCTGTCACATGTCTAGGCGTGTTGAAGGAGGAAAGAGTTCCGGTACTCGGCAGGTGTCTCCTGTTGCGGCGTGGTGGTCTCGCTGACTATTGTCGGTTGAACCCTGAGGACCAGTGTGGGAGGTTGGGTCCTCTCACAAAGATACTACCTCTCCCCGAGGGGGCAGTCGGTCTAGATTTTCGGGCAAGTATAGTCTGCCACTTCGGAGATGATTTTAAGTGATGGCCATCACTGGCAAGTATAATCTGCCTCAGGCTGTCTCTGTTTGATAGGATGTCTTTGAAGGAAACAACAACGACCCCTTTCGGGGACCACCAAGAAGAAGACCCGAACTTCCCTGGTTCGGGGGCAGGCCTGCATTGTAATCCTAATGGGTTGGGACAAAAAGATGCGCGATGCGCTTACAAAAAGGGGCAGAGACGGGACGCAGGACCAACGCTCGCCTCCCTTAAAGTGGTCGACCACTTTTAGGGATGGAGTGGAGGATGTTCAGGAACCATGGGGGTTACCGTTTCTATAACGGTCAGACTGTTCATACCGGTTATTGGGGTGCTGGTCAAAAAGCATCTTCTGTGTACCTGCTTAAAAGAAGAAGGCAGAATTAGTTTTCATCAGAATATGTAAAAATAAAAAGATAAAAGTGGCTCATTATGTTTTAATTTGTGATCTAATCTTTAGCTGAGTCGGAGAAGGCATCCTTTTCTGGAAAAAGGCCACAGTTAAGCTGTTAATCTGCCTGTTGGATCACCTTCTTAGGGTGATAGTAAGTTTGTAGCGGGAGGGTGACAGGTTTAGACACTAAACCACACCGGAGGGTGTTTCTGTTATGCCCTTCGCTGGTTTCGACCATATTTAGATTAGTTTGAGTTTATTTTGGATCACGGTTAAACACTGCAAATCCCACCTCCAGCGGTGGAGGCCCAGCCCACACAGAACGCTCGCGCCTGGTATCGCGAGCGTCATGTGTGGGCCGAGCCCCCCCCCCCCCCCCCGGCCGGAAATGAGATCTACAGTTTCCAATCGTGATGTAATTTTAGTTGAATCGGTGAAGGCAGACCTTTCCGGTAGAAGGCCACAGTCAAGCTGTTTTTCTGCCTGTTTATTCACCTTATCGTTTCCTATTTATTTAGTTTTTTAACAAGATTTAATCCCTATGTAGTTTTAGTTGAGTCGGTGGTGGCAGCCCTTTCTGGCAGAAGTCCACTGTTAAGCTGTTACTCTGCATGTTAATTCGCCCCACTACTAGACAGAATTCATTAATAGTAAAACTTCACCCACTAAAGAATTCTCACATAACCGGCATCTTTCCTGTTAAAGTAAACAGTTTTTTTCACATTACCGACAGGTTCATGTTCACATAAACAATTTCACTATTTAATTAAACCCGTTATTATCACCCGTTTCACCTCTGAAAAAGAAGCAGAAAATACACAAGCGCCGCTAACAACCCACAACTTCTCCTTTACCACGGGCTGACACTTCAAAATTCTACAGCTAATGAGGGTCGAAAGGGGCTTGCTTTTCAAATCGTCCCTGCGCGCCTTCGGCGCGCGAAACCATTTGATTTGATTTGATTTGATTTGATTTAACCTTTTGTTTTCAACCAATAAATCTATCTGGGAGAAGACGGACGGGATGGTTTCACGCGCCAAAGGCGCGCAGGGACGGTTTGGGGAACAAGCCCCTTTCCACACTCATTTGGGAGAAAATGTCCTCTTCTGATTTATATACCGAGGCAAATGTACATCCGGGGCAAATGGCCGTCTCCTTGAAAGATGCAACCGAGGCAAATGTCCCGGAGCACATGTCGGGAATTCGAGCACATAACCGGTGGAGGTTTTTTTCTGTGTTTTTTGGCTGTTATATAAAGTTGACATTTTTCATAAAACTTGGAAACAGTGATCACGCTGCCGGGTGCCATTTTAGCTTATTGCGTGAAAAATTTTGTTTTGGCCCCAAAAAGTCTTCATTGGCAAACATTTTGGCGCCAAAAATATTCCTTGCTCTTGGGAAGGAAATCTGGCTGGCTGGCTGGCTAGCCGGCTGTGCTGGAATGAATGAATGAATGAATGAAAGAATGAATGAATGAATGAATGAATGAATGAATGAATGAATGAATGAATGAATGAATGAATGAATGAATGAATGAATGAATGAATGAATGAATGAATGAATGAATGAATGAATGAATGAATGAATGAATGAATGAATGAATGAATGAAAAGTTTCAGGCATGTGTTTTTGTGCCACACAGATACACTCTAACGTCAGTTTGGTTAAATATCAACCCAAATCCACTGGGTTGGGTTAATTTTTAACTCACCTGTTTTAGAGTGTACAGTGACCTTTTTATGTGGTGGACTTTTAATTAACTGGTTGAGGGCTAGATTATTTTTGATGATCGGAATTTGTTATTCAGATTTTGTTTTATTACAAATTACTGGAGAGTACCCAGGGGCACTCTCCATTAATTTGTAACAAAACAAATTTATATCAACAAAATATTATTTGCATTTGAATGAATATGAAACATGAGTAAGGAAAATGTTGGCTTTTGCTCTGGTACCCTCATTTTTTTGAAAGCCATGATAGTGGCTTCTAGCACTCAACCAGTTAACTGAATGAATGAAAAGTTTCAGCGCGCCGAAGGCGCACAGGGACGATGTGGGATTGAAATCTCTTGTGACCAGGGGTGGCGCCAGGGATTTCTCGACAGGGGGGCTGACCTCTCCGACTGGGGGCTATAATATTTGACCTCACAAACGAAGGAAAATGAGTAAAAAATTGACGATAACCGATGATTAGGTATGGAAGTAATGGAACGCCAGTTGGATAACAACTGTCATAATGCCTCACACAAAAAGAATCATACATCTCGTTCTTGATGGACACAAGACGAGATATCTACATTCGATTGTCGGAAATTTCTCGTGAAGTCGGGTTTACGAGACTCTCCGACGGACTGACTAAAACTCTCCGACGGGAGGGGGGGGGTGGGGTGGCTGGACCTCTCCGACAGGGAGGGGGGGCAGGGGCAGGGACTGTAGCCCTCCCTCCCAATTGGCGCCACCACTGCTTACGACACGAATAACTTTATTTGCTTTATAGCTTTATTTACTTATGAATCCACGAGAGTCGGAAGCGAGAGCCAATAATCTTATTTAGTTTGAGTGTTCGCACTGGCAGTAGAGTAGGTAGTGGTATGAGATCCCCGAGAACCTCGAACTGGGAGATGACTAGGAATTTTGCGTAACTACAAGAATTTTGCTCCGTGTTTGCTTAGAGAAGTGCGCATATTTATGGTAATACTGAAAGCACAGTTTGATGGTTATTTAAAAAAAAAGGGAAAACCCAAACAGTCGCTGGTTTGGGAGCAGCCTCAGCATATTATCCTTAACGGTTACAAAAAGGACAAAATCCACCAATATGTGTTTTTGAAAGCTAGGGGTCACCCATCAGCCTATAAGGGGGAGTGGATGCTGAATCTTGGCCATCAGGGGGAACAGATGACGGGGTGATTGTTAATAATGGATAATTAACTGTGATCCAGATTTTCCAATTTTGTCTGTCCCAAATTTCATTCCTTGTAAATAATATTGTTTTCCTACATTTGGTTTGAAGTACCGCATTCAAAAATCGATGTCTATAACAACACAAGCCTGCTTGAATATCGATATAAAAACACAAGCAGTCATTTTAACACTTTCTGTGAAGCACTATTTGAAATTTAACAGGTAGCAATCTGTAGGGTGTATATGACGTCCGACATTGTCTAAGCAAACACAAGCTTGACTCGTATGTTATAAAGTCGGCGCGTTAAAACTTTTCATTCATTCTTTCAGAGGATAATTCATATCATACACCAGTGAAGCAACCAGTATGCAAATATTTTGTGCTTCCTGCCACAAACAATTCCTTCAGACAGAAGAGAAAAACTTTTTATGTGAAAATTGTACCCATTTCATATTCAATTTAATAGATATGGAACATACTATTGGTCTTGTCCACAACAACGGATCGGCTGAGAGAACACCGACTTCATCGCTTGAGGTAGGAATATGCTGCTTGACGGTGGCAAGTTTACAGACGGGTACAGATGCGTTCGCTTTTTTACATCTATCAATTTGTTTAGAGATAAGCCCCTTCCCTAAATGAGACGTGGCGAGAGAGGTGCGCGTGTGTGTGTGTTTGTGTGTGTGTGGGGGGAGGGGGGGGGGGGGGTCTCACACCCAATCCTGTCCAAAATTTCCATAGTTGGAAATTCGGAGAGCAAGTCATGAGTAGTTGTAAATTCCATCTATCTGGATTTTAGAGCTTCTATGGTGATGCTGATGTCTCCTTTACTTTAAAATTCCAACTCCGCTTCAAATCGGCAAAAATCCACCCTAAGTGTTATTATTTACAACACTGTGTATGCAATATCGACCTTCATAAGTATGTATATGATCTCAATCGGTACGAGATTTCTATAGTACGTTTACTTATCGTAATAAAAAAATCCTCGAAATGAACTTCAAGAATATTGCATCATGTAAAATCGTCACCCTGAGTTAATTCCATCATTCACAGGAACAAAATGACGAAACATCGAAAGTTCCCGCATAGGATCTGATTTAATGTCAGGACAGTGAATTGCTCAAAGTTCTAAGCTTGAGCATTTGTTTAGCACATACTCAATTCACAGAACAATACAAAATAATAATAACCTGATAATTTTATCATAAATGTGTTGGCATTTGAGTTACTAGTATAAATGTTATGCCCATTTTCATGACTTCATTTTCAAAATGTTTCTCGGTAGTGAATTTCCAACTATGGGGAGGTACCGGGAAGGGGGGTCCCCCCTCCCGGTCCGAGAAACAGAAGATCTCCCGGTCCCTCCCCAGTTGGAAATTCATTACCCTACACCCCTCGAATGGGAAACCTCTAGCCACGTTCCTGAATGAAGGTCGCCCAACTCTGTTCAAATAAGTTATATAAATAGGCCGTTTAACCCTTTACCCAACGAATCGCCCGCATCCGCCCGCGTAGTATGCAAATTCAGCAGCTGAATTTTTTTTACTTTTCTAAACATTTCAACAAAACCATATCATGTGACCCCTCTTTGGAACGAGCCGTCATACTTCACGTTGATGGCTTGTTTTATGTTTTACTCCTCATAATCTGCAGAATAGAATGGATGGTAGTGTAATCCGTCCCTTGCGCGTACAAGAGGGCTTTGCAATGCTAAAGAAGAGGGATAAATTTATCAATTTTATGAACTTGGGTACAATATAACCATTTAATTTATCTTTTTTTTTAAGTTTGCGTTGGTTAAAATAAGAGAGCATGCGGCAACCAAAAGGACCGTTCGTGAGGGCTTGAGAAACAGATTTTAAACTTTTTAGGCCTTATTCTTCTAATTATTTATAATTAAGGAGTTTACCCAACGCAGACGATATCAAAATTTATTATTTTAAATAAAAATTTTTTACATTTTTTAAAATATTTCAACAAAACCATATCATGTGACCCCTCATTGGAACGAGCTCAATGAGCTCGTTCCAATGAGGGGTCACATGATATGGTTTTGTTGAAATATTTTGAAAAAATTAATTTTTTCAACTGCTCAATTTGCATATTACGCGGGCGGATGCGGGCGATTCGTTAGGTAAAGGGTTAAGGAGTTTTCTTGATCGATTAATCAGGTGGGTTAACCTTGGTTGACCGATTAATCACTTGTCCAAATAGATATCTGAATAACTGTCACCCCGTTGATGATTTACAGCCTGACACCTTTACCCAACGTAACAAACAAAACCGACTAGGCCAATATACAAAAATCTTCATTCAAATTTATTAAGTTTTCACTTTTTGGCCCGTTCCAATAAGGGGTTATAAGCTATATTTTTGAGACAAAAATTTAATTTTTTTGTAATTCATGAATTTATTTTGCAAGTATCGTCTTTTACCCGCAATGTAGGAAGGGTTAAGAATGAACATTTCCAGCTACTGATACAGTTTGATGATCATGCAAGTAAACTCGTATGTCATCAAGTAACTTGCATGCTTTACTTGTCTCATATAATTGATGTGAGTCAGTGTGACAATGTTTGCCTGTTTTGGAGCAAGTTTCTTCCTTTGTTGACCCATATAATACAGTAGTATTACTAATACAGTAGTTCTAATAGTTCTAAAGCAACGGTTAATCGAGCAATTACTTTTCGGATCGATCAAGCTGTTTATCATTGATTAATCGGTTAACCGTATCAGGTCTAATTCAAATTTTATGATTCCAGTGCTCGCTCCAATGAGGGGCCATGGTGTCAGCTTTTTGGGCGAAATGACTTTTAGTTAGGCAGTGGCTATATCCCGAGCTCCCCGATAAAGAGCTTGCATGGAAGGTACCACAGCACAGATTGTTAAGGTGAATGGCAAAGGCACAGCATAGCAACGAAAATGGGAGAGGTTAAATGATAGAAGTTGATGGAAGGGGTTTCTTCGGAATTAATCATGTGTTAAATTGGTTAACCCTTTGCTAACGAATCGGCCGCATCCGCAAGCGTAATATGCAAATTCAACAGTTGAAAAAATATTAATTTTCAGAAAATTACAACAAAACTATATCATGTTAAATGATAGAAGATGATGGAAGGGGTTTCCCGGAATTAATCATGGGTTAAATGGGTTATCTCTTTACCTAACGAATCGGTCGCATCCGCCCGCGTAATATGCAAATTCAGCAGTTGATAATTTTCAGAAAATTACAACAAAACTATATCATGTGACCCCTCATTGGAACGAGCTCGTCGAGCTCGTTCCAACGAGGGGTCACATGATATGGCTTTGTTGAAATATGTTGAAAATTTTGAAAAAATAATATTTAAAATCATAAATAGTCTGCGTTGGCGAAAGGGTTAAACAAGCGTAAGAAACAACGGATGGTGTAAAGTGACGTTTAACTATATACGGAGCTCAAATACCCAGACAGGATGGACAAGGCAGGTTATGGGGCGAATGGAGAATTGAGAATCATTCCATTGAAAATAAAGATCTGGAATTGGGACTGGAGCAGGGAGAGGGGCATCCTCATCGGGTGAAGGGTGTTCGATTATTGCAATAGAAACCGGTTGGTCGGACTGGCCATGTAAGAAGGATTCACCAGTGTTTGAGGAGTGCCCAGCTGGATCTCGAGGCAAATGCAGGAAAGAGGATTCCAATTGTGAAGCTTAGAAGTAACAGACCTTGGAACATTTTATTTTTAGAATGCCTCAAATACTTGCCCAGTAGACTCTGAGAAACTAATGGAAGATGAAGCGGATGAGGGGTGGGATAAGATGAAGCGGATGAGGAGTGGCATAAGAGTGAAGGTCAATATTATAGTTGGGCCGATTGAGAAAGCGTCTGTTGGGGAAATTATAAAACAGTAGTAATCTGAATGATGGGAGATGAGACGGGAGAGTGGGGTGATACCCGGGGGGGGGGGTATTGATGTTGGCCTCCTCGTTAGAGGACCGCGGCAAATCATCGGGAGGCCTAAGTATTACGGACTTTTGTGACAGTCTGGAAGCTCTATCGTGGGCTGTCTTGAAATGGTATATATTTTATTTAATTATTTCAATATTAATACGTTTGAGTGTATTTGGTTTTTAAATACAATTTGTAAAATGCTCATAAACGTCGCATTTCCTCAAAGTATAACAATAACATCATTTTGAAGGGTATTACGGTTTATAAGTGGCCAGCATTCCAACATCGACGACTGGTATTACTGAATTCATTTAAGAATTGAATGCAATTTTTATAATCTTTATTGGAGTTTGAACGTGTGGGAATGGGTACAAATTATCATACAATTTGTACCCATTCCCACACGTTCATACTCTAATAAAGATTATAAAAATTGCATTCAATTCTTATAATTACATTCCGTAACTGTTTAAACTACTTAAACAACAAAGCAGAAAGACGAAATAAAACATGTACGAACGAACGAGGCGAAAAACCACCCTCACACAAAATACAAAGCGCACAACTCTGATGTTTAATTTTCACAACTTTAGAAATGGATACGAGTATTTTAGTAACGGGCTTTATGCCACAGTTGGGAAATGTCACCAAAGAAACAGCAGCGGAGTTGATCACTGCGAGAGGCGCTAAAAGTTAAAAACCCGCCCAAACACCGCCCGAATTAATTCTGTCAACTGCGCTCTACCGCAAATGCGGGTCAAAGTTCGACCAAATGTATTCATTGGAAAATGAATTACATTTGTTCATGACGTTTTCACCCAGCTGACCAATGGGAATTGAGTACTTGGACCCAAAACGTATAACTACATTAACAATGTAATTATTCCTGTTTATATTTTTTCCATTATCACTTTTCTCTTTCGATCTGTCATTTATCAAATATATCATTTTCGGAATGAAGACCAAATGTAACTGTGCATGTAGGCTATATCACGACCTCCCTTGAAATGACCTAGATATTTTTTATTTAATTATTTCAATATTGGTATTTTGGGGCCTGTTGAATTTTCAGTTGAGGAGTGATAATTTATAATGTTCTCAAACGCCATTCTGAAGACAACCTTGATTTTTTAGATTAATTAAATAGATAATCATTTCATAATTAACTCTTTGAACCCTAGTGGTATCTTCCATGTCAATTCAATGGAAGCAATTGGAACAGTCCATATTTATTATTTGAGGGAAGACCAAATAATATTTTCAACGTGCAGGCGGATGGCTGCACGTTGAAAATATTAATTGGTCAACCTCATACTTTAACTTAGCGCCCATCCTGCTTAATGAAAGTATTACGTATCATGTTTCTGGGACTCAAAAACGGCTTCGCGGGTTCAAAGGGTTAATTAATAACATAAGTTAAATTCAATAATTATTCAACACACCGCGGCACATTTTTCAAGCATCAGGCGAGTACGTTTTATCTAATTTTCAGGGGTGGAATACGGGTATTCCTGTATTTCCCGTGCATCGAAGGGGTCGTTGATTCCTACCCCATCCTCTTCTACCCGAGTTGTGTTCGGAAGTTATACCAGGATCAAACTTGAATTAATTAGATGAAGTAGATATTTTATCATCTTCGGTGATCTGTTTACATTCTTGCCTAACATCGTTTCATTCACGTCAACACCTCAATCAGTAATGACCAAGCAAATTCATTCTTACATGATGTTCTTACATGTAGGCCGTATTCCACGCTTGGTGTATGTACAACATTTCTCAATGTCTGTATTACATCCGGTAATGTTGAATACCTACAGCAGTCATTCTATAAAAGGTTAAATTACCGTTTTCCAATATTCCCACTGTCACTGTGAGGAGAATGAGGAATTCATCAAATTAGCTACTTACACCCAGTCTCTATTCAAGGTGAGAGTGGGGGTTACAAAAGCACAACAATTGAAAGCCCTCAACTGCTCTAGCAAAACATGATGCAGGCATGTATTGAATGTTAAATTCATTCTAAGTCTATAAAACAATTTCAAAATAATTTTTTGATCTTTTTATTTAATTTTACATCATATTGAATTGATTTTCTTTTTGTTTTGAAAAACTGATTATTTTTTCGACGTGACTTTTAACGGGCTACCCAGAAATAACCAAGCTAATCGTCTATTCCACGAGCTCCATATAAAATGCTGACTGGCTAGAGAACAATTCTCTGACTGCACGATGAAAATAAACTATCCCCTTGGTAGGCCCATGGATGACGCCCAGTTTTTCAAAAACACAATGAAATATTTTTTACTTTTTGCAACCTCTTCTTCGTGGAAATGATGCCGGATTTTCTCCCAGTGTTCAATCTTTCTTTATTTGAAAACCAAGAAGGGCTAGGTTTTCTTGTACTGGTGATGAATTTGAATCAAACACGAGCAGCCTTTTTTAATATTTAGCATATAGTTGTCCATGAAGATATGTGCCAAACTTCAAATGAAATATGAAATACTAAAACATCATACTAGCCTCTAATATAATACAATATATAAAGTATTTGTTATGTCCTTTATGATTTGATGTCGAGCTGCTCAAAAATAATCGTAATTTTAATCACCGTAGAGCTCATTTTGAGTTGTTGACAACCCTGGGCATAGTCCGCTGCCAATTATTTCTATATAATGAATATATACTCCATTTTATTTGCTTATTACATTGGAGCCCGCTTAATTGGATATCTCTTAACTGAATAACCCTGTTAATTGAATCAAATTTCCCAACACAAACCATTTACCACACCACTAGTACAAATTGGATAGGTTAATTGAATATAGGTTATAGAGTAAACTCCTGTTAATTGAATAAAAAATCTTGTAACCTATCGAGAAATTACCTTGACTCTCCCCAGCTTTCCTTTGTATATAGTGGCCTCAAAAAATCCAAAACAGGCATGGAGCTCTGTCAAACAAGATATAATAGAATAGATGCTAAGTTTATCTCTAGAATACAGGAAAGTGACAAAGTCCCTGTTAATTGAATACTCCTGTTAATTGAATAATTTTTATTGGCAATGTGGCTATTCAGTTAACAGGACTCCACTGTATTATGTCTATCTTTATGTTGTTTATAATTTTATCACCCTGGCGAATTTTTGTACTGTATTATAATGAAACAGTACAGTTGCCGTGGAATGGTCGTTATGCACGCGTGGGCAGTTATGTCCACATAAGCGTTTACCAGGTAATAAAAATCACCATCGGCAAACTTTTAATTAATGAAGAACCGGGTTTTATGATACTACGTGATGAAAACCTTTTTAGAGATCTCATTGAAAAAGAATTATGTGGTGTTGTGTATAATTTCTGATAAAACAATACAATCACCGCGAATACGTGGTATCATTGTCATACTGTCCTCTGATGAGCATTTTTAAATTAATTTTTAAAACATGCAAGTTGATTATAAACTATATACAATGGTAGACAAAACAATAACACTTTGACCAGACGTTGATTTGACGTGGTTTTCAAATGAGAAGGCTCCTTATTAACAGGGGGCGTCATGCTAGGGAAAAACGGGGGGGGGGGGGGGGGGGCTCACCATCTATGCGGAGCACCACCATCGGTTGGCGCGTAGCGTGCCCCAAAATTTTGGCAAATAATGCCTCCCAGATTGTCGGAAATGGTACCTCCCCGTACACCGTTGGCATGGCGCCACCGCTTATTAACCCTATGCTCCCAAATGCCTTTTTATATCCACGCCTCTTCTCTTCTGACAGTAGGAGTGATCGCTCTTAATTCATTCATCTTTCAGAAATGTGAGCAGACGATTAAAGTATTAAGAATTATACATCATGTATTATTCATTGCAATTACTCGTTCTGTAAATACCCATTACGCAACAGGTACAATCAATTGGGTCGAAATCGGGTCGAAACTCACCCACATCAACTGTGTTCATTGAATTTTAACCCAATTGGGTTCATATATAAGTAGTTGAGGTATATACGGTCTCGACCAGTATGGAAGCAACAAATGTTGTACATACCATATATACCGCCAATAATATGACCACGATATACACACTGTGTGGTTGGTCGGGTAAATATTCAGTGTTACTATCCACGATTTCGTCTATATTTCGCCCTCTTCATAGATGGATCAAGAGAAAAGTTCGGGAGTTGCAACTTTCGTTATACCTATTCACGAAATTAATTCGATAGTTTTTTGACAAGGAACGAGTGGATCGTTTACCCCATTAACCCTTTACCCAACGTAATGACCAAAACCGGTCAGCGCTATTCACAAAATTCACCATTCGATTTTTATTACTTTTTCATTTTTTTGTCACAAAAAACTCGTTCCAATGATACCCATGAATGATGGGGTCATGAGCTATGTTTTTGACGCAAAAAATAAAAAAAAATAGTGCTTCAAAAATTTATTTGCAAGTGTCAGCTTCTTTTCGTGTTAGGTAAAGGGTTAAGGGTATACATTTACAGTACAATGATAATTAGTCACCCCGCTGCTCCACTGTCCACGAAGGTCCAGTAATGCATACAGTTATAAGTATTTTTTTAAATCAGAAATGTCTGTTGGCTAATAGATTTAGCACCCACATACGAAAATCATTGACAACAAAAGCGTGAAGAATAAACAGACGAGTCGAATTGCATGTTTTTTCTTGCTCCCATTTTGCAAAGTTATTTCTCACCTTCCCTATATACGTTACCAAAACTTCCCAAGCATGACTTCTTTGTGAAAGAAAAGTTTGCATTAATTCATGAATATATTTCATTCTGAGGATATATAGAGATTATTGTGACAGTAAAGTGATCTGGTTTGTCGTATTCGGCGGCTTATGTTACCCTGCGATCCCACCTCGTTAACGGATACGACAAACCAGATCACTTACTTTACTGTCATAATGACCTGTTTATTATATGCCGTTATAGAAATGCCCCTTTCACACGAGAAATCAATATAAGGGTAAATAACGTGCAATTGTAGCTAGAACTCCATTTATTCTCAAACAAACAACACTTCGTCGGCTGAGTGCTAGAATGTTCTATGTCCCCTAGGGGACATAGAACATTCTAGCACTCAGGCGACGACTTGTAAAATTGACTTACTAAATTAGCGTTTCAAAATTTCCAAAGTCGACAGCATTCAGCGTTTCATTCTTCTACATCAGATTCACGCGTTAAAATAGCGATACAGTAAGAAAACAAAGACATTTTATTGTGATTAATAGGAATTAGTACATGTATTGGAAATTCGCGTTATTCGATAGTGTTTATTTACACGAATGAAGCGTCCCTAGAAACGATTGGTAACCTGGGCGGACTCTATTGACGTTTTCCATTGCCGTCCTCGTTCTGATGCGGAATCGGAAAACCACTCAGTGTGATACGTTGAGCAGAATTCGATGTGTAAAAAACACGGCGTATCATTGATATGTATATAATAACATTGTTGATCTATTCTTAGGAGAGTATGGTAAACTACAGTCTCCAGCTTACAGATGATCAATCGTGTGATGATAGTTTGATAAAACAAAACGACGACACTCTGGAGTGCTCTTCTGAGAATAAAGAACTAAACAATACATTTACACCTGTCGATCTTACAACAACAATTGTCCGTCAGCGAAGGCAACTCAACAAATTACCAAAGCACGTGAATCAGTCCAGAAAATTTAGGTTGCCAAATTTGGATTTCGGTATCGCCAATTCGGACTCAATTTCATCTTCAATGGAACTCTCTGGACAAACGTCCGTCAAATCCTATGATGAAAACAACCAACGTCCACAACAACCTGGTAATGAATTAGCCACGTTATTGCATCTGCAACAACAAACTCTCATCTATAATGCCCAGCTGCAACAATGGATTCAGCAACTACTTCTGCAGCAGCAGATGTTTGTACACAGAAATAATTCTCTCCCCAGAGATGATGACTTACAGTGTTCATCGACAGTGGAAGAAGAAACGGATTTCTATATAACCCATAATACTGATACAGAAGACAGCTTGTACACAAATGTGGATCAATCAAATAACTTTATCCAAAGTGTTCAAGACTATTCCACATCCTTCACAGAAGAAAATACACAATTACCAACCAATAATATTGATGATATTTGCAAAACGTTAAACCGTTTGACATTGAAAACATTAAAAGAAGACAGTGAATCTACTATTTTGTTAAAAACCAACATAAATGATATTTGTGACAATTTATGTCAAACGACGTTCTGTAATACAGCAATGAAATCGGACATTCAACAAAATACATCTCCACACATCTCCAACCAAGATATTTCGAAATTAACTGCGAGAACAGGGGAAGTTGACAATGCGAAAATGTCCAAGAATGACAAATACAATTCGTGTGTTTCAGAAATATCTAACTCCACAAGTGCAGAAAAGAGGACATATTTACAAAACACCTTTGAAAAAGTTAACGATGAAACTCAAAAACACTTCAACAGTAGAAAGAATAAATTAAGATTAAAGAAGTCGAGTGCAAGAAAGAGAATTGTTTATCTGCCATGTATTTCAAGCAAGCCTGCGGATGTTACAGCAATGTATAATGCGGATGTTACAAACGAGTTACAGGTAATTTCTTTACATATTTACTACAATAATGCTGTATTTTGGAAGTTCTTCCGGGATAGCGTTTGTGCGACAATTGTCGCCAGGGTTTCTTAGGTAGCATTTCAAATTTTAGTGATGGGGCGGACTTAGGAGAGCACACACACACAAACACACACACTGGTATTTATCAGTTGTCACCCATGTGCCGTAGTGGCATGTGAAGAAGCAACACACATACAAACATGTTTGGGACTAACGTTAACGCACATCAGTATTGAGGAAAATGCCCAGCGGGAGGGACGGATAAAATTCCTAACGAATTCCTGAAAAATGAGGAAGAGGAACTATGCGAATGCCTAACGGCTCTACTCAGCCATAGAAAAAACAAGAGGTTCCAAAAGAGTGGAGGGAAAACAATATCACATTTATTCACAATATGGGGTGGGGGGGGGGGTAAGGAAGTATTGGATAAATAACTATCGAGAGATCTCTAAATATTGGAAAGGTTTTCTCTAAGATCATGTACGGAAGATTAGAGGAGGTGATAGAAGAGAAGGGAGCTTTAGGAGAGATCCGGAATGGCTTCGGAAAGGTGAAGAATAGGGGATAATCACTGACCATCTTTTCACGCTATCCCAAATGATAGAGACAAAGGCAAAACGATGTTTATGACGTTGCTGGATGTTAGAATGGGGTACGGGATGTCATCAAAAACAGTTTGTTTTCGAGTTTGGGGGGGGAGGCACTTTTGAACGCAGGGTTAATTAAGACCTACTCACCCAAGAACCACGACGAATGAACACCCGACCAAAGTATTATTGAGTTTATGGGGAGTATGTTATAGAATACACCTTGTTAACTCTTTTTCTCTCCCTAACCTTATCTGTTCCACACTTTAATTTCTCGATTAAACACTTTCTCAATTTGCAGCGCACAATATTGTCTGCCTAACTGTAGATAAATTGTTCGAGTGTACACTGTGAGGAAGAAAGTCGGGCCTGAAAAAGGGGGCCACCTGTCTTTTTACGGACTGGCCTCCAGAGGTACCACCAACCACATGGCTGGCGGTATAGTTCAACTTTAAAAAGAAGTGGATACAACTGGACGTCACAATTGCCCATCAATGTGCACCTACGTGTTGTCACGCCCTCATGGAAACCCCTAGAAGTGAAACGGACCCGATAACCAATGCCTGAGGTAGTCCTCTGAAATGGGCAACATGAGCACAAACGATTGACTAAACTTGAGAATGATTGAATGACTGAATCTAAGTTTTTGGAGTCAAACTGCGTAATTTACTACTTCAGTTCAAACAAACTGTTTCATGCCATTTGTTTCTTTCCGTAGGATATATCCAAGAATCGTATTATTGAACACAAAGAACATTCAGCCAATGCAAAAAATAAATCATCAAGGAAAACCGATAAAACTGTAAGACGACTGAAAAAAGGTAAACTTTTTAGAATTATGGTTGGTCAAAAATGCATGCCCTCCCTTAAATACTTTAAGATTACTGTGGCAGATGGGATGTGGTTTGTAAGACAGAATCAAATGTGAACCTTTTTCCAAACTGAGTAACAATATTGAAACGGTAAAAAGAAAACTCAAGTGCTTTTGCCAGAATTTTCTCATGAATGACTCCGCCAACATGTTCGGTATATGGAGATTTAATACCTGGATGTTGGTTTTTAAACACCAAGCCGCAGGCGAGGTGTTTAAATAAGACATCCAGGTATAAAATCTCCATATACCATATGTGTTGGCTGAGATAACGTTTTTGTTCCGTTTCCAACACAATACAAATTTGTGGACACATTTCTCAGCTCTACAATTATTTGGATCAAACTCGTGACAATAATTTTGTTTTTATAATCGCAGAAGACAACAGACAGAGTTACATCCCTTGGGTCGTTAAGGAAACGAGTAAACAGTATTTTGTTGATACATCTACTGGCATATAGAACACATTGGTACTCAGGGGACCAATTATTTGCTCTTATTTTATTTTTATGATTGTAATGTCGGAAATCTGATGATATATGACTATTTTCGGGTTTTTTGATTCGAGTTTTATAAAGAGGCGAGCGGAAGCGGAAAGCTTTCATTAAAACCATACACCCACGATGTTTCGCATGTGCTTATACCCTGGATGTTGCAAACTCTTATATACCTTGCCTGTTGGGCGCACCCTTTGCCATGGCTATTTGTCCAAGGCATTCCCGAATTCGACCAATCAAAAGACAAAATTTATTGGGATATAGGGACAAGGAAATAAATTTTCAAGAGTTGCTGAAACCTGCGAATAAAAACATCCCAGCAGTCATAAACAAAGTTCTGACACCTCTTCAGAATCTGGTTTATTTCAATTGTAAAATGCCCAAATGCGGAAAAAGGCACAGTATATATACACTCTAAAATCAGATGGGTTATTTTACTTATTTACTGTGGTTGCAACTATGCTATCCGCAGCTAGGGTCACTTCGTGTCGGACAGTTTTATGGGTGGAGGAAGCCGGAGTACCGGGAGAGACCCACCGAGCAACGGCGAGCAAATCCCCAAATTACTAACTCCGCCCACGCAGGGTTGGCATTGGTTGACGACAAATGAACCATCGATGCGCAGTACACCTTAGTACACAGCACCGCCGTGCCCCCACTTCAGCAATCGGGGTGAAGTGCCTTGTCCAGTTAATGTTGTCCTATTAATAGAGTAACCCCTGGAGGGATCGAACCGGGCATGGACCTTTAGGTTTGAAGCCACTGAGCTCTCATCAATTGGGTAAAAAATCAAACCAAGTCTATTGCGTTCATATTCACTCAACCCAGGTGATTTTGGTATAACATGTTGCATAATGGTCAATTGATCTGGGTCGTCGTGCTCCATTGAGTTGAACTGGGAAGATTAATTAACTCTCTTGCCGTCTTGTTTGGTCTGGAGCAAATACTATAAATCTTTTACAATTGTATTTTCAAGAATTGTATTTTGTAACTTCAGCAATTAGAAAATACAATTCTTGAATTGTAAAAGTTTTTTAATACTGGCCCCTGGTCTTGGCAATGAGTGGGAATATGACAACCAAAATTGACTATTGTAATAATTTGATTAATATATGATAGTGGCTATTTAACCCTTTACCTAACCTGAAAAGCAGACGACACTTGCAAAAATAATTCTTGAGTAACTATTTTTTTTCATTTTTTGTCTCAAAAACATAGGTTATGACCCCTCGTTGGAACGAGCTCGACGAGCTCGTTCCAACGAGGGGCCATAACCAATGTTTTTGAGACAAAAAATGAAAAAAATAATGAAAATTAATTGGCGATTTTTGAGAATAGCGCTGGCCGGTTTTGGCCGTTACGTTAGGTAAAGGGTTAAAACTTGTAGGCTACGCCTTGAACGTAGAATATAACTATTGTATTTACTACATAATACATTATAATTCAAAAAGTGGATATTCACCCAAGCCAGAAAATAAGCAGACTGTCATCTGCAAAATGAGGTCCCCAAAGGTGAATTTAGTTATGCTACCCTGCACAGCAGGGTAGCATCTCTAAATTTACCCTCTGTGAACCTCAATATGAATCAGACTCTCAAAACTAAACAGAAAGAGGTATCCAGAGGATAAATTGGCCCACTGTATGGGATAGCATCATCAAATTCACCCTTTGGGGACCTCATTCTGCAAATGTCAGACTGCTTATTTTCAGGCCTGTATTCACCTCGTAGTAATATATTTGTATGCAGAAATCTATTCATTAATTATTTTCATAGAAAGATCATCCTTGCATTGTTGGGAAATGTGCTGTATTCCGTCGCTTAAGCCTCGTTTGGGTCTGGCATTGTGTGGATCTGGAGAAGTTGAGATTCTCGTTTCTGGTGAGTTGGTGAGCGAACTTCAGTGGAATTCAGCAGCTGTCTGTTGTGCTATATAACAAGTATCGCGTTCTACATCCTCGTAAATTTTGTACACACTTCTTGGGGATATTTGGCAAGAGTGCATTCTATTCTCTGAAGAATCGTATGCATCGCTTTTGATCATTTGGCATAAACACAGAACGATACACGTGTATGAATGGGTGAATCGAAATGACACACGTGCCATATCGATTCACCCATCCACACACGTGTGTCGTTCTGTGTTTATTACACGCCTTCGTGTCTATAAAAAACAAGTATTAGAAGGACACTCAGCAATTCATTTGACAACTATCAACACAAAGAACACAACCAAATTTACGAGGTGAACCCCTGTTACTATTTCGTCCCCTGAGTTCCAATGTGTTCTATGTGCCTACTGGCACATAGAACACACTGGAACTCAGAGGACGATTTTCAGCTATCGCTAGCGATTCAAATTGTAATTGTGTTGCAGAAAATTGTGGTGTAGAAAATTACAGTGAAATTTCGCTTCTATTTAAAAGTAGTCCGTAAGCGATTTCCGTTCCGCACATAAGTGCGGATCAGATTTTCATTTTCCGCACGGTTCAGTGTTGCTGTAGATAGAGATTACATAGAACAGGCGTGTAATAAACAGATTCATCTCATTGTGATTTGTAGCGTTTTCATCTATTTAACTATACCGTTATTTTTATTAATACTATTTTTTGTCATTTCGCTCATTAAACATCGCTTTGTTACAGCTGATACACCCAAACCTCAACTGAACGAGACAAAGGTGGCCAAGTCATGCAATCCTGGTCTTAAGCTGAGATTTCGCTGGAGAAAATCTAAGAAAAAGTACACAGTGAAACAATGCGGAACAATAAATGAAGACAACTCAACATACTCCTACTCAATGTTATGTAATCCATCAACTTCCAAGCCACAGGTGAGTAAAATATTTTACGGTCACTGAAAATTAGTTTAACCTTTTGTCGTCTATGATAGAAGATGTGAGGAAAGTACTACATGGGAGAACACCAGGGCTAGGGTAATCATACTCTCTAATCCCAATCACCTGTAATCGATGACAGTTTTACAAGTAATCGTGTGTAATCATTAATCATTGTATTTTTATTACAATAAGATATGGTGTTCTGAAGAAGGACAACTGTATTTTCTAGAATTATATTTTCTTCCTATTAATATAACGTGCTTACCAACTGGCAAATTGCCACATCTTAGAAAATAATGCTAATGGTTCATTTTAATCCATTTAAAGTCAAAACTTGAAAATACAATTCTAGAAAATACAATTGTAAAACTTTTATAGTAGGGTCCCCGTGACGGTCTGGTGGTATATATTGTTATTAATAAATTAACTTTTTTTGTTTGTCCACATGAAGATATTTCTTTATTTCATCAGTCGCTGCTATAAACAAAATTCAGTACGTACAGTCACCTCCAAGTGTTTAATCATTTATTCTTCCACTTGACAAATGGACATCAGCCAAGGTGCCTGCTTTTAATAATCACATTTTATTTTACAATCTGTTGTAAAATCTGTTGTATCTTGTTTACACCGAGTTAATCGTGGTCAGCCATCCGCTGACTTTACCTTTTACCTTCTGATATGTGCTGTGGGACATGTTTGGTCACATTTTTTTCTCTTCTGAAAAACTCCCAAGAAAGTATCGACAAAGTAATCATTACATTCTCAATGTAATTACCACATGAATGGGGAACATGAATTCTTCTCAGTGCAGAATGTCGACATAACACGATGTCTCCGATTTGACCCTCGCTTTCGAACGAAAACGACGACATGTGGAACAATACTGAATATTGAATATATTTTGACAGTGTTTCATCGCATCATAATTCAGTGATTTTATCTTTCGATTTTTAACCCTTTACCCAACGTAACGGCCAAAACCGGCCAGCTTATTCTCAAAAATCGCCAATAAATTTTCATTCATTTTTTCATTTTTTGTCTCCAAAACATAGGTTATGACCCCTCATTGGAACGAGCTCGTCGAGCCCGTTCCAATGAGGGGTCATAACCTATGTTTTGGAGACAAAAAATGAAAAACATTAGTTATTCAAGAATTGTTTTTTGCAAGTGTCGTCTGCTTTTCATGTTAGGTAAATGGTTAAATGTTTCTCAGCGCTGTATTTGATATACGTTAAAGCTCGAATCTGAGCTCTTGAGTGTCGAATTAGCAAACTTTTGACTATCACTTCGTCTCCATTGTGGAGCAATCTGTAGTCTGTGAAATAAAAACAAAAGCCAACAGATTACCATTTTTTCGGCGAGATCCTTCAGCAGTTAACTTGCATTTCCTTCTTATACTTGTTACCAGTGTATTGTTAGTTTGTGGTCTATGTGATGTACAAGGTGTGTATGTTCTTCTTGATCACACGAATAGAAAAATGTTTCCCCTATTCTACAGGGGAGTTGGTGCCAGGATTTCACCGATGCGGGGGGGGGGGGGCCTATGACCCCCGACAGGAGTCTAAAGAGTTCACGAATCAACCGGACCGACCATGGTTCGGCCGGGTGTAAGAAATGTTTGTTGGAAAAAAGTATATAAGCAATATCCGTTACTCTAGAAGTTTGAGAGCGTCAAAACGAAACGCAAAATAATTGTGGCCTGTGGGACAAGGGTATTAAAAGCAGGTGTCATGGCACCTGTTTTTGATACCTCAGTTGCAAAAGTAACAAATTTTGTAAGTTTGATAGAACTCAGAACATAGACTAGGTGTACGTCTACCAGTGATTGTGTAAAACGTTTCTGGAATCGGGCTAATAGATAAATCTTGCAATGTAATCAACTCTGCTAATGCCATAGGGATTATATGCCCATCGGGTGATTCCTGTGGTGTTCGTGTATCGGTCTTCGGGAGTATTATGTCTATTTTTATGCTATTCGCATAATTTTGTCACCGCGGCGAATTTGGCCGACCTCTTCGACGGCCCCTCCCTCCTCCGCCATTCTGCCTACCAGTTTATAATAACTGAAATATAAACAGGTATGTTCACTTCAGATTCTTTTATTGAAACGGGATTCACACAAATTGCCATGACTGGCAGGGACAGCGGTATCATTTTGAACTTGGTAGCGGACATACAATGACCCTATATATATATCAAAGTGGCCAATGTTCGTTAACCCCTTGAACCCGAGCGGCTGCTCTTCCGCCAAGGAACGTGATACGTCATAACGTCATTAAATAGGATGGCTGCTCAGTAAACGTGTGGGGTAGACCAATCAATATTTCAACGTGCAGTCCCATGGCTGCACGCTGAAAATATTGATTGGTCTACCCCCAAAAAATGACTATAGCCTTATCTAATTGCTGCCATTGAACTGGCATCGAAGATACCACTAGAGTTCAAAGGGTTAACGGCGTGGTAGGATACACAAGCTATACTCGAAAGAGAAGTTTTACCCAAATCAGAAAAATGTACATTTTGGCCCCATAGTGGTTAACCGACACAATTTTGGACTTTAAATCAACCACGGAAATCCTTGGTTCGTGACCCCCCCCCCCCCCCCCCACCACCCCCACCCACCCCTTCCTGCTAGTTCCCAGTAACATTGAAGTGGTGGGGGTCTCTCTCTCTCTCTCTTCTCTCTCTCTCTCTCTCTCTCTCTCTCTCTCTCTCTCTCTCTCTACAGTGTCTCACTTTCCGGTAAATCTCTTCCGATGGCGAAAATTATTAGCAATGTATTTTCTGATATTCTTTGAATCAGAGAATTCGTCGTTCGCTTCAACCATGGAGAGAATCTGCATATTTTCTTGTCAGACCACATTACAATAATTTCTCGTGTGTTTTAAAACTTATTTTGGATCATGAATAATATATGGTGACGTGCAGATGATTCCTTTCAAATGTCATTTCATTAACCATTTATATCCTTCCATACAGTTGCCAGAGACGTCAACGCTGTGTTTATCCTCTGCAGAAGAAGAAACTTGTTCATCAAACAACAGGTACGTAAGGCATCATTGCATTGCCCATGGCAGCATGGTATATCTCGGAATAGGAACAGTTCCTCTGAGTTATTACACGTGATATGAATACTTGTTCGCATTGATTTCCAGGGGTAGTAAATGCACCCCGCAAATGCAGGGTGGAAGACGCTAAAAGCAGTTTAATCGCTGGTTACCCATATGTCGACTCTACTGAAAAGTGAAGGTGTCCCAGTTAACCGTTTTCCCAACGTAACGGCCAAAACCGGCCAGCGCTATTCAAAAATCGTCAATTACTTTTCATTATTTTTTTCATTTTTGTACCAAAAACATAGGTTATGACCCCTCTTTGGAACGAGCTCGACAAGCTCGTTCCAAAGAGGGGTTATAACCTATGTTTTGGAGACAAAAAATGAGTTATTCAAGAATTAAGTGTCGTCTACTTTTATCGGAATGTTTTTTTGTTTAATCTGAAAATGAATATCTAAAAGATATCTAAAATAATAAACTTTGATATCGTCTGCGTTGAATACATTTTTTATGCAGCTTGTTTAAAAGCAACATGCTGATATTCTCGTGTCGAAAGCATATTGTTTCCCCAAAATTCAACAACATATGATGTGACCCTTTTCATTTTCAAACTCATTAAAATGCTTTTTATTTCGGATGACGACTGCCTTGAACATTTGCGATCCTTGGATAACTTATTGTTCAACATTTCGAAAAGACTGCATTATGCTGTAACAGGATAACTGCGTGCTGTGTTATTCCAGCATGAATGTTTCCAGTGATTCGGACGGCAAAAAAGCTATGTGTTTCCCATAATTTAATAATTGTACTTTCTCTGCCCTTATATATAATCGCACAAGCGCTATGAATAGAAACTGAGCACGCGCCTGTTTTAAGCAGTTGCAAGATATATATTCCGTATCAGGTCCCTGATACACGATGGATTCAGATAATTACGGACAAACTACATACTCATTGTACTATTTGTGATGTTCTTTCCCATATAAGTACGTTGCCCATTTTTGGCGTCTTTTCTCTTTGACAACATGCAATATTTTCACGTTTCTACTACCTGTGTTTACAGGAAAACAGATTCATTGGCACGGGTGACACTACCATCGTCCATGCTTTTTCGAAGAAAGGCGACACTAGGAGGTAAGATTTATTCGTCTTATCTAGACGTGTGCGTCTACGGCGAAAAAGATAAATCAGTACCCACTGTGGCTTTTTCGTATGTTCTGATTTCAGTTGTCGTTCGAATTGTACTTTCAAGCAGCTACTTAGAGAAGAGAGAGGTGCATTGGTTTTGAATATTGATAAACGTAACGATGATTCGATTTGTTTTGTTCGCCGAATGTTTTCTCAATGTTTGAAAACTAAAAAACCATTCACAAGATGTTCCATATTTGAAATACGAACTATCTCCCTAAAATGTATGATTCACAGCACTTTTTTATTGAATTAGATAACGATAATTGTAACAACAATTGCTCCCAACACTGAAAAATTTATCCGAACGAAATTCTATTTATTGTGGACAAAAACATTGTGTAATTTTTAGCATCTGCTTGCTGAAAAAAGCATACCCATGTAGTAGGCGCTGTGTGAAAACACCGACTTCGACCTTTTTTCTCATATCTGGTAAAGGATATGTATTATCATGTTCAGTTGTTAGGACAGGGGTGGAGAGGGATGCGTAAGGAATGATCGAGCAAAGAAGCAACTAAACCGTATTGATTTATGCCTATACTATAAAATCACATCAACATTGGCGATCGTCTGGATAACTTCATCACGTGTCTCGGAAGTGCACTTGTACTATCGAAAAACTGATATCAGGTTTTGCAGCCGCACAACGTTTACCCAGATATATTATTGATGAGTTTAGAAAAGTCAAAACAATAGGAAAGAAAGTAGCACTGTATACTGTATATGGGAAAACCACCATCCGCAAGTATACAGAAGAAGTCTCCTTGGTTACGAATCGAAATTAAGTATTTTTATTGTTTACTAATCATATATATTTCATTTTCAGGTTATTTTATTCAACTTTGTGGGGAGTTAGTTTAGTATAGTAACTGGGACAAAGTTAGGAGGCCTTAAATAAAACCGTGAGCGCTAAGTTGTCGAACGGTTCGTCGTGTTGCCTTTTGTCGCGTGTTTACAATTTTCCCTGTCCGATCGCGTAATTTTGTCTTGATGATGGCGAGCAAGTCTGTTCAGACGGAGGTAAGTATGGAGGTAAATACGTGTAATATCGCGGTCCAGGTCAACGGTGCCAACGGAGTAAGTATTGGTGTGCAGACAGAGGTCACTGGGGTGTCGGTCAGAGCCGGGTTGGTGGGGCCACCGATGGCGATATTGGGCTTGAAGTTTGTAAACAGTGCTCTATGATGTATGGGGACTGTCGCTCGATGGAATATGGAGAGGTATGTGCAAACTGTCAGGAAATCCTCCGCCTACTTGAGACAATTGTTAAGTTTGAGGGGGAGATTGCTGAGCTGAAGGGAAAACTTGGTAGGGCGGGGCTGTCTGGAGTTACGCCTGTGAAAGTGGCTTTCCGAGAAGGATGGAAGGTTGTCGGTGGTTCCAAGAGGAAACATGGGGGTAGAACCTTTGATGTGAATGAGGTAGGTGATGAGGTGGGGGCTGCTAGAAAAGTACGTAGGACAGATGAGGGGGGCCCAGGCCGGAGCAATGCTGTAAAGCGTTTGGCGTGGACTACCAAAAGTGATAGGAAAGGGGGGCCAGAGAAGCAGGTAGATAGGGGTGTAAAGTCCAAAGGCAGTGGGGAGTGCAGCACCAGAAACAGATTTGATGTGCTCGATTCGGAAGAGACAGAGGAGGAGATGGAGGTAGTTGCAACAGATAGTAGCTTGGGGTCTAGGCCAGGAAAAAGGAGGAGGGATCCGGGGGAAGACCAGGGGAGTAGTCCAGGTAGCTCAGGGCCTGGAAAGAGACGGAGGGACAAGGATAGGAGTAATCCTAGGTCAAAGATACCGATACCGATATTGATTCCGAGTGGGGCTGTTGGAGAGGAAGAGGACGCTGTAAACAATAGGAGACTAGAGGAGATAAATAGGGCGAGGTCCAAAAGTAAGTTGGTGGTTGCGGGAAGTAGCATAGTTCGGGGGATCGACAAGGTTGTCTGTGGTCCGGACAGTAAAAATAGAACAGTTCTGTGCTTTCCGGGGGCTAAAGTGGAGGACCTGAGGGATAGAGTGGACGGTATTGTAGCTGGGTCGGGGCCTGATCCGGTAGTGGTATTACATGTGGGGTCCAATAACATCAGGGAGAGGAAATCAGTTCGTTTGGTGGACACATACAAGGACCTAATTAGTAAGCTACTTAGCAGGAATGCTCGGATCATCGTTTCAGGGGTGCTCCCCGTTATGGGTGGTGGGAATGAGAGGAACTCGCGGATTATGGCACTAAACGAGGAGCTGGAAGAGCACTGCAAAGACTTGGGAGTACATTTCATTGACCACTGGGATTCATTCTGGGGACAAGGAGAGGTGTATGGGCGAGACGGATTGCATTTAAGTAGGATGGGTACAGACCTGTTGGGCCAAAAAATCTTACAGGTGGCTGGGCCTTTTTGGAGAAAAGGGGGGTAGGGGACCACAGCCGGTAACCCAGAGTGGCACAAATGCTGGGAACATAGGAAGAACAACAAACATGCACAATACAGGGACATACCAGGGTTATAATAATGTGCCAGTGATGACAAAAAAACAAAAATTCCTGGGTACTGCAACATCCAGGGTCTGCACAAGAAAGTAAGCGAAATATCAACAATGATGGACGAAGGAGACTTCGATATAATGGGTCTAAGTGAGACGTGGATACGACGGGATGAGCGGGTTGATCAGATGAAGGGTTGCGTGTGGATAGGAGCTGTGCGAACTGAGGGTCAGAAACGGGGTGGGGGTGTTGGCATCTACGCTAAAGAGGAATTACAGCCCTCATTGATTACAGATCTCACAGAAGCAAGGACTCAGATTCCAGTATCCAACGAAATAGTCTGGGCAAAAATCAAGTTAGGAAGCAGGAGTGTTGCCGTTGGTGTTGTATACTTAGCAGTGGAGGGAAGTAAGCCCGAGTGGAATGATTCAATATATACAACTCTTAGATCGAATATCACAGAGCTTGGGAGCAGAGGGTTCAGTATTGTCCTAATGGGGGACTTCAATGGGCACATCGGGGATAAGGAGGAGGGCATACAGGGAGGTGATAGGAAAATTAACACGAATGGGAGGAAGATGTTGGACCTATCAAAAGAGCTTGGTTTAAAGATCCTGAACAGGGATGCGAAATGTAAGGGTAAATGGACCTGGGAGAGGAACGATAAGAAAACAATAATTGATTATATACTCACTGACATTAGCGTATGGAGGGAGGTTATAGATGTAGAAATAGATGACGAGGGAAAAAATGACTTGGGTAGTGATCACAACCTGATAACAGTTAAGATTATGGGCAAAAAGACGAATAGAGACAGAAATACCTTCAAGGAAGTTTGGGGACTAAAACAAGGAGCCGACTGGAAGCAGTTTCGGGAAAAACTAAAACCAAATCTTGAATGTATACCTAGGGATGCAAATGTCCAGAGTATTTCAGATGGCATAGTAAATAGCCTAACAGAGGCAGGGAAGGAGTGTATAGGGAGGGTGAGGGTCCCAACGAGAGAGCTTGGATACTGGGTTAACGAGGGACTGAAAAAGGCTATAAAAGAAAGGAAGGTAAAATGCGCTGCTTACAGAAGAAGTAGGAAGCTTAAAGGGGTGGATAACAATGACACGAGACTAATGAAAGGAGAATATGAACTGGCACGGAAAAAGGTGAATGAGATAAAGAATAATAATAGGAAGGAGCGCAATTGCAGTCTTGTCAGAACAATAAAGAAAACGGGGGGTTCGAGCTCAAACATATTTTGGAACTGGGTAAATAAACGGGGGAAAAGTAGTGTGCAGAGTATCAAAGTGGATGGGGAAAGTACAGAAGATAAAGGCCGTATCGCTTCAGAGTTAGTCAAGCACTGGGAAAAGATAAACGATAGGCGATGGGGCAGTGGGTCCCCACCAAAAAGAAATACACTGGTGGAGGAGAACCTATCCAATCGTGTATGTAGCGAAATAACGGCAGAAGAAGTGCGGAACGTGGTCTCGAAATTAAAAAATGGTAAAGCGGGAGGGACTGATGAAATTCCGAACGAATTCCTCAAAAATGGAGGGGAGGCACTTATTGAAGTCCTGACAAACCTTTTCAACCTGGCTCTGCGAAAGCAAGAGGTCCCCAGAGAGTGGAGGGAAAGTAAGGTGTCGTTCATACACAAAAAGGGGGATAAGGAAGTTCTAGATAACTATAGGGGGATATCAGTTAGTAGTAACATCGGAAAAGTATTCTGTAAGGTCATATACGGTAGACTAGAGGAAGTTATTGAAGAGAAAGGTTTTTTAGGAGAAATTCAAAATGGTTTCAGGAAAGGACGAAGAGTCACTGATCACCTATTTACACTCACCCAACTGATAGAATCAACAAAGGCTGAAAAGAAAAAGATGTTTCTGGCATTTCTAGATGTGAAAAAAGCGTACGACCGAGTGTGGAGGGAAGGTATGTGGCGAAAGCTCGAGGGCATCGGACTGGGGGGTGGCTTTGTGGGAATCATGAAAGCACTGTATACAGATGTGCAAAGCCAACTCAGTCTAGGGAGTATCACTACAAAACGAGTCCCTATGGATATAGGCCTCAAGCAGGGGTGTATCTTTTCACCGATTTTGTTTGCATTGTATGTTAAAGATTTAGGGGACGAACTAATTCAGAGTGCGGAGGGGGTAAATGTTGGAGACATAAAGATACCAGGCTTATTCTTTGCGGACGACATGGTGTTAATGTCTAGAACTGAACAGGGGCTAGAGAAACTGCTGGAAATTGTTGGTAGATATGGGAACACTTGGCGGCTCGAACTAAATGAAAATAAAAGCAAGGTAATACCCGTTGGACGCAAGGTAGGTATGACGAAGAGATGGAGAGTGTGGGAGTTCTCAATCCCCGAAGGGGAAAGCAAACAAATCACTGTAGGAGAAACGGGAGAGTATGAGTATCTAGGGGTAAGCATAAATATAACGGGAAGAGGGGTGTACAGAAATTACTCAGCCAAACTGATTCTGAAGGGGAAAAGAATTCTGAACCAACTAAAACTTTTAGGGAAAAATAGTTTCAACAAGGTCTTTGTGGGGAAAACACTGTGGGAGAGGGTGGGTTTGCCAAGTATAACGTATGGCACGGACGTGATTCCATTAAACCAAACCGTTATTAAGAAGTTGGAAAATACTCAAAATGATGCCGGCAGATGGATAACAGGGTCGAGTAATGCTGCAGCTTTGGAAGCAGTAAGGGGGGAGCTTGGGTGGATGAAAATCAAGGACAGGGTAGATTTGAGAAAACTGTGTTACTTTAACTACTTGAGAAACCTGCCTGACAACCGGTGGTGCAAATTGATGCTCGATACCATTTGGAATTCTAATATAGAAACGGGGTGGTCAAAACATGTGAGGGAACTAATGGACAATTACTCTATAGAGGTCACAAACATAGAAGTAGGAATGAAAGAAGGCAAAAGGTTTGTCAAAGAGAGAGTCATGGAAGATTGCAATCGAAACTGGCGAGCAGGGGTTAGCGTGAAAAGATCACTGCAGGGGTTACAATATAAAGAAAAGCCAGCTTTTGAGAAGTACCTAGATGGCACCTTTGGAGGGTCACTGCTGTTCAAACTGAGATCAAGATCACTGGAGCTTCGGGGAAAAATTGGGAGAGATGGGGAAAAGGGATGCCAAATGTGCCACTCTGGAGTAGTGGAAACCCTGGAACATTTTCTCTTGGAATGCCCACAGTATTTACCTCATAGAATAAAATTTACTGGAAGAATAATGCAGAAGTGGGGTGAAGAAACAAAGGATAGATGGCTGAAGGGGGACACGAGGGAGAGGGTAGGAATGCTTATTGAAGAAATTGAAAAAGAGGAAGTGAGGGACACTATTAAGCAGTTTATATCTGAATGCTGGGAGGAGAGGAGGGGAAGAGGGGGTGGGGTGCAGGGGGAATGATGGCCTTCTCTTATGAGGACCGCGACAAATCAGCGGCTGGCCAAAGAGTTATTATTACATGAGGATATACCCAATTGGATTCATATTCACTCCACACAGTTGATTTGGGTTAATAATCCGACCCAACTAACTGTAAGGGTTGTTTATTTCACTGTAGCTACAACGGGTGAATGACGAGCACGAAATAAACTCGCTAAAATGTTATGAAAGTGGGAAATTATTCCTGTTATTGTTGTCTGTTGTTTTAAGTTAGTATAACAATAACATGATTTTGAAGGGCTTTACAATGTATTAACGGCTCAACAGAAATGGTCGTGGGCCGCTAATAAGCTCAAGGGCTGTTAACCATTTCTGTTGAGCCGTTGATACACTGTAATGCCCATGTCATGTTATTTCTATTATTGCCACTTTCGTACATCGGGTACATTACGATTAAATTATATGGGAAATAAGATCAATAAATGAACTTTGACGTTTTAGAATTAAAAAAACAGCGACACTATCGTCTGATTTGTTGACAAACAAACCGGGTAACGTGACTATCGTCTGATCAGTCTACGGCGAAATTTGGAAAGTTAGATGATGAAATATATCTTCGAAATGCGAACTTTAGGCAAGGAGTTTATTCATCAAAGATGTCATCACTTACTTTGTGTGTATCGCTTCCTATATTTGATACATTATCTATCCGTGACACAAAGGGAAACACTTGAAACAAATATGTTAATTGTGTTTACAAATTAAAAAAAAACGAATTGAATTTCGATCCAAATGGAAATCTGGGAAAAACATTGTTGATCGGCTGAGAGATGTGACGTCATTGTCTATATTTAGACGTGTCGGGCTGTTATTGACGTGTTGGGCTGTTAAAGTCAATAACGGCCCAACACGTCACATGACTTTTACTCGTTGAGCATTACGAGGTTTCAACGCTCGGTAAAACGTCGTTAATGTGC
The DNA here is from genome assembly GCA_031216915.1 of Pictodentalium vernedei. Lineage (NCBI taxonomy): Eukaryota > Metazoa > Mollusca > Scaphopoda > Dentaliida > Dentaliidae > Pictodentalium > Pictodentalium vernedei. The sequence goes on along the minus strand of CM062292.1, from coordinate 106,206,000 downwards.
TAGGAACGCCCGCAAAAGTGGCAATAATATCCACCGCCGGACTACTATTCCTAGAAATGGTAGACCTAGGACTATAATTCCGCGGAATAATAGTCCAGAGGGACTAACGTTCCTACGGACTATCATTCCTGTCACACCGGCCACTGACTTCAATAGTTCAAAATGAAAGGGCACTGGATGAGAATGTTTATAGCACTTTTTTTCATTCTGACCAATACGAATTTTCAAGATGCCTTCTAGTATGTTGGACTATTTCTATTTTAGGTGACAGAACGAAGTATGAGAGTTCTGATGAAGACATCTTCTCCTCCCGTTAGTCATCTCTCAGGAATGCGACGTGTTTTGATAATACCTCAATTGGAAAACCAGCATTCACCTCCATGGTAGTCTGGCCTTTGAGATAAAGAAGTTTCCAGTTTCCAGATCGTCTTACCCAGTGATTTGGCATGTGCAGGAAAAGAGGGGTGCAATCAAGGTGGACTGGACATCCTGTTTACGCTCTATCCACACAATTTAAAGGATGACTTCTTCTGCTTCTTGGTCCTCCCGAATCAAACTTTAGTGCAACGGTCATGATTGAAATGCTAAGATTTGCCTTGTCTACCGGAAAAACCCATATCCTTACGTATCTGGTCCCACCTCTTTAATCCTTTACCCAACGAATCGGGCGCATCCGCCCTCGTAATATGCAAATTCAGCAGTTGAAAAATATCATTTTTCAAAAAATTTCAACAAAACCATATCATGTGACCCCTCGTTGGAACGAGCTCGTCGAAGTTTGAATAAATGATATTTAAAATAATAAACTTAGATATCGTCTGCGTTGGGTAAAAGGTTAGACATGATATGCAGATGTCTTGCGTATTTTGGTAATGACGGACCACCACTCAGGGGGAGCCGTGGCTCAGTAGCTCAGTAGGTAGAGGTGCAGGCTGCAAATCGAGAGGTCCTCGGTTCGAATCCCACCTGCGGCAACCGCCTTGTGTCCTTGGGCACGACACTTCACCCCCATTGCCTACGTGGGGGCACGGTGATGTTGTGTACTAAGGCGTACTGCGCGTCGATGGTGCACCTGTCTTCAACCAATGCTAAACCTGCTTGTGTGGAGTTCCTATGTTGGGGAGCGGACAGTTGCTCGGTGGTTCTCTCCGGGTACTCCGGCCTCCTCCACTCGTAAAACTGTCGCGGTCATGATTAGCCATTGTGCAGAAATATGTGACCTTAAAACACCAATAAATATAAATTACCACCACTCACGACATCTGTATTTGCACCCATAGTACTGTGACCACAAAAGTGGACAGTCGTTGCGATCCGGTCAATATTCTCTATCCGCTTACCCCATTCGACGTATTATCCCGTAAATTCTCTGGTATATCAGGTATACCAAGGTATTTTAGGTCATAATCATGGTGCACCGTGGCTCTTTTTGAGACACCTTTGCTCTCAGTGTATCCCATGCCGACAAAAACAAATCTGAAGATAGATCTGCGCTCACGGTTAACATTTAATAAACAGTTGATTTTGGCTTGAAGTTCTTCTCGAAAACTGCTATTCGAGTTCTATTTTCAAACTGGAGCAAAGAACCTTTGATTAGAACCATCTCGTCGAGATTCTTTCAATGAGAGATTTTATATGATGCTTTAGAAGAAAAAAAGAAACGAAATGGGCCTTAACGATCGGCTAAAAAGATAAAAAGAGTAATCGTAATACAAATGTGATGTATAAACTGATGTGTTTGTAAATTTAAGAAGCGATGTATGAACTTTTCAATAGATGTTGTTATCTACCGCATTGCGTTTTTTTTCTACCCGTTCTACTTTATCCAGTCATCAGAGTTGAGTCAGAAAAAGAGAATAACCATACGGTCTATGAAAACAAATTTTATCAAATAACTATGATTTACCGTCACTTATTCCCGGCCTCGGCCTATCAGGCCTAAATGTTACACTTACCACCTGTGTTATGATCTGTACTCGGAAGGGAATGGACCTGTGAAACGTTTTTCTTCTTTCTGGGTAGAAAAAGCGTCTTACTTATTCTCATTTCCTTATTTGACATTCGTTATCAACCGATAAATCGGTTTATAACGAATGTCTAATAAGGAACTGGGAATAAGTAACGGTTGTCACGTCGCCTACGATTAACCATTTGCACACTAATGTCAGATCACCCAAATTTCAAGCTACAAATTTATCCCATAATGCACAGTAATGCGGCCAGGAATTGGAACAATGACCACTTCAATTTCATATAGTCCCTCCCTCTGTCACATTGTCTTCTGTATATAACCACTGTAAACAAACTGTAATATTAACGTTGAAATCATGAGTATGAACACAAGATAATGTCTTATTGGAAATCAGTGTCAGATGTTGTCCCAAAACTTGTTCCGTGGCTCAGTTTGTCTGAGAACACTGTATTTTCTCCTTCCGAACCCGAAATTCATAACCAAAAACAAACCTCATCGTGTATAGTCATGTATAGTGAAAAGTAGTACAAAGCGCATTGTGTAAAATGTATAGATTATAACAACACGCCATAAACACAAGGCAGTAGAATAACCAAGATTCTTAATCGATGATGGGACATTGAGGTCGACCGATTCGCAGGCACAGTGCTGGTGAAGAAGCCCTGATTGCATTGCTAGTAATTTTTTTCTGGGAAGCATGTTCTGGACCCCAACGGGAACATCGAACCTTCAATACCTTCAATACAATCGAACTTTTAATTATCATCCCTTTCTGGAAGAAGGCCACAGTTAAGCTGTTAATCTGCGTGTTGGATCACCTTCTTAGGGTGATAGTAAGTTCGTAGCGGGAGGGTAACAGGTTTAGACACTAAACCACACCCGAGGGTGTTTCTGTTATGCCCTTCGCTGGTTTCGACCATATTTAGATTAGTTTGAGTTTATTTTGGATCACGGTTAAACACTGCAAATCCCACCTCCAGCCGTGGAGGCCCAGCCCACACAGAACGCTCGCGCCTGGTATCGCGAGCGTCATGTGTGTGCCGAGCCCCCCCCCCCCCCCCCCCCGGCCGGAAATGAGATCTACAGTTTCCAATCGTGATGTAATTTTAGTTGAATCGGTGAAGGCAGACCTTTCCGGTAGAAGGCCACAGTTAAGCTGTTTTTCTGCCTGTTTATTCACCTTATCGTTCCCTATTTATTTAGTTTTTTAACAACATTTAATCCCTATGTAGTTTTAGTTGAGTCGGTGGTGGCAGCCCTTTCTGGTAGAAGTCCACAGTTAAGCTGTTACTCTGCATGTTAATTCGCCCCACTACTAGACAGAATTCATTAATAGTAAAACTTCACCCACTAAAGAATTCTCACATAACCGGCATCTTTCCTGTTAAAGTAAACAGTTTTTTTCACATTACCGACAGGTTCATGTTCACATAAACAATTTCACTATTTAATTAAACCCGTTATTATCACCCGTTTCACCTCTGAAAAAGAAGCAGAAAATACACAAGCGCCGCTAACAACCAACAACTTCTCCTTTACCACGGTCTGACACTTCAAAATTCTACAGCTAATGAGGGTCGAAAGGGGCTTGCTTTCCAAATCGTCCCTGCGCGCCTTCGGCGCGCGAAACCATTTGATTTGATTTAACCTTTTGTTTTCAACCAATAAATCTATCTGGGAGAAGACGGACGGAATGGTTTCACGCGCCAAAGGCGCGCAGGGACGGTTTGGGGAACAAGCCCCTTTCCACACTCATTTGGGAGAAAATGTCCTCTTCTGATTTATATACCGAGGCAAATGTACATCCGGGACAAATGGCCGTCTTCTTGAAAGATGCAACCGAGGCAAATGTCCCGGAGCACATGTCGGGAATTCGAGCACATAACCGGTGGAGGTTTTTTTCTGTGTTTTTTGGCTGTTATATAAAGTTGACATTTTTCATAAAACTTGGAAACAGTGATTACGCTGCCGGGTGCCATTTTAGCTTATTGCGTGAAAAATTTTGTTTTGGCCCCAAAAAGTCTTCATTGGCAAACATTTTGGCGCCAAAAATATTCCTTGCTCTTGGGAAGGAAATCTGGCTGGCTGGCTGGCTAGCCGGCTGTGCTGGAATGAATGAATGAATGAATGAATGAATGAATGAATGAATGAATGAATGAATGAATGAAAAGTTTCAGGCATGTGTTTTTGTCCCACACAGATACACTCTAACGTCAGTTTGGTTAAATATCAACCCAAATCCACTGGGTTGGGTTAATTTTTAACTCACCTGTTTTAGAGTGTACAGTGACCTTTTTATGTGGTGGACTTTTAATTAACTGAATGAATAAAAAGTTTCAGCGCGCCGAAGGCGCACAGGGACGATGTGGGATTGAAATCTCTTGTGACCAGGGGTGGCGCCAGGAATTTCTCGACAGGGGGCTGACCTCTCCGACTGGGGGCTATAATATTTGACCTCACAAACGAAGGAAAATGAGTAAAAAATTGACGATAACCTATGATTAGGTATGGAAGTAATGGAACGCCAGTTGGATAACAACTGTCATAATGCCTTACAAAAAAGAACCATACATCTCGTTCTTGATGGACACAAGACGAGATATCTACATTCGATTGTCGGAAATTTCTCGTGAAGTCGGGTTTACGAGACTCTCCGACGGACTGACTAAAAATCTCCGACGGGGGGGGGGGGTGGCTGGACCTCTCCGACAAGGGGGGGGGGCAGGGGCAGGGGCTGTAGCCCTCCCTCCCTCTTGGCGCCACCACTGCTTACGACCCGAATAACTTTATTTGCTTTATAGCTTTATTTACTTATGAATCCACGAGAGTCGGAAGCGAGAGCCAATAGTCTTTTTTAGTTTGAGTGTTCGCACTGGCAGTAGAGTAGGTAGTGGGATGAGATCCCCGAGAACCTCGAACTGGGAGATGACTAGGAATTTTGCGTAACTACAAGAATTTTACTCCGTGTTTGCTTAGAGAAGTGCGCATATTTATGGTAATACTGAAAGCACAGTTTGATGGTTATTTAAAAAAAAAAAAGGAAAGCCCAAACAGTCGCTGGTTTGGGAGCAGCCTCAGCATATTATCCTTAACGGTTACAAAAAGGACAAAATCCACCAATATGTGTTTTTGAAAGCTAGGAGTCACCCATCAGCCTATAAGGGGGAGTGGTTGCTGAGTCTTGGCCAACTGGTCTGCCATCAGGGGGAACAGATGACGGGGTGATTGTTAATAATGGATAATTAACTGTGATCCAGATTTTCCAATTTTGTCTGTCCCAAATTTCATTCCTTGTAAATAATATTGTTTTCCTACTTTGGTTTGAAGTACCGCATTCAAAAATCGATGTCTATAACAACACAAGCCTGTTTGAATATCGATATAAAAACACAAGCAGTCATATTAACACTTTCTGTGAAGCACTATTTGAAATTTAACAGGTAGCAATCTGTAGGGTGTATATGACGTCCGACATTGTCTAAGCAAACACAAGCTTGACTCGTAAGTTATAAAGTCGGCGCGTTAAAACCTTTCATTCATTCATTCAGAGGATAATTCATATCATACACCATTGAAGCAACCAGTATGCAAATATTTTGTGCTTCCTGCCACAAACAATTCCTTCAGACAGAAGAGAAAAACTTTTTATGTGAAAATTGTACCCAGTTCATATTCAATTTAATAGATATGGAACATACTACAGGTCTTGTCCACGACAACGGATCGGCTGAGAGAACACCGACTTCATCGCTTGAGGTAGGAATATGCTGCTTGACGGTGGCAAGTTTACAGACGGGTACAGATGCGTTCGCTTTTTTACATCTATCAATTTGTTTAGAGATAAGCCCCTTCCCTAAATGAGACGTGGCGAGAGAGGTGCGCGTGTGTGTGTGTTTGTGTGTGTGTGTGTGTGGGGGGGGGGGGGGGGGTCTCACACCCAATCCTGTCCAAAATTTCCATAGTTGGAAATTCGGAGAACAAGTCATGAGTAGTTGTAAATTCCATCTATCTGGATTTCAGAGCTTCTATGGTGATGCTGATGTCTCCTTTACCTTAAAATTCCAACTCCGCTTCAAATCGGCAAAAATCCACCCTAAGTGTTCTTATTTACAACCCTGTGTATGCAATATCGAGCTTCATAAGTATGTATATGATCTCAATCGGTACGAGATTTCTATAGTACGTTTACTTATCGTAATAAAAAAATCCTCGAAATGAACTTCAAGAATATCGCATCATGTAAAATCGTCACCCTGAGTTAATTCCATCATTCACAGGAACAAAATGACGAAACATCGAAAGTTGATCATTCCCGCATAGGAGCTGATTTAATGTCAGGACAGTGAATTGCTCAAAGTTCTAAGATTGAGCATTTGTTTAGCACATACTCAATTCACAGAACAATACAAAATAATAATAACCTGATAATTTTATCATAAATGTGTTGGCATTTCAGTTACTAGTATAAATTTTATGCCCATTTTCATGACTTCATTTTCAAAATGTTTCTCGGTAGTGAATTTCCAACTATGGGGGGGGGGGGGTACCCGGTCCGAGAAACAGAAGATCTCCCGGTCCCTCCCCAGTTGGAAATTCATTACCCTACACCCCTCGAATGGGAAACCTCTAGCCACGTTCCTGAATGAAGGTCGCCCAACTCTGTTCAAATAAGTTATATAAATTGGGACTGGAGCAGGGAGAGGGGCATCCTCATCGGGTGAAGGGTGTTCGATTATTGCAATAGAAACCGGTTGGTCGGACTGGCCATGTAAGAAGGATTCGCCAGTGTTTGAGGAGTGCCCAGCTGGATCTCGAGGCAAATGGAGGAAAGAGGATTCCAATTGTGAAGCTTAGAAGTAACAGACCTTGGAACATTTTATTTTTAGAATGCCTCAAATACTTGCCCAGTAGACTCTGAGAAACTTATGGAAGATGAAGCGGATGAGGAGTGGCATAAGATGAAGCGGATGAGGAGTGGCATAAGAGTGAAGGTCAATATTATGGTTGGGCCGATTGAGAAAGCGTCTGTTGGGGAAATTATAAAACAGTAGTAATCTGAATGATGGGAGATGAGACGGGAGAGTGGGGTGATACCCGGAGGGGGGATTGATGTTGGCCTCCTCGTTAGAGGACCGCGGCAAATCATCGGGAGGCCTAAGTATTACGGACTTTTGTGACAGTCTGGAAGCTCTATCGTGGGCTCTCTTCAAATGGTATATATTTTATTTAATTATTTCAATATTAATACGTTTGAGTGTATTTGGTTTTTAAATACAATTTGTAAAATGCTCATAAACGTCGCATTTCCTCAAAGTATAACAATAACATCATTTTGAAGGGTATTACGGTTTATAAGTGGCCAGCATTCCAACATCGACGACTGGTATTACTGAATTCATTTAAGAATTGAATGCAATTTTTATAATCTTTATTGGAGTTTGAACGTGTGGGAATGGGTACAAATTATCATACAATTTGTACCCATTCCCACACGTTCATACTCTAATAAAGATTATAAAAATTGCATTCAATTATTATAATTACATTCCGTAACTGTTTAAACTACTTTTTATCAAACAACAAAGCAGAAAGACGAAATAAAACATGTACGAACGAACGAGGCGAAAAACCACCCTCACACAAAATACAAAGCGCACAACTCTGATGTTTAATTTTCACAACTTTAGAAATGGATACGAGTATTTTAGTAACGGGCTTTATGCCACATTTGGGAAATGTCACCAAAGAAACAGCAGCGGAGTTGATCACTGCGAGAGGCGCTAAAAGTTAAAAACCCGCCCAAACACCGCCCGAATTAATTCTGTCAACTGCGCTCTACCGCAAATGCGGGTCAAAATTCGACCAAATGTATTCATTGGAAAATGAATTACATTTGTTCATGACGTTTTCACCTAGCTGACCAATGGGAATTGAGTATTTGGACCCAAAACGTATAACTACATTAACAATGTAATTATTCCTGTTCATATTTTTTCCATTATCACTTTACTCTTTCGATCTGTCACTTAACAAAAATATCATTTTCAGAATGAAGACCAAATGTAACCGTGCATGTAGGCTATATCACGACCTCCCTTGAAATGACCTATATATATTTTTATTTAATTATTTCAATATTGGTATTTTGGGGTCTGTTGAATTTTCAGTTGAGGAGTGATAATTTATAATGTTCTCAAACGCCATTCTGAAGACAACCTTGATTTCTTAGATTAATTAAATAGATAATCATTTCATAATTAACTCTAGTGGTATCTTCCATGTAAATTCAATGGAAGCAATTGGAACAGTCCATATTTATTATTTGGGGGAAGACCAAATAATATTTTCAACATGCAGTCGGATACCTGCACGTTGAAAATATTAATTGGTCTACCTCATACTTTAACTTTGCGCCCTGCTTAATGAAAGTATTACGTATCATGTTTCTGGGACGCAAAAACGGCTTCGCGTGTTCAAAGGGTTAATTAATAGCATAAATTAAATTCAGTAATTATTCAACACACCGTGGCACATTTTTCAAGCATCAGGCGAGTACGTTTTAATCTAATTTTCGAGGCTGGAATACAAGTATTCCTGTATTTCACGTGCATTGAAGAGGTCGTTGATTCATACCCCCATCATCTTCTACCCGAGTTGTGTTCGGAAGTTATACCAGGATCAAACTTGAATTAATTAGATGAAGTAGTTATTTTATCATCTTCGGTGGTCTGTTTACATTCTTGCTTAACATCGTTTTGTGTCCAAACATTTCATTCACGTCAACACCTCAATCAGATGAGTATTGACCACTCAGATTCATTCTTACATGATGTTCTTACATATAGGCCGTATTCCACGCTTGGTGTATGCACAACATTTCTCAATGTCTGTATTGCATCCGGTAATGTTGAATACCTACAGCAGTCATTCAATAAAAGGTTAAATTACCGTGTTCCAATATTCCCACTGTCACTGAGGAGAATCAGGAATTCATTAAATTAGCTACTTACAGTACGTGGAGAGTGGATTGTAACTAAATCACCCGCTGAGTGGAATTGTCACCCAAGCTATAACTTTCAAATTTTGTACACATCGACAAAAAACACAAGCAACGTTTCAGCCAATGGACTTCCGGGTTTAACCCGGAGGTCCATGGCTCAAACTTTGCTTGTGCTGGTTATGCTTTGCAACAAATTTGCAATTATTGCTTGGGTGGAATCTCCACTCTGCGGGTGATTTAGTGATAATACACTCTCCACGTACTGTGTACCCAGTTTCAATTAAAGGTAAGAGTGGGGGTTACAAAAGCACAGCAAGCCCTCAACTGCTCTAGCAAAACATGATACAGGCATATATTGAATATTAAATTCATTCTAAGTCTAAAATAATTTAACCCTTTACCTAACCTGAAAAGCAGACGACACTTGCAAAAATAATTCTTGAATCACTAATTTTTTTCATTTTTTGTCTCAAAAACATAGGTTATGACCCTTCGTTGGAACGAGCTCGACGAGCTCGTTCCAACGAGGGGTCATAACCTATGTTTTTGAGACAAAAAATGAAAAAAATAATGAATTAATTGGCGATTTTTGAGAATAGCGCTGTCCGGTTTTGGCCGTTACGTTAGGTAAAGGGTTAAAAATAATTTTTTGATCTTTTTATTTAATTTTACATCATATTCAATTGATTTTCTCTATGTTTTGAAAAACTGATTATTTTTTCGACGTGACTTTTAACGGGCTACCCAGAAATAACCAAGCCAATCGTCTATTCCATGAGCGCCATATAAAAAGCTGGCTAGAGAACAATTCTGTGATTGCACAATGAAAATAAACTATCCCCTTGGTAGGCCCATGGATGACGCCCTGTTTTTCAAAAACACAGTGAAATATTTTTTTACTTTTTGCAACCTCTTCTCCGTGGAAATGATGCCGGATTTTCTCCCAGTGTTCAATCTTTCTTTATTTGAAAACCAAGCAGGACTAGGTTTTCTTGTACTGGTGATGAATTTGAAACCCGAGCAGTCTTTTTTTAATATTTAGCATACAGTTGTCCATGAAGATATGTGCTAAACTTCAAATGAAATATGAAGTACTAAAACATCATACTAGCCTCTAATATAATACAATATATAAAGTATTTGTTATGTCCTCTATGATTTGATGTCGAGCTGCTTAAAAATAATCGTAATTTTAATCACCGTAGAGCTCATTTTGAGTTGTTGACAACCCTGGGCATAGTCCGCTGCCAATTATTTCTATATAATGAATATATACTCCATTTTATTTGCTTATTACATTGGAGCCCGCTTAATTGGATATCTCTTAACTGAATAACCCTGTTAATTGAATCAAATTTCCCAACACAAACCATTCACCATACCACCAGTACAAATTGGATAGGTTAATTGAATATAGGTTATTGGGGTAAACTCCTGTTAATTGAATAAAACATCTTGTAACCTATTGAGAAATTACCTTGACTCTCCCCAGTTGTCCTTTGTATATAGACCTATTTGGCCCCAAAAATCCAAAACAGGCATGGTGCTCTGTCAAACAAGATATAATAGAATAGATGCTAAGTTTATCTCTAGAATACAGGAAAGTGACACAGTCCCTGTTAATTGAATACTCCTGTTAATTGAATAATTTTTATTGGCAATGTGGCTATTCAGTTAACAGGACTCCACTGTATTATGTCTATCTTTATGTTGTTTATAATTTGATCACCCTGGCGAATTTTTCTACTGTATTATAATGAAACAGTACAGTTGCCGTGGAATGGTCGTGATGCACGCGTGGGCAGTTATGTCCACATATGCGTTTACCAGGTAATAAAAATCATCATCGGCAAACTTTTAATTAATGAAGCACCGGGTTTTATGATACTACGTGATGAAAACCTTTTTAGAGATCTCATTGAAAAAGAATTATGTGGTGTTGTGTATAATTTCTGATAAAACAATACAATCACCGCGAATACGTGGTATCATTGTCATACTGTCCACTGATGAGCATTTTTTAATTAGTTTTAAAAACATGCAAGTTGATTATAAACTATATACAATGGTAGACAAAACAATAACACTTTGACCAGACGTTGATTTGACGTGGTTTTCAAATGAGAAGGCTCTTTATTAACAGGGGGGCGTCATGCTAGGCAAAAACGGGGGGGGGGGGGGGGGGGGGTCGGTAACACCATCTATGCGGAGCACCACCATCGGTTGGCGCGTAGCGTGCCCCAAAATTTTGGCAAATAATGCCTCCCAGATTGCCGGAAATGGTACCTCCCCGTACACCGTTGGCATGGCGCCACCGCTTATTAACCCTATGCTCCCAAATGCCTTTTTATATCCACGCCTCTTCTCTTCTGACAGTAAGAGTGATCGCTCTTAATTCATTCATCTTTCAGAAATGTGAGCAGACGATTAAAGTATTAAGAATTATACATCATGTATTATTCATTGCAATTACTCGTTCTGTAAATACCCATTACGCAACAGGTACAATCAATTGGGTCGAAATCGGGTCGAAACTCACCCACATCAACTGTGTTCATTGAATTTTAACCCAATTGGGTTCATATATAAGTAGTTGAGGTATATACGGTCTCGACCAGTATGGAAGCAACAAATGTTGTACATACCATATATACCGCCAATAATATGACCACGATATACACACTGTGCGGTTGGTCGGGTAAATATTCAGTGTTACTATCCACGATTTCGTCTATTTTTCGCCCTCTTCATAGATGGATCAAGAGAAAAGTTCGGGAGTTGCAACTTTCGTTATACCTATTCACGAAATTAATTCGATAGTTTTTTGACAAGGAACGAGTGGATCGTTTACCCCATTAACCCTTTACCCAACGTAATGACCAAAACCGGTCAGCGCTATTCACAAAATTCACCATTCGATTTTTATTACTTTTTCATTTTTTTGTCACAAAAAACTCGTTCCAATGATACCCATGAATGATGGGGTCATGAGCTATGTTTTTGACGCAAAAAATTAAAAAAAATAGTGCTTCAAAAATTTATTTGCAAGTGTCAGCTTCTTTTCGTGTTAGGTAAAGGGTTAAGGGTATACATTTACAGTACAATGATAATTAGTCACCCCGCTGCTCCACTGTCCACGAAGGTCCAGTAATGCATACAGTTATAAGTATTTTTTTAAATCAGAAATGTCTGTTGGCTAATAGATTTAGCACCCACATACGAAAATCATTGACAACAAAAGCGTGAAGAATAAACAGACGAGTCGAATTGCATGTTTTTTCTTGCTCCCATTTTGCAAAGTTATTTCTCACCTTCCCTATATACGTTACCAAAATTAACTTCCCAAGCATGACTTCTTTGTGAAAGAAAAGTTTGCATTAATTCATGAATATATTTCATTCTGAGGATATATAGAGATTATTGTGACAGTAAAGTGATCTGGTTTGTCGTATTCGGCGGCTTATGTTACCCTGCGATCCCACCTCGTTAACGGATACGACAAACCAGATCACTTACTTTACTGTCATAATGACCTGTTTATTATATGCCGTTATAGAAATGCCCCTTTCACACGAGAAATCAATATAAGGGTAAATAACGTGCAATTGTAGCTAGAACTCCATTTATTCTCAAACAAACAACACTTCGTCGGCTGAGTGCTAGAATGTTCTATGTCCCCTAGGGGACATAGAACATTCTAGCACTCAGGCGACGACTTGTAAAATTGACTTACTAAATTAGCGTTTCAAAATTTCCAAAGTCGACAGCATTCAGCGTTTCATTCTTCTACATCAGATTCACGCGTTAAAATAGCGATACAGTAAGAAAACAAAGACATTTTATTGTGATTAATAGGGATTAGTACATGTATTGGAAATTCGCGTTATTCGATAGTGTTTATTTACACAAATGAAGCGTCCCTAGAAACGATTGGTAACCTGGGCGGACTCTATTGACGTTTTCCATTGCCGTCCTCGTTCTGATGCGGAATCGGAAAACCACTCAGTGTGATACGTTGAGCAGAATTCGATGTGTAAAAAACACGGCGTATCATTGATATGTATATAATAACATTGTTGATCTATTCTTAGGAGAGTATGGTAAACTACAGTCTCCAGCTTACAGATGATCAATCGTGTGATGATAGTTTGATAAAACAAAACGACGACACTCTGGAGTGCTCTTCTGAGAATAAAGAACTAAACAATACATTTACACCTGTCGATCTTACAACAACAATTGTCCGTCAGCGAAGGCAACTCAACAAATTACCAAAGCACGTGAATCAGTCCAGAAAATTTAGGTTGCCAAATTTGGATTTCGGTATCGCCAATGACTCAATTTCATCTTCAATGGAACTCTCTGGACAAACGTCCGTCAAATCCTATGATGAAAACAACCAACGTCCACAACAACCTGGTAATGAATTAGCCACGTTATTGCATCTGCAACAACAAACTCTCATCTATAATGCCCAGCTGCAACAATGGATTCAGCAACTACTTCTGCAGCAGCAGATGTTTGTACACAGAAATAATTCTCTCCCCAGAGATGATGACTTACAGTGTTCATCGACAGTGGAAGAAGAAACGGATTTCTATATAACCCATAATACTGATACAGAAGACAGCTTGTACACAAATGTGGATCAATCAAATAACTTTATCCAAAGTGTTCAAGACTATTCCACATCCTTCACAGAAGAAAATACACAATTACCAATCAATAATATTGATGATATTTGCAAAACGTTAAACCGTTTGACATTGAAAACATTAAAAGAAGACAGTGAATCTACTATTTTGTTAAAAACCAACATAAATGATATTTGTGACAATTTATGTCAAACGACGTTCTGTAATACAGCAATGAAATCGGACATTCAACAAAATACATCTCCACACATCTCCAACCAAGATATTTCGAAATTAACTGCGAGAACAGGGGAAGTTGACAATGCGAAAATGTCCAAGAATGACAAATACAATTCGTGTGTTTCAGAAATATCTAACTCCACAAGTGCAGAAAAGAGGACATATTTACAAAACACCTTTGAAAAAGTTAACGATGAAACTCAAAAACACTTCAATAGTAGAACAAATAAATTAAGATTAAAGAAGTCGAGTGCAAGAAAGAGAATTGTTTATCTGCCATGTTTTTCAAGCAAGCCTGCGGATGTTACAGCAATGTATAATGCGGATGTTACAAACGAGTTACAGGTAATTTCTTTACATATTTACTACAATAATGCTGTATTTTGGAAGTTCTTCCGGGATAGCGTTTGTGCGACAATTGTCGCCAGGGTTTCTTAGGTAGCATTTCAAATTTTGGTGATGGGGCGGACTTAGGAGAGCACACACACACACACTGGTATTTATCAGTTGTCACCCATGTGCCCTAGTGGCATGTGAGGAAGCAACACACATACAAACATGTTTGGGACTAACGTTAACGCACATCAGTATTGAGGAAAATGCCGAGCGGGAGGGACGGATAAAATTCCTAACGAAGTCCTGAAAAATGAGGAAGAGGAACTATGCAAATGCCTAACGGCTCTACTCAGCCATAAAAAAACAAGAGGTTCCAAAAGAGTGGAGGGAAAACAATATCACATTTATTCACAATATGGGGTGGGGGGGGGGGGTAAGGAAGTATTGGATAAATAACTATCGAGAGATCTCTATCAGTAGCAATATTGGAAAGGTTTTCTATAAGATCATGTACGGAAGATTAGAGGAGGTGATAGAAGAGAAGGGAGCTTTAGGAGAGATCCGGAATGGCTTCGGAAAGGTGAAGAATGGGGGATAATCACTGACCATCTTTTCACGCTATCCCAAATGATAGAGACAAAGGCAAAACGATGTTTATGACGTTGCTGGATGGGGTACGGGATGTCATCAAAAACAGATCGTTTTCGAGTTTTTTTTTGGGGGGGGGAGGCACTTTTGAACGCAGGGTTAATTAAGACCTACTCACCCAAGAACCACGACGAATGAACACCCGACCAAAGTATTATTGAGTTTATGGGGAGTATGTTATAGAATACACCTTGTTAACTCTTTTTCTCTCCCTAACCTTATCTGTTCCAAACTTTAATTTCTCGATTAAACACTTTCTCAATTTGCAGCGCACAATATTGTCTGCCTAACTGTAGATAAATTGTTCGAGTGTACACTGTGAGGAAGAAAGTCGGGCCTGAAAAAGGGGGCCACCTGTCTTTTTACGGACTGGCCTCCAGAGGTACCACCAACCACATGGCTGTTGGTATAGTTCAACTTTAAAAAGAAGTGGATACAACTGGACGTCACAATTGCCCATCAATGTGCACCTACGTGTCCTCATGGAAACCCCTAGAAGTGAAACGGACCCGATAACCAATGCCTGAGGTAGTCCTCTGAAATTGGCAACATGAGCACAAACGATTGACTAAACTTGAGAATGATTGAATGACTGAATCTAAGTTTTTTTGAGTCAAACTGCGTAATTTACTACTTCAGTTCAAATATTTTGAGTTGTTTACAAACTGTTTCATGCCATTTGTTTCTTTCCGTAGGATATATCCAAGAATCGTATTATTGAACAGAAAGAACATTCAGCCAATGCAAAAAATAAATCATCAAGGAAAACCGATAAAACTGTAAGACGACTGAAAAAAGGTAAACTTTTTAGAATTATGGTTGGTCAAAAATGTATGCCCTCCCTTAAATACTTTAAGATTACTGTGGCAGATGGGATGTGGTTTGTAAGACAGAATCAAACGTGAACCTTTTTCCAAACTGAGTAACAATATTGAAACGGTAAAAAGAAAACTCAAGTGCTTTTGCCAGAATTTTCTCATGAATGACTCCGCCAACATGTTCGGTATATGGAGATTTAATACCTGGATGTCGGTTTTTAAACACCAAGCCGCAGGCGAGGTGTTTAAATGAGACATCCAGGTATAAAATCTCCATATACCATATGTGTTGGCTGAGATAACGTTTTTGTTCCGTTTGCAACACAATACACATTTCTCAGCTCTACAATTATTTGGATCAAACTCGTGATAATAATTTTGTTTTTATAATCGCAGAAGACAACAGACAGAGTTACATCCCTTGGGTCGTTAAGGAAACGAGTAAACAATATTTTGTTGATACATCTGCTGGCATTTTGAACACATTGGTACTCAGGGGACCAATTATTTGCTCTTATTTTATTTTTATGATTGTAATGTCGGAAATCTGATGATATTTGACTATTTTCGTGTTTTTTGGTTCGAGTTTTATAATGAGGCGAGCGGAAGCGGAAAGCTTTCATTAAAACCATACACCCCCGATGTTTCGCATGTGCTTATACCCAGGATGTTGCACGCTCTTATATACCTTGGCTGTTGGGCGCACCCTTTGCCATGGCTATTTGTCCAAGGCATTCCCGAATTCGACCAATCAAAAGACAAAATTTATTGGGATATAGGGACAAGGAAATAAATTTTCAAGAGTTGCTGAAACCTGCGAATAAAAACATCCCAGCAGTCATAAACAAAGTTCTGACACCTCTTCAGAATCTGGTATGGTTTTATTATAAACGTTGCTTTATTTCAATTGTAAAATGCCCAAATGCGGAGAAGGCACAGTATATATACACTCTAAAATCAGATGGGTTATTTTACTTATTTACTGTGGTTGCAACTATGCTATCCGCAGCTAGGGTCACTTCGTGTCGGACAGTTTTATGGGTGGAGGAAGCCGGAGTACCGGGAGAGACCCACCGAGCAACGGCGAGCAAATCCCCAAATTACTAAGTCCGCCCACGCAGGGTTGGCATTGGTTGACAAGTGCACCATCGATGCGCAGTACACCTTAGTACACAGCACCGCCGTGCCCCCACTTCAGCAATCGGGGTGAAGTGCCTTGTCCAGTTAATGTTGTCCTATTAATACAGTAACCCCTGGAGGGATCGAACCATGGACTTTTCGGTTTGAAGCCACTGAGCTCTCATCAATTGGGTAAAAAATCAAACCAAGTCTATTGCGTTCATATTCACTCAACCCAGGTGATTTTGGTATAACATGTTGCATAATGGTCAATTGATCTGGGTCGTCGTGCTCCATTGAGTTGAACTGGGAAGATTAATTAACTCTCTAGCTGTCTTGTTTGATCTTGAGTAAATACTATAAATCTTTTACAATTGTATTTTCAAGAATTGTATTTTGTAACTTCAGCAATTTGAAAATACAATTCTTGAATTGTAAAAGTTTTATAATACTGGCCCCTGGTCTTGGCAATGAGTGGGAATATGACAATCAAAATTGACTATTGTAATAATTTGCTTAATATATGATAGTGGCTATTTAACCCTTTACCTAACCTGAAAAACAGACGACACTTGCAAAAATAATTCTAGAGTAACTAATTTTTTTCATTTTTTGTCTCAAAAACATAGGTTATGACCCCTCGTTGGAACGAGCTCGTTCCAACGAGGGGTCAAAACCTATGTTTTTGAGACAAAAAATGAAAAAAATAATGAAAATTAATTGGCGATTTTTGAGAATAGCGCTGGCCGGTTTTGGCCGTTACGTTAGGTAAAGGGTTAAAACTTGTAGGCGACGCCTTGAACGTAGAAAATAACTATTGTATTTACTAGATAATACATTATAATTCAAAAAGAGGATATTCACCCAAGCCAGAAAATAAGCAGACTGTCATCTGCAAAATGAGGTCCCCAAAGGGTGAATTTAGTTTTGCTACCCTGCAGAGCAGGGTAGCATCTCTAAATTTACCCTCTGTGAACCTCAATATGAATCAGATTCTCAAAACTAAACAGAAAGAGGTACCCAGAGGATAAATTGGCCCACTGTATGGGATAGCATCATCAAATTCACCCTTTGGGGACCTCATTCTGCAAATGTCAGACTGCTTTTTTTCAGGCCTGTATTCACCTCGTAGTAATATATGTGTATGCAGAAATCTACTCATTAATTATTTTCATAGAAAGATCATCCTTGCATTGTTGGGAAATGTGCTGTATTCCGTCGCTTAAGCCTCGTTTGGGTCTGGCGTTGTGTGGATCTGGAGAAGTTGAGATTCTCGTTTCTGGTGAGTTGGTGAGCGAACTTCAGTGGAATTCAGCAGCTGTCTGTTGTGCTATATAACAAATATCGCGTTCTACATCCTCGTAAATTTTGTACACACTTCTTGGGGATATTTGGCAATAGTGCATTCTATTCTCTGAAGAATCGTATGCATCGCTTTTGATCATTTGGCATAAACACAGAACGATACACGTGTGTGAATGGGTGAATCGAAATGACACACATGCCATATCGATTCACCCATCCACACACGTGTGTTGTTCTGTGTTTATTACACGCCTTCGTGTCTATAAAAAACAATTATTAGAAGGACACTCAGCAATTCATTTGACAACTATCAACACAAAGAACACAACCAAATTTACGAGGTGAACCCCTGTTACTACTTCGTCGCCTGAGTTCCAATGTGTTCTATGTGCCTACTGGCACATAGAACACACTGGAACTCAGAGGACGATTTTCAGCTATCGCTAGCGATTCAAATTGTAATTGTGTTGCAGAAAATTGTGGTGTAGAAAATTACAGTGAAATTTCGCTTCTATTTAAAAGTAGTCCGTAAGCGATTTCCGTTTCGCACATAAGTGCGGAACAGATTTTCATTTTCCGCATGCTTCAGTGTTGCTGTAGATGGAGATTACATAGAACAGGTGTGTAACAAACAGAGATTCATCTCATTGTGATTTGTAGCGTTTTCATCTATTTAACTATACCGTTATTTTTTATTAATACTATTTTTTGTCATTTCGTTCATTAAACTTCGTTTTGTTACAGCTGATACACCCAAACCTCAACTGAACGAGACAAAGGTGGCCAAGTCATGCAATCCTGGTCTTAAGCTGAGATTTCGCTGGAGAAAATCTAAGAAAAAGTACACAGTGAAACAATGCGGAACAATAAATGAGGAGAACTCAACATACTCCTACTCAATGTTATGTAATCCAACAACTTCCAAGCTACATGTGAGTAAAATATTTTACGGTCACTGAAAATTAGTTTAACCTTTTGTCATCTATGATGGAAGATGTGAGAAAAGTACTACATGGGAGAAAACTAGGGCTCCGTAATCTCAATCACCTGTAATCGATGACAGTTTTACAAGTAATCGTGTGTAATCATTAATCATTGTATTTTTATTACAATAAGATATGGCGTTCTGAAGAAGGTCGGGAGCCAATACTATAAAACTTTTACAATTGTATTTTCTAGAATTATATTTTCTTCCTATTAATATAACGTGCTTACCAACTGGCAAATTGCCACATCTTAGAAAATAATGCTAATGGTTCATTTTAATCCATTTAAAGTCAAAACTAGAAAATACAATTCTAGAAAAAACAACTGTAAAACTTTTATAGTATGGTCCCCGTGACGGTCTGGTGGTATGTATTATTAATATTGTCCACATGAAGATACTTCATTATTTCATCAGTCGCTGCTATAAAAAAAATTCAATACGTGCAGTCACCTCCAAGTGTTTAATCATTTATTCTTCCACTTGACAAATGGACATCAGCCAAGGTGCCTGCTTTTAATAATCACATTTTATTTTACAATCTGTTGTAAAATCTGTTGTATCTTGTTTACACCGAGTTAATCGTGGTCAGCCATCCGCTGACTTTACCTTTTACCTTCTGATATGTGCTGTGGGACATGTTTGGTCACATTTTTTTCTCTTCTGAAAAACTCCCAAGAAAGTATCGACAAATGGAAAAAGTAATCATTACATTCTCAATGTAATTACCACATGAATGGGGAACATGAATTCTTCTCAGTGCAGAATGTCGACATAACACGATGTCTCCGATTTGACCCTCGCTTTCGAACGAAAACGACGACATATGGAACAATACTGAATATTGAATATATTTTGACAGTGTTTCATCGCATCATAATTCAGTGATTTTATCTTTCGATTTTTAACCCTTTACCCAACGTAACGGCCAAAACCGGCCAGCTTATTCTCAAAAATCGCCAATAAATTTTCATTCATTTTTTCATTTTTTGTCTCCAAAACATAGGTTATGACCCCTCATTGGAACGAGCTCGTCGAGCTCGTTCCAATGAGGGGCCATAACCTATGTTTTGGAGACAAAAAATGAAAAAAATTAGTTATTCAAGAATTGTTTTTGCAAGTGTCGTCTGCTTTTCATGTTAGGTAAATAGTTAAATGTTTCTCAGCGCTGTATTTGATATACGGCAAAGCTCGAATCTGAGCTCTTGAGTGTCGAATTAGCAAACTTTTGACTATCACTTCGCCTCCGTTGTGGAGCAATCTGTAGTCTGTGGAATAAAAACAAAAGCTTACAGATTACCATTTTTTTCGGCGAGATCCTTCAGCAGATAACTTGCATTTCCTTCTTATACTTGTTACCAGTGTATTGTTAGTTTGTGGTCTATGTGGTATACAAGGTGTATATGTTCTTCTGGGTCACACGAATAGAAAAAATGTTTCCCCTATTTTACAGGGGAGTCGGTGCCAGGATTTCACCGACGCGGGGGGGCTATGACCCCCGACAGGAGTCTAAAGAGTTCCCGAATCAACCGGACCGACCATGGTTCGGCCCGGTGGAAGAAATGTTTGTTGGGACAAAGTATATAAGCAATATCCTTGACTCTAGAAGTTTGAGAGCGTCAAAACGAAACGCAAAATAATTGTGGCCAGTGGGACAAGGGTATTAAATGTAGGTGTCATGGCACCTGTTTTTGATACCTCAGTTGCAAAAGTAACAAATTTTGTAAGTTTGATAGAACTCAGAACATAGACTAGGTGTACGTCTACCAGTGATTGTGTAAAACGTTTCTGGAATCGGGTTAATAGATAAATCTTGCAATGTAATCAACTCTGCTAATGCCATAGGGATTATATGTCCATCGGGTGATTCCTGTGGTGTTCGTGTATCGGTCTTCGGGAGTATTATGTCTATTTTTATGCTATTTGCATAATTTTGTTACCGCGGCGAATTTGGCCGACCTCTTCCGCCATTCTGCCGACCAGTTTATAATAACTGAAATATAAACAGGTATGTTCACTTCAGATTCTTTTATTGAAACGGGATTCACACAAATTGCCATGACTGGCAGGGACAGCGGTATCATTTTGAACTTGGTAGCGGACATACAATGACCCTATATATATAACAAAGTGGCCAATGTTCCTTAACCCTTTGAACCCGAGCGGCCGCTCTTCCGCCAAGGAACGTGATACGTCATAACGTCATTAAATAGAATGGCTGCTCAGTAAACGTGTGGGGTAGACCAATCAATATTTCAACGTGCAATCCCCCCCCCTCTCTCTCTCTCTCTCTCTCTCTCTCTCTCTCTCTCTCTCTCTCTCTCTCCAGTGTCTCACTTTCCGGTAAATCTCTTCCGATGGCGAAAATTGTTAGCAACGTATTTTCTGATATTCTTTGAATCAGAGAATTCGGCGTTCGCTTCAACCATGGAGTGAATCTGTATACTTTCTTGTCAGACCACATTACAATAATTTCTCGTGTCTTTTAAAACTTATTTTGGATCATGAATAATATATGACGACGTGCAGATGATTCCTTTCAAATGTCTTTTCATTAACCATTTATATCCTTCCATACAGTTGCCAGAGGCGTCAACGCTGTGTTTATCCTCTGCAGAAGAAGAAACTTGTTCATCAAACAACAGGTACGTAAGGCATCATTGCAGTGCCCATGGCAGCATGGTATATCTCGGAATAGGAACAGTTATTACACGTGATATGAATACTTGTTCGCATTGATTTCCAGGGGTAGTAAATGCACCCCGCAAATGCAGGGAGGAAGAGGCTAAAAGCAGTTTAATCGCTGGATACCCATATGTCGACTCTACTGAAAAGTGAAGGTGCCCAAGTTAACCGTTTAACTGGCCAGCGCTATTCAAAAATCGTCAATTACTTTTCATCATTTTTTAATTTTTGTACCAAAAACATAGGTTATGACCCCTCTTTAGAACGAGCTCGACAAGCTTGTTCCAAAGAGGGGTTATAACCTATGTTTTGGAGACAAAAAATGAGTTATTCATGTTTGCAAGTGTCGTCTACTTTTCATATCAGGTGAAGGGTTAATCGTTTCATATTTAGTGTATGTGCTTCACAATCTCTTAGATTTAACAATTCTTTGTTGGTATGAATTTACTTTATCAATTTTAAGCGCCAAAATTAATGCAGCACGCTAACGGTAACCGGGGCTGTGACAACATGTCTATATTCTGGCGTTAAATTGTTAAAAAGTGTCGATAGCATGTTATATAAATATATTTTCATTAAAATGCTATAAAATTACGTAAAACGTTGGTGAGATAAGATCTTATCTAATTGACTGGGTGTTCGGTGTTTTTTATGTGGATACCGACGATCTTCTCATGAATGAAAATGTATTTCCACGAGTGACTTTACATTTCTTGTGCACATGAATGAGATAATCTCTTGCATCCACACAACAATATAATCATTGTGATGAATTGACGGTAACATGGACTGAGGTTTGCGGCTCGGTGTTTTTCTCAAATAAGTCCCTACACTTTGCCCAGTACCCAAATCGTGAACAAAGCAACTTTTAGCGATAACAAGTTTATATCACTGGACAAATAATCACCTGTTCGATAAAGGTCGAGGTCACTCCATCTTAGTTTCAGTTCTTGTTTTGGGTATTGAAGAGATTTTGTATTATGCATCCGCTTTACATTGGAACATAAAATTTCTGTTGTGAAGTTACTTTACGGTAAAATGCTCTGAGGTGTGCGACGGTCTTGGAAAATATTATGTGAAATTTAAGATGTAAAACTTAAGCACTTTTGAAGTATGTATTGTATATGAAATATTACATACAAAATAGAGCCACAAGGCCTGAAAAAAAATAAAAAATCTGTTTCTCAAACCGAATGCTCTCTTTTTACAACCGATGCAAACTTTTAAAAATTAAGTGAGTTATGTCTGACATTTTACCCAAGTTAATCAAATTGAGAAATTTATCCCTTGAGGGCAAGAAGGCTTTGCAATGCTTTAGCATTGCAAAACTTTCTTGCACTCAAGGGACGAAATACACCATCACCCATGCTATTCTGTACATTATAACATAAAGCAAACCAAGAACATGACTATTTGATGGCAAATATATAATAATTACAAAAATAAAAAATAAATAAAAAAAACTCTCGCCCGCATGCAGTTTTACAAAAAATGGCCTGAGACACAGAAGATCTACTTTGTGGGGTCTAACAATGATAGGCTTATTTCATTCTCCAGATAGATAGTGTATCTATGTTTGAAATTCTGTTTATATGTTAGCATCTGCTAATATGCAATTCTAGTAGAAGTTAAACAGAGATGAGCTCGGTGTGACATATAGGGTCCGTAACTCCAGGACTGTGCAACTAGTTTCCACACCCAAGGCCTTTTGTGAAACAGATTCTCTAGGGGACGCGACAACCGTTGCTTATTCCCAGTTCCTTTTTCGACATTCGTTATCAATCGATGCAATTGGTTGATAGCGAATGTCGAATAAGAGCCTGTGAATACGTAACAGCTATAACGTCAGTGATTCTCCTGTGATAATTTACGGTTGATAACGAATATCGAATAAGGAACTGGGGATACGTAACGGATGTAACCCCAGTGATTCTCTATATCTCATGTTATAATTTACAGGTTGATAACGAATGCCGAATAAGGGACTGGGAAAACGTAACGGTTGTAACGTCAGTGATTCTCCATATCTCCTGCGATAATTTACAGCTGTTGTCTTCAGCGTGGATAACAATTTGTACACAGTAGTTTCATTATTTATTTATTGGTGTTTAAGGTCACATACGTATGCACAATGGCTAATCGTGACCGTGACAGTTTCACGGGTGGAGGAAGCCGGAGTACCCGGAGAGAACCACCGAGCAACGACGAGCAGCTGTCAGCTCTCCAAAATCGTAACTCTGAACTCTGCACCGCAGCACAGGCAGGGTTAGATTGGTTGAAGACATGCGCACCATCGACGTGCAGTACGCCTCAGTACACAGCGTCATCGTGCCCCCATGTAGTCAATCGGGGTGACGTGTCTTGCCCAAGGACACAACGCGGTTGCCGCAGGTGGGATTCGAACCGAGGACCTCTCGGCTTGCAGACTGCACCTCTACCAACTGAGCCACCGCGCCCCCAGTAGTTTCATAACAGATGATGTTTGCTGTGGACGTTATTGGATAAGCAGACTAAATATATAGTATAATAAAATATTCTAATTCCTTCAGTAGGGCGGGATATTTAGCACACGGGCATTGGCCTTTACCCAACGAATCGAGCGCATCCGCACACGTAATTTACTATGAGAGCCGTTGAAAAACCTTTATTTCAGAGATTTCAACAAAACCATATCATGTGTCCCTCCTCATGGGAACATACCAATGAGGGGTCACACGATATGGTTGTGTTGATTTTTTTTTTTTAATCTGAAAATGAATATCTAAAAGATATCTAAAATAATAAACTTTGATATCGTCTGCGTTGAATAATTTTTTTTTATGCAGCTTGTTCAAAAGCAACATGCTGATATTCTCGTGTCGAAAGCATATTGTTTCCCCAAAATTCAACAACATATGATGTGATCCTTTTCATTTTCAAACTCATTAAAATGCTTTTCATTTCGGATAGCGACTGCCTTGAACATTTGCGATCCCTTGGATAACTTATTGTTCAACATTTCAAAAAGACTGCATTATGCTGTAACAGGATAACTGCGTGCTGTGTTATTCCATCATGAATGTTTCCAGTGATTCGGACGGCAAAAAGCTATGTGTTTCCCATAATTTAATAATTGTGCTTTCTCTGCCCTTATATATAATCGCACAAGCGCTATGAATAGAAACTAAGCACGCGCCTGTTTTAAGCTGTTGCAAGATATATATTCCGTATCAGGTCCCTGATACACGATGGATTCAGATAATTACGGACAAACTACATACTCATTGTACTATTTATGATGTTCTTTCCCATATAAGTACGTTGCCCATTTTTGACGTCTTTTCTCTTTGACAACATGCAATATTTTCACGTTTCTACTACCTGGTTTACAGGAAAACAGATTCATTGGCACGGGTGACACTACCATCGTCCATGCTTTTTCGAAGAAAGGCGACACTAGGAGGTAAGATTTATTCGTCTTATCTAGACGTGTGCGCCTACGGCGAAAAAGATAAATCAGTACCCACTGTGGCTTTTTCGTATGTGCTGATTTCAGTTGTTCGAATTGTACTTTCAAGCAGCTACTTAGAGAAGAGAGAGGTGCATTGGTTTTGAATATTGATAAACGTAACGATGATTCGATTTGTTTTGTTTGTCGAATGTTTTCTCAATTTTTGAAAACTAAAAGACCATTCACAAGATGTTCCATATTTGAAATACGAACTATCTCCCTAAAATGTATGATTCACAGCACTTTTTTATTGAATTTGATAACGATAATTGTAACGATAATTGCTCCCAACACTGAAAAATTTAGCTGAAGGAAATTTTATTTATTGTGGACAAAAACATTGTGTAATGTTTAGCATCTGCTTGCTGAAAAAAGCATACCCATGTAGTAGGCGCTGTGTGAAAACACCGACTCCGACCTTTTTTCTCATATCTGCTCCAGGATATGTATTATCATGTTCAGTTGTTAGGACAGGGGTGGAGGGGGATGCGTGAGGAATGATCGAGCAAAGAAGCAACTAAACCGTATTGATTTATGCCTATACTCCAAAATCACATCAACATTGGCGATCGTCTGGATAACTTCATCACGTGTCTCGAAAGTGCACTTGTACTATCGAAAAACTGATATCAGGTTTTGCAGCCGCACAACGTTTACCCAGATATATTATTGATGAGTGTTAGAAAAAAAGTCAAAACAATAGGAAAGAAAGCAGCACTGTGTACATGAGGATATACCCAATTGGGTTCATAATCACTCCACACAGTTGATTTGGGTTAATTCTCCGACCCAACTAACTGTAAGGGTCGTTTATTTCACTGTAGCTACAACGGGTGAATGACGAGCACGAAATAAACTCGCTAAAATGTTATGAAAGTGGGAAATTATTCCTGTTATTGTTGTCCCTTGTTTTAAGTTAATATAACAATAACATGATTTTGAAGGGCTTTACAATGTATTAACGGCTCATCAGAAATGGTTAACAGCCCAAGAGTTTATTAGCAGCCCGCGACGAAGTCGAGGTCCGCTAATAAGCTCAAGGGCTGCTAACCATTTCTGTTGAGCCGTTGATACACTGTAATGCCCGACAAAGTCATGTTATTTCTATTATTGCCACATTCGTACATCGGGTACATTACGATTAAATTATATGGGAAATAAGATAAATAAATGAAGTTTGACGTTTTAGAATTAAAAAAACAGCGACACTATCGTCTGATTTGTTGACAAACAAACCGGGTAACATGACTATCGTCTGATCAGTCTGCGGCGAAACTTGGAAAGTTAAATGATGAAATACATCTTCGAAATGCGAACTTAAGGCAAGGAGTTTATTCATCAAAGATGTCATCACTTACTTTGTGAGTATCGCTTCCTATATTTGATACATTATCTATCCGTGACACAAAGGGAAACACTTGAAACAAATATGTTAATTGTGTTTACAAATTAAAAAAATCCGAATTGAATTTCGATCCAAATGGAAATCTGGGAAAAATATTGTTGATCGGCTGAGAGATGTGACGTCATTGTCTATATTTAGACGTGTCGGGCTGTTATTGACGTGTTGGGCTGTTAGTCAATAACGGCCCAACACGTCACATGACTTGTACTCGTTGAGCACTACGAGGTTTCAACGCCCGGCAAAACGTCGTTAATGTGCTAGGAACGCCCTCAAAAGTGGCAATAATATCCATTATCATTTATGTGCAGTTTCACTAATTTGGGGGGATAATTTTTTTCGCAAACGAATAATTTCGTCGCCGAAAGTAGTTCATCGGCTATCTGCTGATAACTTTTAAGCATTCGAAAGTTTGTCACTTTCGAAGCAGTTACTTTGCAATAATAATTATTACTATTATTGAATGCTAAAAAAATCGTAATAATAATAATAATAATTTCATTATTTCATCCCTCCTGGAGTGGAACAAATCGCCATTTACAACGGGTGATGCCTTGTTTCACTCAAGCGGCGATACAGTTATTTATTTTATGACAATACTTCGCAGCTTTATGGGAAAGCTCCAGAAATAGCCTGGGAAACTGTAGGTCCTCAAAATTGGAATTGGAATCACACACTTCGGTTATTTCATATTTCAATATTTTACTTCTCGTCTGTGGAAAACTAGGCTCATCTTGAAATTGTTATCCTCGGGACTAGAAAAAATATTGTGAAGACGGGAACACATTTATGTTTCCGAATTGTGAATAAAATGGTAGAGAAAAGTTCCGTTCTAGAGAAGCATCGATTCTGACGGTTCGGGTATTTGCTATAAGATGGTGACATGATGCCAGTAGTTTTTTAGTACAATGTAAGAACGGTGTTGCAACGCTGCATTTTAGTCAACTTTTGAAGAATTATATCCGATTTAGGGCTCCAAAAAGAGCAACAATTCGAAAATGACTGTCTTCTGAAATATCTGATGTTGGCATTCGCACAGATTTTTCACTTTTTGTAAAAAACTTGCCAAAAACGCGTCAAAAAATTCTATTATTGCCAAAACAACAGTGTATTTATTACGCGAATAATAAAATAAACTTTGCAACAAACTTCGTACGAATGTTGGGTTCCGCATTTTCATACCTGAGAGGGGAGTTAACTTTTCACTAAAATGTGCCGATCTTAAATAATAGAGGTGATGGTACACCCATGCTACAAAATAAGTATGAAGTTCTGTTGTGTATCTGGTGATGCTTATTTAATATTCATGAGAGAGAAAACGTCGGCCACTGACTTCAATAGTTCAAAATGAAAGGGCACTTGATGAGAATGTTTATAGCACTTTCTTTCATTCTGACCAATACGAATTTTTAAGATGCCTTCTAGTATGTTGGACTATTTCTATTTTAGGTGACAGAACGAAGTATGAGAGTTCTGATGAAGACATCTTCTCCTCCCGTTAGTCATCTCTCAGGAATGCGACGTGTTACCCAGTGATTTGGCAAGTGCAGGAAAAGAGGGATACAATCAAGGTGGACTGGACATCCTGTTTACGCTCTATTACAATTTGAAGGATGACTTCTTCTGCTTCTTGGTCCTCCCGAATCAAACTTTAGTGCAACGGTCATGATTGAAATGCTAAGATTTGCCCTTGTCTACCGGAAAAACCCATATCCTTACGTATCTGGTCCCACCTCTTTAATCCTTTACCCAACGAATCGGTCGCATCCGCCCTCGTAATATGCAAATTCAGCAGTTGAAAAAATATTATTTTTCAAAAAATTTCAACAAAACCATATCATGTGACCCCTCGTTGGAACGAGCTCGTTCCAACGAGGGGTCACATGTCACACATGATATGGTTTTGTTGACATTTTTTGAAAAGTTTGAATAAATGCTATTTAAAATATAATGCTATTTAAATATAAAATGCGTTGGGTAAAAGGTTAGACATGATATGCAGATGTCTTTTGCGTATTTTGATAATGACGGACAACCACTCAGGGGGCGCCGTGGCTCAGTAGGTAGAGGCGCAGGCTGCAAGTCGAGAGGTCCTCGGTTCAAATCCCACCTGCGGCAACCGCGTTGTGTCCTTGGGCACGACACTTCACCCCCATTGCCCACGTGGGGGCACGGTGATGTTGTGTACTAAGGCGTACTGCACGTCGACGGTGCACCTGTCTTCAACCAATGCTAACCCTGCTTGTGTGGAGTTCGTATGTTGGGAAGCGGACAGTTGCTCGGTGGTTCTCTCCGGGTACTCCGGCTTCCTCCACTCGTAAAACTGTCGCGGTCATGATTAGCCATTGTGCAGAAATATGTGACCTTAAAACACCAATAAATATAAATTACCACCACTCACGACATCTGTATTTGCACCCATAGTACTGTGATCACAAAAGTGGACAGAAAATTTTAACCGGATCGCCACGGCGTCGCGATCCGGTCAATATTCTCTATCCGCTTACCCCATTCGACGTATTATCCCGTAAATTCTCTGGTATATCAGGTATACCAAGGTATTTTAGGTCATAATCATGGTGCACCGTGGATCTTTTTGAGACACCTTTGCTCTCAGTGTATCCCATGCCGACAAAAACAAATCTGAAGATAGACCTGCGCTCACGGTTAACATTTTATAAACAGTTGATTTTGGCTTGAAGTTCTTCTCGAAAACTGCTATTCGAGTTCTATTTTCGAACTGGAGCAAAGAACCTTTGATTAGAACCATCTCGTCGAGATTCTTTCAATGAGAGATTTTATATGATGCTTTAGAAGAAAAAAAGAAACGAAATGGGCATTAACGATCGGTTAAAAAGATAAAAAGAAGAATCGTAATACAAATGTGATGTATGAACTGATGTGTTTGTAAATTTAAGAAGCGATGTATGAACTTTTCAATAGATGTATTTGTATACAGCATTGCGGTTTTTTTTCTACCCGTTCTACTTTATCCAGTCATCAGAGTTGAGTCAGAAAAAGAGAATAACCATACGGTCTATGAAAACAATTTTTATCAAATAACTATGATTTACCGTCACTTATTCCCGGCCCCGGCCTATCAGGCCTAAATGTTACACTTACCACCTGTGTTATGATCTGTACTCGGAAGGGAATAGACCTGTGAAACGTTTTTCTTCTTTCTGGGTAGAAAAAGCGTCTTACTTATTCTCATTTCCTTATTTGACATTCGTTATCAACCGATAAATCGGTTGATAACGAATGTCTAATAAGGAACTGGGAATAAGTAACGGTTGTCACGTCGCCTACGATTAACCATTTGCACACTAATGTCAGATCACCCAAATTTCAAGCTACAAATTTATCCCATAATGCACAGTAATGCAGCCAGGAATTGAACCAATTCAATTTTGTTTGGAGTAATGACCACTTCAAATTTCATATAGTCCTTTTCTCTGTCACATTGTCTTCTGCCTATAACCACTGTAAACAAACTGTAATATTAAAGTTGAAATCATGAGTATGAACACAAGATAATGTCTTATTGGAAATCAGTGTCAGATGTTGTCCCAAGACTTGTTCCGTGGCTCAGTTCGGAAGGAGAAAATACAGTGTTCTCCTTCCTCTCGGAAGGAGAACACTGTATTTTCTCCTTCCGAATCCGAAATTCATAACCAAAAACAAACCTCATCATGTGTACGAAACCTCTTGTCATGTATAGTGAAAAGTAGTACAAAGCGCATTGTGTAAAATTTATAGATTATAACAACACGCCATAAACACAAGGCAGTAGAATAACCAAGATTCTTAATCGATGATGGGACATTGAGTTCGACCGATTCGCAGGCACAGTGTTGGTGAAGAAGCCCCAATTCCATTGCTCGAATTTTTTTCTGGGTAGCATGTTCTGGACCCCAACGGGAACATCGAACCTTCAATACCTTCAATACAATCGAACCTTTAATTATTTCCGATACAGCTGGGGATATTGAGAAATCACCAAAGGGGGAAATTAGAAAAGACTAAATATCTGAATGTGTATGAATGATTCGCCGCGATCCTCTTACAACAATTCCGTGCGCCGCCGGGTCATTCCACCCCAGCTATTCGTCCCCCACTTTTTATTGGGAAGTGGGGGGTTCCTACCCAATTCAAGACCTGGGATGGCTTGATTTTGACGAATATATAACATGTCGTAAAGCTAACATGACCAACGAACGTCTCGCTGTTTTTCTCCACAGCGAGCACTCTTGCTAGCTAACTTAAACACATTTTAAGTAAGGTACTTGCTTTCTGAATCCCAAAATGATATACAGTCCGAAATAAATACACAGAATGACGTCACGAAAGTGAGATCCTTGATAAGTTGCACGCACGTTTATTTTGGTTTGCAACTCCATGTCTCACCAGAGCATCCCTCCCTCCGTTTTTTTTTAATAAAACGGAGGGAGGGTGAAGCATCCTTATTTTCAGACAACCAGAAATGACATTCACTGCAGAAAGTCAACGAAAGTTTTCAGAAATCAGTAATAAATTTTAAAATTTTCCCCTCATCCCCTTACATCTCGGGATATCCTCCAACAGCGCATAGCGTCGGCCATTACTACAATGATAAGCCACCGTTCTCCTATACCCCAAATTTCGGAAAGCATCAATGTTCTTCCACAACTCACTCTCCTAATCTAGAGGCATACTATTGTTCCCGAAATTTCCAATATATCAGGTACATGTATACCAAGGTATTTTAGGACATAGCTTCCGTGCTCTGCGGTCCTTTTCATTTTATAAGAGACGCCTTTGCCCTCCCTGTATTCCAAATCTACAAATGCTTATGAATAACAGATGTGATCGCGAGAAAAAATCGCTATAGGATGACTGTATTATTCAGTCTTGTTCCACGCCTTGCACTCCATTGCCATGTTATTGTTTCCAAACTTCCCTAGTATACAGTTAAAACTAGAAGTCCTGTCATGAATTGTGCGCTTATCTAGGCTTAATTGCGCGTAGGAATTGCGCGCAATTGCCATATCGAATGGCATCCAACGCACGGCAAGTTCTCCTGGTTACTCAGAGAAAACACAGGCAATGTTTCTGCCAATGGACCTCCGGGTAACACGGAGATCCATTGGCTGAAACATTGCTTGTGCACAGGCTATATGCACAGAATTTGATAGCCTTACTATGGTCCTAACGAGTAGGTTAAGGCGCAAATCGACGTACTATTTGTGCGCATTTCATGACAGGACTTCTAGTTTTAACTGTATTACAGTACAATCGCCGTGGGCCGGTCACTTTCCACGAGTGGGCAATATTTCCGCGGACGCAATAATATTAGATTCCAAACACCAATTACAGGAATAAGCATGAAAAATTTAATTAATGAAGCGCCGGATACAACCCGGTGCTTCATCAATTCAAATTTTGATCATGATGATTTTTATCACACAGTGAACGCATGCGCAGACATCACTACCCACATCCACGGCGACTGTACTGTAAGTGTACCAAGATATTAGGACAAATCCGCGGAACACGGCGGCTCTTTTTGAAGACACCTTTGATCTTTTGTGTGTCCCATGCCCACCCAAATATAATTTGGAAGAGACACATGTGCAAGCGCTCGTGCAAAAATAAAACTTTCGGGTCCACATTCATGAGGTAATTCCCGATATTCACTAAAATAGCGTAGATATCCTCTATTTATTCGATTCATTCTATTTTATCCGGCCATAAGTGTTGAGTAAGAACTAGATTATTTTGAAAATTGCAAGTTAATTCCTAGAGTCATCCAACGAAACACGTCCATGACCGAATGGGCCACACAATGGGGAGAAGGTGTATGCTGCCTTGTAGAGTACTAAGCCGCTGAATAATGCGTCCCACGTCGCTCCCTGACGCCTGAAAGTCGAGCGTATCTCAAACAGGAATAACAATCCCGTCCATTGACAAAACTTGGGGGAGCAGCTTCTTTTTCAGTGTCATTTTTAGGAAATCTGCCGAACATGATCATGGAATTTTGAACTCCTGAAAACGTTTTCTTAACCTTTAAAAAAGCTTAGCGTTTTTAATAAATAGGTAAACAGTGATGATTTTTTTATGTGACTAACATAAGTCCAAATGGCAATAAATCGAAAAAATAAAACACTGCTATTTTTTAACTTTTTTACTTCTACAACATGATAAAACGTCATGAGAATCTACCATCATTTAATTTGTTATGACTTTGACGTCAATAACGTCACCCGGCCATAACTCTAGGAAATTCCCCAGGTCGGTATCGAATTTTTAGATATGGTTTTGTTGGAGATGATGTATAAAAAGTTTATATATTTATTTTAATAAAAGATGGAGACTTGATACAGGCGTTGGTATTAACCCTTTGAACCGCTTTTCCGTCCAGAAAGATGATATGTCATTAAATATGAGGGCTGTTCAGTAAATATGTGGAATAGACCAATCAATATTTTCAACGTGCAGCCCCGAGACTGCACGCTGAAAATATTGATTTATCTACCCCAAATAATGAATGTGGACTCTTCCTGCCTTTGAACTGGCATGGAATATACCACCAGTGTTCAAAGGGTGAAGCGAGTAAGAAAAATTGTTAAAACTGACGCTGTTTTGGATACAGGTTGAAATTTGAAAATATTAAATTGGCATGCACTAAATGTCGCAAGCGTTTACAAGGCCACTGTAGCTGTAGATATTGTTACGAGAGATTTATTTGTGTCGCCGTTTTGGCCTATTAGGTTATAAAAGCCAAAAGTTCTAATTAATTGGCGTAAAAACGTCAAAATGGGGATAAATCGAAAAACAGCAATCTCGTAATTTTTTTAGCTCAACAACAAACTAAAATTTCAGGTGAATCCGACGTCATTTAATTTGTTATAACTGGTGCCAATTTTGGCATAGTGGGATTTGACTCAGTGATCGTCTCGTGGATTTTTATAGGACTTCAAAGATTGTACAGTACCACAAACTCTTTGTCCGTCTGATCAGGTTCTTATGAGGTGGCCAAAGTCATCAGCACTTAAACTGCTGGTTAGGCTACCGGGAAGTTTCAGCTTCGACAGTAAAGACTCATCAAACCTTTTCTCTGCATATTTATTCTACACATCTCTACTAACTGTTCATGTAACAATCTATAACTGGAACATCGATAGAATTTAATTTATCTGGAATCACAGTAGTGTTCATAGGGCAGTCACAAATTTGCCCGTCCACAAATTGCAACAAAACTTTGAGCACGCATCCGCCCGTTTGGAGAATTCACCCGAGAGAGTCTGATCTGGGCTTTGACTGGCTCTTTTATACAAAGTTGTACGTGGCTGGCATTGAAGAGGATTGCGTAATTCTTGCGCAACAAGCATCACGCAACTTCGAGTGGATCAAGTGAAGATAATGCACCCGTTGACAATGAAGCCAAAGGAGTATCTCTACCAGCACGTTCCTATACCTTACCCCTTTACGCAACGTAATGGCCAAAATCAGCCAGCGCTATTCTCAAAAATCGCCAATTAATTTTCATTATTTTTTCATTTTTTGTCTCAAAAGCATAGGTTATGATCCCTCGTTGTCGTTGGAACGTGCTCGTCACGCTCGTTCCAACGAAGGGTCATAACCTATGTTTTTGTGACAAGAAAATGACAAAAAATTAGTTCAAGAATTCCATGTTAGTTAAAGGGTTAACAAGAATCTCCAGGCTTTAATAGTCGTCGGTCTGAAGGATGACCTGGCGTTGCAGTTCTGTAAATCAGGCTAACATGACAGAACAATGAACAGCTTGACAGTCAAGTGTCAAGTTAAAATACCTATCGTCGTTTTTGCGAATTATATTATAAAAGCTAAAAAGTGATAAACATCAACTGACGAAAAAACGTCAAAATGGGATAAATCGTTGGAGATGATATACCAAAAATTTGAAAGTGTGAGGTTTGATACAGGCCTAATATTAAAAGATGGACAGAAAGCGTTAAAACTTTGAATGAAACATCGCGAAGTGTGCACATGGCCTCATGCCAAAGGACTTGTTGGATGAACTTCCGATTGTCGTAAAGCGTGTACTGTGGGGAAAATTAGCTCACTCAAAGCGCTTGTTAACTTTGTACATTTATTCACATTTAGCGGCGGAATAACCAACCGACCTTTTTTCTCAGCCGGTATAGCCAGACTGTTGAATTCCGGAAATACATACATTTTATAGTAAAACAGTTACTCATAACAACGGTTACTTTTTAACATAAATCCTAAACAATAATTAAACCCTTTAGGAGAACAGGACTTGTTATCAAGCAGCTTGTATTATTATAGAAGGACAATTGCTGATTATCAGCTTATGTATACATTCTAATATACTCGACAATACAAACATTGAAATTACTGCTTAATCACCAAAACAATTAGCACCTAGGTTTTCATAATAATTTTAGAAAAGCATCTTGGAATTTTGTTTTTTTGAATTTCACTTCAAAACCAGCCTATGACAGTACACCCTGCCTAAAAAGTCTTTGGTCCTCCAAAGAGAATGAAATGAATTAGTGTTCGAATAAGGTGAAATAAGCTCGAACTGTCCTTCCAAACACGAAACTCGAATTTGTGACATTTTTTTTTCAAAATTATTTCAATTTTGAAAACTCGTCGACCTCGGTGTGCTTCGGGAGTCGATTAATCATCTGATGTCCCGATCATTGATTACAACTATTTCTTTTCCACGGTTTTTTATAACGTGATTTCGCAGGAGGACCAGAATGTATACTTTTCGGATTGCCTCTTATATAATTGCGAGCACTTCCATATATCTCGTCAGCATAAACCCATGTGTTTTCGCTGACTGGAAGGTCTTTCCATTATATAAGATAATAAATTCCATGCTGTCTGTATCCAAGTGCCCGTAACACCCTTTCCGTAACTTTGGTTTATTGGCTTGTTGCGAATGAAAGAGTCTCAAGAACTTGGGGCTTTTTGTGATCGTCACAAGTCTGAGCTGAAACGTTTGATGTTGCAGGTACATTTTGCACAGATTTAGTGAGGCTTCTGGGTTGGACTGTTGTACAACAGTCAGCTTCAGAAATTTGAAAAGTTTGTATACTCACGTCAGCGTGTTTTTCCTCCTCTGCAGAAATTAAACTTAACAATCCTCTGTTGCGTTTATCCTCGTCCTCCGGCAACACTTTTTATTCCTTTTTGTTGATGTGTCCTCGCATGTGTCCGAATGCTTTTCCTTTCGTTCTAGGTAGATCATTGTAAGTTTGTAGTTTCGTTCCTTCTTTGTTTTTGAACTGGGTTTGTCTCTTCGCCCCTGTGGCAATTTATTCCAGTTAAACGATACGCTCACGGAAGTTTCATTTTCTTGAATTCTCCAAGACAGTGACATATTTTTCACTTCGAGACTTCCGATCAGCTGTTGAACGTGTTCTGGAATCGCGTCCATCTTTTGGATCGTGACTAAGTTAAAACGTAAGTCTGCCCGGATTATGTCCACCAACTGTCGTAAAGCGTATACTGTGGGGAAAATTAGCTCACTCAAAGCGCTTGTTAACTTTATACATTTATTCACATTTAGCGGCGGAATAACCAACCG
Organism: Pictodentalium vernedei; assembly: GCA_031216915.1. Taxonomy (NCBI): domain Eukaryota; kingdom Metazoa; phylum Mollusca; class Scaphopoda; order Dentaliida; family Dentaliidae; genus Pictodentalium; species Pictodentalium vernedei. The sequence goes on along the minus strand of CM062292.1, from coordinate 106,169,786 downwards.
ACCTTCTTCCTCAGCCGGTATAGCAAGACTGTTGAATTCCTAAATCGAATGGTTTCGCGCGCCGAAGGCGCGCAGGGACGGTTTGAGAAGCAGGCCCCTTTCGACCCTCTTTGACAGTTTAGCGCCGTTTGTGGCGTTTGCCTTTCTTTTTGGGTGGAGGTGGCTGGGAAGGAGAGACAGTAGTGGTTGTTGGTGTAGTTGGACTCTTGATGATGAAGGACTGACTATGGTGGAATGGTCTAGTCCTGGCTGCTTCAGGAGTGCGGGCATTTTCAGAAGTGCTGTGGCTGGCGCGCTGTTCCAGGAGTGCTGTCGCGTTCTTGGTGCGTTCAGCTGATTCTTGCTTTGTTTCTCTGATTTCATCCCGTATTTGCTGTATCAGTATCCACGCCTGTTCCTGATCCGGAAGGGGGGTTGAAATTGGAGAGGGAGACTTCTGAGAGCCAGTTTCCATTTCCGTCTCCGACTCGCTGGTGACATCGCTATCCTCCAGGTTGCCCCTCAAAGGAGAGGCAACTTGGAGTGACTGGGAGTCACAGGAGTTGGAGGGGAGGAAATATTAGTGGTCTGACTGTTGAATTCAGGAAATACACACATTTTATAGTAAAACAGTTACTCATAACAACGTTTCCTTTTTAACGTAAATTCTAAACAATAATTAAACCCTTTTGGAGAACAGGACTTGTTATTAAGCAGCTTGCACTATTATAGAAGGACAATTGCTGATTACCAGCTTATGTATACATTCTAATATACTCAACAACAATATAAACACTGAAATTACTGCTTAATCGCCAAAACAATTAGCACTCGGGTTTTCATAATAATTTTAGAAAAGCATCTTGGAATTTTGTTCTTTTGAATTTCACTTCAAAACCAGCCTATGACACGACTAGAGATGTAAATGTCTTTTAGGCGCAGTAGAAGCTTTACACCGGTAGTGGGGTTAAAAGCTAAATTGTAACATAAGGCTTTTCACAGGTAGTAATATATGCTAGCGTGGTATAAAATGGTATACACTAGACCTCTCAAGCGTGTACAAGGTTACGAAGTTTCATAGCTGTTGATATTGTAACGATGGATTTTTGCGGTTCTCCGTTTTGGTCTATTCGGTTATAAAAGCTAAAAAGTGATAAAACATCAATTGACGGCAAAACATCAAAAATGGGTTAAATCGAAAAACTAAAAAAAAACAGCTCTCTTAATTTTTTTTTTACCTCTGCAGCATACTAAAATTTCATTGGAAACCGGCGCCATTTAATTTTTAATGCGTTGACGTCAAGGACGAGATAGGTACCAAATTTTTAGATATGTTTTTTGTTGCAGATGATATATCCTAAATTTGAAAGTGGGAGGTTTGATACAGGCGTTGATATCAAAAGGTGGATAGAAAATGTTAAAACGGGTGTTGTTTTGGATAAAGGTTGAATTTTAAAAATATTAAAATGGCGTGCACGATATCTCGAAGCGTGTTACGAAGCTTAATAGCTGTAGGTGAAGTAATAAGGGAGTTATCCGTGTCGCCGTTTTGGGGTCTTGAATGCTAAAACGTTCTAAAACTTCAGTTGACCTAAAATGGTAAAAAATGGGGACACATCAAATAACTAAAAAAAGGTATCTCCTATGCTCTACAACGTACTAAAACTTCCCGAGAATCCTACGTCATTTAATTTTTATGACGTCGACTTCAGTAACGTCACCTTCAATTCGGCCACAATCATTGGGAATTTCCAGATCGATGCATATACGGAACCACACATACGTTTGAATGGATTAAGAATTATCGCATGAGATTGCTTTGTCCCAGAATATCATGAGAGCCGAAGGCTCGAATGCTATCCTAGGCCAAAGCAATCGAGTGCGATAATTCTTAACCCATTCAAACGTATGTGTGGTTCTGTATTTATCACTCACCTCTCATGTAACAACCAGTCTACACTAAAAATGAACTAAGAGCACTCTTCACCTGGATAATTGCTGCGTTTTCTTCGTTGCCAACGTGACATTACTGTTAGTTGGCGGGGTACCAACCCTAATTTGCTTTTTAATTTTTACGGCATTCAGTTGGTCAAAAACAATTGACACCGATCAGAGTCACGGTCACGATGATCGAACTTCAAATATTGACTAAACTGCGGGGAATAGCACAACAAAAAGTTTTTTAAGAGTACTGCGCACACCATCATTGTATAACCAGCTGTGGAAAGTATTTGTCACGGAACAAGCAGTCAGAATGTTATTTTTATTTTGTAAATTTTTGTCTCGAATCTGATTGTTTAAATACCTTGGGTAAACAAATCTAAATGATGAACTTGGAATTTCCAAGCGTTTCCGACTCCCGTACATTCGACCAATGATTGACGTGATTTATTTAGACAGGTTCCTTCTCTGTTTATGTTGGAAACGAAATCGAACGTGTTTTGTATCACCACATGTGCGATACAACTTTATTTTTATCGAAAAGGCAGAACAGTGGAAACTCAGTGTTTTACACTAATAGATGAGTGATAAAAAAATTGTAGGTATGTATGGTTTTTGTTGGAGGTAGGATTTTCAAAATTGGAAAGCTCTGATACTGAAAGTTGAAAGAAATAAATCTACATTGGAGACTGTTTTGAATAAAGGTGGAAATTTGAAAATATTAAAACGATTAAATCTGTTAAGAGGAAGTGCTTTAAAAAACGGATCTTAAGAGAAAGTAAAAAGAAAAAAACAGGCTTACGATCGTTATAAGTTACCAACTTCGTTGGATGACTTAACTGTTGAATACCTATGCAGTGTGTCAAAGCTCTTATGCCACCAGTCTAATTCTGCGTGAACTGCGAAGCTGTTATGGTTTGGAACCAGTCCAACAATCAAATGGGCCATCGTCTATGTTTAAATTCACTCGTCTGGAATATTTCAGTTGGTTGGAGAAGCAAACCTACGGTTCGCTATTCGACCAACTGATATATTCCGAAAGATTGAATCTGAAACATTTCATAACAATTCATTTTCTGTAAATCAAAGCAAGAAATGTTACTCAGTCGAGACTTGATTTTGATCAGCATATTGATGACATTACATTCGGAAATGAAAACTCATAATAGCCGAAGTTTTTTAATTATGTCGCATATAGTACCACAAAATATGTTGATGTGTTCAGGGGGAATTAAATACTTATTGGTTGGAATGTGTAACTGGTACATGAAAGAATACTGGACATCTTTGTAACGTCACATGATACAAATGGTCGTCTGCTCGCAATTTTCATCAAATACTGTGTAAACAATCAGCCCACATCAGCGTCGAATATCGAACAGAATTAGAGTGGTGCCCTGAGAGATTGGTTTTAACCTACCAGTAGAATTAAATATTTAATCCTCGATCCTGTTCCTCACTAAAATAGTAGCATTTCGTCGTTACGTCTTTGAGCAATTGTCATGACGTCACTGCTATAAAATTATCTAAAAAAAAATTTAGTGTTAACGATATAGAGAGAATTATTGACATTATGTGGAAGAAATTCTGATCTAAAAATAACTGGATTGTTGCTTACCGACTTCGAAAACATGAGTTACATTTGAACCCCCACCACCATTTTTGTAACTCATTTTGTTTTTCACAAGCTGCGATACCAGGGGACACAGTATAATCTGCGACACCACATCAGGTATTATTCGCAACAACACAGGGACATCCACTACCTAAGCTTTCAGCGGGCAATACCGTACTCCATGCATACGGCTATAACTCCACCGGAGAGCCATACCGACGCTCCATTTTACCTGACTCCACCGACGAGAGTTATTCCACCTTCTCTTGTGCGCCCCACCGCATGCCGGGAGGCTTCACAAAGTATTTCATTATGGACATGCGGTGCCCCCCCCCCCCCCCCCCCCCCCACACACACACACACACCTCAGAATGACTTTCTAGAGCGACTTAATAGCTAAGGCAAGTGCACAAATAAGGTTTTTTGTCAGTATTTCCGTTGGACGTACAGCCCTTTACTATACATTACGTGAGTGCGGCTTCAAAATCATGCTACCAGGTGAGCAAATGCATAAAAATATCCCATTTTCCAATCTAATAATGGTGACATCGTAAACATACAAATACATAGCGGATCCAAGGCATTTTAGCAGCATAATAACCAGAAAAAAACAATGTAAAGTTGGCGTACATCAAAACACTAGTTGGAGGTTATAACTTAGTTCCATACCGGCCGAAATAACAGCACGTGGTAACTTCATATCATCCTGAAACCGAAGGTCGAAGGTTGATGTTAAGTTTCCTATCCAGGAATTGTGATTGAAGAGGGGAAAGGGAGGGAGCAATTCAAATTTTCGATATGTCCTTGACGGCTGAAACCTTTCGAAAAATGATGGTGTTGCGAGCAAGGTACACCACGATATTATCCTGAAATATCCCGATATGCCATCGTATTTTTTGACACCATACCAGGACACTCTTTGGTAAGGAGTCTGGTGAATCATGGGAGTTTCCTTGCGCATGAGGTGAATGGCTTCGATAGGTATTAGGGCCGAAAAATTGGTTGTAAAAAATGTCAAGATTATAAAATCCTAAGTCGACTGGTTGAAAGATGACAATATGTATCCACTGTGTAGAAAATTAGGAATCCACCCCCGTAAAATGTTGAAAAACACAGACGTAGTCGGCTAAATGAGGGGGGGGGGGGGCAAAATATGTTTCTACTGCCATTGGAAGCAGAATCACATTTTGTCCCATCCACTTCATTTTGGTGGCAGCAGCAAGACATTTTCTGTCATAACACTTCGTATCAACTCTTAATTGGTTAAAACTTAAAAGTGTGCATCCCCCATAATTGATGGTCCCGTGGTTTTCCTTTCATTTCAATTGGAGCACCACGGGTCCTTATTAAAGGCTCAAGTACTTAAAAAATGAAGCCATGATTTGAGCAAAATAACGCAAGAAATATATGGAATGGTAATACAGAAACCAATTTTGAGATTTCACACATAAATGTATATAAGGTTGATATTTTCCAGGAAAGCGAGGGACGAGCCCGCCTATTCCAGATTGCTACGTCGCTGTTGAAAACCGATGTTTCTGAGTTCAAACTCCTGTTCTAGATCACTGTATTTGTTAATAAGTAAAATCATTTTAGGCCTGAAGTCGATCATCGAAATTGTTCCTTATCATTTGAGAGATACCTCGATGGCGTATTAAAACAATAACAACCGTCTTTAACACTGATATATCGACATGTGTCATCTAATGAAAGACATGTAATGTAATTTGTTTCCCCATAATAATAGGCCGCGACAAAAATCACGTTTCGCTGATTTCCGATTAGGAAGGTCGGCTGGAGACAGATGTGACATAAAAATAAACAAAACTCAAAAGAAGTGATGACTTTTAATTTTGTTAGTTTACCTATTTTCAAAGAGAGATGTGTCTGTAAGTTTTCTGGTTGATTGAAGGGTAGGCAGACCATGCCTCTGATCCTTTGAGACAATTTACTATCATCCTCAAAAGAAAATTTCCCCAGGAAACACTTGTTTGTGGGAAATGGCGGGGTGGGTAAAAATTAACCCGCCATCTAATGTATCAACAATACCCGCGCAACGCTATTTCCAGAAATTACCATTCCAATTTCGTTTTTCTATCAATCTGTGGTTCGTCGTCGATGGACGTCTTTGTCTGTTGCGTTCGGTAAATAGATAAGCGATATTTTGCACATTTTCAGACATACAAGTACCAAATCCACACCCAGGCAAGATAATCCACAGACAGTATAATTGCTGTTTACGTCTGGTAAAGCATGCAGGTGAGGTCTATTTGTCAGCTTTGGTCGTTACGACCAAAGCTGATAAATAGACCACACCTGTATGCTTTACCGACGTTTTTTAACGGCTCTCAAAGTGTGAAATCTTTCAAATATGTATATTTTCCGCCTTTGGCCCCTGCGTTCGGTAAATGGATAAGCGAAATTTTTCACATTTACCACATAATTTATACCTTTTTGTTTTCTTATGTTTTCGCTGTTTAAACGTTTTGAGTGTTTTTGTGTATAAATAATGTAAGCACGACAAGCGCCTGAGTAAGACAAGGACAATCTCTTGTCGAGTAACATAATAAGATTTGATGATATTTCAAACTTTTTACCTTATCGAAAACCAAATTGCTGTAAAACGGTTTGAGTAGCTCACATTCATCTTGGACCTTGTCTTGGAGTTTGTGGTATAACTGCTGGGATTGACATTTTAGTAATGGAGTTTCTGGTAATCTGGTAATGTTTAGTACATTCACCAAGATTGTTTTAACTAGATAAAATACAGATCGCAGCCGCTAGAATCGTTACCGGGGCAACTGCCAGTTGTAGTAAGTCTTTGCTTTATTCCGAAACACGTTGGGACTATCTACAAGACAGATGTCGCAAAACACAAGCTGTTACAGTACTTCAAAATGTATCGCACCTGACGCCCTCATATATTGCCAATAACATTCCCCCGATCATCTCATCGTCAAATCTACCGCTCAACCTCCGGTCATGTCGCAACCACAGAGTTCTTTTTTGTCGGACTCATTTGTATCAGTCGTCTTTTATCCCGAGCGTCACAGACCAATGGAACAAACTGCCTTTATCTGTCCGCGAGAACGCATCACTGATCAATTTTAAGACTTTCCTTAATGTTGGAAATCAGCGACCACCTGTGTTTTACAGTGGCGCAGAATCACGCGCAACCCAAATATATCACTGCCGGTTACGATTGCATTGTAGTAACCTTAATTCTCATTTATACAACAATCATCTGTCGCCTATCCCCTCCTGTCAGTGCGGGATGTGCGAGACACCAGAGCATTTTTTCCTACATTGTCCAATGTACCCAAATGTCCGTAATAGTACCATCAACCTTCTCCCATTTACTATAAACGTATCGACACTTCTTTTTAGATCTGAATTCTTGAATATTCAGGAAAACCGTCTTGTTTTTGAAGTGATGCATGACTTCATTTTGTCAGCTGGGTGTTTCCATTGACTGCTGAGGATCAAATTACCACGTACAATTACTACCATACCTGCAATCTTACTCTCCTTTCCGTTTTCTTCGCATGGATCACGACCAAGGCTACTTCCCTCTCACTTCTAACTAACGGTGATTCTTCTGCTTACTTACGAGTGTCTTGAATGTGAAGGCAGTGTATTGTGCTTTCACACTGTTTTCCATTGCATTCTTTGTACTTTCTTTTTCACCTTTTCCTTCATTCACATGCAAGGTTTAAACAATACCATGTATCGCCGCCTGGTAGTTTGACTCCCAATGACTATCTTTCTACGACTAGAACTACCACCAACTTTCTCATTGGTTTTGTCCCTGGCAGTGGTGTCGTGTTCTTGCACTCGCGGTTGCCTGCTTGTGTCGAGTACGATGCTGTCAAATCAAATGTGAATGATGATCTCTCGGGTATTTGTTCCCAGGACCACATTCTTAGGGCCTTTAGGCAGCCCTCACTGTGTGCATGGGTGCGATGCCCCGGCTTGGCACATGGCTGGTGATCAAGTTGGTGTTCGACCATAGGCCATGGGTTCCAGACGGCGATATCTGAGTCCATCTACTATATTATACCACCATTTTGTGTAAATTTATGAATGACCCCGGGAGATCACTAACATTAGCTCCCAGCTTTCTGTAAGACCCCCCATTACATACCAATATGATCTTTTGTTAGTATACACACTAAAAACTAAAGTGTTAAAACTGACACTTTCTAACACTCAAAGTGCAATGCTTTAAGCACTTAGTCATTACAATCGTCAGACATCTGAAACTTGAATGGATGGCACTTCCTATGTGTCTAGCATTGGTGGTTCTTCTAGAATCGTCCATAATTTGATTTGCGCTTGGTGGGTACATAATTAAAAGGACACAACGCAGATGACGCGGATCAGGCTCGAGAGTTCGAGCCTGATCCGCATCATCTGCGTTGTTTCCTTTTAAGTGTCGCGACATTACACTTGTCAAGTGGTATTTTGTAACACCTGTCAAGTTCTGGGATATCTACACTTGAACAAAGTGCTAGTTCAGCACTTAGTAAGTGTTAAATACAGCACTTCAAGTGTAGTTTTTAACACCTTAGTTTTTAGCGTGTTGTTATAAGTTCACTATGTATACTGTTATTTTTTGGTGTTCAATCCTGTAACATACAACATACAGTTAAAACTAGAAGTCCTGTCACCAATAGTGCGCTTATCTAGGCTTAATTGCGCGTTGGAATTGCGCGCAATTGCCATATCGAATGACATCCAAATCATGGCAGGTTCTCCTGGTTACTCATAGCAAACACATGCAATGTTTCTGCCAATGGACCTCCGGGTTACCCGGAGGTCCATTGGCTGAAACATTGCTTGTGCACAGGCCATATGTACAGAATTTCGTAGCTTTACTTGGGCCATAACGCGTACATTAACGCGCATATCAACGTGCTATTTGTGCGCATTTCATGACAGGACTTTTAGTTTTAACTGTACTTATTGAATAAATAGTGTTTAAACTAAGATTGTTATAAGGATCGGAAACCTTTTTTCTGCCGCTTTGAAAGAAACCTTTTCATACAATTTCACTTCGAGCTGTTGGTCAAGGAATTAACCCTTAGAACACGAGTGGCCTTTTTCCGACCAGGAAGATGATACGCCATAACGACATTAAATAGGATGGCTGTTCAGTAAATATGTGGGATAGACCAATCAATATTTTCAACCTGCGGCCCCGAGGCTGCACGTTGAAAATATTGATTGGTCTACCCCAAATAATGAACATGGACTCTTCTAATTGCTGTCATTGAACTGGCATGGAAGATACCACTACATTTTAAAGGGTTAAGCTCAAAGCACTCAAGGAAACAAGACTAAATTTGTTAATTCCTAAAAAAAACATCAGCGTAAACGTTTGATATTTCGAGGGTCAATTATGGACACAAAAGAGAGTTTTGATAGTGTAGCGGCCAAATTGTGAATAGATCTCTACCGAGGGTGTAACAAGCTGACACTCTACGCGTAGAAAAGTGATATACATGTGTGAGATATTGAGTTCGTGTACAAATACGATGCATTGTTAGTGGGATCTCGACATTTCGTTGAGTTTTAGAATAATGATCCAGTGTCTATACAAAACGTTTTTACGTTTCGATTCTGTTAGAAGTTGAAATTGGGTATGCAGTATCCATACGGGGGTCAGATTCAAGTTTGTTCAAAGCAACTCCCTCAGATAATATTTGAGCTCTCTGTGAGGACTCGAATTTTAACTTAGTGCAATACGGGGAATAATCTTTAAAAATCTTCTTCAGATCCACCAGTCAGAATTCAAGTTTGTTCAAATTAAGCCCTTTGATTCGTATTTGGGCTCCTTATAGGAGCCCAACTTTTTGCGTGGTGCAATATGGGGAATATTCTTTAAAACTCTTCTTTTCGTGGCTCCAGAATTAGAATATTTTGATACATGGTGCACAACACCCATAGGGCAGTCAGATTCCAGTTTGTTTAAATCAAGTCGATAGGTTAATATTTGGGCTCGCTATTGGAGCCCGTATTCTAGCTTAGTCGAATATGAGGTGCAACCATTAAAAATCTGCTTCTTGAGATGCAATCAGAATCTTTTGATGTTTGAAAAACAGCATCCTTAGAGGATTCAGATTCAGTTTGCTGAAATAAAGTCCCTGTGTTGATGTTTGTGTTTCCGATGGTGGTGGTGGGGGGGGGGGGGGGGGGGGGGGGGGGTTAACATAGTGCTAAATTGGTAATATTCTCAAAATCGTCGTCGCGCGAACAACCAGTCAGGAGCCCAGATCTTAAGTTTGTGCAAAAGAGGGTGAATATTCTCTGAAATCTTCTTGAGAATCCCCATTCAGAATGTTTTCATACTTGGTGTACAAGACCCTCGCCCTAGCTGGGCTCAGATTCAATTTTGTTCAAATTAAGTCCCTGGATTTATATTTGGGCTCCCTATGGCGTCCGAATTTGAATTTAGTGTAATATGATGAGTAGTCTTAAAAAAATCTCCTTCTTCGGATACACCATTCAGAATCTTTGATACTTGAAAAACGGCTTCCTGGGTGTGGAGGGGAGGAGCTCAGATTCAGGTTTGTTCAAGTTAAGTCCGTAGGCTGATATTTGGACTCCCTAGTTTTCCACTGGAAATCTGGGCATTATGTCTTTGGTTGCATTCCAATACTAGAAAAATCATCTGGCATGGATATCAGAGTTTTTAATAATTAAATAACTTCATTCCACTGTAGTGTTGACTAGCCATAGATGCTAATTAAATCCTTCTATAACCCCCTGAAACACTGATGTCAAAATACCAAAATTTCAAATAGCAATTATTCCCATAATGCAACTAGAAATTTAATCAATTCAGTCTTGTTTGACAGAGCTCAACGAGCTCTGTCAAACAAGACTGAATTGATTAAATTTCTAGTTGCATCATGGGAAAAATTAGCAGCCTGAACTTCTGAGATTTTTACATCAGTGTTCAGGGGGTTAAGCAACTTTGATTAGGTGAGCGCATTAGGTCCCATGGAGCCTCTTGTTTAAATAACCCTGTTAATTGATTGAATATGACTTGCAAACACAAAACCATTTTATTCTTTACAAATCTGACCAATTATTTGAATAAATCTTGTAATATATCAAAGTATTACTATTGTAACATTGTAACCATTGATTTTCTGAGACCCCAAGAATCTAATATTGACATTTAGCCTATGATATCGTGTTTGACGGTGCTTCGTGAGCTATGTCAAACAAGATATAATAGAATTTTTTATTTATTTCTTATTTATTTATTGGTGTTTAAGGTCACAACTGCTAATCATGACCACAGACATAATAGAATAAATACTCAATTCATCACTAGAATATATGACAACGACCACATTCCTGTTAATTGAATATTTGTGTTGGCAAACTGAATATTCAATTAACAGGGCAAGACTGCAAAAGCAAAACTACACTAGCAGTGGTTTCAGTAAACAGGGTTGCACTGCAATAGCAAAACTACACTGGCAGTGGTTACTGGCCACGTCTTGATTTTCACAGCCAATGACTGAATCTTGACTAGAAATCACTGCAAAATTACTCATCACAAAAGTGGTGAATTTCTTTTAAATTTTCTAGGCTGTTAAGAGTGAAGTAATATTCTTTTGTCTTGGTTCATTATAACATGTCATGATTTATATCTCATGTTTTTTCAGCCTTGGTTCACGATTTTGTTTTTAGCTTTTAGCTCACTTGAGCGAAGCTCAAGGGGGGGGGGGGGGGGAGGGGGGGCTAAATATTTATTTATTTATTTATTAGGGTTTAACGACACATTAAGAGCCAGGGTCATATCATGTCGGTAACAGTTTTACGGGTGGAGGAAGCCTGACTACCCGGAGAGAACCACCGAGAACGACGAGCAGATGTCAGCTCTCCAACATCGTAACTCTGAATTCTCCACCGCGGCACAGGCAGGGTTAGATTGGTTGAAGACATGCGCACCATCGACGTGCAGTACGCCTTAGTACGCAGCGTCATCGTGCCCCCATGTAGGCCTACTAAGGGATATCATCAAGCAGTTCGTCTCCGAGTGTTGGGAGGAGAGGAGAAGCGTGGGAATAGGGAGGCAGTTGGGAGTACAGGGGTAACCATGGCCTTCTCGTCCGAGAACCGCGACAAATCAGCGGCTGGCCAAAGTGTTATTATTATATTATTTGCGCGCTCGACGTTGCTTAACTTCGGGGATCTGACGAGAACCGATTACCGCGACACCACCGAGCCCCCCCCCCCCCCGGGGGGTGGGGCTAAACTGATCACCGTCCTTCTGTCAAACCAGAGTGAACTTTATATTCTCGACTTCTCCTCAAAAACTACTGGGCTGAATTGAACCAAATTTGATAAGCATATTCCTTATCATATGTCAATGCACGTCTGTTCAAAAATAAAATTTCCACTCCCGCAGGTGGGGGGAGGAGGGGCATCAAAAGGGGCATAATTCTGTTGGCATCTCAGAATTTTTTTTTTAAAAATTAAAAGATCATCTCCTCCAGAACAACCAATCAGGATGTGATACTTGGTATATACAACAAATTTAGAGAGGGGGCAGATTCAGGGTTGTTCTATCCAAGTCCCTGGGTTCATATTTGGGCTCCCTTGGGAACCCGAATTTTAACTTAACGCAACATGAGGAAATGTTTTTTTAAAACATCAGCTTCTTCAGATCAACCAGTCAAAATCCCTTCATATTTGTATACTTCATCTTTATGGGTGGGGGAGGGAGCTAGAAGTTTATTCAAACAAGGTACCTGGAGTCGTATTTGGACTACCCGAATTTTAAATTAGTGTAATATGGATAATTTTTTTAAAACATCTTTTTCTCCAGGGTGAGATTCTAGTTTGTTCAAATCAAGTCCCTGGGTTCATTTTTGGGCTCCATATGGGAACCTGAATTTTTTAAAAAATTAAATCTTCTTTTTCAGATCCATCTGTCGGAATATTTTGATGATTGGTATACATCAGCCTTGGGATGAGATTCAAGTTTGTTCAAATCAAATCATTGGGGTCATATCTGGGCTCCCCATGGGAACTCGAACCTTAACATAGTGTGATATGAGGAACATCATTTAAAAATATTCTTCAGAATACTTTGATATTTGATATACAGCATCCGTACGAGGTTCAGATTCAAGGTTGTTCAAATCGAGTCCCTGGGTTCATATTTGGACACCCTCTGGAAACTCGATTTCTGATCTACCTGTCAAACTCTCTTGATATCCGGTATACTGCATATTGGGGGGGGGGGGGGCGCTTCAGAAGGGCAGCTTGAAGTTTGTTCAAATCGTGTCCCTTGAGTGATATTTGGGCTCCCTGTGGGATGAGATTCAAATTTGTTCAAATCTAGTCCCAGAGGTTATATTTGGGATAACTATGGGAACGCGGAAGTTTAACTTACTGAAATATGAGGGATATTCTTTAAACATCTTCTTCATATCTACTAATAGAATGTTTTGATATGCAGTATTCTTAGGAGGTTCAGATTCAATTTTAATCAAATCTAGCCCCTGGGGTCTCCTTGTGGGAGCCCGAATTTAACTTAGTGCAACATGAGGAATACTTTTTAAAAACCTTTTTTCAGATTTCTCAGTCAGAATCTTTTGAAATTTAGTTTGCAGTATTCTTTCGTCCCCTGAGTCCCAATGTGTTCTATGTGCCTACTGGCATATAGAACACATTGGAACTCAGAGAACGCTTTTTGGGGGCCAGATTCCACTTTGTTCAATTCAAGCTCTTGGTTCATATTTGGGCTCCCTATTGCAACTTGAATTTTAACTTAGTGCAATATGGGAAAATTCTTTTAAAAATATCCTTCTATAAATCTACCAGGTCAACTGAGTGATTTTTTTTCTTTTTTGCCTTCTTTCTGCTTCATAATGAGCAGATTGGGTGATTTTAAAAAACGGTTCATCCAACAGACATTCCCCCTCCCTCAACCGCCATTTCACTAGCTAAATTAGATTAACCATATTAACGTGTAGATGCTGAATGCGACCTAAATCCTTCTTGGAACAATTTCATCAGGTGAGCGATTAAGGACCATTGGGACCTCTTGTTAGGAAATATGTGGATAAATGGGGACTCGAACTGAATGAAAACAAACGCAAAGTTATACTCGTGAGCCGTAAAATATAACCTACTTGAACGTGGAGAGTGAGGCACTTCTCTATTCTAGAAGGTAACAGCAGATTTCTTCGTGTGAGAGACACCGAATGATCACTACGAGTATTTTTAACATCGCGGTAAGAAGCATCTACCGAAATCACACGCGAATTCTTAATCAATTGAACCCTTTAGAGATGAACAACTTCAATAAGGTTTTGTGGTCGAAACCATCTGGAAATGGTGAGTCTACCAAGTGCAACGTATTGTACGGAACTGATACCTCTAGATCTAACGGTTTTGAAGAGCGTGGAAAGTCGGTAGAACGACGATGGTCGGTGGATAACTGAATCAAGTAATGCTGCAACATTAGAAGTACGGGGGAGCTTGGGTGGATAAGGATTATGAACAGGAGAGACTAAATGAAACTTTGTTATCTTAACTATTTGGTAAATCTCCTGACAGCCGATGGTGTAAACTAATGTTCCAAAATATTTGGAATTATAATACCAAGATAGGATCGATGGAGCAAGTAAAGAAGTTAATAGGGAACTTTTTCTGACTTAGATTTTGGGACAACACAGGGGAAAAATCATCAAAGATAGAGTCCTGGGGGAATTGTAATTGAAATTGGCGAGCCGGATTCAGAGCTAAGAAGTCTCTGGGTGGCCTTTCAGATTAAAAATGGGTCGAGGTTTGGGGAGTGCCTTGGTGTCTGCATCTTTGGGAGGAGGCACTGCTGTTTAAACTGAGGTCCAGGGAGTTGAAGCTTAAGACAACCGAGGAAGACGGCGAAAATGAGTGCCAAATGGGTAATTTGGAAGCAATGGAGACTCTGGAGCACTTTCCCTTACGACGGCCAAACAACAAGTCGCACAGAATAAGATTCACTAGAAGGAAGAACAAGGGGGAAGTGGGATGAGAGAATGAAGGGTATGTGGTTATTGGGTGACACAAAGGAGTGGGTAAATATGCGCATCTGTGAAAAGTGTTCGTTGTCGGGTGTTGGGAGGAGAAAAGCGTCGTATTAAGAGAAGACATTTGGGAGAGCTCCTCGTTTGGGAATCGTCACAAATCAGTGACTGCTGAAGTGTCATTCGTATATTGTGCAATGATACCCCAAAAATGTTTTTATTCCTGTTTATTCCTATCATTTCTGTTGCATTAAATAATATGAAATATCATCCAGTTCTCTGTCTTGGAGCACGAGAAGGCAGCTGTGTCCTTGTATGAAAACAACGTAAAAATACTGAGTACATCTTGAATAAGATGGTAAAACAGGGTTAATATAACGAGTCGAGCATAACTGATTTCCATTCTGACGGTACGATGACATTGGGTAAGGATTGGTCCGTGGTATGGACGCCAACTTCAGATGCCGTGTTCAGTGAGTCTGAGGCGGACAATTTATGCACTAATTCTATTGTTAGTTCTACCGGGAGTAATTTGCTGCTGTCTTCGTCGCCGGAAGGAAGCGAACCCGCAAGTGAGGCGTCCTGATGTGCCGGTCTTGTGCAGGGGTCGTAACTCTTGGTTGACCTGAACGCGGTCGGTCGGCAGTAGATCCAGCGGTTCTATACCGTCTGCGTGTTCGCTGGACTCAGCATCGTTGGAGCACAGTTCATTTTAGTGATGAATCACGATTTTGTCTACGGCGCGCTGATGGCAGGGCAAGAGTGTATCGCCGACGAGGAGAACGGTTGTCTGATGCTTGCGTGCGGGAATGCGACCGTTTCGGCGGGGGTAGTGTAATGGTTTGGGCAGGTATTTCCTTGCACCATCGAACGCAGTTGATCTTCATCGATGGTAATCTGAATGGACAGCGATATATGGACGAAATTCTTAACGCTGTTGTTGTCCCGTTCTTCAACGCTAGCGTCGGATTGCAGTTATTCCCGCAAGACAATGCCCGATGTCACGTGGCGCGTATCTGTCGTGTTTTTCTTGAGGAGCAGAGCATCGAACTTCTTCCCTGGTCCCCACGTTTGCCAGATTTGTCGCCAATAGAGCACCTTTGAGATAAACTGGACCATCGGGTACGATTTCATGATCTTCAGACGTTAGGCGATTTACGTAATGTTCAACAGCAGGAGTGGGAAGCAATACCACATGGTGACATCCAGAGACTTATTATGTCCATGCGCCGTCGATGTCTTGCCATCCAAGAGGCAAACGGTGGATATACATGCTATTGACTGCATGTGTGAACTTTTCATTTCACCCCATATCTGAATTACGACGTCCTGGCGTGACGCTGACAATAGTAAGAACATGAAATTATCCAAGTTCATACAGCTAGACTCGAAATATGAATTTCCAATAATTTATTTAGGATTAAAATCGATAATACTGAAAAAATTGCTCCTCTAAGTTTATTATACTTTCTTTTTTGACTCAGTATAGAATATACCCATAGTAGCTTGGTGTACCAAGTGTTCACCACGAGTGGTGAAGTGGTGTTAACCGCGAGCCTTTAGAGCGCGGTTAACACCACTTCACAATGAGTGGTGAACATTTCGTACACCAAACTAGTTTGGGTATATTTTATTTATACCATGATCGTCAGATTAATAAGAGTTTAAATGTTTAATAAATCAATATTCACACGTGCGAATCTCTTTTTGTTTACATGAGCAGAATTTTCGCTGGCAATTTTATCGTCGAAACGAAATAGAAAACGAAACGCGCAAATTACGAAGCCTTTTTCATTTTAATAACATAATAACATACTATTTCGAGTTATGGATGTTTTATTAACATGCGACAATGTATGTTTGTTATTTTTGGTATCCTATAAGGTAAACCTATTTAAAAACGTAATAAATAATTGCCGGTTCATTTCACTCTTCACGAGGCGACGAGTGATAAATTTAGACACGTTTGCATTCAAGGCGAGGTCACCAAAGGTCAACTTGGATGTAGTTCCACTGTAGGTGTAAATTTTAGCTATTGAACGCCCATCTTTGCTTTGTTCACCACGGTTGGTGTGTAAAGCTAACATTTATGTCAGAGGATTTTTAGTAGAAAATGTAATTATGGTACAAATTGTTACAAATATCAATAGAGGAAATATATATGTTACAGTCAGATTGTGAAATCAGACATTTCATGAAATGACTAAAAGTTTTAGTCATTTCATGAAACCATCAAGACCGTCAGACATTTCATGAAATGACTAAAATTCCTAGTCATTTCATGAAATGACTAAAATATCACTTCAGACATTTCATGAAATGGCTAAACCGATTCTTAGAATGGAAAAATGACCAACATAAAGAATTTTCAATTTTTTATTATCCTTTAAAACAAGAAATGACTACGAGAACAAACAATCGTGAAATCTAGCTAAAATAATATATAATTTACCAGAGCATGAATATTTTTTTTATAATAATAAAACATGAAAAAATAATAACAAGACAAAGATACATTCTACATAACTTACAAAATAATCATTTATTTCAACATGATATACACAGAACGACACACTTGTGTGAATGGGTTAATCGATATGGCATTGAAATTTAACAATACAGCATGACGTAATGAAAATGGAAATTTACAAAAAAATACAAGATCTGTCAAAATAACACGTTTTCGGTAAGTACAAACCACCCACCCACCCCATATTGTGCCTGCAATGTTTTTCCTTTTTCTCCTCCCGCCATGTGAATGATATAAAAAATGGAAATATAATTACTGACAAGAATAAAAAAATGGATATTCGAATGTTCTTTACCTACATGTCCTTCCCAAGTTCTGCGTCTTAAAAGTTTATAACATTAAACTATTACATGATTACACGTTTTTTAATCAAAGTGATTAACGTAGGAACGTAGGCCTGCACGGTATATCGATAAACCGATATATACCGGAATTCAAACCAATATGAATTGAATACCGGTGTAACTACAAATATATCGGTTTATCGTCATTATTTGTTTACCCACAATTTAATTTTCAAGATGTCTTGAGTTTTATAACTGTAGCTCAGAATGAATAATATTATCGCTTTACCCAGGGAATCGTCCGCATGTGTCCATGTAATATACAAATTCAGCAGTTGAAAAAATAATTTTCCAAAATTTCAACAAAACTATATCATGTGACCCCTCTTTGGAACGAGCTCAACGAGCTCGTTCCAATGAGGGGTCACATGATATTGTTTTGTAGAAATGTTTCGAACAATTTGATAAACTAATATTTAAAATAATAAATTTGGATATCGTCTGCGTTGTGTAAAGGTTTTTCGAACCGCATCATCAAGGAATGCTCATTCGCTCCGACTGTGATACCTCTAGTCTCGACTGCGGTACTTGTGTTCAGATATCTGAACAGTTTTCGATATACCGATATACCGCGGTATTATTTTTTAATACCGATACCGGTTTTCTGTTTTGAATATCGTGCAGCCCTATAGGGAACGGAACCACGATGACCCTGTGTACTAAGGCGTACTGCACGTCGAAAGTGCGCATGTCTTCAACCAATCTAACCCTGGCTGTGCCGCGATGCAGAGTTCAGAGTTACTATTTTGGAGAGCTGACAGCTGCTCGTCGTTGCTCGGTGGTTCTCTTCGGGTACTCCGGCTTCCTCCACCCGTAAAACTGTCACCGACATGATATGACCCTGGTTGTTAATGTGTCGTTAAACCCTAATAATAAAAAAAATAATAATAAAAATAGAAACGGAAAATTAAAATATCCCGTTTTATCTAAAAGGTCACCAACATTAGTCTCAAATATCCAACGTTTATAATGTTATAAATATTCACGTTTTAAAATAAATTAATCCAAACTAAGTTACCAAGAACAGAACATCATAATATTTTACTTCTTTTCATAAGTTCTAACAGAAATTATAATCCCAGTTATTCGCATCAATAACCTTCCTGTTGTTTCCTATGTTCGTATTGGATTGAATTGAATTGAATGGTTTTATTTGCACATGAATAAAAAATTCATATTTTGCAAAATAACAGAACAAAGTAAACAACAAGAATGCAGATACATATCAAATGATTATTCGGTGAAGGGAAAGAGATGAAGGTTAATGAGATCATGAAACTGTGAGATGATGGGAGTGACTGGAGGTTAATGAAAATAAAAATAACAGTGTAAATGAATATGTTAAGTAAAAGTTGAAGATATTATAAGTTATCTCCGCCATATATGTGTGGTATATGCAGATTTAATACCTGGATGTCGGTTTTTAAACACCGAGCCACAGGCGAGGTGTTTAAATGAGACATCCAGGTATTAAATCTCCATATACCATATATGTTGACGTAGATAACGTTTCTTGTCCCGTTTGAAACACAATAGAAACATAGTGGAAATAAATTTGCGGACGCCTTTCTCACGCTCCACAATTGTTGTTTTTACAAACTCAGAAGACAACAGACAAGGTTACATCCCTTGGGTCGTTAAGAAAGCGAGTAAACAGTAGTTTGTTGACATATCGTCCCCTGAGTTCCAATGTCTTCTATGTGCCTACTGGCTCAGGAGACGAATTATTTGCTCTTATTTTATTTTTCTCAAGTTGTTTCATTATAATTATTCGACTATTTCATTTACATGTATAACGTCAAAATATGATCGAATTGTCGGAAATCAAATGATATTTGTGACTATTTTCAGGTTTTTTCGTTCGATTTTTATACCAAGACGAGTGAATGCGAAAATCTTTCCTTTAAACCGATGTTTCGCGTGCCCATATACCCTGGATGTTGCACGCTCTCATATATCTTGGATGTTGGGTACACCCTTTGTCATGGCTATTTGTCCAATGCATTAATAATAACACTTCGGCCGGCCGCTGATTTGTCGCGGTTCTCGTATGAGAAGGCCTTGGTTACCCATGTTCTACCAACTGCCTCCCTATTCCCGCGCTTCTTCTCTCCTCCCAACACTCGGAGACGAACTGCTTGATGACATCCCTTGCCTCATTCTTCCCAATCTCTTCGATTAGTATATTAACCCTCTCCTTTGAGTCGCCCCCTAACCACATGTCCTTCATTCTACCATCCCACTTCCCCATTATACTCCCCGTGAATCTTGTTCTTTTAGACTGGTATTTTGGGCATTCTATAAGAAAGTGTTCCAGGGTCTCCACCACGCCCAAGTTACACATCTGGCACTCCTTTTCACTGTTTTTCCCAATTTTTCCCCTCAGCTCCAGGGACCTCGACCTCAGCTTGAACAACAGTGACCCCCCAAAGGTGCCATCAAGGTACTCTTCAAAACCAGGCTTCTCTTTATCACGCAGGCCACCCAAAGATCTCTTTGATTTGACTCCCTCTCGCCAATTACGGTTACAATTCCTCCATGACCCTTTCTCTGACGATCTTTTTGCCCTGGTTTGCCCCAACGTCAAGGTCCGAAATCTCCAATGAATAGTTTTCTACTAGCTCCCTCACTTGGACCATCCACCCCGTCTTGACATTTGAGTTGAAAGTTCTCAGGAACATTACTTTACACCATCGGCTATCGGGGAGATTTATCAAATAATTAAGATAACCGAGTTTCAATAGGTCTATCCTGTCCTTGATCCTCATCCACCCAAGCTCACCCCTGGTCGCTTCTAGCGCTGCGGCATTACTCGAGCCCGTTATTCATCGGCCTGCATCGTTCTGCAGGATTGCCATGCTCTTAACAACTGTGTGGTTTAGGGGTACAACTTCCGTACCGTATGTTATACTTGGCAGACCCACCATTTCCCAAATGGTTTTCCCCACGAAAACCTTATTGAAACTGTTTCTCCCTATAAGTTTCATTTGGTTAAGGATTCGCTTCCCCTTCAGAATCAATTTATTTGTGTGGTTTCGGTAGATGCCTCTTCCTGTGATGTTTATATTTACCCCCAGGTACTCATAGTCACTAGTCTCTCCTACACTAAGAAGTCTACTGCTACCTTCCGGAATGCAGAACTCCCCCACTCTCCACCTTCGAGTGGGGTCCACTTTGCGGCCCACGGGTATAACTTTGGT
Source organism: Pictodentalium vernedei (assembly GCA_031216915.1). Classification (NCBI taxonomy): domain Eukaryota; kingdom Metazoa; phylum Mollusca; class Scaphopoda; order Dentaliida; family Dentaliidae; genus Pictodentalium; species Pictodentalium vernedei. Next base: position 106,149,141 of record CM062292.1, on the reverse strand, counting down.
CTTGCTTTCATTAAGTTCGAGCCTCCATTTGCTCCCATATTTCCCAACAATTCCCAGCATCCTTGCTAGCCCCTCTTCGCTTTCTGACACTAGCACCATATCGTCTGCAAAAAATAGCCCTGGAATCTTCAAGTCACCAACTGCAACCCCCTCGTCGCTATGCAGGAGTTCATCACCTAAACCTTTGATGTACAATGCAAAAAGAATTGGCGAAAGGATACACCCCTGTTTTAGGCCTATCTCCATAGGCACACGTTTTGTTGTAATGTTTCCCAGGCTAAGTTCACTCTGTACATCTTTATATAATGCTTTCATAATCCCAACAAACTCGCCCCCAGCCCCCAGCCCCTCCCTCCATACTCTATCATATGCCTTTTTAACATCCAAAAAGGCCATGAACATCTTTTTCTTTTTTGCTTTCGCGGATTCTATCCAATCAAAAGACAGAATTTATCGGGATATAGGGACAAACTAATTTCAGATGATACACTGTCTTTAGTAGAAATTATAAAAGTACATAATATACCAATAACATGATTTTGGAGGGCGTTACGGTTTATTAACGGCCCGACAGGAATGATTAACAGCCAGAGGGTCCATTAACAGCCCGAGACGAAGTTCGCTTGATTGTGACATCCCGAGTTTTCGCAATGACAATTAACCAGAACACATGTGTCGTCTGTTTCAAGATAAACAAAACGATACGCGGTCAATCACATGATCGCTTTAAATATTTTTATTTGCCACGAAAAGTTGGCATTCTCCCGAAATCTGCTAACAAAAACCTACCGCAATGAATTAATTACACTCACCTTGACAATTCGAATGCTTCTTCGCCGAATTAATGGGGAAATCACACAAATTTCACGTGTTTTTTTTAACATTCATTGCAGTTAAGCGCGTTTCGCCATCTCGGAACCAGTGGCGCGTTTGGTGTGACGGATTACATAAACTGTAACTGGAGCCGGAAGCGTGCCGTTAATCGCGTTAACACACAACTTCCGGTTTGAGTCTGTACATTATGCACTTTTACCGTGAAGGTAAAACTGTGTTAATATACTAGAGAACGCACGCTAAAGTGGTAATAATAACTGTTTAACAGGTAGAGTGCTCAATTATCTCAAAGATGATTTGTAATATGAGTATTTTTTTCAAAGACACAATGCTCCCAGTACAGGGAGCCTTTGTGTTGCAAGCTATTATTTGCAAACAATTATTCTATTACTATTTATTGGAGAATGCCAACAAGCACTCTCCAACAAGTTGCAATAAAACAGCTTTATGTGAACATTTTTCACTGCATAAATAACAAGATGCAAACAGAGTACAGCCTCTGAAATGGCTTTCAGCACTCCACAGGAGAGCACTGATGGTGGTTTTTAGCACTCAACCAATTAACAGCAGTGACAGTTTTAACTCCAAAGAGGACAATTGATAGCTGGCTATGATTAATTATTTAGATTTAAGAAGAAAGATGTAACTTACAAAGCTGACTAATTGAAAATTAAGAATGATACAACCTTTTCCATTTGATGATGCTTGAGTAGATGCTTCAGTAGATGTGATGAAGCATGATCAGCATGCGTGATTTTGTATTGCTCTTAATTTGGTGGCTGTCATGAAATGGAATAATAAATCTATTTAGATTTATAAAATATAAATTAAATAAACTAACTTCTGGCTGGATAAAATATTAGTCTTTGACCCATTGATTCACAGGGAGATTGGCTGGCATTATCATGACATTATCAGGAAGCATGTATCAGAACTCACTCAATCTTATAATACTTATGGGAAAAAGAACAGTAAGATGCATATATGTGTCCTATATTCCACGTCTCAGTTCAACAACTTTTCTTAGAAATTTGAGTCAATTTAACAAATGTTAGGCCCCTTGCTTGAAATAATCATATTAATGATATCTGTATTCGATATTTCTGAAAAGCCATTTATAATTTTAAAAGATTTGAACATGGATTCTCTTGCCTCAGCATATTTTTTACACGATAAGACAACATGAACTCCGTCTTCAATACAAATACATGTCTAGCATAGACTATCATTTTCTAGTGTATGTTTTGGACTTTTATGCCTGCCAGTTTCTATATGAAGTGAGTGTGCATTTGTTCTTAACTTTACCAGTATATGTCTGCAAGTTGGTTTCATGTATAATAGATATATTTTCCAATTCAAAATCTTTCTTGATTTTTTCATATGCTCTCTTATTAGGAAAGTTTCCAAAATCTGCTTTTCAATCTTATGAGGATTTTTGTGATTATTGTTGGAACCAAGCTTCACTCAAATTACAATTTTAACACAATTTCGTTTAAACCTTTAAGCCAATTTATCTGTTTTGAAAACATTGTTCTGTAGTTACACTGGTAAGCATCGTATAACAAACTAGCTTTAGGAATGTTACTAAATCGGGTAAAATACCCAATTGTTTGCTTGGTAATTGAGACACTTAAGGGGAATTTTCCAACTTCATCTCTGGCTGCTCTGTTGCATTCTTTAGAGTTAATGCCCAGTATATATTTATAAAAATTACTTGCTACTTTCTCATAAGCATCTTTGTCATAGGGATTTGTTAATGAGCTAGGATTCATTCTATCTTTTAAATTGTTACGGTAAGATCCCCATACTTCACACCCCTGTGTTAATATTGGTATTATAACTTTATCAAATATATCTAGACTTATATTCACAGGTAGATTATTACTAAGAACACATTGTTTCAGACACAGACAGCCTTAATTCATCTGGGGGGGGGGGGGGGAATCGGGTTATAAAAACTTCATTCCACTGTAGTGTTAACTAGCCATAGATGCTAAATGTCACCTTAAATCCTTCTTTAAATCTTAACCCGCTGAGTAATTTTAATATATTTTACATAAAATCTAGCCATGGCTGCTACGAAGCAGCCATGGCTAGATTTGATAAAAAATTCATGAAAATTTTACTTGAGAAACAATGGATCTAAAAGTCTATACAATTTGCAGGGGAAAATTTGTTTAAATATCCTCAAGTTTTACTTATTTTAATGGCAAGCAATTTTCTTTCCTGGGCAGGAATATCCACCAGCAGTATGCAAGGACATAATCAACTGTCTCGGGTAAGCGATTAATAATGCAATGTTAACATCTTGAATCCACCACAGTGCTCGCTGACTTACCCCGTATCATAGGTTTTCACACCCTTTCTTCATTCTATGACATTCTCAGCTCAACTCAATGGAGCATACTGCCGGTGCTCCAAAGACGGGCACACAAGGCAAGCACATCAACAGGCCCCTATGTTACACCTAGGTACGGTGGGGATTGCGTAGAAATGGTGAACATTCCCAAAGTCCACAGCTGGCATGTGATGCAACGTCGCAGAATCACACTCAAACTTCGCCGATAGCATACCAGCCACCATTACGGTAAGCACCTGAATTAATCGCCAAATGGTCACCCATCCAAGGATTAACCGGGCTCGATGTTGCTTAATTTCGGTGATCTAAGGAGAACCGGTCTCGCTTCGCCAGTGCTCTCCACGGGTAGATTATTACTAAGGACACATTGTTTCAGTCGCAGACTGCCTTGTTAGATTTGTTTTTAAGGTTAACAATATTATTGCTTTTGGGAAATTGCGTGATGACGCCATGATTATTCCAAGGTAGTTATATTCCTGAATACATTACAATGTGGTTAACTCAATAATAAAATTGTTTATTGCCAAGTTGTCCTCCTTTACTGATCTTCATACTTTTAGATTAATTTGAATTTATTTTAAGATACCGTTTCCTACAGTAGGTAGTAAACACATCACGGCAATTTTTAAACCCTTTGGCTCTTTTAGAGATCAGAACCATATCATCAGCATGCATCAAACAATTGACTCATTTCTCAAAACGATATGTAAAATCAAATTTTGAATAGTCAGTAAATAGTTCTTGGATATCATCCACGTACGAATTAAATAGGGTAGGACTTAAATTACAATCCTGTCTCGGGCCAGTCGAACAAGGAATGAAGTCTGTTAAGCCGTTTTTCAACTTCACAGCAGTTTTAGCTTTTGTATACATATTTCCATCTAAATTTGTTATGTTACTACTTAACCCTTTACCCAACGAATCGCCCGCATCCTCCCGCGTAATATGCAATCAGCAGTTGAAAAAATATTATTTTTCAAACAATTTCAACAAAACCATATCATGTGACCCCTCGTTGGAACGAGCTCGTCGAGCTCGTTCCAACGAGGGGTCACATGATATGGTTTTGTTGAAATTTTTGGAAAAATTTTAAAAAATGATATTTAAAATAATAAATTTTGATATCGTCTGCGTTGGGTAAAGGGTTAATTTTTCATTTTTCAACTTAGCTAAAAGGCCATCAATTCAAACACTATCAAAGGCTTTTTGTAAGTCAGTGAAGCATACAAATAATGGCTCAGATTTGATACTTTTATTCTTCATAACATATTTGTTTATTTATGATTTTAAAGTAAAAACATGATCCCCGGGCCTGTTTCCTTTGATAAATCCTATTTGATACTCAGATTTACGTTGTTGTCTGACGCTCATTATTCTGTTGTTTACAATTGCACCAAATGGCTTCCCCAGACAACTTATTATCGATATTCCTCGATAGTTAGCAGGGTCTCCAACATACCCTTTCTATAAAAAGGTTTAAGTATACTTAAACTCTATTATTCTGGATATTTTCCCGAGTTCAGGGTGAGAATAAATAATTTTCTAAATAATAGGAGGACCTTTGTCACACTGCATTCGACCATTTCATTTATATGCAGTCAAGTCCACTACTTTTATTATTTCATAGTTTTGTAATTGTAGCTATGATTTCTTCATCTTTGATTGCAAAGGATAGCTCATTGAAAATGGAATAACAGAACTAATTGTATCGTCAGGTTTTACCCAGCTCTCCAAGTCTGTTAAATTATAATTATCTGATGGACGGAGAAGATGTTTGAAATATTAACATTTGCATCAATTTCACTTGATTCATCATAGGAAGCTTTTTGCTGCAATTTGCAATAAGATCCCAGTATATTTTAGGGTCAGTTTTGGACATTGTTAAAAACTGTTGTACAGTTTTTCTCTCCTCAGTCTGGGTTGTTTTTTAGTTTGTTTTTTAAATATTTTCTGAAAGTGTAATACTTATTTCGGATCCTTAAGTCACGTGAATTTTTAAAAACCTCTCTAGCTAACGTATTAGTGGTTAGAGCCAAGACATCGATACTTGTCCTTTTGGTTTATTTTTACAATTTGATTTGGAGATTTTTTTAACTTTTAAACTTAATAGAAAAGTTTACAGCTTCAACAAGAATCGAGTTAAAATAGTTCCTTGCTGTATCAACTCCTTCTTGATCCGTCCAGACGGCTGTTCTCTGACATTTGTCTATTTCTTTTTTCTTCAATGCATTTATAAAATCCATTTTCTTTTCTTTGTCCCAAACAAAACTCCTGGGTAATTGTTTGAGTTCATAATGTTTTTTCTCAGATTTCTATATAAATTCGTCAATTTTCATTGTACGCGAAATTGGGCAATAGTCTGAATAAGTTGTCAGTTGGCCAACTTGAAATGTAGTTATTTCCTCATACAAAGTATGCGTTGCAATACAATAATCCACTGTAGTTGGTGTACTGGTATTAGGTTGAAACAGGTTGGCTTACCAGACATGTCTCCTATTTTACGGCCATTAACCCTTTACTCGACGATTCGCCCGCATCCGCCCGCATAATATGCAAATTCAGCAGCTGAAAAAAATATTATTTTTCGAAAAATTTCATCAAAACCATATCATGTGACCCCTCTTTGGAACGAGCTCGTCGAGCTCGTTCCAAAGAGGGGTCACATGATATGGTTTTGTTGAAATTTTTTGAAAAAATTTAAAAAATGAAAATTAAAATAATAAATTTTGATATCGTTTGCGTTGGGTAAAGGGTTAATGAGTTTTCTAGGTATACACAGTTGCAGCACATTTTCTCTCTCTCATTCGGTGAATAAGTATCTGGATTATTCCTTACATAAATTTTGGATTATTAATATCATGACAGTTTGGAAGTGGAATATAATTGGTATCCTTTTCATGTTCCATGTTAAAATCTAGTTCCCTGACAGTATAACAATTAAAACCACCCAGTAACATGCAATCCCCATTATTAGAACATTTAGGTAAGGCATTCTCGATTAATGTAGGAGTGTTGTTTTCAGAACCATGTGTAGTGTTCAAAGAACTATCATATAAATAACATACAAATAAGTATTTTTGAATGCTAAAGAAAAATTTATACAGTTATTTTGCTGTCATTTTATACCTTCTCTAACTTCCGTACGAATAACAAGTGATATTCCTCCTGGATGCCTTCCTTTCGTGTACTTTCTTGGTCTAAAAATGTGATGACAAGAGAATCCATTCAAATTGACCAATTTTGACAATTCTGGTGTTAGGTGAGTTTCAATTAGTGCAAATATATCATGTTTATTGATAATATCAATCACTTCCTTGTGTTCAAGTTTCGTGCTTTGATCTCCTAAATCATTCCAATCGCCCCTTGAAGATTACAAGATCCTAACTTGACAAAATACATTTTCAAAATATGTTATGGTATGATGACACAATAAATGAAATGCCTAGTATGATGTCTATTTATGGACAATTATTGGTTATTTTGCATGTCCATAAAACAAAGTTTAACACATATCGCACATTTTAGTACCGTTTTGCTTTTTGACAGACATCTTTCTTTCCCTTATTCTAGCTGATGTCTTAAAGGGTATAGCAATAAAAGTTGACGCTCAAGGTGTCTTAGGAAGCGGTTCTGACTCACCATCTAATGTTGTATCATTGTGGCATCGTCGTCCGCTACCTTCAATACTTCAACCAGAGCTGGGCTCGGTCGGATGCCAAACAGTGTGGATACTCCCTCCGCCGTGTTCTTGCTGATGAGTGAAACGTCATTTATTAGTACATCCATTGACTCACTGGTCGACTTTAAGTTTTGCGCTTTTAAAGTTTGCAACCTGGTCTCGAATTCACTGTTGTAATCTGGGTAGCTCTGTGCACGAAATGCTTCAAAGTGAGGGCTGCTCGTGAGTGTGTTATTTAGCATAATGAATCGCAGGAAGGTGCCGACTCTGTCTAGAAACCCCTCTGCCACTGAGTTCTCATTGTCTAACCTGGCCTAGCCTGTCAGGACGTGGGCCCTGATGTGGTACCTGGTCTTGTTTTGCTCGATGTTCTTGTACGGGGCAACCACAGTGCTGATCGTCATTGGGTCGGGGCATATGGTTACGTACATAGTAGATGCCAGTCTTTTGCCACCTGCATAGGTGTTTGAGATTTTATGTGTAGCGACTGGAATACCAGAAAATCTTAGTTTAGCATCATTTGATAACTTCAAGTCAGGTGGTGCCCTGAATCACCTCGGTGTTGGGCTTGGTGTCTTCGATCCCAGCTGTTTCAAGAATCATTAATGTGGATGCCCAATAGCCAGTTGTGTAGAACATCTTCTTTGTCACAGTTAGGTCCAGATTTGGGAAGGTGATCCTTGCTACTTTACTACAGAAATGCTGCCTTGCCCCACATAATGGTTAGTCAACCAGTAATTCGTCTTTGTGGATAAGATGGCTGTAGCTGCTTTCCTTTGGTTCACATTGTTGATCACTGCTCTAATATCCACATCTTCAGATGTATTGCCGGCAATATCAGCTGGCCCCTATTGTGTATACAGAATAATCTTACAGTACGAGCCTAAGGTATAGCACAAGTATAACTGCGTTCACAACCAATGTCCTCTCTTCCTGTGAAGATGTGTATTTCTTCCAGACCCACCACAGTGCAATAGTCTTCCCCAGGCCTAGTTGTATTGGTTGGCCTTCAGTCTTGTGGATTGGCACTTTGCAGTCGTCTGAGAGACCTTTGTCAATTCCGATGGCTATCCCGCCTTCTACTTTGCCGTCGATAGACGGTAAATCAACCATTAAACTGCTCATAATCACAGGCGATACGATACCACTATCAAAGCCAATGTACGAAACAAAAACAATGTGCACCAAGTGTAACCAAATTTTAAAAATAATGTGAAATACCACTTACAGCACAGTAAATTAGCTATGATATCAAACTTTGTAATCTACACCGAATAGGTTTTGAATGTTGTGTTTATGCGTACTGTTTTTCGAATCTAAGTCGGCGACGGCCTCCACTGTTTTAAATGCTATCTGGTAAGTCGGGGAATATCCAATACACATCCAAAGTTTGGTACCAATATTTTAAATTTAATTTATAAAATTTAGCCTTTAATGTATAGCGCGACTAAAGATTTGCGGTCTCGATTTTCGCAGGCGGGGACAAAGAGACCGCAAGTAAACTACTAATCTCAAAACCCCGAATAAACGCTATCTGGTGATATTCAATACATATCCGATGTTTGGTACCAATATTTTAATTTTAACTCATAAAATTTCGTTGATAATGTGCAGCATGATTTCCGATTTGCGGTCTCAATTTTCGGAAGAAGGGACAAAAAAAGAGACCGCATGTGGATTACTGATCTTAAATACACCAAATAAACGCAAAAGTGTATGCTGTATCATATATAAAGCATATTCCAAAGATGATTGTAATACCTTGATTTTTACCCATATTATTTTATCTTTAATGTCTGATAGAAAATCACATTTGCGGACTCGTTGGGGAAATTGTCTCTGCAACTAACCACTGTTGATAATAGCTAGTCTCGATATCGCACCTGTCCATCTCTTCTTGGATATAGAAAAAGCGTCCGATTCGGTATGGCACAATGGCATGAGATATAAACTAGCCTCGATAAAGGGTAAGTGGAGTGTTTATTGTTATTTCCGGTGGGTTTGATTGTTTGGCTTTCGAGTCATTCCATTGTTTGAAGTTAAATAGATGCTTGCATAGATTTCGATCGAGAGAGAAAGACTGCTGAGAGAGGGAGAGAGAGAGACAGAGCGCATCACAACGTGTATCTATAATTATACTTCAATTAAGAAAGCGTCCGAATTCTGCATGCGCTAAACGGAAGGAAGGACAAGACGAGGACGTAATTTCTGTATGCACCTCCTCTCTCTCACTCATCTCTCTGTCTGAGTTACGTCTAGTGCCTTCTGTAACAAACTCCGCGAGCTGGGTGCTCGATGTTATTGCACTCACATGTGCTGATGGAACCGCACTGGTGTTAGATGGAATATACACTGAGGTGTCCCTGCAAACCTTCAGTAAAATCATACCATCATCCTCCACATTTTGCGTTGGCAGGCCGCATGACGTAAATTCATGTCTTGCAAAGAATCAGCAAACAGACGTGGGCTGGTTGTATAGATATTATCGTAACTATGTACCCCATGGGCACTTCCCGTTATAGAATCTATCTGGAATCTATCTTATGGCTAAGACTGTAGACCCCAGCCCCCAATCTCGTGACTATTAATTTATCTTCCTTGTGAGCTGACACAGCAGGGTCTATAACATTATAAGTGTTCTGTTTGCTCTGTCTCGCCTACTCAAGTGTCCTTTGTTTCTCAAGATGCGTGGTTTCTAAATAGGTATAACTTTAAGTTTGCACACTTCCGCCTACTTCCTGTTTTGTGTATCTCTTATTATGAGAAGAATATTCCACCAATATTTCTCCAGGCTAAATCTAAGTAAATGATATTTACGGTACTTTTAATTTCATTTATCTATTGAATTCATACCCTGGGTACAGGAATGCTCACCCTTGAGAGGTGACAAAACTGGACCCACAGTAATCATTCACCTACATCCCTTAGTGTCAGTTAGAGGTCTAAAAATAGTGAAATAGAATTATTATATACTGGTTATACGAATAATATCATGTAAAGGCATAACTGAAACTATTAACCCTTCCACATGGAAGGCAGCTTTGTTACAATAATTATCCATATACAGTAACGTGGAGGGTTGATTGTCGCTATATCGCGGTGGGTTAGATTTCATCCAATGGACCACCGGTGCATCCCGATGGTCTATGAGATGAAATTTTGTTGATGGTTCTTGTTTTGTATGCAAAATTATAAAAAAAATTACGAGTGGAGAATCTACGTCACCACGATTTAGCAACAATCTACTCCCACGTACTGTACTTCAGTTGAAATTTATCACCGGCAAGTACACCGGCATCAACTCAGCTCTTCAATATATCATGCATTAATAACAGCAAAACGTATTTCGAGGTGGGGATTGTAGATTTTTTATGCATAACCTTCTATTGTATATCGATTTCCAAATGAAATCAATGCTGAATCGCCTATGAATCGGCACTTAGAAAGAGAGACACGAACGTGAGTGCCTCTATAAAATCGCAAACGAATTCGCGCGTTCATCATACGTAATTTCAAACGCTTCGTACTCATAAAATACTACTGATTTGGTCCCCATTCTTTCAGAGTTTACAAATCTGTCTGAACCAGACAGAATACAATATAACAACAGGCAAATCCACTTAATTGGCTCATTACAGCAGAGGGTTTCCCCCATCATCTCGGTGTGTCGCTGCCTGGAAGAAAATGAGACCGCAAATGTGTCTTTCTGTCTGACATTAAACATAAAATAATAGGGGTTAAAATCAAGGTATTACAATCATCTTTGGAATATGTTTTGGTTAAAATCAAGGTATTACAATCATCTTTGGAATATGTTTTATATGTGATATTACGTGTACTTTCTCGCTCATTTGTCGTTTTTAGGACCAGTAGTTCACCTGTGGTCTCTTTGTCCCTGCTCCGAAAAAAATTGAGACCGCAAATCTTTAGCCGGGCTATACATTAAAAGCTAAATTTTATGAGGTAAAATTCAAATATTTGTACCAGACTTTGGATATATATTGAATATACCCCAACGCACCAGATAGAATTTATTGGGTGTTTTTAAGATTAGTTGTTTACTTCCGCTCTCACTAAAAAGTGTATCTCGAGGCCGAGTCTCATTATTCAAATATCCTCTTAATGCCATGGTGTTGAAGAGATATTTTTACCTTTATATCGTATAAACCCATCTTCTTTCAAATTAGTGATAGAAAATCCAAGTTTTTTTCATTTTGCGGACTAAAATCGTGAGAAATGTCTTTCAAACACACTAAAAAGTGTTTTCAGAAAGACTCTTTGGTCTCGTGATTAGTCTCTTAATTTGATCGGCGGTGTTATGAATCTTATATTTTCGGCAAGTTCTGCAAGGGAATTGGTACGAGTTACACCCGAAAACTTCGGTAGTAATTTTGTTTCGTATATTTCTAATGTGTGTCCAAATTTTAATGTTGTACACAAATCATTTATCAAATTATTATCGTTTGAAGCGCCTGAGGCGAAATTCAACAACAGCCGAGTCCGAGCCCGGGAAGGTGTATACAGAAATTACCACACTAAAAAGTGTATACAGCTGCCGAAGCTGAGTCACCGGGGTTCAAGTCAGATTGTACACAATACATGGAGGGTGGATTATTAGCATTTACATACTCGCGGTGGGTTTGATTGTTTGGCTTTCGAGTCATTCCATAGTTTGAAGTTAAATAGATGCTTGCATGGATTGCGATCGAGAGAGAGAGAGAGACTGCTGAGAGAGGGAGAGAGAGAGAGCGTGCATCGCAACGCGTATCTATAATTATACTTCAATTAAGAAAACTTCCGAATTCTACATGCGTTAAACTAAACGAAAGGAAGGACAAGACTAGAACGTAATTTCTGTATACACCTTCTCGGACTTGGACTCGTCTGTTGATGATTTTCGCCTCAGGCGCTTCAATAGATAATAACTCGATATATAATTTGTTTACAACATTAAAATTTGGACACATGGTAGAATAAACGAAACAAAATTACTACCGGAGTTTACGTCCAAAACTCGAACGTTGTACGATTTATGCAAGAATTTTGCAGATAAAAAAACTGATTTTTTCGTGCTGTTCTGAATGTTTTCTCCCTGGGCAAATGGGCTGAGCAATATTAAATAACAACAAAACCTTTACTGAATTAATTTTATTGACAAAGAAAACCAAACTTAAATCAAAGAAGAAAAAAATAAATGCGATAAGCAAATACACAGTAAATAACAGTAAGAGGTTATTCAGAACACAGAGTAAAAAGACAATGGACGGACAACAAGTTGTACCCGTATTATATTACTCAGAGAATGCCACCATGAGTCATTTCAAAAACGTCATCTAAATAGCCCCTATGAATATGTATACAGGCAACTTGTTGAGTCAGTTTAAGTTTACATTAGATCGACTGCAACAAGTTGTACCTGTATTACTTAATAAAATAATCCCTTAGAATAGGTATAAGGCAAAACACTCTTGAATAAATTCCCTAAAGAATGTGTATACCAGCAACTTTGTTGGGGTCAATTTATTTACTACTCGACTATGTTGTTATAGTCAAGTTTACATTAAATTGACAGCAACAACAGTAATATTACTTAATAAAACAGTCCCTAAGAATATGCCGGTATACAGGCAACTTATTGAGGTCAATTTAAGTTTACATTAAATCGATTGCAACAAGTTGTGCCTATATTATTACGTAATAAACAGTACCTTAGAATATGTATACCGACAATACACTCTTAAATAAAGTCCCCAAAGAATGTGTATTCCGGCAACTTGTTGAGGTCAATTTAATGACTACTCGACCATGTTGTTATTGTTCTTCTACTGCAGGTTCTGCTTGCAACATGGAGACAATAGCGTCAAAGACAGCTCTGTAGTCATTTTTACGGCGCCGAGACGTACGCACGAATACCAATGGAACCTGCTTTGCAGTGTTGTCAACTCTGATAAAACTGTGTATCGATAAGAGCTGTACAAAGGGCTCTCGAGCAGCCTTAAATGTTCCGTCAACAAACCACATTTTTGCTTTTGTAAGGTGAGTCAGTTGGAGATCAGTTGCAAAGACAAGATGGCATTGACCATCATTGTGAATGTCTTTCTTCGGGAAGTTATCTGCAAAGTGTAATAAATTTGGCGTGAAATCCAGATCATCTGGGTGCTTTGGTCTAGTTTTCCCCCAAAAATTACAATAAAGGTAAGTCAGTAACTGAATCTTGTTTTCGTACAATTTGTCAAATGATCATAGGACATTTTGTCTAAAACTAAAAATATCGGACATTCCGTCCAGCCATCGGAAATTTTGGCGATCGGACATTTTGTCTAGTAATTGACGAAATAGTCTTTCTGTATACACTTTTTAGTGTGTTTGAAAGACATTTTTCACGATATAAGTCAGAAAAATGGAACAAATTGGACTTTCTTTCACTAATTCGAAAGAAGATGGGTTTAATATACGACATATAGATAAAAAAAAAAACTCGTCAACACCTTGGCATTAAGGGATATTTGAATAATTGGTTTCTGTAGGGTGCTGGACGTTTCGTACACGGGCGTTTCGTACACGGCCAATTTAGGACGTTTCGTACACAAAACGCCTGGACGTTTCGTACACAGATTTTAATTTCGCATTTTCTCTTTATATCTCACTTTTTTCCTTCTAATTTCAGATTTTGGGTTTAAAAGCAAGAAAGAAGACTATTTTCTTGCATGAAATAATTTTATTTTCCAATAAATTCGTGGTGATTTTAGTTGAAATCTCATACATACTAAATTAAAATAAATTCATTACACAAAAATAACATGTTTTGTTTTTATGTGTTTGATGTATTCTGCATGTGATTTTATTGTATTACATCAATATAAAATATATTGCTATCTTTGATAGTGATAAAATTTTATTCCGTTTTTATGACAATTTATCTCCAGCGATACTGTACATTTTCGGCGAATCACCTCATTGCATTATGCTAAACTGATTTTATTTTATCGATATTTGCCCTTTATTGATAGCAACAGTATTTGGTGTCATTTAACACCACCAGTATGTTGTAGATTCTGAGCTCCTCCTCATCGTGTACGAATACGCCCAAACCGGCCTCCGACATTTTGGCCCAAACTGGCCTCCACTTAACCCAAACCGACCTCCACATTTTTACCCAAACCGGCCTCCAATATTTTCATCGTCGGCGACGGTCAGACTCTTTGCAATTTACCGCTGACTAGATTAGCCATCGCATGTACAAACAAAATAACCTAAAAACATCCCGGCAATATTCAAACAAGTCACTCATCGGTAAAATCAAACAGTAAATCAAACAATAAATCAAAGAAATCAAGGAATATTAACCTATTCAACATGCAATTAAACACCAACAGTATCTATAAAAACAGGAATAATTTTACATAAATATTCACAGGGGATATTCATAAATGTAAAAATATTAATTTAATGTAACAAAAATAATAAATAATTTTATAATACAAGGTCTAAAACAGATAATTAAACACGTGTACGAAACGCTCACTTCGTGTACGAAACGTCCAATTTTTGTGTACGAAACGTCTTATTTGTGTACGAATCGTCGCGTGTACGAAACGTCTTGTGTACGAAACGTCAGTAAACCGTTTCTGTATACACCAATTCCGAGCTCGGACTCGCCCTCGGTATACACTTGTTTACGATAGCCCCCTTTGTCCCTGGTTCTGAAAATTGAGAACGCAAATCCCTGGTTCTGAAAATTGAGACCGCAAATCGGAAGTCGCGCTATACATTACATACATATAGAGGGTAAAATTAAAATATCGATATCATAGTCCGGATATGTATTGAATATACCCAAATTCACCAGATCGTGTTTATTTGGTGTTTTAGGCCCAGTAGATTACTTGTGGTCTCTTTGTCTCTAATTGCGGAAAAGTGATTCCACAAGTCAGATATCGCGCTATACATTCAAGTGGAATCTTAGGGATTAGCGTTAAAATATCGGTACTAAACCTAGGATATATATTGTGTACACCGTATACGACTAGATAGCGTTCGTCTGGGGGCTCTATCTCATATACTTTTCCTGCGGTCTCTCGCGGTCTCTTTTTCTACCAGCGTTCTCATTTTAGTACTACCGCCATTGACAGCAATCTTATTTTGTCCACGCATTGGTCTGCTCCGACATCCAAGATTTAGCAACATCCCGCTAAAATGGTTTCTGTAGTCGAAGACTTCATTTTCTTCAATTTATGCTGATGAATCCTGTACAAATACCCTAAAAGCTGCCAGAAAATGACCACAATCAGGCCATTCACCTGTGAAGATTTGTTTAAATTTAATAATGTGTAGGTGTTAATTTCAGTAGTTTTTGAGCTTGCACTTACAATGTCACCTTTTCTCGTGGTTCCACTAAACACCGACATTGAGCAAAACTCTCCAGTTTTTACATATTTTTAATGATCGTGTATGTACGAAGAGCCCAGCACATAATTGTCTTCAAATAGCCTAACAAAATGTTTAACACCGGCATTTTATCTAGAGCTGAAGGTTTTTAAATTTCTTGTTCGGTTTCGGTTTGGTTTTTCAGGTGGACTAAAAAACCTTGGTTCGGTTCGGTTTTCGGTTTGTTCATGAGGCCAAATAAAATTCAATAAAACTCATTCTTATGTCCGGAATCATAACTGAATGGCATTGAAATTGAATGAAACTCAATGAATGCCCAAAATAAGCTATAATACATGAAGAATCACGAAGGCCAATATAATAATTACAGTCTACTCGGCAGTATTGAGTCACTTTTTTTTTTTACTTTTCTGCCACCTCCGTCGTTGTCTTGGCAATATATCATGTAGAACTAGGTACTGCTTACCGCGACTGCACGGGGAAAAATAACGCTTACATGTCCGTGTACGAAATCATTTTATCAGATCATAATAGCGGCAGTAAAGAGTCAATGCAGGTAGTAAAGAATCACACATTTTGCGCCAGTTCAAACATATGTTGTATCATAAAATTGGGTAATTTGGCAGTTGTCGAACTCTCTAAGACACATTTCTGCAAGAACAGATACAAATTAGAATTTATCTCAGAGTGATTATTATATATTCCCAGCGATCTGTCAAGTTAGACCTGAAATGAGAGTAAACGGGTGCCACCATTTGCAAACAGGTTAAAAAACTTACCTTTGCTCAAGGCTGACAGGAAATTCACAAAGCATACGGCATCAATTCAGGATTATATCAGGCTCGAGTTTTTTTCCTTTCACGGTAAACTGAGCCGTCAGTATTCAATGTCGACTTTTCGAATAAGCAGAGGCGCACTGGCCGTTCGAGCGGCCAGGAGATTTCCCGATGGGCCGTTGACCCAAATAAATAACTGATACACATCGAGATTTTCTGACTACTAGTAACATCACAACTTTTTATCGCTACTGCGGTGGAGGGGATAGGTGGACCGGTAAATTGGTAGAGGATCCGCCACTGTTGCCATATGGTGCTGAATTTTCCCGAACCAAATTTTTAGCCTTCCGCCTCTGCGGATAAGGGTCATTTTGTGCTAGTTGTATAAAATCATACACATACCGTCACTCTCAGATTTTTTAATGGCCTTAGGGTGGAGCGCAGTTGCTCAGCGGTTGACAGTTGGACTTCTATGCTAGAGGTCCCGAGTTCGATCCCTGTCTGGGACGACCCGCGTTGTGTCCTTGGGCAAGGCACCTTATCCCGGTTGCCTACATGGGGGCACGATGACGCCATGTACTAAGGCGTTCTGCACGTCAGTGGAGCGCATGTCTTCAAGCACTGTAACCCTGCTTTAGCGGAGCTTGAACATAATTGAAATGTTGAGGAGCTGACTGCTCGTCAACCTTCGGGGGGGGGGGGGTTCTCTTTTGTTTCCTCCACCCGTACAACTGTCACGAATAGCTATTGCGCATACGTATGTGACCTTAAACACCAATAAATAAATAAATGGCCTTAGGGTGAGTGACCAAGTTGTCACAAGTTCTGAACGTTATTTATATACCAGGCATACTGACTGACTAAAAGGCAGTAAAGCATGTGAAAGGCAGTGGTGGAAATTTCTGAAGTGGGGGGGGGGGTGCGGAGGTTGATGTGCAACAGGCATATCTGGAAGGACGAAAATCTGATTTGTAATGTTGGGAATAATAAAACAAACAACATCCTCCAAGAAATGAGATATGTATTCAATAGAAAGCATTCAAAGCAAACTGCTTCTCATAGAGAGATTATGATGATGACGATGATGATGATGATGAGTTGATGGCTTGATGGTGATGATGATGATGAGTTGAATTGTTGAGTTGATGAGTTCAGTTGTTGAGTTGATGGATGCAGTACCAGTTGAAATAAGTTGTAGGGTAACCATTAGAAACTTTACCTCACAGTTTAGCTTTCTTATCCCCGTGGGAACGACGGGAAGTGGAGTAGTACCTGTTCCCTGTGGTAAACAAGTCCTGCTTTACTTGTAAAATAGGATCCGGTAATCAATGCCTGTGGAGGAAGTCCTCTGATGTTGACAATGGGTATAAACGATTGGTTAGTCTTGTATTTTTACTTGTTGTATCCGTTGTATTGTCATGATACAGCCTTAGATGTTGATTTGACACCAAGCACCAATAAATAAATAAAATTTACCTTTGACGATAATTCCAAGACTTGACATATTTCTTGGGAAGGGCTTCCCAGAAAATGATGTCAAGTGTTGGAATTATCGACACATGGGGATAAAAACGAAAGTGTCAATGACACTGCAACTCAAATTCTTCAAGAAGGCACTGAACTGAATGGAAAGATCCAGTAATGGCAATGCCAATTCCTTTACTCATGTTTCTCAGTGAAAAAGATCGGGGAGGGGTGTGGCCAGTAGGCTGAACTAATGGAATTGTTGAAAATTTATATGCCAAATCCAAGATGGCCACTGACGGCCATGTTTTTCAATGAAGTTCAGAAACTCCCATTTCTTCCTCGTCTCCCCAGACATGTTTTGGGCAAAAATGTTCAATTTGGGCATTCGCCCATGTCTAGTTAAGACACACTTCCCACCTAACGCAAATAGAGACCAGAATGCTTTGGTCGAAACACCTCAGTCGATCTCACTCTCATCGCCGAAATCATACAAGGCCGAAAGTGAATTAGGCTGCAACGGCACTCCCCCCCCCCCCCCAAAAAAAAAGCAGAAAAAAAAAACAACACAAAACGAGCACACTCATCCCCTGTCGAAATTTCAACAATTCATCAGAGGCAAACATTGGAATTTTAACTTGGCCTCCATGTAGTTCTGGATATCGGAAACAAACAAAATCATATTTCCAACCCCTCGCAGCCACCCTCGCACAGCCCGTCAGTGTCACCCTTGAAAAATGTGCAGCCCGGTATACACGTGCATATAGGCCCCCACATGCAATTTGAAATAAGTGCGAACATCAATAACACACGTGTGAAAATTGCAATAAAATGATTGATTTGTTCCCTGAAATGGGTAAATTATTGTAAAATTAGTAACTTATTGTATAAGACATGCAATTGCGAGATAAAACAACACTTTCTTACCATTTTAAAACATGGTGAATCTTCACAGGCCAATATTTACACCGAGTTTCTAAAAATATATCTTTCTCGGGGAATAATATCACGTGAGGCACTGCACCCTGTACTGGTTCGATAA
Source organism: Pictodentalium vernedei (assembly GCA_031216915.1). Taxonomy (NCBI): domain Eukaryota; kingdom Metazoa; phylum Mollusca; class Scaphopoda; order Dentaliida; family Dentaliidae; genus Pictodentalium; species Pictodentalium vernedei. Next base: position 106,130,599 of record CM062292.1, on the reverse strand, counting down.
TGCTGAGTACATGACCTCCATCAACTTTACTATTTGCATTAGAATGGTAAGGAATTTACTCTCAACGTTTTTATTAGTTAGAGAATAATAGTGGGGTAACAATTTAAACAACTTAGATTCTGCGTTATTTCGGCCGTTTCTTTTTCTTGAAGTAAAATTAAAAAATCAAGTGGGTGAGCAAGTTACATTTTCGTCGCAGTCGGTTCCAGTAATAACAAAAACACCACCACACAGACTTAATATATTGCGAAAGCATATTTGTTTTTCATGATATCTGGAATATATATATTTTCTATCAGTAAGCAGAAAGAAAAAATAAAATATTTCGGTTGTTTAAACGTAACATGGCAGTCAGTAAATTTTGAATCGATACTGCCGACGACTCGATACTGCCGAGTTGACTGTACCTAAATATAATACAGAACTTTTATTGTGCTTGGCCATTTTTCAAGGTCTGACACCTACACGCAACTTGGGGAAAGCTGGAAACACAACTGAACTAAACGGAAATGTCGGAAATTCACAGAATGTAGCCTTCCCTGAGTAGTGAGAGTACACAGACACTGCCATTGGCAGTGTCTGGGTACTTTCACTACTCTGGGATGGCTACATTCTGTGAATTTCTGCAGCAAGAGAGTATTTTAATAAAAAAAAAAACCTTAGATTACAGGGTGTCAATGGTTTCGGTTTCGGTTTTAAAAAAAAAAGCCTCGGTTCGGTTTCGGTTAACCTACAGCTCTAATTTTATCAACTAATATCTGACTTCGTTCAACCAGAGGGGCTTTTCGCAAACAATGATTCCAGAATAAAATAATATTATAATTTATAGGGAGAACACAGAATTCTTACCTCGATTTTTCAAATGGATGAAACTAGAGCGATATACCAAATTTTCGGTACGGTTTCGATATTTCTTTGATATCGAATATCGTACCGAATGCAAATGAACTTTTCCGAAATTTCGATATTTAGATTTTGTGCAAGCTGATCGGGAATAAGGCGGGAATTCCTCATAATGTGCTAAAAACATGGCAGAACGCAAGTCTATAAGAGTGCATTGGCAATGCATTTTGAAGGAATTGACAAGAAGTCTTGCAGGTGTAAACTTTGTAATTGGATCAACAGCGAACACAACCAATTTAAGTCTCACATTCACAATCATCACAAAAAAGATTTCAATTTTTTTTTTAAGAAATTAGCCTGAACACAGCAGCGGTGAAATTAAAAGTGGTAAGTTTTACTTTCGTTTTCAGGCGGGGAAGTTCAGTTTGTGGAACGTGTATCATTTAACAGTCTTTCCATTTGTTTTTTGATTAGTATCCGGATATTATTTTGTTAATAACTTAACAAATCAAAGGTCTGATATTATTTAAGCTAAAACCAACTTATACTTCGGCCACGATGAGTGAGAAAAATACAGTTATGAACTTAAGACAACCCGTGACCATGTGCTCGCTGTTAGGACTATGGAGTTTTATGATAGATGCGAAATAACTCGATTGTCAAAGTTACACAGGTTGACCTTCAGGGTCATGATATAGGGTTAAAACTTATGAGGTGAACTTCAGAGTACACAATTTCAGCATGCATTATCTGATACCGAAACCGAGGTATTTTCCATGAAAATATCGATATCGAATACTGTATTTCAATATTGCCCAGCTCTAGATGAAACAGTTTAAAATATATTCTACTTATGTTCATCCATTGGCATTGACTTCAATGCACTGTTTTGTCGGGAAAGGACTTATCTTCCAGAATGCACACGTTTTTATCATTTTAAACTGAAATCAATGAACAAAACATAATTTATTTTCACTTTCCTTCGAAAAGAACTCTGCTGGTACCGGAAGCTAGGTTTTCAGCTGTTGTGAGTGTTGAGTCTCATCTTTATACTTGTATCCCCAAGAAAATTCTGCCCTAAATGTTTCGTCTGCGTTGGTTTTTTTTCTGTTGGTTATTTCTACCATTCAGAGGCTGGGGAGGGTCAGTCCGAAACATTTGAGAAACTAGCTGAAAAATATTTGGCAAATGAGTTATGACAAATGCTCTTATCATTTTTATCCCACCTCATGTGTTTTTACACTTAATTGCCAGTGCAAGTGTCTATTTTAATCTTCTCAACCAAAGAACTTGAGTGTACTTTTCTAGAGGACAGACAGTGATGAACCGATAATGGGAACGGTCGGTTATGGGGCAACAGCCAATTATGACAACTGACAGTTAGAAACCGTTAGTTTCTGGTTATTCTATATTTAACACTGACTATTAAAAATCTCGTTGATACATGTATCTGACCATTTCAATAAAGTTTCCCCATTAAAAATGTGTGTAGGCCATGTCAAGGTGATAGCTAGGATTTTCGATTTTGTTGTTTAAAAGTGTATATATTTCTGATAATCTTTCTCACTTGGGCTAAATGTAAAGCTTAAAGATAGGCATATGGCAGACCTTAAAAGCTGATTTGTCACTTAAACAGACCAGCCATAATTCAAGCACTGCTAATTAAGCATGAAATGTTACAGTTAAAACTAGAAGTCCTGTCATGAAATGCGCACAAATAGCACGTTGATATGCGCGTTAACGTACGCGTTATGGCCCAAGTAAAGCTATTAAATTCTGTACATATGGCCTGTGCAGAAGCAATGTTTCAGCAAATGGACCTCCGGGTAACCCGGAGGTCCATCGGCAGAAACATTGCATGTGTTTGATATGAGTAACCAAGAGAACCTGTCGTGCTTTGGATGCCATTCAATATGGCAATTGCGCACAATTCCAACTCACAATTAAGCCTAGATAAGCGCACTATTCATGACAGGACTTCTAGTTTTAACTATATGTCCATTACCGCGTTTTTGTTTATCACTATAATGGGATATGTGGTAAGAGATTAAACGTAGTGGAAGCTAGTGCTCTACTGTAGTCATTATCTGTGTAATTATGGCCAGTTAATAGGTAATTGTGGTGAAAACAGTACACTGCACATGTTCTGGACACACACCCATATTACCCATCTAGCCTGTCACCGAAATGTCAGGATATGCCAAAATGTGAGTCTTTAAAGCGAATATTAAATTAAGATAGATCTAAGCGGCCAAGTTCAAGAGAAGCAATTAAACTGAGAATTAATGTTCTGGCTATTGAAATAAAAATCGGGGGATTTCTCGAGAAATTCATTCCAGTCTGAAGATGTGTAAGACTTTGGGTCATTGCGAGTAGATGGGGATGTCCCATGCTATAGGTTAGAGGAGGTGCTGCATCAATGCAAAAGTATAGGCACGTTGTGATGTAGGAGAGCTGCAGAGCTCATCTTTAGAATATGAGCAGTTGCGTGCCAAGTCAGTGGCCATTTTTGAGAATAGGATCAGAAATACGAAGTACGAGCTCAAGGAGCTATTTGCATTTAGGTAAACAGCATTACCTGTTTTAGAAGGTAAGCGTTTTACTCCATTGGTGGTGTCTGCTTGAGTGAAAAGCATCCAGTAAAGTGGCAATAAGCTAGTCAGTGGTAGAGTGACATTCCGTCACTGGTTGGAGGGAATGCGATATAGTGAAGTGACAGTACATTATTGGCCGTGCGACAGCAGTGGTAGAGTGACATTCCATCACTTCTTAGAGTAAAGGTATCCGGATGAAGTGACAATATTGTAGTGGCCGTGCGATGCCCGTGAAAGGGTGAAGTGAAGAGGCGGACAAGGAACAAACACCAGCGAGAAGGAGACAAAGCCCTGGTTTCCGACAGTGCATAGCAGAATATTTTGGGATTTGCAGAGCTGAGATATTACAGAATTTACCATCTGCAGTTGCTTTGAGATCGCCACCATTTCCCAGCTGAACGAAGTCACAGGCCTTCTGTCATGGTGCTGTACAACGTTGGACTGGGTACATGTATAAATAAAATGTGTTCAGCCGGTAGTCTGTAGTACTTCATAATGCAAGCATCACAATACAATGACAAATTAAAATTGGAGAAAAAATTAAAAAACACTATTCTTTCCAGGGACCGATCAGGACTATTTAAAATACGCTTTTTTCAATTCATGCGCCAGATTTCAATTTACGGAGTCATACTGCTGTTTGTAACACACACTGCAAGTATGTAATAGCTCTCATCATTTTCATTTAGTACACTATAGCAAACATTAATCTTCACTGTGGTTTCTGATCAAGTCTTGGCTGCCTATTTAGGCAGCCAAGACTTGATCAGAAACCACAGTGAAGATTAATGCTTGGTAATTGAGACTTGAAGTATTAACTTGAGCACTCTACAACAATGATAAATGATAATCGTATATATAATACATGTAAGAGTGTCTCTCTCGATTATTCATCGAATGAATATCAAAATATGATCTGAGAAGTTACGCGCCAACTGAGAAGCCTATTTCTGAGATTTAAGAGCCAAGTCCTGATGTTTCAGAACCAAATACGCACTGGCGCATGCCCAGGTCGGTCCCTGCTTCAATGATAGACGATTGTTACGCAACATGTAAGTCGCATGACTGTCACAAACTCATTTTCAGTTTGTCAAGTTCATTTTTAGCTTAACTTGACAAAGTCAAGATAAGCTTTTGCCATCACGCATGCGGAAGTCTGTTAGTCTGTTCACATTTTCCTTTAGCACTGGCTACACCCCGCAGTTCTTGTCTGATCGTCACGATATTTCATATGCAGGTTTGGGGTCATGTCTAGATGAGAACGTCCCCTTTTGGTCGCGATCGGTCAACCGGTATGGCTGCCTGAGCCCAAAACCCGAAAACCATTAGCACAGTCTACAGGTCGTATTTATGAAGGGATTTCATTGTAACTTGGTAGGATGCCTCTGTATAATGCCTAGATGAAAACGTTCCCTTTTGGGCATGATCTGTCAACTGTGATGGCTGTCCAAGCCCGAAACCCAAAAACTTTTAGCAGTCTGCAGGTCATGTTTAATATGGAGGGATTTCATTGTAACTTGGTAGGATAACTCCTTATGATGTTTAGATGAGAATTTCCCCATTTGGGCGTGATCTGCCAACCGTGACGACTGCCCGAGCCCAAAACCCCAAAACCTTGAGCACAGTCTACAGATCATATTTATTGAGGAATTTCATTGTAACTTGGTGGGTTGACTTCATATATTGTCTAGATGAGAAAGTCCCCGTTTGGACGTGATTGGGCAACTGTGATGGCTACAGAGGCCCGAAGCCCGAAAACCTTTAGCACAGTCTACAGGTCATATTAATGAACTTAGAAGGGATTTCATTGTAACTTGGTAGGATGACTCCAAATAATGTCTAGATGAGAACGTCCCATTTTGATCATTCAGCCTTAATGGGTGCCCAAGCCCAAAAACCTTTAGCATAGGCAAAAGGTTATATTTATGGAAGGATTTCATTGTAACCTGTTAGGTTGACTCCATATAATGCCTAGATGATGACATCCCCTTTTGGTCGTGATTGGTCAACTGTGATGGCTACAGGTGCCCGAAGCCTGAAAACCTTAAGCACAGTATACAGGTCATACTTATGAAGGGATTTCATTGTAACTTCGTAGGATCACACCAGATGAGATTGTCCCTTTTGGTTGCGATCATTCAACCATGATGGCTGCCTGAGTCTGAAGCCCGAAAACCTTTAGCACAGTCTACAGATCATATTTATGAAGGGATTTCATTGTAACTTTGTAGGATGACTCCAAATAATGTCCAGATGAGAACGTCCTTTGGTTGCGATCATTCAGCCTTTATGGCTGCCCGAGCCCAAAGACCTTTAGCATAGTCTATAGGTCATATTTAAGGAAGGATTTCAGTGCAACTTGTTAGGTTGACTCCATATAATGCCTAGATGATGACATCCCCTTTTGGTCGTGATTGGTCAACTGTGATGGCTACAGGTGCCCGAAGCCCGAAAATCATGAGTACAGTCTACAGGTCATATTTATGAAGTGATTTCATTGTAACTTTGTAGGATCACTCCAGATGATGCCCAGATGAGAATGTCCCCTTTTGATTGTGATTATTCAACCATTATGGCTGCCCAAGCCCGAATACCTTTAGCACAGTCTACAGGTCATATTTATGAAGGGATTTCATTGCAACTTGGTAGGTTTGACTTCATATAATGTCTAGATTAGAACGTCCCCTTTTGGACACGATTGGGCAACTGTGACAGCTACAGGGGCCCGAAGCCTGAAAACCTTTAGAACAGTCTACAGGTCATAATTATGAAGGGATTTCATTGTAGCTTGGTAGGATGGCTCCAAATAATGTCTAGATGAGAACGTCCCCTTTTGGTCGCGATCATTCAGCCTTGATGGCTGCCTGAGCCCAAAAACCTTTAACATACTCTATACAGTTAAAACTAGAAGTCCTGTCACGAATTGTGCGCTTATCTAGGCTTAATTGCCCGTTAGAATTGCGCACAATTGCCATATCGAATGGCATCCAAAGCACGACAGGTTCTCCTGGTTACTCATAGCAAACACAGGCAATGTTTCTGCCAATGGACCTCCAGGTTACCCGGAGGTCCACTGGCTGAAACATTGCTTGTGCACATGCCATATGTACAAAATTTGATAGCCTTACTATGGTCATAACGCACAGATTAACGCGAAGATCGACGTCCTATTTGTGCGCATTTCATGACAGGACTTCTACTTTTAACTGTAGGTCGTATTTATGGAAGGATTTCATTGTAACTTGTTAGGTTGACTCCATATAATGCCTAGATGATGACATCCCCTTTTGGTCGTGATTGGTCATCTGTGATGGCAACAGGTGCCCGAAGCCCAAAAATCTTGAGCACAGTCTACAGGTCATATATTTATGAAGGGATTTCATTGTAATTTCGTAGGATCACTCCAGATGATGTCCAGATGAGAATGTCCCCTTTTGGTTGCGATCATTCAACCATGATGGCTGCCTGAGCCTGAAGCCCGAAAACCTTTAGCACAGTCTACAGATCATATTTATGAAGGGATTTCATTGTAACTTTGTAGGATGACTCCAAATAATGTCCAGATGAGAACGTCCCATTTTGGTTGCGATCGTTCAGCCTTTATGGCTGCCCGAGCCCAAAGACCTTTAGCATAGTCTATAGGTCATATTTATGGAAGGATTTCAGTGCAACTTGTTAGGTTGACTCCATATAATGCCTAGATGATGACATCCCCTTTTGGTCGTGATTGGTAAACTGTGATGGCTACAGGTGCCCGAAGCCCAAAAATCTTGGGCACAGTCTACAGGTCATATTTATGAAGTGATTTCATTGTAACTTTGTAGGATCACTCCAGATGATGCCCAGATGAGAATGTCCCCTTTTGATTGTGATTATTCAACCATTATGGCTGCCCAAGCCCGAATACCTTTAGCACAGTCTACAGGTCATATTTATGAAGGGATTTCATTGCAACTTGGTAGGTTTGACTTCATATAATGTCTAGATTAGAACATCCCCTTTTGGACACGATTGGGCAACTGTGACAGCTACAGGGGCCCGAAGCCTGAAAACCTTTAGAACAGTCTACAGGTCATAATTATGAAAGGATTTCATTGTAGCTTGGTAGGATGGCTCCAAATAATGTCTAGATGAGAACGTCCCCTTTTGGTCGCGATCATTCAGCCTTGATGGCTGCCTGAGCCCAAAAACCTTTAACATACTCTATACAGTTAAAACTAGAAGTCCTGTCACAAATTGTGCGCTTATCTAGGCTTAATTGCCCAGTAGAATTGTGCACAATTGCCATATCGAATGGCATCCAAAGCACGACAGGTTCTCCTGGTTACTCATAGCAAACACAGGCAATGTTTCTGCCAATGGACCTCCAGGTTACCCGGAGGTCCATTGGCTGAAACATTGCTTGTGTACAGGCCATATGTACAAAATTTGATAGCCTTACTATAGTCATAACGCACAGATTAACGCGAAGATCGACGTCCTATTTGTGCGCATTTCATGACAGGACTTCTACTTTTAACTGTAGGTCGTATTTATGGAAGGATTTCATTGTAACTTGTTAGGTTGACTCCATATAATGCCTAGATGATGACATCCCCTTTTGGTCGTGATTGGTCATCTGTGATGGCAACAGGTGCCCGAAGCCCAAAAGTCTTGAGCACAGTCTGCAGGTCATATTTATGAAGGGATTTCATTGTAACTTCGTAGGATCACTCCAGATGATGTCCAGATGAGAATGTCCCCTTTTGGTTGCGATCATTCAACCATGATGGCTGCCTGAGTCTGAAGCCCAAAAACCTTTAGCACAGTCTTCAGGTCATATTTATGAAGGGATTTCATTGTAACTTGGTAGGTTGACTTCATATAATGTCTAGATGAGAACAGCCCCTTTTGCACACCATTAAGCAACTGTGACAGCTACAGGGGCCTGAAGCCCGAAAACATTTAGCACAGTCTACAGGTGATATTTATGAAGGAATTTTATTGTACCTTGGTAGGATGACTCCAAATAATGTCTAGATGAGAACGTCCCCTTTGGGTCGCGATCATTCAGCCTTGATGGCTGCCCGAGCCCAAAACCTTTAGCATAGTTTATAGGTCATATTTATGAAAGGATTTCATTGTAACTTGTAAGTTTGACTCCGTATAATGCCTAGATGATGACATCCCCTTTTGGTCGTGATTGGTCAACTCTGACGGCTTCAGGGGCCCGAAGCCTGAAAACCTTGAGCACAGTCTACAGGTTATATTTAATAATTTTATGATTTCATTGTAACTTCGTAGGATCACTCCAGATGAGAATGTCCCCTTTTGGTTGCGTTCATTCAACCATGATGGCTGCCCAAAGCCCGAAAACCTTTAGCACAGTCTACAGGCCATATTTTTGAAGGGATTTCAATGTAACTTGATAGGATGACTCGTTTTGGAATAATTTCACTGTAACTTGGTAACTTTCGTTGATATACGTTATCTGTGAGGGGCACATACATTAACTGTGAGGTCACATTAACCCACCCCTCAGCTCTTTAGTACAGTGTACACCTCATATTATTTTTATCAAAAACATAGCATACAGGGAACAGAAATGAACATATTCCCAATTATCACAATTCTTGTCTTATTTCATAATCCTTTCATAAACATTGAACATTATCCTTTTCATCAAACACAACACACAAGTTAAACTGTAGTGTCATTGACACTTTCATAATTTCATTTAATTCAGTTGTCTCCCTTGATGTTTCTCTCCAATGTTGATTGCCGAAACCAAAAACTCTAATCTGGTCTTCACTTCAAAGAATAAAGAGAGAAACAACCTAAAGTCAACCTTATTTTCAAACTTCAGAGTCGCGATCCCCCTTTTACAGAACAGCTGCACCAATTGGTATTGCGTTTGAGGGTGGTAAGTTCTTGAATTTGGATGTTTTTCAACATTTCTTCAAATTATTTCCATGTCATCGTCAAAAACTGGTGCAGGCATGTGAATACATGTTTCCTGGATTGACAGCGGTAAGTATAATGTTGATTTGTGATTGTTAATCTTCAATATGAAGCGTGAAGTGAGTCGACCCGAATCAGGTCAATTTTATTTTTAGTCAGACTAGATTTGAACGGGTCTCTCAAAGACTGTGAGGGCCAATGGTGGGGTGGGTGTGTGTGTGTGTGTGGGGGGGGGGGGGGGGGGGGGTGAGGCCCTAGGTCACAGTCGTACAAAGACTAGGTTTTGAGTAAAGAGGGAGAGTTGTTTTTTATTTTTCATTTAAGGGTGATGGTGGGGGGGGGGTCGTTGGGAAATATGTTACAAAGAAAAGTTGAAAAGTAGGCTCAGAATGCCCCAGTAAGCTTATTTTGGAGGTGTGTTTTTAAAGAATCTCCAAACCCAAGGAGGAGGATACCTCCTCCTTGATCCTCCCAAGCTCAGCACTTTGCACCTCGGCAGCCCAGTGGCTAATTTTGCAACAGACTCGAGGTGAAAATAATTTTTCTCAAACTTGAAACTCTTGGGATAATTTATGTAAATACATTGTTCTCAGGAAATCAGAGTCTCGGTATATTACACACACAGGTGCATTGCTGTGGAAAGGGAGCCCATGTAACACTGACTGGTGCCAAATTCATCTTCGTATATGCAAATGCAATGTATTTTATGTTTGTACAGTGAAAACCGAAACTGAAACCTGACACTTTGAATGAATCCAAAACTGGAACTGACAAGAATTTTGAAAACCTCCCATCTCTACAGTCAGGTTCCCCAACATACTAACCCCCACATAAACAGGGTTAGCATTGGTTGAAGACCTGTGTACAATCGACGTTCAGTACACCTTATTACACAGCAACACGATGCCCCCGCATGGACAGTGGGGTTGAAGTGTCTTGCCCAAGGACACAACGCAGTTGCCGCAGGTGGGATTCGAACCGAGAACCACTTGGCTTCCAGCCAGTACCTCCTCCTACTGAGCCACCCTACAAGTACTTCTTAAATCATGAGTTGATAACACATCATCATACTGAACTAGTGATGGAAATGTGTGTGGATTGGGTGGAGGGACACAATTTCTTTTCAACCAACTCACAGTTGTTTACAATTGGCTGTAACGTAAGTGCAAGCCCTACTTTGGAACTAACTCAGGCTGTTAGAGAACTTTTCCAAACAAACTGGAGAAGTAATAGAGTGCAAAAGATCGAAAAAAGTGTCAAGCGAGACCAGCGCTTGAAATTACAGGTACTCTCTCTGCACACCTCTTGCGTTTACCGAGCGCATACGCAACAACCGTGACATCAATTACTTTTATTTCCGCCATTTGTACATGGTCTGAAATTTTTGTGACTCGTGCTATACTTAGCTGTTTTCTTCGTGAACAACTTATTGTATGTGCTATCTGCATTTGATTGTGTGCAAGTGGATTGTATCCTTTTTCAAGCTTTCAAAATTGTTATTAATTAATGTTATTTTTGATCATTGTTGCTTAAGCTTGTTTCTTTGCACTTAGTCTTGTTTTTCCCCCCACGTGTGAACATGACCTTTGTTCTGTTTTCCGTCGGCGGGAAGCTTGATTCCATTATTCTCATTCATATTATGCCAAAGACTATTCCTTGTACCTCTTGCTTGCAAGTGAAACATGTGGACGACTCTCATTCCACATGTGTCACTTGCAACAATTGCACTCAGGCCCAATCATGTGGTATTTGTGGGGTTTGGTCCTCAAAATTCTGGGCTTCTGTTAACAAGGTGGTTCTGTCCAGAGCTAGAACCCCTCGTTCTCGGGTTAAGGGTAGCCGTGCCGTAGCAGACATTTCTGTTAGTGCTCGTGGTGACTCTGTCACACAGGATTCTGATCTGTCTTTTTCTGTGGGGAGTTCCTCTGCAACTGTTGACGGTGCTAGTTCAGTGATACCTGCCATGGAGACCGTGGTCTCTTTGTCTTCTGATGTCACTCTTGAGGCGTCTGTTTTCGTAGAGAGCTTCTCCGAGGTCAGCTCGGTGACCCTCTCCAATTTGCCTCCTATGCCGTCGACAGTTGCCGAGGAAGTTGTTACTACAGATCCTATTCTGTATGATGGTGGCTCTTCCATCTCCTCTGGGGGTGGTATACAGTCTAGGGGGACCGAGGCTGTATCTGCTGGTGTGTCAGTGAGCTCTCAGCCTCCCCCGGCTTCGCAGTGAAGCTGTGCGGGTTTGCTGTCTGCTCCACCTCATCTGGCTAGGTTTACTCCTAGTCGGTTGAGCCATTCGGTCACTTCGGCAGCGATTCCTCGCCCCTCGGGCAAATCGTTTATTGTTCCTCCTTCCCCTGCTAGTGTGCCGACTAGCAGAATGGTGTTGGGACATTGGCATCCAGGGCCTGCTGTTCAGCAGAGTTCAGTGACAACCCCGGTCAGCTGTCTCTCTCGGAACCTTCCTCCGGTGATTCTTCACTGTGTTCCGAGTCTGGATGTCGATCGATGTTTGCTGTCAGCCTCAGAGGATGGGCAGTTGGGGCCATCTGCTGCGCAGAGGCCAATGACAGGTTCCTGTCATTCTTGGGACAATCCTCTGGTGTCTTCTCACCGTGTCCCAGGTCCAGCTACCGATCGACATGCGCCGTCGGTCTCTTTAGAGGATTTGCAGGACCTTCTGTTCCGCAGAGGTCAGTGATGGCTCCTGGGCGTCACAATCGGGACTATCCTCCGGTGCCTTCTCACTGTCTCCCTATTCTGTCTGCCGATCGACGTTTGACATCGGTCTCTTCTGAGGATTTGGGTTCTTCTACTAGAAGGGTCCATTGGGAGGACACTGTCGGGCGATGCTGCTGCGACATATTCTCAGGGTGACCTGCGTCATGCTATTTTGGCACTCACCCGGTTGCTTTCTAGCAAACCTCAAGTTGGCCTCTCTGTGCCTCCTTTGGTCGGTCGCTGAGATGTCTCACCTGGCCCCTTGGATACTGCACAGTATTCACAGGAGGTTTCTGCTGGTCAGCCCGAGTTGGGCTACGTCTCCTCTGCTACGGAGGATGACAAGTTTCTTGAAGGTGATGGGCCCCCCTCGTCAGTCTTGGGACAGGCTTTGGATTTCGTCTTTGGCTTATTGCCGGACGTTCAACCTTCCGACCAGCCATCTGTGACCATCCGGCCGTGGTCCTCTGTGGAGCGCCGTAACCCTGTTGAGCCTTCTAGCTCCGGGGCTTTGCGTCCTCTGTAATCGACTCAGGTTGTTGAGTCCTTCCAGGGCTTAGACTCCAAAATGCGTTCTAAGGCCCTCAAGGGTTCTTTCTTTTCTAGAGCTGATGCTTTTCTGCCTCCATCGCGGTTTCGTGTTCACGATTCCGTCTCTCCACCAGTCTTCCAAGGGATGACTACTGTGGATGAGGATTCTTCTTCCCTCGGGTTAACTAAGCCTAAGTCAGCAGTTCTCCCGATGTCGGTAGTTGAATCTATGGTGGGCCTCTCGGGGCCTCGTCAAGGCCGCAAGTGAAGGTTCTCACCTCGATTCGCCTCCAGTTGGGGGAAGTCTGTCGCAGTTTTACGACCGTTGAACAGAGATAACGTCAGACACTTGGGTCCTCGACATTATACATTTATACATTCCGGTCTGCGACTGTCCTTCCATCGGCACCCCAGTTTATCTCGGGTGCCCCTCCTGACCCGGGTCCCTTCCGATTCTCTACGTCGGGACCTTCTGGTGCAGGAGATTGACAATCTCCTCTCCAAAGGGGCGATCGAGGTGGCCAGGAACACCCTTTCACCAGGGTTTTACTCAAGACTTTTCTTGGTGCCGAAGAAACAGGGCCAATTTCGTCCTGTCATCGATCTGAGTATCCTGAACGAGTGCATAATTGCTCCTTGTTTTAGTATGGAGGCTTTCCGGTTGGTTCGACATTCAGTTCATCAGTGCGACTTTGCTGCCAGTATCGACCTGAAGGATGCCTACTTCCATGTACCCATTCATCTGGCGTCACGGAAATACCTTCGGTTCTCGTTTCGGGATCGAGTCTATCAATTCAGAGCTCTCCCATTCGGTTTGAACCTGGCTCCTTGGGCCTTCACCCGACTGATGTCACATGTGCTTGCTTTCCACCGTACTCAGTCGACTGTGACTTCGTCATACTACAGTTAAAACTAGAAGTCCTGTCATGAAATGCGCACAAATAGCACGTTGATATGCGCGTTAATATGCGCGTTATGGCCCAAGTAAAGCTATCAAATTCTGTACATATGGCCTGTGCACAAGCAATGTTTCAGCCAATGGACCTCCGGGTAACCCGGAGGTCCATTGGCAGAAACATTGCATGTGTTTGCTATGAGTAACCAGGAGAACCTGCCGTGGTTTGGATGCCATTCGATATGGCAATTGCGCGCAATTCCAATGCGCTATTAAGCCTACATAAGCGCACTATTCGTGACAGGACTTCTAGTTTTAACTGTACCTGGACGACATCCTCCAGCGGCACCATGATGTTGCTGTTCCGGAGTTAGCTGTCCGACCGTTTCTTTGCCTGCTAGCGTCGCTGGGTTTCAGAGTCAATTGCGAGAAGTCGGATCTCCTTCCTTCTCAGCGATTCTGTCTTTGGGGATGGATTTCGACACTCTTCACAATGTAGTGTCGGTCCCCATGCTCGGGCGACGATTCTTTCTGCCTTGTCTCGGAACCTGCTTCAATCTTCCTCGGTCTCGGCCAGGACTTTCTTTCAGATGCTGGGCCTTTGCAGTTCGGTGACAGATCTCATTCCGATCGGTCGCTTGTTTGTCCAACCTCTCCAACACTTCCTGTTGGATCATTGGCGTTCGAATGTAGATCCGCTGGACCTGGAACTTTCTATTCCTCGGTCTCTGCTTTGTCACCTCCACCCTTGAGCCGATGTTCCCTGGCTAACACAGGGTGTTCCATTGGATCTTCCTTTGGCCGATCGCATCCTTATTGCGGATGCCAGTGATCGGGGCTGGGGTGCGACGTTGGGTCCTCTCGGTCTGTCCAGTCATGGTGAGTGGGACAGCGAGCAGGTGGGCCTTCATATCAACCAGAAGGAGCTCCTTGCTCTTCTGTTGAGTTTTCGGCTTTGGATCCCTCATCTGTCGGACCATATTGTCCTACTTCTTTCGGACAATTCGACAGTAGTGGCCTACATACGGAATCAAGGAGGCACACAATCGATTCCCATGTATCGGCTGTCTTGGGATCTTCTTCTGTTGGCGCGGGTGTCCATTCGACGCATTCCCGGGCATCTCAACATCCTAGCAGACTCCCTGTCCCGATGCGACAGTGTCCTTCCAACCGAATGGATGGTACATCGGCCGGTGTTTCAGGCGATTTGCGTGCAGTGGGGCCATCCTCAGGTCGACCTTTTCGCTACTCGCTGGAATCGTCAGGTAGAGACCTTTGTCTCCCCTTGTCCAGATCCTCTGGCATTTGCGGTAGACGCTCTGTCTCTGGACTGGACAGGTTGGATCGGCTATGTCTTCCATCCTGCATTGATTCTTCCTCAAGTATTAGCGAAGATTCATGCGTGCAATTGCATGATCATTCTGATCACACCCCTGTCTCCTCAGAGGGTGTGGATCAATCTGCTGCGGCCTCTGTTGGCCGATCGGCCGATTCGCCTACCTCTACGTCGCGATCTTCTTTCCCAGGGTCATCCCAGTGGAAGGTTTTCTGCCGCTGGTGTGCAGATCACAATGTGGATTACCGTGATCCGTCAATCGCTCAAATTGTGGATTTTCTGGTGTATCTTTTTGACTGCAAGGGTCTCCAGCCTATTACGATTAAGGGCTATCGGTCTATGCTGTCTGATACTTTCTCTCATGTGGGAAAGCGGTACATCGGTCGTAATCTTTTTCTCTCCAAACTCATTTGGCACTTTTCTTTGAAGAGGCCTCGAGTTTTGCGTCTTACACCCAAGTGGAACTTGCCATAGGTGTTGCACTGTTTGGAGGGGGTACCATTCGAGCCTTTATCTGAGACCGATATGCATTTTCTCACCTATAAGACAGCTTTCCTTCTAGTGTTTGCTTCTGCTCGACGAGTCAGTGAGCTTCATGCACAATCTGTTGATTCTGCTTTCTTCAGAAATGAGGCTAACAGTGTCACCTTCACTACTGATTGCTCTTTTCTGGCTAAGAATCAACTTCCTGATTCGGTACCTCCTCCCATCTGCATTCGGGCTCTCCCCACTGCCGATGGTCAGAGACCTTGTCTTTGTCCTGTTCGTGCGATCAAGACCTACATTACTCACACTCTGTTCATTAGGAGGGGTCGGAAGAGATTCTTTCTGTCTCTCATTCCTAAGAGGCAGTCTATCTCTTCCCGTTCTATTTCCAGGTGGATCTGTCTTGCAATCAAGCTAGCTTATTCCCGCTTGTCTGCTTCGGATCTTGTTTCGAACCGGTTTAATGCTCATGAGGTTCGTGCCATTTCTACATCCTGGGCATTCTCCAATTGTTTCGCTCCAGGATGTTATGAATGTGGCTTACTGGAGGAATGCTTCTACCTTCTCCTCCTTTTATCTCCGCCACCTACAGCAGCAATCTGAGAACCTTTATTCTTTAGGCCCTCTCGTTGCTGTTCAGGCTGTTGTGCACCCTCGTTAAAATTGTTGTTTTCGAGGTTATGCTTCGCTCAGCCTTGTTCTTTTCAGGTGCCTTCTCTCTATCTTCATTACAGGTTTCGTTATTGTTCTCTGCCCTCCTTGCTCTTGTTGGTATTGGTTATGTGATTCACCTCCTCCTATTGTTCATTCAGCCAATTGTGATCAATTGTGAGTAGGTTAAAATTTTTTAGTAAATTTTGTTTCTTAACATACCTACCACAATTGTTTACCAGAGGCCCACCCTCCTTGGGGATATCCTTGATATCGATGCCTCCCCGCTAAATCACAAACTTCTCGTTGGCGGAAATACGGAATTGACGTCACGGTTGTTGCGTATGCACTCGGTAAACGCAAGAGGTGTGCAGAGAGAGTACCTGTAATTTCAAGCGCTGGTCTCGCTCGACCCTTTTTTCAATCTTTTTCGTGCTTTTGCACTCTATTACTTTTCCAGCTTGTTTGGAAAAGTTCTCTAAAAGCTTGAGTTAGTTCCGAAGTAGGGCTTGCACTTATGTTACAGCCAATTGTAAACAATTGTGGTAGGTATGTTAAGAAACAAAATTTACTAAAAAATTTTAATTTTTCAGATATATATTTTGCCTGCCCCTCACAAACACTCTCACACAGGCACTTGTGATGACTAAAATAATTACCTATCGGCGATTTTTAATACAACATATCATTATAATTCATAATTATACCCCCAGCAACGAGTTGTGGGGGGTATACTGGAATCACCTTGTCTGTCTGTCCATCCATCTTTAGACATAATTTTGTCTGCAGATTTTCTGGCATTCATGGACCAATCTGCTCGGAACTTTGTATGACTGTTCACCACCATGAGAATCTGTGCACCTGCAATTATAGTTATGGCTGGATCATTTTTTCCAGAATTATGCACCTTTTTAACTTGAAAAAGCAGGCCAAGGATTTTTTCCAAAGATTTTCTTAGGTGTTTATTGGTCGATTCCTTTGAAAGTTGGTGTGGGTATTTATTTCGATGGGAACCTGTGCACCTGCGATTATAGGGTTTGATCGGACCTTTTTGCCAGAGGTTTGCCCCTTTTCACCTGAGAATGTGCGAATTTTGTCTGGAGATTTTCTCAGATGTTTTATGAGTCGATTCCTTTGAAACCTGGTATGAGTATTTACTACCATGGGGTCCTGTACATCTGCGATTATACATGTAGTTTCAGTCAGACTTTTTTGGACAGAGTTATGCCCCCTTTTGTCTTAGACTGCCTGAATTGCCTAGAATTTTCTCCGACATTTATGGATGGATTCCTTTGAAACTTGGTATGGATGTTTACTGCTATGGGAACCCGTGCACCTGCAATTATAGTTTTGATCGGACCTTTTTGCCATAGTTATGCCCCTTTTCGTCTTAGATGTTTATGGGTCGATTCTTTTGAAACTTGGTATGGATGTTTACTACCATGAGAACCTGTGCACCTGTGTTTATAGTTTTAGTTGGATACCCATGCTTTTTTTCCTCATAGGGATACAGATGCAGGACTATAAGGGTCTCTAGAGTTCTGCTGCAGAAAGAGATTGGGGCTTTTTTGTAGATCTGATTTTCAAAATTCCCGGTCAGCAATTTTAATTTTCTGATGCTAAATTATCTGAGAACCTTAAAATAATTAATTTCTCATTCAGCTTTCACAGAAATGCATATTGTTTTCAAGAACTGCAACTCTCTCTTGAAATTTGAGGTTTCGTTTGAAAATAGCTGATCTTTTCAAATTTGAAATCTCTCGCACAACACTTTCAATACAGTTTGGTATTTTGTGAAGAATGTTCTTTCTTTCAGACCACACCTGCCTCTCCCATGGGTGCTCCATTAGAACTGCTGCGATTAGCAGTAGTCTAAAATTTCTTGAAACAAAAATGCGATTACCTCTTCCTTCTTGATGCTTAGCCGCCTTGAATCGACCTGCCTGATCTCATCAGCAGTCTTCAAAAATGAAAATCACGCAATACTTGTATATATAAATACTTCCTGTATTGTTGTGAAGTAAACAAATAAAAAAAGAACCGAATGAAAATCATGCCGGCCTCTCTGTATCTGAATTTTAATATTTAACTGCAGCCACAGTGCTACCATAGAACCCAATGGTCTCCGGTACACAAAATGGATGACGGAAACACGTATCATCCTAACAACACGCACTGTGTATGTGCACTGACACCATGTATCACTGTGGTAATGATGTCACATGACTGCTCATGCAAACTAACATGACAACCCAACATGGCAACACTGGGACACGTGACATGACATCACTTGTGAGGTTCTACACAGAGGTCCTGATCCTGTCAACATTGCTTGAAATGTTCATAACATACTACTATGTATACCATGATCAAAAAAACCCAACTACATGTATATGTACAGTTAAAACTAGAAGTCCTGCCATGAATTGTGTGCTTATCGTGGCTTCATTGCACGTAGGAATTGCGCATAGTTGCCATACCGAATGGCATCCAAAGCACGGCAGATTCTCCTGATTACTCATAGCAAACATAGGCAATGTTTCTACCAATGGACCTCCGGGTTACCCGGAGGTCCATTGACTGACACATTGCTTGTGCACAGGCCATAATGCTGTGAACACAATTTAAGAGTCCTTGAATTGTGATCAAAGCAGTCGGATCGCAATCCAATCATCATTTTGAAAATGAAATTTGACTGTGAAATCCAGACTACATCAAGAAAAATAATCAAAAAAGGCGTTGTAAGGCAATTCAGTATTGTTGCATTTCTTGTTTGGGGAGGTGAGATTCTACAGTGCATCAGGGTAGAAAAGTGAACAGACTTTTGACTCAATCATAACTCAGTGCGATTATTGATTTTCTAAATTGATTAATCGATACATCAGTTATGATCAGCTAATCATACCCAGGTGACCCCTTGAAAGAGTATAATGAAAATAAAATTACCAAGAAGAAAAAAAATGCCAGCAATCAGGGGTTCTTTTGGGTGTCTGTAGGAGCCAATATTGGACCCATTCTTGATGACATTTTGCAATGATTTTTCCCAAATCAGACCAAAAATTTCCCAATTTCAGTCCTAATTCGAATAAAAATTTAATTCTTTACTTCTTGAAGGTCTTATTTTGACTTTCTTCACTTTTTACCACCAAAAAAACAGGTGTCTCAACAGGCAGGTTTTATATCCTATAGTCGCCATGGATTGGTCGTAATCCACACATGGGCAGTGATGTCCACTCATGCATTTACCATATAATAAAGCTCATCAGAAAAACTTGAATTAATGAAGCACCGGGTTGTACCCAGTGCTTCATTAATTTAATTTTTGATGATTTCTTCTATAATTAGTGTATGGAATTTAATATTATTATGTCCGTGGACATATTGCCCACCCAAGAAAAGTGACCAGTCCACGACGGCTGTACGTTTGCAAGTTAGATCCAAAGAACCTTGCCAGTTGTTTCTAGGCAAGTCTTGGCTGCCTACATAGGCAGCCAAGACTTGCCTAGTCATAACTGCAAAGCCACATAATGTAGACTGCTAAGTGTAGCCAAATGCATAAATATCTACATCATTTAATAGTATGAGAGCAGTTTATTTAATAGAAATTAGAGAGATTGATAATTATTTCATGTGATTGTTTGTTATAAAACTTACTGCATGTACTTTTCATCATGTAGTAGCTTCTGTTTTAATGTTCTCGGTTGAGTATGAAGGTAACATTTCTTATTCTTTGTGCCTTTCTCCTCCCTAACAAATTACCAATTGGATCATTCATAACACATATTTTCCCAATTGCATGTACCCCAGACCCTTTTCCAAAGAGGGCACAGGAATCCCTGGTAACACCACTCTGGGAAGTTTAATGCAGAACAAATACATGTACGGTTGTAAACCTCCCACATGAAGTCTCCTTCAGGGAACATTTTCACCTGCTCACTTTGAACATTGTCATATAATTTAACCACAAAATTTAATTTATCAGTACTAAAAGTTACCATGCAAAATAATGAAAAATCTTATCAGATTTTTATTCATTTTCCTCGTAAGTGGGCAGATATAGAGAACATGATTCAATAAACATTGTATTTTATTATGATGTTTGGTGCACTTATATCAGTTCAATCAGCATCTTCTGACTTAATCTACAAGGCCAATTT
This sequence comes from Pictodentalium vernedei, assembly GCA_031216915.1. NCBI lineage: Eukaryota > Metazoa > Mollusca > Scaphopoda > Dentaliida > Dentaliidae > Pictodentalium > Pictodentalium vernedei. The sequence continues at coordinate 106,110,448 of CM062292.1, read as the reverse complement.
GATTCAAGGTTGGATTTGATTTTGAATAATACATGTAGACTCGATTTTATTCAAATAAAAAATGTGTGATTTACCGGGCCCAACAAAAAAACCTACATTTGAAAATGAAAGTAGCTTTTTTAGAGACATGCCTGGAAATAACCTGTGAACGACCATTTAGGTTGCATGTGGGTTACATCAATTGCAAAATACCAGACCTTTAAATTCATTTATTTTGGGCACACCGTTTAGCCCTAATAAATTTAGGCACATTAAAACCAGAATGAACAGCCTTATCCTGTTATGTTTTATTGCCAAGTCTTTCTTGTGTTTCTATGGCCATATTATGATGGAAATTATTCTCAAATGTAGAAGAAGCACAGGAAATATATATATTTTTCTTGATGTCTTCACACCATCTCTTATTTGGGCACACCTCAAACATTGTGAATTTCGGGTAATCTAAAGGCCTGAAAATATGTGAATAAACTACTGGTTATGTCAAAATAATATCACATAACTTTATTAAATTACTAACCTTGCATATTTCACCAGGAATTCTTGGCAATCTTTCAGAACTAATATGACTCAAAGGGTGAGTATTTCATCTACATATGGATAGAACTGCATGGCATTTCCATCTTGTTGATCTTTACCCTTTGAACCTGAGAGGCCATTTTTCCAGCCCAGGAAAATGATACTTCATAATTTCATTAAGTAGGATGGCTGTTATGTTGGGGTGTGGAGTAGACCAATCAATATTTTCAACGTGCAGCCCAAAGGCTGCACGTTGAAAATATTAATTGGTCTGCACCCAAATAATGGATATGGACTCTTCCTGTTGCTGCCATTGAACTGACATGAATGATTCCACCAGGGTTCAAATTGTTAAAACAATTTCCACCAAAATGAATAGCAACAATGAAGTGAGGGTGCACGTTAGTTGCTGATATTTATATATGCGGAAATCCAGTTGAGACATAAAAAAGGGTGACTGGCATAGTAAAAACAGAGAAGGCAGACAAGCATCACAACATCCTTTTTCCTATGAGTTACCACCATTCTATATAGCGTAACCTGCTAATGGGTTATGATATGAACCCTCTATTTCCAGGCTTGCAAAGACGATGTTATCGTTTCTCTTTTTCGATTGCTTGGTATTCTTCATGTGTAGTGTTGCTTGCAGAAAATTAAGCAACCAAAGGATTTGGACCATATCATGACTGTAGCAATGTACATGTAGACCCTTATTGAAATTCTCTCTCCACTTTTGCGATTACGGTGCGGTAAGAGTGAGGGCATTTTTTGCCCCCCCCCCCCCCCTCCTCCTCAGTAGCAATGTAATTGAAATTCTCTCTCCACTTTTTGATCACATTACTGTAAGGGTGAGGGCCTTTCCCCCACCATGTCATAATTGTCCAGGGACTGATGGAAAGGGGAGTGATCACTCTCACTCAGCATCACTCCCCTAAATGTTTCACTAGGAAAGCAATTAATCACTCGCCTTTATGATATGTGTAGAAATTATGCCTCAACATCAAGTTATATATTACATTTCAATCACCCGTGGTGACCCGACTAGAAAACAGTACTTGCAAAACATTATCTCGCGTTACTAAAATCTTTAATTTTTTCCTTTAAACATGTCTTATGACACCTCATTGGAATGAGCTCAGTGAGCTCGTTCCAATGATGGGGCACATGCTATTTTTTTAGAGCAAAAAATTAAACTTGTATGGTCATTTTCGTGTACAGTTAAAACTAGAAGTCCTGTCACGAATAGTGCGCTTATGTAGGCTTAATAGCGCGTTGGAATTGCGCGCAATTGCCATATCGAATGGCATCCAAACCACGGCAGCTTCTCTTGGATACTCATAGCAAACACAAGCAATGTTTCTGCCAATGGACCTCCGGGTTACCCGGAGGTCCATTGGCTGAAACATTGCTTGTGCACAGGCCATATGTACAGAATTCGATAGTTTTACTTGGGCCATAACGCGCATATTAACGCGCATATCAACGTGCTATTTGTGCGCATTTCATGACAGGACTTCTAGTTTTAACTGTATAAAGCTGGTCAGTTTGGGCTGTCATCATAGGTAACGCGTTAAATCACTCTCCTGAATTTTCACTCTTGAAAATCAAAATGAGAAGAGTGATCATTCACTTGCCTGCATTTTCTTCCCTGCAGTCACTGCTTGTCATAGTACCAGTGGCGTATTATTTGTATCTTAGAAACTCCCCAGAAGAGAATTGAAATTAAAGTTGATTGTGATAGTGTTGTTGGCTACACTGTTCGTTGAATGTACAGTACATTCGCCGTGGACTGGTCATAATCCACGTATGGGCAGTGATGTCCATGTATGCTTTAAGAGGTACAGTGGAGCCCACTTAATTGGAGATCTCTTAACTGAATAACCCTGTTAATTGAATATAATTTCTCAACACAAAACCATTTACCATACCTCCAGTACAAATCTGACCTGTTAATTGAATATAAGTTATAGAGTAAACTCCTGTTAATTGAATAAAAAATCTTGTAACCTGTCGAGAAATTACCCTGACTCCCCAGCTTTCCTTTGTTTATAGACCTATTTGGCCACAGTACATCCAATACAGGCATTTACATGTAATCTACTATATCTTGTTTGACAGAGCTCATGGAGCTCTGTCAAACAAGATATCATAGAATAAATGCTAAGTTATCTCTCGAATAAAGGAAAGTCACACATCCCTGTTAATTGAATACTCCTGTTAATTGAATATTTTCCATTGGCAAAGTGGCTATTCAATTAACAGGGTTCCACTGTAATAAAAACCATAATCAGCAAAATTTTTAATTAATGAAGCACCGGGTTGTACCCTGTGCTTCATTAATTAATATTTTTGTAATTATTTCTATAATTAGAGTTTAAAATCTAATATTATTGTGTGCGTGGAAATATTACTCACCCGTGGAAAGTGACCAGTCCATGGCAGCCGTACTGTACATTACCTGTATTTACTCCTGACCTGCCGAGTATTTTCAAGATACTTTTCATCATATCCAGTCAGGGCTGATGTGAAAAACTTCATCTAAGTTTAACTCGGAGAATCATTGTTGAAAAAATCTATTCAGTTTACAGGGGAAAAATTTGATTTAATTTGCTAAAGCTTATACTTCTTTCAGAAGCAAGAGAAATCTCATCCTGGGCAGGAATATCTGCCAGCAACATGCAAGGAGTTAAAAAGATGAAAAAATAAAATCTGTATAACCATGTAGTCCCTAAATTCATGTACATGTTGTGCTCTGTTCAGGAAGATTTGTTCTTTTAAGGCCATTTTTACCTATTTCCACATAAATATTACACTGTCTTTGGCAGAGCTCTCTGATTTTCGAAATTATCTACATGTACAAAATAGTTATATTCTTCCTTTTCTTTTTTTACAGAAACTTGGATCCATTAACAGAAACTGTATCCTTTATTTTACATATATATATATATACACATGTATGTTTGCTCAGTGGATACGACAGTGAAACTTTCCAGTGAGGACCATGTCCTTTTTAACCCTTTACCTAACATGAAAAGCAGACGGCACTTGCAAACAAAATTCTTGAATAATTATTTTTTTTCATATTTTGTCTCAAACAAGCTTAATGAGCTCGTTCCAAACAGGGGTCATAACCTATGTTTTTGAGACAAAAAATGAAAAAATAATAAAAATTAATTGGCGATTTTTGTGCTGGCCAGTTTTGGCTGTTCCTTGGGTAAAGGGATAAAGGTGGTACAGTACAGTCATTGTAGAAAGGTCAAAATCCATGCATGGGCAATATTTCCATGCATGCATTAACAGTGAATCTCATATGACATAAAACAATGGAATCATCCTCAAATTTTCAAATTTCTTTCTCATTGAATATTTGCTGAAAAAGATCTTTGTTTGAGAAAAGCACCCGTGGGCAACACTGCACGCGCATGGATTGTGACCATATAGTTGTACTGTAGGATATTCCCACTGCTGAGGCAAAGGGATTTTGATATTCCCTCTGCAATTCCTTTTTTGTTTGATGCTTGTTTTTATACCCCACAAAACGAAGCTTAGGGGGTATATAGGAGGCAACTTGTCTGTCAGTCTGTCTTCGCCTTTGTCGGTCCGTTGCACATGTAAATTTGTGGAGCGAACTACTACCACAGTTTTAGTCGCATTTTCATGAAACTTTACAAAAATGATCAAAATGATGAGGGGAAGTGCATTACATAATTTTCTTCCACATCGGATTCGAGAAGGCCGACTGGTGTTCATTTTGGATTTTGCAAAATACTTATGGAGCGAACTACTTATACAGTTTTTGCTGCATTTTCATGAAACTCAATATAAATTTATCGACATGATGAGGAGCAATGCGTGACATAAATTGTTTCCACATCAGATTCAAGCTGGCCGACTGGTGGCCATATTAGATTTTGCAAAATACTTGTGGAGCAAACTACTTCACAGTTTTAGTCACATTTTCATGAAACTTAACCAACATGTGAGGAGCAGTGCGTGACATAATCTTTTTCCTGATCGGATTCAAGATGACCGAGTGGTGGCCATATTGGATTTTTTTTTACATAGAAAAATTGAACGCCCCTTTTCAGTCACCCACCCTAGGCGGTATGCCACGTTGGGGGTATACTGGCTGACAGACCATCTCTAGTTTGTTTTTTTTCCTCATTTTAAAAGCTTTTCCCATGCAACAATAATAGCATGCAATAAATGGTTCAAATGTCTGTGGAATATATGGTAATAATATGGAGTTTATGGGTGCTTTTTCAGTTTTCCGGTTCGGTTCCCATTTTTGTGGCAAACCGGAAAACCAAACTGCAGGACCCAACAAAATATGATTGAATGGTTTTACCGTGTTTGTGCATAAATTGATCAAACTATCTTACTGGGAGGGGAACTGGATTAAATTGATCAAACTATCTTACTGGGAGGGGAACTGGATTAAATTGATCAAACTATCTTACTGGGAGGGGAACTGGATTAGTGGCCCCTTTGGACTCTCTTCACTTAGTCTATTCTGCAAAGGGAGCAAATACGGTGTGTTGTCATTAAAATGTTTTCTCCCTTATTGACTCATCCGGTGGATGAGTCAGTAAGGGAGAAAATGGGATGAATGAGAACACAACGTGGATTACATAAGCTTTACTCATTTGTTACCCTGATTTATGGTTTTTAGCTCAACTTTGAAGTCGTCCATCTGTCCGTCTGTCCGTACGTCAACAATTGGCTATGGCTCGGGCTAGAGGTCGTATTTATGAACCGATCTTTACGAAACTTCTTGTGTACCTTTGTTATGACCCTGGGACGGGAACGAGTGTTTTTAGTTGTGGTCCGAAATTCAAGATGGCTGCCAGCGGCCATTTTGTACCGATGATGCAAAAATCAGTTTTTTGTACAGAACTTCTGTATGAAAGTTCTGATTTAAATAAAGTTTTGTATAAATGTTTAGTACCATGGGATACATCACATATAATACGGGTTTTTTTCTCGTGCGTAAATTATGCAAATTAGACTGACTTTGATTTATTTAGTGTTACTTTCAGAGCTGTAAGTGCCAAGCTGCTATGGCTCGGGCTAGAGGCCGTATTTATGAACCAATCTTTACGAAACTTCCTGGGTACCTTTGTTATGACCCTGGGACGGGAACGAGTGTTTTTGGGTGTGGTCCGAAATTCAAGATGGCTGCCAGTGGCCATTTTGTACCGATGATGCAAAAATCAGTTTTTTGTACAGAACTTCCGTATGAAAGTTCTGATTTGAATAAAGTTTTGAATAAATGTATAGTACAGTGGGATACATCACATATAATACGGGTTTTTTTCTCGTGCGTAAATTATGCAAATTAGACTAACTTTGATTTATTTAGTGTTACTTTCAGAGCTGTAAGTGCCAAGCTGCTATGGCTCGGGCTAGAGGCCGTATTTATGAACCAATCTTTACGAAACTTCTTGGGTACCTTTGTTATGACAGTGGGACGAGAACAAGTGTTTTTGGGTGCAGTCCCAAATTCCAGATGGCTGCCAGCAGCCATTTTGTACCGACGATGCCGAAATCTGTTTTTTGTACAGAACTTCCATATGAAAGCTCTGATTTGAATAATTTTTTGTATGAATGTTTAGTACCATGGGATACATTACATATATTACAGGTTTTTTTCTTGTGCGTAAATTATGCAAATTAGGCTAACTTTGATTTATTTAGTGTTACTTTCAGCACTGTGAGTGCAAATCCCAATACGGCTCGGGCTAGAGGCCATATTTATGAACCGATCTTCACGAAACTTCTTGGGTACCTTTGTTATCACTGTGGGACGAGAAGGAGTGTTTTTGGGTCCAGTCTGAAATTCAAGATGGCCGCTAGCAGCCATTTTGTTCAAAATTAAGTGCAATCAGATTTTTGCGCAGAACTTCCAAATGAAAGATCTGATTTGAATAAATTTTTGTATGAATGTTTAGTACCATGGGATACATTACATATAATACAGAGTTTTTCTCGTGAATAAATTATGCAAATTAGGGGTCCGGGTGGGACTTAGAAAATTTTGGACCAAAATCCGGAAATTAGTTTTTTGGTTTTTTATGCGTTTTGGTCAATTTTAAGACAAAAAAAAAAAAAAATTTTTTTACACTGAAAATTTTGGGTCCGGGTGGGACTTAGAAAATTTTGGACCAAAATCCGGAAATTAGTTTTTTGTGTTTTGATGCATTTTGGTCAATTTTAAGAAGAAGAAGAAAAAATTTTAGTCTGAAAATATTTTGTTTGGGACTGAAAATTTCCACACAAAAATAATAATCTACAATGATTGGTCTTAATCTGTAGTCCATTACAGTCACCTTGTAATTCTTTTATTATTGTTGACTGGGCCAAAACAAATACTAATTCCTGTCATATTCATTATTCAGTTGTCTTGGTCACAGCAAGTACTAATTCCTGTCATATCCAAGTTGAGCTACAGAGTCATTGACTCTTTCATTTTCTGATTGAATAGGCTTAGAAAATGATCCCCTAGAACCCCTAAAGAATGATCAAAGGGAAGTTAGCTGAATTTTGGAGATACTTACAGACAGGGCTTTTGTGCTGAGTGATGTTGTACAAACTATTGTGATTTTATTCCAAGTTAACCCTTTAGTCAATGCAGACGATATCAAAATTTTTTATTTTAAAGATCATTTTTAAAAAATTTTCAAAAACTTTCATCAAAACCATATCATGTTACAAATCATTGGAATGAACTCGATGGGCTCGTTCCAAAGAGGGGTCACATGATACGTTTTTTTTTTTAAATAATATTTTTTCAGCTGCAGAATTTGCATACTACATGGGCGGATATGGCCGATTCATTGGGTAAAGGGTTAAGGGGCTTGAAGTATTAGTTACCATCTCTTCTTAACACATAGAAAAACCGAACTGAAACCCTACCAAAACCGAATATGAAAAATCAAAACCTCCCAGGTCTATCAGTATACAAGGATTACTTCGTCATATTTAAATGTCCCAAGTGTAACTAATATAAGTTATCTCCGCCAACATGTGTGGTGTATGGAGATTTAATACCTGGATGTCAGTTTTTAAACACCGAGCTGCAGGCGACGTGTTTAAATGAGACATCCAGGTATTAAATCTCCATATACCATACATGTTGGCAGAGATAATATTTTTGTCCCGTTTGAAACACAATACAACTTAGTGGAAATAAATTTGTGGATGCATTTCTCAGCTCCACAATTATTTGGTCCAAATTGCTGATAATAATTTTGTTTTTATAATCGCTGAAGACAACAGATAGAGTTACATCCCTTGGGTCGTTAAGGAAACGAGTGAACATTATTTTGTTGACATATTGTCCCCTGAGTTCCAATGTGTTCTACTGGCACATAGAGCACATTGGTACTCAGGGGACGAATTATTTGCTTTTATTTTATTTTTATGATTGTTTTGTCAGAAATCTGATGATATTTGTGACTATTTTCGGGTTTTTTGGTGTGAGTTTTATAATGAGGTGAACAGAAACGAAAAGGTTTCATTGAAACCATATACCCCCGATGTTTCGTGTGTGCTTATACCGTGGATGCTGGGCGCACCCTTTGCCATGGCTACTTGTCCAAGGCATTTCCGACCAATCAAAAGACAGAATTTATCGGGATTTAGGGACAACTGCATTTAGTTGATACATGTACAATATGAGCAACCTAAATAATGCATTGGAGCCCACTAAACTCTGTATCTGCTAATTAAATAACCTTGTCAATTGAATATAACTTTCAAACACAAATCTTTTTACCATACCTAAAGTACTAATTTGGCTCATTGATTGCGTATAGGCTACAGAGTAAACTCCTGTTAATTGAATAAAAAATTGTGCAGTATGTCGAGAAATTAGCTTGACAATTACCAAATTTCCCTTGTTTGTAGACTAATTCAGTCTTGGTGCATCCAGGAATTTTTATATATTATCATGGAGCTCTGTCAAACAAAATGTACAGTGGAGCTAGGGCTCTGTGAATCTTTGAATTCAATTCAAATTTTGAATCATTTGCCTGATTCAATTCAGTTGTAGAATACCTGACTGATACTGAGATCAAATATCCCAGTGATGATCACAAAAACTTTGTCCTTTCTTTTCGTATATATATCATTATATGTGGTCATTATTTCTCGCTACAGTTAAAACTAGAAGTGCTGTCATGAACTGTGTGCTTATCTAGGAATAATAGCACGTAGGAATTGTGCGCAATTGCCATATCGAATTGCATCCAAAACACGGCAGGTTCTCATGGTAACTCTTAGCAAACACAGGCAATGTTTCTGCCAATGGACCTCCGGGTTACCTGGAGGTCCATTGGCTGAAACATTGCTTGTGCACAGGCCATATGTACAGAATTGGAAAGCCTTACTATGGGCATAACACATAGATTAACGCACATATCGACATGCTATTAGTGCGCATTTCATGACAGGACTAGTTTTAACTGTAATTACCTTAATATCAAGAATAAATACTCAGTCGGAGCTGTCGGGTGGTTATTATTTTAAAAGCGGAGCACAAATAAAATCAGTAGGGTCAACAAAACAGACGTTATGTCAGAATGCATGTGCATGTATCAATTATGCAGATGGTTCAACAATGCATGAACTTGAATGGGTGGGAACACGGGTGACGGGAGACGTGTCATCTGTGATCAACGCAGTCACCATGTATATTGACTGAATGTCTGTTGATTCGAGTTTGGTTTGAAATCACACCTTAAAAAAGTGATTTGATTTGTATTTGATTCAAACAAAAAAAGCCTGATTCGCATGCCCCTAAGTGGAGCCCATGTAATTGGATATCTTTTATTTGAATAACCCTTTATTAAACACAAAACCATTTACCTTCAGTATAAATTTGATCACTTAATTGCAAATACATGTAGGCTATAGAGTATAAACTCTTGTTAAACTCTTGTTAATTGGATGAAACATTGGCTCAGTGGTTAGAGCATTGGACTGCATAGCAAAAGCTCCACAGTTCGATCTTAACCTGCAGTGATAGAATGCAGGAAATTGACCATATCCCTATTTTTTATTTTTATTTTTTTTTTTATTAGGGTTTAAGGGTGTGCGGTGGCATTGTGGAAACCTGTTCTCATCAGATCAACGAAGCTAAGCAACGTCGAACCCGGTTAATCATTGGATGGGTGATCGTCTGAGTGATCAATGCAGACTCCCGCGTTGTGTCCTTGTGCAAGGCACTTAACCCCAATTGTCCACATGGGGACATGATGACGCTGTGTACTAAATAAGGCGTACTGCACGTCGATGGTACGTATGTCTTCAACCAATCTAACCCTGCCTGTGCTGCAGTGCGGAGTTATGATGTTGGGGAGCTGGCAGCTGCTCGTTGCTCGGTGGTTCTCTCCGGGTACTCCGGCTTCCTCCACCTGTAAAACTGTCATGGTCATGATTAGCCATTGTGCATAAGTATATGACCTTAAACACCAATAAATAAATAATAAATATTAGGGTTTAATGACACATTAACAGCCAGGGTCATATCATGTCGGTGACAATTTTATGGGTGGAGGAAGCCGGAGTACCCGGAAAGAACCACCGAGCAATGACGAGCAGCTGTCAGCTCTCCAACATCGTAACTCTGAACTCTGCACCACGGCACAGGTAGGGTTATATTGGTTGAAGACATGTGCACCATCGACGTGTAGTACGCCTTAGTACACAGCGTCATCGTGCCCCCATGTAGGCAGCCGGGGTTAAGTTACAATGCGGAGCATGAATCAGTTGCTGAAATAGTCACCCATCCAACTACTAACCGCACTCAAAATTGCTTAACTTTGGTGATCTGACGAGAACCAATTACTGCGATGCCCCCCCCCCCCCATATCCCTTTTAATTGAATAATTGTTAATTGAATACTTTTCACTGGCAAACTTGGCATTCAGTTAACAGGGTTCCACTGTATTGTTTTTGAAGAATATCAATTTTTAGCTCAACTTTGACATAATCAAATTTGAGATTTTGTCATGGCCCGTCGTCTGCCTGTCCGTCCATCAACAATTCAATATGGTTCAGGCAAGAGGCCGTATTTATGAACCAATCTTAATGAAACTGCTTGGGTACCTTTGCTATCACTGTGGAACGAGAACGAGTGTTTTTGTGTGCGGTCCGAAATTCAAGATGGCCATCAGCAGCCATTTTGTACTGAAATTAGTGCAATCAGTTTTTTTTTTCAGAACTTCTGTATGAAAGTTCTGATTTGAATAATTTTTTGTGAATGTTTAGTAACAAGGAATACATCACATATAATACAGGTTTTTTCCTCATGCAGAAATTATGCAAATCAGATGAACTTTGATTTATTCAGTGCTACTTACACACTATAAGTGCACATGTCAGTATGGCTCAGGCTGAAGGCTGTATTTATGAAACTTCTTGGGTACCTTTGTTATCACCTTGGGATGAGAACGACTGTTTTTTGGTACGGTCCAAAGTTCAAGATGGCAGCCAGTGGCAATTTTGTACCTAAATTAGGTACAATCAGTTTTTTGTACAGAACTTCTATATGAAGGTTCTGATTTGAATAAATATTTGAATGAATGTTTAGTAACATGGAATACATCACATATAATACAGGTTTTTTTCTCGAGCAGAAATTATGCAAATTAGATGAACTTTGATTTATTCAGTGCTACTTATACACAGTAAGTGCACATGTCAATACAGCTCGGGCTAGAGGCTGTATTTATGAACCGATATTCACGAAACTTCTTGGGTATCTTTATTATCACCTTGGGACGAGAACAAGTGTTTTTGGGTGTGCTCTGAAATTCAAGATGGCTGCCAGCGACCATTTTATACCAAAATCAGTTTTTTGTCCAGAACTTCTATATGAAGGTTCTGATTTGAATAAATTTTTGTACGAATGTTTAGTAACGTGGAATACTTCACATATAATACAGAGTTTTTTTTCTCATGCATAAATTGTGCAAATTACTTTACCTGTACATTTGTTACAGGCTACAGTCAGTATTTATGTACAGACCTTTACAGTTCTTTACATGCACCTTTGTTATCAGATCATTACCTAGATGTGTGTCATTGCTGTGTCATATACAATACATGTATATGTCTTACACAAGTTGAGCTACAGTGTCATTGACACTTTCATTTATTTGGTCAAATCATGCCTGTAGAACTTTTGTGTTCTATTTATAACATCCAAAAGAAATCTCATTTCAGAAGTTAAAATTGGAATACAGTTGATGAATAGTTTCATTTAGTCAAACTCGGCACTCTGATGTCAGAATACTGTTATTTCAAGCTACAACATTTTCTCCATAATGCAATTATATGGAGAAATTAAGACAGTTTAATCTTGTTTGAGAGAGCTCAGTGAGCTCTGTCAAACAAAATTGAATTGGTTATATACCTGGTTATATAATGGGGAAAATTTGCAACTTAAAATTTGGTATTTTGGCATTAGTGCTCAGAGGGTTAATTTCAGTTTTAATCTGATTATAGAAGTGTGCGCTCATGGAAAGTGAAGCAGTGTTTGTTTACTTTAGTAAACAAGCTCTGTTTTACTGGTAAAATAGGCACCAGTCATCAATGCTTGGGGTGAAAGTCCTCTAAAATGGGCAACATGGGTATAAATTGACTAACACCAATAAACCATCGTTTGAATTATATTTCATCTCTCTAAGCCTGGAAATTACATTCTCAAAGCCTGGAAATTACATTTCAAAATTTTCTCACACTGAGTTGAGCCTATTCCATTGGTCAGCACAGTGGGTCCATGTTCCTCCCTATTGTGCCCAAATTAGAGAAATCGAAAAGCCTGGACAATTCTGACAAGCAATGAAACCTTAATTGTTTTAAGTATGGGTTGCCATTTTATATGCAGTATCTGGCTCATTGGCCTGAATACTTCCAAGTTGCAGAGACTCCTGGTGGAGAAATTATGGGATACAGTAAGTATAATTCATCAGTGTTGCATTGTGGTCACATGATACTATTTGTTCATTATTTATCCATTTCCTGTGTTGGTTTGTGTTAGTATTGAAATGGTTAACCAGATAACCAGTTTGAAACCGGTTACATGCCTAACTGATTTGAAAAAATGTCAACCAGTTATCCGAAATATCGATAGTGATTGTCATTCCACTGTTAAAACGCAATAAATATGCCGTTTCTCCTTAGGGATAGATTACCCCTCGAAGCAGCGCTGTATATATTGAGAAATAATCGATTTTGGCTTCAATACTTCGTTGATGATCGGCAATTTCCGTGAGTAATGAGTAACCACCAAAACTATTCCGTAGTATGTATACAAACGAACGTTGGTGAGTACTCGACAACGTTTGTTTGTATACACACTACGGAATAGTTTCTGAGAATACTGCTTTCCAATTTCTATAGTTTTGATCCCAGATTTGGTGAAATAATGACTACAGATAACCGGATATTAACTGGTTAGTCGGTTCTGAAAATGAGCCAACCGTTTCAGCCCTAGTCTGTGTACATGTATACACTATATTTGTTTGTGTGATGGTGTGTGTGTTTGTGTTGCTGTGTACAGCACAGTAGACGGTGACTGGTTGTAATCTATGCATGGGCAGTGATGTTATTTTCATTTGTTTTTCTCCGATATCGATATTGAATTGAATCTTAATAGACAAGTTATTTCGTATTGCACCAACATGCCCAAATGGAAGTTACAGAACACTGTGATGAACCTTACAAGTCTGACAGAACAGAGCCATTTTGGTGTTTTCTTTATAGCTCTATCAGAGCTACTGACTACAAGCAAAATATTTAGAGGTACATTGTTAGGTCAAATGCCTCAAAAATTCAAATCTTAAATATTAGAGCTTTACGTTGTAGCAGCATCAATACCACAGTTGATGTTTCCAGACAATGTTCAGTCATCTCAGAATCTCTCCCAAATGGAGATCAAACCCTTGACCTCTGGCATTAAGGAAATTTTGTCCAACCAGTGTCAGTGTATTGCGACCAGATCGTGACGTGACTGAGAAAAAGGCAACTATTGTAATCATGGTACTGTGTCTGGTTGTGACATTTTGCCTCAGTGGATTGAGATTTCATAGATAAAACAGTGAAAAAGGAAATCCATTACACCATGGGTATATATTTCTGATCTTAATGTGGAACCAAACATAAACTGTAGACTCTCTTTAGGGAGTTGTAAGAGATGTTGATATATTTGCACTGTTTTAAAACATTGTTTGATAAAGGGTCATTAAAAATGTATTCATGATTATGCAAGTTTCAGAAATAACAAGACCAATACCGGGTCTGGACCTGCGTCACTTCATGCAATTGATTAAAGTATCGGCAAAGAGGAAGTGGCTGCACGGCAGATATGAACATTGCATACACGATACAACTCAACATTATCAAGGTCCAGGTGAAATATTGAATGAATCCGTCGCATAGAAGCCGAGAAAAGTGTGACGAAAAATCTCAATGTTCAGTGAGTACAGTCAAATTTCAAAGTATCAGCAAACAGGAAGTGGCTGCACAGCAGATCTGAAAATTAGATACACGATACAACTCATCATTATGAAGCAGCAGACCAAATATAAAATCAGTCCCTTTCATAGAAGCCAAGAAAACTTTTACGGAAGAAGTGTTTCGGATGGACTGATGGACGGACAGAGTCGAGCGGTTACTAGACCTGCTCTGCCACTAGCGACGCAGGTAAAAATACAGCATCCAAATACAGTGGAATCCTGTTAATTGAATAGCCACTTTGCCAATGAAAATTATTCAATTAATGGATTGTGTCACTTTCCTCTATTCTAGATATAAACTTAGCATTTATTCTATTATATTTTGTTTGACAGAGCTCCATGAGCTCTGTCAAACAAGATATAATAGATTAAATGTCTGTATTGGATGTACTGAGGCCAAATTGGTCTATATCCAAAGGAAAACTGGGAAGAGTCGGGGTAATTTTTCGACATGTTACAAGATTTTTTATTCAATTAACAGAAGTTTACTCTATAACCTATATTCAATTAACAGGTTAAATTTGTACCGGAGGCATGGGAAATGGTTTTATGTTGGGAAATTATATTCAATTAACAGGGAGATACAATTAAGAGATATCCAATTAAGTGGGCTCCACTGTACCCTGAAATTAAATGTTTGGTCCAAATGCTTGTGCAGTACTGTAATTGGAAAAGAGATCTTTCATTTGGAATGCAATAGGATTGCTGTCAGGTTGAGACATGTTTACACTGGTATTTCAAGATTTCCAAGACAAAATGTTGCCAAATGAAGAATGCTTCCAGAAAAACAAATGAAAATAACATCTCAAATGCAATGTTTTCATATACTTATTTTTTGACAGCTGAAGTTCTAGTGTTATGGAGAGAGTATTTTGACCAGACCCTCTCCAAAAAATCTCTCTCCACTTTTATAATGAAAATTCTGATTTAAATGAATGAATGATAACAGTGAAAACAGTTTTGTTGTAAAAAAGGTTGTGCTCAAATACGGGGGTATGTGTTTTTGTTTGTATCATTCAACAACTTGCAGTATTTTTTGTGCCCCGAAAAAAAATTTTGGTTTCCTGATGATAACTTTAGTTGTTCGTGACTGAATCAATTAAAATTTGGTATGTGAATGTATCAACATAAAATACAGTTAAGTTCAAATTGGGGTTTGTTCCGACATTTTTTGCCAGAATTAAGTCCAGGCCTGAAAATAAGCAGTCTGACATTTGCAGAATGAGGTCCCCAGAGGGAGAATTTGATGATGCTATCCCAAACAGTGGGCCAATTTATTCTCTGAGTACCTCTTTCTGTTTAGTTTTGAGACCCTGATTCAGATTGAGGTTCGCCGAGGTTCACAGAGGGTAAATTTAGTGATGCATCCCTGCTATGCAGGGTAGCATCACTAAATTCACCCTCTGGGGACCTCATTTTGCAGATGTCAGTCTGTTTATTTTCTGGCTTGATTATGTCCCTTTTTCAACTTTGAATTTGTTTTCAAATACCTCGAATTGCACACTTTTTGGGGGTGAGGGTGGGGAGGGTGAGGGGACATGTGCACAGACAGCCTTTTATTATTTCACTTTGTTTTCTTACAGTAATGGGTAAAGCAGAAGGAACATCTGAGTTATGGCATGGTCATGTCACAGCACTAACAGTTGCTCCTGAGTTCAGAAGACTTGGTTTGGCTGGCAAACTGATGAATCATCTTGAAGAAATCTCTGAAAGGTATTATGGGATTTCTAATATCCAAAAGTTTAAAATAAAGCTGCAGCATTTTGATATTTTTACCCTTTGTTTTGTTTTCAAAGAAAAATATAGTTTTCAGTGATGCTTTTGTTACAATTTAACCCTCTACCCAGCGAATCAGCCACATCCGCCCACATAATATGCAAATTCAGCAGCTGAAAAAATATTATTTTTAAAAAGTTTCAACGAAGCCATATCATGTGACCCCTCGATGGAACGAGCTCATCGAGCTCGTTCCAATGAGGGGTCACATGATATGGGTTTTTTTTAATTTTTTTAAACATTTAAAAAAATAATATTTAAAATAATAAATTTTGATATCATCTGCGTTGGGTAAAGGGTTAAATATCAAATTATTTCAAGAGAATATTTGAATAATAAAAACAATGTTCTACAATATCAATGAAATACTTTGTAGGGTTATCCCAAACAAATTTGTGACTGATAGTGTAAGCTCTTGAGATTGATTTTTCTGTCAAATACATTCATGTACATGCAGCTCAAGTTTATAACTGTTTGTGAATAGCTCTATTTGTGCTATTGTTACTAGTACTGAAATGGTTGACCGGATAACCAGTTTGAAACCAGTTGCCTACCTAACCAAATAGAAAAAATGTCAACTGGTTATCCGAAATATCAATAGCAATCATCATTCCATGGTTAAAACATACTAAATCTGTCGCTTCTCCTTTGGGATAGATAACACCTCAAAGCTGTGTTGTATATATTGAGAAATAATCAATTTTGGCATTCAAGACTTCAGTAATGACTGGCAATTTCCACGAGTACTGAGTTATCACAGAAACTATTCTGTAGTATGTATACAAACAAACGTTGTCAAGTACTCGACAACGTTTGTTTGTATACAAACTACGGAATAGTTTCTGTGAAGACTACTTTCCAATTCCTAGAGTTTTGATCCTATATTCGGTGAAATAATGGCCATGGATAACTTGATATTATCCAGTTATAGCTCTCGGTTAGTCAGTTGTGAAAATGAGCCAAACGTTTAAGCCCTAATTGTTACCTAGTCTG
This sequence comes from Pictodentalium vernedei, assembly GCA_031216915.1. NCBI lineage: Eukaryota > Metazoa > Mollusca > Scaphopoda > Dentaliida > Dentaliidae > Pictodentalium > Pictodentalium vernedei. The sequence continues at coordinate 106,093,640 of CM062292.1, read as the reverse complement.
TAAATGAGCAACCTGTTTTGGTCATTGAAAGGTACAATTTCCATATTTGAGAGGTAGCATTTGACTGAGGTCTAGGGTCTGGTGAGACTTTGACATTTGATTTGAAATCATTTCAATCATTGGATTCAAGCCAGAAAATAAGCAAACTGATATCTGCAAAATGAGGTCCCCAGAGGGTGAATTTGGTGATGCTACCCTGCACAGCATAGCATTACTAAGTTTACCCTCTGTGAACCTCAATCTGAATCAGGGTCTAAAACCTAAACAGAAAGAGGTACCCAGAGGATAAATTGGCCCACTGTATAGGATAGGATCAGCAAATTCACCCTCTGGGGACCTCATTCTGCAAATGTCAGACTGCTTATTTTCAGGCCTGATTGGATTCAGTTGATTTCAAGTCATACTGATTAGGAAATTTTTGTATCATCAAGATATTCTCAAAATCATTTAGAGTTTCTCCTCTTGAACTTGTCTTGCAATACTACAGCTTATGGATCATCTTCAGAGAATATTCTTGTCTTGCCCCAAATAAGATCTATTGCGGGTAAAAGATCATTCACTTTTGCAGCTCCCTCACTGTGAAATGCACTCCCTCAGAATTTAACCCTTTACCCAACATAGAGAATATCAAAATTTATTATTTTAATTACTATTTTTTTTAATTTTTCAAAAAAAATTCAACAAAACCATATCATGCTTTTAATCCTTTACTCAACATAGACGATATCAAAATTCTTTATTTTAATTGCTATTTTTTAAATTTTTCCACAAAAATTTCAACAAAACCATATCATGTGACACCCTCTTTGGAACGAGCTCGATGAGCTCGTTCCAATGAGGGGGTCACATGATATGGTTGTGTTGAAATATTTTGAAATTTTTTTTTTTTCAACTCCTCAATTTGCAAATTACACGGGCGGATGCAGGCGATTTGTTAGGTAAAGGGTTAAGAAGGAAAACCTCCAATACTGAAAGTTTCATAAAAAGGTTTAAGGTTCCATCTCTTTCAGATAGCCTTTGACTGCTGAATTCTTTCTTTTTGATTATATTGTAATTACTTTTGAGCAGTGTTTTGCTGGTAATAATGCTATATAAGTAAATTATTATTAAAATTATTATAATTCATTCATGCAGTTTTCTTCACATTTTTGTGGAAAACATTGTACTATTTGTGAACAGATTTTACCTAAAACACATGATATCAAAAATTTATATTAATTTTTTTTCCCCAATTCTTAAAAAATTTTCCAACAAAACCATATCACGTGACCCCCTTATTGGAACAAGTTTGATGCACTCATTGCAATGTTGGGTCACATGATATGGTTTTGTTGATTTTTTAAAAAAGATTTCTACTGCTCAAGTTGCTTATTACGTAGCAGATACAGCTGCTTCATTATGTAAGAATTAATCACATGCTAGATGGCCTGAGGTGTGCTGGTGGCTACTTGCAAAAAGTAATGCGATGATGCGCAAGAGCAACACTTGATCTCAAAATTGAAAGACTGATATTCGGCTACCATCACTTTGCTGTGAAGTTGCAGAGATTGATAGTTACCAGAGTTCCTTTGAAATATTTATTGTCTCTCTTTACTGAGTATTATATTCTTAGATAATTATGTTGGGGTGTCTATTTGGCATTTGCATTTGACAACAATAATTTATGTCTCCCAGATGTTATCAATTAACCCTTAAGCCCCCATATAGCCCCAAACCGCCACTTTTATATTGCATTGAAGCAGGTGCTCCCTTGTGTAATCTTTTTTATTACTCTTGTGTGTAGACTGAATTTTCCCTGGCAGTGGTTCTACATCACTGCTGGCTGCCTGTATAGGCAGCCAGCAGTGATGTAGAACCACTGCCAAGTCATCAATAACTATGTAAGCAGAAAAAGGCCATAAATACTTTAAAATTAATCTGAGGACTTAAGGGTTAACTGTGCTTGATATTTGCTGAGTATTTCTTGTGTACAACTCTCTGGATTTGGGTACATGCCCATATTTGGGTGAAATTAGGCCTAAAAAAGTTAAAAATCTGTTTCTCAGGTCTTCTGGCTGCCGCATGCTCTCTTTTTATCACCGATGCAAACTTAAAAAAATAAAAATTAAATGGTAAACCATTTATGGCTGATATTTTACCCAAGTTAATAAAATTGATAAATTTGTCCCTTGAGTGCAACAAGGCCTTGCAATGCTTTAAATGGCCTGAGAAACAGAAGATCTATTTAGTAGGGCCTTATTAAGTGGCATGATTGTAGACTAATCTAAAGGCCTATTTTCACAGCACAGTGGAACCCACTTAAATGTATGAGGCCTGGAAATAAGTCATGAACAGTCATTCAGGTTCTGGGTAGGTTACCACGAATTCAAAAACTGTAACCGATGAACCATGGAATGAACAAAGGGTGTGTATGCCTATGATATGCGGCAATAATGTAAGTCGGAAAGCACTGTGGTGGGTTCTAGATGTTAACATTGCATTATTATTATTATTCACAATCACATTAGATTGTTTAAAGAACTGAAAAGTGATCACTTCACTGTTCTGTTCATATATTTGGCAAATGTAAATCCAAATATTTCTCTGGCTGATGTAGCCTTGAGAAGGGCTAAGCGGTACTGGGATGAACAAAATTATGGTGGATATTTCATGAGAATTATTCCATAACCATACACAATCTAATTCTGTTGACTCAAAGTCGATCACTGATAGTAACATTTGGAGTACATGTACACTACGAAACATCGGACAGGCACATCTTCAAACAGTGATCAAACACCTGACCAACATTTTTTTGAAACGTTATGGTCCTGCCCCTTTACCTGAGATCTTTCTGTGGCAAATACTACTAACAATTGTAAAGAAATCTATTCAATTAATCATTTTAAATGTTTGTTTTCCCTGTTGATTTGAGATAATTTTGCATGTGCAGTTATGGTTAGCTCCCTTGATGTGCCTGGTCACCTACTGTTCACCAATTTTAAAGTAAGTCAACACTGTCATCATGCATAATCAGTGATGATTGCTTTTAGCTCACCTGACTGAAAGTCAGGATGAGCAATTCTGATCACTTTTCGTGCGACGTCTGTCGTGAAGGTGGTGTTTGAGTCTTTTTCTCCCAAACCACTGGCCACATTTTAATGAAATTTCACCTGAGTAGTGGTTATAAAGGGGCATTTGGGTTTTTCTTCAAATTGGGTTTCTGCTCGTATTGAGGAGGGGGGTGGGAAATGCCTCATTTTTTTTTAAAATCGTCTTCTCATGAACCAACTGTAGCAGAGACTTGATATTTGGTATACAGCTTCCTTTTGAGGTGTAGAATCAACTTTGTTCAAGAGAGGTTCGAAGGGCAATATTTGTTGTTGTTGTGGGAGGGGCTAGAATTTTTGCCCCGCCAAAAATTTCTATTTTCCGAACAGAGAGGTCAGTTTGAACCATATTTGATCTGAAGTATTAATGGGTCATAAGTACTTGATTTATGCCCAAAATGTTTTTCAAAATGCTCAGTGGGAACCACAGGAACTAAAAATAGAAAAAAAAATCAAATGCTCATATCTCCAAAACTACAGAGCACTGAGAAGTCTTATTTGGTGTGAAGCTTCCTTAGGATCAACAGAATGGAATGGTCCCAAAAAATTGTCATCGGTTGTATCATAGGGTACTTTTGTGGGACTTTGAAAAAATGCTGAGTCAGAATTTTTCAACACTGTGGGTAATGGGGAAAACATTTAAGACTCTTCTTCTCCCAAACCTCTGCTCCAAAAGCTTTTAAATTTCATATATAACTTTTCTGGAAGATTGTTTCACACGTTTGTTGAAAGCAAATCCCTGGGTCCATATTTGGGATCTCTATGGGACCCCAAATGTTTAAATTAGTGCAATATGAGGAATATTCTTTAAAAATCTTCTTTTTCACATCCACCAATCAGAATCATTTGATATTAGGTATGCAGCATCCTTAGGGGAGTGAGATTTAAGTGTGTTCAAACCAAGTCCCTGGGTTCATATTTGGGCTCCCTGTGGGAGCCTGAATTATAACTTAGTTCAAAATGAAGAATTTTCTTTAAAAATCTTCTTCTTCAGATCGAGCAGTCGGAATGTTTTGATATTTGGTACACAGCATCCTTTGGGAGGTGTGATTATACCCCCCAAAACAAAGTTTTAGGGGGATATATAGGAGTCAACTTGTCAGTTGGTCTGTCGTCGTCGGTCTATTGCATATGTAAACTTGTGGAGCAAACTACTTCCACAGTTTTAGCTACATTTTCATGAAACTTCACAAAAATGATCAACATGATGAGGGGAAGTGCGTGTCATAATTTTTTTCCCGCTTGGATTCAAGAGGGCCGACTGGTGGCCATATTTGATTTTTTTTTACTAAACTTGTGGAGCGAACTACTTCCACAGTTTTAGCCACATTTTCATGAAACTTCACAAAAATGATAACATGATGAGGGGAAGTGTGTGACATAATTTCTTTCCTGCACGGATTCAAGAGGGCTGACTGGTGGCCATATTGGATTTTTTTTTACTAAACTTGTGGCGCAAACTATGAAACTACTCAAAAATTATCAACATGATGAGGGAAAGTGCGTGACATAATTTTTTTCCCACTCGGTTTCAGGATGGCCCACTGGTGGCCACATTGATTTTTTTTTAGAAAAATTGAATTGCCCTTTTCAGTCACCCACACTTGACAGTATGCCATGGTGGGGGTATACCAGGTGACAGACTGTCTCTAGTTCAAGTTTGTTCAAACCCCAAGTCTCTGAGTTCATATTTGGGCTCCCCATGGGAGACCTAATTATAACTTAGTTCAATATGAGGAACATTCTTTAAAAATCTTCTTTTTCACATCCACCAGTCAGAATCTTTTGACATTCGGTATACAGTATCCTTAGGGAGGTGAGATTCAAATTATTAAAGCCAAGTCCCTGGGTTCACATTTGGGCTACCTGTTGGAGCCCAAATTATGACTTAGTTCAGTATGAGGAACATTTTTTAAAAATCTTCTTCTTCTCATCCACCAGTTAGTATCTATTGATATTTGGTATACAGTATCCTTAGGGAGGTGAGATTCAAATTTGTTAAAGCCAAGGCCCTGGGTTCATATTTAGGCTCCCTGTGGGAGCCCAAATTATAGCTTAGTTCAATATGAGGAATATTCTTTAAAAATATTTTTCTTTAGATCCAGTTGTCAGAATCTTTTGAGGTGAGATTCAAGTTTGTTCAAGCCAAGTCCCTGGGTTCATATTTCAGCTCCCTGTGGGAGCCTGAATTATAACTTAGTTCAACATGAGAAATATTTTTTGAAAATCCTTTTTTCAGATCCACCAGTCAGAATGTTTTGATATTTGGTATATGGTTTTCTTAATGGGCAGATGCAAGTTTGTTCAAATTAGGACTCTTGGTTGATAATTGTCAGTGTCAGGTGAGTGCTTTCAGGCTCCTTGGGGCCTCTTGTTTGGAATTAACTCCAAAAATATCATTAAACTGAAAGAGTGCTGGGTCCCATATTTGGGCATTGTTTTGAAGTGCAGGAACTGCAACATAAAGGCTTCATTCATATTCAGTGGATGTGCTTCATATTATCTTTGACATGACATTATTTATTCCATATGGATTAACTTTGTTACAATTTGGCACTCTCTCATAAATTGTAATAAGGCAAAGACATGTGTAAAAATTTTGATGACCAAAAATAATTTAGCACTCCACCAGTTAAGTCGCAATTTTATTGTGTTGAAATGACAAAGGTTCACAGCATTTTTAGTTCAGAATTTGAAAACTGTCGAACAACAGTATAAATTTGTAATTTGTGAAATGATCTATCAAACCTTTTGGGTCGACATTTTAATGACAGAACAAATGTGGGTATAATAAGATGATGTGTTGTGGCTGCTTTAGATGATACAGAACTTAGACGATTCAACCTTTTTAGGGATAATTCGGACCCTGGACATATTTCGGACCTTGGACATTTTGAACCTCGACTTTTATATCTGAACAGTCCAGGGTTTGATTCACCCAAGGTCTAAATCATTAGAAACATTTCTACAGCACAATAATTGTTCTCTGGTTGTCATTTATCATTATGATGAGAGAAAAAAGCACATGAGCACTTCAATTTCCCAGAAAAATTAACTAAATTTATTTCAATAATTTCAGTACTTTTTCATGAAAAGTGATGAAATTAGTCAACAGCAAATGTGGCCAAAATTTGAGTTGACTAAAATGGAAAAAAAGAAACTGCTTTTGATTCTCAGAGACTGCTGCATTGATTTTTTTCATGCACATTGGTACATTTTATTGGCATTTTTCAAATATCACCATTGTTTGTGCCACAAAAATAGAAAACATAAACACATACAATTGCATATTCCAGGATCAGTTTCAAAGGGATCTAGAGCTAAGAAGTGTGAATCTATACTGAGTCAAAAAAGAAAGTATAATAAACTGCGAGGAGCAATTTTTTTTTGTATTATCGACTTTAATCCCAAACAAATTATTGCAAATTCATATTTTGAGTCTAACTGTATGAATTTGCATAATTTCATGTTCTTACTTTTGCCAGCGTCACGTCAGGACGTCACAATTCAGATATGGGGTGAAATGAAAAGTTCACACATGCAGTCAATAGCATGTATGTCCACCGTTTGCCTCTTGGATGGCAAGACGTTGATGGCACATGGACCTGTTAAGTCTCTGAATGTCACCCTGTGGTATTGCATTAGAACATTATGTAAATCGCCTATCGGCTGAAGATCATGAAGTTGTACCCGACATTCCAATTGAAAAATGCTCGATTGGCGACAAATCTGCCAAAAGTGGGGTCGAGGGAAGAAGTTTCATGCTCTGCTCCTCAAGAAAATAACAACAGATACGTGCCATGTGACATGGGGCATTGTCTTGCTGGAATAACTGCATTCCGACGTTAGCATTGAACAACAGGACAACAATAGCATTAAGAATTTCATCCCTATATCGCTGTCCATTCAGATTACCATCAATGAGGATCAACTGCGTTCTATGGTGCAAGGAAATTCCTGCCCAAACCATTACACTATCCCCGCCAAAATGGTCGCATTCCCACCACATGCAAGCAGCAGAAAACCGTTCTCCTCATCGGCGATACACTCTTGCCCTACCACCAGCGCACTGTAGACAAAATCATGATTCAGTGCTGCAGAGTCGAGTGAACACACTGATGTTCCAATTCCATTCTAACGGTACGATGATCTTGGGTAAGGATTGGTCCATGGTATGGACCAGGGTTGGGGTATTCGTATTCAGTATTCGTATTCAGTCGTATTCGAATACAGTTTATCAAGTATTCACATGTATTCAGTATTCACTGAATGTTATGAATACATGTATTCGTATTCATATTCAAATACATTAAAATTTGAGCTGTATTCACGAATACATTTTGAATACTTTTTGAATACTTTCTATATTTTGGAATTAAAGAACCATATACTGAAGAAAAGGTTTTCACAGATCAAGCCCATGGACTCCAGACAACAAATTCACACCTCATATCAATATTAAAGACTTAATAATCCCTGATATTATTTATACACCACCAAACACCTTGCCTGAAATGTATGCCTTGAAAACAGACAATAGACTTAATTATCAATTGACTTGTCACAATACAACCTATTTATGTAACAATGGCCACATATCCCCATGGCTTTTTAAATTGTTGAAAACATGGACAATAAAAAGAAAACAAAAAAATTTGTGTTATTGGACACAACTCAGTTATTCAATGATATTATATTCTAAAATTTTTGGATTTATTTAAAGGTTTTCAATTTATCCATTATTTCACAGTGAAAACACATATTTATTTATTCCTGTTTAAGGTCACCTTTGTACAGCTCAGTATGTCTAATTATAATCGGTGAAAGCATGTAAATATTATAAAGAAAATACTACTGCTGTTAGCAAACTTTCAGCCAACAGACCTCCAGGTTTAACCATGAAGTGCATTGGCTAAGACTTTACTAGTCCTTATGTGGTGTCATTGCAATTGATACTTAACATTCAGGAGGAAATGCCAGTCTGTGATTTTTTAGAGGTAATCCACTCACTTTTTGTGATGTGTTGACGAAGGAGAGTAGTCTAATTACTATGACACCCACAGAGTGGATTTCCCGTAAGGTAATTACTTTAGTTTTCCAACAAAGCATGGTAAGCACAATTAAAGCTTCAGCTAAAGGACCATCAGTTTAAAAATGACTTTTAACCCAACAAACAAAAAACTTAAAGGCCTTGCTATAAATACTTCCAATTTAAAAAGTATTCAAATATTCAAAAATGTATTCATGAATACATTGTAATGTATTTGTATTCGTATTCAAATACATTTGTATATTTGTATTCGTATTCATATTCATGAAATTTCAAAGTATTCGTATTCGAATACATTTACAAAGTATTCGCCCCAAGCCTGGTATGGACGCCTACTTCAGATGCCGTGTTCAGTGAATCTGTTGCAGACAGTTTGTGCACTGATTCTATTGTTAGTTCTACCAGGAGTAACTGCTGCTGTCCTCATCACCAGAAGGAAGCGATCCCACAAGTGAGATGTCCTGATGTGTCGGTCTTGTGCAGGGGTCGTAACTGTTGGTCGACCTGAACGCGGTCGGTTGGCAATATATCCAGTGGTTCTATACCTTCCAATGAGACGGTAAATAGTGGGCACAGTGACTCCGAACTCAGCAGCGAGCTCATCTGGAGGTATCCCAGCCTCCTGCATACCAATGGCATGCAACCTCTGATTTTCGGTTAACCTTGGCATTTTTTAAAATGTCTGAAGACAAAAACTATCATGTTTTCTCAATAACCCAGTCTCTCTAGCACAACATAACGCAAAGAAAATCATCGTTCACCCATTTAATTTAACATTCTTGTGTAGCACATGCTATTTTGAAATCCGTAGCAAATTTGTATAAGGTTTGGTGGACAACAACAACATGTCATTAAATGCTTTGCACGACTTCTTGTCCACAAACATGCAACATTAGAAATATTATATTTCATCCTTTATGCTATTTTTTTCACATTTGTTTCTGTTATACTTTCATTTTTGACTCAGTATATATGCTGGGGAGTTGGTTTCAGTAATGGTTTTGACCTAAAAAAATAAAAAATCTGTTTTTCAGGCCCTCCTGGATGGTCCTTTTGGCTGTCGCATGCTCCCTTTTTATAACCAATGTAAACTTTAAAAAAATAAAAATTAAATGGTTTATGTCTGATATTTTACCCAAGTTAAAAAAATTTATTATTTTGTTCCTTCAGGTCAAGAAGTCTTTGCAATGCTTTAGCACTGCAAAGCCTTCTTGCTTTCAAGAGACAAAATACACTATCACCCATGCTGTTCCATAGATTATGAGGCCTAAAACATAAACCAAGAACATGAACTTTTGATGGCAAAGAAATAATTACAGAAATAAAAAATAAAATAAAAAACTACATGTGGACTATCTGGGTAAGAGCCTTGCCCAAGGACACAACACAGGAGTCCGAATCGATCGCTCAGGCGGTCACCCGTCCAAGGAGTAACCGGGCTTGACAGTGTTTAACTTTGGTGATCTGACAAGAACCGGGTACCGCAATTTCACTGGAAAATTGACAATTCTTTTAATCGGATTCCACTTGAGTTGAGGATTAATATTTGGGGTCACTCTCTTTGGCACAGGTGTTTGAGTGCTTATTGACTATCTACACAATGTACAATGGAATATTACCATTACTTACAGTGCCTCTTGTTTTTATTTGAAGGAAAAAGTGTTTCTTTGTTGATTTATTTGTTAGAGTTTCTAACAAAGTTGCAGTAGAAATGTACAACAAACTTGGTTACAGTGTTTATAGACGTGTGATAGAGTACTACTCAGGAGAGGTGGATGAGGATGCTTTTGGTAAGTTTAAATAGAGAGTAATCACTTGTCTGGACTGGTTATGTGAAATAATTCATGAGAGGTGAGGGACGTTGTACAAACACGATTGCGCAAATGTGCACAAGTGTTTTACAATATAGTCCCTTGCCTCGAATGAATTATTTCACATAACCAGTCCAGTCAAGCGATTACTCTGTGTATTACTTTTCATTATTAAAGATAATTATATTATTTAACCCTTTACCTAACGAAACGGCAAAAAACAGCTAGCGCTATTCTCAAAAATGGCCAATTAATTTTCATTATTTTTTCATTTTTTGTCTTTAAAACATAGGTTATAACCCCTCATTGGAACGAACTCATTGAGCTCGTTCCAATGAAGGGTCACAACCTATGTTTTTGAGACATAAAAATGAAAATAATAGTTATTCAAGAATTTTTTTTGCAAGTGTCGTCTGCTATTCATGTTAAAAAAACAAAAAACAATGAAGTCCCCATTACACCCACAGCAAAGTGTCTTCGTTTGCACACACGGATCCATTACACAATTGTTGATTGCATAATTCACTTGTGAAGTTATCGTTTATAATCAAACCCAGAAATACCAGTAAATCACACTTTGGAAAGTAATAAATATTAACAATTTTGAAAATATTATGAAAATTGGCAACAGTATTGAAAAACAGAGCAAACATGAATAAAAATATATTTGTGCTGATCAAATGCTTTTCCTATAGTTTGATAAAGTCATGTGCGGGTGGGCCAATGGGCAGGTGGCCGTCATCATTTTTAATTATCACGATATCAATGGAATTGGTCAATATTTGGGATTTCTTAACAGTGCCTTCAAAAACTTGTACAGTTAGGCCTTAATGAGCAGAGTTATGGCTCTCAATTTGTTACTTTTTGCTGGTTTTCAGCTCGTTAGCACAACAACTTGAATAAATATCAATGTATTTGGTCAATATTTGGTAGTTAGACTTTTTTTTAACAATGTCTTAAATGGGTTCAAAAACTGGTATGGTTTGGCCATACTTAGCGTAGTTATGACCCTTAATTAGTTAATTTTGGCCTGGTCTCAGCTCATCAGTGCAATAACTTGAACAAATATCAATGGATTCAGTATATATTTGGTATGTGTGGCTTTCTTTACAATTTCTTGAATGAGTTTGAAAATTTGACCTTACTGAGCAGAGTAAATGGCCCTCAATTAGTTAATTTTTGCCTGATTTCTGCTCGTTAGCATGATAACTTGAATAAATATCAATGGATTTGATTTTCTTATAATGACAAGCCTTACAAGTGCAAAAACTTGACTCTGCATCAGAAATGTCTAATCCTTGTTTTAAATATGAAAGACTTGCTGAAAAAGTCTTAAATTATGTATTTTTACCAGAAAAAGCAACCAAACATTATATATTGTAGTGTTTCATAATTTTCTGTTTATAACTGTTGTTTTGTTATACCTAAATATATGTTTGGACATTATCCTTTGAATGAGCTTATCAAACTCGGAAAGGGGAGTTTCCAGATCACTTGAAGTCTGAGATTAATTTTTGTGTTAAGTACTACCTTTTATTACATGCCCATGCAGTCTCTCTTATGCAATACGGCGTGCAATACGGAATTCCGTATTGCACACCAACCTGTTCCAACCGGGACTTTTTTTATGCAATGCGACTGCATAAAGTTGGTGTTTACCACCGTTGATAGAAAAGAAAATTAGGTCAGTAGGTGCTTGGGTCATGTAATAAATACAAAACCACATGTATGTTTCAATGAGTCGCTTTGTATTCAATTCGTCAGATGTGCGTAGAAAGAAAACGTCTCGACCTTCGGTCTCGACATTTTCTTCCTACGCACATCTGACTCATTGAATACAAAACGAATCATTGAAACATACATGTAGTTTTGTCTATATATAAATGTACACAGTTGCAGATGACCAGACAGTGTTTCTATCTGTAAAGGCACTCCTCACCCATTCTTTTTTAAATTTCATATGTAGCTTTGGTGTGATATCTTTTCTGTAGAAACTTGAGTGAATGACTTGGCATTACAGGAACTTTCTATTTTGTCCAGTCCCTTATTGGTCGAGTTTAGCTGCAGCATCATTGGCAATTTAAAAATAAAACAACAATATCAACCTGATATTTATGCTACAATAATGACTAACTATATGTGGAATAAAATCTTGAACAGAAAACAGAACTCACAGTTGCATTTAAGGATGACATTGCAATGTAAATTTTATTATTCACTCAGATGGAAAACAAATGAACTGAGTAGCCAGAATATAATGCAATGACAAATTAACCTCTTAACCAATGCATGTGATATCAACATTTCCGATTAGTTCCCCATGGGTTCACCTGCCCACCTGTGCTGCCCTGAGTGTTGGTGTTTCCAGTTTTTAACATTAATCAGACATTATCAAAATATGATGCACGTCAAATGTTGTATAAAAAATTAAAGATAGCTTTTATATGTTACCACCTGTATCTCTGAGATGCTTGGATATTGGTGTTTCAAATTTTTTACACTATTCAGACATGAAAACATGATGCACGTCAAATTTTGCATTCTGAATGGTGACCATTTTTCTTGTAATTTTTTCAGATTTTTTCATACTTTTATGTCTTACCACCTCTATCTCTGAGATGCTTGGCTGTTGGCATTTCAAATTTTTACCATTCATCAGATTTTATGTAAATAATATGCATATCATATTTTGTAGAAATTTTTCACACATCCAACTGTGTGGGACTATGTCTGATTGCAGATAATTGGTGTTGCACTTGTATGCATTGTATTTGGGGAGTGTCGTACAAAAGAGTTGTTTAACTGAGAGCAAAGTGGACGGCTTGAAACAAAATGCCCAAGCATTCTCAAAAAGAAATAAAATGGGATCAACAGCCTTAACCCCACACACACCAAACAGTATGTTTCATGGGCTGTGGTGCAAACCTGAAAATAAGCAGACTGTCATCTGCAGAATGGGGACCCCAGAGGGTGAATTTGGTGATGCTACCGTGCACAGCAGGGTAGCATCACTAAATTTACCCTCTGTGAACCTCATTCTGAATCAAGGTCTCAAGCCTAAACAGCAAGAGATACCCAGAGGATACATTGGCACACTGTATGGGATAGCATTAGCAAATTCACCCTCTGGGGACCTCATTTTGCGAACGACAGATTGCTTATTTTCAGGCATTCTGTGACGGGAGAGATTTTCTTTTCTTCACCTATCAATTTACAGTCCGAATGAGTCTGAAAGCTTGGATACTCATGTGACAAGAATTATACTGCCAATTTTATTGGTTGGGAGTGAGTCTGTAAATTCACTCGGAACTAACATGGGCAATGAACACACTGGTCTTCTGCTTCAAAACAGCATTTGTCAAACAACCCTGCTCATTTCTTTAAAATAATTATCTCAACATCTTTAACTTTTTAACTGAGAATTAGATCCGAATATTGTTGCTGCATAAAATTAACCATCATTCGTCTGGCTTTGCATGCATGAACATGTGTATATGTGTGTGTGACGCTCTTCTTAATTTCTAAACATCCAGTGATTCTAGTGACCAAAAGTCAATGGTGAAGCTTTCAACCCTTTACCCAACGCAGACGATATCAAAATTTATTATTTTAATTGCTATTTTTAAAATTTTTCAAAACAATTTCAACAAAACCATATCATGTGACCCCTCATTGGAACAAGCTCACTGAGCTTGTTCCAATGAGGGGTCACATGATATGGCTTTGTTGAAATATTTTTAAAAATTTATTTTTATTAACCGCTCAATTTTCAAATTACGCGGGCAGATGCATTGTGATTCATTAGGTAAAGGGTTAAGATAAAGCCAAATCCAACTCTGCCCTGTTAACACCTGCATTACATGTAATTCTTTACCTAATGTACCTGAATTAGCCAGTGCTATTTACGAAAATTGAGATCTATTGTACAGCACAAATTCTCATAAAATTTGGTTGTTCCTCTAGAAAATCAACCTTTTTAACTTTTTAAAACATATTTTCTTATTCATTTAAACTCTCCTCACTTCACATTGATTCAACAGGTTGATTAACACAGTATTCTGTAAACATCTCGTCTCACTTTCTCGTTTTTTCTCCAAGTATTTATTCCTCATGTTCTTTACAGATTTCATTGAATTGTTTTATTTCCTGGAAGATATTGACCACATTTATAGTACATATGTTTTTGTTGACATGATATAGCCTTGGATACTGATGTGGTATTATGCAATATGAGGGAATTTCTTTAAAAATCTTCTTCTTCAGATCCACCAGTCAGAATGCTTTCATATTTGGTATACATCTCTAGGGGGGTCAGATTCGAGTTTGTTCAAATCGGGTCCCTAGGTTAATATTTGGGCTCCCTACGGTAGCCCAAATTTTAACTTAGTGCAATATAAGGAATACAAGGAAATTTCTTTAAAAGTCTTCTTTTCCAAAACCATCTCTTAGAATATTTTGATATTTGGTATACAACATTTCTAGAGGGGTCAGATTCAAGTTTGTTCAAATCGAGTCGCTGGGTTAATATTTGGGCTTTTTATGGGAGCCTGAATTTTAACTTAGGCCTAAAATTTATATGTTTGTTTCCGCTAACCCAACCGACCCTATTTCAAACCGCTGGGTCTAAGCATTTTATTGAAATCGCAAAAAAGTGAAAAAACGGTGGCATTTTTACCACTTTCTAAATTTTGCCACATATATTAATCGTCAAAAAATTAAGATTTTATAAAAAAGAAACCCTTTTTTATATACAAAAGTATATCGAGCCACAGAACTTCTTCATAATATAATTTTCAGCGGTCCTCTTATTCTGAATTGTGCGTTCGCATGCCTCACTTTATCACGACATGAGGGCAAGAAGTGTTAAATTAGCACCTCAGCACTTGAAATAAATTGCCTTTTTAAGTAATCATGGTAAAGGACTGGTTAAGTAACATTGTATTTGTTTTGGCTAAGAAAGCACAAATGACTTGCTTCTGTTTATTTGAAGACAATAAAGTTCCCTGCTTTGGTCTTGTGTGAAACACTTTTGAGCACACTATTTTGAAAGCATGATGCTATCGTGACGCCTGCGTGTGGAAACAGCCAATTACTTTAAGGTACAGTACGTGGAGAGTGGATTGTAACTAAATCACCCATGGAGTGGAGTTATCACCCAAGCTATAACTTTCAAATTGTGTACATATTGACAAAAAACACAGCAATGTTTCCGCCAATGGACCTCCGGGTTTAACCCGGAGGTCCATTGGCTGAAACTTTGCTGGTGCTGGTTATGCTTTGCAACACATTTGCAATTATTGCTTGGGTGGAATCTCCACTCTGTGGGTGATTTAGTGATAATACACTCTCCTCGTACTGTACAAGTGTCAATATACAGGCATTTCACAAGGAAAATTTCCAGATTTTAAATAGCAGGCATGCCATTGGTCGAAATGTACAATGTGATTAACTATGCATGCTTACTGGAATTCAGTCCATGTGTCTTGTTTCAAATTCGAGGTAAACAATATTCAATCACTTGTGAAATAATGGTCACTGTTGAGACAAAACACTTGAACATTTGAAGAAAAGTAAAGCATAAACGTTTCATGGTCTGCTAGAGCAGACAGGACAGTAAAAAGGAAAAAGATCCAAACTTAAACCAACATTAATCCACACTAGTGAAGTAAAATCACTTCTTGTAAACCGTGACATTAATGCAAGTTGAAATTTATATACCACCTTACCGGGATAAAACCAACTTTTCCAGGTACCGATTATGATTTGATTCGCCAGTATCGGTGATGGTATTGACAATTTTACTGATTATAGTCGGTATACCGTAAAACTGCACAGCACTACACAGAGGCCTATTTTATGTTGAAAAAGTTATAAACTGAGTTAACCCTTTACCTAACATGAAAAGCAGACGACACTTGGAAAAATAATTCTTGAATAACTAATTTTTTTCATTTTTTGTCTCAAAAACATAGGTTATGACCCCTCATTGGAACGAGCTCAACGAGCTCGTTCCAATGAGGGGTCATAACCTATGTTTTTGAGACAAAAAATGAAAAAAATAACGAAAATTAATTGGCAATTTTTGAGAATAGCGCTGGCCGGTTTTGGACGTTACGTTGGGTAAAGGGTTAAGGGAACTGCATTCTGGAAACAAAAAATTTTTTAAAAAAAGTTTTTCCGACCTACCGACCCTATTTTTTTTCATCCCGTTAGCGGAAACAAACATATCTTTTTTAGGCCATAGCACAATACATGTATGAGGGAATTTCTTTAAAAATCACCTTCTCCAGATCCACCAGTCAGAATGCTTTTGTATTTGGTATACAACCTCTCTAGGGGGGTGAGATTCAAGTTTGTTCAAATCGGATCCCTGGATTAATATTTGGGCCCCTATTGTAGCCCAAATTTCTTTAAAAATCCTCTCCTTCAGATACCCCAGTCAGAATGCTTTCACATTTGGTAAAAAGCATCCTGGTGGTGGAAGGGAAGGTCTGAGACTCAAATTTGTTCAAGTTAAGTTCCTAGGTTGATATTTGGACTCCCAAGTTTTGCGTTACTGGAAATTGAGGCATTATTTCTGTGGTAGCATCCCAGTGCTAAAAAAAAATATCATTTGGTATGGACAACAAAGTTAAAAATAATGAAATAACTTCATTCCTCTGTAGTGTTAACTAGCTGTAGATGTTAATTAAATCCTTCTTTAAACAACTATTGTCAGATGGGTGCCTCAGGCCCCATGGGGCATCTTGTTGTTATTTTTCTTCATTTTTTGATGCAAATTATAGTTTATGACTCCTCATTGGAACAAGCTATTTGAGCTTGTTCCAATGAGGGATCAAAAGTTGTTTTTGAGGCCAAAAATGGAAGAAAATAAAAAATGAATTGTGGATTGTTTTTAATTTTAGCAAATATTGATTACTATTTATATCACGTAAAGAGTTAAGATCGAGTTCTGAGAGAGTTGATTACTACTGCAATACTCAGGAGTAGAATTTTCACCCAGGCAATAAATTTTGTGAAAGGTCAGAAAAAGTAAGGTTTCAGCCAATGGACCTCCAGGTTCAACCCTGAGCTTCATTGGCTGAAACCTATTTGTACCACTTCTTTTGGGGGAGGGGGGGGGGGGTTGACAGCATGGAATGTTGTCTGAGTGGAAATTCCACTGTGTGGGTGTTTTAAAACAAATGCCCTCCCCACATACTTATGTGGATCTATGGGCATGCCTGAGCATCTCCTTGGAGTGTCCTCTTGTTCTTTATAAATTCACATGGAAGGAGATCAGATCATTTTCGTTTGATTTTGTAAATGTAAACACCCATCATCTGATCTTCATTTCAGCATATTTTTTCGGAGGTTGAGGAAACATTTGCTTTTGACAATTCCTTCACAGGAATATAGAATTTCAAATAATCCTGATAGAGTGTTTTGCCGATCTTTGAATCAATCATCTTGTTTTCTTGAAAAGTATTAGGGTTATCTCCCTTACATCAAGTCAGTGAAAATGAACACTGACAAATTTATTAAGTTAGTCTTCCAGTCAGGGTATTTGTCATCATACAGTACGTGGAGAGTGTATTATCACTAAATCACCCACAGAGTGGAGATTCCACCCGAGGAATAATTGCAAATTTGTTGCAAAGATAACCAGCACCAGCAAAGTTTCAGCCAATGGACCTCCGGGTTTAACCCAGAGGTCCATTGACTGAAACATTGCTTGTGTTTTTTGTTGATATGTACAAAATTTGAAAGTTATAGCTTGGGTGATAACTCCACTCTGCAGGTGATTTAGTTACAATCCACTCTCCACGTACTGTACCTGACAGCTCTTATTACAGGACTTTTCACATTAAAGTTTACAGTACAGGTGCAGTACTGGACTGGTCACTTTCCATGGGTTGGCAATATTTCCACGAACGCAATATTAGATAGCAAAAACTAATTATAGGAATAATCATCAAAAGTTTAATTAATGAAGCACTGGGTAAAGCCTGATACTTCTTAATTAAAATATTGCTGATGATGATTTTTATTACCTGGTAAATGCATGCATGGACATCACTGCCCATGTGTGGATTGGAACCAATCCATATGGTGGCTGTACTGCATGAAGGGGGATGGACATGGATGTTTCATTGTCCAGATATTTTTGACTTCAGGTCACAGTATTCTCAAGTTAGAGTCTGGACATGAAAATAGATGGACGGGTGGATGGACAGATTCACAGACAGTGCAGTTATTATAGGTCTCCCTCCATTTGGCGAGGCCCTAATTAAAATCTACATTTGGCAACAGCTGTTTACTTTTTCCAGCAGGAGCTGCCCAATTTCAATATTTTATTTATTATACCCCCCGCAAACAAAGTTTGGGGGGTATATAGGAATCACCCTGTCCGTCCATCTGTCCGTCTGTCCATCCTTATAAGCACAACTCCTCCTAAACCGTTTGAAGAATTTTCATGAAACTTTACACAATGGAAGAACTCCATATGAAGATTAATTCCATTCTGACACTTTACACCAAAAAGGCTACAACTGAGGCGCTGGGGGTATCACTTTGCGAGCTTGCTCACAGTACCTCTAGCTAGATATAATTTTCTTACCCTTTATCAAGCTTGGCTGATATGACTTCAGACTCTGCTGATATGATGCCGATCGCACCCAATGTGAACTAAGCCAGTGTTGTTCCCATTGATGCATCATTACTAGATGCAGCCAAGTCGTTTACAACGAAACTCCTTACTCATTGAAGGCAATCAAGAAAACTGGTATTACTGGGCATAATGGAGTGGTTTGAAGTGTAGTGTTTTAATGACTAGGAATTAATGAATGCAATGAGTAAAGAGTGGGTGGAGGAAGAAATGAAAGAAAGGAGTTGGAAGCATTTTGAGAAATTGGTTTGGCAGAAGAAGTTTTTGAAATGCTTTTCGTATTATCCACAGTCTTAAAATCTGACCCGCATTATGTCCTTGGGCAAGGCACTTTATCCTGGTTGCCTACATGGGGGCATGATGATGCCGTATACTAAGGCCATACCAGAAAATAAGTGGTCAGACAAGGACAATGTCAGGTACAAAAAGGCCAATGTCTGACAGGGGGTTAAAATCATCAGTCAAAATGTCTGATGCCAAAATTATCGATGAAGTTCTGTGATCAGAACATCATACATGCTGGAAATCATGTACATAATTAGCAAGCCTAAAATTAATTATTATTGTGATTTCTGGTCCTGGCAAGTTGGGAAGTGAGAAGAAAGTGACTTACTGTACACCTCATCAGTATTAGCAGCATGTGAAGGAATATGATTTGATATAGCCATACATACCTACCTACCTATGTTCTACCTACCTATGTTCGTTCCAAATGAAAGAGCATCGCTGGCTCTTCTTTATTTGGCTCTCTTAGATGGGTGATTTCTTTTTCCTCACTTGTTTTAGTCTTCATTTCCGACTTCTCTTTATTCTTATACATATGGTCGTACTCTGTTGTGTACGTGTATCTCATTGGATGTGCCACCCAGTGCCTGTCCAACATAACTTCAAACTGTTTTATATCCTCTGCTTGTACTATTTCTTCTGGGAGGTTGTTCCAATGTTCTACCACTCTTCTTGTGAAGAAGTGTTTTTTGTTGTCCTTAATTGATCTCTGTTTTCTTAATTTGAAGCTGTGTCCTCTGGTTATACTGTCTGGTGGTTGAAGCTCAAATATTCCCTCTGTTACTTCCTCATCATATATTCCCCTGATAATTTTAAAGGTCTCAATCATATCTCCACGCAGACGTCTAAATTTTAGTGTTGGCAGTTTCAGTCTTTTCAGCCTTTCTTCATATGGCAGGTCTTTTAAATTTGCTACTAGTTTAGTTGCTCGTCTTTGGACATTTTCAATATCTGTAATATCCTTCTTTCTGTATGGGTTCCACACACATGCCGCATACTCAACATGTGGTCTCACTAGAGCTTTAAATAGCAGACTGAAGGTTTCAAGATCAAGATAGGTGAAAGTTCTTCTTATAATTCCCACCAGCTGGTTTGCCTTGTTGATCTGATTTTGCATATGTTGTTCAAAGCTGAGATGTTGATCGATAGTTACTCCTATATCTTTTTCAGCCTTAATTTTTTCCAGTTTAGTTTCTGCTCCTTCGTATCTTCTCATGATGTAGCTTGAGGTAGTTTCTGGTTGATTTCTATTTCTGATTGACATTACTTTACATTTATCTGGGTGGAATTTCAGCAACCATTTTTCACTCCAGTCATATAGTTCATCTAAATCTGTTTGTAGTATTGCAGTATCTGTACTAGCTGTTATCTGTTTGTATAGCTTTGTGTCATCAACAAACATTAGTACTTTTGATTTGACACAGTCTGGCAGGTCATTTATAAAAACTACAAACAGTATTGGTCCTAAGACTGATCCCTGTGGTATTCCACTTGTCACATTATGCCAGGTTGAGAATTTACCATTTAGTTGGACTCTTTGTCTCCTATTGTTCAAGAAGCTTTCTACCCACTTGCATGTTTTATCATTAATGCCATATACTTGAAGTTTCTTTATAAGTCTCCTGTGATGCACCTTATCAAATGCCTTCATAAAATCCATGTATATGGTGTCTATGCTTGCGCCATTATCTGGAGCCGTAGTCCATTCACCCAGGACCTTAATTAGCTGCAGTGTTGTCGATCTACCACCAATGAAGCCAAATTGCAGGTTACTAAGAAGTTTGTTTTTGGTCATATGCTCAAGTATTTTTTTTCTTATAAGTTTCTCCATCGTCTTACACAAGATGCTGGTGAGGCTAACCGGCCTGTAGTTGGATGCCATTTTCTTACTCCCCTTTTTAAAAATGGCAGTTATGTGTGCTGTTTTCCAGAGTCTTGGTACTATCCCCGATTCATATGATTTGTTGTAGATCTTTGTTAGTGGCTCGTCAATAACATCTGCCAGTTGTTTTAGAAGCCTTGGGTGCATTTTATCTGAACCCGCTGATTTTGATATATCTAGTTTTCTCAGGAGTTTGTATATCTCATCTCTTTGGAATGGTTGCTCTTTCTCATTGCTTTGGCTAAATTTTTGGCTTAGCATAGGGGTTTCTGTTGCGGTATCGTTTGTGAAAACACTGCTGAAAAATTCTGCTAGGACATTTGCCTTGTCCTCATCGCTGGTGGCTGTAATAATTTCCCCATTTACTTCCTTTTGTAGCTCTGATACGCCAGTTCTGGTTTTCCTTTTCGAATTTACATATCTCCAAAAGTTTTTACTGTTATTTTTTGCTGAATGTGCTATATCCTTTTCTCTGCTTTTCCTTTCCTTTCTTATCATTTTTGTTACCTTGTTTCTAGCCTTACAGTAGTAGTATCTAAATTATGAAGGGTAATTCAGTTCTAATTCAGAATCAAACCAGTCATACCTTGTTTGGCAGGGCTCATTGGGGCCTGCCAAACAAGGTATGGTTGGATGAATTCTGAGCAGTTTTAAGATGAAGGTACATGTACACCCAAAACACATTATTTCGAATACTCAAACTCCATTTTGTAATATGTCAGATATCATTCTAAAATGACAGACATCATTCATTTGGTGCCTGACATTTTGTCTGGAAGTGCAATGAAAATTATTTTCAGGCTTGACTAAGGCATACTGCACATTGATAGTGCACATGTCTTCAACCCCTGTAACCCTGCTTGAGCAGAGCTTGAACAGAGTTAGAATGTTGAGCTGACAGTTGCTCATCAAGGCTCGTGGTTCTCTCCGGGAACTCTGGCTTCCTCCACCCGTAAAACTGTCACAGTCATGATTTGCCATTGTGCATAAATATGTGACCTTAAACACCAATAAATAAATAATACAGGAGACCTGATGATAGAAGAATTCAAGGAGGATCTGCTTCCAAAACAACTTTGATTCTGTTCTCAAATATTTCACCCTTTTTTTGCTTGTTTTGCCCAACCAGACAAGTCACTATTGCATACAATACTGGAGTGGAGGCTGATGATATTTCTGGTTGTAAGAAGCAGTGGTGGTGTGACCCCCCACTCCCCGACCCCCCCTCCTCCCCACCCCGTCGGAGATTTTTAGTCAGTCCGTCGGAGAGTCTCGTCAACCCGACTTCACGAGAAATTTCCGACAATCGAATGTAGATATCTCGTCTTGTCAGTCTCGAACCCGTGCAGCACTGGAACTTTGATAGAGAATAGTGATTCTCACGAAATTCCTTAATGTCGTTCGTCAAACTGGCTTTATAGATGAAATATTTCCCGACCTTATTATAATATGTTTACTTTAACCCTTTACCTAAGGTAACGGCCAAAACCGGCCAGCGCTATTCTCAAAAATCGCCAATTAATTTTCATTATTTTTTTTCATTTTTTGTCTCAAAAACATAGGTTATGACCCCTCGTTGGAACGAGCTCGTCGAGCTCGTTCCAATGAGGGGTCATAACCTATGTTTTTGAGACAAAAAATGAAAAAACTTAGTTATTCAAGAATTATTTTTGCAAGTGTCGTCTGCTTTTTAGGTTAGGTAAAGGGTTAAATAATCAACAAACATACTCAATTTGCTTTTATTTTGGTTCTCCAATTTACCAATTTTCACTCATTTTCCTTTGTTTGGGAGGTCAAATGTTATAGCCCCCCTGTCGGAGAGGTCAGCCCCCTGTTGAGAAATCCCTGGCGCCACCCCTGGTAAGAAGGTGCAAGAGTATTGAGATTTGATTTGAAATCTTCTGCCTGATTTGATTTGTGATTCAGTTCGATCTGAAATTTGAGATTCTCAAGAGTCATATATATCCCACGGACTTGATTAGCACAAACTTATGAATCACTCCTACAGAGATGTTGTACCATATACATTGTATCAACCATAGAAGCATTTGGAATTGTGGGTTGGGAGAAGATTTTCTGTTTTTCTCTTTAATCTGAGGGTCCCATGATGCTAGCCTTAAATATACTATTAAAAAAAAAATAGGGGATATTTGATAAAAGTGAGATATATGAAGAAATATATTTATATTTTCATCAAAAAGACAATTGAGGCATTGCCCTGTAACATCATGTGAATGATTTCAGCAATAGTTGGGTGAATGACAGGCACAAATTCCATGCACTGAGCTGTAGAAGATATGGACGGTCAGTCAGAGAATTTACCACATTCAGTCCAAAACCTCAATACCTTGTAAATCCTCCTCGGTTCACGAGACAAGTGCAGATCTGATGTGGCATTCTCCTCACCAAATGTCCAAGATCAGCTTGACTGATGTTATTCATTTTTCCTGCAGTGCAGCGGCGAGTTCCTGGACTTTGGTAGGGAGCTGCTGGCAGTGAACATGAATGCTAACTTCTGTGGACTGGAAATCACTGAACAGTAACCACAGTACAGTCGCCGTGATCTGGTTGTACTCCACGCATGGACAGTGATGTCCATGCATGCGTTTATAAGGTAATAAAAAATCATCATCAGAAATATTTTAATTAATGAAGCACTAGGCTGTACCCGATGCTTTATTAATTAAATTTTTAATGATTACTCCTATAATTAGTGTTTGCAATCTAATATTGTTGTGTCTGTGGAAATACTACCCACCCCGTGGAGGTGACCAGTCCATGGCAGCCATATTGTACCAACCAATAAGGTGATGCACATAACATTAACAAAAGTAAGCACAATTAACCCTTTACCCAACGTAACGGCCAAACCGGCCAGCGCTATTCTCAAAAATCGCCTATTAATTTTCATTATTTTTTTCATTTTTTGTCTCAAAAACATAGGTTATGACCCCTCGTTGGAACGAGCTCGTCGAGCTCGTTCCAACGAGGGGTCATAACCTATGTTTTTGAGACAAAAAATGAAAAAAATTAGTTATTCAAGAATTATTTTTGCAAGTGTCGTCTGCTTTCTATGTTAGGTAAAGGGTTAAAAGAGACTTCAAGAACCCAAGGGTGCCAAAAGCATCATTAGAAATCCATGTCATTGTGTTTTTTAAATTTCGACAAAAAATTAAAATTTTTTTGTCAATACTTGTATCATTTCAGATATGAGGAAGGCCTTGTCAAGAGATGTGGACAAGAAGTCAATTATACCAGTTCCTCATCCTGTAAGACCAGAAGAGCTTGATTAACACAGGCTGGTGGATTATGAAGGAGACACTCAACTTGTCATTTTTCTAATCATTGCATTTGTTCTGCTATTGTCAACATGTGCCCTTCTTCCAACATTATTACTTAGAACTCAGTGGAAGGAGCATACAGAGCTGTAATGATATCACATGTATGTTAACCCTTTACCTATTGTAACGGTTATATCCTAGTCTCCAGAACAAAGCTTATGACCCTAATTGAAACAAGCTTGTTTTAATGAGGGGGTCACATAGTATTGTTTTTGTTCAAATTATTTTGCATTTTGTTTTTCAACTGTTCAATTTGTAAATTCATTAGGTAAAGAGTTTATGTAACTTTGTTATGGAATTGACTGATTCACCTAACTTTGTGTCAACTCTGCGTCTAAATTCTTCAGGCTTGACCCCTCCAAAATAAGCAGCATATACTTCTGCCCTCTGTACTTCCCCCCACCCCTCCCCGGGCTTATTTCCGGGTCCATACAGTAAAAGCAGAAAACGAAGTCTGGGACCAATACTATAAAATTTTTACGATTGTATTTTCTAGAATTGTATTTTTTACTTATTAATATAACTGACTAAAATGAATCATTAGCATTTTAAAAGATATGGCAATTTGCCTGTTGGCAAATTGCTATATCTTTGAAAATGCTATTTGTTCATATCAACCTATTTAAAGTCATAACTAGAAAATACAATCCTAGAAAATACAGTTGTAAAACTTTCATAGTTCTGAGCCTTGGGTGTTCAACAGGCTTAAATGTTTTTTATGACCCATATATATTTTTTAATGAACGAGAAAGTTGTAATACTGAATAGCTTTATTTTCTTTAAAAAATGTGAAGTTAATCTGATAAGGCCATAATTCCGAATCTGTGATTGGAGGAAGCAGAAGAAAAAATATGTATCAGTATCACATTATGATTGTCTCCAGAGAGTTTTCTTTATAATCTACCTTCTAATGTACTTTAGTTTTATCATCAATAAAGTAATATTGAACAAGATTGTTGCTATCGTTTCTTTTTGAATCCATGATTTGTTCAACAAAGCATTTCATTCCAAACCCACTATCTACACTCATGGAGTTTATTAAATGTTTCTTCATTGACACTACGTCCCCTGAGTTCCAATCTGTTCTATGTGCCAGTAGGCCAGTAGGCACATAGAACACATTGGAACTCAGGTGACGACTTTGTACAGATGTAGGGCTGAAACGTTAACAAATATATTTTGACACAAATCCTTGAGCTCTGTCAAACAAAATATTATTATGCCCCCCGAAAAAAATTTTCGAGGGGTATATAGTGGAAGTCTCCGTCCGTCCATCCGTCCTTCCATCCGTACGAACATTTTGTATTATAACTCAAACATCAGTTGTCAGATTTTAATGTTCTTTGGTATGGTGATAGGGCAGCTTGGGGGAACGGATGCCCTTGTACCTAGGGTTTCGTCCGACAAATCTTACAGGAGTTATGTCCCTTATTTACTTTTTCCGTCCGTCTGTACAAACATTTATTATAACTCGAACATCAGTTGTCGGATTTTAATGTTCGTCCGTCCATCCGTCCTTCCATCCGTACGAACATTTTGTATTATAACTCAAACATCAGTTGTCAGATTTTAATGTTCTTTGGTATGGTGATAGGGCAGCTTGGGGGAACGGATGCCCTTGTACCTAGGGTTTCGTCTGACAAATCTTACAGGAGTTATGTCCCTTATTTACTTTGAAAATTAATGATTTTTTGGTATCCTACCAATTGAAATTGTTTGGCTGAACCGATGAGTTTCAAATTTTATATGCTGATTACTCATGTCAAAGTACAGGTCGGTTTCGATCTGAGGTTTGACTCGGCAATTTTTGATGCAGTTATGCCCCCTTTTTAACTTGGAAAAGATGCAAGACCAGTTCTACTTTTTCACTGGTTTGAGAATGTTTTCTGTTTACAAGTTCATTTGACATTTACATTCCATGCAGCAACATCAAAGTGTATTTTCTGTTTACAAGTTCATTTGACATTTACATTCCATGCACCAATTAGTGAGGTGCAGGTCACTTAATATCTGGAAGAACTGATTACTAACATTTGCATATCAACATCAATGTTTCTGGACTGGATGGTCATAATACTCTGCCAAGTTTTAACAGGTATTTTAATTTCCTTTCATTTATCCCCTTCACTTTCATCTCAGATATATGTACTTATCCATGATTACCTATGTTCCACTCTTACAGACCATTTATAATTTTAGCTTCACCTGATTATTTACATGCAAATACGACTTGTATCCAGTCGATGCCATGATTCCTCAAAAGCTGTCAAAATGCATAACTGAATCATACCTCTCAAAAATTTAATTTTGTCATCACAAGAAATACACTTTTTTATGCACTGTGTACTGAATAAGTGGTGTAATCTCATTGGCTCTTCATAATTTCGAGATTTCTGAGTTAAATGAAAGGGTATTTCCTGCTATTTTCGAATGCTAGTAATAGATGACACTCATAAAAAAATTGTTGTGTGACTAAACATTTTTATTCAACCTGATTTGATTTCCCAAAATATAATTTCTGGTTGTCCACAGGACAACTGCAAGAAAAATAATAAAAGTTTCGAGCCCTCTTGACTTTGAAAATTGATGATGTTTCAGTTTCTGTCCCATTAAAATTGTTTGCCTGGCCTGAATAATTTCACATTTCATATGCTTATCATCAATTGTTGGTCGACATCCAGTGACATCTGATTATCCGCATGTGAGTACGACTTGGCTACCTTCGGGGGCATTAGCACACGCGTTAGCGTTGCTCTTGTTGGTTAAGTTTCAAGTTGCATTATGGGAGAATTTTTCTGCTTTACTCCTTGGATGTTGCTATTAGATATTCCTGCCAGGACAGGAAATCTCTTGCCACCAAAATAAGTAAAATTTGAGCCCATTTAATTATCCCCTGTAAATTGTATCAGCTTTTTGACCAGTAGTTTCTTGAGTCAGATTTTCATGAATTTTTCATCAACTCTAGTCCCGTCTGCTGTGAAATGGCCATGACTGGATTTGAAGAAAAATATTTTAAAAATACTCAACAGGTTAAGAGTTACAAGTATAATATATTTACCTCAATGTGTAGTGAGTTAAATGCATAGAAATGCCAAATATATTTTTTTGATTTTTTGCTTCACTTGACAGGGTCAAGATAAGCTATTGCCATCATGCGTGTGGAGATGTGGAAGTCTCTGTGAGACTGTTCACATTTTCTTTAGCACAGGCTACACCCCATAGTTCTTGTCTGATCATCACGAAAATTTCATATGCAGGTTTGAGGTCGCAGCACAGTCTGCAGGTCGTATTTATGAAGTGTTTTCATTGTAATTTGGTAGGATGACTCCGTATAATGTCTAGATGGGAACGTCCCATTTGGTCAGGTTCAGTCAACCGTGATGTCCATAGGAGCACGCTACCTAGATTTCTTTAGTACAGTCTGCAGTTTGCATTTATGAAGGGATTTCATTGTAAATTAGTAGGATGACTTGGTATAATGTCTAAATGAGAACATCCTATTTTGGCTGTGATCGGCCAACAGTGAATGCCACACAGGCACTGACCTAGATATGTTTAGGACAGTCTGCAGTTCATATTTATGAAGTAATTTCATTGTAACTTGGAAGGATAACTCGGTATGATGTCTAGAGGAGACTATCGTATTTTGGTCATGATCAGTCAGCCGTTACTGCTGCCTTGTCATGTGACCTAGATTCCTTTAGCACTGTCTACAGGTTGTTTTTTAAGGGATTTCATTTAAACTTGGTAGGATAACTCAGTATGATATCTGAATGAGACTGTCCTATTTAGGTCATGATTGGTCAACCATGACTGCTGGACCGACACGTGACCTAGATTCCTTTAGGAAAGTCTACAAGTCATATTTATGAAGGGATTTCATTGTAACTTGGTAGGATGACTCGTTTTGGAATGATTTTACTGTAACTTGGTAACTTTGGTTGACATACATTAACTGTGAGGGCCGCATCAACTCAGGCCTCAATTCTTTATTACAGTCTACACCTTAAATTATTCTTATTGAAAACATAGCATGTAGGGAACAGAAATTAACATATTCTCAATTATCACAATTTTTGTCTTATTTCATAATCCTTATATTGTTGTTTTTCCTCCATAAAATACAGCCTGTGATGTCCATTGCAACAAGCTTTTTCAACTCTTACCTGTTGTAGTGATATGTTATATTTTGCTAGATAATGAGTAATTATTATAAATGTTTTTAGAACTTAAAATGTGTAGCGGCATAGCCAGGCTAGGTGGAGTGTGGGGATAATGGCAGCAGAAAAATATGAACTGTCACCCTTTCCACTTCATTTCATGTGCAGAGGCATGGCAAAGCCCAGTGAAGTGGGGGACAACAATTTTTCAGCCAGCAGCAGAAAAAAATCCCCTCCCTCACTTATATCATGTGCTGGGGCATAGCTTGGTTATTTGAAGTGTGCAGCGGGAGGGGGAGGGGAATATTTTTTCTACTACCAATGATAGCAGAAAAATATTACCATACCTTTAAAGTGTTTGGCAATATGTTTTTTCTGGAAAGGACATCGGAAATTCTTAATATTGTTTTAAATGTGTATGTGCATTTGAGATGATGGTGTAGGGATGTGAGAGGGTGACCCTCGTATGGGCCAGTCCATTGATAAGTGGTCCGCTATCATTCCGGTCCAGTTTATTTGCAGTATGAAAATTTTACTGGCCCAGACCGGGTTGAGTAGGACCAGTCAATGCTTTTGCATTGCATGTGTTGATGCCAAGGATCGATTTGGGATCTCGTCTTCATTCATGCACTTCTGGAAATGCAGTTACTTGCTTGTATTATCCTTATACAAAATCAAATTGGGTGATGAACAACGACTGACTAAAATATCTCAAGATAGTCCGCTCGCCATGTAGACAAAATATCTCCGGAACGAACACCAATCTGACCCCGTTCTTAGGAACCGGATTAGGTGTGGGCTTATGTTGGAGGTAAATACAACTGGGAGATTTTTTGGTTTTCCCGTTTGTTTCCGGCTTTTGCGACAAAACCGAGCAAAAACCGATAGCACGGTTTAACTGTGTTTGGGCATAAACTGATCAAACTATCTTACTGGAGCGGGGGGACGGGACCAGTGGCCCACTTAGTCTATCGGACAGAGGGGCTAATACAAGAATGATCAAATGGAACTTAGGCTGAACGCTGGACCCCACAGATACACTTAAAAATGGCTTTTTGTGGTGTGTGGCGGTTAGGCGGGGTGGGGGGGAAGGATAATATCGCGGGGGGGGGGGGGGGGTAGCCGCTGCGTTCAGATCGCTGAACTACTAGGGGGCATATAGAATAGGATGCCTAGCATCATCCGAGCCACGTAGTGTCGAGATGGATGCGAGCACAAGAAGGGGCACCCCCTTTTCGTTGGGGGGGGGGGGGGGGCGCTGGCCCGAGAAAAATTTTGAAATTCGAGACAAAAAAACGCCATTTCCTTGACTCTAAGTCTGTTTGTGGCCATACATTATACGTTATGAAAAGCATCAATAATTAGGCCACATCATCGGGGTGAGGGGTGACTGGTATTTTGGCGGCATGTGCCCCTCATCCTCCCGGCTACGCCTCTGGCGTGGTGTAATATAAACTATTGTGGTTTTTTTTTCCAAGTTACGGAGTCTGAAGTGTTGTTTACTATATGTTCTTAACGCATTGAAAAATTTAACCGAAACAGAGTTTTTTTCCTGACAGCGAATTTGAAAAATCAAAACCGCACAACTCTGGAGGTAAGCAGCGTGGGGCGAGTATAATTTTTTTCACCAACACTGTACAGAAATAGAGACCGCAAGGACGTCACACCTCCTGTCGTTTCGGGCTCACCTGACGTTAGAGAAAAGGGGTTGAGGGTGTGGTGGAGCTACGGCAGTCATAGCAAGCCTATCAAAAAGGTTTACTAGCCTATCCCCACTCCGACTCACCTGCTGCTGAAGTAATTTGGATTATATATCAAGTAGCCAATTGGGGGGTGGGGGCGGGGGGGGTGGGGTACGATTATGAGATATGTACGCATGTGTTTGGTCCATCAGGCAGCGTTGGGGGGGGGGGGGGGGGGTTGTGTTTTCATCACGTTTTATTTTGAATAAAAGTAAAACTTGCAATAAGAAGGAAAGTTATTAAAAAATTCATAAAATGAAAGGTTTGGGTTTTGGAATGCCAATTTTGGTTTTCCAAAAAATGGACAGAATTCTGTAATTTTATGTCGTGAGCTTTTGTTCACCTTTGCCATTTTCTTGAAGGCTTTAGTGTTCACCCTTTGAACTTTGGTGGTATATTCCATACCTGTTCAATGGCAGCAATTAGAAGAGTCGATATTCATTATTTGGGGTAGACCAATCAATATCATCAGCATGCAGCCTCGTGGCTGCACGTTGAAAATATTGATTGGTCTAGGGGAGAGCAGGGATGGTTCGGACAAATTTTAAGTTGTGAGCTTAGATACCGAGCCGTGTAGGGGAGGACACCCCAAATTACATATTTGAGAAAGGGATCCATGGGGTAACTTTCAGAATAGAGTTATCGCTCTTGCTCCGCATAATAAACATGAGGCAGTCAACGTTTTGTGTTGGAGTGATTTGTCCGAACCATCCCCCATGATTGGGATGTTTTGGACAAATCGGGGGTGGGGGGGGGGGGGGGGGTCTGACTAGGAATGTTCGCTCAAATGTGATTCGTGGATCAGAATAATTGGGGGAAATGATAATTATTTGTGTTTTAATCATGAAATGACAGTAACGAAATATAAAACGTTTCGAGTTACAGAATTATATGTCCTGTCTTTGAAGACACACCTGGTCTGAGAAACATATGAACTCGTGCTGTCAGATATCAGCATATTGGCTCGAAATGCGTTGCCAGGGGAAATCAGAGTGGTTAACGAATGTTCATACACTGTTGTCACTCACTCCGATCAAACATTGGAAGAGTGGGATAGGTCCGGACACATTGTCCTAACCTACCCCACTCCAATCACTTTCGATTAAATACTGAGCAGACGAAAAACAAGGTCAACACTGACAATCATTTTTAAGGCATAAATACACTACACAACAACCTTTCTGGTGAACAATATATCACCAGAAAAATCTTTGAGAACTGTAGAAAAATTCCAGATTCCGATATTGTAGAATTTACATCAGAACACACAAAAATTTTAAAAGTTTTCATTTACCAAAACAGTTTATTCTCTTGCTTCTGCTAACAAAATGGCTTGCACTGATGGGTTGTTGGTATCTTTTCATCCAATCAAACTGCTCTTTACAGATACACTTTAGGCTGTATGCGAAGTGTCCGGACCATCACCCTGTCCGAACGATCCCCGCTCTCCCCTACCACACACATTGACTGAACAGCCATCCTATTTAATGACGCTATGACGAATCATGTACTGGCCAGAAAAGCGGCCGCTCAGGTTCAAAGGGTTAACCCTTTACCTAACATGAAAAGCAGACGACACTTGCAAAAAAAATTCTTGAATAACTATTATTTTCATTAATTTGCAAGTTTTGAGAATAGAGCTGGCCGTTTTTGGTCGTTACGTTAGGTAAAGGGTTAAGAGTTTTTGGCTTTTGTGCTTTTTTTTCTTCGGGGCTTTTGTCAACACCTCGCAAATAACTCTATGTCATTTGAAGATGAATAACATAAATATATGAATGGCACGTCAGCAATATGTATTGTTTCTGTATCAAGAACGCGGAGCTGTAGAAGATAGTAGCACATATCTACGAACATTTCTGCTCGTAAAATAAAGAAAAATAGTACATCGACCCAGTGGCGTAGCGACGGGGGTGGGGAGGGGGTGGGCCTTGGACCCTCTAAAATCTTCGCTGGCTACCCAAAAATGTTGGCCCAGTACAACTTTCACACAACATAGAGCCCCACTAGGGGCTGCACACGCTACAAATGCCTTGAGAGTACTGAATTTGGTAAAACTTTTCTCGGGTGTGGGCTGGGGGTTTGGGGGCGGGGGGGGGGGGGGGGGGGGGCTGGTCCTAACTAGGGCCCTCCTGCCCTACCCTTCAGGGTCCTAGTTAGGACTAGGGAAGGCCACAAAACATCTCGCGACGGCCTTTAAAATAGCATCTTTGTCCTCTCCCCCAAACTGGCTAGGGCACCCCCTTATAGAATCCTGGCTTCGCTTTTATCTTTTATCGAGCTGCGGTTTCTGTATGTTGTAGCATATTCTGTGGTTTCTAGTCCTTCTAAAACGGCACACATGTTTCATGCTGTTTGCAGATAGAAATATTCATTGCAGTAAAGCGAGGAAACAAAAATATTAAATGTGTTGTTTTGAATCAATGTTACAGGTACAATCTGGACGAGCATTTCATTTTTCCATCATAGTAAAATAATCCTAATTTATTGATGCTTCATGTGAGGTATTTTAACCCATTAATTTCCCCGTTGTCGTTTACTGTGCTAAACAAGCTCTGCTTTTCTGGTAAAATAGGACCCAGTAACCAATGCCTGAGGTTCCACTCCACAGTTTTCCAGGCATTTCCAAAAGTGACATGCCCATAACATGTATTACATTTCCCAAATCCACAAAAAACAAACTGATAGCACTATCTGACTAAGTCGAAATAAACAATCTGAATGTGGGTGGAATAATTTATTGTCAAAGGCAAGACTTCAACATGAAAAATGCTGAAGCCAGTCATTTTCCGCCTCCCAGCAGCCTCAAAAACAGAATTTTCTCACCACCCCTACCTACCTTTCCCTGGAGCAGAGCATCTCCTGTTTCTAGAATGTCAAAAAAAATTTATATGTTTCCTTTTCATTTTTAGCTTAACTTGACATAGTCAAGATAAGCTATTGCCATCACGCGTGCGGAAGTCTGTGAGTCTGAAAGTCTGTGAGTCTGTTCACATTTTCCTTTAGCACGGGCTGCTCCCCGCAGTTCTTGTCTGATCGTCACGAAATTTCATATGCAGGTTTGGGGTCATGTCTAGATGAGAACGTCCTCTTTTGGCTGTGATCGGTCAACTGTGTCAGGTCATATTTATGAAGGGATTTCATTGTAACTTGGTAGGTTGACTTCATATAATGTCTAGATGAGAACTGCCCATTTTGGACACCATTGGGCAACTGTGACGGCTACAGGGGCCTGAAGCCCGAAACCTTTAGCACAGTCTACAGGTGATATTTATGAAGGGATTTCATTGTAACTTGGTAGGATGACTCCAAATAATGTCTAGATGATAACGTCCCCTTTTGGTCACGATCATTCAGCCTTGATGGCTGCCCGAGCCCAAAACCTTTAGCATAGTCTATAGGTCATATTTATGGAAGGATATCATTGTAACCTGTTAGTTTGACTCCATATAATGCCTAGATGATGACATCCCCTTTTGGTCGTGATTGGTCAACTGTGACGGCTTCAGGGGCCCAAAGCCCGAAAACCTTGAGCACAGTCTACAGGTCATATTTATAAAGGGATTTCATTGTAACTTCGAAGGATCACTCCAGATGAGGATGTCTCCTTTTGGTCGCGATCGGTCAACCGGTATGGCTGCCCGAGCCGAAAACCATTAGCACAGTCTACAGTTCGTATTTATGAAGGGATTTCATTGTAACTTGGCAGGATGCCTCTGTATACTGCCTAGATGAGAACGTCCCCTTTTGGGCATGATCTGTCAACCGTGATGGCTGCCCAAGCCCGAAACCCAAAAACTTTTAGCACAGTCTGCAGGTCATGTTCAATATGGAGGGATTTCATTGTAACTTGATAGGATGACTCCTTGTGATGTCTAGATGAGAATTTCCCCATTTGGGCGTGATCTGCCAGCCGTGACTACTGCCCGAGCCCAAAACCCGAAAACCTTTAGCACAGTATACAGGTCATATTTATTGAGGAATTTCACTGTAACTTGGTGGGTTGACTTCATTTTATGTCAAGATGAGAAAGTCCCCTTTTGGTCCTGATTGGGCAACTGTGACGACTACAGGGGCCCGAAGCCCGAACACCTTTAGCACAGTCTACAGGTCATATTTATGAAGGGATTTCATTGTAACTTGGTAGGATGACTCCAAATAATGTCTAGATGCGAACGTCCCATTTTGATCACAATCATTCAGCCTTGATGGGTGCCCGAGCTCAAAAACCTTTAGCATAGGCAAAAGGTCATATTTGTGGAAGGATTTCATTGTAACCTGTTAGGTTGACTCCATATAATGCCTAGATGATGACATCCCCTTTTGGTCGTGATTGGTCAACTGTGATGGCTACAGGTGCCCAAAGCCCGAAAACCTTGAGCACAGTCTACAGGTCATATTTATAAAGGGATTTCCTTGTAACTTCGTAGGATCACTCCCGATGATGTCCAGATGAGAATGTCCCCTTTTGGTTGCGATCATTCAACCATGATGGCTGCCCGAGCCCAAAGCCCAAAAACCTTTAGCACAGTCTACAGGTCATATTTATGAAGGGATTTCATTGTAACTTGGTAGGTTGACTTCATATAATGTCTAGATGAGAACGTCCCCTTTGGACCCAATTGGGAAACTGACGGCTACAGGGGCCCGAAGCCAAAAAACCTTTAGCACAGTCTACAGGCCATATTTATGAAGGGATTTCAATGTAACTTGATACGATGACTCGTTTTGGAATAATTTCAATGTAGCTTGGTAACTTTCGTTGATATACGTTAACTGTGAGGGCCACATACATTAACTATGAGGTCACATTAATCCACCCCTCAGCTCTTTAGTACAGTGTACACCTCATATTATTTTTATCAAAAAAATAGCATACAGGGAACAGAAATGAACATATTCCCAATTAACACAATTCTTGTCTTATTTCATAATCCTTTCATAAATATTTAACATTATCCTTTTCATCAAGACAAACACAACACACAAGTTTTCGAAGCCACCGTTTCCCATAATTCATCTGGTAATTTACCCCTATGTATCAGACTCCAACTTTGGGACCAAAACTTCAAATTCTCTTGTCCAACAAAAAGCCTAATGTAATCATATATCTGGTACTAAAAATGTATCTCTATTTTACATGGCCTTAGTTTCAACATATGCACTATGTTTAGAATTTCAATAGTGCGAAACTGTATAGCGGAACCTGAGGTGGAAGTGCTTTAAAATGGGGCAACATGGGTATAAACGAGTGGTTAAACTTGTCTTTTTCTACATGATGTGGTCATGATTAACCATTGTGCAGAAATATATGACCTTAAACACCAATAAATCAATAAATGGTTTGGTGAAATACTATCCCACCTAGGTTGCGTAGTAGGGTTTAATATATTCCCTGGTGTTCTAGGAACCGGGAACGGGAATGAAATTACTCTCAGAACCGGGAGCCGGGACATTTCCCGGGTAATATCAAGCACATTTTACGAGGCCAACATGACGCATCTATCTTAATGATAATGAGCATATTTCATTGGCAATCTCCAAACGGAAAAGTTATTTTCCTAAGATAAGTATGAAAACCCAAACCCGCTTCAATCTCTTCTTTATTTCTTTTGATCACCTTTACCTTCTCCAACATCAACACCCTCTTCACAGCCGTCACCAGTCTCATCTGCTTTAAGCACAGGCGACTGGTGGCGGCTATGAAGAGGGTGTTGATGTTGGGTGAGGTAGTGAATAGTGATACTAGTGATTTTGAAAATGAAGACGAGTTTGAACTTTGAAGCGCTTGAAGAATATTTTGCTGTTGAAAGGGGGGAGAGGGGGAAGGTTCACGGCTCGATCCGTGCCTGAGGTAACTGCGTTGTTTCCTTGGGCAATCCCCATTGCCCACGTGGGGCTTCGGTGGCGCTGTGTACCAAGGCGTGCTGCACTTCGATGGTGAACTTGTCTTCACCCAATGCTAACCCTGCTTGTATGGAGTTAGTACGTTGGGGAGTCTGACAGTTGCTCGGTGTTTCTCTCGGGTACTCCGGCTTCCTCTACCCATAAAACTATCCGACACGAGGTGACCCTGGCTGTCGAAAGTGTCGTTAAACTCCAATAAATAAATAAATCCATGTGGCGGTCACGCTTAGCCATTGTACAGAAATATGTGACCTTAAACGTCAATAAATAAAAAAATAACCCCTTAATTACATGTTAGCTAGGGGCGCCGGAAGCAAATTTGAGAGACGCCCGTGGGAACCCGGGGAAGTGAAGCAGTGCTAGTTTACTTTGGTAAACATGCCCTGTTTTACTGATAAATAGGGCTCTGTCACCAATGCTTGGGGTGGAAGTCCTTTAAAATCGGCAACATGACTAAACTTGACTATCTCTTTGTTACGGTCACGATTATCCATTGTGCAGAAATATGTACCCTAAACACCAATAAATAAATAATTTAGTCCACAGCGTTAAGATACATAAAAAGGTATCGGGTATAGAGCTTTGAGTGGAAAAGTGTTTAAAAATTAATTAATAGCAACAATTTCCCGATGGTGATTTACACTGCCACGTTATGAAACAAGGTTTGAGTAGAAGAAAACTTGATGGTCGATGAGCATATAATACAATACACAAAACGGGTTAAGAAGGGTTACCAGTAATTTAATTCTAGAGCCCGTTCGGGCTGTAGGGTGAAATTATTTCTGAGCCTACCTCCAAATTCAACACTGCCACGAAAAAGTGGGGTAAAGTGGTCCATTTTCAACAATCTTGCATGTTGGTTGAAGTTTGAAAGAATTCCTTCTGATGAATCGCTTGCTCAGATATTCCTATGTTGTGCATCTGTGCATCTCTTGCCCCCTCCCCCGGTAAACTCTAATAAATAAATATCTATTTGACGCTGAAAAACGAGTTCAGGGACTAAATAAAAATCGATAAAGGAAAATCCATGAATAAACATATGCTTTTTATGCCCCCCCCCCCCCCCCAATTTGGCGTGAAGAATTAAGTGTTACCCTTGCCCGTCTGTCCGTCCGTACGTCCATACGTTCGTACGTCCCGAAATTTTATACATTGGTTTATAACCACATTATACAGGTTGGGATGGATAGTGGGCTTGGTCCGATATTTTATGGCAGAGTTATGGCCCTTTTCCAACTTAGAAGACATGTTGATATTGGTTTCCGGACGATAACTTTAGCTTCAAAAAAAACGAAATGAAACAAAATTTTATGCGTAGGTTTATAACCACGTAATACAGGTTGGGATTGATAGTGGGCTTGGTCAGATATTTTTTGACAGAATTATGGTCTTTTTTGACTAAGAAGACATGTTAATATTGGTTTCCGGGTGGTAACTTGAATTATAGGTGTCCGATTTCAATCAAACTTGGAATATAGCTTACTGTAGACAATATACCAGACAGGTTTGATTTTGAGTGTGGTGCGATAATTTGTATCTGAGTTATGACCCCTTTTTGGGTCTTGTTAACCTCTAAATATAGTTTCTCATAGCGCGGGGGCATAAGTGTCTCATGGACACATTTGGTGGCCTGCTGTATTGGTGCTATAGTTTAAGCCTTTACCCAACGCAGACGATATCAAAATTTATTATTTCAAATATAATTTTTTTAAAATTTTCAAAACATTTCAACAAAACCATATCATGTGACCCCTCTTTGGAACGAGCTCGTTCCAACGAGGGTTCACATCATATGATTTTGTTGAAATTTTTTGAAAAATAATATTTTGTCAACTGCTGAATTTGCATATTACGCGGGCGGATGCGGGCGATTTGTTGGGTAAAGGGTTAATGGAGATAAGATAAGATATTTATTAATTTAATATCAACAAATATAAATGACTAGAAACTCATGCTTGGTGGGGGCGGGGGCATAGTCACCATTGGCGTTGGTTGTCCTTGTTGACTGTTGTATTGAATTTATACTGCAGACATTCAGAGGAGGCGTGGTGGGAGGCACATGCGATTTCTTCCGTGTACATGTTTCATGATAATACTGTGGGTTTGAAAATTTGAAAGAATGCAAATGTGTCATTATATACAGGGATTGCTTCAATATTTTATATGCAAATGTAAAGAAATTTGATCGCGTTTGACTATTGAATGCCACTTCCGACCGTTAGGTCTACTGGTGGATAGGCCCATGATATGCTTGGTTTTTCGATAGATAGCATTTCTGGGATGGATATTTTTTTAAATCTTATCACGCGAATGATGAGACAATTCAATTTCAAGTTACCTCCTTATATTACAGAACGCTGAATTATCCCTACTTTGCGACACAACTGACGTCTTTCGGTAAATAACGCGACTGCCACCAAACATGTGAATGTAGTTGTAAATAAATAATAATAAATGTAGTTTAAAGGAGAAAATCCTCATAGAGCTCTTGGTCTTACCACAAAAAAACTTTATACATATATATCACTCTGCATTTCTTATTTCACTGACTGTCTCCAAGCGGATGAATCACAATCAGCGGTCTTCATCGTCAGTTATATACCCGCTGGAACAAATGTGATTTGAGAGCTGATCGGAAAGATGGGA
Source organism: Pictodentalium vernedei (assembly GCA_031216915.1). Classification (NCBI taxonomy): domain Eukaryota; kingdom Metazoa; phylum Mollusca; class Scaphopoda; order Dentaliida; family Dentaliidae; genus Pictodentalium; species Pictodentalium vernedei. The sequence goes on along the minus strand of CM062292.1, from coordinate 106,055,083 downwards.
GACTCTGGGATGCCTTCAGCCCACTCGGAAGCAGGTTCCAAAGGAATGGAACAGCCACCGAAAAGGCCCGATCGCCAGCTGTTGTGAGGTCACCTGGTACATGGACAAGATTGTGTGACGTTTTCGAACGTAGTGATCTACCGGGTTCGTAACTTGAAACCAAAGTGAACAGATAAGGCGGGGCCTCGTCATTTAAGCATTTCCAAGTTAATATGAGAATTTTGAATTCAATGCGTTCCCTCGAAGGCAGCCAGTGCAGATTTTTAAGAATAGGTGTAATGTGGCAGGAAAGTTTGGTCAAAGTAATTACACGTGCTGAACATTTTTGTATTGTGGCAATTTTGTCAAAGATGCTCTGATTACAACCAAATAGGAGAGAGCTGCAATAGTATGCGACTTGTAAGGAAGGCATGGACAAGTTGTTTAGCTGTTGCCCCATCAACCACGCCCGCACCCTGCTGATATTTCGGAGAAGATAGTACGAAGCCCTGCATACATGCAAGACATGTTTTCCTGTCGACAGGTTCTCATCCATAAAATATCCGAGGTTGCGTACCGTGGTCGATGGTGAGACAGTACTGCCTTGAATGTTGAGATCGGGTCTTGAGCATTTAGATAGCTGATGGCTTAATCCAATGTATATGATTTCAGTTTTATCAGCATTCAGTTTTAAGAAATTTTCTGCCATCCAAGATCTAATATCAGCTACACCTTTTTCAAGTTTTTCTTTGGCCATTGTATCGTCCTGTGGTGTAAAGTGTATGTACAGCTGTGTATCATCCGCGTAACAATGGAATGACAGGCCATGTCTGCGGATGATATCGCCAAGGGGCAGAACATAAAAGACGTATAGCAAAGCACCAAGCACTGACCCCTTGGGGAACACCAAACTTCAAATGAGCCTGTTTTGAGTTTGAGCCTGTGACAGTTACCCGCTGTGTTCGATCCGTCAGGTACGATCGAAACCACTCCAGGGCAATACTAACAATATCAAACCGGGAAGCAAGTCTTTTAAGAAGTACGCCGTGGTCGATAGTGTCAAACGCCGCACTGAGATCGAGCAATACCAGACAGGAAACTTGCCGTTTATCCATGGAAAGGAGAATGTCGTTCTGCACTCGTAAATGGGCGGTTTCAGTACAGCAGAACGACCTGTATGCTGACTGAAACTCCTCTGCAAGATTGCAGCTAGATATGTGTTCGCGGATCTGTTTAGCGACTGCACGCTCAATTACTTTGGACAGAAATGAACGACCAGAAACAGGACGATAGTTTTTTTAAGATTACAGGATCCAAACCAGGTTTCTTAATGAGAGGTGTGACTAGAGCCTCTTACATAGATGATGGAAAAACTCCTGATGCTAGTGACTTATTCACAATATCAATGAGCCATGGCATAAGATCAGGACGACAAGATTTTAGTAGTTTTGTAGGAATAACATCAAGCTTACATTCTTTGGACGGTGCTTTCATCATCTCAGTAGATTTATTTATAGTATAGAATGCATACACCTTTCGAGTTTTAAATCGATCGGGTCCGTAGAGGCTAAGCAGATAGGGCACATCGCCTACAACAAACAAGATAACTCAAATTATGGTATAGAAGAAGATATAGTACAGATTTCTTCTACTTCAACAATTTTCCATCCAACCCAAGGCTGGTTATTGTGTTAGAAGATAGCTGATCACACCGATGCCAACTATACCAAAAAGAGATTTATAATATGTAGCGTGACACAAAAGGACGTAGCAATCCTCCCCCCCCCCCCCCCCCCCCCAATCTTCCTTCAGATTTCGTCGTGTTTGCAAACAGTAGATTTATTTATCGTACCTTGATAGGGTTAATATGTGGTATTGGGCAAGTTACAATCAACGAGGGGAGCAGTCGGGCACCTCCACCTGAACTCGGGTCAGCGGGTCAGCCTTCCCCAACTATCCGCGTTTATTTGTGGATCTAAGTACTTTTCTGAAGGCAGAGGCGACGGAAGCTCAAAAAGGTGGCGGGAGGGGGTCACACATTTCTGCGTACCGCAAGGGTGTAGGAAGAAAAATATTGTTTTCTTCTCTTGGGGGGGGGGGGGGGGGTCAGTGGTGGTGGGGCGGTGTATTCATGCAAAATATATAAATTTATATACGCTACCCCGCACCGTGCACCCTGTGCCCCCCCCTCCCCCGTCTCCACCGCCCCTGTCTAAAAGTATCAATGACTTACAGATTGTTAAAATGGTATTTGCTATTATTATTCACTCAAAACAATTTGTTTACATAAACATGACTACAGAGAATATCAATGATTCTTTCATGGGTGGTCTAAGGTTGAAAATAAATTTTCAACGAACGACCCTAGGTCATGAGTTGAAATTTATGTTTTACCTGATATAGCCCCTCATTAAATAATTATGGTTGTCACCACAGGTAACCACTCAAAAATATATGTATTCTTTTTATTAGCTCACCGGACTGAAAGTCAGGGGGATCTTAAGTGATCACTTTCTGTCCGTCGACCAAATTTGACATGCATGTTCCTTATATATCCAATCAAGTTTGTGCAATTAAAGTTGCCACACCCACATGGGGGTGGGGGTCACCATAAGGATCATAACTGAGATGGCACCCATAAATTGTTTTCCAAAATTAAAAAAATCTTCTTCTCCAGAAGCTTCAATTAGAGTCTTTTAATATTTGGTACAGAACATCTCGGGGGTGGGGGGGGGGGGGGTTCAAGTTTGTTCAAATCGAGGCTCTGGGTTAATATTTGGGCTCCCCATGCATTATGAGGAATATTCTTTAAAAATCTTCTTCATCAGATCCACACGTGAAACTATTTTGATATTTGGTATCCAACATCTCTAGGGGTCAGATTCAATTTTGTTCAAACTGGGCCCCCGAGTTAATATATGGGCTTAATATTGGAGCCCAAAGTGTCACTTAGAGCAATATGAGGGCATTTCTTTAAAATTTTTCTTCAGATCCGCCAATCAGAATCCTTACATATTGGTATACACCACATCTAGTGTGGGGGAGGGGGTAGATGCAAGTGTGTTCAAAGCGAGTCCCTTAGTTCACATTTGGGCTCCCTTTGGGAGCCTGACTTTTAACTTGGTGCAATATGAGGGAATTTCTTTAAAAAAAATTTTCTTCAGATCCACCAGTCAGAATCCTTTCAAATTTGGTATACAACATTTCAAGGTGGGTCAGATTCACCTTTGTTCAAATCGGGTCCCCGGGTTAATATCTGGGCTCTCTATTGGAGTCCAAAGTTTAACTTAATGCAATATGGGGAAATTTCTTGACAAATCTTCTTCTAAAGATCCACCAGCCAGAATCCTCTCATATTTGGTATACTATATCTCTAGGTGGGTCAGCTTCATGTTTCTCAAATTGGGTTCCTGGATTGATATTTGGGCTCTCCATGGGAGCCCAAAGTTTAACTTAGTGCAATGTGAGGAATGTTCATTAAAAAACCTTCTTCTTTAGATCCACCAGTCAGAACCCTTTCATATTTGGTATGCAACATTTTTGAGGGTGGGAGATAATCATGTTTGTTCAAACTGAGTCCCTGGATTAATATTTGGGCTCTATAAAGTTCAACGTAGTGCAATATGAGGTGATTTCTTTTTAAAAATCTTCTTTTTCAGATCTACCAGTCAGAATTCTTTCATATTTGGTATATAACATCTCTTTGGGGATCAGATTTCCGTTAGTTTGTTAAATTCGGGCCCCTGGCTTAATATTTGGGCTCTCTATGGGGTGGGGAGAGCCAGGTTAGGTTCAAGTTTGTTCAAATCCATTCCATAAAATTTGCCTTTCAAACTGCAATGACATAAGAACCCTTGGAAGTTTGGCAGTGCTTATCTACACCTGATTGGAAGCAGTCAGGAAGATCCAGGATAATAACATCTGACATGGACACTTGAGTTATGAATAATTTCATGACTTCATTCATCTGTAATGGTGATGAACCATGACTAACTGAATGTGATGCAAAATACTTCTTTGAACCACTTTGTCAGGTGAACGATTAACTGGTAGAGTGCTGGAAGCCCATATTTGGGCTTTACTCCGAGGTGAAAGTACTGCAACTTGAAGGCTTCATACTTAGTGGATGTGCTTTGTATTATCTTTCAAGTAATATTATTTAGTCTGTGAGGACATGTCTTGTTCTAACAAGGCAAAGATATGTGAACAAATTTTGATGGTCAAAAATAATTTAGCACTCTACCAGTTAAGGCCTGTTGAAGCCTCTTGTTATATGCGGTGCTATTCCAACGTTATAATTCCGAATTAATGCAAAATACTTGCCTCGAAAGCCACAAATATTTCAGTTTAAACGTAATCTGCGTATGTCGAACGAATCACTTTCAGCGACGAAATTAATCGTCTGCGAAACAAAATAGTTCATTAAACTTCACACTGAAACATTAATGGATTAACCCAAATCAACTGGGTTGAGTGAATATGAACCCAATTCACTCAACCCAGTTGATTTGGGTTGCTTTTTAACCCCACTGATTTTAAAGTGAACATCGTATCGTCGTAGACACTGGTACATGGATCTTCTGGGTTCCCACCGCATATTTAGGTTTCGCTTTCTTGATATTTAACCCTTTACCCAACGCAGACGATATCAAAATTTATTATTTTAAAAATCATTTTTTAATTTTTTTCAAAAAATTTCAACAAAACCATATCATGTGACCCCTCAATGGAACGAGCTCGATGAGCTCGTTCCAGAGAGGGGTCACATGATATGGTTTTGTTGAAAGTTTTTGAAAAATAGTATTTTTTCAGCTGCTGAATTTGCATATTACGCGGGCGGATGCGGGCGATTCGTTGGGTAAAGGGTTAATGTTTACTGTCTATCACAACACCAGGAGTTCAAAGCACATCCACAATACAGGTCTCATGTGACTGACTTTGACACGTTGCTTCTTGGGTTAATATCACCACCGCCTTGGTTAGCACACTATAAAAGTTCAGATTCACCAAATTCAAGTGATAACTTAAATAACTTTAGTGTCCCAAACTCGACACATCGAGTATAATATTGTGTCCATTATGTCTTTCTTGGCCGATGAACAATACTTGAAACGTGCCATATTTGTTTTCTAAATTCAACCACAACCCAGTTTCATAACCACACTAATATCAGATTAGCACGGAGGGGTAGGGATACCCACTATCACATTCACCATTAGCCACCTTTTTGAGCCTGGAAACTCGTTCATCTACAGAAATAGATTAATGGGGCACGTAGCTGAGTCAGAGTTACAGTTCTACTAGCTACTCACAAGTATCCATACTAGTAGAGCTTTCTATCAAAGATTAATGCGCAGAGCACGTAGTCAGTGTTGGAGTTAAATGTATTACGGGAGTGACAGGTAGACAGCCAATCTGGCTATGTCATCTCCCAACGGTATAGGCTGAATATCATTTTCTAGTTATCTACTTGTATTTTATAGTCAAATATGTAATTGCCTGTAAACTATACCGTTAAATAAAATATCTATCTATCTATCTATGTTCCACTTAATGGGCTACCCCCCGGGGACGTGGCGACATGGTGTGCGTGTAGGGGGGGGGGGGTCACACACCCCCCCCCCAACCCTGGCCCAAATTAAATGTCCTATAGTTGGAAATTTGGAGGGCAAGTCATGAGTAGTTGGAAATTCCATCTATCTGGATTTTAGAGCTTCTTTGGTGATGCTGATGTCTCCTTTACTTCACAAAAGTCCAACTCGGTTTCAAATCGGCAAAAATTTCAACTGTTACTATTTACAACTACAGTGTACGCAATATCGAGCTTCATAAGTATGCATGATGTCAATCGGTACGAGATTTCTATATAGTATGTTTACTTGTCGTAATAAAAAAAATCCTCGAAATGCACATCTAGAAAATCACATCATATAACATCATTATCCTGAGTTAATTCCACCATTCACAGTTACAAAATGATGAAACATCGAAAACTGATCATTAATGCATAAGATCTGATTTAATGTTAGGACAGTGTGAATTGCTCAAAGTTCTCAGCTTGAGCATTTGTTGAGCACAGAATTAATTCCCAGAATAATACCAAATAATAATAACAATCTGATAATTCAATCATAAAAGTGTTGGCATTTCAGTTACTAGAATCAATTTTATGCCCCCTTTCATGGCCTCAATTTCAAAATTTTTCTCGGTAGTAAATTTCCAAATAGGGGAGGGACCGGGAGGGGGAGGGGCTTCCCCCTCATGGTCCCTCCTTCTAGTTGGAAATTCACAACCCTACACACCGTCACTCGGAAACTTCTAGCTACATCCCTGGCGTCCCACCCCCACCCCACCACCCCACCACCACCACACCACCACCACCATACAATATCAAAACTCAAATGTTCATATCAAGAATTTCGCCAACGAACCAACTGGAGCTCTCCGTAAACGAGAAGAGAGTGTTCTCAGCTTTTCCAGTTCAGTCCATGCCTGTCTCAAAAGTTGCGTGATATGCTTTGATTTTCCAGGTGACAACTCTACAAACGCGAAATATAAGCTCGGGTATCTTTACACAGAACACCTTTTCATAAGCAACCACCCAAGTGAAGAGCTATATTTGCTCCTAAATGGTTGGTTTCGGGAGGAGGCGGTTCGAAATTAAGCAGATCTGGTGCAACACTTGTGTCTTGCATATTTTCGTGTACACATTCTGCATGAGTGTGCGATACACCAGAATATTGGCCGTTGCCCAGCAACCACTTGGGTGTGTGTGTGGGGGGGGGGGGGGGGTCCAAATGGAACAAACTTTCATCTAAGCATTACAAAATGTCAGTCACGAAGACAAACAAGTTGAACCATTTACTCAATGAATAGTCCACATCCGCTCGCGTAATATGCAAATTCAGCAGCTGAAAACAATATTATTTTTCAAACATTTCAACAAAACCGTATCATGTGACCCCTCTTTGGAACGTGCTCGTCGAGCACGTTCCAATGAGGGTTCACATGATACGATTTTGTTGAAATTTTTTGAAATTTAAAAAAAAAATAATATTTAAAATAATAAATTTGGGTATCGTCTGCGTTTGGTAAAGGGTTAAGTTCAATGGAATGTGAAACTGTGACTAGGGCTTCTGAGAGGAATTTTATCAGGGGAACAAAGTTTCTTTCGGTCCCCCTTCTCTTCTGTATTAGTCATCCTGTTTTTTATCCACTACGGTTTTGTACCATGAGCCGTAAGACCAAAAGTTTATGGAAGATGAGAGAGGGGTTGATTTTCTGCATTTGAGGTTTTATACTCCTGTACTCCCGCCATGATAAATATAAATAAAATAAAGAGGATCAGGGAGAAGAAAGCACATTTGAATATCTTTGTTTATGCTACAAAACAGATAAGGAGAAAGTATTCACATTGAAACATCTTTTTATACTGCAATGCAGATCAGAAGACACACTATCGAAAACCGGGCGTGGTCGTTACTGTGAGAAATAGATTCACGCCGCGTATTCAGCCTAGGCTCAAGGAATGCCGCCTGAAACCATGCGTGAACGTATGTCTCACCGTGTCGAACCCGCCCGTTTCGTTTTTGTTGGGGGTGATTCTTATCCTGAAGGGGTCAGTGACTTTTCATCGAAAAGCATAATCAACAGGGCTTCACTGAAAATAATAATTTTAATTCATATAGAAAAATATAATAACTTGTAACTTACAGAAAATCCACTGAATAAAACACAAAGCGTCGACCACACCCCACCTACTCAGATTTTGAGTCACCTTGCTGAGCCGCGTTCTCTTTTGTCGCTGGTTGCTTCTCCCTTTGTCGCTGATTGTTTCTTCCTAGTCGTTGGTGTTTGATCTTCTCGGCTAAATGTAGTGTCTCTGGACGCTGGTCGCCTTTTCGCGAACTTACAACTGGAACTTCACTCTGCCACTGCCGCCGCTGGTCACTAACGTATTGTCACTTTATTGGACTCTGGTCGCCCTTTCACGAACATATAACGAAATGTCATTCTATCACTGCCGTCGCACGGCCACTAACGTATTGTCACTTTACTGGACACCTTTACTCTAACAGCCGCTACTTCGAGGGTTAACTGCTTCCCTCTAGTTGCCTCAGGCTAATGTTCTTACAGGCAAAACCGACTCTGTCTACGTATGACATGCCTTCTATAAAAGGTAATATCGTCTACCTGAATGTCAACATTCATGATCTCCCGGAGGTCGTACTTCCTATTTCTGATCCTACACTCATATATGGCCACCGAATTGGCCTGGGATTGGTCCTACTCTAAGTGTGAGCTCTGTGGCTCCCCTTACATTACAACGTGCCCATGCTTTCGCACCGATGCGGCAACTCCTATAGCATGGCGCAACCCCAGCTTCTCGCCTACGACCCTCAGTCTTACACGCCTTGAGACTGGACTGAAATTTTCGTGAAAACCCCCGACTCTTAATCGATTGCAAGGACATTAATTCCCATTTTAATTGCTTCCCTTGACCTTGGTCGCTATAGATCTGTCCTAATTTAAAATTATTTTTCATATTCTTTGAAGGTATTGACAATTTGACACTTCTGACAGTTCCCTGTCAGAAATTAGGGATGCTCGTACAACACAGGCCCAACATGTACGCTACTTATGATTAGGAGATTATTGGCACTAATAACCATAATTAGATGACTGATCACCTTAGATGGCTATTAAAACGAGTGTCTTTTGTTTGAAGCTTCTAAGGCAAGATCGTTGTTTCAGACCAGATAAGCGCTAATTGGCGCTACAGCCTGCTATTGAGATTCTGCTCCATTAAAGTTATCACTTTTATTGCGCCGTCACTGATTAATTTCTAATTAAACACACAGATTGCTTACTGGACAAATCGGTTTTTCGGGGTCCGTCACTTACCTATATTTACGCTTTCAGCCCAAGTCAGAAAGATTATGAAAAATATATACACTTTTAAAACACCAAAATCGTAAATTTAAGCTATCACCTTGACACACAATTTACCCTTTTTTTCACTTTTTCTAATAATTATGATAATTATTAGTAAAGAGTGAAAAAAAGGTAGATTGGCTTAGTATTTAGTATTTACTTTAACCCTTTACCTAACGAATCGGCTGCATCCACCCGCGTAATATACAAATTCAGCCGTTGAAAAAATATTTATTTTCAGAAAATTACAACAAAACCATATCATGTGACCCCTCCTTGGAATGGGCTCGTCGAGCTCGTTCCAATGAGGGGTCACATGATATGGTTTTGTTAAAATATTTTGAAAATTTTGAAAAAATAATATTTAAAATCACAAATTTTGATATCGTTTGCGTTGGGTAAAGGGTTAAAAAAGAGCTTTCCTGGCCATTTTCGTGAAAATTTATAAATCACAGCATTAAAATTAATTGTTCCGGCAATGTTTGATTCAATACATATTGTAGGATGTACAATCATTAATTTCATGGCTGTCTAGCTGGCGATGCGGTCGGATTAAACCTTTATATAACGAGTGTACACATAACATGAATCGCCATTGCAATTTCCTTCTTTTTTTTTTTTTGCTTCCGAATCATACACGGCTCCTGATCCACCACGAGCTCCACGAACTCGATCCTTTGAGAATATTGTTTTAATTAAGTCGTTTTAGAAGGTTAAATACAAATAGTTGCCATATATATACATTTCAATGGAGAGTTGTTTAGAAATATATCAACTGATGTTGTCGTGACAGGTTGTTTTTCTCATTGGAATGTGGAATCGATAAAAACAAAATCAGGTATTGTTTATGTCTCAGTCGACTGTCTTGTTTTGCAGGTTGAAAATCATATGACCTGCTGAATATCGATAATAAAATACTGTTTTTGTAGCCTGTGATGGCGGCTCCTGGCTACGGGTTCGGGGGGTTAAATTCAAATATAAAGTATATTGTCTTACTTGTGTGTAGTTAGAATCAGATACATATCAACCCTGTCGATGCCAGCTTCATGGAAGTGGATGGCTGACAATTGTCGTCATTGGTAGAGATTTACCGAAAAATTAGCTCCCCTTAATATTCTAAAGCGGCCAGTAAATTTTACACTTTGGTTATGGGAATTTCCTATAAAAATTGAAATTTTAAAATGTTGGTGAAGTTATGTCATCGATATGCGCATCATTTCACAAACTTCAGTTGAGTGGTATAACAGATGGAGCATGGCTGTTCACATTTTTTACCTCTGTCAGTATTAGCGTTTGACTATTATTCTCTGTTGAGCCCCATTTAAAAATAAAAACGGCGTTTTCACCAACATTTGTTATTCTGTAGCCTTATCCCCGTTAATTATATCAACAGTGTGCGCATCGTTACATATAATACACACACTGCTCACTCCATTAACCCTTTCAATGCCACGCCCATTTTAGCCATATATGGAGGACCTCTATGCACGCCTTCATGCGAGGAAGTTTAATAAAAAAAATATGACATACTTGAAACTCTATCATCTGATTAATTGTTGGAAAGGGCTCTCTGAGCCCTTTCCAACAATTAATCAGATGGTAGGTTTGATCTGCGCATACCAGAACGTACAGATAATCATCATAAAATAAGTGACAATAGTCGCTTTCGGCAGCGAAGGTGTTAATATAAAAGTCTAAGATGTAAGATGTGCATTTTTTTTCCTGGGAAGAATGAAAACTGGCAAATTATTGTAAAACACCTTCGCTAAACAAAGAGCCAAAATGGACACTTACTTAGAGTTGGTGTGTGTGATACTGATAGCTATTCTTAATGACGGATTAGGGGCGTGGTGGCTCAGTAGGTAGAGGTGCAGTCTGCAAGCCGAGAGGTCCTCGGTTCGAATCCCACCTGCGGCAACCGCGTTGTGTCCTTGGAAAAGACACTTCACCCCATTGCCTACGAGGGGACACGGTGGCGTTGTGTACTAAGGCACGCTGCACGTCGATGCTGCACTTGTCTTCAACCAATGCTAACCCTGCTTGTGTGGAGTTAGTATGTTGGGAAGCTGACAGTTGCTCGCCGTTGCTTGGTGGTTCTCTCCGGGTACTCCGGCTTCCTCCGCCCGTAAAACTGTCGAGGTCATGATTAGCCATTGTGCAGAAATATGTAACTTAAACACCAACAAATAAATAACTAATAAATAATGACGGATTATCTATGTGGTACTTGCTTCTAATTAGCTTGACATAAAAATTCAAGTTTCATATTGATACTTTTAATAAACGAAAATAACAGACAGATCCGGGAACTGTGTTGTTTTCGTTTATTAAAAGCAAGAAAGGGAAACTTGGCTATATTTTCCACACATGTATTTTCTCAGCAATAACTTCCTTCTTTATTGAATCTTTCCCGCGTGTTCGATAATTTCAAGGGAGATAACTTTATAGAAAGTCGACTTTCATGACGATATTTGTCAGGGATGGTGTTCATATATTCTTACGTATTTTTATCAGAAAAGAAATTTTCACTTCAGTTTGACAACATTTCTTTCCGTCAGAAATTCGGCGATGATGGGGGCCGCAAATGCCAAATCCCTCCACAAACCCTCCTTGTTCCACGTATAGCCACAGCCCTGGAAAAAAATACAGACGGCAGTGGACACACTGGATGACAATGGTATGTGTTGGCCAATTTTGTCATCACACTCTCGTTTTTCAATGTCGACATAGCGGACAATTTTCGTCATTGGAAGAGATTTACTGGAAAGTTAACTCCCTTTAATTTCCTAAAGCTGTCAATAAATTTAATACTTCGGGTATAGGAATTTCATCTAAAAATAGAAATTTCGAAATGTTAGCGAATTTGTACCATCGATGTGCGCGTCATTTCACAAACTTCTGGCATTTTCTTTTGGAGTAGTATAAAAAAAACAGAAGATGGCATTTTACAGTTTTTCCCAATCCGTTTGAATGTTTGACAATTATTCTTTGTTGAAACCCATTCAAAAAACTGTGTTTTCACAATCTTTTGATATTCGGCAATTTTTCATGTTCGTGATATCAGTAGTAAGGGATGACACTTGGGCGAACGAATTTAACACTGAAATTCTCACAGACATTTGTTCGCCAGAGAAAATTCACGATTGTGTGTACTTGGGCGAACTGATTAAACACTGAAAATTCCCATAGACATTTGTTCGCCAGAGTGCCATCTTTTCGTATGTACTCTGGCGAACTGATTTAACACTGAAAATTCCCATAGACATTTTTTCGCCAGAGTGCCATCGGCCGATGGCACTCTGGCGAAAAATGTCTATGGGAATTTTCAGAGTTAAATTAGTTCGCCCAAGTGCACACGATCGTTGATTTTCTCTGGCGAACAAATGTCTATGGGAAATTCAGTGTTAAATTACTTCGCCCGAGTGTCATCCCTTACTACTGATATCAACAGTGTGACATATAATACAGACAAGGTATAGCAGGTAAGGTTTGCTAATTATTTTCCTGGGAAGAATAAAACCTTGAAAATTGCCGTAAAAGCACATTCGCTAAACAAAGAGCAAACGTGGACCCTTAGTGTTGGTTTATTTATTGGTGTTTTAAGGTCACATATTTATGCACAATGGCTAATCATGACCGTGACAGTTTTACGGGTGGAGGAAGCCAGAGGAGCTGGAGAGAACCACCGAGCAACGGCAAGCAACTGTCAGCTCCCAAACATACCAACTCCACCCAAGCAGGGTTAGCAGTGGTTGTTGAAGACAAATGCACCATCGACGTGCAGTACGCCTTAGTACATAACGCCACCGTGCCCCCACGCGGGCAATGGAGATGAAGTGACTTGCCCAAGGACACAACGCAGTTGCCGCAGGTGGGATTCGAACCGAGGACCTCTCAGCTTGCAGCCTGCACCTCTACCAACTGAGCCACCGCGCTGCCCGTTAGTGCTGATAAGCGTGGTATTGATATATATTCTTAAAGACAGATTATCTGTGAACCAGTTGTTTGTAATTAGCTTGCCATAAAAAGTTAAGTTTCCTTTTGTTACTTTTAATGAACGAACACAACACACAGCTTCAAAAGCTCTCTGTTGTTTTCGTTTATTATTAAAAGGAAACTTGACTTTGTTTTCTACTGATGCCAAGGTGTTTCCCCAACAATTACTTGCTTCTTAATTGGACCTTCCCAGGGACGTGGCGACAGGGGGTGTGGGGGTATGTCCCCCCCCCCCCAATCCTGGCAAAAAATTCCTATAGTTGGAAATTCGAAGGGCAAGTCATGAGTAGTTGGAAATGCCATCTGTCTGGATTTTAGAGCTTCTTTGGCGATGCTGATGTCTCCTTTACTTCCCAAAATTCCAACTCGCTTTCAAATCTGCAAAATTTCCAACTGTTACTATTTACAACTACAGGCTACGCAATGTCGAGCTTCATAAGTATGCATGATGTCAATCGGTACGAGATTTCTATAGTACGTTACTTATCGTAATAAAAAAAAATCCTCAAAATGCACTTCAAGAAAATCACATCATGTAAAAACGTTATTCTGAGTTGATTCCATCATTCACAGTTACAAAATGAGGAAACATCGAAAATTGATCATTCTTGCATAAGATCTATTTATTTATTTATTTATTTATTTATTTATTTATTTATTTATTTATTTATTTATTTATTTATTTTTTATTTATTGGTGTTTAAGGTCACATACTTATTCACAATGGCTAATCGTGACCGTGGCAGTTTACGGGTGGAGGAAGTCGGAGTACACGGAGAGAACCACCGAGCATCGACGAGCAACTGCCAGGTCCTCAACATTCTAACTCTGTTCAAGCTCAGCTCAAGCAGGCTTACAGCGGTTGAAGACATGTGCACTATCGACGTGCTGTACGCCTTAGTACATGTAGGCAACCCGGATAAAATGCCTTGCCCAATTGCATAAGATCTGATTTAAGGTTAAGACAGTGTGAATTGCTCAAAGGTCTCAGCTTGATAATTTGTTAAGCACATATTCAATTCCCAGAAGAATACCCAATAATAATAACCTGATAATTCTATCATAAATGTGTTGGCATTTCATTTAATAGAACTAATTTATTGCATGCCCCCTTTCATGGCTTCATTTTCAAAATGTTTCTCGGTAGTGAATTTCCAACTATGAGGAGGGGCCGGGAGGGGGTTACCCCCCCCCCCTCGACCCTCCCCAAATTGGAAATTCACAACCCTACCACCACCCCCAATCGGAAACCTCTAGCCACGTCCCTGGACCTTCCTCGCCCATCTGATACTTTCAAGGGAGATAACGTTACGGAAAGTCGATTTTCATGACGACACAAGTTATAGTGACGGAAGTAGCTTGAGTGGGGGGAAAGGGTTGATTCTTTGCTAGTTTACTCTGGGTGGTGTGGTCAAAATGTTCTATAGAGGTTCGATAATGAAGTGTTTGTAAGATATCGTCCAATGCCAATATTTTAACTTTATTTTACATGGAAACTTGCATGTCACGTCGATAATTGTAAAATCGAACAAATCCAACAAATGAAACGTCGACAAAAGCCAATTATTTGCTAAAAGAGCAGGAAATGGAGATTCGATTACTGAGATTTTGTAGGAAGAAAAAGAGTGTAAGTGTCTCGACTTCCACTACCTCTCGGGAGTTCTAGGGTGATAAACGAACAAGTGCTGTAACCGGACATGGAAATCCTCAATTAACTAAGGTAGAACGGTAGTTGTGGTCGTTTGATTTTAAGATATGTTTGTGCCAAGGGATTTGATATTTTATAAGCTCATCAAGGGTGGCGCTTAGTCAGGACACATGAAAGACTTCTCAAACCATTGACAAAAACGTTGTCACCCAAGTTGGCCAATGTAAAAAACACCCGCCTAAAAAATCTCAAGTTAAGTTTCTACTTTTAACCCTTTACCCAACGCAGACGATATAAAAATTTATTATTTTAAATATCAATTTTTTAAATTTTAAAAAAATTTCAACAAAACCATATCGTGTGACCACTCGTTGGAACGAGCTCCGCGAGCTCGTTCCAACGAGGGGTCACATGATATGGTTTTGTTGATTTTTTTTGAAAAATATTTTTTCAACTGCTGAATTTGCATATTACGCGGGCGGATGCGAGCGATTCGTTGGGTAAAGGGTTAAAAATAACTGGCGGACGACACTTGCAACAGAATGTTGAATAATGAAACATGACCATTGTTAGCCGCTACAACATAGTTAATGAACTCTCTTTGGAACTGACTAGTTCTAACGAGGTGTTATGAACTATGGTTATGTCGATAAAAACAGGGGCGGACTGGGCCAAGAAAAGGTACCGGGAAATGCACCAGGGTTGGGGGCGGACCGGAAGAAAATTCCGTTCTTTCAAATTGAAAGAGCACTGTTTCCCTGTATCTGAGCGTTCAGTTGCAGTCCACACACATGTAGAGGACATTTCGATGCCATATCTATATGACCATCCTCGCTCATTCGGAAAGAGAACTGATTGCACCGAGGGGGGGGGGGTGGGGGTGGGGGGGGGGGGGGCTTGGACCCATCGAGCCGACCATAGTTCGACGCTATAGGAGAAAATTTTGATTTTTTCAAACTGACAGAACGCTGTTTCCTTGCATCTGAGCGATCAAATGGAGACTAGATGGCTGGAAAATCAAAATGTCTCGATGTGGACTGCCAAAAGAGAGCATTTCGGTATATCGGCAGTCTATCCAATCAGATCTATTTCGTCTCTTGGTCATTCTCACAAAAATTTCATCTGCCCACATGTGTTGGGCTGCATCAATTTTGGGGCTCCAGGTGACCCCAATGGGGGCCGGGAAGTTTCTAGGTGAACCATATGGCCAGTCCGCCTCTGCATAAAAACACAAGTTATTGGTCTGTTTTCACCTCTTATAAAGTGACTAGCAGACGACACTCGACCAAAATCTTGAATAACTGAAAATTTTCATTTTTGACGCCAAAATATAGTTCTTTATACCTGATTGGAACGTATTCGACAAGCCCGCTCCAGTGAGGTGCCATAAGCTATGTTTTGATGGTAAAACTTTAAAAGATAATACTATTTGAATGGCAATTATTTTGTGAATCGCGCTGAACGGATATAACCGTCACTTTGGGAAAAGAGTTGTTAACCCTTTACCTAACCTGAAAAGCAGACGACACTTCCAAAAAAATTCTTGAATAACTAATTTTTTCATTTTTTGACTCAAAAACATAGGTTATGATCCCTTGTTGGAACGAGCTCGACGAGCTCGTTCCAACGAGGGGTCATAACCTATGTTTTTGAGACAAAAAATGAAAAAATAATGAAAATTAATTGACGATTTTTGAGAATAGCGCTGGCCGGTTTTGGCCGTTACGTTAGGTAAAGGGTTAAGAATCATATTTCTTGTTTCTTTGTTTATTGAAGTTTAAAGACACTTTCAACAGTCATCAGAATTTCACAATCTAAACATGGCGGGATATTGATTGTTTATAAGGATGTCAGTAAAACGATAAGATGAATTGATCTGAGTGACAGTTAAGCGTTTATACGGATAGGAAAATGACACAACTGTCAAGAGTTTTTTCAACAGAATACATACCACGCAAAATGGAACACACTTAGGTTATGGTATACAGATGTATAGAGGTAAAAGGCACGGTCATTAGAAAGGTGTAAGCTACTAAGTGGAAGGCACGACAAATTTATTAAATGAATTTGTTAAAGGAATTAGTCCGGGAGCTAGCACCACTTTTAATCAACCCCCAAAGAGCCCCAGGATTAGACGAAACCATTTTTTTATATGTTCTTTGAAGTGTTTTAACCCTTTACCCGGCGTAACCACCAAAACTGACCAGCGCTATTCACGAAATTGCCGTTCAGTTTTAATTATTTTTTTCATTTTTTGCCTCAAAAACATAGCTTATGACCCCTCATAGGAACGAGCTCGTTGAGCTCGCCCCAATGAGGGGTCATAAGCTATGTTTTTGATGCAAAATATAAAAAATGTAGTTATTTAATAATTGTGTTTGCAAGTGCCGTCTGCTTGTCATGTTAGGTAAAGAGTTAAAAAATACTGTAGATGTTAACACGAAAAAATGGTCGTATGGAAAATATTCACGATAGCATCCAATATGGCAGCCAAGTTTCAGTATTTTACACACAGTCGTTTTACATATTAGCAAATGTTGGCAGCAGCTGACAGCGGAAGAATCCACAAACAGATGATACTGAAAGGAGTATGTTAGTTGGAGACATATCCCAAGTACTATCAGGGATAGATATAGTACATGGGCCAGAAAAGTCTGACAATATCTTCAGACCTGCACAAAATGTGCGTAAATAATGGTTTTGCGTGTCCATAGTTCGATTCCAAAGAAATATGGCAACCGATGTTTCGTTCATAGCGGTAATTCGAAGGCAAACAAGACGAGAGTCTCCTGAAATTTTTGTTTCCCTTCGTTGGTTCTCTTTTTCGGAGTCATGATCAGGACCGGGGAGAGGGGGGGGGGGGGGGCGGAGGGCAAGGTAGTAACTCCGGGCCCGGAACTGCGGTCCAGGAGTCCAGGATTTTGAGGTTAGGCCTTCCCCCACACGATCCCACAGCCCAAACATGGCCTGAAAGCCTGTATTTTAATTTTTAAGTTTGGTACGTCCTTTCAGTACGAACTGTTAAGAAGGGGGCTGTATCGTGAATGGAGCTCTGCACTTGAACAACGATTGTAATGTTGGACTCTATGATTCTTGAAACAATAACTTTATTTTATCCCATAAATGGCCGTTTATTTGAACAATAAAGGCCTTGGATAAATTTTTGCTTTATTCACCTAGTAGAGTGATACATTTTCCCCATCGGTTTCACACTGAAATAATTTATTCCCCGAGTAGCGACGGACTTGTTGACCTCTGGCCTCTACCACATTTGTCTACCATAATTAATAGTTCGATTGTTGATTTCTTTAAATTTTTCTGAACATATTACACAATGCCAGTAGAAAACGCCACACACTGTTCATATAATAAAGTATTTTTGCAAGCTTAGCTCAAGTTTCTAGGGGAATTATTTTTAGACAGAAATGTATCACTGCGCCTTGTTTATTTTTGCTAATTTTGCTGATCGAGCGAATTGGACCAATGTGCTCCTCATATCTCGCTGTGTTTTGTAGCGAATTATAGCACGATTTGTCGCGACTGCCCTGTAGAAGATTTATAGGATAAACAAAATAAACGTATAGTGTTTTCAAGTAAAAAATTTATTCTACTCGTAGAATTAAGAATGAAACCGACTCGCCAGAGGCGCGTCGGTTTCATTCTTAATCCTACTCGTAGAATAATTTTTTTACTTGAAAACACTATACGTTTATTCTATATAAATCAACTTGACGTAATAAAGTTATCACTTCAAGAATTGTGCAGTCAAAAGCTATAACTCTAAGTCACTGGATGCTCACTGATGAACATGCAAATTTGAAACATGCTGCTGAAAAACGTCCCTAACGTGACTTCTTTTATCCCAAAAGCCTCCAGAAGTCTCCATTTAATAACTGATTTAAAAAATTTCTTTGGGGAGACCCCCCCCCCCCCCCCCCCCCCCCATCATCAACAACCTCCTATCATCGCTCAGGCCTTCGGCATTCGGGGCAGATGCCGCACCAGTAAGCGACCTTTTAAAGGGAGCCCGTCACAGAATTAACCCTGGGGACGGAATCCCCCCCCCCCCCCCTGTTCTGGCCATGATCTATTTTATAATGTTGGTGAACCTTAGAGTTCTCTGACTTTGTGGAGAAATGTGCGTATGTAACGCGTTGATGGAAACATCTCTCAAATCTTTCCAACATCGCATTACATCACAGTGTGTAGTACGTGTAGACGTTATCCTTAAAGACTGAAACTCACGAAATACGATTCAGTGTTCCAAATTTCTCAAACCGACTCTTGCGTTAACAATGGAAATATATACCAAAACAAAGATAGTCACACGATGCTGGTGTTGCATCTGCTGCGCTAAATTGATGATACACTTTTTTTTTCTCTGACTCTTCAATTTTCGACATGTCAAAATGATTGGATAGCACTGATTTGTGTCTTGCCGTTTAACAAATACATACAGGTTATTACAACAATCAGTTGATCTGCGTCATGTTATTCCGTCGAGTTGTCGAGACCAAGTTACAGTGGCGTGGCTAAGGGGTGGCCTGGGGGAGGAGTGTTACACCTCTAAAAAGTTTTGCTACCTCCCCAAACATTGGCCTAATGCAGCGTTCACACAACATAGAGCCTCAAAATGGTGCCCAGTTCACACGCTACAAAGATTCGCTCTTAGATCACTACATATTGCAAAATGTTCTCGGAGGTAAGGGTTGGTACTAATCCTAACGAGGACTATCTGGTCGTTGTCCACTCCTTTCACTTCCCTTCTATGAAGTGGGAGGAGGGGCAACGAGAGGAGGGTCCCAGTTAAGACAAGGGGAGGCCACGAAGCAACACACAGCGACCTTTCAAATATCATCTTTGCCCCCCCCCCCCCCCCCCCCTCCGCAATAAAAAGTGGATAGGGCACCCCCTCTCATAGAATCCTGGCTAGGTTGGACCTTATTCAGGGCCGTTAAAGCTAATTAAACTTGGTCGGTCGATACACTATCTTCCCTGATGTGACTGTGAAACCGGGCCGCCTCTGCATCCTGCATTTTTCAATGGACCGATGATACAGGGGCATAGCCATGCTAAATGAGGGGGCGGGGGGGGGGCAAAATATTTTTTTTGCTGCTGATGACAAAAAAATATTTTTCAATCCACTTTATTTCCTCTCGTGTTGGGTTAAGAGTATGTCTACCCCATGATTGAAGATCCAGGGCCTTCCACGTGTCAACAAAGTAACTTGTTATGCCAAATGGAACACCCGGCGTACTTTTTTGAGGCGGAAGTACCCTGAAAATGGACAAAGAACTACAGCGAAAATGAGGCTAGAAACATCAGTGCGGGTGAACATGAAGCTTGTTTAGAGATATCAGACATGAATGTAAGTTGACATTTTTAAAAAAAGTGGAGGACGAGCCCCTCGACCAACCACCCACCCACCCATCCACAAACGCCCCTTCCCCACCTCGCACACAGTTCTCCCACTATGGTCATACGCCACTGGATGATAGTAACTTCTGGCACAAAGGCAGTTAAGAATGGATTTCTTTAATTATCCTTTGGCAACAATACACGCCACTAAAATACAATATCATCAATCGATTAATCACACCACAGACAGGAAACGTTTTACTTTCACGAACTATACCCGATGTTTTTGTCAGTCTGGAACTTTCTGGTTGATAGTACATACCGGTACAAATACATTATTTGGCTCTTTTTCTCGTGAATTATCAGACACTCTCCCAGAAATATGTCGTTGAATAAACAGAATCGTTTTCGCTCCCTGGTGTAAACAGGTGGAAATCTCGGAGGATTATTATTGAAGTAAGACAAGATGTCTGAAAAATAAAAATTGTTTTTGACACTGATGAAACTGACTGTTGATTAAAAGGTGACGTCACGTCTGACCTTATGACATTTATTGAAAGCTCAAGAGTGCCACTATCCATAATTCTCCGTTTAGAACTGAGTCTTTGTACCACGATTGCTATACGTATCCAACATAACGTGATACAATACAGAAATTTGGATATGTTCTCGATACATCACGCGTGGAATCTGGATTAAGCGTGAGGATGTCATGTAAGAACGCATCTGATTTGACGGTACATTTTGAGTGACGTTATGACGTGAATGGAACACTTCAACACAAACAGCGTCAAGCAAGAAAATTATCAGACATCCGAAGGTGATATTTTTTATTTAACACTTTACCTAACATGAAAAGCAGACGACACTTGCAAAAAAAATTCTTGAATAACTAATTTTTTTCATTTTTTGTCTCAAAAACACAGGTTATGACCCTCGTTGGAACGAGCTCGATGAGCTCGTTCCAACGAGGGGTCATAACCTATGTTTTTGAGACAAAAAATGATAAAATAATAAAAATTCATTGGCGATTTTTGAGAATAGCGCTGGCCGGTTTTGGCCGTTACGTTGGGTAAAGGGTTAAAAATATCAATTTCATTCTCTTCATTCAAGTTTAATCGTGGTATAAATACTAGCTGTCCTGCAAAA
This sequence comes from Pictodentalium vernedei, assembly GCA_031216915.1. Taxonomy (NCBI): domain Eukaryota; kingdom Metazoa; phylum Mollusca; class Scaphopoda; order Dentaliida; family Dentaliidae; genus Pictodentalium; species Pictodentalium vernedei. Next base: position 106,034,019 of record CM062292.1, on the reverse strand, counting down.
ACATTCATTACGAATAATTAATAACAAAAAGTACAATTCTCATACAGATCCCCTGTTTAAAAGAAAACCAAATACTCAAGGTTGATGATTTGTTTAGGCTACATGCACTATTGTTCGTGTTTGACTGGCAGAACGGCAGATTACCGGTTTCTTTCAATGATATATTTAAATTTACTGACAATCCATCTGGTAGGAGAACTAGACAGTCGGGCCTCCTATTCATAGAAAAAAACACGGACCCAAACTCTGGATAAGTTTCCTTTATACTCCTTCCCGAAACTATGGAATGCTCTGGACGACACAACTCGTAATATTAGCGACAGAAGCATGCTTAAGAACAATTTAACTTCCGCATTCATTTCCTCATATTCCAGTTATGTCAGCTGCAACAATCCCTACTGTCCCGATTGCAGTTCGTAAATTTCGTAAATTTGGAAATTGTCAAAGTCGTGGTCCGCGTCTAAATCTGGAATCCTCGTCTTGTGCAACCTGTCGCGCTTCCTCCTTACAGTGGTGCTATGTAAAATACTATATGGATACAATTAAGAACTTGCAAACAAAAGTCTAAATAAATAAATCATAACATTTGTCATCCTACGATGATGTTGCAGCTAACGTAGACACCACGCCCAAACATCATGACCAACCTCTTTGTCGCAGTCTAAACGATACGAACTTCACGATGGGACTTGTTGCCGCCCTCAGGTGTTATGATAAGTAGTGGAGGGGGTCCTATAGGCAGGTTGCTTCTTGCCTACCTTGAAGCACCGTCTTTCCGCTGGCGAAAATGAAGCATCAATACTCCCAGAAAAGTAATGATTCGATCGTCATTCTCCATCATGTGTCACATAATTGGCTCTCAGTTCATTCTTTCAGTCACAGTCTGTTTGCAATCACCCCATCTTCTTCCAGGGGGTGGCAGGTAGACAGCCAATCTGGCTATGCCACTTCCCACGGTATACAACTCATTACATTTGTGCAATATGTTTATTTGTAACCATTTTACATGTATGTGTACCCTGAGCACAGATCGGATAGAGTACGCGAACAGGAATCAGCGACCCTTGGTGGAGCGTGCCCTGTGTTTCACGCGCGCCTTTGGTGCTCGTGAAATACAGTACAAACTCCACCTTGGGTCGTTGATTCCAGAGTCCACACCTGCACCTTCATTGTGTTCTGTCTTCATATAGAGTTGAAAAATGTCGATTTACAAATACAGAATGATGAGAGTAGATTACTGCAACATGGTGACAAGTGGATTTTTACACAAATTGCTATTTAGTGTAAACAGTACTTTCTTCAATAAATGAAAGATCGCACAAAACATACAGCAGAAAAAAAGTATACAGCTTATAGTGAGAAAATAAGTACAAAATATGGATAATTAGACGTAAATTAATTAAATTAATTGATTTGCAAAATAATGAGGATACGGTATGAAACATTAGCTTATTTAAGTTGTCTCCTTAAAATTTTCTCGGGGAATGTACAAGAAGCGCTAGCGGCATTTGACGGTGCTCATGGACCACCGTCTGGGTGCAACCCGATAGCCCATGGGATGAAAGTTTACTCGCGCGTTCTGTTGGGGTTTTTTACCCAACATTATAACCATACGTGAAGTCGTCTCCTTTTCACTCGATGGAATGTATGCCGCCGTCCGAGATGTGTACAGTCAAAATGGCAGGGATTTTTACCGTCTCCGGATAAAGTATTATTTATTGTAGAACATTTTAAAACAGTTCCCGCCTGTTACGTGGCGTTGCGAACTCCTACAATTATTGGTAATTTTATACTTCTTATACTAACCCTTTTAACGCAGAGAGCATTAATTTTTACCGAAAAGAAAATGTGCCCCTCAATGCTAAGACGTCGAGATAAATAAAAAAATGTGATTAGGTTCGGCGATAATTTAACCCCACAACCCAACCGATTGTTTCATTGTTATTGTGATTGCTCTGTTGAAATGTCTGACCACGCTGACATGTCTGATCCTGCAGAAAAAAAGTTATTACAAACCGCCGTCCAGTCCTGCACATTTTACAGTAACCTACTTTACTTATAACAATCCATAAATTTGCCAAAACGTGGACAAAGGGTCTGAAAATAGGGAAAAGCGGACATTTCGTTGCCTCGCGAAATTTTAATCCCTAACAACGACTTCATAAGGCAAATACAACCTTTAAGTCACGAGAAAGTCCACTTCAGTCCTTTTAAGTAATTGTCGGGTTGATTGTGGTAATTAGTTAAACTCCCATACAACAGAACGACACTTTCCAATCCTACAGAGCTATATGCTATACTCTTATGTGCCCAAGATGGCGACTTCGTCGGGTCCGTTTCGCTGATTTCAGTTGGATGATTATTGGTAAAATTCGGGTTCATTTGGGTAATTAAATGTAGTCAAGTGTCATCAAAGTTGGCGGCCAGTATAGGCAAAACCCGAGGATTCTGATAGGCTCGTGGGGGAAATTATGGGGTTGTTCACGGTAATTAGATGTAGTCTCATTCAATGGAACACATCCTCCGAACACATCCCTTCTCCAGGCAAATAGCGACCATATGTCACCATAGAAACCAAGATGTGGCAAATAAAATGGACGACAGAAACACGCGGCACTCTAATAACACGCGCTGCGCATGTGCACAGGCACCACGTATCATTGTGGTGATGATGTCACAAAATGGTCACTCACGCGGTGTCCCATGACAATCCCACATGGCGTAACTGGGGAACGAGACTACTATGACGTAACATAAGATCCCCCGATGAGACCCCCCCCCCCCCCCCGATCTAGGGATGAAGAAGTACATGTCCTGCTACTGACCTATATATGCCACAGACCACCATATTCTGGATTATTTAGTCTCAAGCAGGGGCGTAGGAAGCTTATAATACTGGGGGGTATTGTAAACGGGGGATTGTAGGGGGCAGCACGGGAGAGTGCGGGAGGGGGAAAATCTGTGAAGTATGAACTACTGCGAGCTCATTTACTCGCTTCTCGAATGAAAAAATCAAGATATCGTTGCTGTTAATTTTTGGTGTTTATAGGAGGATGTATGTCAGAGAGGAAGCTGTTAACCTGTTAAGCGTCAAACAGTCAGTGACATCGGCTACCAACCATTTTTTTTTTTGGGGGGGGGGTAAATACCCCCCTTACCCCCCCCCCCCCCCCCCCCCCCCGGTTCCTATGCCACTGGTCTCAAGTGTTCAGTTAACTTGAACATTTTTAAATCTAATTCAAAGGAAACCCTGAACTTCAACCTCTTGGGCGCGAGCCCTCTCCGGATTGCTCCTGACAAAATGTGGGAGGAACAAAAAATTGTTTTTTGCCATTGGGCAGCAGAAAATATAGCCCCCATCCTCCTCCACACTTCATTTAGATTGGCTTCGCCCCAGATTTCAATATTTTACATTTAAGAACTATCTGTCGTACAATGTCAAAATTAATATAAAAGTGTGGAAATACGTCGTACAATTGTCAATATGTTGAATGCGTTCTGTAATTCGCTGTGCGTTTTGTTAGCCCGGGTAATATATTTCATTTTGAAACTCAAATACATGTGAAACAATAATTTCAGAGAAAATTATTTCATATACATTTACCCTCAAAGGCTCTCAGATTACATCCTAGAGCTTTGTATTTTCTAAATTTTCTTCGAAGAAACGAGAGTACATCTCTATTGAGACTGTCACACATAAAGGGCTTCAGGTTTTCTGAAATGTTCTCAGTGATCCCCCCCCCCCCCCCCCACCCTCTCCGCCTCGCCCACGCTCCGGTCAACAAGAGAGGACAACACTATGGGGGACTTGCAATAACATCATGCCACGGCCTCGGGATTATTTGTACCACGCTTGGTCGAATTAACTTACGGTACGTGGAGAGTATATTATCACTAAATCATCCGCAGAGTGGAGATTCCACCCGAGTAATAATTGCAAATTTGTTGCAAAGCATAACCAGCACCAGCAAAGTTTCAGCCAATGGACCTCCGGGTTAAACCCGGAGGTCCATTGGCTGAAACATTGCTTGTGTTTTTTGTCGATATGTACAAAATTTGAAAGTTATATAGCTTGAGTGATAACTCCACTCCGTGGGTGATTTAGTAACAAGCCACTCTCCGCGTACTGTACTAGTAATCCCCCACTTAATCGAAAATAGACCTACGGTCACTCGCTGGAAATTTATATTTCACCTGCTAGTCACTCGAGAAATAATAATGGTTTATCCATTCAAAAACCATAGGCATGTTCTATATTCCAGACTAAGGTTATGGCAACTTGAGTGGCAGAATTTCTGATTAATGTATTCCAGATGAAAATCTTGGCAAAATGGGTTAACAAAGGAACAGATAACTATATTCCACACCAGGGTCTGAAAAATGAGCACTGGAGTAGCTATGAGGTGCTTGGGGTGCCTGACCACCCTCGGAACCTATCCAGGCACCCCAAATTTTGAAACTGGTGTCACATTGTTTTTATAACTTTCTCCAAGTCTACTGCAATTGCCTTTCCAAGTTCTGGGATACCAAATGGTAATTTGCAAGGAAATACAGAACAGTACATAGTTTATGACATTAAGATCATTTTGACATGGAACTCGTGCGGGGGTCAATTGCTCTCGTTTGAGCGTCAAATGAAGCACGTCAGGGTGGAAGCTTTCCTGAGATTAACGATATGAAGTTCATCAGATATGATGATAACAGGGCATCACTATACAGAATGCTAAACACTGTAACCAATTCGATCTTGTTTGACAGAGCTCTTTGAGCTCTGTCAAACAAGATTGTATTGTATTTATTTATTAAGGTTTAACGACACTTTAACAGCCAAATTATGTCATATCGTGTCTGTGACAGTATTTCGGGTGGAGGAAGCCGGAGTACCCGGCGAGAACCACCGAGCAGCTGCCAGGTCTCCAACATCGTAACGCTGCACTGCAGCACATGAAGGGTTAGATTGGTTGAAGACGAGAGCACCATCGACGTGCAGTACGCCTTAGCACACAGGCGTCATCGTGCCCCATGTGATCAATCGGGGTGAAGTGCCTCGCCCAAGGACGCAACGCGGGAGTCCGAATCGATCGATCGCCCACTCATCCAAGGACTAACCGAGCTCGACGTTGCTTAACTTCGGTGACCTGGCGAGATCCGGTTATCGCAACGTCACCGCCCCCCCCCCCCCCCTCCCCCGATTGTATTGGTAAGTAGTAAGTAAATTTATTTTTGCAGTATGTGAATACAAACATTACATAACGGCATTATTGAAAGGATGCTAACAAATCAGCACACTGTAGCTAATTTTAATAGGCTGTCTTCCTGTCACACCCTGAATAGGTTTCACGACAGCAGAGATTTGACAGTTCATATCATCAAATTACTACCCTTCAATAGGTTTTTTAATGACACATTCGACAGCCAGAGTCACCTCGTGTCAGACAGTTTTGAGTCAATGAAATAATTGTTCCCCCCACACATACACACACACATATACTTCCTATGCAAGATATGCGTGTCTCATGTGAGAAGGCCATGCGAGATAGATAAAAACATATATATCTCACATGACCCACGTGACCAGCTTATTAGCATATTTAATGAGCGCACGAACTATTTCATCCTCGCATGTTCTTCCGTAAACAAACAACATGGCGTCACGTTTCGGAAATATTAGCAGACGAACGTTTGTCGAAGAAAATAGAAATAATTGAGTGATAATAATCGATTGATGCACGCGCCCGACTGACGTCATCGGAATGTATCAATGTTCATTTCGCTACAAATATTTAACCCCTGCCTTGCCGCCGTTAGGATTTAATTTCGTGATATATTCCAGTATATACAGAACTTTTGTGCACTCTTCCGATAAGAAAATCCGTTTTTTTTTCAGAAATGGACAACAAAATTTTTCGATATATCTGCACGTGCCACTGAATTACTTTTTGATGACGTCAGAGTGTTTTGGTGAGGGGAGAAAAATTATCCCTGATGTGGGCGGGTGTAAGATGGGGAAATCTCACCCTCGGGACAAGATATTTGGCCCAGAGACTCTGTAAGTGGTTGTCTTATAATCTAGTTATTATCTATCAAGAATCTTTTTTTTTTAAATCTGCTGACACACATTCTGTGCTAGAAGGTGATCGACATGGATGATGACAAGTTGAAGATACAAAATTGGGTGTGGTTCAGTTATTGAATGCTGACAAAGTTAGACCTAGAAAAAGAAATGGCAAAGAACACGACGCGAAGAGGGTACTGAATTCATAGTTGAATTGTGGAAAAAATCAATTCTCAAAATTTTAGAATTGACATCATTGTGCAGAGGGTTAATCATTGAATGTTTTTAGTGGGCACCCTCAAAAATTAATTTCAGGCTACGTCACTGAACAAGAACACTGCTAGCTATATTCCACATTATGGTCAGACCGAATGGTTTAGCCCTTTATCCAACGTGACGGTCAAAACCGGCCTGCGCTATTCTCAGAAAATCACCAATTAATTTTCTTTATTTTTTTTCATTTTTTGTCTCAAAAACATAGGTTATGACCCCTCGTTGGAACGAGCTCGTCGAGCTTGTTCCAACGAGGGGCCATAACCTATGTTTTTGAGACAAAAAATGAAAAAAATTAGTTATTCAAGAATGTTTTTTTGCATTTTTTTGTCGTCTGCTTTTCATGTTAGGTAAAGGGTTAACAAGAAAACAGATAGCTGTGTTCCAAATAAGAGTCCATACAAAATGGGTTTGTTTATGTTCCTTGTGGTTTAACGACACTTTCGATAGCCCGGATCACCTTGTGTCGGATAGTTTAACGGGTGGAGAAAGCCGGAGAGAACCACCGAGCAGTGGCGAGCAACTATCGAACTCCCCAACGTACGAACTCCACACAAGCAGGGTTAGCATTGGTTGAAGACAAATGCACCATCGATGTGCAGTATGCCTTAGTACACAGAGCCACCGCGCCACCATGGTGGCAATCAGGATTAAATACCTTGCTCAAGCACACAAAGCAGTTACTCCTGGTGTGAGTCGAACCGCGGGCCTTTCGGTTTAAAGTTCAATACCGTAACTCCTGTCCACTGAGTTCCAGGACAGAATGGGTTAACAAGAGTAAAATAACACAATTTAAATAACAGGCAGAACAAAATGGCAAATGTACACATCACTATTTACCGATATGAACCTCCACAAACTGGGTTAATCTTGAAATGAGTTCTTGTACACCGGTAGCGCTTATTTGCCAAACGATATTCAGACGGCGCAATAAGAAGCATGTAAACTAGTGTTGGCAATTGGAAAATTAGCATGATACACGGTAGTTTAATTTGTTTATTAAACGCAGGTGGTGGGGATTACTGATGCATCAGTCTTAAAACTGATTTGTTTGCATTGCCCATGTTACGGTGACCCAAGAGCTCCTGTTCCTCTTATGCTGTTGTTTATTAGAACAAACTGGGATGACTTGTTCAAACAATTAGATAATTAAATTGAAATTGAAGACAACGCGTTGTGTACTTATAGGGAGGGGTGATGGGAGTGGCGGCTGATCACCCACCAAGGATTTTTTCGGATATTTATAGCCATGTGTCACACGATGATTTGTTCGGCCTTTAACCCAACGAGAATATCCGATCAGCTTATGGACCTTCATTGGAACGAGCTCAGAGAGCTCGTTCCAGTGAGGGGTCATAAGCTATGTTTTTTTCAAGTAAAAAGTAATTGTTTGTAGTTATTCAAGAAAATTCTTTTGCAAATGTCCTCCATTGGTGGAGTGGGAATTTCCCGATGGGCCAGTGTCAATCAAAAAAAGCATTGAAACTGATGTTGTTAAATATGATCAGCTTGGTGCTCGGGACAACTTAGCTGAGCGATTTGAGCCTACTGGGTCATACTGGCAACTTAATTATTTGATTGACGGGAACACCAGTTCCACTTTTGGGCCGGTGAATTCTGTAAATCACTTTTGAGCCGTTTCAATTTAGTATTGAGCCGTTTGTAATTTGAAATCAGGCTGAGTGGCCCGCGTTGGGGGTAGACTGGTCAAGTGATGAGGGTGGGATTACCAAACTGCAGGGTTGGCCAGCTAAAGATTGATGATGGGCCGGTCAGCTGTATAACGCCGGTCAGCTGTATAACTACGTGGGCCCGTCGGTCAGAAATTTTCCCGATCCGGTCTGAAGGGAGCAGTCCGCCCCTGGTGTCGCCTACTATAGCCATGTCAGGCAAACATTTAACCCTGTAAATAAATGCCAAATGCTAGTAAGTTAGTCAGCCAATGTTATAATTTTTAGCTACAACCGAAAGGTGAATAGATCAAGAAGTACTAGTTTTAGTTTGTCCGTTCGCTAGTCAGTCTGTCTGTTCCCGATTAAATTCGTGATCATTCGCATAATTCGTTTGTGATCATCCTTCGACTACGGTCGCGTCATCCCATGCTCCTGTACAATATTTTAAATATACTAATTTAAGAAGGGCACGCCTTTTCTTGGTTCGGAGAGTGAGGTTAAGACCATAAAACTCAGTCCGACACATAGCACATCACAAACTTCGTGAAATTAAAATAAACGGTTTCTTAACATAGACGGAGAGCACTACTCTTCTCCCGCGCCCACCCGGTCAAAACAAAATTCTTGGGTCAGCTCTTGGTATATTAACTAAGGTGTCGCCGGGGGCACGGTGGCGTCACGGTGGTGTCGCGGTAACCGTTTCTCGTCAGATCACCGAAGTTAAGCAACGTCGAGCGCGGTTAGTAGTTGGATGGGTGACCATTTCAGCGACTGATTCGCGCTCCCCGCGTTGTGTCCTTAGACAAGGCACTTAACCCCGATTGCCTACATGGGGGCACGACGACGCTGTGTACTAATGCGTACTACACATCGAAGGTGCGCATGTCTTCAACCAATCTAACCCATCTAACCCTGCCTGTACCGCGGTGCAGAGTTCAGAGTTACGATGTTGGAGAGCTGACAGCTGCTCGTTGTTGCTCGGTGGTTCCCCCCGGGTACTCCGGCTTCCTCCACCCGTAAAACTGTCACCGACATGATATGACGTTGGCTGTTAATGTGTCGTTAAACCCTAATAAAAAAAAAACTAAGGTGTCGCCAAATTGTTTTAGAAAGCCAGTAACGCCATGAAATAGCACCGGAATATAATTCTTCACTCCATATCAAACGAATGACTACTTATCTATCTTCACCTCATGACCCGCTGATTATTAGGCTTTTCCCTCTGGAAAAGACTATTGTTTTTCTACGGATTATTATTTTATTTTTTTGGGGGGGGGGGGGGTTTGTTTTTTTTTTTGTTTTTTTTTTTTTTTTCCACACATTTTGTCCGTACGATTCAGAAGCCATTTTCGGACCGATTTTCACGAAATTTTGCACACGCATAGAGGGGCACAAAATCTAAAAATGTACCGAAGCGGAATTTTCGATTTAACCCTAATTTCCTCAGAATTGACAAAAAAACTGCCAAAATTGGGGTTTATCGGCACTTTCTCGAAACACGTCTTGTAGATTTTGTTTAAACATTCATCATTTCTAGACCTGCCTGTGACACGACCTTTGATACATACGAGATATTCGGCGATGCATATGGTAACCCTCCACAGGCTGCCAAACATCGAAAGTTTGATGAAATGGGTCGGTTTCAGGCCCCCACTGCACCCAAACAATACATGAGAGATAAACATAACTTCCTTTATTGGAAATGGAATTCACCGAGGATCATTTTTGTCAGTAATAAGGGTGTTCATAAAACCAAGCATTAACCCGTTTTGGACTGGTTAAACAGCAATACCCCCATAAAGCTAAAAAAATTCATGTTTTCCGTGGATTTCTCTAAACGAGTCTTGTAGATTTTCAAGAAAAATTTGTTACTCCCAGATCTTGGTGTGACAATAGAAGTTGCATGGACAAAATACTAAGGGGAGCATTTGTTAACCCTCCATGGGCTGCTGAAAGTCAAAATTGTGATAAAATGGGCTGTTTTTGGACGCCAACGGCACCCAATGGGTACGCCACAAAGAAAAGTGCGTTCTTTTATCGAGCCCACACTCTATACGGAAACATTTTTATAAGTAGTAAGGATATTCAAAAGTTGAAGTCTTAACCCTTTTTGGGCAGGATAAAGAAAGAAACCCCTTAAAATCTTAAAATTCGAATTTTCTGTGGATTTCTCTAAAAACATATTGTAGGTTTTCAAGAAAAATTGACTACTCGCAGGTCTTTGTGTGACATTACAAGTGGCATGGACAAAATATTCCGGTGAGCGTTTATTAACCCTCCACAGGCTGCCAAGCTTTGTAATTTTGTTGAAATGGGCTGTTTTCGGACGCACACAGCACCCAATGTGTACCTGAGAAATAAACATAATCTCCTTCGTTGGAAGTGGAATTCACCGAGGACCATTTTTGTAAGTAATAAGGGTATTCAAAAAACCAAGTGTTAACCCGTTTTGGGTGGTTTAAGAGTGATTCCCCCAAAAGCTTAAACAATCATGCTTTACGTGGATTTCTCTAAAAATGTCAAGTAGATTTTCAAGAAAAAACTGGTCCGTCGCAGATCTTGGTGTAACATTATAAACTGCAAGGACAGAATATTCTGATAAGCATTTGTTAACCCTCCACAGACTCTCAAATATCAACACTTTGATAAAATAGGCTGTTTTCAGCCCCTCACAGCCCCTGTAGCTGGGAAATAAACATAACTTCCTCTCTTGGAAGTGGAAATCACCGAGGATAATTTTTGTAAGTAATAAGGGTATTAAATAAACCAAGCCTTAACCCGTTTTGGGCTGGTTAAACAGCGATACCCATCAAAGGCTTAAAAATTCAAGTTTTCCCTGGATTTCTTTAAAAAACATCTTGTAAATTTCAAGAAAAAAATGGTCATTCATAGGTCTTAGTGTGCCATTACATGTTGCATGGACAAAATATTCCGGTCAGGATTTGTTAGCTCTACACCAGCATCTGAACATCAAAAGTTTGATAAAATGGGCTGCTTTGAAAATAATGCCAATTGTTTTATTTAGTGTGTATTTTGTCCGTATACAAAATTTCTCACCCACATATACCTAAAAATGATTCAATGATACGATTGGACATGTTTCTCTCATATAAAACATGCATAAAACGTGAAAAAAGACTTGATTTATTGCATCTTAGGATTGCACATGTATATTTTTAGAAGATTCTCTGTCTGTTTTTAATCTTCGGCGTCAGTCTTTGATCTTGTTTGGAACGATCAGTAATCAACACCTTTTCGATCGAAATTTAAAATAAAAAAAAATGAAATTTCACTAAAACTTTTTGCAGAATCGAGTTTTTCAGAAAACTCTGTCGCGATTGCGTGTGTCATTTTCAAAATTCCGATCAGAAATAATGAAATTATAAATATGTAGTTAGCAATAACAAAATTGAAAGCATGTCGACCAAACTTGCATGACGTCAGAACTCGATTTGGATGAAATACTGCAGTCATGCACTGAAAGGTTGAGAATAAGGGACGCTGATATCGAAGAACGCTTTAAACTGTCCATGGAATGGTCCTAAAATCAAGTTCATGTTTGCAGCGTTACCGCAAATAGGTTTCCCGTATATCTTGTTAAAATGTTTTGGACCGCCTCACTTCATATTCCACACTGCACTGCATGATATTGTTTATTTATTGGTGTTTAAGGTTTGTAAGTAGTAAGGGTATTTAAAAGAATGAAACTTAACCCATTTTGGACTGAATAAGGAGAGATGCCCCTTAAACGCTTAAAATTTACATTTTCCGTGGATTTCGTTAACTGCTTGCTGGGGATTTTCAAGAACAATTTGACATTGGCAGGTCTTACAAACTGCATAGATAGAATATTCCGCTAGTCGTTTGTTAATCCCTCTACAGGCTGCTAAACGTCAAAATTTTAATAAAATCGGCTGTTTTCGGGCAGCAAAATGGGTATGCAATAGATAAACATGACCTCTTTTATCAGACTTAGAATTCCTGAGGGATAATGTATGATAGTATTAAGGGTATTCAAGGGAGCACGGTGGCTCAGTGGTAGACTGTTGTACTTCTATGCTAGAGGTCCCGAGTTCGATCCCCGTCCGGGACGACTCACGTTGTGTCCTTGGGCAAGGCACTTTGGTCCGGTTGCCGACATGGGGGCACGATGTCCCCGTGTACTAAGGCATACTGCACGTCGATGGTACACATGTCTTCAACCTCTGTAACCCTGCCTGAGCGGAGCCTGAACAGAGTGAGAATGTTGAGGAGCTGACAGTTGCTCGTCGATGCTTGGTGGTTCTCTCCGGGTACTCCGGCTTCCCCCACCTCTAAAACTGTCACGGTCACGATTAGCCATTGTGCAGAAGTATGTGACCTTAAACACCAATAAATAAATAAATACATAAATAAATAATAAATAAATAAATAAATAAGGGTATTCAAAAAACCAAGCCTTAACCCTGTTTTGTCGGATTAAAGACAGACAGCCCATGCCGTGTACGCTGCCTACATTACTTGTAAAATCGACACCCCCCCACTAAATCTCCTGCGAGGTGCGGTTTCGGACCCGACCACCTGACGGTTCTGACCACATCAAATAACACACCTTCGTTGTATTTAGCAGCAAGAAATTTCCCCAAGAAGCAAAGACAAAATTACGCCTGCGGAAAATAATGGCAAATATTTTATTTAGCCTGTATTTTGTCCGTATAGAAAATTTCTCACCCACATATACCTAAAAATGATTCAATGATACAATTGGACATATATCTCTCATAAAACGTGAAAAAACACTTGATTTATTGCATTTTAGGATTGCGCATGTATATTCTTAGAAGATTCTCTGTCTGTTATTAAACTACGGCGTGTCTTTGATCTCGTTTGGGACGATCAGTGATTAGCACCTTTTCAACAAGAGCCATGGAAATTGAAAATAAAAAAAATAATCAAATTTCACTAAAACCTTTTACAGAATCGTGTTTTTCAGAAAACGCTTTCGCGATTGCGTGTGTCGTTTTCAAAATTCGGATCAGTAAGCACGAAATTATAAATATGTTGTTGTCAATAACAAAATTGAAAGCATGTCCGTCAAACTTGCATGACGTCAGAACTCGACTCGGGTAAAATACTGCGGTGTGGTGAAAGGACGAGAGTAAGAAACGCTGATATCGCAGTAGGCTTTAAAATGTCCATGGAATGGTCCTAAAATCAACTTTATATTTGCAGCTTTATTGCAAATAGGTTTCCCGTTGTTTCTTGTTGAAATGTTATATGTTATTTCCGTCAAGGCCAGGTACCATAGAAAATTTGGAATACTGGGCAGTGGGATAGCGCACCTGCCCCATGAACAACTGCCTGCTACTAAAATTAATTAGCGGGACCCCCCCCCCCCCCCCATGCTGTTTATTTTACCTAGGACACCTGCCCTCTGCTGTTTTTTTACCTAGGACACATGCCCCCCCCACCCCCCCCCCCCCCCACTGTTAGATTAGATTAAACATATTTTATTTGCCACTTGACAATGCAAATCAGGATTGGAGGACAAGTGCTTACCACTTAGAAGCCCCTCCGTTCCTGTACGGTGACTAATAATTTACAATATGGCAGAACGTATTCCATAAATAACAGAATCTAGCAAAATCTAAATATTATAAACATTATAGACAAACACAAATTAAACTGAGAGAAAGAGAGAGAGAGAGAGAGAGAGAGAGAGAGAGAGAGAGAGAGAGAGAGAGAGAGAAGAGAGAGAGAGAGAGAGAGAGAGAGAGAGAGATCAAAAAAATAAATAGAATATAAAGAAAACATGAAATACAACATTGGATCCAGTGATGATGCCCGCCACCCACCCAATTGCATTCTATAGTATATTGGCCGTAATGGGAGTCTAAATTAACATCTTGATTACAGCCACTGAGCATAGGTTTTCACTTCTGGGGATGTTCACACAACTGTTTTTTCATCAAGTACACCTGTCCTGCCCCCGTTTGTTTGCTAACGGGCCCCTACCCATTAACCTTTCTATTTTTAGAAGCACCGGGCCGACGGGGAGAGGGCGTTGTTGGGAGCATGGCTAGATTTTGCTATAAAATGGGGTTGAAGGAAGGTACCCTCAAATCTGTGGCGAAAGTGGCAAAAATGACAAAAGGCTACCTCAACGTATGGTAACGGTATAAACTACAGTCGATCTGGGCGATGTACAGACGAAAAATCATACCTTGGAGCCGGTTAGGCAATTTGGCACAAAAAACTCCGACTTCATGCTCAATCGCTGCTCTACAGTAGTCTACAACAGTCCTCAAGTCCATTCCAAACTGATAGAGTCGGGACGAATAGTACTCTCACTTTCCACGCGATGCGTGGTGTTCTTCACGCGGCCTCGACACTCGCAACAGATGCCAAAATGTCGGCCAGGGTGCGTAGAACAAGTTCTGAAAATTAGATGTCGCTGCCTTCAGCGGTCTAGACACGCTTCATGTTTGTGAGAAGTGCAATTTTAATGTCTAATTGGCAAATTTTCGTTAATCGTTACCCGCCAAAAAACCTACTCACCGCCGATTTCTTTTCACTTCAACTTCTGACGATTATCTAAGGTTTAAAGATAGTGTCATGATACCCCTCCCCCGCCGCTCTTTTGGAGTTGGTTAGGCAATGTGGCACCAAAACCTGGGACGTTATGCTCAATCGCAGCTCTACAGTCGTCTTCAACACTGCCCGTGTCCATTCTAAACTGATAGAGTCGGGACGAATAGTACTCTCACATTCCAAGCGATGCGTGGTGTTTTCCACGCGGTCCGGACACTCCAAACAGATCCCAAAATGTCGGCCAGGGTTCGTAGAACAAGTTCTGAAAATTGCAAGTCGCTGCCTCCAGCGGTCTGAACACCGTTCGTGTATGTCTGAAGTGCTATTTTAATGTCCAATATGCCAATCTCCGTCTATCTTTTCCTGCCTGCCAGAAACCCAATCACCGCCAATTTCTCTTGACTTTAAACTTCTGAGATTCTCGTAGGTTTAAAGGTTGTATTGGGATCCCTGGTGGCTGTCTTAAAGAAGCAACTTCCATTTACAGTCAACTCTCCACCAGTCACACACAATTGTAACATTTAAGTGGACTTACTCCAGCGAGGAGGCACTGAAGGATTCTGCGCCCATTCCCGACGTCTTTTTTCGAACTGGCTTGAAAAGGAAGGATCAAATTCAAACAATTACCTCCTCTCTCCAAAACGCCATATCTCAGCCAATTCTGGGCAGATTTCCATGAAATTTTCACTCCTTGTTCATGAATAGTTGTGGCATCACTTTCTGAAGAGCGACATGAATTTCGCATTTCGTCACGTCGAATTGGAAAAGAGCGTATGCGCAGGGATTTCTCTGAAAACATCTTGGAAGATTTTAAAGAAAAAATGGCCATTTGCAGTTCTTAGTGTGACATTACAAGTTGCATGGAAAAATATTCCTGTTAGTACTTGTTAACCCTCTACAAGCTGCCAGACATCAATATTTTGGATACATTTGAGATAAAATGGACCATTTTCAAATAGACACAGCACTCAGTGGGTATGTGTGAAACAAACATAACTCCTTTTGTGGGTCATTAACTTGTCGGACGACGATATTGATATTAAGCCACTCCACCGTTAATGATGGTTTTTACCTAAACAATTTTTTTATCAACTGAGTCATTTGAGATGAACGAAATGGTTTGACGCGCCGAAGGCGCGCAGAGACGATTTGGAGGACAAGCCCCTTTCAACCCTCGTTAGCTGTTTGTTGTTGTTGTAGGATGTCAAGGCGCGGTGGAGGAGGAAAAGGAAGGAGGGAGGTGGCTTAACCCCGTCTAGGCTTCTTCCGGCTCTTGTTCTTTGGAGGTGGTTGAGATTGTGATGTGGAAGTCGACGATGTTGAGTTTAGTGTTGAGTTTGGTGAATGGATTGCGTCTAATTCCTTTTTGAGATCTGCTTTGGATTGTTCCCTGAACTCGTGGGTTTCGGAGGCGATTCGGTTTCCCATCTCAACTGCCCGCCTTCCCATCTCTATTATTCTCCTTAATTCTTAGGCGGTGACTGCAGACTTAGGTGGCTGTGTTGCTGAGATTGACACACCCGGGCTGTCCGGTAGAGAAGGAAGTGGGGAGTGAGGGGTGGGGGGTGGTGAAAAGGCAACCTCCGGTTCCTCCTCAGTCTCCACCAGACGTTCCTCATCCAACAGTACCGGCTCAGGAGCTGGCAGTTGGTTGGGTGTACTAGTGGGACTAGGAGGGGAACTGGCAGCTGCCTCCAGGACCTCCATCCTCTCGCTCACCTCTTTCTTCCTATTCCGGAAGGCCTCCAGGCGCCTGGAATCCCGGCGCTTGGTGGACGGACTCTTCTTCTTGCTCTTCTTCTTTACAGGGCCAGGTCCAGGCTTCTTCGGGTGAGGACCAGTGTGAGAGGGGTTCCTACCTCTCCCCGAAGAAGGTGTGGCGGTGTTGTGCTCTTCAATGACGAACTCCAAGTTCAGATGGACTCTCTTGCCTGTCTCCCGGACAGTCCAGGTGACAGGGCAAGGGATGCCCAGAGCTGCTATTGTTCTCTTCAGTCGCGCTGGTAGTTCCAGTGTTTCCATAATTATGGTGTTAATTAGGATCGAGCCAAGTCATTTGAGACTACTATACTCACCTTTCTCATAACATCAATGAAGGAACTTCAGTGAGACAGTTAAAAACAATTCATCAGACACTGTGGGGTCATGAAGAATCATGGAATCTCATCGGGAAAAGCCATGATTCTCCAGAATCATAAAGTCTAGTTTTAAAAATATTTTCCATCAGATCAAGTCATGGATGCTAGATGTGATGAAAAATTCATTAACCCTTTACTTAGCATGAAAAGCAGACGACACCTGCAAACAGAATTCTTGGATAACTATTTTTTTTTATTTTTTGTCTCAAAAACATAGGTTATGTTCCCTCATTGGAACGAGCTCGACGAGCTCGTTCCAAAGAGGGATCATAACCTATGTTTTTGAGACAAAAAATGAAGAAAATAGTAAAAATTAACTGGCAATTTTTGTGAATAGCACTGGCCGGTTTTGGCCGTTACGTTGGGTAAAGGGTTAAAGTTTGACTGAAGAAATCGTTGGTAAAAACTCGGTACAATTTGTAGGCGAAAATTTGGTTAAATGAGCTAAAATTTTTACTTATTTTAGTGGAAAGTGATTTCCTGTCCTGGGCAGAAATATCCCCCGGCAGTAAGCAAGGCGTTAATCTCACAAATGTGTTCATTAATAAACATCAAAAACGTTATGCAAGTTTCAAGCAAACTATCAAAACCATACCGTAGACAGGCGTGCTCCCTCTCTACGCGAAGACGGGGGGGGGGGGAGGGAGGGGGGAGTGGGGGTACGCCCCTATTCTTTGGATAGCATTTTGCTATGGTTTCCCGGTGCAGCGAGACTCCTAAAATATGACCAAAACTGACTAGTTTCAAGTTCACATAAATGTTCTCTTTATGTTGAGAGAGCCCGTCGCACTTTACACACGTTCAATATTACAGCTGAGGCGAAAATGCCGCGAAATGCATGGTCGTACATAGAGTCCTCTCAGCAATTTCGAGATGTGAACTACGGGCTGTACAATTTTACGGTTGGTGTAAAATAGTAGAACGGGTTGCATGATTGATTGTTGTTGTCTTTCCGTTATGTTCGGTGCAGTTTGTTTTCCGTGAGCATATATTTTAGGCTTAACCCCGGGGTTTCTCCGATAATTAATCTGAAACATATTCCTTATATTTACCCTTAGAAGTGCAGTAATAGTCAGAGGCAAACGGCCGTTTTTCTTGGATCTCAAATTAACGTTAGATAAAGAAAGGACTACCCAAGCTCGTCCCGCCTAGGATCTTATATTTTCTAGAAATATAGCCTCCATGGCCGAGGGAGGGGGGATGACACTATTCCCGTTTATTGTGGCTCTAGTGTGATACATAAGACTTCGTATGCTGTATTACACCATGGATTTCAATGAGATCCAGCTACAGGTCTCGAGACTGTACTATGTAGGGGCGGCATTGTCGGGGGGACACAGGGGCGTGTCCCCCCCTCCATGTTTTTCACCAATTATAGGAACCCGAACGGCATTTTCCGACATAACATTCACGACCCCTATATATATGGTCACTGTACATCACCAATACATATATGACCACATTGATTTTCTTTAAACCAGAGAGGTCGCTTTTCCGGCCCATGGACATGATACTTTATAAATTCATTAAGTATGATAGCTGGTAAGTGAATGTGTGGGGAAGACCAATCAATATATTCAACGTGTAGCCCTGAGGCTGCACGTTTTAAGTAATATTGATTGGTTTACCCACAACTAATGAATATGGCCGCTTCCACTTGTTGCCATTGAATTGATATGGAAGATACCACCAGGGTTCTGAGGGTTAAGTAAAAATAAAACAAAATAAATACGCGGAGGTTAGTGTCTTAAATTGGGTGGGTTCAAGGGTGAGGGGTAGCGTATATAAATTTATATATTTTGTATTCACCGATCCACCACCATTGCAGCACCCCCCCCCCCCCCCCCCGAAGAATGTGTGACCGCCCACCCACCACACTTTTTGCCGCCTCTGGTACTATGTCTATTCTTCTGTCGTAAATGTAAATTTTTGTTGCTGTTAACAAAAAAATTTTCACGAACAGGAAAAGTTAAAACAGAAGTATAACTTATCAGTTATTCTTTTGAGGAAGAAGTTATAATGAAAGAGTCAATGACTCTGTAGCTCAACTTGGATATGACAGGAATTAGTACTTGCTGTGACCAAGACAACTGAATAATGAATATGACAGGAATTAGTATTTGTTTTGGCCCAGTCAACAATAATAAAAGAATTACAAGGTGACTGTAATGGACTAGAGATTAAGACCAATCATTGTAGATTATTATTTTTGTGTGGAAATTTTCAGCCCCAAACAAAATATTTTCAGACTAAAATTTTTTCTTCTTCTTCTTAAAATTGACCAAAATGCATCAAAGCACAAAAAACTAATTTCCGGATTTTGGTCCAAAATTTTCTAAGTCCCACCCGGACCCCAAATTTTCAGTGTAAAAAAATTTATTTTTTTTTTGTCTTAAAATTGACCAAAAAGCATAAAAAACCAAAAAACTAATTTCCGAATTTTGGTCCAAAGTTTTCTAAACCCCACCCGGACCCCTAATTTGCATAATTTATTCACGAGAAAAACTCTGTATTATATGTAATGTATCCCATGGTACTAAACATTCATACAAAAATTTATTCAAATCAGATCTTTCATTTGGAAGTTCTGCGCAAAAATCTGATTGCACTTAATTTTGAACAAAATGGCTGCTAGCGGCCATCTTGAATTTCAGACTGGACCCAAAAACACTCCTTCTCGTCCCACAGTGATAACAAAGGTACCCAAGAAGTTTCGTGAAGATCGGTTCATAAATACGGCCTCTAGCCCGAGCCGTATTGGGATTTGCACTCACAGTGCTGAAAGTAACACTAAATAAATCAAAGTTAGCCTAATTTGCATAATTTACGCACAAGAAAAAAACCTGTAATATATGTAATGTATCCAATGGTACTAAACATTCATACAAAAAATTATTCAAATCAGAGCTTTCATATGGAAGTTCTGTACAAAAAACAGATTTCGGCATCGTCGGTACAAAATGGCTGCTGGCAGCCATCTGGAATTTGGGACTGCACCCAAAAACACTCGTTCTCGTCCCACGGTTATAACAAAGGTACCCAAGAAGTTTCGTAAAGATTGGTTCATAAATACGGCCTCTAGCCCGAGCCATAGCAACTTGGCACTTACAGCTCTGAAAGTAACTCTAAATAAATCAAAGTTAGTCTAATTTGCATAATTTACGCACGAGAAAAAAAACCCGTATTATATGTGATGTATCCCATTGTACTATACATTTATACAAAACTTTATTCAAATCAGAACTTTCATACAGAAGTTCTGTACAAAAAACTGATGTTTGCATCATCGGTACAAAATGGCCACTGGCAGCCATCTTGAATTTCGGACCACACCCAAAAACACTCGTTCCCGTCCCAGGGTCATAACAAAGGTACCCAAGAAGTTTCGTAAAGATCGGTTCATAAATACGACCTCTAGCCCGATCCATAGCCAATTGTTGACGTACGGTCAGACGGACAGACGGACGGACGGACAGACGGACGACGGACGACGGGCCATGACAATAGCTCAAATTTGACTTCGTCAAAGTTGAGCTAAAAATACATCTCGATGGCTTGAATGACAATTTGACAATTATATACACTCTCAGGAAGGTTCTCATATCTCGAGTTTCCCCACCAAGTCTTTACTTCTCTCGACTGATGCTACGCGTAGACTTCAACTTGCTTCCAATTTGTGGCTACCAAATATACCTTTTTACGAGTTAAGTCAGGGATGCATTTAAGTTTTGTATTTATAAATATATATAAATTTGTGTCCATACTTGTTCCTTAGCACATTGTTAACCCTTTACCCATCGTAACTGCCAAAACCGGCCAGCGCTATTCACAAAAATTACCATTCAATTTTCATTATTTTTTTCAATTTTTGTCTAAAAAACATAGCTTGTGACACCTCATTGGAACGAGCTCGCTGAGCTCGTTCCAATGAGGGGTCATAAGCTATGTTTTTAAAGCCAAAAATTAAAAATATTAGTTATTCAAGAATTTTATTTGCAAGTGTCGTCTTCCTTTCGTGTTAGGTAAAGGGTTAAATAAAATATTTAGATTTAAATGGGATTTGATTATAAAGAATTCGGATTTTTGCACACTCTTATACCTAACCTGAGAGGAATATTATTTTCATTTAACTTTTTCGCTAAGACCACTAGAAGACGATAACACCCCCCCCCCCCCCACACACACACACACACACCCCTTCCACCATACCCCCCCCCCCCCAACTAAAAATTATCCAGTAACCAAACATTTCCATTTTCATCCGCAAAACACCCTTCGACTATCCATTGGAGCAAGATAGATGAGGTCGTTCCAGTGAGAGGTAAAAACCGATATTTGGTAGGCACAAGGTGAAAACAAGTTGAAGTCTTCGCTAGCAGCAGTCGAGAGCTGTAAAGCCTTGGTGGGAAAACTCGAGAGATGGAGCCCCCTCCAGAGAGTATAGTTGACGAATTGTCGTTCAGGCCGTTGAGCATCCATACATGCATCAATGAGCCATCGGCTATACTGTGGCATATAGGGCATTGCTGTACTCAAGAGAAGATATGTTTCGTCCATCACCTATTTAACCATTTACCTTACGCGAAAGGCAGACGACACTTGCAAACAAAATTCGTAAATAACTAATTTTGTTTTTCGTTTTTTGCCTAAAAACATAGCTTATGACCCCTCAATTGAAACGAGCGTGACGAGCTCGCTCCAATGAGAGGGAACTGTGTTTTTCAGACAGAAATGAAAAACAATGAAAATTGAATGGAATTTTTTGTGAATAGCGCTGGCCGTTTATGACCGTTACGTTGGGTGAGGGGTTATGAATCTCAACTTTTTTATGAAACCTTTCATTTCTTATCGATAAATCTACCAGCACCTTCAAAGATCCTGCACCTAAAACTATAGTGGTAGAACACGTGTCCCTTTAGCGTTTTGCTGTTCACTGAATGTGAAGTCCATCTGTGTTTTAGGGTCTCATATTAAAGAAATTATGCTTCACCATACTTGTGAAAGATTGATGTCTAAATAGACACATCAATATAACTAGATTTAACGTGGGGTGCGTTGTATGTATGTAATCGCAACTCCGTCGAGACGGTACCCGCTGCGAGGCTGAATTGTCAGAAGTTGCAGAGGATATTTCCGAAGAATTTCGTGCGCCAAATAGTTTTTTCATTAAAAAGGTAATGTCGGAATACTTATTGCGTTCTAATTTTCAGGTGGCAGTGAAGAGAAGATTTACCAGATGAAGGTGCGTTCGACTGGATAAACTCGAATGTTGGGGCGAAATAGAAATGGATCTCTCCGTATACGAAAAATAGTGCCAAAGTCTCAAAGCCCATTGAGTGGGTAATCTGGCCAGTCTCACAAACTATGAAAAGGAATTATTTTACCATGAACGGACCAGTCAATTAGAAAACAGACCCTCAGAAATCTAAGTTTCTGCCTTGGCGCGAGACTGTCGCCGACGCTTTTGCAAAATCTATGCCAGTGACAAATGAATTCAGTATTCCCCGGAATAAGATGTGATCTCAGCTGACATTATCATTATGAAAGAAAGAAAAAGGAGTTTAGCAGTGTCACGCATATGAAGAAGTGGTCAATTATCATTAATAATTTCCTAGTTTCATTAAGGTGATTGAGTGTTATTTCTTTCCACGCTAGTGAGTAAGTCGGACTGACCCTCAAATAACCTGATATCAATTTATGAGTACAACTGAGGAATTGGAAGCTACATTCTTTTGGCTTGTTTCTTCAAAACGATGCATTCTTGTGAACTGAACAATGCGGTATGTCTTCAACGAAAGCATCAAGAGAGAAAAACAGAAAAGTGCACGACGAGGGGCAGCAGCCGGGGGAGGTCGGGCAATCGCTACCTCTATTTTGAACTAATCCTCGATAGTCTTTTCACTCATAACCCTTTACCCAACGAATCGCCCACATCCAAATTCAGCAGTTGAAAAAATATTATTTTTCAAAATATTTCAACAAAACCATATCATGGGACCCCTCGTTGGAACGAGTTCGTCGAGCTCGTTCCAACGCGGGGTGACATGATATGGTTTTGTTGAAATATTTTGAAAAATTTTGAAAAATTTTAAAAAATGATATTTAAAATAATAAATTTTGATATCGTCTGCGTTGGGTAAAAGGTTAACCTGCTGCATACTTTTTAGTTGACTTTTAATATAAGATCTTTTCATGACAGCATTTGGTAATTAACATGGAAACAAATGAAGCCCAGAAATTATTCAACAAATGATTCATCGCAGTTACTGGCACATGTCCCTTGGGTGGAACAAGGCGCCATCTGCAATGCGAAAGCATTGCAGGTGGCGCCTTGTTCCTCTCAATGTACAATAGTTTGGAAATCGGAGTCAGGATTATCCCTATTTTTGGTAACAAGAGTATTGCTGTCCTGGCAAGGATATATGCCGGCAACATACGGAAGGTTAATTCTGCCTGACTGCTCTGTGTGACAACCACCCCTCGGGAGGAAATAAAACATCCACACGAATTGCAACTTTATATAGGTGGCGTCAATGGTATTGTTGGAGAATGTCCTTTGGACATGGGTGTGATTGTATTACTACTATCCGTCTACTCCCTAAAATATTGGACCGTTCAAGTCCCCTTTACGTGTGAACTTAACCCATAAGAACCTGCATGAAGAACCATGAAATTAACGAGATTGAAACATAAACGCGTCTAGTGTTTCAAGATGTGTCAAAAACTCTCTCCTCCTTTTACTTGGAATCGAGTTCCGCTGGCCATATCTGGAATCCCGAACTTTTGATTGCGATCTGATCCGAATTTAAGTGAATCCCATTTTTGCTCGAAGCCCAAATGTTATTCTTTCCCTTTTATACAGTGAAACTTTTGAATTATGCTCCAATTGATATCAAAGAGAACTCATACCCCCTAAAAGTTAAGGAATATCCCCTTGGGGTACAGTCGACGTGCACCTATCCATTACAACTCAAATAAGTCTCCTAAAGCTAAGATACATCACCGTCGAGCGAGGTTCTAATGTTGTAACTTGAATGATCATCTTTACATGAATGAACTTGAACCGTAACCTGCCTATGCATGTGGCGAACGGGAGACAACAGCCGTTTCTCACTGCATGTACGTAGCACAAACTACAGTTCGCCAAGGAGTGATGCGAATGAACCATTTTATATTGACTGTAAAGTTCTGGTTTTAGGTTTTGAGTACTGCACTGTCAATATTAGGCCTGAAAAAAATTAAAATCTATTTTTTAGACCCCCCCCCCGCCCCCCCCCCCCCCCCCCCGCATGGTCCTTTTGGCTGTCACATGCTCTCTTTTTATAACCAATGTAGACTTTAAACAAAATTAAAATTAAATGGTTCATGTCAGATTTTTTACCCAAGTCAATAAAATTGATAAATTTGTCCCTTGAGTGCAAGAAGGCTTTGCAATGCTTTTGCATTGCAAAGCCTTCTTTCTCTCAAGGGACTCCCCGTGGGAACCCCGGGAAGTAAGCAGCACTTGTTTACTGTGGTAAACCAGTTCCGTTTTACTAGTAAAATAGGACCCAGTCACCAATGCTTGGGGTGAAAGTCCTCTAAAATGGGCAACATGTAGATCAACGATTGACTAAACTTGATTTCATCTCCATGTTGTGTCACGATTAGCCATGATGCATAAATATGTGACGTTAACCACCAACAAACAATCTCCCAAGGGACGAAAAACACCACCGCCCACGCTATTCCGTAAGATTACGAGGCCTAAAACATAAACCAAGAACATGAACTTTTGATGGCAAAGACATAATTACATTGCGAATGTTCGCAATGTGAATGCGAATATTCGCAATGCTCCCACTACACATGTTGGCCGCAGTGTGTTGAATGCGATTATTCGCAATATTGAATGCGAATATTCGCAATGTTGAAAGCGACTATTCGCAATGCATTGGGAATATTTGCAATGCGTTGCGAATATTCGCAAAGTTGAATGCGAATATTCGTAATGCTCGATCCCCCGCTACATATGATGACCCTAATGGACTTCCATACACGTACATTCAAACATGTCGAGACTTGCCGAAAAAAAGTATCTCATAATTGAAATATTTGATATTACGCTTTTGTCTTTTCGGGGTGCGCAAGCAACTTTAAATATTTACCAGCTCAACGACTGGATGCGCAAGTGACGTCACGTGCTCGCCTCTCGCCCAGTGAGTATACCCGCATTCGTGACATTTGGTTGATTGAGCAAAAGATATGGTTAGATACCAAACTCGCTGAGTATGAGCATCCTGTCCTGTGATGTAACACATCTCCAATACGCGGCTCGGTGTCACTCACCGCACGGGACAGGTTGTTCAAGAGCTGGGAGGTGTTGATTTTTCTGATTCGGTTTCGGTTCAGTTTCATGAAAAAAAATCGGTTTCTGTTCAGTTTTTCTATGTTTAAAGAACATATCGTCGAAAATACTTCCGGCTCCGCAGTGCATGGAAAACCAGTGGAAAATCAATAAACGGGACCAAGTGGGATTTTTTTTTATATGAATTGAACCTGATCAGTAATGCAACTACATACTCTTGCATCCTCCACCAGCGCCGGAGGCCCGTACCAAAAGCCGGGCTACTTATTCTGGAAAACAAACTCTCAATAGATTGTACGACACCACACACTACACAAACATCTGTCTGTTCGTATTTCTATTGTGTTCAGCCTTATTACCCTTTGTCCATTCTTAGTGGTACTGGAGGATCATTTGCAAAGCCCATTGAGTAAGGAAAAAACACCTAAATTAAGGTAACAAATGAATCAAGTCTGTGTTGTGTTCTCATTGTCACATTTTCTCCTTGATTGACTCGTCCGGTGGACGAGTCAATAAGGGAGATAATATGACAATGCGAACACGACGTATGGTGAATACGTTGGTTTTTCAAGAAATGTGCGGCTTCTCATTAACACGGCCGAGGATATTTCACATTTAAATTACCTCCCCTATTCACAATACTCACAATGTATACAGTTTCTGGAAGCTCTGAATATGGCCTTTTCTAGAGACAATTGCAAGCAACAAAGATCTTACAATATCACTCAAATTACACTCAGCTGAATGACACAGTTGATGGCTAACAAATGGCTCAAAACAGTCAAAAGTTTCTCATTTTGGAGATAAATTTCATTTTCGTGCATCGATAGTGATAAAACTGTGTTATAGGAATTCCTCATTCCTCCACGGAGGATTTTACAGTAAAAGATGATCATTCTAACAAATAAAAAACATATGGGTTTCTCATTCATTTTTTCAGAAGGCTTTCTCAAAGCAAATTTACACAAAAATTGTCCCATTTGTAACCTGCAGATTGTCAGGTCCCAAACAGGTCTGGGTTAGTCATTTAACACTCCCGTGGGAACTTGACCCCCAATTGAAATGCACTTGACAATACACAGTTTGAATCAAGACCATCAACAGATTACTTTGGCCATATCACCATTAATGAGAATTATTTACTAAATCCACACCACCACAAACTAAAACTTTTGATCAAAATAGCCATTTGGCTGACGGAAATGACCTTTTAATAGGAAACGAGACCTTATTTATTTATTTATTTATTTATTTATTTATTTATTTATTTATTTATTTATTTTATTTATTTATTTATTTATTTATTTATTTATTTATTTATTGGTGGTTAAGGTCACATATTTCTGCACAATGGCTAATCATGACCACGAGTGGAGGAAACCGGAATACCCGGAGAGAATCACCGAGCAACGGCGAGCAACTGTCAGCTCCCCAACATACTAACTCCACACAAGCAGGGTTAGCATTGGTTGAAGGCAAGTGTACCATCGACGCGCAGTATGCCTTAGTACACAACGCCACAGTACCCCCACGTTGGCAATGGGGGTGAAGCGTCCTGCCCAAGGACACAACGCTGTTGCCACAGGTGAGATTCCAACCGAAGGAGCCTCTCGGCTTGCAACCTACACCTCTACCTACTGAGTCACCCTATTCGCACCTTTGCCAGATAGGCTAAGTGACCACTGTCCATAGGGACCACTAGTCCATTTCCCTCCCAGTAAAATGGTTTGGCCAGCGCTCTCTTCAAATTCAAATACCTCCTGCTCATTTACGAAAAATTGCATATCTCACCTTTAAAAAGTATATTTTTCAGGGGCGTTGTTTACACTATTGTGATATCAAGTCTCTTCAAGAATAAGTACTGACAGTTGTGTCTTTTAGGGGGAAAATACGAGCTGAATATGTAAAGAAATAAGAGGGAATCCGTTTTTTTTTTCGAAACAATCTCACTAATATCCTTTTAACAAACTGTTCTTGGTTGTGTTTGGAAAGAGGAATTAAGATTGAAAATTAGATTGCATGTTAGGAACAGATGTTTATTTTTTGCGGCAGGTGTGCTGGAGAGATGAAACAATTGAGTTGTAATTTTTCTACAGTTCCAGTATATTTCACATGTTTATCCATTCTTTCACTTGAGAGTTGTAAAAACTAACTTACCGTATGTCTTGAACAATCAAAGTGTGTTTCATTATGAAGTTAACCCTCTGCACACTAATGCTGAAATATCAAAAATCCAAGCCGCATCATTTCCCACAATGCAACTAGAAATTTAACCAATTCAGTCTTGTTTGATAGAGCTATGTCATGCAAAATTGAATTGGTTAATTTCTAGTTGCATTATGGGGAAAATGCAGCTTTAAATTATAGAGGTATCGTGAGAAAAAAAATCGCTGCTTTGCAATTTCGGTATGTTGACATCAGTGTGAAGAGGGTTAAACGGAAAGTGATGAATATTTGATAGGACATTGTTTTCGTTTAACTGGTAGAGTGCTAAATTAATTTTGGGTCATCAGAATTTGTTCACGTGTCTTTGCTTTGTTACAATTTATGGGAGAGTGCCAATAGGCACTCTCCAATAAATTGAAACAAGGCAAATACTAATAGACGAAGTAGTTTCACTTCAAAGATAAAGCAAATTACATCCACTGAAATTGAGTCCTTTAAGTTGTGGTATCTGTACTTCAGAGTAAAGCCCAAATATGGGCTTCCAGCACTCTACCAGTTAAGACCTTGAAAAACTAAAATCAGAAATACCTGGTTGGTCTGTTTTATGTTACCACTTCATTGCTGAGTTCCCAAATGAAATCTGCGTTACGTTTATTTATTTATTTATTTATTTATTTATTTATTTATTTATATTTATTTATTTATTTATTAGGGTTTAACAACACATTCAAGAGCCAGGGTCACCTCGTGTCGGACAGTTTAACGGCTGGAGGAAGCCGGGGTACACGGAGAGAACCTCCGAGCAACGACGAGCAACTGTCAGAATCCCCAACGTACTAACGCCACACAAGCAGGGTTAGCATTGGTTGATGACAAGTGCACCATCAACGTGCCGAACGCCTTAGTACGCAGTGCCACCGCGCCACTATGTGGGCAATCGGCATTAAGTACCTTGCCCAAGGACGCAACGCAGTTGCCCCTGACGGGGATCGAACCGTGGACCTTTCGGTTTGATGTCCAACTCCGTAACCTCCAAACCACCGTGCTCCAAGGAATAAGCGCTAATTATTCCAACGAATTCAGATAAAGGAATCCGGGTTGGATACATAGGGAAGATACGTGATGATTTCATTAGAGAAGGAAATGACTACATGAATAGGAACTAGGTGAGTATATGATTGGTAGTAATTTAATTCTGCAGCTTTTGAGAGCTACACGATAGAATTATGACTAAATCTACACTCATTGATTTATCTTGCAAAATCACGAATAACGGTTATGTTACAAATAGCTACGGTACTGTGAGCACAAGAGCGGACAGACAATTTCTACCGGATTGCGACCCAGTCGCAATCCGGTCGAAATTACCTCCCTCCCTCCACACTGCACTGTAGAATCTCAATTGTCGGAAAAGAAATACGAGAACACTGGAACCGAGGTTCCACTTTCGGGATTTTTCGTGATTTGGCCTTCATTTCGCAATATTTTATTTATGAAATTCTGGCTCATAGTATGAAAGTGTTCGGGAACTCGATCGAGATCTAATCAAGAAAGCACTAGAGTGTTGTGATCAAAATACTATACATGATCTCCTGGATGGAAGGGGAACGATGTGGGACTACTAGTAGGTCTCCTGCGACCGTAATTGACAGTATTTTTTTCAAATCTCTATTCTCAATTGCCCTTGTGGATTTGTATTCATCATGGGGCAACCGTTCGATAGCTTATTAGTAGATCGAGCAATGACGTTTCAATAACTGCTCGAGAGCTTATTTGGGGAACTTCGAATCGGTATGAAAAAGTTGTTCGAGCAAGCTAGTGATATGAGCCGGGATCCCTTGGCGATATTAATTGTAGTAAGAGCTGTAATATTACCACAAGTTAGTAATAGTTGAGACACAGGACAGAATAGTGGTAGCCAATAGTAATGATACGAGGCCTTAATGGTACAAGGCTGTAATGTGGGTAGAATACTATAGTATAGGATGAAGGCAATACAGGTTATAGACACGTAGTGGCCTTGGAGCTATGTAGGTGGTGGATGGTCTAGAAGCTGTCTAGGAGCTAGGAGCCATAATTCTCTTCAGCTAGATATAATGCAAAAGGTATCCTTAAAAGATATCCTCAAATAAGTATCCTTTCAAAGGTATTTTCAAATAGGACAATACCGTGTCATGGGTATCCTTAAATACCAAAATGAGTCGTAAAACAGTATTTAGAGTCTCTCTTTCGAGCAATTGTTCTATAGCTCATTTGCTCGATGGGATTCGAGTCGTCTGAGCAATGCTTGACCCAGTTAATGCTCGATTGCCTCAGACCAAGTTAATGCTCGATTACCCGACAACTCGATTGCCTCGAGAAGAAATGATTTCGCGCGCCGAAGGCGCGCAGGGACGATATGGGAGACAAGCCCCTTTCGACCCTCGGTGACTGTAGAGGAAAAAGAAGGAGGAGGTTTAACCGCGTTTGTTCCTTTTTCTGTGTTTTTTCTTTGGAGGTGGTTGTGATGGTGATGTTGATATGGTTTGGATTTCTTGGGCCGCTGTGGTGTGCATCTCTTTAGGACAGTATTTGCAGCTCTCTTCTAGTAATGCTTTAGATCTTTTGAGGAGTTCTTCTGTTGACAAATTGGCCGCATCTTCCAGGTCCAGGCCTTCCGGTAGTAAAGGAAGAGGGGAGTGAGGGGTGGGAGGCGGTGAAAAAGCAACTTCTAGTTCCTCCTCAGTCTCCACTGGACGTTCCTCATCCAACTGTACCGGCTCAGGAGCCGGCAGTTGATTGGGTGTACCAGTGGGACTAGGAGGGGAACTGGCGGCTGCCTCCAGAGCCTCCACCCCCTCACTCAACTCTTTCTTCCTATTCCGGAAGGCCTCCAAGCGCCGGGTGTCCCTGCGCTTGGTCGATGGGCTCTTCTTCTTCTTCTTGTGCTGTCTCTTTTCAGGGCCTCCGTGCCCCTTCGGGTGAGGACCAGTGGGAGAGGGGATCGTCTCTCCAAAGGTACTACCTCTCCCCGAATAGGTTGGTGTTGTTGTTGGCTTCTCAATTTCAAACTCCACTTTCAGGTGGACGCTCAAGCCTATTTCCTGGATAGTCCAGGAGACAGGGCATGAGACGCCCAGAGCTGAAATGCCTTTCACTAGTCTATCTGGTAGTTCCATGGCTATCTAGGTGATGTTCACGCTCTGAAGTCAGATGTGTGAATGTATGACCAATGCGATTGCCTCTTGGACTTAGGAACCCTTATATTAGGGAGTGATGTGACAGTGGGCGGGGTTTAGATGAATGGAGATATCTGATTGGATAATTGCTGTAAAGTGAACTGGCTGGATGATCTGGATAAATGAAACATGCTGTTCGAAAGAGAAACAAGAGTACTAGGAATACGGTTAGAAGTAGCCAGAACACGCCAGAAAGCTAAATATGGTGACAGGCAAAACTGCTCCAATTGATAGGCTCTTCTACTCTACTGGAATATACCCCAGAACAAACGAACAGGGTTGGAAGACAGAAACTATAGCCTAGCTTATAGATACATTGATAGAAGCAGAGGATGCTGAAAGAATTCGAACTAGTACAAATTTGTCGATTGATTTTTGGTCATTTGTGGAAATTGTTGGATCTATTTGGGTAATTAGATTGACAATTATACAAAGGAACGCATCTTATAACACTACGTGCTACTCTTATAAGCTCAAAATGGGGAAATCCATACCAAATAAAATATATTTCGGTAGTTTTGGGTGGTTCATGGTGATTTGGAAGGATTGTCGGATTGCTTGTGGTAATTAGATTTACTCTTATTCA
This sequence comes from Pictodentalium vernedei, assembly GCA_031216915.1. Lineage (NCBI taxonomy): Eukaryota > Metazoa > Mollusca > Scaphopoda > Dentaliida > Dentaliidae > Pictodentalium > Pictodentalium vernedei. The sequence continues at coordinate 106,002,993 of CM062292.1, read as the reverse complement.
TTAGAACACACTCTCGATCATACCCCTTTCCAATTAAAGGGTTTTGGGTCACACAGCAACCACGAGCTACCATAGGATCTAAGATGGCGGCCTCCAGTATACAAAATGGACGACGGAAACACTATCTCCCTACAACCCGCGCTTCGCATGCGCATTGGCACCACGTATCACTATGATAATGACGTCACAATATGACCGCTTACGTGGGTTACCATGACGATACAACGTGGCGCCACTGGATCGCGTGACTATGACATCCCACCATGAGATCCTCCTGATAGGACCAAAAACGTGTGTGTTCTACTTCTCGCGTGTTAGAATCAAACACGCGACTTTTTGCACAAACTCTGACGAAGCTAGTGATACATGAATCAAAATAACCAACCAAGGTTACTTGTTGTAACTCAGCTGCACTTGGTAAGATACCAAATGACTGTGATGATGAATCAATCCTTTTACGGGATGTTTAAGTAACTAAACATATTTTTATTTGCCATTAAAAATGCAAATGGGGACTGAAAGACAAGTGTTTTCCACTTAGTACACCTTTCGTTGCCCTACAATAATAAATTACAGCACATAACTGGCAGTTAGCCCTTTACCTAACTTGAAAAGCAGACGACACTTGCAAAAATAATTCTTGAATAACTAATTTTTTTCATTTTTTGTCTCAAAAACATAGGTTATGACCGCTCGTTGGAACGAGCTCGACGATCTCGTTCCAACGAGGGGTCATAACCTATGTTTTTGAGACAAAAAATGAAAAAAATAATGAAAATTAATTGGCGATTTTTGAGAATAGCGCTCGGGGTTTTGGCCGTTACGTTGGGTAAAGGGTTATCAGTATACATATGAGAACACGTTGGGCAAAGTAAATATACAGTACATATACTTAGAAATTAGAAAAAAGAAAAAAAGAGACGCACATAAGCACACATACGCACGCTCACAGACACACCCTTACATACACATGTACACCAATGGTAATTCAGTCCGCATTTGGTGTTAGTCACTTTTGAGTTCGGTCGAAAAATAGTAACAATATTAGTATTGAAACTAATAATAATAATAATAATAATAGTAATAATAATAAAGTACGTATACCTTCATGTATAAGTTCATATAATCCTTGGTCCAGTGGGAGGTATATATATTTTTAGAGTGATAAGCCATGATCAAATCTGTGGGTATCTCGTATATACTTTTGCACCGCGTGCAAAATTGTTATATTGTCAGCTGCACGTAGATCTGGGTTCCCAAGAAGGAGGGTATCAACCGTGTTCAAGTCTACGTCATATGCCAATAAGGCAGAGAAGAGCATAGGCCCTCGAAGTATTATCAGATTTTATCAATTTTTATAAAATATACTAAAAAAGTAAAGGTATGATACTTCCCTGATCGAAATTTTCAACAATCTGTAAAATAACGAATACCTCATCGCTCTCGCCCAAATAAACGACAAAATGTCGAGAAATTCTCGGAGCTACTGCGATTTCGAGGCAAAGATTTACGAAAGTTGACTTTTATTCGCTTTTTTCCACTTTTTATCGAGTGAATCGAGATTGATTGCTATCGACAACCGGGTTTATCCGGTAACCGAGCAATGAATGTCACACCTTACGTTCTTTGGTCGTCTACGTAGAGCCAAAACTGCGTGAAATTCAATTGTTTGTTTATGTATTACTGGACACAAGACAAAACGCCAACAACTGAATTTCAATGAAAAACACGTTTAACCGATCGAAAAGCGATGTCTAAACCTACAAAACCACCAATGATGGTGTTATGGTTATGTCATATACAGATACTTAAAATTAATATTACTAGTCATGTTATTGATATTTTAATCGGAAGGTGACGGAGGTACGGAGGAGGGGGTGGCAGGGGCGGCTGAAGCATGTTGGGGGGCTTCAGCCGGGCCATGTTTTTTGTATGTATATATTTTAACACAACCAATGACTGGTGAAACAAGGGGCGGATCCAGAGCCTCCCCATATTCTCGCCAGCTATGTTTCTCTCGTACTGGTTCAGTTTCAATGGATTTTGGATCATTTTTTGCAGTAAGTGGCAGCAAACGCTAAAATGTATACAGTCTGTTAAAAAATCGGTTAACTGAAGTAGATCGTAATCTTACAGACATACAAGTACCAAATCCAACCCCAGACAAGATAATCCACAGACAGTATAACTGCTGTAAACGTCTGGTAAAGCATACAGGTGAGGTCTATTTATCAGCTTTGGTCGTCACGACCAAAGCTGATAAATAGACCTCACCTATGCTTTACCGACGTTTTTTAACGGCTCTCAATATGTGAAATCTTTCAAATTCATCTTCTGAAAAATCTCAAAATATCCACTCAGATACATGGAAATGGGGGTTTTGGGGACCCTGGAATTTAAATTTTGCATACCGACGACCATCCATTGCCCGATCCAGCCCCCCCCCCCCCCCCACCCCACCCCCACACACACACACACACTGAAAATCGTTCCGCCGCCCCTAGATGGGACGCGTGTAATTCACATGCAAACTACAAAAAAATCCTCAAGTCAATCTGATACCCCGAATCAGAAATTCACTAAATTGACATAGTTTACTATCATTACGTCATAATACATGTTGTTTACGTGGGAAATGAAAATTTGGGGAGGGACAGCCTGACGTTTTTTCCTTTAACCCCAACCCCTCTCGTACAGAATTCTGACAGTGATACTCCTAAAAATTTTGGAGAGAGATTATCAGAAACCAGAACAGTGTGGAGAGATCATGCAAACAGTACCAGCTGAAATACGTTGCAGGATAACCACAACAGAATTTGAGTAACGTTTTTCCTTTGTTGCTTTTTGCATCCTTTGACATCACTCACAAGCAATCAAGGGCTGGAATTATCAACACAGGAAAGATGGGATCAAAAGTTTCTTGTAGTTATCCCATAACTTTTTTCAGCTGATACTATACCTGCATATTACAGTGGTGGATCTAGTTGGAAGTATGTCATCTTGGGACATATGGTCTGTGGTTATATGTGCCAAATAGCAATTTATGGTGGATACTTAGTAAAAGAAATGTCCCAGGGGACACCCTCAGATCTTCACCAAAGACAGGGGGATACCCGACCTCATGCTCTCTGCCAACACATAATGTGTTGTGTTGTGCCCCCAACCTTCTTTTAAATTTTTAGATCACCAATATGGTGGTTTATTAATACATAGTGGGTAGATTTCCTACCCAAGAAATATTGAAAATAGGACTGTCACGATTAATCGATTAGTCGATTGTTGATCGATCACAGCAAAATCGATTAGTATTTTTCGTTGTCGAATAATCGGTAAATTTTATCCCGCTTTAGACGTTTAATAATTGAAAGAAAATTTTATGAAAAAACTATTGTTTCTAAAGGTAAAGAGAAAAGAACATCGAAGTTAAACCCCAAGAAGCCGTTGGAAGCATTTGTCTGTCAGGTGCTTTCATCAAAGCTTTGATGTTCTGAACTTTTGAACCGTCAGTGTAATAATCAAGACCGGTCGGCAGTTGCGAAGTTCGCAACTGCCGACCGGTCTTGATTATTACACTGACGGTTCAAAAGTTCAGAACATCAAAGCTTTGAACGTACCTAAAAGAGGATCGTCTTCGTTGTTTACCGGAGGTAGGTCAACTGACTTGAACTTCATTTTTTATCGACGTCAGATAGAGGGAGAGGGGGTCATCTAGGTACGATTAATCGATTGTGATCGATTATTTGCAACGATCAATCGATTCCTAAATTTAAAAAAACGTGACAGCCCTAATTGAAAATGTATGAAATGTCTTTCTTATATGGTTCTTGTTCATTAATGCCACCGTTTCCTGACACTTAGTCTTATAAAGCTCTTACTTATTATTTACCAAGGTTTAGTGTTATAATCTGGTATTTAAGGGAGAGAGAGAGGGGGAGAGAGAGAGAGAGAGAGAGAGAGAGAGAGAGAGAAATATAGAGATAGATCATTATCTTATAATTATTTATTTTCAGTGCTAGCCAGAAAAATGTCCATGAACATACAAATTTGGGAAAAAATGTCCATGGACACAATGTCTATGAAAATAATAGCTATGAATCATATAATCACAAATTATAGCAGCTGGAACAATGAACACTTTAAACAGTTTTTTGATTCAAATTGAAATGAACAGCTTTCATTATTTGTGTAAGAATAAATAAAATATTTTCACCTTCCAACCTTAGGACAACAGATTAAAAAGATTCAATGATTTATAAGTATCTGACCCCCACCCCCCTTCTATCTCTCTCATAACAAAACTCTCTGCTGACATACGCCCCCCCCCCCCTCCCCGTATGAAAGCTTTTAGTTTTTCGTTTGTTATAGAGCATGTAAACTGTAAACTGTTTGGAACAGTACTGGTGAAAATAAGATGCTGGATAGATAACTACATTAAAAAAAAATTATCTCATTTTCCCCCTATTAATAATACCATTTGAACTTTGACATCATTTCTTTGGAGTTCTTCCCAAGAGCTTCCCGGAAATGATGTAAAGGGTTGGAATTATCAACAGGGGAAAATGTAATGGAAATTTTCTTGTGCTTATCCTACAACTTATTTCAGATGGTACTTATGTGGAGGGTGGATAACTACCAAACAACAGTGGAGTGTATTTCCTGTCTGACGATTATTCACGATTTTAGACAACAAAGCACAAGCAAAGTTTTTAGCTCACGGGCCACTGGGAGGTCAATAAGCTTAAAAGTTGCTCGGGCTTTTCTGAAGAGCAACAATTAGTTGGGCAGGTGGAAAAACTACCCTACCGTGATTTAGCATAAATCCACTCTTCATATACTCTATGCACTCAATACATAATCTGTGTGCTATATTATGAATAAGGAACATGTACCACATGTATGTATTGAGTATTAACTTGTGCCATATGTGGTTAATTAACCCTTTACCTAACGTGAAAAGCAGACGACACTTGCAAAAAAAATTCTTGAATAACTAATTTTTTTCATTTTTTGTCTCAAAAACATAGGTTATGACCCCTCGTTGGAACGAGCTCGACGAGCTCGTTCCAACGAGGGGTCATAACCTATGTTTTTGAGACAAAAAATGAAAAAAATAGTGAAAATTAATTGGCGATTTTTGAGAATAGCGCTGGCCGGTTTTGGCCGTTACGTTGGGTAAAGGGTTAACTGAATGTGTGGACTGAAGTCACTTTCATCTTCCTTTGCGTTAATTTACGTGATCATACAACCAATTTACTTTCTTTTATTCTGTTTGGAGTTTTGGTGCAGGTGGTTTTATTCACAGGGGCTTTGTCCTCCAACCGATTCATATGACCCCTTACCAATTTATTCAAACTAAGCGTTTTTGGTGGTAGACATATTGGGTTTCACACAGGCCTGAAAATAAGCAGTCTAACATTGGCAGAATGGGGTCCCCATAGAGTGAATTTGATGATGCTATTCCATACAGTGGGCCAATTTATCCTCTGGGTACCTCTTTTTGTTTAGTTTTGAGACCCTGATTCAGACTGAGGTTCACAGGGGGTAAATTTAATGATGCCGAGTTTACCTTCTGGGGACCTCGCTTTGCAGATGACAGTCTGCTTATTTTCCGACTTGGTCCCACACAAATAAACAGAATTCACCAACAACAACAAAATTCTAAAAAAAACATTATCCATCAAAAACTTAGTTGTCTGATTGTCATTTATTTTCAGAATAAATGGCTAAACTTTACTCTGATAAACTTTTTTATGTTTTTATTTTTTAAATTATTGTTAAGTGAATGCATCTTTGAAAATGGAATTGAAATTAATTTGAAATTTCAAATATTGATTAATTACATGGTTTATGAACATTATGTCTATGGACATTTTGCGCATGGGTACTTTTTCTGCGCATATTTTGTCTGCTGAGATTTTGTCTGGTTACCTTAGTGATTACCAATTACCAATAACCCCCAGAACCCCCCCCCCCCCCGCCACCCACCAGAACCACAGACACACACATACATATCCCACAGTGTGTAGCCCATAAGACAGTTTATCAGTGTCAGTACATCCTACATTCATTGCCCAAATTGAAACAAAGTTCCAGACAACAGACCTCTTGACAGAAACGAGGGGTGGGGTCCATTAGTTGAAACTTTGCTGTTTTGTGGGTTTTTTTGACATAAAAACTGTTGAGACTTAGGCCCTTTGAGAGAATCCACTCCTTCAGTGTTCAAAAACACGAAATCCATGTTCTTTTGCAGATATTATAAAGTCTCCTGGGTCATTATAATTTGTATTAGGTACCGGTCGCAGCTAAAAGAAATCACCGCATAAAATCATCTGGATGCCTCCAAAAACATTTCGGTGATTCTCTCTGATCTCCTTACAGATTGTGTCGATTTGTTGAAAAAAATTTAGGGAGCGCATATATATTTCATCAATAATTATATCATCTGCAGACAAAAACCTCTCTTTTATATCATGATGATTGTCATCAAACTTGATTTTCTTTATCACAAATTCGTCAGAAAAATATGCCATCCGCCAAACCAAAAAAATCTCTGCACAGTCATTGAACCACGGGGAAAATTTGTGCTTGCCATGCCAGTTGTGCCGAGTGTATATGTTTTGATCATATGTGTCAGTCCAGTGTTGATTTTATTAAGGTAAATGTTTTTCTCACACCAGCTTGCCCGGTTATTATAATGTTGTTCACTTTTTCAGCAGCATTTTCGATTTCCGAAAGCGATATCTTCGAAGGAACTTCAGTTTACACGGACCACGTTTTATTGTTTACTTTGAATTTTATTTAGAATGAAAAATAAGGTGTTGAATTTTATATTGACCAATGAGCGTGCGACGAGGCATTAATTGTTCGGTTACCGGATAACCCCGGTTGTCGATAGCAATCAATCTCGATTCACTCGATAAAAAGTGGAAAAGATGCGAATGACACTCAGCTTTCGTCAATCTTGGCCTCGAAATCTCAGTCGCTCCGCGAATTACTCGGCATTTTGTCATTTGTTTGAGTGAGATCGATGAGGTATTCGCCATTTTACAGATTGTTGAAAATTTCGATCTGGGAAGTGTCATACCTTTATTTTTTTTTTAGTATTGATAATATAATATATATTTTATATTACGTAGACTGTCTGTGGAGAAGAGGTCACTTCGCGCTTGGGTTTAAAGGGGACAACCAAAGAAATAATGTCGGCGTCTTCAGCTGGACTCCCACAGCTTCAGCTGGACGTATCTCTTGAATAATTTACAAACTTATCGCTATTTAAATTACTGCACCGTGTCGGGAGCCTACGTTGAAAAATATTGAATTTTCTTTTACCAGAGCTGAAATAGGATGGAGGCCTGCAGCAAACATGAGATACTTGTGTTTTGAATTCCTGAAAAGAAGGACAGTTTCGCGTTACCTGTGGCAAGTTATTCCATATTTCAACGCAGGGCGGGAACAATGGGCGTTTCAGTAGTTCAGTACGTATACGATACGTACTGAAGTCAGCTGAATTTCGAAGGGCATATGTGAGAGATCACTTATTAAAGGAGGCAGCAGATCGCATAGTAACTTAGGCGCATTCTTGTGAACAATTTTGTAGAAAACACATATCTTTGGGATAAATCCCCTATCGTCTAGACATTGCCATCCCACCTCAAGAAGTATGGGATGTTGTCTGTCAAAAGGCGAAAAAAATTAATGGTTTCGTTCCAATCAGGAGTCATATGCTATGTTTTTGAAGCTAAAATGAAAATTTGTCGTTTTACATGAACTTTTTTTTTCAAGTGTCTTTTTTTTTAATTGGGTTAGGTGAAGAGTTAAAATTTGCGTCATATTTTAGTTTAAACAAGCAAAGAAATTATGCAACGCTACTCAGCGAAATCCATATGACTATCGACATCAGTCAAAGTAACATGTTAGTTTGAACAATATCTGTTTCGGAAAAAATATAAACAGCAGCGTTACAAATAGCACATGGAGTCGTGGATTCGACGACAGTATTATTATTTATTGGTGTTTAAGGTCACATACTTATGCACAATGGCTAATCGTGACCGTGACAGTTTCACGTGTGGAGGAAGCCGGAGTACCCGGAGAGAACCACCGAGCAACGACGAGCAGCTGTCAGCTCTCCAACATCGTAACTCTGAACTCTGCCCCGCAGGCAGGGTTAAATTGGTTGAAGACAAGCGTACCATCGACGTGCAGTACGCCTTAGTACACGGCGTCATCGTGCCCCCGCGTGGGCAATGGGGGTGAAGTGTCTTGCCCAAGGACACAACGCGGTTGCCGCAGGTGGGATTCGAACCGAGGACCTCTCGGCTTGCAGCCTGCACCTCTACCTACTGAGCCACCGCGCCCCCTAGAAATAACTATAGAAAATGGCCCAAGAAATTTCAGGGTTAAGAGTTCATGGAGCAGTTTTAAGAATATCAAGCAGGAATACATACAAGGTTGAAATTTTCGAGAAAAGTGGAGGGGGAGGGGGTACATAACTACGCCAGTTGGAGAAGGAAGTAAAACAGTAATAGGGCTTAAGCAAGCCGTGTACCAACCACTTTTGTAATACAACCACTTTTGCAATAAAATTTATTACAAAAGTGGTTAACGCGTACCAACCACTTTTGTAATAAAACCACTTTTGTAATAAACTAACCATTATTGTAATAAACTCATTTCGGTGATAAATCATGGACGTCCATTTTATAGTCGGACATTGGGGTGGGGTGAGGGACTAGTTTACCTAAACATGTTTGTGTGTCGTTCGATGGAATAACGTGTCCATTCACCAGTTAAAACATGGTAGTGACTGAAGAACGTACGCAACCACTTTTGCAATAAACTTTATTACAAAAGTGGTCATCGCGTATCAACCACTTTTGTAATAAAACCACTTTTGTAATAAACTAACCATTATTGTAATAAACTCATTTCAGTGATAAATCACGGACGTCCATTTTATAGCCGGACATTGGGGTGGGGTGAGGGACTAGTTTACCTAAACACGTTTGTGTGTCGTTCGATGGAATAACGTGTCCATTCACCTATTGAAACTTGGTAGTGACTGAAGAAAGTACGCAAGCACTTTTACAATAAACTTTATTACAAAACTGGTTATCGCGTACCAACCACTTTTGTAATAAAACCACTTTTGTAATAAACTATCCATTATTGTAATAAACTCATTTCGGTGATAAAGCACGGACGTCCATTTTATAGTCGGACATTGGGATGGGGTGAGGGACTAGTTTACCTAAACATGTTTGTGTGTCGTTCGATGGAATAACGTGTTCATTCACCAGTTAAACATGGTAGTGACTGAAGAAAGTACGCAACCACTTTTGCAATAAACTTTATTACAAAAGTGGTTATCGCGTACCAACTACTTTTGTAATAAAACCACTTTTGTAATAAACTAACCATTATTGTAATAAACTCATTTCGGTAATAAATCACGGGCGTCCATTTTATTGTCGGACATTGGGGTGGGGTGAGGGACGAGTTTACTTGAACATGTTTGTGTGTTGTTCAATGGAATGACGTGTCCATTAACCTGTTGAAACTTGGAAGTGACTGAAGAAAGTAAGCAACCACTTTTGCAATAAACTTTATTGTATAATAGGTTAGGTTTGTCATTCAACGTAACCGAGGACGTAATAAATTTATTGCACAATAGGTTAGGTTTGTCATCCAAAGCAACCGACAATTTAATAAATTTACTGCATAATAGGTTAGATTTGTCATCCAAAGCAACCGATAATGTAATAAATTTACTGCATAATAGGTTAGGTTTGTCATCCAAAGCAACCGATAATGCAATAAACTTCATTGTATAATAGGTTAGGTTTGTCATTCAACGTAACCGATGATGTAATAAATTTATTGCATAATAGGTTAGGTTTGCCATCCAACGCAACCGATAATGTAATGAATTTACTGCATAATAGGTTGGGTTTGCCATCCAACGCAACCGATGATGTAATAAATGCATTGCATAATAGATAAGGTTTGCCATCTTACGCAACCGATAATGTAACAAATTTATTGCATAATAGGTTAGGTTTGCCATCCAACGCAACCGATAATGTAATAAATTTACTGCATAATAGGTTGGGTTTGCCATTCAACGCAACCGATAATGTAATAAATTCATTACACAATAGGTTAGGTTTGCCATCTTACGTAACCGATAATGTAATAAATTTATTTCATTTGCAGTTAAGTTTTCCATGCAAGACAACCGCTGATGTATCAAGTTTATTGCATTATAGGTTAGGTTTGCCATCCAACGCAACCAATAATGTAATAAATTTATTGCATAATAGGTTAAGTTTGCCATCCAACGCAACCGATAATGCAATAAATTTATTGCATAATAGGTTGTATTACATTACCGGTTGTAACAATGCTTATCGAGTGGATTGTGTGGGTAATTGAAAAGCGCGCAGCTCACAATACATGGTAAAATAGACTGCTGTATTGTTGGGTCAGAGGGGGTATGTCTACCACAGCATATGTCTGGCGGTGTAATTCCTATTACGAAAAAAAAAAATAAAAAGGAAAAACAAGTTACACAAGTTATCAAAATCTGTTTAATAGGTCACTCGAAAAAGACAGGACGTTTACATCAGTTGGACAAAACTTCAGTGTACAGCTGACTGGCTTGCTCGACTAAACATTCCATGTCTGCAGGATTAGCACATAAGGAGCTTTGTGTTCCCAAATGCGGTAATGAAAGCGTTAATAATATTAATATAAAATGGAATAAACATATTTTTTTTTATATCTGGTCATGGGTTTTGATGCGCTGATCCACTTTGCATTCGGGGGTGACTGTCCCATGTAAAGCAAGATATTCAATTGGTTGGTAGCACATGGAGGGATCGCGTCAGATTGACCATGAGTGGTCACTGTAACTATTCTGCATTAAGCATAGGTTATTTCTTTTCAAGAACGATGAAAGTTCAGACACGATTATTGCTACGGATAAGTTAACCGTTACGCAGTCCGTCCATGCGGCACAAGATCAGGGTCATGCGTAACTGGTTTCGTGTTATGTGGAAGGACTAGATCAAAGTAAATAAATTTCTTTTGACTACTATACATTTGCCAACTGTTATATTGCCAACTGAAACATTCATCCTTCCGGTATGGCAATATACCAATCGGCCCGTAGTTAATTGTTACAGTGCCAAATTAGGTTCATGAAAGTTCAGACTCAGATGTTTGATAACATTACGTGTGCGACTGCACGTAATTTATTACTCCGTTTCAGAGCGAGCAATCGGGCCAGTGGTGAATCTTTTTCATGGATGCAAAGGGATCAAAGTTGAGTCCAGTTTATCACCAGCGTCCAAGTTGCGCCATTCTTTCGTGTACCAAAAAGCAAAAGGGCATGTTTTACTTGTCTTGTGGCACGCGGAGAGACAAGACCAGAGGGATAAGGTGCAGTTGAGTTTACTACTGAATACTCAATATTTGTTATATTTGTTATGTTCATTCAAATATTTGTTATGTTCATTCAAAAAAAAAAACAAAACAAAACGCCGAAAGTTTAGATTCATGTGTCAGAAGTGATATGATGTGAGCCCCTTTTCACGGTTGCAGAGTCAGCTATCACATCCCTAAGAGCAGCCGTTTAGTACATCAGTAGACCAGCCAAAGGCGCCCTCTTGTAATTCAGATGGATCTTGGAAGTCACGTCATGTCACGTGACTGTGGGCGCCCATGTTGTGTTGACATGTAACCAATGTGCGTGGTTATGTTGTGACGTCATTGCCATAGTGATACGAGGTTCGAATGCGCGTGCGCAGCTTGGGTGTATATGGGGACACGTGTTTTGGTCGTCCATTTTGTGTATAGGGTCGCCATCTTGATTTCTCAAATGTCACGTGGTTGCCTGGTGACGAAATCTTGCCTCTTGGTATAAGATCGGGGGTATGTTTTGAGGGTATGTTTGATTCGAGGGGAGTATCTTCCGGTAGTATAGAATTAAACAAATGAATCCGACTTTCGTGTATTTTAGTGGATTTTACTCTGGTAACCATGTTAATGTTGTAGCTGGGACGTGGAAATCTTCCGGATCAAATGTTTGTACGAAGTGTGTTTTGGGAAAACATGGAATTACCCCAAGCAACCGATATTAAATATAGAATTACCCAAAACAGCTTGATAATGTCTAAAACACTATCCATGGATGGACATTTTTCTGAAAATATCGAGTCTTCCAGACACGATGGACGGCAGCGGCAGGGGCAAAGGGGACCAGGAGCTCTCGGGATGAGGCGGCAGGGGAACCAGAGGCTCTTGAGGTATGGCGGCAAGGACAGGGGCGGTCAGGTAGCAGAAACCGGGGGGGGGGGGCGAGGGGCGCTAGAAGCGGCGGAGGCTCCTCTTCTTCCATTCCCCTCTCTGTTTATTGTTTAAAAAAATGACAAGAGTAATCTCCATTGAAAGCAGAAAGTGCCTGTATGTAAAATGATTTTCCCTTAGAATCCATTTAATGAGTCCTAGTTAGTGACTCGGTGGATCCAAAAATATCGAAATGAGGCTATGATACGCATGATTTTGCACGCATTGAACTCATTTTCATAATCTTCAATTTTAGACATATGATTTTGCGCGCAATGTGCTCATTTTCACAGCATTCATTGTTCCATTCGACGAAAAACGGTATTCAGTGGGTCTATGTATTTATTTATTTATTTATTTATTTATTTATTTATTTATTTATTTATTTATTTATTTATTTATTTATAATTTATTAATTTATTTATTTATTGGTGTTTTACGACACTTATATAGTCTGAGTCATTTTGTGTCGGTGACAGTTTTATGAGTGGAGGAAGCCGATGTACCAGAAGAGAACCACCAAGCAGCGACGAGACCCTATAACCTCTTCAACGTCACATAAGCCAAGACTGCACTACGCACTGTACAGCAGTATTACGCACTGCACAACACAGTCAGGATAATTAAGGTTAAGACGCGTGCACACCAGTCCACCTCAGAACACCGTCAGCTTCCCCACCCGCTCCACATGCGAGCAGTCGAGGTAAAGTACCTTACCCAAGGGTACGAAGTGTTAAACCAAATCAATCACTGAATGGTCACCCCATCAATAGACTAACCGGGTTCAACCGAGCTTAACTTCAGCGATGTTGGTGGCTGATGCACGTCCACCTGTATTGTGATAATTTACTAACACCAGTCAATGGTGTGTAATAAAATTTCTAATTTTCTCGCCTCATTTGGGTTTAACAAGATCGATAGGAACTACGGGGTTTAAGACAAACTGCGCCCGTAGGAGGAATTCGGGCAGACATATTATAAAAGCGATAGACGTCAAACCCAGCTTTCCCCATCCATCCGTGTGCAGTAAGATTTTAGCGCCCACCAAATTTGGGAATAGATTTGACGCTACTTTGTGCTTCCCCTCTCCAAACAAACACACTGTCCGGCCGTAAAATGGACGTCCGTGATTCATCACAAAAATAGGTATATTACAATAATGGTTAGTTTATTACAAAAGTGGTTTTATTACAAAAGTGGTTGGTACGCGATAACTTCTTTTGTAATAAAGTTTATTGCAAAAGTGGTTGCGTACTTTCCCCAGACACTGCCACGTTTCAACTGGTGAATGAACACTTTATTCCACTGAACGACACACAAACATGTTTAGGTAAACTAGCTCTCAACCCACCCCAATGTCCAACTATAAAATGAACGTACGTGATTCATCACAAAAATAGGTGTGTTACAATAATGGTTAGTTTAGTACAAAAGTGGTTGGTACGCGATAACCACTTTTGTAATAATGTTTATTGCAAAAGTGGTTACTTCAGTCACTTCCAAGTTTCAACAGGTGAATGGAATGGACACGTTATTCCATTGAACGACATACAAACATGTTTAGGTAAATTTGTCCCTAACCACACCCCAATGTCCAACTATAAAATGGACGTCCGTGATTTATCACCAGAATGTGTTTATTACAATAATGGTTAGTTTATTACAAAAGTGGTTGGTACGCGATAACCACTTTTGTAATAAAGTTTATTGTAAAAGTGCTTTCGTACTTTCTTCAGTCACTACCAAGTTTCAATAAGTGAATGGACACGTTATTCCATTGAACGACACACAAACATGTTTAGGTAAACTAGTCCCTCACCCTACCCCAATGTCCGACTATAAAATGGACGTCCGTGATTAATCACCGAAATGAGTTTATTACAATAACGGTTAGTTTATTACAAAAGTGGTTTTATTACAAAAGTGGTTGGAACGCGATAACCACTTTTGTAATAAAGTTTATTGTAAAAGTGCTTTCGTACTTTCTTCAGTCACTACCAAGTTTCAATAGGTGAATGGACACGTTATTCCATCGAACGACACACAAACATGTTTAGGTAAACTAGTCCCTCACCCCACCCCAATGTCCGACTATAAAATGGACGTCCATGATTTATCACCGAAATGAGTTTATAACAATAATGGTTAGTTTATTACAAAAGTGGTTTTATTGCAAAAGTGGTTGGTACGCGTTAACCACTTTTGTAATAAATTTTATTGCAAAAGTGGTTGTATTACAAAAGTGGTTGGTACAAAGCCGTTGTGAAACCTTAGACAGACAACATCCCTAGCATAAGATTTATCACTATGACAATAGGTGTGGGATAGAATGTTTTAATTCACTTCCAGTTCTGATCGCTAAAGTTTGTCTCATTTTATGTATTGACCACAACCAAAAATGGCTATATACAGAAATGAGGGGGGGTGGGAGGGGAGGGGGGTCAAACATTTCGTGTTTTATGATTTTAGTATTTATAAAGGTGGGGTTATTTAGGGGTTTTTTTTCTTTTTTAGCCCGTGGCACTTGCAAAGAGAATTCTTTAATAACTACAGTACGTGGAGAGTGGATTGTAACCAAATCACCCGCGGAGTGCAGTTGTCACCCAAGCTATGACTTTCAAATTTTGTACATATCGACAAAAAAACACAAGCAATGTTTCAGCCAATGGACCTCCGGGTTTAACCCGGAGGTCCATTGGCTGAAACTTTGCTGGTACTGGTTATGCTTTGCAACAAATTTGCAATTATTGCTTGGGTGGAATCTCCACTCTGTGGGTGATTTAGTGATAATACACTCTCCACGTACTGTATTGTTTCTATTTGGTTTAGTCAAAAACATAGCGTATAACCCATCATTGGAACGAACTCAATGAGTGTCATATATATTTTTTATACATAAAATGAGAATAATAATGAAAATTGAAAGTTTTTTTTTTTCTCTAAACAGCGCTGGCCGGGTTTTCCCTGTTACGTTGGGTAAAGAGTTACATTTGTAAAGCGAGAAGAAACCTCGACTACCTGCTGCAAACCTCGCCTGTTAGGACTAGCTGTAACTAGCAACGTCTGGGAATCAGAATGGCATCACTATATCTCATTCCTCAAATAACGGATGGAACCGTTCATCGGAGTAATTTCCTCTCCGAGCATAATTGATCACTGAATTGGAGAGTCAAGTAGTTTAAAATAATTAATTACCGAAAATCAATTATTCTACGCTGTTTGTACATGGACCATATCGACAACTTTTCAGCTTTTCTCAGCCGTTGAGTTTCTCAAAGTCCGTAAAAATAATCTGGACACAAACCAAGCCAATGAAGCTGGAACAGCGACAAATTGTGTAAACCGGGAATGTTCCACGAGATTTCTGTATAACCCGGCTGGATCTAATGTAACCCGGCTTAAAATGTGATGATCTGCTCGAAATCACTGGAAGAACGTGTTGAAAAGAGGCGATGCAAGGTGTGTGTGTCAACTCGTCCAATGCACAAATGGCCATTTATAGTACAGTTAAATTTTAAAGTACCAATCTATCACTGTTTTCGTTAATATCACGGGTAAACGCTGATTGTAAAGCAGACTCAGTTTTTTAGTCAAAATCGGAATAGTCTATGTTTCCTGAATAGACAAAGAAAAGATACATTCAGAGCACTTGTCTGTTCAGCACAGAGGGATTTTCGTTTCATCCATCTTGCCTGTGAAATAGTTTTCGTGGTTTAACCCTTTACCCAACGTAACGGCCAAAACCGGCCAGCGCTATTCTCAAAAATCGCCTATTAATTTTAATTATATTTTCATTTTTTGTCTCAAAAACATAGGTTATGACCCCTCATTGGAACGAGCTCGTCGAGCTCGTTCCAATGAGGGGTCATAACCTATGTTTTTGAGACAAAAAATGAAAAAAAATAGTTATTCAAGAATTTTTTTTGCAAGTGTCGTCTGCTTTTCACGTTAGGTAAAGGGTTAAATTCTAAGTAGGTACAGTGTAAGTAAGGAGTGTAAATTCTAAGGGAAACAGTAGGTAAATGGAAGATCCGGTTTAAGTAAAAGGTGGACAAATTGTACCCCGGCTGGTATTATATATGTTTGGACGGACTGCGTAAATTATTATGGGTCGTCATAGAGTTGTTGCATAAAAGTAATATCCTTTGCCTTGGTAACACGTGGGGAAGAGTTATTCGCTGTCATTTGTCACTAAAACTTGATCGAACACTATTATTCTTAAAATATTCTACTAATGACCTTGTGATTCCAAAATGAAAAAAAATGTGTAGGGGTTAGAAGAACGTGTACAAATTGTTAGAAGCTTATTAATTAAATTTCAATGTTGAATTTCTTATCAAAATTACAGAAGAAAAAAACTCGGCGTCATGTTTGAATATAAAAGGTAAGTGGACGGGGAGTATAATGGGGAAGTGGGATGGTAGAATGAAGGACATGTGGTTAGGGGGCGACTCAAAGGAGAGGGTTAATATACTAATCGAAGAGATTGGGAAGAATGAGGCAAGGGATGTCATCAAGCAGTTCGTCTCAGAGTGTTGGGAGGAGAGAAGAAGCGCGGGAATAGGGAGGCAGTTGGTAGAACATGGGTAACCAAGGCCTTCTCATACGAGAACCGTGACAAATCAGCGGCCGGCCGAAGTGTTATTATTATTATTATTATTATTATTATGGAAGGGAAATGGGCGATTCTCATCAATGTCCACAATGCAGAAAAAACTTTCCGCCAACCCTTTCATTTTTGGCTCACCAACGATAGTCGTATGAGCCTATGGCATAGACCTCGTGTCGGCGTCTGCGTCCAGATTCATTCATTTTGAACTTTTGTGTGCAGGTTTTGATTTTTTTTTTTTTTTGGCTTTTTTTTATGTCAGCATGCTTTTCAGGGATAGTAATATTTTATTCAACCCTTTCCATGCTTAGTTACTTGAATTTTGGACTTTTGTGTTCAGGTTTTTGACTTTTCTGTGCAGGTTTTTGACTTTTGTGTACAGGTTTTGATATTTTTTTTTAAGTGGAGTTTTACTTCACTGGCATATTGCCATGGTGGTTACTGTAACATTTTCAGGGTATTTTTTTCTAAATTTTAACCCTTTGAAACAAATGAGATATATTTTTGACTTTTATGTGCAGGTTTTTAGGTTTTTCTTTCCTTTCTTCCAAGTGGATATTTTTCAGGTTGAGTTTCACTTTACTGGCATATTGCCATGGTGGTTACTGTGACATTATCAGGGTATTTTTCTCAATTTTAACCCATTGAAACAAATGTGATACTTTTTTTTTTACTTTTATGTGCAGGTTTTGAGGTTTGTCTTTCTTTTCTTCAAAGTGGAGACTTACCTTGTAGCATATTGCCATGGTTCCTATTTTATGTTATCATGCTTCATGGGGCTATTATTATATTATTTAACCCTTTAGCTCATTACTTACTTTAATTTTGGACTTTTGTGTGCAGGTTTTGGACCTATTTTGACTCCAGCCACCCCTTTACATTGGCCCCCTGTTTGTGAGCCACGGGCTACTTATATCCCTTCTAGTTTATTACCCGTGTGCAATCATATATGGCAAACACATATTATTGCTACAGTGAAGTGATCTGGGTAGTGTCTCGTCAAGTTGAGGAGGTCAGATCGCCGGCGATCTGACCTCCTCAACAAGACGTGATGCGACGACCCAGATCACTTTACTGTTGCGATAAACGGTTTATTATTTGACTTATAGTTCAACTTCGCATGCCAACTCTAGCATTAACAATTCCCCCAATCTTTTTTGGTAAATTAGATTGAAGTAAAAAAAAGAACTTTTTTTGTTTACATTATTTTTTGCAACAGGTGCACACTTCCGGGGAATACACCGACGCGTATGAATACAATACAAAATATCCTGAATACGATACAAAAACGGACCCCTGTTCGTGCGAATACAATACAATATATTTTATTCACAATATATATGTACATATAGTGTAGTTACAAATATAAATATATTTAGATGTTTTCCAAAAAAAATAAAATATTGTGTAACTGGAACAGTGACAAGTTGTAAAAAAACATGCATATTGTAAGGAGACGGCATAGCCCAATGGCTGTCTTCCTGCCATCCCCTATTTGGAAGTGCGAGGATGAGGCAGTACAGGTGGTAAATAAGTTTCAATTTCTTTTCAAAAGATGCAATACATAACAAAGACCGATATTCTTTATTAAATGTTTGGGGGAGATTCAGACAAGGAAAGCACTACAGATCTGGTCACGCCTTAAAGGAGGTCTACACCGTGTTCTTATCTTACTATGTTTATCTGAGCTGCTGTTAGTAATGGCCTAGTCACGCAAGAGATCACCGCCATTCCAGCTCGGAGTAAAGTACTCTCTGCGACTGGGACAGCTAATTATGCGAATTTGAACGCACCCGTAAATTATCCGTCATATTATAGTGATACGGAATCGGATTCCACACTCTGAATTTTCCGGGGACCATTAAACACGTAATAGTGATATTTAGCGGTTAAATTACAAAATCATATAATAAAATCAAGGATTGTGAAAGTGGGTCATCCGTTTTTCTGAGGATTTTAAACCACTCACAGAACAACTCAGTTTTATCAAAAATTATTCATTCATGCTAAGTAAAACAGTGATAGTATTCAGTGTGTACTCGTCTGACATTCAGTATTTTCTGACAATGTTTCCTCGTTCTTGCATCAGTTTCGGAATACCTCTTGTAGCAAATTGTCCTATTCATCAAGGCTTTGTCTGAGTTCTTGAGGGTAATAAGTTGGATGAGAGGGGATCCCATGTAGTCTAGAACCTGTCCCATACATGCTCTATGGAGTTGGAGTGACGCGAGTCAATACATACACTAGTTTCTTTCACCTCCACTTAATGGATCCACAATCAGACTCGATGAGGTCTGACATTATCACCCATAAGGATGAAATCCGCACTTTCTGCTTTTACGTACGGTCGCCTCAAAGGTTCCAAAAATCTCCTTTCTGTACCATTTTCCATTCCGATTCGTTCTGAAAGAGACAGGCGTCTGGGTGGTCATCTGACTGACATCTCCACCATTACTGAGCCACAACCATACGGGTCATACACCGCCACATTGGGCTCAACTAACCTCCCTGCACTGGCCATTCTCAACATTCTTGTCCATCTATCCAGATAGTCTAGACGGAATATGGTCCCATTTGTGAACAGACGTTAGTCTATTAAGTTATCTGTGTTCAATGTAGAGATCTTTGCGCCACTCAACCTTGTATTGTATGTGTCCTCATTACAGAACGACTCGAACTGTGGGTTTTCTGACAGGCAATCCAGCATTGTGGAGTCCGTTTCTGATTGTTTGTGTAGATACGGTAGCTCTGGTTGCATTATTGGGGTTGTTTTGCAGAGTTGGGGAGTCAATGGTGTAGTACACGGATACCGTGGTAACAATGTAAATGTCGTAATGAGATGTTGTGACCCTCTATGATGGAGTGCTCTTTGTGTTCATACCACAACTCATTGGCACTTGCGTAAACAGCGTTTAAATTTAAAATTTACATTCTGTACTTATTTTTTTCTCATAAATACCGAATTCTGGTTAGAAACATATGTTACGTTAACCCTTTACCTAACGTAACGGCCAAAACCGGCCAGCGCTATTCTCAAAAATCGCCAATTAATTTTCATTATTTTTTTCATTTTTTTGTCTCAAAAACATAGGTTATGACCCCTCGTTGGAACGAGCTCGTCGAGCTCGTTCCAACGAGGGGTTATAACCTATGTTTTTGAGATAAAAAATGAAAAAATGAGTTATTCAAGAATTATTTTTGCAAGTGTCGTCTGCTTTTCATGTTAGGTAAATGGTTAATAAAGAATTACTTACTTTCTTCACATTTCTCAGCATAATTAGTTCCATCGAAATATCACCGGTGAACATTTCTACAGCTATCCTCAGAAAATAGTCTAAAATTATGAGCGGATCCAGGGATTGTGGGCACTGTTGGGGTTTTTTGGGTAATTCGATTTATCTTTGCAAGCACCGAGACTGGGGGACACGGTATTATCCGCAATAACACATTGACATCCACTACCAGAGGTAGTGGATGTCAATGTGTTATGGCAGACAATACCATACCCCACGCATACAACTGAAACTCTTCTGTAGGGCTCCCGTGGGCCTTTATAACTTGTCTTTCCGTTTTGAAAATCTGAATGAGTCTATAAAAAATGAGGGAATATATCCGCTGAAAAAAACATAGCGGTCATTTCTAAGGAAGCCTTCGGAGGGCCACACTGACCTTCCATCTTCCAAAATTTCTCCTGGGGAGGCCAGCGGACCTAATTGACGAAAGTAGAATTTCTCTTCTCGTGCTCGACCCCCAACTCGCGACTACGCATGTCGATTGACCCTTCGCATCATGACCCCTTAATGAAAAATGGCGCCCCTAAAAGCTGAATCCTGAATCCACCACTTTTGGGGGAGTGGGAGGGGGGTGACTTTTGATGAAATTGCCAGCCGCATAAGTAAGGAACAAGAATAACAAAGAATAGATCGGTAATTCTAATGTCCGAGTCATAAATAAAAGACTCCACATTCGGATAAATCATATTCACCATTTTGTGTTGAAATCGCTCATTGGAAAATGCACGAAAACGAAATATAATTGCGTTGGGAAAGACATGCATGTTTTGATTATTTTTGATCACATGCTTCCTGGGCCTAGTTGGGAAACGATTTAATTTCCAAAGATCTGAAATCTGAAAATATTTCATTGCTGTTTTCGAATCTGCGAAGCAATATAGTAGATAACACACGATACATTTACAGAAAAATATTCAACTAACACAGAGCAATCTCTTGACTGGACTGGTTACGTGAAATAGTTCATGAGAGGTGAGGGACGTTGTACAAACACGAGTGCGCGAATGCGCACGAGTGTTTTACAATATAGTCCCTCGTCTCGAATGAATTATTTCACGTAACCAGTCCAGTCAAGCGATTACTCTGTTTATTACTTTTCATTATTAACGATAATTATATTATTTTACCCTTTACCTAACCTAATGACCAAAACCGGCTGGCGCTATTCTCAAAAATCGCCAATTAATTTTCATTATTTTTTCATTTTTTGTCTCTATTTATTTATTTATTTATTGGTGTTTAAGGTCACATATTTCTGCACAATGGCTAACCATGACCGTGACAGTTTTTAAGGGTGGAAGAAGCCGGAGTACCTGGAGAGAACCACAGAGCAACGGCGAGCAACTGTCAGCTCCCCAACATACCAACTCCACACAAGCAGGGTTAGCATTTGTTGAAGACAGGTGCACCATCGAGGTGCAGTATGCCTTAGTACACAACGTCACCGTGCCCCCACGTGGGCAATGGGGGTGAAGTGTCTTGCCCAAGGACACAACGCGGTTGCCGCAGGTGGGATTCGAACCGAGGACCTCTCGGCTTGCAGCCTGCACTTCTACCAACTGAGCCACCGCGCCCCATTTTTTGTCTCTAAAACATAGGTTTGACCCCTCATTGGAACGAGAGCGACGTTCCAATGAGGGGTCATAACCTATGTTTTTGAGACAAAAAATAAAAATAATAGTATTCAAGAATTTTTTTTTTTGCACGTGTCGTCTGATTTTCATGTTATGTAAAGGGTTAAAAAAACAAAAAACAAAGAAGTCCCCATTACACCCACGGCAAAGAGTCTTCGTTTGCGCGCACGGATACATGACACAATTGTTGATTCCATAATTCACTTGTGAAGTTATATTCCAATTCGCATTGCTCAAACGAATATAAATTATTGATAAAATAAACTCAACACATTCTAGCAGTAAGCGTGCCTAGCCAAGTGCAACAGTCTTTATTAACGAAGTGTATGGGTTCTGAGAACAGTTTTATATTTTTTTTATTAGGATTTAACGACACATTAACTCCCTTCACACTGATGTCAAAATATCCAAATTTCAAGTAGCCATTTTTCCCATAATGCAACTGGGAATTTAACCAATTCAATCTTCTTTGACAGAGCTCAATGAGCTCTGTCAAACAAGATTGAATTGGTTAAATTTCTAGTTGCATTATGGGAAAAATTTGCACCTTGAACTTTAGATATTTCGACATCAGTGTGCAGGGGGTTAACAGCCAGGGTCATATGTCGGTGACAGTTTTACGGGTGGAGGAAGCCGGAGTACCCGGAGAGAACCACCGAGCAACGACTAGTAGCTGTCAGCTCTCCAACATCGTAACTCTGAACTCTGCACCGCGGCACAGACCGGGTTAGATTGGTTGAAGACATGCGCACCATCGACGTGCAGTACGCCTTAGTACACAGCGTCATCGTTCCCCCATGTAGGCAATCGGGGTAAAGTGCTTTGCCCAAGGACACAGCGCGGGAGCGCGAATCAGTCGCTGAAATGGTCTCCCATCCAACTACTTATCGCGCTCGACGTTGCTTAACTTCGTTGATCTGACGAGAACCGGCTACCGCGACGCCACCGTGCCCCCAAACAGTTATATTGCAACATTGCAAGTATATACAACCAAACGCATTACACTCTGAAATTAGTGTGAGACCTGGAGGGTGGGTGGATGGGATTGCAAAATAGAACGGAGAACACTGTTGCACAGCGGAACGGCAAGCTCCGAATGATCAAAAATAATCTGTACTTCATGACCACAAGTCATGAACTGCACGGACTACGAACATTTCATCCAGACAATAGCGACATGAAAAACTCATTTCAACATCAGTGGTCAACACCCACTGGCGCAAACACAACGACAGTGGAAACAACAAACCCTAAATCACCCGACGCATGTGATCCGTAACTTTTATAAATATATTTATATTCTAATTCGCATTGCTCAAAGGAATATAAATTATTGATAAAATAAACTCAACACATTCTAGCAGTAAGCGTTTCTGGCCAAGTGCAACAGTCTTCGAAAGGACAAAGAAAGAGGTGTTGAGCTATAACTTTAATGAACTTCAAGTCCTAGATGTCGAGAGACTCTCAACTGAACATCCACATTTTGACGGACGTAACCGTCCTTAGCGGAGTCAGAAGGCCATCGTCCGTGTTTTTAAACAAACGATCAGGCACTCCCACCGACGCGGCAGCTGTGGCTTCTCCCGAACGCAAACTATGAAGTCCGAAGTTACAACGATCAAATCCAATAGACCGGAGAGCTGCCAGTAACACTTCTCTAGCTCTCGTATAAGACAGGGGAGCAAATATATATTCGGGAGAAGCATCGGGAATTTTGGCCAAAGACAAATATTTTTCTAAGGTGCTAACAGGACACGTTTGACGGTGTGTTCTAGAAACAAGAACAGAAGAAACATGTTTGTAGCGATCAGTTTTGCTTTTTGGATATACAGTGACATATGGGTATCGAAAAAAACAACATCTGTCCGCCTTAACTGAACAATTTAAGAAAAACGTAAAAAACCTGCATAACCAACTAAACACATGGCGACTAAACGGAGGTCACTAAGATTACAATGATCACGACCATATTTGCTAACAAGCGCGTTTAGCGCGTCGGAAGTTAGTGGGTCTTTCTTATTAAGCCGAACCTGGCCTAATGGCCGGTGAACCTCCCTTTACGGAAATGCATAAATCCGATTTACAGGGATCAGGAAAACCGGCGAGCGTTTGTGCCCAACTGATTGCATAATATGCCGTGTCCACTTTAGCAGTTAAAGTAGAGTTTGTTGATAAGTAAATCAAATACAGCGACACATAAAAGTCAGAAGCTGGTAACGGGTTGACGTCAGAATACTGGAGGCACCACTTACAAAAACTGTCGAACGCATAGGCATAGTTACGTCTGGTGGTATCTGACCTAGAACGTAGACAATACTCCTGTAGACGATCTTACAAGGAACACAAAAACGGGTCGTCTTCCACCGGCAGTTTCTCCCATATAATGCTTTGGAAAATATCTGAAAAACGTAATGAAAAAAACAACGTAAGAACATGTAGACGGCAGAGAATTGACACACGCCAGTGAACTCGCCATTCATAATACAAGAATGATCATTTCACACATGGCAGCGCCGTCCAAACAGTTCGGAAAAGCCTCGTCATCCTGTACCAACGCGATGAAGTAATTGCGGTAACAGAGAGTTAGGAACAATAATAAACAAAGTACAATGTTCAGTGTTTCATAACCGGACACAATGACCTTGCTGCACCGGTTGCACAGCCTTGTCACCAGAATAGTTTAAAAATACAAGTGCTTATAGCGCTATATTAGAAGCATCAAGTCTGACTGCTAATGTTCGCGAAGTAAAGGCTGTGGAATCAAAAAGGGACTTAGTATTCATACCCTGAACAAAAATGTTCTGACCAGGAGAAAATTCTAGTACATCCTGTACGTACGGATGACTGACGAACCCACTTTGAAAAAGCATCGCCCAAAAAGGAGCTGACGGCCATTTTGGAATAATCAATGTCCCGCGTGCTTGGCAATAAAGCAAATGGTTCAAGACTTTCGGAACTTAAGAAATGGGCGGGACAAGCCAATTATTTTCATGTGCCCAATTTTGAGTGAACGCATCAACGGCTTCTTTGCCAGGTTGCCGAAAGAACGAATTTAATCTGGGTAATTTAGAGTTTTCAGCGTTCGCAAAACGATCTACAGAATGTGGATCCCACATGCCGTCAAATAGGTCAAAGAAAGCGGTACTAGTAGCCCAAACATCGAAATCAATCATTTTGGAAATGTAATCCGCTTTCGAATTGTTGGTACGTGGAATCCAGACAACTTCGAATGAAATATTATGAGACGTGCAGAACTTGAAAATATCTAGTGCAATAGCATGTAACGGCAAGGTAGAACTGCCTCTATTAATAATGGATAAACAATTTTGGTTATTAGTATGCAATTTTACAGTATTGTTCGACAGCAAAGAGCAAAAAGATTTCAGAGCAAACGATATCGCCTGTAACTCTCCCCACGTAGAGCTCCTACATACCTCGTCTGGGGACCACATCTTTTGAAACACTTGCTTACCAACACCAACCGTGAACGCTCCACAGGCAACACTGCTAGCATCTGAGTACACTAACACATTTGGCAGTCGATTGTCACCGAATTTACGCCTGTTTAATGCAGTCGCATTGTGAGACCAGAATTGCAGTTCATCCCAGAATAATTATATTGTTAATGTAGTTATACGTTTTGGGTCCAAATACTCATTTCCCATTGGTCAGCTGGATGAGAACGGCATGACCAAATGTAATTCATTTCCCAATGAATACATTTGGTCGAACTTGGACCCGCATTTACGGTAGAGCGCAGTTGACAGAATGTAATTCGGGCGGTGTTTTGGCGGGTTTTTAACTTTTAGCACCTCTCGCAGTGATCGACTCCGCTGCTGTTTCTTTTGGTGACATTTCCCAACTGTGGCATAAAGCCCGTTACTAAAATACTCGTTTTCATTTCTAAAGTTGTGAAAATTAAAAATCAGAGTTGTGCGCTTTGTCTTTTGTGTGAGGGTGGTTTTTCGCCTCGTTCGTTCGTACATGTTTTATTTCGTCTTTCTGCTTTGTTGTTTGGTAAAAAGTAGTTTAAACTGTTACGGAATGTAATTATAAGCATTGAATGCAATTTTTATAATCTTTATTGGAGTATGAACGTGTGGGAATGGGTACAAATTGTATGAATCCCGAAGGGAATCATACAATTTGTACCCATTCCCACACGTTCATACTCCAATAAAGATTATAAAAACTGCATTCAATTCTTAATTATATCCGGGCATACCAAATGTAAATGAGGATCTCACCGCCTACGTTGTGCGATCGGTGCATAAAGATGGCGACACATCAAACTGGTAACATTGCCCATAACCGGTGACAAGGAGACAATTTTCCCCGTAACGTGGACTAACTGTCGTGCAGTCACCTTTGGGAAACAACCCATGACATCTGCAAGAATTTGTGAAAGGTCATTTAAGCGTCTCTCTGGTATACTTATGCTGAAGTCCAGAGAATTCCAGAGTAACCCCAACCACTCGATGGACAGGTCGAGCACAAACGCAAAACGACGTATAATACCTGATTTGGTGTACAATACCTCGAACGAGGTGAGAAATTTGTGTACAAAAGTGCGAAATGGCTATAGGCAACTGAATCGGGAAAAATCGCGGGCGAAAATAGACGACGTTGAAATCACCTTAGCAAATGCATCACACGTGCATCGAAAATAGAATTGTTCACTGATGTTAAGTATATTTAAATACTTAAAAAAACTCTATATTTCTGTATTTTGATAAACATGCGTCAAAAACAGGTTATTAGCAGATATTACATTTGACATTTTGTTGAGATTTTCAGTTCCGTGTTGAAGGCACATTTCTGAAGCAGAAAATAAGTCCTTGGGATTTTATTGGTTTAAATTTCAATACTCATGCCAAAGAGAATACAGTGCACAGCAATTCACAAGGTATTCTACGGTAGCACGCAATCACAATAATTCAGCAAAAAAACCATGAAGATCGTGCCTGTCATAAATCGGCTGAGCATCGTAATAAAAAGGTTGTCACAAACTGCCAACTATCACAAATCTTTGATAATGGAAGGAAGAAGATCTGTAGCAAAGATACCAAGAATGGTATGTTTTTCATTCAAAAATAAATATCTTTTTCCATGCATTTTATATAAGTTTTTATTATATGCTAGCTTGTGAATTATCGCAAATTATCTAAAAGATATTTCTTGATATCTATCGGCTCGATAGATATCGAGAAATATTTCTCAGTAGCTTCCTAAATGACTTCACGCTACGCCGCATCACGTCGCCTTGAAGGAACGATCAGGAGATCTTTGTTATTGTTTTGAAAGGTATGCATTTGGGATCGAATTGGGCTGAATATTGGGCAATAAAATGTCTCATAGCATATAATAAAAAGAAAATCTACTCTATTTTAGTCAGTATCGGAAATTATCCCATGAGTGTGGACCTGAAAGTTTTATTTTTCACGCGCGCTTGCGCGAGTGAAAAATAAAAGTTTTAGGTCCACACGGTGAATTTTTTTCAGTACCTTCCTAAATGACGTTACTCTTCGGCGCATGACGTCGCCTTGAACGTTGCCCTGAATGAACGATCAGCTGATCTTTGTTATTTTTTCAAACATAACCGTTTGCAATGAAATTGGGCTGAATATTGCACAGTAAAATGTCAAGTTACATATAATAAAAAGAAAATCTACACTATTTTAGTGAATATGGGGAATTATCTCATTCGTGTGAACCTGAAAGTATTAGGCTTTCAGGTCCACACTCATGAGATAATTCCCCATATTCACTAAAATAGCGTAGATATCCTCTATGCAATCCATCATAACATGCGTGACATACCTAACTGAGTGGATTATAGGTTATGTCATCGTCTTCATCACCTCTGTCATCGGGAATGATACTGATGTCTGAAATTTCAATATTTTTTTCTGTATTAGGGTTTAACGACACATTAACAGCCAGGGTCATATCATGTCGGTGACAGTTTTACGGGTGAAGGAAGCCGGAGTACCCGGAGAGAACCACCGAGCATCTGTCAGCCCTCCAACATCGAAACTCTGAACTCTGCACCGCGGCACAGGCAGGGTTAGATTGGTTGAAGACATGCGCACCATCGACGTGCAGTACGCCTTAGTACACAGCGTCATCGTGCCCCCATGTAGGCAATCGGGTTTAAGTGCCTTGCCCAAGGACACAAGTGCCTTGCCCAAGGACACAACGCGGAAGCACGAATCAGTCGCTGAAATGGTCACCCATCCAACTACTAACCGCGCTCGACGTTGCTTAACTTCGGTGATCTGACGAGAACCGGTTACCGCGACGCCACCGCGCCCCCAAATTTCAATATTAAAATGAATCATATATTAAGATGGCAAAACGTATATTCATTTTCTATCATACATTTCCACCACGGAACCTGTTTCTTCTTGATAGACTCATCACTAATTTCCTTACATTGCTATATTGTACAAAATTTACATGTTTACATTTTTTATTTTATTTGATAACCATAGAGTATAACACCCGTTGTATATACTTGAAGTATATACAACGGGTGTTGTATATAATTATAATTTATGCGAACGACCTCTGACCTCTTTCAATTCCATTTTCATTCATTCATTCATGAAACATCGTTATATCACAGGGCAGGTTTTAATTGTACGCTTATTGCACTTTGTCAAAATCCTCTGATGGTGTCATTTCTTATTTATTTTGCTTCAATGAAGGCAACCTAAAATTTTGCTTCAAAACTTTGTAGAAATTACTTGAATGTTAATAGTAATTAGTATGCGGCGACTGCGAACTATTTATAGTCATGGCCTCGATCAAAAGTACTCGCGGAACTGCGCTAATTAAAAGTTCGTCTGCTCTACCTGAAAAAAAACACTTCGTAAAAATTGTAAACAAACGCAAAATTATTTGTTATATTGGGACTACAGCATAAAACACGGAAGAAAACTGGAACTATGTCAAAAAAAAGAATAACTCTACTGAAACACCATTTTGTTACTGTTAATAAAATAGTTGAAATTTATTTTGTTCCAGCTCAGTTACATGATGCAAGAAGTGCAATCGCACTTTACAATCGCCGTCATCGATTTTGTAATGTAAGGGACACAACTCTATGCGTCTTGTCCTATTTCTTTTGTCTCGTAGACTGGTTTTCTTTGGAGGCCCGTGGGAAGCGTATATAAGTCGGGTAGACGCACGAGACGGGTGTCTGTTTGTTATCAGATAAAAACAATAAACATATACTGTGTTTTTATATCTGTGTTATACAACGCGTTGAAATATGGTTTATTTTTTCTCGGCGAAGCCTCGAAAAAATAAACCATATTTCAACTCGTTGTATAACACAGATATAAAAACACACTATATGTTTATTGTCTATATATCCAATGAGTGTGATTACTATATTTATACCAGCGAATAAGAAAGTATACATACATAAAATTATATAAAAAATGCGTAAGATGTGCTAAAATATTTAGTCATAAATAATATGCAGTATTTAATTAAAATTGAGTCACTAGTATTATAGCAGGGGTGTATCCAGTAATCCACGATTGGGGGGTGTCAAAAGGAGAAGTGATGAATGAATCCGTTGGCCTAAGGTCAATGTGGGGGAGAGCATGGAAGGGGTTTGCCCCTCCCTCCCACTGCAGGGAGATGAGGGGGGACCTCACCCGGGAAATAGTTTGTGATGGGAAGGCCCTGAGAACAATTTCAGAGCTACCTGTACGTCAAATTGTCAGGTTTCACATAGTATGATTTATTTGGTTTTCGAACTGCTAAATACAAAAATATCACGGAGGGTAGATAAGGCCCATTTTATGCACTCAGTGAATGAATTTTTGGACATATTTTAAGTAATGTGAAGTTTGCTCTTATTTAATTTATTGTAATTAATGGGCTACAAGACCAGTCCAGCCAGGAATTGTCAGTTATCAGCTGTATCTATCAGAGAATTCATGCTGAATGTACGTTTTAGTGAATTAAATAAACCAAATTAGGCATTATATTTAACAGATTGCTGTGTATATTCCTCCGTGGTACACCTTTTTGGATTTTTTCTTGGGAGGGGAGTGGGGGGGGGGGGGGGCGT
Source organism: Pictodentalium vernedei (assembly GCA_031216915.1). Classification (NCBI taxonomy): domain Eukaryota; kingdom Metazoa; phylum Mollusca; class Scaphopoda; order Dentaliida; family Dentaliidae; genus Pictodentalium; species Pictodentalium vernedei. The sequence goes on along the minus strand of CM062292.1, from coordinate 105,973,020 downwards.
ACGCCCAACCCTTAGCTACACCCATGTATAGTAGCAATGAACCGTTATATTTCAACGGAAACATAATCGCACCACATTTGATACGGGACAACAATACTGTAACATCATTTTATATTTTATTTCAGTGTGAAAGTGTAGAATACAGAAGTGTTCCCCCCAAACCGATCAATTCTGGTGGGAACGTAAAAGGACAGGCGCCAACATCCAAACACCATAGAGGGAGGATACCCGTGAGCCAATTCCTTGAAGATAGTGCCAAACGAGCCAAAGCGTACCACCCAAGGAAGAAAACTATGTTCAGTCAAGCTATATCAACCAAGTTTTATAAAAAAAAGTCTCAACATATATGTGAGTTACTTACCCGGAAAATGAAAGTCTTTTCCTGAAGCAAACTGTTGTTGAAGCTCGTTGATTATATCTGTTCAATCATTGGATATATGTAAAAGCTACTACTTTGTGGGGGATTTACATTTTTTCCATCGTTGAAAGAGCTGATGATAATGCTCTGATCCTGCACTTTTCAGACTTTCCAGATATCTTTCTACCATGCTGTTAATTTCCTTTTTGGTTCTTTTACAAATCTGTTCGTCCGTTTCTCCGTCTTTGGCTGTTATGTATATTCTGGTGATATCTCCGCGTTGTGTATTTCCTATTTCCCCCGTCCTAAATGCTTCCTCATAAAATATTTTCCTATTTTGTCTACAAATTTCCTCAAAATTTAATAAGTTGCTATCAAGAGTGGTTCCCGACAGTGATGTTAATGGTGAATAACAGCTCTTGACGTAATTGCTCTGCCTTAATTTCTTACGCCATTGAAATATTTCTACAGCCAAATCGGTATGCCGGAGGAGGTTTGCGGACGATATGTCTTCCGTTATTGTTGCCGCTTTTCCAATCTGTTTTTACACTCTAAAATCAGTTGGGTTAAAAATCAACCCAAATCAACTGGGTTGAATGAATATGAACCCAATTGGGTTCATATTCACTCAACCCAGTTGATTTGGGTTGATTTTTAACCCAACTGATTTTAGAGTGTATATGTTTTCTCTAATCTGAATTGTAAAAAAAAATGATAAATACAACACAAATAATACAGAATAACAGTTGTTTGTGTAATTGGTCCTATTATGAGTTTACATTCTATTTCTATATTGGCAAAGAGTTTAACTTGATAGGACCAGAGGCGGCGGAGCCACAGTGACTGCAGGGAGGAAATGGAGGCGAGTAATTTATCACTCTCCTCATTTTGATTTTACTAGATTGAAAAATTCAGGGCAGTGATCTTTACCCCTTATCAATAACGACAGCTAAAACTGACCAGCATTATACACGAAAATTACCATACAAATTGTATGTTTTCATTATTTATGACCCCTCTTTGGAACAAGCTCATTGAGATCGTTCCAATGAGGTGTCATCAGCTATGTTTGCTGAGCAAATATTGAACGATTTTAGTACGGCAAGATAATGTTTTGCAAGTATTGTTTTCTAGTTGGGTCTGGTAACAGGTGATTGAAATGCAGTATACAACTCGACGTTTAGACATAATTTCTACAGACACCTTGAAGGCGATTGATTAATTGCTCCCCCTAGTGACATTTTTGAGAGTGATGGCGAATGAGAGTGATCACTCTCATTTCCCATCAGTCCCTGGAGCCACTCCACTTTTTCTCACAGATATGTTTCGCAGTTACACAATGAGTTGAAGTGGATGCGTGGAAACGGACCAATATACCGGCAGTCCTTGTCATTATTTGCAAATCCAAACAAGATTTAGCCAAATAATCCCACTTTCGCCGTCGGTCTGTTTCTTCTACTTCAAATTTCTTCCAATGCGAAGGCTGGCCTCAGGGTTGGAAGATGGTTGGAGAAGAAACTGACAGGACATTTACCACACAGCGGCATATTAATCTAAACGAGAGCTGGTCATCATACATTTATATATACAGATATACATTGTAACATTTCTAACACTGGGTCGAACCAGGGTAGTGTTTGAAATTTGTGCCCTTCCAGTTTTGAGCTTCCGCCGCCGTGGATATGACTCGTGGATATGACTAGTAAACTTTGTTCACATGCCGATACTTTCTCAAATTTGTTATGTAAGTGTATTTGCAAGAATGCATCTTCACTCTTTGACGGTCAGACAAAAGAAAAAGAAATATTGAGATGAGAGCTATGTTGACTGTAGGGAGGCCCGAACCTTAGGGAATCCTGAGATGGGGCCTTTGGAATCTTCACATACCTGTACGAGGCCATTGGGGCTATGGGATGAGACCTCATCTCATGACCATCTTGACCCCATACCACAAAGTCGCAACTCCAGTGCAGACCTGGAACTATGGGACTTGGAGTAATAGGATCCATTGGTGCTTTGAAATATCGAGATGATGGCCATGAAGATATGACGCCATATGCGTGAACTGGGACGTTTCATCCAGCTCCTACTTCCAATATATTTAGTAATCCGTCCAATAACTGAAACAATTTTATTTTTACATAATTGCAGGCAAAAGAAATATCCGATATGTGTGGGAGTGACGTTTTTGTAGCTGTCATCAGTTTAACTGTTCAGCAATATCATTGGGGTACTCCAAGAATGCTCGAAATGTACAAGGTACAGATATATAATTATTTTATAGTTGGTTTTTTATTCTTTACCTTACCTACACAAGGAAAAATCGGGATAATTAAAAAAAATTAGGTTTGCCTTAAATTAAATGTAAAAAATTAAAGGCATGTTTAATACATTTAGATGGTGCATTGTGTCGGATTGTGTATTAATGGTGATGTGATAATTGATTATTCACCATTTCTTTCATGTTATAATAATAATGTTTAAATTTTAAAAAATAAAAAACATTAATGGCATGGAAAATAATTTGAATAAACGCCTGTTCTATTAAATCCATATCTTCAGCAATCAAATCCATGCGTAAATCCATGAAAATCCGTTCCACACTGATGTGCCGAATGGAAATCGTTGTCGGACTATTTTGGGATGATGACGTCATCTCTCAAAACTGAATATAACAACGCCTTTATGGAATTTCCGTTTGACCTCCAATCATGGTAACCGTTAAACGAAGTGACTGCGTTCTAATAAGCTTTTGTAAAGACAATAAAGTAAATAAAAACATCTTTGTGGATAGAATTACTTCTTAACCCTTTACCTAACATGAAAAGCAGACGACACTTGCAAAAAAAATTCTTGAATAACTAAATTTTTTCATTTTTTGTCTCAAAAACATAGGTTATGACCCCTCGTTGGAACGAGCTCGACGAGCTCGTTCCAACGAGGGGTCATAACCTATGTTTTTGAGACAAAAAATGAAAATATTTTGAAAATTAATTGGCGATTTTTGAGAATAGCGCTGGCCGGTTTTGGCCGTTACGTTGGGTAAAGGGTTAAGTTTAGAAGGGAAAGTTCAAACCAATCATTATTAACTGTATATTGATACCAAATTGAATGGAACTAGATCAAACATGCATGTACTACGAGGGTGCAAACACACATAAACCGCATGTTTGGTCTATTTATAAATCAGACCACGGGAATTTCCCCCCAAATCGCACGTGTTTGTAAACATTAGCAAGCGAGTTGTCATCAGAGCCTGAAATCTACGAAATAACTTGTTCATTGTTGTGCAATGAATTGTTGAATGTCCTTCTTATAATTGTGTTATGGATATGAAGGCGTGTAATAAACACGGAGTGACACGCGCGTGGCGTGTGAATCGGTTAATCGATATGTAGGAATGTCAGCGCCGAAGGATAAAACAAAGGGCCTCTCCTTTCATCCTTCCGCGTAGACAGTCGTGCCATATCGATCAACCCATTCACATGCGCGTGTTGTTCTTTGTATGTACAGTTTTATGCCGGACCCATACACAAATAATTTTAAAATCCTACATATTACTTACGAAGCGACGATAATTTTATTTTTTCTCGTTGACAGCCAAAGGAGACAACGGGAAGTGTACAGCATGAACGGCCACATACAGAGAGTGAGGAAAATATACCGAGCACCTCCTTCTCCCCGTCACAGATTCCAAAATCTTTTGATAAAAGCACACAAATCCCAGAAGCAGTACTTGGGGCCTGCAACGTTTGCAGATTGTGTGGTATAACCCATGGTTCCGAGGCTGATAACAGAGGAACGTGGATGGGTTGCGATGCTAGTGAGTGTGACTGCTGGATCCACGCCCACTGTCTTGGACTCAATAATGTCACACAAAGACAACTGAAAAATTTAAAATACTTTTGAGCTCCTCATAGTGTTGTAAGTGAGGACATTGTCAGGGACGTGAAAGGGAAAAATAAAAAAATAAATAAATAGAACGTGCCCACTTTATTAAGTCTTATTGTGAACTATAGCCCAAGTAGTCCAATGCACCACGACTACGAGTATGGAAAGACCAAGTGTACCTTTCCAAACAGAAATAGTATTTTCCTGGAAGTAACAGAAAAGAAAGAGTTAATCGGACGTGATAATCGTCAAATATTCCCACTTCCTTATTCGAAATGTGTTATCACTCGATTTTTGGGGGTTCATAACGAATGCCGAATTAAAAACTGGGAATAAGTAGCAGCTGTACAGTGACCCATCGATCGGAGGTTACAACCGTTACTTATTCCAAGTTCCTTATTGGTTGATAACGAATATCAAATGAGTAACTGGGAATAAGTAACGGTTGTCACTTTCCCAAGAGTATAAAGATAAACAATTTACATCAAGGAAATGATGTCGCTGAATTTGAGGGTTTGCAGAGCCACCGGAAGGAGTGAAGGATAGGGGTGAACAGCCATGAGAAGGACACTTTCCGAATGCTTTCGAATGGGGTTTTCTAGGGTAGTCCATATATGACCTGTTTGGTAGTAATATGTTTTACTCAGTAGGGCCCAAATAGGACTAACAATTATATTACGTCCCAGCAGATTGTGAATGGTTGGACTACCGGAGGTGTCATCCACATCCCCCCCCCCCCCCCCCGCGGAATTTAACAAAAAATATCAATATCAGGTAACGTGCGAAATTTCAATTACATGCATATAATGTATTCTGATGCTTCAGATTTCATGTCATCACCCACAACATCCATTGCCGTCGCCGGGGTTGGAATGAGGTGTTGTTGGGATGAGGGGCACCCCCCCCCCATAATTCAGTCACCCCCTCAAGTTAACCCCTAGGCGGGATATTCGGCAATAAATTTTAATACCTAGCAATTTCCTTGATTCCGAGTCCGTTTGTGTCCATAATTTATAAGTTGTCAAAGGCATCAATAATTAGACCACATTGTGGCCTAATTATTTTTGCCTTTCACAACTTGTTAGGCCACAGTGCGGCTAAATTATTGATGGCTTTCACAACTTTCATCATTTTTCACAGTACAGGGCCCTCGGCCCCTTCCAAAGAAAGGGGGATCACTCACTCTTGCCCTCGATCCCATCTTGCCCCTGCGAGGCTCGGATGATGCATCGAATCATATGCCCCGTAGATATTACTCTTGCCTTCTAACTTTGCTATCCTCGCAACGCTCCTGAATACATCACCCGAATTGGGGCCGAAGTGCTACATACTACAGTACAAATGAGAGATGGTGTTATTTTGTAGATACAAAAATCTTACCTTCTCAAGTTATTTTAGGTTGCGACAAACTCTCTGCCATCTTTTCTCGGTTGGTAGACCAGGAGGTAGCTATATTTTGGTTCTTTTATTCTTGGCCTCTACCACGAAGTCGCCTCCTTCTCCCTTACTTAAATGGCCAGATGAAGAGAAAGATGAGGTGCTGTCTGCAAAACCTTTGATTTCAACCATCATCTGTACTCTTAATTGCCTCTCGCATAAAGATTTCTCTGTAAATTGGCATGTTGAGCCCGAAGCATAACAAAGACATTTTCGATTTGGTGCTTTCAATTAATTCTGGATTGTTTCGTCTGATGCTGCTCCGGAAAAGATGCAGGGCAAAAAGTTGTGTGAATATCGCCTCAAACATAAATTTGATGTTGCGGTTTTCTGATGAAGCAATGTATTTGTATAAGCCTTCTTCAGTTACATTCTCATGTCGCAGCAGCGCATGCCTGCAATATGGAAAAAGAAGTTCGTCTGCTGTGCCAAAGAGTAATATTTGCCAGGACTTGTGATGATTTGTTGCTGCTTCACAAGACGAAAGTGCCTTGGCGGACCGGAAACCAAGCATTTCAGCTAGGTTTTTCATGACAATCTTCCAAAGCAGTCTGAATAATCCCTTGTAATATTTATTTCCACATGACCTGGACCAGGGGTTAACAGTAAATTGCGAAATGTGCCATCCTGAGGTGTTATGTCAGAGTTTGTATTCCCATGGACTTCCAGTCTGTGTTTTAGGAGATCTCCCTTCCCCATTACTGTAGTGTTACATTCTGAGCATTCCATACTTTTGTCCAATAATCTTGCTGCAAGTACATATGGCGATCCATCACATACGACTGCAGTCCATTTTCTCTCTGTGGATGTGACAATATCTGCAATCAAATTTGATAAAACTGATCCGACACATGAGTATGAGCATGGATTGAACATGAATGGATCTCCCATGTATGCTGATGGTGGTGTTTGTGGACGATGGCTATCAACAAATGAATAATGGTCCAGTGTTGTTATAGTTGATGGAAATAATGGTTTTGATGAAGTATCGAATAAAACTTGCTGGTTGAAAGATATGACAATAGGATTCGATGGCGATGAGTTATCAATGCCGTCCGTAATATTATCCCCGTGGTTGACTTGCTTCAATAAAACTTCTTTCAGTCGGCTATTCATGAATCTTGAGCGCTCAAGTCGAAATATGTTGTTATGCTCACCTATATTCTATTGTACTTGTTGCAGTAATTCTTCACGCCCTTCAATGCTGGGTACATACCAATTCGCGGGTGACAGATCGGGGTTTATTTGCAAGTTTACGTGTAAGGAAGGCATAACGTGGACGACCGTGGTTATAACGCTCAACATCGATTTGACGTCATAAGTTACTCTCCATCGTCTTGTCAAAATTTGGTTGTTGTCGAAGAAGGTTATCATGTGTCGCCATTCCGTGGGCACTGTATTGGCATCTTAAGAGTTGTTATTTGCCCAGGTTAGAAGAGACGTATATGACTCTGCAGGATGCACACCTCCGTTCATATTGCAGATGGTCTTGCTCGCTGTGAGGAAATATGTTCATAAATTTATAATAAATCACATCGGTCCAATGTATTTTAAATTTCTGCAGTGATATATCTGTTCCACACAGAGTACCAACGAATTGGTTTTCTTGAGTCTTTCTTCATCCAAAGAGGTAGATCCATTCAAAAAAATTTGCTTTAACAGCATTCTGCTTAGATAACCAGTCACCTGGGGAGTAATTTGCAAGATTTCCTGATTCTGAGTCCGCCATTCTAATAGCCCTTTCTTCCGATTCCTTGTAAATACTCTGTGACTGAGACTCACCAAGTGCAAGAACTGACCATCTTTAATTGCTTTTTTAATTACATCTACATCAGTTCTGGACTGAAGAGAAGTTGATGTCGAATGGTCTACGTCTGAAGATAAGTGCTCGTCCGAATAAGAAGCACAGCCTGTGCACAAATAAGTAGCTCTTGGGTTTAAAAGATTATTCTCAACCAGCGCAGATATGGGTTTCTTTCTGTATTTTGAAGCTGAACATTTATATAATTTCACATTTTTTCCCTCAGCAAATTCCTCATGACGTTTACAACCGCATTTGGACGACATCCTTCCAGTCGCGTATGTCCTTCCCGTTGCGTTTGGAGTGCGACAATTTAACATTTCAAAGTGCTTTAATACCCTTCCAAAGACTGCATAATTCATGATGCACTGGTTGCATGATTTTTCTTTTGTCGATGATGGCCTCACGGGTTGCCATACATTTATCGTGACGCCGATGATATCATAATTGAATGGGAAAATAAGTATTGAAATTTAAGGGCCTATATAAGTAATGAAATTTTGTTTAGTTTGAAAAGTCTCACCCCTGATATTCCTTCAATTCAAATTAAATGTACACAAAATGTACATCAAATTGAAGGTTGGGATGTATAGAACAAGAAACACGTGTATAATCAACTCATAGAGTCGATTGTAGGCACCACTGGTTCCTGGAAGTCTGCTGCCGTATTCGCACCAGAACTGATAATTTAATAATATTTCACGAAAACAACTTGTGGCCAAATGTGCTTTACATATCCAAGAACAAAGCTCGGGGATAAAAATTCTTCAAAAGACGGCGACAGAGCTGCATTGGGGAAAATTCCAAAGCCTTTGCTTTTGTTTACGTATGAGTATACTTTCGATTTCCGGTCGACGTCATCGGACAGAAAAAGCATGTGAAAACAACGCCGTCTAAAATCAAATAATGAAAAAGATCGCCTTCATACAGTATACTGTTATTAGATAGAGATTGCACAGTTGCCATATTCAATGCAAGGTGTCACGATACCTGTTGAAATTTCTTAGAATTACGATTTTGTTTTTTGATGGAAATTCGTGGTAACGAGTGATTTGCGCATGTCTGTCGAGCATGGAAACCATCTTCAATTAAAATATGCAGACAGTGTTGTCCTTTTCCAAAATGGAGCCCTATCGCTGTATTCGAAAGTGTTTTGAATGCCTAGCTTTGTTCTTGGATATATGAAGCACATTTGGCCACAACTTGTTCTGATGAAATATTATTTTATTATGAGTTCTGGTGCGAATACGGTAGCAGACTTCCAGGAAACAGTGGTGCCTACAGTCGACTCTATGAGTTGATTACATATGTGTTTCGTGTTCTATACATCCCAACCTTCATTTTGATGTATAATTTGTGTATATTTAATCTGAATTTAAGGAATATGAGAGGTGTGAATTTCAAAATAAACAAAATTCCATTGTTTAATCTTATTTGTTTTACAAGGATTGGCGAACAAGTTATGCAACTTAAATTAACGCATCTCCTTGGCTCATTGGCGTAGGTGTGTGGGATGACCTTCATAGCGGCAACTTCGTGGCCTAGCTCTTGTCGAATACTACGAAGGGATCTTTAGCCTGCACGGAGTGTGTCTCTCTCCGCACAGAGGACAGCCATTTTACGTCCCCACCCGATAGGACGGTACGCTGTGACAGCATCAACCCCACAATTGATGCTGACAGAGAGTGTTCGGACACCTCGAGAACTTTCCCCGACCGGGGATCGATCCCGGGACCTCTGGCATGAGAGACCAGCGCACTTATCCACTCGGCCACCACTCAAAATTCCATTACTTATATAGGCCCTTAAACCAATAAAATCCCGAGGACTTATTTTCTGCTTCGAAAATGTGCCTTCAACACACGGAACCGAAAATCTCAACAATATGTCAAATGTAATATCTGCTAATAACCCATTTTTGACACATGTTTATCAAAATACAGAAATATAGAGTATATTTTAAGTATTTAAATATACTTAACATCAGTAAACATTTCTATTTTCGATGCATATGTGATGCATTTGCTAAGGTGATTTCAACGTCGCCTATTTTCGCCCGCGATGTTTCCCGATTCAGTTGCCTATAGCCATTTCGCACTCTTGTACACATATTTCTTACCTCGTTCGATGTATTATACACCAAATCAGGTATTATACGTCGTTTTGCGTTTGTGCCCGACCTGGTTGACTGTACAGGCTCAAAAACGGATTTTTCGTAATTAAGTAAAAACCCGGCATCTTTTAAAGATTGTTGAACAAAGTCCGAATTCCGCTGGCACTCTGATTTATCACTGGATAAACCAAAACCATCATCTAAGTAAAGTACAATATGAATGCCATTCTCCCTCCAAAATTTAACAATTGGACGAAGACACTTGGTGAACATAAATGATGCAGATTTTAGACCAAAAGCTAACACTGTAAAACAATAAAAATTATTCTGCCATGAAAACCCCAAATATGTTTGATGCTGCACACAAATGTAAAAATGACAATATCCGGATTTGAGGTCGAATTTCAATAAGAAATATTGGTGAGAAAAATAGTTCAAAGCAACTTTCCAGTCTTCAAACTTAATTGTGTCCGCCTTTATAAAATTATTTAATTCATTGAGATCCAAAACGAGACGCTCTTTGCCTGCTTTATTGACGGTAACACTGCGTGGATTTACAACAAAAGGCTGAAAAGGGGTGTACACTGCACACCCATTTTCAACTAACTCTAAGATAGTTGTATCCACGAAATCAATGCAACAGTGCGGATTTATTATTTCGGAAATGCATAGGTGGCGGGGCGGGGGATAAGAAATGGGATAACGTAGCCAGTTTTGATAGTTTGCAAAACAAACTCATTAGCACCAATATGTTCCCAGAAATGTACATGTGTCTTGACGTTACCTTTCACACCACCTCCCACACCGGATAACTGAATGTTATCAAGATAGATAACGTGTTCAGAGAACATGTCAAATTGCGTAACCAGTACCCGATCCGGCAAGGTGTAAAGTAATTCAGTATACTTATCTTGTATCTCATTGCTTCGTGGGTGCTGCAGATGCTGTTCCTCCTTTCGGGAACTGACATTGTTGTTTCCAATAGCCAAATTGGTCACAGTTGTAGCAGATGTCGTATGGAGATGGTTCTCTACGTCTGGGGGAACGAAAAGGCTGCTGGAATGGTAACGGTCGGACAGCTGCATCCGAAGAATAAGTGAGTGGCCTAGTAACAGTAGCAGAAGGAGGGATTTTGCGTTGATCAGGTCGGGGAAACCTCAGAATCGAGTTATAAAAATCAAGCAGTTTTTCAAACTTTTGTTGCTGTTCGCTGAGGACGAAGAACGATCATCGAAAATAGGTGACACTGTTGAAGAACTAACTGGGACGGACATTTCGAACCAAATTTTAAGCACGGTAAGTATTTGCTAATTAAGCAGGCATCCAATTAATTAATTATATTTGGGTACAAAATCGTAAACACTGTCTGAAACCTGCGACAAAAAGACATTTCATGACTGCATTTTCAAGCCAACCTGAGCCGATTCCACAAATATGATCTTCCCCTTCAATTACAATAAAACAATGCATCCGATTGGTGGGTAGATGTAGACTGGTGGATTAAAGATTATTGTACACAACTGAAATAACTATTTGATATGAGCAAATATAGAAGCTCGTTTGTGCACAAATTCTTCAACGTCATAAAGTTTTGACACATCGTTCAAAAACTTGGGAAGTGCATGCAAAGAACAAATATCGTGGGATATAGTGACGTGTCGCAATACATATTCTGTATAAGAACGTAAGATGCACCAACTCTACATATGCATCATATCGACAATGCTGTTGGAATAAAACTTCATATTGAAGCGTTCCAGATAGCATCATCACCAGTGTAGTTGTAACTGACGACCAACATGGTAATGATGAAATGTTACTCTCATTCTCTTTTTAACCTTTTACCGAACGCAGATTTATATGCAATAAATTACCAAAATATTTTATAAGAAAAATTCGCGCAATTGAGGTGGTGTCTGAGCATATAAGGCTGAATCGCGTATCAAGATTTCTTGATATATAGCCATGTTGAAACCGTGGCAGAGAATTTTTAACTTCACAATGGCACTTTTGATGACATCTGCATTATTTCGACGGACCCCGACACGAAATAGATGAATTGCGAACAGGTATGTGAAGGCGAGCTCGTACTGCAGGACATAGTTTTTATTTTTCACTGTCTTGAGCCAGGTGTTAAAGTACTCCACATTGCATTTTTTCTCGTCACCATTTACTTCGCGCACAAAGGTAACTAAAAGCTCATCTGCCATGGAATTGAGGGCAATTTGAAGAATTTGCCACGCTTTATGGTGATTTTAAGCTTTTTCACAAGAATTCAGTGCATTTGGGGATTTGAATCCTAAAGAAATTGGAAGATCATTGAGATAAACGCTCCACAGGGGTTTATATAAACATTTTACAAAATTTATCTCAATGTGTCCCATCCCAGGCACAAGTAACATGTTTTTAAATTTTTGATCACTGCGCTCAATCAGCCGTCAAGCAAGGGCGTATGGTGACCCATCAGAACCCAGGATAGTCCAGTTGCGGCCTGTTGTGTCACAAATAACATTTGGGAGCTCGGTTAGTATTCTCTCCACACTATTGTAGGAGCATGGGTTCGCGAATATGGGCTCGCCCATTACTACATGCGTTGGCTCACCACTGAATTGACTCTCCACGAAATGGTACGGGTTCAACTGGCATTCTTTGTTTCGGAACTGGGGCTTGTTGTCCACACTGAATGTCACATGCTGGCTTTGAGAATAATCGGGAGCATTAATATCCCCAGAATCCACGACATCGCGGAAACGTCCGTTCATGTTTTTGGGGGATTCCACAATACAAGATAGGCGTTTTATATGAATCTGAGGCGCTCACTCCTGAACAACGATAATGACTGATGGTCATTGGCCACAATAGTTTCAAGAACATCAGACCGACCACTGAAATTCGGTACCACACACTTGGGTGCAAGCTTACGTTGTATTGTAATGATGATTTGTCAGGTGAGAATATATGAGCAACATTTGTAATAACACTTATTTTGGGGTTTAGCGTCATAGGAGACCCGCCAGCGCTTTCCGATTACTTGATCTGTTGATTGTTGTCAAAGAACGTGACAATGTCTGTACCCAACAGGCATTTCGTAGCGTCTTTGGCGTTGCACTGGAACAATATCAAGATGGTAGTGTAGGATGGTGCAGGGCGAACTCCACTATTCAGATTACAAATAGTTTTTGATGAAGTTATGTAATATGTTATGAGATTAATGATGAAACTGAAGGGTCCGATATAATTTAAATTTCTCAAATGGTACATTTGTTCAAATAAAATACACAATGACAACATTTTTGGTGTTTTCGGAGTCATCAAAATTGGCAGCCCCTGTACAGAAATTAAGAGCAATGTTATTTCGTTGCTGTAACCAAGTGTCTGGTACCAATTTTGATAAGAAGTTTTCTTTGTCATTTTTTAAAGACAACGCTGTTGTTTTCGACTCTTTAAATATATTGAGGTGCTGCGATCTTCCTAACGCTTAGGCCAGTTTAGAAAGTTGATTTTCCGTGAAGTGATTGTTTTCTATTCCACAGATCACATATTTCAAATCGCGAGACGCGGATGTTTCCTGTCGAGAAGACATCGTCCACGCGACGTTTTGGGCCTTTTTACTTTTTATACTTACCATTACCCATGGTCTGATATTATAATTGCGGATTCTAGTATGACGTTGGGAAATCAAGAGCTTCGATCAGGATTATTCCATTTGTTATATGGTATTATTTCATATATATTGATATTGATTTATTCTGATATTGCATTTTACACCAGGCAAGCATATTGTTTCCACCCCTTGCCTTTAACATAAGACAAGGCAGCCAATAAAATTGTTACACACCAGGCGCCTTTGGTTACACTGGCTCTCCATACTTTGGCTTTCACATTTACTTTTTTTGTTACGTACCAGTATATCTACCGACCAATCAGATGCATTGTTGTATTGTAATTGAAGGGGAAGATCATATTTATGGAATCGGCTCAGGTTGGCTTGAAAATGCAGTCATGAAATGTCTTTTTATCGCAGGTTTCAGACAGTGTTTACGATTTTGTACCCAAATATAATTAACTGGATGCCTGCTTAATTAGCAAATACTTACCGTGCGTAAAATTTGGTTCGAAATGTCCGTCCCAGTTAGTTCTTCAACTGTGTCACCTATTTTCGATGATCGTTCTTCGTCCTCAGCGAACAGCAACAAAAGTCTGAAAAACTGTTCGATTTTTATAACTCGATCGGGATGTTAGATCCTGATCGAGATGTTATCGCCCGGTTCTGAGGTTTCCCCGACCTGTTGATACGGTTGATAGCGTTTCTTTTCTTTGAGGGCTCGAAGAGCACGGCTTTCTGCTGAACGTAGTCGTTTTTCATCCTCAGAATCTGATGCCAAATCGTCACTCTCATATTCGCTAACAGTTTTCCAACCCGCCGGAGATTTATCAGCTATTCAGATGAGTTTGTTGCGTTTCGACAGTTTTAGAATAAGCCCCAAGACGAGTTTGTTGGAGGTTGAATCTTCCACAGGCAAGCGTTTTTGTAACTTTTTGAGGTCCGCAAGTAAATCCGAATTAAATGAAAACTGTATTTGATTTCCCTCACTCTAAAACTTCACAGACACTGCTAGTTTTACTTTTTGAACAACACTGCCAGTTCCAGTGAACAAATCGTCCTTTAAGATTGAAATTTTGCGATCCAAATATGTTTTGAAAAGATCAAAAGTATCAGCCAAATCAGAGTGTCCTCGTTTATTCCCTTTATCAGCAGGCCGTGCACCACTCGGGGAACCACAATCGGAATCCAATAATTTCTCAGGGTCTGACATAGTGCAAAATAGAACGAAGAACACTGTTGCACAGCGGAGCGGCAAGCTTCGAATGATCAAAAACAATTTGTACTTTATGACCACAACAGTGATGAACTGCACGGACTACGAACATTTCACCTAGACAATAGTGACATGAAAAACTCATTTCTACATCAGTGATCAACACCCACTGGCGCAAACACAACGACAGTGTTTTCAACTAAACATAAATCACCCGACGCATGTGATCCGTAACTTTTATAAATATATCTATCAAGCCGGGAAATCCCAGTATTGTTTAGTGTTGTTTTTTAAGGTCATATACGTATGCACAATGGCTAATCATGATCGTGACAGTTTTACGGGTGGAGGAAGCCGGAGTACCCGGAGAGAACCACCGAGCAACGACGAGCAGCTGCCATCTCCCCAACATCGCAACTCCGCACTGCAGTACAGTGACAGTGGCAGGGTTAGATTGGTTGAAGACACACGTACCTTCGACGTGTAGTACGCCTTAGAACACGGCGTCATCGTGCCCCATGTGGACCACCGGGGTTAAGTGCCTTTCCCAAGGACACAACGCGGGAGTCCGAATTGATCGCTCAGACGGTCACCCATCCAATGATTAACCGGACTCGACGTTGCTTAACTTCGGTGATCATACGAGAACCGGTTACCACAACGCCACCGCGCCCCCGGGAATTCCCAGTAAATCACACTTTGGAAAGTAATAAAATGTAATGATTGAGAGATAAAGTCTTCAGTTGCAATGTTGAATCTTGAACCTGTACTCCTGTAATAGAATGTTACTCATGTTTCAGCAAGGGATGTATACGCCACCAATTGGAACTATTGTTTGATTGCAGCCGAACTCTATTTGTGAGGAAAAGAAAGATTTGTGAAGTCTGCTAATCGGAGAAGAAGACCAAAATTTAAAGAAGTTATTTTTTCTGTTCACCAACTACAGATAAATTTAGTACTATCGTAAATTTAAATTTCTTTGTCGCGCTACTGCTTTGTTTGTAGGATAGATCCATGTCGATTTTCATTTTTATTGGCATCCAAAATCCATGCTTATCGCAATATCTGTTGCTGGATATAGCTTCAATACACCCAGCAGATAAAACGAATTGCCGAAATTTGGCCACGTCTCGGAAAATTTTTTAGATAAATGAATTTAATATCCCATATAATTGCGATATTGTTCAGATCTGTGATTCACTGCTTATAAAATTGCTATCGGAAGCAGATCGGCTACTAGTGTTCTAAAATCTCGTGAGTAAGCAACAGTGAAGCCTCCCCAAACAGCTACCACAGAAGGGCAATAGTTTCAAAACAAAGGAAGCAAACCAAACCATGTAGAGAAATGAATTAGAATAGCCATGCTTTCTAACTTAACCCTTTGAACCCTGGTAGTATCTCCCATGTCCGTTCAATGGCAGCAATTGAAAAAGTCCATATTTATTATTTGGGGTTCGACCAATTAATATTTTCAACGTGCAGCCTTTGGGCTGCACATTGAAAATATTGATTGGTCTACACCACTTATTTACCTTGTAGCCATCCCCCTTAATGACATTTTGACCTAGGTTATGGCCCGGCTGGAAAAACGGCCTCTGTGTTCAAAGGTTTAATAAAGCCGATTGATGCAAGTCTTCTGCATGCAGCAGGGGGGGAGGGGGGGTCATTTTTGTTGTTTTGACCATATTTGAGCATTCACGTGGCAGGTGTCTTTGCTCACGTAACACCAGAAATTGTCACACATAATGCCAGGTGAGGAAGTTAAGTAGTTTTTTCCTTTTTTGGTGTATCAATGTCATTTTTTTACCAATTTGACACAAATCTCGTACACAAGGTCATAGAATTGTGGAAGTATAATCACTGCAGTCTAAAGAAAAGCCACATTGGACATTCTCCATTTTACACCAATGAACTCTCTCATGACTCCACACTTGTTCTTGTGAACTGTGGATTTAACCCTTGGTCAACTTCATAAAAGGTAACCAAAGACAAGAAAAATGGCAAAAAATCACGGTACCTCCCCATTTTCAAATGAAACTTTTTATTCAAAAAACACTGTCTTTGAAACCAAACTTGATATGAGTCATTAATATATACTACTCAAAGTTTGCTAAGCACCAAATATTTGACACATCATTATAAAATTTGCTTGTGACATATTTGCGATATTTTTGGTGGATATGATTGAGGAATATATTGAGATGGTCCCCAGTGTTTTCATTAGCTCGCTTGACAGGCAGACTTTTCGTGACAGTCATGGAAAGCATGTGCCCCTTGATTTTCATGATATTTTTGTGTACTGTTCACATATGCATGACATGTGTAGGATATTTAATCTTCATTTCAACACAAACCCTTGTGATTTAATGATCGAATATGGCAAATGCAAATGTAAGAAGACATTAATTTTGTCTGAAGCCGAAATGTGGCGGGCTGTATGGATGGTGGAGCAAGGGGCTACCCATCGTCAGGTTGGTGAAGCCCTTGGTGTGAACCATACGGTGATCACCAGAGCCTGGGCAAGATTTTAGCAGTATGGCACACCAGTAAGACGGCATGGTGGTGGCAGAGGCTGGGCAACATCTGCAGCTGAAGACCGGTTTTTGATTATTCAGGCCCATAGGAACCACTTTGCCACAACAACCCAGCTTTGCAGTGACCTTCAGAATGCATTCGAGGTAAATGTTTCGAAGCAGACTATCCGGGCATGGTTGCACGAATGTAGTCTCCGGTATAGAAGACCATGTATTCGCCTTCCTCTGTCCCAGAACCACTGCCAGGCACGATATGAATGGGCCATGGACCACGTTGGATGGACCAGAGAAGATTGGCGACCTGTTCTTTTTACAGATGAGTTAAGATACTGCCTAGACCACACAAATAGGCGGCGTTCTAGGGTATGGAGAAGACCAGGACAGCGATTCCATGTAGCCAACATTGCTGAGTATGACCGCTATGGTGGGAGGGGGGTCAATCATGGTCTGGGCGGCATCAGCAGGGATGGACGTACAGACCTCTGTGTCCTTGGACGTGGTACATTGACGAATGCACATCGGTATATTGATGAGATCCTGGATGTCCACGTCAGATTGTATGCAGGTGCAGTGGGTGATAGATTCATTCTAATGGACGATAATGATAATGCCTGTCCTCGTGTTGATCATGCTGCCGGGGAGTACCTACAGAGGGAGGGGACTGAGCGTATGGATTGGCTAGCAAGATCCCCTGACCTCGATCCAATCGAACATGTCTGGAATCAGTTGCAGCTTGCAATTTCAGCTTGTCCAGTCCAGCCAAGAAGTGTTCAGGAACTTGGTGCCAATCTGGTCTAAGAATGGAACAACATCCCACAAAGGGCTACGTTGCCAAGCTGTAATTAACAGTAACTGGGTCTCATACTCGATATTGAACCCATACCAGTTCGCTTCGTCAAGTTTTTGGCAAATTGAAAAATTTCCTCTTTTACCAATAATATCCATTTTCCATGGTTATCGTATTGAAAAGCTAAAAAATAATGTTGATAGTGTTGAAATGATCTTGAAGTCCGGCTCCACTTGTGATCAAAATTATAGTATGGGGTGCTACAATAGTACAAGGTGAATAATTTGGTGAAATGAAATAATAGTATGTGGTGGAATAATAGTACAGGCAGTGATTTGGCTAGAGGTTTTCAATTGGGGTGGGTGTAGGGTAGTGCATTCCCAACTGGGGGAGGGACCGGGAGGGGAAAATCCCCCCCCCCCCCTAGTTGGAAATTCACTACCGAGAAATATTTTAAAAATGAAGCCATGAAAGGGAGTATAAAATTTATTCTAGTAACTGATAGATTTTTTAGGTTATTATTATTTGGTAATCTTCTGGGAATTGAATATGTGCTAAACAAATGCTCAAGCTTAGAACTTTCACGCAATTCACACTGTCCAACCATTAAATCAGATCTGATCCAGGAATGATCAATTTTCGATGTTTCATCATTTTTGATAATGTTAGAATTAACTCAGGATCACGAGTTTGCATGATGTGATTTTCTTGAAGTGCATTTCGAGGATTTCTTTTTATTACAATAAGTAAACGTATTATAGAAATCTCGTACCGATTGACATCATGCATACTTATGAAGCTCGATAATGCGTACACTGTAGTTGTAAATAGTAACTGTTGAAATGTTTGCCGATTTGAAACCGAGTTGGAATTTTGGGAAGTAAAGAAGACATCAGCATCACTAAAGAAGCTCTAAAATCCAGATAGATGGAATTTCCAACTACTCATGACTTGCCCTCCGAATTACCAACTATAGGAATTTTTTGCCATGATTGGGGGGGGGGGGGGGACATACCCCCACACCCACACCCCTGTCGCCACGTCCCTGAGTACATGGGAGGTCATATTACTGCATAGTACGGAGGTTTAAAACTGACTGTAAAACATTTCAACGTGCCATATCCTGGACTGTCAGCATGGCGAAAATAAATAAACATAGGGGCCCAAATAAGAATCACATGGGGTAGAAAAAGGAAACAAATAATAATATTACGGGTTTCACTATTTGTAACACAAGAGTAGTTTGGTAAATCTTTACGTGTTAACATAATCGTTTCTCACTAGAAATGATAGGATTGAATAAAATCTGAAAGTTGTGGAATCCAGGAATAGTTGGAGATGATTTGCATTCTCTTTTAGGTGGAGGGAGAGTTAATAGACATCTTGTTTACAAGATGTGGAAAGGTTAAGAGAATTACCGGAAACCGGAACATGGTAAATTGACGTATTGAAATTTATCTTGGATGAAAGGAAATGATAGACAATGAGGTGTTGACGAGGTGAGGCGTGAAGTATTTAAATCGAGAATGAAGAAGAGTGTTTCACATATACGTGTGATGAGTAAAAGATGTTTTTATATATCGCATAACGGCAGACACTAACCGAAAAAATACAAACGAATTTATTCGCAGCCACCTGTCTTTCTCACATGCGAATCATCTAAATTATGAAGATACGTTAATTGTTCAACGGCATTTTGCCAAACGGTATTAACAGAGATAAATTTGTGGATGAATTGAATTCCTGAAGAATCAGAATGTTTTTGAAATAATGGTGACTAATTGAGCAATCATTCTTTTATCTATAAATGTATCACCTACTTGGGAGAGTTCCATCCTTCTCTCTTCCTCTCTGGACATAAGATCACAAGCTTTTTTCAAGTAAGCCTGTGACTTTTGGATGTTGATATTTGTCATACAGATCAAAAGTTGACAAATTAATCTTTTTAACCTGCAGCCATATGGCTGCAGGTTAAAAATATTAATTAGTCCATCTTAAAATATTGACTCTTCTAAAACAAGGCATCCTTCAACATGGTTGATGCCTTTCTGCCAAAACAGGAATTATTTATTTATTTATTTATTTATTTATTTATTTATTTATTGGAGTTTAACGACACTTTAGACAGCCAGGGTGACCTCGTGTCGGACAGTTTTACGGGTGGAGGAAGCCAGATTATTTCAAAAACATGGGTGATGCATTTTTGCCAAAACAGGAATTATTATTTATTTATTTATAAATAAACAAAGCATCCTTCAACATGGGTGACGCCTTTGTGCCAAAACAGGAATTATTATTTATTTATTTATTTGTTTATAAATAAATAAATAAACAAGTCATCCTTCAACAAGAGTGATGCCTTTTTGCCAGAACAGGAATCATTATTTATTTAGTTATAAATAAACAAGCAAGGCATCCTTCAACATGGGTGATACCTTTTTGCCAAAACAGGAATTATTATTTATTTATTTATTTATTTATTTATTTATTTATTTATTTATAATAAATAAACAAGGCATCCTTCAACAAGAGTGATGCCTTTTTGCCAGAACAGGAATCATTATTTATTTATTTATAAATAAATAAGCAAGGCATCCTTCAACATGGGTGATACCTTTTTGTCAAAACAGGAATTATTTATTTATTTATTTATTTGTTTCTTGGGATTTAACGACACTTTACGAAGGATGCCTTGCTTATTTATTTATAAATAAATAAATAATGATTCCTGTTCTGGCAAAAAGGCATCACTCTTGTTGAAGGATGCCTTGTTTATTTATTATAAATAAATAAATAAATAAATAAATAAATAAATAAATAAATAAATAAATAAATAAATAATAATTCCTGTTTTGGCAAAAAGGTATCACCCATGTTGAAGGATGCCTAGCTTATTCATTTATAACTAAATAAATAATGATTCCTGTTCTGGCAAAAAGGCATCACTCTTGTTTTATGGCTGGAGGAAGTCGGATTATTTCAAAAACATTATTACCAAATAAGCAATCATTCTTGCATCAATATATGTATCAACTACTAGAGGTAGTTCAATCCTTCTCTCTTTCTCTCTCCAGATATGAGACCACAGGTGTTTTTCAAATAAACAGAAATGAACTGAAATCAAGTTTCCAAACAGAAATATTGCAAAAAACAAGTTTTTTTGTAATTTTGAAAAAATAAAAATAATTAGGTACGAAATAAGGTGAAAGCGTATGAAAAACTCAAAACTCTAATCTTTATAGACTCTCTTCCTCTAGTGACTTTTCGTACCGTTATTTTTTTTATTATTTTTTTTATTATTATTAACTCATCAAACGAAGTTGGAATGACTTATCGGGATTGTAAGCCTTTATTTTTACTCAGACACAGTTTAGGGTAGGCCAACTTCTCCTTCTCCGATTGTCATTACATTTGGCACACTTATAGACAGGAAGTTCTTCTGAAAACTGGTCAAATAAAAGTTTCGAATGTCTGTTTCCGGGTTTGTTTCTTTTTTTTTTCTTTTTTTTTTTGGCAGGGGGGGGGGGGGTTGCTGTTTTCATTCAACTTTTAATATCTACTCGTGTATCATGCACAACTCTTTCAACTTTTGGAGATATATTCTACGACAAACACCATATCTACAAATGTGGTACTGACCTTGAAAATGTTCAGTAGTTAACACCAAACTGCTGGGTGACGTCATAGGCATCATAGGGTAAAATTTTTTAAATGCCTCTCATTTTTAAAAAACGTTTTGTATGTTGTAAGCCTCTGAAAATTCGGAGATAGCTGGGTTTTTTATTTTTTTTTGATTTATCGCGATTTTTGACGTTTTTACGTGACCGCAAATATAAGGTTTATTTTTGACATTTCTCATGGAAAACGCCCTTTTTCTAAACCGCACAGCTTCTTGTTAGCAATACATACAGCTATGAAATTTCGCACACTATAACTTTGACGTTTGCCCTATTAAATGCGCCTATCATAGTTTTAAAGTTTAACGTCAACGTCGCAAAAATTAATGGTCGTCTTATTTGGATGAAATTTTAGTTTGTTACAGAGATATAAAAAAAATAAAAAGGTGGTTGTTCTCGGAATTTTGTTTCAACGTCATTTTTGACGTTTTTACGTCAATTTAGGTTCTTGTACCCCTACCTTTTGGTGACAATCATACCCCAATATCCGCTAACATTTATCACTATAACATATTGCATACACCTACATTAATATACTACTCAAAGTTTGCTAAGCACCAAATATTTGACACATCATTGTGAAATTTGCTTGTGACATATTTGCGATATTTTTGGTGGATATGCATATGATTGAGGAATGTATTGAGATGGTCCCCAGTGTTTACATTAGCGCTCTTGACAGGCAGACGTTTCGTGACAGTCATGGAAAGCATGTACCCCTTGATTTTCATGATGTTTTCGTGTAATGTCTACATGTACATGACGTGTGTAGGGTATTTAATCTTCATTTCAACGCAAACCCTTGTGATTTAATGATTGAATATGGCAAATTCAAATGTAAGAAGACATTTGCCTGAAGCAGAAATGTGGCGGGCTGTATGGATGGAGGAGCAAGGGCTACCCATTGCCAGGTTGGTGAAACCCTTGGAGTGCACCATACGGTGATCACCAGAGCCTGGGCAAGATTTCAGCAATATGGCACACCAGAAAGACGGCATGGTGGTGGCGGAGACAGGGCAACATCTGCAGCTGAAGACCGGTTTTTGATCATTCAGGCCCGTAGGAACCGCTTTGTCACAGCAACCCAGCTTCACATTGACCTTCAGAATGCATCTGGGGTAAATGTTTCGACACAGACTATCCGGGCAAGGTTGCAGGAAGGTGGTCTCCGATCGAGAAGACCATTTATTCGCATTCCGCTGTCCCAGAACCACCGCCAGACACGATATGAATGGGCCATGGACCACGTTGGATGGACCAGAGAAGATTGGCGATCTGTGCTTTTTACAGACGAGTCAAGGTGCTGCCTAGACCACACAGATAGGCGTTCTATGGTATGGAGAAGACCAGGAGAGCGATTCCTTGCAGCCAACATTGCTGAGCATGACCGCTATGGTGGAGGGTCAATCATGGACTGGGGCGGCATTAGCAGGGATGGACGTACAGAGCTCTGTGTCCTTGAACGTGGTACATTGACTGCACAGCGGTATATTGATGAGATCCTGGATGTCCACGTCAGATTGTATGCAGGTGCAGTGGGTGATAGATTCATTCTGATGGATAATGTCCGTCCTCATGTTGCCCATGCTGTCGGGGAGTACCGACAAAGGGAGGGGATTGAGCATATGGAATGGCCAGCAAGATCCCCTGACCTCAATCCAATCGGACATATCTGGAATAAGTTGCAGCTTGCAATTTCAGCCAGTCCAGCCAAGAAGTGTCCAGGAGGTTGGTGCCATGCTGGTCCAATAATATAACAACATCCCACAAAGGACCACCAGGAACCTGATTGGGAGCACGAGAAAGCGTTGTCAAGCTGTAATTAACAGTAATGGTTCTCATACTCGATATTGAACCCATACCAGTCCGCTCCGTCAACTTTTTTGCAAATTTGAAAAATTTCCTCTTTTACCAATAATATCCATTTTCCATGGTTATCGTATTCAAAAGCTAAACAATAATGTCAAACACAAATAAAATCTTACTTTCTGTACTTAAATCATTAAAGATATAATTAAATAAAATATATATACACTTTTCATTACAATATTTCAACTAAAACGTAAAACAGGTAGTTGGATATACTTGGTGCTTAGCAAACTTTGAGAAGTATATAATTAAAGGGTGGCCTAGTCGCATTTATATGGTCATAGAAGCAACACAGAGATCGTTATAACGTCAAATGTGACAAAAATGCGAAAAACTCTATCCCCCACCCCCCTTTAGTGACAGTTCCACCCCTTTCTATGGTAAGATGTACCACTATAGTATATTTACATACAGCTCAAATAATTATTGGAAAGTGGACTCATTGTATTTTTATGACTATGGAGTAACACATGTAGCGCTATTACCAGGGGCATGGCTAGAGGTTTCCGGTTGTGGGGGTAATGTGGTGAATTTCTAACTAAGGGAGGGACCGGGGGGGGGGGGGTAACCCCTTCCCAGTCCCTCCCCTAGTTAGCAATTCACTACCGAGAAAAATTTAGAAAATGAAGCCATGAAAGGGGGCATATAATTGATTCTAGTAACTGAAATGCCAACACATTTATGATAGAATTATCAGGTTATTATTATTTTGTATTTTTCTGGGAAATGAATAGGTGCTAAACAAATGCTCATGCTGAGAACTTTGAGCATTTCACTCTGTCCAAACATTAAATCAGATCTTAAGCAGGAATGATCAAAGTTTTATGTTACATCATTTTGTAACTGTGAATGATGGAATTAACGTAGGATCACGATTTTACATGATTTGATTTTCTTGAAGTGTATTTCGAGGATTTGTTTTTATTACGATAAGTAAAGGTACTATAGAAATCTCGTACCGATTGACATCATGCATACTTATGAAGCTCGATATTGCGTACACTGTAGTTGTAAATAGTAACAGTTGGAATTTTTGCTATTTGAAACCTAGTTGGAATTTTGGGAAGTACAGGAGACATCACCAAAGAAGCTCTAAAATCCAGATAGATGAAATTTCCATCTCTCATGACTTGCCTTCCGAATTTCCAACTATAGTCAATTTTGGCCAGGATTGACACCCCCCTCTCGCCACGTCCCTGGTTATTAAACCAAATGCAATGAAGATGAAGGTGCGAAAAGCGCCACCCCTTCCGTTCAGGGACAGCCCTACTGCAATATGTAATAACATATATCACCACATTATACAACACACTGCTAAATGAATAATTGGGAAGTGGCCTCGTCCCATTTATGTGGCTATGGACGCAACACGGAAAGCGCCACGATGTAAACTGCGACGGAGGTGCGAACTTAAAACCATGTGGTCGTCTAGCATCCACCTAGGGTTCCAACGATCTCACGTGCTGTTTTGGGAGGTCAAATGGAATGACCAATGTCAACGGACCTCCTGTTAAAAAGCACTGGAAATTCGGATTGGCTGTTCCCATGACTATTTCCACAGTTTATTCTAATGGACGGTACTGCATATTCTGTGCGAGATGCACAAAGCGTAGCGGCAGACGCGTTATTTAACGGATAGGTACGGCAAAAGTCCACTCATTTTTAGGCGCTTCGGTTCGGTGTTGGCTGTGCTTCATTGGATATAGAAAAAGGGGTGCCGAAGGCCATATGTTTTCCAAAAAGGCCTGCCGAAATTGGATGCCTGGGGATATGGCTGTTAAATACTGAAATGAGGCTAAGAGTCGTAGTAAATTATACCTCATTGAGGGATTTTTCATGGTCCTCATAACCTCAAAATTCAATGAGGCTATGAGGGATAATAAATGAGGACTCGTTGAGGGCTTTTACATAGCCCTCATGGCCTCATACGACAAAAAAGGGGTGCCGAAGGCCATGTGTTTTCCAAAAAGGGGTGCCGAAATTGGGGTGCCTGCCGATATGGCTGTTAAATACTGAAATGAGGCTAAGAGTCGTAGTAAATTATACCTCATTGAGGGATTGATTTTTTATGGTCCTCATAACCTCAAAATTCAATGAGGCTGTGAGGGATAATAAATGAGGACTCATTGGGGGCTTTTACATAGCCCCCATGGCCTCATGCGACATAAAAGGGATGCCGAAGGCCATATATCTTCCAAAAAGAGGTGCCGAAATTGGGGTGCCTGGGGATATGGCCATTGGATATAGAGGTGACGAGAATCATTGTAATAAGCGGAGATAACTCTGCATATAGATTATGGGAAATCAAGCAATCTGATTGGTTGGTTATAATCTATATAAAGGATCTAGATAAAGGAAACTACAAGAGTACTCGGAATAGGGTCAGAACTAACAAGAATAGACCTGAAAAGCTAAATATAGTAATAATAAGGTAAGCTGTTCCAACTGATACGCTCTTCTACGCTACTTGAGTATACTCCAGGACAAAAGAACATGGTCAGGTAGACGTAAACTATTGCATATTCAGATAGAAGCAGAGAATTCTGAAAGAATTCGAAATAGTAAAAATTATCGGGTTGTTTGTGGTAATTCTACGAATCTGGAAATTACTCTTCTCCAAAGGAACACATCCTCCGAATATACCCCTGTCTTGTTAGAAGGTTTTGGGTCACATAGCAACCACGTGCTACCATAGAAACCAAGATGGCGGTCTCCAGGATACAAAATGGACGACGGAAACAAGTATCACCCTAACAACAAGCGCTGCGCATGCGCACTCACACCACGTATCACTATGGAGATGACGTCACAAGATGGCCGCTCAGGCGGGTTACCATGACAACCAAACATGGCGCCACTGGGTCACGTGACATGACGTCACTCCCGGGGTCCGGGCCGGGATCCTGCCAAACAGGGACGATCCATCGCTCTTCTACTTCTCACGTCCCTAATTGCCTGAAGGAACATTAAGTTTTTTAACATAGCATTCCGGCAAGTTGAATACAGATGTATCCCCATGAGTGGGATTTCAGTGTGAAGTATCGCTGAACTTTGGTGCGAGCCATTTTGAAGAGATAGCACACTTCTCTCTGCGAGTTTCAGTAGAATTTTGGTGCAAGTCAAATTGAATCGGCAGAAGAACTAATCAGGTGAGTGGGATGTCAGTGAAAACATATTTGAAATCGGAAGAAAGCCGGGCTCTGGCTATGGAACTACGGTGAACTGATTGAGAGATTTGAAGGACAATAAACGAACACAGTACCAGACTGATACCCAAAGCCAGTAGAATAATCGAGGATCGACATTGGATCAACGAATTATAGAAGAAGCGTTCAAGAAGGTTCCACTGTTGAAGCTACATTGATTTCGTTTCTGGAATATTCTGCTATTTGACTGACTTGACCAAAGTAACAAGTCGTCCGTGAATATTTGAGTGGAGACTGGCAATGTATTTCTTGTTAGAAGTATTTATTTATTTATATTTATTTATTGGTGTTTAACCCTTTACCCAACGTAACGACCAAAACCGGCCAGCGCTATTCACAAAAATCGCCAATTAATTTTTATTATTTTTTTCATTTGTTGTCTCAAAAACATAGGTTATGACCCCTCTTTGGAACGAGCTCGTCGAGCTCGTTCCAAAGAGGGGTCATAACCTATGATTTTGAAACAAAAAATGAAAAAAATTAGATATTCAAGAATTTTGCTTGTATGTGTCGTCTGCTTTTCTTGTTAGGTAAAGGGTTAAGGTCACATATTTCTGCACAATGGCAAATCATGACCACGGCAGTTTTACGGGTAGAGGAAGCCGGAGTACCCGGAGAGAACCACCGAGCAACGGCGAGCATCTGTCAGCTCCCCCAGCATACTAACTCCACACAAGCAGAGTTAGCATTGTTTGCAGACAGGGGCACCATCGACGTGCTGTACGCCTTAGTATACAACGCCACCGTGCCCCCACGTGGGCCACCGTGGGTGAAGTGTCTTGCCCAAGGATACAACGCGGTTGCCGCTGGTGGGATTCGAACCAAGGACCTCTCGGCTTGCAGTCTGAACCTCTACCAACTGAGCCACCGAACCGTTGTTAGAAGTGAGAAGATACAATATCTAGAATCTCAGTTGTGGTGGGATTCTACACGAGATTCGGTTCGATTCGAATTCCTCTGCTTCAGGCCTGAAAATAAGCAGTCTGAAATGTGCAGAATGAGGTCCCCAGAGGATGAATTTGATGATGCTATCCCATACAGTGGGACAATGTATCCTCTGGGCACCTCTTTCTGTTTAGTTTTGAAACCCTGATTCAGATTGAGGTTCACAGTGGGTAAATTTGGTGATGCTACCCTTCTTTCCAGGGTACCATCACTAAATTCGCCCTCTGGGGACCTCATTTTGCAGATGACAGTTTGCTTATTTTCTGGCTTGCTCTGCTTGTTTCAGGATTCCACTCGACCCGAAGTTTTTGTTCCCGCGACACGGAGATAAAGTCAAGCCCAGCCAATCGTTTAAACCCATGTTGCCCTTTAAAGGACTTCCATCCCATGCAGGCATTGGTGACTTGGTCCTACAGTAAGTAAGTAATGCTTCAGTTTCAGGGGTTCCCACGGGGTAGCATGCACCATAACTACACAGATAAAAGTATCGGAGATACGATATGGCGTCATGCAGCCACTTGTAATTTTCTGTTGATTTATCCACTGTCGTTTACATCCAAATTATGGCATCCCAAGTGCGATAAATGGCTGGATATGAACTGTAAATGACAAACAGTTGTCAAAAGTTTAACATGTTTTACATTAAATCCTAGGGATTGAAAGATAAGAACAACATAAATCACTCAGCAAGTCTACTAGCTACTATTAAAATCAATTCTTTAACACTTTTCCCAACGTAACGACCAAAAGCGGCCAGCGATGTACATAAAAATCACCATTCAATTTTCAACTTTTTCTTCTTTTTTTTTTGTTTCAAAAACATAGTTTATGACTCCTCATTGGAACGAGCTTATTAAGCTCGTCCCAATGGGGGGGGGGGGGGGGGGGGGGAGGGAGCGGTCATAAGCTATATTTTTTACAAAAGTTTGATTACGCAAAAAAAATGAAAATTTAGTTATTCAAAACTTTTGTTTGCAAGTGTCGTCTGCCGTTCGTGTTAAGTAAAGAGTTAAGCTACAGTACGTCCGCCGTGGACTGTCACTTTCCACGGGTGGACAATATTTCCACTGACGCAATAATATAAGACTCCGAACACTAATTATAGGAATAATCATTAAAAGTTTAATTACACCGGGCTGAAAAGTAATAAAAATCATCGTCAGCAAAAGTTTGATTAATGAAGCACCGGGTTGTACCCGGTGCTTCATTAATTAAATTTTTGATGATTATTCCTATAATTAGTGTTCAGAGTCTTATATTATTGCGTCAGTGGAAATACTGTCCACCCGTGGAAAGTGACAGTCCACGATGGCTGTACTGTAGCTTAACTCTTTACCTAACACGAAAGGCAAACGACACTTGCAAACAAAAGTTTTGAATAACTAAATTTTCATTTTTTTGCGCAATCAAACTTTTGCTGACGATGATTTTTATTACTTTGCAAACGCATGCGCGGACTTCACTGCCCACGTGTGGATTGTGACCAATCCATGGCGACTGTACTGTACCTAACGTAAGGTATTTTCTGCGGAAATTCCCATAGAGTTTTCAAAATACGCTGGTACACAAAGTGACCTCAACAACAACTGTTATTTTAATTAACCATCGCAAGCAATTTATCTTCACCGTGTGTCCATGTCTAGGGGATGATCGAAAGTTTCCAAAGAGAGTCATCCTAGGAACGTTTTCCGTTTTCTGTTGGTCATAACCACATGCAAAGGAGCACCGAGAAGATGACCGATAGGTGCGAACCTGATTTGTCCCGACTGTGATGGCTCAAGTCCAGACTAATCAAATATTCTGACTACAAAATGAGTTCATGCCTTCGTCAAAGCAGGCAAAAACTGGGGAGAGCAGGTGATAGACGTCCCCTTCGTTGGCTGGGATTCGGAGGACTTTCAGCAGGAAATGTTTTGAAATTGTATGCCCATTAGAGTGAATCTGTGGCCCAATGTTCTTTTAGGAGAATTTAAATGAATATATTTAAATGAATGAAATAAAACCCAGCTGTTTTTCTGAAGTATTACTATTCATGTTTATCCAAGTCCATAAGGGACGTGACAACCGTCCCTTTTGAACGGTAACGAATTTCCAATAAGGAACTGCGAATAAGTATTCTTAGTTCCTTATTCGACATTCGTAATCAACCGATAACGAATTTCGAATAAGGGACTGGGAATAAGTAGCGGTAATTTTTGGTATGGTACGGCCTATATACCACACCAAAAATGCATTACGACCTTTCGGTCCACGTTTGAACTAACATTTGTCGACTTCTTAAAAAATTGGAGGAGGGGGTCATATTACCAATATTACCCCCTCCCCCTCTCTTTTGAACTCTTGCTTATCATTGTAGCATTTTGTTTATATGAGGCTTGAAATGCTTTGACCAACTCTCGCATTCACCATCTTAACCCTTTACCTAACGCAGACGATATCAAAATTTATTATTTTAAATATCATTTTTTCAATTTTTTTTTAAAACATTTCAACAAAACCATAACATGTGACCCCTCGTTGGAACGAGCTCGTTCCAACGAGGGGTCACATGATATGGTTTTGTTGAAATTTTTTCAAAAATAATATTTTTTCAACTGCTGAATTTTCATATTACGCGGGCGGATGCGGCCGGTTCGTTGGGTAAAGGGTTAATGTTTGAAGAACGTACACGAACAGCAATGTGTTCTCGTGCAGTCATATCGCGGTGTGTGTTATTTCAATTCACATTTCCATTTCCGGTTTTCAATCAAATGAAAATGCAATTCCAGTTACAGTCTTTTCATTATCTCGATTTCTAATTTCACGCCATGGGCCTCCATTTCGCTGAAGTGATAGAGGCTTAAAATAAAACGCATAAATACAGAAGAACATAAATTGAGTAGTTCAGTAATCTTATTTTAACACAAAACATTGAAGCAGGAGTTATGATAAACCACTTACAGAAACGATATAAATGTCAAATAATGAAATTACAAGAAAAATTCAAAATTCAGAATTTGTATTTCACTTCATTGAAGGCATGAATTTACGAACTACAGTATCTCGGATACGGTGTGGGGTGTTCATGGTACAATCGCGATCCATGAGTGTTGCTTAGGGAGATTTAGGGGTGACACCACGACAAACCAATAACTTTCCAATCGAGACATTTTCGTCTGGATTAGAATCACAGATAATTTATTTATTTATTTATTTATTTATTTATTTATTTATTTATTTATTTATTTACGGGGGGTTAACGACACGTTCAACAGCCAGGGTCACCTCGTGTCGGACAGTTTTACAGATGGAGGAAGTCGGAGTACGCGGAGAAAACCACTGAGCAAAGGCGAGCAACTGTCAGACTCCCCAACAATACTGACTCCACACAAGCAGGGTTAGCATTGGTTAAAGTCAAGTGCACCACCGATGGCAGTGTACTACCATCTCTTTCCAAATTTGAAGAAACACTTACGTGGTCAAAGATTTCAAGATGATGAGGAACTTACTGCTGCTATGGAGGCTTGGCTACAGGACCAAGATATGGACTTTTACAGACGCGGCATGAACGACTGGCAGACCAGGTGGAACAAGTGTATTGAATTACAAGGGGACTATGTTGAAAAATAAATATGTTTTGTATCGATATTCCAGCTTTATTTATGTTAGGCTCAATACTTTTTGACATCCCCCTCATATGTGACGACGCGTACGCTATTGATAAAATGAAATTACCGAAATTTCATTTTTGGGACCTAACTCACTTATTATACGAGATAAGAACAAATGTGTTTTCAGGGTCTCTGATTCAGATTAGGTCCTTACCGAAATGATTCAATAAATTGCATATGCATAATTATGCAAATGAGGGGCCGACCAAAAATGCCTTTATGACAAAATCATTTGTATGGTAGATGATATAAGAAGACAAAGTATACTTTTACTAACGTTATCAGGGCCCTGCAGTCAGATTATGCCATTGCCATTTGGTAAAGTGGTCCCAAGATTTGCATATGCTTAATTATGCAAATGGGCGTTGTCATAACTGAAAATCTCATGTATGCCAAAACTTGCAAAAATTGCTCAAGTTATTGAAATTGTCATTATTTGTAGCTATATGCCTGCCTGGCTTATCGGGGTCAGCATTTTTAATCGGGCCAGTGCTAAAGTGGCACCATATATTTGCAAAAGCAAAATTAGGCAGATTCTACAAATCAGGGATTGCTATTTTTGGAAATGCATTATTAACACCTGATGTCCAAGAGCTGTTATAGTGACCCAATACAACTTCAACACATTAAATAGTTAATCCATGTTTCACATTTAGTCCATCATCAAGTCAATATTTTCATCATCATTATATTATTCTGTTTCTGTTTCTTTCTGCTTATTGTATGGAAAACGAACACGGTAAGTGCCCAGATCCACACTCACATCTTAGAGAACTACACGCCTCATCAGTGCCACAGGCACAACGAAGCAGCTCTTGGAATCAGGTGGCGCAAGGGCAACATCTGATGGAAGAGTTTTAGAAGTAAGAGTTTTCGTTGTTTCATCATCCGTATTTTGTGGGGTCAAATGATGGGTTATCTGGTTCAGAGGCTGACTTCCATACTGCTGCATGAACATGTGTGCGGAGAACATTTTCCCTGAATGCCTCACTGGTTGGCGGTATAGATTTTAGTTCTGGTGCTGCAGTTATGTTTTTCTTTCCCATTCTCTTAGTCCACATTTCCACTCGAATTTCTGATAGATCGCCTTTCGTTGTATTGCCATAACATGCGCTGGTGAACTATGTTGCTTCCACTACAGCATCATCCAATTGCGAATCAAGATTACCTAAATGGTTAAAAGTGTACCCTTCTTTCAGTTTTTTACAACAGTCCTTTCCGATTCCATGAACTTTGCTACAGTGTCATACCCAGTGAGACCATGTGCAGCCAAAAGATGTGGCACTATGACTGTACGGTTCTTTAAGAGTGCTTGTATGTCATCTAAGGCCCCTTCAGAACTTGTAACTTCCATCGTTACAGCTCAGATCCTATTGATTGCAAAATTGCACAAGAACTACAAAAACGTTAGCATTATCACTGATGACTTTGATGCTTCGCACGCCATTGTGGGCTAAGTGTAACACGTGGTACACCATTATGACATCTGCTTCCTCATGGGTTGTCTTGAGATCATCTCGTTTTCTCTGATGTCCACTGAACAGATCAGCTGGAATCAGTTCGCGACCTTATATAATGAGCCTCTGCCTTGTTGGTTTGTCACCAGCCAGTGCTTTTTCTACAACTGCTCACAGATAATATCTATCAGCTGAATCTTGTTTTTATTGACTGTCAATACTACCTTTGTGGTGGTAAAGGACTTGACAGATTCAGGCGATGTCGACGACTCGCATGTTTCCCCGCTCTAGCTCCGCGTGTCATACTTTTGATGTTATAGTTATAGTACCTGTCAAACATAATGATGACCCCTTATTTGCATAATTATGCAAAGGAAAATTGTTCGATCATTTTGGCAATGGCCTAATCTGAATCAGAGACCATAAAAAGCTAGGTTATACACCACATCTGCTCGTTTACCTTATATAATAAGTGAGTTAGGGCCTAAAATGAAATTTCGGTAATGGCCATCTTAATTTCGTCGCGCGAAAACCTCCTTCTTCTAGAAGATAGAACCTTATGGTTCTCACAAGACGATTTGCATATTACGCAGAGTGCCAGGGTGGCATCATCCAGATTCTGCATCAGCACCCTCCAAAGACACAAGAACAACAAAAAAACTTTGTGGGAACTAAATTTCCACGTTCACTCAAAAAACATCATTTCACTGCTGGACGACAACCAAAAAATAAGAAAACGGCATTTTCACTATCGTTTGATGTTATGTAACTATTTTCTGTTCATTATATCAATAGCGTGCGCGGCGTCACATTTTATACACAACTGTCCTTTGCGTTGATATAAGAGATATACGGAAGCCCATTCGGGCCAACATATATAGCGGGGAGGGGGGGGGGGTCGAGCATTGCGAATATTCGCAATGCATTGCATTGTGAATATTGGCATTCAACATTGCGAATATCCACAATCCATTGCAAATATTCGCAAAGAATTACAAATATTCGCATTCACATTGCGAATATTCGCATTCAACATTGCGAATATTCGCATTCACATTGCGAATATTCGCATTCAACATTGCGAATATTCGCAATGTTGAATGCGAATATTCGCAATGTGAATGCGAATATTCGCAATGCTCTCACTACACATGTTGGTCCCAATGGGCTGAATGCGAATATTCGCCATGTTAAATGCGAATATTCGCAATGTTGAATGCAAATATTCGCAATGCATTGATCTCCCCGCTGCACATTTTGGCCCCGGTAAGGAGGTGAAATTAGCCACTTTTTCGGAAGGGAGGGGGGGGGGGGGGGGGGGGGGGCGGGGGTCAAAAACTTGCAAATTACTGTAAAAACACATTCGCTAAACAAAGAGCTAAAGTGAACACGTACTTCGTCTTGGTAGGTGTGATAATGATAAATATAATTAATGATGGATTATCTGTGACGTAGTTGCTTCTTATTTGTTTTCCATAAAACCAAGTTTCCTTTTGCTACTATTAATAAACGAAAACAACAGGCAGCTCCGATAGCTGTCTGTTGTGACCATTTATTAAAAGGAACAAGTAACAAACGAAAACTTTACTTTTTACTGATATCATACCTGTTTTCTCAACAATGGCTTGCTTCTTAATTGGACCTTCCTCGCGCGTCTAATAATTTCAAGGGAGATAACTTATCGAAAGTCGATTTTCATGACGATATAAGCCAGGGATGTGGATACAATTTTTAACCGAGTGGGTCAAATAGATCGGTGTACGTCTCATATGCCTCCCGTGATGCGAATTCCCTTTTAATTCATGCCAACCACCTATCGTGGTGGAGTTTGACATTCTGATCGGACCGCCTTGGGCGATTAGGGATCACGGTCCAAGGTAGGGCCGCCCAGCGTCATGCCCATCGCATCGTTCATTCTCAATGGCCCGGTACGAAGCTATCAGCAACTAGGGCTGTTCTGGCGGTAGTTTAATTGAAGTTGTAAATGTGCTTTCCAATAATTAAGTTCAGGGCATTGTCCAAGTAAATTATGGTAGACGAGTTGTATTGTTCCAAAAATCGAGGAGGTTAAGAGGACCTAAGGGGTTAAGCAGTTGAAATAGTGGCCAAGGTAGTGGTCGATTAACTGAGGATATTATATTATGTTATGGATGCATGTGCTTTTCAATAACTGAGTGCACTCGCCCAAATAATTTACGAAGTGAACAGTTGAAAAAAATTATTTTCAAAATCATTGCAACAAAACAAATATCATGTGATCCTTCATTGGAACGGGCTCGCCAAAATAACAAATTTTGAAATTGTGTACGTTTGGTAAAAGGTTGAACAAGTGACATAGAGGTTAAATTGTCGGTCAATTAACTGTCGTTTATTATCGTATGCATGCATGTGCCAACCAATAACTGTGTGCAGACCATCGCCCAGTAACTGTAGTTTCTTTTAGAATAGAGAACAATTTAAAAGAAAAGCACCCGACGCATTGGGTCTATATGTTACAAATAACATGCGTGTTTTCTTAACACCCAGGGTGGTCCTCACACAGTCACACTCATTCACGCACTCTCTCATTCGCCACACATCCACTCGACAGACATCGCCACCAAGACAAACACTACATCCAAAAATGAATCCCACCCGACCTCTCTGTCACAACGCACTAGGTCTCACTCACACATTCGTTCATGTTATCAGCACAAAAAAGGGTTTTTCACTGCAAAAAGCGCATTCTCTTTGTAGTTTCAAATATAAACACCAGCCCCGACATTGACTCCTGGAAAAAAACGACCGTTCAGCCACTTTTTAGGAAGCAATGTCAGGGATGGTGTTTATATTTGAAAGTTTTAAGGGAATTTGGTTTGGACTATTGGATATTTTGTTCCCAAGACTGAAGTCGGTTAAACAGCGGCATTGCTTCAAATGGAAGTCGATCAAAGAAATGCACGAGGGTTTCGTTCGACATGAGGATATCGTGAATCAATTTCTGAATTCAGAAAGTTTTTTTTTTTTTGGTTGTTGTTTGTTTTGTTTTTTTTGTCAAGTGCATATAGTGATCAGAGATACATGATACAATTTGACATATCCACAACCAATGGCATTTGCTGATGTGCGTAACAGCATGTGCTTTCTGACAAATAGATCGAGACTCCATGTGCTTTCTGAAAAATAG
The DNA here is from genome assembly GCA_031216915.1 of Pictodentalium vernedei. Classification (NCBI taxonomy): domain Eukaryota; kingdom Metazoa; phylum Mollusca; class Scaphopoda; order Dentaliida; family Dentaliidae; genus Pictodentalium; species Pictodentalium vernedei. The sequence continues at coordinate 105,937,309 of CM062292.1, read as the reverse complement.
GTCGAGGCCATCATCATTCTAAAATTGAAACAAATCAGCGATCCGTGGCTGTTATGATTGGCTGTTGCCTGTTGGTATGGTCTTGAAATGACCATGTATGAAATTGTCGTATTTAGTTTAGTCCGTTTTGTGACACCGCTCGCATACAAGTTACACGCAAGCTGTCACGTAGACAACACACGGTCGGAAATCAACATCTGCAGTGGCGGTGCCATGGGGGTGGGGGGGTGGGGGGGGGGGGTATGGTGAGTACTTACCCCTCCACTTTTTTCGCCAAGCGTAGTAAAAAAATACTATCATTTTAATTTTTGTATTGAACGTTGCGGTGTAATGGTGGGTATGCTTAATTCCATATTTCCAAGTGCACTAAATCAGAGAAGTTTTTAAATTATGTTTGTGTGTGCCACCCTCCCCCCCCCCTTCCCCCTACACACACACATTAGCTGCAAACAACAAACAAGAGTCGAGGGCCCAAATTCCAACAAGGCGCGCCGCGTTCAAACGGTCTGAAACATACCGCTTAAAGTATTCGAGGAATGATAGAATCGAGAGCGTGCAACGCATCCGTTTGGAATGCAGCCTACTTTCATTTTCGATTTGAGTGTCGTTTGGTGCTTTGTGCTCGCACTTTACAACAGCGTTCTTCCGTTAAAATGTCACCATGTACTACGTTTTCTATAACTGAAAGACCTAACCAATAAGTTTCAAAATGATAAAACTGTTTTAATTTAATTGTCTGAGAATTCTCCAGAGAACACCATTTACAACGTAAGTTTTAAAAACTTTCTCAACTTCGGGAGGGGTGTCCCCTTCCGAAGTTGAGAAAAGTTTTAAAACTTACGCGCGGCAGGCAATACCCAACTGTACTCCATCTCTTCTGTAACTCTGGTGCCGCCACTGATCATCTGATACGGATTTATCTCCAGGTGAAAATATTATCATTGTAAACCGTGGAAAAAGTCGTATAAAAGTACTAAATGTTTCCCACAGGCGACAATTACGTCTTTGTGAAAAACCCTTATGATCGCACAATCAAAAATCAGTTGGATTAAAAATCAATCCAGATCAAGTGGGCTGAGTGAGTATGAACCCAACTGGGTTCATATTCACTTAACCCATTGATTTGGGTTTACTTTCAACCCAACTGATTTTAGAGTGTATTATTTGAATTTGGGCATTCAACTAAATATCTTGATAAACTGTAGTACTGCATTACCACCCCTCCCCCAGCCCCCACCCCACCCTCCGCTGACAATATGTTTCTCTCCTAAACCTTGGAGGTCGGATCGGAATTAAAAAAGAAAAGTTGACAGAAAGAAAGGTGTCGTTCGTGGGCACATTTATTTCGGGAAAATTCCAAAAACACACATCAATAGTCAACTACATTTTTTAAATCCCAAAATTCATACACTTGCCTAACTTTTCTCTGGAATATTTTAGCAGTGATACAAAAAAAATCTTTCAAAAGTTTTTTCAAAACAATATATGTTTTTATACACTGTTTAGTTTCGGTAAATGCATGACCTTCGACTGCCACCGTTCAAGACTGGTAACTCTTTTCAGTTATTCAGTTCGATTTTTCCATATCTGGTAACGGGTCAGATACGCCAAAGATTGAAAAGTCGATTATTTTAAAATTGTGACATTTTATCGAGATGTATGGGGAACGAGTAACAAGCGAGACACATCAAAGCATAAAAATTTATTATTATTCCGATGTGTTGCATTCCACAGTGCAACTATTTGGCAATCTTGTATATTATCGAAATTGGCTTATGGTTATAGCTTGGATTGTTTAATTGGATGGTAAACAGACTGCAATGTATTATTCAGTTTCGGCAATTCAACAAACAGGAGTTTACATATTACCGCTGGGAAACCCACCACACTGGTAATTTATTTAAATTTATTTCACAAAATTGTGATCAATTGTGTATGAAACTGCTGTATCTACACTGGTGGTTTTGGAAAAGCTAACGGTATTCGTGCCAGACTCAGCTCTTCGTATACCCAAATGATGTTATCGGATTGACAATTCGTCTCATGACTTCCAATGTGTTCTGTGTGCCAGTATTCACATAGAACACATTGGTACTCAGGACGAATTATTTACAGGACATTTTTTTCAATCCATCACAAGGCCCTACGAATATCGAATATCGTGCCGAATGGAATCTCAAATCGAATCAGACAGACGATTTTGAATCGAATCGAATCGAATCTCGCTTCTCCACAAATTGCAAATACTGTACCTTCTTAAGACGTTAATGTTTCCGGTCTCAACTCAAGTATTATATTTACATGGCTGACAATTGCCGTCATTGGAAGAGATTTGTGGAAAAGTTAGCTCCCCTTAATTTCCTAAAGCTGACAGAACATTAAACAGGAAGGGCATGGGAATATCATTTAAAATTGAAATTTCGAGTTACTAGCGAGTTCATAACTCATAACTGATAATTTGTATGGTCGACGTGCGTATCATTCAGTGGCGTAACGCCCATACAACGAGATTATGGCGTCTCCTAAGGGCCCCAAACAATTGCACGTTTTTAGGAGCCCCAACAATTCCAACATTTTGGGAAAAATCGTTATAGGGTCTCAATACAGTGTTATAGTTGAAACATTGAGGTTGGATGCTTCAATACCAGCTTGCATAAAGAATCTGGGCGATATTCTCTGAAACCAATTACGGGGTTGTGTTCTTGGCACATGACAACATGAGACAGTAGTTCAAATGACGAAACAATTTTAATTTTAATTCATTTACAAATGTGAATGCATTCTGTACAAGTTGTTACATCAAACCGTCAAAACAGTATCCGAAACCGACCAATGTCAACATGACTCCTTCTCAGTTAAGATGCTGGCCAATTAAGGAAGGAACGAGCACAGAAACGAAAGGTCAAACGAAAATCACCAAAGGAAAAATTTTAATTAATGAAGCACCGGGTTACACCCGGTGCTTCATTAATGACATGTTTGACTATTACTCCTATAATTAGTGTTTGGAATCTAATATTATTGCGCCCGCGGAAATATTGCTCACCCGTGGAAAGTGACCAGTCCACGACTGCCACACTGTAACCACTAACCATCACTAGAACTTATTTAGCAAGTGAAGTCCGATGGCTTTTGTACTGAATAGAATGTTTGAACCCAGTCAGTGTGCTAGAATGTAACACTACAATGTACTGAATAATTACAGTATGTGGTCTATGCCCCCCCCCCCCCCCCCCCAATATTATTGTTACGCCACTGGTATTATTTCACACACTTAAACCATTTTATTACACGCCTGTTTTATGAAATTCCCTTCTGCAGCAACACTAAATCATGCGATAAATGAAATCCTTGACGGACTATGTTTATAAAGAAGCGAAATTTCACTGGAAGTTTCTACAAATCCTGCACAGCAATTACAATTTGAATCGCTGGCGATAGCTAAAAATCGTCCCCTGAGTTCCAATGTGTAGTAGACACATAAAACACATTGGAATTCATGGGATAAAATAGTAACACGGGTTCCCCACGCAAATTTGGTTATAGCGATAAAATGTGTTCTTTTTGTTGATAGTTGTCATATGAATTGCTGAGTGTTCTAATAATGGGGGCTTTTTTATAGACGTGAAAGCGTGTTATAAACACAGAACGACACGCGTGTGTGAATGGGTTAATCGATATGGCACTTGTGACATCGCGGAAGGATAAAACTCGAGGCCTTTGGCCTCTCGTTCTATCCTTCAGCGCTGGCACTCGTGCCATATCGATTAACCCATTTATAAACGCATGTCGTTCTGTGTATTTCCTGAAGAGAAATATAAACATTGTGACGTTGGATTTTACAATTTTTTTCCCAACGTTTCACTTTTATTCTCTGTTGAAACCCATTTAAAAATAAGAGAACGGCGTTTTCATCATTTCATTTCATTCATGGATGTTCTGTAATTCTTTCTGTTCTTTATAACAACAGCATACAGACGATTAATTTGGAATTATAATCAAATGGACATAGAAGGAATGGGTATGACATTGTCGAGCACTGACTGGAACTCCTTTTTTACTCCAACTGGAGATATTAATAAAATTGCCAAAAATTTAACTACTTATATCGCAGAAACGTCACAGATGTTTATTCCTCATCAGTATATTTTAGTAAGAACGAATGACAGACCATGGATGACCTCAGGTGTACGAAAACAGATGACAATTAGGCTCACAAAAAGCAAAAAGAACCAATAATCCACAAGACTGGCATATCATTAGGCAAGTACGAAATGAAACAATTGCGTGTGTTAGAGCGGCAAAACCTGAATACGATTTAAAGACAGAATCTTCCGTTTGTACGCAAAATGTCTCTTCCAAACAATGGTGGAAAACACTAAAAAGTTTCTCAGTGCAGCAATGTAATACTAGTCAGATATTCCCTCCATTATTTGAAGATGATAAGGTTGTCAGTGACTCCAAGTTTATTGCGGATATCCATAATAATTATTTCATTAGTCAAAGTGACACGGTTCAAGACCTGACCCTCCCTAGTATCCCAATAAGTGAATTATGTATCCCTGGATTTATAATTGACTCCCGAGAAGTTGAAAAGCTTTTCAAGCTACTTAATGTGAAAAAGGCACATGGTCCCAACAATATCAATAACAGAATTTTAATAATTTTCTGATCACAGTTGGCTTTTCCATTTTCCACACTCTTCAACATGTCGTTGGCCCAAGAAAAAAATCCTTCTTTGTGGAAGCAAGCCAATGTTGTGCCCATTCACAAAAAATCGTAAATTAATCTAAAAGAAAATTATCGACCAGTTTCGTTAACAAGTAGTGTAAGTAAAGTGTTAGAAAAACTTATTTTCAAACATATTTTCGGTTTCCTTGAAAACAATTTATTAACCAATTTGCAATCAGGTTTTGTCCCAGGCGATAGTACGATATACCAGTTGATAGACATTGACCACAACATTATATTAGCACTGTATCAAACTAAGGAAATTAGGTTCGTCTTCTGTGATATATGTAAAGCTTTTGATAAGGTCTGGCATAAAGGTCTTATTCACAAACTGAATGTTATACGAGTTTGAGGTATGTTACTACCGTCGTTTGAAGATTATCTTACCGGGCGTAGTCAGAGTGTCGTAATTAACAGACAGAATTCTGAAAACAAATTAATCCCTGCTGTAGTGTCTCAAGGAGCGGTCTTGGGCCCGCTTCTGTTTAACATTTATATTAACGACATTGTAGACGAAATCAAATCCAACATAAGATTATATACTGATGATACATCATTATCCTTAATTGTAGAAAACCCCTCTCTTGCATCGGAGATACTGAATTCTGATCTTAGACTTATAGTTGGGCAAAGGCATGGCAAGTACATTTTAGTCCGGAGAAAACATCATCGCTAAGTATAACACGCAAAACCACTCCAAACCCCAAACCTCCAGTTTATTTACTTGATAAATTAGTAACAGAAGGGGTTTATCATAAGCATCTGGGTCTCATGTTCGATGATAATGGTTTATGGGAGAAACAGGTAGACAACATTATTTCCAAATTTAACAAAATACTGCAATTTGATTGGCTGAGAGGTACGGTGTAACTTGCAATCCACAATTGCCTTTTTTTACACCGTGGTTAACCACGGTGTAAAAACAAGAATGCACAATAGCAGGGTATATGGCTAAAAAAGTACCTATTTATTTTTTTTAATTATTAATTCATACCTTCTGATCGGTTATATTCGAACAAAAATAAAAATACAGGAAATTTAATATTTATGTGCAATAAAATATTACAGATATGGATGTCATTGGAACTGGCTCAATGAGCCAGTTCCAATGACATCCATATTTGTCTGGTTTTATTAAGAAACTTACAAAGTACAAATTTTCCGTCAGTTTTTTTCCCACGATTTAGGTTAAAATATTAAGTACACCAAAATTCTTGGAAATAAATCTGTTGTCCTTGTGTTTTCCAGGGTGTATGGGAATTTACACCGGTCTGGGAACTCATACACCCTTCGGCTTCACCTCAGGGTGTATGAGTTCCCAAACCGGTGTAAATTCCCATACACCCTGAAAAACACAAGGATAACTAATATTATTAGTGGGGTAGGCCCGGTCGTAAATTGTTTCCAGTGTTTAAAGTACCTACCATCAAGATCAACATTAGAAAGATGTATAACCATTTTATCTTGTCCCTTTTTGATTATGCGGATGTCGTTTGGGATAATTGTACAAATGAGAAAACAAAACAGCTAGTAGATCTCCAACCTGATGCTTTAAGAACTATATGTAGTGCCCCCCCCCCCCCCCCCCCCCCGAGGGACAAGCCATGAATTATTATATAAGGAAACTGGTTAGGTAACACTGAAAGAACGGAGGCGAAGACATAAATTAACAATATTATAAAAAATGAAAAATGGAATAAGTCCCGTATATTTATCAAATCTAGTGCTCAGGCCCGTGATGCGGCTGTCTCCGTATGACCTTGGAAATACCGATCAACTGAGAATCCCCTTTTGTCGGACTCAAGATTTTTTTGAATCTTTCCTGCCGTCGTGGGTGAGGCTGTGGAATGATCTCGACGCTGAAATACGTAATAGTGAAAGCGTTGAAAGTTTCAAAAATAAATTAAGGCACAGAGACCAGATTGTTCCACAGTTTTACCGCACTTGCTGCGTTGTAGTGATTTAAATGCTCACAAATTCGTAAGATTTATATCTGATGACCCGAGATGTTCGTGTGAGCATTTTGAAGAAAATGAGCAACACTTTGTGTTTGGGTGTCCTCTGTGGTCACTACAGAGACAGGAATTGCAGAACAAAATAAGCAGGTTTAACATCACTTTAGATAGTATTCTTTTCAGTGATTTATCTTTGTCTAATTCGGATAATCTTCAAATTATACAAGCTTTCCAAGACTATATTTTAGATACGGGACGTTTTCAACGGAATGGGTAAACTATGATCAATTCCAAACGCCCTCTCTCTCTCTCTCTCTCTCTCTCTCTCTTCTCTCTCTCTCTCTCTCTCTCTCTCTCTCTCTCTCTCTCTCTCTCTCTCTCTCAATGGATTTCCCTTTTTTGGAGGCAACACACATAGAATGTAATTAAGGACTTCGTAAAATGTGATTAATGAAATCAGAATTATGTGTTGCCCTCCATTGCACACGCACTTGCACCCATTTACTTATCGTCATAAAAAAAATCCTCGAAATGCACTTCAAGAAAATCACATCGAGTAAAATCGTTATCCTGAGTAATTCCATCATTCACAGTTACAAAATGATGTTCAAAGTGCTAAGCTTGAGCATTTGTTTATCACATATTCAATTCCCAGAAGAATACCAAATAATAATAACCTGATAATTCTATCATAAATGTGTTGGCATTTCAGTTACTAGAATCAATTTTATGCCCCCTTTCATGCTTCATTTTCAAAATCTTTCTCGGTAGTGAATTTCCAACTACGGGGAAGGACCATGAGGGGTTTCCCACTCCCGGCCCCTCCCCTAGCTGAAAATTCAACACCCGACCCACCCCAATCGGAAACCTCTTGCCACGTCCCTGGGACCAAAGGACAATGCTTGACAGTAAATATCACATTTTTAAACCGTTAGGTTTACTCCCGAAGTTTTTTTTTTTTTTGGGGGGGGGGGGTGGGGGCGTATTTTAGCTACGTGATATATTCAGTCAGTACAGGATCTGATTTGTGATTTGTCAAGCTCATGAAACTAAACAAATCCCATTTTCACGGAAAAACACCAAGTGGTTTCCGAGATGTCGTAAATACTTGGTACACAAGTCCATGTAGTGTGGACGAAAGGTGCTTACCATCCTGATTTGGTGTTTGTATCAGGTGATTCCACCCCACCCGAAATGAAAGCAAAGCAAAGATTTGGAACACATTTCACAAAATATAAAAATAACGATAACGCCGAATGTGATTCAATGTATTTTACTAATTATCAATTATAACATCATACAAAAAGTATTGTGACAATAAAATTTATTTAAAATACTTATCCCATCATCAGAACTTAGTTCGTCGCTGAATGAAGTTAATTTTCAATTCGAAAATTTCGTCAATGGTCAATGAAACTACCCAGACAGTAACGTCCATGATTAGTCTCAATAAATATAACCCTTTTTGTAGTTATCAGTAACAAAATGGTGTGTCGAAACTCATGGTGAAAATTATTCCCTCACTACTGGTGTCCTCTTCAATATACAAAGCTCTGCAATATAATAATTAACCTTTTCATCGGGGTTTGCCTAAATGTGGTCTTTCGAGGGAAAAATCGGTGATCGTTTAACAAACAACTTATCGAACAGCCAATTTATTTATTTATTTATTGGCGTTTAACGATATGTGACCTTAAACACCAATAAATAAATAAATAAATATATTGCAGTTTAACGACACTTTCGACAGCCAGGATCACCTCGTGTCGGACAGTTTTACGTGTGGAGGAAGCCGGAGTACCCGGAGAGAACCACCAGCAACGGCGGCGAGCAACTGTCCTCCTCCCCAACGTACATGTACTAACCACACAGAAGTAGGGTTAGTATTGGTTCAAGGCAGGGGCACTATCAATGTGCATTATGCCTTAGTACATGGCACCGCCGTGCCCCCAGAACAGCCAGGGTTCAATAGTTCCTCGTCCGTCTAACAATTTAAGGGGAGATAACTTTATCGAAAGTCGATTTTCAAAAGATAACTTAGGGATGTCTGGTCTCGCTAACTCGTCGGAATATGACGCGACAGTTAGAGTGACTGCTGTGGTAATCAGTATTTATCCATACGTTCGGTGAGACTATTTCACACAGGTATATCGAGTCTCGTCTTATTCAGAATAGTCTCTGATACGTCATTTCTTTCGCTGGAGTAACCAGTGTAAAACGGGGTCTTATCTTTAAAAGAATAAACCCTTTGATTTCGTTCAACTGTGAAACGCCAAATCATCAATTATATATTAAATAAAAAGGTGGCCCTCGATCAGAAATGCGCACAAACAACAAAGAGATTGCTTTATTTTAACGAGCCTTTTGGGACTGCGTTCTTCAAAGGTACATTTGTTCTTTATATCATAAGTGTCAGGGCTCTACAAGATATGACGGAATAAATATAATATCATGTGTATGGTCGGGTATTTAGGTGTGCTCATAAATATGATCTTGTGAACGCCAGACATTGGAACGAACAATATCGTTTGTACGATACCGCATCATCACAGTTACTGAGAGTTGGGGAGAAAATTTGTATTACGACTGAGACTGCACGTTCGTGATTTTCCAGTTATATGTCAGTACAAATGATAGGAGGAAGCATACCTTTGAACTCCCTACTTTTTGACCTATGAAATGAATGATAATGGAACAACGCAGTGTTACCAGTGTTTTACTGTGGTATCATAAATTGTTCTATAATCTGAACCATATAGGTTAGCAAATTTTAGACCTCTTGTCTCCGTTACAAAAACGTTACCAACGCAAGCTTATTTATCAGGGACGAGTTCTCATCTACCACTCCTACAAAATCATGTCAAACAGTTAATTCACTGTGGTAATTATTGCACACGTTCACACAAATTATAGATGATTAACCCGTTAAACACGAGAGGCCTTAAACACGAGAGGCCGCTTTTTGGCCTGGGAACATAATACGTCATCGTTTCATTGGATGGCTGACAGATAAGTGGTGTATAACAATCAATATTTTCAACATGCAGCCCTATGGCTGCATGTTGAAAATATTAATTGCTCTACCCCCAAATAATAAATATGGACTCTTCCAAACGTTGCCATTGAACTGACATGGAAGATACCATCAGGGTTCAAAAGGTTAACTCAAATCTTTTTCGCCCGGATTTCGCGCCCAGTGGACAAGTTCTTTAAAAAAATACTCATTCAAACTCAAAAACCACTCGCGCCGAAAAAAACAAGCTTAAAACTTGAATTCTTAAAAAATAACACAAAAAAGGACATTTTAAGAATCGTGTATCTTAAATAAACAAGAATACATCCAAAAGAAAGCTTAGACAAAACAAGTCCAAATTTCTTCTGTAAGGCCGTAAATTACCTTTTGGTGCGGTACGCCCTGTATTGGAATAGGGTGGTGTGGTTCGTTTTAAAAATGTAGTAAGCATAACAAACACAACAGCGCTAAAACTTGATTCACCTAATATATCGGGACACTTTGGGACGGTTAGTAATATGGTGTTTCACTCTTGTCGGCCCGGTTTGGGTACCTCCCCGTGAAAACTATTGTAAAATAGAAGGTCAGTGTGACCCTCTGGCGGCCTCTTCGCAGGAGCCGTAGCTGTATCCATGTTAAATTATCACTATTCAACAGTCTCCCCAATCAACGTGTTAAACGTGTCGTTGCAAAGTGAGGGTGACATTTAACTGTATTTGAAATGCCCACCGTCCGTTCATTGATTTGGCGTAAACGTGAAACCGGTTATCAGTTATTTTGAGAACGTGATCCTGTTTCCTATAGTGCTCTGGAACCTTTAGCTTTTTCACAATTTTTTTCCCACAGCCATAAATGAACTTTTTGTCTTTTCATATACTTAGCGAGTGAGCCTTTGACACCATCGCTCCTCAGCAGAACGCACGTTCCGTCTGATTGTGAGTATAATTGTTCGTTTGTTTGCTTACTGTTCATTTGTTCGGGTTTGGCGACACCAAACGGACAGATCCATATCAGGTCGGAACGTTTTGGGAGTGATAGAAACAGGAGTACTCTGATAGAATCATGGAGCGGTGGTAAGTAACGCTCAATGTTTTCTGTATATCGTAACTTTGCTCAAGGCCATGTAGCAATAGTTTAGATTATAAAATCTACATGCCGTGGGCCTCAGCAGACTGCGAACCCACAGCACATATGAGTTTTTTGTGGATGAGAAATTAACCTTTTACCTAACGAATCGGCAGATACCGCCCGCGTAATATACAAATTGTGAAGTTGAAAAAAATATTTTTTTTAAAACGTTTCAGAAAACTCTATAATGCGATCCCTCATTGGAACGAGCCCTGTGAGCTCGTTCCAATGAGGGACCACATAATATGATTTTGTTGAAGTTTTTTTAAAATGTTTAAAAAAATAATGTTTAAAATAAAAAATGTTGATATCGTCAGCGTTGGGTGAAGGATTAAATCGATATTCGTGCGTTGTTTACGGTGTAACCGTCTTCTTCCGGTCGCGTCGTTATCTTCACATTTATTATTCACCAAAACGACTGAAGTGCGAATATTAACCACATCAACCACTCTCATAAAATGCTAAAAGTTTATGTTTAGAAAAAAATTAAATAATGTTGCTAATTGACATTACGTGACTTGAAATAAATACTCCTAATTTTTCAGTAATTAGTCTGTTCTACTCCATTACGACGATAACAATCACAATTGTCCATGTATAAACTAATTTTGTACAGATAGAAAATAATGCATACAATATATATAAACATTATGCGTATATTTAAAATATTATTCAAGTTGCAGATATGTTTTGAAAGCATATATTAATGTTTCGATCTAACAATTAATATGTAGTCTGTATGAAACAGCGAAAAATTATCGAGCTTGGAACGATTTATCCGGCTTCGTATCAGCTCCCCTTTGAAAAAAACTTCTCTTGGCGCATGAACTAACGAAGTTATCAGTGATGGATTATTCAGGATACGGTCAATTGCCCCGCGGACATTTGCCCCGATAGCAGAGCGGATATTTGCCCCGAACGGACGATTGCCACGCGGACATTTGACCAGAGTACTAAATTTAAGACCGGACATTTGCCCCGGTAAGATAATAAAGTCCAGTAGATACAAAGAGTGTCACCTTGTGAGGCTTGAAAAGCATAATTACTGAGATGACTTCTTTGCTGGTTTCTCGATACCGACAGGGGGCGCGGTGGCGTTGCGGTAACCGGTTCTCGTCCGATCACCGAAGTTAAGCAACGTCGAGCACGGTTAGTCCTTGGATGGGTCACCGTCTAAGCGATCGATTCGGACTCCCGCGTTGTGTCCTTGGGCAAGGCACTTAACCCCGACACTCGGGGGCACGATGACGCCGTGCACAAAGGCGTTCTGCACGTCGATGGTGCGCATGTCTTCAACCAATCAACCCTGCCTGTGCTGCAGTGCGGAGTTACGATGTTGGGGGAGCTGGCAGCTGCTCGTCGTTGCTCGGTGGTTCTCTCCGGGTACTCCGGCTTCCTCCACCCTTAAGGTGTCGTTAAACCTTAATAAATAAATAAATTTTCTATACCGACAGCTTTTATAAGCCTCGGCGAGATAGTGAAACCTACTAAAGATTACTCACATAACCGGCAACTTTCGTGTTAATGTAAACAATTTATTTTACATTACCGACAGTTTTCGTGTTGCCTACAGAGGAAGACGAAGACGGCATCGCCCACACCAAAGCTTCTACTCCAGATTGCCTTTCCGACGTTTTTGACTATTTCGACAACACTTATGTGATGGAACCAACAAAAGTTCAAATGACAGACGGAAAATTTGTGCTGACGAAACAGCAGCCTCTTCTTGATTATTATCCGAGGCAAATGTCCGTTTTCAACCGATAAATCTATTCGGGACCAATGTCCTCCTCTGATTTATATACTGGGGCAAATGTCCGCGGGGAAAATGTACGAGCGGGGCAAATGCCCGTTTTCATGAAAAATCTAACCGGGGCAAATGTCCGCGAGGCAAATGTCCGGGATTCTGACTATTCATGAAATACGCGTCCGAACGCTACAATGGAGAAAATTTTTATTAACACTTTACCCATGGTAACGGTCAAAATCAGCCAGCGCTACTCACAAAAATCGCTAATTAATTTTCATTATTTCCTCATTTTTTGTCTGAAAAACATAGGTTATGACCCCTCTTTGGAACGAGCTCGTCGAGCTCGTTCCAATGAGGGGTCATAGCCTATGTTTTTGAGACAAAAAAATGAAAAAAAAATAGTTATTCACGAATTTTGTTTGCAAGTGTCGTCTGCTTTTCATGTTGGGTAAAGAGTTAAAGACAAAAAAGTCGCATAATAATTGCTGATATTTTGTGAGAGTGAAGCCAGTAATTGAGTGAACTTCATCATACATCGAAGTTTCACGGCAGCTTTTCACGTGGCTGACAAATTTTGTCATTGCAAGAGATTTGCAAGAAAGTTAGTAAATTTAAGGCTAAGGGGTATGAAAATTTCATATAAAAAATTAAATTAGAAATGTTTGGGAATTTGTTTCATTGATGTGGACATCTTTTCACAAATTTCAGGCATTTTCCCGTGGAGTAGTATAAAAATACGGAAGCTGACTTTTTATAAATATTTTTTCCAATCAGTTTGAACGTTTTTTCTCTGTTGAAACACCTTTCAAAAGGAAGAAAACGTCATTTTAACCATCTGTTGATGTCCTGTAACTTTTGTCTTATTTATTTATTTATTTATTTATTTATTTGTGGTTAAGGTCACATACTTATGCACAATGACTAATCGTGACCGTGACAGTTTTACGGGTGGGGGAAGCCGGAGTACCCGGAGAGAACCACCGAGCATCGACGAGCAACTGTCAGCTCCTCAGCATTCTAACTCTGTTCAAGCTCCGCTCAAGCAGGGTTACAGCGGTTGAAGACATGTGCACCGTCGACGTGCAGTACGCCTGCGGTGTGCGGTTAACACCACGAGTGGTGAACATTTGGTACACCAGGCTACTTTGGGTATATTTTATTTATACCATAATCGTCAGATTATTAAGAGTCGCTATTATTGTTTCGATTTTAGTGAGCAGCAGCCGTACATACGTGCGAATTTGTTTTGTTTACATGAGCATCGGTGGGAGGTACTTCCGCTGTCAACTTGATCACCGAAACGAAATAGAAAAAGAAACAGGGCCTTTTTCATTTTAATAACATAATAACATACTATTTCGAGTTATGGATGCTTTATTGACATGAGACAATGCATGTCTGTTACGTTTGGGTGTTTTATGAGGTAAACTCATTTAAAAACGTAATAAATAATTGCCACTTTCATTTCACTCTTCGCGAGGCGACGTGCGCTAGATTTAGACAAGTTCGCATTCAGGACAACGTCACCAAAGGTCAATTGGATGCAGTTCCACTCTAGGTGTAAATTTTAACTACTGAAATCCCATTGCTGGCGTGTTCACCACGGTTGGTATATAAAGCTAAAATTTATGTCATAGGCTTTTCATATATAGTAGAATAGGTAATTATGGTATAAAATTCATGTATGCGTGTTTCAACTACCTTCCTTATTAAATATTGTTTAAACCCAAACTATACTTATGGTAGGTCACAAAGACTTTGTGCTTTATTATTTCGGTGCAACGTTGTCCATAAAATCGTTGCCTGATGACAAAGGAGAGACAGAATTCACGCCTGTTAAGTTACCTATTGTTAAGGTTTAATCATGCCTCTTTGTTATGGGTGAACTGAATTATCAAAGCATTACTTTGTCACTTAATCTTTTTTATCTAGTTAACCTTTTTTATAATCCTTCTGGAAGATAATAAATTATTATTATTATTTTCTACTAGTTTATTTGGACTGAATAAACAGTGAGTAAATAATAGTTATGAAAATATTTTGTACAGGTTACTAACAGCCTTTTACGTTTTTTATAATCTTTATTTTTATAATTTGTTGGTTTCTTGCAACGAAAATACAGAAAAGATCTACTAAATCAAGATATCGTTCTTTGAGTGCAATATGGCGCCATCTGCAATGCTTTAGCATTGCTGATGGCGCCTTATTGCACCCCAAGAACGATACATGGTTAATTTGTTCCCATTTACAATAAGATTCCATTTGCCACTGAAATCTTTCATATGGCACCATCAGAGTCCACTTGGCACCAAACAAAATCGGACCAGTGTGAACACTGCCAAGAGCGAGGCTCGAGTCCAATAGGGAATTAACCAACAACACCGTAAATACCAACAAATTTTATAACGAATATATCTTACCGATTTCTCTTCTTTAACATGCACTGAACTACCAACTGGGATCAATAATATATGATAAATTCTTACTAGGTTTACGTCAAGCGATTATCGAGGATCAATGAACAAAGGGGAGATCACTCTTGATTTCAATCGTTATAGATTTTGACTGCTGGTCGTGTATAGTTCATATCAAGTTTTCATATATTTGTAGGGGCTGAGATATTGTTTCATCAACAGTGCGGTCTATATGACTGGGTGCATGGCGAGCTTGTGGGTGGATATCTATCTGCACCGTTACTTACAAGCCAGAACATTTTTGAGACCTCAACTGGTAAATGTTGTAGTATATGGACCATCAGATTTCCATTGAATTAGAAAGTTTGCGGTTGCGTAGATTTTGACTACCTATTATGTACAACACTGTAATTAGAAAAAAAACAGAGAATTGCAACCAGATCGCGATCCAATCGCGATCTGTTTGACATTATCTGTCTACTTTTTCCCCATAACACTGTAGAATCTCGATTGTTGAAAAACGAAATGCAAATAAACAGAATCTCTCTGGTATTTTCATTCGATGTTATAGCATCAATATTGACTTTGAAATATTTTATTCATGAAATCTTGACCCACTGGTGTAACTATGTCGCGATCAGATCAAGGTTTGATCTTGACAGATGCCACTTTTTGATAACAGCACTATTCTACTTAAGACCAGGAACGCACAAAATCCCTGGATCACAGAACTTCCCTCTGTCATCATCCCCCTCCATCATGGTAAATCCACGCAACGAGGAAGGGCTTTTAGTAACGTCTGTATCACCGGTGCTTTCCTGTGGGAGCACAGGGTTCGCCGTTCCTCTACATTACCTGAGTGTGAACACCGTTCCCCTATAATTTCAAGACCTGGCATGGTTCGATATTCACAAATATCCAACACAGAGACACTCACTCATCTCGCTGGCTGCACTAAACCCATTCCAGCTGGGTGTAAATCGCGCCGCCCTGCTCAGACAACTATGCCCAGTTATTTTAAATAGTTTTCGGTTCTAGATTCCAAACGTTTCCCGGAGGTAGACCCTGAACTCTTCTCCGAGAAGAGGACACCGCCTCCTGGCTGCCCCAATGACCTATCCGCCGTCGACCATAGCGGCACAGCTCAGCACCCGTTTGATACGGTCAACGTGCAGCTGTGGCAAATGCGCTACGCGGGGCCGTTGAATTCCTCTTCAATTTCAAAAAGCATCACTGTTTTGTATGTATATGTGTGTTTAGACAAAACAGGCTAAAGATTTAAAGATCAAACTTGATGGGTATTATGCCTTGTGGGTTCAGGACATCAAGTGATGTAGTGAACGAAGGTCAAAGGTCTTTGCTTCTTGAAATTTTTACTTATTTTCTATGTTTTGAAAAAATCAATATCATATTTAAATGTACATTATAAATAAACATATAAACTATTCTATGTAATTTACAAGGTATAACTTTTATTTTTTATTGTAATAAATATTTAGCTTCAGTGACAGACAACATAAACATTCACCACCAACTTTCTAAAACCATCGGGAAGCCAGCGACGTAGACATGAGGGGGCGGGATAGAGGTGCTCTCCGATCCTCCAAAAAATTTTAGAGCCACGTTGGATTTACTACATCACTTTTACGATTATCCATTTTATCACACTGAAATGGCGGCTAACTGTCAATTGGGTTGCACATAGCTTACGACCCCTTATTGGAACGAACTCGTTGAGCTCGTTCCAATGAGGGGGTCATAAACTATTTTTTTGACGCAAAGAAATGAAAACAAAAAGTTGTTCGATAATTTTGTTTGTATGTGTCGTCTGCTTTTAATGTTATGTAAAGGGTTAATTATTCTGAAAGGCTATGGCCTGAACCCCATTCCTCTCCTCCAGCACGACCACGACGATCTCCACCAACCACCAGAAGTTCTGTCTACGCCACTGACGGTAACAGTACTTTCTCTATTATCTGAAGCACGCTTGTAATCGTCAAAAGGGGAGTGAAGCGTGTACCATACTTCCCTTCCAACATGGAGTCGGTTCTGTATAAAAAATTAACAAAAGAAAAAATTACCTCCAAAGACATAGAAGGCTGAATATGACAGTCAAATTGAAAGTATTCCCGATGAGCAAGGCTCGGTACTCCTTGCATGTATATGCCGAATATGTAGGGTTCCACAACCACTCTCCTCGGAGTATCCAGAGGATTCGGTTTGACTTCCGTTAGTACGACGTAACCCTTTACCTAACGAATCGCCCGCATCCACCCGCCTAATATGCAAACTGAGCAACTGAACAAATTTAATTTTTCAAAATATTTCAACAAGACCATATCACGTGACCCCTCATTGGAACGAGCTCAGTGAGCTCGTTCCAATGAGGGGTCACATGATATCGTTTTGTTGAAATTTTTTGAAAATTTTTAAAAAAATGGTATTTAAAATAATAAATTTTGATATCGTCTGCATTGGGTAAAAGGTTCGTTCAGGGAATAAGAAGAACGAATCTATTGAACATCACATACTGCTCAAGACTTTTAGCCTAGTAGGTGTTTATTGTCAGGTGGCGCCTGCCTGTATGGGCAGACTAGGGCGGCACGGTATTCAAATCTGAATACCGGTATCGGTGTTCAAAACAATACCGTATATCGAAAGACTCTTCAGATATCTGAACATACGTACCAAAATCGGGACTTGAGCCATCACAATCGGAACAAATCAGCATGCCTTGATGATACAGTTCCAATAACATTTTACCCAACGCAGACGATATTAAAATTTATTTTTTAAATTATAGTTTATCGAATTTTTCAAAAAAAATCAACAAAAACCATGATCAAGTGACTCCTCATTGGAACGAGCTCGTCGAGCTTCTTCCAAGGATGGGTCACATGATATGGTTTTGTTGATTTTTTTTCAAAAATAATATTTGTTCAACCTCTCAATTTGTGTATTACCCGGGAGGATGTGGCCAATTTGTTAGGTGCATGGATAATATTATTTTGTTCGGGACTACAGTTAAAAAAAATCAGGACATCTTGAAAATTGAATTGTGGGTAAATAAATAATGACGACGAACCGATATTTTTTGCAATTACACCGGTATTCAATCGATACTGGGTTGAATACCGATATGCATTGGTTTATCGATATACCGCGCAGCCCAAGGGCAGACGACACAAGACTAGGAACAATAGCTCAGATTTTACGATTTTTTTTTCTCTCTACTGTTATCCGGGTCGTCTGTGCCAGAACATCTTCTGCACTACATAGCGGGTGAGCAGACCCGACTTTAGGTTTCCAGATGTTAAATGCAGTACGTGGAGAGTGGATTGTTACTAAATCACCCGCGGAGCGGAGTTATCACCCAAACTATAACTTTCAAATTTTATACATATGGACAAAAAACACAAGCAATGTTTCAGCCAATGGACCTCCGGGTTTAACCGGAGGTCCATTGGTTGAAACTTTGCCTGTGCTTGTTATGCTTTGCAACAAATTTGCAGTTATTGCTTGGGTGGAATCTCCACTCTGCGTGTAATTTAGTGATAATACACTCGCCACGTACTGTACAAATGTGAAAACGGCTTGGCATTATAACGCCACACGCATTACACGTTTATCACAATAATGCTGATGTCGATAACCGCGTGGAAATATATAGTCAATGATAACGTAAAAACTTGAAAAGAATTTTTCAGTTCAAATAATGTTCTTGCCTACTGATTCAGCTCTCTCTCTCTCTCTCTCTCTCTCTCTCTCTCTCTCTCTCTCTCACTTGCAATTTATATCAGTTTTCTTCTGTAAATAGCCTTTAGAGTGCTCTCTCATCTAAGATATCGATCTTTGTTCCAAGGCTGTTGTAACATTTCTTTTCCATCAGAAATGACATTCTGAGGAACATGGGAATTCAAAACTGTTAGACGTTATTAAAACTCAGAATGACGGGGACATTTTTTTTCTTAACAATGAGATTCAGTGTAAAACAGACCAAAGTCTTTCTTCTCTTGTACAATTATAGCCAATGCAGAGGAACATTATTCTTGGCCTTGTTCAATCGATAGTATTTCAATTTGGGGAAATATCTCAAGCGTCTCTTCGCACGTCCCTTCAGCTTCCTCTTGTTCCTCTTCTTACGTCGACGTTTCTTCAGTTTGCGACGGGCGAGCCATTTCTGTCTTTTGGCACTGTGAGTGGTTTGAGTGATGGGTGCAGTTGCATCTCTCTTACATGGCCCTTTCCGCTGGACCTTTATGCGTTTGCCGCTGTTGCACGCCGTTACTCTCATGTGACACCTTGACTTGTATGTCACGCCGTCCATTCCGCAGACAGGCTTCTTCCTCTTACGACAGATGTAGAAACTCGGACAAATGCAAAGAGGTAATCCCTGCTCGTTTTCTCGGCATACTTTGTATTTTGGACAGGACACCTTCTGACATGCTGAAAAGAGAGACGAGACAAGGTGTTATTTGATGTATTTTCAAACACCACGAAATAACAGTTGTGGTTGTTGTTAACCTTGAAACCGAGAGACCGATTTTTCCGGTCCAGCAACATGATACGTCATACATTCATTAAGTAGGCGAGCTACTAAGTTAAGGTGTGGGGTAGACCAATCAATATATTCAATGTGCAGCCCAAGGATGCAGATTGAAAACATTAATTGGTCTACCCCCGAATAATAAATATAGACTCTTCCAATTGCTTCCAATGATAAATATGGAAGATACCACCAGGGTTCAGATGGTTAAATCATTCAACGAAGTTTTTGAAGCGATCTTTAACCTTTTTTTTTCTTTTTTCTTTTTTTTCGTTCAGGCGACTTTTAGGGCACTTCAACTTAACCCACTCTAGGGAAATTCGGTACGTTAAATTTGTTACTCTTACTTGTTTGAATATCGACCTTTATCCAACACAATACCTTTAATGTCGACTCATCAAGCTCCATATTTCAACGTTTGTCAATGTCTTCTTTGACAAAAAAACAGATCTAAAAATGTAGTGCCGACCTGATAAATTATCAACCGTTATGATCCATTTTTAGAGTCACCCTCAGACAAAAAATTTAATTTTCGTTAAATTTTCATGAAATTTCAGTATGTTGTGGAGCTTTAAAAATATAAGTGTTTTTAGAATTTTTTAATTCACGTCATTTTCAACGTTTTAACGTCATTTCAAGTTTTTCCCTACACCCTCACATCTGGTGACAGCCTCACCCCAAACTACAAAACACAGTACAATAATAATATCACACACGATAGGAGGAATAGTTGACGCTATGTTGTGTGCAGTGTCATCCAAATTGTCTGGAAATTATTAACGCAATGACGTTATGGACGATCGAAGTTGAGAAACGTTGAAATTAAAGGAACTTTCAGTACTCATGGTTCCGATCAATCAGTTGGAAAAAAATGTAAAAATCAGACTTCAACTTCCGGAGATATGACGTCAATACCTACAGATGTTACCCCCTCCCATTATTTGGTGACAGCCCTAGCCCCCAAACTACAGTTAAAACTAGAAGTCCTGTCATGAACTGTGCGCTTATCTAGGCTTAATTGCGCGTAGGAATTGCGCGCAATTGTCATATCGAATGGAATCCAAAGCACGGCAAGTTCTCCTGGTTACACATAGCAAACACAGGCAATGTTTCTGCCAATGGACCTCCGGGTTACCCGGAGGTCCTTTGGCTGAAACATTGCTTGTGCACAGGCCATATGTTCAGAATTTGATAGCCTTACTATGGTCATAACGCGTAGATTAACGCGCAGATCGACGTGCTATTTGTGCGCTTTTCATGGCAGGACTTCTAGTTTTAACTGTACATCATATAACACTATAATAACATCATAGGTGGTGAGAGAAATATCCGAGGGCAAGATGTGTGCCGTTTCATCCAAATTGTCGGAGAATTGTTAACGCTATGACGTTGTTGGAGATCGAAATCGGACGTGACGTCATAAGGGGGGGGGGGGGTGACAGGACCCAACGTTAAAATGTGTCGGATTTCTTTTAATTTTCTTATGTTGTACACCTCCAAAAATAAGAGATGGCAGTTTTTTTCGCTGTATCGCAATCTTTCAAATTTTCAAGAAGACTTAACAAGGCTTTTGTTACATTAACCTAAAAACTATTTTATGCTGGCAGGGGCCCAATTGGTGATGGACGTGTTTCGTTCGATGACTTCGGGAAATGCGCTTTGTGATTTCAAAACCATCTAGTTATTGTTGTAGTAATAGTAGTGGGAGCACGGTGGCTCAGTGGTAGACATTTGGACTTCTATGATAAAGGTCCCGAGTTCAATCCCCGTCAGGGACGACCCGCGTTGTGTCCTTGGGCAAAGCACTTTATCTCGCTTGCATACATGGGGGCACGATGACGCCGTGTACTATGGCGTACTGCTCGCCGATGTGCACATGTCTTCATCCGCTGTAACCCTGTTTGGGCGGAGCTTGAATAGAGTTAGAATGTTGAGGAGCTGACAGTTGCTCGTCGAAGTTCGGTGGTTCTCTGTCAAGGTCGACTCGAATTGGCAGCGTGTATATTATGTAAAAATAAATTATTCTTTGATCTGTGGTTAGCAGAAGCCAGCTGTTAATCTCTTAATTAATCGGACATCAACATTATCCATGAAAACAGGTGAACATGTAATTATTTTTATCCCGCAGATAGGCAAACGGGCAAAAATAATCAGCCTCGCCGAGAACGCTGTCTGCGAACTCAATAGAGTCATAAATCAATACCGAGATACCACTCAGTTTCCTCCGGGGTATTCATTGATAATATAAAAAGACGTAGCAAGTTTTGGAAAAGCAGTGTTGATCGTAAGGTTCAAACTCCAGCCCGGGTGGCTGTTTATGGCTATGGACGTGTTAATGAGCTGTTGAACTAGCGAGTCCAACATATAGTTTAAATAGGTGAGAGGTTATTAGGCAAAGTGGCGCGGGGGTGGGGGTGGTGAGAGGGTGGGTGGGGGTGGGGTTGGGGGGGGCTTTGAGAGCCATAAGCGAAGTTTGACGTATAACGTGAAGTAAAGTTAGTTGAAAGGAGCTATCGAGAGCTCGAACATTTTATTTAATCGGAGGGTGCTATCGAGAGCTCGAACAGTTGTCTCAATTGAAGCTATCGAGAGCTCGAACATTTGACTTAAGCTAGGAGTTCGGAGTGAGCTTAGTGGAAGCCAGGCAAACCGCATGCATGAACATTAGTGTTTTAAACGGTAGACGGAGAGTGGCTTAGGCGGTACAAAACTGTAAAGTGGAGTGACAATATATTATCACACGTGTAAAGTGGGATAGATTGAGTTGGTTAGAGGAGTTGACGGACAAACTGAGCGTACTAAAAGGTGGAAGCGACTATAAATAAACTATACGTTATGTGTACAATTGCATGGGAAGTGAGAGAACCACCAGGAGCTGAGGAACAAGAAGAGACAACCAGGCCACATCATTGAATGCGGAGCACCCCGGAAAGAGCTCGAACTTTCTGGATGGGGAAAGTTCATCTGTGATTTGTTTTGTGTTGTGTATATATTTTCATGGATCGTTCTTGATGCGTACATGTGAGTACATAATAGTGTTTTATTTTCATTAAATTATATTCAAATGACACCCATCGGTTATATTTTTAATTATCAAGTCACTGACACCTTAAGATGACGAATCTGCCACAAAACAACCACAACATCGCGAGGTGGAGAGATGTATGTTCACTCAAAAGCCCGGCTGTCCTCTCTGAGTACGGCCGAGCTCTAGAATGATCATAAATCTCACATATCTGCCCCATCGAGCTGTGACATTCTCTCCAGGTTCTCCGGTTTCCTCCACCCGTAAAACTGTCACGGTCACGATAAGCCATTGTGCATAAGTATGTGACATTAAACACCAATAAATAAATAAGTAATAGTAGTAGTGGTGCTGCTGCTGGTAGTAGTAGTAGTTGCACGTCCATTAGTTTAATGCTTTTCTCTCTTTTCACCTTCTCATGCTTTTCACCCACGATAAGAGTTATCGCTGCCCCGTATAGTAGGACAGTGGTCTGTGTGTAGTATTCTCATTATTCTATGAAGTCCATGAATTCAATTTGTTTATTTAGGGTTAAGTTCATACTTAGTATTTAAGGCTTTCTTGAGAGAAGAGACGTCACCCTCCCCCAACCCTCCCACACTACACATTGCGGCCCATAGTTTTTTTTGTGGAGGGACCCAGAAAATCTTTTGGCGGCCCTGCGTTAAAGATATTCCCTCTCACAGATGCACAGCATTTCAGTGATGCGCTGACACACAAACAGGAAACACACATTCGACATATGTAGTGATCAAGACGAGAATA
Source organism: Pictodentalium vernedei (assembly GCA_031216915.1). NCBI lineage: Eukaryota > Metazoa > Mollusca > Scaphopoda > Dentaliida > Dentaliidae > Pictodentalium > Pictodentalium vernedei. Next base: position 105,913,982 of record CM062292.1, on the reverse strand, counting down.
ATGAAAGATCCGACGTACACGTAATTATAGAAGTAATTCAATCATACTATTGCTGAGATTTTAACAATACTTTGAACGGAGACACTGTGTGCATTGCTGGTGTGCAATAATTCACTCATAGCGGAGAATATTTAAATGCTAAGTCGCCTTGAATCTGAACAAGAACTAACAAAAGCCACCGCCCGGGTAGCTGCAAGCGGTTGTCCAGGCGCGTAGCCAGGAGAGGTGCGACGGTACGAACACACCACCCCCACAAAATTGGACTTCCATTTGAGGGACTATCTCCCATTTGTGATTTGAAAATTTTGAGAGAATGGGGCGACCCCACTTACCCCGATACATCGTACTCTCTGTGGCCTGGCCACAGAGAGTAGGATGTATCGTGGTAAGTTGAGTTGAAACATACATTATATGCTCTCTTTTGCCTGTGAAACGCCTAGAGTCACTAGTTTGATACCTTTTGTATAGTCTTGGCAATACAAAAGACTCAAAGTGCCTAGGCGATTCACATGAAGCTAGTTGCATGTCCCTGTGTTGGAGACCCTATTTGCTACACAGAGCCTTTTAATTTCTGTTATTTATTTATTTATTTATTTATTGCTGTTTAAGGTCACATATTTCTGCACAATGGCTAATCATGACCATGGCAGTTTTACGGGTGGAGGAAGCCGAAGTACCCGTAGAGAACCACCGACCAACGGCGAGCAACTGTCTGCTCCCCCAACATACCAACTCCACACAAGCAGGGTTAGCATTGGTTGAAGACAGGTGCACCATCGAGGTGCAGTACGCTTTAGTACACAGCGTCACCGTGCCCCCACATGGGCAGTGGGGGTGAAGTGTCTTGCCCAGGGTCACAACGCGGTTGCCGCAGGTGGGATTCGAACCGAGGACCTCTCGGCTTGCAGCCTGCACCTCTACCTACTGAGCCACCGTCCCCCTTAATTTCTGTTAGAATCACAGATTAACAGAATTACATCTGTAGGTATAAAATATATCTGGAAAGAATAACATTATTACATTCATCGATCTACTTTGTATGTAATTATTCACAGACCATAGTGCAAAAGTGCGCTTCTACTCAAATCCTAAATTTCACATAATTAATTCTCAGATGCTACCACAGAGATCCATTTGATACTCAATTGGGAAGCCAAGACGTTCTGGTAGCTTAACTAGGAAAAAAGAAATCTTAATTTCGGACTTTGTTAAAAGAATGAGAAACATTAACACTGTGAGAAAACTGTAACAGATCTGAGAACATTGTGTAATTATTTGTTTTGGTTTAATAAATAAAGAGGTTATCGCTTGGTTAGTTAATATCAGTCGAAATATTAGTCCAAGATAACTTCACATCATCCTTCGAAGGGGGCACGGTGGCGTAGCGGTAACCGGTTCTCGTCAGATTACCTTAGTTAAGCAACGTCGAACACGGTTAATCACGTTATCCTTGGGCAAGGCACTTAACCCCGATTGTCCACATGGGGGCACGATGATGCCGTGTACTAAGGCGTACTGCACGTCGATGGTGCGCATGTCTTCAACCAGTCTAACCCTGTCTGTGCTGCAGTGCGGAGTTACGATGTTGGGGAGCTGGCGGCTGCTCGTCGTTGCTCGGTGGTTCTCTCCGGTACTCTGGCTTCCTCCACCCGTAAAACTGTCACGGTCATGATTAGCCATTGTGCATAAGTATGTGACCTTAAAACACCAATAAATAAATACATAAATACATCATCCTTCGACTTTCGGTCCCAGACTAATATGAAGTTACCGCGAACTGATATCTCCGCCGATATGAAACTTATCAAGTAATAAATTCTAAATATTTCTCATCATATCTGATAATTCGATGTACAGAAAAAGTAGTCGGTTTACGTGGCTGATCTACTTTTTATTACACACCTGTTCTGTGAAATCCCCATCTATAGTAACACTAAACCATGCGGAAAATGAAAATCTGTTCCGAACATATGAGCGGAACGGAAATCGTTGACGGACTATTTTTAAATAGAAACGAAATTTCACTGAAATTTTCTACAAATCGTGCAACGCAATTACAATTTGAATCGTTTGTGATAGTTAAAAATCGTCCCCTGAGTTCCAATGTGTTCTATGTGCCAGTAGGCACATAGAACACATTAGAACTCAGGGGACGAAATAGTAACATGGATTCCCCTCGCAAATTTGGTTGGCGATAAAATGCATTCTCTTTGTCGATACTTGTTAAATGAATTGCTGAGTGTCCAACTAATAATGTTTTTATAGACGTGAAGGCGTGTAATAAACACAGAACGACACGCGTGTGGGAATGGGTTAATCGATATGGCAGTTGTGCCTTCGCGGAAGGATAAAACTCGAGGCCCGGGGTCTCTCGTTCTATCCTTCCGCGCTGGCACTCGTGACATAATGGATTAACCCATTCACACACGCATGTCCTTCTGTGTATATACCGGGCCAGCAAATTTCAAATCAGACGAGAGCAAAGATTACTCTTGTCCGCCATGGCCTTTTCTGTTTCCGTATACACCATTTCAGCTGACTAACAGGCTGTGTAAGTAGCAACATTAGACAAATAATGATTAAATGATCTTCGAGCTTTCCAAAACATGATGGTAGGTTCAGCTGCTCTCTGGGGATAGCCAATATGACATACAGCCAGTATCACCTACCATTTTCTACAAAGGCTACCCGGACAGTACGATCACAGGTCTAACATAAATCTGTTAGTACATTATCTTTGAAGCTTCTAATGTTATTCTCATTTTTCTTGTCTCCACCACGACTTGTATTGATGCAAATAGTTCGTTGCGCATATGTTTAATTTATGATCCAAAAGTTCTTTCGTTCCCTACTTCATTGCTTATTGATAGTGTTTTGGTGTAGGTCTGTTATCTCATTCTTTGTTACAGACACTCAAACTTCAACATTTAATTGCAAGACTAAAGATAAGAGAACATAAACTGCACATTTTGCTGTGGATTATGCAGTATGGTATGATACGATGTCTTTATTTCAAATTGAACGTGTCAATCAAGACACATATTTTATCTACTGTCTGATTTAAGACCATCGGTGCATGCACTTATCAGTTTGTTTTGCTTCATTCGATTTCAGTGTCAGTGTGTGCATTTGAGATGTGGTGGGGTGTAGCGAGATATCTCTGTTGAGTATGGCGGAGTATCACACCCCTTGCTTAATCTTCTGAAGCCTCAGTTCGCTAGGCAGTTGCCGAGCGATGTTTGTTCCTTCATCACACGCCTTGTATATGTAAATCGATTGGGTGACAGATCCCTTTGGGCAAAAATGTTTGGAATTTTACCATGATGACTGCACCAATCCTGATTTGGGCCGCACAGAATAAGACTGCACGATTCAATGAATACTGGCCCTTTGAACCCGAGAGGCCCTCCTCCAGGACAAGAACATTATATTTATTTATTTATTTATTTATTTATTTATTTATTTATTTTTTATTTATTTATTTACAGTACGTGGAGAGTGTATTATCATTAAGTCGCCCGCAGAGTGGCAATCCCACCCGAGTAATAATTGCAAATTTGTTGCAAAGAAGACCATCACAAGCAAAGTTCCAACCAATGGACCTCCGGGTTAAACCCGGAGGTCCATTGGCTGAAACATTGCTTGTGTTGGTTGTCCATATGTACAGCATCTGAAAGTGATACTTTGGGTGATAACTCCACTCCGTGGGTGATTTAGTTACAATCCACACTCCACGTACTGTATTTATTTATTTATTTAGTTTTTTATTCACTGGGGTTTTACGACACTTTCGACAGGCAGGATTACCTCGTGTCGGACAGTTTTACGGGTGGAGGAAGCCGGAGTACTCAGCCAGGATTACCTCATGTCGGACAGTTTTACGGGTCGAGGAGGCCGGAGTACTCAGAGAAAAACACAGATCAGTGGCGAGCAACCGTAAGACTCTACAACGTACTAACTATACATCAGCGGAGTTGTCATTGGTTGAAGACAAGTGCACGATCGACTGCAAGGCTGCACGTTGAAAATATTAATTGGCCTACCCCCAAATAATGAATATGGACTATTCCAATTGCTGCCATTGAACGGACATGACAGATACCACTAGGGTTAAAAGCAGTCTTATTTTCTCAATATGCATTTTGTTCTCTTAATATATTTGTTTCTGAAACGGACAGGACATTCTCCAATACACTGTAATAAAACAAATGCGTATAAATAATTTCTCACCACCCAAATTAATCTGGCGCCTCCAATCAGTGACCATGGAAGCAGAGAATAAGAATGTACCATGCAGTGGATATTGAAAGGAGTCTTATTTTCTGAATATGGACCGAAACAGCACGATGGGGGAAATATGCTCAATATGGAGCCAAAAATGGACACTTTTCTCGACTTCAGGGCCGTAGAAAAGATTAATTATACGAGTGTAACGGGGGAGAAATAAGTGCGGGAGCCGGGGTTCGAACCGTCGACGTCTGGCATACAAAGCGACCGATTTACCACGAGACTAAGAAATCCGGACCAACCAGGCTGGTTGGTAAATGGCTTTTGTACCTCGACTGCTACGCTACTCTACCTTTCTTTTGAGATTCACCCATCGTGAATCTCAGCCCAGATTCCACCTCAGAGTCGTCGAAACATCCGCCATGCTTCACCACAGCGTCCACAACGCCACCAACTGCTGATGATCGGACGAGCCCCCAAATGTAACAGGAGGAGAGATAAGTGCGGGAACCGGGGTTCTAGCATACAAACCGACCGAGTTACCAGGAGACCAAGAGGTCCGGACCAACCAGGCTGGTAAGCAAATGGCCTTTGTACCTCGACCGCTACACGAGCAAGAGAGAAATGCAAATTTCAAGTGTCTATAGTTGAGTCGGGACCAACACCCTTCCGCCCCAAACAGATTTTCTGGTAGTGGTATTATGGTGTAAAAATATATTGGTAACAGTGTTTTATATAGGTGAGTCGGGACCAACACCCTTCCGCCCCCTAACTGATTTTCTGGTAGTGGTATTATGGTGTAAAAGTGTTATCTCTCTCTCTCTCTCTCTCTCTCTCTCTCTCTCTCTCTCTCTCTCTCTCTCTCAGCTATATTTTGGGAAACGCTCTGGACAATTGCCCCTTGTGTTACCGATTCATACTACCCTGCCTCTATTTAACCCTTGTATCTGGCCAACGATATATTCACAAACATTGCAATTCAGATTTTATCATATTTTCAGTTTCAGCTTGCAGAAGATAGCTTATGAGACCATCATTTTAACAAGCATTTTATTCACAAAAATCGCCATTCAAATTTAATATATATATTTTTTAATTTGAGCCTCCAAAACATAACTTGTGACATCTCATTGAAACGGGCTCGTTGGGCTCGTTCCAAGGAAAAGTCATAAGCAATGACGTTCAGGCAACAGTTAAATAGCTGGGAGAAGTGACTTGATGTTATAACATCCGTATGTCTAATTTCGTCGAGAAAAATGCATTCAATATCCCATCAATTTCAAGTTGTAATTACCCCTAGAATTTATATACGTTCATGTACTTTACCCGCTGATTTTTGCCTGTGGCTCGGCTAAGGTGAAATTTTAACAGCAAGAAAAAACATGTACCTACAGACTCCAGCATCTTGTTTGTACAGTGTTTGTAGGAATTACACAGAAAGTCATTGCCATACGACATTTTAACCCTTTACCCAACGTAACGACCAAAACGGGCAGCCGTATGCACAAAAATCATCATCTAATCTTCGTTATTTTTTTTACTTTTTGTCTCAAAAACATAGCTTATGACCCCCATTGGAACGAGCTCAACTCGCTCATTCCAATGAGGTGTCACAAGCTATGTTTTTGACGCTAAAAATGAAAAAAAATAGTTATTCAAGAATTTTATTTGCAAGACTTAGTGTCGTCTGCCTTTCGTCTTAGGTAAAGGGTTAAAGTGAATGTCTGTCAAGACATTTTTTTTATTTTAATTTCAGCAGGGGAATTTGTCTAAAGAATCTAAAATGCCACAAAAAAATGTTATAACTGAAATACAATTTCCAGGAGAAGATATACCAAGAGTGCATGGCTTAATTTGTTTTCCGCCTCGAATTTACAATTTTCTTTCGTTACTTCAATCGGTAAAATGCATACGCCTCATCACGCGTGACAAAAGTAACTATTATTGACTGTAACTTGTGGTCTGTCGGTAAAGGTTAATTAATTTGTCTCACAACAACCACCGCTAACATTTTCAAAACCCAAAATCGTTACTTTGAATTCATTATGAGGATAAGTCGACAAAAACGATACCAAATATGATTTTACGTAATTATATACGCACGGCGGATGTATTCGAGCAACATTAAAATTTAAAAATTAGAAATTAAGATTGCCTCAGTGAATGAAAGACACGGTGTTATATGTTTCACAATAAGCACACCTTGGATGAAGACGGGAAGAAAAAAATAATTTAGATATCGGGTGTTCAATTGAATTTGCATACTCTCCGGCAATAATTGTTTTCTTTAGACATGTTGAGAATATATTCATGGCAATACGCTGTGTAACTTTACATAGAGACCCGTCTATTAAATAAAGATCGAGCACTTCTGTGGCAGTTTATTACATTACCCACCTACCCCTCCCCCTCTCCCGGAGGGATATGGCGAAGATCTCCGTCCGTCAGGCCGAATTTTGTTTATGGCATAACTTGAACAATAGTCAACGGATTTCAATTCTGTTCGCTATTTCTCTATAGCAACAATGTCTACGTCAAGTTCGATGACCACCAATATCCGATTAAAATTATGGGAGTTATTGCCCTTTGTTAAAAACTATCGTGTAATGCTTGTTTATGGAATAACCTAAACATTAGTTACCCCAACCCCCAGAATATTGTTATTTATTGCACGCCTATGCTTTTATGTTCATAAAATATACGTTGTTCCTGCAAAAAACGAAGCGAACAATACGAATGACTTGCGCGGACTATTGAAGACGCCCGTTCTCTAAGCTGGTTCACATACGCAACTGATTGAAAATTGGTAACGAAATTCTCCATAAATCCACTGAACATATGAATATAATGCACTTTGTATCCGAAAGACAGTGAAAGTAAACAGAAAACACATTATTATAAGGTATTTATGTCCGAAAAGTGTTAAAGATTAAGTAATTTGGCCATTAATATGGTAAAAAAAACAAGGCGAAGGTTGCTCGCCGGAAGTTAGACTGGTTCCCAGCGACACGTTCGATTGACTAACTGCCATATAATAAAAAAAGTCTTTTTTACGTTTTGGTTATTTTGGGCAATAATTTGTGTTTTTAATAATTTTTTAGTAAACTGCAGGTGTGCAATAAATACAGAACAGCATACGCGTTCGAACTGTCATTTTTTACCACACTCAATCGATTTTGGCGGAGAGATAATATTGAACGCGAATCCTTCCGCTTCTCATTCAATATTATCCCTCCCAAAAATCGATCTCGTGCGGTAAAAAATGACAGTTCGAATGCTGTTCTGTCTATATATCCCCAGTGGAATGGAGCGCTGTGGCTCAGTGGTAGACTGTTGGTCTTCTTTGCTAGAGGTCCCGAGCTCGATCCCTGTCCAGGACGACACGCGTTGTGACATTGGGCGAGGCACTTTATCCCGGTTGCATACATGGGGGCACGATGATGCCGTGTACTAAGACGCACTGCACGTCGATGGTGCGCGTCTTCAGCCGCTGTAGCCCTGCATAAGCGGAGCTTGAACAGAGTTAGAATGTTGACGAGCTGACAGTTGCACGTCGATGCTCGGTGGTTCTCTTCGGATACTCCGGTTTCGTCCACCCGTAAAACTCTCACGGTCTCGATTAGCCATTGTGCATAAGTATGTGACCTTAATCACCAATAAATAAATAAATAATCTCCCCAGTGGAAACCCGCGAGGTGTGAAGTAGTGCTTATATACTGTGGTAAGCAAGCTCTGTTTTACTGGTAAAATAGGACCCGGTAACCAATGTCTGGGGGTGGAAGTCTTCTAAAATGGTCAACATGGGTATTAACGATTGGCTGGACTCGGTCCATTTTGCGGTCACGATTACCTATTGTGTAGAAATATGTGTCCTTAAACACTAATAAATAAATAAACATAGCAACATATAAGGTACATATTTTGCGTGCCTTCTTTCAGTAACTTTATGGAGAAAATATTTGTAGTATTGCAACTTCGTCAAACAGTATTTGGAAAACTGCGCACTACTTGCAAAGCACTTTTCAATCTCCTCCCTACACCGAACACTCGCAGACACAATTTTGAACGGGGGAGGGGGTTAAAGTTTAGTTTAGTCCCTGTCGGCTTACTCCCTGTCCCCGCCCACACTTTGTTAGTTTACTGGTTATATTTTTAACCACTTAACCACATCAGTGATGATGATGATGACGATGATGATGATGATGATGATGATGATGATGATGATGATGATGATGATGATGATAATGACGACGACGACCACGACGACGACGACGATGGTGACGATGACGACGACGACGACGACGACGACGATGATGATGATGATGATGATGATCATGATCATCATCATCATCATCATCATCATCATCATCATCATCATCATCATCTGCAGCAGCAACAGCAACATCATCATCATCGCACTTACAACGAAATCATCATCATCATCAACTTTAACAAAATGGCTGTGTTCCAATTGGAAAGTTGGCTTCGAATTTGTACAGAGATACCATGTGGGCTCCCGACTGATATACGGCATCTTTAGTAACTGTTCCATAAATTTGACACGTTTTTAATACTCTTTTGCACTGAAGATTTTCAGACGTAGCGTTTGAGGCCGGTCAGGTTTGCTGATAGTACAACATTTTATTGCAGAGTATTGCGGCATCTTACCAAGTAGATTTGGCACAACAGAAATGTTATTTTATGCAGTGTAACTTGTAACAGTGCGTGTCAGATATGTTTTTGTTTTTCGACGTATTCTCCAGTTGGCTTCTCTATTTAAATGTTGATCACATATACGTTTTTTGTTTCACCGTACGTCTGCAAATCGCATTATTGGGTTTCTTGGTCTAAAACTAGATGGCGTTACTTTTATTTCCGTGATAATTACATCATTTCTCTTTCATAATCGCAAAGTAATTGACCATATGTTTCCTGCGAATGAATGAACTGACAAAGGGCTGAATGAATCAATGACAAAATGAAATTCGATTTTAGAGTCGTTTATAAAGATGTTTCCGAGAAAAAAGACTATTGAAAAGAAATTAATAAAAACTTTCATGTTTCATGTTCAAGATCGCAACAGATAAGTAAAAATTACATGGCAAACTAATTTGTCGTGGTATGCGGAAACAACAAAAATTGCTTTGAAATTTATTTATTTATTTATTTATTTATTTATTTATTTATTTATTTATTTATTTATTTTTTTGAGTTTTCGTTTCGGGCAACATTTTGTGATGAAACATGCAACACAATGTGACAGAGAAATGAGAGTGTTTGGGCGTTTTTCTATTAAAGCATGTCTTGCTTGTTATGTGCGTAAAAATTCCAAGAGGGATAATTTTGTGTTGATTAGATTTGTCATATCTAATTTTTACACAGGTTCTACGTTTCAATGTGCAATGACACAGTAAGTCGCCGTGGACTGGTTGTAAATATAATATTGTTATTTATTTATTTATTTATTGGTGTTTAAGGTCACATACTTTTGCGCAATGGCTAATCATGACCACAACATGGAGATAAAGTCAAAGTCAATTAATCGTTTATACCCCATGTTGCCTATTTTAGAGGACTCGAACCCCAAGAATCAGTGACTGGGTCATATTTTACAAGTGAAAAGGAGCTTGTTAACCACAGTAATGTAATTGTAATAATCTGCGCGCGGGCAGTGATGTCCACGCGCATATGCGTTTACCAGGTAATAAAAATCACCATCAGCAAAATTTTAATTAATGAAGCACCGGGTTGTACTCGGTGCTTCATTAATTAAAGTTTTGATGATTATTCCTATAATTCGTGTTTCAAAATCTAATATTATTGCGTCCGTGGAAATATTGCCCACCCGTGGAAAGTTACCATTCCACGGCGACTGTACTGTATTTTTCCAACAAAGTGGAATAAAGCATTGTGGGCTTTTGTCTTCGTCAATTTTACCTTTTTATTGAGTGAAAAAAAGCTATCTTTTCCACAGACATTGATGGGCTATTATACTGAGAGATGTCAGCTAGTGATTACCCCTTACAGCACTTGAAGAGAGATTACATCCATCAGTTGATATTGACTGCGGTTTCTATAAAATTAAATCTGTATTGCAGGTGCATTGAGGATCATTACTTCAATTTTGTCAGCATTAAGTTTCAATTTATTGATCACCATCCATTTATTGATTTCGCTGTGTAATGCTCAAGTTGATGAATGTCTGCCTCTTGGTCTCTGATGTCTTTTAGATTAAACTTCAAGTACCATTCCATGAGCAGCGTTTTATCAGTGTAATGTCTCGAGAAGGGCAAACCCAATTTATATGGCAACCGTTGTTTTAAGATTCGCATGTGAAGTAGCGCGATTTGTTTTGAATGAAAACAGTATGTTAACAGTATGTTGAAATTTTATCTAACAGTCATATAGATTTCGGCCTGAAAACCACGAGAAACGGTTCGTATCACATAATGTGTTCCGACTCCGTATCATATTGACGACTCATTCTGATTCCGTATCATATAGATGACTCGTTTCGGTAACGCGACGGGCTATCATAACAGGTGCATGAATACATTTTATGTGCGTTTCAGTGATCGACTCAACTGATTGCTTACAAAACAAAACCAAATTCCTTACAGAACTATTAATAACCAATGACACCCACCCCTAATCCCTCTTCCCACCCCACCCCCCACAATAATTAGAAACTACACAATTCAATATTACACCTACCCAGTTCCTGAGGATGTGCCCACGTCGCACACTAGTAAATTCAAGCGGATCATCATAGGAAGTGACACTGAGAGTGGATAATTTGACAAAACTTTGAAAATTGCGGTGACCGCATTACTCATTGTTTGTTTGTGTCCAAAAATGGGATCACAACTCGTTCGTTGGTCGAATGCACGGGAATCGAGATCGCTCGGAAATTCCAAGTTCCTCATATAGATTTGTTTACCCGGGATATTTACACAATCAGATTCGAGTCAAAAATCAGTAAAATAAAAATAACATTCTGACTGCTTGCAGGCCTGAAAATAAGCAGTCTGACATTTGTAGAATGAGGCTCCCAGAGGGTGAATTTGATCATGCTATCCCATACAGTGGGCCAATTTAACTTCTGGGTACTTCTTTCTGTTTAGTTTTAAGACCCTAATTCAGATTGAGGTTCACAGAGGGTAAATGTATTGATGCTACCCTGCTATGCAGGGTAGCATCACTAAATTCACCCTCTGGGGACCTCATTTTGCAGATGACAGCCTGCTTATTTTCTGGCTTGATTGCTTGTTCCTTCACAAATACTTTCCACAACTAGTAATATTGTTATGGAATGTGCTAAACTTATTAGTTATTTTAAAAACTTGAAGTTCGATCATCGTGACCGTGACACTGATCGGCGTCAATTGGTGTCGACCAAATGAATGCCGTAAAAATCAAAAAGCAATTTAGGGTTGGTACCCCACCACCTAACAGTGACGTCTCGTTGGCAATGAAGGAAACGCACGCATCAATTATCCAGTTGAAAAGTGCTTTTAGTTCAATTTTCGCGTAGACTGGTTGTTAGGCCAACATGGGAGGTGTGTGATAAATACAGAAACGCACATACTTTTGAATGAGTCAAGAATTATCGCACGTGATTGATTTGGCCCATAATATCACTCTGGCCTTCGGCTCTCGTGATATCCTGGACCAAAGAAATTTCGTGCGATAATTCGTAACCCATTCAAAAGTATGTGCGGTTCTGTATATATACTGTCCAAAACAAGTTAAGCCCCACACCCCCACCCCCCATAATACCTGTGGGTGGGTTTACGAATAGCTCATATTGTGACGTTCTGCATTCCTCTATCGCATCGAACATACATCCTTAAAACAAATGAATATTTGCTGGATATTGACCACTTCACTGCCGTGTGATTATAGAGAAATGAGACAACATCACAGTGAGAGAAATTTGGAAGGTCATGGACAGCATGCCACGCCGATTAACCCTTTACCCAATGTAACGGCCAAAACCGACCAGCGCTTTTCCCAAAAATCGCCAATTAATTTTCATTATTTTTTTCATTTTTGTCTCAAAAACATAGGTTATGACCCCTCGTTGGAACGAGCTCGTATGTGGAAAATTAGTTGTTCAAGAATTTTGTTTGCAAGTGTCGTCTGCTTTTCATGTTAGGTAAGGGTTAAGATGTGTTAGATATACTCGACGCTGTTCCATCTGGTACTGAACAAGGTGACGTTTTTTAACGTTGTGATGACGTCCGCGGTACCTAATATTCATTCAATAAAAAGAAAGCTCTAGAAACCCTTGCTTCACTAATAAGGCATTTCCCCCTACTGCAAATAGCAGGTTTTCTCGGGAGAATTTACCCATTTACTGTATACCCACTGGTATTATAGGGAGGTGGTGGGGAGGGGGGGGGGCTTAATTTTTTTTGGACAGTATATATCGACTCGTCCTAACGGACTCGTCGATATATGCCCAAAGACGAGGATTTAATTTCAGTACCTCATCTCAGAAACCCATATGGTTGTAATAACCGATATTTATTTTCATTTTTTTATTTTGTATGATTCCCAGATCGTTTTCTCAGTTAGCGGAAGTAGTATCGAGATTTAGCGCAATTTTGAGGGTGGAGTGGCGTGGGGTGGGGATACGTCCGTCCGGTATTTCCTTTTATACTTGTTTCACAGAGCTCAATGCAACCGTGTATTTAATCAATTTGTTTGACACAGTTCACGGAGGGTGGTGGTGAATAATCTTCAAGTTACAATATTTGGAGATTTGCGTTGTGATTATTTGGGTTTCATATCGTTTTCAACATTCAGACCAATATCGTTATAGCAATACAAGTATAAAGTCAATTTTATTTAATGGTTTATACTTGTGGTACCCTTTTCAGTGCACCCTCTTCCAGGCGTTTGCTATCATATCCAACCATATCAGTAAAACTCGTCTTGCCTGCCATATTAAAGAAGTGATACTCAGCTTCCATGGACACACTGGAATATGGTCGTATAGTATTTTGTACTTGTTGGTCGAATACGAAGTTGATGGCCGAAAAAATAAACTTGTAGTTCAGTGAGTCAGTAGCCTATGGATTGTTTAGTACTTGTTGGGCCCGGATGTGACGACATGAGGTTTGTGTGTCATCCCACAACCAATTCCTGCCCAAAATTTCCAAAGTTGGAAATTTTCGAGCTCCATTGTAAAAAATTGGCATGTTACCAGTTCGAAAATTAATAGGTTACACCCGAAGAGGGAGTGTAAATACACTTACGTTAAGTAGGAAGTATGGTGGGCGTCGATGGTGGTGGTTGATGGAATTTTGGATGTGGAAAACCCCCGCCCCCACCCCACCATTCAAGAACCCATCCCTGATTATCTCGGAATAAAACTGGACTTTCGATAAGGTTATCTCCCCTAAACAGGGGCGCGGTGGCTCAGTAGGTAGAGGCGCAGGCTGCAAGCCGAGAGGTCCTCGGTTCGAATCCCACCTGCGGCAACCGCGTTGTGTCCTTGGGCAAGACACTTCACCCCCATTACCCACGTGGGGGCACGGTGGCGTTGTGTACTAAGGCGTATTGCACGGCGATGGTGCACTTGCCTTCAACCAATGCTAACCCTGCTTGTGCGGAGTTAGTATGTTGGGGAGCTGACAGTTGCTCGGTGGTTCTCTCCGGCTTCCTCCACCCGTAAAACTGTCGCGGTCATGATTAGCCATTGTGCAGAAATATGTGACCTTAAACACAAATAAATAAATAATCTCCCCTAAACTTATTAGACAGCGACGAAGGTCCATTTAAGAAGCGTGTAATTGTTGAGAATACACCTGATAATGACATCAGTAAAAAAATAAAGAGAAGTTTCCTGTTGTTACTTTTAATAGACGAAAACAACAGACAGCTTATTTATTAACCCTTTACCTAACATGAAAAAAGACGACACTTGCAATCAAAATTCTTGAATAACTATATTTTTTCATGTTTTGTCTCAAAAACATAGGTTATGACCCCTCATTGGAACGAGCACGACGAGCTCGTTCCAAAGAGGGGTCATAACCGATGTTTTTGAGACAAAAAATTAATGAAAATTAATTGGCGATTTTTGTGAATAGCGCTGGCCGGTTTTGGCCGTTACGTTTCCAAAGGGTTACAAGTTACAAAAGGAAGCTTGATAGTACCGACACTCTATCCTTTCAATTAATATAATAGTTTAGGAGGTAAGATTTGCTCATTTTTTTCCTGGGAAGAATAAAAAACTTGAAAATTACTGTAAAAGCACATTCGCCAAACAAAGAACCAAAGTGGACAATTTCTTGATTGCTTCTAATGAGCTTGCCATAAAAGTCAAGTTCCTATGTCTCAATGCACACACCGTTGATATAATGATCAGAAAAAAGTAACAACATTAAAAGGTGGTGAAAGCGCCATCTTTTAATTTTTAAATGGTTTTAATCAAAGAATAATAGTCAAACGTCTAACCCTTTACCTGACATGAAAAGCAGACGACACTTGAAAACAAAATTACTGAATAACTCATTTTCTGTCTCAAAACATAGATTATGACCCCTCACTGGAACGAGCTGGACGAAATCGTTCCACAGAGGGGTCATAACCTATGTTTTTGAGACAAAAAATAAAAATATAATGAAAATTAATTGGCGATTTTTGAGAATAGCGCTGGCCGGTTTTGGTTGTTACGTTAGGTAAAGGGTTAAACTGACTGGGAAAACAACTGTAAATATATCCAGTTTCTGTATTTTATACTACTCTACAGGAAAATGACTGAAGTTTGTGGAATGATGCACAGTGGCGGCGGAACGATTTTCAAAGTGAGGGGGCTGGATCGGGCGATGGATGGTCGTCGGTATCACGGACCGACCATGGTTCGACCCGTGTCACGAAAATTATAAATTCCAGGGTCCCAAAACCCCCATTTCCTTGCATCTGAGCGGATAATTTGAGGAGAGATGTATTTGAGATGAGATGTATTTTCAGGAGATGTATTTGAAAGATTTCACACATTGAGAGCCGTTAAAAAAACGTCGGTAAAGCATACAGGTGAGGTCTATTTATCAGCTTTGGTCGTAACGACCAAAGCTGATAAATAGACCTCACCTGTATGCTTTACCAGACCTTAACAGCAATTATACTGTCTGTGGATTATCTTGTCTGGGGGTGGATTCGGTACTTGTATGTCTGTGAGATTACGATCTCTTAAAGTTAACCGATTTTTTAACAGACTGTATACATTTTTAGCGTTTGCTGCTACGTACTGCAAAAATGATCCGAAATCCATCGAAACTGAACCTGTACGAGAGAAACATAGCAGGCGAAAATATGGGGGAGGCTCTGGATCCGCCCCTTGTTTCACCAGTCATTGGTTGTGTTAAAATATATGCATACAAAAAAACATGTCCCGGCAAAAAAGTGGTGGGGCTGAAGCCCCCCCCCCCCCCAGACCACCACCCCCACCCACCAACCCACCCACACACCCCCACACCTCCGGTTCCGCGGCCCCTGATGCACACACTGATGACACAGCTTCGATAAAATTTCGAAATTTCATTTTTTATATGAAATTCCCATTTAGAAAATTAAGGGGAGCTAACTTTCCCGAAAATCTCAATTGCAAGCCATGCTCTCGCCACACTTTCTTGCCACTGAGTATAGCCCTGTTCAAAATTCAAACTGATTTCAGCGTTAGTTACCGGTCTATGGAAAAATCCCATGGCATCTTTCTAAGAGGTTTTGTCAGAGTGTGGTTTATTAGTGAACGAATAAAGAAAAATAAAGGGCAGATATTCTGTCCTGCAAACAAACTGAGGCTGAAAAAATACATATTACGTAAGATCCAGTTGGGTCCCAGTCTAAATATAGACTGTAGATTCTGATTTAAAAATCGCGAGTCGTTGAAGAAACTGCACTAAGATCACAGAAAGAAAGGTGCTGTGTCTGTGCAATGAGCTATTTTAAGTTTTTAACCATACAGTTGTTAATCTATTTTCCATATACCGCCAACGCCGACATAAAAAAAAACTTCATATTATTCTAGGTGTTATCTAATTCAAAGATAGAATTAGTATTGCGGCTAGACTGTGAAATATTAAAGTACTTCAACAGATGGATCGCATTCTAATTATACCGGCGTATTTCTTTATAGAGTTGCAATAAATTACTTTGGAACCAGGTACTTACTGTTCAACCCTCAACCAAGTATAACGGTACTCACAAAAGGTCTCCATACAATAAGACCGCCGTAGACTGGTCACTTTTCACAGGTGGGCAATATTTCCACGGACACAATAATATTAGTTTTCAAACACTAATTATAGGAATAATCATCAAAAATTTGGTTAATGAAGCACCGGGTACAACCCGGTGCTTCAGTAATTAAAATTTTGATGATTATGATTTTCATTACCAGGTAAACGCATGCGTGGACGTCATAGCACATGCGTGGATTATGACCAGTCCACGGTGACTATTTAGAGACACTTTATTTTTTCACTTTTTACACCTTTTTACGTAAAAACAAAGCTTTCCCCCCCCCCCCCCCCCACCCCACCCCCACTGTAGCCAGCGTGTTCCACACTTTCATGCTGCTGCCGAAAGGAAGATGAACCAAGTAATCATGAGGACTTCATCTAAAAAGCTAGATTCCAGCCATCGTTTTTTGACGGTGTGCAATGGTCTAGTGGTTTAGGTGCTGGACTCCTGATTGCCAGGCGGTGTTGCCGAGGGTTCGAATCCCGGCGGGGGATCAGACACCAACATTCAAAATTCCTCTAAAACATGATTGTGACATTTGAAAAACACACACCATCCCATTGGGACGACCTTTTTCCAATGAGGGGGTCACGGGCTGTGTTTTTTAGATAAAAAAAGTTATTTAGTTATTCAACAAGTGCCATCCACTATTCGTGTTTGATAAAGGGTTAACTCTACTCTTCGTTAACCGTATAAAATCGGTGCTGAGAGCTCAGGTCACGACTCGACATAGTAGGGACACGATGGCACTGTGTAATAAGGCGTACTGCACGTTGATGGTGCACTTGCTTTCAACAATTGCCAACTCTGTTATACCAGGTTAGTAGGTTGGGGAGTCTGACAGTTGCTCTCTGCTGTTCGATGGGTCTCTCCGGCTACTGCAGCTCCCCCCACCCGTTAAACTGAACAATGTGACCTCGGCTGTTGCAAATGTCGTTAAATTCCAATAATATATAACCATCAAATGACTCAGCATGAAAATGGCTGTACATTCAAGCACATTAGAAACATATTTCCATACTTTTTTCTCAATTTTTTTTTCTTAATGACACATTCATGCACGAAAGTTGAGTTTAGCAAAATAATTAGAATTTCAAAATCCACCAGCAACTCTCAATACTAAATTGAACAAAAAACCTATTGCCGATTTTCGTTCAAGGTCGATTTTCATTTTGTGTAAGGTTTCGCGTTAAATTCGAGGTACCCCGGGATTTCATGTCTGCGTGAATGAAACGTTTGTGGACGAAGAACATCTTATTGGTTTTTCACATGCTTTTCACATGTGGATATGATGTCTTAATAAGAATGCTGGGATGTCTTAATTTTGAAAAAAATAGCTCTCATTCTTTTGTCACGCATTGCAAAAAGGTTATCTTTAATATGTACGCTCTAAAATCAAATGGGTTAAAAATCAACCCAAATCAACTGGCTTGGGTGAATATGAACCTAATTTGATTTATATTCACCCAACCCAGTTCATTTGGGTTGATGTTTAACCCAACTGATTTTAGACTGTAGGATAGTTCGGGCAGCACGTTGAATATTTCATCTGGTCTATCCGAATGGTTCCTAGAGGTACCTTTCAGCATCCTCTCTTTATGATCTACATGGAGTCCGTCCATAGAGGAGTGTGGGAATCATTCTATACAATATCTCAATTTATCATATGACTCGTCTGGTTTGTTCACTTTAAAACATTTGATATTTTGTTTTCATATTAATCAGTGATAAATAAAGCCTTCCGTCAATTTCATTGGTCAGTTTCAAAACTAGACAATTTGATTGGCTGAACAAAATAAAACTGGGCCACATTTTCATAATCTGCATAACTAGAGTTGGGAGCTTTCATTGGTCAATTTCAAAACTGGACAATTTGATTGGCTAAACAAAATACAACTGGGTGGCATTTGCATAACTTCAGTGGGGAGAATTTACGTTATCTGTCCTATTTAGGGTGGGTTATATTGTATTAATCTTTTACCTACAAGAAAAACGCCATTCATTTTTTTTTTATATTTTCACTTTTTGCTTCCAAAACATAGGTTATGACCCCCTCATTGGAACGAGTTCGACGAGCTCGTTCCAATGAGGGGTCATAACCTATGTTTTGGAAGCAAAAAGTGAAAAACTTCAGTTATACGAGGATGTTTTTTTTCCAAGTGCCATCTGCAACTCAAGTTAGGTGATGGGTTAAAAAGTCATACTAAGTGGCTAATTTGTGCGTGCGTGTGTGTGTCATATGATAAATAGAATATGAAATGAGTGTTTTTCTCATATGATATTTATGAAACTCGTCCGAATTTTCCGTTTGGGCTCGCCAGAGGCTCACCTAAACAGAAAATTCTTAGACTCGTTTCATAAATATCATATGAGAAAAACACTCATTCCATATCCTCTATATATAATAATTTGACACACATCGATTGCGGATACTGAGGAATGGCGTCACCAGCTTTTTTTTCAGGGGCAGAATTTCGAAAAAATGGTGGGAATCAGAATGATATAATAAGCCTTCTTCTCTGCTATTCGACAACAAATCTACGAGAATCATGACGAAATTCTGCTCATGCTCTTAGTGTTCGAAGAATGTCATTTCTTTAATATACAGATTGTGTTTAATATAGAAAGCACATATCGAAATTTGACACGATTTTAACATTCACTGTTTTAAGGTATCTGTTCGTACTGCAGACGAGTGGTTGAGGGGAAACGTCTTCTCAAAATTTAATTCTCATCCGCAAGGGGCAACGGAGAGGGTAACAGTCTTTGTGAACACGGCGTATTACCTTGAATCACATTTGTTTGCAAAGTGCCCAATGCCCGTTAAGTAAGAACAAAAGCAATGTGAGTACTGAAGCGTATTTCAAAATGACAGCACCTCACAGTGAAAGACCTTCTGACTATGGTGAATATCATGTTGTATAAAATATCTAATATACAGGGGAGCGCGGTGGCTCAGTAGGTAGAGGTGCAGGCTGCAAGCCGTGAGGTCCTCGGTTCGAATCCCACCTGCGGCAACCGCGTTGTGTCCTTGGGCAAGACACTTCATCTCCATTGCCCGCGTGGGGGCACGATGACGCCGTGTACTAAGGCGTACTGCACGTCGATGGTACGCATGTCTTCAACCATTCTAACCCTGCCTGTGCTGCAGTGCGGAGTTACGATGTTGGGGAGCTGGCAGCTGTTCGTCGTTGCTCGGTGGTTCTCTCCAGGTACTCCGGCTTCCTCCACCCGTAAAACTGTCACGGTCATAATAAATAAATAAATATACAAATACGACTGGGTGCGTATCACAATAACAATGACGTCGCAACATGGCCGCTGACGTTAGCTACCACGACAAGCAACATGACATCACTGGTCACATGAGGGTCCTCTGAATTGGGTCATTTTGTGCCTCACATGCTTGCATTGTTCGACCATCTCAATCAGCAAGACCATCTTGAAAAAGTTACATCTAATTATATGCTGAAAGTTTAATTATTTACCTAACACGTTTGTAGAAAACGCTTGGTAAACATTTTCTTGATGAACCCTTTACCAAACGTAACGGTCAAAACCAGCCAGCACTATTCACAAAATCGTCAATTAATTTTCATTATTTGTCTCAAAAACATAGGTTACGACCACTCTTTGGAACGAGCTCGTCGAGCTCGTTCCGATGAGGGGTCATAACCTATGTTTTGAGACAAAAAATGAAAAAAAAATAGTTATTCAAGAATTTTGTTTGCAAGTGTCGTCTGCTTTACTTGTTAGTTAAAGGGTTAAATAAATATTCTGAAAAACATAGCTTGTGATCTCTCATTGGAACGAGCTCGATAAGCTCCTTCCAGTGAGGATGGCATAACCTGTATTCTGAAGGCAATTGTAATGGCGCTTTTTGTGTTTTGCCTGGTCAGATATGGCTGTCAAGTTTGATAAAGGGTTATTAATTCGTTGTACCTTGGCATACATCCAGTTCAGGCATTCTAACGTAATGTAGACACTTTCTTCACGTGGACAAAAATAATTAGTTGAAGTTTGAAAATTAACATTTTAAGTAGCACCTTTTATAGTGATAATAAGTAACATATTATTTTTATTCTCAGATGACACAAATATTACCTTCTGACACATATTTTCAGTATTATGTTCATAGAAGCTCACATTACAAAAAATAAAGGTAACAGAAGCGTCAACACGAGGCGGCATTCTGGTTATTTATTATTACGGCAGCTTGCTGTTGGCGAATTTAATATCACAAACTATTCTTATTGCTGAACGCCCTTTTCGCACCTGTCTGAGCCATGAACTGTGCTCTCATAATCCGTTCACTGTGGGTGTAAAATCGGTTATTATAATGTATGGACATGGAACGTGTACTTTGCTAACAAAATAATGGCAAGCAGTAAAATGAAACAGCTATTAGTGTCGGTACAACACAGACCACACAATATGTCCGCACACATAACCCTACTATTCTAAAATCATCAATTTTAAATTGGGTTAATATAAGGGCGATGTTTGCTTCCCTTCAACTAGCACCTGTCGGGCATTCCCGTTATGTTTGGAACAGTGGTTAGTAATCCATAGAGGTCTACGAAACACCTGTTTTGAGGACATCTACGATCTTCGAGTGGATATTAGAATTATCTCACGCGTCACCATGAGGTCTAAAGGAGAATTTGAGTTCCCTCATGTGTACGAATGAGATAATCCTGGAGTCCACACAAAATCGGTAGATTTATTTTTAGGATTTGCTTCATATACTCAAATAAACAAACAAATACCTCAATGCCTCATTGATGTACTTGGAATATTGAATATATTTATATGTCTGTGTATGTATGGGGTGAGGGTGGGGGCGTTTGTACTGAGAATATTTGTGTTGCGTGCATGTGATGGTATGTGTAAGGATGTTGTGTGTGTGTGGGGGGAGGGGGGGTCAATATCGCAAGTATTTTTGTAGGCGCGGGTGTTTGTGATTATGAGTGTGTGCAAGTTATGTGTTTTGGGTGTATAATGCATTTACGTGCAACTCCTGTGTGTGTATGTGGGGGGGGGGGGGGGGGGGGGTTGAACTCATGTTGGTGTGGCTTTGAATGCTTTCTTTCAGTATATCCATGTCTTTGCAATATATTATGTTTGAGTTGTAAAGTGCCATACCCATTTGATTGTGGTTGTGCAATAAACTATTATTATTATTATTTATTTATTATTATTATTATTATTTCGTTCAGATCGCGATCCAGTCGTAAGCAGGTTGACATTCATTGCCCATTATGTAATGTCAGTACACCAACGCATTCTTATTCAACAAACAGGTATTCATTCTAATTAAAATGCAATCTGAATTTCGTGTTTAATATATGGTAAATAATTTGGTGTTTGACCAATTATGCAGTTAGACCCCACAAAGTTGATCTTCTGTTTCTGGGGCCATTTTTATAAAACTGCATTTTTTATTTTATTTTTTTTTTTTTTTAATTATTTCTTTGACATCAAAAGTTCATGTTTTTGGCTTGTGTTATGTTTTGGCTTATTGCACTCAAGGGACAAATTTATCAATTTTATTAACTTGGGTAAAATATCATAATACTTTTTATTTTTTAAAGTTTGCATTGGTTATAAAAAGAGAGCACGTGGTAGCCAAAAGGACCATGCGGGAGGGCCTGAGAAACAGATTTTTTACTTTTTGGCCTTATAATTGTTTATTCTATTTAGAGTCAATAAGCCAATAATTTGAAAATAATATCGACTCTCAGATTTTGGTTTTATGTTAAAGAGCATGTTAAAAGAGACAACTGTATGCACAGTGTATCTCTGGGTACTCTGGCTTCGTCCACCCGTGAAACTGTCCGGCATGGTATCCTCCTGACTGTTGAATATGTCGTTGATCCCAAATTAATTAATTAATTAATTAATTAATTAATTAATTAATTAATTAATTAATTAATTAATTAATTAGAGCTATCAATTAATTAATTAGTTAATTAATTGATTGATTGGTTAATAAATTAATAAATTAATTTATTTATTTATTAACATTTATAAATAAATAATCGCAAATCCGGGATTCGTCACACAAGAGTCAGTTCTTGGAGAGCGTTTTCATCAGCGAAAGAGCAACAAGCAGTAAATAAAGGTGGAGATCGTGAAATTTATTACAATCTGTTATCCGTTTTCAAATGCTATTTTGTTGAATGATCCGCTTTAATAGAATACGTATTACCATGCATGAAGCAAAGCAGTGACATTTCCTGGCAGTTCAAGCTGAAACATTTCGAACTAATTGCCAAGCGCATTTCGAAACTTCGAGGATGCCGTGCATATAGATAAAAAATGAAACTGATTATTTTGTGAAGATGATCTAATAATGTTTTGATTGGCGGAACTAAGGTTATTTTATTTGTGCTCGATATCATCACGCTAATTTTAAAAAACCACCCGCGTTTTGAAACACTTTCGGAAGAACTGAATGAGGCTAGCAAGTGTGAAAGCGTTGAATACAACAATATGATTTTGGAGTGTGTTGTGGTTTATTAACAGCCCGACAGATGTGATTAACAGCCTGGCAGCTTACAAACGTCCAGAGCTCGGAGGTTTTCCAGTTCGGTTCCGGCTTTTACGGCAAACCGGAAAACCGAACCACAAGACCCCCCCTCCCCCTCCCCCCCCCAAAAAAAAAACCCCGGCCGAACAGTTTTGAAGTGTTTGTGCAAAAACTGATCAACCTATCTTATTGGGATAGAACTGTACTAGTGGTTCCTATGGCCTCTTGTCACTTACTCTATCCGGCATCGGGGCGAATACATCGTGTTCTCATTGTCACATTTTCTCACTCATTGACTCGTCCACCGGACACTACCGGACTCCACCGGACTCTACCGGACGAGTCAATGAGGGAGAAGTGTGACAATGAGAACGCAACATAGATTAGATGAATTATTCATTTGTTACCTTGATTTCTGTTTTTTTCTGACTGAATAGTCTTAGCAACTAATCTCCTAGAACCTCGAAGAATGATCATAGGGAACCTACAGTACAGCCGTCGTGGGCGGGTCACTTTCCACCAGTGGACAATATTTCCACAGGCTCAGTAATATTAGATTCCAAACACTAATTATAGGAATAATCATCAAAAATGTACTTAATGAAGCACCGGGCACAAACCGGTGCTTCATCGAGTAAAATTTTGCTGATGATCATGTTTATTACCTGCTAAACGCATGCGTGGACATCACTGACCACGCGTGGATTACGAACAGTCCACGGCTGCCGTACTGTAGGATGAACCTAATGGAGATACTTACAGACAGGGCTTTTGTGCTGAGTGGTGTCTTACAAACTATTGCAGATTTTTGTCAGATTTAACCCTTTACCCAACGCAGACGATATCAAAATTTATCATTTTAAATATCATTTTTTCAAATTTTTCAAAACATTTCAACAAAACCATATCATGTGACCCCTCGTTGGAACGAGCTCGACGAGCTCGTTCCAACGAGGGGTCACATGATATGGTTTTGTTGAAATTTTTTGAAAAATAATATTTTTTCAACGGCTGAATTTGCATATTACGCGGGCGGATGCGGCCGATTCGTTGGGTAAAGAGTTAAGGAGTCTGAAGTATTATTTACTATCTGTTCTTAACAAGTAGAGAAACCGAGGGTTTTTTCCTGAAACCGAACAGAAACCGAAACCGAATCTGAACAATCAAAACCTCAAGCTCTACAAGTAGCCTGAGATGCAGTCGAGGGGCGTTAATAAGATAGAGTGTTGCTATTACTATTATTACCACTCCTACCAGAAAAACAGAGTAAATATCTAAAAGTGGGACTGAAACGGAATTGCACAGTAGAACTCAGATGGCACAGCATTATTTATAATAACCTTAAATATGAATACATGTGGAATAAATAGGTACTTGGACCGGTAATCAGATTTAAACCACAGGTACGATAAAGGTTTGTTTAAAGCCCTTATTCTACGAGTGGTTTAAATCTGATTACGGCCCCTAGCACCTATATTTGTTTTATTTATACCATGCTATTAATATACAATTGACTTTGCCACTTAAAATGGAGAAAAACGATACTTTTTCGCAATTTTCGATTAGCAGTTGAGCGAACACATGAGTTTGTTTTGTTTACATCTGCGCCGGTGGGCAATACTTCCTGCTTCACTTGAATGCTTGATTATCAGCTGAACATATCGCCAAAGTTGATTGAATTTACCTTGCTTTTTCAGTCAAATTATTATTAACAATTCTTAAAGTTTATTTTAAATATTTAATTGTAGGTATTTTGAACATAAGTCATTGCACGCAATAGACAGTGCTTCAAAACGTCGTATGTTTGAATGAATGTATCGAAGTCGCCAAATTGGGTCATGTCAAAGGTCAAGTTGGATGTAGTTCCTACTGTAGGTGTAAATTTTTGTAATGGAATTCCCATTGAAAACATTTTAACCGCGGTAAAAGCTTTACACCAGTAGTGGAGTTAAAAGCTCAGTTTTAACATACGAACTTTTCACGGTGCTTTTTGCTTTGTTGCAGAACAGAAGTCGAACGGTTAGGTGGCTATCGCCTGTCTCGTTTACGGAGAATTTAGGAAACCTGTAAGTGGTCAAACAGTAGTTGGGACACCTAGTTTAGGATATAATATGTCTATCATAATCTCTGTATGTAACCCTTCAGTGACGTGACAAAAAAAAACCTCCGAAATGAAACTTGTTAACACAATGTCACGGAAAATCGAATTTCGAGCGAAGAAGAATGCTGGGAAGTATCGATCGAAAGGATTTCAATCGCGTGACGTGTTGCGTTGTTATTAAAATGCTAACAAATTAAGGAACCCCGCGTCACGTGACCTATCGAGTTTTGGATATTTTATAAAGCATATGCTGAAAAAATTCGCTTCACTCATGTTCATAAAATAATTGGCTGCTGAATGAATTTGTTGGGGTAGACCAATCAATATTTTCAACGTGGAGGCCCTGAATAATGAATATGGACTCTTCAAACTGAGACAAGTAAACTTACAAGGCAGATACTACGAGTTTCTAAGGTTAAGGTGTACATTGTCGACGTTGTTACATTGAAAACATTCAAATATTGAACTGTGACATAAGACCCTCGGAGGAAATCAGGAAAGCACTCCGATAAATAAAATCTAGAGATGGTCTGTCGCCCGATATACCCTCTCCGTGGCATACCGGCTAGTGTGAGTGACTGAAAAGGGGCATTCAATTTTTCTAAATAAAACAAATCCAATATGGCCGCCAGTCGGCCATCTTGAATCCGATCGGGAAAAAGATTATGTCCCATACTGCTCCTCATCATGTTGATCATTTTGGTGATGTTTCATGAAAATGCGACTAAAACTGTGGAAATAGTTCGCTCCACAGGTATTTTGCAAAATCCAATATGGCCTCCAGTCGGCCATCTTGAATCCGATCTGGAAAAAAATGATGACACGCACTGCTCCTCATCATGTCGATCCATTTATATTGAGTTTCCTGAAAAAGCAGCAAAAACTGTAGAAGTAGTTCGCTTCACGGGTATTTTGCAAAATCCAATATGGCCGCCAGTCGGACATCTGGAATCCGATCTTGAAAAAATTATGTCACGCACTGCTCCTCATCATGTTGATAATATTTGGGAAGTTACATGAAAATGCGACAAAAACTGTGGAACTAGTTCGCTCCACAAGTTTACATCTGCAACGGACCGACGACAGATCGACCGACCGACCGACCGACCGATAAGTTGACTCCTATATCCACCCCCCGCCCCGCCTAACTTCGTATTGTGGGGGTGTAATAAAAAGTCTCCAGTCTCCCCGGCAATATATCCAACGAACTCTTAAAAACTGTAATCTCCTACATGCTAGACGAAACAGTCAAGTTGTTTAACAAAGTCCTCGAATCTGATCATTATCCATTTGAATGGAGTAAGTCCATCCTAACGCTACTGAACAAAAAGGGTAACCGACATGACCCTAACAACTACAGAGCCATTGCAGTTAGCAATTGTTTAATAGGATTATAAATAACCGGATAAATGATTTCCTTTAAGATAACCGGCTTATAAGCGACAACCAATTTGGATTTCGTGAACACCGTAACACTGTCGACAGTGCATTTGTTCTCAAAAGTATTTTCAATCGCTACAAACTGCAGCTTTTCTTGACTTCAGGAAAGCCTTTGACACAGTCCACCGACCCTTGCTGTTTAACAAATTACGTAAATGTGGTGTAACCTTTTAAAATAATTGTAATTTTACAGTCATTGTACACATCAATCTATTACCTCACTGAAACTGCCAGTGGTCTTGTTCCGCCTCTACTATCCACAATTGGGGTTAGGCAAGGTTGTGCGATCTCCCCAATTCTATTTAAAATATTTATAGATGACATTCATAAAATCTTTACTATAAAATTAGACTCCATAGTTGTGTATAATAAGGGAATAAGTCATCTATGGTTTCTAGGCTACCTGATTTCGTTCTCAAGTACGCCTATCAGGTTACAAACTTGTTTAGAAAACATTTGATCAATTAATAAAACCCATATTGCTGTATGGTAGTGAACTATGGCATGCGGGGTATCATTTTTTCAAAGTGGGATAGACTTCCCGCCGAGACTGTACAAATCAAATTCTGTAAAATGATACTCGGTATTAATGAAAATTCTTCTGACCATACCGTTCGAGCTGAACTTGGCAGATTCCACTTTTCCTCCAAACTCCTCCTTTTCCTCCTCAAAAAGTTCGAATTCTTAACCAGACTTCACTCTGCGACGCCAGGTACATTGCTCCACGATTTACAGAAAGAGCATAAATTAACAACGGAATATAGCGGATTCTGTCAAATGTTGGAAATTTACAATATATCAACGGCTGCAATGCACGATAAAAAATCCGGTAAATTACATGAATATTTAACAAATGATTACTCAATTTATGTTTATGAATGCCTTAATAACAATAAAAAGAATGGTAAAAATAAATTGCGTTCTTATCGTGCCTTCAAAAATGGCATTAAATTCGAATCCCATTTAGCTTACTCAAAAACAAAGGAAGCGCAAGGTATGTTTACAAGCTTACGGATTAGTAATCATAATTTGGCAATTGAAAAGGGGAGACATGTACAGCCGCAAATTCCCTTAGAAAATGGGATTTGCAACGCTTCTGACGTTTTTAAGGACGCCGGCGATGTGGAATCCGATATGCATTTTGTCTTGGACTGCCCGACCATCACAAACATCCGAAAACAGTTGTTCGCAATAATTACCATGAACAACATAACACGGACTTTTCAAATGCAAGCAAACAAGATCGGTTTGAATTTCTGATGAAAAACAATACGCTCTCATTATGCCACTCTTTCTGCAACATAATCCTGCTGTTATTTGGGAAAAGAGAAACAATAGTTGCAAAATCGTAGGTCATTAAACTGACCTATGGTCTTGACTGTATATACTAAAATGCATGATGCATTAGCCTTATTACAATTCAAAAATAGCTGCTTCGTTTGTTATTAGTTTATTATAATCATATCATATCTCTGCAAGTCTTCATGCAATCTACCTCTCTCTAGGTGTTATTTTGCTTGAATAAACTATTAATATAATTGAGAACATTCTGTTACTTCGAAACAATAGTTGGTCCTACAATCGCTTCGACGTGTCAACACAGGACTGGTGTTCGGCCGGACGAATACGTGAGTTCCGAAGTTCGACCAGCAGATATCAGAGACAGGGAACGTTGGTCACAGCAAATGATGAGATGCGAGAGCTGTTGAAGTGATGTAACGTAAAGTCAGATTAATTATTTATTTATTTATTTATTTAGTTATTGGTGTTTAAGATCACATACCTATGCACAATGGCTAATCGTGACCGTGACAGTTTTACGGGTGAAAGAAGCCGGAGTACCCGGAGAGAACAACCGAGCATCGACGAGCGACTGTCAGCTCCTCAACATTCTAACTCTGTTCAAGCTCCGCTCAAGGAGGGTTACAGCGGTTGAAGACATGTGCACCATCGACGTGCAGTACGCCTTAGTACACGGCGTCAACGTGCCCCTATGCAGGCATCCGGGATAAAACGCCTTGTCCAAGGTCACAACGCGGGTCGTCCTGAACGGGGATCGAGCTCGGGACTTCTAGCATACAAGACCAACAGTCTACCACTGAGCCACCGCGCTCCCATAAATGCAGATAAGGTCACACAAAAAAAATTAATTGTTTCCCAGTCAGGATTTTTTTTCTTAAAATCAGTGAGGGTGTGGGTGTTATTTTTTTCTTGCATGTAGTGAGCACGAAAAGGCTTTCCAGTCTTTCTGCGCACAGAAAATATAGGAAGTGCTTAATTACACCACTAAACCCATTTAATTTTAAAAATAAAATCAAACTGCTTTGTCACGTTAATTATGCTCTTCAGATTTCAGTTTCAGAGTCTCTTTCTTGTAAATATTATAGCCACGACTCAGAATCATCCGGTTTTGTAATAATATTGGAAGAAAGACACTTGTTTTGCTCTTCAGATTTAAGTTTCAGAGTCCCTTCCTTCTAAATAACAACTCTTTGAACTCGAAAGACCGCGTTTCCAGGATAAGATCGGTGTACGATCTGAATTCTGATAGTTGCGGAGTGAATTTATATGGTGGAACAATCAAGATTTTCAACGTGCAGCCCCAAGGCTGCACGTTGAAAATATTGACTGCTCCTCCCCCCATATAACAAATATAGATTCTACTAGTTGAAGGCTCTGAACTGTCCCGGAATATACCATCAGGGCCTAAATGGTTAAAGCCCAGTCCCTGATCCACCCGAATTCGTAGTAATGTTGGGCGGTGGACACTGCAAGGCACTAAAAAACGTCCAATGGGCGGGGGGTCAATTTCAATGAGGGATTCCCAAAAATCAAAACATTTGGGGGGCACACAATTAAGTTGTTATAATAAGACAGATTCTGTAGTGAAAACGATCGCACATTCCGATTCGGCACTTCTTATTCTATGTAAACACAATCAAACATTGCTTTTAAATTTCAACCATACGAGAAAGAGTTCCTAACACCCAGCTTGTAAAGGGAATATGGGATTACCAAGCAAGTGTTATAAAAAGTGACGAATGGAATGTTCAGTGTGAAAATATTTGTACACCTGTACATGCATCATTTAAAGCCATCTGGACAAAGACGTAACGATATTTATAGTAAAGTAGATTCGTTACGTGTAACAAAAGTAGTAACCCACGCCAAATATAAGACGACAATAGGTACATAAGTGTTTCAGTGGATATATAAGTGTTTACATTTCGTTTTGATAATGGGTGTTTGTTTGCAGATTAACTCTCAGCCTCGCAATTCGGTATTTATTATTATCGCAACCAGGGCACAGTACTATAAAACGTTTACAATTGTATTTTCTAGCATTGTTTTTTTTAGTTACGACGTTAAATTGGTTGAAATGAACCATAAGCATTTTTAAAGACGAAGCAAACTGTCAGTTGGCAAATTGCCATAACTTTTAAAATGCTAATCATTCATTTTAGTCAGTTATATTGATAACTGGAAAATACAATTCTATAAAATACAATTTTAAAAGTTTCATAGTATTGGCCCAGTATTATTAGTTACCCCGTGTCTGATCACGTGGTACGGGTTGTTACCTACCCGAAGCCAGCCGTATCCCATGAGGCCGAAGCCTCATGGGATACGGCTGGCTTCGGGTAGGTAAAAACCCGTACCACGTGATCAGACACGGGGTAACGAATTTATCTATTGACTTTCCGTTTTAGAAGTGCAATCTATTTCATGTGTGAACACACACAGCATGAGATCTTTTATCTTCCATTGTTGAGCCATACAGGTTTCTGTGGAATTTTTGTGCAAAAGAGTTTTTGTGAAAATATGCCGATATGACAAGTACAAAAAAATTATTGAATTTCTTTTTTTCTTTTTTGTCTCAAAAACATAGCTTATGAACCCCACATTGGAGGGTCTTCTACGGGGTATGGACAATTTGTAGATTTCGGAACGAGGCTACCACTGGGTATGGGAAATTTTTCAGTGGCTGGGCGGACGTATCGTAGGTTTCAATGAATATGGTCTCATACCACATATCTATCTACCAATCAAATCAAAGAATTCACTTTAGTCAATAGATAAATATTCATCTCTCATCCCATAAAGAGATATTCCGAAGTTGAGCAGTTGGAGAGTGTAAACCTTGATGATGTAGTTGGAATATTAGTCAGTCGGGATTTAAATAAAAACAAGAGAAACGCGAAGCGTGGCATATCCCCCGACGGTGTAATAAAAGGGTAGGAAACTCTCTAGGGGCATAACCAAAATCAAAAGGAAGCTTCCCCTAGACAACAACAATGCATCACAAAAAATAAAGTGATTTAAGTCAGCATTCATTAGTTATTTGACGGAAACCAAATTCAAGATGGAAGCCATAATGTATTGGCCAGTGGCGGCCGTCTTGGTTCAGCTGACTGACCCATCATTGATAGGAAGCTTCCTCTAGACACCAACAATGCATTAATTGAAAAACAAAAATGATTCGAGTGAGCATTCATTAGTTATTGGCAGCCATATTGAATTGGCTAGCTGATCCAAAACCGAACGAAGGGTTCCTTTAGACACCAATAATGCATAACCAAACAATTAAATTGATTCAAGTCAGTATCTATTAGTTACTAGACGGAAACCAAATTAAGATCGCCGTCATGGAAAACCATATTGAATTGGCCACTGGCAGCCATCGTGGCTCAGCTGACTAGTCCAACATTGAAAGGAAGCTTCCTCTAGACACCTACAATGCATAATTAAATAATAAAACTGGTTCGAGTCAGCATTCATTAGTTATTGGACGGAAACTAAATTCAATATGGCGGCCATATTGAATTGGCTAGCTGGACCGAAAGGAAGCATTTTCTAGTCATCCACAAGTAACTCCTAAAATTAGGATTTGATCAAATAGGCGGTTGTTTAGTTGTTGGGCGGAAACCAAAATTAACAGACGGACGCCGGACGCGGGACAACGTACGGACATGGTGAAAACACAATGCCCTCGAGATGTTCTCGGGGGCTGACTGGTCCAAAATTGAAAGGAAGCTTTCTCTAGACACCAACAATGCCTGATCAAAAAAAAAATTGATGCGACTCAGCATTCATTAGTTATTGGACGGAAACCAAATTCAATATGGCCACCATGACAGCCATATTGAATTGGTTATCTGATTCAAAATCCACAGGAAGCTTCCTGTAAACACCAATAATGCATAACCAAAAAATGAAATTGATTCGAGTCAGTATTCATTAGTAATTGGACGGAAACAAAATTCAAGATGGCCCCCATGGAAGCCATAATGAATTGGCCACTGGCGGCCATCTTGGTTCAACTGACTGGTCCAACATTGACAAAAAGCTTCCTCGAGACACCAACAATGCATAATTAAAAATAAAAGTGATTCGAGTCAGCATTCATTAGTTATTGGACGGGAACTAAATTCAATATGGCGGCCATATTGAATTGGCTAGCTGGGCCAAAATCCAAAGCAAGCATTGTCTAGTCATTCACAAGTAACCCCTAAAATTATGATTTGATCAACTGAGCGGTTCTTTAGTTATTGGACGGAAACCAAAAGTTAACGGACGGACGACGGACGAACATGGCGAAAACATAATACCCCCGAGAGGTTCTCGGAAGCATAAAAAACACTCAAGACTTCTTAGAGATTTATTTGTGAATGAATGAAACATTCATGTAGTGGTCGTGACGCAACTTCGTATTTAATTAACATGCACCGTACTCCAGATTGGTCGTACTGAGCCCCCAACAGTCCATATCCAGGTACTACAGACCTTCATATATATGACTGACTGTGTGTGTGTGTGTGACAAAAGTCCAAGCACCAAATCTAATCTCGTATCGTACTAAAGTTCACAAATACTCCCAAGAGCGAATCGATATCTGAGACAGCAATTCGGACGAAAATGCTCCAACTGTAAAAAACATTGGGGGCACAATACGCTACCCCCTCCCTCTTCGCTACACCCCTGCGCCCACATACCTAAAATATTACTGTTCCATTATATACAGTTGTCTGTCATGAGTGGATCCAGAAAAGAAGGGGTGCCAAATGTTTTTACGCCCGTCTCTTTCCCAAATAAAGCGGTAGTTCAGGAAATACGTGACCAGTTAGCTCCGGGAGGGGGGGGGGGGGGGTGATATACATACCATATTACCTAAAATCACAAAACCTCTCACTCTCAACTCATTTTTATATCTGTTTTCCTTACCAGGAACTCCCTTCTCCCATTGACATTATTTATTGCAGTCTACTGGAGGGTGCCTAACCCCTTACCCATCGTAACGGCTAAAACCGGCCAGCGCTATTCTCAAAAATCGCCAATTCATTTTCATTATTTTTTCATTTTTGTCTCAAAAACATGGGTTATTACCCCTCGTTGGAACGAGCTCGTCCCAACGAGGGGTCAAAACCTATGTTTTTGAGACAAAAAATAAGTTATTCAAGAATTTTGTTTGCAAGTGTCGTCTGCTTTTCATGTCTGAGAAAAACAAGAGAGCATCTATGGAATGGAAATTATTCAGGTGACTTGGATGTTATCGCTAATCTCTATTTAAAGTGAATATAGTTAACGTCAAACCCGGGGATGTGGCTATTGGATCTGGGTTCGGGGTGTGAATCCCTCTAAAATTCTAACTGCAACTCCCCCCCCCCCCCCCCCCCCCCCCACCTGGACTGCCGAAGATTCAACGTTTGAGAAAATCATTTGCAGTTCCAGCCCCACTGAGAATCTTTCCGACCGCTGAATCCTAATGCACGCTCTTCCTTTGTAATTCAAATTCATGACCTTTGGATTCTGTAGAGTTGGAAATCGTCTCTCGAATGCAACAAGGCGCAATCTGCAATTCTTATGTCAACTGTTGCATTGGGCCAATGTTTTGGCGGGAGGCGCAAATTATAGGGAAAACATGCCCCGCCCGGCTATACCACTGCCAGGAAGTTTTTTTTTCCTTTTCTGAATGAAAGGCAACAGCGTTAAAGTTACGGGGAAAAGCTTGTCCATTTATTATTATTACTTAGTCATTTTGCGTTGCTTGCAAATAGATTCGAGGGTTTATTAAGAGGTGCAGTGGCCCGAGAAAGCGATATTTGTACAACTGAAGAGATCATTAGCAATGGCGAGAACAATGACAGTGATTGATCTCGTCTTCGCCAACTTCAACATGATCGACATATATATCACACAAAAGCCACTTGACCTCACTTGTGATTTTCTAACATCGAAATAAATAAAATTTAGAAATCAGAACAATTTCCGTTCACTCTGAATAATATGAGAAGAAGAATGTCTTTCTATCACGTACATCATTTCAATTCCAGTGATTACCAACCGTTGTCATTTGACACTTCTTACTTTTAGCATCGAGGGAATGAATGCATCAGATTTTTTTTTTGGTGGGGGGGGGGGGGGGCACGGGGGCTCTCGGTAGTATTCCCCAAACTAGAAAGGGGTGAATAAAACCCCCAAATGGCCACAGCTCGTGCCTGGAGGTCACCGATGTCAACCGTACGCTCTATTCGCTCCACTGAAGGGAATATGAAAATAACGATCTGAGATTAAATGTACCTCAAAACCCAATTTGTATGTTTTGAGTACTGTTGTAATGCATTTTGCCGAAGCAGCATATTGTAGTCCTTCGACCAGGTCGCGACTATGTCGCGACCACAGTATTCTTTCTTGAATTTCGAATCTCGTTACTTCTCCCGTCAATATGGAGGCGTACACTCTAAAATCCGTTGGGTTAAAAATCAATCCAAATCGACTGGGATGTGTGAATATGAACCCAATTGGGTTCATATTCACTCAAACCAGTCGATTTGGATTGATTTTTAACCAATTGGGTTCATATTCACACAACCCAGTCGATTTGGATTGACTTTTAACCCAACTGATTTAAGAGTGCGTCGTTTTTTCAGGTAAACATTAGGATGAGTTATGGTCAGATCGCATAGGGGCCGGCATTTGGTTAAACGTGTGCATTTCCATTGCTCCTCGTTTTCTGAATCACGCCGGTTAGACCTACAAACTTATTCTCGCTCAAATGCCAGACGTGAAATCTTACGTTCTCAACACATTCCACGAACGTTTCACACAAGACGATATTTTAACACGACCAGCAACTCTTTTGAAAACTTAACAAGTACCATATTTTCTTTCTTACTACTAACGATTTATTTACAGTACAGAGACCATGATTCACTCCAATATGTCAACGGAGCAGAGTTTCCTCCACCCAGACGAATCCTGAAGAAAAGTAAAATTCTGGTGGGTGGACTTCCACGTCGTACTCTTTGATCCATCTGCGAAAACTTGATCATGCTTGTGGAGCATTTTACAGAAATCAAATTTACCCTTTTGGCACCAAGTGGCGATTCTACCAAGAAACAATATCCATGTCAAATTTATTTATTTACTGGGGTTTAACGACGCTTTCGATAGCCAGGGTCACCTCGTGTCGGACAATTTTACGGGTGACGAAGCCGGAGGACTCGGTGAGACCTACCGAGCAGGGGCTAGCAACTGTCAATCTCCCCCAACTCCATACAAGCAGGGCTAGCATTGGTTGAAGACAAGTGCACCATCGACGTGCAGTATGTCTTAGTACACAGCACCACCGTGCTCCCGCGTGGGCAATCGGGGTAAGTGTCTTGCCGAAGGACACAACGCAGTTATCCCTGTTAGAGAGTGAACAGTGAAGTTCAATGCCGTAACCACTGAGCCACCACGCTGTCAGATCCATGTCAAATAACACAGTACTGTGATGGCACAAAAGGTATGCTTCCCAGTCTACAGTTCGAACCCCATCAGGCGCAACTGCGTTGTGTCCTTGGGCAAGGTACTTAATCCCGATTGCCCATGCGGGGTCACCGTGGCACTGTGTACTAAGACGTACTGCACAGCGATGACGCATTTGTCTTCAATTACACACTAAAAACTAAAGTGTTAAAACTGACACTTTCAAGGTGTTAAACCCATTCCAACTCTTAGGGTTTGATTTTAACAATCAAAGTGCAATGCTTTAAGCACTTAGACATTACAATCGTCAGACATCTGAAACTTGAATGGATGGCACTTCCCATGTGTCTAGCATTGGTGGTTCTTCCAGAATCGTCCATAATTTGATTTGCGCTTGGTGAGTACATAATTAAAAGGACACAACGCAGATGACGCGGATCAGGCTCGAGAGTTCGAGCCTGATCCACGTCATCTGCGTTGTTTCCTTTTAAGTGCTGCGACATTACACTTGTCAAGTGGTATTATTGTAACACCTGTCAAGTTCTGGGATATCTACACTTGAACAAAGTGCTAGTTCAGCACTTACTAAGTGTTAAATACAGCACTTCAAGTGTAGTTTTTAACACTTTAGTTTTTAGCGTGTAATGCTATATAGCCCTGCTTGTGTGGATAACTGTTAGTACGTTGGAGCGTCTAACAGTTGCTCGTCGTTGCTCGATGGATCTCTTCGAGTACACCGGCTTACTCCACCCGTAAAACTGCCCGAATTGAGGTGACCCTGGCTGTCGAAAGTGTCGTTAAACCCCAATAAATAAATAAATTTGACATGGATATTGTTCCTTGGTAGAATCGCCACTTGGTGCCAATCCTATCGAAATCCGGTCGGGACGCACCAACACTAACCGCTCGAGAATTCAGCAAATTATTACAAAATAAAGTATGAATAAAAAGGCGCGAACTAACATTACATCTGAGATTTAATCTGATCACATTTCTTGTTCGAAAAGCTAGATTCTACAGTGTTGTGGTGAGGTAAGTGGACAGGGAATTTCGATCCGATTGAAATTATCTATCCGCTTTTGTAACCGCAGTGTCCTACCTTTCTGTATTTATTTATTGGAGTTTAACGACACGTTCGACAACCATGGTCACCTCGTGTAGGACAGATTTAGGGGTGGAGGAAGCCGGAGTACCAGGAGAGAACCACCGAGCAACTGCGAGCAACTATCAGACTCCCCAACGTACTAACTCCACACAATCAGGGTTAGCATTGGTTTACGACAGGAAAACTATATCGACGTGCATTACGTCTTAGTACACAGCGCCACCGTGCCCCCACGTGCTCTTCTGTAATTATGCTCTTGTGAATACATGAGCCGCAGTTTCACGAATATTTCACGACTACGTCTTGAAGGCACAGGTAAAACAGAGGCGTTGCGAAGACGACCGATTGGAGGCGCGTGCACCTAATTTGTCTCGACCCTGACGACGAAAAGCCGGACTCATTTAAAATCTTCCAACTACATCATCCAGTCATGCCTTCGTCGAAGGCATCGCTTGATCATGTAGTTGGAATATTTGTCATTTGAGATTATAGTAACAATACAAGAGTTCTTGGAAATGTATTTGTGGTTTAATAGATGCACGGTGTAGTCGTGAGCAAATTGGTCATGCTTGGTCCACAATAGCCAGAGACGGGTACCACTGGCCTCCGTTTGTATGACCGCCAGTGTGTGTGACATCCAGTTAGAAAATCTGAAGTCTTGTGACAAAATTACGATTACTTGCTAAAGGAAATCGATGTCTAAGACTTCTAATCAGAAAAAAATATACAGACTCAAAAAAGTATTGGGGGACCCCCTCCACCCCACCCTCAGTTACGTCCCTAGCTAAACATAATAGTTGGGAAGATATTCCTTGCTCGAAGCGTGTTGCCTAATTTTCGTGGTATGGTCATTTTTTTTTTCTTCTAAAGTTATCGAACTATCGTGTAACACCCGACAGCCCGTGACGAGACTCATATTGTGACGATAGTCTATGGGCAATCAGAAGAATCTCTTTAGAACTCACATCGGTAACTTGATTCACACAAAATGCTATTTACCGCGTCAAAAGGTTGAGTTTTAGAGGAGATAGCTTTTGGAATCGTTTTCGAAGAAAGGGTTGAACAAATGCGAATCTGATGTCAAATTCCGTCTACCGATCTTTAGGATTGGGTTAAATGTCTGAGACAACAGACAAATAAAAACAAATATGTTATAAATGTTTATGAGAGTGATTACGGAAACCACTCCGTGACAAGGAGCTGTTACCTACGGCACTGATATGCACGACATCAGCCAGAGGCGAAGCAGTTAATGTACGTATACAATCAACCAAAACATCATAATTTCTCACTATTATCCATAAAATATCATCATTTAGCATAAAATATACGAATAAATCAAATCCGGTGATCATGAAGTGGTTGTATTCTGTTGTTTATATGTGTCTCGTCATAATTTACCCCGATATGTAACCCCTCTCAACACGGTGTTTCTAGGTGTATCCGATAAAATAGGATAGAATCTGCTCTGGATTTGCATAGAAGATCGGCAACAAGTTAATTCTACAGCCCTGAAGGGCTGTAGAATTAACTTATTGTCGGTCGTTTTCACACCATTTTTCTGTTTATTGTTAAGGCTCATTAATCATACCATAGTCCACTCCCAAAAATGTACGAGTACCACCAATTGGGAAAGTGGGCGAGGAGAGGTACTATGTCTTCAATAAGGCGGATCCCCATACAGCATGGCGAGGCAATAATCGTTGGAGGCTATTAATTTTGTCGCAAACCGGGCTTTGTTACTTACTGGAAGAAATAAATTCACGCCGTGAATTCAGTCGAAACTCAAGGAGTGTCGCCTGAATCCGTGTGTGAACGTATGTCTCGCCGTAACGAACCCACCCGTTTCACTTTTATTTGGGTAGTTCTTATCCTGTAGGGGGTTAATAACTTTTCCCCGAAAAGCATAAATCAACAGGGGTTCACTGAAAACAGCAGTTTTAATACATATACATAAAAATAAATATGTTAATTTATGACTTACATGGAATCCAAAAGAATAAGAAAACAAAACGTCAATCACCCCCTAACCACACAGTTTTTGAGTCACTTGCGGGCCCGCATTCTCTGTTGTCGCTGTTTTTTTTTCCTCCTTTTCGCTGGTGTTTGTTCCTTGGTCGCCTCTTCACTTCACCCTTTCACCGCCGTCGCACGGCCACTAACGTACTGTCACTTTATCGGACACCTCTGCTCTAACATGTGACGGGATGACACATTGCCACTGCCGTCGCTCGGCCACTAGCTTATTGTCACTTTATTTGACGCTTTTCACATAAGCAGTCACCATCAATGGAGTTAAATTCTCCCTTACGTTTGTCTCAGAACAATGTTCATACAGGCAAAGCCTACCTGCCTACGTATGGCTTGCCTTCTAAAACAGGTAATGCCGTTTACCTAAATGCAAATTACCTCCCTGAGCTCGTACTTCGTGTTTCTGATCCAATTCTCATATAGGGCCACCGACTTGGCCCGCGACTGCTCCTATTCTAAATATGAGCTCTGTGGCTCCCCTACATCACAACGTGCCTATACTTTCGCACCGATGCGGCTCCTCCTCTAACCTATAGCATGGGACATCCCCATCTACACGCAACGACCCACAGCCTTACACACCTTCAGAATGGTGGAATTGGCTGGAATGAATTTCTCGAGAAACTACCCGATATTTATTTCCATAGTCAGAACATTAATTCTCAGTTTAATCGCTTCTCTTGGACTTGGTCGCTTAGGTCTATCTTAAATTAATACTCGCTTTAAAGATCCTTTGAAAGACTGGAATTGTGGTATCTCCGTTACATTCGGTGACAGGATAGATGCGTAATATGGGTGTGTGTCCAGAACATGTGTGATGCGCTGTTTTCCAGCAATTACATATTAACTGGCCATAATTACCCAGATAATGACTGTTATCAGATAGCCCAGGTGGCGTTCAACAAATGCGCCAGAATGGACATTAAATTTCATGCTTTATTACCACCGCTAGAATTATTGCTGGTCTGTTTAAATGACAAATCGGTTTTCGGGGTCCGTCATATACCTATCTTTACGTTTTATGTTTAACCCATTCAGAAAGGTTATCGAAAATATTTACACATTTAAACAAGAAAATCGCAACTTTTAGCTATCACCTTGACAAAGTTAACGCCGAAAACTTTCTCTTAAATTTTACTGATTATAAAAGGCATTGTGAGTGATCCTTGGAATTTCTCGGACAGCTTTCCACGAAATATCGCAAAATAAAATAGAATGCACTCAATACAAATAACCGCCGAAATATTCATACATGGCTTTAAATACAATGTTCTTGTGCATATCACGTAACATAATTCAGAAAATATTGTAAAAAAGCTACTTTATATATCAGGCTAATTATGTTGCATCATAAGATGAAATTTCGTTTGTCCCACCATCTCTGGGAAGATGACTGTCTTGTATAGCTAACGTATTAATTATTATGGATTCGGGTTGAGATCCACTTTAGAATGGAAACTTCATCTTCAATTTGGTTTTGCTGATGAATGCAGTTATGTAATTGTCAAGGTGACAGCTTGAATTTAAGATTTTGTTGTTTAAAAATGTATATATTTTTGATAATCTTTCTCGCTCAGGCTAAATATAAAGCGTGAAGATAGGTGTATGACGAAACTCGAAAACATATTTTTCACTTAAACAGACCAGCAAAATAATTCATGCGCTGCTAATTAAGCATGGAATTTAATGGCCATAAATTGCGCATCTGTTAAATGCCACCTGAGCTGTCTGATAAAAAATTAAAGGATTAAAGATCAGTGGTCTCGTACAGTCATTATCGGTGGAATTATGTCCAGGTAATAGGTAACTGTCGTAAAAACAGTCACCCTAGAGGTTCTGAACACACACCCATATTACGAATCTGGTCTATCACCGTATGTCAATGTATACCGAAAATACGAGACATTCAAAGAAAGTTGAAAGAGAATTTTAAATTAAGACATACCTATAGCGGCCAGGTTCAAGAGAAGCACTTAAAATGGGAATTAACTCTTTTGGCGAGG
Source organism: Pictodentalium vernedei (assembly GCA_031216915.1). Classification (NCBI taxonomy): domain Eukaryota; kingdom Metazoa; phylum Mollusca; class Scaphopoda; order Dentaliida; family Dentaliidae; genus Pictodentalium; species Pictodentalium vernedei. The sequence continues at coordinate 105,873,540 of CM062292.1, read as the reverse complement.
AACAGTGAGAAACAGAATTATTAGCGCCTAATATCCTAATAATTCATCAGGAATTTTACAAAAAGTATAGGATGTTAGACTAAATCGTTTTTATTTTGAAAGATGTTCTAATGATCTCATTGACAGTTTTTCAAATGATTTTCTGTATATATTTAAATGGCACCTTTATACTTTCAAGGGACGGTACCGTTGTTCATGGATAGGACATAAATGGTGCATGAAGCATAGGAATACGTATGTTTGTTCAACTCTTTACCTAACGAACCGGCTGCACCCCCCCCCCCCCCCCCGCGTAATATGCAACTTCAGCAGTTGAAAAATATTTTATTTTTCAAAAAAAATTTTAAAAAACCATGTCATGTGACCCCTCGTTGGAACGAGCTCATCGAGTGGCCGTGCAACGGCAGTGATATAGTGAATTTCCAGTTGTTTGTTCGTGAAAAGGAACAGAGTTCCCCAACATACTAACTCCACACAAGCAGGATTAGCATTGGTTGAAGACAAGTGCACCATCGACGTGCAGAACGCCATAGTACACAACGCAACCGCGCGCCCCCACGTGAGCAATGGGGGTGAAGTGTCTTGTTCATGGACACAACGTGGTTGTCGTAGGTGGGGTTTGAACCGAGTACCTCTCGGATTGCAGCCTGCACCTCTCCCTACCAGGCCACCGCGTCCCTAAGGGGCACAAAATACAGTATATTGTAAGACGGTCCTGGTAAAAAAACAAACAATAATTCTTTTGTAAACTAGAAATGATATACTTCAAAGCATTTTCCATTAATCAATTGTTTCATGTAAAGTATCAATCGGTCAATGTACCAAGAAATCCTCTTCAATTAATATTTTCAGCCCTTTTATATCTTGAATGGGTGAATTAGGCATTTTACAAATTGACTAAACAGGGCTTATATTTCGACGAGAATCCGAGAATCGATTCGCACAAAGATTCGCGCAATAAAACCGGCGAGAATCCATGTAGATTCTTGCTGCACCTCTGCTAGGATTCGCGTGAAAAAGATTTAGGCAATTTAACCTTTTAACTAACACAGCGACAACAAATTAACCAATAGAAGGCTAACATGACCTGAAATATCCTGACACTTTGTCAATAAAATCTTACAAATATGGCTGTCATTGGAACCGGCTCATTGAGCCGGTTCCAACGACAGCCATATTTGTAAGATTTTATTGGTAAATATTGTTCATTTAATTATTTTATCAATTATTTATTTATTGTTTAAAAATTATCAAATTTAGTTTTAAAAATTAAAAAAGGGTGTTGGGTAAAAGGTTAACATGTGTTATCAGTATACAACAGTGGTTCAACCATGGTGACGTCATGGGATCCTGGGACATTCATAGTAGGTATGGATTCTCGCAACCATTTTCAAGAGAATCCAAATGGATTCTCACAAATTTAGACGAAATATAAGTCCTGCTAAACATCTCGGGCAACTTACAAACTGACTGATTTTAGATCTTAACTGTAACATATATATAAACTATTTTAGGATGGCAAATCGACATTGGGACATGACAGACAGATATGTATCGTGCGTGTCAAATATTTAGCACAGTAACCGGGAAAACATCGGCAGTCATTGTCATGTCAGATTTACCATATATTGACTTGGGCCTAAAAAGTGTACTTTTGATTCTCAGAGACCTCCACAATGATTTTTGACGTGCGCGTTGGTACATTTTATTGACATTTTTCAAATATCACCGCTGGTTGTGCCACGAAAATAGGACACATAAAGTCACAAATCCCTGAATCGATTTCAAAGGTATCTATAGAGTTAAGAAACGTGGTGAATCTATATACTATAGAGATTCAGTTTCAATAATGACTTATCTTGTAAAATAACCGCGAAGAAATAGCAGACACAGTGGAATTCACTTTTGTTGAAACGTTTTAGTAAAAGATTCCACAGTTACCGAAAATACGAAGTCGTTCGAATTGAACGAAACGCACACGTGCGTTTGTGAATACACGTCTCCGAGTGAAAATATCATTGTTTGGAACTATGAGTATGCATGCATTGCATGACGTCCTCATTCGAGTGATTCTGACGCTTAGTTCAACGTTTATATTGTATTTTACGTTTCCTGCTTCGTACTTTAACCCCTTGAAACTGTAAGACCGATTTTTTGGTCCGAGGCATAATTCCGTCCGTTTTTTTTGTCTTATTGTAGGAGGTCTATACACGGGGCATTGATGATAAAATAATAACTGCAGTCTGTAGCCAGGCGGTTGCAGACTGCAGTTATTATTTTATCCTCCCTGTATAATGATATTGGACTGACCCACACTGTAAGTGTACACAAAGGCGACACCATTCCAGGGAACGAGGTTTCAAGGGGTTAATATAGAAAAAAATAAAAAATGCATCTCTATGAAACATTAGTTCAGCGATCTGAACGTAGCGGCTATCCCACATAGTTTAGCTGCTGCGTTCACATTGCTGAACCATAAAAAAACATCTGACTCATGGGGCTGGATTGTCATGGCTGTGTTCCTTATAATTCATAGTACCGACGGTAAAAAAAAATAAAACCTCCCTCCTTCCCTCACTGATTTGAAAAAAAACAATTCTCTGAGAATCAGAGCTAGTACCATCAATTTGTCCACCATCGAGCTCATTCCAACGAGGAGATCACATGATATGGTTTTGTTGAATTTTTTTTTAAAATAAATAAAATAAAAAATTTTGATGTTGCGTATGTTGTTTAAAGGATTAAACAATCTTAGTCTTTGGCCTACAATAAGAACCAGTCAGCCATATATGCTTTACAAACCCGTTTTCCATATAAATCCCTTTTCCTTGGATCGCAAACCATTGTACCGACACGTGCCCAATACAGAATTCGAGAAATTTGACAAAAGTATTCATTTTATCGATGAGCTACCACTGTGAGACAACACTAAATGCTCCCAATCTACAGGACAATGGAAGAGGATTCTGCTATTTTTTCAATACGTTTGTTAAAGAATGCACAAAAGAATGATAATGGATTGTTTAAAAGTAAACGATAGAACAACGAGATTCTTTTCGCACATTTCATCCTAATTGCTGGCTTGGTTTCAATAACGTCATTAATGATTTATAAAACAGAAAACAACCTCAAAGGCTTGGCCAAAAAGAGTTGCAGAGCCATAACTCATTTTATGTTTTTAATTCAGTCTTTTCAGTGCACTTAAAGTATTACTTTAGCCTCTAAAGCAAGTCCAACAGTAACGCGATTTGTCAAACACAAAAAAAGCTTTCATGTCAAACCCAGCAGTTGTCGCTACAACACACACGTGGTGATCTGATACAATAACGTCCGACGAGTAGACGTAATAATCTCTCATCTTCACTTGTATGTCCGGTGGAAACCTCTGACCCAATGAGCAAATTTTCACTCTGTGGCTCCTGGGTAGTCTGTCTCCCCAACATCCACTCCCAGAGGGAAGTGTGTGAGAACCATATGGTGAATATGGAGTTAGTAAATCGCACCCAGAATAGTTAATACGGAAAACTATAAAATGCCATAACATATTTAACTCTTTACCTAACATGAAAAGCAGACGACACTTGCAAACAAAATTCTTGAATTACTATTTTTTTTCATTTTTTGTCTCAAAAACATAGGTTATGACCCCTCATTGGAACGAGCTCGACGAGCTCGTTCCAAAGAGGGGTCATAACCTATGATTTTGAGACAAAAATGAAAATATAATGAAAATTAATTGGCGATTTGGGGAATAGCGCTGGCCGGTTTTTTCCGTTCCGTTGGGTAAAGGGTTAAAAATCATTTATGGTACACCTCAGCTGGTGTATTTGTTGGTTTTCATATCTTTACCAAACACTATTAGGAGATTGCATTTCCGATTAATTTTATTGAATAACTAAAAATGTTTCAAACATAGCTTAAAACACCTCATTGGAGCGAGCTCTACCAGCTCGCTCCAATTAGTGTTCATAAATTATGCTTCGGGAAGAACAAGTTTTGAAAACAAAATTAAAATTTGAATGGCGATTTTTGTGAATATGGCTGGTCGAATGTTCGGTCGTCCCGTTGGGTGACGGTTCAACCAATGAAGACATTCTACATCAAATCATAGAATTATTTAATTATTTATTTATTAGGGTCACTTTCGACATATCTGGCTATATCATGACCGCAACGTAGTTATGAAGTCAAGTTTAGCCAATCGTATACGTTGGTTTCGGGTCCTACTTATTTATTTATTGGGATTTAACGACACTTTCGACAACCAGGGTCACACCGTGTCGGACAGTTTTGCGGGTGGGGGAAGCCGGAGTACCCGGGGAGAACCACCAACGGCGAGAAACTGTCAGGCTCCCCAACGTACTACATCCACACAAGCAGGGTTAGCACTGCTGAAGACAAGTGCACCATTGACGTGCACTACGCCTAGTACACAATGCAACCCTGCCCCCACGTGGACAAATGGGGTTAAGTGTCTAGCCCATGGAAACAACGCGGTTGCCGCGGGTGGGATTCGAACCGAGGACCTCTCGGCTTGCAGCCTGCATCGTTACCTACTGAGCCACCGCACTTCCGGTTGCGGGTCCTATTTTACCAGTGGAGAAGAACTTTACCACAGTAAGTACTGTTCCACCTCAGAGGTTCCCACGGGAGCCCAGAACAATACAATGATTGGAGACATAAGCTGAACAACCTGAAGTGTCATCTTGTCTATAACTGTATCCATGTTGTAACTATTGGAATGAATCTACCATCTCTATCGTTATGGGAGACATTCGCCAACAATGTGAGAAACCTCGCAAACAATGTAAATGCCGTTTAAATCAATGTTCTCATGTGATAAGCTCGGCGGGAATCATGGCCATTCGGTGCAAAGGATGTTTTCAGATACAATAACAATATCGGCTCATTATTGTTACCCCCGTGCAGTTCGATGATGTCGAAAGAATGTACTGCATTTTAAAAAAATACGATAACTAAAAATCTTTATAGCTTGTTTGAACTGAAGACTTAAATCTATCTCTACACTTTGAAAGCACACTCGGGACAGTTTTACTCAATACTCCCGATCCCAGTGAACAGACCAAAATTGTCATTTTCGACATACAGTTAAAACTAGAAGTCCTTCGTCTGGGTCACTATTTCGTAGCCTGAACAAGAACCGCAGTAGTTCATTCCAGTTGATTCCATTTCTGGTCCTTTGAATTTCAGCTTGCCATTAATTTTGATATGCTTTCCGCGTCGTTCAGGAGGGGAGTGGGGGTGGGGGGGAGGTAGGAGGGGGGGCTGTGATATCAAGTTACGTGTTATATATGATTTTATTATTATTTTTTCTCTCTCTTATTTTGTGCTTTTTTGACAGTATTTTTGTTTTGTTTTTCCCCAATTACTAGTTTTGTCCAGTAATTAATTGTATTGCAGTTGTTTTGCTGTCATGTAAACCTATATGAACTTTATGTATGGGAGAGGAGTGTTTCTAAGTGGTAAGCACTTGTACTCCAATCCCTTTTGCGATTTTGTGAGCAAATAAAATATGTTTAAACTACAAACTAGAAGTCCTGTCATGAACCGTGCGCTTATCTGGGCTTAATTGCGCGTAGCAATTGCCATATCGAATGGCACACAAAGCACGACAGGTTCTCCTGGTTTCTCATAGCAAACACAGGCAATGTTTCTGCCAATGGACCTCCGGGTTACCCGGAGGTCCATTGGCTGAAACACTGCTTGTGCACGGGCTACATGTACAGAATTTGATAGCCTTGCTATGGTCATAACGCGTAGATTAACGCGCAGATCGTCGTGCTATTTGTGCGCATTTCACGACAGAACTTCTAGTTTTAACTGTAATTCTAATCATATGATCACAGAAAGTTAGGTACAAACATGCGTCAAATGGAGCAGCGGAAAAGGGCGATTACAAATTGTTTACGATGAAATGCGATGCGAGCAATGCGCTAAGGTGCTAATTAATGTTAAGGAGAAAATTAGTATTCAAAGGGTTAACGACGAGACTTAAAAAAAATGCATTGAAAGTTGGCTTTAAAATTATCGTTGAACGGCTGGGGGCGCGGTGGCTCAGTTGGTAGGGGTGCAGGCTGCAAGCCGAGAGGTCCTCGATTCGAATCCCACCTGCGGCAACCGCGTTGTGTCCTTGGGCAAGACACTTCACCTCCATTGCCCACGTGGGGGCACGGTGACGTTGTGTACTAAGGCGTACTGCACGTCGATGGTACACCTGTCTTCAACCAATGCTAACCCTGCTTGTGTGGAGTTGGTATGTTGGGGAGCTGACAGCTGCTCGCCGTTGCTCGGTGGTTCTCTCCGGGTACTCCGGCTTCCTCCACCCGTAAAACTGTCACGGTCATGGTTAGCCATTGTGCAGAAATATGTGGCATTAAACACCAATAAATAAATAAATAAATAATCGTTGAACGGCTAAAATGTTTTCATGTGAGACGACCGATTGATGATTGTGGTCAATGATGGCTCTGGGAGAAGTCCATGTTGATTTTAGAATGAATGATTGAAACAAATAATTACTGTGGGCTCGCGGTCTATATTAGCTTCACAGAAAACGCATTTTATTTGAATATAACCGTCCGCAACCAATGGACACCTTTATTTGAACCAGAACAAGAACACAGCCGAGGTGTCTAATTTATATATTTATTTATTGGTGTTTAAGGTCATATATTTATGCACAATGGCTAATCATGACCGTGACAGTTTTACGGGTGGAGGAAGCCGGAGTACCCGGAGAGAACCACCGAGCAACGGCGAGCAACTGTCAGCTCCCCAACATACTAACTGCACACAAGCAGGGTTAGCATTGGTTGAAGACAAGTGCACCATCGACGTGCAGTACGTCCTAGTACACAACGACACCGTGCCCCCACGTGAGCAATGGAGATGATGTGTCTTGCCCAAGGACACAACGCGGTTGCCGCAGGTGGGATTCGAACCGAGGACCTCTCGGCTTGCAGCCTGCACCTCTACCTACTGAGCCACCGCGCTCCCAGGAGTCTAATTATGAGTTTGAAGGCAGTGTACGATCTAAAACACCAGTTATTGTGCATCCATTTCTTATTAATTCTTCGCAGCTTGGGTATCATCCGGGGAGTGTGCACAACGATGTTGACGAATTTGGCAGAAACAGGGTTAATTTTCGTTTGTTATAGTCCATTTTTAAAATATCTCATGCAAATTACATTGCGTAACCAACTTATCGAACTTTTAGTATAGGACGGTGCTATGAGGAGTTTGGGGTGTGACCACCACATCTGCCCCCAAGACTTTTTAAGCAGGATAACGCCCCTTTCTTAGAAAGCTAGATTTGGTACTTGGAAGTGTCACACACAATCGACCATACAAAGTGAGGTGTGTTGTACCCGATTCAGGCTGTTGGGGCCCAGCATGACCAACTGGGAGTACCGGTATGTTACGTGTTAACCTTTTACCTAATATGAAAAGCAGACGACACTTGCAAACAAAATTCTTGAATAACTAATTTTTTCCATTTTTTATATTTTATATGTTCGAAAACAAATTTCAAATAAATGTTGACTTTTTGAACTATAGTCCCGACTGACTAATATTCCAACTACATCATCCAGGCGTGCCTTCGCTTTGATGATGTTGCTGGAATATTTGGTACGTCGGGACTTGAGCCACCACAGTCGCAACAAATCAGGTTTACACCCCACCCTCTTCCCCACATCGTTCATCCACACGACGCCCCTGAATGTTAGTAATGATTCTCTTGCCTTCAGATATATTTGGAGGTCAATAATGCATGTGTACTGGCAGTAGAAAATTTATCAGAATGAGAGGTCTGTAAAATTTGACAATTTTCATGCGGCAGGCAGTATGTATGCCTGAGAGGTTCTTCTCTTTAAGTATCTCAACATTTCTAAATACACCCCCACTCCCCTCCCCCACCCCACCCCCCAGTCGGAACTGGGTTCTTTTTTGAATGAATTACAAGAGTTAACAACAACCATTCGGGCATCACGAACATATTCTCTTCAATGTTGAACAAGTCTTTTCACCGACGGAATGTTTAACATCTCTTTTGACTGAACTCACAGAGCTCTGTCCAACAAGATACCATTGCTTTGTTTTTAATTGCATTTTGGGAAACTTTTGATTTTGTAATAGATGATATTTGAAATCAGGGAGCAGGGAGTTAATTAACCCTTTACCTAACATGAAAAGCAGACGACATTTGCCAAAATAATTCTTGAATAACTAATTTTTTTCATTTTGTGTCATAAAAACGTAGGTTATGACCCCTCATTGGAACGAGCTCGACGAGCTCGTTCCAACGAGGGGTCATAACCTATGTTTTTGAGACAAAAAAATGAAAAAATAATGAAAATTAATTGGCGATTTTTGAGAATAGCGCTGAACAGTTTTTGCCGTTACGTTGGATAAAGGGTTAACGAAGACTAATCTCGCGATTTGAAAGCGAAACAGGCTTGAATCTCTACTAATAACATCAAACTTCATAAATGAACAGATTTGAATTCACGGAAGTTATGAAGTCACTAAAAAGGTCTGGTCAGTGTTATATGTCTTTCTGTTTACTGTTTTCTGATACATCTGCCAATTAACATCAACAGTTAAAACATTATCTGTCTTCAAAGTGTACCTAATTGCTATTTAAACAGACGACCATTATTTCTAAGAAACTGCAAGCCAAAAACCATCTTAATAATGGCATCAGTGTTTGCAAAATTACCAAGGTGTTCACTGAGTAAAGTGGGTTGTCTACTTCACGTAAAACGGATCTCCTAAATCAAAGGGTCTTTGTGTGGAAATTAATTAGTTCAACATTCAAAGCGATAATCGCCCCCAATTAACATTACGATTACACTTCTGAACAATTTAACCCTTTACCCAAATTAACGCCCAAAACTGGCCAACACTATTCACAAATATCACCATTCAATTTTCAATATATTTTCATTTTTTGTCTTACAATATAGCTTGTGACCCCTTATTAGAACGAACTCGTTCAGCTCGTTCCAGTCATAAGCTATGTTTTTGACGCAAAAATGAAAAAAAATAGTTATTTAACAATTTGTTTGCAAGTGTCGACTTGAGTTGGAATTGTACATTAACAAGCCAAAACCAATACCGGGTCTGGACCTGCGTCGCTGCATGCAATTGAATCGGCAAACGGGAAGTGGCTGCACGGCAGATCTGAAAATTGCATACACGATACAACTGATCATTATGAGGCTCCAGATGAAATATAAACTCAATCCCTTGCATAGAAGCCGAGAAAAGTTTAACGAAAAATTTCAATGTTCAGTGGGTACAGTAAAATTTCAAAGTATCGGCAAACAGGAAGTGGCTGCACGGCAGATCTGAAAATTGCTAACACGATACAACTCATCATTATGAAGCAGCAGACTAAATATAAAATCATTCCCTTTCATAGAAGCCAAGAAAACCTTGACGGAAAAAGTGTTTCGGACGGGCGGACGGACGGACGGACGGACTGACGGACGGAGTCGAGCGGTTACTAGACCTGCTCTGCCGCTGGCGACGCAGGTAAAAATGTATTTATCAGTGCCACATGAAATTAACAGGACTGGAGATCGTTTCATTATTAAACAGTCAGTTTATATAATAACCCAGTACATCAAGCGGCTTAACTTAAATGAAACAGGCCCCTGAGTATGATAGCGAGCAGTATACAGCCCCCCCCCCCCCCCCCCCGCGCCTCTTCCCCCATTTTCAAAATCGAAAGACTGATACCTGAATGGGACCTTCGTATACAATAATGTCTATAGCAAATGTGTGAATTCTTGTTTAGTTTTGCAGGGAATTTCTGATAGATTTAATCCTGCAGTCCAATAAGGTTAACTTATTGTTGACCCTCCATCAGTTGGTTGGTCATTGTTGAGTTCACACGCTAAAAACTAAAGTGTTAAAAACTACACTTGAAGTGCTGTATTTAACACTTACTAAGTGCTGAACTAGCACTTTGTTCAAGTGTAGATATCCCAGAACTTGACAGGTGTTACAATAATACCACTTGACAAGTGTAATGTCGCGACACTTAAAAGGAAAAAACGCAGATGACGCGGGTCAGGCTCGAACTCTCGAGCCTGATCCGCCTCATCTGCGTTGTATCCTTTTAATTATGTACCCACCAAGCGCAAATCAAATTATGGACGATTCTGGAAGAACCACCAATGCTAGACACTTGGGAAGTGTCATCCATTCAAGTTTCAGATGTCTGACGATTGTAATGTCTTAGTATTTAAAGCATTGCACTTTGAGTGTTAAAATCAAACCCTAAGAGTTAGAAAGGGTTCAACACCTTGAAAGTGTCAGTTTTAACACTTTAGTTTTTAGTGTGTATTGTTGACCCTCCATCAGTTGGTTGGTCATTGTTGAGTTCACGTGCACTCGTCGATAGATGAGGGTTTCCTTAACGCAGACATTTAGGCATATCGGTAGGGCCTTAGGCATTTCAAATTCCAGCGCGAATTGAATCCCGAATCAAATCAAGCAGAGTATTTCGAATCGAATCGAATTGAATCTCAATTCTCTGTAAGTTATAGATATTGCATCTTCTTATTACCATACATGCTGCCCGCCTCCACTCGCGTATTTTATGCAACGGCGATTCGTCTGATTGGGCAAACCAATCAAAAGATCGAAATTTGCCAAAACGGAAACATAGTAGTTTCAAGAGCGGAACTTTCCTGAACTCTTCTTCTGCACACTAAAAACTAAAGTGTTAAAACTGACACTTTCAAGGTGTTAAACCCATTCTAACTCTTAGGGTTTGATTTTAACACTCAAAGTGCAATGCTTTAAGCACTTAGACATTACAATCGTCAGATATCTGAAACTTGAATGGATGGCACTTCCCATGTATCTAGCATTGGTGGTTTTTCCAGAATCGTCTATAATTTGATTTGCGCTTGGTGGGCACATAATTAAAAAGGACACAACGCAGATGGCGCGGATCAGGCTCGAGAGTTCGAGCCTGATCCGCGTCATCTGCGTTGTTTCCTTTTAAGTGTCGCGACATTACACTTATCAAGTGATATTATTATAACACCTGTCAAGTTCTGGGATGTCTACACTTGAACAAAGTGCTAGTTCAGCACTTAGTAAGTGTTAATACAGCACTTCAAGTGTAGTTTTTAACACTTTAGTTTTTAGCGGGTACATGTTGCCCACCTCCACTCGCGTATTTTATGCAACGGCGATTCGTCTATTTGGGCAAACCAATCAAAAGAGCGAAATTTGCCAAAACGGAAACATAGTAGTTTCAGGAGCGGAACCTCCCTGTACATCGGTGCGACTCGACTCAAATAATCGGGACAGTTTCGGATCGAATCGAATTTCGAGGCTATATATAGGGTTTACAGGGTTGAAGTAGGTCGATGAAGGTCAAAAACTGTGTGTGTTGAGATATAGGCACAAGATTGTGTTAAGCAAATAAACGTTTCCTACAGTAAGAGAGTTGAGAATCCAGTTTCACGCCCATCAAAAAACATGATCACGTTTCTGTGTCTAAGTCCGCATTACGGTTGTTAAAATGTGGTATTAACCTGCATAAAGGTAGGACATAATGAACTTATTTAGAGCATGTCAGTAACTCAACCAGGGTGTGTGAAAAATCAACAGATTTGATAACATTCAATATCTTTTCAAGTATTTTTAAAATATTACTGAGATATCTACATTATAGTCAAACTGCCATTCTTTATATTTTTTGTGTCCCTCCTAGGAAACGGGTTCCCATTCAGCGCTGTTCGTCCATCACGAACAGTACGACATGAAGTATTTTTACCACGGAAAAATGTAGTCGCCATTAACTCTCTGCACGCGTAAAAATCTAAATTTAAGCTGTATTTTTTCATATAATGCAATTGAGAATTTAACCCTTTACCTAACCTGAAAAGCAGACGACACTTTCAAAAATAATTCTTGAATAACTATTTTTTTTTTTCATTTTTTGTCTCAAAAACATAGGTTATGACCCCTCGTTGGAACGAGCTCGACGAGCTCGTTCCAACGAGGGGTCATAACCTATGTTTTTGAGACAAAAAATGAAAAAATAATGAAAATTAATTGGCGATTTTTGAGAATAGCGCTGACCGGTTTTGGCCGTTACGTTAGGTAAAGGGTTAAGCAATTTAGTCTTGTTTGACGGAGCTCGTTCAGCTCTGTCAAACAAGATTAAATTGGTTAAATTCCTTGTTTCGTTATTGCCAAAAAAAACATTTCTCTGCATGAAATCTCAGGTTTTTGACATCAGCCGAGGGTTAATGGTACCCTAAATGAAAATAAAACAACTCAAGGATAAATATTCTCCCGCGTCTACTCATCCAATTGGTATGAGCATCGTCCATGCACTTTTTTTGCATGTCGACAAACCGGTTTGGTTTATTTATTTATTTATTTATTTATTTATTTATTTATTTATTTATTTATTTATTTATTTATTTATTTATTTATTTACATGTGTTTAATATCATATCTTTCTGCATAATGGCTAATCGCGACCGCAATATGGAGATAAAGTCAAGTTTAGTCAATCGTTTATAACCATGCTGCCCATTTTAGCGGACTTCCACACTGCTTCACTTCCCGGGATACCCACGGTGGAACCGGGTCTGTTATTTTTTAATGAACCAAGTAATCTTCCTGAGGTCATTTCTGATTTACTGTTCCTAAAATACGCCAATGTTAACAATGGCATGTTTTTTTTGTCACGCGACCCATTGGGAAGGAATTCAAGAGTTACCAGTATTATTGATAAACCAATACATATCGGTATTCAACCCAGTATCGATTGAATGCCGATAAAACTGCAAAAATATCTGTGTATCGCCATTATTTATTTACCCACAATTCAGTTTTCAAGATGTCCTGAGCTTTTTAACTATAGTTCCGAACGAATAATATTATCCCTGTATCTAACGAATTGGCCACATCCTCCCGGGTAAAACACAAATTGTACAGTTGAAAAAATATTATTTTTCAAACAATTTCAACAAACCATATCATGTGATCCCTCATTGGGACGAGCTCGACGAGCTCGTTCCAATGAGGGGTAACATGATATGGTTTTGTTGATTTTTTTTTAACACCGATACCGGTATTCAGTTTTGAATACCGTGCAGCCTTACTGGAAATTTAAATGATAATTTGAGTACTTCTATTATAAAATCCAAATACAGAACATTACATGAGTATGTCTGGCCTGCCCGTAAACTGCCATATGGCTGGCAACCTCGTGCGATATTTGTTATATTGTCCGGAAACACCTTCTGTAAAGAACATATTACCCCATCACACGGATGTGTCAGTATTATTACCGTTATTCTCAATTAAAAAAAGAAGAAACCGCCGATTGAGGCCCACCATCACAGTTTTACTTCTCAGATAAAATGTAACCAAGAAAACCATGAAACGTTTGAATGTGTCGGGTAGCAATAATAACTTATCAAATATACAACAGGGACGGGATGATATGGAGACGGGGTGGTGTGACAACTGTACATTTTTAACATTATAATCCCTCTGCAAAGACTTCTCTTACAATTCCGATATTTACTTATTTATATACTGGGGTTTAACGATACTTCCGACAGCCAGGGCCATCTCGTGTAGGACAGTTTTACGGGTGGAGGGAGCCGGAATACCCGGAGAGAAAGACCGAGCAACGGCGAACAACTGTCGCGTACTAACTCCTCACAAGCAGGGGTTAACATTGATGGAAGACAAGTGCACCATCGGCGTGCAGTACGCCTTAGTACACAGCGCCAACGTGCCCACACGTGGGCAATCCGGATTGGTTGCCCTGTCCTAGGACACAACGCAGTTACCCCTGGCGAGGATCGAACCGTGAACCTTTCGGTTTTTGAAGTTCAATGCCGTAACCACTGAGCCGCCGCGCTCCCAATTCAAATATTAATTTACAAAATCATGGAATAGGATTCAGCATCAGGCTCATGACTTATGTTGGCTGGTTTCTTGAAACAAATTACACAGTTCAAAGTGAGGCGAAATATTCAGTGTGGAGCGTCAGGTTATTCAAAATCAGAGTTGTTGGTTAGATTAGAATAAGAGTATAGAAGTTAAGACAATCATGGAGAACAGTAACCTTGAGGAATTGGTGTGATGAAACCCTTAACCCTTTATCTAACGTAACAGCCAAGACCGATCAGCGCAATTCAAATAAATCACCATTCAATTTTCATTATTTTTTTTTCATTTTTTGTCATAGAACATAGCTTATGATCCCTCATTGGAACGAGCTCGTTGAGCTCGTTCCAATAAGGGGTCGTAAGCTGTGTTTTCGATGCAAAGAAATGAAATGAAAGTGTCAATGATACTGTAGCTCAACTTGTGTAAGAAATGTACATGTATAGTATGTGACACAGCAATGACACACATCTAGGTAATGACCTGATAACAAAGGTACATACAAAGTATTGTAACGGTCTGTACCTAAATGCTGACCGTATCCTGTAACAAATGTATAGGTAAAGTATTGTAAAGGTGGGCGACAGTTAGATGCTAAACTAGGAAAGAAAGCTTTGAGTCCCAGAGTGGGTCTGACTGAACCCAAAAATATTTGTTCTCATAGCACAGTGATAACAAAGGCACCCACAAACACTCTTTCCTGTCCCAAGGTGATAACAAAGGCACCCAAGAAGTTTCCTGAAGATCGGTTCATAAATACAGCCTCTAGCCCGAGCCGTATTGACATGTGCACTTACTGAGTATAAGCAGCACTGAATAAATCAGTTCATCTAATTTGCATAATTTCTGCACGAGAAAAAAAAACCCGTATTATATGTGATGTATTCCATTTTACTAAACATTCATTCAAAAATGTATTCAAATCAGAACCTTCATATAGAAGTTCTGTACAAAACAGTGATTGTACCTAATTTCGGTACAAAATGGCCACCGGCAGCCATCTTGAACTTCGGACCGCACTCCAAAACACTCATTCTCGTCCCAAGGTGATAACAAAGGTACCCAAGAAGTTTCGTAAATATCGGTTCATAAATACGGCCTCCAGCCTGAGCCATATAGAAGTTGTGTACAAAAAAAACTGATTGGACCTAATTTCGGCACAAAATTACCGCTGGCAGCCATCTTGAATTTTAGACCGCACCCAGAAACACCCGTTCGTGTTCCAATGTGATAACAAAGGTACCCAAGAAGTTTCGTGAAGATCGGTTCATAAATACAGCCCTTAGCCTGAGCCTTATTGACGTGTGCACTTACTGTGTACAAGTAGCACTGAATAAATCAAAGTCCTTCTAATTTGTATAATGTCTGCACGAGAAAAAAAAAACCTTATTATATGTGATGTACTCGATGTTACTAAACATTCATACAAAACTTTATTCAATCAGAACTTTCATACCGAAGTTCTGTACAAAAAACTGATTGCACTAATTTTGGTACAAAATGGCTGCTGGCGGCCATCTTGAATTTTTCGGACCGCACCCAAAAACATTTGTTCTCATCCCACGGTGATAACAAAGGTACCCAAGAAGTTTCGTAAAGATCGGTTCATAAATACGGCCTCTAGCCTGAGCCGTATAGAAGTTGTGTACAAGAAACTGATTGGACCTAATTTCGGTACAAAATGGCCGATGGCAGCCATCTTGAATTTTGGACTTCACCCAGAAACACTAATACTCGTCCCAAGGTGATATCAAAGGTACCCAAGAAGTTTCCTGAAGATCGGTTCATAAATACAGCCCCTAGCCCGAGCCGTATTGACATGATGTGTACTTACTGTGTGCAAGTAGCACTGAAAAAAATCAAAATTCATCTAATTTGCAGTATTTCTGCACGAGAAAAAAGACCGTATTATATGTGATGTATTCCATGTTACTAAACATTCAGACAAAAATTTATTCGAATCAGAACTTTCATACAGAAGTTTTGTTCAAAAAACTGATTGCACTAACTAAGGTACAAAGTGGCTGCTGGTGGCCATCTTGAATTTCGGACCGCACCCAAAAACACTCGTTCTCGTCCCACGGTGGTAACAAAGGTACTCAAGTAGTTTCGTAAAGATTGGTTCATAAATACGGTCTCTAGCCCGAGCCGTATTGAATTGCTGACGGACAGACGGACCGACGACGGGCCATGGCATAACCTCAAATTTGACTTACGTCAAAGTTGAGCTAAAACATAGTTATTCAATAATTTTGTTTGCAAGTGTCGTCTGCTTATCATGTTAGGTTAAGACAGTCACGGAGAATCAGTAACCTTGAGGAATAGGTGTGATGAAACCCTTAACCCTTTACCTAACGTAACAGCCAAAACCGACCAGCGCAATTCAAATAAGTCACCATTCAATTTTCATTAATTTTTTTCATAAAACATAGCTTATGACCCCCTCATAACCATTAGAGAGAGCCAAGACAATACCCCGAATGATCGTTAACATCTGATACATTGTTATACTATTTTATTGTTTATTATTTATTGTTATTATTTACTGGCATCTTTCTCATGTGTACGTTATTGTCATTAAACTATCTGTCTATTTTCTTGAGGGGTGTTTACAGCTCGAGCTTAATCAAGACTCACAACTGACGACATGAATAATCCTAGCACTTCCACTAACTGAAATCAATGCGAAAGGAACTGTAGAGTTCAAAATTTCTTATGCGCAGTTAGGGTTGCACGGTATATCGATAAACCGAGAAAAACCGGTATTCAAACCAATAACGATTGAATGCCAGTGTAATTACAAAAATATCGGTTTATCGTCATTATTTATTAACCCACCATTTAATTTTCAAGATGTCTTAAGTTTTTTAACTGTAGCTCCGAATGAATAATATTATCCATTTATCCAAGGAATCGTCTGCTTGAGCCCTCGTAATATACAAATTCAGCAGTTGAAAAAATAATTTTCAAAAGTTTCAACAAAACTATATTATGTGACCCCTCATTGGAACGAGCTCGTTGAGCTCGTTCCAATGAGGGGGTCACATGATATAGTTTTGTTGAAATCTTTGGTTAAAATCTGATAAACTAATTTTGAAAATAATAAATGTTGATATCGTCTGCGTTGGGTAAAGGTTTTTCGAACCGCATCATCAAGGCGTGCTAATTCGTTCCGACTGTGATGCCTCGAGTCTCGATTGTGGTACTTGTGTTAATATACCTGAACAGTTTTCGATATACCGGTATACCGCGGTATTTTTTTTAATACCGATACCGGTATTCGGTTTTGAATATCGTGCAGCACTATGCGCCGTCATAATAACAATAATAAGTGGGATTTTTGTCAAGTTCAATATAAAAAATAAGCGAAGATTAATTCATTTCCACTTCCGAAACCAACTCGCTCACAGCGTTACCACGTTGACTTCTGACATCATCCCCTTATTAGACGTTTTGTGAAGCACACTCTCCGAAATAAGCAATTTGACGGTGACCATGCGACAAACTCGTATACGTGGTGATAGAGTGCAGTCATATTGTTCAAAGGCATGTGTACAATCAACGCACCGTAAGCCCCAACTTCCTGCGCCTTTGTGCATCCGGTATTTGTCAACTATCTTCTTACGTTCGGCGTTTAGAGTCCAGTAATTCTATTCGAAGGCATGTGGTCTGTCAACGCATCAAAAGCCTTAAAATCCGGTACCTCTGTACTTTCGATGTTTGTCAACTTACTGCTACGTCCAAAGTCGAGAGTAATAAAACAAACGGAGAGGTAGCCGATTCGTTTACGACACTGTGTTTGTGAGGCTTTCTTGAAGTACCAATACACCAAATCAGTTTTAAACAGGTGTGTGAAACAATGGAATACGCATTTCTTAGAGCACTCGTATTGCGCTCTAAGTTGTTTGTAAACAAGTTTCGTTTGATATGTACCGAAGCTTTGATATTAGATATCTCAGAACAGAAGTACCTATAATAAATTATGAACACATTCAAACCAAGAGCTCTCAAATGAAAGGACCTGTTTTATAGAACTCAAGGGGTAGAAGTGAGTCAAACGGCATGCCGATTGTGAATTACCATCAAAACACCCGTAGAGTGGAGTTTCCTCTCAGATAATGCATTTCATATCCCACGGAATAGCATGAAAAGGACAAGCACTGTTTCAGTGGGAGAACCTCTGGGTTGAAGCCGAAGGTCCATCGCCTGAAACTTTGCTTGTGTTTTTTGTGCTTTCTCAAAGGACAAGTCTGGTGGGAGGTCAAATAATTAGAGGTTAATACTTTGTTAGTTTCAGATCGGCCGAGATATCAGCCCGAGGTAACTTCATATCAGCATGAGACTGTCTCAGGCAGATGTGAAGTTCTCGAGGGCTGATATCTCGGCCGATATGAAACTAACCATGTAATAATAACCTCTCTATTTATTAACCTTTTACCCAACGTAACGGCCAAAACCGGCCAGCACTATTCTCAAAAATCGTCAATTAATTTTCATTATTTTTTTCATTTTTTGCCTCAAAAACATAGGTTATGACCCCTCGTTGGAACGAGCTCGTTCCAATGAGGGGTCATAACCTATGTTTTTGAGACAAAAAATGAAAAACATTAGTTATTCAAGAATTTTTTTGCAAGTGTCGTCTGCTTTTCATGTTAGGTAAAGGGTTAAACCAAAACAAATAATTATAAAAATTCTCAGATCTGTTACAGTTTTTTCAGAAAGTCCGAAGTTTTTACGCCTACTCCTAGTTCAGCTATCGGAACGTCCCGGCTTCCCCACTGGGGAAGCCGGGACATTCGGATAGCTGAACTACCTATTCTGCCACTTCGACGAAGCTCCACCTACGACTCTGAATCTTAGTTTGCGATGGATTTTCTGTACAACTGTCCTGTTTCTTCTCCTTACCCACCTAATAATATTTATTGCCATCAAACCACTCCATTTTGTCTGGTAACGCCAATTTTCCAGATTTCGTTCGACGAATAACTGAACATTTCGATGCAAACAAATTGATTGCGCCGAGTAATGCATCAAGGAGGGCAACTCTAGGTTAGTTCTTATCGGCCGCGATCGGCATCATATCAGCCGAGTTTGAAGTCATATCAGAGGAGTTTGATAGTGGGCAATTCTGGGAAAGAAAATCATGTCTAATAAAAATGCAATATAATCGCAATTTTATATCAATCTTACTTTATTTCTTTTCTAAAAAATATCACTCATTTCACCGAAAGCTTGCCTTTGAACTTTTTACGAAATGTTGATAGGAGATGATACATGTTTGCCAGTGATTAGGGGGAAAGATACACGTTTCTTCCTGTACAGCATTCACCCTCGGCGTCGCTTAAACAATTCTCAGTCGGTGTGATGGTTGAAACTTTGTCAGAGCAAAAAGCTCAGGTGGTCATCAAAATAAAACCTTTTTGAATGAGTGAGTGAATTTATCTGTTACGATCCAGCGCTCTTTTCACAGAGCTCACGCTGTGTGGAAGTTGCAAACTTGAACAGTCGGAATCTGTCATGATATTTCTGTCAATAGCATCGGCTTTGAGTTTGCGATCTTTAAATTGGGGTTGGATTTGAACGCAGTGATAACAAGCCGAAACTCCTTATTCCGTTATTTGGTGCCATGGGTCATCAGAAAGATGATGTTGGAGATTTGTAAGAGTCCGACCACAAATATGAAAATGAAAGTGTCAATGACACTGCAGCTAAACTTGTCCAAGAAATGGACTGAACTAAATAAAAAGATCCAGTAATGCCAAGTCATTCACTCAAGTTTCTGCAGAAAAGACATCACACCAAAGCTACATATGGAATCTGAAACAATCGGGTGAGGGATGGGGCCTGTTGTGAGAACTTACGGAATTGTTGACAATTTATATGTCAAATACAAGATGACCAGTGGTGGCCATCTTTTTCAACGAAACGCAGAAAAATTTGATATCTCCCATCTAGATATCATACCAAAGTTACATATAAAATTTGAAAAAGATCGAGTGAGATGTACGGCCTGTAGGGTCTGCTAATGGAATTGTTGACAATTTATATGCCAAATCCAAGATGGCCACTGCCGCACATGTTTTTCAACAAAATTCAGAAAAAATTGATAGCTCCCATCTAGACATCACACCAAAGCTACATATGAAATTTCGAAAAAGATGGGTTGAGAGATGTGTTCTGTATGGTATGTTAATGGGACTGTTGACAATTGATTTGCAAATCCAAGGTGGCCACTGGGGCCATATTTTTCAACGAGATTCTGAAAAATTTGATAGCTCCCATCTATACATCACACCAAAACTACAGATGGATTTTGAAAAAGATTGGATTGGGTGAGAGATGCGGCCCGTAGGGTGTGCTAATGGAACTGTTGACAATTTATATCCAAATCAAAGACTGCTGCTGGCGGCCATGTTTTTCAACAAATTTCAGAAATATTCGATAACTCCTATCTAGCTATAACATCAAAGCTACGTATGAAATTTGAAAAAGATAGGGTGAGAGATGCAGTCTTAGGGAGTGCTAATGGAATTATTGACAATTTATATGCCAGATCTAAGATGGCCACGTTTTTCAACAAAATTTGGAAAAATGATAACTCCTATCTAGACATTTCCCCAAAGCCACTCATGAAATTTGGGACTGGTCGAGTGAGAGCCGTGGCCTGTAGGGTGTGCCACAGGAAGTGTTGGACAATTTGTATCCAAATCCAAGATGACTGCCGGTGTGACAGGAATGATAGTCCGTAGGAAAATTAGCCCATCTGGACTATTATTCCGCGGAATTATAGTCCTAGGTCTAACATTTCTAGGAATAGTAGTCCGCCGGACTACTATTCCTAGAAATGTTAGACCTAGGACTATAATTCCGCGGAATAATAGTCCAGAGGGACTAACGTTCCTACGGACTATCATTCCTGTCACACCGGCAGCCACGTGTTTCAACAAAATTCAGAAAACTTCAATAGCTTTCATCTGGACATCATACCAAAGCTACATATGAAATTCGGGACTGATCGGATGAGAGCTGCGGCCTGTAGGGTGTGTTAACGGGATTGTTGGACAATTTATATCAAAATCCAAGATGGCCAATGGCGGCCATGTTTTTCAACGAAATTCGAAAAAAATCGATGGCTCCCATTTAGACACTGCTCCAAAGCCACATGAAATTTAGATCTGATTGGATGTGAGCTACGGCCTTTAGGGTGTGCTAAAGGAATTGTTGACGGACAGACGTACGGATGTACGTGCACGGACGGACGACGGATCACAACCCATCCCAACAGCTCATTATTGACATTGTCAACTGGAGCTAAAAATGCATTTTTACGAAAAAACAATAGCGAAATTTCGGAGAATGTTGAAGTAATTGTTCGAATATACGGAAGGGTTAATATTCGGTAGATTGCATTTTCCGGTTCTGTTGAATGTTCGGGTGGACGTTTAGTAGCGATCCGGTTGAAATTCTCTGTGCACTTTTGTGTTCATGGTAGTCTTTAATTACCCGATGACCCCCAGCCCTTCCGTTTTCCAGATTTGTAATTTAACTGTTCATTATATCCAGATTGTCTACTACAGATAGCGCGACAATCCCTCGAGAAAACGTTAAAAATTGCACCATTCACGCAAATTAAAAAAACTGCTGCGCTCAGACCATATCTGCAAATTGATTTTTCAATTTTCTCATTTTTTGCACAATACTAAGGGACTAATTCGATTAATTAACATATAATAGCCGGAGATGTTTGTAGTTATTAGTGAGATAACAGCGAGCCAATAACACGCGGTGGTGTACACGTGTTTTGTCAAAAAAAAATTGCCTTTTTAATTGCTATTGCCACAACAGTAGAGACATAATCAAGCGATGTGCAAAACTACAATATAGTCAAGTTCCATTGTGAGTACATCGCCAATCTTAGAATGGAAATCCACAAAACCATTATTTTTAAGGAAAAACCAAAAACGGACCTCAGCATTCAACTGATGAGCATCTGAGTGATGTTTCTTGGGCATGGAGTGTCGCTCGTCCTTACAAGAAGTTGGGTAGATGAACTTCCACCCGAAGAACTGAAAAATAACTTACTATATCTTACCTCCTATAAGTATCTGGGAATTTCATTGGTTCAAAGACGTCACATGCAGACTGCATATAAAACCATATACTGCCTGTCAACATCAATATACGCTGACAGCTATGGGTAATCTCCCCTTTGTTCGTTGATTATTCAAAATGGCGGCAGCCGATAAACGCTTCAATTTGAAAGATTGAGTGTTGGAAGCCCATACGTGGTCTGAAGTG
Source organism: Pictodentalium vernedei (assembly GCA_031216915.1). Taxonomy (NCBI): domain Eukaryota; kingdom Metazoa; phylum Mollusca; class Scaphopoda; order Dentaliida; family Dentaliidae; genus Pictodentalium; species Pictodentalium vernedei. Next base: position 105,851,280 of record CM062292.1, on the reverse strand, counting down.
CAGGTTAGGCAACTTAAAAGGCATCATATTCTGTGGATGTGTGTCACGTTACCTTCGAAATGAAACTGTTTGGTATGTATGAATTTGCCTTGTTACAATTTATGGGAGAGTAGGCACTTTCCCATAAATTGTAAGAAGGCAAAGACACGTGAACACATTGTGAGAATTCTCTCATTAAATTTTGATCGCTGTTGTTATTAGTTCTGTGCATCGATGCAGCAGTCGGTACGATATATTCGTTACACAGTTTGTCGGTGGCCTAATATGGTATATATGGTGTCAGTTAATTCCATATTGGACGCGAGCTTATATGACACCATATATACCATATTAGGCCACCAACAAACTGTGTAACTAATAATATTCATTTTACTTAATGCTTAATTCCTAAATGTTATACTTTGTTCTATATTTTATAGTAATACACAGAAGTGAGGTGAGCCTACAAGTCAACAGATATCTATGAACAAATCAAAGACGGTTGCATGAGAACCACGCAAACAGGATGATAACAGAGACGTAGACAGACTAAATAATGTGGGGGTGGGGGGGGGGGGGGGTGGCAAAATATTTTTTTTGCTGCCATTGCTTCATTTCACCTTATGCGAGGCGAAGATAAAAGTCCAGGGTCTTCTCCGGGAGAAAAATAAATATGACAATGTGAGCGCCATGGGTACTTTTTAAGACATCCTTGACTTACAGTACGTGGAGAGTGGATTGTAACTAAATCACCCGCGGAGTGGAGTTATCGCCCAAGCTATACCTTTAAATATTTTTACATATCGACAAAAACACAAGCAATGTTTCAGCCAATGGACCTCCGGGTTTAACCCGGAGGTCCATTGGCTGAAACTTTGCTTGTGCTGGTTATGCTTTGCCACAAATTTGTAATTATTGCTTGGGTGGAATCTCTACTCTGCGGGCGATTTAGTGATAATACACTCTCCACGTACTGTATATGGTGAAGAAAATGGATTTTTGATAAAGTTATCTCCCGTGAAATAATTAGATGGGCGAGGAAAGTCCAATTTATAAGCAAGTGATTGTTGCGAAAACACATATGACATCTGTAGAAAATAAAGCAAGTTTCCTTTTGTTACTTTTAATAAGCGAAAACAACAGACAGCAATGGGATCTGTCTGTTGTTTTCGTTTATTAAACGTTACAAAAGGAAGCATGGCTCTTTATGGCAAGCTAATTAGAAGCAACTGATTAACAGATAAATCTGTCATCAAGAATGTCTCTCCCTATCACACCGAAAAGGATTAGAAATCCTTCCTAGACTTTAATATTAATAATTAAAACATCGGTAGAACATACTTTATTACACAATCACCACCAAATAACTCATTACGAAATATCGTTCACAACAAGGCAAATACGGAAATGACGTCAGAAGTTAACGTCGATGTCGTAACGTTGTGAGTTAGTTTCGGAAGTAGAATTGAATTAATTTTCTTTTATTTCATTAACTGTTTACCTAATACAAATTGCAGACGGCAATTGCTACAAAAAATGATTTCCTGAACAACTAAACATTTTCATTTTTTTGAATAGGAAACATAACTTATGACCCCTCATTGAAATGAGCTCGACATGTGCTATGTTTTCAAGGCACTGAAATTGAAAAAATAATAAAATTTGTTTGGAGATTTTTGTAAATAGCGGTGGCTAGGTTAGGTTGTTACGTTAGGTAAAAGATAAAATAAAATATTAAGTGAAGGATCGCGGTGGCTCAGTGGTTATGGCATTGGATTTCAAACCGAAAGGTTCACGGTCCGATCCACACCAGGGGTAACCGCTTTTTATCCTAGGGCAGGGCACTTAATCCCGAGTGCCCACGTGGGGGCACGGTGGTGCTGTGTACTAAGGCGTACTGCACGTCGATGGTGCACTTGTCTTCAGCTAATGCTACCCCTGCTTGTGTGGTGGGGAATCTGCCAGTTGCTCGCCCTTGCGCGGTGGTTCTCTCCCGCTTCCTACACCCGTAAAACTGTCCGACATGGACTGACCCTGGGTGTCGAAAGTGGCGTTAAACCACATTAATTAATTACCATATAATTAATTAATTAATCTAAAATTTGTCACGATTTTACATGAAATTTCTGAAGCTCGTTCGCTAAAATCGATCTGAGCCGAGGTAAACCTCGGCTCAGATCGATTTTAGTGGACTCGGTACATAAATTTCATATGAAACGTCGATTTATTTTATTTTATTTTTATTGGTGTATAAGGTCACATACTTATGCACAATGGCTAATCATGACCGTGACAGTTTTACGGGTGGAGGAAGCCGGAGTACCCGGAAAGAACCACCGAGCAACGACGAGCAACTGCCAGCTCCCCAACATCGTAACTCCGCACTGCAGCACAGACAGGGTTAGATTGGTTGAAGACGTGCGCACCATCGACGTGCAGTACGCCTTAGTACACGTCGCCATCGTGCCCCCATGTGGACAATCGGGGTTAAGTGCCTTGCCCAAGGACACAAAGCGGGAGTCAGAATCGATCGCTCAGACGGTCACCCATCCGATTACTAACCGGGCTCGACGTTGCTTAACTTCGGTGATCTGACGAGAACCGGTTACCGGAAACGTCGATTCATTAGAGATCATCTATGTGGGTTATATAGAAAACGGCACCTGGAAACGGCACAAAAAGGTCATTTCCATGCGAGTTCTCAGAAACGAAGTGCATGTGTGTACTCATATGTTGGTAATGAACTAGCTTAATTAGACATCCGAGACCTCTCATTCTTGATATATGATACAAACTAGCATTATCTGGGGTTATTTTAAGCACTCATTTTTTCTCTGAATGTCAACAGCACCATCTGGTTGACTTTCCGTCAAACTGCACCTCCAAAAGGTCGTGTGGGGGGTTGTTTGGTTAGTTCGTTTCACTAACTGCCATTTCATACAATTGTCCACTTTATGACATGATCAGATATCATGAGACGTTTGTACCCACTTATGTATAAGGAGTAAAGGCCACTTGTCACATAAAAGAATTTGTCATGTAAATTACTAATACCCACTTTTAGATGACGTCACATATCTTTACTCAAAAAAGGTCTCTTGTGTGAAATGTTCTAATTTTACCACAGATTTGTTTGTGACATACAAGTCATATGCACCCCTTCAAGAGATTTTCAACCAATGGCGGCTACTGCTCGGTTTGTTTACACAGCCTTAATGGGATAATCACATGCCGTTTCTTCGTAAAGTTAATTAATTAATGCTCTAATTTAATATATCGACTTTTGAATGGTTAACTCGTTTTGAATACACGCTATTGTGCACATGTCCACTTAAGTTCTGTATCAGAGCCCTTAGAGGTTCGCACTGTTTAACACTTAAAAATTACAGGCAATCAGTGCACTATCCACTATAGAGCGTAAACTATTACATTTAAATGGTTGTGTCACGATGTGTAAATCATGCTTCCCCCACACCCTTTACCCACAGTGCATTGCACGAGGATGATTTGTTTACCAATAACAACTGCGTAAAGAAAAAGCGAAATGATCACTACCATCCCACGGGAACCCCCAAACTGGGGACAGTGCTTGACTACTGTCATAAACAACTTCTATTTTTCTGATACAAGAGGACCCAGGAACCAATCCCTCTGGTGAAGGTCTGCCAAGGTGTGCAAGATGAGTAAAAACAACTGGTCGAATTATACTTTATACTTTTATTCCCGTCACAATATAGCCAAAGATACTGAAAGTCGCCTTGAACACCAGTAAATAAATAAAAATAAATCAATAGCAACCTTTCAGATAATGGACCACTGGATTGCACCCGAGGGCCTATAGGCTGAATGTTTGCTGATTGAGTGACAAATACACCCAAAGAGTTTTCAAAGCAATCTTCCCTCCCCATTCCCGAGCTGCTAGCGAAAGTGTACCATTCTTTATTATACGCTAAATGATAGATTATCGAAGAAATTGCGGAAAGATAAAAATCTTATCCGCCACTGTGAAGATATTGAAATTTTCACTTTCACGGTATCAATCAAAATGGCGGCTTTCAAAGCATCACTTCAATGTGAATACGAGTCAACTTATCACTGGAAATGATCCATTTGTTCTAAAAACGTATAATGAAAAGAAAATCTAGTGCTTTTGGGTGGATGCCGATCATTTCCAGCAATAATTCAACACGTATTCACCCTGAATTGATGCATGAAACCCGCTAGTCCAAACATGTACTTTCAAAGGACGTACCAAACCAAAAACTTATATTGTGGACTTTCAGGCCATGTTTGGACTAGAAACCCACCAGCTGAATCAGATTGCAAGATGCTATCTGTTCCGAGTATCAATCAAATCATTTCCGCGTTTCAATGATTCAATGCGCTGTTTACTTTCTTGCATCAATTCAAGGTTGAAACGAGTGGAATTATCGAATTCTTATAAAAAGGCGAAAAGTTAAAAGAAAATCTAGTGTTTTTGAGAGGATACCGAAATTTATCTCACTCGTGGCCGAGACAAATGGACATTATCTCCCCCGCAAGCGCTCGCGAAAAATAAATATTTGTCTCGGTCACTCATGAGATAAGTTTCAGTATCCACTCAAAAACATTAGATATCCTCCATATATTTCCCAAAACTCCATGAACGGAGGCGGGTAGCGGTGGATGGTTTTCAGCTCCAGAAATAAGTATTTTCCTGAAGCCTTTTTTGTCATTATTTTTGGCATCCAATTGACTTAGTAACACTTTTAAACCATAAACATATGAAACGGTGTACTTTAAAATAGGTTTGGACAGTTCTGGCTTCAGAATGCGAACATTTTGATTTTCAGAGACACAGACCCCACTGATGTTCGATATGGAAGCCTATTACCCATAAATACACAGAACGACACGCGCGTGTGAATGGGTTAATCGATATGGCGCGAGTGCCAGCGTGGAAGGATAAAACGAGAGGCCGCTGTGCTATATCGATTAACCCATTCACAAGCGCGTGTCGTTTTGTGTTTATTACACGCCTCCACGTCTATAAAAGCAATCATTTTGAAGTGCTCTCAGCATTTCATTTGACAGTCCGTCCCCTGAATTCCAATTTGTTTTATGTGACAGTAGGCACATAGAACACATTGGAACACAGGGGAAGTCCTATCAACAAAAAGAACACATTTTATCGTCAACCAAATTAATTTACGAGGGGAACCCGTGAAACTACTTTTAGCTATCGCTAGCGCAGTGCCCCCCCCCCCCCCCCCCCCCACCAGAAGTTTTGTCGGAAATTTTTTGGGACCATTTTTAGTTGAATTTATGCCTAATAACATTAAAATGCTGACTTTGGGGATAAAAACATGCCATTTTGGGTAAATTTGGGGTAAAAAAGCCCAATTTTCAGTACATTTGCAGTAAACAACAAATTCTTTCTGTTTGTTTGGGTTTTTGTTGTTGTTACACTGTCGGAAAATTTTCGATCTGTCGGAAAATTTTGGGCTTGCCCCTCCGTCAGCGAAAAGCTATCTACGCCACTGCGCTAGCGATACTTACAAATTGTAATTACTGTGCACGATTTGTAAAAAATTCCAGTGAAATTTCGCTTCTATTTAAGAATAGACTTTTAGTCCGTCAACGATTTCCGTTCGGCATATTTGTGCGGAACGGATTTTCATTTTCCACATGACTTATTGTTTTTGGAGATGGGGATTTCACAGAATATGCGTGTAATAAAATTAAACACTGCTATCTTAGACTTCACCACTGACTCTTTTCAACATTTTAAATAAAGTGGGAGCTATGATGATAGGCGGTTAATAAGAATTATTACAATAAAACTATAGCTGACAAAGGATAATAATTGTTTTTCGCGTTTCGGGTAGATTAGCGAAAAACTTGTGTCTGTGCAGACACATTAGAATACATATTCGCGCTCTTTTGAGCGCAGGGTGTTTTGATTGGTTCAGAGGTTGTGCGTTTCACCAATCAAAACGGATAGTAAGAATTCTGGGAGTTTTCATATGCCCGGGACATTCATTTCAAAAGGTGAGGATTTGACACCTTACCCTGGGTAACCCACGCATTGGCTTCAGTCACTGGTTTCCAGTGTTTTTCTTTATAACGACTGCAATAAATAAATACCTTACTAAATTGAAATACTGGTTTTTCCTGGCCGGTTCTCCTATATTTTAGATTCAATATGATAGAATATGTCAGTTGGTCGGAAAAGCGAAACACAAGTTCGCTTTTCCGACCAACTGAAATATTCCAGACAATAGAATCTAAAATCATGATTCAAGTGCTGGACAGCCATAAGGTATAGCATTTATAATACATGGAATGACTGCAAACAATTCCCTGAATCTCTTAGATTCAGTGAGATAGAGTATTTCAGTTGGTCGGAAAAGCGAATCACTGGTTCGCTTTTCCGACCACTGGAAATATTCCAGGTGATATAATCTTAAAAATAGACGGTGGATTATTTAAGGGTTCCAGACCATAGTAACGTCGAATTCCTTAGAGAAATTGACTGGTGGATTGAGAGCTTGTGAGTTCACTTGTCCAGCTGGCGACGTGCATTTGACAAGAAAGTTTGTGGTACATATACGATCGGGGTAGAAGAAATCTGTGGCTCCGGGAATAGCAGGGGTGATTGTTCGTTCCCCAGAGGAATCTTTTTACGAGGTTGTCATCAGGTTTGCACGAAGAGAAAAACAATCTGCTTTGAAGTTCACATACTGCAATGCCATCGGTGGTCTGGACATCTGCACTTTGACCTCGGTAGTTATCCTCGCGTAAATAAATATACGAGCCCGTGCTGCTGTTAAGTTCTTACGCCATTAACCTCTCACTAGACAGATCTGGTATACCTGGAGTTTCAATATCAGTTTAACAAAAAAAACCTTTTGAGTGGTAGGCTAACTTGTATAGAAGGTTCCACTTGTGCAGAATATGGAGGAACTGAACTAAGAACTGCACCAAGAATAGTAAAGACTACATGTACGCCCGCAGCAATGATTCAAAGGACGAGGAGACGACATCAAACTGTCATCCTTGCAACTGTGGTTATATGCAATATAGTTCTAGTGACTATGCCCTATTGCCTTAGACTAGAAGTGTGCTCGTCAAAAATGAAGCGTCATGGTGTTTCAATTCGATGGTTATACGGCATTGGACTTCAAACCGAAACTTCGGGTCCATGGTTCGATCAGCGCCAGGGGTAACTGCGCTGTGTCCTCGGGCAAGGCATTTAATCCTGATTGCCTACGTGGAAGAATGGTGGCGCTGTGTACTAAGGCGTACTGCACGTCGATGGTGCACTTGTTTCCAACCAATGATAACCCTGCTTGTGTGGAGTTAGTACGTTGGGGAGTCTGACAGTTGCTCGCCGCTGCTCAGTGGTTCTCTCCGGCTTCCTCCACCCGTAAAACTGTCCGACACGAGGTGGCCCTGGTTGTCGAAAGTGTCGTTAAACCCCAATAAATAATAAATTAAATAATAATAATCCAATATTGGAAAAATATGTCATAGTTTCCCAGACCCAGCAATACATTACAGCACTGTGGTAACAAAAGCTGTCTTTTTCGCAGTCAGGTCGAGGTTGGATCGCGACACGTGTACAGAAGTGGATGGAGATTTCCTAAATAATATACTTCGAAATGAAGACCTTGCCAAGAAAAACAAATGGAAATAGAATCTGAAATTACAGGTATAATTCGACAGTGTTGTGGGAAGAAGGCAGATGAAGAATTTTGACCGGATCGCGACCCAAATCCAGTCGCGATCCGGTCGAAATTCTCTGTCCGCTTGTGAGTCTATAGTACTGTTCATTCTCATTGTTTACAAACCCATTCCCTTTGAAAAAAAAACTGACGCAAATTCACATTATTTAAATAGTTGAACCCCGAGTGCAATCGCTAACGAATGCATATCTGAAAAAGAGTGTTGGGGCGTTACGGGTTTTTTTCGCGCATTGAGTTACGCGGGTTCAGAGTGCGTCACATGCTTGAAAGTCTTTCGAATGTCAAACCAGACCCATGCTCTATCACAGAACATTTAGGGCATAATGGGAACCACAGTTAAAACTAGAAGTCCTGTCATGAACTGTGCGCTTATCTAGGCTTAATTGCGCGTAGCAATTGCCGAATCGAATGGCACCCAAAGCCCGGCAGGTTCTCCTGGTTTCTCATAGCAAACACAGGCAATGTTTCTGCCAATGGACCTCCGGGTTACCCGGAGGTCCATTGGCTGAAACATTGCTTGTGCACAGGCCATATGTCCAGAATTTAATAGCCTTACTATGGTCACAACGCGGAGATTACCGCGCAGATCGACGTGCTATTTGTGCGCATTTCATGACAGGACTTCTTGTTTTAACTGTATTTTGCACGGCTGAGGGAACACTAAGAATGGCTCAAATGCTACGATATTGTCATCTTGATTATGTTTAACATGTCCCAACAAGCATGTTGATTGTTTTAAAACTACAAATGCCGCACCACCATGCTAAAAACAGGTTGACACGTAACGACACTTTCGTCAAAACCTTCATAAGTGCGGTCATAGATTGTGGACATATATTCAGTTTACACAAAGCCGTGTTAATAAATTACAAAGCGTTCGGAACCACACCCAACACATGATGTCAGTCCCCTCAGAAAAATAGCATTCACAATCACATGTCACCTTGGGTAAACCAATGTACAGACAACGCACAATAGCTTTACATAATTAACAACGAATTTTAACGCACGTAACTAATTATCGTTATAACTGTGAAATCTTCAAACAACACTATCTTGTCTTTCTAGAACCTGAAAAGTGAAAACCTTATTGATTCAAGCCATTCCGAGCTACAGGGAGTTCTCGTAGGAAATTTTGGAAATTACTCTAATGCTACAGTTTACATATACAGTGAAGCCAATCAACCTGGTTCCCCCGTGGAAACCCCGAGAAGTGAAGCAACGCTTGTATCTAAAAGATATTACTCGATATCCATCAACTCGATGGATGTTGAGGAATATCCCTCAGTACCTTCCTAAATGACGCCACGCTACGTCGCGTCACGTCGCCTTGAAAGAACGATCAGCTGATCTTTGTTATTGTTTTGAAATGTACGCATTCTCGTCGAACTGGGCTGAATATTGTGCAATAAAATGTTTCATAGCATATAATAAAAAAAATCTACTCTATTTCAGTCAGTATCTGGAATTATGGATGTGGACCTGAGAGTTTTATTTTTCACGAGCGCTTGAGTGAGTGAAAAATAATATTTTCAGGTCCACACGATGAATTTTTTCAGAATCTTCCTAAATGACGTTACTCTTCGGCGCATGACGTCGCCTTGAAGGAACGATCAGCAGCTTTTTGTTATTGTCTTGAAAGTGTTTGCAGTCGAATTGAACTGAATTTGGGCAGTAAGATGTCACGAAGCATATAATAAAAAGAAAATATACTCTTGTTTTAGTAAGCGCTTGTGAAAAATAAAACTTTCAGGTCCACACTCATTGAGAACATTAAAAGAGCTTAGATCTCCTCTATATAATCTGATTTTTGGTCCGACTTTTAAAGACAGGACAAAATCTCGACAACCTCCAGTTCATGTCAGATATGGGGTTAACAGAAGGTATGCGTTTTGTGTTTCGAGATAAAAGGATTTGTTAATTAATAGGTATCGTATATTTTTCCATTTGACGTGCTAATGGATTGAGCCACTTATCGTGAAGATTTTGCTCTCAATCTCCCTTCATCCAGTGTTCCAATGTGTGAAGAATTATATTTATTTTTTGAAAAAAAACCCTCAGGCTAAAGAAACACGAACAATTTCCATCCGTTATTCGTCACTGCGCTTGGCCGCATTCCCCAGTCTCTCTCTCTCTCTCTCTCTCTCTCTCTATGTCTCTCCCTTATGCGGTTCGTCTCTCTCTCTCTCTCTCTATCTCTCTCTCCCTCTCTCTCTCTCTCTCTCTCTCTCTCTCTCGTTCACAGTTCGAAAAGAAAAGGCAGTACTGAATTCTTACAATATCGCTTTCAGTTTTAAAGAAAGAAACCTTAAATGGTGACTTTTGTATGTACACTACATCCGCCGGGGACCGGTCACTTTCCACGGGTGGGAAATATTTTCTCGGGCGCAATAATATTAGACTCCAAACACAAATTATAGGAATAATCATCAAAAAATTAATTAATGAAGCACTCACATATGTTTCGGCAGGTGAGATTCTATAGTGTTGCTGGGGTGAAAGGGACTGAGAATTTCGACCGGATCGCGATCCGGTCGAAATTCTCAGTCCACTTTCGCAGTCACAGTATACTCTGTGCATTCGGGGTGAGTGGGTTGAGCATCTACAGTTAAGACTAGAAGTCCTGTCATGAAATGTGCACAAATAGCACGTCGATCTGCGCGTTAATCTACGCGTTATGGCCATAGTAAGGCCATCAAATTCTAAACATAAGGCCTGTGCACAAGAAATGTTTCACCCAATGGACCTCTGGGTAATCCGGAGGTCCATTGGCGGAAACATTGCCTGTGTTTACTATGAGTAACCAGGAGAAACTGCCGTGCTTTGGATGCCATTCGATATGGCGATTGCGTGCAATTTTTACGCGCAATTAAGCCTAGATAAGCGCACAGTTCATGACAGGACTTCTAGTTTTGACTGCATGTGTCCCAGTCATTACAGTATTGGACTTCAAACCGAAAGGTCTACGGTTCGATCACCGCCAGGGGTAACTGCGTTGGGTCCTTGGGCAAGGCACTTCATCCCGATTGCCCACGCGAAAGCACGGTGCCGCTGTGTACAAAGGCGTACAGCACGTCAATGGTGCACTTGTCTTCAACAAATGCAAACCCTGATTGTGTGGAGTTAGTACGTTGGGGAGTCTGGCAGTTGCTCAGTGGTTTTCTCCATGTTCATCGGCTTCCCCCACACGAAAATCTATTCGAAACGATGTGACCCTGGCTGTCGAAAGTGTCGTTAAACCCCAATAAATAAATAAATATTGAGCATCTATACATGTATCACTTTATACCTAACACGAATAGAAGACGATACTCGCCAAAACAAATTTTAAGAACTAAATATTTTTATTTTTGGCCTCTCCAGACACAAATTGAAAAAAATAACATTTAATTGGCTATGTGAATAACCTTGTAAAGTCATGGTCGCTACCTAAGGTACAGTTCGATTGCCCACGTGGGGGCACGGTGGCGCTATATACTAAGGTATATTGCACGTCGATGATGCACTTGTCTTCAACCCTGTTTGTGGAGTTAATACGTTGGGGAGTCTGACAGTTGCTCGACGTTGCTCGGTGGTTCTCTCCGGGTACTTCGGCTTCCCCCACCCGGTAAACTACCCGAACCGTGGTCACCCTGGCTGTCGAAAGTATCGTTAAACTCCAATAAATAAACAAATAAATAAATAACCTAAGGTACAGGGATAAGACTACGATAGTTTCGTGCTTCGCTCTCGAACACTGTCATTAATATTACAGAGAGGGTTCTCACTCATTTCATTTTTGGAGAATAAATAATCATTCTGAATGGGGTACAGTTATTACATGGTTAACGCATGTGTGGACATCACTGGCCACGCGTGGATTACGACCAGTCCACGGCGACTGTACTGTAGTCTGGATATCTCAAGAAAACGACAACACACTGGCTAAAAACTATTCAAACGATCGCTTCTCCTTGGTTGGAGATATGTGAACGTCTCGCACGCCCAATACAATTCGTCATAGAAGTTCTCAGTGAGACGAGAGGAAAGTCTGTATTCCTACTACATGTAGTACATGTAAGTACTTAACCTGCATTTGTGTCGGGTAATATTATTGGGACGAATACTGCCCTTTTCTTAACCAGCACCGTCGTTTGTGATGTTAAGAGGGACTCAGACAACAGCTCAGCATAGCTTATAAGGAGAAATAATCAAAGATTTACACTGCCTGAATAATGTTTACAAACGGTTTAAATACGGCTCTTCACCCACTGAATAAACACATTATATATGGCTTTGAACTAAAATTACGTAAGTTGAATTTCCATAATAGTAATACACTATGAGGAGGCATTGACCTGCACATGGCATCGATCCCCATTTATAGTCAGCTGTATCCGGTGATCAGCCTTTTATACCACGCAGTCTTTAGAAATCAAAAGACTGCATTACAGTTAAAACTAGAAGTCCTGTCATGAACTGTGAGCTTATCTAGGCTTAATTGCGCGTTGGAATTGCACGCAATTGCCTTATCGAATGGCATCCAAAGCACGGCAGGTTCTCCTGGTTACTCATAGTAAGCACAGGCAATGTTTCCGCCAATGGACCTCCGGGTTACCTGGAGGTCCATTGGCTGAAACATTTCTTGTGCACAGGCCATATGTTCAGAATTTGATGGCCTCACTATGGTCAGAACGCGAAGATTAAAGCGCAGATCGACGTGCTATTTGTGCACATTTCATGAAAGGACTTCTAGTCTTAACTGTATATGGTGAGAGGAATTTCACAATGATACCAACGCAGTGAAGTTTCCACTCAGGCAAAACACTTCAATTCACTCACGTGAAGAAATTCCTAACAAAACAAAACAAACAAAAAAAACTATGATTAGTTTCAGCCAATAGACCTCCGTGTTCAATCCAGAGGTCCATTAGCTGAAACTTTTCTAGTGTTTCTTTTTTTCACAGGAATTGGACATTCACTGTATCGTGGTGGAAATTCCTCGTCGTGGATAATTCAATGGTGACCCACTCATCGCGGCTTCTGTCAACTATTTGCTCCAAAATAACAAGTATAGCTTGGCTTTCCCAGATTTAACTATTCAACGCATCATGGTTATTTATTATAATTATTATTTATTGGTGTTTAAGGTCACATACTTATGCACAATGGCTACTCGTGACAGTGACAGTTTTACGGGTGGAGGAAGCGGGAGTACCCGTAGAGAACCACCGAGCATCGACGAGCAACTGTCAGCTCCTCAACATTCTAATTCTGTTCAAGCTCCGCTCAAGCAGGGTTACAGCGGTTGAAGACACGTGTACCATCGACGTGCAGTAAGCCTTAGTACACGGCGTCATCGTGCCCCCATGTAGGTAACCGGGATAAAGTGCCTTGCCCAAGGACACAACACGCGCCGTTCTGGGCGGGGATCGAACTCGGGGCCTGTAACATAGAAATCCAACAGTCTACCACTGAGCCACCGCGCTCCCAACGCATTCCGGTAGGAATTCCACCCATCGGTAATTCGATGATGACCAACTCTCTGCGGTTCTGTCCCATTATTTATTCCCATGTAAAATAAAAGTTTGGCTTTCCAAGAATAAACTATTCAACGCATTCCACGAACTCGTTTGAAACACGAACGGCAGGACATGTTCTGGGAAAATAGACGATTCACTTTTAATGGTTGTTGAGAAGTTTCACATCCGAACGTAAATGGTGATCATTTTAACTTTTAGAGAAATCTGTGTCCGGTGCAGATATTATCTGGCAAGAAAAATAAGATATTTTCCCCTGGTTAGTGGTTACAGTTAAAACTAGAAGTCATGTCATGTCCTGTGCGCTTATCTAGGCTTAATTGCGCGTAGCAATTGCCATATCGAATGGCACCCAAAGCACGGCTGGTTCTCCTGGTTTCTCGCAGCAAACACAGACAATGTTTCTGACAATGGACCTCCGGATTGCACGGAGGACCATTGACTGAAACATTGCTTGTGCACAGGCCATATGGTCATAACGCGTAGATTAACGCGAAGATCGACGTGCTATTTGTGTGCATTTCATCACAGGACTTCTAGTTTTAACTGCAAGTGAGCTTGTTTTAACTGAACTCTCTGGTCCCTCTAATCTGAAAAGAATGAGACCAGTAAAATATTTATTTATTTATTTATTTATTTATTTATTTATTTGTGTTTAAAGGTCACATATTTCTGCAGAATGGCTAATCGTGACCCAACATAGATATAAACGTAAGTCCTTCCAATCATGTATACCCATGTTGCCCATTTTTGAGGACTTCCACCACGGGCATGGTTACCGGGTCTTATTTTACCAGTAAAACACAGCTTGTTTACTGCAGTAAACAAGCACTGATTCACTTCCCGGGGTCCCCATGGGAGGACTGTTGATCAAGCTGTATTGTTTTGCAGGGAGAATTAAAAAGTCTTTGCGATTCGTCTTTTTGGAAAGGGTTAAGGTAACTCTTCGCGCGGCTTCCATTGTAACGTGGATCGGAATAAGCAGGTGTAGACCATCCAGATATATCGCTATTGATAGATCAAGGAAAAATAAGTCTTGGTGTTTCTGGTGAGGAAATTGAGCACAATACGCTGGCATGTGCCAGCTCTCTCCTATTGTTTCTTTGCGGACAATCCAAGCATCTGGCTCTGAATTTTGTTGGAAGGTTGTCTCTGACTATCCAAAAAAAAACAAATTTGGAGCTAGGTGGCATCGGTAAAGGGAAAACAAGAGAGAAATGTGACAGAAAATAAGAGAGAAATGTGCAGTGCATAGCCAATTTCTAACGGAAATTTCACGACCTCCAGTCTGTTTTCAATGAGGGTGTATACTCGCCAAACGTGGGATTTTTTTTAAACGGATAGCGAAAAGATACAATCTTCTTAATTCTAACTTGCAGCTACCAAGTGTCTTTATCCGTTTGAAATTTATGTATATCATCAATGGCTGCAGACTTTAACCCTTTACCCAACGTAACGGCCAAAACCGGCCAGTGCTATTCACAAAAATCGCCAATTAATTTTCATTATTTTTTTCATTTTTTGTCTCAAAAACATAGGTTATGACCCCTCATTGGAACGAGCTCGTCGTTCCAATGAGGGGTCATAACCTATGTTTTTGAGGCAAAAAATTAGTTATTCAAGAATTTTGTTTGCAAGTGTCGTCTGCTTTTCATATTCGGTAAAGGGTTAAAAAAAATGCACCAAACATGTAATTTTTCCGACCAAAGTTTGGGTTGGGCATTTCACCACCCCTCTCCCAAAATACACCCCTAAGGTATATTATATATTAATAGCATTCATACCTTCCTTTACTACTGGCGTGAATCTGACGTGGGGTTGGTATAAATCTGAAGAACAGATAGAACAGCATCTACAGTGATCTAGTACTACTTTCTCGGTACAGAACTTGATCGTCGGACACCTGGGCTTGATGCATTTTCCACAGGTGGCTGCAAAAAATCCTTCCACACTGTCTAAAAGATTCAATGTTCCGCACAGGAAGAAAATGTTTATCCACGTGGGAATCCTAAAATCCATTCTGCATTTCAAATATATTTTATTATCGTTTTGCTATTGTAAGTTCATCATCTAAACCCACTTGCCAGAGATCACATCGCTGCGTCTTTTTAATTGAACTTATCTCCTATATTCTCTGTGCTATGATCCGTCGTTGGAGATGAGATTTCGCTTCGGTTTAAATAGAGATTGAAACTTCTGCGCGCTGTTATATTATAAAAGGTGTCAATCACTCTCATTGGTTTAGCTATCGGAAACTCCTCAAAACTGAAGTCCAACCAGGAACAACTCACTTGTAAAATGGGGGTGTTTCGCTGAATAATTATGAAAACATGAACGTCTGCTCGGTGTAAATAATGACCTGATCAATTAAATTAGGTATATAATGATTGTATTTTTGCTTATATCAGTGTGGCGTTAGATGAGAATGCAATTATTGTGAAATTATTGCAGGGAGATTCCGTAGCTATGTGTATAATCCACTTTCGATTAACAGAAAGATGCAGATCTGCATGCCCAGCATTTGTGTATAATTGACAACCGCTGTTCGAACATGCATCAGTTTTAAAATGATAAAGCAATTGTGCTTGAATGTTGTACCATGCCCCTACTACCCCTGGAGGGGCATTTTCTCCCCGCCAACCGCAATAGAAATGGCATGAACCCAACATCTGTTTTTGTCGTGGTATTTGTTCAGCTGGTCAGATAATACCAAACCCCTATTATCAAATACTCGAGAATTATTGTGGTGTTGTGGGGTAAGAGTTCCCTTGGGTTTCGAGAGACTCACACCTTACCACAACCAATCATTTTCAATCAAATAATCAATCAGTATTATTTTCAGTTAAATTTCTTTTTATTTAACCCTTTACCCAACGCAGACGATATCAAAATTTATTATTTTAAATATCATTTTTTTAATTTTTCCCAAAATTTCAACAAAACCATATCATGTGACCTCTCGTTGGAACGAGCTCGTTCCAACGAGGGGTGACATAATATGGTTTTGTTGAAATTTTTTGAAAAATAATATTTTTTTAACTGCTGAATTTGCATATTACGCGGGTGGATGCGGGCGATTCGTTGGATAAAGGGTTAATGAGATACACTCTCTAAAATCAGTTGGGTTAAAAATCAACCCAAATTAACTGGTTTGAGTGAATATGAATTGGGTTCATATTCACTCAACTCAGTTGATTTGGGTTGATTTTTATCCGTACCAATTTTTGTGGGCACGATGAGCTTCTATCGGTTTCAGAAAGATACTCTTGAGATACGCACTTTTCTTAGAGTTTAATCCCGGGAACGGGAATTCCCGGGTTCCCAGTTCCGAAAGCCGGCTCCGATACCCGGCAAATCTACAGCACGGAACCGGGAATGAAGTGTGGCACTGTTTGTGTATTGAACTGAAGTTTTCTGAATTGAAACTTTGCAGGATTTCTTCAGTCCTTCCACGCCTGAAATTTTTACAGTCCTGATTCCTGACGAACCATTTTCAACAAATCACTGAAGCTCTCAACCAGTTCTGGAGGACACCCCACTCCCTTTCAACAGCAAGATCTTATTCACCCGCTTCAGAGTTCAAACTCGTCATGCATGTTACCCTCGTAAATTTGCTTGATGTTACCCGAGAAATTTCCTGGTTCTGGGAGTAATTTCATCCCCGTTCCCGGTTCATAGAAAACCAGGGAATTCATTAAACCCTAACTTTTCCTCCTTCGTGATTTTGACGCAGTCGGGAAATAGAAAAAAAGATGGACTCACTGATTTCCAATGAAGTGCAATGTGTATAAAATTAAGTTTTGCTTCCATTCTTCTGAAATTAATAATAATGGCATATTCCGTGTGTTCTGTACTGGCCCCGTAATCCTTGGTTAAATTGCATTAAATTTTTAGGGTATGTTGGTAGATGAGTGGTGCGCGAGGTTTAGTACAGTTTCGCTGGGCGGTTGATGTTGAAGGGAATTCCTCGGTGTGGGTTCGAACACCCGCTATGCCAGTTGAAGTTAAAATTTCAGTGGGTATAGCACTGGACTTCAAACCGAAGTGCGAACTTGACCTGTGCCACGTACGTTGTGTTGCCGAGCAAAATACTTAATTCTGATTGTCAACGTGGGAGGGGGGGGGGGTGGAACAATGGCACGGTGATCCAAGGCGTACCACACATCGATAGTGCAGTCGCGTTCAACTACTGCTAACTCTGCTTGCGCCGGCTTAGTAAGATGGAGAGTTTGGCAGCAGTAGCTCG
This sequence comes from Pictodentalium vernedei, assembly GCA_031216915.1. Lineage (NCBI taxonomy): Eukaryota > Metazoa > Mollusca > Scaphopoda > Dentaliida > Dentaliidae > Pictodentalium > Pictodentalium vernedei. The sequence goes on along the minus strand of CM062292.1, from coordinate 105,833,809 downwards.
GTGGTTCTCTCGGAGAACTCCACCCCCCCCCCCCCCATAAAATTGTCCCACACGATATGACGCCGACTGTTGAAAGTGTCGTCAAACCGCAATAAAAAAAATAATGTATAAAATACATAAGTATTTATTTATTTATTTATTTATTTATTTATTTATTTATTTATTTATTTATTTATTTATTTATTGGTGTTTAAGGTCACATACTTATGCACAATGGCTAATCGTGACCGTGACAGTTTTACGGATGGAGGAAGCCGGAGTACCCGGAGAGAACCATCGAGCATCGACGAGCAACTGTCAGCTCCTGAACATTCTAACTCTGTTCAAGCTCCGCTCAAGCAGGGTTACAGCGGTTGAAGACATGTGCACCATCGACGTGCAGTACGCCTTAGCACACGGTGTCATCGCACTCCCATGTAGGCAACCGGGATAAAGTGTCTTGCCCATGGACACAACGCGGGTCGTCTCGGACGGGGATCGAACTCGAAAACACATAAGTACAGACTGATCTTGGTGATGGACATTTACTTCAGATTTTTTTTTTTTTTGTCTGAAACAGGATAATATATTTTCCGCCATGCAATAGAGGATTAACGCATTCACACAGATGTCTCTGTTCCTTCGCTTTATGTGGGTCTACCTTAACCCACTGCTCAATGATGTCAAAATACCAATATCTCAAGTTGCAAATTTTGCCCATAATGCAACCGGGAATTAATCTAATTCAATCTTGTTTGACAGAGCTCTATGAGCATTGTCAAACAAGATTTAATTGGTAAAATTTACAGTTGCATTATGAGAAAAAGTTTGCACAGTGAAATTTTAATATTTCGACATCAGCGCACAGAGTGTTAAATTAGAGAACAATAGCCGGTTTCGGTTTGAACATTTTTTAGAATTGGAAACTTCATGGGCTTCGACACTATAATTTGCCACTCATCTGGGCTGACTACGGAGTATGTTAGACCAGACTGAAAGGAAACTTCGGGGATTTCGAAAAAGTAATTTATCACTCATCTGGTCTGACGACTGAATGTAATTTTTCACCTGCCCTGCTTCAATATCTACTTAATTCGTCATGGTATACTGGTGAAAGTATGGTGACAATGTGTGCCTTTAATCCTTTGCCCAATGCAGAGGCGGGTTGGCCGTATATATATACTACTCAAAGTTTGCTAAGCACCAAATATTTGACATATCATTGTGAAATTTGCTGGTGACATATTTGCGATATTTTTGGTGGATATGATTGAGGAATGTATTGAGATGTGTTTTACATTAGCTCTCTTGACAGGAAGACTTTTCGCGACAGTCATGGAAAGCATGTACCCCTTGATTTCCATGATGTTTTCGTGTACTGTCTACATGTACATGACATGTGTAGGGTATTCAATCTTCATTTCAACCCAAACCCTTGTGATTTAATGATTGAATATGACAACTGCAAATGTAAGAAGACATTTGTCTGAAGCAGAAATGTGGCGGGCTGTAGGGATGGTGGAGCAAGGGGCTACCCATCGTCAGGTTGGTGAAGCCCTTGGTGTATACCATACGGTGATTACCAGAGCCTGGGCAAGATTTCAGCAGTATGGCACACCAGTAAGACGACATCGTGGTGGCAGAGACAGGGCAACATCTGCAGCTGAAGACCGGTTTTTGATCATTCAGGCCCGTAGGAACCGCTTTGCCACAGCAACCCAGCTTCGCAGTGACCTTCAGAATTCATCCGGGGTAAAGGTTTCGACGCAGACTACCAGGGCAAGGTTGCACGAAGGTGGTCTCCAATCGAGAAGACCATGTATTCGTATTCCGCTGTCCCAGAACCACCGCCAGGCATGATATGAATGGGCCATGGACCACGTTGGATGGACCAGAGAAGATTGGCGACCTGTCCTTTTTACAGATGAGTCAAAGTACTGTCCAGACCACACAGATAGGCGTTCTAAGGTATGGAGAAGACCAGGAGAGCGATTCCATGCAGTCAACATTGCTGAGCATGACCGCTATGATGGGGGGTCAATCATGGTCCGGGGCGGCATCAGCTGGGATTGACGTACTGAGCTCTTTGTTCTTGAACGTGGTACATTGACTGCACAACGGTATATTGATGAGATCCTAGATGGGTGCAGTGGGTGATAGATTCATTCTGATGGACGATAATGTCCGTCCTCATGTTGCCCATGCTGCCGGGGAGTACCGACAGAGGGAGGGGATTGAGCGTATGGACTGGCCAACAAGATCCCCTGACCTCAATCCAATCGAACATGTCTGGAATGAGTTGCAGCCTGCAATTTCAGCCCATCCAGCCCAGCCAAGAAGTGCTCAGAAGCTTGGTGCTATGCTGGTCCAAGAATGGAACAATATCCCACAAAGGACCACCAGGAACCTGATTGGGAGTATGAGAAGGCGTTGTCAAGCTGTAATTAACAGTAATGGGTCTCATACTCGATATTGAACCCATACCAGTTCGCTCCGTCAACTTTTTGGCAAATTGAAAAATTTCCTCTTTTACCAATAATATCCATTTTGCATGGTTATCGTATTCAAAAGCTAAAAAATAATGTCAAACACAAATAAAATCTTAATTTCTGTACTTAAATGATTAATGATATAATTAAATAAAAAATATATAACTTTTCATTACAGTATTTCAACAAAAACGTAAAACAGGTAGTTGGATATACTTGGTGCTTAGCAAACTTCGAGTAGTATATATACCGCTTGGGACGTTTTCGGTGCCTCCCTGTTTTGGAGACTCCTGGTACCCCTCAAGGTAACTCTCATTGAAGTCAACTCATTATAACGCACTATGTGAGTCGCAAGTCTTCGGTCCCAAAAATCAAACTTTTCTCCACGGGGACAAACTATGTTTATCCTCGCGTGCTTCCACACGAAGGAATGGAGTGAAATCGCTTGACTGGACTGGTGACGTGAAATAATTCATGAGAGGTGAGGGACGTTGTACAAACACGAATGCGCACGAGTGTTTTACAATATAGTCCCTCGCCTCGAATGAATTATTTCACGTAACCAGTCCAGTCAAGCGATTATTCTGTTTATTACTTTTAATTATTAACGATAATTATATTATTTAACCCTTTACCTAACGAAAACCGGAAAGCGCTATTCTCAAAAATCGCCAATTAATTTTCATTATTTTTTTCATTTTTTTGTCTCTAAAACATAGGTTATGACCCCTCATTGGAACGAGCTCGTTCCAATGAGGGGTCATAACCTATGTTTTTGAGACAAAAAATGAAATAATAGTTATTCAAGAATATTTTTTTGCAAGTGTCGTCTGCTTTTCATGTTAGGTAAAGGGGTAAAAAAACAATGAAGTCCCCCCTTACACCCACGGCAAAGCGTCGTCGTTTGCGAGCACGGATACATGACCCGATTGTTTATTGCTTAATTCACTTGTTAAGTTATCGTTTATAAATCAAACCGGGAAATCCCAGTAAATCACACTTTTGAAAGTAATAAAATTCTCTTCTCTCATTATGACGATTAGATTATACAACAACTCGGGTCATCGACAAATGTCTCAGATGAAAGGATTGGGCGTCTTTTCAGTCTCGAAAATTACACACTGTAACGGGCGCCGAAAAAATACCAATAAAGCAGAGGTTCCTCCCACGGGGCCGAGTCCTGGTCGGCCTATGGGTTCTTCACCAGTGCATTTCTCTTGTTTTTACACACTACTCGGGCGTCGGTAAAATTTTTAATGCCTCAGATGCAAGGATTTTGCGGCGTTTCGGTCCGAAAAACTAAACTTTTCAGGCAATGAGCATTCGGCCTTGTGAGTTCGATACAATTAAGATTCTCTTGTTATTACACACTAATCGATGCGACCGCAAATGCGACAGTTCGTCTTCTTCCTGGTCCAGAAAATCATAATGCTCTCTCACGAGTCGGTACCTTGGTCGTGGATTGCATACCATTGGAATTCTATTCTTAATACATACCAAATGTGGAATCTCGAAAAGGTTTCAGATGCAAAGATTGAGCGGGTTTTTTTCTTCTTAAATGGAGCCCCTTTTATCGAATTTCCCTCCAACTTTTTCGGCTTAGTCCGCTCCTGATACACTGTTGTCGAAACATAAAAAAATCCAAGCTAAATATTTCTCACAAAATGCAGCTTTAGGGATTTAACCAATTACATCCTACTTGACATCAGTGGCAGAGGGATGACCATTGCTATATGTGTTCAAACCTAAATTATTCTCGGTTAGACTGACAGCTGCTTACCGATTTCGGGTGATTGTCTCCGGGAAGCGGAGGCTTCCTTCATCCGCTAAGATGATATTCATCCGAGAAACAAAAATTCTGTCAATGGGTGTTACTAGAGGCTTCGCTATTAATTATTTATTTAATCATATTTGTTTTACAAGGATTGGCGAATACTTATGCAACTTATATTAACACCTCTCCTTGGCTCAATGACACATGTGTGTTGGATGACCGCCGTAGCGGCAACTTCGTGGCCTCGTTCTTCTCGAATCCTCCGAAGGTTTAGCCTGCACGGAGTGTGTCTCTCTCCGCACAGAGGACAGTTATTTTACGTCCCCACCCGATAGGACGGTACGCTGTGACAGCATCAACCCATAGCCATATCACATTCCCCGCGGGTCCATAACTCATAGAAATCATGCCCCTTTCTTCTGAAATTTTTTAATAAACTGAACTAGAAATTGCGACGATTTTTACTTGTTTAACGTGAAGTCGTGTCCCGTCCTGAAAATCGACTTTCGATAAAGTTATCTCTCCTGAAATTATTGTACGGGCGAAGAAGGTCAAATTAGGAAGCATTTCGTTTTGAGAAAACACATATGACATCAGCAGAAAATAAAGGGAAGTTTCCTTTTGTTACTTTTAACAAACGAAAACAAGAGACAGCTCTCGGAGCTGTCTCTTGTTTTCGTTTATTAAAAGTTACAAAAGGAAACTTGGCTTTTATGGCAAGCTAATTAGAAGCAACTAAATAACAGCCCACTTTGGTTCTTTTTTGCGAATGTGTTTTTACAGTAATTTGTATGAAATTCCCATACCATTAATGTTAAATTCACTGACAGCTTTAGGAAATGAAGGGGAGCTAACTTTTCTGTAAATCTCTTCAAATGACGAAAACTTTCAGCCATTGATTATCATCTCATCATTTTGATGGGTGAAAAACCTGTGACTGTTAGCATTCAGTATTTTGTATTTGTAGTATTCAACAAGCAAATGGATGGACGTGACGTTTTAAATCCAAGTTTGTTGGAAGTGGAATAACTGCACATACATCGACTGGATGGAACCTATAAAAATGTTTGACTTGTTTCAGGACTTTGCGACCATAAATTGAAGGGTGGATGTGATTAAATGGATCCCCCACCCAAAAAAGGTATATAGGGGGAGGGGTTATATCCCGTCTATAATCCGCTCTTCCCCACTGTTCATACTGTCGGGTGTCAATTTAGCTAACTGCACTAATTGTAGGTAATCAGCTTTACAAAAGGCTACATTTAATTAGATAAATACTTAATACCGTTGCGAGCCACTCGCGACGGTATTAAGTATTTATCTAATTAACTGCAGCCAATTGTAAAGTTGATTACTTACAATTTTTTTGTGACTCGCGATGGTATGAAGCATTTATTACTTTCCAAAGTGTGATTTACTGGGATTTCCGGGTTTGATTATAAACGATAACTTCACAAGTGAATTATGCAATCAACAATTGTGTCATGTATCCGTGCGCGCAAACGAAGACGCTTTGCCGTGGGTGTAATGGGGACTTCATTGTTTTTTGTTTTTTTTTAACCCTTTACCTAACATGAAAAGCCAACGACACTTGCAAAACAAATTCTTGAATAACTATTTTTTTTTCATTTTTTTTGTCTCAAAAATATAGGTTATGACCCTACATTGGAACGAGCTCGACGAGCTCGTTCCAATAAGGGGTCATAACCTATGTTTTAGAGACAAAAAATGGCGATTTTTGAGAAGAGCGCTGGCCGGTTTTGACCGTTACGTTAGGTAGAGGGTTAAATAATGTAATTATCGTTAATAATGAAAAGTAATAAACAGAGTAATTGCTTGACTATACTGGTTGCGTAAATAATTCATTCGAGGCGAGGGACTATATTGTAAAACACTCGTGCGCATTCGCACACTCGTGTTTATACAACGTCCATCACCTCTCATGAATTATTTCACGTAACCAGTCCAGTCAAGCGATTACTCTCTATTTATCTATTTAAATAATGCCTTTTGTCACGATTCGCGACCCGTAGAGCCCAGTGGATAAGCAATAATTAGTCAATTAATTTGTTATTATCCAAGTGCAACAACATATACTTGTACCGACACCAACCAGCCTGATCTTTAATTGAATCAGGGCATGGAATAAACTAAAGTTGCCACCATTTTAGCCTACCGAGGATGTCGTCAGAAATTTCGTGTTCTGTCTGTTTTTTTCGTGACGAATTGTCCGTTCACTCTTGAAATAATTGCCAGTTCATCTTTCAAAACTCGATCAACATATTTGGATACGCCAACGAAATACACCACCACCCCACCCCACCCCCATTAGCGTCTTGGCACCAAAATACTTTCTATCTATCCAGAATGGCTAAAAAAGAAACACCAGACTGTTCAGTCCAGAGTGAACACCACCCCTCTCCCTCCAAGGTCTACACCCATGTCTCAAGAGAAATAACTCTTGAGACTTTGCTGCTCTGGTGATGCCCTGAAAAAAATGCGAGCACTCTTACAATCGTGGGACACAGTCTAACACCATCGCCTCCCAGGCATTGTTAACGGGTGGACCCAGCGTGACGGAATTGCGTTCCGTTCCAAAGACTGCTAGCTAGCCTGGGTCAGAGATTAATTCCCATACACATACATTATCTGTTGGTGTCTGTGGTCAAGCTCTTTATTCTTTTCGAGGCTGGCAAAAAACATGACATATAACTAGGACCAATACTATAAAACTTTTACTTGTATTTTCTAGAATTGTATTTTCTACCTATTAATATAACTGTCTAAAAGGAATCATTAACATTTTAAAAGATATATAGAGGATATGGATATAATATTTATGAAACGTGTCTAAGAATTTTCCGTTTTGCGAGCCTCTGGCGAGCCCAAACAGAAAATTCGGACGGCTTTAATAAATATTATATGAGAAAAAACACTCATTTCATATTCTATTTATCATATGACACACACACGCACAAATTAGTCACTTAGTATGACTTTTTAACCCATCACCTAACTTGAGTTGCAGACGGCACTTGGAAAAAACATCCTTGTATAACTAAAAATTTTCATTTTTTGCTTCCAAAACATAGGTTATGACCCCTCATTGGAACGAGCTCGTCGCGCTCGTTCCAATGAGGGGTCATAACCTATGTTTTGGAAACAAAAAGTGAAAATATAAAAAAGAATGAATGGCGTTTTTCTTGTAGGTAAAAGATTAATATAATATAACCCACCCAAAATAGGACAGATAACGTAAATTCTCCCTACTGAAATTATGCAAAAGTGACTCAGTTGTATTTTGTTTACCCAATCAAATTGTCCGGTTTTGAAATTGACCGATGAAAGCTCCCAACTCTAATTATGCAAATTATGAAAATGTGGCCCAGTTGTATTTTGTTCAGCCAATCAAATTGTCTAGTTTTGAAACTGACCAATGAAACTGACAGAAGGCTTTAAATATTTATCACTGATTAATATGAACACAAATATCAAATGTTTTAAAGTGAACAAATCGGACTAGTCATATGATAAAACAATTTGCCAACTGGCAAATTGCCACATCTTTGAAAATGTTAATGGTTCATTTCAACTCATTTGAAATCAGAACTAGAAAATACAATTTTAGAAAATACAGTTGTAAAAGGTCTATAGTATTGGCCCCTGTTCGAACAATGGATGAGGCGTTCAAGTGGTATCAGTGGTCTACCTCTCGTCTACTGAGTATACCCGACTCCGTTCTTCTATTGAATGACAAAAGACAGATCTAAGACAGTTAGCAACCTCGATGTCAGTATTCATAAATTTGAACAACCTGCATGTCTAGGCGTGTATGTACCCATTCACCCTCGCCCCACCCACCCCCACTTGAATTACCTCGATGGATGTTCTCGAAAGTGATGTAGTCACGTGACTAGTTACGTCATATAGAGTTGCCACGGTAGCTTGGTTGAGCGGCCATGTAGTGACGCCCCTACAGTGCTGATAGGCGGTGTTGGTGGACATGCGCAGCGCGCGTTGTTAGGGTGACATGTTTCATCGTTCATTTTGTTTACCGATGTAGCAATCTTGGTATATGTGGTGTTTTGCGGTTGCATTGATCCCGAAAGTCCTATAATAGGAAGTGAGTGTTTTTAGGGTATGTTCGATTGAATGGGGGTATATCTAATTACCGAAAATATTCCGATAACTACCTAAAATCATTGAAATGAACCTTATTTAGCTCGGATTTCACCAGAGGCCTACTGCTATGAGTAACACAAAGTGCCACAGGGCCTTGAATGGTGTATGGTTGTCCCTCGATTCAATGGAAGTCTCTTTGCTGGCTCGGTTTCTTCCTATCCCGGCGCTCCTACCCCCCCCCCCCCCCCGTCCCCCCTCGGTAACCAGGTGTACCTATTACAGTCCCATTCCAGGCTATACCTGACTATCCTACCAGTAGATTGAATCCTAGCTATTTCTGACCCGGTTCTGACCTCGACCAAGTAGATCGCTACATTCATCTGAACCCCACCCACTGTCACATCATTATCTGATAGAAGAGTCTGTATGGCTCCTAAGAACGAGTCCAGGAGTGGTGATATTCTATTGGATGATACCATTTGGAGGATAGCTATATGAGAGTAGCTATGGTTCATATTCCGTTCCTAGACCATCCTAGCCTCTAGTCTATGTTGTTGCTCCCAGATACTACGTCCTATACAGTTTTCCGGCTGAAATGTGTATACTGGATGGAGGTAAACACAGTCCTCACGAAAGTCTCAAATTTCGCCTTGATAGTACATTATTCTTGCAACAAAATTTATTTTCAAGAATTTTCTATCTTTTTCAGATTTATGGACATACTTTTGAAAATAAAAACTTCAAAATAAAGTAAGTTTTATTGTGAAGCAACTATTGCACGCAAAGAAGGGATCTCCATCAATGGACTTCGATAATATTTTCAATAAACGGTACTCTTATGGATTCATTTCAGTATTATGGAAATACGTTAAATTGTTGTAGAACGCTCAGGACAGGAAAGTGGTACGTATCACCTTGGCGCCACAATTCATATTCAACCATCGTTTTTGTGTTGTGGATAATGTTACGTCAGTCACTTGGCATTAATGGTCATGAAAAATGCCTATTTATGAAACGTGCAAACTAACATTTCCATTGTTTATCTGCACATCTTATGCCTGAGGTAAGGACTTCGGCAATTTCAATAAGTTGACGAAATATGCTCCTAATTTCACCAAATAAAACTTACCAAAGAAAGAAAGTGGGTTTATTGAAGTCGATACTTCTAAAATATTTGAGACCCACTGAAAATTGCACCTAAAAATGTCTACAGAAAGGGAAACAGGCTGTTGATAATCCGATAACATGACGGACAATAGTCGGTGCAGGGGATTTATACTATTTTAGACACCCGTCCCCACAAGTCTGCTGGATTACATCATTAGGGTCACTCTTCACAAATATACAAAATAAATTCGCCGATTTCCTTCGAAAGTTTTGTACATATAGCGTGTTACTCCGGTGGGAAATTTAACCCTTTGGAACCGTTAGGTTGCTTTTCTGGCCCACGATCACAATGCGTCTCAATTACATAAAGTATTTGGTTGCTCAATAAATTTCTTGGAGTAGAGCAATTAATATTTTCAGCATGCAGCCCTAAGGCTGCACGTTGAAAATCTTAATTGGTCTACCCCCAAAATATGAATATGGGCTCTCCCAATTGATGTCATTGAACTGATATGCTAGATACCATTAGGTACCAAAGGGTTAAAAGATTAAGATAGCAAGTCCTCTCAAGAGATTCAGGAACCAGTTATAAGGTGTGTTGAGTGATGCATATTCAAAGTGAGTTTGGGGAAGGTATGGGATCATGTGGGTGCTCCGGTCCCATTTCCCGCGACTGGAGAAAGGCATGGCGGGGGGCAAAATTGCCCATTAGGTTGTACTGGGAGAAAGGTGAAGGGAGGTATGGGTGCTGAACAAATCACCTGAATGTATTGATTGATTGATTTATTCAGTAGTACAACATACTTACAATTTAAAAAATATAGACAGAGGTAACATTATTCACAACAACATGGCTGTATCACATGGAGATGGCGTAGCCACTAGGGGCTGTCTTCCCACCATTCCCGTTTTACGAAAAAGAGAAAAAATGGAAAAAAATAGAAAAGAAAACAGGAAAAGAAAAGAAATGAAAACGAGAAGCATACGTGACAATCGAGGCAATCCTGTCAACAGCCTGTTCTCCAATAAGAGGGTAATTTATAGCTTTTCTGCAGGTGATATGTTAGGCTCGTTTTTTCCGCTAGGTGAGAAATCTATTCTATGAACAAACAGAGCTACGACCTACAGTCTGGGCATACTGGATTGTTACAGTTGATATATGTAGAGAGCACGAATTTAGAAATTTCCCAGTTTGAGTCTTTTTGAATAGTGATCTTGGATAATTTTGAACGGATGGTTCAATATTATTCCACGTCCTAGCGAAAGTAGTTATGGGAAGGTTAGTAGAGAATTGGGTTCTCGGTTTATTTGTGCGCAATTTTCCTGACTGTCTAGTGTCCATACCGGATAGATTTTGGTATATTTTAAAGGCATTCTCAAAACTTTCAGGCAACATTATTTTATAGAAATCATGCATAAACAGCTGAACGTGAAGTTTATACAAATCTGTGAATTTTAAAATGTATATTAAGAACCTTCGAAGCTTCGAACTGCATGCGACTCTATTTGAAATTATCCCAATAATTCGATTCGATTCCAGTCGAGCTGATTCGGAAATTTTCGAGATGGTCTCAAAACCCACCAGACGACCTCTCGAAACAACAGTTGAAAACAAGTCATTGTTGTTGTTTTTTAATTTATTACTTTCCAAAGTGTGACTTACTGGGATTTCTGGGTTTGATTGTAAACGATAACTTCACAAGTGAATTATGCAATCAACAATTGTGTCATGTATCCGTGCGCGCAAACGAACACGCTTTGTCGTGGGTGTAGTGGGGACTTCATAGTTTTGTTAACCCTTTACCTAATATGAAAAGCAGACGACACTTGCAAAAAAATTCTTGAATAGCTATTATTTTCATTTTTTGTCTCAAAAACATAGGTTATGACCCCTCATTGGAACGAGCTCGACGAGCTCGTTCCAATGAGGCGTCATAACCTATGTTTTGAGACAAAAAATGAAAACATAATGAAAATTAATTGTACAACACCCCTCAGCTCTCATGAATTATTTCACGTAACCAGTCCAGTCAAGCGATTACTCTCTATTTATTTTTATCCCTTGGACACTTTGAAGCTTCTAACTTCGATTCGACTCGAAGTCGTTCCGAGGATTTGATTCAATTCTAGTGGTGCCGATTCGGAAATGTTCTGAAAATTCTACCAAATTCTACCAGGTGTCTCCTCTTGAACACCAGTACAGAAGACCAGATAATAGAAGAAGAGACAAGGAGGTAGGGCTGCACGGTATATCAATAAACCGATATATACCGGTATTCAAACCAATATCGATTGAATACCGGTGTAATTACAAAAATATCGGTTTATCGTCATTATTTATTTACCCACAATTTAATTTTCAAGATGTCTTGAGGGGTTTTTTTTAACTGTAGCCCCGAATTAATAATATTATCCCTTTATCCAAGGAATCGTCTGCTTGTGCCTTCGTAATATACAAATTCAGCAGTTGAAAAAATAATTTTAAAAAATTTCAACAAAACTATATCATGTGACCCCTCACTGGAACGAGCTCGTTGAGCTCGTTCCAATGAGGGGTCACATGATATAGTTTTGTTGAAATCTTTGGGGAAAATCTGATAAATTAATTTTGAAAATAATAAATTTTGATATCGTCTGCGTTGGGTAAAGGTGTTTCGAACCGCATCATCAAGGCATGCGAATTCGTTCCGACTGTGATACCTCGAGTCTCGATTGTGGTACTTCTGTTCATATATCTGAACAGTTTTCGATATACCGGTATACCGCGGTATTTTTTGGAATACCGATACCGGTATTCAGTTTTGAATATCGTGCAACCCTACAAGGAGGTTCCCCTCCGAAACAATTTTGATTCTGTTCTGGGGTGTTCCGCTTTTTATTTTCTTGCACCAACAGACTAATGCGCGTTGAATACCAAATATGAGTGAGAAACTGGCAATATTTACGGTTGTGAAAAGGAGCAATATCTACACTCTGAACAGCCGTGAGATTCAATTCCATATTAGATTCTATTCAAATTCTATGCGTGATTCGATCGAGGATTCGATTCGACCCGAAAGTGGAGTTTTGCAGGATTCTAAGGTATATATTCTTATGTGTAGATCCTTTGCGACGAAAATGCATTTGAATCATTGAGCGAATGTACCCCACTGGCAGGGAAATTCCCGCACACGACATGGTTCGGCTAATGTCTGCCGTGTCACACGCTCAATTAATCTTTCGAAAGCGCCCTCCCAAAATTGCATCCTCCGCATCCGTTTGTGTTTCTGGCCTTTCAGAGTGAGTTTGAGTATACATTATACAACCGTCCGTAAATCGCCCAGTTGGAGCTTGCTTGATTGACTTAATACAGTAGAGCTAACAAGGACTGGTCGTAATCCACGCGTGGGCACTGATGTCTACGCATGCGTTTACCAGGTAATAAAATCATCCTCAGCAAACTTTTATAGCCCGGTGCTTCATTACTTAAATTTTTGATGAGTATTTCTATAATTTGTGTTTGGAATCTAAAATTACTGCGTCCGTCTGCCGTACTGCACCATGATTGCTGTCCGTATTCAACGTTACGCGATACAATACATGCATTGGGAAAGGTGCTAGATACACCACATGCGGAATCTGGATTCGCATAAGAAAGTCATGTAAGTACTCATCCAATTGGTCGTTACTCTTCTGAGTTACGTTATGACGCGAATGGAAGCTTCACCTCAGAACTGTCAAGCAGGGAAGTTGTCAGATCACCGAAGGTTTAACCCGTTACCCAACGTAACGGCCAAAATCGGCCAGCGCTATTCTCAAAAATCGTCAATTAATTTTCATTATTTTTTTTCATTTTTTGTCTCAAAAGCATAGGTTAGGTACCCCTCTTTGGAACGAGCTCGTTCCAATGAGGGGTTATAACCTATGTTTTTGAGACAAAAAATTAAAAAAAAATAGTTATTCAACAATTTTGTTTGCAAGTGTCTTCTGCTTTTCATGTTAGGTAGAGGGTTAATTTTTAACCGTAGTATAAATACGAAACACAACTTGGGTAGAGCACGAGGGACAAGGAATCAACGACCCTTGTTGGGTTTTTTCCTGCATTCGTCGTCGGCATTTGTGAAATACAGGAAAAACCCACCTCTGATCATTGATTCCAGTCCCCCGTACTCCACCCTCGACTCAAGGGCGTCGGGAGCATTGTACAGCCCGCATATGTGAAAAAAAATCCTGCATGTTGTAGAAAACTGCAAATGTAAAAAAAATCAATATGTAATAAAATCCCACATACGTAAAAAAGAATTGGACCAAATATAAAAAAAAGTTTAACCGCATTTGTGAATTTTTTTTTACATATTCGGGCTGTACAGAGCATCCGAGGGCAATAGGTATAAAAAAAAGATACCCAGCTCTGTGTCTGTTTTTAATTGGCGTGAATTATATTAAGCCAATTCCTTGTGTGGGCTTGCATTTTCCAGTCAAATATCCCCAGCCTTCGTCATTATACCTTGCGCATCCCTTCCGATTGTAGAAACAAATATTCGAGCTTTTCTCAGCAACAGTACTCAGAAAGTAAAGTATTCTGCACAAGTGCACTTCTAGCTAAAAAGGGCACACGCTGCTCCCCCTCCCTTGTCCTACCCTCATGGCAAGAAGGAGGGTGGCTGACCCCGCCCCATCCGTTGTCCCGGCGCCCTTGCCCCTCGTCGTGTTCTGTATGAAGTGACAAAACCATCTGTGGTAAAAATGTAAATTCCCTGATTAACCCTTTACCCAACGTAACGGCAAAAACCGCCCAGCGCTATTCTCAAAAATCGCCTATTAATTTTAATTATTTTTTTCATTTTTTGTCTCAAAAACATAGGTTATGACCCCTCATTGGAACGAGCTCGTCGAGCTCGTTCCAATGAGGGGTCATAACCTATGTTTTTGAGACAAAAAATGAAAAAAAATAGTTATTCAAGAATTTTTTTTGCAAGTGTCGTCTGCTTTTCATGTTAGGTAAAGGGTTAAAGCTGTACAAATGATCAATTTTGTATGAACTATGCTCTTAGAATGTTACTAAACTGTTAAGACAGTTAGTGCGCACGGAAACATGAAAACAATCGATGGGAAATTCCCTCATTATTTTATTTACACGCAGCGCACGATTGTTTATGCACGTGTAAGGTATTGAGTATAACTACTTCATTAGTTCTCTCCCACGCTGACATAGAACCGCTTGACCCCCACATTAAAAACGACAAGCTCGATACTAGTGCATATTTATTCTGTCCATGTCGAATGCTGTTTCTAAACAATCAAAAATCAAAAAATAAGTCTCTAGCGGATAGAATTAAGGGACGGTAATGGTCTGTTTTTAGGGTGTATTGGGAATCAATGTGTGGATGAATGAAGGATAAGGCTACCACTGACAACAGAAATAAAATCACAAAAGAATGATGCTTCGCAGGTTGATATGCGATAGTTGTTTCCAGGTTACAATACACTAGATAGTTTGCATTGGCCACAGTGTTAACATTCTCCTGTCACCTAAGCTCATCAAGCTCATTTGAGAGAAAACAGTCATGTATCCACTCATCTCATCAAAAAGTTGAATAGGAAAAAATAAATGTTGCCGTGTGTTTTTTTGTTTTCAAATTTGGCGATTCCTCAACTACCGTCCAGTTTCGCACTCAATTGAAAGGGCATATTTTACTTGTCCCCCCTCACTTTATTTTTCCAATTCTCATAATTTTGTAAGGACAGCCGGTGCAAATATTTTATGTCTTTTCTGAAATAGAAACAGTGGTATTTTTTATTGAGGGTTCCAAATTCAGTAAATATACTACTCCAAGTTTGCTTAGCACCAAGTATATCCAACTACCTGTTTTACGTTTTAGTTGAAATATTGTTATGGAAAGTGTATTTATTTTAATTATATCTTTAATGATTTAAGCACAGAAACTAAGATTTTATTTGAGTTTAACATTATTTTTTAGCTTTTGAATACGATAACCATGGAAAATGAATATTATTGGTAAAAGAGGAAATGTTTTAAATTTGCCAAACAGTTGTCGGAGCGAACTGATATGGGTTCAATATCGAGTATGAGACCCATTATTGTTAATTACAGCTTGACAACGCCTTCTCATGCTCCCAATCAGGTTCCTGGTGGTCCTTTGTGGGATGTTGTTCCATTGTTGGGCCAGCAGGGCACCAGGCTCCTGGAAACTTCTTGGTTGGACTGGACGGACTGAAGTTGCAAACTGCAACACATTCCAGACATGTTCGATTGGATTGAGGTCGGGGATCTTGCTGGCCAGTCCATACGCTCAATCCCCTCCCTCTGTCGGTACTCCCGGACAGCATGGGCAACATGAGGACGGGCATTATCGTCCATCAGAATGAATCTATCACCCACTGCACCTGCATACAATCTGACATGTGCATCCATGATCTCATCAATATACCGCTGTGCATTCAATGTACCACGGTCAAGGACACAGAGCTCTGTACGTCCATCCCAGCTGATGCCGTCACAGACCATTACTGATCCTCCACCATAGCGGTCATGCTCAGCATTGTTGGCTGCATGGAATCGCTCTCCTGGTCTTCTCCATAACCTAGAACGAGCATCTGTGTTGTCTATGCAGTACATTGACCCACATGTAAAAAGGACAGATTGTCTATCTTCTCTGGTACACCCAACGTCATCCATGGCCCATTCATATCGTGTCTGGCGGTGGTTCTGGGACAGCTGAATGCGAATACATGGTCTTCTCGATCGGAGACCACCTTCGTGCAACCTTGCCCGGATAGTCTGCGTCGAAACATTTACCTCGGATGAATTCGGAAGGTCACTGTGAAGCTGGGTTGCTGTGTTAAAGCGGTTCGTACGGGTCTGAATGATCAGGAACCGGTCTTCGGCTGCAGATGTTGCCCTGTCTCTTCCACCACCATGTCGTCTGACTGGTGTGCCATACTGCTGAAATCTTGCCCAGGCTGTGGTGATCACCATATGGTGCACCACAGCCTGGGCAAGGGCTTCACCAACCTGACGATGGGTAGCCCCTTGCTCCACCATCCCTACAGCCCGCCACATTCTGCTTCAGACAAATGTCTTCTTACATTTGCATTCGCCATATTCAATCACTAAATCACAAGTGTTTGTGCTGAAATGAAGATTGAATACCTGCACACCTCATGTACATGTAGACAGTACACGAAAACATCATGGAAATCAAGGGGTACATGCTTTCCATGACTGTCATGAAAAGTCTGCCTTCCAAGAGAGCTAATGTAAACACTGGGGACCATCTCAATACATTCCTCAATCATATCCACCAAAAATATCGCAAATGTGTCACAAGAAAATTTCACAATGATGTGTCAAATATGTGGTGCTTAGCAAACTTTGAGTAGTATAATACCCCAGTCAGCTGATTTGCTTCATTTTATGCTATATTAAATGTTGAGGTAAAATCCGTTAGGGGCGTTTTTTCCTCCATATAATGTATTGTAACCTCTACGTAATAGATCCGATGGACGTGACAACCGTTACTTATTCCCAGTTTCTTATTCGACATTCGTCTTCTCCCAGTAACGACCACGCCCCGGTTTCCGCCATTGACAGTGACATGCTTTACTTCCTACCGTTTTTAGCTATGATGTAGCTCTTGTTGCTGAGGTGATGTTAAGCACCAATAAATAAATAAATAAGTACGCAAACATAGGCCTGCGGAAACAATCGACTCGCTTTCTCCGGACGTTGCCGGCATTTTAATTTCCAACATGGGACATGGTGAGTAGTGTACTAAGACGTACTGTACATCTATGCTGCACTTGCCTTCGACAGATGCTAACTCTGCTTGTTACCGGGTTAGTTAGTTAGTTGGAGAGTCTGAAAGTTGCTCGACGCTGCTCGGTAGTTCCCCCGGGTACTCCGGCTTACTCCATCCGTAAAATTGTCTGACACGATATGACCCATGCAGTTGAATGTGTCGTTAACCCTTAACCCGCTGAGTACTTTAAAGGTATTTTTCATGAAATCTAGTCATGGCTGCTATAAAGCAGCCATGACTAGATTTGATGAAACATTTATCTGAATGTATTTCAAGAAATCATTGGGGGAAATCGATTCAATTTGCAGGAAGAATTTTGATTATTTATTTATTGGGGTTTAACGACACATTAACAGCCAAGGTCATATCGTGTCGGTGACAGTTTTACGGGTGGAGGAAGCCGGAGAGCCCAGAGAGAACCACCGAGCAACGACGAGCAGCTACCAGCTCCCCAGCATCGTAACTAGGCACTGATGCACAGGCAGGGTTAGATTGGTTGAAGACATGCGCACCATCGACGTGCAGTACGCTTTAGTATACGGCGTCATCGTGCCCCCATGTGGACAATCGGGGTGAAGTGCCTTGCCCAAGGACACAACGCGGGAGTCCGAATCGATCGCTCAGACGGTCACCCATCCAAGGACTAACCGTGTTCGACGTTGCTTAACTTCGGTGA
The DNA here is from genome assembly GCA_031216915.1 of Pictodentalium vernedei. Lineage (NCBI taxonomy): Eukaryota > Metazoa > Mollusca > Scaphopoda > Dentaliida > Dentaliidae > Pictodentalium > Pictodentalium vernedei. The sequence continues at coordinate 105,815,860 of CM062292.1, read as the reverse complement.
TCTGACGAGAACCGGTTACCGCAACGCCATCGCGCTCCCTTAAATTTTGATTAAATGTGCCCAAATTAAACTTATTTCCATAGCAAGAGAAATCCTGTTCTGGGCAGGAATATCCACCAGAAGCATGCAGGGAGTTAAACCTCAGAAAAACATTCAGTCTAAACGATTGTCATTTGTCATTCCTTGACCCCCCTAAAATTTATTTATTTACCCCCCCCCCCCCCCCCCCCCCCACACACACACACACTCCGAGAAACATTGGCCCAATCCACGTTTTACACAACATAGAGAACAAAATGGTCTCCAATATTGGGGCTGCACTCGCTACAAATGTCTTAGATTCGCTCTTAAGCACTTAATTTGCAAATTTTTCTCAGGTTGTGGGGTGGGGGTGGGCCAACTGGGACGTTACAGTCCTTGTCGTACAGTCACTTCCCTACAGGGAAGTGGGAGAAGGGGGCAACGACCGGAACGCTGGGAGACCCGAAAACCCCAGACAACGGCCTTTTAAATATTCCCCCACCCCCTCCCCCCCCCAAAAAATGGCTATGGCACCCCGTATTATAAAATCTTGGCTTCGCGCCTGAAGTCAAGGACAATGCGCCTTTTATAGATCGATTTTCAAGGTTTTCCAAATTAGGGGTAAATAGAGACAATAAAATTACAGACAGAAATTAGAGATGCAAACACATGGCCACGTTGTGGCGATGCTGTCCATCGCAAATTTTTTTCGCTATCTTGCTCATCGCACAAGGTGAAAGCTGTCAATTGCATACATACGTGTACCATTTTCTCCCTAACTGGAAGAATCAACGACGCAGCTCTGTGCTAGAAGCTCACACCTGGGCTCGTGGAGAGAAAATGCTGGAAACCCATAATATGGTTTTGGCGCATCCTTCATTCACTTGGCATTGACTTGACAAAACAAGTTTAGAGAACTATTTTCTTGGAAAATGCTTTAAGGCACCGTTCAGTAATTTATTGGGTAATAATTTAAAACTACAATACACTTTAAAACAAAGGTAACCACTATAATGGATATTTATTAAAACTGAGATAACCATTAATAATATTAACACTTTGGTCGGTCGCTGATTTATCGCGATTCTCAGGTGAGAAGGCATTGGTTACCTCTATGCTCCCAACTGCCTCCCTATTCCCACCCCTCTTCTCTCCTCCCAGCACTCGGAGATGAACTACTTGACATCCCGTACACCAATTCTTCCCAATCCCTCCGATAAGCATACCAACTCTCTCTTTTGTGTCATCCGCATATCCTTCATTCTCCCATCCCACTTCCCCATTATATTCCCAGTGAATCTTATTCTGTTAGACTGGTATTTTTGGCATTCTAATTAATGTGGGTAGGAAGTATATTAAAATGTTGGGCATTCAGGTTTGTATAAATTCCAAATTAAGACGACCCGAACAAAGGTTACCTAAATTTTTCTCGAGCAAGCCAGGGCGTATCCAGAGAAATGGAGTGATGTGGGAACAAAACATATTTCTGCTGTCATTGCTGCAGAAAAATATTTTGCAGACCCCCTCCCGACCCCTTCGTTTCAATGGCAGGGTGTTAGCGCGTGGAATGAGGAGAGGAGCAACCAAGGATAAATAAATCTTTTTTTCTTCTAGAGTTTCTCTCATTGGGTAAATGATATGCTGTGATGTGACAAACCGCTGGAAGGGTCCCCGAGAGCCCTAATAAAATATATAAATGTTCTAGAAAGACTAGCAAATGAATACTAAATACGATTTGTTTGATTTCTAATCTACTTGTACAAGCTCTAGTAATTCAGGCGAACAAAATTTCAGTCGCGAGATTTCATTTAGTGGCAGTCTAAGGGTGAATGAAAATAATATTTCTCTCAGTTGTTACAGGTCTAAGAGTTTAACCCTTTATCTAACGAATCGCCCGCATCCGCCCGCGAAATATGCAAATTGAGCAGTTGAAAAAATTGAATATGCAAATTGAGCAGTTGAAAAAATGAAATTTTTTCAACTGCTCAATTTGCATATTTAATTTTTCAAAATATTTCAACAAAACCACATCATGTGACCCCCTCATTGGAACGAGCTCATTGAGCTCGTTCCAATGAGGGGTCACATGATATGGTTTTGTTGAAATTTTTTGAAAAATTTAAAAAAGTGATATTTAAAATAATAAATTTGGTATTGTCTGCGTTGGGTAAAGGGTTAAATGACGAACCTAGACTAATTTAGCAGCGAGGCAGTTAAAATATGTCAACATTTTCAAAACGGTGGGCATGCATGTTCCCCAGCAAAAAACTTAAAATTGTCTCTTTGGAATGTGATTTTTGGTGCTCTGAATAAACTATTCTAAAAACAATATTTTTTTAATCTGCAAAATCTATACGCAGAAAGGAAGCAATTTGGAAATAAATGAAATTGTTTTAGTCTTAACTCGAATATTTTAATAACCGACCATCAGGATGACTGTGGCTATTTCCGCAATTAAGGCAGAAATATTTTTTTTGTTTGGAGACTTGAGGAAGGTATCACAATCAATAAGTTTGGAGTGGACAAGCGGGAGAGCATATAACGTCTGCATATTTCCTAGTAAAGCATCTTGTTATTCATTATCTCCTGCCAAAACGAAGTTTTGGGGGTCTAGCAATGGGGTCCGTCTGTTGGACCCTTGTCCTTCCGTAACAACTTTTGACCTCTGTATGACGGTCAGTACATGTCGGATTTGAATGATCTTTGGTATGCTGCTGAACCCTGATGGGGAAAAAGATATTCACAAATAGCGGGTTTTGTCCAGTCATTTTTTCTAGAGTTATGGGCCTTTTTCGACTTTCAATTTTTGTGGTTTCTGGATGATAACTTTAGTATAGAACTACAGGTAAAAGCCCAAACTCTAACTTTGTACCCTTTTATAGTAAACCACTTCTCAACGGGTGATGCCGATGGCGTTGCACCTTATTAGATGTGATTTTCTTTCCCAGATATGCCCATCATCACGCTCCTCTGATATGACGCCGATCTCGGCTGATATGAACTGAGCTAAAGTTGTTCCCCTTGATACGTTACTAGGCGCAACCATTTTGTTTACAGCGAATGCATCAATCATTAAAACTGATTTGGCGAATGCAATCAATCAGTAAAATTGACTTCACATGTCAAAAGGAGTAGTTTTGTGTGTGGCGATGAATTAACCCATTAAACCGCGATGGTATTGCCCGTTTCAGTTCAATGGCAGCAATTGGAAAAGCCCATAATTATTATTTGGGGAGACTAATAAATATTTTCAACGTGCAGCCTTTGGGCTGCACGTTGAAAATATTGATTGGTCTACTCCATATATTCAGTTAGCATCCATCCTGCTTAATGAAATTATGACGTATCACGTATCTGGACCGAAAGAGCGACCTCTCGGATTCAGTGGGTTAATGGTGGCAATATGAAAGCATTAGGTGGAGGAAGTGAAAAAAGAGAGTTGTACACAATTCAAAGCAAACGAATATTTACAGGCGAAAGCGTAGATTCGTTGAAGTGAGAGAAGTGAAAGTTCAGGTATTCGAACGTTACGGTTTCCCCGCTGGGGCGGGAGCGCGGTGGTACAGGAATTACGGCATTTGACTTCAAACCGAAAGGTCCACGGTTCGATCCCCACCAGTCGCAGCTGCATTGTGTCCCTGGGAATGGCACTTAATCCCGATTGCCCACATGTGGGAACGATGGCGCGGTGCACTAAGGCGTACTGCACGTCGATAGTGCAACTGTCTTCAACCAATACTAACACTGCTTGTGCGGAGTTAGTACATTGGGGAGTCTGACTGCTGCTCGGTGGTACTCCGGGTATTTGGGTTTCCTAAACAAGAAAAAACTGTCCGATACGAGATGACCCTAGCCATGGAAAGTATCGGTAACCCTTCACCCCGCCCCCAAAAATTCCCATCTGGAGAAGCCGAGACATTCGGATACCTGGACTAGGAGAAGAGGACAGTTCGGACTTTATGAAAAGAATGAAAAGCAACAACACTGTCAGAAAACTGTTACAGATCCGAGAACGTTTTGTAATTATTTGTTTTGGTTTAATAAGTAAAAAGGTTATTACTTGGTTAGTTTCATACGGATCAAGATATCAACCATTGGTAACTTCACATCAGCCTTCAACATTTGCTAACTAGCACCCTGCCATAAAAAGTATTAAAAATCAACTTTTCACCACAAGTAAACCCCGGATTGAATCTTATGACAAAGTGATTCCTCCTCGTGAATAACTTCTCGATATGTACGCAGAGATCCTGACACTGTTGCCAAATATCAATGGCAATCGGGCAACTGTAACATAAGTGATTCAAGTATTGTAACAGACATCGCTCTTCAAGTAAACAATAGACTAATTCTTTTATGACACTGGCGCCGACGGCGACGCCGGAGAGAGTAAACATGGGCTGGTTCTTCTATGATGCCTTTGGCGAAGCCGACGGCAAAACAGGTCAGAATGATACCTGTGTCTGCAGGGGCGGATCCAGGGGGGTGAAAGGGGTGGCTAGCCACCCCCCTCTTTTGGGATGACAAAATTTTTTTTTCAAGCATTTGCTAAGTTGGCAAGCCGGATATCAACGGCACAACCTTTTCGGTGCGGTAACATATCGTAACTGGAGTAAGTTTACCGGTTTCTCCTAATTACTTTGATCCGTTCCGTGGAATATACTACCGATTCGCGGGATAGATTTGCACTCTGACGTAATGTTTCCTGTTTAAGTTTGGTGTGGTCATATTTTCGAAATTGTAAAGCCTCACAATCCATCGCAATCATGGGTGAGCCACCACCGAAAATGAAGAAAACCACTATTGATTCTTTTTTTCAACCTAAAGAGAAGACGACGAACATTCCGTCTGAAAATACACATGCAGAAACGAGCGGATCCACATGCAGTTCATCCAATTCTGAGCCGCAGGTGCCCCCAGCTGAATCTCCTGGAGATGATCAAGCTGCAACCGCGATACACACAATCTCCCCAAATGATATTGCCAATTTTGTCAATACCAGCGGTATGACAGATTCAGAAAAAGCATTTATGCTTAAAAACTGCTGGAAACCAGATGCTAATTTTGACTAGTTGGACAGCCGGGTTTATGAACATCGAGTAAAAGGGGGTGGAAACATCAAAAAGAAAACTGTATGTTTCCAACAATCTTGGTTAAGTAAACGGAAATGGTTAGCATACAGCGACCACGCGGAACTAAGGGGCGGTTGGTGTCTGCCATGTACCCTCTTTCTCCGGAGAGAAGAGAAAAATAAGCTCGGAGTATTCGTCAAAACACCATTCCGAAATTACAATAAGTCGAAGGAGTTGTTAGATGAACACGAAAGTAAAATTTATCATGCATCTTGTGTTGAGAAAGCTGAAATGTTGATGGCACAACAGGGTGATATATTACGTCGAATTGATGTACAAATGTCTGAACAAACGTCGAAAAACATGCAAGTTAATAGTTCTGTTTTGTGCCATATAATCGACGCAGTCCTTCTGTGTGCAAAACAGCAAATCGCTTTGAGGGGACACAGAGACGACAAAATCGAATTCGATGTTCCAGCTACATGTAATGAGGGTAATTTCATTGCAGTTATGCGTCTTATGACTGATAAGGTCCCGGAATTGAAAACCTATCTCACAAAAGGTCCAAAAAATGCACGTTATATTAGTAAGACAATTCAAAATGATATACTTCATATTTGTGCGGACATCATCCGAGAGCATTTCCGTAAATGTATTGAGAAATGTCCACATTTCTCCCTTATTGGAGATGAAACCACGTCCAATGGTCAAGAAATTCTCTCTGTTTGTCTGCGCTTGTTAGACACTATTTCGGGAAGTACACCTTTAAAGCGAGAAGTTTTAATCGACATGCGACCATTGACGCGAACCACGGGTCAATCAATCGCCCAAGAATTGCTCAAGTCTCTTGATGAGAATAAGATTAACATTCAACATTGTCGCGGACAGGCATATGACACCACGGCGTCGATGAGTTCGAAGTCGAAAGGCGTGAATGCTGAAATACTAAAACATGCCCCCGATGCCGATTACCAAGGTTGTTGTCTCCACTCGCTTAACTTAGTGATCTGCCATGGGTGCAAAATCACCCACATAACGAATATGATGGATGCATGCAGAGAATTATTCAGTTTCTTCGACAACTCCCCGAAACGTCAAAACTTTCTAGAGTTAGTCATCTTGACCAACGCACCAGAAACCAAAAAACTAAAACTTAAAAACTTGTGCAAGACCCGTTGGGTCGAACGACATTCCACATTTGAGGTGATATCCGACCTCTATGAGCTCATTGTATTAACTCTCAATGAAATATGTGAGCCTACCGACGATGAATCATTGTACCCCGATGAAACAGAGAATTGGAACTGGGATTCCTCAACGAAGGTTAAGGCAAATGGACTTCGTCATATGTTCCTTGATTTTGGCCATATAGTATCCTTCGTTAGCGCGAAAGATATGTTGGAACCCATGCTACCGATAGTAAAATGTTTGCAAGGGCGCATGGTAGAAGTGTTTTTTGGCTTTAAGAAGATTGGTGTAGTAACTGACACATATAATGACATTCGGGCGAACGTGGATTCGTGGTTCGACAGTGTTTATGCTAAAGCGATAACGTTGGCCAAAAAAGTTGGTTCAGAAGAGAAAATGCCACGTATATGCAAACGTCAGACGACTCACCCGAATACTGACGCGAATACTCCATTTGAATACTGGAAGCGTACGGTTGTTATACCTTTCCTCGATGTTGTATGTAGCGAGCTCCGTGAGAGATTCAGCGAAGACAAACGAGCGCATTATCATTTGACCGCAATCGTACCGGAGAGCATCGTTCAAACTGATGACGATACATTAGCTTCCACTGGCAAATTTCTTGTTTCTAAATGGGATCATGTTCTACCCTCGCCCTCAAATTTTGAAAGTGAACTAGCGCGATGGAAAAAATTTTGTGAAAGAGAGATTGTAAATAAAGACATTCCTATCACGACCGTGATTGAACAATGCGCTGATGAAATGTTTTTTCCTAATGTCAGAGAGCTGCTGAAAATTCTTGCTGTTTTGCCTATCGGTAGCACGGAGGCGGAACGTTCTTTCTCGTGTATCAGAAGAATCCATTCTTGGTTAAGATCAACCATGTCTACAACTCGACTGTCCGATTTGGCTGTATTGGCTATGCATGGCTTCAGTATTGATGTTGATGTGAATGTCGTGAAAGAGAGATTCATTGCTTCACACCCCCGTAGGATGCAGAGCTCGTCCCTGTTGTTTGAGTAATAATAATGAGAATCAGAATCAACATAATCTAATTGAAATCCTGATCACATTGAAATAAAACTTTCTAGTTGTGTAGATTTTTCAATCTTATTGCATCCTTAACGATTGTATTGTAATGAATTTATATAACTTCTATAATATGTAAGTGATTAGCAAGGCATGGGAATGGATTTCCCTACAGTTTAACTGTAGGGAAATCCATTCCCATGCCTTGCTAATCACTTACATATTATAGAAGTTATATAAATTCATTACACTGTTAGTTGATGTGACTCAATCGAGGCCATTTAATTCCCATAACCCGGTTTCCCGGCCCCATGTCCTTGGGTGTCGCAGGTGACCAGCCCATCAAAACTGTCTGATATGGCATAGACAATTACCCCTCAATCACACACAGTGGTCCAGGTAACCTGGACCACTGTGTGTGATTGAGGGGTAATTGTAAAAACCCATAACATTCGTTGACTTGTATGGGTGGATTATGCATGTATGTGGACCTCATGTCAAGGGTATTGGTGGGGGAGATCACTCAGATCAGCTATTGAAAAAATGAAGATAAACCCCACGAAGGCCCCCCAGAATGCACCATTCAGGTTGCTATTTTCAAAATTTTCCGAACGACGAGAGGGGGACACCCCCTCTCGTGCTCACCCCCGCTCGCTGCTTCGCAGCTCGGATGATGCTTCGCATCATATGGTTAGCCACCCCCCTCTACAAATTCCTGGATCCGCCCCTGGTCTGACTTCCGCTATCGCAGGCCGGGGTAAAATAATAATAAGATCAGAAATGGTCCTGGTGTTGGATTAAATTCCACTGGACTTACCTTCAAGTGCAAAATAGATTCACCCATTCACTGCAAACAATATGGTGTTGGACGATACAATTCTGATGGTGAGGGGTGAATGAGTTAAGGGCGTTAAGGATAGCTTACAGTATTGTAAAGAGATGATGGTATTTGGCACCATGTTTTATGCTAGAATGTATTTTTCTTACTGTAGACATGGAGTGGTTTGTAGGGTATCACGATCTCAACACATCACTCCTATTCTGAGGGATATGCACTGGCTGCCAGTCAAGTACAGAATAATTTTCAAAACTTTATTATTAGTTTTCGAGACACAAAACAACATGTCATCAGTCTACTTAGAAGAACTCCTTAATACCAAGAATGCGTGTCAATACAACCTGAGGTCCGATGGTAAAATGCTGCTACATGTTCCAAAACATAGGTGTAAGACATTTGGAGATAGGTCATTCTCATTTGCTGGCCCTCACTTGTGGAATAATTTACCAGAACACCTAAAAAGACTGTCAAATGTCCACCTTTTCAAGAATGATCTCAAAACATACCTGTTTTAAGAAGCCTATAAGTGATGTTGTGGACTGTAAGATACTGTATATATTCTGTTTATATATTTGCACGAGCTCAGTAACATGTACAGCGTCTTAGAATATGGTTCTACATCTTCTGAACTATAATTTTTGCGCTATATAAATGTGTACATTATTATTATTATTATTATCTTGGAAACAGAGAATCTACAATTCATTCCTAATTTCGAGTTTTACAAATTTCACGAAACTTGACTAGTAAATTAGGCTAGGACCGAACAATAGGTTTGGACCAGACCTAATCTTCACGGCGGGTTTCGTAACTGTCACAATAAAATGTGGACGAGCTGTATTTTATTTATCACTTGATCTAAAAGCCGATATACGGTGTCTAAATGAGTTAGAAAACAAACAGCGCTTCCTTTGGGGTCTTAAATTATGTTCTTAAAAACAAATTTAAACAATGCTTTGTTTAGCGCAACGTCTGTGCCCCCAAAATAGTCCCCACTAGCGTATATATTTGAAAGCATCGAATAATCGAATTTTCTTGAAACAGCGGTTCAAAACTTTCAATTGAGTCAGTGGTAATGTTTTGATTCGTTGGGGTCAGCGAGACTTCGAAATTAGATTCGATTCGAAATCTTCCCTTTGGTTCGATTCGATTCGAGGCGAGTCGATTCGGAAATTATCGAATCGTTGAGTTGTTCTCAAAATATATTAAGAGTTTCCACTTGAACTCATCTTCTTTCATCAGGTCTCCTGTACAGGAGGGGTGTCCTGTACAGGAGACCTGATGATAGAAGAAGAGTTCAAGGGGATTCCGCTTCCGAAACTACTTTGATTCCGTTCCGGAATATTCCGCGTTTTTTATTGATTTGCCTAAATAGACGAGTCGCCCGATGCATAATGCACACAGTACTCAAGTTGATACTGGCAATATTGACGGCCCTAATAAGGTGCCAAATCCACAGTTTGCAGAGCGTTAAGAATCGATTCAAGATTCGAGTTGATTCAAAATCATTTGCCTGGTTCGTGTCAAGGTGATAGCTAAAAGTTGCGTTTTTGTTTTATAAAAGTGTAAATATTTTCGATAGGTATGTGGCGGAACCTGAAAATAGATTTTTCAAACTCTGCTAATTAGGCATGAAATTTAATGTCCATTATGGCGCCCGTGTTGAACACCATATGGGCTATTCTGATAACAGATCAATAGTAAGAGAGACAATATTCTCTTCTGTATCGTTATCTGGGTAATTAAGGCCAGTTAAATTGTAATCGTTGGAAACCAGTGCATCACATATGTTCTGGACACACACCCATATTACGCATCTGTCCTGCCTCCGAAGTGTCAAAAGATACCAAAATGCGAGTCTTTCAAAGGAACTTTAAAGCGAGTGGTAAATTGAGATAGATCTAAGCGGTCATGTTCAAGAGAAGCGATTAACTGAGAATAAATGTTCTGGCTATCTAAATAAAAATCGGGGTATTTCTCGAAAAATTCATTCCAGCCAATTCCAGTCGGAAGGTGTGCAAGGCTGTGGGTCGTTGCGAGGCAGTTGGTCTGAGGGCACTCAGACAAGGTCCGAATTTGCCTTGGCCGTCGAGGGTCATAGGTACCGATATTGAAAGTTCGCGTATTGTCGTAACCCAGTGAGGGTTGTAAGGGACCGATAATAGTTTGTTAACGGTTGCGAACCGTAGTGGCATAGTAGCCAAAGAAGTGAAAGCTGTAACGTTGAGGTCTAGAGACCGTATTAAGAGCTTGAGTGAGCGCTGAAATAGCTCGCGAGATAAGATAATTTTAGGATGTGCGAGAATTAGTGATGTTGAGAACACTTTGCAGAATATGTTTATGTAAGCTTCGTTAAGTATATATCTGAAGGCGAAGAATAACTTAACCCCGTGAGAGCCAGGCAAGGCGCAGAGTGATCGTGAACTGTGGTAGACGCCGATTGAATTCTGATTGAACTGTGAGAACTCTGAGAGAGTCACACAAGCAGAACATTATATGTGTTAAGCCCGACAGACGGTGAAGTTAACCCTGCGAGGAGGAAGCAGCAAGAAGTGAATAGACACTTTGTATTTATCACAAACTGCGAGAAGATGAAGAAGATTTGAGGTCGATCCAGCGGACACAGCTAGCTGTGGGAGACGTCGAGGGCCCTAACGAATAAATTTTTATCCGCGTAATTAGTGTTTTCTTATGGATAATTTTTGTGAGTAATTTGTTTGATATTATATTTCTTCGTACATGTAAATAAATAATCTTTTCAGTAAATTATCGTTGATCACCCTTTGGCGTTGTAAGCCACAGGCACCTTCAGGAAACCTAAGAGTCCCAAGTGGATAGGGCATTGGTAAGGTGGCAAAGTTTACGTTCGAACTGGGGTTCAGGCGGCAGTCACTGGCTGTCGACTGAGCACTGATAAGAACATAAATTTTCATCCATTACTTCGAACATCAATTTAACCCTGTAATCCTCCGACAGTTCGATTCCGGATTCGATTTTACGCGAAATTTGAGATTCGAAAAGCCCTATTTATTCCATTCCTCATCTCTCAGGTGATTGGTCATGATTACCTGAGACGAATCACGCAATAACACATCAGCGTACCCCTTGTAATATTTTCGGTATGTTACAGCACGATCATGTGTGAGTGGTTTCAAAGTATGAGTTTAATGGTCAGATAAATCCCCAGATTATGTGATAAATTGGTGGATCAAATGCTTTAGATTGTGTAACTGATTTCTATGATTATCGGTGTATCTTGTTTCAGTTGTATATATATGTAAAAATAATAAAACACCTGGAAACGTTATTATCAGAACTGGTTACCAAGCATTCCCAATAAAATGACGTATCTTTGACAGTTTAACTTCACAAACGTTAACAGAAGATGGGTATCATAATAAAGATAAAAATTACGAAGATGGTTCGTTTCAACCCTTTACCCAACGCAGACGATATCAAAATTTATTATTTTAAATATCATTTTTTTAAATTTTTAAAAAAATTTCAACAAAACCATATCATGTGACCCCTCGTTGGAACGATCTCGTTGCAGCGAGGGGTCACATGATATGGTTTTGGAATTTTTTGAAAAATAATATTTTTTCAAATGCTGAATTTACCATGATATTACGCGGGCGGATGCGGGCGATTCGTCAGGTAAAGGGTTAATAGTAAAAAAAAACAGTGAAAAGCAGAAGGCACTACAGACTCCGAAATTTAGCTTCGATTTAGCTTTTTATTTGGAATATGGCTCTCTTCCTCTCAAGAGGAATCCCAACAAGACGAACATTTTTATGGTTTAGTCTCACTCAGCCAACCTTTTAATTTTTCCTAACTAGAGTCGGATAGGTGTTAGGTTGGCTGAACGCTACTATTAATTAATTAATTATTTCCAATTAATTACAATAATAATTCGTTAGGAAATAAAAAAAATATTTTTCTCGTGTAATGGATAATTAACTTGTTTAAATGGGACACAGTAAGCCGCGATTTAAAAACAAATAACCTGACAGTAGGTAATAAAGGCCGATTCCAACTCAGATGTACATGTACATGTATATGTACACGTACATCGATGTACACCTCCATAGGGTTTAGTGTTAAAATCGTGTACATGTACACGATTTATCGTTTTTTATGGTGATTTGGAATCGGCTTTGCCGATTCCACATCACTGGATTCTATATACACATCGCTCAAGAGTGAAAAAAAATGTATGAAATTTTAAGGTAAAAGAGGTGTATCGTCTGATTTGGAATCGGCAAATGGGTTTCCCCCATAGGATTCAGTGTTAAAATTGCGAGCAAAAAACGTGTTGCCGTTTCTAAATCATCATCTTGCTGATTCTAAATCATCCGTGTCTGTACACGATTTTAACACTGAATCCCTATGGAGGCGTACACGGAAATCCATTTGCGGATTTATACGTCAGAAATCGAATCGTGTACGGTACACGGAAAAGAGGTGATTTGGAACCGGCAAACCCACTGCCACGTTTCCTGAGGAAATAAAAAAGTGATTGAGTTCTATAGGAGAGAAAAAAAATATATAAATAAATAGTTATTTAAAAAATAAATATATCAAATCGAATAGATAATAAAAAAATAAGCAAATCATGTGCGCTTCCCAGACTATTAGAGCAAGGTTTCTTTTAAAAATGCTGATGAGAGCCTACGCATTCTGTGTGAACGAACAACTAGGTCGCCTCTTGTTAGAACGATGCGTCGGATGTCGGGATCACCTAGACTTCGATCACGAAAATCATTCGTGTCTGTCGATGGAAAGGGAAGATATGGTCGTCAAGTATTTCGAACCGGCGTTCGAACGCGTTCAAATCGATGAAGTGATCGCGTTTTGGAAGAGATTACTCTTCTGTAAGGATCAAAGCAAGCCCACAGTTTCGGAAGAACTGAAATTGGCGCGTAAAAGTCTGACTTTAGAAGACAAGGGACGTGTCATGAAATTATTGTTCAATGAAGCATACGTCTAAGTTTTCTCGTTGATATAAAATAAGGGAGAATAGAAAATAAAATAAATACACACATAAATGTTTTATCTAATATTAGAAAGAAAAAAAAACACAAAAATGAGAACCAGAAATAAATTGTATCCGACGTTAGTGAACGACGAGGATGAGAATCCGATCAGCGTTTTGCCAACGGCACCGTCGCTAGAAGAAAAAGAAAGAAGAGAGAGAGGTATCGCATTGATCAAATCAGTAGAATCCAAGAGTATCTAACTCGAGAGAGAGATTCTCGTCATTCTCTCAAGAAGAAGTATTCGCGTTTCATGAAATTCGTCAACGCGATCGACACGACACTCATCACGATTTCCATGGGTTTACACGCGGCAGGCATCGGATTGTTGTCAACCGCGGTCGGTATTCCGATCGTGTTAACCATAGAAGGAGTGGCTCTCGCCGCCGGATTGTTTAGCACGCTCGGAAACTTTTTGAGTTGGAAATTATATCTGAAGGCGAGGAAACACGACAAGATTCGCGTCTTAGCCGACTCCAAGATCGACACGATATCCGAAATGATCTCGATGGCGTTGAAAGACGGTAGGATATCGGACGGAGAATACTTTGCGATATTAGGCGAGAAAACGAAATACGATGCCATGAAAGAAGCCGTGAGAATCAAGACTCGTCAGATCATCAAAGAAGAGATGAAGGATTCTCTCGTGGAAAAGGGGAGGAAAGAGGCCAGGGAGGAATTCAGTAAGATGATTGTACTCAAGAGCAGCGATTGAAAAAAAATATATATATAATAAGAACAGAATTAATTAATTATTAAATTTATATATAAAATAAAAAACGAAATTAATTTAAATAACTCTTAAAAAATGTATTGCGTAAAGTGTAAGAGAGTTACTGAGACGAGTAATTCTCGAGAAGTACGAACTAAAAACGACAGACAGATGCTTCGCGGAATTTGCGATGTGTGTGGTTCTATCAAGACTCGATTCATCAAAAAAAAAAGAATGTGAGCAAAGGTAAAGGCATCGTGAATAAAATTATCAATAATCTACCTTTCGAAATGCATCTGCCTGGTCACAGTTTCATGGGACCCGGAACGAAATTGAACAAGAGACTCAACGCCGAACTGACTCCTAAATCTTGGAGCAAACCTGTGAATAGGGTGGACGCGTATGATCATGATCTGTGCTACGCCAGACATCCCGACACCAAGACTCGCAACGACGTCTGCGATAAAAACATGTTGGGGAAACTGAGAGGCATATCAACTCCGACCAGGAGAGAGAAGATAGAACGTTAGAACGTTCGCTGGTCGGCAATCTGATCGGTGCGAAACGTCGATTCGGATGGGGCGTTCAAAAAAAGCGTATCGGAAAAGAAGAAGAAACGATTATTGACGAGCGAATTGGCCGAGGAGTTACACAAACCCATCGTGCGTAAATTTCGAAAGAGAAGGGTGTTCGTGAAGGGTTTGGATGATATTTGGTCTGCCGACTTGGTCGACATGAGATCGTTTTCGAGGTGGAACGAGGGCGTCAAATATCTATTGACGGTCATCGACGTGTTTTCCAAATATGGTTGGATCAGAGCTTTGAAGAATAAATCGGGACCTTGCGTCGCCGAGACTCTGAAGAGCGTGTTCGACTACTCTTCTCGAAAACCGAGTAAATTGTGGGTGGATAAGGGAAAGGAATTTTACAATAAGCACGTTCATCGATTGGTCGACCTCTACTCGATCGAAAACGAAGAGAAAGCCAGCATGGTGAAACGTTGGAATCGAACGATGAAGGAAAAGATGCATAGATACTTCACGGCGAATTCGACCAAGAAATACATATATGCTCTGAACGGTCTGGTCAAAGATTACAACAACACGCGACACAGATTGATCAAGATGACTCCCGTGGAAGCTAGTGATCCTCGAAATGAAAAACGGGTCTACGCGAATCTATATCCTGAAAGATCTAAGACTAGGAAGAAGTCTAGAACGCCGAAATCTGCGGTCGGTGATCGAGTGAGAATCTACGCTTATAAGAAGCACTTCGAAAAGGGTTATACTCCTCGATGGACCTCGGAAATCTTCGTGATAATCAAAATATTTCACACCGATCCGGTGACTTATGAAATCGAAGCTTTGGATGGAGAAGAGATCATCAGAAAGTTTTATGAACAACAATTACAGAAGACAAAGTTTTGATAAGAAAACAAATTTCTTTTATTTACTTTCTTTAATATTTTCTTGTTTACACATATATATATAAGAGAGAAAAATAATAATAATAAAAATAATTAAAAACTATTTTTAGATAAAGAAAGCAAATTAATTAATAAACAAAAAAACCCAAAAATCCTTTAAAATGACAAATATACTAGATATATCACAAAGCATAGTGAAAGATGAAAGTATTCAAGAATATGAGGTTCACGAATACGAACCGGTAACCGGAACGAGTTTGAACAATGCGGGAGAGATAAGAATCAACTTCGAAACTCAAGATCTATTCATACATCCTAGCGAGAGTTACATAGTGGTGCAGGGACGTCTCAACAAGGAAGATGGGAGTGACTACGTCGACGACGACACGGTTACACTAGCCAATAATGGCATCATGCATCTATTCAGTAATATAAAATACATGCTATCCGGACAAGAGATAGAATCTGTGTTTCATCCCGGTCAGGCCACCACGATGTTCGGACTCTTGACGTATCCTGATGATTTTTCGAAATCCAGAGGACTTAATCAGTTGTGGGTGAAAGACACCGTCGGCCCTACTAGCGCCGGCGCCGCCTTGATATTCGACTACGTCGTCAAGACGTCCAGACCTAAAGGAACGTTTTCGTTCAGGATACCTTTGAAACACATCTTCGGATTTGCAGACGATTACAACAAGATCATGTACGGATTCAAACACAATCTGACGTTGATTCGAAAAGGAGACGCCGACGCAATAGTGAGACTCACTGCGACCAATGCGGGTAAGATAACTCTACACAAGGTATCGTGGCTCGTTCCGCATGTGTAGCCTTCAATCGTGGAAAAAGCGCGTCTCTATAAGATCATAGAACCAAGAGTAAATTACCCGTGGGATTTAGAATGAGACAGTGCGACACGGCTAGCTTTCCTCTCTCCATGAATCACTTCGTTTGGAGATTGATGGTGAAATCCGCTTCTGAGAGACCGTGTTTCATCGTGGTTGCGTTTCAGCCCGATAGGGACGGATCTCAGGAAAAGAATGTGTCGCCGCTGTTCGATCACTGCAATTTGAGAAACATGCAAGTGTTTCTGAACGCCACGAGATATCCAGCAATCGATTACAACGCGTCATTCGACAAGAACGATTTCTGCAGACTGTACAGCGACGCCGCTGATTTTAGAAAGAAGTATCACGGTCTAGACGAATCGATGAGCAACCCTAACATATCTCCCGGCGAATACAAGTCGATGTATCCCATGTTCATATTCGACGTCAGTAAACAGAGTGAACGACTCAAGAGTAGCGTCTTAGACATTCAGATCAAGATGCAATTCGATAGGAACGTGTCGAGAAAAACCGAAGCCTTCGCCCTGGTCCTGTCGGACAGAGAATTACAATTTGAATCGGATGGAAATAAGATGTCGATCATTCGATGAGAGACGTGTGTGAAAAAATAAAAAAACAAAAAAAAAAATAAAAAAAGTAATGTGTAATTATTAAAAACAAAAAAAACAAAAAAATAAATAAAGTAATGTGATCTAGAGAGATTAAACATCTTTCTAAATTTCATTACTTTTTTTTTTTTTTTAACAAATCACACATTATTTTTTTTTTAATTCATTATTTTCCACATGTTCACTGTTTGTTCAAAGGAACTAGTTCAATCAGTAGACTCACCACGGAAGTGGCGGCTTCAGGATTATTGGTTTTCGTAACGAAATTAATCCTGTCTCCAGCATTCACTTTGAGAGGCGTGCCGAACGTGCTAACATTCGCGTGTTGATTCTCAGTCTTTTCGACGCTGTATCTCTTATCGCTCTCTACTCCATTCACCATAAGATTGACAACCCCTCTGTTATTCAAATCCGAGGAAGCCAGACTCATTCGAAGGATTTCACCTCCCAGCGGCATGGGATATCCCACCTGACCATGTTTCGATCTGCTACCTCCATTTCCGAAAGACCACTCAGCTTTTCCCTCATCTAAGGTGCCGGCCTCCTCGGCCCACACTATGATCAATTGTCTAGCATATTTGACTTTCTCAACCACCGAAATCAGGGTGCAGGCATCCGTCATGTTCACGGGATCCGGTAGATTCGTGAGCGCGTGTCCACCCATGTCTAATTTACCATCCATGATGTCACCCTTTCTGCAGACCAAGTTGTCATCCACATACTTTCTGCTGACTGTGCTGGAATCAAATTCGGGATTGTGACTGAGTCCAAATAAATTCTCACCATTCATGTCAATTCCACCCTCCATGGTTCCGCCAGATTGTTTGTTCAGGTAGAGATCGTCCACTTGCGATTCTAGATATTCTTGTGATCGTATCACAGCAGAATCTACGTAGCCCTTGTTGACCGCGGTTGAGTCCGCATCCGTGTCATCGACCTTCGACAGATTCAATATCTTGTTGAATCCCGCATTCAGATCAGATTTCATTTCTCGTCTGTCAGACTTTCTCTGTTCCAGATCTACGTAGTGTTTGGTCGCCACGTCCTTAGGATTCGTAGGAGTGGCCACGTTCGTTATCTTGTTAGAATTGGTGTTCAATTCTGAGTGCATCGTTTTCTGAACGTATCTATTTCTCAGGTGTTCTCTGAATCTCGCGTGAGAGTCGTCCGCGTATTTCTTGGTCGCGGCATCCGTGGGATCTATGGGATTCGCGACGTTCACCAAACATTTGGATTTCAGATCGAGATCATCAGTCATGGTTTTATCCACGTAATTATCTAGCATGATTTGTTCAAAATCGGCATTCCCCCTGTCGAATTATTTTTTAGTCGCAGCATCTGTGAGATCTACCGGCTCGGGAAGATTGTAGAGCTTCTTATCGTTCATGTTCAAAAGTTCCTCTTGAGGTTCGTATCTCCGAACGTAACGTTCATCCAAGTTGGCAACGTCATAACCATCGTCGACTTCGAACGTCTTCCTCTTCTTTCTTAGGTTGACTTTTTCGTCGTCACTTCTACCAAATTTATCGACTGGCATGTTGTTTATGAGATTTTTTTTGTTTTTTTTTAAAAATATATTTCAAACGCAGTTTATTAAAAATGAATTATTTTATTTATTTTTCGTTTTTATTCGATTAAAAATTTTTAAAATAATTTTTTTATCTTTATATATACTATAAAAAAAATCTCTCTCTAATGTAAATCATTGAGAATGTCTTGAAACCGATCTCCTTCAGACCATCTCTTGAGAACGTAAAGACATAGGTGACCACAAAACACTTGATCTGGTAAATGCACTCGTTCCGTGTTGTAATGAACCATTGATTTGTTGAAATAGTTCTTTATTTCTTTCGGCGGTGAGATTCCGTAGCTGTCGAAATAATAATTCTTCTTCCCGTTCTTGAACCACGCCACCCAGTGAGTGCCTTCACCCAATAAATCATCTAGATTTAAAATTCCGCATTCCGATTGTCGAGGTCTTCTCTTCGGCAAGGCATCTCTGGAAAACACACCTAGAAAATCTTTGATTTTCAAATCCTTCGCCGCATTCGACAGATCGATGTTGGATAGGGGTTCGTTAGGTAAGTCGACACCTTCTACGGATATCTCTATTTTCTTATTCATAAATGCGTATATATTTTTATTTTTTATTTTTTTATTTATTTATTTATTTATTTTATTATAATTCACTAAAATGACGTTATTTTTTTTATTTTTTTATTTTTCTTTTTAAACTAACTCTCTCGATGTCTCTATCAATTTCTATAATTTCGAATCCGTCTAATTCCTCTTGATTTTCTGGAATCCTATCATCTACAATCATATCTGGAATCTAATCATCCACATTCATATCGTCAAAAATTAGATTCGAAGTCCAATGTTCGAATGCCAAAGTGCTTATTTTATCATCTAACATGAATCTCTTATCGTCGTCGGCCGTCAGCGAAATCTTGTTGACTATTTCGGTATACAAGTCGTGATTTTCGCTTCAAATCGATTTCATAGTCTTAAACACCGGACCACTTCCTAACAGACAATCTTTATACTCTTGGAAAGAGATGTTTTTCTTCACCATGCACATTTTAACCTCTTTGCACTTCTTGATCTCTTCATCTTCTAGATGATAAGCATACAGTTTGGGTCTCAAGCCCACGAATTTGACGATTTGTTTACCGCCACTCTCATACTTAAATTTACCCAACACTTTCTTGTTGTCATTCGATTGAATGTTGGATGGGTGATCGATGGGATAATTGCTCATGTTGAACCACGCGGCCACATCCGGAGATATATCTCGGTAGACGTCTTTTGTCTCTATCTTGTAAACTAAACTGTCCGTGTCAGTGAACAGTAGTTTGGATTTATCACCAAATATGCGTTTGATGTAATCGTAGTGAAACTCGTACATCAATCGCTTGCTGATATCTAAGATGATCGGTCCGAGATAATACGGTTTGTCGAACTTCAGGTGCGTCTTTTGCATGTGAACGGCCACTAGATTTTCGTTGAATATGGTTCGGTGTTTGTAATTGGGTTTCGCCACTAATTTTTTAGCTCTTTTCTCAGACATGATGAGTCGAACGTCGGTTCTCTTCCTGATGTTTTCCATTGATTTACCGTACCCGCAGTTGTTCATGAGTTTGAAGAAGTCTTTTTCGAAATCGTTCTCAGCTTGAATTCTGAGATTCGTGTTGAGATCGATGTATTTTTTCATCCAAGGCTCTTCATCGAATCGAATGATGCAATGTATCATCCTGTAATCGACATATTGTTTCAAATTCTCGCTGTAGACAACGTTATGTTTGTTAAATGAATTGGGAATGAGTTTTTCCTCATCTCCTTCGTTCGGTTCCATTCGATCGGGAGCCAGTGGATAATCATTGTGTAGATCGTGTAATTCTTCCGGATAGTTCAAATCGACTTCTAAAATGCAAGGTTAGTCTCTCCATTTTTGCATTTCTTCCGGTTCCGTCACCTATTCGAAATTTCCAATCGGTAAAGGATGACTCATAGCCCAACCATACAGATTATTAGCGTCCCAATACTGTATGTATTTATTCGATCGTTTCGAATCGAAACCTTCATTCATGTAGGGATTGTTAGCTTCAGAATATCTGTGGGAGATCATTGAGACGCCACCTCTCGCAGCCCTTTTGAACATGAGCAATATGTTCACATCGGATAATAATTTCAATTGGACTTCGGTGGTCTTGAACAGAGTGTCCCACGCCAGACCGGGTGCGGTGAAATACCAAGCGGCATCTAGATCGTAATTTCGACGACAGACGTCTCGAAAATTTTTGAACACGTCTGCCAAGAGCAGAACGTCGGTCTTTAGATAGAGATCATGATAATCTCTCGTGGTTTTCATATCGAATGATTTCCACACGTTTTTGGCGTGTTCGTAATTCTCATCGGAAATGTCGGATTCATATAATTTCGAATAAAAATCTTCTTTCGAAGGTAGTGTGGTGTCTTCGAATCTCTTTAGATCGCTCATGTAATCGTAAGGATAGACTCCTTTCCTCAACATGACGTCTACTCATTCTCCGAAATGTTCGCTCGTGATTTTAAATTTATCCTTACTCATGTTATCGACTAATTTTTCCAGAGTGGTCGACATGAATTTAAAACTGTTGATGAAACGTATGCTTCTATGAATGGATTTCGTTTTTTCTTACAACGTCTCTCCGTCGATTACTCTTTTTTTCTCCATGAGCTTCCATTTTGTGAAGGAAATGTATCTTTGTTCGCGATGCAATTTAATTCTTCGTGGGAAGTGCCGAGATTTTTCACGAACAGATGACTGTCGTAACCCGAGAGATTGTGAAATATCACCGGATAGAAATTTATTTTAAATTACACTTGCTGTGAGCTGGACCGCGATACAGACCCGTGTAATGATCGTGGTCTCTGACCTTCTTATTTTCCTCCAAATTCTCATCGAACGATTGTCTGCATATGTGACATTCGGTGGCTCTGTTATTTTCGTCCTGCTGCTCTCGCGTGATGATCATTTTCGCCAGAGTTTTGAATTTGTCGTATAACATTTGAATTTTCGATTTTAACTCTTCCACGAACCTTTGGGCCACGTCGTCGTATTCGCACTGTTTCGTGTAGGTGAAGGGACCCATGTCGTGTTGTGAGTCGAAAGCGCATTTCACATAAATGCAATAGCCCGAAGGTATGTGTTTTTGATATCTTTCGACGTAACTTTGAAGAGCGTTGGGTTGACAGGAACTCATTTTCGCAGTGAAACATTCGAAATTGGCGTACACGATGAATGGTACTTTTAACCTTCTATTGTGATTTTCAAACTTCACAATGGTGTTGGGTTTGGGCATTTCGACGGCGACACCTTGATTTTCGTTACAATATTCCTGATGTTTTGCTAATGATTTTTTGCTCTTAAACATGTTCATGCAGTTGCAACATAAACATACCTTATGTTCATGTTTATTATTTTGTCTCGACAGTAATCAGCTCGGATGTTAAACCCAACAATAATGACGATTGTCATCATTCGAAATCAATAATAAAATAATTGTCTTTTCTCTTTCGAGATACGAAGTCTGTCTGAGAGGATAGATCGTTCATTTTTCATCATCGTATCCCAAGACGTTCACCGCTACGGTGGGATTTTGAGCCTCAAAACGTTCGATGTGTTTTAACTCTGTTGGAAAAGTCACTCCGGTCCAATCGAGATTTTTAGAAGTCTCCTCGTAACGAGAAACTCTATCGGGGTTCATTTTGACAGGGTATAAAGCGGAGGTGACTGCCCATTTAAAACACTGATCACCTTTATTTCTCACGTTGATCACAGCATTTATTTAGCTAAGAAATATGGTAATTTCACATAGGAAGACCCTTTCAATGAATCGTTTTCAATTATGTGAATTTCGAGTTTCAACACCTCATCGAACGTCCAATTACTACCTTCATGTTGATAATTCGTGAGAGACGTCAACAACTTGTCTTTCATCTTTTCGAAAACGTCCGATAAATCTGAACCTTGAAATACGGGTTCGACGTTAGATCTGAAATATGCATTTTTTCACGATGCTCTCGCCGGACTTCACATCGATTTTATTCATCACGCAATGAAGTATCATCTTAATTTTTAGTCCCACGTTCATGTATTTGCAAAACAAATCCAATACTTTTTTCTTCACCCGTTCCATGAACAATTTCGGATTGATTTTCTTCAACGAGGGAACCATGTCGAAAGTTTTAAAAATGCCTTTGATCGCACTCTCCTGTTCTACAGACTTCGATTGAAATAGTTCCATCATGAGTCGTGCTAGATATTCTTTTCCTTTCCCTTCGTTCATTGCTCTTCAAATTTTGCTCGATATATCTCGTTTGTCTAGAATCTGAAGTGCGTCACTTGTTTTTGTTTTAGTTTTTCTTTTCTTTTCTTTTGAAACTTGAAGTTCTTCAACGGCTTTTCGTTTAGTCGTCTTCTTATTTTTCACAATCGAAACGTTTTTGTTTTTTTTGCTGTCGGCATTTCGATTCCTTTTACTATCTTTTTCTTCTTCTTCTCATTTTTCACAACCGATGCATTTTTTGAGATCGTTGCTATCGGCATTTCATTTGCCTTTCCATCGTTTCACAAATATTTCTGTATGACTTTAATTTTTTTTGATTTAGTTCTATGATTTCTGAAATGTGAAATTTTTAATAGTTTACAAATCTCGTTTAACTGAGGTACGGTTTTCTCATTTAAATTTTCCATTTTTTTATCTGTTTGCTCCATTTGTAATATTTTTTTTCGAATTTTGTATTAAATAATTTGTTAAAAAGTTTTGTATTTTTACTCTTTATATAAAAAAAAAAGTTTTTTAATTTCAATTTTTTTTCTTTAATGTTTTTTTTTTATTCAAAACAATTTATGATTGCTTTTATTTCTTGTTTGCAAAACAAACACGTTTTCTCATCTCTAGAATAACATTCCTTACAATAACATAAATGTGCACACGGTAGAAACAAAACGTTTGCAGATTTGTTTTCACAAAGCAGACACGTGTTCATATTACCCGACTCCTTCTCAACAGATGATAACTCGTCTGCTTCTTTCATGAATCGAATCAAATCTTCTAAAGTCAAGAATTGAGATAACGTCTTGTTTGCGTAATTCAATGTATTGTACAATTGTTCCTTCATGTATCCGGATTGTAAAATACCCCTTAATAAACTCTCGTTTTTATTTCTTTCCCATTCTTCGTTTTCAATTTTAATCAACCCCAATGACTGGATCTTCTTCAAATAATTGCAATGACCTTTGGTATTATTTATGTGTTCTACCAAAGGTCTGTCGTGAGGTTCCCAATTCATTAAATGTATGTTGCAACAAAAACATTTCACTCTATCACTTTTACCCACATAAATGAAACCCGCAGCAGCTAAATCTTCGGGTTTTTGAGCAAGACGCCAATTTTTAAACGTTTGAAGTCTTGCATGTTCTAAACTATAATTCGGATGTTCGGACTTGATCATTGTTTTTACTTCAAAATTGAGTTTGTAAGAATTTTTTTTTTTTTTTTTTTTTTTTTTTCGAATTTTGTATTTAATGATAATTTGTTAAAATGTTTTAAAAATTGTTTATATATGTTTTAATTCCTTCAAAAAGAATTAATCAATTTTATGTTCTTAACGTGAAAAAAAAAATTGAATTAATACGAGAAAAAAAGGATGTTAAAATTTAACTTTTTATTTATATATAAAGAGAAAAACAAACTTTTTTTAACAAATTATTATTTAAATACAAAATTTAAAATATACATTATTTGCAAGAATTCATAAAACAAAAAAAAACAAATAATCGATCGTGACAACAACACCTAAACGATGCGAATTGCAATTGAAACAAGTCAAAGTGTGTAAGCTATTAGGTTTTAATATCTATACATTAGAGCAACACGATCCCATCGAATTGAACAAGGTTGAGATGGTGAGCTTAGAGCGCTACTACAACAAATATCAGATGTGTTTGAAATTGGATGAAGCCATGCTCGATTTGTTTTACGAGTACCAAAGCAATCTGGTGAATAATATCATCATCGCCAAAGACAGAAAATTAGACAAGGACGATTTGACGTTGTTCTATAGAAAATACATATATCCAATAATCTCACTCGAACTCGTGGACAAATCGGGTTGTGAGAGTGCATTCACCGATGTAAAAAAACTCAAAAGAGTAAAGATAAACATTCAAGACATTTTCGTAAATGGAAAAAAGACGAATGTCAACATGCAAATAACGGACTTGGAAATATAAACAATAGAGAGATTGATTTTTAGCGAAGAAGAAAGAAAAAAAGTAATGAGATCTAAAGATGATCTCATTACTTTTTTTTGATAATTTGTTAAAAAGTTTTAAAATTGTTTATATATGTTTTAATTCCTTCAAAAAAAGTTAAACAACTTCAAAAAATTGAATTAATACGAGAAAAAAAGGATGTTAAATTTAATTTTTTATTTATATATAAAGAGAAAAAAAACTTTTTACAAAAAAATGTTCACATTCTAAAGATGATCTCATTACTTTTTTTTGATAATTTGTTAAAAAGTTTTAAAATTGTTTATATATGTTTTAATTCCTTCAAAAAAAGTTAAACAACTTCAAAAAATTGAATTAATACGAGAAAAAAAGGATGTTAAATTTAATTTTTTATTTATATATAAAGAGAAAAAAAACTTTTTACAAAAAAATGTTCACATTAAAGAAAATTAAAAATTAAAAACTTTTTTATATATATATAAAGAGTAAAAAAAATACAAAATTTAAAATATACATTATTGCAAGAATTCATAAAACAAAAAAAAACAAATAATCGATCATGACAGCAACACCTAAAAGATGCGAATTGAAATTGAAACGAGTCGAAACGAATAAGAAATTAGGTTTTAAAATCTATAGATTACAACAACACAATCCCATCGAATTGAATGAGGTCGAGATGAAGGACTTAGAGTATAAATACGATAGATATAAGATGTCTTTGAAATTGGATGAAGCCATGCTCGATTTGTTTTATGAGTACCAAAGCGATCTGCAGAAAATCGTCATCGCTAAAGATAAAGAATTCGACAAGGACGATCTGACGTTGTTCTATGGAAGTTACATATATCCAAAAATCACACTCGTACTCGTGGACAAATCAGGTGGTGAGAGCGCGTTCACCGATGTAAAAAAACTCAAAAGAGTAAAGATAAACATTCAACACATTTTCGAAAAAGGAGAAAACACGAGTGTCAACATGCTAATAATGGACTTGGAAATATAAACAATAGAGAGATTGATTATTTTAGTGAAGAAGAAGGAAGAAAAACGTAATGAGATCAACTTTAGATCTCATTACTTTTTTTTTTTTTTCCTTCTTCACTATTACCCATATAATATAATAACGTTTCCTTTTTTCTTAAATTTCAGCATCGATTCTTCTTTTCTTTTTTTTTTGTGATATGCTACGTTTTTTATAACAACACATTTGTTTATCCGAATCATAATTATGAACGAATGGTGTGCATCACTTGGTAACACTCGCATCATTACCATTCTCTTCAGAAGATAGTGGTGATGGTGGAAAACGTCTCATTCTTATAAATTTCATCCACATATCTCAATCTTTATTTAACTCTTTTATTATTCCTTTCCTAAGATATCCATCATTAGCGTCTAATCGTTTTTCCACATCTTTTTCGCACTCTATCTCGCGATATTCATCATTATCGTTTAATTGTTTCTCCACCTTTTTATTCATTTTATATATTATTTTATACTTTCTATGATTTATATTTTATATAATTATATAATTTTATATTATAATAACATATTCAAAATCGGTATATTCTTAAATGGCGAATTCTCACCAAACAACAAACCCTTGCCGAGTCGCTCAACGTTCCGTCCACTCTTCAGAGAGAGACCGTTTCCACTCAAAGAGTTGTCACCTCTAACGGGTTGTAGATACAATCCTTTACCGCTGTCGTCTATGTGAACGCGACACACGGCTCCTCCCTTCTTCAAAAACAGTCCGCTGCCACCCATTAATTTCTCAACTGCCGAACTCGCGAGTCCCGTGAGAGCTCCCATGCCGAGAGTCTTTCCGAGAAAGGGTAGTGCCTTTGCGGTGAAGGGTAATGCTTTTGCGGCGATTCCTGCCAATAGCGGTATGAAACCACCTTTCATTCTCAAATTGTATCTCAATTGAGCGGGACTCAATCTCACCGTCAACCCTCTTCTATCATGAATCGCTTTCTCCATCCTTTTGATTTGACTTTTGGTCCAGGAGATCGAATCCTGACCGCCTCTCGTCAGATCTTCGTGAGTGAATTTGAATTTCACCACCTCGCCTCGAGTTCTTAACGCTCTCTCAAGTTTCTTCCTCTGTCCTGCGGATATGTTCACGTTTTCTTTCACGTATTCTGTCATAATTCTTTTTTTAAAATATAGTTTCTTCAATTGTTTTCTTGTTTAATGATAATTATTTATATTAAATAATTTTTGTAAAATTAATATTGCGTTTATTTATTTTTTGTTATTTATATATATTATACACAATATTTTTTTTTTGCTTTTATATTTCTCTTATGCGAAATCATATCGTCACCCTCTCTCCGCGAAGATCTAACAGTTCACAATTTTGATCGGTCAACGTGGTTTTGAGACTGTACAACGTGTCTACAATCACTGGTAGATAAAGTAAATTTCGAGGTTGCTCCACGATCTTATAACCCGGCGACACGTTTGGAAAGAAGGAATAGATCGTCGGTTGAGCGCTACCATTCACATAGCTTCCAGCAATCACATCCACGTTCACCAGAATGCTATTGACTGCGAGAATGTCGACCATATTTTCAGATGCCACGTGGCCTCGATACATCTTTCGATCGAATCCCAGCATCTTGCCTATAGAATCGTCCGTGTTGAAATCCACTCGAAAATTATCTTCCAAATCCAACATCGTCTGTAAGGTATTAGGATTGGGAGCGAGTCTGATCTTATTGCTTCCCATTCCAACTGTCTTCATTCGCATCTGAATGTAATTGTTCAAATCGTCTATGTCGTAACTTCCTTTGGGAATTCGAATCTCCAACCAATCCACTGCGTCAGAATACTTGAACGAGTTATTCTTTTCGGTGACGTTGGGAAAGGAATAAAAAGTCTCCAGATTCACCAACACCATCTCGTATCTTTTCTCTCTATTCAATTCGATGGAAGGTTCGAATTTCGTAGCGAATCGAGTCGAATCGCCACTCACCACGATTTGAATGGATTGTTTTGCAGCCGTATTCTCGGCTATCCGTTCTAACAATTCTCCTTGTTCGAACATTATATTTCAATTTTATATTTTATTTTTTATTTTTTCAAAACTAATTATTTGAAGATTTATTATTTTCTAATTTTTTTTTATTTTCACGCTCTATCCTATTATCATCAGAAACATAAAACTTGTCGAATCCACACCGATATTTTCCGCGATTAAATTCACTAGTCAAATCGATCACGACGAAATTGTAAAGTCCTCCATCCCAAACCCTCTTGCAGAATCTCCTGAATTCCGCCACGCTCATGTCATTTGCGACGTGATCGCCGTAGATGTGATTGAGATTCATGAGATCTTGGCGAAAGAGACATAGAAAATTAGCGTTCTCCCTTATCATCTGTCTGGGCAATCGAAAATAATTCTGCAACAGGTAGAAACAGTCCACGTTGCTGTGTCGACCCCCTAACGTAATACGATTCGCATCGGTTCTGTCTCTCCAAAAGCAGATCGTCGAAAATCATGAGATTCTTATCTTCCGATTTCAATTCTCTAGGATCCGGAACGTCGCTAGTATTCTCATAAAATCGACACTCGACGTTCGAAGATGCATTTCTCTTCATCAGTTCCATCGCCGCACCGTCCAAAATGGTTGAAAGAGGAGCTTCACTTTTGTCGAATTCCTCCCTACTGTCAAAGATTCTGGCTATGACGTCCTTGGGCAATCGACGATCCATGCACTCTCGAAGCAATCTGTATTCGGGTTGAAACAAGCTCTTGCCAAACACAAACAATCTGTCGTAATCCAACCAGTCGGGTCGGGACAACAGATTCATCAACAGATTAGTCTTTCCACAATTCGATTTTCCCACTATCAAGCCTCTTATGCTTTTGGGAAAGAACTCATTATTCGACCTCTTAGTCGCGGCATCGTTCCAAGACATATCTTTAATGTTCATCTTTGTTTTATTTTTTTTGTTTGTTATTTTAAATTCTTTCAAACACAATTTTTTATGTTTTTCAAACTCAGTTTTTAATATTATTATTTATTTATATCACACCGTCGCGAGTTCTCTTCAATCCGGATCCACTCATCATTTTGGCTAAATCTTGTATGGGTACCACAGCATCCTTAAAATCTTTCCAACTTTTCGGCATTCGCTCTAATGCAGCTCGCTTCGCCGGTGGACTGATCAACTTGTCGAGAAAAGCGTCGGCTGCCCTCTTGCCTGCCACAGAAGCTATCCTACCACTGGCTTCGGAAGCGGCTTTCTTACCAGCATCCAAAGCCATCTTCTTACCGACCTCAAATGCAGTCAATGCGAGTTTTCTACCCGCATCGCTCGTGAACGCTCGCATTCTAGAATCAACGATGCCAGAACCGCCTTGAACATAAGTTCTGATGTATCCCCTGTTCTTTATCACCAACATATTTTTATTTTTATAATATATTTTGTTTTTTCACTGGTAAATCGTTTTGTTGTTTAAATACTTTTATTATTCTAGTGTAAAAATTTACTGCTTTTCATTTTATATATTTTTGTTTGTTTGTTTGTTTCTCTCTACTTATTATATATACATCAATCCTTCAATTCATTCATCAGCCTTTTATAATGGTTTTTATTCAAAACCTTCTGTCTTAACAATTCGTCAGATATAGTAACTATTTCATTATCTAACCCTGTGTTACCAGCCCGTCTACTAGCCATCAACAATCTCAATCTCTGAGACAGAGCGTCAGAATCGCTCGGAAGAAAAGTGGTTTTCACCCCTTTGCCAGTCACCGATTCGACGAACTTCTTATTCATATCCCATATGGGTTTCACTATTTTCGTCCACTTGTAACCTCTGTTGGCTTTGGGTCTCGTCTCTCTGGCATCATTATTTCTCTTCATGGCGTGGGTCTGAACCAGAATGTCGCCGTAATTGTCGAAATCCTGTTCCGTGTAATCACTAGGCTTGTTGTAAAGGAGCAATTTGCGCAGTCCGGAAGTTAATTCATACTTATTCGAGCCAACAGTTAATTCATCATCACCTATTTCGACTTCTGTATCGCCGACAAAAGTTCTACCGTCCGAATCCTTATAAAATCCATACAACAGATCTCTCTTATTGCCATCCTCGGACGACGCGACGCTATCAGTGGTGATAATTGAAGTTGCATCGTCGCTCACGTCTGTTTGAATTCCCGTAGGAACGTAATCCGGTGTAGATTGAAAGGAATGTCGATTTCCAAAACTACCGGGCAATGAACCCATTCTCAAGAACTCTCTTTTATAGGTCTCAATTCTTCGACTATCTCCTTCTTGCTTCGCTCTTGACTCTCCATCACGGGTTTAAATATTTTTGTGGTCTCGGGTCTGAGATCCATCTCTCCGAGACGTCTTCTTCTGTCAGCCGATTGAATGCCCTTCTTAGCACGTTCATACTCGTCTAAAATTGATCTCGGCGCCTAGAATCCATCTGTAAAAACATTTTTCGTTTTTAATTGTTAATGTTCCTTTAAGTATGCTAATGTGAGTTATTTTATTATTTTCAAAATTAAATGTATAATTATATTTTTATGTTTTAAGTTAATAAAAATCTTCTGTCTTTAATATAATAACTAAAAAATTCATATCTCAACTCAGTATTGATTGAATTGGGAAAACTTGAAAGTTTAAAAACGTTTAAGCACATGACAAACCAGTTTCTGATTTAACGCATTTGAGAGTAATTTACGTTTGTTAAAAGGAATTCCATTCATATATCAAAAAACCATTCACTCATTGTCGAATTAAGAGAGAACCATTGAAGATAGTTAAAAAAATTTTAGCACATAAAAGAAACTGTTTTTTCTAATTTAACGTTAAAAGGATTCATTCATTCAAATCTCTGATCATTATCATGAATATATTAAAAATTTACCACTCAAACCTAATTGAGTGGAAAATGCGTTTTATTATACATTATTAAAACGATCCATTAAAAACGAAAACCTTCATTCACACCACAACAAAAACATGAGCGACAATTTCATCAAACATTCCATAAAGTGTTTATTAAGATTACTTCACAAAATTAACAGTGACAAAACGCGAACAAACGATTTTTACCTCTGATTTTTTCTAATTGTTTCTAAACTCAATTTCTTTTCGTTACATTGAAACAAAACATGAATGTCTATTTCTACAGATCATATTTTATAGTCAACTCTTTTGAACGAATGCCTTTCATTCACGCAGCTCTTTTAAAACTGACACTTATATTTATACTCGACTCTTTTGAACGAAAACCTTCATTCACACCACAACAAAAACATGAGCGACAATTTCATCAAACATTCCATAAAGTGTTTATTAAGATTACTTCACAAAATTAACAGTGACAAAACGCGAACAAACGATTTTTACCTCTGATTTTTTTCTAATTGTTTCTAAACTCAATTTCTTTTCGTTACATTGAAACAAAACACGAATGTCTATTTCTACAGATCATATTTTATAGTCAACTCTTTTGAACGAATGCCTTTCATTCACGCAACTCTTTTAAAACTGACGCTCATATTTATTCGACTCTTTTGAACGAAAACCTTCATTCAATCACAACAAAAACATGTGTGTTAGTTTTTACTATCATCGTGACAGTGGGTTTGCCGGTTCCAAATCACCTCTTTTCCGTGTACCGTACACGATTCGATTTCTGACGTAAAATCCGCAAATGGATTTCCGTGTACGCCTCCATAGGGATTCAGTGTTAAAATCGTGTACAGACACGGATGATTTAGAATCAGCAAGATGATGATTTAGAAACGGCAACACGTTTTTTGCTCGCAATTTTAACATTGAATCCTATGGGGGAAACCCATTTGCCGATTCCAAATCAGACGATACACCTCTTTTTCCTTAAAATTTCATACATTTTTTTCACTCTTGAGCGATGTGTATATAGAATCCAGTGATGTGGAATCGGCAAAGCCGATTCCAAATCACCATAAAAAAACGACAAATCGTGTACATGTACACGATTTTAACACTAAACCCTATGGAGGTGTACATCGATGTACGTGTACATGTACACGTACATGTACATCTGAGTTGGAATCGGCCTTTTTTACCTACTCCTGACCATTTAACAAAACCGTAATTTTACTTATTCAGAAGTACCCCCATGTTTGAAATACCATTCGTATGAACGTCCGATTCAATTAAATAAATTAACGTCTAGCCGAGAATTTATCGGATATTAGAAAAGCGCTGCCATAGTTTTTCAATTCGAACTGGTTAGCCGATTACTCACAGAACATTCCAAAGCAATGTCATTTTCCATATACGTGGGAGTCAGCTTACTCGGGAAGAAAACTGTGAAGTTTGTGTTAGCACTGGTCTATTTCCAGCTTCGGCGTGAATGAAATATCTTTCGCTCGAGTGCCGTGGTCGACAAACATGCTGTGGGTTTTATTGGATGCACAACTGTAATTTATTTGAAATAATACAAAGTTTAACCTAATTATGTCCATTGAGTGTTAAAATAATGCACAATTGTTGTTCGTGACAGTAATTTATTCTAACAGCAGCAGAGTTAAAAGTTAAAACTGCTTGAATTCAGACATGATGTCACGGAAATTTCCAGGATTTGTTTACCGTCGATAACTTTCTGGTAAAGTCGTTTATATTTTCGTAATGTCGTGTTTTCTAAACTTTCGTCTGCATTAAAGCTTGTTAATTGCAGACTGAAGTAAATTCGGTTGTTCCTGAAAGTATTTTATCATGGAGGTATCTGATAAATTGAAAAAAGGGTTTTCCAATAAAACGTTTTCTTGCTTTATAAATCAAATACCACATGAAAACATTGTCCCTTGAGTGAACAAGGTGCCATACATGCAGGGACATGGCGTCGGGGGGTGGGGTGGGGGTGGGGTGGGGAGGGGTGGGGAGGGGTGGGGGCAATTCTGGCCAAAATTTCCTTTAGTTGGAAATTCGGAGGGCAAGTCATGAGTAGTTGCAAATTCCATCTATCTGGATTTTAAAGCTTCTTTGGTGATGCTGATGTCTCTTTTACTTCCAAAATGCCAACTCAAATCGGCAAAAATCCCAACTGTTACTATTTACAACTACAGTACATGCAATATCGAGCTTCATAAGTATGCATGATGTCAATCGGTGCGAGATTTCTATAGTACGTTTACTTATCGTAAAAAAAAAATCCTCGAAATGCACTTCAAGTAAATCACATCATGTAAAATCTTTATGCTGAGTTAATTCCATCATTCACAGTTACAAAATGATGAAACATCGAAAATTGATCATTCCTGCATAAGATCCGATTTAATGTTAGGACAGTGAGAATTGCTCAAAGTTCACAGCTTGGACATTTGTTTAGCACATATTCAATTCCCAGAATAATATCAAACAATAATAACCTGATAATTCTATCATAAATGTGTTGGCATTTCGGTTACTTGAATCAATTTTACGCCCCCTATCATGGCTTCATTTTCAAAAATTTGCTCGGTAGGGGGAGGGACCGGGGGGAATTCACTACCCTACCCTCCCCCTCCCATCGAAAACCTCTTTCCGCGTCCCTGCTTGGTGGTCATTCGTTATTAAGGGTGATGTTACTTTTCGGCATTCGTCTTATTCAGATTATTCTTTGGTATGACACCGGGATATTGGTATTATAGCTGCAATGTGGGTAAACCGGTTTATTACAGCTCACATTGTTCTGATTTGGTTTTAGAAACCTCTCAGTTGACAAATATCTTCTTGCACTTCGAGTTTGTGTAATTTTGAATCTTCGGTTCAACACATCAGAAGGGGGTTGCGCGTTTCAGTTTTTTCGTTCCTGTTCCAACACATCTGTGTTGGAACAGGAACGAAAAAAAGTATTTATTGAGTGCTTCTCAAGTGAAGTTTGGAAGAAGAAGTGAGCCACTCTTCGTGGGAAGAATCAATGGCCCTGGACCACCAAATTAGATCTACCCATTTTAACATACTTTTGTGTCGTGGGTCGGAAGCATGAACAACAAATATTTCCCCCAAACAGTAGACTAAAGCAGATAGTCGAGTGCTTTGTCGACAAAGCTGGTCGTAAATTTAAAAATAATTTTTAATCTTCATATAAGCAAACACTAAGCTTTTATACTGCACACAAAGACCGCCATAATTATGCTACCCGAAAAAATTCGGGGGGGGGGGGGGGTTCCATAACAGTAGACTAAAGCAGAAGTCGAGTGCTTTGTCGACAAAGCTGGTCGTAAATTTAAAAATAATTTTTAACCTTCATCTAGGCAAACACCAAGCTTTTATACTGCACACAAAGACCGCCATAATTATGCTACCCGAAAAAATTCGGGGGGGGGGCGTATAGTCGCCGCTTCGTCCGTCCGTCCGTCCGTCCGTCCGTCCGTCCGTCCGTGTGTCCGCGCTATAATACGGGAGTTACGAGGGTTTTTTTTGTCCGGACAGGCATTATGAGCTTACCGAAATATTATGAGCTTATTTGATATATGACGAGCTTAATTACCAAGATATGAGACTTATGAGGCAACCTGCAAATTTTCGGGGTTTATTTTAAGGGTTAGGGTCAGTTTAGGGTTGGGGTTAGCGTTATTTTCTATCAAGTATTACGTTGGGGGATGTTACCATGTCTTTACACCCCCCTCCCCCGAAATTTTAAAAAAACGAGATTTTAACCGTTGTCCGAACGAATTAAAATGATCAATTTTTTCGTATTTTTTTTAAGCCCACAACTCCCATTTTTAAGATTTGAATGAAATGCGGTATGATGGACCCTTGTTACAAGCCGCTCCTGCAGATTTTTCAAAACGTTGCTCGCATATCTTTTGCCAGAGTTATGGGACTTACTTTGTCAGTTTTGGGGGATATTTTTTCGTACCCAGCGATATCTTACCAGTTCGTGGATCGATTTTAGTGAAACTTGGTACGAAGAATCCTTGTGACGAGCTGCCTTATCCGTCCGTCCGTCCGTCTGTGGCGATATCTTAGCAGTGAGTGGATGGATTTCAATGAAATTTTGGTATGAGGGATCCTTGTGACAAGCCACTCCTGCATATGTTATAAAACGCTGCCCGCATATTT
This sequence comes from Pictodentalium vernedei, assembly GCA_031216915.1. Taxonomy (NCBI): domain Eukaryota; kingdom Metazoa; phylum Mollusca; class Scaphopoda; order Dentaliida; family Dentaliidae; genus Pictodentalium; species Pictodentalium vernedei. The sequence continues at coordinate 105,781,234 of CM062292.1, read as the reverse complement.
TTCACTAGAATTACGGTCCTTGCATTTCAAAGACACGTGCCAAATTATTTCCCACAGCAGGGGACCACAATTTTACAAACTTGCTTGTTAACTAAGTAGACTGTTTGTCAATTTTACTAATTTTCTTGTTTTGTTTTCATTTTTCAATTGTTTATTCTAATGCATAGCAGACGATTCTTCATCGACATAGGCTTATTAAAACATGAATAATTTTCCCAGTCGGGACATTTTCATCTGGATTGGTATTTTAGAAACCGCTTTGCTATTGTTTGTAATGAAACAAGATTTGATACTTGGACTAATGTATATAGACAAAACGCGATGTGTGTTTGAATCTGATTCAAACACAGATCGCGTTCTGTGTTTATTACACATCCCATGCATTAAAATTCATTTAAATAAACAAATTTTAATTCCGATGCTTAAACCCCAAAACGAAGAGTCCGTTTGTTTTGTTTGAAGCTGTACTGATCAAATGGATCGATACAAATTCAAAACAACCTTTTGGGAACGAGTCTAAATTACATTCGTTGTCTTTTCTATTGGGCGTGTTTGTTGAAATTCGTATCGCTGTTTCTCTTAAGCTGGTGTCCATTTAAGCCTAACCATTTGGTGGCTATTGCTGTTAGTAAAACTACAAGTACAAATTTGGGCAGATTTGCAAAACAGCTGAAGAAACGTTTTTAAAAGAAGTTCAAAGCATGTGAGGATGTCAAATATTTACCGAAATAAAGTTGACCAATTTAGTAACGGTATCTGAAAACGATTGGCTGCGGAACGGGGTTAATGTTGTGGTTGGAAATGATCGTTTTTTAAATATTCTCATTTTTTTTGTTAACCTATTTTTTTGTGAACCGACTTCATTTTGCTTTGGATGTTTTCATTTTCACACTACACGACAGACGATCGATAATTGTATAACGAAATTTGGAAACTTTTTGAAGCGGAACTGATGACTCGACGGGAAAGGAACAAATAGAAATGGTGCGGGAAAAAAGTTCCGGCTTGTATATCATCAGTTGAATACAGAAACATTTATGTCATAGCGACGATTCCGTTAAATACAAGGGTTTAAAGTTTAATGGATGTGTAATAAACTATTATATACGATTTGGATGGTTGGGGGCAGCATGACCAGTTTGGAATACCGGTACGATACGTGTTAATTAAATACGATGTTGTGTTACGAATACTTCATGTATATTTTATATCCAAGAATAAATTTCCAAGAAGTCATGAGTTTTGGAAAAAGCACCCCGGCCATCTAATATTCCAACAGCCTCATCAAGGCATGCCTTTAAGGAAGGTATAAGTTGATGATGTAGTTAGAATATTTGATCAGCCAGAACTTGTGTCATCACAGTCGAAACAAATTAAGGCCAATACTATCAAATTTTTACAGCCGTATTTTTCAGAATTATATTTTCTCTTTATAGAAATAACTAACTGAAATGAATCATAAGCATTTTCAAAGATGTGGGAATTTGCCGTATCTTTTGAAATGCTAATGATTCATTTCCGTCAATTATATTCACCTGTAGAAAATACAATTCGGGAAAATACAGTTGTAAAAGTTTTATAGTATTGACCCCTGACAAACAAGCCTGAAAATAAGCAGTCTGTCATTTGCAAAATGAGGTCCCCAGAGGGTGATGCTTTCCCATACAGTAGGCCAGTTTATCCTCTGGGTACCTCTTTCTGTTTATGTTTGAGACCTTGATTCAGGTTGAGGTTCACAGAGGGTAAATTTAGTGATGCTACCCTGCTGTGCAGGGTAGCATCACCAAACTCAACCTCTGGGGACCTCATTTTTCAGATGATAGTCTGCTTATTTTCTGGCTTGCTGACAATCTGTCATCTTCGCGGCATTGCTGATTCAATGGATTGTATGACATTTCATTGAATCCTGATAATTTTTTTTTCTTCTCATCAAATGTGTTGGGTGACAAGTTTTATCACTGACTTGGCAAAATATAGGTTGCTCCTGCGTCCTTGTCTTGAGCACGTTTTTTTCATTCCAGCTGTTTTAACCTTTATTCGGATGACAGTGTCGTGTTCTTTTATGATATTCTGCACGCTCTGACATGCGCGGACTAACACTGGAAAGATCCCACGGGGATCCTCAAGCAATTAATCGGATGATAGATCTACATCTGTGTTACAAATTCTACTAAACTTCTTCCCTCCGTAAATGGTAAAAGTGGGCGTGGCAGGTAGGGTCCTGTGAATATACCATATCCACTCGAATCGAATATCGAATCGAACATGTACCCCAAAACTGAAATCAATTGAATATCGAACATCGAAAATCAATGATCTCACATTTTTTTGTTAGTGGTGCATGCGCATATTGAGGCCAGAGGTGTCCTGAAGATGGGGTGGCAAGCCTGGAGATGAGTAATCTGTCGTACCTCTTTCTGTTTGGGCTTGAGACCTTGATTCCGATTGAGGTTCAGAGAGGATAAATTTAGTGATGCTACCCTGCTGTGCAGGGGAGCATCACCAAATTCACCCCTGTGAACCTCATTTTTCAGATGACAGTCTGCTTATTTCCAGACTTGTGGGGTGGCGGTGTAAACCTGACTTGTTTCGACTGTGATGGCTCACGTTCCGACTGATAAAATATTCCAGCTAAATCATCGATGTATGCCTTTGTTGAAGGCATGGCTTGATGATCTGGTTGCAAGGCATTGTTGGCATCAACTATTTTCTACAATTCTATCTGCGGCTCTCCGAATTCGACCCGAATCTTATGCAATTCGAAACCAATAATTGTTCGAATATTCGCAAAGCAGCAGCACTGACAGTATAAGGGTTAATGAGCTTCCATAATCCTTGTGAATAGGTAATGACACCTTTTGTTCATTTGTCCCACCTGACGTATTTCACAAGACTTAATAGCATCATTTTGCTGTAATTAGCGACTCTCTGTCAGATTTGTCAACGGTATGTATTGAAATGGTAATGGAAGCGCATTAGATCAATGACATCTTTAAAATAGTATTCGAAATGGAAAGTAATGTCTTTTTCACTAGTCAAGTATAGTAAAAAGCCGAGAGGAAAATACACAAAGTACACTTTGAATTATGTAAATTGATTTTCACCTTCTTCCTTCAGAACATATTTACCAAGTACTTCTGTTGCTTTTTAATACAAATCCGGAGATTTATTGGAATAGAGAAATGCAGTTAATTGTGCGATTGACTGACAAAAGAAGAAGAAAGGGCAATATCCGTAATACGGTTGTTGCAGTAGTGGAAGCAATACGAGTACATGGGTGGACCCAGGATTTTTTTCTTTTGGGTGGTGTGGGTTTTATTTATTTATTTATTTATTTATTTATTTATTTATTTATTTATTTATTTATTTATTTATTTATTTTTTTTTTTATTTATTTGTTTTTAGGGGGAGGGGGTGTAAAATATGAAAGAAGTCAACAAACATTTTTAATTTCAATATTTATGTTTTGTACTTGCTTCATGCAGTATGAACAAGGGGATTTTTATTCAATTAACCGCGGGTGGACATCAGCCAATATTTGTACTTGTTAACACAGAAGAAACCTGGTAGTCCACGACTTGCAAATTTCCTTGTTTTCTCTCACCCTTGCTACTAGTCTCATGGGTGTATCGGCAGGTGTCAGAGTTCCACATCACTATTTTGTGTTCAGTAACTGTAACGACAATGACAAGCTCATGTGCAGCAGAATAGGTGGAAAACCATAGAACTCCAAACATAAACACCATACAAAAACATCACATCAGGATTAGATAGAGAGAGTAATCGCTTGACTGGACTGGTTACGTGAAATAATTCACGAGAGGTGAGGGAAGTTGTACAAACACGAGTGCGCAATGCGCACGAGTGTTTTACAATATAGTCCCTTGCCTCGAATGAATTATTTCACGTACCCAGTCCCTCAAGCGATTACACTGTTTATTACTTTTCATTATTAACGATAATTATATTATTTCATCCTTTACCTAACGTAACGGCTAAAACCGGCCAGCGCTATTCTCAAAATCGACAATTAATTTTCATTATTTTTTTCATTTTTTTGTCTCTAAATCATAGATTATGACCCCTCATTGGAACGAGCTCGTCGAGCTCGTTCCAATGAGGGGTCATAACCTATGTTTTGGAGACAAAAAATGAAAATAATAGTTATTCAAGAATTGCTTTTTGCAAGTGTCGTCTGCTTTTCATGTTAGATAAAGGGTTAAAAAAACAAAAAAACAATGAAGTCCCCATTACACCCACGGCAAAGCGTCTTCGTTTGCGCGCGCGGATACATGATCCAATTGTTGGTGGCATAATTCACTTGTGAAGTTATCGTTTATAATCAAATCGGGAAATCCCAGTAAATCACACTTTGGAAAGTAATAATATAAAATAAATTGTTTTACCATAATCATGTGAACATGGAATGTTTTGTTAGGGCACAGAGGTACACTGGCCGAACGGTCCACCAGGCAAATTCCCGGTGGTCCCCTCTTGGGTGGCCGATCAGGCCCCCAAAATTGATGCAGCCCAACACCTGTTGGTGCCTGAAATTTCATGAAAAAGCCCAACAGGCAAAATGGATCTGATTGCATAGAATGTCGGTATATTGAAATGTTCTCTATATGTGGACTGCCACTGGCACAGAGAACATTTCGATATACCAGCAGTCTAGACTACCACTGATCGCTCAGATGTAAAGAAACAGAGTTCTTTTATTTTGAAAAACCAAAAGTTTTTCCCATCGGGCCGTCCGCGCACCCCACTCCCTGTTCTTTCAGAATGAATGATGAAGATGATATAAAAATGCCACCGAAATGTCCTCAGAGTAATATACTACTGATTGCTCAGATGCGAGGAATTATTTATTTATTTATTTATTGGTGTTTAAGGTCACATACTTATGTACAATGGCTAATCATGACCGTGGCAGTTTGACGGGAAGAGGAAGCCGGAGTACCCGGAGAGAACCATCGAGCAACGACGATCAGCTGCAAGCTCCCCAACATCGTAACTCCACACTGCAGCACAGACAGGGTTAGATTGATGTGCAGTACGCCTTATTGCACGGCGTCATCGTGGCCCCATGTGGATAATCGGGGTTAAGTGCCTTGCCCAAGGACACAACGCGGGAGTCCGAATCGATCGCTCAGAGGGTCACCCATCCGAGGACTAACCGGGCTCGACGTTGCGTAACTTCGATGATCTGACGAGAACCGATTACCGCTACGCCACCGCACCTCCTCAGATGCGAGGAAGCAGTGCTTGTTCAGTTCGAAAAATCTAAATTTTCTCCGGTTCCCCGTACTTCTGTGTTCTATCGAAGTACTCATCCTTACACAGTAAAACCTTATTTTCTCTCCTTTTTGTTGTTTAGCGAACGTGTTGGAGTGTACGATCCCAAACTATCCTTTCTGAATTCGCCTGTGGTGTAGTTGTGGAAGTGGTAGTGGTAGTAGTGGTAGTATTTATAAACAGTGGGCGGGTGGTGGTGGCAGTGATCTTGGTCCTGGTAGTTGCTGTTGATATTAAAAAAAAAACAGAAATGCCCGTTGTACCGAGAGCAGCAGTGGAAACATCATCAAACTAGTAGTGGTACAATAGAGACCATTTAATAGGATATTTTTAAAATGAATAACCCAGCTAATTCCACATAATTTCCAAACACCAAATCATTTACCATACTTCCATTCGCAGCCACTATGTCGTAATTTGCGCGTATCAATCAACGTCGCGGGCAGAGGGGTGGAGGGGTGGGGGGGGGGGGGTAATTTACTTTGTGGGATTATCCCCAAATCAACATGATATTTATCTTTATATCTCAGCTCCCTGGGGTTAAGTGATGTTGCAGCATTATGAACCACAATGGTATTGCTTTAAGAACATTGTTATTGGACAATAAACCCCTCACCACAGTTTGTAAGGTAAATAACCCCGTAAGATGACGCTATACAGATACATAAAATATCCCATAATGAAATGGGCAAAACATATGCACAATGCAGCTTTTGTGTGTGTGTCTATCATTCCTGACGTAGCTTTTTCTTGTAGGCTGAGATAAGTGATTGAGATTTCGTTGGCATTCTGATCAATATATGCCGATGTCATTTACAAGTAAACAGTTATAATGCTATTGACTGGCTTCATCCTGTTTTGAAAAGAGTCCTTATTCAGCATGTTTGTGACACCGAAAGGTAAGGTGAGCTGAACTTGATAGAAAAATTGCCAGGATGAGAGCATGTGCATGCAGATCGCTGGTTTATGTGCGGTTGCTGGAACGTTCGCTGGTCACAATTGTCTCCCCTGTCGTCATCTTATCTTGAGAGGGGACACACTGAGTAGTTGTTGCTATAAATAAACAATGCTAAACAAACAAAAAATCTGGATGGTTTTCAATTTCCCAACGCCTTTCAATCGCTTTTTAAAAAAAATATAACTTTGATGTCTGTGAAAAATTAATATGTTGATGATGTGCACATTTTTACGGTAATATAAATTGAATATTTAAAATATTATGTTAGTTATTATGCCTACAGACAACAGGCAAAGTGTAACAGGTTTCACGTAACGACACGTCATCAATGAGGAGTTACACTACGTGGAGAGTGAATTGTAACTAAATTACCAGCAGAGTGGAGTTATCACCCAAGCTATAACTTTCAAATTTTGTACATATCGACAAAAAACACAAGCAATGTTTCAACCAATGGACCTCCGGGTTTAACCCGGAGGTCCACTGGCTGAAACTTTGCTTGTGCTGGTTATACTTTGCAACAAATCTGCAATTATTGCTTGGGTGGAATCTCCACTCTGCGGGTGATTTAGTGATAACACACTCTCCACGTCCTGTGCACGCGTTGATTCACTTGACTTTCGTGCTTGTCTTTCGTTTGATGTTTGGTGTGAAAGCTGTTACACTGTGACTACAGTCACAGCGTAACAAGTTTCACGTCACCAAACGTCACCAATGAGAAGAGTTACACGTGTTGATTAACGTCACGCCATTTTGAGGGTGGGGGACAGATTGAGTTGCTATCCATTTGTGTATAGCCATCGGTGATATACATTCACAATTGATCTTCAAAATCAGGATCATGTCTACGCGCAACTCGTCCCTGCCCTGAATTCTGACGTGCTCGAAGCGGGATTATGTTATCGCACAGTACGAATGGTTGTGTGTGCATATCAGAGAAATTCTCTTCGACATTGAAGTTAAAATCTGGAAAGGCCTTGAAAAATCGATACTGAAACTGTTAATACAACCTCTACCTCACCTGAAAAAAGATTTGAACAAAACCTGTTTTGAATATTCCCTAGGTTGTAATAATATAAACACCTAACAAATGACGAGCCCGTTCTAATGTGGTATCATAAGCTATGTTTTGGAGGCTATGACTGAAAAATTCATAAAAGTTGATGGGCGGTCTTTACCTAATATTCTGTTCAAACAAGACCTTTAGGTTTGTTATAGAGTTAAGGGTGATAATTCTCATATCGTTTTATTTGTCAAAGTCTAAATATTACTTATAGTACACTTGCCCCCAGCAACTTGTAACTCTGCTTGTGCTTGGCTTATTAGTTCGAGAGTCTGTCAGTTGCTCGGCGCTGCATGGTGACTCTCTCATGGTTCTACGATCTTATCCACTCGTAAAACACGATGCGATCCCGGTTGTTGAAAGCGTCGAACCCAAATACACAATCAAACAAACAAGCATTAGTTGTCTTTGGTAGATCAAATTAGGCCGTGCCTTATCAACTTTCACGTGTGTTTCGACCGAATTGAGTCGCAAGGCCGATAGTGTCGGCAAGCCGATTGCGTCCGCAAAACGCGAGACGATTGTGTTCACAAACCTGAATTGTGTTCACAAACAGAATCGGTTCATCTGCGGGCACAATCGACTCGCGATTGGCAGATGTAATCGATGCGGATGCAATCGGGTCGGACTTTGTGGACATAATCAACATGCGTGCTGCCCGCAGACACAATCTGTTCATCTGCGAACACAATCGACTCGCTTTTTGCCGACGTAATCGACCTGCAGACACAATCTGGTCTGGTTTTGTGAACGTAAACGACTAAAGGTCTGCCTGCGGACCTAATCGGTCTGAGGGTACAATCGAGTCTGGCTTTGCGGGCGTAATCGCCCCGATGTCCGTTTGTTAATACAATTGGCTCATCAGCGGACAAAATCGACTCTCGTTTTGCCGACGTAATAATCGGCCTGCGGATAAATCGGGTCTGGCCTTGCGGGCGTAATCTACCCAAGGTCTGCCAACGAACACAATTGGCTCATCTGCAGACAGAAATGACTGGCGTTTTGCCAACGTAATCCGTTTGCCGACCTATTCGACTCATGTGTATGTTTTTCAACACTCGAATCAGAACGAGAATTGAGATGTTCAGTCCAGTATAAGATTAATGAAGCAGGACTGCTCTGCTCTTTGTTCTAGAGAAAAAAAGTCATGGATGCAAACAACGAAACGATTTATTTTGTTTTGTGGACATAATGAGCACGCGCAGTTGCATCACTTATCACCATGACAATGCCGTCACAGCCCGGTATATGATGTGAGCTACCACGAAAAAATCACACGTCATCAAGCATTCTAATTCTTCATATTTTCTTTGGAGCACATGAACCGAAATCATATATGGGCAACCGATTTTTCGTTTCGCTTGCTAATTAAAATTGTGCCATGTGTCTATTTTATCTGTCCATATCTCGAGTAGAGATGAGCAATATTTCGAAAAACGGAACCAATGCCGAAATCACTCGGATATCGAAAAACCGAATCGAACTCATCACTGAATATCAAAACTGTTTGAATTTTAATATTTTCCCACATTCGCTATTTGTAAGGTCTTGTTGAGGCTTAATAGCAGTTGAAGCGTTCATTTTCATGAAAGAAATGATTGATTTTCTTTTCAGTTCTGTTAACCCCTGCAGACATTTCCTGATTTTCTCAAGACAACAACCGGTAAATGTTCAGTTGCTTAGTAGTGATATCTATTCAAGTCTTGGCTGTCTTAACTGAAGTAGTGGAATTAAACACTGTAATAATAGAAAATCATATTAGTAGATTGCTGAAGTGGTCATTGTGTAGGTAGAACATAGTTGTAGTAATAGAAGAAGAGGGGTCAGTAGTGGTGATGGGTAGCTGTAAGATATAGAGGATATGGAATGAGTGTTTTCTCATATAATATTTATGAAACGAGTCTAAAAATTTTCCGTTTTGGCGAGCCCAAACGGAAAATTCAGACGAGTTCCATAAATATTATATGAGAAAAACACTCATTTCATATTTTATTTATCATATGACACACACACGCACAAATCAGCCACTTAGTATGACTTTTTAACCCATCACCTAACTTGAGTTGCAGACGGCACTTGGAAAAAACATCCTCGTACAACTAAACATTTTCATTTTTTGCTTCCAAAACATAGGTTATAACCCCTCATTGGAACGAGCTCGTCGAGCTCGTTCCAATGAGGGGTCAAAACCTATATTTTAGAAGCAAAAAGTGAAAATATAAAAAAAAAGAAATGGCATTTTTCTTGTTGGTAAAAGATTAATACAATATAACCCACCCTAAATAGGATAGATAACGTAAATTCGCCTTACTGAAATTATGCAAATGTCACCCAGTTGTATTTTGTTTAGCCAATCAAATTGTCCAGTTTTGAAATTGACCAATGAAAGCTCCCAACTCTAATTATGCAAATTATGAAAATGTGGCCCAGTTTTATTTTGTTCAGCCAATCAAATTGTCTAGTTTTAGAATTGACCAATGAAATTGACGGAAGGCTTTATTTATCACTGATTAATATGAAAACAAAATATCAAATGTTTTAAAGTGAACAGAACGGACGAGGCATATGATAAATAGAGAATATCTACGATATTTTTGTGAACATCGAGAATTATCTCATGAATATGGACCTTAAAGTATAACACTTTCAGGCCGACACGAATGAGATAATTCTCGATATTCTCTAAAACAGCGTAGATATCCTCTATGGCAGAACGATAGAAGACAGTGGGGATTGGTCGTGGAGATAGTGTTGAATGACCGTAGCAATGACTGTCGTCGCTGGAAGAAGGAGTAGTAGTAGCAGTAGTTTTGAAATAGTCTCTTGATGGCTTCAACTACTACTTTTATCACCAGTATTAGCCATCACTTCTGGCTTTAACCCTATTGCCGTACTACTAGGGTAGCAAATAGTGATGATAAAAGTGGTAGTGGGAGCCAACAAGAGACGAACTGCAGTATTTCAAAACTTCAGAAGTTGAAATAATAGTGATGGAAGGCTATTATACATTGTGTGCAACAAGTTCGGGCTCTTCTGTAGTCTAAACGTATGGTACAGGATACAGATAAGTCCCGATGGTGTAGTGGACATCGCGCGCATCGTCACTGTATAACAGAACTATAATCTGATGTAATCGACATTATAGTAACGTCAGCGTTTGAAATTTCCGTAAGCATTTTATCTAGAAAAAACACTGCTATTCACTTTATTCATTTTACGTTCAATAGACGAAAGTACTCTTCTTCGACCGCGCAAAACTAAATACAACGTGACGTCTAGAAAGTTACAAGTGAATGACGCAAGATTCCAACATGACCAAGCTCTGTTGATACTAATCCTGGAAAACACCCATACAAGAGAATGCCGAATACGGTGGGGGGTTTATAAAACGAAGATTTGGGATGGTGAAAAACTTTTCCCAGAGTACACCCGCGGGATCGAACGCAACAATAGGACACGTGGCGAAACCAGGCTTTGTCGTTACCGGGGGTGTCGTTGCTGGGAGCAATAGATTCACGTCGCGTATTCAGCAAAAACTCGAGGAGTGTCGCCTGAATCCGTGAGTGAACGTATGTCTCACCGTGACGAACCCGCCCATTTCCTTTTTGTTGGGGTTGTTGTTATCCTGAAGGGGTCAATGACTTTTCCTCAAAAAGCATAAATCAACAGGGGTTCACTGAAAACAACAATCTTAATGCATATATATAAAAATAAATATGGTAATTTGTGATTTACATGAAATCCAATGAATCAGAAAAACAAAACGTCAGTAACACCCCATCCACACAGTTTTTGAGTCACTTGCGGACCCGCATTCTCTGTTGTCGCTGTTACCCTTTCCTTGTTGTCGCTGGTGTTTGGACTTTGGTCGGCTTTTCACTTCACTCTTTCACTGCAGTCGCACGGCCACTAGCGCATTGTAACTTTACTGGGCGCCTTTCGTCTAACATGTGGCGGAATGTTACTCTACCATTGCCGTCGGATGGCCACTAGCTTATTGTACTTTACTGGACGCTTTTCACTCAAGCAATCGCCACCAATGGGGTTAAACGCTCCCCTCCATTTTTCTCAGAATAATGTTCATACAAAGCCTACTCTGCCTACGTATGGCTTGCCTCCTACAACCAATATCGTCTATCTCAAGCCAATTTTCGTGAGCTCCCTGAGCTCGTTCTTGCTATTTTTACTCCTACACTCGTATATCCCCGACGACTTGGCCCGCGACTGTTCCTACTCTAAATTGAGCTCTGTGGCTTCCCTACTCTACAACGTGCCTTTACTTATGCACATATGCAGCACCCCCTCTAACCTATAGCATGGGACATCCCCTGCTCCTCGCCTACGACCCGCAGTCTTACACGCCTTCAGACTGGAATGAACTTTATCGAGAAACCACCTGATTTTTATTTCGATAGCCAGAACATTAATTCTCATTTTAATTGCTTCTCTTGAACTTGGCCGCTTAGATATATCCTGATTTAGTATTCTCTTTTACATTCTTTTAAGTTTGCTATTCTTTGACATTTCTGACAATCCACTGTCAAAAAGTGATGCTATCAGGCGTATCACGTGCGTTATTATATAACTAGGAGATTATCGACACTAATGACCATATAATTAGATGACTGATTACCTCGCATGGCTAAACGAGTGTCTTGTGTTTGAAACTTATAAGACAAGATCGTTGCTACAGACCAAATAAGCGCTAACTGGCGTTACAGGCTCCTATTGAGATACCGCCCCATTACAATTATCACTTTTATATGCCTTCACTGATTTATTTACACAGATGGCTTACTTGACAAATAGTTTGTTCGTAGTCTCTCGTATACCTGTCTTTGGCTTTAGATCGACGGAGAAAAATTATATACACTTTTTAAACCAAGAAATGATAAATTTAAGCTATCACCTTGACATGAGTAACCACATCTATATGAGGAAGGTCTGACCAAATACCCAAAATTACAAACACATCACTCTTAACCTCAATATGTACAACAACACCGCTACCAACCACCCACGTGGCACCCGTTATGCATCATGATAAGGCGTGACTCCCGCCGTCGCCCGGGACGGAAGTAACCATATAGGGTATACTACGTGTGTAATACGGATAAGGGTGAGGAATGAGCGTCATCATCTGAAATTTGTATTTAAGATAGCAAAGTTTTTTTACTGATTCGGAGTGAGTGTTTTTTTATTAACATCAGTGAAACCAAGGCACCGTCTGCAATGCAAATCATTACAGATGGCGCCCCGTTTCACTCAAAGGACAGACGCAAATCAATCACAAACTCTAGTGGTTTAATCAAACACTCTGACAAAGTTCGATCCATTGTGTTAATCACATCTGGTGTGTTTCTTGGGCATTTTAAAGTTCCGTCGAATTATTCGATTAAACTACGTCGGTTGATCTGTAAAAAGATTACAATTCTGTGTTCTTATTCTTCTACCTTTTATTTTAGGCTGTGAGACGTCTGAGCTATTCACTTTCAGGTATTAGAGACATGCCACTCATAAACAAACAGGGATTTCTTGATTTTTATATTATCGTTCAAATGAAGATGAGCCGTCTGGACGACGATTCACAAAGCAGTACTCATGATCGCAGATTGTTCTTATCAATGTCACAAATTGATTCCACTTGTTATTGCCAACTTCGTCAATAAAAGGAGAATTAAGACGTATATATCCGCCAATATTAATCGATAATGTCTGAACTGATATGAAAATCAGTTAGTGAAAACGTCTGGTTTCAAGGGTTTTAATGCCGAGAGATAGTCTCGATAACAACATCGTAATCTTCTCGTCTAGGATATTTAGTGTCTCATAAAAGTACTCGGGTTGTAACTCTCTCGATGTAAATTACCTTTCCTGCAAACACTCGCGGGATCTCGCGCGGTGGAAGCATTTTAACCCTTTACCTAACATGAAAAGCAGACGACACTTGCAAAAACATTCTATTTTTTTTTCATTTTTTGTCTCAAAAACATAGGTTGTGGCACCTCGTTGGAACGAGCTCGACGAGCTCGTTCCAACGAGGGGTCAAAACCTATGTTTTTGAGACAAAAGATGAAAAAATAATGAAAATTAATTGCCGATTTTTGATAATAACGCTGGCCGGTTTTGCCCGTTAGGTTGGGTAAAACCGAAGGAACAAGGTATTTTAATGGCGTCCCAGGATATGTTCCTTCGGGAATTTTTTGTTATAATCAAATCTTAATTCTGTGGTCCTTTTTTCGATATTTCAAGCCCTTATCCCTTATATAAAATTGTTGTTTCTCACCTAGCTGAACGTGCTGTGGGGAGACATGTTAACTTGTCAACAACGTCAATCATGCACAACAGGAACGTCCGTCTTCCATTCATTGGTTTGTGTCAACTCCGAGCGCGAACCTGGCGTCATCCTGCAGTTAGTCGCGTTTTCCATTAAGGTTCTGTAATAAGTAGGGTAAATTTGTTTACTTAGAAATTCCCACCTCTGATATTCTATACTTGCACTTCATTGGACAAGATTAAATACCTCATTTGATTCACTGAAACTGAAGGAACCATATGGAAACTTCAAATGAGAAGAAATCAAAGTACATAAAGGGATATAACTGTGCTGGACATTTTCATAACATCATAATCAAGCCGGACCTATTAACAATGTAAATTGTCAAATAGCTTTCCAGCATTTATTTCTGAAGATATAATGCAAATAAGATCAATCAATTATTACCACTCAATCTATAAGTTACTAGTCGATTAACATAAGTTTGGAAGCCCGTTAACCCTTTACCTAACGTAACGGCCAAAACCAGCCAGCGCTATTCTCAAAAATCGCCAATTAATTTTTATTATTTTTTTCATTTTTTGTCTCTAAAACATAGGTTATGACCCCTCATTGGAACGAGCTCGTCGAGCTCGTTCCAATGAGAGGTCAAAACCTATGTTTTTGAGACAAAAAATGAAAATAATAGTTATTCAAGAATTTGTTTTGCAAGTGTCGTCTGCTTTTCATGTTAGGAATAGGGTTAAAACTCCATAATTTCAGTGACGTCATTCGACGGAGCCGGGCCGCGGGAGATGATGGTATAAATAGCCATTAGCGGCCCGCGACCCGGCTATTTTTAGATTCAAGTTAGCTGTAACAGGGAGTGGTAATAATAGTAATAACTTGATTGTTGTCAGGCATCATGATTCATTAGCGGCCCTGCAGCAATGATGGACAGCCCTTGTGCTTATTAACGGCCCTCGACTTCGTCTCGGGCCTTTAATAAACCCTCGGGCTGTTCATCATTGCTGCAGGGCCGCTAATGAACCATAATGCCCTCCAAAATCATGTTATTGTTATATTATTACCACTTTGCAGGGCGTTTACTACTGCATTAATGTCGATTTAACGGGCAATCATATCCTCTATTGCTCGGTAGTCACGTGATAGGAGGGCCGCTAATGGAAAACAAAATTCATTATCGGCCCTCTTGTCACGTGACGTCTTTTAGAATTGAAAATTTAGAAATGAGGCGAGAACTCGCAAGGAAAAGTTGATGCTTTCGCCATGTTGCGGCTGTGATGGCTGGTGCAACTTTGAATAACTGCACTATTAATTACTATTATGGTGTTCCTAAGTGACTGACATCATCAAAACATTTTCAAAACGTTCTTTGAGTTACGTGGTCCCAAATAAAATGTTTCTGTTTTATTAAATTTTGTGTCTTTTGATTGCTGGGATATCATTTTGGAAATGTGTAAAATTACAAATTACGTAGTGGTAATAATAGTAATAACATGATTGTTGTCGGGCATAATGGTTCGTGAGCGGCCCTGCATCGATGTTGAACAGCCCTTGGGCTTATTAACGGCCCTCGACTTCGTCTCGGGCCTTTAATAAACCCTCGGGCTGTTCAACATCGATGCAGGGCCGCTCACGAACCATAATGCCCTCCAAAATCATGTTATTGTTTAATTATCATTTCAAGAGATTCGAGACAACAGGGGACCATATCTCAGGACAACTTGATTTAACATGTGAACTACACTTTTTTCTCGAACTTCGAACCAAGTTTCAAAGAACATATTGAATAACGTAGGAGTAGAGAAAGGGCGAGAATTCTGTTAAAAAAATGCATACTAATCTCATTACCAACCTGGACATGTCTTCATACCCAATAATGTCACTCAGTAAATATCATTTATTTCTTTTATCGCAACTGAAGATACCCTCCTTAACTCTTTGCCCAACGCAGACGATATCAAAATTTATTATTTTAAATATCATTTTTTAAACTTTTTAAAAAAATTTCAACAAAACCATATCATGTGACCCCTCGTTGGACCGAGCTCGACGAGCTCGTTCCAACGAGGGGTCACATGATATGGTGATGCACTCGGTTCAAATTTTGAAATTTTCTGTTACTTTGACTATCATTTGTTAATTAACACTTGCGAACTTCCATAAAGTCGCCTTTTATTCGGGGTTGCCTCAAACATATGAGGAATCATAAGCTATAAGTTTTGGGGGCAAAAACTGAAATTGTTATTTGTTCAATATTTGTTTTTGCCGCTGTCTGTAATCTTAGGCTCTAGTTTCATCAAATCACCTCCATCATCATCGTGCAATAATCTGCAGTGATGAGAATTTGAAGCAATTTTTCAGCAGTTTTGTCCAAACCAACACATTTT
Source organism: Pictodentalium vernedei (assembly GCA_031216915.1). Lineage (NCBI taxonomy): Eukaryota > Metazoa > Mollusca > Scaphopoda > Dentaliida > Dentaliidae > Pictodentalium > Pictodentalium vernedei. The sequence goes on along the minus strand of CM062292.1, from coordinate 105,765,248 downwards.
AAGGTGAGAGTTTAGTTTGAGAGATTACACCACCAATTGTCCAGACAGGGGTTGTTTTTCTCTTTTTATGTCTCATTATTTTGCACCATCTATGAAGGGTTAGCCATTTGTTAGGGTTTCTTTTTCTACACCTAGATTTGTCGCTACTCTATCACTATCTCCAAACCAGTCCATAAAGTTTCTGAAATTCTGCGTTTCAACATTAACCCCTTGAAATAACTCATTTCCTGGAATGATATCGCCTTTGTGTCCACTTACAGTGAGATGGGTCAGCCCAATATTAATATACAGGGACGCTAAAATAATAACTGCTGTTATTATTTTATCATCAATGCCCCATGTATAGACATCTCGTCCCCTGAGTTTCAATGTGTTCTATGTGCCAGTAGGCACATAGAACACATCGGAACTCAGGGGACGATCTTAAAATAAGACAAAAATGGGACGAAATTATGTCTTGGAACGAAAAATCCGTCTTACGAGTTTAAAGGCTTAACTCGCGTCTCAGGAAACACTCTTATCCTGCCAGAATGTAGTGCAAACAAGCCATTATATTATGTGTTCTCACAATCCTTCAAAACCCTCAGTTTGGTAAGGGTTTGACCTCCCGTGCATTTATGGCGTAACATCGTTCAACTGATAAAGCACAGTGGTATTCTAAAGTTATTGGCCTACAAAAATGAAATAAATGTAGAATTTTACCAAAACTGAACAGCTTCTACGTGCACATGGACCCCATTGAGAACTCATCTAATACAGGTGGATGCAGCAATAATTGTAGAATAGAGTCGTTGTAAACGTTTTCTATGTCAAACTTAACTCTGCACAACTTTTGATTGTTTGCTAAAGGGTTCTGCCAGAAAAATATCAAATGTTGGTAAGTCCGAAGTAGAACAGCTCTAATCGTTCGATTACAGGTCTCAGCTCATATTTATTAGCAAAAAAGACGGAACTGTCAGTGTAGTTTTTGAAAAGGCTGGATTGAATAAGAATGAGAATAACTGCCTCGAAAAAATGCTCTTTAATTCTTAACCCGATGGGTATTTTCAAGATATTGTTCATCAAATCTAGCCATGGCTGCTGTGAAGCAGCCATGACTAGATATGCTGAAAAATTAAACTGAATTCAACTCAAGGAATCATTGGTGAAAAAATTCCATTTAATTTACAGAGGGGTAATATGATTAAATGTGCACAAATTATACTTATTTCTGTGACAAGAGAAAAACTGACCTGGCAGCAATACCCGTCAGTAGCACTCGAGGAGTTAAAAGAGAGATTATCAAATGTTTAAATTATAAATCAATTTTTTGAAGGTATCAACATATCGTATTTATGATATGGAATTCAAGTGCAGTAAGGGCACATCCTAAACTGGGAATAAAAAGAAATTCCCCGCAACAGTTTTCACTAAATTGTTTCTGTTAACTTAATGCAGCTTATGCATACCAAAGTGCAACTATGATTTTAACTTGTTCAGTCTTGTTTGACAGGGCACGCTGAGCTCTTCAAAAAATTCTGAATTTGTTAAATTTCTAATTGTACTTTGTGAAAATATTTCATGTTGGAAGTTTGATATTTTACCCTCAGTGTGCAGGTGGTTAATATATGGAATATACCCATAGTAGCTTGGTGTACCATTTGGTACACCAAGCTACTTTGGGCATATTTTATTTATACCATGATCGTCAGATTATTAAGAGTCGCTATTATTTTTTCTCGATTTTACTGAGCACCAGACGTACATACGAACGAATCTGTTTTTGTTTACACGAGCATCGGTGGGCGATACATTCGCTGTCAATTTTATCGCCGAAATGAAATGAAAAAAAGAAACTGAGACTTTTTCGTTTTAATGACATAATAACATACTATTTCGAGTTATGGATGCTTTATTAACATGAGACAATGCATGTTTGTTAATTTTTGGCATCTTATGAGGTAAACCCATTTAAAAACGTAATAAATAATTGCCACTTCCATTTCACTCTTCGCGAGGCGACGTGCGATAAATTTAGACAAGTTTGCATTCAGGTCGACGTCACCAATTGTAGGTGTATTGTAGGTGTAAATTTTTACTATTGAAATTCCATTGCTGGCGTGTTCATCACGGTTGGTGTGAAAAGCTAAAATTTATGTCATAGGCTTTTCATATATAGTAGAATAGGTAATCATGGTATAAAATGAATTAATAAACATTTTAAACCATAAACTGAAATTGAATTACTATAAACTGCACAACAGGACCTGCATGCAGATTTATTTATTTCTTTATTTATTTATTTATTTATTTATTTATTTATTTATTTATTTATTTATTTATTTGGATTTAACGACACTTTCGGTTGGCCAGTGTCACCTCGTATCGGACAGTTTTACGGGTGGAGGAAGGCAGAGTACCGGGAGCGAACCGCCTAGCAACTGTCAGATTTCCCAAACTACTAACTCCACGAGTAGGGTTAGCATTGCTTGAAGACAAGTGCACCATTAACGTGCAAAACACTTTAGTACATAGCGCCACCTTGCCCTCACGTGGGCAATCGACATTAAGTGCCTTACCCAAGGAAATAACGCAGTTGCCCCCGGCGGGGATCGAATCGTGGACCTTTCAGTTTGAAGTCCAATGCCATAACCACTGAGCCACCGCTGCTCCCCTGCATGTAAATCATTTTAACTGAAAATAGGGGATGTATGAACAATAAAATATTTTTACAAATCCATTGTGAATGGGTTAGCTTTATTTAAATAGTATCTTTCACATCTCATACTTCAGTAAACATATCCAGTTTTCAGTCCAAATCGACATGTTACAGTGCAGCCGCCGTGGACTGGTCACTTTCCATGGGTAGGCAATATTTCCAGGGACACAATAACATTAGATTCCCAACACTAATTATAGGAATAATCATCAAAAATTTAATTAATGAAGCACCGGGTACAACCCGGTGCTTCATTAATTAAAATGTTGCTGCTGATGATTCTTATTACCTGTAAACGCATGCGCGGACATCACTGCCCACGTATGGATTACGACCAGTATTGGCGTCTGTACTGTAGTTACATATTTTCTGATAAAATCATGTAATGTCACGATTCTCTGTTTTGAAATATTAATCAACTCTCAGTTAGTAATTCACTCTTTGACCACTCTTGTTTGTCTGATTTTCTCCTTGTTCTAAATTCGCATTAGCCAGGGTAAGCCTGTAGCTCGTCGGAATCACACTTTTATAATTTAATATATTGTTCCTTGGTTACGTCAAAGCACCATCTGCAATGCTAAAACATTGCAGATTGTGTCTTGGTGTACTAAAGTGACGAATTATATAACAAATGAACACTGACTTCATTCAACGCTGAATTCAGAGTGTCGTGGATTGTTGATATACGGACTTTCCGTTAACCCCAAAAGTCTAAAATTCTCTTAACCATTTACTTAACGAATCGACGAATCGTAATTTCGAATTAAGCAGTTGCAAAAATATATATTTTTTTAAAATAGTTTAACCCTTTTCCCACCGTAACGGCAAAAACTGGTCAGCGCTATTCTCAAACATTTCCAATTAATTTCATTATTTTTTCATTTGTTTGTCTCAAAAACATAGGTTATGGCTCCTCGCTGGAACGAGTTTGTCGAGCTCGTTCCAATGAGGGTCATAACTTATGTTTTTGAGACAAAAAATGAAAAAATTCGTTATTCAAGATTTTTTGGCAAGGGTCGTCTGCGTTTCATGTTAGGTAAAGGGTTAACAAAATCATATAAGATTCAACAAACCGTACCACGCGCCACCTCATTTGAACGAGCTAGTCGAGCTTGTTCCAACGAGGGGTTACATGACATGATTTTGTTGATTTTTTTTTAATTTTAAAAAACAATGATTAAAGTAATATACCCCTGGAACTTAATTAAGCACCCCGTGTATTTTTTGCAGTGGTGTTAATAGAAACTGTCATTACTTTCATGCTATCTTTCAGATGGCCAAATGTGATTGTTTGTGGAAAGAATGGTCTATTAACAAATGAAAGACAACACAATAATGAAAATATGCAGTATTTAATGGCGCTAATTACACATATCTGTCACTAATTTCTGTGATGGAAAAATTTTCTTTCGACAAGTATGGTGCTGGAACGGTCCATGATGAAACAATGCCGGTAATTACTGACCAAAAAATGTAACTGTAATCTCCTGACCGCAATAGCTGTGTCTGACTTCAACAGCGAGTTTATCCACCACGTGCTCGGATGACAGTCTGAACCCTCATCCTAATGCTACCAGTGAGCCTTCTGATACGGTCCAGAGGCAACTGCTGTCACTCCTCATGCAATGCAGCTTCCAAATCAGCCAAATTTTGTACAGTCGAAAAACACGAAAAATAAAACACAGAATGCTTCACCAATATCGGTATTATGACTATTCTGGGGCCATTTCCATCTCAACATTTGCTTGTTAATCAAATGGCTTCAGGATGGTTCCTCTGAATCTCGTTCTTATCCATGTTTGAGAAAAGGCGTAACACGAGGGACCATTTCGGTAATAAGAGTGGTAATTTTCTATAGATGAGCCAAATTTGTTACTTTGCAGATTAATTCAGATAACAAATCTGTAATAAGGACCCTCATGCGATGGTATACATGACACAATTTATGGATTACTTAAAATCATTTAGTAGATTCAATTACCACCTAACTATACACCTGGAACTTAATTAAACGCCCAATGTTTTATACGCAGTGGTGTTAATAGAAATTGTCATTACTTTCATGCTACCTTTCAGATGGCCAAAAGTGATTGTTTGCGGAAAGAATGGTCTATTGACAAATGAAAGACAACACAATGATGAAAATATGCAGTATTTTAATTGCGCTAATTACACATATCTGTCACTAATGTTTTTGATGGAAAAATGTTTTCTCGACAAGAATGGTGCTGGAACGGTCCATGGTGAAACAATGCCGGTAATTACTGACAAAACATGTTACTTGTCATCTCCTGAACACAATTGCAGTGTCTGACGTCAGTAGCTAGTGTATCCACCACGTGCCCGGATGACAGCCTGAACCCTCCCCTCATGCTACTAGTGAACCTTCTGATACGGAACAGATGCAACTGCTGCCAGTCCTCATGCAATGCAGCTTCCAAATCGGCCAAATTCTGTACAGGCGGATCCCTTGCTTGCACACGACGTCCAAGAAAGTCCCAGATGTGTGCTAAGGGATTCAAATCGGGGCCTATTGCAGGCCAAGGTAGTGTTGTAATAGCGTTGTTCTGAAGGAATGCTCTCGCAGCATGGGAACAATGTGGCCTTGCATTGTCGTCCATGAATACAGGTCGAGTAGCCAACGCGCGGGTGTTGTCAAAATGAGGCACGACAACCGAATTGAGAATGTCCCGGATGTACTGATGACCATTGAGATTCCCACGTACAGTCACCACATCAAGTTTACAATCATGAGAGAGGCATCCTCAGATCAGATCATTACTAATCCGATACTATAAGGCACAAACAGTACGTCTGATATTCCTGGGCACGTAAGTAGTATTTCTATGCCTCCACACTCTCATGCGACCATCTGTGACGTGAAGCAGGAATCTCCTTTCGTCTGACCAATGGACTCCCCTCCACGTCCTGAGATTCCAATGTTGTCGTGCCAAACGTCATCTTTGATGCTGATCGGACAGAGCTGGATGCTTTGTGACCTTTCTTGATCTCATACACAGTGCTTTGAGACGGTTTCGGACAGCTCTGTTGTACAAATGCCTGTTGGGGAGCCAAAGGCGTTTAAAAACCACATTTGAAGCAACGGTTTCACCCCCAGTGAGCGTGCCAGACTCCGACACTCCCGATGAGAGGTCTTTTGGGGTTACCCAAGCCTTCGCCGGCCCTTAACATCTTTGGTTGTTGATGTTTCTTGACAAGTCTGCTGATGACAGAATGACTACAGCCAAGTTGCCTTCCAATAGCTTTGAAGACATGCCTGTTGCATGCATGCCAACGATTTGCCATCTTAGTGCCTCTGACAGTCTACCCCCTGCCATGTCATTATTTATTGATAAAAGAAGTGACAAATTTTCTTGTTTGATACCGAGCTATTGCATGTGGATGATAGTGTTTTTGTGACATTCGTAGAAAGCATGCTTCGCGTGGGTGATGGAATGTATTTGGGGTACGCTATCAACCAGAAACATCATGTTTCACTAGAAGAAATGTAGTGGAAGACATAGCAATCATTAAAATTAAAATATAATAATCAGAAGCAGCAACTTCACTGTCATGGGACATTTCAGGGGGTGCTTAATTAAGTTCCAGGTGTATAGATGATGATATGACTGATATATTGTGCGTTGAGTAGAGGGTTAAAAAATAAACAATATGAGGAGCAATAGAAAATTTTCACTCAATAGACCTCAGGGTTGAACCTGGGGGCTGGGGGTTCATGAGATGAAACGTTACTTGTGCCTCTAACTTATCTGTTGTGTTCTTCATTCAATTGCTCTTCGAATCAAAACAACTAATGTGTTTGAGTAATTTCGAGAACGCCGCCCTATTCATTTGGAAATCTAAGGCGAAATTTGTAAACAAAATATTAACTGCAATTAATATAATTCTGCAGGTGTTTACGTTCGTGTAAAAATGCGTATCATTCATAAGACATGAGGTGTTCAACAGGTGTGACAATTCACCTTATAATTAAAGTACTGAAAAAGGTGAATATTCACCTGCAGTTCAAGTCTTTTGGGGATATTTCATTACTTTAAATTGTCTTTAGTCTGTCTGTTGCCTGAATCAATTGCGTATCAACCTGCAGCCTTCATTAAACCTGAAGACCCAATTCGATTAAGCAAGATCTTATAAGCACTTTAAATAGTATACTAATGCAATGTTTTGCACAACTTGCCTGAAGTGTATGCAACATTTGATTTCAAATGTTAGGCCCCAGAACTCCGGCTTTTCAGTTCTAAGCGGATCATTGGGTATTCTCGGTTGCGTTTTAATTCTAGTTTGTCATCTCTTTTTGTATATTATACAATTATGGACTTTTGTGGTGGTGAAGATGAGGTGATATGAACCTAAAAAACATATATTGACCTCTGCTGGTAGCAGAGGTCAATATAAGTTTTTTAGGTTCATATTACATCATATTTACCACCACAAAAAAAGACAAAAGCCCATAACTGTTTTATTATATACACCATTCTCAAAAAACAATCTTCTATTTGTCAGTTAAAAGTTTTATTTTCCAGGTACTCCGGCTTCCTCTACCCGTAAAACTGTCACAGTCATGATTGACCATTGTGCATAAATATGTGACCTTAAACATCAATAAATAAATAAATAATAAATATAAAAGTTTTATTTAACAATAAAATAGTTATCATCTGCAGAAAAACATAAAAATAAACAATGTTATAGAGATTACGTCGATTGAAATAGAACTAGAGAGGGGATTTCCAAAAGCTATATTTAGAAAGTTGATATTCACCTGAAAGCCGGTGTACATGGATTTTTGAGTACCAGTATATAGTAAAATGGGATATGCGCCAATTGTAACAGAATTTTGTCATTAATATTTGTCTGGAGTTGGACTATGGCTGGTGGCTGAGATTAGTAACATCGCGGCTGGATTTAAGTCCAAAAACCTGAGACGGATTTGCCGGAATGGCAGTTCTTCGAGGCAGTATAGAGGGTATTTTGAATAATTATTAATAGATATCAGACGAATACCTGGGTTGTTGTACCAGAGTGCAAATATCTGAAGATTTACGTATATTTCGATTAAAGAGACTGTTCTATTCTATAGAATTTATTTGGTTGGAAGCAGCCAAGGTATAGTGAAACTATTGTCGTTTGATTATTTTTTTGTTTTATCTGGCAAGTGTTTATATTTGGTGACTTGGCGTTTCTTCATCCTTCTACACAACTTAGAGCAACGAAGAAGCTGAATGTACTGAGCATATTGTGAGAAATATCCCATATAATTATACGAAAAATATGGGTTTATTAGGAAAAAGAAAAATTCTATTCAGCATGTGGATTACTGTATCAGGACATTCTGTTCATTCTACGAAAGTTAAATCGGTTTTTTTTCATTGACGGATTACTTTTTTCGGATAATTCTTTGATGTTATTTTCTGGTCTAGCTATAACGTTGCTCGGATTATGCCTAAAAAGTTAAAAATCTGTATCTCAGGCCCTCCCGCATGGTCTATTTGGCTACCGCATGCTCTCTTTTTATAACCATTGCAAAGTTCCAAAAATAAAAATTAACAGTTTATGTCTGATATTTTACTCAAGTTAATAAAATTGATAAATTTGTACGTTGAGTGCAACAAGGCTTTGCAATGCTTTAGCATTGCAAAGCATTCTTGCACCCAAGGGGCGAAATACACCACCACCCATGCTGTTCTGGACTCTAGATTACGAGGCCTAAGACATAGAACATGAACTTTTGGTGACAAAGAAATAATTACAAAAAATAAAAAATAAAATTAACAAAACGCCCGCCCACATGCAATTTTATACAAAACGGTTTGAGAAACAGAAAATCTATTTTATGAGGCCTTATTACGGTCCATTTTAATGCCGATTATAGAGACGGATCATCTGTTCCACAGCACACATAGTTCATTTACAGCAGAGAAGAACATTCACAATTTTTCAGAACAATTAAAGCACAGATTAATCTGTTTGTTGTGTCAATAGTTTTCTCATTAAATTTTCAATAAATTTCAATTTAGAATGTCCTTATTTTTTGCTACATCAAACCGATATTAAATTTACCTAAAATAAATCCCCAGGTAGAGTAAACCCTCTACCGAATACCAATAGAGGACATCTTTTTCATTAAAATCTTGAACAACAAGAAAACGTAGCTAATGACAGCTCACTGGAACGAGTTCAACGGGCCCGTTCTAATGAGGCACCACAATAGGGCATTGAGAATCTTCGAAATTCGATTCAACTCGAAATCGTCCCATTGATTTGATTCGATTCGAGTTACGCTTATTTAGAAATTTTCGAATCGTCGATATGTGCTCAAAATCCGACTGGGTGTCTCCTCGGGAACTCTTACTCTATTATCAGGTATCCTGTACAGGAGACGTGGTGATAGACGAAAAGTGTAAGGAGGTTCCGCGTTCGAAACAACTTTGATTCCGTTCTAGAATAATCCGCTTTGTCAATTGAATTGCCCAATCAGACAATTCGCCGTTGAATAGCAAAATCAAGTGAAAACTGGCAGTATTTAAAAAGTAGTTGTAAAAGGGTGCAATAATTACAACTTTAAGAGTTGCAAGATTCGATACGAGACAAGTTCGATTCGAATCTAAATTCTCTTTCTGATTCGATCTGGGGTTCGATGCGATCCGAAATTTGAGATTCGCAGGGCCCAACATCATAAGGTATTTTCTGGAGCCAAAGATTGGAAAACAAAACAGGATCTGAATTGCGATCTTGCTGAATAGCTCTGGTCAGTCCTTTTCGTTGTGTTAGGTAAAGGATGAACTCCTTACATGCTGCTGGCGGATATACCTGCCCAGTACAGGACTTCTCTTTCCACTGAAATATGTATAATTTGGGCATTTTTAATCCAATTTCCACCCTGTAAATTGAATGGATTTTTTCACCAATGATTTCTTGAGTTAAATTTCGATGCATTTTTCATCAAAGTTAGTCACAGCTGCTTCACAGAGTTAATATTATTTCATTTTAACCCTTTACCTAACGTAACGTTCAAAACCGGCCAGCGCTATTCTCAAAAATCGCGAATTATTTTTCATTATTTTTTTCATTTTTTGTCTCAAAAACATAGGTTATGACCCCTCGTTGGAACGAGCTCGTCGAGCTCGTTCCAACGAGGGGTCATAACCTATGTTTTGAGACAAAAAATGAAAAAAAATAGTTATTCAAGAATTTTTTTTGCAAGTGTCGTCTGCTTTTCATGTTAGGTAAAGGGTTAAGATATCTTGTTGCTGTGGGAAACATTACTCTTTTAACCCATTACCTGACACGAAAGTCACACGACAATTGCCAACAAAATTCTTGAATAACTATTTTTTTTTCATTTTTTGTCTCAAAAGCATAGGTTATAACCACTCATTGGAACAAGCTTGAGACAAAAAATGGAAAAAAAATAATGAAAAATAATTGGCGATTTTTTTTGTGAATAGCGCTGGCCGGTTTTGACCGTTACAATGGGTAAAGGGTTAAAGTGAACCTTGCGTGTAAAATAATATACACACTTAATGGACGGGAGTTCTTATTACACCACCATTGGAAGGCTGCACAGGGATGCGACCAGAAGTGCCCTCTCTGAATTTCCAACTATACACCCCTCTCCACCCCCTTGAGTGAATATTTTCCGACTACTACATGTGGATTTCCAACTGCAGAAGAAATCTGAATACAGCCTTTCCTCCTGTGTTCCAAATATATGGCCTTTTGGAGTCTAGAGTTAAAAACCGTCTTTTGAGTGAAACAAGGAGCCTCCTGCAATGCTTAAGCATTGCAGATGGCGGCATGTTGCACTCAAGGGACGGAATATTGCCTCCAGTTGATAGATCCCGTAAAATGTGTTTTAAAAACCACTCCCAGCCAAGGATAAAATGTCACGAAAACTACTACCATAGGCATTTCAGCTGTTGGTAATTTGGGGCTTACAATTTTCATCTATTGAAAATTAGAGCCGGGATTCTGGGGTGTGACACCTTAAATCCCCGCTCCCGCCCACATGCACACCCATCCACCCGTTGCCACGTCCCTGTGATTCCAGGTTAAAAATATCAAACGATTTCCCATAGAAATCATATATGAACTTTTTCGAGGAATTAAACTTGTAAACTGCTGAAAGCCCATATTTGGACTTTATTCTTAAGTGCAGGTACCATAAGTTAAAGGCTTCATAATCTTTGGATGTGCTTTATATCTTCTTTCAAGCGAATTATTTCATCTGTGTTGATTTGCCATGTTCGAATTTATGGGAGAGTGCCTCCGAGCACTCTACCAGTTAACAAGAAAGTAACCATTTTATCACACCAGTGATATCAGGGTTAATTCAGATGTTTACACAGTGTGTGGCGATAAGTGTTTTTTTTTTTAAAACGTTTCTTAAAACTTTTAAATTTATAACGATCGGATGCCGTTATAAACATATCATTTTATAAGACAATAATAGCCTAGTTTAGTATCATAGCTCATGCTCCCACCCAACGGCTTTTGATCACTGATTCGGTGCATTTGAGGTTATCTAATCGTTAGGAGATAAACGAAGAAAAGCCTTTAAATTTATGTAAAAATCTCTTTGATGTTGGAGATATTTAACTCTTAGCCAAAACGCAATTGACAATGTACACAAAAGCCGATATTTCTAATTGGGGTAAGGATGTGAGATGCTCAAAATATCTCTTTCGGAGAGCGGGATTGAACATCAAATTTTGACATCAGCAGTCTGAAACGTGTACGGGTACTGGGGTTAGCATAGAATAAAAGCGTAGTTTGACTGGATTTACAGTTAAAACTAGCAGTGCTGTCATGAACTGCGCTTATCTAGGCTTAATTGCGCGTAGGAATTGTGTGCAATTGCCATATCGAATGGCACCCAAAGACCGGCAGGTTCTCCTGGTTACTCATAGCAAACACAGGCAATGTTTCTGCCAATGGACCTCCGGGTTATCCGGAGGTCCATTGGTTGAAACATTGCTTGAGCACAGGTCACATGTACAGAATTTGATAGTCTCACTATGGTCATAACGCGTAGATTAACGCGCAGATCGACGTGCAATTTGTGCACATTTCATGACAAGACCTCTAGTTTTAACCTTCTCTATAATCCAGTTGCAATACATAAACGTTTACCTGTAACGTATGTATATTTACACTGTTTATTTTTTTTATTTTGGGGGGTTTATTTGGTGGGGAGGTTATCGTTGTTGTTGCTGATGTTGTTTTATTGTTTTAATTGGACTAATAGTTAAAATTATTAAAAAACGGCAAATTACTAGTCATTAATGGTAGCTGTAATATATTTCAGTCATCACCAGTGTTGTTACAAATACACAGAATTTTTATTTTTTACAGGATACCGAAATTATTTCACGAGAGAGAACGAGAAGGGCGGGGGGGGGGGGGGGGGGGTATAGAGGAATATACGACCTTAAAATGAAATGATTTCGATATATATCAAAGTTTGGATTTTCTTTTTATCACATTTGATCATTTTTCTGACCATTAAAAAGAGGCAACGACGACAATTAATTAGCATTCCGAAAGCAACTGGTCCAGTAAATTAGGTGCAGCCCAGACATAATTTGACTGAACTTGCTTCGTAAATTTTAGCAAAAACTGGGGACTCATTTGGAGATCCTCTGCTTTGTTATATGGAAGCAGACCTATGACATGGTGATGTACTATTAAAGTATGCCCTTTAGAATACACTTATCGGAGGATCTTTATCTGGAGATAGTTATGGAATTTAGCGTTTGTTCAGTTCCTTGTATCTAGGCCACAGCTGTTGACTTAATCCATAGTTCTGTCATCTGTACTTTGATCAGCTTCCACTATATTTATCCAAAACCATAGCATCCTACCACCCTTGCAGCCCTGTTCCATATCTGCTGACTTGTAGCACTACGACGGGCTTGCTAAAAACTATCTCAGATTGCTCGAACGCCTCGAATCTAATCGAGTAAATACGCCATCGAGTAATTACTCGAACGAGCGACTCCTTTTACGACTCTTTGAGGACACCTCGTCCCCTGAGTTCCAATGTGTTCTATGTGCCAGCAGGCACATAGAACACATTGGAACTCAGGGGATGACCTATTGGAGGATACCTTTTGGAGGAGACTTATTGGGGGATAACCTATTGGAGGAGACCTATTGGAGGATACTTAGTGGAGGTTAACCGACTGGAGGATAACGTATTGGGGGAGACCTATTGGAGGATAACTATTGGAGAATACCTATTGGAGGATACCTTTTGGAGGAGAGCTATTGGAGGATAACCTATTGGAGGATATCATTTAGAGGGTAGTTATCACTCCTGACACCTGATCGGCTTCTGGCTTCTAGACCACCCACGACGTTCATAGCTCTTAGACCGCCACTGCTGACCTACTTATAGTCACCATCATCTGTCCTATGATCAAGCATTACTGTAGTCACCCAATAGTAGAACTTGATCATAGGACAGATGTTGATGACTGTCAAGGTGATAGCTTAAAGTTGCGATTTCCTTGTTTAAAAGTGTATATATATCTCACTCAGGCTAGATGTAAAGCGTAAAGATAGGTATATGACGGACCCTGAAAACCGATTTGTCACTTAAACAAACCAGCAATAATTCATGCGCTTCAAATTTAGCATGGGATTTTATGTCCATTATCGCACGTCTGGCGAACCCATTGATGAGCTGACTGATAATAGATTAAAGGAGTAAGAGAGACCACGGGTGGAGAAAGCCGGAGAGAACCACCGAGCAACGACGAGCAGCTGTCAGCTCTCCAACATCGTAACTCTGAACGCTTCACCGCGGCACAGGCAGGGTTAGATTGGTTGAAGACATGCGCACCATCGACGTGCAGTACATTTAGTACACAGTGTCATGGTGCCCCCATGTAGGCAATCGGGGTTAAGTGCCTTGCCCAAGGACACAACGCGGGAGCACGAATCAGTCGCTGAAATGGTCACCCATCCAACTACTAACCGCGCTCGACATTGCTTAACTTCGGTGATCTGACGAGAACCGGTTACCGCGACGCCACCGCGCCCCCAATTGTTGTAAAATCGGTACATCGCACATTTTCTTGACACCTACCCATATTACGCATCTGGTCTGTCACGAATGTCAACATATAGCAAAAACGTGAGACCTTCAAAGGAACTTAAAAGCAAATATTAAATTAAGATAGATCTAAGCGGCCAAGTGCAAAAGAAGTACTTAAAATGAGAATTAATGTTCTGGGCTATCGAAATAAACATCGGGGGAATTCTCGAAAATTTCATTCCAGTCTGAAGGCGTGTAAGATTGCGGGTCGTAGGCGAGGAGCTGGGGATGTCCCACACTGTAGATTAGAGGAAGTGCCACATCCCTGCGAAAGTGTAGGCACGTTGTAATGTTAGTGGGGCCACAGAGCTTAATTTAGAGTAGGAACAGTCGCGGGCCAGGTTGGTGGCCATATACGAGTGTAAGAGTAGAAATAGCAAGAACGAGCTCTGGGAGCTCACGAAAACGGGCTTTGAGGTAGACAATAATACCGGCTGTATGAGGCAATCCATTCATATACAGAGTAGGCTTTGCCTGTATGAACGTTATTCTGAGATAAATGGGGGGAGGGGGAGCGTTTAGCCCCATTGGTGGCGACTGCTTGAGTGAAAAGCGACCCGTAAAGTGACAAGAAGCTAGTGGCCGTGCGACAGCAGTGTCAGAGTGACATTCCGTCACTTGTTAGAGGAAAGGCGGTATGGTAAAGTGGCAATACGTTAGTGGCCGTGCGACTGCAGTGAAAGAGTGAAGTGAAAAGGCGACCAAAGTCCAAACATCAGCGACAAGGAAGGGAAACCAGCGACAAGAGAGAATGCGGGCCCGCAAGTGACTCAAAAGCTGTGTGGGTGGGGTTTGTTTTTCTGAATCGTTGGAGTTCATGTAAGTTTAAAATTACCATATTTATTTTTATATATACTCGCCCAAAAAAGAAAGTGTGCATTGCAGAAATTGATCAAACTCCAACAAAATAATTTCGTAGGTGTAAAGAGTGTTAACCTGTTCATGAATAAGTTATATTGAACACAAAAACAGCTTTCCCCGTTAAAAATGCATTAACGTTAAATGACGTGCTGCACGTTTGTGAAAAGGCATGTCTTGCACGTGGAGAGTCTGAAAATTCATGCAGCAGTGTGAATCCTTGGGTATTTAAACACTAAAGTAAGGCCTTCCTATCGTTCACATTCAAACTTGCGCTGCTGTTAAAACGACTCCACATTAGCATGCCAAGATTGACAATGAATCAAAGTCTCCTTGCCCTGGGTATGATTAGAGCTGGCAGAACACACAGAGAGGTTGCCCAGCATTTGAACTGCCACCGTAACACTGTAGACAGGCTAGTCCACCGACATGCACAACATGATGACGATCGAGACCGACCCCGCTCAAGATCGGTATATCCGTGTCGTACATCTCCGGAACCGGCAACAAACGGCAACGACGACAGCCAGGAACATCCCTAACCTGAGACGGATGCATCCTCAAACAGTAATCAACCGGCTGAGAGAATACGGCTTACGTCCTCGAAGACCTGCAATTCGTCCGATTTTGACGTTACGTCATCGTCGTGCTCGACTGCAGTGGTGTAGACAACATCTCAGGCATCCCTTACACTGTTTTATTCACAGATGAATGTCGTTTCCATCTTTCATCATCAGATGGCCGCCAGAGAGTGTAAGACGTCGAAACGAACGCTACGCAGATCCATGTGTCGTGGAGCGAAACCGTTATGGGGGAGGGTCTCTCATGGTGTGGGGTGGCATCACTGCCCGTAACAGAACTGAGCTGGTCATTATTGATGGCAATCTCAATGCAGCCAGATATCGTGATGAAGTGCTTACACCTGTTGTCCCATTTCGGCAACGTCACGGCCCCGGCGTCATTCTACAGCAGGACAACGCCCGACCCCACGCAGCTCGTGTTGTTCAACAGTATCTGCAGCAACAACAAGTGGATGTTCTTCCCTGGCCCGCAAATTCGCCCGATATCTCACCCATTGAGCACGTATGAGACGAAATGAAACGTCAGCTACGCCGGCTTCCCCATGCACCGTCAACGCTTGTGGAACTCCAACGACAGCTTATCAGAATATGGAACAACATCCCACAACACTTCCATGCTAACTTGTTCGCTTCCATTTCTTTGACTCTCCATGGCACCAAGAGTCTTCTTCGTCGTAGCGTAATGAAATTTCTCGTGTTGATCACAAATTGATTCCATCCTAACAAAAACAAAACGGGCGGGTTCGACACGGTGAGACATACGTTCACGCACGGATTCAGGCGACACTCCTTGAGTTTTGGCTGAATACGCGGCATGAATCTATTTCCCCCAGCAACGACAAAGCTCGGTTTCCGACAATGAATATGGATAAGTCAGTTGTGATGTTCTTAGACCTGTGAAGGTCATGGGTGGTCTAGAAGCCAGAAGGTATCAGCAGCGATAACTATTCTTACAAAGGTATCCGTTAAAAGGTATCCTCCAATAAGTATCCTTCAATAGTACATCGCCATGTCATAGATATCCTCCAATATCCAGATGAGCAGAGAAGTCGTAAGAGGAGTCACGCGTTACAGCAATTACCATGTGGCTTATTTGCTCGATAAGATTCGAGTCGTTCGAGCAATGCCTATTCAAGTAACTACTCGATAGCTTATTTGCTCGATCAGATTCGTATCGTTAGCGCAAGCAGATTGTATTAGACTGATTGTAAGAGTGGAGGCCAAGTATGATAGTGATATGAACCGGGACCCGTGGAGGTTGTGGTGGAGTATTATAATCCCTGATGGGTACGGGTATGGGATGGGAAAATCTCACCCGAGGGCAAGATATTTGGGCCAGACACGAGACTTGCCGTGTGACTGGACCAAATATCTTGTCCCGAGGGTGAGATTTTCCCATCCCACACCCGTACCCATCAGGGATTATTTTTCTCCCCCCACCATACAGCGGTTACGTTAGCCAGAAGTAATCGGCGGTCTCGTGCTGATATAATCAACTCATTTGGTATTCGTTGTTTTGAAAAACTAATGACACCATCGGAAAGAGCATGTAAAAGTTATGTATATACCAAAGGTATATACCCCGAAATCAATTAGGAACGGTGGCATCTTGGGGTTTATAGAGTTTTAGAGCATCAAACTTTGACCACACGGCATTCTGATGATGTCAATATGAATTAGTTGGTAGCAAGAAACTGATACGATATGCAAAACGTCACAATGATGTTATAAATGTATAACGTGGCGTGGGTGGGGTGGGATTATTATAATCCCTGATGGGTACGGGTGTGGGTGGGAAAATCTCACCGGAGTTTCTCCCCCAACCATACAGCGGTTACGTTAGCCAGAGGTAATCGGCGGTCACGTGCTGATATAATCAACTCATTTGGTATTCGTTGTTTTGAAAAACTAATGACATCATCGGAAACAGCATGCAAAAGTTATGTATATACCACAGATATATACCACGAAATCAATTAGGAATGGTGGCATCTTCGGGTTTACAGAGTTTTAGAGCATCAAACTTTGATCACACGGCATTCTAATTACGTCAATATGAATTAGTTGGTAGCAAGAAACTGATACGATATGCATAACGTCATAATAACGTTATAAATGTATAACGCCACGTAGGTGGGGTGGGATACTTCTGTCTTTCCCTGCTATCTCACCCTGGACAGACGTATGTTACACATGCAGTGGGGGAAGAAACATCTGTCTCTCCCTGCTATCTCACCCTGGACAGACGCATGTTACACATGCAGTGGGGGGGAGAATAATATAGGTGCTGAGAGCAATGGTAGTCAATAGCGAGTGTGGGAGACTAGCACACGACAGGCAGTGGTAGCCAGCCAATAGTGAAGAGTGGACCTAATCATAGGACAGACGGCGGTGACAATTGGCAAATCAGCAGTCCTGGCCTTGGAGCAATGACGAAGTGGTGGTGGCCAGCAAGTAAGAAACTGAACAGGCGCTAGGCGCCATAACTATCTTCCGATAGGTATCCTCCGACAAGTATCCTCCAACAGGTATCCTCCAATAGGTATCCTTCGATAGTACATCGCCATTGTCATATGTATCCTCCAAGACAAAGATGAACATAAAAGTCGTATAAGGAGTCACTCGTTCGAATGATAACTCGATGGCTTATTTGCTCGATAATATTCGAATTGTTCGAGAAATACCTGTTCCTGTTTGGTTGTCTTTCGGGTTTAGGAATCATAGATGCCTTCCTCATACACAAGGGAGATAACTCTGTACGGGTAGGTACAGATTACAGGAAATGAAGCGATCTGATTCAACATTCTGAGACTCGGAGAAGAGTAGAGGTAGGAACCGAAGATAGATAGGATTGGATAGACTGTTAGAGTTAACCCTTTACTTAACGTAACGGCCAAAACCGGGCAGCGCTGTTCTCAAAAATCACCAATTAATTTTCATTATTGTTTCATTTCTTGTCTCAAACACATAGGTTATGACCCCTCATTGGAACGAGCTCGTCGAGCTCGTTCCAAATGAGGTGTCCTAACCTATGTTTTTGAGACAAAAAATGAAATAAAATAGTTATTCAAGAATTATTTTTGCAGGTGTCGACTGCTTTTCATGTTAGGTAAAGGGTTAACTGGTAGAGTGCTGAAAGCCCATATTTAGGGCTCTGTTCTCAAGTGCAGGTACCACAACTTAAAGGCTTCAATTTTAGTTGGTATGTTTCATATTATCTTTGAAGTGATATTTGGGGAGCGCGGTGGCTCAGTAGGTAGAGGTGCAGGCTGCAAGCCGAGAGATCCTCGGTTCGAATCCCACCTACGGCAACCGCGTTGTGTCCTTGGGCAAGACACTTCATCTCCATTATCCGCGTGGGGGCACGATGGCGCCGTGTACTAAGGCGTACTGCACGTCGATGGTACGCATGTCTTCAACCAATCTAACCCTACCTGTGCTGCAGTGCGGCGTTACGATGTTGGGGAGCTGGCAGCTGCTCGTCGTTGGTCGGTGGTTCTCTCCGGGTACTCCTGCTTCCTCCACCCGTAAAACTGTCACGGTCATGATTAGCCATTGTGCATAAACATGTGACCTTAAACATCAAGAAATAAATATTAAATAAATAGAAGTGATATTATTTAGTCTCTTAGGATTTACATTGTTTAAATTTATGGGAGAGTGCCCACAGGCACTCTCCCATGAATTATAACAAGACAAAACATTTGAACAAATTTTGATGCTCAAAAATAATTTAGCACTCTAGCAGTTTAAGTTGCGAGAATAGCGTCTGTAATAGTAGGTAGTGACAGACTATTTTTGGAATGTAAAACTGTTCTAAGTTAAAGGTTCTTCGCCAAAAGAGAGATACCCCCAAAACTACAAAATGAAGTAATACCATTGTTTAGAACTGGTCAGCACGGACTAGGGAGCCTAAAATATTCTAACTGTCACCTTTAGATTGGGCATGTGACTTTAACCTCGAGGGGCAAATGCCATATTTTATTTAATGCTCAGGCATCAATTCACGCTGAAAAATTAAGTCATATTCCCCTGTCGGTCGGCAAAACGAAATATCAAAATGATATTTAGAAATCGATATTTCATCGTAGGTTCATTTCCACTGTCTTCGATGTTCAGTGGCAGCACGTTTAATGGGCCGATAAACATTTACATGCAATCATCACAGAGTCAGCACATCAGTAATGAATTCCAGAGTCCCAAATACAAACGAATTCGAATAATTGATAGTGACAGTGACTAAATCAATTCATTAAATCAGCGGTTTCAAAGTTTGACTTTCTCATTCACCTTCCAGCGAAAAGCCGAAATCACTTTCAAATTTCTTCAGTTCAACTTCACACGTCTTCAGTGCATTGAGTTCAAAAAAAATAAAATGACGTGTCTTGTTATTGAAAATAAGAAAGTGGTGTTTTTTGTTATTGTTCTATTTCTTCGAAACACATTGCGATTATTTCAATTCGCCAACCTTGGTAAATCGTAAAGTTAGGGGAGAAATAAGACGGGACTACTTTTTGTGCGGATATTCACACATTCCAATGGTTGGAGTTTGGTTGTTGTAATTTTTGTATGGACGCCGGTTCGGCACATAAATTTTGCGCCTTAATGGCAAATAAAGGCCACAAATTGGAGAGTTTGTAGTCGTAGAGCATTAAATAAAAAGAAAATTCACGAAAATTTGATACCGAAAATATCTCGTTCGTGGCTACAAGAAATATGAGGATCTTCACTCTCTACTGCGTCGCTCGTGAAGATCCTCATATTTCTTTGTAGCCACTCACGAGATATTTTCGGTATTCATCAAATTTTCGTGAATATCCTCTATATAATTCGCGACACACTGTCTTTTGCTTATACATATTGTTGTAAAGTTGTCTCAAAAAGTATTCAGTGGTTAAGAAATTATGGTCAGGAAAACAAAATGTTGACGATAGATGGACGACGGGCGGATGGACGACAGACAAATCATTACCAAAAAAGGACCGCTGACACTTGTCAGGTACAGCTAAAAACTCCGCATGTCGTTGGCTGTCCCACTTCTCCAATTCAGAACGTGAAATCACTGACTCCAAATAGAAACTGGCAGCAGGACGTCGGTAAAAATATCCGAGTGGAAATGTGCACTGTGTCGACAGGACGTAGAGCATGAATTACATCATGTTCTTGTTTTCAAAGAACTGGAAGAACTGAGCAAACAATACACAAAGTCCTTTTATCTTATCTATGATGTCTTGTACACTAAAACAGTACTGCTGTAGCTAACCACATCTAGTGGTGATAGTATTGTGGTAGTAGCTGTAGTGGTAATGGTAGTAGTGACTGCAGTGAACTATGCTGGTTTTCCATTCTGCTGAAAAGGGTGTGTCTGTCTTTTCTGTTTAAAATATCAACTGGAGTCAGTTCTTAACCTCGGTTCGCCAGCTTATTGATGTTTGCTGTCTGCATCCATGTTTTCTTTGACTCTGTTTCCACAGATATTAATATCGCAGGCATGAATTCCCATGACGTTGCCTAGAACAAAGGGTATGCTGAAGCCCAACGTAATTCGCTATCTAGCGACATTGAAGCTACTTTCGAACCTCGCTTCATGCTCTATCGAGTTGCGATCCGCCACTGTAAAGAGCATGAAACAAGATGAGAAATATTCGTGTCATATGGTTGTCTCGGTCTTGAAATATCTCAATGTAGCTTCCGAACTTGGAAAAAATTGAAAAAGTTTCCGGGGAGAATAGCCTTAGAAATACCTCACCCAATAGGCACTTGGATTCTGCAGCACTGCGGCCCTACGACTTTCAAAATGCTTTCGCCGCATCTGGGGTCAACTCCAAAAATGCAAATATTTTTTTGTCTTTCCGAATACACTTTATGCATTCTAAAACGAAAAAAACAACTCGCAATTGTCCTCGGTTTTGTCGCACTATCACATGCTGTATGAAATACAAAAAGAATTATTCAAAAGAGGTCACTTTCCACAGTGTTATCACGGTTGATGGGTTATGCAGCATGAGAAACAGCTATGGTCTACTTGCGACTTCACCCACACTTAAAGAATAACGTCTGAACCATGGTGCGAACCTATGTCTCGCCTCCACATCAGCTTTTAAAGAATATCGTCTTCTAAAGATGTCAGTGAATTTAAGTATTAAAAGGTGTTCGACGGCTTTTCATCAACACTTTTATGTACATATATAAAGAATGAAAAGATGAGATTTAACTCACATAGAATGCATCTTCAACTGGATCCACTGACTGACAGGGACGTGGTGACAGGGGGGGGGGGGGGGTTGTGGGGGCGGTTGCCACCACCCCCCCCCCCCTCCGCAATCCTGACAAAAATTTACTATAGTTGGAAATTCGGAGGGCAAGTCATGAGTAGTTGGAAACTCCATCTTTCTGGATTTTAAAGCTTCTTTGGCGATGCTGATGTCTCCTTTACTTCCCAAAATTCCAACTCAGTTTCAAATCGGCAAAACTTCTAATTGTTACTATTTAAAACTAGAGTGTACGCAATATCGAACTTCATAAGTATGCATGATGTCAATCGGTGCGAGATTTCTATACTACGTTTACTTATCGTAATAAAAACATCCTCGAAATGCACTTCAAGAAAATCACATCATGTAAATCGTTATCCTGAGTTAATTCCATCATTCACAGTTACAAAATGATGAAACATCGAAAATTGATCATTCCTGCATAAGATCTGATTTCATGTTAGGACAGTGTGAATTGTTCAAAGTTCTCAGCTTAAGCATTTGTTTAGCACATCTTCAATTGCCAGAATAATATCGAATAATAATAACCTGATAATTCTACAATAAATGTGTAGGCATTTCTGTTACTAGAATTAATTTTATGCCCCTTTCATGGCTTCATTTTCAAAATTTTCTCGGTAGTAAATTTCCACTACGGGGAAGGATCGGGGGGGAGTCCACTCCTGGTTCCTCCCTGTAGTTGGAAATTCACTACCCTACCCCCCCCCCCCCTCCCCCCTAATCGGAACTCAACATTCCCTGGCTTCGTGTCGTTCTGTTGTCTTATTCTGTTGGTATCAATCTGAAACACTTACACCTTTTCTGCTGCTCCATCTTGTATTAAACTGCAGTCGTTGGATACTGCCCTGCTACTCGTGCGCCTACTGTCCCTCCCATTTCACGTTTGGGATCTATATCCGCATGCTCGGCTTACATCAGAATTCAGCTACGTTTCACACTGATATTCCACACAGAGAGTTAACTCCTCATCGCTCATTCGAACCCAATGCTCAAAACGTTATGCTCATATAGCCTGTCCCCAAATTGGCAGCTTGATTTCCCTCAACGACCATGATAGCAATTCACAGATAATGTCTCCTCAACCAAACAAGTTATATACGTTTGACTTTGCCCTTAAAGCTCTTAACTGTTAATTTGCGATTGACTTCCACTTCATCATGCATAAAAACGTTAAATATTTTACACTGTTTTTTGTCCCTGGGTATCGTCACTACGTACAGTTTCTGTTTATTATATGACTATCTCCAATAGTTCATCAGTATCTCGGCAGTTTGGTCGGTTAATTACTGATTCGTCAAATCCCTTTCTTTCCAATTCCCAACACATCGAATGATGCAATAAATATACTGACGGAAAAAACCGCAAGTTCAGTTTTGGGAATATAATTTTTTTATCCGCTACCAAATGTAGTAAAACTTGGCACATAGCTACCTCAGTGGAGTGTCTAAAGAGTCTTTGGTTAAAATACAGTCAACCATGACCACATGCGACGTTGTATGCGTTCAACAGATTCTTCGACAAAGCGTGCATCCGGGGAACTCCCACGTGCTATCGGCATGAAAACCAAAGCAAATCGAAATTTTGAACAGTACACAGCGATTGCATACCATTTCGTTTTAACTCGATTGAAAAGCAATTCAAAAAGAAGTCTCGAATTCAAAAAGAAGTTAGGACCTCCAATTTATAAGCCTCCCACACATTTTAATGTGGGCAGAAGAAAACTTAACATTTTTCACTGCATGATTCGAAATGAATGTAGTGATCTCAATGCACAAAAGTTCAAGAATAATATATCGGAAACATCCTCGTGCTCATGCGGGGAAACCTTTGAAGACGCTCATCACTTTTTTATGACATGCCCTAAGTATAACGCGATCAGAAATGAATTATTTTAGAGCATTCGACCGTGCCACATTACAGGTACGTCCTAACTGTTGTTTGGCGTTGCCAGCCTGAGTAATGATGAAAACACATGTTTGTTCAAAAATGTCCAAAGATTTATCCGCCATTCAAACCGTTTTTAAATTATCGTATAATATATAATTTTCTGTACTTCTCTGTGTGGTTAAGGAACACTAAGCTTAGTCCAACTCACGAAGCTCGACAGGTCTAGGTGGGTGTGGTCCCGTTTCCGCAGTCATGGACGTTATCCAAACTTCGTCAGGGATAACTTGTGTTCTACTACTTGCGCTCCTTCTGGACTTAAAATGTGTCTAACCAGATTCGATTTGTGCTGTTGCACTTTGCTCTCTGTCCGCTGACCTGCCCGAACCGCAGTCAGAATAGAAGAAGATCTGGATGTATGTGAGTGTGTAAGTGTGTGGATCTGCGTGTGTGTGAGAGTGATTTTTGTTTTGTGTGGGTGCACGTGTGAGTCCGTGAGTGTGTGTATGCGCCCCTGAGCCAGCTCAACCCTTACAAAATTGACCTAGCTTAGTGGAAAGTTTTATATAACAATTACTTAATCAATGTATCTAAATCAACTAGAGCCCTTTCCCCTTCGCGTTTACCTTATCTTTCTGCTACACATTTGTTCGTTAATGCCTTTGTTCTTTTCCTTTTCTCTTTTTAATCTGCGAAAAAAAACATTATTTTTGTACAGTATCAACTGCTATCATAACATACTGGATTGTTAATGTAATGGAGAGGAGGCTTAGCTAAGTGTTGAGCACTTGTCCTCCAATCCCTTTGCTTTTTTGTTTGCAAATAACATATGTTTAATCTAAGAAAAGCAAAATGCCGCGAATGTCCGAAGTTGATATGAGTAGGGCTATTGCTCTAATTATGCAGGGTCAATCGCAACGTCTCGTCGTCCAGCAATTTGGGGTCCATGAGTCAACGATAGCTCGTTTAGGTGAGCGTCTCAGAGCCACAGGAAGATTAGCTGACCATCCCAGGAGCGGACGTCCGCGCGTTATGTCGCCACGTCAAGATAGAGGCATACGTCTCTCACATCTCCGTAACCGATTTCAGACGGTGACGGAGACGGCGAGTTAGGTTGTAATCACTCACGGTCGCCGAGTGTGTCCAAGAACAGTTAGGAATCGGTTGCAGGAGTTCAATTTAAGGCCACGACGTCCCAACGTTGGTCCGCAACTTACACCCAGGCGACGTCGACGTCGATTGCAATGGCTACGGGCATATGCACCAAATCGGTTTCCCTTTCCCCACTGGAGACGCGTGTTATTCACTGACGAGTCTCCGTTCACACGTTATAGGTCAGATGGACGACAACGTTGCTATCGACGTCGAGGTGAACGATATTCTGACGCGTGCGTTAAGGAAAACGAAAGATTCGGGGGAGGTTGTGTTATGGTGTGGGTGGAATTTCTCATGGCGTGAAAACACATCTCGTGGTCATCAACACGGTGAAAATTTACCGTAAATCTCCGGTTAACTACTGGCAGATGACTGTCAAATACAACGGCCTCGAAGCCGTAAATTAATGTTGGATGTAAACACGACCGAGAATCTGATACAAATTATAAGACATGCATTAGGTCGTGATAATACATTTATCTAACAATCCCGTTACGTAAAGCCTGTTTTGAATTTCATATTTTAATGCGTAATAACAATGCATATAATGTTATTATTTGTAATAACGCGGTGTTTACCGGAAGTTGAATCTATGTGATACGGAATCAGAATGAGTCGTGTATATGATACGGAATCGGAACACATTATGTGATACGTACCGTTTCTCGTGATTTTCAGGCCAAAATGTATATGATTGTTAGATAAATTTTATTAACGGCTCCTTTTTTCGGCTACTATATCTATCAAAACACCATAAATTATTAAAATATTCCAAATAAAATTTACTCGTAAAGAATTATTACATTTTAACGCACATTTTTTTACAATACAAATGTATGTGTTATATTTGGCTGTTGTCATCACTATATCGTTTGCAACCCATATACTGAGGGGGCGCGGTGGCGGCGCGGTAACCGGTTCTCGTCAGATCGCCGAAGTTAAGCAACGTCGAGCGCGGTTAGTAGTTGGATGGGTGACCATTTCAGCGACCGATTCGCGCTCCCGCGTTGTGTCCTTGGGCAAGGCACTTCACCCCGATTGCCTACATGGGGCACGATGACGCTGTGTACTAAGGCGTACTGCACGTCGAAGGTGCGCATGTCTTCAACCAATCTAACCCTGCCTGTGCCGCGGCGCAGAGTTCAGAGTTACGATGTTGGAGAGCTGACAGTTGCTCGTCGTTGCTCGGTGGTTCTCTCCGGGTACTCCGGCTTCCTCCACCCGTAAAACTGTCACTGACATAATATGACCTTAGCTGTTAATGTGTCGTTAAACCCTAGTTAAAAAAAAGAAAAAAAAACACATATACTGTACAAAGTTGATTCCCATTTTTATTTTGCTTAGATTTAAACGAAAGCCCAAATCTCATATACAGTACGAACTGGTCACTTTCCACGGGTGGGCAATATTTCCACGGACGCAATAATATTAGATTCCAAACTCTATAGGTATAATCGTCAAAACTTTAATTAATGAAACCCCGGGTACTGATGATGATTTTTTATTACCTGGTAAACGCATGTGTGGACATCACTTCCCACACGTGGATTATGACCAGTCCACGGCGGCCGTACTTTATGTTTCTTACCTTTTGATGACAGGCCTAAATCTTTAAAATGGTTGTGTTCAAAGAACATTTTATGAAAGCGCAATCTAGCGTATAATATTGGCTAGTTCAATAGAATAAATGTTTGACTGTTCATACAAAAATTTATAAAAGCACAACGTAATATATTGAAAACGTTACTTCAATGAGGAAATGATCAACAATGTAAGTTACTATGGTGAATTGGCGGTAACATGTTCAGAGGTTTGCGGCTCGCAGCTTATGTTCAACCGAGATGCGGAGCATCTCGGTTGAACATACGCCGCGAGCCCCAAGCTAAGACCATATTACCGTCAATTCATCACAATATCGTATATGCTCTAAAAAGACCCTACCTATAGCCCAAAACACTCATCGCAAAAGAAACAAGGCAACTTTTAAGGACAACAATTTAGGAAATAAACCTCCCGTGTACCTCACGATGTCACTGGACAAATAATCAATAGATCAGATGAAGGTCGAGGTCACGCCATCTTAGTTCAAATCAAAATCTGATTTGTTATATAAATAACACTTCATTCGGACCATCGTCACGTATGAAACATCTGGAAAAATGAAGCGGTTTACAAGTCAGTCTGATATGAAATAATTGCCAGACGAGTTACCTCATAATATTTCGCGTGGTCACGTCCAACGGTGTTTTCTACCACTTGAGCCGTAAACATATCAAAAACCTACACGAGTATTCGTCCAAAGGCGCGATTTTAGTCTTATCGGAACATTGAGACATATTGTTGTAAAAAACACAAATTAACTGGTGTTCTCATCTATTAAAAAGTTGAAGTGTGATAAAAAATGTTCACCAATCTGAGTATCTTATTGTTGTGAATACACAAGGTTACTAGATAGCCTGCACAGACAATACTTCAGTATAATCATATTTGAGCATTGCTTCGGTTCATGCAGACTCAGCCATCCTTTTGAAATTTTCGAGCTGCGTCTTTCCAACCTGCTTGGTTTTACACGTTCAGAAGGTTTGTCCATGGTCTGTTTGAGATTCATGTCATTATAATCTACATTTTCACAAATTTGATAATTTTTTCTCTTCATAAAATCTATCTGTAAATACGTTCAGGTCAATGTACTGTGACTTAAATTATTATTATTATTATTACTTTTTTATCCGTTTTTTTAAAATTGTGTTCAAATTTAATTTTATTTCACAAAATTTACAGATAAATATAGAATTTACCCATAGTAGCTTGGTGTACCAAATGTTCACCACTTCATCACGAGTGGTGAATATTTAGTACACCAAGCTACGTTGGGTATATTTTATTTATTCCACGATCGTCAGATTAGTTAGGGTTTAAATGCTAAATAAATCAATATTCACGCGTGCGAATCTGTTTTTGTTTACATGAGCACCGGTGGGCGGTACTTCCGCTGGCAATTTTATCGCCGAAACGAAATAGAAAACGAAACGCGTAAATTAAGGAGCCCTTTTCATTTTAATAACATAATAACATACTATTTCGAGTTATGGAAGCTTTATTAACATGAGATAACATATGTTTGTTAATTGTTAATTTTTTGGTACGTATGAGGTAAACGTATTTAAAAACATAATAAATAATTGCCGTTTTCATTTCACTCTTCACGAGGTGACGAGTGATAAATTTAGACAAGTTTCCATTCAAGGCGAGGTCACCAAAGGTCAGCTTGGATGTAGTTCCATTGTAGGTGTAAATTTTAACTTCTGAAATCCCATTGCTGGCGTGTTCACCACGGTTGGTGTGTAAAGCTAAAGTTTATGTCACAGGCTTTTTATATATTGTAAAATAGGTGATCAAGGTATAAAAGACTCACATAAACACTATATGTGAGTGACAGTGTGACATGACTGTTAAACAAAACACTGATACTCATTGGGTACACAGTTGTGACTGACTGTTAGCCACTGTTTAACTCCCTAAATGCTGAAGTCAAAATAGCGAAATTTCAGGCAGCAAATATTTCCCATAATGCAACTTGGAATTTACCCAATTCGTTCTTGTTTGACAGCGCACGGTGAGTTTCGTCAAACAAGAATGATCTAGTTAAATTCCTAATTGCATTATGGGTAAAACTTGCAGGTTGGGATTTGGATATTTCAAAGTATTTATTTGTTTATGCTGACGTAGTTTCCCATTTGCTGCATTTTGTTCGATGCTTTTCAGAATTTTAATGATGAGGGAAGTGTCCGAGAAACAAGTTTTTTTTAATGACCTACTAAAGTAGCTTACTTTTAAGTTCTATATCATTAAAGTTTTATGACAGTGAAAACAAAGTGATTGAAAATGTAAAATATATCATTTCTAATTGTGTTCTGTGTTTGTAATGTTGTATGTAGTTTAATATATGGAACTATATCATAATTGGGGGTTATCTATTGTTGTCGTTTTCACAAGTTGCCCCCAGCCAGCTTTTCAAATCTTACCTTAGGCAATTTCAAAGAGGCTGGCTAAGTGGGAAGTCACCATCGCTTTTCATAAAAATTGTAACATAAGTACAAAAACTACAATGAAAATATTGTATGAAAGCAAGTATTACTAAAATATTCTCAATTCCACGCACTCTCATAATTTGTAATAAACTGGCTGAAAAAAACAGTAATTGATGAAGGGGAAGTGATGTAATAATAATAATATAATAACAACACTTTGGCCGGCCGCTGATTTGTCGCGCTTCTCGGGTGAGAAGGCCTTGGTTACCCCTGTGCTCCCAACTGCCTTCCTAATCCCACGCTTCTACTCTCCTCCCAACACTCGGAGACGAACTGCTTGATGAATTCCTTCGTCCCATTTTTCCCAATCTCTCTGATTAGCATATTAACCCTCTCCTTAGAGTCACTCACAACCCACGTGTCCTTCATTCTCTCATCCCACTTCCCCATTATACTCCCAGGGAATCTTATTCTTTTGGACTGGTATTTTGGGCATTCGAGAAGAAAGTATTCCAGGGTCTCCACCACGCGTAAATTACACATTTGGCACTCACGAAAAGGGAGTGTACGATAAATGCAATTGGCGAAATGGTAAGACACTGTTTGCTTAACAAATTTGGTTCGCTGGAAAACTAGAGTTTCAACTTTTCTAAATCCATGTCGTGTTTTTCTCAATCGAGGCGCAAGTGACGCCACTGACGTGCGAACGTTTCCATTGGACAGTTTTTCACAAAACGCTTTGCTTTTGTGCTGAATATTTTGGACAAACACTTCAAAATTTCTTTTTTACGGACACGTCAAGTGTCGTATTCAATTTCTCGATTGTGGTACTTGTGTTCATATATCTGAACAGTTTTCGATATATCGGTATACCGCGGTATTTTTTTGAATACCGATACCGGTATTCAGTTTTGAATATCGTGCAACCCAACATCACAATAAGTCGGCAGATTTAACTCCCCGCATGCTGTTGTCGTTATTCGTAGACCAGGGCATGATTTCTCTTGTCATTGGAATAAGTACACATTCGGCACATGTGGTCCAAATTTCCCCTTGTCAATTGAATTGATTTTTCACCGATGATGTCTTACGTTAAATGCATAGCAACCATGACCGGGTGTGATGAAAACTATCTTTAAAATACTCAGTGGGTTAAATTACTTTTGATTTCTTCAACGATATGTTGGTCAGTGTGCCGTTTTCTATAAAGTGTCTGCTATGATATATTCAGTTATTGTGTGATACTGATTAATGCAATTCTCATAAAGACCACTCGGGTACCAAAACCCTCCCCTCCAAAGAGGCATTTAATGGGATTTCGTCAATCTTCTCATTAACGAACAGACACAGATTGGTGAATGAATTTTGTTGTTGCCTTTGAGGATGAAACCATTTGTGCATTAGCTGTCTGTGATGCATATTACGTGCATTAGTGAATTACCTGGAGGCAACTTTTAAAAGTTCAAACTGCTACTCTATGCATTCCAGATGCTTTCCTGGCATTTTAATAGCAAATAAAACATTTGATGTATATCACACTCCTGGATTATAAGCACTTTAAGCAAGGCTTTAACGATTGCATGATATTTCATCAAACTCTTATTACTGTGGCTGATAATGCCGTGGTAGTAGTGGTGATGATAAAGCTTCAATAAAGTCGATTTTGTCTTGGACTCTATTGTGCATATTTTCATCGGCATTGGGGATCAAAGGCATGGATGGATGGCCTGTAAGGAGTACCTAACTAATAGGTACTGCAGTAGTTTCATGTGGTATTATGTTCCACTCCTAAACATACATCCGCACCTTATAGAAATCACCAGAACATTTAACACTTTACCCAACGTAACGGCCAATATCTGCCAGCGCTATTCACAAAAATCACCACGTCGAGCAGGATCCTTCTTTTGGAGATAGATTTTTTTTAAACAATGTTTCCGCGTTAAAAAGTGTGGATGGTATTCCCTCTTAATGTGTATGCAGGACGTCCGCCCAATAAAGTAAAAAGTATCTCATATGGGCTAGGTCAATCTTAACAGAATTAAATGTAAGACAGTTCAAGCAATATTTTAGAAAAGTACAAGGTAACCTATCGAAAGCGTTATTTCAAGAACAGACTTCTCAACGATGAGACGTATTGTTGAAGAAACACAAGGTAGTGGTGGCCGAGTGTATACGTCCGCTGGTCTCAAATGCCAGAGGTCTCGGGTTCGATCTTCGGTCGGGGAAAGTTCTCCAAGTATCCGAACACTCTCTGTCAGCATCAACTGTAGGGTTGATACTATCACAGCGTACCGTCCCATTGGGTAGGGACTAAAATGTTTGTTCTCTGCGCGGATAGAGACACACTCCGTGCAGGCTAACGATCTCTTCGTATTATTCGAGAAGAACGGGGCCACGAAGTTGCCGCTCCGATGGTCGTCCCACACACCTGGGCCAAGGAGAGGAGTTAATATGAGCTGCTTAACTTGGTCGATAGTCCTTGTGAAACAAATCAGCTTAAAAGCAATCAAAAACACGAATTAATCAATTTATTCCCGCATATTAAAAAGTTTTAGTGTGATAAAAATGTCCACCAAGCTGAGTATCATATCGCGGCGGCTCAGTAGGTAAATATAAGGCTGCAAGCCGAGAGGTCCTCGGCCTGCGGCAACCGCGTTGTTTCTTTGGGCAAGACACTTTAATCCCAAATGCCCACGTGGGGGCACGGTGGCGTTGTGTACTAAGGCGTACTGCACGTCGACGGTGCACTTGTCTTCAACCAATGCTAACCCTGCTTATGTGGAGTTAGTACTCGGTGTAGTCTGACAGTTGCTCTCCTTTGCTCGGCGGTTTTCTCCGGGTACTCCGGCTTCGTCCACCAGTAAAACTGTCCGACACGAGATGACCCTGGCTGTCGAAAGTGTTGCCATCATTGCTTGT
Source organism: Pictodentalium vernedei (assembly GCA_031216915.1). NCBI lineage: Eukaryota > Metazoa > Mollusca > Scaphopoda > Dentaliida > Dentaliidae > Pictodentalium > Pictodentalium vernedei. The sequence goes on along the minus strand of CM062292.1, from coordinate 105,733,722 downwards.
CATAAAAAAATTATAACATACGTTTACAAAAACTGCTATCTTTGTGTGCAACTGAGTATTAGTAGCATGTCTCACATGTTTGAGGGAACATTGGCAGGACCTCGGTGCAGGACCTCGGAAGTGACGTCATGTCACGTGACCCAGTGGAGCCATGTTGTGTTGTCATGGAAACCCACGTGAGCGGCCATCTTGTGACGTCATCTCCATAGTGATATGTGTTGTTAGTGCGCATGCGCAGCACGTGTTGTTAGGGTGCATCATCTAAGCTTTTCCGAAGATGTGCAGGCACATCCTTGGAAAAATTTAATTTATGAATGAGGTTTCTGTAAATTAAACTAACGGAAAAAGGAACAGCTAATACACAGAACGAGTTGAAATACACAGAATGACAAACGCGTGTGAATGGGTTAATCGATATGGTACGAGGAGTGCCAGCGTGGAAGGATAGAACTCGAGGCCGCAGGTCTCGAGTTTTAACCTTCCGCGATGGCACAAGTGCTATATCGCTTAACCCATTCACACACATGTGTTCTGTGTTTATTACACGCCTTCACGTCTATAAAATACATTATTAGAATGACACTCAGCATTTCATTTGACAACTATCAACAAAAAACAACACATTTTATCGCCAACCAAATTTGCGAGGGGAACCTGTGTTACTCTTTCGTCCCCTGAGTTCCAATGTGTTCTATGTACCGACTGGCACATAGAACACATTGGAATTCAGGGGACGATTTTCAGCTATCGCTAGAGATTCAAATTGTAATTGCGCTGCACGACTTGTAGAAAATTCTAGTGAATTTTTTTTAAAAATGCTCCGTCAACGATTTCCGTTTCGCGCTTATGTGCGGAACAGATTTTCATTTTCCGCGTAGTTTAGTGTTACTGTAGATGGGATTACATAGAACAGACGAGTAATAAATACAGGAGAAACACCAACAAGGGTCGTCAATTTCTGTATCCCGTACTCTACCCGAGTTGTGTTCTGTATTTATCTCACGATTCAGCTGGAATGAAGAGGATGAAGCTGATAGTTTTTAAAGATGAAATATCAATTTTGGCGGTATGTTTACATTTCTGCTTGGTTTCCACGTTAAACAAATGGAGGGTATTCCCTCTCAATGTGTGTGCGGATGGGGGTCGAACGTTTGAAATTACTAACGGAAATTAATGATGAGGAGTATCACCATGTACCACTTGTGGGAAACTATGATCCCTCATCACGACCAGAGAAAGGACTCTACGCTCGTAGAGCTCCAGCACGGCAACGCTGGTACAAACGAATGTAACGTTAGCATCCAATTCTATATCTTTTATCTGAAAAATGTGTGCAATGAAGTTGTGACGATTTGTATCTCATATAATGTCGTTTCAATGAGGATAACGGGCAACATTTTGGAAGCATGTTTACGAGAGAACAATTTGGTTCATCATCTCATCGATTTCCGACATCATAATTCAATTCTTATGTTTACATCTTTCATAAAAACAACTGTTTTATTCCGTGACAACTAGGTGCTAGGTTATCTGATCTGCAAAGCACCGCCTCGAATATCCAGAGTTTGAAGACAGCCGTTTCTTCTTCGGGTTTTCTCCAAAGAGATGGGTTTTGATGTCATTGAATCGGGGAAACAGAACAGTATGTGCGTGGGCAACCGTCCATTCTAGAACGTAAACAAAATGTAAATAAACTGAAAAATCAATGCAAATACCTTTGTTCAATAATCACAGTCAACTGTTATTCATGGGATACAGCACATGATCAGTTGGTTTTCATATAAAATGCTACCACCTGAGAATACATTTCCAAGACAGTGTTCATTGACGCAATCTTCCATCATAGAGTAAACATTAAAAGATTAATATACCCCCGCAGATTTTATTCTTAACTAAGCAGTCACATGGGAAGGGAAGGGGGAAATCCCCATTCACACCCTCGGCGTTAGAGTACAAGACAGAAAGTGGACACGCGGTAGTAAATCACGAAGTAGACATGCAGTAATTCATAAAATATCGAGTCAGCCAGTTATTCGAGGCTACACTGAACAAAGTCATCGAACTCCCTCAAGTGATGGGTCATAACCTGGGGTTTGAAAGGGGGAGAAAACCAGATGCATCATTTAAGCTTTTTCGAAGATGTAGGCACATCCTCGGAAAAATTTAATTTATGAATGAGGTTTTCTGTAAATTAAACTAACGGAAAAAGAAACAGCTAATGCCGTAGAAAAATGCATGAATGTTTAGTAAAATATCTTCTCTTGAGTGCAACAAGGAGCATCTGCAATGCTTTAACATTACAGATAAGCCTTGTTGCACTCAAGGAACGATATCATAGTTCCGTGTTTGTTTAAGGGGTCGTCCAACCTAACTTTGGTCAGTTTTTTGACATTTTTCCCAATGCCTCAGAAACAGATAAGAGAAGTAAGGAAAGGCAAATTATATATCAAAATAATGAGTAAAGTGCATAGAAAAGGTACATATAATTTTTTTCAGGAAAAAAAGTGAATTTTATGATTTTGAAGAAGATGAATTTGCAAATGGCATAAGTAACGAACCGGTAAAACCACAAAATAATCGGTAATTCGAAAGCCTTCTCCTCAATATAATGATAACATACTACAGACTCGGAGAAAGCATTTTTTTGACACACACTCTGGTGGGTTTTGACGTTTGAATGTAATAACACAAACACAAATTTTTGATGTTCCGGATGTGGCCATGTTTCAATGATGTTTATTCCGGTCATGTGATTACGATGTGATTCTTGCAGAAATACTCAATTTGGGAAATCGTAAGAATGCAAGGACGTGATCACACCCTTTATTTGTTCGAGACAATGTATGAGCGGATTTGCAAACAGGTGACAGCAAATACTTGAGCTGTTAATGTCATAACTGCAAAATATGGTTCGAAATTCCCTCTCGTGTTTACAGGCCGTCTGAACGTTTTTGTTGACAAAAAATCTGAATTATTGCGCACTAGAAAGACAACATGAACCACTTGTAAAAAAATAACCGAGTGTATAAAATCGGGACGATACACATAAAATAAGGCAATATTCATAACAAAGTAAGCAGAATGCTTCAGAAATCACTTTTTCACGAAGTATATTCCAAGTGACCTGGAGATATATTGAGCGTGTTGATTTCCCCTGATGTTGTGAAGTTATTTACTTCCTAGTAACCATGGAATTTGAGGCGGGTGTGTTTGATGTCTGCAAAGGACCGATTGAAGATGGGTTGAAAATAATGCATTCGTGCTTTTAAATAAGGTGCGCTTGGACGATGCTGAATTTAGTTTTTTCTTGCAACCAACCAAACTAACACAAGCGCCGATCAGTGTCTTTTGTCATCGTTTTATACTGGCAAATGTGACAAATCTCCTTCACCGGAAACTTATCTCTCAATTTGCATATCACAATAAACATAACCGCTGTCAGCGTGGCCGTGTGGTCAAAACCGAAACGAATTATCGAATCCACGGTCAAAATTAGCTGCAATTGGCTTCTAAAATAAGGCAATATTCATAACAAAGTAAGCAGAATGCTTCAGAAATCACTTTTTCACGAAATATATTCCAAGTGACCTGGAGATATATTGAGCGTGTTGATTTCCCCTGATGTTGTGAAGTTATTTACTTCCTAGTAACCATGGAATTTGAGGCGGGTGTGTTTGATGTCTGCAAAGGACCGATTGAAGATGGGTTGAAAATAATGCATTCGTGCTTTTAAATAAGGTGCGCTTGGACGATGCTGAATTTAGTTTTTTCTTGCAACCAACCAAACTAACACAAGCGCCGATCAGTGTCTTTTGTCATCGTTTTATACTGGCAAATGTGACAAATCTCCTTCACCGGAAACTTATCTCTCAATTTGCATATCACAATAAACATAACCGCTGTCAGCGTGGCCGTGTGGTCAAAACCGAAACGAATTATCGAATCCACGGTCAAAATTAGCTGCAATTGGCTTCTAAAGAAATGAAATACACGAAATATTCGCAATTTCTTCATTATCCATGCCGAGTAACTTTTTAACCAGACCACATGCGTTCAGTTTCGTTTGTCGGCATCAAACTGATATTGTTTCTGGTAATTAATAGTATGAGAAGGCGAAAGAAGCCAAATACTTCCCATCAATAGCATCATCTATAAATTAATTAAAATTGATAATTCCTTTTATTTTACTGAAATTATGAATTGATAAGGTGGGTGTGTTGCAATTATTATGCCCCAGACCTGTAAGTTGTAAAATCAAAGGTGCTTCTAGGGCCGTGCAGTGCCAGAGGTGACCTCTGTCTTCTTACCCATTCATCATTACATATACCAACATTCTCCCTTGTATCTCAACCATTGCTACTCCAATTTAAAGGATATTTGGTTTTGTGATCGAGTATCATGGGGAAACAATGCCTGTGTAGCTGCTGTAGCATGTGTTTCTTCCCACATTTTTTCAGAGTTGTGGTACATTTTCACTCTTTTGAGTCAGAAAATTTTGTTTATAACTAGTTGATTTGTTACAATTTGTTGGAAAGTGCCTGCTGATACACTCAAATGTATTGCTACAAAATATTTCTGGTGAAGATTTGGTTCCTATTACTTATCAAGCAACAACCTAATGAATATTGTGTATAAAGCCACCAATCTGATGTTTGACACTTTTATCAGAGCGGTTTTGAAGGCTTATGTAACTCAAAATGTCGATTATGGCAGGACTTTTCTATTCACCCATTAATCAATAAATTAAGTGTTATAGTTGGAAGTAAGAAGCAAGAAAGGTCCAGAACTAAAAGTCTAAAAAGAATGTTTTGCACTGTAACATGATTTTTGCAGGTACACTTATTTGGAGGGTTACCTGTCTGATAGTGTTTGGAACATGTGTGGCCAGGATCTTCAAAGATCAAAAAAGAGTTAAACTTTAAGAAAAAGGCATTTGCCTTGAGTGCCTGAGGTAGAGTCATACAAGTTAGAGAGCCCCTCCCCGGTAATTTTTTGTTTCAAATGGAGCTCACTTGTCACCTTTTGGGGATTGCTTTGTGTACTGCGTTCTTGAAAAAAATATGTGAAACCCTCTGGATGTGCCCTTCTGATCTCAATATGCCAATAAGCCTCCTTAGGGAAAGTACATGCAATAATGGTTTTGTAAGGTTGATTTGATGTGTTTTGAATAATAATGTACTTTTAAGTACATTAGATGGTTTATTGCAGTGGCAGGTTACAGTTACCCTTATTTCTTCTCCAACAGATATCATGAGTGTATTGGTGTCCAAGAGTAAACGAAACTATTATACTTATTGATAAACCAGACAAATTTAACAATTTAATCACTATCAAATTGATGCATGGGATAAAAGGGGTTACAGTGAAAGGGGTTTGTAAATATATTTATTCAACTACAATGTATGACTTTGCAGTGCATTCTACATAGGAGAATATCATAGTTTCTTTCCAAACCACCACAGTAACACATACATCTTTATATTGGGAGACACTCTTTTGTCCTTCCATACTTCTTCTGCTGGACTCCTTCAAGTTGACCTTTGTTGAACTCCCCAAATCAAAACATAAACAAAAGAAAATGTCTGCCTTCAATCAGTGAGCACGCCACGCCACTTATAACATTTGGTCTCAATCTTTATTACTTTCATGAATTAGGAAAAGATTTCTTCGAGTATGTACTTCAATGTTTATAGAATGCAGCTGTTATTTTATTTTGAGGTATTTTATTGTGAAAATTTTGTTCTCTTACTTATGCCATAGCAGACTTTCAGGTGGTTCTATTTACACATGGCAGCAGTTCCATGGCAAATGTCAGTTTCCACATTTCATTCCAAGCATTTTGGTATATAATTTATTGGGGTTATTCATTTTGGGCCTTTTTTAGACTTGAAAGAAAATTACATGAAATTTGACCAAAGTTAGGTTGGACGTCCCCTTAAGGACTATGTTACCCCAAATTTCATCCAAAAAGCACAGTGCCAAAACACACAATTGAAAGATTTCGGATGTTGATGTTTCATATCTGTTGGATCACGACTATTTGATTAACACATCAATGATAAATGAAGAAACCAGAAAGTGATTTTGAAGTGAAAAAATGGACTTTTAATTATCGAATTTAAAAAAAACAGCTCCAGCTGAATACGTGGGAAATATAACTAAAATATTCAGTAAATATCCATCTAGTGGCAATTACGAACTAAATAATTTTAAAACTCCAGAAAAGTATTTTAAAATTGGCACCGAAAATGGTATATTATGTACATGTTGTTTTACAAAAGATACAGGACATCCTTAAAATCCCATGGCACGTAGCCACTACACATGTACAGGGTCGTTGTAACTGGTCAGTGTGGCCAAACAATAACAAACATGCATGATTACAGTAGAACTGATTACCACGTGATACTCAGTAATGGAAAGGAGTTTTCCTTCCAAACATTAGACAATCGAATTATCCAACAGAGGTTGAATGATTTTTTTACCTTACACTCAGTACCAATCATGCAAAATTGGTTATATCCTTCTTTTTTGTTTTCTGATTTAGAACTGACAAGTGAAGTTCATTTTAACAGTTGCATTCATAACAAGTTTTTCTCATTTCATATTGAATGTTCTCTCTTCCCCTTCTGCCTGCACGTCTGAATTAAGGGCCTATATAAGTAATGGAATTTTGTTTATTTTGAAATTCTCACCTCTCATGTTCCTTAAATTCAGATTAAATATACACAAATTATACATCAGAATGAAGGTTGGGATGTATAGAACACGAAACACATATGTACTCAACTCATAGAGTCGACTGTAGGCACCACTGGTTCCTGGAAGTCTGCTACCGTATTCGCACCAGAACTGATAATAAAATAATATTTCATCAGAACAACTTGTGGCCAAATGTGCTTCATATATCCAAGAACAAAGCTAGGCTTTCCAAACACTTTTGAATACAGCGATAGGACTGCATTTTGGAAAAGGACAACACTGTCTGCATTTTTTATTGAAGATGGTTTCCATGCTCGACAGACATGCGCAATTCACTGGATACCACGAATTTCCATCGAAAAACAAAATCGTAATTCTCAGAAATTTCAACAGGTATCATGATACCTTGCGTCGAGTATGGCAACTGTGCAATCTCTATCTAATAGCAGTGTACTGTATGAAGGCGGGCTTTTTCATTATTTGATTTTACAGGGCGTTATTTTTACATGCTTTTTCCGTCCGATGACGTCGACCGGAAATCGAAAGTATACTCATACGTAAACAAAAGCAAAGGCTTTGGAATTTACCCCCATGCAGGTCTGTCGTCGTGTTTTGAAGAATTTTGATTCCCTAGCTTTGTTCTTGGATATGTAAAGCACATTTGGCCACGAGTTGTTTTCGTGAAATATTATTAAATGATCAGTTCTGGTGCGAATACGGTAGAAGACTTCCAGGAACCAGTGGTGCCTACAGTCGACTCTATGAGTTCATTACACATGTGTTTCGCGTTCTATACACCTCAATCTTGATTTTGATGTATATTTTGTGTATATTTAATTTGAATTGAAGGAGTATCAGAGGTGTGAATTTTCAAAATAAACAAAATTTCATTACTTATATAGGCCCTTAAAACAAAATATTCTCAAAAAACTTTTCATTTCAATCACAACTGTAACATTGTATTAGCATTTTGGAGGTTCTGCTTTGGCATTTGTTCACAGTGAAACAAAACATATAGTTTGATCTTTTCATTTTTTTTAATTATTTATATATTTTTTTTAAATTATTTGTTTGGTAATTGCCACTAGATGGATGCTTATTGAATATTTTGGTTTAACCCTTTACCCAACGCAGACGATATCAAAATTTATTATTTTAAATATCAGTTTTTTAAATTTTTCAAAAAAATTCAACAAAACCATATCATGTGACCCCTCAATGGAACGAGCTCAATGAGCTCGTTCCAATGAGGGGTCCCATGATATGGTTTTGTTGAAATATTTTGAAAAATTTATTTTTTCCAACTGCACAAATTGCATATTACGCGGGCGGATGTGGGCGATTCGTTAGGTAAAGGGTTAACTATTTTAGTTTTCAGTGATACTTCCCACATATGCAGCAGAAGCTGTTTTCCAATTTGGAGAATTAAAAGTAATTTTTTTACTTCAAAATCCGTTTTTGGTCTTTTCATTTATCATTGGTGTGTTATTCAAATAGCCGTGATCCAACAGGTATGAAACATCAACATCCGAAATGTTTCAATTGTGTGTTTTAGCACTGTGGTTTTTTGGTTGAAATTTGGGGCAGCATTATCCTTAATAAAAACAATGGTTCAATTGAATCTCTTCACTGAAGAAGTTCGATAATTCGGTTTTCTGTTTTTGGGGCACTCTCGGTTGACGGATAGCTTTTAAGGGGCTATATATGTAATGGAATTTTGTTTATTTTGAAATTCTCACCTCTCATATTCCTTAAATTCAGATTAAATATATACAAATTATATATCAAAATAAAGGTTGGGATGTAAAGAACACGAAGCACGTATGCAATCAACTCATAGAGTTGACAGCAGGCAACACTGGTTCCTGGAAGTCTGCTATCGTATTCACACCAGAACTGATAATAAAATAATATTTTGCAGGAACAACTCGTGGCCGAATGTGCTTCAGATATTCAATAACAAAGCTAGGCATTCAAAACACTTTCGAATGCAGAGGCAGGACTGTATTTTGGAAAAGGACAACTCTGTCTGCATTTTTTATTGAAGATGGTTTCCATGCTCGACAGACATTGTTTTCCGGGTCCTATTTACTAGTAGACCAGCACTTGTTTACCACAGAAAACAAGCACTGCTCCAATACCCGGAGTCCCCGTCGGTTATAAGACGTATGGCCTAAGTTTTGTTCTTCAGCTTTGAGTCAGGGTAGTAACTCGGGGGACCGGAATTCGATGGCCTAACTTTGTTCCAGGGCTAGCAAAACAAGAGGCAAACTGGTCTGGAATAAAAACCTCCAGCCATTCAAAGTCGAATTTTGAAGATGCTCAGTTCTAATTTAGACTGCAAATTACCGTCAAGAAGCTTCACCCGGGCCCGAAATGCCTCTTGTCGGTCCTGCTTCGACTTCGAAAACATACCGTACCTTTACTGTCCCAAAAGGTCACAGAGTAATTTGTTTCGAGAAAAAGTTGATCATTACTCGCATACCATTCCATCGCAATAACATATAATATTCGTTTGGAGTAACGCTTAAATATATTTAATTTTGAGATCAGTCAAGGGCTTCGACTGTCTAATAAAAGCCAATAAATTGGATCATATTGAAGATTGTCTGCTTTGAGCAAAGAGCACAATTACGGTTTGTATTGAAATGAGTTTTAACACGTTCTTATTTACAGAACAGCAAATGAACAATACCGTTATATCACACCCCACCAAAGATCACAAAATCGCAAGATTATGTCACTGATCCGAGTAAATAATGTAATTCAGCCTCGAATTTACTTGTATGCATTCTTTTGTATCACGAATAATATATGAATATTTTGTGCAACCCTCGTTGGTATCCCACGTAAATTTTTCACCAGAGACTAGAAACTTTGTCTATTTTTTCTAGCCTTGATGAAAGTAACGTAACGATACTAATTGCATGGGCAACGGTATTTATACAAATCTCATTTCTATTTTTTTTCAATTTTTGCCGCGAAAACATAGTTTATGAACCCTCATTTTTCTGTACTCATTGTTTTTTGTTTATTTAGTTTTCGTCATCTTTTTTCGCAGGACACTTAGTGTCGTCAGCTGTTCGTGTTTGGTAGATAGTTAAATGGCATTCTGTACAAATCAGCAGTGGATCTGGCTCGGCACCTCAGTACTTACAAGACCTTCTGGCAATTAACCCTTTGAACTGTAGTGGTATCTCCCATGCCAGTTCAATGGTAGCAATTAGAAGAGTCCATATTCATTAGTTGGGGTAGACCAATCACTCTTTTCAACGTGCAGCCTTGGGGGCTGCACGTTGAAAATATTGACTGGTCTACCCCACACATTTACTGATCAGCCATTCTATTTAATGACGTTATGACGTATCATGTTCTTGGCCGGAAAAGCGTCCATAGGGAGGTCAAAGGGTTAAAAAATGTGAAAGGAACTTGCGCTCCTCCACACAAATCAAGCTACAGATGTCCTTCTCTGGGTCCACTTTTGTGAATATCAGAGCTTTCTCTTTCGCTAGACTGCACTTTGGAATAATTTACCAGTTCAATTCATGCATGGAAAGATCTCAACCAATTCAAAAAAATTTAAAATCGCTTTTTTTCAGAGAGGCTTTTGACAGTATGTAACCTGCTGTCCCTCACACCTTTCTCAGTCTGTATATTGCCTTGATAGTCATGAGCTCATTATTTATTTAACTGTACAGCGTTTTAGATCACTTTGTGATTTTACGCTTTATAAATTTTCCTTATTATTATTATTATTATTATCTTCCCACCATCAGCTCGGAGAAGGTGAAAACCTCATATATTCAGTCGTGAATGTGTTAATGATCATCAAATAAAATTTGAAACAGAGAACATCTTCTTTCAGTTTTATAAAAGGATGTGCATCCGGCATGGGTCAGCACCTTGACTGAGTGAAGTCTCGTTCTTATAATTTCTGTCGTTCGAATTTCTCTTTTGTGTACTTTTCTGTCTGAGTAATTATTATTGGCGGAATTTAATCGTGTCACTTTTACCCGTTCACTACTACATGATTCATTTTCCAAACCATACATGCCAAATGCGCCGGAAACATCCGAGGACAAGGGGGTGCAGAGGTATCAAAAAGGGCGGCATTCGACTCTGGGAATGAGTTAGGACTGGGAGTTTACAAAGTATCATATATTGTAAAGTGACACTCAGTGGGGACATGACATGCATTACTTATTTCCAGTTCCTTAGTCGATATTCGTTATCAACTGATAACATCGGTTGATAGCGAATGTCGAATTAGGAACTGGGAATAAGTAACGGTTGTCACGCCAGTACACTCAATAAGGTTGACATTAAATGCACTTCTGGCGATGAGATGCCTCAAGGCGAGGGAAACAGAGCCCTGCTCCCCACACCTGCTCGCGGCGTCCTTGTATATGTCGCTTACTGGGACGAAACGCTCGGGCTCCAAATAAACATACATGACTGTACATTAATTTTCGGGAGATTTTCCATCCTGTTTGAAACTTATTTGGGTCTTATGGTAATTAATTAACATGACATTGGCGCCAGTGAAAGTATCATGTTGCAGCGAACCGACATTTTGAAGAGATAACAGTTTTCTTGCAGTCTTCAATATGTTCCACTAATTTGAATATAATAACTAGTGGACCGACCCGTTCCTGGACAGGGCAGCCCCAGCCACGGGACGGAAAATTTCTTGTTCTATTGGATATCAAGGGAGAGAATCAAAGGCTTGAATTTCTAGCTGGATTGAACGCACACAACGGTCCCCATATATAACAGATGTCAGACTTGTAAAGGGGTTAATTGCAATGCTTTCAGTGAACAATATATTCCTATAGGAAGGGTGCTGGGTGATTGCAACAGATACTGGAGAGGAGGAATTAGAGCCAAGAGCTCTTTAGACCGGGTATATAAAAACGATGCCCCAGTTTTTGAGGAGTACCCAGATGGAGTATTTGGGTGGGGGTCGTAGTTGTTTAAAGTGAAATCCAAGTCCATGGAGTTGAGAGGAGTCGGGAAAGAGCGTGCCAAATGTGTAACTTGGGAGCAACGGAGATCCTGGAAAATTTAATTCTAGAATGCCCCAAATATTTGCCTAGTAGAACAGGACTCCCTGGGAAACTGATGGGAAAAGACGACCCATGAGGCATGATGCGCCTACCTGCCCAAAGTTGTTTAAACAAGGATTTAATTACCATCTATGGCTAGTTAACACAGCAGAGGAATAAAGTCATTTAATTATTTATACTTCTGTTGGTCAAGTCAGATGATTTTTCTAGTAATAGGATACTACAACAGAAACAATGCCCAGGCTTTCAATAAATCAAAATTAGGGAGCCCAAATATCAACCTAGGGACTTACTTTGAACAAACTTGAATCTGACCCCTCCACGTACAAAACCAGAATGCCCTATAACAAATATCAAAAGATTCTGAATGGTGGATCTGATGAAGGTTTTTTTTAAAGATTATTCGTTATATTACACTACGTTAAAATTTGGTCCCCATAGGGTGCCCAAATATGAATCCAGTGACTTGATTTGAACAAACTGGAATCTGAGGCAAGCTAAGATGTTGTATACCAAAAATCAAAATATTCTGGATCGTGGTTCTCAAGAAGATACTCCTCTTTTTGCACCAAGTTAAATAGGGAACACAAGAGCTGAAACGCTTAACCGATTAATCGATTAATCAATGATCAACATCTTGATCGATCCAAAAAGTAATTGATCGATTACGGTTACTTTTGAACTACTGTATTTAATGGGTTAACAAAGGAACAAACTTGCCCCAAAACAGGTAAACGTCGTCACACTGACTCACATCAATTATATGAGACAGAGTAAAGCATGCAAGTTACTTGCTGACATACCTGTTTACTTGCATGATCATCATACTGTATCAGTGACTGGAAATGGTCATTCTTAACCCTTTGCCCATTGCGTATAACAGATGATACTTGCAAAATAAAATCATGATTTACTACAAATTTTAAATTTTTGTCTCCAAAACATAGCTTATGACCCCTCATTGGAACGAGCTCGTCCCAGTGAAGGGTTATAAGCTATGTTTTTGAGACAAAAATTGAAAACATAATAAATTTGAATGGAGATTTTTGTATATAGGCCCAGTCGGTTTTGTTTGTTACATTGGGTAAAGGGTTTATGCTGTAAATCATCAACGGTAAGGCAATTATTCAGGTATCTATTTGGACAAGTGATTAATCGGTTAACCAAGGTTAATCCATGTGAACAAAGTCAAAATTGCATACCCTACCTAAGGATGCTGTATACCAAATATCAAAAGGATTCTGAGTGGTGATTCTGGAAAATAAGATTTTAAGAATATTCCCAATATAGCCCTAAACTAAAATCCCCCGTTCCCCCAATAGAGAGCACAAATATCAATCCAGGGGCTTTATTTGAAAAAAATTAATATGGCCCCTCTAAGGATACCAAATATCAAAAATGATTCAGAACAGTGTGTCTCAAGAAGCAGATTTTTAAAAATTATTCCTCATATTGGACTAAGTTTAAAATTTGGGCTTCAAGTAGGGGTCCAAATATTAACCCATGCTCTTGATTTTAACAAACTTGAATCTGATTCCCCTAAGGGCGTTCTATATCATGTATCAAAAGCTTCAGACTGGGAGTTCGTGAAAAAAAGATTTTTAAAGAATATTCCTTATATTGCGCCAAATAAAAATTCGGGCTCTAATAGGGAGCCCAAATATTAATCAAAGGACTTTATTTGAACAAACTTAAAAAAGATTTTTAAAGATTATTTCCCATATAATATATATAAATATGGCCGTTTGAAAATATTCCTATTTTTAGCTCATGGGGTCCTACGGAAATGCGGGAATTTTTTTTTTTTTTTTTTTTGGGGGGGGGGGGGGTTTGGGGGCATGAATCAAGTACTTATGACTCAATATTATCACATATCAAATTTGGTTAAAATCGGCTCATCGGTTAAAATTTTACCCCTCCCATTACAAAGGCAAATATTGCCCCTCGAACTTTGTTTGAATAAATCTGATTCTACACCTCAACAGGAAGCACTGTACCAAATATCAAATCATTGTACCCATCGGTTCACGAGAAGAAGATTTTGTAAAATTTGGGAACACTTTCCCACCCCATCTCTCCGGCCGGGCAAGACAAAACACAAAATGCTATGTCGGAACAAACAATTACCTCAAGTTTAACTGACATCGGTTCAACAGTTTTGGAGAAGTTGCGAACACTGTTTTCACGTACGTCGGACAGAGAGTGATCACAAAAGCTCACCCTGACTTTCAATCGGGTGAGCTAAAAAAATAGGATGAAAACATGAAGGATAAGTGGGTGAGAAATTACATGAGGAAAAGGGTCAATCTTATAGTTGGGGAGATCGAGAAAGCGTCATTTGGAATAATTATGAAAGAGTTTTTGACTGAATGCTGGGAGAGTAGGAGGGAGAGTGAGCGAGGAATAACCCGGTGGGCTGGGCTGATGTTAGCATCTTCGTTTGAGGACAGCGACAAATCAGCGGAAGGCCAAAGAATAAGTACCGTTAAAACTAGATGGTCTGTCACGAACTGTGCTGTGTATCTAGGCTTAATCGCGCGTAGGAATTGCGCGCAATTGCCATATCGAACGGCATCCAAAGCACGGCAGGTCCCCCTGGTTACTCACAGCAAACACAGGCAATGTTTCAGCCAATGGACCTCCGGGTTACCCGGAGGTCCATTGGCTGAAACATTACTTGTGCACAGGCCATATGTACAAAATTTGATAGCTGCGTAGATTAAAGCGCAGATCAACGTGCTATTTGTGCGCATTTCATGACAGGACTTCTAGTTTTAACTGTAAGTACCCGTGCTCTTCTCTTGAGGAATGCAGAAGTTATGAGACAATTCAATGTCAGATTCACTGTTGTCTTCGTCTACCAAAATGGGCTGGAGTTGCAACTGGTATATCAGCAAACATTACGAAAGCTAGCAGTTTGTACTTTTATTCCACCCTGCACTTTCATTTAATTTTGTCAGAAAACCCCACCTCTGTGATAATAGTCCCCGTATACCTCTATTATATTTGAAACACCAGACTAGTAATGGGTCATCCGTTTAAATATATGACTGTATAATCTGTTTGCACTGGTCATAGTTTATTAAGAGAACGGCAAGAAGTCTTTTCTCTTCTCTTCAGAATAGTTCTTGGAGTTCTCTCACAGATCGAGTTCTAAGAACCAATCTCAGGGAGAGGGATCGGTGTCCCCAATGAAAAAAAACGGAGAAATCTTATTGCGTTCATCCTCCAAAAAAAGTTCTATGAAATGAAATCACGTGGCCAGGAAACATACTCTATATTAAACTGTTTATTAAAGTTATAGCTGAATTTCAAATATCTCATAGACTGGCTCTTTTATTAATCAATTTCGTTATGGTTTTTCATGTCGCAAATTGAGACAACTGGGCCACTGTTTTCACAAATAACTACAAAAAATGTTCGTTTTCTTACAACAGATTATGTTCCCAACAGGATCGACGAGATTAACCCTTTGAACACCAGAAGCCCCTTTACCGGCCCAGGGACATGGGGCACGCCATACTTTCATTAAGTTGGATGCCTGCTAAGTTAAGGGTGAGGTAGACCAATCAATATTTTCAACGTGCAGCCCTATGGCTGCACGTTGAAAATATTGATTGGTCTACCCCCAAATAATGAATATGGACTCTTCTAATTGCTGCATATGAACTGGCATGGAAGATACCACCAGGGTGAAGGGTTTTTTAACTTATGGTTTAACCCTTTACCCAACATAACGGCCAAAACCGGCCAGCGCTATTCTCAAAAATCGCCAATTAATTTTCATTATATTTTCATTTTTTGTCTCAAAAACATAGGCTATGACCCCTCTTTAGAATTTTCCAATGAGGGGGTATAACCTATGCTTTCGAGACAAAATATGAAAAAAAAATAGTTATTCAAGAATTGTGTTTGCAAGTGTCGTCTGCTTTTCATGTTAGGTAAAGGGTTTAAAGAAAAACATAACTGTTGCTCTGGGTTCGTGTGGGGCGGAAGGGTGTTCGTGGGAGTGTTGGGGATGTATCGTTAGGAGAATTTGTGCGCTCCATTACGTCAGGTTTTAGAAGTCGATTTACGTTGCAAATTGAACATTTATGAAACACAATTAAAGAGAGATGCCTCACTTTACGTGAATGCGATGTAATATTCTCGAGACTTCTCTTCAACATTACAAATGTTGGTTACTAATGTCAGACTAACATCCTCAAGACGATTGCTATTAAGACGTAAATTGGCTTATCTTGGCTTATTTCCATGTTTCTTTGTTCGTAATGTTTTGAGCAAACTAAGGGTCAGCCAAGGGTCTGGTATTTAACGCTAATAATCTTTTCACAATATCTAATTCCTTCAGCAATCGAGGCAATAATCGAACATTTCAATGAATGTTAAAGATATGTGGATGAGACGAATTAGTTCAAATATTTGAAGATGTGACGCTCGTATTTACAAAAAACAAAAATGATTTCAATACAGAAACACTCAAGTTTCAAGATACTGGCTTCTATCCGACATGGAGGTTATTGGGCGATAATATGGAACATCCGACATCTCCCTAATTAACCCTTGAACACTCAATATACCCTCGTAGCTCCTTTCTTGCTCCAAAGAGAACGGGAATGTTTCCTGGGGCAGAGGAGAACTGGCTTCGACAACTGTTCCGGGAATACGGTGCAGCGACCTGTCAACTTGAGTTAGCCTAACTGCCCTTAGAGGCGTCGCGAAGAAGGCCAACTGAGGGTGTAAAATAGATTTGTCCCAACTATGATGGCTCACGCCCCGACTGATAAAATATTCCAACCACACCATCAAGGCATGCCTTCGTTGAAGGCATGCCTTGATGATGTAGCTGGAATATTCGTCGGTAAGGATTGTGAGACTTCAGGGAAATGTATTCCTGGTTAACTAAAATACACATATTGTCGTTGTATAGCAAGACAGCAAGATCTTATTTAATTAACAGGTGCTGAAGCGGCCCTGGGTGCGGTGGCTCACTGGTAGATCACTGGACTTTAATATATACTGTATATTGTCTTCCGAAATGTATGACCGTTAATTATTTTTAAACTATCAATTCGTAAATACAATATCTGTATGCAAGACTTCATACTAAAAACTAATACATATATCAATGTGCAAGAGGCAGTGGCTGCATCATGGTCTAGTCGAAATTACAGTCTAAGAATGTGCTCGGGTGGTCCCTTAGTCGTAAACTGCCCGACATGATATGAGCATGGCGGTTTAAAGTATTGATAAACCCCCAAAACGCAAACAAAAAAAACCTAAAGAAATCGATAAAAAAGAAGTTTTCTTGTTTCTTGCTTCTTTCGAAATATTGAGGAAGACATACGGGATAGAACGAATCGTCGTAGTTAACTTCCGTAAGCCGTTGTCTTAATGACAAGGTAGTGGCGTTTCCGGTTGATTCCCACAGTTTCCTTCAAGCTTAAGCTATCAAGCCAGAAGTCTAATTCTGAAAGGAATTCGACTCTTTTATGTTGTCATGGGGTGTTTGTTTACCCACTTTTCGTTGATGTAATGTGATATCCTTTTACTCACAAAGATATACAGATGTTCTTTCGTGCTGCAGTTATATAGATATTCCAATCAGTAAATACTTAATTTGCATTTAGTACACCAAGATATTAACACAGTTAGTGAAACTATATGACATAAGCATTTAAGTACGGTTGTGGTGAGTCTTCTAGGGTTGCACGATATTCAAAACTGAATACCGGTATCGGTATTCAAAAAAATACCGCGGTATACCGGTACAACGAAAACTGTTCAGATATATGAACACAAGTACCACAATGGAGACTCGAGGCATCACAGTCGGAACGAATTCGCATGCCTTGATGATGCGGATCGAAACACCTTTACCCAACGCAGACGACATCAAAATTTATTATTTTCAAAATTAATTTATCAGATTTTCCCCAAAGATTTCAACAAAACTATATCATGTGACCTCTCATTGCAACGAGCTCAACGAGCTCGTTCCAATGAAGGGTCACATGATATAGTTTTGTTGAAATTTTTGAAAATTATTTTTTCAACTGCTGAATTTGTATATTACGAGGGCACAAACAGACGATTCCTTGGATAAAGGGATAATATTATTAATTCGGGGCTACAGTTAAAAAAAACTCAAGACATCTTGAAAATTAAGTTGTGGGTAAATAAATAATGACGATAAACCGATATTTTTGTAATTACACCGGTATTCAATCGATATTGGTTTGAATACCGGTATATATCGGTTTATTGATATACCGTGCAGCCCTAGAGTCTTAATTTCTGATGGTAATGTCATCAAACATTCAGTCTGATCAAGTCTCCATTGAGCAGCATCTCGGTGGCACGGTGGCTCAGTTGGTAGAGGTGCAGGCTGCAAGCCGAGAGGTCCCCGGTTCGAATCCCACCTGCGGCAACCGCGTTGTGTCCTTAGGCAAGACACTTCACCCCGCTTGCCTACATGGGGGCACGATGACGCTGTGTACTGAGGCGTACTGCACGTCGATGGTGCGCATGTCTTCAACCAATCTAACCCTGCCTGTGCTGCGGTGCAGAATTCAGAGTTACGATGTTGGAGAGCTGACAGCTGCTCGTCGTTGCTCGGTAGTTCTCTCCGGGTACTCCGGCTTCCTCCACCCGTAAAACTGTCACGGTCACGATTAGCCATTGTGCATAAGTATGTGACCTTAAACACCAATAAGAAAGGAAAGAGAAAGAGCAGCATCTCTGGCGTTGATTCAAAGAAAATGAACATTTATGACATTTTTTTAGATTTAATCGTCGGGAATATATCAGTTGATCAGAAACGCGAACCATGGGTTCGCTTTTCCGACCAACTGAAATATTCCAGACGAATGAATCTAAACATGGGCGACGGGCTATTAATGGGCTAGACTGGTTCCAGCGCCGAAATCCGAACATAATTAGACTGGCGATCTGAGAGCTTGCATCAAGCTCTCAGGTCACCAGTCTAATTCTGAAACGAATCTAACGCTGTAGTGCCCTAGAATCAGTCTAGCCCTTAAATTGTCCATTGCCTATTCTTATGGTTTATACCCAACAAGACGAATGTCGAAAATGGTCATCCCAACAAGACGAATGCCAACAAGACGAATTTAATTAAAATGACTATATGACCCATTTATTTTGAGTTGTCGGGCAAAAATGTATATAAGAAGGGTATTGAAGTGGAATTTTATTTCCAAGAAAAAACGATGTATTTGAGATAGATCATTTATTATAAACCGGCTCAATAAAATCACACCCTCGTAACAGAAAATAAAGGAGTTTACATCTAGTATCATATAATGTAATAATCTTTAAACAGTTGTTTTTACTCTTTGCACCTTATGCTTTATAAAATTGTGGGGAAATTTTCCACTTCATGATTCATTTATTTATTTATTGGCGTTTATTTATATTTATGCACAATGGCTAATCATGGCCGTGACAGTTTTACGGGTGGAGGAAGCCGGAGTACCCGGAGAGAACCACCGAGCAACGGCGAGCAACTGTCAGCTCCCCAACATACTAATTCCACACAAGCAGGGTTAGCATTGGTTGAAGACAAGTGTACCGTCGACGTGCAGTACGCCTTAGTACACAACGTCACCGCGCTCCCACGCGGGTAATGGAGATGAAGTGCCTTGCCCAAGGACACAACACGGTTGCCGCAGGTGGGATTCGAACCGAGGACCTCTCGGCTTGCAGCCTGCACCTCTACCATCTGAGCCACCGCGCTCCCTCCACTTCCTGAACAATAGGACGAGGAAAGGCTTGGTATTAACCCTTTACCTAACATGAAAAGCAGACGACACTTGCAAAAAAAATTCTTGAATGACTATTTTTTCCATTTTTGTCTCAAAAACATAGGTTATGACCCCTCGTTGGAACGAGCTCAACGAGCTCGTTCCAACGAGGGCTCATAACCTATGTTTTTAAGACAAAAAATGAAAAAAATAATGAAAATTAATTGGCGATTTTCGTGAATAGCGCTGGCCGGTTTTTGCCGTTACGTTGGGTAAAGGGTTAAACTGCGAATTAGCCTCACAGTTTTATAAAGAGTTAAATTACATGCGGATAGAAATTATGACAACGCATATACAAGGAGGCTAATGATTTTAACCTCTTGGTTCAAGATCAGAATTTATGTATATCCTTTTTGGAGCATTCTTTCCAACTTAGTCGGCAATATTTTTTTTTTTAAATTCGCCTTTGGAGTCACAAGTGAGTCTTTTCACGAAGATAGCCGATTGACTGTTTGCGCTGTATTTAGTGAGCACAGAGTCATGTTCCAATAAGAGTAAAATCCTCGCCCTCTGATTGGATAACAGGTGGCGTAGTTTCTTTTATGTTTACGGCTCCAATAGCAAATGTTACCGTCTGACGTCACTACGCGAAATATTTGAAATGACGTCGCCCGTTTCGTATTTGCTTCATCAACAAGTGACTAGCGAGCCGCTTCATTTTTCCGGAATTTTCACACGCGCAGTAGAGGGTGTTCCGGGTGAAGTATTGTTCGAATTGCAAAACGATTTACGATTTGAACTGAGATGGAATGAGTTTATCTGGTTTATTGATTATTTATCCAGTTTTGAGGCTCGGAGCGTATGTTCAACCTCGACGCTTCGCGTCTCAGTTGAACATAAGCCCCCAGCCGCAAACCTTAGATCATGTTACCGTCAACTCATCACAATAATTTATAATGTTGCCGAGACAACAGACAGAGAGACAAATGTTGTATATTCTTTCTTATGCATGGTTGTATCATAGACTGCTAATACGGCTTGTTGTCAGACAAAGAGATTTCAATTAAAAAGGCAACAACGTATTGCTATGATACGCTGTTCTGTGCCTCTTCTATTAGTCAAACATAAAATAACACATATAAAAAAAACACAAAGATATACTTATTGAAATTACTACGGAAAGAAACACTCGCACGAGCTAAACAGTGATTGTCGTGATTGTGGGCGACCAAGAGAAAAAAACAATTATTAACTGCTCAACAACTGCTCAAAAAGCTAAAAATCACCCCAAAATCACTCAGATAGCATAGATAAACACATTTTATGTCTTTTCTTTTTTATTAATTTCCCTATAATTAATGAAAAAAGTTTTCGTCTTGTTGAGATATTTTACCCATTTGTCTTGTTGGGAAACGTCTTGTAGAGATGACACCATTTTTAGATTCATTCAGCTGGAATATTTCAGTTGGTCGGAAAAAAAACCGAACTTATAGGTCTTTTTTCCGACCACCTAAAATATTACGTTGGCCTGAATTAGAAAGGCTCCAATTCACTTTCTTTGACTCAAAGCTAAGAAATATTTTTAACCGCCGAAACCGGCCAGCGCTATTTTCAAAAATCGTTAGTTACTTTTCATTATTTTTTTCATTTTTTGTCTCAAAAACATAGGTTATGACCCCTCATTGGAACGAGCTCGTCCCACTGAGGAGTCATAACCAATGTTTCTGAGACAAAAAATGAAAACAAATAGTTCTTCAAGAATTCTTTTTGCAAGGGTCGTCTGCTTTTCAGGTTAGGTAAAGGATTAGTTGACATATCCAGTACTATTAAACATGTTTGGTTACTGAATTATTATGAATGAAGTCTCACCACAGTTGTAGTTTTGTGATGACGCCGCGAAGTTCTACCAATTGTGTTATTATCTTGATATTTTCTAGGTGAATCACTTATTGATTGGCATATCTACAACTGGATCACGAAACAATATCTTTATATCCCTATGAGCAAAGAGACATAACCACGGACTCTGGAAACACTCCAAGGCGGGAGGGGGGGGGGGGTGTCAGACCACGAGAAAGAGAGCATTTACTCGCAGCCCCGCCAAGACATGCCGAAGCATGCATGTCTCGAAGGCCAAAGGCCCGAGAGGGGGAGTTTGAGAGGAGGTTGTTCCCCTCCCATAGGGAGGGGCACCTCCTTCCAAACTCCCCTGAATTTTGAGAGCTCACAGAACGGATTTGGGGTCTATTTTACCTTTACTTCGAGAATAAATCACTGACAAAATTGTATGACGAACCTGGAAAGGATATTGTTTGCCCCTTCTCGCCCCCGTGGTACGTAGGCAAGGAGGGAAGCTGCATCTCTCTGCTTCCGGCGTCCCTGAACATCACATTAAATCAACCGTAGTTTGGGCGCAAACTCTACGGAAAGTGTGTTAACAAATAACACATAACAGCGGCTGATTCCTTTCCGAATCTGACTGGTGGCCTGAGAGCTTGAGTTTCCAATCTGAACGAGTTTTTATGTTCTATTGGTGGATTTTATAAGCGCCATGCTGAAGTATCCTTCAATGCGTTAACATTGCTTAACAGACACCATAAAGCCCGATGATCGACATGGCCGACAAATTTCATCATTCGAATAGATTTGCTGGAAAAACGGTTACCCTTAATTTCCTAAAGCTGTAAGTAAATGTAACACAAAGATTATGAGGATTTCAGACGAAAATTGAAATTTAGAATCGTTAACGAATTTTATCTTACAATCAACATGTATTTTGTCTGTATTAACTCCGCAACTGTCGTGTATCCGACCCCCTAATACAGATGTTTGTATCAGGGGGTCGGATACAAGCACATTCCTTTCGCGTGAGTTCCATTTTTTTTTTTTGTTCATCCGTGCGAATAGATAGTTCGTTATATATTCGTCTACATTCTTGACTTGTCCTCAATATATTGTAAGATAAAATGATTATTACCATTGTGTGGATGTACAAAATATGTATCCGAGTCGAGCTCCGGGTTCTAAGGGCAGATCACGACGAGTCGAAGACGAGTCGTGATCTGCCCTTAGAACCCGGAGCTTGACTCGGATACATATTTTGTACATCCACATAATGGTAATAATCTCTATGTATCATCAACATGCGCATCATTTCACAAACGTTTGGGCACTTTTCTGTAGAGTAGTATAACAAATATTGTTTTCCGAACGAGTTTGAATATTTCTCTCTTATTCTCTGTTGAAATTCCTTTTAAAATATAAGAAAACGACGTTTTCACCATTTTTGATATTCTGTAACATTTTTTTCTGTTTATTTTATTATGAGTAGTATGTGAGGGGCTTTTCACCTCCAGGTTGGATGATCTCATTTGGATGATCTCATGTGACGTCATGTCACGTGACCTAGTGGCGCCATGTTGTGTTGTCATGATAACCCGCGTGAGCGGCCATGTTGTGACGTCATCCACATAGTGATACGTGGTGTGAGTGCGCATGCGCAGCGCGTGTTGTTAGGGTGATACGTGTTTCCGTCGTCCATTTTGTATACTGGAGGCCGCCATCTTAGTTTCTGTGGTAGCACGTGATTGCTATGCTACCTAAGGCCTACAATAGGACAGGGGTATGATCAGAGGGTATGTTCGATTGAATCGGAATATTTTCTGGAACGACTTCCCTGGATAATTACCACAAACAAGCCGACAACATGTATTATTTCGAATTCTTTCAGAATTCTCTGCTTCTATCTATATATGCAATAGTTTACGTCTACCTAGGCATGTTCCTTTATTCTAGAATATACTTCAGTAGCGTAGAAGAGCCTATTAATTGGAACAGCTTTACTTATTATTACTATATTTAGCAGTTTCTGGTCTATTCTTGTTAGTTCTGACCCTATTCCAAGTACTCTTGTTGTTTCATTTATCTAGATTATAACTAACCAATCAGATTGCTTGATTTCCCATAATCTGTATGCAGGGTTATCTCCCTTCTGTATAACAAAAGACTATATCCAATGGCCATATCCCATGGAATCCCATTTTTTGCAAAACACCTGTGGCTATGGAATCCCTTTTTTGTCGTATGAGGCCATGAGGGCTATGTAAAAGCCCTCAATGAGTCCTCATTTATTATCCGTCATACCCTCATTGAATTTTGAGGTTATGAGGACCTTGAAAAATCTCTCAATGAGGTATAATTTACTACGACTTTTATCCTCATTTCAGTATTTAACAGGTATATCCTATGGAATCCCATCTTGGAAAACGCCTGTGACTGTGGAATCCCTTTTTGTCGTATGAGGCCATGAGGGCTATGTAAAAACCCTCAATGAGTCCTCATTTACTATCCCTCATAGCCTCATTGAATTTTGAGGTTATGAGGACCATTAAAAATCCCTCATTGAGGCATAATTTACTACGACTCTTAGCCTCATATCGGTATTTGAGGATACCCATGACCTGGTATTGTATTATTCGAGGATACCTTTTATAGGATACTTATCTGAGGATACTATATAGGCTGTACATATCCCTACAGGTCTCTTGCTGGTCCTTAGTACTATTAATCCACCTGATGCTTTATGTTATCCTATTACTGGTATAGGTAGTTTATTTATTTATTGATGTTTAAGGTCACATATTTATGCTGGTATAGGTAGTATGCAATGCTAGGTGTAGGGGTATTGTGGGTAGGGGTACTGCCTGGTAGTTTAGAACGGCACTATAGTATGGCGGTATTTTCACCTATAGGCCCCTGTTAGTGCTTGGTACTATTAACCAACCGATTGCTTTGTTTTATTATATGGCTGGTATATGTAGTACGTTATGGTAGACGTAGTGATTTTGTGGGGGTGGGGGTAATGCTTGGTAGTTTGGAACCGCAGAATAGCATAGGCTGTACATATCCCTGTAGGTCTCTTGCTGGCTCTTGGTACTACTGATCTACCAGATGCTTCATATTATTGAGCGGTATTCTGGGGTGGAGTCAATGCCTGGTAATATAGAACGGCAGCAGAGTATGGTTGGTATATTTCCCTATAGGTCCCATCCTAACCGTTCATAGTATTAACCTACCAAATGTTTTGTATCATCCTGTTACTGGTAAGGTGGTACGTAATACCAGTAGTTCCTACCTTATTCCGAGTACTCTTGTTGTTTCATTTATCTAGATCATTTATATAAATTATAATTAACCAATTAGATTGCTTGATTTCCCTTAACCTGTACTTAATCGTACAGAGTTATCTCCCTTCTGTATAATAAAAACCTATATCAATGGCAATATCCCCGGCACCCCAATTTCGGCACCCCTTTTTCGAAAAGCATATGCCTTCGGCACCCCTTTTTTCTGAAATGAGGATAAGAGTCGTATTAAAAATCCCTCATTGAGGGATTTTTAATACGACTCTTATCCTCTTTTCAGAAAAAAGGGGTGCCGATCGCCATATGCTTTTCAAAAAAAGGGGTGCCCAAATTTGGGTGCCTTCTGGAGAATCCCTTTTTCTGAAATGAGGGTAAGAGTCGTATTAAAAATCTCTCAATGAGGTCTGATTTACTACGACTCTTATCCTCATTTTGTACTATTCTCGAGCAATACTCGATCGTCAGGCCCATTACTCGGAATAGCACAAGACTGTATTGACAGCGATTTGAGACAGAATTTGACGTGGCGAGTCAGATGAACCGTGGAATTCTTCCCCAGCAAAGCCCTAAACTCACTTAGATTCCTTGGGTGTCCAAATCTCTTTACTGTTACTGTGATCCGCTTAGGTGAAGCTTCCCTTTGCTATTGCTGTGAGTCTTTCAATGCTGATGGCACAAAAAGCACAACGAAGTCTCTCCTCTAGCTCTCCATAGAAGAAAATGAGGGATTTTTAATACGACTCTTATCC
Source organism: Pictodentalium vernedei (assembly GCA_031216915.1). Taxonomy (NCBI): domain Eukaryota; kingdom Metazoa; phylum Mollusca; class Scaphopoda; order Dentaliida; family Dentaliidae; genus Pictodentalium; species Pictodentalium vernedei. The sequence continues at coordinate 105,708,298 of CM062292.1, read as the reverse complement.
TCATTTCAGAAAAAAGGGGTGCCGAAGGCCATATGCTTTTCGAAAAAAGGGGTGCCGAAATTGGGGTGCCGGGGATATTGCCATTGATATAGGCTTTTATTATACAGAAGGGAGATAACTCTGTACGATTGAGTACAGGTTAAGGGAAATCAAGCAATCTAATTGGTTAATTATAATTTATATAAATGATCTAGATAAATGAAACAACAAGAGTACTCGGAATAAGGTAGGAACTACTGGTATTACGTACCACCTTACCAGTAACAGGATGATACAAAGCATTTGGTAGGTTAATACTATGAACGGTTTGGATGGGACCTATAGGGGAATATACCAACCATACTCTGCTGCCGTTCTGTATTACCAGGCATTGACTCCACCCCAGAATACCGCTCAATAATATGAAGCATCTGGTAGATCAGAAGTACCAAGGGCCAGCAAGAGACCTACAGGGATATGTACAGCCTATGCTATTCTACCGTTCCAAACTACCAAGCATTACCCCCACCCCCACAAAATCACTAGGTCTACCATAACGTACTACATATACCAGCCATATAATAAAACAAAGCAATCGGTTGGTTAATAGTACCAAGCACTAACAGGGGCCTATAGGCGTATATACCGCCATACTATAGTACCGTTCTAAACTACCAGGCAGTACCCCTACCCACAATACCCCTATGCCTAGCATTGCATACTACCTATACCAGTCATAGGATAACATAAAGCATCAGGTGGATTAATAGTACTAAGGACCAGCAAGAGACCTGTAGGGATATGTACAGCCTATATAGTATCCTCAGATAAGTATCCTATAAAAGGTATCCTCGATAGGTATCCTCGAATAATACAATACCAGTCCATGGTTATCCTCAAATACCGATATGAGGCTAAGAGTCGTAGTAAATTATGCCTCATTGAGGGATTTTAATTGTCCTCATAACCTCAAAATTCAATGAGGCTATGAGGGATAGTAAATGAGGACTCATTGAGGGTTTTTGCATAGCCCTCATGGCCTCATACGACAAAAAGGGATTCCACAGTCACAGGCGTTTTCCAAGATGGGATTCCATAGGATATACCTGTTAAATACTGAAATGGGGATAAGAGTCGTAGTAAATTATACCTCATTGAGAGATTTTTCAAGGTCCTAATAACCTCAAGATTCAATGAGGGTATGAGGGATAGTAAATGAGGACTCATTGGGGGCTTTTACATAGCCCTCATGGCCTCATACGACAAAAAAGGGATTCCATAGCCACAGGTGTTTTGCAAAAAATGGGATTCCATGGGATATGGCCATTGGATATAGTCTTTTGTTATACAGAAAGGAGATAACCCTGCATACAGATTATGGGAAATCAAGCAATCTGATTGGTTAGTTATAATCTAGATAAATGAAACAACAAGAGTACTTGGAATAGGGTCAGAACTAACAAGAATAGACCAGAAACTGCTAAATATAGTAATAATAAGTAAAGCTGTTCCAATTAATAGGCTCTTCTACGCTACTGGAGTATACTCTAATAAAGGAACATGCCTAGGTAGACGTAAACTATTGCATATATAGATAGAAGCAGAGAATTCTGAATGAATTCGAAATAATACAAGTTGTCGGGTTGTTTGTGGTAATTATCCAGGGAAGTCGTTCCAGAAAATACTCCGATTCAATCGAACATACCTTCCGAACATACCCCTGTCCTATTGTAGGCCTTAGGTAACATAGCAATCACGTGCTACCATAGAAACCAAGATGGCGGCCTCCAGTATACAAAATTGACGACGGAAACACGTATCACCCTAACAACACGCGCTGGGCATGCGCACTCACACCACGTATCACTATGGGGATGACGTCACAACATGGCCGCTCACGCGGGTTACCATGACAACACAACATGGCGCCACTAGGTCACGTGACATGACGTCACAAAGAGTACTTAGAATAGGGTCAGAACTAACAAGAATAGACCATAAATAGCTAAATATAGTAATAATAAGGTAAACTGTTCCAACTGATAGGCTCTTCTACGCTACTGGAGTATACTCCAGGACAAAGGAACATGGTCAGATATACGTAAGCTATTGCATATATAGATAGAAGCAGAGAATTCTGGGTAAATTTGTCCTATAGCGCTATGTGCTACTCTTAATAAGGAAATAAAACGTCATGGGATAGGGATCCAAAAAGGGATTCTGGGAGAATTCTAAGCCAGAACATTACTCCTGTTCAATCGAACGCACCCCTTTGTACCCCTTAGTACTATAGCACTACGTGCTAAGCCGATAAATTGGGGAAATAAAGTCAATTTCGGTGATTTTGGGTGGATTTTGGTGATTTGGAGGGATTGTCGGGTTGTTTGTGGTAATCAGATTTACTCTTCTACAAAGGAACACACCCCCGAAACATACCCCTGTCTTGTTAGAAGCCATTGGTAACATAGAAATCACGTGCTACCATAGAAACCAAGATGGCGGCCTCCAGTATACAAAATGGACGACGGAAACACGTATCACCCTAACAACACGCGCTGCGCACGCGCACTAACACCACGCATCACTATGGAGATGACGCCACAACATGGCCGCTCACGCGGGTTACCATGACAACACAAAATGGCGCCAATGGGTCACGTGACTATGACGTCATATGAGATCATCGAAATGAGATCATCCAACCTGGAGGTGAAAAGCCCCTGACATACTACTATTATGTCAGCGGTGTGCGCATCGAGACATATAACACGGACACTGTCCTTTCCATTAATAAAAAAAGTCAGTGATATAAGATTTAGTATTTGTCTCCTGGAAAGAATAAAAACTTGCCATTAACTGTAAAAACATATTCGCAACAAGGGGCCAAAGAGGCACCTTAGTGTATAGATATTCTTGATAAGGGATTATCTGTGAACTATTTGCTTCTAATTAGCTCGCCATAAAAAGCCAAATGTCTTTTTTATCACGTTAACCCTTTACCCAACGAATCGTCCGCATCCGCCTGCGTAATATGCAAATTGTGCAGTTGAAAAAATTAAATTTTTCAAAATACTTCAACAAAACCATATCATGTGTCCCCTCGTTGGAACGAGTGGTTTTGTTGAACTTTTTTGTAAAATTTAAAAAAATTATATTAAAATTATAATAAATTTTGATATCGTCTGCGTTGGGTAAAGAATTAATAAATGTAAACAATAGACAGCACCGGGAGCTGCCTGTTGTTTTCGCTTATTAAAAGTAACAAAAGGGAACTTGACTCTCTTTTCTACTGGTGTCAAAGGACAGAGGAGTTTCTCAACAAATAATTGCTTCTTAATTGGACCTTCCTCGCGCGTCCAATAATTTCAAGGGAGATAACTTTGATAAATCAACTTCATCGCGATTTAAGTCAAGGGTGAATGTGGCCTTAGCTCCCATACGTTTTTGAGAAATTGTCAGAGTTTCGTCTATGTAAAACAATCAAATTTCAATTAATCTTTCATAACAAATCACCCGCATGAGAGTAACGGTTGGAAGCAAAACAAAATGCTCTGTCAGAACCTGAACTCATATATAAACTATGAAGTTCTGTTCAAACCTACAGCCTCTGTGTGGGGGTGCGGTGACGTTGCTATACCCGGTTCTCGTCAGATCGCCGTAGTAAAGCAACGTCGAGCCCGGTTAATCCTCGGATGGGTGACCGTCTGAGCGATCGAATCGGACTCCCGAGTTGTGTCCTTGGGCAAGGCACTTAACCCCTATTGTCCACATGGGGGCACGATGACGCCGTATACTAAGGCGTACTGCACGTCGATGTTGCGCATGTCTTCAACCAATGCTGCAGTGCGGAAGTTACGATGTTGGGGAGCTGGCAGCTGCTCGTCGTGCTCGGTGGTTCTCTCCGGGTACTCCGGCTTCCTCCACCCGTAAAACTGTCACGGTCATGATTAGCTATTGTACATAAGTATGTGACCTTAAGCACCAATAAATTAATAAATAACAGCCTCTGTGTCTACCAGTGTTTGCGCTGGACAGAAAGTTTTCGGTGCTAAGTGGAATGTAAGAATGTAGTGCCAAATAGAATCTGATTGTAAATGAAAACAAATTAACCATGTATCGTCCTTTGAGCGCAACAATGCGCCACCTACAATACTAAAGATGGTGTCTTGTTGCACTCAAAGTATGATATTTTAATTTAGTATTGCTTGGCACTTTTTAGTTGCCAAAAAACTCCACAAATAATAAAAATACAGATAATAAGAAAGTATAAGGTTATTATTGAGGTTTACAAAATAATTTCATAATTATTATTTACTCACTGTTTATTCACTTCAAATAAACTGGTAGCAACTAATTAATTATCTTCCAGAAAGATTATAAAAAAGATTAAGCAACATAAAAAAAAATAAAGTAACGAAAAAATGTTTTTATGAGAATCAGATTAAATGGATAAACTATTACTTCAGTTGACAAAGGGGCATAATTATATCTCTAGATTACTTGACAGGTGTAAATTATGTGGAATTCTGTGGAATTTTTATTCGAAATGAAGTTGTTTTGTGCCAAATGAAAGAGTTTAGTGCCAAATGGAATCTGATCGTAAATCAGAACATATGAACCATGTATCGTCCCTTGAGAGCAAAAAGGCACCATCTGCAATGCTAAGGCATTGCAGATGGCGCCTTGTTTTACTCAAAGCATGATACTTTAATTTAGTGTTATCCGGCTCTTTTACGTATTGTAGCTGCAAAAAAAACATAAATAATAAAAATATATATATATATATAACTGGAGAAACAGAATTTACTGCATCCAGTAAATTCAAGTCTGTGTGAAAGGGGGTTAAAGCATCAAAAATAAACAAAATAGAAAGAGAATTTGTGGAGACTTATTTTTGAGGGTAAAATATTTTTTTAAAAAATCAGAAATAGGTTTTCGTTGAAAGTATTTAAAGACATTCACACATATAATTTATCCAAGAAACCAGAAAAGGCATATATGAGCACAGCATTCAAAGGGTTCGACTGGGGAATGAAAAATGGACATTTCTTCTCTGCCAGGGTTAAAAGCATTGAACTGAATAAATTATACTTTATTTCCTTGCAAAGCAAAGGGTTTCTCTCAACATGGTGTGAGGATCTGACCAGGGCTTTCAAAAATTAGGATACCAGAGCAAAAACCAACACTTTGCTTGCTTATATTTCATATTCAGTCAAACACAAATAATATTTTGTTTAGATAAATTTGTTTTTTTACAATAATTTGTAATAAAACAAGTTTTGAATAACAAATTCAGACCACCAAAATAATCTAGCCCTCAACCAGATAATCACTACAGTGAAAAAATATCTTGTTATTGGTACTTTCCGAAGTTTGACGTCGCATTTGAAAAATGTTGAAGAAACTGAATTCCCAGTGACGTTTGAAAGTCTCAAAGGGTAAAAACATTTGTGTACTCCCTACTGAAGTAGCAGCGGTTGTATATTTGTATTAAGCATTCCACTCCCACGTTCATTCAAATGGACGAGACTTGACACATACACGAAAAATCTAACCAATACGATTCACCTTCTCCACTTTCAAAATCTTTCCTCGGTAAGGCTTAATTCAAGGAAAGAGAACTTTATGGCTCTGTGGAAACCGATTTTGAAAGGCAGTCAATACCCAGGAAATTGATAGACCGTTGTATATGTTTGCGTATTATAGTTTATGAGATTTCGGCGAGTATACTACATCCGAGACCAGAAACACCGTTGGAGCAATGATTTAATCTCACGAAATGGAATTTTCCGTTTACCGGTTCTGAAAATCAGTCCTGATGCCAGGACAATTCATAGACTTGAATCGGAAATCAAAGGTTGCGGTACGCAATCTTTGATGCCCGGTTCTGGTCTATGAATTTTTCCTGGATACGAGGACTGATATTCAGAAACGAGAAAGGGTAAATTCCTGGTATTGTGACTGACTTTCAAAAACGAGAACTTGAAATTCCCGTTCCAAGGATTAAACCCCATTCCGCAGTCGCTGCGTAAGGTAACGGAACGTGCAAACATGCACGGAAGATGCTGTTAATTTTCCACGTTTTTGCAAGTTACATAACCTCAAGTAACATAGAGAAGAATGAAAGAGCCATTCTTCATTTGAATGAGATGGTGAAATGAAAACTGGAATCTGGATACCACCAATGAGGAAAACTAAAAGGCAAAGACTTTACTTTGCTAATTAACTCAACAACAATTATATATTTCAACAGAGAGAAGAATCATTCGGTTGTTTGGTGAAAGGAAAAGGAATTCTAAATGGGGTTCCGTACAAGTATAAAGCAGACGAAAATGAACCTGGGGTAATTTTTTCCCCATTTGTGCCCCCAAAGAGTCGGTAGAGAGCCATCTTGAGGTCATCAGAGTCGGTCACTGGGTGATGGAGACGGGGTAGTAACACCGAGGCAGGGAGATTCGGGGCCCCGCGCTTGTCATAGGACTAGTAACACAAGTTACACATTGAATTGGAATAAAAGCCAGTAGTGATTTACAAACGAAATTTGTTACCCCCACCCCCACCATAATTCCCATGGTAACGCTCGATCTGTTATCTACATAATTTGTCGCAGGAATTCGAGGAAATGGCAACCTTTGCGATCCAAATTCAGAAAATTTCCCGGGAAGTGACATTCCGAGATATTTTCCGAATTTGGATTGCAAAACGTTGCGGATCTTATTCTTGATTACCACCCCACCCCACCCCACCCCGCAGCTTCGATACCATGGGCTAGAGGCTATCAAAGGGACTCATAACAGAAGTCATCCCCGATTGCAAATTCCTTTCACATGTTGGGCGTGAAGGCCTTAGATAAAAGACTTTTGCGTTTAGTACCTAAATTGGAAGAGAGGTGGCTCATTGGTTAAAGTATTGGTCTTCAAAACGAAAGGTCGACAGTTCGATCCTCACCTGCGCCATTTGCGTTGTGTTCTTGGGCAAAACACATAATCCTGACTGCTCACGCGGGACATAGTAGTCTGTACTAAGGCATACAGCACGTCGATGTGCACCTGCCTTCAGCTGCTGCCAACTCTGCTTGAAAGTTGGTGTCTGACACTTGCTTGCCGTTGCGTGATGGGTCGCTTCTCGATTGAGCATAAGCTACGAGCCGCAAACCTCAGACAATGTTACCGCCAATTCATTACCGCGTCGTATCGACGTCATGCATGCAAAACCCGAAGCACCGAATGTGTTTCTAGCGATGCGATCGATAATACCAAAAATGAAATAAAGATGTGATGATAAATTTTCATCTCAAGTAGCAATTTGGACACAATTTATTGTTAACAATGTGCACGTTGATTCAGAATTGTAATTAATAATTGCATGTTTCACGTGAAGTCTTGACTCGCTGTTAATCATAATCGTCTTTGTTCTACTATATAGTATATACTAAGACATGGCGTTGTGTGTAATAGCAAGGTGAAAACAAAACACTGGCGTTGATTATTATGGCATTGCCGCATGCAGTACGTAAAGGCGTTCAAAGTAAACAAACGCGCACCAAGCTGCACATTGCCGATAATTCCTTATTATTATGATCCGGCATGTTGCGTTATTTTCAGAAACATGCGAGCCAGTAACGCCCGCCATATCTACACAAACAATAATGAACATCTTATTGACATAACAAAAAGGAAGGGAATGTTTAACGTTCAGGCTATCTGTATTCGACTTAAATGTTCCGAAAAGGAATACGAAAACATCTTAGGTTTAAAGACGCACAATGAAAGCGCCCACCTGTTTAATTACCAGAATGAACAACATGTATGAGGCGAAATGTTTTTACATCTTCTTTTTATGCACACACACGCTCGTTTTTATTGAGAACATGTTTAGATCCTGAATTGATATGCACAGTCATACAACTTCTGACCTCTCTTCTCAGTCCTGTATTACTATTTCAAAAATACATTAAACAACAACCTGTGTGGGAGTCTTCAATTAACAAACAAATAACCCAAAGGTCATTTAATTATTTTGAAGCAAATTTTAATAATCCTGAGATTTCAAATATTGCTGAAATTAATGTTTTTATTGATGTTTGTGTGTTTGTCTTCTCAACAAACTTTAGAGTATTTAGACAGAAAGCTTTCACGCTTGGTTCCTAAATGGCATCGTCCAGTGGCGACGGTCATGCAGTCCGTGGGAAGCAGTCTGTTACGATCTCAGAAGTGAAACAGAACTTATCAGGTCCATGTTCATATGAAACATGCGTCTCCTTAACCCTTTACGCAACGTAACGGAAAAAAAACTGGCCAGCGCTATTCTCAAAAATCGCCAATTCATTTTCATTACTTTTTTCATTTTTTTTTCCTCAAAACATAGGTTATGACCCCGCGTTGGAACGAGCTCGCCGAGCTCGTTCCAACGAGGGGTCATAACCTATGTTTTTGAGAAAAAAATGAAAAAAAAAATAGTTATTCAAGATTTTTTTGCAAGTGTCGTCTACTTTTCATATGAGGTAAAGATTAAAGGCCTACATTTTGTATATAGTAGCCTGTTCAAAGTGTAGGCCAGTAGTAGGGTGGGAGCTCATCCAGAGATACCTCCACTCCCCACATGACTTACGCTCTGTGTAGATTATTATATATGTGTATGTGTACGTGCGCGGCCTAGAGAGAGGCGCTTGGAATTCAGGGCGGCCCTTTCGAAAACAAGAGGGGGAACCCATCTCGCCCTCTCTCCGTCTCGTTCCCCCGGCACTTGGCATTGTGGCGTCAAGTCTAAGTAAGAATACATGTCAGTACATTAACCCTTCCCCAACGCACTTCATATCAAAATCTACTATTTTAAATAATATTTTTTTCTTTTCTTTTTTAAATTTATGAAAATCATATCATGTGCCCCCTCATTGGAACGAGCTCGGCCGGTGAGCTCGTTCCAATAATGGGGTCACACGATATGGTTTTATTTAAATTTTTTAAGACATTTTATTTTTCAACTGCGCAATTTGTATATTACGCGGGCTGATGTGGCCGATTCGTTACGTATAGGGTTAACCCTTTACTTGAAATAACGGTGATAACAGGCCAGCTCTTTTCATAAAGATCGTCGTTGAAATTTTATTTCATTTTTGAGGCACAAAATTTTAACTTTTCTGGCAAATGTTTTACATTCGTGATGGTTAAAGGTTAAACTACAGCCCCGGGAGTCTCAAATTTATGACCCCTAAATCGAATCAAGGATAGCATTTTGTATAGAATCAAATCTCAAATACAATCGAATCTCGAATTGAATCTCACGACCGTTCAAGTTGTACATATTGCACCTTCACACAACCGTAAATATTTCCAGGGTTTTCGATCCCCGTCAGGGGTAACTGCGTTGTGTCCTTGGGCAAGGTACTTCATCCCGATTGCAGGCGTGGGGGCACGGTGGCGCTGTGTACTAAGACGTACTGAACGTCGATGGTGCACTTGTCTTCAACACATGCTAACACTGCTTTTGTGGAGTTAGTACCTTGTGGGGGCGTGGTGGCTCACTAGGTAGAGATAAGGCTGCAAGCCGAGAAGCCCTAGATTCGAATCCCACCTGCGGCAACCGCGTTGTGTCCTTGGGCAAGACACTTCACCCCCATTGCCCACGTGGGGGCACGTCTGCACGTCGAATGTGCACTTGTCTTCAGCCAATGCTAACCCTGCTTGTGTGGAGTTAGTATGTTGGGGAGCTGACAGATGTTCGTCGTTGCTCGGTGGTTCTCTCCTTGCACTCCGGCCTCCTCCACCCATAAAACTGTCGTGGTCATGATTAGCCATTGTGCTGAAATATGTGGCCTTAAACTCCAATAAATAAAAAAAATAGTTAGTACTTTGGGGAGTTGCTCGCTTTGTTTGATGGTTCTCTCCGGGTACTCTGGCTTCTTCCACCCGTAAAACTCTCCAACACGAGGTGGCCCTGGCTGTCGATAGTGCCGTTAAATCCCAATAAATAAATAAATAAATAAATAAATAAATAAATAAATAAATAAATAAATAAATAAATAAATAAATGTTTGCAGTGTCCAATCAAGTATTGTATTCAAATGTGATTGATTAGTCTGTTTGTGCAAGTAAATCAAAAAAGCAAGTGGAGCATTTTGGAAGCGAAACCTTTTTAACCCTTTACCCAACGTAACGGTCAAAACCGGCCAGCGCTATTCACAAACATCACCAATTAATTTTCATGATTTTTTTCATTTTTTGTCTCCAAAACATAGGTTATGACCCCTCATTGGAACGAGCTCGTCGAGCTCGTTCCAATGAGGGGTCATAACCTATGTTTTGGAGACAAAAAATGAAAAAATTAGTTATTCAAGAATTTTTTTTGCAAGTGTCGTCTGCTTTTCATGTTAGGTAAAGGGTGAAACTGCTCTTCTATCATCGGGCTTCCCGTAAATATGACACAGATCCGCGACCATTTCGGCCAAGCATTTGTTTTAATGCACTTTTCAGGACTTTAAGACCTTTAAAAGAAAATAGAAATGAGTGTACCCCAAACTGGAGGTATATCTATTTGTATTTTCTTTTAAATGCCTTAAAGTCTTAAAAAAATGCATTTAACCCTTTACCCAACGAATAGGCCACATCCGTCTGCGTAATATGCAAATTCAGCAGCTGAAAAAAATACTATTTTTCAAAACTTTTCAACAAAACCATATCATGTGACCCCTCTTTGGAACGAGCTCGTCGACTCGTTCCAATGAGGCTTCGCATGATATGGTTTTGTTGAAATTTTTTGAATTTTTTTTTTTAAAAAATGATATTTAAAATAATAAATTTAGATATCGTCAGCGTTGGGTAAAGGTTTTAAACAAATTCGAGGCCGTATTATCACAAATCTGTGTTGTCTTTATTCAATTAAGGGAGCGTTCTTTGTTTCGTTACACCACGATTGCTGTGCGTATTCAACGTTGCGAGATACAGTACAGATGGGAGATGTGCTAGGTGGACCACGCGTAGAATCTGGATTACGATTAAGAAAGTCACGTAAGAACGCGTCTGATTGGGCGTCACATGTCTGAGTGACATTATGACGTGAAACAGTGTCAGGCAGGAATGTTAACAGCCCACCGTAGGTGGTATTTTTTCTTTAAAGATATCAGCTTCACTCAGTTAACCCTTTACCCAACGCAGACGATATCAAAATTTATTATTTTAAATATCATTTTTTTGAATTTTTTCAAAAACTTTCAACAAAACCATATCATGTAACACCCCATTGGAGCGAGCTCGCCGAGCTCGTTCCAACGAGGGGTCACATGATACGGTTTTGTTGAAATATTTTGAAAAATAATATTTTTTCATCTGCTGAATTTGCATATTACGCTGGCGGATGCGGGCGATTCGTTGGGTAAAGGGTTAATTCAACTTTAATCGTGGTATAAATATAGAATATACCTATAGTAGCTTGGTGTACCAAATGTTCACCACGAGTTGGTGAAGTTGTGTTAACCGCGAGCATTTGACGCCGGTTAACACCACTTCACCACGAGTGGTGAACATTTTGTACACCAAGCTACTTTGGGTACATTTTATTTATGCCATGATCGTCAGATTAATAAGAGTTTAAATGCTAAATAATTCAATATTCACACGTGCGAATCTGTTTTTGTTTACATGAGCACTCGTGGGCGGTACTTCCTCTGGCAATGTTGTCACCGAAACGAAATAGAAAACGAAACGCACATATTACGGGTCTTTTTTCATTGTAATAACATAGTAACCTACTATTTCGAGTCATGGATGTTTTATTAACATGAGACAACGTATGTTTGTCAATTTTTGATATCGTATGAGGTAAACTCATCTAAAAACGTAATATATAATTGACGCTTTCATTTTACTCTTCGCAAGGCGACGAGTGATAAATTTAGACAAGTCTGCATTCAGGTCGAGGTCACCAAAAGTCAACTTGGATGTAGTTCTACTGTAGGTGTAAATTTTAACTATTGAAATCCCATTGCTGCCGTGTTCACCACGGTTGGTGTATAAAGCTAAAATTTATGTCATAGGTTTTTCATATATTGTAGAATAGTTAATCATGGTATACAATAGGGGTGTGGTTTGTAAGCGATGCTGGAAGTGGGGTGCCGCGGCACGTGGCCGTTCAATACCCAGATGAGGATAAGAGGGATGATTTATTATATCTAACTGTGAGATTGCCTCGTGGCTCTCGTAGCTCTCATGGCCTCGTGCGATAGTAAAGGTCTGTTAGTGAGGGGAGCTGGAAGTGGAGTACCCCGAGGCGTAGAAGAAAAGTAATGTCATTTGTTTGTGCGACCGGGGTAGACGAAATATGTCTTAAGAAACAAGATCAGGGACACCCGGCGTATGGTCAGTGCTAGTCAGAACGGGTAGGAAAGGTTAAACATTGTAACCAATAAGCTAAAGCTGTTCAAGCTGAAAGGCTCTTCGACGCTATTGGAATATATACTTAGGAAGAGTTGATCGTTCCAATGTCTTATAGCACTATGTGCTATCAAGGTAGGAATGAAAAACGAGGATTATGAATGTTTAGGGAGGTTATCGGGTTGTTTGTGGTAATTAGTCATACTCAAGCTCAGTCGAACATATCTTAAAGCACTGCGCGTTTCTCTTATAAACCGTACAGGGCGGCTTCGTCGAGTCCGTTTTGGTGATTCGGGGTGGTTTTCGATATTCCATTTCAATCGAACGCACATAACATATTGCACTACTTGTCACGTTTATAAACCCTACATGGTGGTTTCGTCAAGGCTTTTTTTATGCTTTTGGGTGGTTTATGAGGATTTTGGTCATTGTCGGGAATTAGACATACTCTAGGTCAATCGAACACACCCGCAGAACGTACACCCATTCTATTAGAGAATTTTAATTATATTGCAATCAAGTGCCAACATAGAAACCAAACTGCCGGCCTCCAGCAAACGAAATGGACGACGGAAACACATGGCACTATCATCGAGTTCGTTCTGTTGAAAGGTTAGATGATATGGTTTTGTTGAAATTGAAAAATAAAATTCATAAGGGTTAAAACCTGTAGTTGGAAAACTTTGACTCGGGTGTGGGTGTTAATGGAAGTTCCAACTTGTTGTAAATTATGTAGTGGTTGTCGGGATTTTACCTGCCGGGGTGGGGTGCAACAGAAAATCTAGAGTTTGACAGCCTCGACCCTAGAACCCTTAGTAACGTCCCTGTACCTTGAGCACACTTTTCTCTAAAAGTTAGTAACATAATTTCTTGCCAGCGGGTGAACAGAAATTTATTATCAGTTTCGCTGCAGAAATGCGTAGCAAGAGAATGCAAACTAGAAGGCGTGTTCGCTTAGGGTCCTGCACACTCTATAAGCATGGCTCGTCTAGAGCCTGACTATGTCTTTGGGAAATGAGATACTGAGATTAGTCAAATGGTATGTAAATTTGAACCGAGTGCCTTCCCGAAGGTTGATTTAAATTAACCAGACAAGCAATTGCGAAACCTGCCAACAGCTATAACGAAATCGACTAAAGTACCATATCAATGTTTTTAAATTCCCAAAGAAACTCTTCATGTCAAGTCACAACGTCAAAATTCGACAACTCATGTAAGGATGCCTACTCAAACCTGCTAAACGAAATTTCGTATTGATCCGATGGCTGTTGATCTAATGGTTGATGCATGCTGTATGCCATGGCAAAGAAATTCAATCTGAATAATTTTTTTAAACCCAAGATGGTCAAAATGTCCTCCTAATAAACAGAGGATAAAACCCAAGATATCCTCCGAGGCAATCACTTTTATCTGAAAGCCGACAACACTCGATGACACATGTCTAGATGTAAATCTGGACGAGTGTGCAAAATTTCAACATGACTGATCTCGAGTTATGGACGCATGGTTTACGCAAGTACTTAACTTTTTACCTAATAGGAAAGGCAGACGACACTTGCAAATAAAATCCTTGAACAACTAATTTTGTTTTCATTTAGTGCGTCAAAAACATAGCTTATGACCCAGCATTGGAACGAGCTCATCGAGATCGTTCCAATCAGAGGTCATAAGCGATGTTTTTGAGACAAAAATTGAATTTTTTTTTAAAATTGAATGGTAATTTTGGTGAATAGCGCTGACCGATTTTGTACATTACGTTGCGTAAAGTGTTAACAGCAACATCCAAGACGGTCACCACCAGCCATGTTTCGTTTTGACACTCTAACGCTTACATTTACTTGTCATCTTAAACATGCATCTGGAATTATACATTGGTTAAATGAGCGATACGGGGCTGTGGGGTGTACCGAAGGAGTTGTCATTGAATAATAAACAAAATCCGATGAAACTCAATAATATACATTTGAAACTTTAAATTGATCGGATGAGGAATTTGAGGTGCATCGTGTCCCAAAAGATTTGTAAACAATATATACAGACGTTTGCCGATTGGAGAGCCTTAATGGGCGTGGGAAGTCACTTGAAATAAACATAACTGCGTTCGTTTATCGCAAGAACCATATAAACCAAGTATGGTGAGGATCGGTCCATAGTTGTTTTTAAGTCATTTGCAGACGCGACGGTTGAAGAGTGGTCAGTTAAGCTCACTTGAAAGTAGAGATGAGCTACAAACAGCCCAAAAGAGGCCGTGTAGACAGGCCGGCACTACTATGTCGCAAAATCGAACACAGCCCTCAAACCGTGTGAACAAGCACTAGGTCCTGACCATAACAATCACGTGTTGCCATATCAGTCCAAGGTGGTATCTTCCATCAACGAACGTGGACGACAAAAACATTTTCTTGGCAGTTGTGTTCCCATACCTCTCACATTAATTTTATTTTCCAGATAAAATGAATTAAGATGGATCTTTCCCGAAAAGTCCAAACAACTGGATTCTCGCTACCATCTAAGTGACGGGTACACTTCGAGTGCAAATTGGTATATACAATCAAGCCCGCATATCCGTATCTTTTTAAATAAAGTGCCTTGCCTAAGGACACAACGTGGGTCGTGCCGGACGGGGAGCGAACTCGGGACACATAGAGTGTTCAATAATCTATACAAATGTAAAGGAATAAGAGGTTATTATTTGGTTAGTTTCATATCGGTCGAGATATCAGCGCGATATAACTTCATATCTGCCTGAGACCAAAGGTCTAAGGCTGATGTGAAGTTACATGAAGGCTGATATCTCGGACGATATGAAACTAATAACCAACTAATAACCCTTTTATTTATTAAACCAAAACAAATAATTACAAAATGTTCTCACATTCACAGTTTTCCGACAGTGTTATTGTTTCTCGTTCTTTTCACCAAGGTTCCGCTCAGCAATTTCGCACCATTGCACAGGGGTGCAGTTCTAAACATAGGGCATATGTTGAAACTAATGTCATGTAAATTGGAGATATATTTTTAGTATAAGACATATGATTACATTAGACTATTTGTTGGACAAGAGAATTTGAAGTTTTGGTTCTAAAGTTGGAGTCTGATCCATAGGTGTAAATTACCAGATGAATTATGGGAAACAGTGGATTCGAAAAATCGGCTATTTTTTAAAATGTCGTTTACACGTGTTTGTTGCCAGAATGTAACTAAAACTAAAAAATGAGACGGAAACATGGACAAATGTTTTCACATTTTAGAAACAGGGGATTACATGCTCCAGGGTTAGGTGAGTGCGGATAATGGGAAAATTCTGCCGTTGAGGTTGCAGGGTGGCTGAAAATGACTGGTATCGGCATTTGTTCATGCAATTTTGCAGGTTGAAGTCTTGCTTTGGACAATAAATTATTTCACCCACATTCAGATTATTTATTTCTACTCTGCCAAATAGTGTTATATGGTTTTAGTGGATTTGGGAAATGTAATACATGTTATGGGTTAGAGAACTAAGTTACTGAATATTTGCATTTGAAGAGAGTGTATTGCATGTCATTTTAGGAAATGCCTGGAAAATTGTGGAGCGGAACCCAAGGCCGAAGTTACCTCTTCTCCTAGTTCAGCTGTCCGAACGTCGCGGCTTCTCTTATCGCACTTCGACGAATCTCCGCTTGCGACTCTAAATCTTAGTTTGGGTTGAATTTTGAGTGCAACACTCTTCTTTTGTTTCCTAATCCACCTAAAATCCTTATTTATTGCCACCGTTAATTTCTAACCATAAAAAATTACTCCTTTGCCTGGTAACGCCACTTTTATTGATTGATGCTTTCGACAGATAACTGTGAACGATTCCGCTGTGAACAAATTGGCCTCGCACAGTAACGCATTAAGGGGGACTACTCTAGCGTGGTTCATACCGTCCCAAATAGACACCATATCAGCCGAATATGAAGTCATATCAGCTGAGGTCGATAGTGGGAAAATATGGAAAAGAAAATCATATTTAACCCTTTACCTAACGTAACGTTTAAAACCGGCCAGCGCTATTTTCAAAAATCGCCAATTAATTTTCATTATTTTTTTCATTTTTTGTCTCAAAAACATAGGTTATGACCCCTCGTTGGAACGAGCTCGTCGAGCTCGTTCCAACGAGGGGTCACAACCTATGTTTTTGAGACAAAAAATGAAAAAAATTAGTTATTCAAGAATTATTTTTGCAAGTGTCGTCTGCTTTTCAGGGTAGGTAATGGGTTAATAAATCATTATTCTGTTCACGACATAACGGGACGCTATATGATTTGTCATTTGCCTCGCACGCGGAGTACAGTTTTAGAAACACTTGTCCTGCAGGGCATAATAGATGTTTTATCAGCCCTGCTTGCATGTTCATACTATCCGGATCTTTCTTGCCAGTTGGTAATGCGAGTAAGTACATAGCAGAGATGATCAGGAAAATAATGTGAAGAATAATTCTTCTCAACTAGAAACTCCCATGTTGGACAATGATTCCATTCAAGTGGAATAAAAAAAATGATATGGAAAATAAAAAAATGACAACACGCTAAGAAGATGTTTCATCATGCAGGTAATTAAGTCTGCTCTGATCGTCAAAGACGGTAATAAAATAAGATACTGATGAGAGAGGTAGAAATGATAGAAGAAACTAATTACATATTTCTTCCAAAGTAAATATTGTGAAGACTCAAGAAACACTAATGTAAAATAAAAACTGTTTTCGAAAAAAGCTACCAACATTTCTCAGTAGATGAAGAGAGTATAACTCTCCACAAATGTGTGAAATCTTAACCTTCTGTAAAAGGCGGACACTTTTTAACCCTCTGCATCATGATGTCGCAAAATGGTAATATCAACCTGCATTTCTTCCCATAATGCAACAAATTTAAGCGATTCAATCTTGTTTGACAGAGCTCAATGAGCTCTGTCAAACAAGGTTGAATTGGATTAAATTCCTAGTTGCATTATGGGCAAAATACGCTGATTGAAGTTTTATTTATTTATTTATTTATTTATTTATTTATTTATTTATTTATTTATTTAAGATCACATATTTCAGCATTATGGCTAATTGTGACCGCAACATGGAAATATAGTCAAGTTTATACAATCGTTTATACCCATGTTGCCTATTTTAGAGGACTTCCTCCCCAAGTATTGGTGACTTGATCCAATTTTACCAGGAAAACGTAGCTTGTTTACAACAGTCAACAAGCACTGTTTCACTTTCTGGGGTTTCTACGGGGGACTTTGGTATTTTGACATCAGTATTTAGAGTGTTAATGGTGTGGTATTGAGATCATAAGGTTTCAGACATAAATTAGCAATGCAAAACACGGGTAATTTCTGTTGTTCAACTTGACCTGGTATGTGGCATGCGTATGATGTGCATACTAGATCCTCTCTTATGGCCTTCTGGGGTCCAACACGGCTCCTAATTCTTAGATCATCCATCGCCTTGGTGCCATCCAGACCACTACTGGTGACTTGCCCACAGTCACCTGAAGAGAAAACAGCACTGGTTCCTAATTTTTGTTGCAAAGTTTCTTACGAGAGTTTTCCATGAAATGGTAAAACAAAACGTCCATTAGTTATTGCTCAGCATTTTTATAGAAGACTAAATACTGATCTTCTACGCAAAAAATGTCCTCAGAAATCAATACTACACACTAAAAACTAAAGTGTTAAAAGTGACACTTTCAAGGTGTTAAACCCATTCTAACTCTTAGGGTTTGATTTTAACACTCAAAGTGCAATGCTTTAAGCACTTAGACATTACAATCGTCAGACATCTGAAACTTGAATGAATGGCACTTCCCATGTGTCTAGCATTGGTGGTTCTTCCAGAATCGTCCATAATTTGATTTGCGCTTGGTGGGTACATAATTAAAAGGACACAACGCAGATGACACGGATCAGGCTCGAGAGTTCGAGCCTGATCCGCGTCATCTGCGTTGTTTCCTTTTAAGTGTCGCGACATTACACTTGGCAAGTCGTATTATTGTAACACCTGTCAAGTTCTGGGATATCAACACTTGAACAAAGTGCTAGTTTAGCACTTAGTAAGTGTTAAATACAACACTTCAAATGTAATTTTTAACACTTTAGTTTTTAGCGTGTACACGAGAGGAAATGATATGCATTCCTTACGACTGATCAAAAACTTGTCAGCTTATAAAAAGATAAACGAGAACAAATTCTAACAATTCACCCTTTCAACTCATTGTTTACTTTGGTGTGAAGAAAAGGTTGGCCGTGTATTATCACACAACAAAGTAAATAGCGACCCGGGAGGAGAATCAGTAATTAATATTGTTGAGCTCGTTCCAATGAGGGATCATATGAAATGGTTTTGTTGAAATTCTTGAAAAAATAATGTTTTTAACAGCTCCATTTGTAAATTCAGTGGCATATTGAACTATTTCTACTCCTTTAGTAAGGGCGAGAATTTCGGCTATCACTAAAAAGTGTATACCGAAGCCGAGTCCGAGTCCGGAATTGGTGTATACAGAAAGCAATTATTCAAATATCTCATTAATACCGAGGTGTTGACGAGATATTTTTATCCATATGTCGTATAATCCCATTTTCTTTCGAAATAGTGAAAGAAAATCCAATTTGTTTCCATTTTCTGACTTATATCGTGAAAAATGTCTTTCAAACACACTAAAAAGTGTATACTGAAAGACTATTTGGTCACGTGATTTGTCTCTTATTTTGATCGGCAGTGTTATGAATCTTATCTTTTCGGCAAGTTCTGGAAGAAAACTGGCGCGAGTTACACCCGTAAACTTCGGTAGTAATTTTGTTTCGTATATTTCTGACGTGTGTCCAAATTTTAATGTTGTACACAACTTATTTATCGATTTATTATCGATTGAAGCGCCTGAGGCGAAAACCATCAACAGCCGAGTCCGGGAAGGTGTATACAGAAATTAACACTAAAACGTGTATACAGCTGCCGAAGTCGGATTTATAAAGATTAACATTAAATATTAACGGAAATAAACATAAATTGAGGCGGTTTCAGTAGTAAGTTTAGAGCTTATACGAGGTTGTCTTAAATCATTATTAAGCAAAGGAGATATGAACAGTTGGCATATCGGACCAGTTTTGGTTCTATACAGAACCAAAACTGGTTCGATATGCCAACTGTTCACATCTCCTTTGTTTCAAAATGTTTGGCGACTGCGTTGAATAAGCT
Organism: Pictodentalium vernedei; assembly: GCA_031216915.1. NCBI lineage: Eukaryota > Metazoa > Mollusca > Scaphopoda > Dentaliida > Dentaliidae > Pictodentalium > Pictodentalium vernedei. The sequence goes on along the minus strand of CM062292.1, from coordinate 105,688,744 downwards.
CCAAATTTACAGCTGAATCTACTTCAGTTCATGTAATATTCTGTTAAAATTGAATGCAAATCTTGGTAAATTTATTTGATTTGAAATAAATACTGTTTAAACAGAACTGGTTCCATCTCAGGGACAAGATTAGAACCAGTTTTTGTTCTAAAGAGAACCTATATTTTTTGCAGTGTACGTAGGCCATCACAAAATAATGGATGCATGCAAAACACTTGTTTATAATACCCGAAAGGGGCGTATAAAACAGTCTAAAGTGCGTTGATCTTACCTCAAAGAAGAGATTATAAAGCGTGATATAAAAATTATCAATTAATTTATTAATTAAATACCTGGCCAAAATTCTTTAAATTCATATTTCGTGACCGACTTTACTGACAAATCACACACGTAGTGGAGTTTCACCCAATGGAATCGAATTATTATATGAAAAAAAACATGAAGAACAAACCAAATTTCAGCTGATGAACTTCAGGGTGTAACGTAGATGTCCATCGTCGAACACATTGCTTATGCCATTAAAATACAAATCCCACCCGGTGCAGTGGTACAGTGTTTTGTTGTGTACGGTATTTAAGGTACATGGGAATTAACCACATTCATTTTAGAAGATTACCAATAACACCTTAGTATCATCAGAAGACAATTTCAAAGATCTCTCTCGCACTGTAAAAATTAACTGTTCACACTTTACCTAACATGAAAAGCAGACGACACTTGCAAAAAAATTCTTGAATTACTAATTTTTTTCATTTTTTTTTCTCAAAAACATAGGTTATGACCCTTATTGGAACGATCTCGACGCGCTCTTTCCAAACAGGGGTCATAACCTATGTTTTTGAGACAAAAAATGATAAAATAATAAAAATTAATTGGTGATTTTTGTGAATAGCGCTGGCCAGTTTTGACCGTTACGTTGGGTAAAGAGTTAAAATTATGGTAAAGGTACTCCCAATCTATGTCAGTATTTTTACCGTAAACATTACGGCAATGATTGTTACTACTTAAAAGTTTCCTCCTATGAAAAGTTGTCGTTGAGTGTTCGTGGACAGTGGAGCACAAAAAAATTTCAGAACGAATACATTCATCTCCTTTATTCTTCCTGTGCAAAATTGCATGGCCCTTGTCGAATGTTTCATTCTTTTACAAAAGTCTGTTTTATAGTATGCCAATTAATATTTTTGACCCACAGCTTACGGCTGCATGTTAAAGATATTAATCATACAGAGTAGACCAATTAATATCTTTAACCTGCAGTCATTCGGCTGCAGGTTTATAACAATTTATTTATTGGTGTTTAAGGTCACATAATTCTACTCAATGGCTAATCATGACAACGACAGTTTTACGGGTGGAGGAAGCCGGAGTACCCGGAGAGAACCACTGAGCAACGGTGAGCAACTGTCAGCTCCCCAACATACTAACTCCACACAAGCAGGCTTAGCATTGGTTGAAGACAAGTGAACCATCGACGTGCAGTACGCCTTAGTACACAACGCCATCGTGCCCCCACGTGGACAATGGGGGTGAAATGTCTTGCCCAATGACGCAACACGGTAGCCGCAGGTGGGATTCGAACCGAGGGCCTCTCGCCTTGCTGTCTGCACCTCTACCTATGGAGCCACCGCGTCCCCATGAGTGATAACAATTGGTCTCCTCTGTATGACAAATCAACAGCCTTCTTGCGTAATGAAGAGAAACCAAATAGCAATTCTTTGATCTTGCTCTAAGATCGAATAAAAATTCTTTGCAGTGCACTTGTCTAAGAAGAAACCATTAACATCCAATGCTGTCGGATCAATCATTGTTCGCGTCTTACGATCATGCACATGTTACAATTGGATACGATGTGAAAAGGTTTTGTAATAATACATGTCTCTTTGGGCTTTAAACCTTTACCCAACGCAGACGATATCAAAACTTATTATTTTAAATATCATTTTTTTTTTAATTTTCAAAAAATTTCAACAAAACCTTTTCATTTGTCCCCTCATTGGAACGATATCGACGAGCTCGTTCCACAGTGGGGTCACATGATATGGTTTTGTTGATTTTTTTTTTAAATAGTCTTTTTCACCTGCTGAATTTGCATATTACGCGGGCGGATGTGACCGATTCGTTGGGTAAAGGGTTAAATGAGTAAAGTTTTTAGGCCCTGTGAGGGTTCAATATTCGATTCGATTCTTTAATATATAACTATGTAATTTAACCGCTAAATATCACTACTATTTGACGATCTTTTCCTGCAGCCCGGAAAATCCACAGTGTGGAATCCGATTCCGTCTCACTACAGTATGACGGACAATTAGCTGTTCCGGTCCTACTTTACTCCGAGCTGGAATGGGTGCACTCGAACGGCGTTTTTTTTTATCGTATTCCTGATATTGTTTAATCGTATTCACGTGCATCGGGGGATTCCAGATGAGTGTGCACCTGTTACAAAAATAAGTGTAAATAAAAATAGGTCTTTTTTACTTCAATCCAATTTACCAAAAAAGGTTGGGGGAACTGTTAATGCTAGCATTGGCATGCGGTGGTGTACTATAAGTCATATATTAAACCTTTTATCGCTACAGTGAAGTGATCTGGACCGTCGCATCACGTCTCGTTGAGGAGGTCAGATCGCCGGATCAAACTCGCCGACTGTGGCAGCTCGTTCCATCCGGCGAGATGTGATACTGCGACTCAGAATACTACACTGTAGCGATAATATGTATATACCGTTCCTATGATTCGATTCGAGCGAATTCGGAAATATTCACAAAATCCTACTAGGTTTCTTCCCTTTAACTCGTCTGACGTTATAAGTCTCCGATACAGGAGATACGGTGGCTGATTTAGGCTATGGTTAATATTTTTTCATCTCCGGATCTCTAGATAATATCTCAAGAACCTGAGATGTTTTCCTCCCTACACTTCCTATGCAAGATATGCGTGTCTCGTGTGAGAAGGCCATGTGAGATAGATCTCACATGATCCACGTGACAGGCTTATTAGCATATTTAATAAGCGCACAGACTATTTAATTATCGCATGTTCTTTCGTAAATAAACAACATGGCGTCACGTTTCTCAAATAGTAGGAGACGAACGTTTGTCGAAGAAAATAGAAATGAAAACACAGACCGCAAAACCAAAGGACAGTTGACTCTTTTATATTAATTGTTGGATGAACGCCATTATGAGTGGAGAGATCTGCACGAAATTCCCATCGAAAAGTTATGGGAATACATTGCAGAATTCATAATAAATGTCGGAATGTGTCAATGTTCATTTCGCTACAAATCTTGAACCCCTGTCTTGCCAGCGTTGGGACTTAATTTCGTAGTATATACCTGTGGTATATACAGACCTTTTGTGAGCTCTTTCCGATAAGCAGATCATTTTTTTTTTCAGAAATGGACAACAATATTGATCGATATAGCTACACATGCCCCTGGATTACTTTGATGACATCAGAGTGGTTTGGTGGGGAAGAAATATTATCCCTGATGTGGGTGGGAGTGAGATGGAGAAATCTCACCCTCGGGACAAGATATTTGGTCCAGACTGTCGGCAAGCCTCGTGCCTAGCACAGATATCTTCCCCATCTCTCACCCTCATCCACCAGGGATAATAATAATCTCAAGATAATATCTCAAGATTTTGAGATGTTATTTCCAGATCTCGAGATAATATTTCAAGATCCTGAGATGTTTATCTCAAGACTTCAAGATAATATCTCAAGATCTCGAGATAATATCTCATGATCTCGAGATAATACCTTGTCGGGAAAGGGTCTCTTTGTGAGAGAAAAGAGAGGGGTGGATGTGGTTTTGCGCATTCGCTGCTTGGTCAAACATTTTTTGGGCGCTGTGGCAGCGATAGATCAAAACGGGGGAGGGGGTGTTCAGGGGGTTGGGTGTCGACTATCATTGTAGGGGGTTCACAGTGGTTTCGTTTTGAAGGGAAGATGCCCTCTGCAGGAGTAAGAAAAGTGTATTGATGGTTGGGTATTGTCGGAGAACAAATCAATGGTGTGTTGCGCTATTCGGGTTTGGGTGGGCAAGATGTTACTCTCATAAATTGGGTGTGTGTCTGTGACAACTTGTGAGTTAAGAGGGGGTGGTATGTGAGGCGTGGTCCTGAGTGGAATTATGCTCTCATGGATAGCGAAATTAGGGTTTTCAGGTTGGAAAGGGCTTCAGCCGTTGAGATAGGGGACCAATCAATCTTATGGGGCGGGATGTCTTGTATTACTGTCGTTTCATGAGATGACGCTGAGGGTGGGGGTCACAAGTACTAAGGCCTCTCATGTGACCGGGTGAAAGTTTGAGATATCGGAGGATCGTATTGTTAATTGGGGTGTCATGCTGTAACTGGATAAGGGTGGCAGTAACCGACGTTGAGGGGGCTTCATCTTGTTCGGAGATACTGGGAATCGGGTTCAAGTTGTCCTTCTTTGTATGCGCGGGACTGGATACTTCACCATTGCAGTTGTCACTCTTGGGTATCTCCCTGGAGGAGTTTAAATGTGTATGGACCGTTTAGACTTGTCGGGAGACAGGTCAATCTTTTCATTACTATATTACTTTTCATTACTACTTCATTGGGTTTTGTGGAAACAATATTAGTTATGCCATCCTGCGACGTTTTGGGATTCACAGGAGGGGAGATTCTATTTGCCCCTTGAGCTCAGGTTTATGGGTTTCAATGTGGGTGTGTAACTGTGAGAAAGTCTTCTGGGGATCAGGAGATTGCTGAGTATATTATAAAAGGAGGTAGTGATACACCACAAGCTAGGCAGAAATCTCCGGGGAACGTGGTGTATATGGACTTGGAGGCATCAGGGTGCCGTTAAATCAGGGATCAAGGGAGCTACTAGGATGTGTTGGGAGATGGTCGCTTTGTGGGACAAAGAGTAGCACGAAGGGGTGGTGGGTCCGTTATATTATCTGGTAGGGACAGGCGGTGCCAATGTGTCGTGGGGGCATTTTTTACTAATACTGTGACAGGAATAAGGTCACCCATGCTCACTGTGGTACTCGGAAGGAGGGAGACCGTTGTATAGCCCCATGAGGGGGTTGTTTGATAATTTTATTGGTGGGAATGGAACCGGGGTAAGCATACAACTGGGGGAACTTGCCCACTTGGGTTGTTGTTCAAAACAGCAAACCAAATTGTGTGTTATGATTAACCCTTTACCCAATGCAGACGATATCAAAATTTATTATATATTAAATACCATTTTTTTTAAATTTTTCAAAAAATTCCAACAAAACCATATCATGTGACCCCTCGTTGGAACGAGCTCGTCGAGCTCGTTCCAACGAGGGGTCACATGATATGGTTTTGTTGAAATTGTTTGAAAAATAATATTTTTTCAACTGCAGAATTTGCATATTACGCGGGCGGATGCGGGCGATTCGTTGGGTAAAGGGTTAAGTACCATTACTGAAACTTGTGTGGCGAGGACCGCATGCTGCTCATCGTTTCTGGGTCCAGGCATCTGGTTCTGTCCGTTGTATTCATCCAAGTCTTTGGGGATGACTTGTCTTGTGGCTTCATAGATTTACGGGAGGCGGCAGAGGGTTGCTTGCTTGCTTGGTATTTGACGGGTCTGGTTTTCAATGATTTGTGCATATGGAAGTCAGTTTCATGATTGTGATACATATGGTGGAGTATAACGTTAACCTCATCGAATGTTTTGGTGGTGAGGTCGGTCGTAATAGAGATGTAATGGGCTACTGACTTTAACTGGCGTGTTCCCTCAGCAATATACGCTTTCCGATCAAGTAGGACGGTGGTCCGTCCTTTGTCTGTTTTTTTTATAACGATATTGGGGTTACGTTGCAGGCTCAGGGCTTGTCGTTCTGGGGTGCTCATATTGGGTTCGTATGGGTTGAGATTTTTGGGTTCAAGTCAACGGAGCAGTTCTGTTCCAGTTTTGGACAAGTATGTTTCCACTAGTATATTGTGACATGATGTCGGGGATGTGTGCATTTTGTTGTGGAACGGGCTGATAAATTTGTTTTTATCCTTATCCGCAGGGATTACTCGCAACCGCATGCGGTTACATAACAGTTAAATGTCATTTTGGAAGTGGAATCAGGTGGGTTTTGTGGAGTAGGAATGATTATATATGCTTATCTCGAAATATTATCTGGAGATCATGAGATATTATCTCGAGATCGTGAGATACTATCTCGAGATCTTGAGATAAGCATCCCAGGATCTTGAAATAACATCTTGAGATCTTGAGGTATTATCTCGAAATCTTGAGATATTATCTCGTGATCTTGAGATATTATCTCGAGATTTTGAGATATTATCTCGAGATCTTGAGATAAAAAAAAATATTGACCATGGCCTTTTTCAGCCACCGTAAGGAGACCTGATGATAAGAAGAGTTCAATGAGGTTCCTCTTCCGAAATAACTTTTGATTTCCTCCTGGAACCAGTGGCGGCGCCATGGGGGGGGGGGGGGGGGTATGGGGGGTTACTTACCCCTCCACTTTTTTCGCTAAGCGTAGTAAAAAAAAATACTATCATTTTAATTTTTGTATTGAACGTTGCCGCGGTGTAATGGTAGGTATGCTTAATTCCATATTCCCAAGTGCACTAAATCAGGGAAGTTTCTAAATTATGTTTGTGTGCCCCCCCCCCCCCCCCCCCCACACACACACACATTAGCTGCAAAAATAACAAAAAAGAGTCGAGGTCCCAAATTGCAACAAGGCGTGCCGCGTTCAAACGGTCTGAAACATACCGCTTAAGAGTATTCGAGGAATGCTAGAATCGAGAGCGTGCAACGCATCCGTTTGGAATGCAGCCTACTTTCATTTTCGATCTGAGTGTCGTTTGGTGCTTCGTGCTCGCACTTTACAACAGCGTTCTTCCGTTAAAATGTCACCATGTACGACATTTTCTATAACTGAAAGACCTAACCAACCAGTTAATTTAATTGTCTGAGGATGCACCAGAGAACACCATTTACAACGTAAGTTTTAAAAAAATTTAAAACTTACGCGCGGCGGGCAATACCCAACTGTACCCCCTCACTTCTGTAACTCTGGCGCCGCCACTGTCTGGAACATTCCGCTTTTTTGGATTGATTTGTCAAACAGACGAATTGCTATTGAATAAATACTTGTGTGGAGGTGGATAATATTTACGATTCTAATAACGTCGCCTGAGTGCCAGAACGTCCTATGTCCCACAGGGGACATAGGACATTCTAGCATTCAGTCGACGATAACGTGCAATATCTACAACTTGAAGTGACGAGATACGACTCGGAATTCGATTCGAAATTCTCTGCGTGATTCGATTCGGCCTAAAATTTGAGATTCGCATGTCCCCTGATCTTCTGACAGCCATTGTTTACGTCAGATATTACAGTGGAGCCCACTTAATTGGATATCTCTTAACTGAATAACCCTGTTAATTGAATATAATTTCCCAACACAAAACCAATTACCATACCTCAAGTACAAATATGACCTGTTAATTGAATTTAGGTTATAGAGTAAACTCCTGTTAATTGAATAAAATATCTTGTAACCTGTCGAGAAATTACCCTGACTCTCCCCAGTTTTCCTTTGTTTATAGACATATTTGGCCTCAGTGCATCCAATACAGGTATTTAATCTATTATATCTTGTTTGACAGAGCTCATGGAGCTCTGTCAAACAAGATATAATAGAATAAATGCTATGTTTATCTCTAGAATAAAGGAAAGTGACACAATCCCTGTTAAATGAATACTCCTGTTAATTGAATAATTTTCATTGGCAAAGTGGCTATTCAATTAACAGAGTTCCACTGTATTTCGTTATCCGTTCAACCCAATTTGCGGTATGGATAGGTGAAATGTTGGCCGTATTCACCTGAGGGCCAAACAACTAGAAGAGTGCGCATGCACAGTGGAGCAAGATTCTTTTTCCGAACGAACGCATTCAACTCTTTTAATTCCTGCTGTGGCAAAATAGCGTCATCAACGATGAAAGATGTTTCTTGTTCTAGAAGGCTAAATGTCTAAGGTACATTAATTAATATCTCTAACCCTTTACCCAACGTAACGGCCAAAAACCGGCACTATTCAGAAGAATCGCCATCCAATTTTCATTATTTTTTTCACTTTTTGTCTCAAAAACATAGCTTATGCCCCCTCACTGGAACGAGCTCGTTCCAATGAGGGTCATAAGTTATGTTTTTGAGGCAAAAATGAAAAAAAATAGTTATTCAAGAATTCTATTTGCAGGTGTCGTCTTCCTTTCGTGTTAGGTAAAGGGTTATCCTGCACCTACAATACAGAAGCTGGCATTTTACATTTTGTCACCAATCAATTTGAAAGTTTGACTATTACTATCTCTGAAAACACATTTAAAAACAAGGAAATGGCGCATTCACCATTTTCGATTATCAGTACCATTTTTCTGTTCACTATCAGGGACGTGGCGACAGAGGGGAAGGTGTTGTGGGGGGGGGGGTATCACCCCCCCCCCCCCCAATCCTGGCCAAAATATCCTATAGTTGGAAATTCGGAGGGCAAGTCATGAGTAGCTGGAAATTCCATCTATCTGGATTTTAGTGCTTCTTTGGCGATGCTGATGTCTCCTTTACTTCCCAAAATCCCAACTCGGTTTCAAATCGGCAAAAATGCTAGTTGTTACTATTCACAAATACAGTGTACGCAATATCGAGCTTCATAAGTATGTATGATGTCCATTGGTACGAGATTTCTATAGAACTTTTACTTATCGTAATAAAAAAAATCCTCGAAATTCACTTCAAAAAAGTCACATCATGTAAAATCGTTATCCTGAGTTAATTCCATCATTTCAATTACAAAATGATGAAACATCGAAAACAGATCATTCCTGCATAAGATCTGATTTAATGTTAGGACAGTGTGAACTGCTCAAAGTTCTCCGCTTGAGTATTTGTTTAGCACATATTCAATTCCAGAATAATAATAACCTGATAATTCTATCATAAATGTGTTGGCATTTCAGTTACTAGAATCGTGGCTTCATTTTCAAAATCTTTCTCAGTAGTAAATTTCCAACTAGGGGTAGGGACAGAGGGGGCTTCCTCCTCCCGCAACCTCCCCCTAGTTGGAAATTCACTACTCTACAACCACCCCCTCCCTCCCCCCCCCCCCCCATCGGAAACCTCTAGCCACGTCCCTGTTCACTATATCAATAGTGTGCGTATTGTGATATATAATACAGGCACTGTCAGTTCCATTTTTAAAATAGTCTAAGAGGTAAGGTTGGTTATTTTGTCCTTGAGATGAATAAAATCTTGCAAAGTACTGTAAAAACACATTTACCAAACAACGAGCCAAAGTTGACAGTTACTTAGTTGCTTCTAATCAGCTCTGCCATAGAAAAGGCCATTTTTCCTTTTGTAACTTTTTAAAAGTAACAAAAGGACACTTGGCTTTATTTTCTATTGATGTCATAGGTGTTTTCTCAACAATTATATGCTTCTTAATTGGACCTTTCTCGCCCGTCTAATAATTTCAGGGGAAATAACTTTTTGGAATGTCGATTCTCATGACGAGATAAGTCATGGATGCGTCATGCAAATTTTATCATATTTTCAGTTATTTTATCCAAAATGTGACTTATGACCCCTTACTAGGTAAATACTAAAAGCAATCGTGAGAAGTATGACTATTGAAGGCTGGTTGGCCTTAATTACCTGAAGGGCAAATATAATGAAAAATTTATGTCAAACCCATGCATAGCAGGAAGTATAAAAATAAATGGAGCAATCCAGAAAATGGTTAAAAAGCTATTGTGAAAAGTATGAGTTCTGAAGTGCCGTGCACACGCACTTTGGTATTTGCTACGCCCAACTGGATATGATCAAAACAGAATGAGATGATCACTTCCGGCTGGTATATATAATCGGGACAAACTTTTTTCCGGATCCGGAGCGGATTCGGTCATTTTTGTGACTTTTTCCGGATCCGGATCCGGATTCAGGGGCCAAATCCGGATCCGGAAAAGTCGAAAATGAAAATTGTAATTACGTTTACACAAGTGAATGAACTTGTTAACGGCACATTTTCAGGATGAAAACAGCAAAACTGACAAAACATAGACAGGGAGCTTTTTGAAGTGGGACTGGAGAGTTGGAAATAGAACTGAGAGATTATTTAATTGCAGTAAAAAAAAACCAATGCCAACAGCGTCGCTACTAACAGGCGCACAGGCTGATGAAAATTACAATAAAGATTGATAAATGTCTATAATTTCTGATTCTCGAATATTTTGTTTCTAACTATATTGATTTTAATAATAATAATAACTCTTTGGCCAGCAGCTGATTTGTCGCGGTTCTCATAAGAGAAGGGCATTATACCTCCTGCACCCCACCCCCTCTCCCCCTCCTCTCCTCCCCGCATTCCAATATAAACTGTTTAATAATCACTTCCTCGTTTTCAATTTCTTCAATAAGCATTCCTACCTTCTCCTTCATGTTCCCCTCAGCCATCTATCCTTTGTTTCCTCACCCCATTTCTTCATTATACTTCCAGTAATTTTTTTTCTATGAGGTATATACTGTGGGCATTCCAAGAGAAAATGTTCCAGGGTCTCCACTACCCCAGAGTGGCACATTTAGCATCCCTGATTTACTTACAAAAAATATGGGCTGGTCCTGGCTATCGTGACATCGTCACATTTCAGGCATTAAAGTTCCCACAGACGCAAATGTACCGTTATGAAGGCGTCCTAATTGTCATAGTGAGGTTTTGTGTCCATATCCAAACCAACAGGGAGTATTTCGATTCAGTTGTCAAAAGTTAGCTCAAGTATCTATATTTTTCTTCCAGGTGTTCTGTAGATATATATATATATTGTTTTAGGGCTGTATAGATGTGATTTTTAATAAAAAGATAGTTATATTAGTGTTTTGTTTAGTTTCTTTATCGGATATCAGTGGCGTGTTCCCTATCTTCGCGCTGGTTATTTTCGGTGTTTTGTTTTTTGTTTTGTTTACGAGTTAGACCGCTTTTTAAAATTCAAAATTCAGGCTATGGATGGTAAGTGTTTCGTGACGCGAGAAGTTCAGACCAGCAGGGCAGAGACGGTTAGTATAGGTGTCCAGGTGGGGGGAGTGGTTGAGGCCAGCACAGGGGGTGCTACTGCTAGTGAGTTGCCAACGGATGGTCGGATATGTGTAGGCACTGCCATATGGTGTATGTGGATGGGTGTGAGTTGGGGGAGTTGGGGATGTGTGCCATCTGCGTAGAGCTAATGCAGCTGTTAGAGGCATGTGTAAAGTTGGAGGAAGAGGTGCAGGTGGTGAGGGGGAAACTGGGGAGGGCAGGAAAGTCTGGTGTTACCCCAGTTAGGGTGGCATTCGATGGGGGATGGAAGGTGGTAGGTAGTAGGAAGCGGACTTTTGACGTGGATAGTGGGTCTTTTGGGAATAGGAAGCTGCGCCGGGTTGAGGGTAGAGGAGAAGTAGGGGCTAGAGTGTCAAATTCCCAGGCTAGTAGTGTGAGTCGGGGTGGGGGGGGGCGAAAAGGCGTATTCTTATAGAATCGGATAGTGAGGGAGATAGCGATGACCATGTGGAGTCTGTCAGGGCAGGAGCCAGAGGGAAGGTTAGGAAGGTGGTAAACGAGGAAAGGTGGCTTGTAGTGGGAGTGGGCAGAAGGTGGGGTGCAGTGTCCAAAATAGATCAGTGTGTTAGGTAGTTTCGAGAATTCTGAGGAGCAGGTTGGGTCTGAAGAGGTGGAGGTAGGCATGGGGGTTAGTGTGGCGAAGTGCAAGATTGCGAGCCGGCCCAGTGGGGACAGAGGTGGTAACAGGGGTAGTAGGGGTAGTAGGACGGGAAAGAGGACAGGAAAGGACAGGAAGAGGCAGTTGGTGGTTGCAGGGAGTAGTATAGTGCGGGGGTTGGATAGGGTGGTGTGTGGGCCCGACAGTGTCAACAGGACCAATTTGTGCTTTCCGGGGGCTAGGGTCAGGGTATTTGATGACTGGATTTGCATCTCAAAATGCTAGTCAAAAATGGCCAAATGCTAACCATTTTTCTTTCATATTGGCCTTATATTCACTATTTATCATCACCTTTTGAAACCAAGATGGAAACTGCTAATCAAATTTTTAAAAACAAAAAATACCCTGAGGGTGGAGGACCTAAGGGACAGAGTGGATGGATTAGTAAAGGGGTCAGGCCCAGACCCAGTGGTTGTTGTACACGTGGGGACCAACAACATCAGGAAGAGAAAATCAGTTCAACTTATTGAGACTTACAAGGACTTAATAACTCAACTGAATGCCAAGAATGCACAGGTAGTGGTTTCGGGGCTTCTCCCAGTACTAGGTTGTGGGGGCGAGCGTAATTCGCGGATCATTGGGACCAACGAGGAATTGGGGGAGTATTGTAAGGAACTTGGGATACCCTTTGTAGACAATTGGGGGTCGTTTTGGGGCAGAAATGGCCTATATGGAAGGGATGGTCTCCATCTTAGCCCAAGGGGTACAGAGGTTTTAGGAAGAAATATGTTGCAGGTGGTGGAGCCTTTTTGGTATAGGGAGGGGAGGGGGGGGGGGTCAGTGAAGGGGGGAATAATTACAGAAAATGTGTCACGAACCATAGGTGTAAAAAATGGGACAATGGGGATAAGGAAAAGGGACCAAAAATCCAAATCAATTGGAATAGCTTCTCAAGGAAAGCACAGGTACACACAGTGGGATATACAAACATACAGGGACTAGATAATAAAGGGACCAGTAGGCGGAAGCCAATGAACCTTGACACCCTGAAAGTGGGTTATAGCAACATCCAGGGTCTCCAACGGAAAGTAAGTGAAATTGCTACATTGATTGAGGAAGAGGAGTTTGACGTCATGGGCTTAAGCGAATCGTGGGTAAGACACGAGGAACGGGTAGACCAAGTAAGGGGGTACGTATGGATAGGTGTAGGGCGAACGGAAGGCCAGAAAAAAGGGGGAGGGGTAGGCATGTACATTAAAGAGGATTTATAACCATCGCTGATCACAGACCTGGAAAACATCAGCACCCCGGCTGAGGTATCGAAGGAAATTGGATGGGTAAGGATCAGTCTGAAAAACAAAAGTATTGCCCTTGGGGTTGTGTATTGTGCGGTGGAGGGAAGCAAACCCGAATGGAATGATTCGATATACTCAACACTAAGGTCCAATATCACCGAATTACAAAACAAGGGGCTCGGTATAATTCTGATGGGTGACTTTAATGGCCACATAGGTAATGATGAAGAAGGCATAGAGGGTGGGGACAATAAAGTCAACAGGAATGGAAGGAAACTGTTGAATTTCACAAACGAGCTCGGTCTGAAGATTCTGAACAGGGACGCGAGGTGCAAGGGGAAATGGACCTGGGAGAGGAACGACAGAAAATCAATAATCGACTACATCCTTACAGATATTAATTTATGGAGGGAGGTGATAGGGGTAGAAGTGGATGATGAGGGTAAAATGGAGGTGGATAGTGATCACAACTTGATTACAGTGACGATCAGGGCCAAAACTCTAGTAAAAAGCAAAGGAAGCTCTAAGGAGATTTGGGAACTCAAAAAAGATGCTGACTGGGCGAAGTTCAATGAAAAACGGAAACCAAAGCTTGCAACCGTACCCAAGAGGGGCAGTGTCCAGAAGATGGCCGACGTCATAGTTGCGAGCCTGGTGGAGGCAGGAAAGGAAAGTGTAGGAAAGGTCAGGGTGCCAACACGGGATCTTGGGTACAGAGTGAACGAAGAACTGAAAAGGGCCATAAAGGGAAGAAAAGCTAAATGTGCTGCATACAGGAGAAGTAGAAAACTTAAGGGGGCGGAAAGCAATGAGGCCACAGTTGCTAAGGAAGAATACCACCAAGCACGAAATAAAGTAAATAAGATTAAAGACGATAATCGAAGAGTACGAAATAGCAGTCTTATTTGGACGATAAGAACGACAGGGGGGTCGAGTTCGAACGTATTTTGGAAATGGGTGAATAAACGTAACAAAGGAAGTAACCCACAGAGTATTAAAGTAGATGGCAGAGTTACAGACGAGCAAGATCAAGTAGCATCAGAACTAGTCAAGCACTGGGAAAAGGTAAACGATAAGCGATGGGGCGTGGGGAGCCCACCAGAGTGTCCGAATCAGGTCGAGGAAAACCTATCGAGCTTCGTGTGCAGCGAAATTAAAACGGAGGAGGTGCGAAAGGTGATATCAAAATTAAGGGATGGAAAAGCGGGAGGAGTGGATGAAATTCCTAACGAGTTTATCAAAAAAGGGGAGAGGAACTCGTGAAAAGCCTAACTGCCCTATTCAATCTAGCCATAGAAAATCAAGAGGTCCCAAAGGAGTGGAGAGAAAGCAAAGTGACATTTATTCACAAAAAGTGGGAAAAAGACGTTTTGGATAACTATCGAGGGATCTCTGTCAGTAGCAACATTGGAAAGGTTTTCTGGAAAGTCCTGTATGGGAGACTAGAGGAGGTGATTGAGGAGAAGGTTTTTTTGGGAGAAATCCAGAATGGCTTCAGGAAGGGAAGGAGAGTTACTGACCATCTTTTCACACTATCCCAAATGATAGAATCCGCGAAAGCAAAAAAGAAAAAGATGTTTATGGCCTTTTTGGATATCAAGAAGGCATACGATAGAGTATGGAGGGAAGGTATGTGGTGCAAGCTGGAGGCTATGGGCTTAGGAGGCGAGTTTGTTAGAATTATGAAAGCATTATATAAAGATGTACAGAGTGAACTTAGCCTGGGAAACATTACAACGAAACGTGTGCCTATGGAGATAGGCCTAAAATAGGGGTGTATCCTTTCGCCGATCCTGTTTGCATTGTACATCAAAGGTTTAGGAGATGAACTCCTGCGTAGCGAGGAGGGGGTAGCAGTTGGGGACTTGAAGATCCCAGGGCTATTTTTTGCAGACGATATGGTTCTAGAGTCAGAAAGCGAAGAGGGGCTAACGAAAATGCTGGGAATTGTTGGGAAATATGGGAGCAAATGGAGACTCGAACTTAATGAAAGCAAGAGTAAAGTTATACCTGTGGGCCGCAAAGTGGACCCCACTCGAAGGTGGAGAGTGGGTGAGTTCTGCATTCCGGACGGGAGCAGCAAACTTCTCAGTGTGGGAGAGACGGGTGATTACGAGTATTTGGGGGTAAATATAAACATTACAGGAAGAGGCATCTACCGGAACCACACAAATAAATTGATTCTGAAGGGGAAGCGAATCCTTAACCAAATGAAACTTATAGGGAGAAACAGTTTCAATAAGGTTTTCGTGGGGAAAACCATTTGGGAAATGGTGGGGCTGCCAAGTATAACATACGGTACGGAAGTGGTACCCCTAAACCAGACGGCCGTAAAGAGCTTGGAAATCCTGCAGAACGATGCAGGCCGATGCATAACGGGGTCGAGTAATGCCGCAGCGCTAGAAGCAATCAGGGGTGAGCTTGGGTGGATGAGGATCAAGGACAGGATAGACCTGTTGAAGCTCGGTTATCTTAATTATTTGGTAAATCTCCCAGACAGCCGATGGTGTAAAGTAATGTTCCTGAGAATGTTCAACTCAAATATCAAAACGGGGTGGATGGTCCAAGTGAGGGAGCTAGTAGAGAACTACTCATTGGAGATCTCGGACCTGGACGCTGGGGCAAACCAGGGTAAAAAAATCGTCAGAGAAAGGATCATGGAGGATTGTAACCGTAATTGGCGAGAGGGGGTCAAATCAAAGAGGTCTTTGGGTGGCCTGCGTGATAAAGAGAAGCCAGGTTATGAAGAGTACCTTAATGGCACCTTTGGGGGGTCACTGTTGTTCAAGCTGAGGTCGCGATCCCTGGAGCTGAGGGGAAAAATTGGGAAAGACGGTGAAAGGGAGTGCCAGATGTGTAACTTGGACATGGTGGAGACCCTGGAACACTTTCTTCTAGAATGCCCAAAGTATCAGCCTAAAAGAATGAGATTCACTGGGAGTATAATGGGGAAGTGGGATGGGAGAATGAAGGACATGTGGTTAGGGGGAGACTCAAAGGAGAGGGTTAATATGCTAATCGGAGAGATTGGGAAGAATGGGACAAGGGATATCACCAAGCAGTTCGTCTCCGCGTGTTGGGAGGAGAGGAGAAGCGTGGGAATAGGGAGGCAGTTGGGAGTACAGGGGTAACCATGGCCTTCTCGTCCGAGAACCGCGACAAATCAGCGGCTGGCCAAAGTGTTATTATTATAATTGCATTTATGTTCTATAACTACCGTTATAACGGGACATAAAATTACACTTCACACTTTGTGTCACCAATATAGAGGGGTGAATTGTACCGTTTTTACGACAACAAAACCCCGAATAAGACGATGACAGCATCAACACGTCTGCTTGCAAGATATGCACACTTCTTGGGACGATATTCTAATAAAAACAATATGATAGTAGAGTATAGTTGTTTGGTGTCAATACTGGCGCATCAGCGTCTTTTATTCAGATACACTACAGACAATAAACCAAGCTATTTTCGAGCTTGGTTTACGGCTGTTTCGCGCATTGTTTTTTTTTTAATAAAAACCCAACATATTGCAGAAAAAACTTTTAATAGCCGACCAAGTACACAATAAAATATTTAAGTAAGAAAGAATGGCAGATATGTTGTTAGCTCATTCTCAGCCAAAATCAAAAATAAAACCATCTTATTTAATCGCGACTTGCTTCATTTATCTGTAAGTTAAAGAAAACCCATGAAATGTGCCGAACAATGGAAAAAATGAAAACTATTTTTGACTTTTTTCCGGATCGGAATTTGGCCTTCGAATCCGGATCCGGATCCGGTAAAAGTCACGATTCCGGATCCGGATCCGGAAAAAAGTTTGTCCATATATAATCGAAAGTGACAGCTACGATAGTGGCACTGGAATGGTAAATACAAATCCAGACCACCTATTATTCGATCCCAATCAAAACTGCATTGTCTAGGATATATGTAAATTTTTCCTGCATAATTAAGAATAAACGGAGTAACTCAAGAATAACAAAAGTATGAGAATTATAAAAACCTAATCGCAAGCATTCACTAAATATTTTACATGCGATGAATGTATAATCCAATAAGAACCACCTTTGTGTTTATTTTGCTCAAAACTTTAGCTGACAAAGGTTTCAGAAAAAAAACAAGTAATGTACATTCTTGCATATTTAAAACAAATTACCTACAATCTATTATAACTGACTGGAAATGGCTCGAGAACTCATTTCTATACGATGTCGCATGGGCGTTTTAACCCTTGACTCAAACGTAACGTCCAAAACCGACCAGCACTATTCACAAAAAAATAATTAATGTTTTTTGTCTTAAAAACGTAGCTCATCGAGCTCGTTCCAATAAGGGATCATAAGCTATGTTTTTGACGCAAAAAAACTGAAAAAACTAGTTATTCAAGAATTTTGTTTGCAAGTGTCGTCTGCTTTCGAGTTAGGTACAGGGCTAATCCGCTGCGAAAGACCCGTTAAGTTCGGGCCGGTATAATTGAAATATGTATTTTCTAGCAGACCATTACTCTTCATTCCAGATTTGTTGCTGGGATGGTGCAGGGTCACATAGGTTAAGAATCAGCGGCGTAGCCAGGCAAAATGGAGGGGGTGGGGAGAGAAAATATTTTTTCTGGGCAGCAGAAAAATATTTTCTTCCTTCCACTTCATTTCAATGACAACAGAAAACAAGTTTTCCCCACTTCATTTCACCTAGTGCTGGGTCATGAGTGTTTGTCCCCTGTAGGTGAATGTCCAGGGTATTCCCCGTGGAAAAATAACTTTTCATGCTAGTTGGAACACCCTAAATACTCTCTGAAGGCTAACCCCTTTACCCAACGTAAGGGCCAAAACCGAAGACAGCGCTATTCACAAAATCATAATTCAGTTTTTGTTATTTTTGTCTCAAAAACATAGCTTATGACCCTCACTGGAACGAGCTCGTTCCAGTGAGAGGTCATAAGCTATGTTTTAACGCGAAAATTGAAAACAAAATTAGTTATTTAATAATTGTATTTGCAAGTGTCGTCTGCTTTTCGTGTTAGGTAAAAGATTAAGTACCAAAAAGTGAAAGAATAACTCAGGAAATATAGCCCAAGAAATATCAAATTGAGAGTATATGAAATTGTTTAGGGATTTCAGGCATAAATGAATGGAAGGTTGACGAGTCCCACCACCCCCACACATCCCTGGATTCACCACTTGTAAGTTTAAGAGACGGCAAAAGAAAATTTTCTGCTCAGAAATCACCCAAGTAGCGGAGGTTAACCTGTATGAATAGAATTCTGAGAAAATAAAACATTAAGAAGCATCGAAAAAACTTCTGCTGATGGACTCTCCAGGTGAAAGGCCTCCGGAGGTCCCCCAGTTGAAACTTTGATTGTGGTTTTCAACATAAGTTTATAGAGGTATCATTTTGTTGAGTATTGAAGTCTAGAAAATTAATACAGAAAGCTCGCAGCTGCGGTATCGAAGGCAACCTTCTCGAATTGGATAAAGGACTTTCGTCGGGGAGGGGGGGGGGGGGGGGGGGGCAGCAGAAAGTGAAAGCCAATGGAGCAGAATCGAAAAGCCACAGTGTCATCAGTGGCATACCCCAGGGCGGCGTATTGAGACACACATTATTTGTCCTATACATAAATTACCTTCCTGACTAAGTTCAGTCAGAAGTAATGATGTTCGCAGATGACACTAAGGTCTTTAGAGCAATTAAAAGAAAGAGTAATGTGGACACATTGCAGCATGATCTTAACAATTTGCAAGAATGGTGAAATAAATTACTTCTTCGCTTCTACCCTGAGAAATGTGTCACTATGAGCGTTGGGAGAGGGGATGTAGGTCTGGAATACAGCTTGAGAAGCTAGTGTGGGGAGACATGCCGACTGAAGGAAGTTAAACTGAAAAAGACATAGGAGTTGAGACAGATAGCAAATTAGAGTTCGACCACCGCATAAATGAGAAAGTAAACAAAGCTCAAGCGGGACTTGGTGCTATAATGAGATCTTTCGCACACCTGGATAATCATATCATGGCGAAACTCTACAAAGAACGCGTGGACCACTCCTGGAATACGCTCAACCGGCATGGAAACCACACAAGCAAAAACACATTGACCAGTTGGAAAGTGTCCAGAGAAGAGAAACAAAGCTAATACCCGGACTAAAAGATTTAAGTTATGAAGAAAGAGTGAAGGATCTAGACATACAGAAGACACAGAGGGGATATGATAGAATGTTGTAAGATCTTCAACAATTATGACCAAGATGTAGCATAAATTTTAACAGAAAGCACCGAAACAAGAACAAGAGGACATAACTTCAAACTATACAGAGAAGCATGCAGTAAAGACACTAGGAAATACTCATTCAGCCAGAGAGTAGTGGATCCATGGAACCATCTACCTGAAAATATTGTACATGCTGACACACAGGATCAATTTAAGAACAGATTCGACAAATACTGGCACCATCAAGAAGTCAAATACAATTACAAGGCAAAACTGAG
The DNA here is from genome assembly GCA_031216915.1 of Pictodentalium vernedei. Taxonomy (NCBI): domain Eukaryota; kingdom Metazoa; phylum Mollusca; class Scaphopoda; order Dentaliida; family Dentaliidae; genus Pictodentalium; species Pictodentalium vernedei. Next base: position 105,669,242 of record CM062292.1, on the reverse strand, counting down.
TCTGACAGGTCCTCGAATGAGAAAAGATAGCCTAAATTTCTCTGTAACTGATAATCAATTCTGTGAAGTCAATACCGAGATGGATAAAACGGCCCACGAATATTGCCAGCATACACTAACAGCACATGCCTGCAAATAAGCAATCTGTCATTTGCAGAATGAGGTCCCCAGAGGGTGAATGTGCTGATGCTATCCCATACTGTGGACAAATGTATCCTCTGGGAACCTCTTTCTGTTTACGATTGAGACCTTGATTCAAATTGAGGTTCCCAGACGGTAAATTTAGTGATGCTACCCTGCTGTGCAGGGTAGCATCACCAAATTCACCCTCTGGGAACCTCATTTAGCAGATGACAGCCTGCTTATTTTCTGGCTTGTAACAGCATAAGGTAGCATGAGGTAAGGAGTATAATCATCATGTTCAAATTGGTTGGAATTAACTATTTTCACTTTCAAAGAAGAGATTACCGACAATACCCTTGTCTCACAAGAAGGCCCAGAGTCAAAGACTTTCATTTGTGTGAGGAAATCCTGCATATAATTCTGTCCAACACATTCGCCATTAACGTTTTTGGACCACTTCCAACTTAGATTTGCTGAGCAAATACCAGTCAACCTGGCGCTTACCCGATGACTCCCCATATGCTTAAAATGAGAATAACGATCTCTAGGCTTTATCAAACCTACTGTTTTTTTAACACAAAAATAAAAATCTAAGTTGACAACTCTTATATTTTATAGGCATCACTGGAAGATTTTGAATTTGCTATCAAATATGATACATATTGTATTAAAAATCGTGTAACTTTCTCCGCGCGATGTCTGTGTGGAATCCTCCAGTTTAATTCTGTCTGTACCGTACTCCAAATGGAAAAGGTTATTTTGAGTTCTGGGGAAGGGCAACATTAATTCATTCCTACAGTCTGGTGACTGTAGGGATATTAATACTCTTCGTGTTTCACGGACGTACCCCAAGGGGTGCATCATCAGTACATGCTCCCCCACCCACCCTCTCACCAACACTAACACAACATCAAATAACAGCGCGTAGTAAACCTACGAAGTAATGATAACGATACGTTCATACGGGAGACAGAGATCGGTTACTGAGAACAAGTCAATAGCAATGCCAAGGAGTTATGACGATGGGCTTGGAACTAGGAGCCGTACAGAAACTAATTACAGTACATGAGCTATGAACAGTATAGGAATCAATACGCCAAGGGGTGAAAAAAGCCACTACAATACCCATATGTGCACATGTGCTGCATGTGTTGTACGTAAATTGTACAACAGCACATAGGCACATTTCGTTGCGTCCTCATATCCTACAAGTGTTGTGCGAACCAGCACATATTACGTATGCTCATGTGCTGCCTGTGTTGTGTGATATTTTGATCATACACAAAAGCAGGCTTGAACTTTTATAAAATCTAGAGAGCTACTACTGATACCCTAAACACGTTCCAGACGAGCTCTTCTACACTTAAATAAATTATACAAGTTTTTAATAAGGGAAGTGAATATTTAAGGAGAGCCATTACATTTAGGCCAGTAAAGAACCGCCATTGAATCTAGGGACAAACAGTATTTAAGGCCCTACTCCACTATGTGTAACACATACCTACAGAGTACCACCCCAGATGATGGGCTTCAATGCTGATTTAGAGTCTATTGGGGTAATTTTACTCGTCGTCCGGTCGAGTTCGGTAATTCGACGTACTCCCATACAATCGAACACACCCTCTGAACACATCCCCACCCTATTAGAGGCCATTCGATCCCGTAGTAGTAACTATGTGCGACCATAGAAACTCAGATAGCGACCTCCATCATACAATATGGTCAAGCGCCCTCCATCATACAATATGGTCAACGGAAACACGTGTCATCTTGACAACGCGAGATGCGCATGCCCATTAACACAATGTGTTCACCATGGTCAACATGTCACAACATGGCCACTCAAACGGCTACCATTACAACAGACAGTCATGGCGTCGCTGGTATGTGACTGAAGACGTCACTTATGAAATCAACAAAAGGGGTTGATCCATTCCTGACATATTACTACAGTACGTGGAGAGTGGATTGTAACTAAATCACCCGCGGAGTGGGGTTATCACCCAAGCTATAACTTTCAAATGTTGTACCTGTCGACAACAAAACACAAACAATGTTTCAGCCAATGGACCTCCGGGTTTAACCCGGAGGTCCATTGGCTGAAACTTTGCTGGTGCTGGTTATGCTTTGCAACAAATTTGCAATTATTACTCGGGTGGTATCTCCACTCTGTGGGTGATTTAATGATAATACACTCTCCACGTACTGTAAGTTGTTAACCTTTTACCTAGAACGAATGGAAGGCGGCACTTGGTAAAAAAAATCTTCAATTTAGGCTCATCCCACATATTTGTTTCCAATAGTTTCATTGAGTTTCCATCATTCTTATTATCAGTCTCAGCGAGACTCTGCGTCCACTCAGGCCTCCTGTCTGTACGGAGCTCAGATAGGCTTCGGTGGAGTCCACAACATTGATGCAAAAACAGCCGTTAAGCCATCAGTATCGTTCGGCGATGATATGGGGTGTTCTCACTTTGCCGTCTAGTATTGTTCTCATAAAAAGGTGTTAAAAGGTTACAATGCACTAAATGGAGGCGAAAACGCCCCCCTAACAGATTTTATCTCAACATTTAATAGAGCATAAAATGAAGATCAGCTGATTGGGGCAATATTTATTGATTTTGAAACCCTCAAATGTCACAGTGTCTGTTTTAGAAAAGACTGAAAATATTTGTAATGGCTGTCCTTTCAAAATTGTGAGAGTTGAAAAATAAGGTGAGGGGGATAAGTAAAATATGCCTTTTCAACTGAGTGCAAAACTGGACGGTAGTTGGGGAATCCGTGACATTTGAACACAAAAAACACACGGCAACATATATTTTTTTCATGTTCCTTTTTTTAATCTGATGATATACAGTACGTGGAGAGTGGATTATCACTAAATCACTCGCAAAGTGGAGATTCCACCCAAGCAATAATTGCAAATTTGTTGCAAAGCATAGCCAGCATAAGCAAAGTTTCAGCCAATGGACCTCCGGGTTAAACCCGGAGGACCATTGGCTGAAACATTGCTTGTGTTCTTTGTCGATATGTACAGAATTTGAAAGTTATAGCTTGGGTGATAACTCCACTCCACGGGTGATTTAGTTACAATCCATTCTCCACGTACTGTACTAAGTGGATTCAGGACAGTTTTTTCCCAAATGAGCTTGATGAGCTTAGGAGACAGGAAAATGTCAACACTATCGCCAATCAAATCATTTAGCGTATTGCAACCAATAACTGAGAACATGGAGATTTAAAGTATAGACTTACCATATTTCTGGGTATAGTTAGGTTTAATGATAATTATTTTCTGTGCCAATTTAGGATTAAATTAAATACACTGCATTATATACATTTTAGACATTAAGTGCGCTTTTGACAATATTAATTTATAATTAAACATTTTTTTCTGTTCATGCATTTTCAGGCAAAATGATTGGCTAAAGTATTTCTTTCTTTTTTTCATAACACAATGAACCGAAAAAAACACATTTAGGCCCGCACTTAACCATGCTCCCAATGTCTGTCTTAAAGATTACGTTGCACGGGGTGAATTGAAAAGAACCCCTGCACGCTCATATTGTTTCAATATGAAAAGTACTTAATATTTATCTCATCATATTAAAAAAAACTTTCAAAATAAAATGTAAGATACAATGAAATCCTTATCATGATTTTTTTATCCCATGTTCAATTTGTTTATATGCAATAGATGATCGTCTGCGTTCATCGTTTTACCCAAATCAAACGTAAACAATAGTCTGTCATAATAATTCACAAACGAAACTCACGCCAACAAAACATTACAATTTCCAAATAGCCTGAACGAACTCTTTCTGAGATAAAGTTCAACCAACTTCATGTCATCTGGGTTTATATTATACCTCACGTGACTTTCTTGCATTTTGATTGGCTGAAAGGTGATACCGTATTTCATGTAGTTGTCCAGCACAGAGCTGAACGGTCACTACATGTTTTCTATTTTTAGCACGGGCACTATATGCATTTTCTGGTTATAAAAATGTACAAAGCAACGATTTATCCAAAATGGTGGCAGAAAATCCCGGCCACCAATTAGACAATTCGATTTACATAAAAAATATACACTTCGATTTTTCAGTGTCGCAAGAATAGCCGCAAAGTTTTCCGAGGTGATACGTTCCGATAAATAGAGATTATTACCATTATGTGGATGTACAAAATATGTATCCGAGCCGAGCTCCCCCCCCCCACCCCCCTCAAGGGGGGTAGCCACTCGTTGAGATCGTTGAACTACCTCCTCCCCTATCCTCCTCCAGCTCAGGCCTGCGGTGTTCGGGAGATGCCTTAGGCATCTCGACCCTGCCCCCCCCCCCCACCCTTATCTTACTTAGGCCTCCCATGAATTGAAATCCCGGCGCCGCCACTGAACGGAGAACCAACGACTATGAACATCTGACTATAAGACAAATACAGACCATAGAAGAGTTGTGAAAATTTCTTAGGTTTGGAACAGTGAGAAAACATCGATGTATATATACTCAGGGACATCGCTACATGGTGGAGGAAACCTGATTTGCCCCAACTGTTATGATTCAGGTCCCGAATTATTCAATACTCAAACCACACAGGGATTATTCTGCCCTCTTTGGGAAAGGGTCTGGGGCCCATGCAACTGGGAAAATTCGCATCATGAAGGCTACAATTGGGAATTTATTTGGGAGAAGACACACAAAGAAGAAATGTTACCTTCATATTGAACTGAGAAAGTTAATACAGAAGCTACTACATCTACGTGTATAATACATATAGTAAGTTTTATAACCAACAGTTGCATAAAATTATGATCAATCTCTGTAATCTCTATTAAATAAATTGTTCTTATACAAATAAATAATGAAGACATTTTTGCATTATTTTGCTATCCTTTAACAGTCGACATTCTGTGGATTTGCAGTTGTGTCTTGGCAAGTATTGGCTGCCTATATAGGCAGCCAATACTTGCCTAGAAACAAGTGACAAGGTTCTTTGAATGTAACTTGTAATTGTATCTAAAAACTGCCTGTTGATGCACCTGTTTTGTTACAGTAAAAGGTGAAGAAAGTCAAAATTAGGCCTTCGAAAGTTAAAGGATTAAATTTGTATTTGAAAGTTGACAGATTGGGAAATTTTGGGTTCGAATTGGGAAAAATCATGACAAAATGTCATTGGGAATGGGTCCCATATTCGGCCCCTGAAGACACCCAAAAGAATTCCTGCCACGTCATCAACGCATGCTTTCTACTATGATGTAGTTGGAATATTTGTCAATCGGGATTATAGTACAAAAGACTTCTTGTTAATTTATTTAGTGAATAAATAAAATGCACACGTGGTAGTTGTGAAGCGACATATTTAGTTAACACTCCGTACCGTACTCCAAGTTGGCAATAAACAACCCGAATCGGGTACTGCAGACATGTTGTATGATCGACCGTGGGTGTGACATTAATCGAAGTGCCGTACAGTCACCGTGGTAGTGATGTCCACGCATGCGTTTACCAGGTAATAACAATCATCAGCAGCAAAATTTTAATTAACGAAGCACCGAGTTTATACCCGGTGCTTCATTAACTAAATTTTTGAAGATTACTCATTACTAATTAGTGTTTGGTATCTAATGTTATTGCTTCCTTGGAAATATTGACCACCCATGGAAAGTGGTCAGTCCACGGCGGCCGTACTGAACCAAGTCTAGTCAGGTAAGAAATTACATGATAACTAACAAGAGCGAATTAATATCTAAGACTTCAGTCTAGACGAAAATGCCCCGATTAGACAACTCCCACCCCTCCCCAGTCCCCACCTAGCGAAGCTCCTGGATATATACCACCGTGGTGGTATACCGTCCTTGTTTTTTTTTTTTTTGTTTTTTTTTTTTTGTTTTTGGGTTTTTTTTTTATTTCTCTTCTCTTCAATTTAATCGATATCGTCGATGGTATTAAACTTGATATCTGATATAGCTGGTATATCGAAAAATCCCGAAGTCCCTTCATTTATTTATTTATTTATTTATTTATTTATTTATTTATTTATTTATTTATTTATTTATTTATTGTGCTTAACGCCACACCAGCAGTCAAGGCCATACCGCGGCGATAAAACGATGGAAAGTAAAACTTTCCATTGTTAATTACAATCGATTTGATTCTTTTTGAAAGGATGAAAACAAACCCAAATATACCTGTGTATGTATTTTACTAAAATGGCTGTTGAATTTCCCCCTTAGCAAACTTTTTGAACAAAAATCCCGAATCTGTCGTAGGGGGTTCCATGGAATAAGTTCAACGTAAATAGTACGAACAAATTTAGTTTGTTTGTGAACTAGGACAGACGGATGCTTGCTAAACATTCGATGACTGGGCATTTCACAATTTAGAGTTCTTTGGTACGGACAGCCCCTGGTGCAATTGTGTACGACCACACACTGGGATGCAGACGGTAGTGGGTGAACTGAACAGAATAAATACCAAAGGGTAAATTGATGGTGTACTTAGATACAGCTTGAGCACATTTTGATCTTTATTTGACTTCGAGTGGGTCCTAGCCGGTTATATTTACGTAAAGCAACTCACTCCTGGCGATTTTCGTCACGTCAATGATAGTCTTGAATTCTTGTTTGATTCAGACGAGTCTCTCACTATCTGCCGTATACAAGTGAAACAACTGTGTTTGACCCTTTCAGACAGGTATGCGTAAAGCAACGGTTGACAATCCATGATCAGATTTGATACATGTAGCAGACTAAACATCTAAAAGGAAATCAGGTTCAGTTATAATTTAACCCTTTACCCAACGTAGAGGATATCAAAATTTTGTTTTAAATATCATTTTTTTAAATTTTTCAAAAAATTCCAACCAAACCATATCATGTGACCCTTTACTGGAACGAGCTCGACGAGCTCGTCCCAAAGAGGGGTCACATGATATGGTTTTGTTGAAATTTTTTGAAAAATAATATTTTTTCAGCTGCTGAATTTGCATATTACACTGGCGGATGTGGCCGTTTCGTTGGGTAAAGGGTTAACCCTCCATGGCAGTAGGATTAATATCTTACTTATCCACCCTATCTTACTCATCCCATGAGGCCACCAAGGTTGAACCCCTGTTGTATACTGATAACATACGTTAACCCTTTACCCAACACAGCTTTTTCATTTTTAAAACCTAAACTAAATTTGATAATTATTTTTTAAAAAATAAACAATATTTACCAATAAACCCTTACAAATGTGCCATATTTGTGCAATTTTATTGACAAAGTGTCAGGATATTTCAGGTCATATTAGCCTTGATGGTTAATGTACAGCTGCCATGTTAGGTAAAGGGTTAAACTGAATTCCTTTCACGCGAATCCTAGCAGAGGTGAAGCGAGAATCTACATGGATTCTCGATGTTTTTGTTGCACGAATCTGCGCGAATCGATCTCAGATTCTCGTCGAAAAATAAGCATTGATCCCATCAGTATGGTTAGACTAGCCCATTTTGTTGCAGACAGTAGTGTATAGGACTTTTAATATCGTTGAGTGGCGTGGTGGGATGGGTAAATCTCATCCGAGTGGAAAGACATTTGACCAAGACACTCGTGTCTGGGTCAAATATCTTTCCCCTCGAGGGTGAGATTTCCGCATCACATTGTCACCCCCACACCACTCGTGGATGGTTTTCTCCCACCACATCATACATGACGTCATAAAACTCAAACTGCTTTTAGGGCGATAAAACTTACTATTTATTTATTGCTGTTTAACGACACTTTCGACAAGCAGGGTCACCTTGTGTCGGCCGGTTTTACGGGCGAAGGAAGCCGGAGTTCCTGAAGAGAACCACCGATCAACGGCGAGCAACTGACAGACTCCCCAACGTACTAACTCCGCTCATTCAGGGTTAACATTGGTTGAAGACAAGTGCACCATTGGCGTTCATACGCCTTAGTGCACAGCGCCACCGTGCCCCACGTGAGCAGTCGGGATTAAGTGACTTGACATGACGCAGTTAACCCTGGTGGAGATCGAACCGTGGACCTCTTGGTTTAAAGTTCAATGCCGTAACCACTGAGCCACCACGCTCCCGTTCAACTTACTAAACTGGCACAAACAGAGTAAGCAGTGGTTGAAGGCAAGTGCATCGTCGACATCCAGAATACGTTAGTGCATAGCGCCACCATGCCCCCACGTGGGCAATCGGAATTAAGAGCCTTGCCCAAGCACGCAACGCAGTTACACCTGGCGGGGATCGAACCGTGGACCTTTCGGTTTAAAGTCCAATACCGTAACCTCTGAGACAGTGCGATCCCAAAAAGTTACCGTTCTACCGATTGATCGTAGAGATAATGAAAATACATATTTCGGAAAGAGCATCGAAAATTTCCGTATATATGAAGGATATATACTACAAAAATGGGCGTTAGTACCCTAATGTTTAACCCTTTACCAAACATGAAAAGCAGACGACACTTGCAAAAAATTCTTGAATAACTAATTTGTTTCATTTTTTGTCTCAAAAACATAAGTTATGACCCCTCGTCGTTGGGTAAGGGTTAAAGATATATTTCAGGCTTTTGCGATCTCAGAGCATGTGCCCTGACATTACCATGTTTATAAGGTCATGTTGACAATAGACAAAACATGTGGGCAATGATTTCTAGTCAGGTCTTGGCTGCCTTAACAGGCAGCCAAGATCTGACTAGAGATCAATGCTAAACAATTGGACACGTAAAGTTGTAGTCTAGGGGCAATTCAGGACAGATGTCCAGTCTATTGGGGGTTAATAAAACTGAAAAGAAAATCAGTCGCTTCTGTTATGAAAATGAACGCGTTGTTATCAAGCCGCAACAGAGATTTATAAATTGTGAATGTAGGAAAATTTGAAAATTCTTATGGGATTGGTATTCAACGATTGGTTCAGTTTGGTTTTTCAGTATCCCCATGATATCGGTGTCGGTTTGGTTTTCTGGGTATATTGTCCACCTGGGAAGTGATATCAAGTCAGGTCTTGACTAGAAATAACTTCTAAGCAACTGGACATGTACGGGTTGTAGCCTAGTGGAAATTCAGGACAATTGCCCTTGCCATTGAAGGTTAACAAAATTGAAAACAAAATCAGGCACTTCTTTCATGAAAATGAACCTTTCAACTGTTATCAAGCCTCAACGGGGACTTATAAATAGAGAAGGTAGGAAAATTTGAATATTCAGACGGTTTCGGTATTCGACGATTGGCTCTGTTCGGTTTTTCGATATCCCCATGATATCGGTGCCGGTTCGATTTTTCGGTATATTACCCATCTCTATTGAATGAGTTACGAGACATTTTATATTTGTAGTTACATATTTGTATAAATAGTACAAGTGAATTCATTGTAGAATGGATAACGAATACATAGAGGATATCTACGCTGTTTTAGTGAAAATCGAGAATTATCTCATGAGTGTGGACCTGAAAGTATCATTTTCACGAGCGCTTGAGATAATTCCCGATATTCTCTAACATAGCGTAGATTTTCTTTTTATTATATGCTACGTGACATTTCTCTGCGCAATATTCAGCCCAATTCAACTGCAAACAATTTCAAGACAATAACAAAAAGGTGCTGATCGTTCCTTCAAGGAGACGTTCAAGGCGACGTAATGGGCCTTGAAGCGTAACGTTCAAGGCGACGCCATGCGCTGAAGCGTGAAAAATAAAACACTCATGAGATAATTCCAGATCCTGACTAAAGAAGAATAAATTTTCTTTTTTTAATTTATGCTACGAGACAGTTTATTGCACAATATTCAGCCCAATTCGACCCCAAATGCGTACGTTTCAAAACAATAACAAAGATCAGCCGATTGTTCCTCCAGGGCGACGTGAAGCGGCGTAACTTGACGTCATTTAGGAGCCACTGAGGGATATTCCTCGATATCTATCGAGTCGATAGATATCGAGAAATATCTTTTAGATAATTTGCGACAATTCACAGGGTAGTATATAAAAAAAATTTATATTTGTATTTACATATTCGTTCAATTCCTGGTTAAAATTTTTAAACATCATCAGTAAGAGTGGGTGTTAATTCTGTTTATTTCAGGTCATACCATCGTCGTTTAGGTAGTGAAATATGGGCTTTGGAAGTGACTGATAAAACTGAGAAACTGGTATTTGAAGTGATTAACAATTAATCTAAGCATGCGGTACGCATGGAATTAGGAAGATATCCAGTCTCTATTAACGCTACAATGCGCCAGGTCAAATACTTCTACAAATTAGACTCATTGGCTTTTCAAACATTATCCAGTTAGGCATACACCGATGCTGATAATTATGAACTCTTAAAACCCCTCAAGATGGAAATGCAGAATTTTATTCAACCCTCACCCCCCCCCCCCCCCACACACACACACTCTCTCTCTTTCTCTCTCTCTCTCTCACACACACACACACACACACACACACACACACACACACACACACACACGCACACACAAACCCACCCACACACACACACACACACACACCACACCTACACACACACCTACATATACACACATATCAAAGAAACTCAATGTGTGTTGGATATTGTGCCCCTCTATTATCATTGAGTTTCCGCCACCATTGACGTCACTGGTCTCTAAATGGGATAAGACCACCGGTCTCCGAATTGACATCGAAATGGGTAAAGTAAGGCCCGTTACAAACGTACTCAACTGTGGTTCTTGTGGTGGTAAACTGAGTCTGTTTGGAAGGTTGGAATTTTTACAAGATTTTATACGTATAAGAGTACTTTTATAAGAAGGGTACACAAGTACCTTGCATTCCTGATCAATGAATATATTGCGAAGATATGCCAAGCCTACAGAAGAAAAACGATCCATTGAACCATATGATCGACGAGCGATACGAAAAGAAAATCACGAGTTTCTAACAGCTATTAAGGTGGCCTCTTTGATGCCATAGGTTGCTATGTTAATCATAGCAATGGGAGAAATTCAGATACCTGGGGAGAAAATCAGAAATTCTTTCGTCGGTGAATATAGACAACATATATCTCTATTCCACTGGGAATTTGTTCTAAAGATAGTTAAATAAAACCAACTAACCAAGTGACTTGAATTCGATCGACTTGAAAATTGTGGAATAAATGGAAGGCAAAAAATAAGAATATCAGCAAAAAATACTGACAGCACGAACGCTACGTATACGTCAGTCAAAAATGTTATTCACAGCTGACAGCTACAATTGGTAGTCACAAGCGAAAATGTGTACTTAGTACTGGATCAATTCTGTTAAGAAAAGGGATCGCATTCGCATATATACCAAGACTTCATGCCATCAACGAGAAGACCATATGCAGTGGAACATATAATAGAAGCAATTGGCACGTTGCACAGCTACGAGTGCTGGACCCTACGAAGCTACGAGATTCGGTACGATTTCGAATCTTTAGATATTCGGTTCGATTTGAAATCGGCTGCCCGTTTCGTTTCCTGCCGATTCTTTTTTTATAGGAATATTATTAGTTACACAGTTTGTTGGTGGTCTAATATGGTATATATGGTGTCAGTTAATTTCATATTGGACGAGAGCGAAGTTCGAGTCCAATATGAAATTAACTGACACCATATATACCATATTGGGCCACCAACAAACTGTGTAACGAATATATCTTACCGACTGCTGCATCGATGCATAGAACTAATAACAACAGCGATCAAAATTGAATGAGAGAATTCTCACAATGTGTTCACGTGTCTTTGCCTTGTTACAATTTATGGGAGAGTAGGCACTCTCCCATAAATTGTAACAAGGCAAAGACACGTGTGCATCGATGCAGCAATCGGTACATACCAAACAGTTTCATTTCGAAGATAACATGACACACATCCACAGAATATGAAGCCTTTTGAGTTGCCTTACCTGCACTTCAGACCAAATATGGGCTTCCAACACTCAGTCTTTCTATTTGAAGCGTTTATCGGCTGCCGCCATTTTGAATAATCAATGAAGAAAGGGGAGATTACCTATAGCCGTCATTTCGAAGGTAACATGACACACATCCACAGAATATGAAGCCTTTTGAGTTGCCTTACCTGCACTTCAGACCAAATATGGGCTTCCAACAGTCAGTCTTTCTATTTGAAGCGTTTATCGGCTGCCGCCATTTTGAATAATCAATGAAGAAAGGGGAGATTACCTATAGCCGTCAGCGTATATTGATGTTGACAGGAAGTATATGGTTTTATATGCAGTCTGTATGTGACGTCTTTGAACCAATGAAATTCCCAGATACTTGCAGGAGGTAAGATATAGCTTGGTATCAATCATATTCACCATCTCACAAAACGTATAGTTCAGAAGGAAATCGTACATAAATAATATTGAAATAAAAGACTGAGTGTAACTTCCCGATACATTAACACAAATGGCGGTGCGGTGTCTCATTTGGTAGAGATGCAGGCTGCAAGCCGAGAGGTCCTCGGTTCGAATCCCACCTGCTGCAACCGCGCTGTGTCCTTGGGCAAGACACTTCACCACCACTGCCCACGTGGGGGCACAGCGACGTTGTGTACTAAGGCGTACTGCACGTCGATGGTGCACCTGTCTTCAGCCAATGCTAACCCTGCTTGTGCAGTTAGTATGTTGGGGAGCTGACAGGGTAATATTCCAACTACATCATCAAGGCATGCCTTCGACGAAGGCATACCTTGCTGATGTAGTTAGAATATTTTATCAGTCGGGACTTAAGCCATCACAGTCAGAACAAATCAGGTTGATAGTACCCCTACACCCATTCGTCATCCTCAAGTCGCCACTGTTTTGATTGGTGGTTCGATTCGATTTCGAATAAAAGACGTGATTCGATTCGGTATTCGATTGGAATCGAAAATATGTGATTCGCAGGGCCCTATTCGAGTGGTATTCAATTTCTGTAAGGAATTCGACGCAGTTATGGCCTGGTACCAACGTGGTCCTTAACCCTATACCTAACGAATCGTCCGCATCCGCCCACGTAATATTCAAACTGAGCAGTTGAAAAAATTAAATTTTTCAAAATATTTCAACAAAACCATATCATGTGACCCCCCCCCCCCCCTCCCAATTGGAACGAGCTCATTGAGCTCATTCCAATGAGGGGTCACATGATATGGTTTTGGTTTTTTGAAAAATTTAAAAAAAATTATATTTAAAATAATAAATTTTGATATCGTCTGCGTTGGGTAAAGGGTTAAATAGTCCATCACCTACATAGTCCTATCATAAACATTATTTTTTCTTTGAATGAATGCAAGAAATGTTTCTAAATCGAGATGTGATTTGACCGCGAATCGTTAATGACCTCACCAATATCACCAGACAGGTTTGTTAATTAAACAAATGTGAATGGTGACTCGTCACAGATGTAGTTTTATGATTGCGCAGCGTAGTTCCACTAATTGTGTTAATACCTTGATGTCTGCAAGGTAAATTAAATCCTTATTGATTGGAATATTAATAACTGCGGCAATTCAGAATATCTGTATATCTTGTGAGTAAAAGGACATCACAGTACACCAATGGTATTCTGGGCACAGACTCTGCGAAACGTGGGTGAACAAATAGCCCATAACAGTATAGAATTCTTAGCAGAATTAGACTGGCGGCCCGGGAGCTTGGGTAATTACAAGCGGGAGTATGTACGTGGTGTTGGACCCAATCCGTCACGAAAAGGGAAATCCATTTGCATTCACCTTTGATCTTCATCAGAGAGAAAGTCATGCGTGTTCGATTGTGAAAAATCATGAAAGCAGCAACGGTCACGTAACGCAGTTACCCCTAAAGGGAAGTACAATTGGAAAATATCGTGGATATATTTCACAGTACCGAATACAACTGCTGCCAGAGACGTAGGAACCAGGCTTGGCGCTTTAAGGTCAGCGATCGCGTTCGCCTTCTATGGCCCGCCTTATCTGAAAATAAGGAAAGCCCACCTAGAAAAAAAACTTGATAAACTAAGATAATTCTAAAAGACGTGTACGCACAATAAATCTAATCGAAACATACCGAGTCTCATTAAACCCTTAAGGGTCCCGGGAATTTTCCAGATTTTCTGCTACTGACACCATTTTGTGACCAGCGGATTAGTAGTGACTTATTGCAAAGTTTTGGCTGCCTTTTTGGCAGCCAAGACCTGCCCAGAATTTACTGCTAAGCCGTTTCTAGAGACAGTCAAGACTTGACAAGAAACCAAAATAGTTTGATTACTGTCCACAGAGGCTCTTGATTGCTTGTTAAATACCTGCTCTGAGACCCTGGCAATTGTCAAAGTTGGATAAAGAACTTTGGCCGTTTAAAGCTCTCAGTGGATGATATTTAAAACAAGAGGTGCGCACCGGAGATGCAGTCCTCATGTTTATTGTGGCAATTGGAGTGTTGTATGTCCATAACCCGGTTATCAATCAGATCTAGGTTGTCAAATCTGGAACCTTTGTTCAGGTTATAATGCTAACTAGTTCAGAATTTGAAACATTTACTAATTAAGGTCCATAACTCTGTAACGAAAATTCGAACCGGGCCAGTTTTCAGACTTCCTTGAGATATTATTGCAAAGGAGCTGTATGGCAAAGATTAATCAAATCGGAGAACGTTTGTTTATGTTATTGCGCTAACGAGATCAAAATTCGTAAAAAATGACTAATTGAGGTTCCTAACTCTGCAACGAAAAATCGGGCCAGGCCAGTTTTCGAACTCGCTTCAGAATTATTGCACAACACCTGTATGGCAAACATTAGTCAAATCGGAGAACGTTTGTTCAAGTTATTGCGCTAACGAGCTCAAAATTCCTAAAAGTTGACTAATTAAGTCTATAACTCGGTAATGAAAAATCGGGCCATGCCAGTTTTCGAACACGCTTGATATATTATTGAAAAAGACCTGTATGGAAAATATTAGTTAAATCGGAGAACGTCCGTTGAAGTTATTGTGCTAGCAAGCAGTGTGAGGACACCCGCCCGAACGCACACCGACCGTCGCTAAAACATAGGTCTCGGTTGTTAACAACGCGACCAAAAAAGGGCGATGAAATGTTATACTATGTGGACTATGGCCCTTCTGAACCTCTTCCCGGGATGACATTACTCACTCTGCTGTTATTGTATTTATTACAGGCCTGTTCTATGAATTCCCCATCTACAGCAACCCTAACCCATGCGGAAAATGAAAATCTGTTCCGCACATGTGTGAGGAATGGAAGTCGTTAACGGGCTATTTTTACAAAGAAGCGAACTTTCACTGGCATTTTATACAAACCGTGCGTCGCAATTATAATTTGAATCGCCAGCGATAACTAAGAATCGTCCCCTGGGTTCCAATGTGTTCTATAGTAGTCACATAGAACACATGGGAACCCAGGGGACGAAATAGTAACACGGCTTCCCTCGCAAATTTGGTTGGCGATTAAATGTGTTCTTTTTGTTTATAGTTGTCAAATTGATTGCTGAGTGTCCTTCTAATAACGGTTTTTACAGACGTGATGGCGTGTAATAAACACAGAACGACACGAGTGTGTGAATGGGTTAGTCGATAAGGCACGCGTGTCATTGAGAGAGAATAAAACTCGAGGCCTGTGGCCTCTCATTCTATCCTTCCGCGCTGGTACTCATGCCATATCGATTACCACATTCACACACTCGTGTCGTTCGGTGTTTCAACTACAGTCCTAATGAACCGATTTCAAATGCTTGGTGTTGTTGGGAGTTGGCAATTACTGAAAAGCAGCAACAAAATCTCTCGGAAGAAATTCTACTACCAAGAACCTTCACCCTTTCCTCTCTCTCTCTCTCTCTCTCTCTCTCTCTCTCTCTCTCTCTCTCTCTTCTCTCTCTCTCTCTCTCGCTCTCCCTCTCTCTTTCTTTCTCTCTCTCCATTCACTGTAAACGCTGCATCATCCATTCGACACAGTACCTCACGAATTACCGTAATTGGTCTTAAAGATCCTATGCCCCAATGAATACACCGTCCGAGAAAACTAACACTTGGCTCCTTTTTAGAACTTCTAGCACTTCCGTCACCAATCGAGAAAACGTGCGTAAATTTCTGGCACCAAATTGGAGAAGCTGTTATTTCTAGGGAACGATTTATTTTTATTGAATAATTCTCGTATATTCGGGTTTGGGGCCATGCTGGCATCATTTTGACGGCACTTTGGCGTACTGGGGGTACAAATATTTGGTGCACTGGTGCACAGCAGCAATGCCATGGGAAGTGTTTACGATAGAATCTTGGAGTTTGGCGAGTAGCGTTTTGCTGGTGCATAATGTATTGGTGTTATTGGTAAAACATGCATTTCATAAGTTGGTGCAAAATATTACCCGTAAGTGTTATGGTATGACAATTCTAAATAAATTTTCTCATAGGTGACGAGGGTAATGCTTATATGAAAAAACAAATTATCGCATCACTTCAATTTTGGCATTCAAATACCTTTATCAAGTATAACTTTTCAGACTTTTTTTGGTCCTGAAAACAGGGGGTCATGCAACAAATAAGACAGAAAAATTAACAGAAAGGAAAGTACCAGTCACGTGACCACTTTTTTCGGGCAATTCCCAACAAGAAACACTCTAATAGTGTTTCTTGTTGGGAATTGCCCGAAAAAAATTTTTAGGCGCCTAAATTCATCAAACCACCTTCTTATTTCTCCGGAATGTTCAGCAACAATGAGAGATGCAAATAGAATCCTTTATAACAATATATTTCTTCCAAGGTTGCTTTCTTTCATGATTGTGTCATTTCCGACCGCCACTTTTTTAACATGATGTCCAAAATGGCATGAGGCTATGTCAGTGAAATGTTCATTATACATTTTAGTCCATTTTATATCACCCCCCGATTGATAAGGGAATTTTGTTCTGTTCATGCACTAATTTTTCAATTTTTGCGTGGCCACAATTGCTCTATTTGTATATTTTTCCTCTGCACTGTGGTACGCAAGTTATATCTTTGTGTTTACCGCTGAGACTATGTGTGGATATTATCAGGGACGTGGCTAGAGGTGTCCGATTGGGGGTGTAGGGAAGTGAATTTCCAACTGGGGGAGGAACCGGGAGGGGGTAACCCCCTCCTAAGTCCCTGCCCCTAGTTGGAAATTCACTGCTGAGAAAAAAATTGAAAATGAAGCCATGAAAGGGGGCATACAATTGATTCTAGTGACTGATATGCCAACACATTTATGATAGAATTATCAGGTTATTATTATTTGGTATTATTCTGGGAGTTGAATATGTGCAAAACAAATGCTCAAGCTGAGAACTTTGAGCAATTCACACTGTCCTAACATTAAATCATATCTTATGCATGAATGATCATTTTTCGAGGTTTCATCATTTTGTAACCGTGAATGTTGGAATTAACTCAGGATAACGATTTTACATCTTGCGATTTTCTAGAACTACATTTCGAGGATTTTTTTTTATTACGATGAATAAACGTACTATAGAAATCTCAAAACGACTGACACCATGCATACTTATGAAGCTCTATATTGCGTACACTGTAGTTGTAAATAGTAACAGTTGGAATTTTTGCCGATTTGAACCCGAGTTGGAATTTTGGGAAGTGAAGGAGACATCAGCATTACCAAAGGAGTTCTAAAATCCAGAAAGATGGAATTTCCAACTACACACGACTTACCCTCCGAATTTACAAATATAGGAAATTTTGGCCTGGATTGGGGGGGGGGGGTGTGACCCCACCTCCACGCCATGTCGCCACGTCCCTGTATATTATATAATAAATATTGTACTGCTTGGAGTTGACTAGGCCAAAATAGTGGTCTCCGATGACGACTAGTCAATGCGCTGTAGGCGAGTGGACTATTTTTCCTCGCGGACCACTACTATTTCGACATAGTCAACGACACTCCGTGCAATAATTATAATATTATTTCGAACAAATAGAGGACGAATGTTGCTACCTATCAGAATGTCAATACTAAGTACATTGTATTTTATTAAGTACCTTGCCCCAAGACAAACATTTTCTTTCTTGAACTCAGAAGTAACGGAACAGAATTCTGGAAATAAATCTTTTTGGGTGAGCTATGTTCTGTCAGTCGAATGTCCTATATCCAACGGCTATTTTTAGAAAAGGTATCGTGCACGCGACTAGTACACGGTTATTCATGGAACTGTCGATGGATAAAACTATCGGAAATAGCATAGTACCTCTCTACCAATCAGAGGAAGGGAAAGTTACATGCAGGTGCGTAACCAGGCTAAATGAAATATTCTGTCCTCTCGATCTCATATCGATAGCAACAGAACAATAGTTCTTCCATCCACTTCCTTTCACCGGATGTCCCTTTTCTTCCGTTGGGGAACAATTAACTTTTCAAGGCTTTTGGAACACCCGGAGTCATTTTTAACCCTTTACCCAACGTAACGGCCAGAACCGGACAGCGCTATTCTCAAAAATCGCCAATTAATTTTCATTATTTTCTCATTTTTTGTCTCAAAAACATAGGTTATGACCCCTCGTTGGAACGAGCTCGTTCCAACGAGGGGTCATAACCTATGTTTGTGAGACAAAAAATGAAAAACATCAGTTATTCAAGAATTTTTTTGACAAGTGTCGTCTGCTTTTCATGTTAGGTAAAGGGTTAAAGTCTCAAGTGCCCAGAAGGTACGCACACTATGATAAGGTTGACATTTTCCAGGAACACTGGGGGCGAGTCCCCTCTCCCCTCCCCTAATCTCCCAATCGCCCGTGGCTGGCTGCGTCACTGGGACTCGCACGAGATATAAATAAAATAAAGGTTGCACTCTAAAGTCAGTTGGGTTAAAAAGGAACCCAAATCAACTGGGTTGAGTGAATATGAACCCAAATGGGTTCATATTCACTCAACCCAGTTGATTTGGGTTAATATTTAACTGAGCGTTCAGAGTGTGGTTACAAATGCTGAACTGAAACCAATATGTTTTTAGTATATTTTGCAGTTTACTAACATACGATGCTCAGAACCCATTTTCAGTTATTTCCTTCATAATATCTGCACGTTAGAGCACATTTCGAAGTTTCAAGTAATCCCTTGGAATCAAGGATTTTACGTCTTTCGGGGGTTGAATTCCCCAAATTTCTCACACTTGCACAACATTTTGAATTAAACTCTAAACGAAACCCAATGCAATGCGGGTAATGTATGACCCCTGTGGTCGTGTTTTTGGTTAGATATTCTTGGACAGTCCGCCGCTTATGAGCTTTTCTGTGAAAGCTGCACGGGAACATGTTTTACAGGGTTTATGGTTAAAAACAATCTCCATGGTTTTACCACGTCCTGATCGTCTAATCACTTTGAGTTATGGTTAATTACATCACGAAATATAGAAATATATATTTTGAACAAGACTGCGATAAACGAAGGCGCCAATCATTTCGGTAGAAATTGCTTTTGAAATAAGCTGCAACTTGTTTCGGACATATCACAGCAAATGATCTGTATGAAAACCGTTTTCTTCTTTGTTTCTTTGAATCATTAATATAGAAATGTCTGTTTTGATTGGCGAGATCAGGCCCTTATTTCCCGTGTGAGAAACACGTGAGGGAGACGTATGAAAGCCGGTCTTGATAAGAGGTAATCAAGCTTGCAGATGTACTCTCGTCATTTACCCTTCAAAGCCATACAATTCAAAATAATGGCCACATCTGGAAGAAAGCAAATGCAATGAGGCGACTGCACAGCCTATGTCCACTCCCTAACTGCACACAGAAGGCACGTATCCTCCACCACCAACATCAATGCCCCAGCCCCTCACCCCTAAAAAGCAAAAACGTTGTAAACCGGAGAAAATATCACGTCATCGAAACGCACCGTATGGCAACCCTTCACAGCAACCTATGCGAAGATCGGAGGTTTCACTATGAATGGGACATAATATTTGGAAGACTGTTCGGGAACGGACAGGGTCTCTTTTTAGTGCCAACTAGGACCCTCTCTCCCCGCGGTGGTTACCCCTCCTCCCACTTTCCCGAAGGGGAATGGGGGGTAACGACCTGAAGATTCTAGTTAGAACTAGAACTCCCATGAGAAATTCAGTGCTCTAGGAGCGAATGTGAGGCATTTGTTGCGTGTGTAGCCCAAAACTGGAGAACATTTTTGGGCACCAATTGTTGGAGCAATGTTTTGAGGGGAACAAATATTTTAGGAGGGTGGGGGAGGCAAGGTCAAGTGGGACCACGGCGGTTCCGTATTCTAAGGCGTACTGCCCTTCGATGGTACACATGACTTCAACCCTGCTAAACCTGCTTGTGAGCGGTTAGTACGTTGGAGAGTCCGAAAGTTACTCGCCGCTGCTCGATGGTTCTCTCGAAGTACCTTGGTTTCCGCCACCCAAAAAACTTAGAGACACGATATGACCCTGGCAGTTGAACGTGTCGATAAATACCTAAAAAAAAATAACTAATAATGGAATCTCCTAAAGAGCCCTAAAACTTACATGACATACTACTTATACTGTTTCCACATCTGAAGAAAATCGCGGCAGAAGGTTCTTTTAGTAGTATAGAGAACACATTTTTATACCATGATTACCTATTCTACTATATATAAAAAGCCTATGACTAAAATTTTTGTTTACACACCAACAGTGGTGAAGACGCCAGCAATGGAATTTCAGTAGTTAAAATTTACACCTTCAGTGGAACTACATCCGTGTTAACCTTTGGTGACCTCGCCTTGAATGCAAACTTATCACCGTCACCTCGTGAAGAGCGAAATGAAACTGGCAATTATTTATTACGTTTCAAATTAGATTACCTCACAAGACACCAAAAATTAACAAACATGCGATCTCTCATGCGATCTCTCATGTTAATAAAGCATCAGTAGTATGTCAGGGGCTTTTGGGGTCCATTCTGGATGACCCCGGTGGATGACCCCGGAAGTGACGTCATATCACGTGACATAGAGGCGCCATGTTGTGTTGTCATGGTAACCCGCGTGAGCGGCCATGTTGTGACGTCATCTCCATAGTGATACGTGGTGTTAGTGCGCATGCGCAGCGCGAGTTGTTAGGGTGATACGAGCTTCCGCCGTCCATTTTGTATACTAGAGGCCGCCATCTTGGTTTCTATGGTAGCACGTGATTGCTATGTTACCCAATTTTTCTGCAATAGGACGGGGTATGTTCGGAGGGTGTGTTCCTTTGTAGAAGAGTAAATCTAATTACCACAAACAACCCGACAATCCTTCCAAATCACCAAAATCCACCCGAACTTTTACTATTTCGAATTCTTTCAGAATTCTCTGCTTCTTTCTATATATGCAATAGTTTTCGTCTATCTGGCCATGTTCCTTTGTTCCGGAGTATACTCCAGTAGCGTAGAAGAGCCTATTAGTTGGAACAGTTTACCTTATTATTACTATATTTAGCAATTTCTGGTCTATTCTTGTTAGTTCTGACCCTATTCCAAGTACTCTTGTTGTTTCATTTATCTAGATAATAACTAACCAATCAGATTGCTTGCTTTCCCATAATCTGTATACAGAGTTATCTCCCCTGTGTATAATAAAAGCCTATATCCAATGGCCACATCCCATGGAATCCCATTTTTGGGGAAACACCCGTGGCTATGGAATCCCTTTTTGTCGTATGAGGCCATGAGGGTTATGTCGATTCTATAATGCGAGCGTTCACGAGCGATGCGGGTAGAAAACTCGCATCGACCGCGTTTGAGGTCGGTAAGAAGACGGCTTTGGATGCTGGTAAGAAAGCCGCTTCTGAAGCCAGTGGTAGGATAGCTTCTGTGGCTGGCAAGAGGGCAGCCGACGCATTGATCGACAAGTTGATCAGTCCGCCGGCGAAGCGAGCTGCGTTAGAGCGAACACCGAAAAGTTGGAAAGATTTTAAGGATGCTGTGGTACCCATACAAGATTTAGCCAAAATGACGAGTGGATCTGGATTGAGGAGAACTCTCGACGGTGTGATATAAATAAATAATAATAACATTAAAAACAGAGTTTGAAAAACATAAAAAAATTGCGTTTGAAAAGAATCTAAAATAACAAACAAACAAAAATAAAACAAAGATGAACATTAAAGATATGTCTTGGAACGACGCCGCGACCAAGAGGTCAAATAACGAGTTCTTTCCCAAAAGCATAAGAGCTTTGATAGTGGGAAAATCGAATTGTGGGAAGACCAAACTGTTGATGAATCTGTGGTCCCAACCCGACTGGTGGGATTACGTTATTTTTCTATGTCTCTTTCGCCAAGATCTCAAGAATCTCAATCACATCTACGGCGATCACGTCGCAAACGACATGAGCGCGGCGGAATTCAGGAGATTCTGCAAGAGGGTTTGGGATGGTGGACTTTACAATTTCGTCGTGATTGATTTGACAAGCGAATTTAATCGCGGAAAATATCGGTGCGGATTTGACAAGTTTTATGTTTCTGATGATAATAATAAGATAGAGCGTGAAAATAAAATTTAGAAAATAATAAATCTTCAAATAATTAGTTTTGAATAAAAAAAATAAAATTAAATATAATGTTCGAACATGAAGAATTGTTAGAACGAATAGCTGAGAATACGGCTGCAAAACAATCCATTCAAATCGTGATGAGTGGCGATTCGACTCGATTCGCTACGAAATTCGAACCTTCCATCGAATTGAATAGAGAGAAAAGATACGAGATGGCATTTGTGAATCTGGAGACTTATTATTCCTTTCCCAACGTCACCGAAAAGAATAACTCGTTCAAGTATTCTGACGGAGTGGATTGGTTGGAGATTCGAATTCCCAAAGGGAGTTACGACATAGACGATTTGAACGATTACATTCAGACGCGAATGAAGACGGATGGAAAGGGAAGCAACAAGATCAGACTCGCTCCCAATCCTAATACCTTACAGACGATGTTGGATTTGGAAGATAATTTTCGAGTTGATTTCAACATGGACGATTCTATAGGCAAGATGTTGGGATTCGATCGAAAGGTGTATCGAGGCCATGTGGCATCTGAAAATACGGTTGACATTCTCGCAGTCAATAGCATTCTGGTGAACGTAGATGTGATTGCTGGAAGCTACGTGAATGGTACGGCTCAACCGATGATCTATTCCTTCTTTCCAAACGTGTCGCCGGGTTATAAGATCGTGGAGTGACCTCGAAATTTAGTTTATCTACCAGTGATTTTAGACACATTGTATAGTCTCAAAACCACGTTGACAGATCAAAATGGTGAACTGTTAGATCTTCGCGGAGAGAGAGTGACGATACGATTTCACATAAGAGAAATATAAAAGCAAAAAAATTGTGTATATATATAGATAACAAAAATAAAATAAACGCAATATTAATTTTACAAAATTATTTTAATATAATTATTAAACAAGAAACAATTGAAGTAAATATATTTTAAAAAACAGAATTATGACAGAATACGTGGTTAAAAACGTGAACATATCCGCAGGACAGAGGAAGAAACTTAAGAGAGCGTTAACAACTCGAGGCGAGGTGGTGAGATTCAAATTCACTCACGAAGATCTGACGAGAGGCGGTCAGGATTCGATTGCCTGGACCAGAAGTCAAATCAAAAGGATGGAGAAAGCGATTCGCGATGGAAGAGGGTTGACGGTGAGAATGAGTCCCGCTCAATTGAGATACAATTTGAGAATGAAAGGTGGTTTCCTACCACTATTGGCAGGAATAGCCGCAAAAGCATTACCCTTCGCCACAAAGGCACTACCCTTTCTCGGAAAGACTCTCGGCGTGGGAGCTCTCACGGGACTCACTAGTTCGGCAGTTGAGAAATTAATGGGTGGCAGCGGACTGTTTTTGAAGAAGGGAGGAGCCGTGTGTCGCGTCCACGTAGACGACAGCGGTAAAGGATTGTATCTAGAACCCGTTAGAGGTGGCAACTCGCTGAGAGGAAACGGTCTCTATCTGAAGAGTGGACAGAATGTTGAGCGACTCGGCAAGGGTTTGTTGCTCGGTCAGAATTCGCCATTTAAGAATATACCGATTTTGAATATGTTATTATAATATAAAATCATAGAAAGTATAAAATAATATATTTAAAATGGGTAAAAAGGTGGAGAAACAAATTTATCACCTGGATGAAAAGGTGGAGAAACAATTTGACGATAATGACGAACATCGCAAGCCAGAGAGTGAAAAAATAAAAAAATGGTTAGACGCTAATGATGGATATCTAAGGAAAGAACTGATGAAAGAGATAGATAGAGCACAGGATAGACGGTTGAGAATGAGATGACTCTTTCCACCATCACCACTACCTTCTGAAGAGAATGGTGATGATGCGAGTGTTACCAAGAGATGCACAACATTCGTTCATAATTATGATTCGGATAAACAAAAATGTTGTTATAAATGTATCATATCACAAAGAAAAAAAAAAAAGAAAAAGAAGAAGAATCGACGCTGAAAATTGAGAGAAAAGGAAACGTTATTATAATATATGGTGATAGTGAAGAAGAAGGAAAACAAACAAAAAAAAGTAATGAGATCTAAAGATGATCTTATTACTTTTTTTTTCATTTTTCTTCGCTAAAAATCAATCACTCTATTGTTTATATTTCCAAGTCCATTATTAGCATGTTGACACTCGTGTCTTCTCCTTTTTGGAAAACGTGTTGAATGTTTATCTTTACTCTTTTGAGTTTTTTTACATTGGTCAACTCGCTCTCACCACCCAATTTCTCCACGAGTTCGAATGAGATGTTTGGAAATATGTAATTTCCATAGGGCAACGACAAATCGTCCTTGTCGAATTCTCTATCTTCGGCGATGACGATGTTCTGCAGATCGCTTTGGTACTCGTAAATCAAATCGAGCGCGGCTTCGTCCAATTTCAAAGGCATCTTATATTTGTCGTATTTGTGCTCTAAGCCCTTCGTCTCGACCTCGTTCAATTCGATGGGATCGTGTCATTGTAATCTATAGATTTTATGACTGAATTTCTTATTCGTTTCAACTCGTTTCAATTTCAATTCGCATCTTTTAGGTGTTGTTGTCCTCACGATCGATTATTTGTTTTTTTGTTTTTATGAATTCTTGCAAATAATGTATATTTTAAATTTTGTATTTTAATAATTTGTTTAAAAAAAGTTTTTTTTATATATATATATAAAGAGCAAAAAAAACAAAAGTTGTTTTTAATTTTAATTTCTTTAATGTGAAAAATTTTTTTGTAAAAAGTAATGAGATCACTTTTAGATCTCATTACTTTTTTTCCTTCTTCTTTGCTAAAATCAATCTCTCTATTGTTTATATTTCCAAGTCCGTTATTAGCATGTTGACATGCGTCATTTTCTCACTTACGAAAATGTCTTGTATGTCTATCTTTACTCTTTTAAGTTTTTTTACATCAGTGAACGCGCTCTCACCACCCGATTTGTCCAAGAGTTCGAGTGAGATTATTGGATATATGTAATTTCTAAAGAACAACAACAAATCGTCCTTGTCGAATTTTCTGTCTTCGGCGACGATGATATTATTCACCAGATCGCTTTGGTACTCACAAAACAAATCGAGCATGGCTTCATCCAATTTCAAACACATATGATATTTGTCGTAGTAGCGCTCTAAGCCCATCGTCTCGACCTCGTTCAATTCGATGGGATCGTGTTGTTGTAATGTATAGATTGTAAAACCTAATTTCGTACACGCTTCGACTCGTTTCAATTTCAATTCGCATCTTTTAGGTGTTGCTGTCATGATCGATTATTTGTTTTTTTTGTTTTACAAATTCTTGCAAATAATGTATATTTTAAATTTTTGTATTTAAATAATTTGTTTAAAAAGTTTTTTTTCTCTTTAAATATATATAAAAGTTTAACATCCTTTTTTTGGTATTAATTTAATTTTTTTTTCACGAGTTTTTAGAACGGGCAAGACATCGAACGTTTAAAAATTAGCCTTCGTATCTTGCAGTTATCATCATCTATTGAGAAAGAATCGGGTGACATGAACACGCATCTGTTTCGTGGAAATTTGTTTTGAACCTCGTGCGAGACTTCGCATAAAAGTCGTAAGAGTTCTATTTGTCATGAACCTTCTTTTTTAATAGTTCGAACGACATTGTCGATTAATTTTTGTTCAATAATAGTATTACGATTCGATTTTCTATCGCAAATCGTATCGTTTTCTTTCGAAATGCGTAAATATAAATTACGATTTTTTTCTTCTTGGTTTTTTGGAGAATAACGATTTATTAAACAATGTCGACATTTATGTCGAGATCCCGTCATGGATGTTGTCGTCATGATCGATTATTTGGTTTTTTTTGTTTTACGAATTCTTGCAAATAATGTATATTTTAAATTTTTGTATTTTAAATAATTTGTTTAAAAAGTTTTTTTTCTCTTTATATATATAAGTTAAATTTTTACCATCCTCTTTTTCTCGTTTTTTTTTTTTAACGTTAAGGAACATAAAAAAATTGATTAATTTCATCCAAAAAAATTTTTTTTTTCACATTATAAAAACAAAACTTTTTAAACATATTATTTAAAATACAAAATTCGAAAAAATATATTCTTACAAAATGAAACAAACAGATAAAAAAAAATTGGAAAATTTAAATGAGAAAACCATACCTCAGTTAAACGAGATTTGTAAACTATTAAAAATTTCACATTTCAGAAATCATAGAACTAAATCAAAAAAGATTGAAGTCATACAGAAACATTTGCGAAATGATGGAAAGGCAAATGAAATGCCGATAGCAACGACATCAAAAAATGCATCGGTTGTGAAAAACGAGAAGAAGAAAAAGATAGTAAAAGGAATCGAAATGCCGATAGCAATGACGTCAAAAAATGCATCAGTTGTGAAAAATGAGAAGAAAAAAAAGATAGTAAAAGGAATCGAAATGCCGACGTCGAAAAAAAACCGGAAATGTTTCGATTGTGAAAAATAAGAAGACGACTAAATGAAAAGCCGTTGAAGAAGAACTTCAAGTTTCCAAAGAAAAGAAAAGAAAAACTAAAAACGAAAACGAGTGATGCACATCAGATTCTAGGCAAACGAGATATATCGAGCAAACTTCGACGAGCAATAGATGAAGGGAAAGGAGAAGAATATCTAGCGCAACTCACTGCGGAACTATTTCAATCGAAGTCCGTGGAACGGGAAAGTGCGATCAAAGGTATTTTTAAAACTTTCAACGTGGTTCCCTCGTTGAAGAAAATCGATCCGAAATTGTTCATGGAATGGGTGAAGAAAAAAGTATTGGATTTGTTTCGCAAATACATGAACGTGGGACTAAAAATTAAGATGATACTCCATTGCATGATGAATAAAATCGACGTGAAGTCTGGCAAGAGCAACATGAAAAATGCATATTTCAGATCTAACGTCGAACCCTTATTTTGAGGTTCAGATTTATCAGACGTTTTCGAAAAGATGAAAGACAAGATGTTGACGTCTCTCGCGAATTATCAACATGAAGGTAGTAATTGGACGTTCGATGAGATGTTGAAACTCGAAATTCACATAACTAAAAACGATTTGTTGAAAGGGTCTTCCTACGTGAAATTACCGTATTTCCTAGCAAAAAAACACGCCGTGATCAACGTGAAAAATAAAGATGATCAGTGTTTTAAATGGGCAGTCACTTCCACTTTATACCCTGTCAAAATGAACATCGAAAGAGTTTCTTCTTACGAGGTAACTTCTAAAAATCTCGATTGGACTGGAGTGACTTTTCCAACGCAGTTAAAACACATCGAACGTTTCGAGGCACAAAATCCCACCGTAGTGGTGAATGTCTTGGGATACGATGAAAAAGGAAAGATCTATTCTCTCAGACTGACTTCGTATCTCGGAAGAGAAAAGATGATTATTTTATTATTGATTTCGAATGGTGACAATCATCATTATTGTTGGGTTAAACATCCAAGCCGATTACTGTCGAAACAAAATAATAATCATAATGGAAAGATATCTTTATGTTACAATTGCATGAACGTGTTTCACAGCGAAGACCCGTTGGCGAAACATCAGGAATATTGCAACGAAAATCAAGGTGTCACCATCGAAATGCCCAAACCCAACACCATCGTGAAGTTTGAAAATCACAATAGAAGGTTAAAAGTACCATTCGTCATGTACGCCGATTTCGAATGTTTCACCACAAAAATGAGTTCCTGTCAACCCAACGCTCTTCAAAGTTACGTCGAAAAATATCAAAAACACATACCTTTGGGCTATTGCATTTACGTGAAATGCGCTTTTGACTTGCAACATGACATGGGTCCCTTCACCTACACGAAACAGTATGAAGATGACGATGTGGCTCAAAGGTTCGTGGAAGAGTTAGAATGGAAACTTCAAATGTTATACGACAAATTCAAAACTCCGGCAAAAATGATCATCACGCGAGAGCAGCAGGATGAAAATAACAGAGCCACCGAATGTCACATATGCAGACAATCGTTCGATGAGAATTCGATGGAAAATAAGAAGGTCAGAGACCACGATCATTACACGAGTCTGTATCGCGGTCCGGCTCACAGCAAGTGTAATTTAAAATATCGAGATGCCGCTTTCTATCTGGTGATGTTTCACAATCACTCGGGTTACGACAGTCAGCTGTTCATGAAAAATCTTGGCACCTCACACGAAGAATTAAATTGCATTGCGAACAGCGAAGAAAGATACATTTCCTTCACAAAATGGAAGCTCATGGAGGAGAAAAGAGTAATCGATGGAGAGACGTTGGAAGAAAAAACGAAATTCATTCGTAGATGCATACATTTCATCGACAGTTTTAAATTCATGTTGACCGCTCTGGAAAAATTAGTCGATAACATGAGCAAGGATAAATTTAAAATCATGAGCGAACATTTCGGAGAACGAGTAGACATCATGTTGAGGAAAGGAGTCTATCCTTACGATTACATGAACGATCTAAAGAGATTCGAAGACACCGCACTACCTTCAAAAGAAGATTTTTATTCGAAATTATATGAATCCGACATTTCCGACGAGAATTACGAACACGCTAAAAACGTGTGGAAATCATTTGATATGAAAACCACTACTCTTGGCAGACGTGTTCGAAAATTTTCGAGACGTCTGTTGTCGAAATTACAATCTGGATCCCGCTTGGTATTTCACCGCACCCGGTTTGGCGTGGGACGCTCTGTTGAAGACCACCAAAGTCCAATTGGAATTATTATCTGACGTGGTCATGTTGCTCATGTTCGAAAGGGCTGCGAGAGGTGGCGTCTCGATGATCTCCCACAGACATTCTGAAGCTAACAATCCCTACATGAAAGAAGGTTTCGATTCGAAACGGTCGATTAAATACATACAGTATTGGGATGCCAATAATCTGTACGGTTGGACTATGAGTCATCCTTTACCGATTGGAAATTTCAAATGGGTGAAGGAACCAGAAGAGATGCAAAAATGGAGAGACTATCATTGCATTTTAGAAGTCGATTTGAACTATCCGGAAGAATTACACGATCCACACAACGATTATCCGCTGGCTACCGAACGAATGGAACCGAATGAAGGAGACGAGGAAAAACTCATTCCCAATTTATTTAACAAATGTAACTACGTTGTCTACAGCGAGAATTTGAAACAGTACATCGATTATGGGATGAAATTAGTCGGCATACATCGCATCATTCGAGCCTTGGATGAAAAAATACATCGATCTCAAAACGAATCTCAGAATTCGAGCCAAGAACGATTTCGAAAAAGATTTCTTCAAACTCATGAACATCTGCGTGTACGGTAAATCGATGAAAAACATCAGGAAGAGAACCGATGTTCGACTCGTCACATCTGAGAAAAGAGCTAAATCATTAGTGGCGAAACCCAATTACTAACACCGAACCATATTCGACGAAAATCTAGTGGCCGTTCACATGCAAAAGACGCACCTGAAGTTCGACAAACCATATTATCTCAGACCGATCATCTTAGATATCAGCAAGCAATTGATGTACGAGTTTCACTACGATTATGTCAAACGAAAATTTGGTGATAAAGCCAAACTACTGTTCACTGACACGAACAGTTTAGTTTACGAGATAGAGACGAAAGACGTCTACCGAGATATATCTCCAGACGTGACCGAGTGGTTCGACATGAGCAATTATCCCGTCGATCACCTGTCCAACATTCAATCGAACGACAACAAGAAGGTGTTGGGTAAATTTAAGGACGAGAGCGGCGGTAAACAGATCGTCGAATTCGTGGGCTTGAGACCCAAACTGTATGCTTATCGTCTAGAAGATGATGAAGAGATCAAGAAGTGCAAAGGAGTTAAAGCATTCGTGGTGAAGAAAAACATCTTTTTCCAAGAGTATAAAGATTGTCTGTTAGGAAGTGGTCCGTTGTATAAGACTATGAAATCGATTCAAAGCGAAAATCACGACTTGTATACCGAAATAGTCAACAAGATTTCACTGAAGGCCGACGATGATAAGAGATTCATCTTAGATGATAAAATAAGCACTTTGGCACTCGGATATTGGACTGTGGATCTAATTAGAGATGATATGAATATGGATGATTGGATTCTAGATACGATTGTTGATGACCGGATTCCAGAAAATCAAAAGGAATTAGACAAATTCAAAATTATAGAAATCGATAGAGACATCGAGAGTGTTAGTTTAAAAAGAAAAAGAAAAAAGTAGAAAAAAAAAATAACGTCATTTTTAGTAAATTATAATAAAATAAATATAAAAAATATATACGCATTTATGAATAAGAAAATAAAGATATCCGTAGAAGGTGTCATCTTACCTAACAAGCCCCTATCCAACATCGATCTGTTGAATGCGGCAAAAGATTTGAAAATCAAAGATTTTCTGGGAGTGTTTTCCAGAGATGCCTTGCCGAAGAGAAGACCTCGACAATCGGAATGCGGAATTTTAAATCTAGACGATTTCGAAAAATCATCAGGATACGTCAAGAGTCCGAACATCGTGGTGGCCT
The DNA here is from genome assembly GCA_031216915.1 of Pictodentalium vernedei. NCBI lineage: Eukaryota > Metazoa > Mollusca > Scaphopoda > Dentaliida > Dentaliidae > Pictodentalium > Pictodentalium vernedei. The sequence continues at coordinate 105,638,171 of CM062292.1, read as the reverse complement.
GACCGGGATGAAACACAGATTCTATCTCTTGTCCGGATAGCATGTATTTTATGTTACTGAATAGATGCATGATGCCATTATTGGCTAGAGTAACCGTGTCATCGTCGGCGTAGTCGCTCCCATCTTCCTTGGTGAGACGTCCCTGCACCACTATGTAACTCTCGCTAGGATGTACGAACAGATCTTGAGTTTCAACGTTGATTCTTATCTCTCCCGCATTGTTCAAACTCGTTCCGGTTACCGGTTCATATTCGTGAACCTCATATTCTTGAATACTTTCATCTTTCACTATGCTTTGTGCTATATCTAGTATATTTATCATTTTAAAGGATTTTTAGTTTTTTGTTTATTAATTAACTTGCTTCCTTTATCTAAAAATAGTTTTTAATTATTTTTTATTATTTTTTTCTCTCTTATATATATGTGTGTGTAAACAAGAAAATGTTAAAGAGAGTAAATAAAAAAAATTTTGTTTTCTTCATCAAAACTTCGTCTTCTGTAATTGTTGTTCGTAAAACTTTCCGATGATCTCTTCTCCATCCAAAGCTTCGATTTCGTAAGTCACCGGATCGGTGTGAAATATTTTGATTATCACGAAGATTTCCGAGGTCTTTCAAGGAGTATAACCCTTTTTGAAGTGCTTCTTATAAGCGTAGATTCTCACTCGATCACCGACCGCAAGTTTCGGCATTCTAGACTTCTTCCTGATCTTAGATCTCTCAGGATATAGATTCGTGTAGACCCGTTTTTCGTTTCAAGGATCGCTAGCTTCCGCGGGAGTCATCTTGATCGATCTGTGTCGGGTGTTGTTGTAATCTTTGACTAGACCGTTCAGAGCATATATGTATTTCTTGGTCGAATTCGCCGTGAAGTATCTGTGCATCTTTTCCTTCATCGTTCGATTCCAAGGTTCCACCATGCTGGCTTTCTCTTCATTTTCGATCGAGTAGAGGTCTACCAATCGACGAACGTCCTTGTTGTAGAATTCCTTTCCCTTATCCACCCACAATTTACTCGGTTTTCGAGAAGACGAGTTGAACACGCTCTTCAGAGCCTCGGCGACGCAAGGTCCTGATTTATTCTTCAAAGCTCTGATCCAGCCATATTTGGAAAACACGTCGATGACCGTCAATAGATATTTGATGCCCTCGTTCCACCTCGAAAACGATCTCATGTCGACCAAGTCGGCAGACCAAATATCATCCAGACCCTTCACGAACACCCTTCTCTTTCGAAATTTACGCACTATGTGTTTGTGTAACTCCTTGGCCAATTCGCTCATCAATAATCATTTCTTCTTCTTTTCAGATGCACTTTTTTTTTTGAATGCCCCATCCGAATCGACGTTTTGCACCGATCAGATTGCTGACCAGCGAACGTTCCATCTTCTCTCTCCTGGTCGGATTCGATATGCCTCTCAATTTCCCCAACATGTTTTTATCGCAGATGTCGTTGCGAGTCTTGGTGTTGGGATGTCCGACGTAGCACAGATGATGATCATACGCGGCCGCGTCCACCCTATTCACAGGTTTGCTCCAAGATTTGGGTGTCAGATCGGCGTTGAGTCTCTTGTTCAATTTCGTTCCGGGTCCCGTGAAACTGTGACTGGGCAGATGCATTTCCTAAGGTAGATTATTGATCATTTTATTCACGATGCCTTTACCTTTGCTCGCGTTCTTTTTTTTTGATGAATCGTGTCTTGACAGAACCACACACGTCGCAAATTCCGTGAAGCATCTGTCTGTAGTTTTTAGTTCGCACTTCTCTAGAATTACTCGTCTCGGTAACTCTCTTACACTTTATGCAATACATTTTTAAGAGTTATTTAAATTAATTTTGTTTTTTTATTTTATATATAAATTTAATAATGATTCAATTCTGTTCTTATTATATATATATTTTTTTTCAATCGCTGCTCTTGAGTTCTATCATCTTACTGAATTCCTCCCTGGCCTCTTTCCTCCCCTTTTCCATGAGAGAATCCTTCATCTCTTCCTTGATGATCTGACGAGTCTTGATTCTCACGGCTTCTTTCATGGCATCGTATTTCGTTTTCTCGCTCAATATCGCGAAGTATTCTCCGTCCGATATCCTACCGTCTTTCAATGCCACAGAGATCATTTCGGATATTGTGTCGATCTTGGAGTCGGCCAAGACGCGAATCTTATCGTGTTTCCTCACCTTCAGATATAATTTGCTACTCAAAAAGTTTCCGAGCGTGCTAAAGAATCTGGCGGCGAGGGCCACTCCTTCTACGGTCAACACGATCGGAATGGCGACCGCGGTCGACAACAATCCGATGCCGGCCGCGTGTAAACCCATGGAAATCGTGATGAGTGTCGTGTCAATCGCGTTGATGAATGTCACGAAACGCGAATACTTCTTCTTGAGAGAACGGCGAGAATCTCTCTCTCGAGTTAGATCCTCTTGGATTCTATTGATTTGATCGATGCGATACCTCTCTCCTCTTTCTCTTTCTTCTAGCGACGGTGCCGTCGGCAAAACGTCGACCGGCTTCTCGTCCTCGTCATCTACTAACGTCGGATACAATTTATTTCTGGTTCTCATTTTTGTGTTTTTTTTCTTTCTAATATTAGATAAAAAATTTTTGTGTGTATTTATTTTTATTTTCTATTCTCCCTTATTTTATATCAACGAGAAAACTTAGACGTATGCTTCGTTGAACAATAATTTCAAGATGCATCCCTTATCTCATAAAGTCAGACTTTTACGCGCCAATTTCTGTTCTTCCGAATCTGTGGGCTTGCTTCGATTCTTACAGTAGAGTAATCTCTTCCAAAACGCGATCACTTCATTGATTTGAACGCGTTCGAACGCCGGTTCGAAATACTTGACGACCATATCTTCCCTTTCCATCCACAGACACGAATGATTCTCGTGATCGAAGTCTAGGTGATCCTGACATCCGACGCATCGTTCTAACAAGAGACGACCTAGTTGTTCGTTCACACAGAATGCGTAGGCTCTCATCAGCATTTTTAAAAGAAACCTCACTCTAATATCCTGAGAATCGCTCATGATTTACGTTTTTTATTATCTATTCGATTTGATATATTTATTTTTTTTAAATAACTATTTATTTATATTTTTTTTTCTCCCCTATATATATATCAATCAAAAACGTGACAGCGGGCTCGCGAATTTCTAACACACCGACGACAACACTCTTCGTTCAAAACATTTCCATCAAGTGCTCATCGAGATCACCTCGCAATAACGTGCGCCGGTCTCACTTCGAGAAACGCGACAGTGGGTTTGAGAATTCAAACATCACCTCTTCACGCGAGTCGATTTCAGACCTAAAATCCACAAGCGAGTTTCCCCCATAGGATTCAGTGTTAAAATCGTGTACGGACGCGGATCGTTAGAATCGGGAAGAGGATGATGTTAGAATTCTCAAAACGTTTTTTTGCTCGCAATTTAACACTGAATCCTATGGGGGAAACTCACTTGCCGATTTCAATCAAAACGGTACATGTACTGTACGTAAAATTTCATGCGTTTTCTGTCATTCTTGGATACAATCAGTGATGTTTGAATTCTCAAGGGATTCTAAAGCACCCTAAAAAACGTTAAAAATCTTGTACATGTACACGATTTTAACACTAAATCCTATGGAGGTGTACATGTACACGTACACGTACATGTACGATGATGGTTGAACTCTTATTTATTACCTACTACCGCCCACCGGATCTCACGTAAACAAAAACAGATTCGCACGTGTGAATATTGATTTATTTAACATTTAAACTCTTATTAATCTGACGAACATGGTATAAATAAAATATACCCAAAGTAGCCTGGTGTACCAAATGTTCACCACGAGTGGTGAAGTGGTGTTAACCGCGCGCCAAAGGCTCGCGGTTAACACCACTTCACCACGAGTGATGAACATATGGTACATTAAGCTACTATAGGTATATTCTATATATATAACACAAGCAATAAACAGCAAATGGAAATAATTCAAGTTTAGTTGTAGCACAACTGCTGTCTTACAGCCAGCTAGGCATCATTTTCATGTCAACTGTACATTGCTATTTTAAGCACTTGATGTAACACATGGTCTACAAGCTGACTTCCCGCGCACTCGGATAGTTGATTTACAAAAACACCGTATTTATCATTTTCTTCTGAGAGACGAGGAAAATATCCGAGAGGGATAATAGGTTGACCACGCTTCTAAAGTAGGGTTTGGGAATTTCGGTTCCAATTCCAAAAATATCCGTTACCGGTTACCGGAAAATAAGGGTAGAATAGACGCTAGGATAACGTGTTCGTCGGCCATAGCAATGGCAGTGATTTCCCCCAAACTGTTTGCTTTTCCTTTACATCTCGTGACTTTTTCGCCCGTAGCGCTTCGATAGTTCCCTGAATGCTCAGTGTGTGCGTGTTCTGATCTATATGTTCCTAACACAAACTGTGCAACATCCTTGGGGAGCACGGTGGTTTTGTGGTTACGGCATTGGACATTAAACCTAAAGGTCCACGGTTCGATCCCTACCGGGGTAACTGCGTTGTGTCCTTGGGCAAAGCACTTCATGCCGACTGCCCGTGAGGGGGTGGGGGCATGGTGACGCTGTGTACTGCAAGTCGATTGCGCCTTTCTCTTCAACCAATAGTAATCGTGCGTGTGTGCGTTAGTGCGTTGGGGAATCTGACAGTTACTCGCGGCTGCTCGGTGATTCTCCACGGGTACTTTGGCTTCCTCCACTCGTAAAACTGTCCGAAGTGAGGTGCTCCTGGCTATCGAAAGTGTCGTTACACCGCAGTAAATAAATAAATTCCACGTCACTTTAAATGAGGATACCGGTGTAAGCATTGGTACTTAGACCTGCATGCGCTCAAAATTGTATTGCCCAATGGAACGTCGATAGTTCGTCCTACTATACACCTGCCGCAAATTCGGGAAATCCTCGCCTTCAAAAATCGCATTCATAATTACGACCGGCAAGCTGCTGGTCGTAATTATCACTGAGATTCGTGAATGCGAGAATTTTCTGGTTCTTGGATTTTCTGCTTAAATAATTCCCGTTCCGGGTTCTATGAAAACCGGGGAAGTAGAAGATATAACACTGTGTTGGTCTAATAGTCTTGAAATTAGAAGTATTGCTAAATGTGCGGAATATGGTATTTGTAAAGCAACACCTGTACAAATGAATTTTAACAATTGATACTGACTGTTTTCAGCTACGCTTGTCAATCTCAGTTATAGCTATAATACATATATTAATCGCCGACAAAATCATTCAATTGTTTTTATCCAGGTACCAATTCTCGAATTGTGTGGTCTAAGCCGTCCGTTTCCCTGCTCCAACTATTACTAAAGTGTCAGCATTTTCGCAAGAAGACGGATAGGAATGAGACAGCGTATGTCGTGAACAACAAATTGTTGTACTCATCTGAACGAAGGTGTGTTGTTATTTATTTCGAACAAGGGAGACGTTTTAATGACCTATACATCGTGTGAATGCAAAACTTCACCCGAGGGCGTCGCGAAGATGGCCAGTTGGGGGAGGTATCATCCTGATTTGTCTCGTCTGTGATGGTTCAAGTCACGACTGAGTAATATTTCAACTACATCATCAAGGCGTGATTCCAACACTGACGAAATGTCTCGACTGCAAAATTTATTGGGGGTGTCACACCCCATTAACGACGCCACAACCTTCACCTTCTCGTGGCTACTTTTGGCAACACTTCAGCACAACAAAGACGTTGTTAGCAAACCCGTATAAAGCAGCCTCCATCCGTAATGTGACGGCATTACGCCACTATTCAAGCGGAAACACAAAAATCGTTCTGACTTGAAACATAGTACACATCGTTTGGATTTAAAGTGATCAGAGGCCTGAAGGTTGCTGCTATTTCCGCACACATGCTTATGTATATTTTCCTCCAACTTGAACCACCACCATAGATTCATTCCGGCACTTTCCTGGAGATGCCAGTGCAGGTTCTCCGGCTGAGGAACATCACCGCAGATATTTTGTCCTCACCTGCACAAGTGTCAGAACCTGTGCAACTAAGGTATTCGCAGTTTCAGAGTATCATTAGTGCCATCTGACACGGTAAGAAAAAGGCATATATATATTCACCCTGAAAATCTTTCCTCGAACTATCTGTTCAACAGACAGAGTTCAATACTTCTGTTGGGATAACTGAATGCAAATTCTTCAACCTCTAGTTAGTATGAGTCTCCGTGCTCTCCCCAAACGCTCCCTCGGATTTAATAGAACCAAACTATGGGAAACAGGCGAATGAAGCTCTCTTTTTCTCTCTGCACAATGTAAAAAAAAAAAACACTGTTGAAAATACGGTAAAGTACTGGCAACTAGCTGCCGGTATACTACGGTAAAATGTATCGATAACGTACGTATTTTGAAATGGGGACATTTTGTTCGATCAGAAGCAGAACCAAGGATCTGATATGCATATACAGCTTCTCAACATCAGGCGATTCTTCAATCATCATCAGAAGTAGACCAATTACTATTTTTAACCTGCAGCCAATCGGCTGCAGGTTAAAAATATTAATTGGTCTACCTTGAGAATGGACTTTTCTCAGACAATGATGCTGTTTCGCAAAAGTAGTAACTAAAGAATTAAATTCCATCGTACTGAAACGACAAACCCCACGAAACATGAACACTTCTCTGTTTCTTTGATTATGCTTTGAGTAGAAACGGTAGGTACCGTAAAATTTGCGGTGAGAGGATCTGCAGTTGGTAGCCAGTAGATTACCGTAAATTTAACGGTAATTTTAACAGAGTTTTGCTCTCCGTTTGTATCTGATTGGAATTGCCTTCAGGGCATTGTGACTCGACAATTCGCTTTCAAAAGATGTGGTCCTGCAAAACAGGAGGTTTTCGTTGGTTTTTGAGTTGTTGAGTATTTGGTATCGGGAAGATAAATAAAAACAGAGGTAAGTGCACCGTCTGTACATTAATACGCCCAGTCGTCCTAATTAGATATATGCTTCAAGTATTATTTAACTGAATAGATCCCTCTAAGAACTGATTACCTGTTAATTTGTGGAGCTGAACAACTTATTTTGAAATAATTACATGCTTAATGAAATGTATATACTTCTGAGGACTAATTACAACAAACCAACAGAAGATAGCATTTGTGCTGTTTCATATACTGGCAACATTACTAAAAATAAGTGTTGAGCTTGCATGCAATGTTTAAGTGCCAAAAATCAGATTTTACTTAATACTTCTTCTTAGGTACTCTGTGACAATTTCAGTATTTTAGTTCACAAGCCGTTGGGGAACGATGGCGCTGTGTGCTAAGACGTACTGCACTTCGATGGTGCGCCTGTCTTCAGCCAATGCTAACCCTAATGCTCGTGTGGAGTTAGTACGTTGGGAGTCTGACAGTTGCTCGCCTTTGCTCGGTGGTTCTCCCCGGGTACTCCGGCGCCCCCACCAGTAAAACTGTCCGACCCGAAGTGACCCTGGCTGACGAAAGTGTCCCCCCCCCCAGTATTTAAATAGTTCACAGACGCACGAACAGTCAAAAGAAGTCGAAGGATGACAAAAAATATGAAAATATACATATAGATTCAAGTATATAACAGAAGCCGAATTATCCCTTTGAACCCTGGTGGTATCTTCCATGTCAGTTCACCGTCAGGAATTGGAAGAGTCCGTGTTTATTATTTGGGGGTAGACCCATTAATATTTTCAACGTGCAGCCCTAAGGCTGCACGATGAAAATATTGATGGGTCTACCCCACACATTCACTTACCAGCCATCTTACTTAATGAAATGGGAGCTTGGTGGCTCATTGGTAGACTGCTGGACTTCCATGCTAGAGGTTCCGAGTTCAATCCCCGTCCGGGACGACCCGCGTTGAGTCCTTGGGCAAGGCACTTTATCCCGATTGCCTACATGGGGGCACGATGACACCGTGTACTAAGGCGTACTGCACGTCGATGGGTGGTGCACATGTCTTCAACCGCTGTAACCCTGCTTGAGCGGAGCTTGAGCAGAGTTAGAATGTTGAGGAGCTGACAGATACTCGTCGATGCTCAGTGGTTCTCTCCCGGTACTCCGGCTTCCTCCACCCGTAAAACTGTCACGGTCACGATTAGCCATTGTGCATAAGTATGTGACCTTAAACACCAATAAATACATAAATAATAATACTTAATGAAATTATTACGTATATTGTTACTGGATCGGTAAAGCCCCGCTCGGGTTCAAAGGGTTAAATGGTACATGTATATGTCAGCGTGGTTTGCTCTGGATTTGTGATTTTCATGAAGAAATCAAGGATTGGCAACTTTTCAGTTAATGGACCAACCGTTGATACATAAGTTGAAAGGTTGCTTAGGTTTCCTATACTCTCCCAAAAAAGAAAGTGTGCATGCTAAAAAATAACACTAAAAAAAGATATGTATCATTTTCATTCATGGAAATTTTATTTAATCACAGATGAATCAATTTGTGATCAACACGAGAAATTTCATTACGCTTCGACGAATACTCTTGGTGCCATGGAGAGTCAAAGGCACTAAGGGTCAAACACAAAAGTCACACACTCACTATCTGGTATGACCTCCGTCTGCATCGACTACTACTGTGCATCTACGCCTCATGGAAGCGAACAAGTTAGCATGGAAGTGTTGTGGGATGTTGTTCCATATTCTGATAAGCTGTCTTTGGAGTTCCACAAGCGTTGACGGTGCATGGGGAAGCCGGCGTAGCTGACGTTTCATTTCGTCCCATACGTGCTCAATGGGTGAGATATCGGGCGAATTTGCGGGCCAGGGAAGAACATCCACTTGTTGTTGCTGCAGATACTGTTGAACAACACGAGCTGCGTGGGGTCGGGCGTTGTCCTGCTGTAGAATGACGCCGGGGCCGTGACGTTGCAGAAATGGGACAACAACAGGTGTAAGCACTTCATCGCGATATCTGGCTGCATTGAGATTGCCATCAATAATGACCAGCTCAGTTCTGTTACGGGCAGTGATGCCCCCCCCCCCCCCCCACACACACACACCATGAGAGACCCTCCCCCATGACGGTTTCGCTCCACGACACATGGATCTGCGTAGCGTTCGTTTTGACGTCTGTACACTCTCTGGCGGCCATCTGATGATGAAAGATGGAAACGACATTCATCTGTGAATAAAACACGTCTCCACCAGTGTAAGGGATGCCTGAGATGTTGTCTACACCACTGCAGTCGAGCACGACGATGACGGAACGTCAAAATCGGACGAATTGCAGGTCTTCGAGGACGTAAGCCGTATTCTCTCAGCCGGTTGATTACTGTTTGAGGATGTATCCGTCTCAGGTTAGGGATGTTCCTGGCTGTCGTCGTTGCCGTTTGTTGCCGGTTCCGGAGATGGACGACACGGATATATCGATCTTGTGCAGGGATGGTAACTCGGGGTCTCCCGGAGCGGAGTCGGTCTCGAACGTCATCATGTTTTGTATGTCGATGGACTAGCCTGTCTACAGTGTTACGGTGGCAGTTCAAATGCTGGGCAACCTCTCTGCGTGTTCTGCCAGCTCTAATCATACCCATGGCAAGGAGACGTTGATTCATTGTCAATCTTGGCATGCTAATGTGGAGTCGTTTTAACAGCAGCGCAAGTTTGAATGTGAACGACAGGAAGGCCTTACTTTAGTGTTTAAATCCCCAAGGATTCACACTGCTGCATGAATTTTCAGACTCTCCGCGTGCAAAACATGCCTTTTCACAAACGTGCAGCACGTCATTTAACGTTAATGCAATTTTAACGGGGAAAGCAGTTTTTGTGTTTAATATAACTTATTCATGAACAGGTTAGCACTCTTTACACCTACGAAATTATTTTTTTGGAGTTTGATCAATTTCTGCAATGCACACTTTCTTTTTTGGGCGAGTATATATTATTTTTTACAGGATCCTGAAAGAAGTGTCTGAAAAACCCGATCATTGTTTAGTAATTGGTTTTGCAAAATGATTACTATTCAGAACTACAAGTGGACGCAAGTGTCCACTCTTGTCTCCATCTGTTTCTTGAGAAAACAGAGCCTTCTGGTAACACAAAGGTGTTACTGGTGATCTCTATTCGGGAAATGCAATTTAGTGAAAATTTAATATTTTACACCGCTTCAGTACTCCACCTCACAAAACGGTACAACCAAAAAATTATCTTAACAAAATATGGGAAGCTCTATGTTGAGGGGCCTGATACTTCTTAATGTCTGTGGGATTTTTTGTTTGTTTTTTCTTCTTTTTTTTCTTCGTTCTTTATTTTTTTTTTTTTTTTTTTTTTTGTTTTGTATTTTTTTTTTGGGGGGGGGAGAGGGGGTGGGGGTGGGGTGTGGGCGATTTATCTGGGTAAAAGTCCACTACGTAGAATTTTATCAGCAAATCACTCCACATGTACCGTGTGTCAGACTTATCAAATTTAGCTCTACATCCACCCACCAACAAAACAGAAGTAACGCTAAAAAATGCGTAAATAAATTTGGCCCGGCAACAACCGAGTTTGCAAGACCACTTTCAACGCCCCCAGACTACCACCATGAGCACAAACAGTAGTCAGAATTTAGTGACCTTAATTCAGAAAGTTTTCAAGTGTCGGCCTGGATTAAATCTTTTTACATTAACCCCTTTAACAAGGTATGCATAAATTGTTTGTGAAAGAAAAATGACGGTCAACAAGCAGACGACACAATCAATCGTCTTCTTATTCGGCAAGCAGCATGTCGGGTTCGACTTATTTAGCTTTTCTATCAATAAAAAGGGATTTTTTGTGACAATATTCTGTACGACAACATCATTCTTACCTCTTTACCCAACGAACACAATATCAAAAGTTGTTTTTTTAATTATTGTTTTTGGAAAACTTTTTCACAAAATTTTAACGAAACCCTGTCACATCACACCTCGTTGGAACGATCCCGACGCGCTCGGTCCAATGATGGGTGTGGGGACGGCTCAGTTTGTAAATAGACTTATCAGCATTCCCCATGTTTGGTCACGAATGGGCGGGCACACATCACATTTATTCCCAAAACATTAAACACGAGTGGAGAGAAGTTGGGGGCTGGCGATTGATTGCGGTTACCGCCAATCGTTTCATATTCCACCAGTTTCCTTTCGTATATCTCGACTGTTCAAACTTTCGTATAACTCGACTATTCAAACTTTCGTATAACTTAACTATGCAAACACATACAGTACAGGTGTTGACAATACTTTATATCAATGCATTTTGAATGCCAAACTTTCGAAACGATAGTGCTAAGTTTCACTTTACAAAGCAACGAAGATACGCAACTCGATTCCGACTGTACGCAGTCACATTTCAATATGTTCTTAACCCTTTACCCAACGTAACGGCCAAAACCGGCCAGCGGTATTCTCAAAAATCGCCATTTAATTTTCACTATTTTTTTCATTTTTTGTCTCAAAAACATAGGTTATGACCCCTCGTTGGAACGAGCTCGTCGAGCTCGTTCCAACGAGGGGTCATAACCTATGTTTTTGAGACAAAAAATGAAAAAAATTAGTTATTCAAGAATTTTTTTTGCAAGTGTCGTCTGCTTTTCACGTTAGGTAAAGGGTTAAACTAAGGTTTTGCATTCAACTCGGATTTACCATATCATTAATAATATTACAATTGATACTTACTATAAAAGTTAACTTTAACGCAACTGATCAAGCAAGTAATATACAAATATTAACATATAACGACACACGCGTGTGAATGGGTTAATCGATATGGCACGAGTGCCAGCGCGGAAGGATAAAACGAGAGGCCGCAGGCCTCGAGTTTTATCCATCCACGATGGCACAAGTGCCATATCGAATAACCCATTCACACGCGTATGTCTTCTGTGTTTATTACACGCCTTCACGTCTATAAAAGCAAGTATTAGAAGGACTCTCAGAAATTCATTTGACAACAGTTCTATGAACAAAAAGAACACATCGCCATTTGAATTTTATTTTCAATCTTTGCCTTCAAAACATAGCTTATATCGTTGAGTTTTTTTCCAATGTGGAGGTCATAAGCTGTGTTTTCAAAGCCAAGATGTAAACTTGCAGTATTCGAGAAATTTGTTTGCAAGTGTCGACTTCTGGTCGTGTTTGGTATATAGAATATACCCATAGTAGCTTGGTGTACTAAAGGTTCACCAAGAGTGGTAAGGTGGTGATAACCGCGAGCCTTTGGCAGGTATATCCTATGGAATCCCATTTTGGAAAACGCCCGTGGAATCCCTTTTTGTCGTATGAGGCCATACCCTCATTGAATTTTGAGGTTATGAGGACCATTAACAATCCCTCAATGAGGCATAATTTACTACGACTCTTAGCCTCATCTCGGTATTTGAGGATACCCATGGTCTGATATTGTATTATTCGAGGATACCTATCGAGGATACCTTTTATAGGATGCTTATCTGAGATTACTATATAGGCTGTTCATATCCCTATATGTCTCTTGCTGGCCCTTAGTACTATTAATCCACCTGATTCTTTATGTTATCCTATGACTGGTATAGGTAGTATGCAATGCTAGGCATAGGGGTATTGTGGGTAGGGGTACTGCCTGGTAGTTTAGAACGGTACTATAGTATGGGCGGTATATACACTTATAGGCCCATTTTAGTGCTTGGTACTATTAACCAACCGATTGCTTTGTTTTATTATATGGCTGGTATATGTAGTACGTTATGGTAGACGTAGTGATTTTGTGGGGGTGGGGGTAATGCTTGGTAGTTTAGAACGGTAGTATAGCATAGGCTGTACATATCCCTGTAGGATAACATAAAGCATCAGGTGGATTAATAGTATTAAGGGCCAGCAAGAGACCTATAGGGATATGAACAGCCTATATAGTAATCTCAGATAAGTATCCTATAAAAGGTATCCTCGATAGGAATCCTCGAATAATACAATACCAGACCACGGGTATCCTCAAATACCGAGATGAGGCTAAGAGTCGTAGTAAATTATGCCTCATTGAGGGATTGTTAATGGTCCTCATAGCCTCATTGAATTTTGAGGATAGTAAATGAGGACTCATTGAGGGCTTTTACATAGCCCTCATGGCCTCATACGACAAAAAGGGATTCCACGGGCGTTTTCCAAAATGGGATTCCATAGGATATACCTGTTAAATACTGAAATGAGGATAAGAGTCGTAGTAAATTATACCTCATTGAGGGATTTTTCAAGGTCCTCATAACCTCAAAATTCAATGAGGGTATGAGGGATAATAAATGAGGACTCATTGAGGGCTTTTACATAGCCCTCATGGCCTCATACGACAAAAAGGGGATTCCATAGCCACGGGTGTTTTGCAAAAAATGGGATTCCATGGGATATTGCCATTGGATATAGTCTTTTGTTATACAGAAGGGAGATAACTCTGTATACAGATTATGGGAAATCAAGCAATCTGATTGGTTAGTTATATAAATGAAACAACAAGAGTACTTGGAATAGGGTCAGTACTAACAAGAATAGACCAGAAATTGCTAAATATAGTAATAATAAGCAAAACTGTTCCAACTAATGGGCTCTTCTATGCTACTGGAGTATACTCCAGAACAAAGGAACATGCCTAGGCAGACGAAAACTATTGCATATATAGACAGAAGCAGAGAATTCGGTAAGAATTCGAAATAGTAAAAGTTGGGGTGGATTTTGGTGATTTGGAGGGATTGTCGGGTTGTTTGTGGTAATTATATTTACTCTTCTACAATCGAACACACCCCCAAAACATACCCCGTCCCATTGCAGAACAATTGGGTAACATAGCAATCACGTGCTACCATAGAAACCAAGATGGCGGCCTTCTGTATACAAAATGGACGACGGAAGCTCGTATCACCCTAACAACACGCGCTGCGCATGCGCACTGACAACACGTATCACTATGGAGATGACGTCACAACATGGCCGCTCACGTGGGTAACCATGACAACACAACATGGCGACACTACGTCACGTGACTATGACGTCACATGAGATCCGGCAATGAGATCCGGCAACCTACCCTCGAAAACCACATTACATACTACTCCTATCAATACAGCCATACAAATATGAATGTAACAGAAATATTCGAAGTCTGTTTATTTTAAGGTTGAAAGTTTCAACAGTTGTTGGTTCTGTACCACTTTAGAATCCTTTGCTTATCAATAGAGCCATACAAATGATACGGATGTCACAGGTATTTATCATTTGCCCCTTCTTCGAGCTGGTTCATCCAATCATGCTGAAATTTTCACCAGCTGTTGCGGCTGTTATTCGATGATCCTTTTAAATACAGCCATACATATATAGATTACCAGAAGATATATATACTGCTGCTGTTTTCGTCTTTGTGACAAATTCTCAAGTAAACGGATACCCCCAACCCCCCTTTCCTACTGGGGGGGGGGGGGGAGTTGTACTACTTCAATTTTTAATAATTCGCTCTGGCCCAAATCGTGTTATCACCAGGAATTCGCCCCTATTGGGTTCACTCTTTTTCCAAACTATATGAAACTTGGGCATTTTGACCACGCAATCGCTTAATTAGACAATTTACCTCTACCTAGAGAAGGGTGTGGTCTGGTCGAGTGGTATAGTCAGGGTCGAATACTGAGCTGAATGAGTAGTGGGATTTGATCTTAGGATCACTTAAACGAAAGAGTGGTGGAACAGTGGGGAGCATATTGGGCTGTGTCCCTTAACAGATTACAACCCTCCTCCTTTCCCAACTTACATCATTTTATCAACTCATGTATATTAAGTTATATAAGAATATTAAGATTCCTATCACGACCCAGATAACACGATTTAGTGAATATTTTTTATAAAACATTTTCCTCAGTAGGATCCCTAACGACTAGTCTCGGTAAGACTACTTACCACCTTAGACCTACCTGGGCAGCGTGCCCAGGCAGGCCTACGCTCGTAAGTAGCGTTACTGAGACTTGAGGTTTATGGTCAACCCGAAAGATATAGCTTTTTGAAGGTGCTATACTATATATGGCAAGCAAGTGTCTCTCTGATCCTTCCTTTCCGTCCGCCCTTCAGTCTTTGTCCTTTCAGTCATTTTCTGGACCCCTTCCCCTCAGAAGGTACCTGTTTGAGTCGGGTCGAATATGTTGTGGGATGGGGGGGGGGGGGGGGGGGGATTGGCCACCAGATTGTCAGAGTTGTGTGCTGACGTCACTTGAGCGTTGTGGGGTATAAGTTTTGGGTTGGGTAACATAGATGCGGCAGTGGGGCATCAAGATCAGTGGGTGGGTGGGTGTGCAGAGATAGTGGACCACTTGGTGGTGGGTGGATTCGATGGTTTACAGGAACAGGTCGGGTGACTGTGTCGCCCTTGGAATGAATAATTGGGGTGGTACATCGTGTATGATGGTAGGCGTTTTATTGGATTGAGTCGGAACGTAGGGGTTTTAAATCACCAGGACAGGTCGGGCGACTCGGTCGATGTGGAGGAAGGTCTCCAAGCTAGTAGGTATGGGTGTTGTCAACCGTGTTGTGGAGTGTCTTTGGGATGTAGGTAATTGTGTTATCAGGTCCGAGGCTAATAGGGCCTCCCATGGCCACCCCAGTCGGAAATTTTAGCCTCTTCTTTCTAGAATGTGGGTGCATTTTTCATACAAAATATAGGTTTTTAGTTCATTTCCCCAATATTTTCGGAAATTTTCAAAAGTCAACCCATTCCTTTCTGTCAGTCGTCGAGAACAGTCTGCCTACGGGCCCACGTGTTATACTTGGGTTGGGATGGAATCTCTGAAAAGGGCCAATGCAACTGAGCAGTGGAACAGGAAGATGATGTGATCGGGTCACTTTGACTGGATTTTTGTTATGAGGACATCGTTTATAGTATGTTGGATCGCCGGGTAGACTACTGCGTGGATCAAACTTCTGACTCAGGTAACACGTGGGAAGAATGGTAGGGTAGTGTCGTGTTGGGCCACAGGGTTGAATGAGTTGTGTGGTGAGATCACTCTGTCGCGGAGAAAACCCATCGGGTCGAACCACCTGCAAGAGCCACTATGTCGGGTTGGTGGGTGGGGCAGGGTAGGAACAGCGCGTTGGAAAGTAGATGTCTTGATCACTTGATCGTGGTAATCTGTGGACTGCATCAACCTCGAAATGTGCGCTGAGGTTGAGTTTTGGGCAAAGCTACGGCTGCTATAGGTTGCCGCTTCAAGACAGTTATCAAGAACGGTCATTTCGCTATCAGCATTTGTCTTGACGCTGCAAGGTATTATCTCGCCGCAGCGCGATAATTAATTCGGGGTAATTAAATTCGCCACGGCGAGATAAATATTGGAAACCGAATGTACCTTCCACGTCGGTAATTAACTTGCCTCACAAGTTCTTATTCTCTCGCCGCGGCGAGATATCTCGCCTCGACGAATTATTATCTCACCGCGACAAGTTATCTCGCCGCAGCGAAATAAATATCTCGCCGCGGAGAGATATTATTTCGCCGAGGCGTGATATGTTCTAGTCGTGGCGAGATAATATCGCGCCGAGGCGAGATAAATGTTGGCAGCCAATGTGCCTTCCGCGCGTCCGTACTAACTGACACGTGCAAGATAAAAAAAATAAATTTAATTTTCTTAGTTTAACGCATATCCAACCGTTTTGTCATTTTTTTTTTTATTTTTGAATAACAATCGAGCATATTAGATATTCAATACTGAAGATATCGGCAACCGTTCTGTATTTTTTCTGTTACTGCAAAGCCTTGGAACTTTTATCAGCTTAAGATTATTAAGAATTTATCAAGTTTAGCTCATGTACGACCTGGTCGGCTCGCAAAGCAAGACGTTTTAAAGCAATCATGCGTGATTATATTTATTTTTTAAGATTAGTACAGGGATCAATAATTATTTGTACAATTATACACATTTTCTAGTTACAAGTATGTAACTACAAACATTATATTCCCTGCATAAGAAGTACTGGTTTCACCTAAAGGACTGCTATCCGCAAAAAAAGATGTTTTCTTCTGTGTAGTTGCCGTCTGCTCCAAGTCGTGCCAGTTAAAGTTTCATAAGAAATCGCCCGTATATAAATTTGCAATATATGGGAGTTTGAATTTGAATTGAATTTGTGTGGACTAACCTGATATTACATAACTATGTTAACAATTCCCGCAGCAAACAGTTGGACACAGCCGTAGGTTAAACAGTTTGCACCTATTCAGAGCACATTTGTTTATTTGATGTGCCACTTGTGAACCTGCAATTATTTTTATGAAACTTGCACTGCAGTTGTTATGGTTAGAGGGTACGGCCGATGGATCTTAGTAGTGAATTAAGTATTAGGACATTCGACAAGGCTTCTGCAGAAATGAAGTCGGTACTATATACCAATAGGCAGTGTCTCCTCTTTATATGTTTACAGCGAGTTGATATGTGGCAATTTTGATACTGTGTTGGAATTGCTGGTCAGTGAATGGTGGGGTGGGGTGGGGTGGGGTGGGGTGTGGTTGGTGGGGGTGGGGAGGGGTGGGCGGGGTGTGGTGTGGTGGGGTTTGGTAGGCTGAGGTGAGGTGTGGTGGGGGAAGTACGCTGAGTAATATTCTTCATGCAAACAGGAATGGCGCTTAATCTACCAAAATGGCCTGATGATGCGCGCTGCAATACATTCTAAATTTCGTAAAGTTTTAAAACCACTCAGTGAGTGTAAATATACCCTTCATTTGTTATGTAGAATCAGTGAAATGCTACGAAAT
Source organism: Pictodentalium vernedei (assembly GCA_031216915.1). Taxonomy (NCBI): domain Eukaryota; kingdom Metazoa; phylum Mollusca; class Scaphopoda; order Dentaliida; family Dentaliidae; genus Pictodentalium; species Pictodentalium vernedei. The sequence continues at coordinate 105,620,427 of CM062292.1, read as the reverse complement.
AAATATGCTGTTCAAAGACTAAATTAATTTGTTTGAAATGCAACCAATTATCCCATTATACTTAAACAAGGAAACCACAAAATTCCCGACTGAAGGGGCCGAGAAGGTATGAATTAAAACCTCTTAGAATAAAGATTTACATTTAAATAAAACGAAAACTATAGGACAGATATCCACTTGTCATCTTCCATTGACACACAGTGGTAACACTTGCCATTTTCCAACAAAATTTATTTCAATATTTGCAACTTACGGAACAACAGAAACTCAGAATAAATTGAGAATCAGAGGGTATGTGCAGAACAACGTTTGCGAAATGTCTCCACCAATTTTGATGCACATGTTTAAATCCCTAAATGGCACAAAAAGCTATGCACTATGCAAACATAAGCTCGTTGCAACGAGGGGTCATAAGCTAGGCTTTCGAGGCAGAAACTGAAAAATATTTTAACCCTTTGCCCAACGTAACGTGCCAAAACCGGCCAGTGCTATTCACAAAAATCACCATTCTATTTTCATTATTTTTTTTCATTTTTCTTGTCTCAAAAACATAGCTATGATCCCTCATTGGAACGATTTCGTTCCAATGAGGAGTCATAGGCTATGTTTGTGACGCAAAAATATTATTCAAGAGTTTTATTTGCAAGTGTCGTCTGCCTTTCGTGTTCGGTAAAGGGTTAATGGCGATACGGCGCTGTCGGTTATGGTTGTTACGTTAGGTGAGGGGGTTAAAGGAGATGAAGCCCAAATCAGAACATAAATAATCTTACTATTCAAATTTAAGTTTGGAGTCGCACAGTCTATTTTTCTATTCATTGAGGTTCAGGTAATTTTCAGCAATTATGACTATATCGCGACCATAGCACATTCATACAGTCAAGTTTAGTCAATCCTGTATAACCGTGTTGCCCACTCTTGACGACTACAACACAAGGTGTTGGTTGCGGGGTTCTGTTATCATTGTGACGCAGACCCTGTTTATCGCAGTAAACAGACATTGCTCCACTCCCTGTGATTTCCAAGGGAAGGATCGCCAACACTGGCCAAGAGAAAAGTTTAGCCATCCGTATAGGGCGTACGAACCGGGGGAAACGGGGTGCACATGCCTCCATCGTTTTCCAAAGAGAGAGAAGGGGGGGGGGGGGAGAGACATTTGGCTTACATTATTTTTACCAATACATTTGTACTCCATAATACCACCACTGAAATACCAGGGTGGGGAGTGTCCCTCGTGACTCAAATGCAGTCACCTGAAACTTGCACTTCTTATTGAAGATCAGAAGGAAGGGGCGCACAGATTCTTTACTCGTAAGATGTGACCGAAGAATCACTTGTGTGTTTTTTTCTTTTCTACAGCCTTTAATTATTTATTTTTTTTATTAGGGGTTAACGACACATTAACAGCCAGGGTCATATCATATAGGTGACAGTTTTGCGGGTGGAGGAAACCAGAGTACTCGGAGAGAACCACCGAGCAACGACGAGCAGATGTCATCTCTCCAACATCGTAACTCTGAACTCTGCACTGCGGCACAGGCAGGGCTAGATTGGTTGAAGACATGCGCACCGTCGACGTGCAATACGCCGTAGTACACAGCGTCATCGTGCTCCCATGTAGGCAATCGGGGTTAAGTGCCTTGCTCAATGACACAACGCGGAAGCGCGAATCAGTCGCTGAAATGGTCACCCATCCAACTACTAACCGCGCTCGACGTTGCTTAACTTCGATGATCTGACGAGAACCCTACAGCCTTTAAAGTCGAGAAAAGCGTACATTTTGGTCTGCATGTGAAACAAATTTCCCCATAGTGCCGAAACATTGTTAATATGAAGATAAAAACGTGCATTCTTTCTCATTATAGAGGTGCGTTAGTTCCAAACATAGCTTTGTTCGGGGGACGTGATAACTGTTACTTATTCCAAGTTCCTTATTCGACATTCGTTATCAACCGATAAAATCGGTTGATAACGAATGTTGAATAAGGAACTTGGAATAAGTAACGGTTGTTACGCCCGTCGTTGTGCAATGTATTGGTTTTCAAACTCTAAAAAATCTCATTGACAATAGTGCTAACCTTTCACTCTCTGTACAACACACCAAGCTATTTTGAAAAAAAATACCTGTATATCCGGAAAGTACATCATCTCTTGAAAAAAAATAAACTGGAAAAAAATATATGATCCCACATTAAATTTTAATTTAAATTTCGAATTTTCACTACTAACGTGTGGTCTTGCACTAAATGACCTTGACACTTTTTTTCACGCTTCATGTTTTTGAACGATTCTCACACATTCCAGCACAAAATTACAAACTTTTGAATCCTTTCCAAGGTGGGCAAATCAAAATTTTAATTAATGGTTTCAAAGCCAAAATATATTGAACCAAACGGATGATCATCCCTATTTAATCCTACTCGCAACTTTGGGAGTCAAATGCACTGGGTCACGTGTTCACTTATTTAGGCTTTCATAACCTATTCCAACCATGTCAAAAAGGCACATGGACCACAGCCGGGTGTATGCGTCTCTTCCTAAAACCATTTTCAATAACTTCGAAATGTTTATCTTTTTCTAATACACACGCCAGCCACCCAGCAATTCAAAACAAGAAAATAACAAACTTGGTTGTTTGGTCCCTAATGAAGGCAGGCCTTTAGATTACCCCAATTTCACACCGTTTATAGATGTGCCCAAATTAGAGAAGGTGCGATTACATCAAGAAAAATATATAAATTCTCTGTGCCTCTTCTACATTTGAGAATAACTTGCATCATAATATGATCATAAAAATACAAAAAAAGGCATGGCAATAAAACATAACAGGATAAGCCCCACAAAGAAGATCTTCTGTTTCTCAGGCTATCTTTTGTAGAATTGCATATGGGCGGGCGTTTTTTTTTTCGCAGGCTATCTTTTGTAGAATTGCATATGGGCGGGCGGTTTTTTACTCATGCTATCTTTTGTAGAATTGCATATGGGCGGGCGGGTTTTTACTCAGGCTATCTTTTATAGAATTGCATATGGGCGGACGGATTTTTATTTGTGTAATTATTTTGTAATTTGGTAATTTTTCTTTGCCATCAAAAGTTCATGTTCTTAGTTTGTTTTATGTTTTAGACCTCATAATCTACATAATAGCAAAGGTGGCGGTGTGTTTCGTCCCTTGAGTGCAAGAAGGCTTTGCAATGCTAAAGCATTGCAAAGCCTTGTTGCACTTAAGGAAAAAATGTATCAATTTTATCAACCCGGGTAAAATATCAGACATAAACCATTCAATTTTTATTTTTTTAAGTTTGTATTGGTTATAAAAAGTGAGAATGCGGCAGCCGAAAGACCATACAGGAGGGCATGAGAAACATATTTGAAAGTTTTTTAGGCCTTAAGACTGTTATTTTTGGTTTAAATGAGCCCAAACTAGAGTAAAATGGTGCGCCCAAAATAAATGAATTTAACGGTCTGGAAGGTGAGGCCCCCAGGTAAGCTCTTTCCAATCGAACCATTTTCTGATATTAACATGGAGCAGTGGTACCTTTGTCATCACCGGCATCATCATGGAAGTGCCATAACTGTTTTTATGTTAGTTTAGACTAAACCGAATATGCAGACAAAAGCTCGTTAATCATCAAAAATAGACTACATCCGCTTCATTATTAGCATAAACAAAATGCTCGCTTATCTTCAAGTGTCAAAAAGCATGTGAACGTTTTGTTCAGCGGAAATTAATTTACACGATGAAGTGATTTTTGCATATGAAAAACAAGGTGAGTTATTTGGGAATAAATTTAAGATGCTTTGCACTGTTAAAAATGAAATTTAGTGATACCGACATGAGCGAGCATTGCGTCTACATTCTACTCAATAAAGTCTTTGTTTTTTTAGACGGGTGGTCTAGGTTTTTTGAATAATTCTAACGATCTGTTGCACCTCGGCAGTTGCAAATGTTTGGTAATCCATCAAGATCAAAAGGATACGTGGGTAACTGAACACTGAAAGTTGTTTGTGAGATATAAATATAAGGCATCACGTAAAAATGAATTTCTACTCCCAATCAACAAATCGATCAAAACTGACGTTCGTTCTACACAGGGGCGCCGGAAGCAAGGGATGGTAGGGGTATGAAAAAGGGTACTCGACTCTGGGTATGAGGTAAGACAAGGAGTTTAATCGTAATATGACACTAAATAGCATTGACAGTATATATCGCCCCTTGAGTGGAAGAAGGTGCCATCTGCAATACTACAGCCAATGCAGATGTGTAGTAAGGGATGACACTCTGGCGAATTGTTTTTTAACACTGAAATTCCCATAGACGACCCTGGATGCACTCTGGCGAAATGTCAGTTTAAAACAGTTTGCCAGAATGCATCCAGGGTCGTCTATTGGTATTTCAGTGTTAAAAACAGTTCGCCAGAGTGCACAGGGTGGTCTATTGGAAGTTCAGTGTTAAAACAGTTCGCCAAACCCCCTTGTCCCCTCTTCAGTATCAGGGCAAAATGGACAGGTGCGCCCCCACTTACGGCGCCCTTGTTTCTACATATCTGGCAGTGTCATACGGTTGCCCAGATCAATTTGCCAGGTGTATACGTACTTATTCTTCTTCCAGAAGGTGTTGCAATTTTATCGCGATACGGTAGAGACGATAACGCTGAAATTAATTTCTTTTTGGTTTGTTGTTTGTTTGCTTTTGTAGCTTTCATCTATTTTAAAGGGGTATTTGATTGCGTCGACAGAGACCTATTACTGTTTAAATTATTAAAACCTGGTGTTTTTGTGAGATGTATCGGTCGTTCAGAAGTACCTTTGAAGATCCCGCGTCACATGAAAGAGAAGATGACAGAGAAATTTGACTGGGAATATGGCTTGAAACAGGGTGGTAGCTTATCATCAACAATTTTAGCATTTTTGTAAACAGTTTGGCGTTAGAAATTAAACAGGAGAATAAAGGGGTTGTGGTCAATGATGACACTGTCTCTATCTTTTTACATGCTGATGATGTCGTTTTATTGTCTGAATCAGAAGAAAAATTAAAATTCATTTTGGAGAAGGTCAATTCATGGTGTAAAAATGGCGATCATCTATTTACCCTTTAACCAACGTAACGGCCAAAAAGCGGCCGCCACGATTCTTAAAAATCGCCAATTTATTTTCATTATTTTTTTTACTTTTTGTCTCAAAACATAGGTTATGACCCCCCGTTGGAACGAGCTAGACGAGCTCGTTCCAACGAGGGGTCATAACCTATGTTTTTGAGACAAAAAATGATCAAATTTTGCTAGTCAAGAATTTTTTGGGAAAGTGTCGTCTGATTTTCGTATTTGGTAAAGGGTTAAGAGAAATCTTTATACAATTTTATGATAGGTAACACAAAATTGGACTTAGATGAATAATATAAGTTTAGGGGACTTATTTTATATGAACATAAAGGTTTTGAATGTACTGCATACACACTGACCAAGTCGGACGGGTGTGCCTTAGGATCGATAACATCAAATACTCATCAGAACACAGAGAATGGTTTTGAAACTTACCGGAAATTGTATTTTCGCTGTGTGTGTCCTATTCTCCATTACGGTACTTGAGTGTGGGTGTGCAGCAAATTTAATAGTAGAGGCACGGTGCAAAATAGAGTCATGGGGTATTCTCTAGGAGTCCACAGATTTGCGCCCATTACAGCGGTAAATGGAGGTACAGGTATGAATAATTCGAGGACATGGACGTGGATCAGTATTATGCGATTATTTAACTAATTTAGATGACCATCGACTTGACTTCTGAGGTTACCAAAACATAGACGGGGTGGGCCAGGGCGGGAGGGGGAGTTCAGCGGTTAAAATATATTTTAGAAGAAGTCGGGTTAACTGATGTTTTGGATGAATTGGCAACCTGTGGTATTAATTGCTTCCGAACACGTTTGGATAGAGAGTAATCGCTTGACTGGACTGGTCACGTGAAATAATTCATGAGAGGTGAGGGATGTTGTACAAACACGAGTGCGCGAATGCGCACGAGTGTTTTACAATATAGTCCCTCGTCTCGAATGAATTATTTCACGTAACTAGTCCAGTCAACGATTATTCTGTTTATTACTTTTCATTATTAACGATAATTATATTATTTAACCCTTTACCTAACGTAACGGCCAAAACCGGTCAGCGCTATTCTCAAAAATCGCCAATTAATTTTCATTATTTTTTTCATTTTTTGTCTCTAAAACATAGGTTATGACCCCTCATTGGAACGAGCTCGAGGAGCTCGTTCCAATCAGAGGTCATAACCTATGTTTTAGAGACAAAAAATGAAAATAATAGTTATTCAAGAATTTTTTTGCAATTGTTGTCTGCTTTTCAAGTTAGGTAAAGGGTTAAAAAAAACAAAAAACAATGAAGTCCCCATTACACCCACGACAAAGCGTCTTCGTTTGCGCGCACGGATACATGACCCAATTGTTCATTGTACAATTCACTTGTGAAGTTAACGTTTATAATCAAACCCGGAAATCCCAGTAAATCACACTTTGGAAAGTAATAAAAAGCATTAATAATTTAATAACACGCGGTGGCTTGTTTCTCAGGCTAGTTTTTGTAACATTGCATGTGGACGGGCGGTTTTTTATTTAATTTTGTATTTTTGTAATTATTTCTTTGCCATCAAAAGTTCTCATGTTCTTGGTTTGTTTTATGCAAAAGTATTGCAAACCTTGTTAGACTGAAGGGACAAATTTATCAATTCTATAAAGTTGGGTAAAATATTTTTATTTTTTTACGTTTGCTTTTGGTTATAATCATGCGGCAGCTAAAAGGACCATGCAGGAGGGAGCTGAGAAACAGATTTTAAACTTGCTTTAAGTCTAAACTGCCCACTTTAGAGGACTGACTGCTAGTTGGTGATGACAGGGTCCTATTTTATCAGTAAAACAAAACTCTGGCGTAGTTTGACGCCGCCTGCTTTCAAGTTAGATATCTATTTCCCATAGCAGTTTTAAGACTTTGGTGGTCTTAATATATTTAACAACATAAAGACAGGAACCGATAACGTTGTGGAACTTGATAATAAAAAAAATGGAAGCGGCATATCATTGTTTATTAATTAAACTAAGTTCATAAAAACACTGTTTTCGTAACTCAGAACATTCTTGATCAATTTCATTTTATGTGTGCCGGCTTCATTCACGCAATGGTACCTGAGGGATAGCAGTTTGACTGATTGATCAAGTGTGGACTCTTTTCTATACATAAATAAATGCCGACACGACGCCTGTCCGTCAACGAATCATTTTGCAGACACTAAAACTTTTACGAAAACAAAACTCACCAAATAGTTGCAAGTATTTTCGTTCTTGTTTTCATATTTCATTTCGGTTGCCAAACATTATACTACCACCCAGTGAAACTTGCAAAAACGAGAATATTAGAGCAAAAGGTCACAAAAACTTAAATTTCATTATAATTTTTTTTCAGCAACTGTAGTTCAAACTCCCAGTTCCACGAAGGCGGATTAATTAACCCTTTGCACACTGATGTGTTAATGTCTAGAACTGAACAGGGGCTAGAGAAACTGCTGGAAATTGTTGGTAGATATGGGAACACTTGGCGGCTCGAACTAAATGAAAATAAAAGCAAGGTAATACCCGTTGGACGCAAGGTAGATATGACGAACAGATGGAGAGTGGGGGAGTTCTCAATCCCCGAAGGGGAAAGCAAACAAATCACGGTAGGAGAAACGGGAGAGTATGAGTATCTAGGGGTAAGCATAAGTATAACGGGAAGAGGGGTGTACAGAAATTACTCAGCCAAACTGATTCTGAAGGGGAAAAGAATTCTGAACCAACTAAAACTTTTAGGGAAAAATAGTTTCAATAAGGTCTTTGTGGGGAAAACACTGTGGGAGAGGGTGGGTTTACCAAGTATAACGTATGGCACGGACGTGATTCAATTAAACCAAACCGTTATTAAGAAGTTGGAGAGTACTCAGAATGATGCCGGCAGATGGATAACAGGGTCGAGTAATGCTGCAGCTTTGGAAGCAGTAAGGTGGAGCTTGGGTGGATGAAAATCAAGGACAGGGTAGATTTGGGAAAACTGTGTTACTTTAACTACTTGAGAAACCTGCCTGACAACCGGTGGTGCAAATTGATGCTCGATACCATTTGGAATTCTAATATAGAAACGGGGTGGTCAAAACATGTGAGGGAACTAATGGACAATTACTCTATAGAGGTCACAAACATAGAAGTAGGAATGAAAGAAGGCAAAAGGTTTGTCAAAGAGAGAGTCATGGAAGATTGCAGTCGAAACTGGCGAGCAGGGGTTAGCGTGAAAAGATCACTGCAGGGGTTACAATATAAAGAAAAGCCAGCTTTTGAGAAGTACCTAGATGGCACCTTTGGAGGGTCACTGCTGTTCAAACTGAGATCAAGATCACTGGAGCTTCGGGGAAAAATTGGGAGAGATGGGGAAAAGGGATGCCAAATGTGCCACTCTGGAGAAGTGGAGACCCTGGAACATTTTCTCTTGGAATGCCCACAGTATATACCTCATAGAATAAAATTTACTGGAAGAATAATGCAGAAGTGGGGTGAAGAAACAAAGGATAGATGGCTGAAGGGGGACACGAGGGAGAGGGCAGGAATGCTTATTGAAGAAATTGAAAAAGAGGAAGTGAGGGACACTATTAAGCAGTTTATATCTGAATGCTGGGAGGAGAGGAGGGGAAGAGGGGGTGGGGTGCAGGGGGAATGATGGCCTTCTCTTATGAGGACCGCGACAAATCAGCGGCTGGCCAAAGAGTTATTATTATTATTATTATTATGTCATCTTCCAACTGTAATATTTTCCCATAATAATGCAACTAGGAATTTAACCAAACCAATCTTGTTTGACAGAGCTCATTGAGCTTTGTCCAAACAAGACCGAATTGGTTAATTTCCTACTTGCATTATGGGAAATATGCACCTCGATATTGGTATTTTAACATCAGCGTGCAGATGGTTTTTACATGGCTGCAGATGACTTAACAGTGTTTCTACATCATTGTTGGCTGCCTGGACAGGCAGTCAACAATAATGTGAAAACTGCCAAGATAAATGCATTCTACCAGTAGAGTTTTCAAGGTAGAACACACCTGGGACAACTTTTACAGAGCAATATAAAACGGACGGTTTGTGCCTGTGTGGGGACTTAAGGGATAATATCCATTTAATCATTTATTTATTTATTGGGGTTTAACGACACTTTCGACAGCCAGTGTCACCTCGTGTCGGACAGCTTTACGGTTGGAGGAAGCCGGAGTACCCAGAGAGAACCACCGAACAACGGCGAATAACTGTCAGACTCACCAACGTACTAACTCCGCACAAGCAGGGTTAGCATTGACTGAAGACAAGTGCACCATCGACGTGCAGTACGTCTTAGTATACAGCGCCACCGTGCCACCAGCATGGGCAAACGGGATGAAGTGCCTTGCCCATGGACACAACGCAGTTACCCAGGCGGGGATCGAACCGTGGACCTTTCGGTTTGAAGTTCAATGCCGTAACTACTGAGCTACCTCGCCCCCTACATAACCCATTACATCTGGTTTGACAGCGCTATCACAGCGCTGTCAAATAACTTTTATCTTACAATCAACATGTATTTTGTCTGTATTAACTCCGCAATTGTCGCGTATCCGATACCCCTGGTACAGATGTTTGTATCAGGGGGTCAGATACAAGCACGTCCCTTTCGTGTGAGTTCCATTTTTTTTCTTTTTGTTTATCCGTACGAATAAATAGTTCGTTATATATTCGTCTACACTCTTGACTTATCCCCAATATATTGTAAGATAAAATGATTATTACCATTATGTGGATGTACAAAATATGTATCCGAGTCTCGCTCCGGGTTCTTAGTGTAGATCACGACGAGTCGAAGACGAATCGTGATAGTAGGTATATATTGCGGATTTACTATCACTTTGTACATGTACGTGTACAACATACGTACACGATGCGTTCACCAACGTGGAATTCAGTGTTAAATCGCACGCTTGTTCACAAAAATGTACAGTGATGTTGAATCACCCATGTTTTTTTGTGACTCCTAGATCGCACTTTTAACGTTCAAATACTCGTGGCGAACGCGCGTTTTTAAAAAAAGGGTGAAATTGTACATCTTCACTTTTATCTTTTACTTTAAAAATTTTTGTCGACGTTCTCATCGCAGATCAGACCATCGATCCATCGTTGGTGAACGCGAGCAAAAATTCTGGGTCATCATCAAAAAAACGGCCTGCGGATTCTACATCACTGATGTAGAATCCGCAATTGTTTTGAGGTGGTGGGTTTTTCCCATTTATGACGTCATTAGGGGAATTCCCCACTATGGGAATTCCCAAACTCAGCTAATCGACCGATCGGATCGCTCGATTCTCTGCCAATCGACCGATCGGATCGCTCGATTCTCGTAAACTCGATCTGAACGAAGAGTGTTGTCGGTGTGTTAGAAATTCGCGAGCCCGTTGTCACGTCTTTCCTGAAGTAAAACTAACACATGTTATCGTTATGATTGAATGAGGTTTTTTGTTCAAAAAGAGTCGATTATGAATATGGTCTGTATTATATACATTCATGTTTTCTCTTGATGACGGATAGAAATTGAGTTTTGGGGATGTTGTTTGGGTGAGTCGATCTGTGATAGACATTCGCGTTTTGTCTTGAATGAGATGAACAGAAATTGAGTTTTCGAGGATAATGTTCGAAGAGGCAAACACTTAGTGAAATGTTTAAAAAGCATTTTCCGCTCAATTAGGTTTTTGAGTGGTGAATTTTTAATATATTCATGATAGCAATCAGAGAGATGAAATAGGTTCTCGTGTTAAAATTAGTTTTCAGTTGTGTGTTGAAACTGTTTAACAGTCATCAAAGGGATTCTCTTTTAATTCGAAACTGAGTGAATGGTTGTTTGATGTGTGAATGGTGATCTTTTGACATAATGTAAAAAACTACTGTCAAAATGCGTTAAATCAGAAACCGGTTTGTCATGTACTGTTTAAACGTATTCTTAAACTTTACCAATTCAATTAACAGTTGAGATGTGAATATTTTTAGATTATTATATTAAAGACGGAAAGAGTTTTATTACATAAAACATAAAAATATAATTAAACATTTAATTTTGAAAATAATAAAAACAATTAAAACGAAAGATGTTTTTACAGATGGATCCTAGGCGCCGAGATTTAATTTTAGGCGAGTATGAACGTGCTAAGAAGGGCATTCAGTCTGCTGACAGAAGCAGACGTCTTGGTGAGATGGAACTCAGACGCGAAGCTACAAAAATATTTAAACCCGTGACGGAGGGTCAAGAGCGAAGCAGGAAGGAGATAGTCGAAGAATTGAGACCCATAAAGGAGAGTTCTTTGAGAATGGGTTCGTTGCCTCCTAGTTTTGGAAATCGGTATTCCGTTCAATCTACACCGGATTACGTTCCTACGGGAATTCAAACAGATTTGAGCGAGAGCGACGATACAGCTTCGACTATCACCACTAGTAGCGTCGCATCGTCCGATGATGATGGCGGTAAGAGAGATCTGTTGTATGGAATTTATAAGGATTCTGACGGTAGAACTTTTGTAGGCGATACAGAAGTGGAAATGGACGATGATGAATTGATCGTGGTTTCGAATAAGTATAAAGTAACTGATGGTCTGCGCAAATTGCTCCTTTACGACAAGCCCAGCGATTACACGGAACAGGATTTCGACAATTACGGAGACATTCTGGTCCAGACCCACGCCATGAAAAGAAATAACGATGCCAGAGAGACGAGACCCAAAGCCAACAGAGGTTACAAGTGGACGAAAGTGGTGAAACCCATATGGGATATGAACAAGAAGTTCGTCGAATCGGTGACTGGCAAAGGGGTGAAAACCACTTTTCTTCCGAGCGATTCCGACGCTCTGTCTCAGAGATTGAGTTTGTTGATGGCGAGCAGACGGGCTGGTAACACGGGATTAGATAATCAGATAGTTGCTATATCTGACGAATTGTTAAGACAGAAGGTTTTGAATAAAAACCAGTATAAAAGGCTGATGAACGAATTGAAGGATTGATGTGTATATAATAAGTAGAGAGAAACAAACAAACAAACAAACAAAAAATAAAACAGTAAATTCTCACACTAGAATAATAAAAGTATTTTAAACAACAAAACGATTTACCAGTGAAAAAACAAAATATATCATAAAAATAAAATATGTTGGTGATAAAGAACAGGGGATACGTCAGGACTTACGTTCAAGGCAGTTCTGGCATCGTCGATTCTATAATGCGAGCGTTCACGGGCGATGTGAGTAGAAAACTTGCATCGACCACGTTTGAAGTTGGTAAGAAGACGGCTTTGGATGCTGGTAAGAAAGCCGCTTCCGAAGCCAGTGGTAGGATAGCTTCTGTGGCTGGCAAGAGGGCAGCCGACGCGTTGATCGACAAGAGGAATTTAACAAGAGCGGAGCTCCACTTTCGACCATTTTGGACGGTGCGGCAATGGAGCTGATGAAGAGAAATGCATCTTCGAATGTCGAGTGTCGATTTTATGAGAACGCTAGCAACGTTCCGGATCCTAGGGAACTGAAATCGGAAGATAAGAATCTCATGATTTTCGATGATCTGCTTTTGGAGAAACAGAACCGATGCGAATCGTATTACGTTAGGGGTCGACATAGCAACGTGGACTGTTTCTACCTGTCGCAGAATTATTTTCGATTGCCCAGACAGACGATAAGGGAGAACACAAATTTTCTATGTCTCTTTCACCAAGATTTCAAGAATCTCAATCACATCTACGGCGATCATGTCGCAAACGACATGAGCGCTGCGGAATTCAGGAGATTCTGCAAGAGGGTTTGGGATGGTGGACTTTACAATTTCATCGTGATCGATTTGACAAGCGAATTTAATCGCGGAAAATATCGGTGTGGATTCGACAAGTTTTATGTTTCCGATGATAATAATAAGATAGAGCGTGAAAATAAAAAAAATTAGAAAATAATAAATCTTCAAATAATTAGTTTTTGAAAAAATAAAAATAAAATTAAATATAATGTTCGAACATGGAGAATTGTTAGGACGGATAGCCGAGAATACGGCTGCGAAACAATCCATTCAAATCGTGGTGAGTGGCGATTCGACTCAATTCGCTACGAAATTCGAACCTTCCATCGAATTGAATAGAGAGAAAAGTTACGAGATGGCGTTGGTGAATCTGGAGACTTATTATTCCTTTCCCAATGTCACCGAAAAGAATAACTCGTTCAAGTATTCCGACGGAGTGGATTGGTTGGAGATTTGAATTCCCAAAGGGAGTTATGACATAGACGATTTGAACGATTACATTCAGACGCGAATGAAGACGGATGGAAAGGGAAGCAACAAGATCAGACTCGCTCCCAATCCTAATACCTTACAGACGATGTTGGATTTGGAAGATAATTTTCGAGTGGATTTCAACACGGACGATTCTATAGGCAAGATGTTGGGATTCGATCGAAAGATGTATCGAGGCCACGCGCCATCTGAAAATACGGTCGACATTCTCGCAGTCAATAGCATTCTGGTGAATGTGGACGTGATTGCTGGAAGCTACGTGAATGGTAGCGCTCAACCGACGATCTATTCCTTCTTTCCAAACGTGTCGCCGGGTTATAAGATTGTGGAGCGACCTCGAAATTTAGTTTATCTACCAGTGATTTTAGACACGTTGTATAGTCTCAAAACCACGTTGATGGTTCAAAATGGTGAACTGTTAGATCTTCGCGGAGAGAGAGTGACAATACGATTTCACATAAGAGAAATATAAAAGCAAAAAAAAAAAAAAAAAAAATATTGTGTATATATATAGATAACAAAAATAAAATAAACGCAATATTAATTTTACAAAATTATTTTAATATAATTATTAAACAAGAAACAATTGAAGTAAAAAAAAATTAAAAAAACAGAATTATGACAGAATACGTGGTTAAAAACGTGAACATATCCGCAGGACAGAGGAAGAAACTTAAGAGAGCATTAACAACTCAAGGCGAGGCGGTGAGATTCAAATTCACTCACGAAGATCTGACGAGAGGCGGTCAGGATTCGATCGCCTGGACCAGAAGTCAAATGAAAAGGATGGAGAAAGCGATTCGCGATGGAAGAGGGTTGACAGTGAGAATGAGTCCCGCTCAATTGAGATACAATTTGAGAATGAAAGGTGGTTTCCTACCGCTATTGGCAGGAATAGCCGCAAAAGCATTACCCTTCGCCGCAAAGGCACTACCCTTTCTCGGAAAGACTCTCGGCGTGGGAGCTCTCACGGGACTCGCTAGTTCGGCAGTTGAGAAATTAATGGGTGGCAGCAGACTGTTCTTGAAGAAGGGAGGAGCTGTGTGTCACGTTCACGTAGACGACAGCGGTAAAGGATTGTATCTAGAACCTGTTAGAGGTGGCAACTCTCTGAGAGGAAACGGTCTCTATCTGAAGAATGGACGGAACGTCGAGCGACTCGGCAAGGGTTTGTTGCTCGGTGAGAATTTGCCATTTAAGAATATACCGATTTTGAATATGTTATTATAATATAAAATTATATAAAATATAAAATCATAGAAAGTATAAAATATTATATTTAAAATGGATAAAAAGGTGGAAAAACAATTAGACGATAATGATGAATATCGCGAGATAGAGTGCAAAAAAGATGTGGAAAAATGATTAGACGCTAATGACGGATATCTTAGGAAAGAACTGACAAAAGAGTTAAATAAAGATCGGGATATGCAGTTGAAATTTAAAAGAATGAGACGTTTTCCACCGTTACCACTATCTTCTGAAGAGAATGGTAATGATGCGAGTGTTAACGAGAGATGCACAACATTCGTTCATAATTATGATTCGGATAAACAAATGTGTTGTTATAAAAACGTAGCATATCACAAAAAAAAACAAAAGAAAAGAAGAATCGAAGCTGAAATTTAAGAAAAAAGGAAACGTTATTATAATATATGGGTAATAGTGAAGAAGGAAAACAAAAAAAATGAGATCAAAAGATGATCTCATTACTTTTTTTTTTTCATTTTTCTTCACTAAAAATCAATCTCTCTATTGTTTATATTTCCAAGTCCGTTATTAGCATGTTGACACTCGTGTCTTCTCCTTTTTCGAAAACGTGTTGAATGTTTATCTTTACTCTTTTGAGTTTTTTTACATCGGTCAACTCGCTCTCACCACCCAATTTCTTCACGAGTTCGAATGAGATGTTTGGAAATATGTAATTTCCATAGGGCAACGACAAATCGTCCTTGTCGAATTCTCTATCTTCGGCGATGACGATGTTCTGCAGATCGCTTTGGTTCATAAATCAAATCGAGCGCGGCTTCGTCCAATTTCAAAGGCATCTTATATTTGTCATATTTGTGCTCTAAGCCCTTCATCTCGACCTCATTCAATTCGATGGGATCGTGTCGTTGTAATCTATAGATTTTATGACCGAATTTCTTATTCGCTTCGACTCGTTTCAATTTCAATTCGCATCTTTTAGACGTTGTTGTCCTCATGATCGATTATTTGTTTTTTTTGTTTTTACGAATTCTTACAAATAATGTATATTTTAAATTTTTGTATTTTAAATAATAATTTGTTTAAAAAGTTTTTTTTGCTCTTTATATATATATAAAAAAAAGTTATTTTTTTTAATTTTTAATTTTTTTAATGTAAAATTTTTTAGTAAAAGTTTTTTTCTCTTTATATATATATAAAAGTTAAATTTTAACATTTCAATCTCTCTATTTTTTATATTTCCAAGTCCGTTATTAGCATGTTGACATTTGTCATTTTTCCACATACGAAAATGGTGTGAATGTTTATCTTTACTCTTTTGAGTTTTTTTTCATAGGCGAATGCGCTCTCACCACCCGATTTGTTCACAAGTTCGGGTGAGATTATTGCATATATGTAATCTCCATAGGACAACAATAAATCATCCTTGTCGAATTCTCTGTCTTCAGTGACGATGATATTATTCAGCAGATCGCTTGGTACTCGTAAAACAAATCGAGCGCGGCTTCATCCACTTTCAAACACATTCGATATTCATAGTAGTAGCGCTCTAAGTCTACCATCTCAACCTCGTTCAATTCGATGGGATCGTGTTGTTGTAATGTATAGATATTAAAACCGCATTTCTCATACCTTTCGACTTGTTTCAATTTCAATTCGCATCTTTTAGGTGTTGTTGTCATGATCGATTATTTGGTTTTTATGAATTTTTGCAAATAATGTATATTTTAAATTTTGTATTAAAAAATTGAATTTAAAATTTAACTTTTTTTTTTTTATTATATATATATATAAAAAGAGTAAAAAAGCAAAACTTTTTTTAACAAATTATTTAATACAAAATTCAAAAAAAAAAAAAAAAATATTCTTACAAATGAAGCAAACAGATAAAACAATGGTAAATTTAAATGAGAAAACCATACCTCAGTTAAACGAGATTTGTAAACTATTACAAATTTCAGATTTCAGAAATCATAGAACTAAATCAAAAAAAATTGATGTCATACAAGAATATTTGTGAAACGCTAGAAAGGCAAACGAAATGTCGATAGCAACGACGTCAAAAGATGCATCGGTTGTGAAAAATGAGAAGATAGTAAAAGGAATCGAAATGCCTACGTCGAAAAAAACCAAAAACGTTTCGATTGTGAAAAATAAGAAGACGACTAACCGAAAAGCCATTGAAGAACATCAAGTTTCCGAAGAAAAGAAAAGAAAAACTAAAACGAAAACGAATGATGCACTTCAGATTCAAGACAAACGAGATATATCGATCGAAATTCAACGAGCAATCAACGAAGAGAAAGGAGAAGAATATGTAACACAACTCGTTGCGGAACTATTCCAATCGAAACCCATAGAATGGGAGAGTGCGATCAAAGGCGTTTTTAAAACTGTCGACGTGATTCCCTCGTTGAAGAAAGTCGATCCGAAATTGTTCATGGAATGGGTGAAGAAAGAAGTATTGGATTTGTTTCGCGAATACATGAACGTGGGATTAAAAATTAAGATGATACTCCATTGCATAATGAATAAAATCGACGTGAAGTCCGGCGAGAGCATCGTGAAAAATGCATATTTCAGATCTAATGTCAAACCCGTATTTCGAGGTTCAGATCTATCGGACGTTTTCGAAAAGATGAAAGACAAGATGTTGACGTCTCTCGCGAATTATCAACATGAAGGTAGTAATTGGACGTTCGATGAGGTGTTGAAACTCGAAATTCACATGAATAAAAACGAACCGTTGAAAGGATCTTCCTACTTGGAATTACCGTATTTCTTGACTAAGAAACACGCCGTGGTCAACGTGAGAAATAAAGATGATCAGTGTTTTAAATGGGCAGTCACATCCGCTTTATACCCTGTTGAAATAAACTCCGATAGAGTTTCTCGTTACGAGGAAACTTCTAAAAATCTCGATTGGACCGGAGTGACTTTTCCAACAGAGTTAAAACATATCGAACGTTTCGAGGCTCAAAATCCCACCGTAGCGGTGAACGTCCTTGGATACGACGACGAAAATCGAATGATCTATCCTCTCAGACAGACTTCGTATCGCGGAAGAGAAAAGATGATTATTTTATTATTGATTTCGAATGGTGACAATCGTCATTATTGTTGGGTTAAACATCCGACCCGATTACTGTCGAAACAAAATAATAATCATAAAGGAAAGATATCTTTATGTTACAATTGCATGAACGTGTTTCACAGCGAAAAATCATTAGAGAAACATCAAAAATATTGCAACGAAAATCAAGCTGTCGCCGTCGAAATGCCAAAACCCAACACCATCGTGAAGTTTGAAAATCACAATAGAAGGTTAAAAGTACCATTCGTCGTGTACGCCGATTTCGAATGTTTCACCACGAAAATGAGTTCCTGTCAACCCAATGCTCTTCAAAGTTACGTCAAAAGATATCAAAAACACATACCTTCGGGCTATTGCATTTACGTGAAATGCGCTTTCGACTCGCAACACGACATGGGTCCCTTCACCTACACGAAACAGTGCGAAGACGACGACATGGCTCAAAGGTTCGTGGAAGAGTTAGAATCGAAAATTCAAATGTTATACGACAAATTCAAAACTCTGGCGAAAATGATCATCACGCGAGAGCAGCAGGACAAAAATAACAGAGCCAGCGAATGTCACATATGCAGACAATCGTTCGATGAGAATTCGGAGGAAAATAAGAAGGTCAGAGACCACGATCATTACACGGGTCTGTATCGCGGTCCGGCTCACAGCAAGTGTAATTTAAAATATCGAGACGCCGCTTTCTATCCGGTGATGTTTCACAGTCTCTCGGGTTACGACAGTCATCTGTTCATGAAAAATCTCAGCACCTCACACGAAGAATTAAATTGCATCGCGAACAGCGAAGAAAGATACATTTCCTTCACGAAATGGAAGCTCATGGAGAAGAAAAGAGTAATTGATGGAAATACGTTGAAAGAAAAAACGAAATCCATTCGTAGATGCATACGTTTCATTGACAGTTTTAAATTCATGTCGACCGCTCTGGAAAAATTAGTCGATAACATGAGCAAGGATAAATTTAAAATCACGAGCGAACATTTCGGAGAACGAGTAGACGTCATGTTGAGGAAAGGAGTCTATCCTTACGATTACATGAACGATCTAAAGAGATTCGAAGACACCGCACTACCTTCGAAAGAAGATTTTTATTCGAAATAATACGAATCTGACATTTCCGACGAGAATTACGAACACGCCAAAAACGTGTGGAAATCATTCGATATGAAAACCATGAGAGATTATCATGATCTCTATCTGAAGACCGACGTTCTGCTCTTGGCTGACGTGTTCGAAAATTTTCGAGACGTCTGTTGTCGAAATTACGATCTGGATCCCGCTTGGTATTTCACCGCACCCGGTCTGGCATGGGACGCTCTGTTGAAGACCACTGAAGTCCAATTGGAATTATTATCCAACGTGGACATGTTGCTCATGTTTGAAAGGGCTGCGAGAGGTGGTGTCTCGATGATCTCTCACCGATCAGATTGCCGACCAGCAAACATTCCATCTTCTCTCTCCTGGTCGGATTCAATATGCCTCTCAATCTCCCCAACATGTTTTTGTCGCAGACGTCATTGTGAGTCTTGGTGTCGGGATGTCCGGCGTAGCACAGATCGTGATCATACACGGCCGCGTCCACCCTATTCACAGGTTTGCTCCAAGATTTGGGAGTCAGATCGGCGTTGAGTCTCTTGATCAATTTCGTTCTGGGTCCCGTGAAACTGTGACCGGGCAGATGCATTTCGAAAGGTAGATTGTTGATCATTTTATTCACGATGCCTTTACCTTTGCTCACGTTCTTTTTTTTACGAATCGCGTCTTGGCAGAACCACACACGTCGGAAATTCCGCGAAGCATCCGTCTGTCGTTTTTAGTTCGCACTTCTCTAGAATTACTCGTCTCGGTAACTCTCTTACACTTTACGCAATACATTTTTTAAGAGTTATTTAAATTAATTTCGTTTTTTTATTTTATATATAAATTTAATATTTTTTTTTTTTTAAATTCTGTTCTTATTATACATATATTTTTTTTTCAGTCGCTGCTCTTGAGTTCTATCATCTTACTGAATTCCTCCCTGGCCTCTTTCCTCCCCTTTTCCACAAGAGAATCCTTCATCTCTTCCTTGATGATCTGATGAGTCTTGATTCTCACGGCTTCTTTCATGGCATCGTATTTCGTTTTCTCGCTCAATATCGCGAAGTATTCTCCGTCCGATATCCTACCGTCTTTCAATGCCATAGAGATCATTTTGGATATCGTGTCGATCTTGGAGTCGGCCAAGACGCGAATCTTGTCGTGTTTCCTCGCCTTCAGATATAATTTCCTACTCAAAAAGTTTCCGAGCGTGCTAAACAATCCGGCGGCGAGAGCCACTCCTACTACGGTCAACATGATCGGAATGCCAACCGCGGTCGACAAAAATCCGATGCCGGCCGCGTGTAAACCCAGGGAAATCGTGATGAGTGTCGTGTCGATCACGTTGACGACTGTCACGAAACACAAATACTTCTTCTTGAGGGAACAACGAAAATCTCTCTCTCGAATTAGATACTCTTGGATTCTATTGATTTGATCGATGCGATACATTTCCTTCACGAAATGGAAGCTCATGGAGAAGAAAAGAGTAATTGATGGAAATACATTGAAAGAAAAAACGAAATCCATTCGTAGATGCATACGTTTCATCGACAGTTTTAAATTCATGTTGACCGCTCTGGAAAAATTAGTCGATAACATGAGCAAGGATAAATTTAAAATCACGAGCGAACATTTCAGAGAACGAGTAGACGTCATGTTGAGGAAAGGAGTCTATCCTTACGATTACATGAACGATCTAAAGAGATTCGAAGACACCGCACTACCTTCGAAAGAAGATTTTTATTCGAAATTATACGAATCTGACATTTCCGACGAGAATTACGAACACGCCAAAAACGTGTGGAAATCATTCGATATGAAAACCATGAGAGATTATCACGATCTCTATCTGAAGACCGACGTTCTGCTCTTGGCAGACGTGTTCGAAAATTTTCGAGACGTCTGTCGTCGAAATTACGATCTGGATCCCGCTTGGTATTTCACCGCACCCGGTCTGGCATGGGACGCTCTGTTGAAGACCACCGAAGTCCAATTGGAATTATTATCCAACGTGGACATGTTGCTCATGTTCGAAAGGGCTGCGAGAGGTGGTGTCTCGATGATCTCTCACAGATATTCTGAAGCTAACAATCCCTACATGAAAGAAGGTTTCGATTCGAAACGGTCGACTAAATACATACAGTATTGGGACGCCAATAATCTGTACGGTTGGGCTATGAGTCATCCTTTACCGATTAGAAATTTCGAATGGGTGATGGAACTGGAAGAGATGCAAAAATGGAGAGACTATCCTTGCATTTTAGAAGTTGATTTGAACTATCCAGAAGAATTACACGATCCACACAATGATTATCCGCTAGCTCCCGAACGAATGGAACCGAACGAAGGAGACGAGGAAAAACTCATTCCCAATTTATTTAACAAACGTAACTACGTCGTCTACAGCGAGAATTTGAAACAATACGTTGATTACGGGATGAAATTAGTCGACATACATCGCATCATTCGATTCGACGAAGAGCCTTGGATGAAAAAATACATAGATCTCAACACGAATCTCAGAACTCGAGCCGAGAACGATTTCAAAAACGATTTCTTCAAACTCATGAACAACTGCGTGTACGGCAAATCGATGGAAAACATCAGGAAGAGAACCGACGTTTGACTCATCACGTCTGAGAAAAGAGCTAAAAAATTAGTGGCGAAACCCAATTACAAGCACCGAACCATATTCGACGAAAATCTAGTGGCCGATCACATGCAAAAGACACACCTGAAGTTTGACAAACCGTATTATCTCGGACCGATCATCTTAGATAACAGCAAGTGATTGATGTACGAGTTTCACTACGATTACGTCAAACGAAAATTTGGTGACAAAGCCAAACTACTGTTCACCGACATGGACAGTTTAGTTTACGAGATAGAGATGAAAGACGTCTACCAAGATATATCTCCGGACGTGGCCGAGTGGTTCGACATGAGCAATTATCCCGTCGATCACCCATCCAACATTCAATCGAATGACAACAAGAAGGTGTTGGGTAAATTTAAGGACGAGAGCGGCGGTAAACAGATCGTCGAATTCGTGGGCTTGAGACCCAAACTGTATGCTTATCGTCTAGAAGATGATGAAGAGATCAAGAAGTGCAAAGGAGTTAAAGCGTGCGTGGTGAAGAAAAACATCTCTTTCCAAGAGTATAAAGATTGTCTGTTAGGAAGTGGTCCGGTGTATAAGACTATGAAATCGATTCGAAGCGAAAATCATGACTTGTATACCGAAATAGTCAACAAGATTTCGCTGACGGCCGACGACGATAAGAGATTCGTGTTAGACGATAAAATAAGCACTTTGGCACTCGGATATTGGACTGTGGATCTAATTAGAGATGATATGAATGTGGATGATTGGATTCTAGATATGATTGTGGATGATAAGATTCCAGATACGATTGCGGATGATAGGATTCCAGAAAATCAAGAAGAATTAGATGAACACAAAATTATGGAAATCGATAGAGACATCGAGAGTGTTAGTTTAAAAAGAAAAAGAAGAAAAACCCCTAACGAACTCCAATTCTTAAATTCCGAAAACGTTCGAGCTAAGAGAGACAAACTATGTTTGATATCTCTTTTTGCATCATCTTTTTTTGCAGGTAGCGAAAAAGACGTATTTGAATATAATAGATATTTGCAGTTGTTATTCCTGTTCAAAAAATTGTCAAAAGATCAAGTGAAATACATTTACGACGCGGTATCTAAAAAATTTCATTCGTTAAATCACCACAAAACGATCGAATCTGTTCTACTAAAAGATGGTAATATCGAGATTCCAGAAAATCAAGAGGAATTAGATGAATTCAAGATAATGGAAATCGATAGAGACATCGAGAGTGTTAGTTTAAAAAGAAAAAAATAAATAAAAAAAAAATAACGTCATTTTAGTGAATTATAATAAAATAAATAATTAAAAAAATATATACGCATTTATGAATAAGAAAATAAAGATATCCATAGAAGGTGTTGTCTTACCCAATGAACCCCTATCCAACATCGATCTGTTGAATGCGGCAAAAGATTTGAAAATCGAAGATTTTCTAGGAGTGTTTTCCAGAGATGCCTTGCTGAAGAGAAGACCTCGAAATCAGAATGCGGAATTTTAAATCTAGATGATTCATTGGTTGAAGGCACTCACTGGGTGGCGTGGATGAAGAACGCGAAGAAGAAAAATTATTATTTTGACAGCTACGGAATCTCGCCACCAAAAGAAATAAAGAACTATTTCAACAAATCGATGGTTCATTACAACACGGAACAAGTGCAATCACCACATCAAGTGTTTTGCGGTCACCTGTGTCTCTACGTTATCAAGAGATGGTCTGAAGGAGATCGATTTCAAGACATTCTCAATGATTTACATTAGAGAGAGATTTTTTTTTTTCTAGTATATATAAAGATAAAAAATATTTTAAAAAATTTTAATCGAATAAAAACGAAAAATAAAATAACATAGTTCATTTTTAATAAACTGCGTTTGAACATATTTTTCTAAAAAACAAAAAAAATCCCACAACAACATGCCAGTCGATAAATTTGGTAGAAGTGACGACAAAAAAGTCAACTCAAGAAAGAAGAGGAAGACGTTTGAAGTCGACGATGGTTATGACGTTGCCAACTTGGACGAACGTTACGTTTGGAGATACGAACCTCGAGAAGAACCTTTGAACATGAACGATAAGAAGCTCTACAATCTTCCCGAGCCGATAGATCTCGCAGATGCTGCGACTAAAAAATACGTTGACAGGGGGAACGCCGATTTCGAATGAATCCTGCTAGATAATTACGTGGATAAAACCATGACCGACGATCTGGATCTGAAATCCAAATGTTTGGTGAACGTCGCGAATCCCGTAGATCCCACCAATGCTGCGACCAAGAAATACGCGGACGACTCTCACGCGTGATTCAGCGAACACCTGAGAAATAGATACGTTCTGAAAATGATGCACTCAGAATTGAATGCCAATTCTAACAAGATAACGAACGTGGCCACTCCCACGAATCCCAAGGACGTGGCGACCAAACACTACGTAGATCTGGAACAGAGAAAGTCTGACAGACGAGAAATGAAATTGGATCTGAATGCGGGATTCCACAAGATATTGAATCTGTCGAAGATCGACGACACGGATGCGGACTCAACCGCGGTCAACAAAGGCTACGTAGATTCTGCCGTGATACGATCACAAGAATACCTAGAATCGCAAGTGGACAATCTCTACCTGAACAAACAATCTGGCGGAACCATGGAGGGTGGCATCGACATGAATGGTAAGAATTTATTCGGACTCAGTCACAATCCCGAATTCGATTCCAGCGCAGTCAGCAGAAAGTACGTGGACCACAATTCGGTCTGGAGAAAGGGTGACATCATGGAAGGTAAACTAGACATGGGTGGACACGCGCTCACGAATCTACCGGATCCCGTGAACATGACGGATGCCTGCACCCTGATTTCGGTGGTGGAGAAAGTCAAATATGCTAGACAATTGATCACCGTGTGGGCCGAAGAGGCCGGCACCTTAGATGAGGGAAAAGCTGAGTGGTCTTTTGGAAATGGAGGTAGCGGATCGAAACATGGTCAGGTGGGATATCCCATGCCATTGGGAGGTGAAATCCTTCGAATGAGTCTGGCTTCCTCGGATTTGAATAACAGAGCGGTCGTCAATCTCATGGTGAATGGTGTGGAGAGCGATAAGAGATACAGCATCGAAAAGACTGAGAATCAACACGCGAATGTTAGCACATTCGGCACACCTCTCAAAGTGAACGCTGGTGACAGGATTAATTTCGTCACGAAAACCAATAATCCCGAAGCCACCACTTCCGTGGTGAGTCTACTGATCGGACTAGATTCTTTGAACAAACAGTGAACGCATGGAAAATAATGAATTAAAAAAAAAAAAATAATGTGTGATTATTAAAAACAAAAAAAAAATAAAAAAACAAAAAAAAATGAGATCTAAAGATGATCTCATTACTTTTTTTTTTGTTTTTCTTCTTCTTCACTATCACCATATATTATAATGACGTTTCCTTTTCTCTCAATTTTCAGCGTCGATTCTTCTTTTTCTTTTTTTCTTTTTCTTTGTGATATGATACATTTATAACAACACTTTTGTTGATCCGAATCATAATTATGAACGAATGTTGTGCATTTCTTGGTAACACTCACATCATTACCATTCTCTTCAGAAGGTAGTGGTGATGGTGGAACGCGTCTCATTCTTTTCATTTCCAACCGTCTATCTCGCTGTTTACCTAACCATTTTTCCACATCTTTTTTTTTGTTTTTTGGCTTGCAACACAGGATGGAACATCTGACGGAAACGGAGAGACGATCACACAGGATCGAACAATCTAAGATCTCTTCGAGTTTTAATATTTTCGTCACGAAATATCCTTTTTGTTTCTCTCGAGTGAATAGCACGCGATCTTTTAAATAATTCAGAACGTAATCATAAATATCTTCTTTCTTTTTCAAACGCGAAAATGGGACGTGTATTTCGTTTTCTACATGACTACATAGGAATTGTAACATTTTGTATGTCGAGAATGTTGAAAAAAGACGATTTTTTCTCGGATGAAACTTTTTTTTTTGTTAAAAAAATATCATTAAAAACGAATTTATTTTTTTATTCTTTTTTGTTTTTTGTTTTTAATAATGACTCATTACTTTTTATTTTTTTTGTTTTTTATTTTTTTCACACTCGTCTCTCATCGAATGATCGACATCTTATTTCTGTCTGATTCGAATTGTAATTCTCTGTCCGACAGGACCAGGGCAAAGGCTTCAGTTTTTCTCGGAACGTTCCTATCGAATTGCATCTTGATCTGAATGTCTAAGACGCTACTCTTGAGTCGTTCACTCTGTTTACTGACGTCGAATACGAACATGGGATACATCGACTTGTATTCGCTGGGAGATATGTTGGGGTTGCTCATCAATTCGTCTAGACCATGATACTTCTTTCTAAAATCAGCAGCGTCGCCGCACAGTCTGCAGAAATCGTTCTTGTCGAACGATGCATTGTAATCGATTGCTGGATATCTCGTGGCATTCAGAAACACTTGCATGTTTCGCAAACTGCAGTGATCGAACAGCGATGCATTCTTTTCCTGAGACCCGTCCCTATCAGTCTGAAACGCAACCACGATGAAACGCGGTCTCTCAGAAGCGGATTTCACCGTCAATCTCCAATCGAAGTGATTCGTGGAGGGAGGAATGCTTGCCGTGTCGCACTGTCTCATTCTAAATCCCATGGGTAATTTACTCTTGGATTCTATGATCTTGTAAAGATGCACTTTCTCCATGATCGAAGGCTCCACGTGTGGAACGAACCATGATATGTTGTGTAGAGTTATCTTACCTGCATCGGTCGCGGTGAGTCTCACTATTGCATCGTCGTTTCCTTTTCGAATCAACGTCAGATTGTGTTTGAATCCGTACATGATTTTGTTGTAATCGTCCGCAAATCCGAAGATGTGTTTCAAAGGTATCCTGAATGAAAACGTTCCTTTAGGTCTGGACGTCTTGACGACGTAGTCGAATATCGCGGCGGCGCCTGCACTAGCAGGGCCTATGGTGTCTTTCACCCACAACTGATTAAGTCCTCTGGATTTCAAAAAATCATCAGGATACGTCAAGAGTCCGAACATCGTGGTAGCCTGACCGGGATGAAACACAGATTCTATCTCTTGTCCGGATAGCATGTATTTTATGTTACTGAATAGATGCATGATGCCATTATTAGCTAGGGTAACCATGTCGTCGTCGGCGTAGTCGCTCCCATCTTCCTTGGTGAGACGTCCCTGCACCACTATGTAACTCTCACTAGGATGTACAAATAGATCTTGAGTTTCGACGTTGATTCTCATCTCTCCCGCATTGTTCAAACTCGTCCCGGTTACCGGTTCATATTCGTGAACCTCATATTCTTGAATACTTTCATTTTTCACTATGCTTTGTGCTATATCTAGTATGTTTGTCATTTTAAAGGATTTTTTTTAGTTTTTTGTTGATTAATTAACTTGCTTTCTTTATCTAAAAATAGTTTTTAATTATTTTTATTATTTTTTTCTCTCTTATATATATATGTGTGTAAACAAGAAAATGTCAAAGAGAGTAAATAAAAAAAAATTTTGTCTTCTTCATCAAAACTTCGTCTTCTGTAATTGTTGTTCGTTAAACTTTCCGATGATCTCTTCTCCATCCAAAGCTTCGATTTCGTAAGTCACCGGATCTGTGTGAAATATTTTGATGATCACGAAGATTTCCGAGGTCCATCGAGGAGTATAACCCTTTTCGAAGTGCTTCTTATAAGCGTAGATTCTCACTCGATCGCCGACCGCAAATTTCGGCGTTCTAGACTTCTTCCTGATCTTAGATCTCTCGGGATATAGATTCGCGTAGACCCGTTTTTCGTTTCGAGGATCGCTAGCTTCTGCGGGAGTCATCTTGATCGATCTGTGTCGGGTGTTGTTGTAATCTTTGACCAAACCATTCAGCGCGTATATGTATTTCTTGGTCGAATTCGCCGTGAAGTATCTGTGCATCTTTTCCTTCATCGTTCGATTCCAACGTTCCACCATGCTGGCTTTCTCTTCGTTTTCGATCGAGTAGAGGTCTACCAATTGACGAACGTCCTTGTTGTAGAATTCCTTTCCCTTATCCACCCACAATTTACTCAGTTTTCGAGAAGACGAGTCGAACACGCTCTTCAGAGCCTTGGCGACGAGAGGTCCCGATTTATTCTTCAAAGCTCTGATCCAACCGTATTTGGAAAACACGTCGATGACCGTCAATAGATATTTGACGCCCTCGTTCCACCTCGAAAACGATCTCATGTCGACCAAGTCAGCAGACCAAATATCATCCAGACCCTTCAGGAACACCCTTCTCTTTCGAAATTTACGCACTATGGGTTTGTGTAACTCCTCGGCCAATTCGCTCGTCAATAATCATTTCTTCTTTTCAGATGCGCTTTTTTTCTTTGAACGCCCCATCCGAATCGACGTTTCGCACCGATCAGATTGCCGACCAGCGAACATTCCACCTTCTCTATCCTGGTCGGATTCAATATGCCTCTCAATCTCCCCAACATGTTTTTGTCACAGACATCATTGTGAGTCTTGGTGTCGGGATGTCCGGCGTAGCACAGATCGTGATCATACACGGCTGCGTCCACCCTATTCACAGGTTTGCTCCAAGATTTGGGAGTCAGATCGGCGTTGAGTCTCTTGTTCAATTTCGTTCTGGGTCCCGTGAAACTGTGACCGGGCAGATGCATTTCGAAAGGTAGATTGTTGATCATTTTATTCACGATGCCTTTACCTGCTCACGTTCTTTTTTTTACGAATCGCGTCTTGACAGAACCACACACGTCGCAAATTCCGCGAAGCATCTGTCTGTCGTTTTTAGTTCGCACTTCTCTAGAATTACTCGTCTCGGTAACTCTCTTACACTTTACGCAATACATTTTTTAAGAGTTATTTAAATTAATTTCGTTTTTTTATTTTATATATAAATTTAATATTTTTTTTTTTTAAAATTCTGTTCTTATTATACATATATTTTTTTTTCAGTCGCTGCTCTTGAGTTCTATCATCTTACTGAATTCCTCCCTGGCCTCTTTCCTCCCCTTTTCCACAAGAGAATCCTTCATCTCTTCCTTGATGATCTGACGAGTCTTGATTCTCACGGCTTCTTTCATGGCATCGTATTTCGTTTTCTCGCTCAATATCGCGAAGTATTCT
Source organism: Pictodentalium vernedei (assembly GCA_031216915.1). Taxonomy (NCBI): domain Eukaryota; kingdom Metazoa; phylum Mollusca; class Scaphopoda; order Dentaliida; family Dentaliidae; genus Pictodentalium; species Pictodentalium vernedei. The sequence continues at coordinate 105,591,892 of CM062292.1, read as the reverse complement.
CCGTCCGATATCCTACCGTCTTTCAATGCCATAGAGATCATTTTGGATATCGTGTCGATCTTGGAGTCGGCCAAGACGCGAATCTTGTCGTGTTTCCTCGCCTTCAGATATAATTTCCTACTCAAAAAGTTTCCGAGCGTGCTAAACAATCCGGCGGCGAGAGCCACTCCTTCTACGGTCAACACGATCGGAATGCCAACCGCGGTCGACAAAAATCCGATGCCGGCCACGTGTAAACCCAGGGAAATCGTGATGAGTGTCGTGTCGATCACGTTGACGACTGTCACGAAACACGAATACTTCTTCTTGAGGGAACGACGAAAATCTCTCTCTCGAATTAGATACTCTTGGATTCTATTGATTTGATCGATGCGATACCTCTCTCCTTTTTCTCTTTCTTCTAGCGACGGCGCCGTCAGCAAAACGACGTTCGGCTTCTCGTCCTCGTCGTCCACTAACGTCGGATACAATTTATTTCTGGTTCTCATTTTTGTTTTTTTCTTTCTAATATTAGATAAAAAAATTTATGTGTGTATTTATTTTTATTTTCTATTCTCCCTTATTTTATATCAACGAGAAAACTTAGACGTATGCTTCGTTGAACAATAATTTCATGACGCATCCCTTGTCTTCTAAAGTCAGACTTTTACGCGCCAATTTCAGTTCTTCCAAAACTGTAGGCTTGCTTTGATCCTTACAGTAGAGTAATCTCTTCCAAAACGCGATCACTTCATTGATTTGAACGCGTTCGAACGCCGGTTCGAAATACTTGACGACCATATCTTCCCTTTCCATCCACAGACACGAATGATTCTCGTGATCGAAGTCTAGGTGATCCCAACATCCGACGCATCGTTCTAACAAGAGACGACCTAGTTGTTCGTTCACGCAGAATGCGTAGGCTCTCATCAGCATTTTTAAAAGAAACCTCACTCTAATATCCTGAGAATCGCTCATGATTTACGTTTTTATTATCTATTCGATTTGATGTATTTAATTTTCTAAATAACTATTATTTATATATTTTTTTTTCTCTCCTATATATATCAATCACTTTTATTTATTTCCTAGGATATTCCCCCACCCCACGACGAGGGGAGATAACTCCGTATGATCGAATTTACGAGAATCGAGTGATCCGATCGGTCGATTAGCTGAGAATCGAGCGATCCGATCGGTCGATTGGCGGAGAATCGAGCGATCCGATCGGTCGATTAGCTGAGTTTGGAAATTCCCATAGTGGGGAATTCCCCTAATGACGTCATAAATGGGAAAAACCCACCGCCTCAAAACAATTGCGGATTCTACATCAGTGATGTAGAATCCGCAGGCCGTTTTTTTGATGATGACCCAGAATTTTTGCTCGCGTTCGCCAACGATGGATCGATGGTCTGATCTGCGATGAGAACGTCGACAAAAATTTTTAAAGTAAAAGATAAAAGTGAAGATGTACAATTTCACCCTTTTTTTAAAAACGCGCGTTCACCACGAGTATTTGAACGTTAAAAGTGCGATCTAGGAGTCACAAAAAAACATGGGTGATTCAACATCACTGTACATTTTTGTGAACAAGCGTGCGATTTAACACTGAATTCCACGTTGGTGAACGCATCGTGTACGTATGTTGTACACGTACATGTACAAAGTGATAGTAAATCCGCAATATATACCTACTCGTGATCTATCATTAGAACCCGGAGCGAGACTCGGATACATATTTTGTACATCCACATAATGGTAATAATCTCTATTTATTTATTTATTTATTTATTTATTTATTTATTTATTTATTTATTTATTTATTTATTTCAGGTCAGTGGCAATATCATAACAGCAAACTATAGATAGAGCGTAAACTTCAGCCAATTGTTTATACCTGTGCTGCCCACAAAAGAGGACTTCTACCCCAGACAGTGATTCACTGTTCCTATTTTACCAGTGAAGCAGAATTTGTTTCCCAAAGTAAACACGCACTGCTCCACTTTCCGGGGTTTGTACTGTCGTTATAATGGGTTGTATATTTCAAAACTGTAAAGTTTAAGTAAGGCTGATAATTTTGGGAAATTTGAAAGCCCCCTCCGTAACCAAACTGTTTGTATTTCATTGTGCAGATTAAAGAAATCATCGGCACTGCGGACTTTTCTGTGACGAGATTTAATCCCCACAGTAGTAGTGCTTGCACCTTTCATCCCACATTGGCAGGACCTCGGGTAGGACTCTGATTGACGTCGTGGACACATTACCCAGCGTCACCATGTTTTGTTGTCACGGCAGCCCGCGTGAGCGGACATGTTGTGACACCATTATCATAGTGATACGTGATGTCAGTGCGTATGCACACCGCGTGTTGTTAGGCTGACACATGCTTCCCTCTTCCATGTTGTTAATGGGAAGCCGCCATCTTGGTCTTTATGGTGGTATGCGATTGCAATGTGACCCAAACCCCTGTAATATGACGGAGGTGTTTCGGAGGGTGTGTTTGAATTAATGGGAGTATAGCTGTAGGAAACCGGGCTTTTGTCGCTGTTGGGGTAAATAGATTCATGCCGCGTATTCAGCCCAAACTCAAGGAGTGTCGCCTGAATCCGTTAGTGAACGTATGTTTCACCGTAACGAACCCGCCCGTTTCACTTTTGTTGGGGTGGTTCTTATCCTGAAAGGGTCGTCAAAAAGCATGAATCAACAGGGGTTCACTGAAAACAACAATTTTAATACATATTCATATAAATAAATATGGTAATTTGTGACTAACATGGAATTCAATGAATATGATAAACAAAACGTCAATCACCCCCTACCCACACAGTTTGTGAGTCACTTGCTGGCCCGCATACTCTGTTGTCGCTGTCTTTTTTCTCCTTCTCGTCGGTGTTTGTTCTTTGGTCGCCTCTTCACTTCACTCTTTCACTGCCGTCGCACGACCACTAACGTACTGTCACTTCACCGGACGCCTCTGCTGTAACATGTGACGGAATGTCACTGTACCATTGCCGTCGTACGACCACTAACGTATTGTCACTTTACTATATCGCTTTCCCTCTAACAAGTGACGGAATGTCACTCTTCCACTGCCATCGCACGGCTACCAGCTTATTGTCACTTTACTGGACGCTTTTCACTCAAGCAGTCGCCACCAACGGGGTTAAACTGTCCCCTACGTTTATCCCAGAATAATGTTCATACAGGCAAGCCTACTCTGCCTACGCATGTCTTGCCTTCTACACTAGGTATGCCGTCTTCCTAAATACTAATAGCTCCCTGAGCCCGCACTTTCTATTTCTGATTCTACACTCAGATATGGCCACCGACTAGGCCCGCGACTGCCCCTATTCTAAATATGAGCTCTGTGCCCCCCCCCCCCCCCCCCCCACACACACACACTACAACGTGCCTATACTTTCGCATCGATGCGACACCTCCTCTAACCTATAGTATGGGACATCCCCATCTACTCGCCTCGACCCACAGTCTTACACACCCCAGACTGGAATGAATTTCTCGAGAAGTCCCCCAATTTTTATTTCGATGGCCAGAACATTAATACTCGGGTTAATTGTTTCTCTTGGATTCGGCCGCTTAGATCTCTCTTAATTTAATATTCCCTTTAAAGTTCCTTTGAAAGACTCACATTTCGGCATATTCTGACATTTCGGTGGCAGACTAGATGCGTAATATGAGTGTGTGTCCAGAACATGTGCAATGTACTGCTTTTTACAACAATTACCTATTAACTGGCAATAATTACGTAGATAATGACTGCAGAAGAACACTGTCTCTCTTACTACTTTAATCAGTTGTCAGATAGCCCATGTGGCGTTCAACAAATACATCATACTGGACATTAAATTTCATGCTTAATTAGCAGCGCTTGAATTATTGCTGGTCTGTTTTAGTGACAAATCGGTTTTCGGGGCCCATCATATACCTATCTTTATGCTTTACATTTAGCCCAGTGAGAAAGATTATCGAAAATATATACACTTTTAAACAATAAAATCGAAACTTCAAGCTATAACCATGACAATATCTAATTACCCAAATGAACCCGACATCAGCCCAAAATCATAAAACGACTTTTTGTTCGAATTTCCAAAGAACCCTCTTTATAAGAGGGTCATAAATAGCGTAGGGGTGTTTGTAGGGTATGTTCGATTGTATAAGAGTATGAATAATTACCCAGATGGACCCGAGAAATACACCCAAATCACCAAAACCAACCCGAAAATTTCATCGGGCTCACAAAGGAAATTCAAGTGGTCAGTTCAAAGAGTAACCATATGCATCAAACGAGCAGCTCCGATAAACAAGTCACTTCAGAACGTTATTAAAATGTCTTGCTTCTGTCAAAGAAGCTTGAATGAAGGGAAAATGGTGCGTCATAGTGCAGGTAGGCACTTGTGGGTTTGAAACGATGGCACATCGGGAGACGAAAATATGGCACACATTTGTTTCCAAAGAGGTATTTTGATTATTTTTTTTGAGTTTTCGTAGTTTACTCACTTTATTTTGTTGCATTAACAAATAAATGAGGACAATTGGGAACTCTGTGCAGACGGCAGTCTCTGAGTGCCGACTACGCCTTTCGCTGAGCGAAACTCTCCCTCCACCACCAGTTCATCCCCTTTTGCCCTTACAGATCGATCCAGGCATTTTGAGCCTCCGTACATCCGACATTCTCCCGATGGGCCAGTTCGTTACAGGGATGCGAGTTTTTCGATATTTTTTATACAGATTCGACTGCTTTGTGGTGATCGAGAAAAATGTCAACAGTCGAAGGGAGGTAACCTGAAAATGTTTTCGCAATTTTAACAAGCATATTCGACTGCCCGTGCTGCAGGCGAAAAACGAAAAAAAATGAGTTTGAGACGACCAATTGGGTTGAACGTCGACAGAAACACACAGAATAGTGTGTAGTAGAAGATACATGCTAAACAGGAACGTGACGACAGGCGGGTGTGTGTCATCCCACCCCCACCCCAACCCCCACCAATCCTGGCCAAAATTCCTATAGTTGGAAATTCGGGGGGCAAGTCATGAGTAGTTGGAAATTCATCCTCGAAATGCACTTCAAGAAAATCACATCAAGTAAAATTGTTATCCTGAGTTAATTCCATCATTCTCAGTTACAAAATGATTAAACATCGAATACTGATCATTCATGCATAAGATCTGATTTAATGTTAGGACAGTGTGAATTGTTCAAAGTTCTCACCTTGGGCATTTGTTTAGCACATATTCAATTCCCATAATAATACCAAATAATAATAACTTTATAATTCTATCATAAATGTGTTGGCATTTGAGTTACTAGAATCAATTTTATGCCCCCCTTCAGGGCTTCATTTTCAAAATGTTTCTCGGTTGTGAATTTCCAACTAGGGGAAGGGACCGGGAGGAAGTCCCCCCCCCCCCCCCCCCCCAGTTAGGAATTCACTACCCTACCCCCCTCCCTCCCGCCAATCGGAAAAGGAAAACTGTTCAGTTGTTCTGAAGATTACTCGATACAACCAAACCAACACAATGGCACTGCATTTTATTATATTGATAGTTCAAAATCGATCCATACCTTACGATTAGCGCAGCCATGAAGGATTGTGGATGACGATGACTCCCCCCCCCCCCCCCCCCCCCCCCCACGCACACACTTTCACTGACAATGTCAGCCTTATGTGATTCATGCCTGAGATCCCTGAAACTGGGTCGTGTACTCTCTCCTTGATATGTCTTGGCTTATTTTGCTATAGTTATTACTTTTCATTCTGGTAGTCTACTCCAGCCTTCAAAAAGTCCCTAGATTGTACCAATTTGCGTGAAAAGAGAAAAATACCCCCCACCCCACCACACACACACATACACACACCTACACTCCGTTTAACCTGGGTTCATCTCTGCATACCTAGATATTTTATAGGTCTAGTTATAAAATTATTTTGCCATCAAAACTCATTTGATTGAAATGACTAAAACTTTATCTACGAAAACAAGAGTATCATGCATGAACGTTCGCACGGATGAGCCGAAAACAGTACATCCAGTATGAGCGGGGTATGAAAATGTACAAGGGGCACAACTGCAGTTTCAGCTCGGGATGAGTTGACCGAAACTGCTTACGTTCATACTTTTTCGGCCAGGCAGCAAAATTTACTCTTCTGTTCTCATTATTTATTGATGTTCAGTGTCACATTCACATCTAACGCCTCTCTCGTGTGGTAGGTTATGTCGTAAGACTAAAAGCGGTGTGATTGTGAAACTTATGGCTTTTAGCCTACACTTTTGGCACCACATATATCTACTGTGAGGATAACTAGCCGCAAAGAAACTTAAGTTATTTTTCGTGCAGGTTACGATTATAGATGTGGCAGAAGCTCAATGAAAGTGACGGGCACAATATTAACCTCAAGATGTACATGACCCTCTGTAGTTCGGACCAGCTGCCATATTTGAAAGATAGAGTCGCATACATGTCATTTCCCTGATTTCCTGATCTTGACGAGAGTCGCGGAAGATGTTATAATAATTATAACACTTTGGCGTTGTTCTCAGGTGAGAAGGCCTTGATTAGCCCTGTTATATTACATACCTCCTTATCCCCACGCCTCTTCTCTTCTCCCAACACTCTGAGATGAACTGTTCGATGACATTCCGTTCCCATTCTTCCCAGTCTCTCCGATAAGCATACTAACCTTTTCCTTTCTGTTACCCACTAGCCACACGTCCTTCATTGCCCCATCTCACTTCTCCATCATAATCCTGGTGAATCTTATTCTGTTAGACTGTATTTTGGACATTCTAATATAAAGTGTTTCAGGGTTTCTACTACGCCTAAATTACATATCTGGCACTCTTTTTCATTGTTTTACTCAGTTTTCTCCCTGAGCTCCAGCGACCGTGACCTCATCTTGAACAACTGTGACCCAACAAAGGTGCCACCAAGGTGCTGTTCAAAACCTGGCTTCCCTTTATCATGCAGGTTATCCAAAAACCTCTTTGCTTTACCCCCCCCCCCCCTCCCCCGCCCCCGGGGGCCGCCAATCCAGGTTACAATCTGCCATGCCTCTTTCTCTGGCGATTTCTTACCCTGTGTATCCATTTCTAAGTCCGATATCACCATTGAATAGTTCTCTATTATTTCCCTCACTTGATCTATCCACTCTGTCTTTATGTTTGAATTTCAAATAATCTGGAACATTAATTCACACCACCGGCTGTCGGGTTGATTTGCCAAATTGTTAAGGTAATAGAGTTCCGTTAAGTCCATTCTGTCCTTGATACCCCACCCAAGCTCACCCTTTATTACTTCTAGTACTGTGGCATCACTCGACCCCGTTATCCATCGGCCTGCATCGTTCTGTGGGGTTTCCAAACTCTTTAGAGCCATTTGGTTTTGAGGTATCACTTCCGTTCCATGTGCTATACTTGGTATACCACCATTTCATTGTTTTCCCCGCGAAAATCTTATTAAAGCTGTTTCTCCCTATCAGTTCCATTTGATCAGGGATTCGCTTCAGGCCTACAACTGCTTCCAACTCCCTCGTCGTTATGCAGGAGTTCATCTCCAAAATCTTAGATGTACAATGTAAAAAGAATTAGCGAAAGGACACACCCCTGCTTTAGGCCTATCTCCATAGGCACACGTTTTGTTGTAATGTTACCCAGGTTAAGTTCACTTTGTACATCTTTATAATTATAATGCTTTCAGAATTCCAACAAACACACCTCCCAGGCCCAAGACCTAACACTTTCGACACATACCCTACCATATGCCTTATTCACATCCAGAAAGGCCATAAACATCTTTTTCTTTTTGACTTTCGCAGATTTCTATCATTTGGGTCAGTGTGAAAAGATGGTCAGTGTACTCTGCTTCCCTCCCTGAAGCCATGCTGGATTTCTCCCAGAAACTCTTTCTCTTCGATCACATCATCTAATCTCCCATACAGGACTTTGCAGAAAACTTTTCAAATGTTGCTGCTGACAGAAATCTCCCGAAAATTGTCCAATACCTCCTTTTTCACCTTTTTGTGTATAAATGTGACCTTGCTTTCTCTCCATTCATTTGTGATCACTTGTTTTTCTGTAAGAATGGAGAGAAAGCAAGGTTATAAGTGTGTGCATGGGGGAGGGTGCCGATAGATATATACTGTAAAATCGGTTGGGTTAAAAAATCACCCCAAATCAACTGGGCTGTGTGAATATAAACCCTCTTGGGTTCATATTCACTCAACCCAGTTGATTTGGGTTAATTTCTAAAATTATCCCACGAGGTTGAGTAAAATCCCTCCGAATCAACTGAGTTGAATGGATATGAACCCAATTGGGTTCATATTCACTCCATCCAACTGATTTTGGGGTAGTTTTCAAACTTTGTACCATATGATACCAATCAAGTCACTTTTGCCTAGTGCTCTAATGCGTACTGAACTCTCAATAGCTGTGATCCATTTTCCATATTGTCAAGGTCTCTCCCCCCCCCCCCCCCCCCCCCCCCACACACACACACAAAGAAGCCGATTTTGCTTTTTCTAAGGAGCGACAGGAAGACAGCTAACTTTGCTATGTCGCTTCCTTGCAGTGTATCAAAATAAGTTTAAAGGATTTTTATTTCAATTATCGTTTTTTTCAATGTAACTGACATACTGCGAATAAAAGATTTCATTTCATTTCATTTCAAATTAACCCACAAAGTTCCCACCTGCGGCAACCGCGTTGTGTCCTTGGACAAGACACTTCACCCCCGTTGCCCACGTGGGGCACGGTGACGCTGTGCACTAAGGCGTACTGCACGTCGATGATGCACCTGTCTTCAACCAATGCTATCCCTGCTTGTGTGGAGTTGGTATGTTGGGGAGCTGACAGTTGCTAGCCGTTGCTCGGTGGTTCTCCCCGGGTACTCCGGCTTCCTCCACCCGTAAAACTGTCACGGTCATGGTTAGCCATTGTGCAGAAATATGTGACCTTCAACACAAATAAATAAATAAATAAATAAATAAATAAATAAATAAATAAATAAATAAATAAATAAATAAAACCCACGAGCTTACACCAGGCGTGATAAGAAAGAACATCCTAGGTTGTTTCGTAGTTATGGAACACTCTAAAATCAGTTGGGTTAAAATCAACCCAAATCAGCTGGGTTGAGAGAATATGAACCTAATTGGGTCCATATTAACATAACCCAGTTGATTTGATAGAGCCAAAAAGCGTCGAGGTTGAACATACGCTCCGAGCCGCAAACCTCAGACCATGTTACCCTCAGTTCATCACAATAACGTATATGTTCCAATAAGGCACTACCCATAGCCCAAAACCTACACCGTGAAATACGAGAGGCTTATTTTATTGGACTTGTGACCGTTAAAAAGCTGCCTTGTTCAAGGCAACTTTTAACGACCACAGGTTCAGTAAATAAACCTCTGGTGTGCCCACGACGGCACGGATAAATAATCAATAAACCAGATAAACTTATTCCATCTTAGTTCAAATCGTAAATCGGTTTGTAATTTAAACAACACTTTATCCGGAAAACCGTGCTGCACGTGTGAAAAATCCAGAAAAATGAAGCGGCTTGCTAGTCACTCCGTTGATGAAGCAATTACTAAACGGACGACATCATTTCAAATATTTCGCGTTGTGACGTCAGACGGTAACATTTACTACTGAAGCCGTAAACATAATCAAGGACTTGATAAAATAGACTGATTGATCCGTCTCAAACTTTTTTCCTTGAGCGAAGTGTAACAAGCCAGGGGACATAACTCGTCTGTCTATAAACATAAAAGAAACTACGCCAGCTCTTTTCCAATCAGTGGGCGAGGATTTTACTCTTATTGGAACATTGCCCATTTTAGAGGACTTCCACTCCAAACATTGGTGACTGGTCATATTTTACCATTAAAATAGGGGAGGTTGTTTACCACAGTAAACAAGCACTGCTCCACTTCTCGGGGTTCCCACGAGGCGTACTGTTACTATGAAACAACTCAGGATGTCATTTCGTATCACACCTCGTGTTGCAACGGCATAACAGAAAATGTACGAATACTCGTTAGTCACTCGTTTTTGTGAGCTTATCGGGATTTGGCCATCGTTCAGTCTATTTCTTCTATTTCATCCTTCTTCCAACCCAAACGCTAGCCTTCAGGTTGCAAGATGGTTCACGTAGAACAAACAGGTCGAACCAGCCGGAGGTGGAATTGTGGAACTCATTGACCAAATGAAACTAATTTCTTCTAATTTGTTGATGATATTTTATAATCATCACGAAAAATCACCTTTCGATAGTTATCTCCCTTTAATTTATTAGACAAGCGAGGGAGGCCCACTTAAGAAGAAAGTAACTGTTGAAAATACACTCAGTAGAAAATAAAGCCAAGTTCTCCTTTGTTGCTTTTAATAAACGAAAACAATACACAGCTCTCAGAGGTGTCTGTTGTTTTCGTTTATTAAAAGTAACAAAGGGAAACGTTGCTTTTTATGGCAAGCGAATTAGAAGTAACTAGCAAAGAAGATATACCCGTCATTAAGAATATCTCTCAGTATCATGCCTCAGAAACCAACATTCTAAATTCCTCTAAAACATGATTGTGTCCTTCGAAAAGCACACATAGACTCGTGCCAGTCTACATCTGAGGCCAACCACAACACTTTCATCGTACTGTAGCCAGCGCATTCCACATTTCCGTGCTGTTGCCCAAAGGAAGGTGAACCAAGTAATCGTGCGAAGTTCATCTAAAAAGCTAGATTCCAGTCACAGTTGTTTTGTTTTGGGGTTTGTTTTTTTTAGAATGTGTGCAATGATCAAGTGGTTTTGGTGTTGAACTCTTGATTGCCATGCGGAGTTATAGAATATTCGACTCCCGGCGGGGGATCAGATACCAACATTCTAAATTCCTCTAAAACATGATTGTGTCCTTCGAAAAAAAGTGCCACTTGATTGGCGAATGTGTTTGTACAGCAATGTGCAAGTATCCCATGAAAAAAATGAGCAAATCTCACTTCCTAGACTTTTTATATTCGTGGAAGGGAGTATGTCTGTATTATATATCACACTGCGCACGCTGTTGATATGATGAACAAAAAAGTTACAGAACATTAACTCTCTGCACTCTGATGTCAAAATGCCATAGTTTTCAACAGCAAATTTTCCCCACAATGCAACTGGAAATTTAATAAATTATATCTTGTTTGACAGAGCTCAAGGAGCTCTGTCAAACAAGATATATTTTGTTAAATGTTTCATTCTATATGGACAATATGGAGTCAATAATGGAAATTTTGAAATACTATCAGAGTGCGAGGAGTTAAAGATGATTAAAACGCAGTTTTCTTATTTTTAAATCGGTTTCAAAAGAGAATAATAGCGGAACCTTCAAAGTGATCAGGAAAAATTGTAAAAAGCCAGCTTTGGTATTCTTTTTTCTACTATATAGGAAATGTCTGAAGTTTGTGAAATGATTCTCTCATCGATGATACAAATTCGCTAACATTTCAATTTGTATAAGAAATTCCCATACCTTCAGTGTTAAATTTACCGACAACTTTAGAAAATTAAGGGGAGATACCTTTCATGTAAAGCTATTCCAGTGACGAAAATTGTCAGCCATGAGTGTTTATGAATTCACATTTTCCTAAAACTCTTCTCTTACCATGTAGCATGTCTGTGGAGAAAAGTGCGGAAGTACGTTCTCCTCTGTCCCCCACTTCTGCCTTTTCTGCAACGATTCCGGGGAATAGGTTCATTCCTCACTGACTGTGTTAGATTGTTTAGCCCACCCTAGAAAAGAAACGTCAAGTTTCTTCTAGAAAAATAGCTCATGCTGCGTTAATGTCAAGTACTGAGAGTTGAGTTTAAATGAGAAAATCTATTTACATTTTTTTATTTCAATTTTGAAAGTAAACAGTAAATGCATGTTTTGAAGCCACTTATTGGCGACTATGTGGCCAAGCTAGAGTTGTAATACAATTCACATTCCAATTCTAGCGATGAATTTGCACAGTTATTATTGCAAAAGCCATAAACAAGGACTGTGTTACCCGTGGAAATAAGAGGCTATAAAGACGATTGACTTGAAATGTCGTCACCTTTCACCGTAGGTAATCCAGCAGTGTTCATTGTGTGGCAACGTGATTTCATGTCCTGGGGATACGTTCCAGGTATCTTGAGGATCTGTCACGAATAGGGTAATAGGGCACGTATGCATTGCACTCTTCCAGTGTGCAGACTCGCTCGAGTCTTTCTCATTAGCAATCAATGGTATTTTTTAAAAAATAACCTGGCGACCATACCAGTGAAGCGCGTGTACGATTCAGAATAGGGAAATACTGCCATTGTACCACAGGTGAAGAAAGCCCTTCTCTTCCGGACAAAAATATTCAGAGAACGGAATACATTCGTGCGCACATTTACTCCGCCGTCGCGTTTCAATCAAGTCCTCAGACAGTAAGTATGAGGACTTGATGCACGAGGGTGGACCAAAACGTCAGTGACCTCAGTCATCTCACATAGCTGGCCGCGCTGAATCAATATGACTTGTAAATTTCTTTTCACTACCACCTCTCGGGACTTCAATAGATATTCCACTATTCCACCGACGCTTCAGCATTGAAATTCACTCTCTAAAGAAGTCTTTGTTTTGACCGACACCCGAGGAAGGCATTCACATCACCAGTGGCCTCCTTATCAGAAGCAAATACTCTTCCTCGGATTTGAATTTTAGGAAGCAACAGAAGTCAGAGTGAATGTGGATAAGAGTAGGAATGTAAATGGGATGAGGACGTATTTCAAAGCCAGACCCGGCTGTCATAATAACTGCCACTTGTAAGATGTGGCATTGTAATGAAGCAGAAGCACTCTGCTCGGAGTTTTCCGCGCCGTTTTGTTCATTGATAATCTCACACAGTAGGCACAATTAGGTGGCATAATATTGTCCACTTATGGTGTGATAGTCAATCATGCTTTTTAGTCAGTCATGGTTGTATTCTTGCTGTCCCAGAAACTCCGAAGCCATCACTTTTATTGGAGGTGTCGACTTTTTAATATCCTTGATGGGGTGAACTAAGGTGCTTCCACTGCTTGTCTTGCAGTTTTGACTTTCGGTCAATGTAATGGATCCATGTCTTATCCTGAGTTACAATTCTCCAAATAAAGTCTTGATGATTCCCCTGAAACCGTGTCAAAAGTTCTGTGGAAATGTTCAGTCGGGCCAGCTTTGGACTGAACGTCAACGATCAAGGCACTCATCTCGCGGAGGTCTTGCAAAAAATACTTCTGCATAGAAGAAACCGACTAGCTGTAGCAACTCTCGAAAAAGTGTACTGAAGTTCGGGTTGATAATATTGTGAAGTAATGTGGAAAACATGATTGATCTGGAATGCCGATAGTACGGCCGTCGTGGACTGGTTACTTTCCAATGGTGGGCAATATTTCCACGGACGCAATAATATATTAGATTCCAAACACTAATTATAGAAATAATCATTAAATATTAACTAATGAAGCACCGGGTACAACCCGGTGCTTCATTAATTAAAATTTTGCTGATGATTTTTAACATCTGGGAAACACACGTGCGGACATCACTGCTCACGCGTGGATTACCACTCCATGGCGACAGTACTGCATGTGAGGCCACAAAACCTTTTGCTCAACCCTCGTAATCCTTTAATAAATATAATTAGGTCCCTGCAAAAGAATGCAGAATTACGGCCTTTTCACGCGAACATAATGCGATCGATACGATGTTCAGTCTTCACAGTTGTGATAAATCACATCGCCTTGCTTTTGAACACAGGCAATACTTGCAATTTGAAAATAAAAAAGGAATAAAAGAATTTAAAAAAAGTAATCGCCATACAAATCAAGCTGTGCCAATATCTCGACCCAAAAGTTCTCATTCATAAAGTGCTAATTGTAACGAATTCCATGTTCCTGAAGGGCAAGAATGATTTCACTTATTCACTTATTTCGGAAATAACATTCATTCCAATATTAGATCATATGCAGACGACACTTCGTTGTTTTTAATTGTTGAGGATGCAAACTTGGCTGCCGCAAACATTCTGAACGAAGATTTGAAGAGTATTGGTGAATGGGTTAGTAAATGGCAAGTTAACTTTAATCCGTTAAAAACAGTTACGCTGTGTTTCTCTCTAAAAAGAAATCCAACTCCCAAACCCACTCAAAACTTGTTAGATCACCCAACTGAAGAAGTTGACATCCATAAACACATGGGTCTACACTTCCAGACTTCTAGTACTTAGTACTTAGAATACTCTGGTAGAGAGCCTAGTTGAAAAAATCAGCCCGATTATAAATTGTCTTCGGAGTTTAAAATACAGATTGTCGCGATCTGCGTTGGAAACTCTGTATACTAGTTTTATGATCCCGCTTTTTGACCCCGCTTTTTGACTATGCAGTTGTTTTTTGGGACACCCGTGCGGAAAACTAAACTACCGTACTGGAAAACTTATAACTAGATACTCTCCGTACAGTTTGTGGTGCACCTAGAGGCACAAGCCATAACGAAATTTATGAAGAGACAGGCTTTATCACGTTGAAGGAGAGGAGGAAAAGACATAAAATAATCATGATGTACAAACTCATATCTGGACATACTCCGTCGTATCTTAAGCTTCTGGTACCCCGATAGATTACTGATATCACAACTTACCCCTTACGTTCTTCAGATAACTTGCGTGAAATACAGTGTCGCACAAGACTCTTTCAGTCTGATTCATTTCTGCCTTCGGCCGCGAAATTGTGGCCTGGGCGCGGACGTGCGATCCTGTGATTCTCTAGAGTCTCTGAAAAGTTCCCTTAGAAGAGATGACAGGGAGGTTCCAGAGTATTATTATGCTGGTTGCAGACGAGGTCAAATACTCCATAGTAAACTTAGAATGAGATGCAGTGACTTGAATGCTCATAAATTCGAACGCTTCTTAACAAACGACCCTAAATGTTCTTTTGGAAATGATTATGAGGATGCAGCTCACTTCATCTCATCGTGTCCTAACTTTCGTATCGAGCGCCAGTCTTTTCATCTAAACATCGAGAACTGAACACACAATATCAGTTATATTCTGTACGGTAATCCAGCATAGCCTAATGCAGTTTATTAAAGAGTCTTTGTGACCTTCCAACAGTAAATTGAAGAAACGAAGATATTTGAGTAGAGGCTATCTCCAACCCTTGGGATAAGATATAATAAGTTTATACACAGAAAAACCATACATTAAGTAATCACAGAAGACAGTTGGCTCCGTACAATGTACCGGTCAAGCACCATTATTGCCTGTAAGTTCTTCAATGTAACGGTGAGGTATTCAAATAGGCTTAGCCTGTTTACCAAACCCTTTTGATTTCGAAATAAAATATGTTTAAAAAAATGATTTCACTTTCTTGCTATCATGTTGACCAGAAAACAAGTGAAGACATGGACACTATGTAGAGCCGAGTAAAATTACATTTTTATGTATGACCTGCAATTCAACATCAAAATAGGTACAGTGCGATGGATGTGATATCGCATTGGACGCACCAGATGCATCACAAACTGCGAGGATGGAATTTTCCTATGATTGTTGTCCTTTTATCCAGACAATTTTAGGATTAGGAGTCAGATTTTCATGGGACAATGATTTTAACATTTTGGGT
Organism: Pictodentalium vernedei; assembly: GCA_031216915.1. NCBI lineage: Eukaryota > Metazoa > Mollusca > Scaphopoda > Dentaliida > Dentaliidae > Pictodentalium > Pictodentalium vernedei. The sequence goes on along the minus strand of CM062292.1, from coordinate 105,576,240 downwards.
AAAGGAGATAGAGAGTAATCGCTTGACTGGACTTGTTACGTGAAATAATTCATGAGAGGTGAGGGACGTTGTACAAACACGAGTGTGCGAATGCGCACGAGGGTTTTACAATATAGTCCCTCGCCTCGAATGAATTATTTCACGTAACCAGTCCAGTCAAGTGATTACTCTGTTTATTACTTTTCATTATTAATGATAATTATATTATTTAACCCTTTACCTAACGTAACGGCCAAAACCGGCCAGTGCTATTCTAAAAAAATCGTCAATTTTTTGTCTCTAAAACATAGGTTATGACCCCCTCATTGGAACGAGCTCGTCGAGCTCGTTCCACTGAGGGGTCATAACCTATGTTTTTGAGACAAAAAAAATGAAAAAATTAGTTATTCAAGAATTTTTTTCGTGTCATTGGCTTTTCATGTTTGTTAAAGGGTTTAAAAAAACAATGAAGTCCCCATTACACCCAAGGCAAAGCGTCTTCATTTGCGCACACGGATACATGACACAATTGTTGATTGCATAATTCACTTGTGAAGTTATCGTTTATAATCAAACCTGGAAATCCCAGTTATTGTTATTTATTGATGTTTTTAAGGTCACATATTTATGCACAATGGCTAATCATGACCGTGACAGTTTTTACGGGTGGAGGAAGCCGGAGTACCCGGAGAGAACCACCGAGCAACGACGAGCAGCTGCCAGCTCCCCAACATCGTAACTCCGCACAGGCAGGGTTAGATTGGTTGAAGACATGCGTACCATCGACGTGCAGTACGCCTTAGTACACGGCGTCATCGTGCCCCCACGCGGGCAATGGGGATGAAGTGTCTTGCCCAAGGACACAACGCGGTTGCCGCTGGTGGGATTCGAACCGAGGACCTCTCGGCTTGCAGCCTGCACCTCTACCTACTGAGCCACCGCGCTCCGGAAATCCCAGTAAATCACACTTTGGAAAGTAATAAAAAACACTTAACCCTTTACCTAACACGAAAGGCAGACGACACTTGCAAACAAAATTCATGAATAATGATTTTTTCACTTTTTTACGTCACAAACATAGCTTATGGCCCCTCATTGGTCCAATAAAGGGTCATAAGTTATGTTTTTGAGACAAAAATGAAAAAAATAATAAATATTGAATGGCGATTTTTGTGTATAGTGCTGATCGAGTTTGGCTGTTATTTTGCGTAAAGGGTTAACTTCCAAAACCTTCTTCCCCCAAATCACTGCTTCCATATCTGGTATATAACGTGCGAGGTTGATTTACAGATATTTGCAAATCACTCCCTTGGGGTCAAATTTAGAGGTGTCATGAATCAAATGCAAACATTAAAAGGGTAAAAAGATCCACCAAGAGACATATGACAAGTTCAGCAATAATAACTCAATAGGCAAATCAGCAATGGGTAATGGGTAATCCTGTGTAGGCCCCATGCAGGAATAGGGGACAGAGAACAGCACAGTAATTGAAGTGTTGTAAGCATCTGTTGACTGTTTGTAATATCCAAATGGGGTGTATACAAGTTGTGTGAAGCACTTTGAACCTAATTTAAAGGGGGGGGGGGGGGGGGGAGGTAAAGGTAAAGGTAAAGTGCTGTATAGGAATTATTATTATTATTATTATCAATCAATGTATTCACAAATAATCACTGTCAAAGATGAACTGAATACCTTTTTGAAAAATCTGCATTACATTCCATGATTAGAGTCAATATTGTTGTGAGAATCTGCAGTCTCCTCATGAAAGCCAGATAATTGGCACCGACGTAAGTGGATAGTAATCTGGATCCCAAAACCAAACAAGTGACCTAATATTATAAGTTATTCTGATGAATTGATGGTAACCTGGACTGAGGTTTGTGGCTCGGAGTTTATGTTCCACTAAGACACGAAGCGTCGAGGTTTAACATCACTCTGAGCTGCGAACATCGCTATCCGGAAAAAAACCCTCATGGAAAAAAAGCCTCAAGGAAAAAAACCCTCAGGAAAAAAACCCTCTCGAAAAAAACCCAACCAAAATGACAGGAGTAGGATAAAAACCCTACCGTTTTTATATATTGTATATTTTTATATACAATATTTAAATACTGTATATTTTTATGTTATAAACCCCTGCTGAACCAGGTCATTGACCTGATTCCAAATGCATCCATATTAGTATGGTTTTATTGGGTCTTCTCTGGTTTTATATCTTGTCATGCAAATAAGATCCATTTTTCTGAGTACTATACTGGATAATGGGTTAGTGCTCCTATATATTAAAACAAGAGGCCCCCAAGGAGCCTTAATCGCTCACCGGCCAAAGTGGTTCAAAGAAGTATTTGGGGTCACATTCAGTTAGACATGGTTCATCAACACTACAAAGGAATGAAGTCATGAGAGACAAATTTTATGGAACTAGGGGCATGGCTTGAACAAACTTGGATCTTACCCCCCCCTAAGGATGCTGCATACCAAATATCAAACGCATTCATCTGCTGGATCTGAAGAAGAAGATTTTTCAAGAAAATTCCTCATTTTGAACTAAGTTATCATTCGGGCTCCCACAGTGAGCCCAAATATGAACCCAGGGACTTGGCTTGAACAAACTTGAATCTCCCCCCTAAGGATGCTGCATGCCAAATATCAAAACATTCCGGCTGCTAAATCTGAAGAAGAAGATTTTTAAAGAAAAATTCCTCATATTGACTAAGTTATAATTCGGGCTCCCACAGATTTTTAAAAAAAATTCCTCATTTTGAACTAAGTTATCATTCGGGCTCCCACAGTGAGCCCAAATATGGACCCAGAGACTTGGCTTTAACAAACTTGAATCTCACCCCCCTAAGGATGCTACACACCACATATCAAAACATTCCGACTGCTGGATCTGAAGAAGAAGATTTTTTAAGAAAATTCCTCATTTCAAACTAAGTTACAATTCAAACTCCCACAGTGAGCCCAAATATGGACCTAGGGACATGGCTTGAACAAACTTGAATCTCACCCTCCTAAGGATGCTGCATACCAAATATCAAAACATTCTGACTGCTAGATCTGAAGAAGATGATTTTTAAAGAAAATTCCTCATTTTGAACTAAGTTATCATTCGGGTTCCCACAGTGAGCCCAAATATGGACCTAGGAACATGGCTTGAACAAACTTGAATCTCACCCCCCTAAGGATACCAAATATCAAAACATTCCGACTGCTAGATCTGAAGAAGAAGATTTTTAAAGAAAATTCCTCATTTTGAACTAAGTTATCATTCAGGTTCCCACAGTGAGCCCAAATATGTACCTAGGGACATGGCTTGAACAAACTTGAATCTCACCCCCTAAGGATGCTGCATACCAAATATCAAAAGATTCTGCCTGCTGGATCTTGAGAAGAAGATTTTTAAAGAAATTTGCCTGAAATGCACTAAGTTCAAATTTGGACTCCTATACTGAGCCCAAATATGAACCCAGGGGCCGATTTGAACAAACTTGAATCAGATCTACCCCACAATGTTGCATACCAAATATCAAAAGATTCTGCCTGCTGGATCTAGAGAAGAAGATTTTTTAAGAAATTTGCCTGAAATGCACTAAGTTCGAATTCGAGCTTCTATAGTGAGCCCAAATATGAATCCAGGGGGCCAATTTGAACAAACTTGAATCAGATCCACTCCACAATGTTGCATACCAAATATCAAAAGATTCTGCCTGCTGGATCTGGAGAAGAAGATTTTTTAAGAAATTTGCCTGAAATGCACTAAGTTCGAATTCAGGTTTCTATACTGTGCCCAAATGTGAATCCAGGGGGCTGATTTGAACAAACTTGAATCAGATCCACCCCACAATGTTGCATACCAAATATCAAAAGATTCTGCCTGCTGGATCTTGAGAAGAAGATTTTTAAAGACATTTGCCTGAAATGCACTAAGTTTGAATTTGGGCTCCTATACTGAGCCCAAATAAAAACCCAGGGGGTCAATTTGTACAAACTTGAATCAGATCTACCCCACAATGTTGCATACCAAATATCAAAAGATTCTGCCTGCTGGATCTTGAGAAGAAGATTTTTAAAGAAATTTGCCTGAAATGCACTAAGTTTGAATTTGGGCTCCTATACTGAGCCCAAATATAAACCCAGGGGGGCAATTTGTACAAACTTGAATCAGATCCACCCCACAATGTTGCATACCAAATATCAAATGATTCTGCCTGCTGGATTTGGAGAAGAAGATTTTTTAAGAAATTTGCCTGAAATGCACTAAGTTCAAATTCGGGCTTATATAGTGAGCCCAAATATGAATCCAGGGGGCCGGTTTGAACAAACTTGAATCTGACCCCCCTAGAGATGATGTATACCAAATAGGAAAGAATTCTGCCTGGTGGATCTGAAGAAGAAGATTTTTTTGAATTTTGGAAAGAAATTCATTGGTGCTATCAGAGTTATGCCCCTTGTGGTGCCCCCTGTGGGTGTGGCAAGTTTATTTGTACAAGTTTGAATTGACATATGACGGGGAACATACACACCAAATGTGGTTCAATTTGATCCAGTAGTTTGTGAGGAGTAGTCAATAATGTAAAGTTCACGACGGATGACGACGGACGGCAAGTGATAAGTCAAGCTCCCTTCGGTGAGCTAAAAAGTTCAGCATAATTGTTACCTACAACCATGCAAGTATGGATGCCATTGGAACCATATCAGTGACCTGATCCCAAGTGCATCGATATTAGTATGGTTTTATTCAGATACTACATTTTTCTCTGAAGGAAAGACATTTTGATTACATTTTAATCACATTTATTATGTAATACATTGTGATGGATTTAAGGTGAAAAAGCATATTTTTTTACTTCTGTGTGATGTATGTTTTGATTCTATAAGCAAGGAATAAATTTCTGATATGTGGAAAGATCTTTTCTACTGTTTTACCTATAGGTATATTTTGATACCATTACCTTCAAAAAAGGTAGGGTTTTTTTCCTACCCGTCATTTTTGGTAGGAATTTTTTTCTTGGGTTTTTTTTTTTCCTTTAGGTTTTTTTTCCATGAGGTTTTTTTTCCGGCATTTGTGTTACTGGAAAATCATCACAATAATGTATATGTTTGAATAAGACGCTGCCTGTAGCACAAAATGTACATCGTGAAATGAACCAGGCAACTTGAAAGAACAAGGCAACTTAACTGGTAGAGTGCAAAATTATTTTTGGTCATCCAAATTTGTTCATGTCTCTTTGTCTTGTTACAATTTATAGGAGAGTGCCGATTGTAACAAGGCAAACCCTCACAGACTAAATAATTTTAATTCCAAGCTAACATGAAGCATAACATGAATATATAGGAGATGGGTGTAGAAAAACATGTGATGGAAAAATGTAGGATAGCTTCATATAATTTATATAACATCAGGAAAATTAGAAAACATCTCACCACAGATTCCTGCAGACTCATAGTTCAGGCATTGGTAATTTCTCATCTGGACTATGGGAATGCACTTCTATTTGGCATTTCACAAAATCTTCTGTCAAAACTTCAAAAAATTCAAAATATGTCAGCTAAACTTATTCTGGGAAAATCAAGATATGATAGCAGTACAGCGGCATTGAAATTATTACATTGGTTGCCAGTAGCGAAAAGAATTCAGTTTAAAATTTTGACATTTGTTCACAAATGTATCTATGGAGGCGCCCCAGACTATTTGAAAAACATGATCCACAAAATTCGACACACGCGAAATCTAAGATCAAAGAACACTTGTGAACTTTTTGTACCGAGAAGTAATTGTAAAACCTTCGCAGACAGAGCATTTTCCGTGGCAGGTCCAAAACTGTGGAATTCTCTTCCCATTGATGTCCGCAAAGAAAACGATTTATATAAATTTCGAAAAGCAATTAAAACTCATTTATTTAAACAAGCCTTTAATAGGTAAATGTCTATAAATTTTCACTATAATCTGTATTCACCATACCAAGCGCCTTTGAATACTGTATAGTAAAAAAGGCGCTATAAAAATGCTTTTATAATAATAATAATAATAATATGAAGGCATCAAGTTGTGGCACCTGCACTTCAGAATAAAGCCCAAATATGGGCTTCCAGCACTCTACTAGTTAAACGATAACAAATTTGGTAAATAAACCTCTCGTGTACCGCACAGAGTCACTTAAGAACACAAAATCATAGTACAGATAAAGGTCGAGGTTACTCTATCTCAGTTCAAATCTCACTGAGCTCTGTCAAAAAGACTGAATTGATTAAATTCCAAATTGCATTTTGGGAAAAATTTGTGGCTTGAAATTCTGACATTTTGACATCAGTGTGCAGCGGGTTAAATATCATGGGCTTGAAGTAAATGATATCTTTACAAATGCTACACATGTATATTCTGCTGGCATTTATTTTCAGATGGTTATGGAGGAGATGGGTGTAGGACTGCAGTTATTAAACTAATATTCTACTGTAAAGATAATGGTCAAGACAGCCCAGTACATTTGTATATGAGAATAATGTTCAATGTGTTTTTGTTTTTTTATTCCAGCTGAAGCTTATGATTCTCACAGGGTTGAACTCAGTCAGCTTGTTCCAGTGGAGGTTCAAAAACTATACACTGTAAGAAATGAAAGTGTCAATGACACCGTAGCTTAACTTGTCTGTGTGTTGTGTTTGATGAAAAGGATGATGTTCAATGTTTGTGAAAAGATTATGAAATAAGACAAGAATTGTGATAATTGGGAATATGTTAATTTCTGTTCCCTGTATGCTATGTTTTTAATAAAAATAATATGAGGTGTACACTGTACTAAAGAGCTGAGGGGTGGGTTAATATGACCTCACAGTTAATGTATGTGGCCCTCACAGTTAACGTATGTCAACGAAAGTTATCAAGTTACAGTGAAATTATTCCAAAATGAGTCATCCTATCAAGTTACATTAAAATTCCTTCATAAATATGGCCTGTAGACTGTGCTAAAGGTTTTCGGGCTTCAGGCCTGTGTAGCCATGACAGTTGACCGATTGCAACTAAAAGGGGACGTCCTCATCTCGACATCATACTGAGTCATTCTACTAAGTTACAATGAAATCCCTTCACAAATACGGCCTGTAGTCTGTACTAATCTTTTTCGGGGTTTGGGCTCGGGAAGCCATCATGGTTGAATGATCACGACCAAAAGGGGACGTTGCCATTTGGGCTTCATCTGGAGTGATCCTACGAAGTTACAATGAAATCCCTTCATAAATATGACCTGTAGACAGTGCTCAAGTTTTTCAGGATTCGGGCCCCTGAAGCCGTCATCGTTGACCAATCACGACCAAAAGGGGATGTCATCATCTAGGCGTTATATGGAGTCAACCTAACAAGTTACAATGAAATCCTTCCATAAATACAACCTACAGACCATGCTAAAGGTTTTGGGCTCGGGCAGCCATCAAAGCTGAATGATCGCGACCAAAAGGGGACATTCTCATCTAGACATTATCTGGAGTCATCCTACTAAGCTACAATGAAATCCCTTCATAAATATGACCTGTAGACTGTGCTAAAGGTTTTTGGGCTTCGAGTCCCTGTAGCCGTCACAGTTGCCCAATCGTGTCCAAAAGAGGACGTTCTCATCGAGACATTATATGAAGTCAAACTACTAAGTTACAATGAAATCCCTTCATAAATATGACCTGTAGACTGTGCTCAAGGTTTTCGGGCTTCGGGCACCTGTAGCCATCACAGTTGACCTATCACGACCAAAAGGGGATGTCATCATCTAGGCATTATATGGAGTCAACCTAACAAGTAGTTACAATGAAATCCTTCCATAAATACGACCTATAGACTATGCTAAAGGTTTTTGGGCTCGGGCATCCATCGAGGCTGAATGATCGTGACCAAAAGGGGACATTCTCATCTAGACATTATTTGGATTCATCCTAACAAGTTACAATGAAATCCCTTCATAAATATGACCTGTAGACTGTGCTAAAGGTTTTCGGGCTTTGGGACCCTGTAGCCATCACAGTTTCCCAATCACATCCAAAAGGTGACGTTCTCATCTAGACATTATATGAAGTCAACCTACCAAGTTACAATGAAATCCCTCCATAAATATGACCTGTAGACTGTGCTAAAGGTTTTCGGGTTTTGGGCTCAGGCAGTCGTCACAGTTGACAGATCGAGACCAAATGGGGAAGTTCTCATCTAGACATCATACGGAGTCATCCTACCAAGTTACAATGAAATCACTCCATATTAAATATGACTTGCAGACTGTGCTAAAGGTTTTTGGATTTCGGGCTTGGGCAGCCATCACGGTTGACAGATCATGACCAAAAGGGGACGTTCTCATCTAGGCATTATACAGAGGCATCCTACCAAGTTACAATGAAATCCCTTCGTAAATACGACCTGTAGACTGTGCTAATGGTTTTGGGTTTTGGGCTCGGGCAGCCATACCAGTTGACCAATCGCGGCCAAAAGGGGATGTTCTCATTTAGACATGACCCCAAATCTGCATAGGAAATTTTGTGATGATCAGACAAGAACTATGGGGTGTAGCCTATGCTAAAGGAAAATGTGAACAGACTCACAGAATAACAGACTTCTGCACGCGTGATGGCAATAGCTTATCTTGACTTTGTCACGTTAAGCTAAACATCAATTATAATAATTCATGGAATAGTGTTCAACCAACGATCAGAACCAGTCACCACAATCGGCCGATTGTGGACAATCAGATGACAATGGCAATGACTCCTGGAACATCGGTTCAACCGATTGTTGCCAAGCATTTTGTAATGATTCATAAATCACATTTTATTATCTTCTGCAATTGTTCAATTGTTAATGTAAAATGATGTTAATGATACCATTCAATGTAAATTTGAGAAAAAATACATAATGTGTATTGTTAATCTCTCTAGATGCCCCTATACTGGATATACAAGTTAAATGACATGTATCACTTATAATTGAGCGTACTTGCGGCAATCGCCAGTTCATACCGGAAAGGTGAAGGTTGAACTTCATTAAATGAGGTCACAGTAAAATTACCAGTTGCATGCACTTGGGCAGTACACGTGGCTCTTAGTGAGAGCCACATGTACCGCCCAAGTGCACGCTACTGACAATCGCGACTAGTACGCGACTGCTGCAAGTATGCTCAGTTACAATCATAATCAGCATCAAAATTGGTCGATTGTGACTCAAGTAATCGGTCAGCAGGCATTTTTGGTAATCGGTTCAACACTATCATGGAGGTGATTTTTTTTTTAATTTACAGATAAGGGATTAGGTAAAGGAAGGAAAAAAAAACAAAAATACAAAACAAAGAACAAAGCATTAATTTCGCATCTGCTGCCATTTATTTAGTACAAAAATATAAATTATCTCCACACAGACAAAATTTATAATTTTAATTACTGTTTAAATTTTTCAAAACATTTCAACAAAACCATATCATGTGAACCCTCCTTTCAACAAGCTTGTACCAATGAGTGATCACATGATATGGTTTTGTTGAATTTTTTTGAAAAATATATTTTGTTCATCCGCTTAATTTGTAAATTATGCGGATGGATGTGGGGGATTCATCAGGTAAAGGCTTAATTTTTTGAACCCGAGAGGCCACTTTTCCGGCCAGGAACACGATACATCATAACGTCATTAAATACGAGGTCTGTTCAGTAAATATGCGGGGTAGACCAATCAATATTTTCACCGTGCAGCCCGGAGGCTGCATGTTGAAAATATTGATTGGTCTACCCAAATAATGGATATGAACTTTTCTTATTGTTGCCACAGAACTGGCATGAAGATAACACGAGTTCAAAGGGCTATGTGACTGGTCTTTCTAAGGATGAGAATGCCATGACGACCAAAAAGGAGAAACAACCTACTTTTGGTAAATGAATTTACAAAAATAGATCATGCCTGTGGATGAGTCACCGAGTTTGTACACCATTAGGAGAGAAAACTTCCAGGACTTTACCACAACTTTTTAGATTTTTTCCAAGGTCCTTTCAGGACCTTAACCACCAGGCACTTGATTATTTATTCATTTATTTATTTATTTATTGGTGTTTACCTGGTTGAAGGCTAGATTATTTTTCTAGGTCTGAAATTGATATTCAAAATTTGTTTTATTACAAATTATTGCAGAGTGCCTACATGCACTTTCCAATAAGTTGCAATAAAATAAATTTGCTTGAACAAATTATTATTTGCATTTGACTGAACAGGAAACATGAACAAAAAAAAATATCGGCTGTTGCTCTGGTACCCTCATTTTTTTAAAAGCCCTGATAGTGGTGGCTTCTAGCACTCAATTAGTTATGGTCATTTTCAGCATCTATGGCTATATCATGACCGCAACATAGGTAAGAAGTCAAGTTTAGCCAATCATTGATATATATGCTGCTCACTTTGGAAGACTTCCACCCCAAGCATTGGTTCTGGGTCCTATTTCACCAGTAAAAAAGAACTTGTTCACCATAGTAAACAAGCACAGCTAACACTTCCCAGGCTTCCCTCCGGGGACAAGGTATTTGAATCATCTCCGATGTTCATGTAAAAGCTACATGTCAGCCACAATGGGTTGAAGAAATTCTGTCACTTTTCACCTTTCTTGACAATTCCTACCCTTGACATCATTTCTTAGGAAGCTCCCAAGAAATGACATCAAGTGTGTTGATTTCAAAATATTTTTCCAAGGTACAGAAGAAAAAAAACCCACAAACAGGTATCAGCTGCATGGATCTTTTCCCCAAATGTTCAATTTTCAAGCATTATCAAGGTCATGGAACCGTGAGTAAATGCATTTTAAGCCTTCATGAGGTGCTTGCATGATGAGCTTGTTCCAATGATGGGTCACATGTTATTTTATTTTTTTTGTTTTTGGAATTGTTTTTTTTCTACAGTACAGTTGCAGTGGATTGGTTGTAAAATGTTCACCTGCTTTATTTTTAAACATTCAAAATCTACATTGGTAAATATGGGTTATATACACATGGTGTTTGTAAAAAATCTTTTATCGCGACGAGAGCGTTTTCGGGGGCACATATAGCTACGAGTCGCGCAGCGACGAGTAGCTATGTAGCCCCCGAAAACGCTCGAGTCGCGATAAAAGATTTTTTACAAACACCATGTGTATATAACCCTTTTATCTACACCCCCACCTCCCCCACTCCCGTAATAAAACAAGTTTTGATTAACAAATGCAGACCACTAAAAATAATCTAGCCTTCAACCAGATAATCACTAATGTGAAAAATATCTGGTTATTTGTACTTTCCGACGTTTGACGTCACATTTTGAAAAATGTTGAAGAAACTGAATTCCCAGTGACGTTTGAACATCAGGATAATTAAAGTCTCGAAGGGTGAAATAATCTCATTTGAAAAAGTGTAAGTTACTAATTTTTACTCTTTTCCGTCAAATTTTATTTTTACAATTCAGTAAGTTTAATTAATGGCATTCTTTTTTATTCAATACATTTCGATAAATACGCCCCGTTTTATTTGTTTCGATCCGCGGCAGCGATAATTAGTTATTCAAAGTGTTGAATGAAATAGTACGTCATGCAAATGAGATGGGCGTGAACGTTGTATACTTGCGATATCACGTGACTTTTATTCTTACTGCAGTAACGATAAAAGATTTTTTATTGACGGCGAGTTTTCGATAACGATAAAAGATAAAACGTTACTGTTTTTACGTATAAAGTAGATAAATGCCAATTATTTCAAACTTTGATGCGTAATAAATAAGATGGAAACTTTGACATGTAAAAAACAACAGTTGAATGATGCACAATTTCCAGGAGAGTCAACATTTCAATATCTGAAACATTTCAAACTGTTTTCAGTTATGTATTGTGAACAAAAGAAAATTATAATAATGTCAAGGATGGCTATCAAACTATGCCCTTAGGCACCCATGCCCTGTCACAGATGCCCATCCTCTAATTCACCCACCACTCAACCTCACCATAACTGAAGTCCTCCAAATATGTCCACAGGAAAATGATGTCCCCCCCACTTTACCAAAACTTTTTATGAAGGTAAACAGAAAACCAGAGAAGAAGATGAAAATGTGATTTCCCATAGGGTTTCTATGGTAACTATAAGCCGCAATTGTGGCACTGTTTGCAACCCAATCAACATTAAATGAGGCTCGTTGGTAGAGGCTGTCCCAGTCATCAATCATGTGAAGTTTCAAAACATTTGGCCTTGTAATTTAAGAGGAAAATATTTTGGAAAATCCACCAATCAGAATCAAAGAATACCTCTGGCAGCCATGTTTTTCATCCAAAGGGAACAAAATGAGGATCGTTTGCAGAGGACCTCCCATAGACCATTCCTACCAAGTTTGGTTCACATCGGCCCAGTAGTTCCAGAGAAGAAGATTAAAATGTGATTTCCCATATGGTTTCTATGTTACTATAAGCCGCAGTTGTGGCCATGTTTGCACTCTGATCAACATTAAATGACGATCGTTGGTAGAGGCTGTCCTAGTCATCAATCATGTGAAGTTTCAAACCATTTGGCATTGCAGTTTCAGAGGAGAAGATTTTTGAAAATCCCTTTGGGCCAGGTGAGCTAAAACTGGTAAAGTCAACTTGTGTTATTGTCAGGAAGCCATAAAATTCACTATTTTTCTCTAAATCAAGGGTTATAATATAAGTTATCTCTGCCAACATGTATGGTATATGGAGATTTAAAACCCGGATGTTGTTTTTTAAACACCTAGCCGTAGGCGAGGTGTTCAAATGAGACATCCAGGTATTAAATCTCCATATACCATACATGTTGGTGGAGATAACATTTTTGTCCCATTTGAAACACAATAGAAACATAGTAGAAATAAATTTGCGGATGCATTTCTCACGCTACGCAATCAGTTGGACCAAATTCGTGAATAATTGTTTTGTTTTTACAAATGCAGAAGACAACAGCTAGAGTTACATCCCTTGGGTCATTAAGGAAACGAATGAACAGTCTTTTGTTGACATATCGTCCCCTGAGTTCCAATGTGTTCTATGTGCCTAATGGCACATGGAACACATTGGAACTCGGCAGACGTTATTTGCTCTTATTTTATTTTTCTCAAGTTGTTTCATTTAATTATTCGACTATTTAATTTATAACAGCAAAATGTCATTGAATTGTTGGAATTCTGATGATATTTGTGACTATTTTCAGGTTTTTGGGGTTCGATTTTTATATCAAGGCGACTGAGAGCAAAAAGCGTTCATTTAAACCATATACTCCCGATGTTTCGTATGCCCATATACCCTGGATGTTGCATGCTCTCATATACCTTGGACCTTGCCATGGCTATTTGTCCAAGGCATTCTGACCAATCGAAAGACAGAATTTATTGGGATTTAGGGACAACTAAAAATGTAAATAGGACAGAAAATGAATATGACCAAATGCAAACTTAGAGTTTATATTTTGTTATTGCACACAAAATTGTTATAAGCAAAAAGAAATCGTGAAAGTTTCAAAACAATTTCTAATTGCATACCGTACTCAAGTTATCATCCAGAAACCAAAAGATTTTATATATGGATGGGCAGGGGTAACACAATGCCTCTTTGCTTATCGGCAGGGGCATAAAAAAATACCTCTTTCCTTCATAAAAATATTCAAAATATTCATGAAAAATTGACTCTGAAACAAGAATTTTTTATATGCCTTCAAGTATGAATGACAAAAGGCTCATTTTCAATCTTCTTGTTGGACACATATTTCTAAACATCAATGAAATTCCGAATTTCTAATTTAGAACTGCACCGATTCTCCTTTTTCAGTTGTATATGAAAACTTGTTACTTGATGTGCAGATGCAAGCATCCAACTTTCCCATTTCAATCATATCAGAGCAGTTAAGTTCTTTGGATATCGGAATGCACAGAACACCAGTCATCCTCTATGAATGCACAGAACATCAGTCACCCTCTGTGTCACTCTTACTGTCACTGTCACCCTTTCTGTTGCCGTCCTCATCACTTTCACTGTCACTGTCATTATCTCTGTTAATGTCTATCTCCCCATTATTCTCAGTAATACTATCTTTCTCCATATTCTCCTGTTCATGTTTTTCTTTCCACATTTTCGCCATAGCGAGAAGCTTGAGATTTGGTTGTGCTGCTTCTTCATCAGGAAATATGTAGTCATAATATTCTTCCCAACCAGCATCAGTCTGAAAAGTATCAATTTTAGTTTTTCAGTAGTTCATAGTACTTTTGTTTATTGTAGGAGTTACCTGACCCTTTACCTAATGCAACTATAAGATGACTACTAGAGCTGTGCAATTTTTTTTTATTGGTACAGTTCTGTTTTTTACCACTGATCAGAAAAAACAAACTGCATTAGTACTGAAATGGTTAACTGGATGATCGGTTTGAAACCAGTTAGCTGCCTAACCGATTCGAAAAACCATTAACCAGTTATCCAAAATATTGATAGTGATCGTCATTCCACGTTTAAAACGTAGTAAATCTGCCGCTTCTCCTTTGTGAAAGATTACACATCGAAGTCACGTTGTGTATATTGAGAAATAATCGAATTTGGCGTTCAAGACTTCGTTAATGATTGGCAGTTTCTGTGAGTAATGACAGAAACTATTCTGTAGTGCGTATACAAACGAACGTTGTCGAGAACTCGACAACGTTCGTTTGTATACACACTACGGAATAGTTTGAAAATACTGCTTTCTGATTCCTATAGTTTTGATCCAATATTCGGTGAAATAATGGCCACTGATAACCGGATATTATCCAGTTATAGCTCCTGGTTAGTTGGTTACGAAAATGAGGCAACCGTTTCAGCCCTAAACTGCATGACTCAACAAAAAGCTGGCCAAATGTTTTACTGTGTTTGTGCATAAACTGATCAAACTATCTTACTGGGAGGGAACTGGTCTAGTGGCCCCTATGGACTCTTGTCACTTAATCTATCTGACAAAGGCGTGAATATGTCATGTTCTCATTATCACATTTTTTCCCTTATTGATTCGTCCACCAGACAAGTCAATGAGGGAGAAAATGTTACAATGAGAACACAACATAGATTGGATAATCTTTATTCATTTATGTGTTTTATTCTGTCTCAATAGGCTTAGCAACTGATCTCCTGGAGCCCATAACAATGATCAAAGGGGAGTTATTCTGAACCCAATGGAGATATTTACAGATGGGGCTTTCATGGTGAGTGGTGTCGTACAAATTATTGTGGTTGTTTTTTAAAGTTAAGGAGCATGAAGTGTTGTTTACTAAATGTTCATGTCCTTAGCATATACAAAAACTTAACCCTTTACCTAACATGAAAAGCAGACGACACTTGCAAACAAAATTCTTGAATAACAAGCTCGTTCCAAAGAGGAGTAATAACCTATGTTTTTGAAACAAAAAATGAAAAAAATAATGAAAATTAATTGACTTTTGTGAATAGCGCTGGCCTGTTTTTGCCATTACTTTGGGTAAAGGGTTAACTGAAAGCAAGGTTTTTTCCTGAAACCAAACCGAAGCTGAACCAAATCTGAAAAAAACCTCCCAGCTCTAATGACTACTGCAAACATTTTTCTCTAATAACTAAAAAAAAATCCAACATTGGCCTTCAAAACATTTATGAACCCTGTTTGGAATGAGCTCAATCCAAAAAGAGATCATAAGCTATGTTTCAGAGAGAAAAATTGAAAAAAATAATAAAATCTGAATGGTGATGTTTATGAATAGTGAGGACTAGATACGGTCGTCACAAACATACTGTACAGGATTCGGAAAAAGTAAAGTAAATACATGAGACCTCAATTTCAAAATGTCTCACTTGCATCTCCAGTATCAGACTGTCAGACTCCTGGTTGTACTCAGTACATTGGGCTTGGTGTCTTCTGATTTGTTAGGGTGTATCGTATCGGTAGTATATCAGGCTTTAATATGAAGAGGATAGTGCTTCATACACAAAGGGTGAAGCAGAAGACAGCTGTATTGGGGAGTTTGTTTATTTTAGCAGGGTTGTTGGCAGGTTCATCTAGGAAGCATTTCCTGGGAGCAATCCTATTCGCTATCTGAGCTGTATGTAGAAGGAGCAATGACCCTGGGCTGGTATTGAGACTTTGGGTTAATGAATAGCTATCCTAAAGTCCTGACTATGCCAGAACAATCAGATTTCACTGTTATCAACAAGTGGACAAGATTGAACATGATAAAAAACCCATGTTAGACCCCACAAAATAGATCTTTTGTTTTTGAGGCCATTTTTTGTAAAACTGCATGTGGGCGGGTAGTTTTTTATTTATTTTTGAAATTATTTCTTTGCCATCAAAAGTTCATGTTCTTCGTTTGTTTTTCATGTTCTCGCCTCATAATCAACAGAATAGCATGGGTGGTGGTTTATTTTGTCCCTTGAGTGCAAGAAGGCTTTGCAATGCTAAAGCATTGCAACGCCTTGTTGCACTCAAAATATCAGACATAAATCATTTAATTTTTATTTTTTTATGTTTGCATTGCTTATAAAATGAGAGCATGTGGCAGCCAAAAGTACCATGCCAGAGAAACAGATTTTTAACTTTTGTAAGCCTTATCATTTCCAATATGGAAGTCGTTGTCAAGTTGGTCATTCTAAATACACTGATGCTGGATATGTTTTCGTGCTGTTACTTTGATGGAGACAGTTTTCTAGGATAGTAGGTTTCTAGGGGTGGAGTGGAGGGAGGGAGGCTATTTTCTGGAGGGGGACACTTTTCCTAGTGGAGGGGGTATACTTTTCCTGGGGGGGGGGGGGGGGGGTACTTTTCCAGAGGGTAGTTTTCCAGTTTTCCTGCTTCCATTTGAGACATTGTGATGACCATGAAAACAAAAAGTATAATGTCTTCTTGTTTTAAGTACATGTACAAGGAAATTGGCTACACTGCATAGGAAAACAATCAGTCTGTAAATATGACTTCTGATCAGTCATCACAAGTGAAGAAAATGAGCTCATAATTGTGACCTGCAAGGATCATCGAAGAAATCCAATGGTGGCCATTTTAGGTGATAGCCCAGATCAGGGACTGACGGAAAAGGAGGGTGATCACTCTCACACGCCATCACTCTCCTAAACTTTTCACAAGGGGAGCAATTCATCACTCGCCTTCATGATGTATGTAGAAATTATGTCTGAACATCAAGTTATATACTGTATTTCAATCATCCATTACATGACCCAACTAGAAGACGATTCTTGCAAAACATTATCTCGCATGACTGAAATCTTTCATTTTTTGCTTAAACCATAGCTTATGACACCTCATTGGAATGAGCCCAATGAGCTCATTCCAATGAGACGTCATCAGCTGTGTTTTTAAAGCAAAAATAACAAAATTTGTATGGTCATTTTCGTGTATAGTGTTGGGCAGTTTGAGCTGTCATAGTAGGTAAGGGGTTAAAATCGCTCTCCTGAATTTTCACACTCACAAACTCACAAAGAGGAGAGCGATTATTCACTTGCCAGCATTCTCTTCCCGGCAATCACTGGTCCAGATCCAAAATGGGATATTCTCATCAACTAAATATATTCTCATCAACTAAATATACCAAGTCAACTTGTCAAGTTTCGGAAAATTAGTTCATAAGGGTGACCACTTTGGTGGTGGCAAAGAAATCCAAGAAAGTGACCTTGGCAGCTATTTGACAAGATGCTTCAAGTCCAAAATAGTACATTCTCATTGACTCATCACAGCAAGTCATCCTGTCATGTTTTGAGATAATTTGTTCATGGATGTTCCTTGTACAGTGAGCGAATGAGATCCACTATAGTCACCTTGGGTGGCCATTTTGAATGTCAGACTACAAACAAAATTATTTATTTGTTGGTGTTTAATTAATGTACATATGGCTATATCATTCCTACAACTCACAATAAGTCTTAGTGATAAAGGATCTGAGTAAATCTTTTCTCATACCCCACACTTAAAAGAGATAGATGAGAAAATATACAGGCACTTTAACCCTTTGAGACTTTAATTATCCTGACGTTCAAACATTACTGGGAATTCAGTTTCTTCAATGTTTTTCAAAATGCGACGTCAAACGTCGGAAAGTACAAAGAACATGATATTTTTTACATTAGTGATTATCTGGTTGGGGGCTAGATTATTTTTGGTGGTCTGAATTTATTCAAAACTTGTTTTATTACAAATTATTGGGGAGTGCCCATAGACAGCAAGATTATATTAGTATTTTAAGCTGCGATAACATTTGAATCAACGGTTGTCACTGAGCACTATTCAGGAGAATATAGGAACTGAGGATAAAACTTTTAAAAAACTGAAAAATAATTCCGAAACAAATTACCACAAAGTATCAATGCACTGTTTGTTTTCATACGTCATAAGATGTACCAAAGTATCAAAGGGTTAACGAACAATTTCTATAGCATATTTTTCCAGGATTAATGAAGATAAGATGAAAATTTTGTGTAATAAACTTACGCCATCTTCAGATTGAATTTTCCTCCTCTTTTTAACTTTTTGAGGCATCAATTTAACAACTTTTCCCTGAGTTTCTTCAGTGCCTTCGGCAGCCTGAAAAGAAAGCCAATAAAGTCATAATTAACCCTTTACCTAACAAAATGGCCATTTGTACCTAACAAACATGGCAATTGAGACTATGCCATTCCCCCTGAGATTTTTACACAATTGAATAGGCATCACAACAATTGCCGTAGAAGCATCAGTTTTCCACAGCAATTTTTTTGCTGAGGAAACAGTCAAATTTAGCAGTAGAGAAGAAAATATTTTTAAAAACATTTCAACAAAACCATATCGCTCGTCGAGCTTGTTCCAATGAGGGGGTGTGGGGGGGGGGGGGGGGGGTTTGATTGAAATTTTTGGAAAAATTTGAAAAAATAATATTTAAAATAATAAACTTTGATATTGGGTAAAGGGTTCGTTCTTTCACTCTAAAATTCTCTCATGTTTGTCAGTTTTGTGAGTACAGGAAACAGTGGTACCTGAAGAAACCATCCAAAAAATGCCACTTTCTTCACAAGTTAAGGATATACTCTGCATATTATAATATCAGAGCATTTCTTTTCATAGCACCTGAGTTTGTGTGATTTTTTAAATAAAACCTGAAGCTGCTTCAGGTGTTATTTAAAAAATCACACAAACTCAGGTACTATCGACCGACTGAACATGAAAAGAAACGTACAAATTATTTTATTATGCCGAACAGAAAATAGCTTTCATTGTTAAGCGTTAACTGCAACATGCCATCAATCTTGTAGCAATGTAGTCAAATCCAGAAACATGCTTTTAGTGACGTCATTTCGAATGAATGATGTCTCTTTACGAGTTTCCAGATCACCAAATTTGAAAATGACTTGTCACAAGTGCCGTCGCTTTAGGAGTTTCTATATCACCAAATGTCAGTGTTTACAACTGCATCATGCTGTTCATGTTATAATTCATTATTAAGGCTTGTGTGATAAGCTGTATAATGGAATATAAATTCATGTTTCTTGGACGACGACAGTTGTTAGAATTAAGTGGAGTGAAACAATTTATTTTGAACTTGAGG
This sequence comes from Pictodentalium vernedei, assembly GCA_031216915.1. Taxonomy (NCBI): domain Eukaryota; kingdom Metazoa; phylum Mollusca; class Scaphopoda; order Dentaliida; family Dentaliidae; genus Pictodentalium; species Pictodentalium vernedei. The sequence goes on along the minus strand of CM062292.1, from coordinate 105,556,715 downwards.
CAGAGACTCTTTGAGGTCGAGGAGGACTAATACTATTAGTATTACTAAACTTGTGGAAATATAATTGATTGAAGTCACATTCATGATTCACTAGAAGTGGTGAACAACACTTGAGTTATTAATAATTGTGATTCTTTTGAATTCAATGTTTGAAGTTAAAATTGAAAACAGACCCACTGAAGATGAAATATTTGTAGGTAAGACCAAGTTTGTGTCGATCGGTGACGAAAAAAGTTAAACAGACACAGTGCCAGCATTTGGTATTTAGACATTGCAATCAGTGCATGCATGATCGACGCTGATCAATGGAAGTGGAGCTTATATTTTCTTTGTTCTCATGTCTCCAGGGAAGAACGTTCCGATAGTGCCCGTGATTTGTCAACTCCAGTACAGTGGAGCCCACTTAATTGGATATCTCTTAATTGTATATTCCTGTTAATTGAATATAATTTTCAAACACAAAACAATTTAGCATACCTTCAGTACAAATTTGATCTGTTAACTGGATATGGGTTGTAGAGTAAACTCCTGTTAATTGTATATAAATTTTTGTAATATGTCGAAAAAATTACTGTGACACGCACCAAATTCCCCTTATTTATCAACCTTTTTGGCCCCACTACATCCAATACAGGCATTTATTCTATTATATCTTGTTTGACAGAGCTCTATGAGCTCTGTCAAACAAGATATAATAGAATAAATGCTCAGTTTACCTCCAGAACACAGGAAACTGACCAAATCCCTGTTAATTGTATACACCTGTTAATTGAATAATTTTCACTGACAAAGTGGCTATTCAATTAACAGGGTTCCACTGTACTATGAAAACTTTCAATAGAACTTCATGTTTAATGTGCAGTTTTCCCAATTCTTGCTTTTCTGTATAAGTGTAGCAGGCTAACAAGAATTTATAGATTGTCTTGGAATTTTTTCAAGTACGGTGGGTTCCGATTGATTGTGTCTTTACTAATAGAATAACCCTGTTAACTGCATGCAGTTATCAAATACAAAACTGTTTACCATACCTCAATACTAAACTGGACCTGTTAAATGCACACAGAGTTTTACAGTAGATCCCTTTTAACCCTTTACCTAACATTAAAAGAAGATGACATTTGCAAACAAAATTCTTGAATAACTTTTTTTATTTTTGCATCAAACACATAGCTTATGACCCTCACTGGAAAGAGCTCAATGAGCTCGTTCTGATAAAGGGGTCCTAAGGTATGTTTTTGTGACAAAAAAATGAAAACTGAATGATGAATTTTTGAATAGTGCTGGCTGGTTTTGTCCATTACATTGGGTAAAGGGTTAATTGAATGAACCTGTTGTGTGATTACTGAGAAATTGTACAAACTGAGAAATTCTATAGACAATTCTTAAATTTTATCAAGGTATTTGGCCTCAGTCCTTTCAATGTAAGCACTTATTCGATTATACCTTATTTGCAGAGCTCAATGAGCTCTGTCAAACGAGATATAATAGAATAAAGTCAATTTATCAGCAATCTGTGCAGGTCCAAAGCTAGAACCTCAAAATGAAAGTAAAAATCTTCTAACAGTGTTCCCGAATATACTCCTGTAAAATGATAATAAATGAAACAGGTCTGAATGTTTGTTGTTATTATTTTAAAGAATTACTTTCATTTAACGAAAGTCATTTTTTAAATTAATAATAATACACAAATTTGTTTTTCCTATCTTACCAAAGTAACACAAGTGCCTATTCCTCTTCCATTCTCTTGGGTGATAAAGAGGGCAAATTTTGGAGAAACCTAAGAAAATAAACCCTAAGGAGACTTAAAAAAGTCAAAAAACAAAAGTCAAGCCAAACCAAGTTCACCAGGTGCCAATTTGTGTATGGCACAAAAACCTGGTAGCCTGTATCCTGCATTCAACAGTCACCTGTTGTGACTATTGTGAATACATTCATTAATTATTATTATTTTAAACAATTACTTTCGTTTAATGAAAGGAATTCTTTAAATTAATAATAAATAATAAAACACAAAATGTTTTCGTGTACATTTTGGCATAATGAAGATTGTAATTTTGTCAAATGTTAATTCAGTTGATTAACCCTTTACCAAATGCAGAGAATATCAAAAGTTATTTTAATTACTATTTTTTTAAATTTTTCAAAAAAATTTCAACAAAAGCATATCATGTGACCCCCTCAATGGAACGATCTCAAAGAGCTCGTTCCAATAAGGGGTCACATGATATCGTTTTGTTGAAATATTTTTTAAAATTTATTTTTTTCAACTGCTCAATCTGCAAATTACGCAGATGTGGGTGATTCGTTAGGTAAAGGGTTAATAACAGTTCCACTGTGATAATTTTACCCAATTTCATCAAATATAAAACAAAAAATTTGCTTTGTGAGATTCAGACAAACTAAATATCTTCACATGGATTAACAAGTAGATAGATGAAAGGGCACCTAAACATGATCCCATTTTCTGAAAAGAAAACAAGAATGGGAAAATTCAAGGACCTTTTCAAGCCATTCTCAAAGACCTGTCAGGTAAGTTTCAAGACTTTCACTGCATTAATCAATAACCCTACATATAATCTTGACTTGCACTCAGTGAAAACAAGAGCAACGCTAAAGCGTGTGCTAATGCCCCCGAAGGTAGCCAAGTCGTACTCACATGTGGATAATCAGACAACAGTTTCACTGCTGATACATTGCAGAACAACACTACATTGCAGAACAACAGTAAGGAATGGCAAAGTGCCAATAAAATTATTATTACTTATATTTTGTTAATATGTTTTGTAACAACAGACAACAGCTTCACTGCTGCTACATTGTAGAACAGCACTAAGGAGTCAGTAATAGAGAAAAAGTTATAAAAATAATTGCAGATGACTTGAATGGTGCCATATTGAATAATAACTGAAGGAGGCAAAAATAGGAATAGTACATACCTTTGTTAAAAATTCTCAAACCAGTGAAAAAGTAGAACTGATCTTGCATCTTTTCCAAGTGAAAAAGGGGGCATAACTGCATCAAAAATTGCGGAGTCAAACCTCAAATTGAAACCGACCTGTACTTTGACACGAGTAATCAGCATATAACATTTGAAACTCATCGGTTCAGCCAAACAATTTTAATTGGTAGGAAACCAAAAAATCATCAATTTTCAAAGTAAATAAGGGACATAACTCCTGTAAGAGTTGTCAGACGAAACCCTAGGTACAAGGGCATCCGTTCCCCCAAGCTGTCCTATCACCATACCAAAGAACATTAAAATCCGACAACAGATGTTCGAGTTATAATACAAAATGTTTGTACTGACGGACAGAAAAAGTAAATAAGGGACATAACTCCTGTAAGATTTGTCGGATGAAAACCCAAGGTACAAGGGTATCCGTTCCCCCAAGCTGCCCCATCACCATACCAAAGAACATTAAAATCCGACAACTGATGTTCGAGTTATAATACAAAATGTTCGTATGGACGGATGGAAAAAGTAAATAAGGGACATAACTCCTGTAAGATTTGTCGGACGAAACCCTAGGTACAAGGGCATCCGTTACCCCAAGTTGCCCTATCACCACACCAAAGAACATTAAAATCCGACAACTGATGTTGGAGATATAATACAAAATGTTCGTATGGACGGACGGATGGACAGATGTACGGAGACCTCCACTATATACCCATCGAAAACCAAAAAATAAAAAGCCATACTGAATAGATAAATCGTCGGCTGAGAACCATAATGTTCTAACTACCATTTTCATCTTTCGAGAAAATCAAGTTTGATGTTTTTCACCCTGGGTTCTACCCCATGTTATTGTTATAAGTATGTGTTTCATTGTTATAATTATAGTAATTATTAAAATATCACATTTCAAAGAGTAAAATGTGTACCAAATTAACCTATTAAGCTAAAAATCCACTTTTTTCATTTGGAGATAGATCACTTTTCACTTGTAGGACAACAATAATATTAGAACATTCCTATTCACGTTCTATCGGTCAATAGTACCTGAGTTTGTGTGATTCCTGAAATAAAACCTTCAGCAGCTTTTTTTTTTTAAATATTAATAATGCAATGTTAACATCCAGAATCCACCGCAGTGCTCTCTGACTTACATTATTACCCCGTATCACAGGTGTTCACTCCCTTTGTTCATTCTATGACATTCTCAACTCAAATCAATGGAGCATACTGCTGGTGCTCCACAGACGGGCACACAAGGCAAGCACCTCAACAGGTCCCTATTTTACACCACCTAGGTATGGTGGGGATTGCATAGTACTAGTGAACATTCCCAACATTCATCAGCAAGGTCCAAAGGGCGAAGGCTGATATGAAGTTACCGAGGGCTGATATTTCAGGACTTTTAGAATAAACTTTGTAACCAAGGGACAACTAAGTTTTCCAGCACTGGTCACCATGTGCTCAATAATCTAGATGGAAAGTCACATCAAATAACTTGGCAGCTAGTCAATATTTTCATTGTAATGTCAGAAACATGTTATGACACTTACCACCTTGAACTGTATATTTACCTCAAACTGTTGCCAAGCTTCTAACAACATTAACCTCTCCTCCTTCTCATCAACACTCTTCAAGGATCGGTAAGCCTCTCTGAAAATGGTTCGAGCTTTTTCAAGTGTATCACCTGTCTCAATGGATTTTTCAAAATGTGCAAAACTTATCCAAACCTGAAATGAATGCAACTCTCATGTGAACATCATTACTTTTTTTCGAGTTCTCCTGGATTTTCAACAACTAGGGTCAAAATCTATGAGGAGCTTTACATGCTCAGAAACTTGCCACAGCAAATGACTTAGCAACTTTTCACTTACTTCAATTCAAAACCTGCAGAGGCTTAATTCCCATTTTATAGAAATCAAACACTTTCAAGCTAGTTCTTCTACATGGAGTGATGGGGGAGTCTTTAGAAGAATGGTAAAAGTACACTTGCAGCAGTTTCTAGTCAAGTCTTGGCTGCCTACAGAGGCATTCAAAACTCGACTAGAAGCCACTGCCTGGCCAATAGACTTACAGGTTGTGTTGTAGAATTTCTTGGAAATTTCTTCGGCCATAAAGGGTTACAGACAAGTGTTTTGGTAATAGAACAACATTTTGCTTCAAGATACTATTTTGTCTCTGTATGTTTTACTAGAAAGCTTTGTCAAACAAGACATATTTGGTTAAATTCTCAATTGCAAGTAATTATAAATCCTTTAAGTAAAAAAAACTACATTATAGGAAACAGTGCTCCCCAAAATTGGTGTATCAATATCCTCCTGCAGGTGGTTATAGGATTTTATTACACACCCATCTAAAATTAAGGTCTGTTCACAACATTCTAGAATGTGCGATAAGAATAAAGTTTTATCGCACATGTGTGTGATATAGGTTTTTTGCACTTTTTCAATATCAGAATTTGTGGGTCTACATGGAGCCATTCCGATACAATGGACCATTTATTTTGATGTTGTAATGTGGATGTTAGCGGTCTACAGTATCTGAGTTTCTGTCTTTCCCGTTGAAACTCAGGTACTATACACCGATCAAGCATTTACCAGGGTTAAAATATGACATGGCCATGGCAGTTGAAACTAAGAACAATGTAGACAGCTTAAAGTTTCTTTGAGTGACCTCACTTCGAATAAACGACATCGTGCAAGGAAGTTTTTAGATCACCAAACTCGATCAAAATATAAAACAAAGTGTATGTCGAATGACTGCATGTTGATATTCATTGGAATTCATATGGATTCTGTACCTCTGTTAAACTCTATAACAGAGACTTTAATAAATAGACAAAACTACATGTATGTTTCAATGAGTCGTTTTGTATCCAATGAGTCAGATGTGCGTAGGAAGAAAACGTCGAGACCGAAGGTCGAGACGTTTTCTTTCTATGCACATCTGACGAATTGAATACAAAACGACTCATTGAAACATACATGTGGTTTTGTATTTATTACATGACCCAAGCACCTACTGACCTAATTTTCTTTTCTATCAACGGTGGTAAACACCATGCACTTTATGCAGTCGCATTGCATAAAAAAAGTCCCGGTTGGAACAGGTTGGTGTGCAATACGGAATTCCGTATTGCACAGCCGTATTGCATGCCGTATTGCATAAGAGAGACTGCATGGGCATGTAATAAATTATGAGGGGGTATTGAGAATAATACAGCCATTTCTCTTGGACAATAAGCATATAAATTTATGTGGAATAAATGAACAATGACAACCATAATCTTGACTAAACTCTTAACATGGCAATCAGTTGAATAACAGCACTGTCAATAGCCTTGTGGAAGTCAGATAAACATGTGAGTTTTTATTATTTCTCACTGAAGTATTTTTCAAAATTTAGATACAATGTTTGTTGTGAAAGTACGGTAACTTTTTGGTAGGGATCACATTAACTACTCACAATTCATGCTATAAAATTGAGGCATAAAAAGACGGTAAGTTGTATTACAGTTTCAGTGTTTCATCAATCGAAGTGGTGATGTAATGTCATTGCAAGGTGAAATTATGAATGAAAGGTGAAATTACGAATGAAAGTTAAAACAGCAGACGAAATAATAATAAGACTGGTATGCTATTTGTGAAGATTAATTTGGGTTTTTTCTTATTTTATTTTATGCTATTTGTGAAGATTAATTTGGGTTCTTTCTTATTTTATTTCCTTAATGTCTATGAAGGATTGGTTAATTCCTACTTTGTATTAAAGTAAATGATCTCCTTAAGAAATCTGCAAACGTGTGTACTAAATACAGATGTGCACAAGCATTTGAATGGGTAAATGTTTATTGCACTCATTTGGTTTGGCACAGAATACCACTCGAGGAATCGCCACTCGTGGTATTTTTGCACCCAACAAACTTGTACGATAAACATTAACCCATTCAAATGCTTGAATGGTTCTGTCTATGGACAGCATTCCAGAATCACTGCAGCACAACATTTATGGCTAATGGTAACAAGTGATCTTTTTTGTCAAGTCTTGGCTGCTTAGAGGCAGTCCAGACTTCATTAACCCTCTGCACTCTGATGTCAAATGGCAAAGTTTTCATCAGCAAATATTTCCCAAAATGCAGTTTGATATTTAAACAAATATATCTTGTTTGACAGAGCTCAGTGAACTCTGTCAAACAAGATATAAATGGTTAAAGTCATAGTTAAACAAGAGAAAAACAGTCAATGGAGAAAATTCTGTTACACTGCCAGAGTGCTGGGGGTTAAAGATCATTTCCATGGGATATTTGACCACTGTCTGGAGGAATTCCTTATATTTGTACATAGAAATAAATCTCATTGAGCTTATAAACCCATTCCAGCGATATGATATCCACCAAACTCCCAATTTAAAGTTGGAATGTTTGATCCTTAAATGCCAAATTCTGACTATATAATAACTTGGAAGAGATGTTCCATTAAGCAGCCATCAATACATATGCCAAACAGAATGGAAAGTTAAAAAAAATTATAGTAATTTATATATTTTTTATACTTACCAATGACCCAGACTTAGCTGGTGCTAACTCCTTAAATTATAGGGCCAAACACAAATTTTGCCCCCCAATCCCCAAAATTTGCATCAAAAACTGAAATTCAATGTCCTATATGGTCCTCCATACTTTCTATCCACTGTGCATGCGCAGTGTCAAGGAGCTCTCGAAATTGGCGCAAATGTCATTCTTACAACCAGTGCCTGGAAAGCGTTATGTAATCAGCGGGGATGTATGAGTTCCCAACTCATGGGAGGGCCATACCCGTCTGGGTCATTGGCAAGTATAAAAAATATATAAATTACTATAACTTTTTTAACATTTTTATACTATACCAATGACCCAGACTTAGCTGAATAGAAAAAAAATGCTGGAGGGCCTAGGACATACAAGAAAATCCAATAGACTCAATTACATGAAAACAGAATTATCCCCTCAAGGAGAAGAGGAGCACAGGTTTTATATGTATCTTTCTTGTTTGTATCAAAAAAGAAAGACACAATACCATTCCGTAATTGAGCACAATAATCATCAATGATCTCTATTAACATCCAGTATAATCCATTATACTAATCTTATTAAAGGAAAGCCAATAATTAAAGATAGTCCAGATAATGAGACTCTTTATACTCATTAAAAAGTGTTCGAGATTTGTATATTAGCACTCGTATGATCCGTGACATATACAAATGTTTCCCACCGAGCTACATTTTTAAAATATTATATGAATTAGATTTACACTTTAAAACCATCATGGCACCGACTCGGAATTACTGACTCCAGAGGAGGTATTCCCTTGCATTTTCCTATAAAGTAGGTGATATAGGGGAACACCCCCCCCCCCCCCCCCTTTCCTTAGCCCTGGGTCAAATACCCCAGAGCGAAGAAGGCAGCAGGACAGATACGCTGCCGGAACAGATACTTCAAATCTTAAGCACAGACTGCTGAGTTTATTTTTCATAAGCAGTACGGATAGTTAATTGAATCCACCTTGCAATAGAATGGACCGTAATGTCCCAACTATTAGGCAGCAGAGACAGAAAGAGACGTTACGTCCCTTTCTGATAAACTCAGATCTACGTTTGTAAAAAAACGTTTTGCTCTAACAGGACAGATTAAAGGTCTTTGTCCGTCTGAAGACGGAAGAGCCTTAATAACAATAGATTCCGGATACTTATAGGAGCCTGAATCTAGTCAAAAACCCAACCTTAGTTGTCAAGGTAATAGTATTACCTACACTACGAAAGTGAGAATCATCAACAGATCATGCCTGAAACTCACTAACTCTTCTAGCCAAAGAGAAAGCTGAGAGAAAGCTGTCTTATAACATAAGAATTTGAAGTCCATTGTATCAAGGGGCTCAAATGGCACTTCTTTAAGCTTAAGAAGAACCCAAGCTAAATTCCACTTAGGAGTTAATCTAAGGGTTCTAAGTCTATTTATCGAAACATTTTCCAAAACTTAGATAAAGAGACATTTGATCCAATCTGTAAACTACCATGATGTGCAAAGGTATCAACAGAATGATCCCTACCTCACCGTGAGAAAACCTTCCACTTAGCAGCATAATTTAGCGAAGAGGAGGTCCTCCTACAGTTAGAAATTGTGTCCACTGCTCGTCCTGTAAATTGCTTGCCATACAAGAAGGACCGCACAACGAAAGTTAAAAAATTTATAGTAATTTATATATTTTTTATACTTACCAATGACCCAGACATAGCTGGTGCTAACTCTTAAAATATAGGGCCAAACACAAATTTTGCCCCCCAATCCCCAAAATTTGCATCTAAAATCAAAGAAAACATGTCCTGAAAGGCCCTCCACACTTCGCCCCCACTGCGCATGCGCAGTGTCAAGGACGTTCCGAAATTGGCGCCATTAATCATTCTAATAACCAGTGCCTGGTAAGCGCTATGTACTCAGCGGGGAGGCAAGAGTTCCCAACTCCTGGGAGGGCCATCCCCGTCTGGGTCATTGGTAAGTATAAAAAATATATAAATTACTATAAATTTTTTAACATTTTTATACTGTACCAATGACCCAGACATAGCTGAATAGTAAAAAGGCTGGAGGGCCAAGGACATAGAGCAAAATGGAATACGCTCAATAAAATAAAATAGAGTCATCCCCTGTAGGGAAAAAGAAGTAATAGGCCTTACATGTATCTTTCTTATTTATGATAAATTAGAAAGATACAACACCTTCCAAAATTGAGCTTCATACATCCATGTACTCTATTAATATCCAATATAATCCTTATACTAATAATTTTTAAAGTAAGCCAATAAATAAAGTAAGTCTAGAGAATAGAGACTCTTATACTCCTAAAAGTGTCTGAGGATTGCATAATCATGTCCGTTGACATATGCAATCTTCAAAAGCTATACTTTAAAAACTAAGACTTGAATGAATTTTAAAAACCTAAATTTCTCACTAAACAACCATCCCAATAACAGCTCAGAATTACTAACTCTGGAGGAGGTATCCCCTTGTTTTCATAGTAAAACAGGTGACCCAAGGGAACACCCTCCCCCCCCCCCCCTTTTCTTGCCCTGGGTCAAATAGCCCAGAGCGAAGAGGGCAGCCGAACGGAGACACTGCCGAAACAGACAGCCTACCTAGCTATAGTAGCAACTGTTAAGTGAATGACATTCTGAGCAGTAGATAATAGACCTAACAATAGAGGCCTCCAGAAATGGACTCGATATTTCTGAGATAAAATTCATGAATGTGGATGGCTGAGCGCAATGAGCAGCCTTCAAAAATCTATAATAGCGACACTATTAATGTAAGCCCAAGAAGTAGAAGAACTCTTACTTCATGAGCCGAAATCTTAAGCACAACTGCTAAGTCAATGATATACCATAAGCAGTACCGATAGTTAATAGAATCTATTAACAATAAAATGGAGCGTAACGTCCTTCTACTAGACATCAAAGACAGAAGAAGTTTACGCCCATAGTAATAAACAGATATCTGTTTATAAATACATAAACTGTACCCGGAAAGAGTAAAGGCCTATGCCCATACGAAGACGGAAGGACCTTAAAATAATAGGTTCCGGATAATAGGAGCCTAACTCTTATGCAACAATCCAACCTAAATAGTAACGGAAGTAGTGATTCCGAAACTACGAAAGTGAAAATCATCCATCGATAGTGCATGAAACTCACTGACTCTACAGTAAAAGAGAAACCAACAGAATTACTGTCTAAAAGGTCAGAATTTGAAAACTACTGTTTCCAGAGGCTCAAATGATTACTTAGCTAAATAAGAACCGAAGTTAAAATCCATATAGGAATTTAATCTAAAGATTCTAAGTCTATTTATCAAAAAGTTACTAACTGACTTAGATAAAGAGACAAAAGACTCAATTGTAAACTATCGTAGAGTGCATAGGTATGAGGTAACATAAACCTATAACCTAAATAATAACAGGCTGCAGTAGATCTTGTGAAACAAGTATACTAAAAAATAGCAATGAGTAGTATGGAGGGATCCACAATATGAACATAATGATCCCTACACCACGACGGAAGAGCCTCTACTTTAGCCGCATAGAATAGCGAAGAAGAGGATCTCCTATAGTAAGAAATCGCGTCCAAAGCTCGTCCAGTACAGTGCTTACAATGCAATACGGACCACACAATGGAATACATGAAGGTTGCGACCTTGCGGGTTGTGATAAAGATGACACGATTTACCCAGTGAAAAAAGATCCTCACATAGAGGAAGATTTCACGTTAAGACCCACAGTAGACAAGAGAGTAAATTACCCATGATCTCTGTGAAGATAGAAATGCTATCAACAGAAATGTATTGTGGTTGTTTATCATAGCAATACCTGCTGAAACAACAGCGCCGGAGGATACGCGTATCCTATCATTCCGTCCTATAGATCAATAGAGCGTTAACAACATTAGCTCAGAGATCTGGACAAGCCAACACATACGTCTGCAATTGATTAGCAAGCTGTGTCATAAATAAATCATCATTGGGCGCTCCCACAGATAGCAAATCTGATTGAATACTTGTTTGTTGAGAGTCCATTCTGACAGCAACAAGCGACCCGTAAGAGAACGGGAGTCCGATAAAACAATCAGACGACCCGGAATATGACGGACCAAAACTGAACTTGGTGTACTATAACCAACAGACGGATTCTTTCCATTAAATTGAATAACGGAAACGAAAGAGTGCCTCTCTGGTTCCGGAGATACGCCACTACTGTCGAATTAAAGGACAGGAATTTGGGCATGCGTTTCTGAATAATGTTCATGCAATGACATAAAGCAAGCCTAAAAAACATTATTCCGCGGAAGAAAACTGATTGCTAAGAGACTGCGGAACCCAAAGACCCTGGCACTTCGAATCCGTAGGGATCAGTATTATATCCCAATCTGTTTGACTGGCAACCGTCATAACAGCCACACTCGGGTCCGGCAACTGCGGTGGCACTCTCTGAGTCAACCACCGAATGTTTGCCCCAGTCTGAATCTCTTGTAACACTAGATAGACAAGAGAACGTGTAAATCGAGCAATTCATGGATTGCCGAAAAGTTGCCGTCGAAGAGAAGCTCCTCCGAGAACGAAGCGACTCTGAGAGAGTTCTTAACCTTACTATCCACGCGTGTGGATGTAGCTAGGGCTGCGTCACGTCTAACCAACTCCAATCAGCCACTGAAGGGCGGAGTTATACGTGAACAAACCACTGCCCTCAAAAGAAATTACATTGAGAATAATATCCCGTAAATCTTTTCTTGAAGACGTAATGATAACGCCTCAGTAAGGCGGATTACGTATGATAAAGCGTCTAAGTTAAGTCTACTATACATCATGTCGTTCCCAACATTGAAATTGGAAAAGACATAAACGGCGAAAAAGAATATATGCAGTCTTTAATCACACCGTCTAGACGCATATGAACTCTCGGTATGCCCTGCTCTGCCAAAATAAACTATTCGTATAAATGATAAAATGGCAGAAATGAGCAACGCGGACAAGAAACTAAACTATCATGCTTGGTAGCAGGCTTGTATATATATATATAGCGTCGAAAAATAAAACACATGTTATAATGACAATATTGGACTGCGTCGGTAAGTCAGGGACAATGTCCCTGAACCGATCGAAAAATCCGAGTCCAATGACGCTATAAGTCTCTTATCCAAGATCGCAGCAATGAAGTCCGAAATAACAATCACTGGAAGATAATGCCAGAAGACATGAAAGGCATCTTCCGATACTACTAAAGGGAAAACTCGAAATCTTTCGAATCCCTTTCGCCATCCTGTCGGACCCTATAAAGCGTTCGGTCATCCGTACCTGATGCAACCGCGGACCGCACCGACCCAGCGCCGTCGGATAATTCCTGATTCGACCGAGAAACAGTCAATTGCTGGGATGCTGCGAAACAACTGTGCTAACTCGGATAGCACGTCCGTCACTGAGGCCTGAGGAGAAGCGGTCTTACGATGCATTGCCGCTGGAAGCTCCGTGATCGTTACCCCGTGCATACTACCAATATGCGAGCGAACGGAGTGTATAGGCCTCGTGTCCCTTGGCTACCGGATGGCGCGACCTATTCGCCGTGGAATCACTGAATGCCGAAACTGACCGGATACTCGAGGTCACGTAGCCAATGTGCGGTCGTGTGCCCTGCTGTGAGGATGAGGAAGCATCAAGGACAGTCTCTCGGACTGTCAATATAACGGAGCGTCCCGACCGACGGACATATGCTCCGAATGTAAAATATCTGAACCACAACATGCGGTCCCCTATGTTGTTGGGCGAGAGAGGGACCTCTCTCGCTCACAGCCCGGATGGACCTGGACAAGCCAGGAACCGGACTAACAGGCTTCCTCCGATCTGTCCTCAATCTGCCGTCATTGGGTGAGTACTAAAGTAATTAAAGTGCTCGCATCACCCAAATCTCCTTCCTAGACCGCAACGGACGAACCCGGCAGCCGAACCATTCAATGAATGTACGCTACACCGGGTGAGCTAGCGAATGTCACTCCGTAGGCAATAGACATATTCCATGAGCACTTATTGCCGCTAGCTCTTCATTAACTATGACGACAGAGGCACACTTTTGAAAGACATCTCCATAACTCTTCGAACAAGAAACCAGAAATGCTTGGTTAGCAAGCATAAAATAATAATATATATAGCGTCGTTCAATAATTCGAAAGTTTGTGTGACATTATTGGACTATGTCGGAACTGAGGGACAATGTCCCTGAACCGAACCAAAAATTTCTAAGTCCACCGACACTATCAGTTTCTTATCCGGCATCGCAGCATTCTGGTCCGACGAAAGAAGCTGTAGAAGACCAAGTCAGATGACATACACAACAGCATATGTTGTTCCGAAAGGGAAAGCTCGAAATCCTCCGAATCCCTTTCGGTATCCCGTCGGACCGGATGAAACTTTCTGACGTCCGTAACCGCTTCCGCGGAGCGTCCCGACCCAGCATCGTCGGATAAAATATATGCGACAGATTCAGTTGATGCTGGGATGCTGCGATAAACTGTGCTATTAAGGAAAGCATGTCCGTTCCCGAGGCCTGTGCAGTAGCGGTCTAACGATTCATTGCCGCCGGAAGCTCCGTGTACGTTGACTCCCGCACACTTCCTATGCGAACGTCCGGAGTCTGCAGGCCTCATGTCCCTGGCTACCGGATGGTGTGACCTGGTCGCCGAAGAATCCTTGATCGGCGAAGCTGGTAATATATCGGCGGTCACGCAGCCAAGGTGCAGTCGTGTGCGCTGACGAGAAGAGGAAGCCTTAGCAGTCTCCGCGGACTGCCTATACAACGGAGCGTCCCGAGCGACGGACGTATGCTCCGCTTGCGACACATTTTGTACCACAACATCTGGGGCCAGATGTTGTTGAACGAGAGAGGGGCCTCTCTCGCTTGCCGTCCGGATGGACCGGAACGCGGTATGAACCGGACTAAAAGGCTTCCTCCGTTCTCCCTCCGATCCGCCGTCACTGGGTGTGCATTAAGTTAATTTATAGTGCTCGCATCACCCCAAAATTCCTTCTAGACCGCAACGGACGAACCCGGCTGCCGAACCATTCGGTGAATGGACGCTACACCGGGCGAGCTAGCGGACGTCAAAGGCCGTCGAACCTACTAGGGTCCTCTTAGGCAATTGGCGTATTTACATGAGCACTTTTCCGCTAGCCCTTCATTAATTGTGACGACGGAGGCACACTGTTGGAAGACATCACGGATACATCACCCTAATCTTGATCGTCTGAAATAGAAATTGATAAAGTAGAGTGACCCTGCGGGGAAAGGACCGGAGTGTCCAAATCCCCAATAACATACCGTGACATACGCTTCCCATATTGTCATCGAAATCATACGATACAGAACAGGAGTTAATGCGAGTACACTGACCACATATAGAATGATAATAAAGTCAGAGGAAGACTTCCTCTTAAAACAATTGATCAATATCCTTTCAATGTGAAAAGAAAACAAGTCCTGGTTCTCGCACTAACCCCTGGCAATCAAAATACATAATAATAATATGATCCATTAATATAGAAAAAATAATTGAAATCAAAATATTTTGAAAAAATATTTTTTCAGAACAGCCCAAGTTTCTGAAAAGTAACGTTGAGCCCCAATGGATCCCAAGCCTAAGTGTGGACAAAAATTTTAAAAATATTTTAAACAATTTATTCAACACTTACGAACAATAATAATATATCTAGTTATGATTAAAATAACATCAAGATATTATTTTTTAGAAATCCCCCCCTCACACAGAGGGCTGTTGAAAATGTAAACAATGAGTGTAAAAACACTAAAATAAGACTCCAGGCACCCAGGCCCGAAATCAGTTACCAAAAATACACTATCTGATGCAAAACAGAGACTTCCAGGGAAGAAACTGCAGAACATCAGATGGTAGATGCAGAACACAACGCCTAACCACCCGTAGGTGAAGACGTAAACATGGGGAAAGAACAGAATTCATTCTGTTATTCAGCTAAAACTCCCAAGAAAATTTAGTAATAATAATTACAACAAGAGGCCCCACGTGGCCTTAATCGCTCACCTGACAAAGTGACTCTAAGAAGTATTTTAGGTCACCTTCACCATGTCATGCCTCATCAACATTAACTGGTTGAGTGATAGATTTTGTTTGAAGTTCAACATTTGTTACCTAAAATTAGTTTTATTTAAAATCATTGGTGTGTGGCCAATCTCCAATGATTTTTAATAAAGCAAATTTATCTCTGCAGACAATCTGGTTTAGCATGAAGCACAAACAAGGAATGTGAAGAGATAGCCTCGGACATCTCTCCCCAACTGTGGATATCTTCCATGTGCTACATGTATATATTTGCATGCAAGAAAACAAAAATTTTCACAAATTTTATTTTTTTTTATCATCATTGGAACAAGCTCAAACAGCTTATTCCAATAGGGGTATGGGAAGATCAGGTATATTTTTGAGACAGAAATGTGAATATATAAATAATGGTGTTTTTTTGTGAATGATGCTGGAGAATTTTGCGTAAAGATATGGTAAATGGTTTGTTCTAGATACAGAATGATGCAAAAGTATTTAAATTTGATTAGGCAAGTTGTTCCTATAATGCATTTAAAAATTGAAGTAACTGTTTTTTTGCTGACGAACTTTTAGATGTGTGTATCTGTGTTTGTGTGTGTGTGTGTGTTTGTGTGTGTGTGTGTGGGGGGGGGGGGGGGGGGGGGGTAAGAGTGTTCTTGCAAACAAAATTCCTGAATAAATGGAAAATTTTATTTTTTGTGTGAAAGACATAGTGCGTGAATGTTGATTGGAACAAGCTTAGAGAGCTCATTTTAATGTGAAGTCATAAAGCTGTGTTTACGTACGAAATTCTGGAATAACTAAAAAAATTGCTTTTTTGACTCAAAAAGCATGGTGTGTGACCTCTCATTGGAATGAGCTCAAAAAGCTCATTCCAATGGGGTATTTACAAGCAATAAGTACATGTATGTTTAAGAGACAAAAATTAAAATTTGAATAGCGATTTTTGCGAAGAATGCTGACAAGTTCTGGCAGTTATGCTGGTAAAAAGGTAAGATATGCAAAGTGGTTGTTTTTTAGAGGCGACATTTAATTAAGGGGAATTAACCCTTGATTACTGAGGTAACTTCTAAAAGTACTGAAATTTCATGAAGCAATGTGAATAACAGACAACAGTTGCCTAAAAATTTCATGAATAACTAAAATTTTTATTCCTTTGTCTCGAAAACATGGCATATGACCTTTGTTGGAATGAGCTGAATGCGTGTGTTCCAATGAGGGGTCATAAAATTTGAACGAAGATTTGTGTGAATAATGCATTAGTACTGCTAGATTTGGGTAAACGGTTCACCCTGGATACCACCCCTTCTATAGTAGATCGTTTCTGCAAATTTTGTCTAAGATTCTATCAACTTTACAAATAAATACGTTCATGAATCACAATCAGATCCACCCTACAATGTTGCATACCAAATATCAAAAGATTCTGCCTGCTGGATCTGGAGAAGAAGATTTTTTAAGAAATATGCCTGAAACGCACTAAGTTAAAATTTGGGCTCCCATACGGAGCCCAAATATAAACCCAGGGGGCTGATTTGAACAAACTTGAATCAGATCCACCCCACAATGTTGCTTACCAAATATGAAAAGATTCTGCCTGCTGGATCTGGAGAAGAAGATTTTTTAAGAAATTTGCCTGAAATGCACTAAGTTCGAATTCGAGCTTCTATAGTGAGCCCAAATATGAAACTAGGAAGCCGATTTGAACAAACTTGAATCAGATCCACCCCACAATGTTGCATACCAAATATCAAAAGATTCTGCCTGCTGGATCTGGAGAAGAAGATTTTTTAATAAATTTGCCCGAAATGCACTAAGTGCGAATTCGGGCTTCTATATTAAGCCCAAATATGAATCCAGGGGGCCGATTTGAACAAACTTGAATCAGATCCACCCCGCAATGTTGCATACCAAATATCAAAAGATTCTGCCTGCTGGATCTGGAGAAGAAGATTTTTTAAGAAATTTGCCTGATATGCACTAAGTGCGAATTCGGGCTTCTATATTAAGCCCAAATATGAATCCAGGGGGCCGATTTGAACAAACTTGAATCAGATCCACCCCGCAATGTTGCATACCAAATATCAAAAGATTCTGCCTGCTGGATCTGGAGAAGAAGATTTTTGAAGAAATTTGCCCGAAATGCACTAAGTTTGAATTCGAGCTTCTATAGTGAGCCCAAATATGAATCCAGGGGGCCGATTTGAACAAACTTGAATCAGATCCACCCCGCAATGTTGCATACCAAATATCAAAAGATTCTGCCTGCTGGATCTGGAGAAGATGATTTTTTAAGAAATTTGCCTGAAATGCACTAAGTTCGAATTCGAGCTTCTATAGTGAGCCCAAATATGAATCTAGGAAGCCGATTTGAACAAACTTGAATCAGATCCACCCCACAATGTTGCATACCAAATATCAAAAGATTCTGCCTGCTGGATCTGGAGAAGAAGATTTTTTAATAAATTTGCTTGAAATGCACTAAGTTCAAATTTGGGCTCCTATACTGAGCCCAAATATAAACCCAGGGGGCCGATTTGAACAAACTTGAATCAGATCCACCCCACAATGTTGCTTACCAAATATGAAAAGATTCTGCCTGCTGGATCTGGAGAAGAAGATTTTTTAAGAAATTTGCATGAAATGCACTAAGTTCAAATTCGAGCTTCTATAGTGAGCCCAAATATGAATCTAGGAAGCCGATTTGAACAAACTTGAATCAGATCCACCCCACAATGTTGCATACCAAATATCAAAAGATTCTGCCTGCTGGATCTGGAGAAGAAGATTTTTTAAGAAATTTGCCTACATGCACTAAGTTCGAAATCAGGCTCCTATACTGAGCCCAAATATGAACCCAGGGGGCCGATTTGAACAAACTTGAATCAGATCCACCCTACAATGTTGCATACCAAATATCAAAAGATTCTGCCTGCTGGATCTGGAGAAGAAGATTTTTTAAGAAATTTGCCTGAAATGCACTAAGTTCGAAATCGGGCTCCTATACTGAGCCCAAATATTAACCCAGGGGGCCGATTTGAACAATCTTGAATCAGATCCACCCCACAATGTTGCTTACCAAATATGAAAAGATTCTGCCTGCTGGATCTGGAGAAGAAGATTTTTTAAGAAATTTGCCTGAAATGCACTAAGTTTGAATTCGGGCTTCTATAGTAAGCCCAAATATGTATCCAGGGGGCCGATTTGAACAAACTTGAATCAGATCTACCCCGCAACATTGCATACCAAATATCAAAAGATTCTGCCTGCTGGATCTGGAGAAGAAGATTTTTGAAGAAATTTGCCTGAAATGCACTAAATTCGAATTCGAGCTCCTATAGTGAGCCCAAATATGAATCTAGGGAGCCGATTTGAACAAACTTGAATCAGATCCACCCTACAATGTTGCATACCAAATATCAAAAGATTCTGCCTGCTGGATCTGAAGAAGAAGATTTTCAAAGAAATTTGCCTGAAATGCAGTAAGTTCAAATTTGGGCTCCTATACTGAGCCCAAATATAAACCCAGGGGGCCGATTTGAACAAACTTGAATCAGATCCACCCCACAATGTTGCATACCAAATATCAAAAGATTCTGCCTGCTGGATCTGGAGAAGAAGATTTTTTAAGAAATTTGCCTGAAATGCACTAAGTCCGAAATCGGGCTCCTATACTGAGCCCAAATATGAACCCAGGGGGCCGATTTGAACAAACTTGAATCAGATCCACCCTACAATGTTGCATACCAAATATCAAAAGATTCTGCCTGCTGGATCTGGAGAAGAAGATTTTTCAATGTTTTTCCCATTGCCTACAGTGTTAAAAAGTGCTGACTCAGCACTTTTTCAAAGTCCCGAAACTGTACCCTATGATAAAACCGATGGCAATTTTTTTTTACCAATCCTTTCTGTTGGTCCTAAGGAAGCTGCACACCAAATAAAAATTCTCAGTGCCGTGCAGTTTTGGAGATATGGGCGTTTTAAATTTTTTCTATTTTTAGCTCCTGCGGTTCCCACGGGGCTGCGGGAAAATTTTTTTTTGCATAAATCAAGTACTCATGACCCAATAAGCCCTCACATAAAATTTGGTTCAAATCAGCCTCTCGGTTTGGAAAATAGAAATTTTGGGCGGGGCAAAAAATTTTGCCCCTCTCATAACAACGTCAAGTATAGCCCCACAAACTTCTCTTGAACAAATCTGAGTCTACACCTCAAAAGGAAGCTGCACACCAAATATCAAGTCTCTGCTACTGCTGGTTCATGAGAAGAAGATTTACAAAGATTTTGGTGCCCCTTGGGGGTGTGGCACCACCCAGGAGGAGGGGCAACTTCATTTGAACAAATCTGAATTGGCATTAGGTAATAAACATTTAGCCAACATTTGAATAAAATTGGGCTAGTGGTTTAGGAGGAGAAGTCGATAATGTAAAGTTAACGCCGGACGGACGACGACGGACGACGGACGCCAGACGACGGACGACGGACAGAAAGTGATTAGTAAAGCTCCCCTTGAGCTTCGCTCAGGTGAGCTAAAAACTATGCCAAAAGCATGGGAGAATAGCAAGGGGGGACTTAAAGGACAGGGAGAGAGGAAAACACTTAAAAAACAGTGTAACTAAATAATCAGAATGACAACAAAATGGCTGCTGCCTCGAAAATAGGTAACTTAACATAATTTCATTAAAAAATTTTAAGTTACAGCCCTGATAATATTCTGTCACACATTTTTTTCCTCTCCTCCTTCTCTATCCTCCTTAGAATCACCATTTCACTAATATTTATGTGTCTGGCATCATTTAAACTGAGATTTATAAGCACAAAGATCAGTCAGATGTTAACTGATGAAGGGCCAAACTTAGAATGATTAATGGCGCCAATTTCGGAACGTCCTTGACACTGCGCATGCGCAGTGGGGGCGAAGTGTGGAGGGCCTTTCAGGACATGTTTTCTTTGATTTTAGATGCAAATTTTGGGGATTGGGGGGCAAAATTTGTGTTTGGCCCTATATTTTAAGAGTTAGCACCAGCTATGTCTGGGTCATTGGTACAGTATAAAAATATACATGATGGTTGAGACCTTACGGGTTGTGATGCAGTGTGCGCGATTTCCCCTGCAAAAGAAGATCCTCTCGTGGAGGAAGCTTCCGCAGCATGTCCCACAGCAGACACCTGAAAAGATTTATCCATGCTCTCTGGGGTGACAGAGATGCTACCAACAGAATTTGCAGTGAGATTGCTTTATCTTAAGCAATATCTGCAGAATCAATGGCGCTGGAGGATATCCTATCATACCGTCCCAAGAGATCGCAAGAGCGTCTACTTCAAAAGCTCGAGGATCTGGACATGGCGACACATAGATCTGCAACTGATAGTTGAGATGCATCGCAAAAAAGTCTATCCTTGGACGATCCCATTAGTAGCAAATCTGATTGAAAAATCGTTGAGAGTCCATTCTGACGACAACAAATAACCTATCCGAGAAAGGGAGTCTGCTAGAACGTTCAGACAACCCGGAATATGACGGACCGATAGAAAAACTTGATGCTCTAGCACAAACTGAAGGATCCTTTCCGTTAAATTGAATAACGGAATGGAATGAGTGCCTCCCAGGTTCCGAATATATGCTACTACTGTCGATTTGTCGGACAGAATTTGAACATGCGAACTCTGAAGAATGTTCATTCACTGACGTAGCGCAAGCCATACTGACATCATTCTTGATGTTTATGTACTTGTTAGGAACTGCGGATCCTAAAGACCCTGGCACCCTGAATCTATTGGGCTCAGAGTTGCGCCGCAGCCTGTTTAACTCGCATCCGTCATTATCGTTAAACTCGGATCCGGCAGTTGCAGTGGTACTCTCTGAATTAACAACTGAAAATCTACACAAGTCTGAAACCCTTGTTCGCTTGGTTCGACAAGACAATGTTCGATTCGAGTGAATGAGTCTTCACACTCCAATTCTGAGATAAAATATCTGTGGAGTGGACAAGTGCGTATCTGCTTCATCGGAATAATATTCGCAGCGGGTACACACAAACCTGTCAGTCTAATGAATTCTCTCGCTGTTACTACATCTGAGTGAAGGCAAAAGCGAGCGTAACAACTGACTAAAATCGTTCTGGTTAACGGCAGACGAATGAGATTGTTGTGCGTCTCTAAGCTCATTCCCAAGTGGGTGAATGAACAGGACGACACTAGATCCGACTTCTTTTCGTTTACTAAGAAACTGAGATGTCAGAGCAATTGAAGCAGACTCAGAACATCGATCTGAAGTGTTAACTTGCTGCCGTAACCCTGAAGAATGCCGTCCAAGTTCTTCTTGGTAAGGTGATCTGCGTGAGATAATGCATCTAAATTCTATTAGACAATATTGTCATCTCCAGTATACTGGAGTAATAGACATGGACGCTGGCAATGACAATTCCAGCTCTTCAACCTTGTCATCCAAACGCAGAGGAACTCTCGGCACGCCTAGTCCTGCCATCTCAAAATTATGTCTTGCATTGATGAAAGGCCGCTGAATAGCGCTTGGCGATAAGAAACCCAATTTGCCAGTCTTTGAGGCTAGCTTGAATATAGCATCAATCAAAAGTTCAAATGTCCATGACATTTCTGGCCTGGGTCGGAAACTGAGGGACGGTGTCCTTAATCCGGTCGAAAAAAAAAGTCCAGTGACGCTTTCAGTTTCTTATCAGGTAACGCAGCATTTTTGTCAAGAGAAACAACTTCTAAAGGTGATGCCAGATGAAATCTACGGCACCTTAAGTTGTTCAGAAAGGGAAAATTTCAGCCGTGCTGATTCCCTATGTACCATCCGCCTGTACCACATAATAATCTCGGTCGTCCCTACTGACTCTGCAGGGGAGCTTGCTCAGGTAGTTCTTTATTGAAAAAGTTTCTGATAGCTGCTGGGATGCTGCGATAAATTGAGCTATCTGCGATAGCTAGCCCGTCACGGAGGCCTGTGGAGCCGCGGTCTTACATAATTAGCCGCTGGAAGCTCCAGGGACGTTCATTCCTGCATTTATATAATATGCGAACGTCCCAACTGGAAAGGCCTCGTGTCCTTGGCTAGCGGATGGAGTGACCTGGTTGATGTGGATTCCCTGGTTGGCGAGGCAGGAGCTCCAGGGACGTTCATTCCTGCATTTATATAATATGCGAACGTCCCCTGGAAATCTGTGGTCACATAGCCAAGGTGCGGTCGTGTGTGCTGACGTGAGGATGAGGAAGCCAATAGAACAGCCGCGTCGGACAGTCTATGCGATGGAGCGTCCCGAGCAGGAGGAGTGGACGTATGCTCCAACTAACGAACGAACATACATTGCTTGTTGGCATTCTCCCATAAATTGTAACAACACAAATCCATACAAACCAAATAATTTCACTTCAAACATAATGTAAAGCTTATCAACAGAATATGAAGTCTTACTTGCAGCACCTGCCCTTCAGTGTAAAGACCAAATTAGGCACTCTACCAGTTAACCCTTGAGGGCCTGGTCAGTTGTCTTGAATTCACACCTGACCACAGCCTGTACACATCCAGTGGCTTGGCAGTGATTTCTGTTAAGGCAGCCAAGACTTGACTAGAAACCACTGCCTAGGTAATTTGTCTATTGTTAGGATTTCTTCATGATGGCATGTTGAGGGCACCTGTTCTGAGGTCGTTAAACTTGGAAATAGGCCATTAAAGGTTAACACAATGCTGCATGTAAAATTGCCACATTGATGTTATTCCTGATAATAAAATTATCTGTAGGTGTCAAATTTTTGGCTCAATATCTCAATCCAAGACCTGCCTAAAAAACTGCAAACCCACAGAATGTGGTCTGTCAAAGTGTAGTGAAATATTTATATTTATAAAAATCTCCACGCCCTTAACCCTTAAGGGTTAACAAAGAATTTGGTGATGTACAGGGTAATTTCTCAACATATATGATTTTGTATTGAACAAACAGGAGTTTACTCAACAACATATGTGCAATTAACAGGTCAAGTTTATACTGAAAGTATGGTAAACGGTTTTGAGTGGAAGTTATATTCCACAAACAGGATTATTCAAATAAGGGGTATCCAATTAAGTGGACTCCACTGTACTGCGGTCACTCCTTATGGGAATACTTATTTAACCCTTATGGGCCTGGAGATTTTAATGTATTTTTGCCACACTTCGACATTCTACAACCTGTGGCATTGCAGCTGTTTTTAGCCAAGTCATGGCTGCCTAAAAAGGCAGCCAAGACTTGGCTAAAACAACTGCCAAGGTACTTTGAATGTAATCTGTGATTTAAGTCCAAGACTGCATGTTTGGGCACCTGTTCTGTTACTGTAAAATGTATCATAGTCCGAATCAGGACCTTTAGGGGTTAAGTCAATAATGCTAGCTTATTTAACCCTTTACCCAACGCAGACGATTTCCAAATTTATTATTTTAAATATAATTTTTTTAAAATCTTTTAAAAAAATTTCAACAAAACCATATCATGTGACCCCCTCTTTGGAATGAGCTCGACGAGCTCGTTCCAAAGAGGGGTCACATGATATGGTTTTGTTGAAATCTTTTGAAAAATAATATTTTTTCAGCTGCTGAATTTGCATATTATGTGGCCGGATGTGGGCGATTCGTTGGGTAAAGGGTTAAGATGACTAAAAAATGCCAAGGGATTCAGAAATCAATTGTTTTATGCTAAACTGAAACAGAAACTCCATTGAAAATGCCATTATTTTCAGTCTGATGACTCATGGATGGCAACAGCACTGTTTTGGTTTGTGCACAATGAAATATTTCCTTGTTTAAAGGATGAGTTGGTCTCTTTTTGGAGATTATATTATTAGTTAAATTGGTCATTACTATGCTGGGTGGGTTCGTAGGTGATGCACTGAAGTCTCAACCTCATCTCTGGACTATATAGCGATAAGTCAAAATATGTCCAGAGACAAGGTTTCAACTTCGGTACCCCATCTTGGAATCCCCTAGGGTGGCAATAACCTTTTTATATGCCACCTTTATACATTGCTAGTTTACTTTGCAAACAATGTCTTACTGTATTAAAGAATAAAAAATAAAAAAAATAAGTAACAATTCTTCATGAAGAAAAGAAAAAAAATACCAGCAAGTGTTATGACATCTCAATGCGTGACTCAATTATGCTCACAGTAGTATGGAGATATGTACCTTAACATGTTGTGTTCTTTCCAGTAGTCTTCTGTACAATTTTCTTGTGTTTTGATACTCCTCCTGGTCTATTTCAAAGTCAATGTATGCTTTCCATAACACTTCAGGCATATCCAATTTAGGTTGGTTAATAGCCAATTCAAACACTGATCTCGCTCGTTCATCATCTCCAAGTATATTCTCGAGTTCTGCAAACTAATATTTGAAACCAAATAGAATTTTAATTTTAAGCTGTGCTAATATAGAAACAAGACTAATGCTGACTGCCCAGTGATGGATGCCCCCAAACTATGTTTCAAATGGCCTATAAAATTGGAATGAAACGTTTTTTGAATTTGGTGCTCACTATAGTCCATAAGGTTTCAAATTTAATAAAATACATCTGAACATAGCAGCAAAAAGCTGTTTTGATCTTATTTCCATAGGGTCAATACAGTCACTAATATGTTGGAACTTTCTCAACAAAACAACAAACATCTGGATGTCACTTGATTTGGCATACAGTACAAGTCAAAATAAAGTTGTAGGATAACCACTATTAATTATGTATCTTTTCCTACACTGATAAGACCAGAAACTAACATCATTTTCTGGAAAGCTCTCAGAGAGAGCTTTCCAGAAAATGATGTCAGATTCTGGTTTTATCACTGTGCAAACAGACCTTCCATTGGTCTTTAATCTTGTGTGAAGTTTCATGGAAATCCACCCAAGCATTATAGAATTGTGGTTCCGGGCGGACAAATACAGTTTGTGAGAGAATTAAGTTTTCACATTTCTGTGATCTTGACCTTTGTCACTTGAGCATGGTGTTGCTGTGCAACAGACCTTCCATTGGTCTTTACCCTTGAGTGTGAAGTTTTCATGGAAATCTGCTCAAACACTATAGAAATATGGCTCCAGATGGAAAAATACAGTCTGTGAAAGAATTAAGTTTTCACATTTCTGTGACCTTTACTTTTGTCACTCGAGCGTGGTGTTGCGGTGCAACAAACCTTCCACTGGTCTTTGTCTTTGTGTGAAGTTTTGTGGAAATCCACCCAAGCATGACAGAAATATGGCTCGAAACGGATAAATACAGTCTTCAAGAGAATTAAGTTTTCCCATTCCTGCGACCTTGACCTTTGTCACTCGAGCATGGTGTTGCTGTGCAAGACCTTCCATAGGTCTTTGCCTTTGGAGAAAGTTTCATGGAAAACCACCATTATTTATATATTTATAATTTTTTAAGGTTTAATGACACTTTAACAGCCAAGGTCATATCGTGTCATTGACAGTTTTACGGGTTAGGAAGCCGGAGTACCCGGAGAGAGCAACGATGAGCAGCTGCCAGCTTCCCAACATCATAACTCCGAACTGCAGCACAGGCAGGGTTAGACAGGTTGAAGACAGGCGCTCTACCAACATGCAGTATGCCTTAGTACACAGTCTCAATCGAGGTTAAGTGCTTTGCTCAAAGACACAATGCAGGAGTCCAAATCAATCGCTCAGATGGGCACCCATCCAAGGACTAAACGGGCAACATTATAGAGTTATGGCTCCGGACAGACAAATAAAGTTGGGCAGATGCATAGACGGTCGGTCAGGGTGATGGATGGACTGATGGACAGACTGATGGATGGACAATTCAGATTTAAGATGCCCCCCTATTGGGGGCAGAAAAATACTGTGACATTTCACATCAATATTTTGGGGATGCAGCAAAGTAAAGTGAGGAAAGGGTGAAGATATTGCAGACTTTCGATTTTGAAAATGCAGGAGCACATTAAAATGTGTGGCTGGTTTCAAAACCAAACCTGCAGTTTTGTTTTTGTGCACATACCAGGATTTGATTAAACTCATATCTGCATGTATGGGTATGTGATAAGAATAAATCATGTCACTTAGTGATGAACTGATAATCAGAATCGGCAATCAGAACCGGCCAGATATGAGGCATTAGCCGATTATGACAACCGGCAGTTTCTGGTTATTCTATATTTAACACTGACTATTAAAATCTCTTTGATATCTGGCCATTTCAATAAAAGTTTCCCCATTAAAAACGTGTGTAGTGCAGAATATTTAGGGATTTGCAGAGCCGAGATATTATGGAATTTACCATCTGCAATCACTACGATATCGCCGCAATTCCCAACTGATCGAAGTCACTGGTTTTCAATCATGCTGCTGTACAGCAATGCATTGGGTACATGAATAAATAAAATGTGTTCAGACAGTAGTCTGTAGTACTTTATGATGCAAGCATCACAATACAGTAAGAAATCAAAATTGGAGAAAAACTAAAAAACACTCTTTTTTTCGATGGTAGATGATTGCTACGCAACATGTATGTCGCATGACTATCACAAACACGTTTTCAGTTTGTCAAGTTCATTTTTTAATTCGGTTACCTCCCTTGATGTTTCTCTCCAATGTTGATTGCAGAGAACATGTAAACACCGAAGAACCACGTCAAGGGAGGTAACAAGTTGAACAATGAACATTAAATAATATATTCTGACATTGTGTGTGTATCTGTAAACAATGCACCATACAACTTCACAACATATATTAACATCAAAGTTATTATTCAGTTAAGACACAAAGTATGTGTGCTCATTATCCTCCTGGTTAATCAGCCAAGTGTATTGTATTCTTACACAAAACCGTATTAACACTATTTACCAGAATAATACACAATCATCACAAGAGAACAATATCATGTGATTGTATCATTTATAACGATCTGCCCCACGCCAACTCCCAAAAATGCAAATATTATTTTGGCTAATATTGCCCAGCACTAAATATGCATACTCTTGAGAACTTATGTGGTATTAAGCTTTCGTAATTGGTGATTTATAAACAAAATTCTGCAGTATAACAGGCACTAACAGATTTTCAATTATTTCAACCATCGGAATCGCCATCGAAATTGGCAAAATCGGTAGAGAAATAATCGGTTCATAGCAAGTTTTAATAATTGGTTCATCACTAATGTCACTTATGGAACTGAGTTTTGCAATGGCTAACACTTTCGTGTGTTTCTCATCCTTCAACGATAATTTTCTACTCAAAATTTTTGACTGTACTCAAAAATCCAGCCACCAAGTCTATGCTTTCTATCACGAGCACAACCAATTTGTGCTATGACAGAAAGTGTAGCCCTGGTCACTAGATATCACATTAATTATAATCACAAAAAATCATGAAGATTCAGCCCAAACGAAGGTTGAATCTGCCTGGCAGAATCTTCACGTATTCCTGAGAAAACTTGATTTGCTGTTAGTTCTGTCAAACAGTATATAATTGGCTGAATGCTCAAACATTAAAGGTACTGTAGAAAACTACTCATCAGAAGAGAAAAGTTAAAAAATTTATAGTAATTTATATATTTTTTATACTTACCAATGACCCAGACATAGCTGGTGCTAACTCTTAAAATATAGGGCCCAACACAAATTTTGCCCCCAATCCCCAAAATTTGCATCTAAAACCAAAGAAAACATGTCCTGAATGGCCCTCCACACTTCACCTCTACTGCACATGTGCAGTGTCAAGGACGTTCCGAAACTGGCGCCATTAATCATTCTTATAACCAGTGCCTGGTAAGCGCTATGTACTCAGCGGGGAGGTAAGAGTTCCCAACTCCTGGGAGGGTCATCCCCGTCTGGGTCATTGGTAAGTAGAAAAAATATATAAATTACTATAAATTTTTTAACATTTTTATACTGTACCAATGACCCAGACATAGCTGAATAGTAAAAAGGCTGGAGGGCCAAGGACATAGAGCAAGATGGAATACGCTCAATTATATAAAATAGAGTCATCCCCTCTAGGGAAAAAGAAGTATTAGGCCTTACATGTATCTTTCTTATTTATGATAAATTAGAAAGATACAACACCTTCCAAAATTGAGCATCATACATCCATGTACTCTATTAATATCTAGTATAATCCTTATACTAATAATTTTTAAAGTAAGCCAATAAATAAAGTAAGTCTAGAGAATAGAGACTCTTTATACTCCTTAAAAGTGTCTGAGGATTGCATAATCATGTCCGCTGACACGTGCTATATTCAAAAGCTATACTTTAAAAACTAAGACTTGAATAAATTTTTAAAACATAAACTTCTCACTAAACAACCATCCCAATAACAGCTCAGAATTACTAACTCCGGAGGAGGTATCCCCTTGTTTTCATAGTAAAACAGGTGACCCAAGGGAACACCCTCACCCCCCCCCCCCCCCCTTTTTCTTGCCCTGGGTCAAATAGCCCAGAGCGAAGAGGGCAGCAGAATGGAGTCACTGCCGAAACAGACAGCCTACCTAGCTATAGTAGCAACTGTTAAGTGAATGACATTCTGAGCAGTAGATAATAGACCTAACAATAGAGGCCTCCAGAAATGGACTCGATATTTCTAAGATAAAAATTCATGAATGTGGATGGCTAAGCGCAATGAGCAGCCTTCAAAAATCTATAATAGCTACACTATTAATGTAAGCCCAAGATGTAGAAGAACTCTTACTTCATGAGCCGAAATCTCAAACACAACTGCTGAGTCAATGATATACCATAAGCAGTATCGATAGTTAATTGAATCCATTAGCAATAGAATGGAGCGTAACGTCCTTCTATTAGGCATCAAAGACAGAAGAAGCTTACGCCCGTAGTAATAAACAGATATCTGTTTATAAATACATAAACTCTAACCGGACAGAGTAAAGGCCTATGCCTGTACGAAGACGGAAGGACCTTAATAACAATAGGTTCCGGATATTAATTAGGAGCCTAACTCTTTTGTAAAAATCCAACCTAAATAGTAAAGGAAGTAGTGATTCCGAAACTACGAAAGTGAAAATCATCCACCGATAGTGCATGAAACTCACTGACTCTTCAGTAAAAGAGAAGCCAACAGAATTACTGTCTAAAAGGTCAGAATTTGAAAACTACTGTTTCCAGAGGCTCAAATGATTACTTAGCTAAATAAGAACCGAAGTTAAATTCCGTATAGGAATTTAATCTAATGATTCTAAGTCTATTTATCGAAAAGTTACTAACTGACCTAGATAAAGAGACATAAGACTCAATTGTAAACTATCATCGAGTGCATAGGTATGAGGTAACATAAACTTATAACCTTAATAATAACAGGCTGCAGTAGATCTTGTCAAACAAGTATACTAAAAGGTTGCAATGACTAGTATGGAGGAATCAACAATATCAACATAGTGATCCCTACACAAACGGTGGAAAAGCCTCCACTTTAGCCGCATAGTATAGCGAAGAAGAGGTTCTCCTATAGTAAGAAATCACGTCCAAAGCTCGTCCAGTACAATGCTTACAATGCAATAAGGACCACACAACGGAATACGTGAAGGTTGAGACCTTGCAGGTTGTGATAAAGATGACACGATTTTACCCAGCGAAAAAAGATCCTCTCATGGAGGAAGATTTCGCATTAAGTCCCACAGTAGACATCAGAGTAAATTTACCCACGGTCTCTGTGAAGACAGAGATGCTATCAACAGAAATGTATTGTGGTTGTTTATCTTAGCAATACTTGCTGAAACAACAGCGCAGGAGGATACGCATATACTATCATTCCGTCCTATTAGATCAATAGAGCGTTAACAACATAAGCTCAGAGATCCGGACAAGCAAACACATACGTCTGCAATTGATTAGCAAGTTGTGTCGTAAATAAATTATCATTGGGCGCTCCCATTGATAGCAAATCTGATTGAATACTTGTTTGTTGAGAGTCCATTCTGACGGCAACAAGCGACCCATAAGTGAACGGGAGTCCGGTAATACAATCAGACGACCCGGAATATGACGGACCGAAGCAGAACTTGGTGTACTATAACAAACAGAAGGATTCTTTCCATTAAATTGAATAACGGAAACGAATGAGTGCCTCCCTGGTTCCGGAGATACGCCACTACTGTCAAATTAACGGACAGGATTTGGACATGCGTTTCTGAATAATGTTCATCCAATGACATAAAGCAAGCCTAAAAAAAAACATTATTCCGTGGAAGATAAGTGCTTGCTTAGAGACTGTGGAACCCAAAGACCCTGGCACTTCGAATCCGTTGGGATCAATATTATATCCCAACCTGTTTGACTGGCAACCGTCATAATTATAAAACTCGGATCCGGCAACTGCAGTGGCACTCTCTGAGTCAACCACCGAATGTTTGCCCCAGTCTGAATCTCTTGCTACACTAGATAGACAAGAGAACGTGTAAATCGAGCAATTCATGGATTGCTGAAAAGTTGCCGTCGAAGAGAAGCTTCTCCGAGAACGAAGCGACTCTGAGAGAGTTCTTCACCTTACTATCCACGCGCGTGGATGTAGCTAGGGCTGCGTCACGTCTAACCAACTCCAAGCAGCCACTGAAGGGCGGAGTTATACGTGAACAAACTACTGCCCTCAAAAGAAATCACATTGAGGATCATATTCCGGAATTCTTTCTCTTGAAGACGTAATGATAACGCCTCAGTAAGGTGGATTACGTATGATAAAGCGTCTAAGTTAAGTCTATTAGACATCATTGTCATTTCCAACATTGTGGTTGGAAAAGACATAGACGGCGAAAAAGATTATTTCCAGTCTTTAACCACGCCGTCTAGACGCATATGAACTCTCGGTATGCCCTGTTCTGCCAAAATAAATTATTCGTATAAATGATAAAAGGCAGAAATGAGCATTGCGGACAAGAAACTAAACTATCATGCTTGGTAGCAGGCTTATATATATATAGCATCGATAAATAATACACATGTTCTAATGACATTATTGGACTGTGTCGGTAAGTCAGGGACAATGTCCCTGAACTGATCCAAAATTCCGTGTCCAATGACGCTATAAGTCTCTTATCCAACATCGCAGCAATGTAGTCCGAAATAACAATCACTGGAAGATAATGCCGGAAGATATGTATGGCAGCTTCCGATGCTACGAAAGGGAAAACTCGAAATCTTTCGAATCCCTTTCGCCATCCTGTCGGACCCTATAAAGCGTTCAGTCGTCCGTACCTGATGCAACCACGGACCGCACCGACCCAGCGCCGTCAGATAATTCCTGATTCGACCAAGAAACTGTCGATTGCTGGGATGCTGCGAAAAAACTGTGCTAACTCGGATAGCACGTCCGTCACTGAGGCCTATGGAGAAGCGGTCCTACGATGCATTGCCGCTGGAAGCTCCGTGATCGTTACCCCGTGCATACTACAAATATGCGAGCGAACGGAGTGTATAGGCCTCGTGTCCCTTGGCTACCGGATGGCGTGACCTGTTTGCCGTGGAATCACTGAATGATGAAACTGATCGGATACTCGAGGTCACGTAGCCAATGTGCGGTCGTGTGCACTGCTGTGAGGATGAGGAAGCATTATCGACAGTCTCTCGGACTGTCAATATAACGGAGCGTCCCGAGCGACGGACATATGCTCCGAATGTAAAATATCTGAACCACAACATGCGGTCCCCTATGTTGTTGGACGAGAGAGGGACCTCTCTCGCTCACAGCCCGGACGGACCTGGACAAGCCAGGAACCGGACTAACAGGCTTCCTCCGATCTGTCCTCAATCCGCCGTCACTGGGTGAGTACTAAAGTAATTATAGAGCTCGCATCACCCAAATCTCCTTCCTAGACCGCAACGGACGAACCCGGCAGCCGAACCATTCGATGAATGTACGCTACACCGGGTGAGCTAGCGAATGTCACTCCGTCGATCCTACAAGGGACCTCTTAGGCGATAGACATATTCCATGAGCACTTATTGCCGCTAGCTCTTCATTAACTATGACGACAGAGGCACACTTTTGAAAGACATCTCCGTAACTTTGCAAACAAGAAACCAGAAATGCTTGGTAATAGCAAGCATATAATAATAAAAATATAGCGTCATTCAATAATTCGAAAGTTTGTGTGACATTATTGGACTATGTCAGAACTGAGGGACGATGTCCCTGAACCGAACCAAAAATTTCTAAGTCCACCGACGCTATCAGTTTCTTATCCGGCATCGCAGCATTCTGGTCCGACGAAAGAACCTGTAGAAGATCAAGTCAGATGACATGCACAACAGCATATGTTGTTCCGAAAGGGAAAGCTCGAAATCCTCCGAATCCCTTTCGGTATCCCGTCGGACCGGATGAAATTTTCGGACGTCCGTACCCGCTTCCGCGGAGCGTCTCGACCCAGCATCGTCGGATAAAACATTATGCGACAGATTCAGTTGTTGCTGGGATGCTGCGATAAGCTGTGCTATTTAGGATAGCACGTCCGTCCCCGGGGCCTGTGCAGTAGCGGTCTTACGATGCATTGCCGCCGGAAGCTCCGTGTACGTTGACTCCCGCACACTTTCCTATCCGAACGTCCGGAGTCTGCAGGCCTCGTGTCCCTGGCTACCGGATGGTGTGACCTGGTCGCCAATGATTCTCTGACTGGCGAAGCTGACTGGATATCCGAGGTCACGTAGCCAAGAGCGATCGTGTGCGCTACCATGAGAATGAGGAAGCCTTATTGACAGTCTCTCCGGACTGACTATATGTCGGAGCGTCCCGAGCGGCGGACGTATGCTCCGAATGTGAAACATTTTGTACCACAACATCTGGGGCCAGATGTTGTTGTACGAGAGAGGGGCCTCTCTCGCTCGCCGTCCGGATGGACCAGAACGAGCTATGAACCGGACTAAAAGGCTTCCTCCGTTCTCCCTCTAATCCGCCGTCACTGGGTGTGCATTTGGTTGATTTATAGAGCTCGCATCACCCCAAAACTCCTTCTAGACCGCAACGGACGAACCCGGCTGCCGAACCATTCGATGAATGGACGCTACACCGGGCGAGCTAGCGGACGTCAAAGGCCGTCGAACCTACTAGGGTCCTCTTAGGCAATTGGCGTATTTACATGAGCACTTTTCCGCTAGCCCTTCATTAATTGTGACAACGGAGGCACACTGTTGGAAGACATCACAGATACATCACCCTAATCTTGATCGTCTGAAATAGAAATTGATAAAGTAGAGTGACCCTGCGGGGAAAGGACTGGAATGTCCAATTCCCCACTAACATACCGTGACATACGCTTCCCATGTTGTCATCAAAATCATCAGATACAGAACAGGTGTTAATGCGAGTACACTGACTACATATAGAATGATTATAAAAGTCAGAGGAAGACTTCCTCTTATTACAATTGATCAAAATCCTTTCAATGTGAAAAGAAAACAAAGTCCTGGTACTCGCACCAACCCCTGACAATCAAAATACATAATAATAATATGATCCATTAACATAGAAAAAATAATTGAAATCAAAATATTTTGAAAAAATATTTTTTCAGAACAGCCCAAGTTTCTGAAAAGTAACGTTGAGCCCCAATGGATCCCAAGCCTAAGTGTGGACAAAAAATTTAAAAATATTTTAAACAATTTATGCAAAACTTACGAACAATAATAATATATCTAGTTATGATTAAATTAACATCAAGATATTATTTTCAAGAAATCCCCCCCTCACACAGAGGGCTGTTGTAAATGTAAACAATGAGTGTAAAAACACTAAAATAAGACTCCAGGCACCCAGGCCCAAAATCAGTTACCAAAAATACACTATCTGATGCAAAACAGAGACTTCCAGGGAAGAAACTGCAGAACATCAGATGGTAGATGCAGAACACAACGCCTAACCACCCATAGGTGAAGACGTAAACATGGGGAAAAGAACAGAATTCATTCTGTTATTCAGCTAAAACTCCCAAGAAATTTTAGTAATAATAATTACAGAAACTATGCCAAAAGCATGGGAGAATAGCAAGAAGGGACTTAAAGGAAAGGGAAAGAGGAAAACACTGAAAAATCAGTGTAACTAAATAACAAGAATGACAACAAAATGGCTGCTGCCTCGAAAGTTAAAAAATTTATAGTAATTTATATATTTTTTATACTTACCAATGACCCAGACTTAGCTGGTGCTAACTCCACAAAAACCAGGGCCAAACACAAATTTTGCCCCCCAATCCCCAAAATTTGCATCCAAAACAAAAAGAAATCATGTCCTAAAGGACCTCCATAGTACGACTCTACTGCGCATGCGCAGTGACGCAGTCGTCCCGAAATTGGCGCCAAATATCATTCTTACTGGCAGTGCCTGGTCAGCGCTATGTACTCAGCGGGGAGGCAAGAGTTCCCAACTCAGGGAGGGCCATCCCCGTCTGGGTCATTGGTAAGTATAAAAAATATATAAATTACTATAAATTTTTTAACATTTTTATACTGTACCAATGACCCAGACTTAGCTGAATAGTAAACAGGCTGGAGGGCCTAGGACATAGAGGAAAATCCAATAAGCTCAATTATAAAATAAAGAGGTAACTCCTTAAGGAGAAAAGGAGTATTAGGCTTTACATGTATCTTTCTTATTTAATATTTAAATTAGAAAGATACACTACCCTTAATAATTGAGCACAATAACATTCATGTTCTCTATTAATATCCAGTATAACCTTTATACTAATTATATTTAAAACAAGCCAATAAATAAAGTAGTCCAGAGAATTGAGACTCTTTATAATCATTTAAAAGTGTCCGAGTATTGTATATTAAAGCCCGTTTGACACTTGACATATACAAATGCTTCACACCGAGCTACACTTTAAAAATAAGACATGAATGAAATTAAACATTAATATTACACTTTAAAACCATCCCGGAAGCGACTCAGAAATACTGTCTTGGAGGAGGCATTCCCTTGCTTTTCACTATAAAGCAGGTGACCTAAGGGAACACCCGCCCCCCCCTTCCCCTTGCCCTGGGTCAAATAGCCCAGAGCGAAGAGGGCAGCCGGACGGAGTCACTGCCGGAACAGAAAGCCTGCATAACTATAGTTGCAACTGTTTAGTGGACGACATTCTGAGCAACAGATAACGGACCTAAACAATGCAGGTCTCCAGAAATGGACTCAATATTTCTGAGATAAAAATTAGTAAATGTGGATGGCTGAGACCAATAAGCAGCCTTCATTAAATCTGTAATAGCAACACTATTAGCATAAGCCCAGGAAGTAGAAAGAGCTCTTACTTCATGAGCAGAAATCTTAAGCACAGACTGCTGAGAAGAAGATAAATCTTCATACGCAGTACGGATAGTTAACTGAATCCATCTAGCAATAGAATGGACTGAAATGTCCTTTCTATTAGGCATCAAAGACAGAAAGAAACGTTTCCGTCCCTTTCTGATGAACTGAGATCTCTGTTTATAGATACGTAGTGCTCTAACAGGACAGAGTAAAGGCCTACGCCCGTCTGAAGACGGAAGAGCCTTAATAACAATAGGTTCCGGATATTTATTAGGAGCCTGATTCTTAGCTAAAAAACCGACGTTAGTAGTGAAGGTGATAGTGTTCCCAACACTACGATAATGAGAATCATCCACCGATAGTGCATGAAGCTCACTGACTCTTCTGGCAGAAGAGAAAGCTAAGAGAAAAGCTGTCTTATAAGATAAGAATTTGAAATCTACTGTCCCAAGAGGTTCAAATGGCTTTTCCTTCAATTTAAGGAGAACCCAAGCTAAATTCCACTTAGGAATTAATCTAAGAGTTCTGGGTCTATTTATCGAAAAGTTTCTAACCAATTTCGATAAAGAGACATTAGATCCAATTTGTAAACTATCATGATGTGCATAGGTATCAGATAACATAGATCTATAACCCTTTATAGTAACTGGTTGCAGTTTAATTTCGTCAAACAAGTATACTAGAAAGTTAGCAATGTCTGGTATAGAGGGATCAAATATATCAACAGAATGATCCCTACACCAACGACGGAAAACCTTCCACTTAGCCGCATAGTTTAGCGAAGAGGAGGTCCTCCTACAGTTAGAAATCGCGTCCACTGCTCGTCCTGTAAAGTGCTTGCCATGCAAGAAGGACCGCACAACGGAAAAACGTGAAGGTTGAGACCTTGCGGGTTGTGATGCAGTTGGCGCGATTTCCCCTGCCAAAGAAGATCCTCTCGTGGAGGGAGCTTCCGCGGTAGGTCCCACAACAGACACCTGAGTAGATTTATCCACGGTCTCTGTGGCGACAGAGATGCTACCAACAGAATCTTGCATTGAGATTGTTTTATCTTTAGCAATACTTGTTGAATTAACGGCGCTGGAGGATACGCATATCCTATCATTCCGTCCCAAGGGATCGATAGAGCGTCTACAGCAAATGCTCTTGGATCCGGACACGGGGACACATACGTCTGCAACTGATTGTTGAGATGTGTCGCAAATAAGTCTATCATTGGCCGTTCCCATTGGTAGCAAATCTGATTGAATACTTGTTTGTTGAGAGTCCACTCCGACGGCAACAAGCGACCCTTTCGAGAAAGGGAGTCTGCTAGCACATTCAGACGACCCGGTATGTGACGGACCGAAAGAAGAACGTGATGTTCCAACGCAAACAGAAGGATTCTTTCCGTTAGATTGAACAACGGAACTGAATGAGTGCCTCCCTGATTCCGAATATACGCCACTACTGTCGTATTGTCGGATAGGATTTGGACATGAGCATCGTGAATAATGTCCATCCAGTGACGTAACGCAAGCCAAATTGACATCATTTCCTTGATGTTTATGTGCTTGCACAGGAATTGCGGATCCCAAAGACCCTGGCATCTCGAATCCGTTGGGATTAATGATGCACCCCAACCTGTTTGACTGGCATCCGTCATAATGGTAAAACTCGGATCCGGCAACTGCAGCGGAACTCCTTGAGTTAACCACTGAATGTTTGCCCAAGTCTGAATCTCTTGTTTCACTTGATCTGACAAGAGAACGTCTACATCGAGCGAATGAATTTTCACACTCCAATTCTGAGTCAAGAAAATTTGAAGAGGCCGTGTGCGTAGCCGTCCCATCGGAATGAGATCCGCAGCGGCTCCGCACAGACCTATCAGTCTCATAAATTCTCTCGCTGTGACTTTGTCTGTATTTAGACAATAGCGAGCGTAACAACTGACTAATTTCGCTCTGGTTAACGGCAGACGAACGAGATTGTTGTGCGTCTCGAAGCTCATTCCCAGATGAGTGAATGACTTGGACGGCACCAGATCCGACTTCTTCTCGTTTACTATGAAACCGAGACGTCGGAGCAATAGAAGAAGATTCTGAACATCGTTCTGAAGCGTTAACTCGTTGCCGTACCTCTGAAGAATGTCGTCCAGGTAGGCCGACGTTACCGCAGACGAATGAGCTCGGAAGTAAATCATTACCGAGTTCATTACTCGAGTGAAAGCCCAGGGTGCTAGATTCAATCCGAAGCACATGGCCCGGAACTGATACACCACTCCTAGGACTGCGAAGCGTAGATACTTTCGGAATGTCGGATGTACCATGACGTGAAAGTACGCATCTTTGAGATCTATGCTCGTTGCATAATCGTTCACCCGAATACTCGCTCTGACCGATCGAATCGTCTCCATATAAAACTTCGGAGCGATGATCAGCTTGTTTATCCAGCTCAAATCTATGACTGGACGGAACGAGCCGTCTGGTTTCGGAACCAGAAACAGATGGCTGTAGAATCCCAGCGATTCCTGGTTTTCTACGACCTCTACCGCGTTCTTCATTAAAAGAGACTGCACCTCTGATAGCAGAGCGTCTCTTTTCTGAGGGTTTGACGGAAGATGAGTCCACTTTGGACTTCGAGTTAATGGAGGCTTTCGTTTGAAGGATATCTTTAGACCTTCCGAAGTCACTCCTCTCACCCAAGGGTCGTCCGTAATCGACGCCCACTCTTGAGAAAAACTCGACAACCTTCCGCCAACCGGAACGCGATAGAGGTTTGAGCCATCACCTCCTGGATCTGCGAGGCCTGCGGTAGGAGAAACCACGTCTTCCACGACCCGCACCTCGCCTCGTCGACCTCGGGGCGTCCGACCGATTGTCCCGGCCTGAAGGACGTCCCGAACGAGAGTCGCTATCCTGACGGTCTCTCGAATAAGAGCTAGAGGACGCACCGGAACCTCTATAGGAACCTCTCTTGGGCGGATAAGACCCAGAAGTGCCCGCCTTATTCGTGTCTGCTGAATCCGACCTTTTAGGAGCGGATCTAAACAACAGAGAATCACTAGCTTTCTTTTTAATATTATCATAAATAGCGGAAAGCTTGCCGTCAAAGAGAAGATCTCCTGAGACCGAAGCGACTCTAAGAGAGTTCTTCACCTTAGAATCCACTAGTGTGGATGTAGACAGGGCTGCGTCACGTCTAACCAACTCCAGATTAGCCACTGAAAGGGCGGAGTTACACGTGGAATAAGCTACTGCCCTTGAAAGAAGTCTTAAGGAGGATTGTATATCCTGAAACTCTACCCCTTGAAGACGCAGTGATAACGCCTTCGTAAGGTGATCTGCGTAAGATAAGGCATCTAAATTGGCTCTGTTAGACGCAATAGCTGTTTCCAACACTGCGGTTGGAATAGAAGCTGACGACGGTAATGATAGCTCTAAGTCTTCCGCCTCGTCGTCCATACGCAGAGGAACTCTCGGTATACCCTGACCTGCCGTGTCGAATTTATTCCTTGCATTAATGAAAGGCAGGTTGAGAGTATTTGCGGACAAGAAGCCTGCTTTCCCTGTCCTGGAAGCAAGTTTAAAAATAGCGTCGTTCAATAATTCAAATGTTCTTGCAACATTATTGGACTGCGACGGAAACTCGGGAGCGATGTCCCTGAACCGCTCAAAAAAATCAGAGTCCAATGACGCTATAATTCTCCTGTCCGGAAGCGCAGCAGTCTGGCCCGACGGAACAACTTGAGGAAGAAAGTGCCGGATGAAGTCTACGGCAGCTTTGTGTTGTTCCGAAAGGGATAGCTCCAATTCATCCGTATCCCTTTCACCATCCGGTCGGACCTCCCGATGTTCCCGGTCGTCCGCCCCCGATGCTTCGGCGGAGCGTACCGACCCAGCGCCGTCGGATAATTCTCGATCCGACACCGTCTCTGTCGGCTGCTGGGATGCTGCGATAAGCTGTGCTATCTGCACTAGAATGTCCGACGTCGAGACCTGCGGAGGAGCGGTCTTTCGCTGCTTTGCCGAGGGCAGCTCCGCATCAGATGGCTCCCGCATACTTTTCCTATGCGAACGTCCGGAGTCCATCGGTCTCGAGTCCCTGGCTGCCGGATGGTGTGACCTGGTCGCCGAATAATCCTTCATCGGCGAAGCTGGCAAGATATCGGAGGTCACGCAGCCAAGGTGCGGTCGTGTGCGCCGGCGAGAAGAGGAAGCCTTAACAGTCTCTGCGGACTGCTTATACAACGGAGCGTCCCGAGCGACGGACGTATGCTCCGCTAAAGACACATTTTGTACCACAACATCTGGTCCCAGATGTTGTTGTACGAGAGAGGGGCCTCTCTCGCTCGCGGCCCGGCTGGACCTGGACGAGCTAGGAACCGGACTAAAAGGCTTCCTCCGTTCTCGTTCACTATCCGCCGTCACTGGGTGTGCATCTATTATTTTTATAGTGCTCGCATCACCCAAAATTTCCTCTTGGACCGCATCGGACGAACCCGGCTGCCGAACCATTCGGTGAATGGACGCTACACCGGGCGAGCTAGCGGACGACATTTGTCTAATCTCCATGAGCACTTTTGCCGCTAGCTCTGTATTTAATTGTGACGACGGACGCACACTTGAAGAAGATAACATGGAAACATCACCCTGTTCTGGTTCCTCTGAAATAGAAACTGAGAGAGTAGAGTGACCTTGTGGAGAAAGAGCCGGCATCGCTCTTTCTCCAGAAACAACATATCGTGACACACGTTTCCAATGTTTCTCATCCCAATGTTCACATACAGGACAGGGATTAATGCGAGAACACTGACTACAATTTATGCAATAATCATGAAAGTCAGAGGAAGATTTCTTCCTATTACAATTTGAACAAGTTCCTTTCATTGTGAAGGAACAACAATAAGTCCTAGTTACTCGCAAAAACCCCTGACACAAAGATACATAATAACATGATCCATTAATAAATGAAAAAACAATTGCAAAACAAAATAATTTTGAAAAAATATTTTTTCAGAGAAGCCCAAGTTGCTGAAAAGTAACGTTGAGCCCCGATGGATCCGATGGCAAAGTGTGGTCAAAAATTTTAAAATTATATAAAATAATTAATGAGACACTTTCGGATAATATAAATGTATCTTATAATGAGATAAACTACCTCAAAGGCAAACAGCCCCCCTCAAAAAAGGCTGTTGCCAATGAAAACAAACAGTGTAAACACAGAAGAAAACATGACTCCAGGCACTGAAAAAACTGGCCCGGAATCAGTCCTCAATTACACTCTATCTGATGCAAAACAGAGACTCCCAGGGGAGAATCTGCAGAACATCAGATGGAAGATGCAGAACACAAACGTTATACACCCATGGGTGAAAACGTAACTATGGGGAAAATAACAGAAAACATTCTGTAACCAAGCAACTCTCCCAGGGAAATTTTAGAAATGAAACTTCTCAAAAATATGCCAAAAGCATGGGAGAATTGCAAGGGGGGACTTTAGAAGGTTAGGGGAGAGGAAACACTGAATAAGCAGTGCAACAATTAGCAAGAATGACAACAAGAGGCGTTTGCCTCGAAAATAGGCAACTTAACATAATTTTAACAAAAAATTTTAAGTACAGCCCTGATTATTTTTTGCCACTTCTTTTTTCCTCTCCTCCTTCTATCCTCCTTAGAATCACATTTTCTCCAAGAATTACGTGTCTGGCATCCTTTAAACTGAGATTTACAAGCACAAAGATCAGTGAGATGTTGACTGATGAAGGGCCAAACAGAGAAAGAATGATATTTGGCGCCAATTTCGGGACGACTGCGTCACTGCGCATGCGCAGTAG
The DNA here is from genome assembly GCA_031216915.1 of Pictodentalium vernedei. Classification (NCBI taxonomy): domain Eukaryota; kingdom Metazoa; phylum Mollusca; class Scaphopoda; order Dentaliida; family Dentaliidae; genus Pictodentalium; species Pictodentalium vernedei. The sequence goes on along the minus strand of CM062292.1, from coordinate 105,515,055 downwards.
AGTCGTACTATGGAGGTCCTTTAGGACATGATTTCTTTTTGTTTTGGATGCAAATTTTGGGGATTGGGGGGCAAAATTTGTGTTTGGCCCTGGTTTTTGTGGAGTTAGCACCAGCTAAGTCTGGGTCATTGGTACAGTATAAAAATATAGGTAACTTAACATAATTTCATTAAAAAATTTTAAGTTACAGCCCTGATAATATTCTGTCACACATTTTTCCTCTCCTCCTTCTATATCCTCCTTAGAATCACCATTTCACTAATATTTATGTGTCTGGCATCATTTAAACTGAGATTTACAAGCACAAAGATCAGTCAGATGTTAACTGATGAAGGGCCAAACTAAGAATGATTAATGGTGCCAATTTCGGAACGTCCTTGACACTGCGCATGCGCAGTAGAGGTGAAGTGTGGAGGGCCATTCAGGACATGTTTTCTTTGGTTTTAGATGCAAATTTTGGGGATTGGGGGCAAAATTTGTGTTTGGCCCTATATTTTAAGAGTTAGCACCAGCTATGTCTGGGTCATTGGTACAGTATAAAAATATAATGCTTCATGGAAATACAACAAGAGGAATTTTTCAGAATAAAGAAAAACTCACATCCCTGTTTAGTTAACAAAAGGTCATTAGACCTTCACACCAAGCCTACCCACAAATAATTTACATTAGATTCTAACCTTCATCCATGATGTGCAGTTTTCTGGCCCATATTCCAGGAACTTCCCATACAGAATTCGACATCTGTCAAATTCTCTTAACTGCAGTTCAAATTCTATGTAGCCTCGAAAAAGTTTGTTTTTAGGACAAATACCTATTGCCATACCCTGAAATGAGAAAACAAATATCAGGTGATCTTTGGCTTAATCAGAGAAGACAGAGGTAAGTATCATCTGTCACAATCACTATGTGCAAAACAGAACAGTACCAACAGTGAATAAAAATAATAAATAACAAGAGGGATGTTACATCCCAACGCTCACCTACATTCGCACTTGATAATGTCATTCCAATGTAACATGCCTAATATTTAGTTAATATAAATCATTAACTGGGCATCAAATGATTAATGTGGTTTATGTGATGGCTTTGGAAAGTCAATATTTCTGAATTTATTATATATCAATTCAACATAGAATCATTGGATATAAAAGCATTTTTTTCTTTTTAGAAATGTTTATGATTAAGAATATGAATCGTGAGGTCAGATATTAAATCATAAATAAGAATTAGGAAAGGCTTTCATAAATCACTGAAATTGTAATTGAAGTACATTCATTGGTTAAAGAGGAGATGCGGAAAAACATTCGTTCAAGAAAGTGACTATAAGTCCCAACAAAAATACATCACATCAACAACTAAAATAAGCCTTAATGTTACTAGTAACAAGTATGAGAAAGTATTAAATTAAAAAAAAAGTTAACAAAATTTTTTTTTAAAGAAAGTGAATGTAAGTCCCAAAAATCCCCCTCAAATTCCTCAAATATGCATGTAATAAGGGTGCAACGTTACCGCAATGTAGTTCAGTAATCCATGCGTACAATATCAATTGCCTGGAAAGACACATAGAAACAGAACTCACCTTAACACCTCACCTTAACACCTCACCTTAACACAAACTTTTAGAACTTAAAATTGAGTAAGTCAGAGAAAAACGTGAACATTGTGACTGAAAAAAAGAAAAGAAATCAGTTAAATTTCTGTATGCAGTAGGGTTAATACCTACAGTTGTTATTGAAATGAGAAAATAAACAGTAATGAGAGGTGAAGGCACCACAATCTGCACAAAAGCTGACTTTAACGCAAATTCTTACAACACCTAAACGCTAATTCTTACAAAAAGTTTTGGCAGAAAATCAGCCTCAAATTCCTCAAATATGCATGTAATGTGGGTTAAATATTACTGCAATGGAGTTCAGTAACCCAAGTGTAGAATATTAATCGCCTGAAAGACACATAGAAACACAACTCACCTAAACACAAAGTTTACAAAGTTTTACAACTTAAAATTTACTAAGTCCGAGAAAAACATGAAAATTTTGACTGAAAAAAAAGAAAATTTCAGTTAGGCCTAAAAAAATAAAAAATCTGTTTCTCAGGCCCTCCCGCATGGTCCTTTTGGCTGCCGCATGCTCTCTTTTTATAACCAATTCAAACTTAAAAAAAATAAAAATTAAATGGTTTATGTCTGATATTTTACCCAAGTTAAAAAAATTGATGAATTCAGGGATTTTTCTAGGTGATAACAGGGGCCGAATATAGGCCCCATTCCCAATGAGATTTAGGCATGATTTTTCCCAATTTCTAACATAAAATTCCCAATTGGTACCCAGTGTCAACTTCATCATAATAATTGCGATTATTTACTGTGAAAGTAGGCCTTATTATGATGATAAAAGAACTGTAAAACCATAATTTCAAATAATAAACCCAACTTCTTCATTTTTAATGTGCCTGTAGAGAAGAAATGTGCATTTTTCTTCACTCTGCAGTGTCACCAGAATTCCCAATTTGGTCCAATAAGATGGTATTTTTCCCAATTGTATGGGCCCCTGGCCCCATTCCCAATGCCTCTAGAAAAATCCCTGGAATTTGTCCCTTGAGTGCAAGAAGGCTTTGCAATGCTTTAGCATTGCAAAGTCTTCTTGCACTCAAGGGATGAAATACACCACCACCCATGCTATTCTGTAGATTATGTGGCCTAAAACTTGAACCAAGAACATGAACTTTTGATGGCAAAAAAGTAATTACTGAAATAAAAAATAAAATAAAAAAATGCTCGCCCGCATACAATTTCACAAATAATGGCCTGAGAAACAGAAGATCTACTTTGTGTGGCCTTAAATTTCTGCATACAGTAGGGTTAATACCTACAGTTGTTATTGAAATATGAAAATCAACAGTAATGAGAAGTTAAAGCAGCACAATCTGCACAAAAGCTGACTTTAATGTAAATTCTTACAACACCTAAACGCAAATTCTTACAACAACTTTTGGCAGAAAATTTTAGGTGAAATTTGGAAAAAAAAGTTGTAATATCAGGGTTAAATACTGTTCTGATAGTCCCCTACAACCTACATATGCAATATCAAAGGCCTGAACCCACTGATCTTTGAGAACTCACCTTAACACCTCACCTTAACACAAACTTTTAGAACTTAAAATTTACTAAGTCCGAGAAAAACATGAAAATTTTGACTGAAAAAAAAGAAAATTTCCATTAAATTTCTGCATACAGTCGGATTAATACCTACAGTTGTTATTGAAATATGAAAATCAACAGTAATGAGAAGTTAAAGCACCACAATCTGCACAAAAGCTGACTTTAATGCAAATTCTTACAACACCTAAACGCTAATTCTTACAACAAGTTTTGGCAGAAAATCAGCCTCAAATTCCTCAAATATGCATGTAATGAGGGTTAAATATTACTGCAACGGAGTTCAGTAACCCAAGTGTAGAATATTAATCGCTTGGAAAGACACATAGAAACAAAACTCACCTAAACACAAAGTTTACAAAGTTTTACAACTTAAAATTTACTAAGTCCGAGAAAAACATGAAAATTTTGAGTGAAAAAAAAAGAAAATTTTCGTTAAATTTCTGCATACAATAGGGTTAATACCTACAGTTGTTATTGAAATATGAAAATCAACAGTAATGAGAAGTTAAAGCAGCACAATCTGCACAAAAGCTGACTTTAACACAAATTCTTACAACACCTAAACGCAAATTCTTACAACAACTTTTGGCAGAAAATTTTAGGTTAAATTTGGAAAAAAGTCATAGTATCAGGGTTAAATACTGTTCCAATAGTCCCCTACAACCTACATATGCAATATCAAAGGCCTGAGCCCACTGATGTTTGAGAAATTAACCTTAACATTAAATCTTACAATATTGGACACGCCGGACGCCGACGCTGACGCCCGAGTTTATGACAATAGCTCACCACATCTTACAGATGTAGGTGGGCTAAAAACTATGTATGTTTATAAAGAGTAATGCTCATGATCCTTACAGGTTGTGTATGTATTCAATGGAAGTCCATAATTTCACTATATGTAAAGTTATCAAATTATTGTATCATACACAACAGGTGCACTGCATACTGGGAGACACAAAATTGGATTAACAATATAGATAACTGAGTGCATCAGAGTAAACAAAATTCGACAATTAATTGTCAGTAGGATACAGTTTGTTTAACTGCTATGCACTTGGAGAAAAATTGAACGGAACTACTTATTTGATTAGGTGGACCTTTGATTAGGCAGGGAAGGTTCATTCCATCAATATTCAGTGAGTTGTGAAGTGAGAACTGAATATGCAACAATGAATCTTCCCTGATTTCTCCAGGATCTCAATTCACAAGTTTTTTCAAGGAAGAATATAATATTTAACCAGTAGAGTGCAAAATTATTTTTCAAAGGTAATTTTTTTAAAAATTTTCTTTTCAAAGATTTTATTATTAAAAGCAAGAGGAGCATTAGTTTAGCAAGATTTTAAGCATTAAAAATTTATTTGTATCAATTTATTAGAGAGTGCAAAATGGCACTCTCCAATAAATTGTAACAAAGAAATTCTATCTCAACATTTTAGTTCTACTGCTGAGCAAACATCACACTAATGCAAAAAGTGAAAAGCCACTAAAGTAGCTTTGAGCCATCTTCAACAGAGTTGTGATAGTTGCTTTTAGCACCAACCAGTTGAGGACTTTCAGGTATATGGCTAGAGGTTTCTAAGTTCCAGGAGTTTCAAGGAATTCAAGGAGGCATAAGAATCCTGTATATCCTGTTTCAACAAATAGTTTCTTGTCACTTGGAATGAAGCACCACTAGTTGCCAGTAAGTTCATTGCAAGTCGGCGATACTCCATTTCAGATAAATAATATACAACCAGAGGTAATGTTATACAATTTACGTATTTCACTTGGAGATATCTACAGCTTACAGTAGATAGTGATAGTTGTGATATTAACTAAAGTTGTTTGTTCTTCAAAGCAGAGAAAACTGTAAACAATACAGTATTAAAATGGTGCAAAGCAAAACTACCGATCACCTTTAACAAGAGCACGGCTTTGTGGAACATTTTTTGCACATAAGGCCTAAAAAAATTAAAAATCTGTTTCTCAGGCCCTGGTCCTTTTGGCTGGTGCATGCTCTCTTTTTATAACCAATGGAAACTTAAAAAAAATAAAATTTAAATGGTTTATGTCTAAGGTTTTACCCAAGTTAAAAAAATTGATAAATTTGTCCCTTGAAAGCAACAAGGCTTTGCAATGCTTTAATTGCAAAGCCTTCTTGATCTCAAGGGATAAAATGCACCATCACCCATGCTATCCCATAGATTATGGGGCCTAAAACATAAACCAAGAACATGAACTTTTGATATATAATAATTGTAGAAATAAAAAATAAAATAAAACAAGAGCTGGACTTTCATCCGGTGCATACCCCCACGCGGTGTACCACCTGGTATGGGCATACCTATGACCAACAAATATTATTTATGAATATTCTCGTACGGACTGACGGACAGATACACAGATGGACGTATGCAATCCAGTAAAATCCACCCCCCCCCCTCCCATTTTCTTCGAAAGTTTTCAACAATTTCTAAGTCAAAAGGTATGGTAAATTGTTTGGTGTTTGGAAGTTTTATGCAATGAGGCAGAAGCCTTTGTCATAGGCAAACTGCATGCCATATTTCACTGAAATACGATAACTCCAATCCAGTATACACCCCCCCCCCCCCCCCATTTTCTTCTAAAGTTTTCAACAATTTCTAAGTCAAAAGGTGTAGTAAATTGTTTGGCGTTTGGAAGTTTTATGCAATGAGGCAGACGCCTTCATCATAGGCAAACTCCTTGCCATATTTCACTGAAATCCGATAACCCATACCTGAGATACAGGCTGAACAGACAAATAATGTCTATTTCCTACAATTTCTAAGTCAAAAAAGGGGGATAATTCTGAAAAGGAGAATGTGAGAAATATCATTGAATCCTTTTTTTAAAGCCTATACCATAAGCAGTGTTCATGACAAATGTCATTGCAATAGAACATTCGATACCTGAGATACAGGCTGAACAGACAAAATTTGGCATGGAGGGACACAATTTCTAAGTGAACAAGTGATAAAAAAAAAAATAACTAGTGTGGGCAATCCTATGACCAACAAATATTATAGAAAATAATAATTTACTTAAGTTATGTGGGCATACCTATGACCAACAAATATTATAGAAAATAATAATTTACTTAAGTTATGAATAATCTCGGACAGACTCACACACGGATGCACAGATGGATGGACGGATGGACGGACGGACGGATGGACGGACGGATGGACGCATGTAATCCAGTATACCCCCATTTTCTTCGAAAGTGGGGGTATAAAAATGCACGCCCGCATGCAATTTTACAAAATAGCCTGATAAACAAATCTACTTTGTGTGGCCTTATATATCTCTTACTGGTGGGCCCTGGATGGGTTGAAGTATATGCAGATTCCATGTGTTGACCACTATCAGTGACCTTGACCCTTGTGGATCGGTTATAAATTTTGTACGTGAAAGACCATCTGGTGGTGGTACATATGTTGTGTAAGTTTAATTGTGATATCTCTTCCTTTAAAAAGTTATGGCCATGGAAACAAACGTGAGTCCCCAAGGGGTGTTAATCGTTCGCCTGATAAAATTGGTTAAAGAAGGATTTACGGTCACATTCAGCATCTACATGTTAATATTGTTAATCTAATCTAATTTAGCTATTGCAGTAGAGGTAACGGGTGGAAGGGTCTGTTGGTGTTTTGTTTTTTTATTTATTTATTTCTTTTTTGCCTAAAATCACTCAAACCACTTCAAAACACAACTTTGAAGTAGAGAGAAAAAATCACCAAGCGGACCCCCTTCAACTCCACCCCCACCCCCCCCCCCCCCCAAAAAAAAAAAAAAAAATGCCGCTCAGGATCACAGATCCAATGTCGAGTTGTGACCTTGACCTTTGACCTGGCGAGTCCAAGGTCAATAGGGTTCTTCCTCGCACCAAGGCCAACACACCTATGAAGTTTCATGACTCTAGGTTGAACCACTATCAAGTTCTCATCCGGAAACCAATTGTTGCGATATGCTATGTTCAAGGTCACTGTGACCTTGACCTTTGACCTGGTGAGTCCAACATCAATAGGGTTCTTCCTCGCACCAAGGCCAACACGCCTGTAAAGTTTCATGGCTCTAGGTTGAACCACTATCAAGTTATCATCCGGAAACCAATTGTTGCGATATACTATGTTCAAGGTCACTGTGACCTTGACCTTTGACCTGGTGAGTCCAAGATCAATAGGGTTCTTCCTCGCACCAAGGCCAACATACCTATGAAGTTTCATGACTCTAGGTTGAACCACTATCAAGTTATCATCCGGAAACCAATTGTTGCGATATACTATGTTCAAGGTCACTGTGACCTTGACCTTTGACCTGGTGAGTCCAAGATCAATAGGGTTCTTCCTCGCACCAAGGCCAACACACCTATAAAGTTTCATGATTCTAGGTTGAACCACTATCAAGTTATCATCCGGAAACCAATTGTTGCGATATACTATGTTCAAGGTCACTGTGACCTTGACCTTTGACCTGGTGAGTCCAAGATCAATAGGGTTCTTCCTCGCACCAAGGCCAACACACCTATGAAGTTTCATGACTCTAGGTTGAACCACTATCAAGTTATCATCCGGAAACCAATTGTTGCGATATACTATGTTAAAGGTCACTGTGACCTTGACCTTTGACGTAGCGAGTCCAAAATCAATAGGGTTCTTCCCCTCACCAAGGCCAATCTACCTATGAAGTTTCATGAATGTGAGTTGAACCATTATCAAGTTATCATCCGGAAACCAATTGTTTAAGATTTACTATGTTCAAGGTCACTGTGACCTTGACCTTCGACGTAGCATGTCCAAAATCAATAGGGTTCTTCCTCCCACCAAGACCAACCTATGTATGAAGTTTAATGAATGTGAGTTGAACCACTATCAAGTTATCATCCGGAAACCAATTGTTTACGCCCGCCCGCCCGCCCGCCCGCCCGCCCGCCCGCCCGCCCGCCCGCCCGCCATTCACCAAACTATAAGTCGAGTTTGACTTCGTCACAACTCGACTAAAAATCACTCCAGATCTACTAAATCTTCTTTTCCCTGCCCCCAGGGCCTCTATTAGCCTGGTAGTCCCTATTTGAGCAAATGTTAATCTTATGTACTCACATTTACCCCAGAACATCTAACTAATGTTTACCACTATCAAATCTGTAACACCTGGGCACAATTCATTCAGACAAATAGTAATCTCTCCACTGGGTTCAGTGTTAAATTTCGCACCCCAATAGTGCCCACCATAATCAGGCAAGTGTAACACTTTGAACAAACTTTAATCTAGGAGTTATAGTAATGCTATATATCAAACATCAAAAGATTCTGCCTGGTTAGTCTGAAGAAGAAAATCTTTGAAAAAATATTCCTCATAATGCACTAAGTTAAAATTTGGGGGGCCCAAATATGAGACTAGGGATTTGATTTGAAAAAGAATGGTCCTTATATTGCACTAAGTTAAAATTTGGGATCCCTCAGGGAGGCCAAGTATGACCCAAGCGACTTTATTTGAACAACTGGAATCTGAACCTCTTAAAGTTGCTTCATATCAAAAGATTATGAATCGGAAGAAGATTTTTAAAGGAATTTCCCCATATTGCACTAGGTTAAATTTTAGGGTGCCACGGAGGGCCCAAATATGAACCCAGAGACTTGATCTGAAAGAACTGGAATCTGATCCCACTAAAGATATTGTAAACCAAATATCAATAGATTCTGACTGACAGATCTGAAGAAGAGAGTTTTGAAGAATATTCCTCATATTGCACCAAGTTAAGATTTGGGCTACCGTAGGAAGTCCAAATATGACCCTTCAGTCTTGATTTGAACAAACTTGAATTTGAACCTCCTAAGGATGCTGCATATCAAATATTAAAACATTCTGTTTGGAAGATCTGAAGAAGAAAATTGTTAAAGAATATTGCATATATTACACTAAGTTAAAGTTTGAGTTCCCACATGGAGTTCAAACATAACTCCAGGGACTTGATTTCAACAAACTTAAATCTGCCCCCCAAGACTGCTCTATACCAATCATCAAAAGATTCTGACCAGTGGATCTGAAAAAGAAGATTTAAAAAAAAAATTTCCTCATATTGGACTGAGTTAAAATGCGATCTCCCAAAGTGAGCCCAAATATGACACCAGGGACTTGATTTCAACAAACTTCAAGCTGACCCCTCTAATGATGCTGTATATCAAGAGATTTTGACAGGTAGACCTGAAGAAGATTTTAAAATAAATTTCCTCTTATTGCACAAAGTTAAACTTTGGGTTACCATAGGGAGCCCAATATAAACATGGGGATTTGTTTCCAACCAATCGGAATCTTACCCCTCTAAAGATATTGTATACCAAGTATCAAAAGATTCTGATTGGTAGTTGTGAAGAAGATTTTTTTAATTTTGTATAAAATCTTGAGGATGCTAACAGAATTATGCCCGTTGTGGTACCCCTGTGGGCATGGCAACTTTATTTGAACAAACTTGAACTGACATGTAATAAAGAACATGAATGTTAAAAAATTTATAGTAATTTATATATTTTTTATACTTACCAATGACCCAGACTTAGCTGGTGCTAACTCTAACAAAACCAGGGCCAAACACAAATTTTGCCCCCCAATCCCCAAAATTTGCATCCAAAACAAAAAGAAATCATGTCCTAAAGGACCTCCATACTACGCCTCTACTGCGCATGCGCAGTGACGCAGACGTCCCGAAATTGGCGCCAATTATCATTCTTACTGGCAGTGCCTGGTAAGCGCTATGTACTCAGCGGGAGGCAAGAGTTCCCAACTCCAGGGAGGGCCATCCCCGTCTGGGTCATTGGTAAGTATAAAAAATATATAAATTACTATAAATTTTTTAACATTTTTATACTGTACCAATGACCCAGACTTAGCTGAATAGTAAACAGGCTGGAGGGCCTAGGACATAGAGGAAAATCCAATAAGCTCAACTATATAGTAAAGAGGTAACCCCTTAAGGAGAAAAGGAGTATTAGGCTTTACATGTATCTTTCTTATTTAATATTAAATTAGAAAGATACACTACCCTTAATAATTGAGCACAATAACATTCATGTTCTCTATTAACATCCAGTATAACCCTTATACTAATTATTTTTAAAGCAAGCCAATAAATAAAGTAGTCCAGAGAATTGAGACTCTTTATAGTCATTTAAAAGTGTCCGAGTATTGTATATTAAAGCCCGTTTGACACTTGACATATACAAATGCTTCACACCGAGCTACACTTTAAAAATAAGACATGAATGAATTTAAACATTAATATTACACTTTAAAACCATCCCGGAAGCGACTCAGAAATACTGACTTGGAGGAGGCATTCCCTTGCTTTTCACTATAAAGCAGGTGACCTAAGGGAACACCCGCCCCCCCCCCCCCCTTCCCCTTGCCCTGGGTCAAATAGCCCAGAGCAAAGAGGGCAGCCGGACGGAGTCACTGCCGGAACAGAAAGCCTGCATAACTATAGTTGCAACTGTTTAGTGGACGACATTCTGAGCAACAGATAACGGACCTAAACAATGCAGGTCTCCAGAAATGGACTCAATATTTCAGAGATAAAAATTCGTAAATGTGGATGGCTGAGACCAATAAGCAGCCTTCATTAAATCTGTAATAGCAACACTATTAGCATAAGCCCAGGAAGTAGAAAGAGCTCTTACTTCATGAGCAGAAATCTTAAGCACAGACTGCTGAGAAGAAGATAAATCTTCATAAGCAGTACGGATAGTTAACTGAATCCATCTAGCAATAGAATGGACTGAAATGTCCTTTCTATTAGGCATCAAAGACAGAAAGAAACGTTTCCGTCCCTTTCTGATAAACTGAGATCTCTGTTTATAGATACGTAGTGCTCTAACAGGACAGAGTAAAGGCCTACGCCCGTCTGAAGACGGAAGAGCCTTAATAACAATAGGTTCCGGATATTTATTAGGAGCCTGATTCTTAGCTAAAAAACCCACATTAGTAGTGAAGGTGATAGTGTTCCCAACACTACGATAATGAGAATCATCCACCGATAGTGCATGAAGCTCACTGACTCTTCTAGCAGAAGAGAAAGCAAAGAGAAAAGCTGTCTTATAAGATAAGAATTTGAAATCTACTGTCCCAAGAGGTTCAAATGGCTTTTCCTTCAATTTAAGGAGAACCCAAGCTAAATTCCACTTAGGAATTAATCTAAGAGTTCTGGGTCTATTTATCGAAAAGTTTCTAACCAACTTCGATAAAGAGACATTAGATCCAATTTGTAAACTATCATGATGTGCATAGGTATCAGATAACATAGATCTATAACCCTTTATAGTAACAGGCTGCAGTTTGATTTCGTCAAACAAGTATACTAGAAAGTTTGCAATGTCTGGTATAGAGGGATCGAATATATCTACAGAATGATCCCTACACCAACGACGAAAAACCTTCCACTTAGCCGCATAGTTTAGCGAAGAGGAGGTCCTCCTACAGTTAGAAATCGCATCCACTGCTCGTCCTGTAAAGTGCTTGCCATGCAAGAAGGACCGCACAACGGAAAAACGTGAAGGTTGAGACCTTGTGGGTTGTGATGGAGTTGGCGCGATTTCCCCTGCGAAAGAAGATCCTCCCGTGGAGGAAGCTTCCGCGGTAGGTCCCACAACAGACACCTGAGTAGATTTATCCACGGTCTCTGTGGCGACAGAGATGCTACCAATAGAATCTTGCATTGAGATTGTTTTATCTTTAGCAATACTTGTTGAATTAACGGCGCTGGAGGATACGCATATCCTATCATTCCGTCCCAAGGGATCGACAGAGCGTCTACTGCAAAAGCTCTTGGATCCGGACACGGAGACGCATACGTCTGCAACTGATTGTTGAGATGTGTCGCAAATAAGTCTATCATTGGCCGTTCCCATTGGTAGCAAATCTGATTGAATACTTGTTGTTGAGAGTCCACTCCGACGGCAACAAGCGACCCTTTCGTGAAAGGGAGTCTGCTAGCACATTCAGACGACCCGGTATGTGACGGACCGAAAGAAGAACATGATGTTCTAACGCAAACAGAAGGATTCTTTCCGTTAGATTGAACAACGGAACTGAATGAGTGCCTCCCTGATTCCGTATATACGCCACTACTGTCGTATTGTCGGATAGGATTTGGACATGAGCATCGTGAATAATGTCCATCCAGTAACGTAACGCAAGCCAAATTGACATCATTTCCTTGATGTTTATGTGCTTGCACAGGAATTGCGGATCCCAAAGACCCTGGCATCTCGAATCCGTTGGGATTAATGATGCACCCCAACCTGTTTGACTGGAATCCGTCATAACGGTAAAACTCGGATCCGGCAACTGCAGCGGAACTCCTTGAGTTAACCACTGAATGTTTGCCCAAGTCTGAATCTCTTGTTTCACTTGATCTGACAAGAGAACGTCTACATCGAGCGAATGAATTTTCACACTCCAATTCTGAGTCAGGAAAATTTGAAGAGGACGTGTGCATAACCGCCCCATCGGAATGAGATCCGCGGCGGCTCCGCACAGACCTATCAGTCTCATAAATTCTCTCGCCGTGACTTTGTCTGCGTGCAGACAATAGCGAGCGTAACAACTGACTAATTTCGCTCTGGTTAACGGCAGACGAACGAGATTGTTGTGCGCCTCGAAGCTCATTCCCAGAGGAGTGAATGACTTGGACGGCACCAGATCCGACTTCTCCTCGTTTACTATAAAACCGAGACGTCGGAGCAATAGAAGAAGATTCTGAACATCGTTCTGAAGCGTTAACTCGTTGCCGTACCTCTGAAGAATGTCGTCCAGGTAGGCCGACGTTACCGCAGACGAATGAGCTCGGAAGTAGATCATTACCGAGTTCATTACCCGAGTGAAAGCCCAGGGTGCTAGATTCAATCCGAAGCACATCGCCCGGAATTGATACACCATTCCTAGGACTGTGAAGCGTAGATACTTTCGGAATGTCGGATGTACCATGACGTGAAAGTACGCATCTTTGAGATCTATGCTCGTTGCATAATCGTTCACCCGAATACTCGCCCTGACCGATCGAATCGTCTCCATATAAAACTTCGGAGCGACGATCAGCTTGTTTATCCAGCTCAAATCTATGACTGGACGGAACGAGCCGTCTGGTTTCGGAACCAGAAACAGATGGCTGTAGAATCCCGGAGATTCCTGGTTTTCTACGACCTCTACCGCGTTCTTCATTAAAAGAGACTGCACCTCTGATAACAGAGCGTCTCTTTTCTGTGGATTTGACGGAAGATGAGTCCACTTTGGACTTCGAGTTAATGGAGGCTTTCGTTTGAAGGATATCTTTAGACCTTCCGAAGTCACTCCTCTCACCCAAGGGTCGTCCGTAATCGACGCCCACTCTTGTGAAAAGCTCGACAACCTTCCGCCAACCGGAACGCGATAGAGGTTTAAGCCATCACCTCCTGGACCTGCGAGGCCTGCAGTAGGAGAAACCACGTCGTCCACGACCCGCACCTCGCCTCGTCGACCTCGGGGCGTCCGACCGATTGTCCCGGCCTGAAGGACGTCCCGATCGAGAGTCGCTATCCTGACGGTCTCTCGAATAAGACCAAGAGGACGCACCGGAACCTCTATACGAACCTCTCTTGGGCGCATTAGACCCAGAAGTGCCTGTCTTATTCGTGTCTGCTGTATCCGACTTCTTAGGAGCAGATCTGAACAACAGAGAATCATTAGCTTTCTTTTTAATTTTATCATAAATAGCGGAAAGCTTGCCGTCAAAGAGAAGTTCTCCTGAGACCGAAGCGACTCTAAGAGAGTTCTTCACCTTAGAATCCACTAGTGTGGATGTAGCTAGGGCTGCGTCACGTCTAACCAACTCCAGATTTGCCACTGAAAGGGCGGAGTTACACGTGGAATAAGCTACTGCCCTTGAAAGAAGTCTTAAAGAGGATTGTATATCCTGAAACTCTTTCCCCTGAAGGCGCAGTGATAACGCCTTAGTAAGGTGATCTGCGTAAGATAAGGCATCTAAATTGGCTCTGTTAGACGCAATAGCTGTTTCCAACACCGCGGTTGGAATAGAAGCTGACGACGGTAATGATAGCTCTAAGTCTTCCGCCTCGTCGTCCATACGCAGAGGAACTCTCGGTATACCCTGTCCTGCCGTATCGAATTTATTCCTTGCATTAATGAAAGGCAGGTTGAGAGTATTAGCGGACAAGAAACCTGCTTTCCCCGTCCTGGAAGCAAGTTTAAATATAGCGTCGTTCAATAATTCAAATGTTCTTGCAACATTATTGGACTGCGACGGAAACTCGGGAGCGATGTCCCTGAACCGCTCAAAAAATTCAGAGTCCAATGACGCTATAATTCTCTTGTCCGGAAGCGCAGCAGTCTGGCCCGACGGAACAACTTGAGGGAGAAAGTGCCGGATGAAGTCCACGGCAGCTTTATGTTGTTCCGAAAGGGATAGCTCCAAGTCATCCGTATCCCTTTCACCATCCGGTCGGACCTCATGATGTTCCCGGTCGTCCGCCCCCGATGCTTCGGCGGAGCGTACCGACCCAGCGCCGTCGGATAATTCTCGATCCGACACCGTTTCTGTCGGCTGCTGGGATGCTGCGATAAGCTGTGCTATCTGCACAAGAATGTCCGGCGTCGAGACCTGCGGAGGCGCAGTCTTTCGCTGCTTCGCCGAGGGCAGCTCCGCATCAGATGGCTCCCGCATACTTTTCCTATGCGAACGTCCAGAGTCCATCGGTCTCGAATCCCTGGCTGCCGGATGGTGTGACCTGGTCGCCGAAGAATCCTTCATCGGCGAAGCTGGTAATATATCGGCAGTCACGCAGCCAAGGTGCGGTCGTGTGCGCTGACAAGAAGAGGAAGCCTTAACAGTCTCTGCGGACTGCTTATACAACGGAGCGTCCCGAGCGACGGACGTATGCTCTGCTAAAGACACATTTTGTACCACAACATCTGGTCCCAGATGTTGTTGTACGAGAGAGGGGCCTCTCTCGCTCGCGGCCCGGCTGGACCTGGACGAGCTAGGAACCCGACTCGAAGGCTTCCTCCGTTCTCGCTTACTATCCGCCGTCACTGGGTGTGCATCTATTATGTTTATAGTGCTCGCATCACCCAAAATTTCCTCTTGGACCGCATCGGACGAACCCGGCTGCCGAACCATTCGGTGAATGGACGCTACACCAGGCGAGCTAGCAGACGACATTTGTCTAATCTCCATGAGCACTTTTGCCGCTAGCTCTGAATTCATTTGTGACGACGGACGCACACTTGAAGAAGATAACATGGAAACATCACCCTGTTCTGGTTCCTCTGAAATAGAAACTGAGAGAGTAGTGACCTTGCGGAGAAAGAGCCGGAATCGCTCTTTCTCCAGAAACAACATATCGTGACACACGTTTCCAATGTTTCTCATCCCAATGTTCACATATAGGACAGGGATTAATGCGAGAACACTGACTACAATTAATACAATGATCATGAAAGTCAGAGGAAGATTTCTTCCTATTACAATTTGAACAATGTCCCTTCATTGTGAAAGAACAACAATAAGTCCTAGTTACTCGCAAAAACCCCTGACACAAAGATACATAATAACATGATCCATTAATAAATGAAAAAACAATTGCAAAACAAAATAATTTTGAAAAAAATATTTTTTCAGCGAAGCCCAAGTTGCTGAAAAGTAACGTTGAGCCCCGATTGATCCGATGGCAAAGTGTGGTCAAAAATTTTAAATTTATATTAAATAATTAATGAGACACTTTCGGATAATATAAATGTATCTTATAGTGAGATAAATTACAGCAAAGGCAAACAGCCCCCCTCAAAAAAGGCTGTTGCCAATGAAAACAAACAGTGTAAAAACACCAGAAAACATGACTCCAGGCACTGAAAAAACTGGCCCGGAATCAGTCATCAATTACACTCTATCTGATGCAAAACAGAGACTCCCAGGGGAGAATCTGTAGAACATCAGATGGAAGATGCAGAACACAAACGTTATACACCCATGGGTGAAAACGTAACTATGGGGAAAATAACAGAAAACATTCTGTA
This sequence comes from Pictodentalium vernedei, assembly GCA_031216915.1. Classification (NCBI taxonomy): domain Eukaryota; kingdom Metazoa; phylum Mollusca; class Scaphopoda; order Dentaliida; family Dentaliidae; genus Pictodentalium; species Pictodentalium vernedei. The sequence goes on along the minus strand of CM062292.1, from coordinate 105,498,833 downwards.
ACCAAGCAACTCTCCCAGGAAATTTTAGAAATGAAATTTCTCCAAAATATGCCAAAAGCATGGGAGAATTGCAAGGGGGGACTTTAGAAGGCTAGGGGAGAGGAAACACTGAATAAGCAGTGCAACAATTAGCAAGAATGACAACAAGAGGCCCATGCCTCGAAAATCTAAATTTTATAGTAAATTTCCTTTCTTATTATACCTACCACAATTGTTTACTACAGGCTTGCACTACAGTGGAAGTCCCTAACTCGGATAAAATACTCTCTATTTTTGTCTTTCCCAAGCAAGTTGGGAAAGAAAAGTGGTGCAAAAGCACCAATAAAAATAAGCCAAAACTGGGTCGAGTGCAACCGGCGCAGACCCAGTACGGGACGCTCTCTCCCAAGTACAACTCCACGACTTCCGTTGCCAGTGCGCATATACCGTCTCTAAAGACTCATTCTTTTTGAATCCGTAAACGTTAGAGTTATGTGATCAGCGGGGAGGAAAGATTCTTTACCCGTAAAGAAGACGGGAGGGCCTCCATGTAAACAATTGTGGTAGGTATAATAAGAAAGGAAATTTACTATAAAATTTAGATTTCTTATCAACCTACTCACAATTGTTTACTACAGGCTGAATAGACAAAAGGCTGGAGGGAATCGCATAACCAACCCCCACATAACCCTAGTGCACTGGAACCGTGAAGCAGAAGGAAGAGGTCCCGAGGCTTATCAACCATAATGTCGCAATCATTGGTAAAGGACAATGAAAAGAGACATATGAGCCTGTGTGACACACAGACAGAAAAAAGGGCAGTAACAGCACAAGGCTGAAACTGACCTTCAAGAAGCCTAATGGCTATGGCAGACAACAGCCTGAGCAGAAGAAAGAGGACCCAAGGCAAAAAGGTCCTCCGACTGCTCCTGCAACTGGCGTAAATAAAAGGTGGAGAAAGTAGAAGCATTTCTCCAGTAGGCTGCCTGCATAACATCCGACAACTTGACAGAGTTAGAATAAGCCCAAGAGGTAGACAGTGCCCGCACCTCGTGGGCAGAAATACGATTGGTAATACAATCGCCAGCTGCTAAACGACTATAAGCCGTACGGATAGCAAGACAAATCCATCGAGAAATGGATTGAGGAGAGATCTTCTGTCGACCCGGAATGAGAGACAGAAAAAAACATTTTCTGCCCTTCCGGATGAAGCGTGTCCGATCAAGATAAATGCGAATAGCACGGACCGGACAGAGCAAAGGGCGAGTACCCTCAACAGAGGGAAGAGCCCTGATACAGATAGGAGGAGGAGTAGTATCTGGTAACTGATTCTTAGCCAAAAAGGAGCAATCAGTGGTAAAAGTAACACTGTTGGGAGAACTCCTAAAAAAGGCCGGGTCAACCGAGAGGGCGTGAAGCTCACTAACCCGTCTGGCCGAAGCAAATGCCATCAGAAAAGCCGTCTTGTATGTGAGAAATTGCATATCCACCTGGGATAAAGGTTCGAACGGCGCCCCCCCCCTCCAAGCAAAGCAGCACCCACGAAAGATTCCATCGTGGAGTAAGCTGCAAAGTCCGAGGCCTTTTCAAAGAAAAGTGCCGAACAAGCTTGGAGAGGTAAGGATTAGTGCCGATACGACGCTTCCCCACATAAGAAAAAGTCTCTGAAAGCATAGACCTGTAACCCTTGATGGTAACAGGCTGGAGACCCCGAGAATCAAACAGATATACCAGAAACTCCGCAATCTGTGAAATCGAAGGATTGGCATAATCAACAGAGTGATCAGCACACCATCGACAGAAGACCTTCCATTTAGCTGCATAAGCTAAACCAGTGGAGTGCCTCCTTGAAGAAGAAATGCACTCCACTGCTCGTCTCGAAAAACCTCTACGGAGGAGACAGGACCTGACAAAAGATATGCGTGAAGGCACAATGAAGTTGGGTCGATGTGAAACCTCCTCGGGCGACCTTGACAAAGAAGGTCGCGACGTAGCGGGAGACGTGCCGGAACCGCCGCCATCAGCGAGCGGAGCTGATTGATCCACACCCGCTGAGGCGACAGGGGAGCGATCAGAATGATTCGACAACTGCAGGTTCGAATTTTGGCGAGAACCTGAGGAAGAATCGGAACCGGCGGGAAGGCGTAGCCGACTAGACCGTTCCAATCAAGTGACAGAGCATCCACGGCAAAAGCCAGAGGATCTGGACACGGGGACACGAAAGTGTCCACCTGATGGTTCCAACGAGTCGCAAAGAGATCGATGTGGGGACGTCCCCAGAGATCGCAAAGCGACTGGAACACTGCCCTGTGAAGCATCCACTCGGTGGAAATAACCCTGCCCTGTCGGGACAGGGAGTCGGCTAGGACGTTCAGACGACCGGGAATGTGACGAACAACCACCCCGGCGTGAACCTCCTGAGCGAGCAGTAAAAGATCCCGAGCTAACTCGTACATCGGAAGCGAGTGCGTGCCGCCCTGGTTCCGAATGTAAGCAACCACTGTCGAATTGTCGGATAGTAGAAGGACCTGGCGATTCGACAGGTGAGGGATCCACTGCCTGAAACTCAGAAGAAGAGCAAGAAGCTCCTTCTGGTTGATGTGTAGAGCTGCTTGATCCTGGTCCCACATCCCGTGTAGGGAAAGACCGAGAGGATCCAACGTTGCACCCCATCCGAGATCGCTGGCATCTGCCGTCAGAACGCGATCGGACGTGGGTAAGTCTAGCGGAACACCCTGCGTAATCCACTGAACATCTGTCCAGGGAAGAAGGTGAGGATACAGAGAGTCCGGAAACGGAAGCACCTGATCCAGAGAATCTACATTCGGTCTCCAACGACTGAGCAGAAAGTGCTGGAGAGGTCTGACACGCAGCCGACCTAGAGGAATGAGATCCGTCACCAAACCGCAGAGACCGATCAGCCGGAGAAAACTCCGAGCGGTCGCGGACCTGGACTGGGACAGAGTCAGAGCAAAAGCTGAGAGAATCACAGCCTTGGCCTGGGGAACAGCCACCAAATTGAATTTGGTTTGGAAAGACATCCCCAGATGACAAAACGACTGAGAAGGGACCAGGTCCGACTTCTCCTCGTTGACTCTGAATCCTAGCGACGTGAGCAAGCTCAACAGAGTGGCGACATCCGATTCCAGTAAGGCAGCATTGGAATGCCTCTGGAGGATATCGTCCAGATATGCCGAAGTAGTCACCCTGGACTGTGTGCGATGGAACGCTATCACATGCGACATCAGTCTGGTGAACGCCCGAGGAGCCAGGTTGAGGCCGAAAGGCATGGCCTTGAACTGGTAAACTCGCCCCAGAAAAGCGAACCTGAGATACTTCCGTGACGCCCGATGCATCGGAACGTGGAAGTAAGCGTCTCGCAGGTCGATGCTGGCTGCGAAATCTCCCTGGTGAATTGATTGGCGGACCGACCTGAAAGTCTCCATGCTGAACTTGGGAGCAATGATAGACTGGTTCAGGATGCTCAGATCGATAACCGGTCGGAGTCAGCCGTCCTTCTTCGGCACCAAGAACAGGCGGGAATAGAAACCCACTGACTGAACGTTCTTGACGACCTCGATCGCCCCCTTTGCCAGGAGATTGGCAATCTCCGTGGACAAAAGTTCCCGACGTAAAACGTCTGAAGGAACTGTGGTTGGAAGAGGCACCCTTGACAGAGTGGGGTGCCGTCAGAAGGATATGCGCAGCCCGGACCGAACAACATCTAACACCCATGGATCGGATGTGATGGTGGTCCAATGGTCTGCAAACTCTGCTATCCTTCCTCCAACCTGGGACGAGTCGAGGTGAGGACCTTCATTTCGAGCCCCGACAAGGCCCGCGAGAGGAGAAACCACCTCCTCTGCTAAATGAAGAATCCTGAGACTTCCCTCGATTCTGCCGACCCCTACCTTTACCCCGTGAGTAAGAAGTAGAGGCGGCGGCAGAAGGACCAGCCTTTTGCTTCACAGAGGAAGCAGAAGGGTACTTGTTAGGCTTGGAACGGCCCTTGCCTCCCCGAGAAGGCTGATCAAGCTGACGAAACAGCAGCTGATCTTTGGAATGACGTAGGACGTCATCCCGGACCGTCGACACGGAACCATGGAAAAGTTGCGGACCTGCCAAAGAAGCAGATCGAAGAGTAGCACGCTGCTCCTCGGAAAGGGATCGACCTGTGTCCAGCACAGCGTCCCTTCGAACTAATTCCAAATTGGCCGTGTTACAGGCATGCGTGTGAGTAAGGTGCATAAGCGCCTTGGACAGCACACGCAAAGGAGCCTGTACCTCGTCAAACTTATCTGGAGGCAGATAAGCAGCCAAAGCTGAGACGACGTGATCTGAGAGAGAAAGCATGCCAAGCATCTCTCTAGATAAGCCCAACGTGGACTCCAGAGTCGTCATTGGAATGACGGCAGACTTGGGCTTGGAAAGCCCGAGGGAAGTGGAGTCCTGATCCAGAACCGTCAAAGTCTGGCAGACTGACGGATTGGCGGAATCGTAGGAACGATAACGCACAGGAGGCAAAAAGGTGTCAACCCTGGTGAAGAACGAAGTCTTCAAAGCCTTGGAATTCAGCTTGGCATCCAATGCTGAAAAAGCCTCAACCACCTGTACCGACTGGCATGGTCGAAGGCGCCCAGAAGCAGGTTGCTCCATAGGCTGTTGGCGCGCGACCGATGATCGTGGCCAGGCTGACACTGTCGGCTGGTTAGCAGGTTTGAGCTCAGGCAGAAACCCAAACACAAAGTCAAGAGCCGCCCCCAAGTCCGAAGACTGCTGGCCCTCGACCTCAAGCATGTCGGACTCCTCCCCAGAGTCGGAAGACACATAGCCCATTGTGGGCAAACCAGCCGACGCCTCCCATGGTGTCGGGACACCAGAGGAATCGGAAACCGGCCTGTTTCCAATCCCGGGAGGCGGGGCCATAGGAGGCGCCTGGAAACCACCCATAGCCTCGCTGGAAGCAACAGGAAGGCTCTTTGAGAGAACCTGAGTGAGTAAGGAGAGGGCCTCCCTAAGCTCACTGCCTGTACCGACCGGTTCGACAGGGAAGCGAACCGGCAAAGTGGCTTCACCTCTGACCCTCTTAACCAGCGAAGGGTCACGATCCTCCAAAACACCCGACGCGGGACGACGAGCGGCAGCCGAAACATCTGAAGGCAGACGTGTATAGGGGTACGAAGCACCCCGAGGATCAATATTGCGAGAACTCATGAGAGTCACCGCGGACCTCTGCGGGGCAGAAGGTCCAGGCTGCACAAAAGGCGTTGGTCCCCCAAAACTGGTCATGTGACCAGAGTGAGTGGACGGAAACGCCATGGAGTTCATAGTGTTTCCACTACGAACATCCGAATCCAAAGACACAACTGTGGTACTCGACGGCGACGAGACCTCAGCGATGGGCTCGGCCGGCAGCCCCTTCCGACTTCGCCGAGTTGAAGTCAGGGAAGGCTGGGGCCGATATCCCACGTCTACAGTATCGGACAGTTCTGCAGTCCCCTGCAGCGAAAAGCCGAGGCCGGCTGAAACAGACAACGAAGCAGACGGACCAGCAGCAGTAGTAGATACGTCGAGAGTCGTTGAGGCTGGTGAAATAATGGAGAGAGCACACCGGCTCGGCTCCGAAGGAGGAGTCACAACCCTAGTGACAGCCTCAGATGTCGACTGGAGGGGGACCGTAGTCCCGGAACCAGGCATCTCTACACCAGAACACTCAACGGCTCCCGCAGTATCCACCACAGGAAAAGACTGCACATCCCCCACAGAGGAGGAATAACTCTCACCAGACAAAGTCGGCTCGGGAGGCCCCGAACGACCACGTTCTCCTTTCCCGCGGGAGCGGGAGGCACGGCCACGAGAACGAACGACACGATTTACAGACGCCCAAAAGGTGGAAGACCATGTTCCACAGACACCACACGGCCGCTCGACCGAACACCCATTACAGGAGGAACACGACGAATGTACATCGTCCACATGCTTAGGCAGCAGACACTGCCCACAAGGAATTGTCCTAGGCATGAAAGAGGTGAGAGCAGCAGAGAAGGTGAGATCAGAAAACAGAACACCCCCAAAGAGAGAAAGGTGACAGACACAAAGACCCCAGACGGTCGACCGGGAACCACCCAACAGGAAGACTACTCTCAACAGAAAGAAGAAACACTGCAGGAGTGGTACCCCGCTGACACCTAACTCTAACACAATTAGAAAAATTTGCAAAAAAAGCATGAACAATAATTGTGAAAATCTAAGTCCGAACCGCGTGGCCCGCGAAAATCGCGCGCGACCCGAGAGAGAGCAAATAAATATACATTATGGACATATAATAGAAAAAAGAGAATATAAAACACTGTTCCTGAGAATACAAAGGATACACTGTGGTATAATGAATCAGGAATCATCAAACATCGAGCTGGTGGAACACTGATAAGCGTGCAAAAACATCTCGACACGAAGCAGATTTTAAAAAGAATGAGTCTTTAGAGACGGTATATGCGCACTGGCAACGGAAGTCGTGGAGTTGTACTTGGGAGAGAGCGTCCCGTACTGGGTCTGCGCCGGTTGCGCTCGACCCAGTTTTGGCTTATTTTTATTGGTGCTTTTGCACCACTTTTCTTTCCCAACTTGCTTGGGAAAGACAAAAATAGAGAGTATTTTATCCGAGTTAGGGACTTCCACTGTAGTGCAAGCCTGTAGTAAACAATTGTGAGTAGGTTGATAAGAAATAGGCAACTTAACATAATTTCATCAAAAAATTTTAAGTAAAGCCCTGATTATTTTTTGTCACTTTTTTTTCCTCTCCTCCTTCTATCCTCCTTAGAATCACATTTTCTCCAAAAATTACGTGTCTGGCATCCTTTAAACTGAGATTTACAAGCACAAAGATCAGTGAGATGTTGACTGATGAAGGGCCAAACAGAGAATGATAATTGGCGCCAATTTCGGGACGTCTGCGTCACTGCGCATGCGCAGTAGAGGCGTAGTATGGAGGTCCTTTAGGACATGATTTCTTTTTGTTTTGGATGCAAATTTTGGGGATTGGGGGGCAAAATTTGTGTTTGGCCCTGGTTTTGTTAGAGTTAGCACCAGCTAAGTCTGGGTCATTGGTACAGTATAAAAATATCAAATTTGGTTTAATTTAGCCCAGTAGTTTATGAGAAGTGGATAATGTAAAGTTTGTGCTGGATGGATGAACAGATGGATGGACAGACAAAGGATGCATGAATCGATGGATGACAGACAGGAAGTGAACACTAAAGCTCCCCTTGAGCTTTGCGACAAATGGACACATATGACAGGCAGAAAGTGATCACTAATGCTCCCCTTGAGCTTCATTCAGGTGGGCTAAAAAGTTGATGTCCATGCTGGTCTTTTATCATTTTGGTGGATATGTCATAAATGTTGTCCATGACACACTGTCTAGTGGTGGTCCATATGTTGAGTAAGTTTCATTGTGATATCTCCTTCCACTAAAAAATTATAGCCTGAATACGAAAAAGTTGATGTACATGCTGATTTCATGCGCTGACATCTATCTGTGACCTTGGCAGGTAGGTTATGCATTTTACACACAATGCACCATCTATTGGTGGTACATACAGTACGTTGAGAGTAGATTGTAACTAAATTACCCACAGAGTGGAGTTATCACCCAAGCTATAACTTTCAAATTTTGTATATATCGACAAAAAACACAAGCAATGTTACAGCTAATGGACCTCCGGGTTTAACCCGGAGGTCCATTGGCTGAAACTTTGCTGGTGCTGGTGATGCTTTGCAACAAATTTGCAATTATTGTTCGGGTGGAATCTCCACTCTGTGGGTGATTTAATGCTAATACACTCTCCACGTACTGTATGCTGTGTAAGTTTGATTGCGATATCTCTTCCCATTAAAAAAATTATGTCCCAGACACAAAAATGGAAATAGATGCTCAGGCAGACAATGCCATAATATAATACACGCGTTTTAAAAAATGGCGATATAAAAAATGAACCACAGTTACCTATATTGGCAGGCATTTAGCGAAGCAATTTCAACCAAATCGAGGCCTGAAAGGGAGTTCAAAATGGAATCTTGGAGCAAAGCGAAATAAAAGATAACTATGTAATATCACATACCATTATCTTACGAGCTGCTTGTAGATTTTTCTGTCGTATTTCAAAATGGGCAAACATTAGCCACACTTTTGCAAAAGTAAATTTTTTGTGAGGAATGATGTCCAAGCAAGCTTTATAAACATCTCTGGTTCTTTCATAGTCCATTGCTTCCAACTCCTCAAACAGAGCGTAGTTGATCCATAAATAAATATATCTCCTCCAGTATCGCTTTTCCTGCAAAGAGAAATACATGGATAGATGTATATACATATGGGCATGCTCATGGCCCATTAATTAAGGTTTCTTCTATTAGCCAGTGTGCAAAGAGCCCTGACAACGACATCGACATCGAATGCAAATCGAATCGGAAACAGCAAGAAATATTTTTGTAAAATCATTAATTTTAAATAAATTACCTAATTAGGATTGTGCATGGCAGAGGTACAAGCCTGAATATAAGCAGACTGTCATCTGCAAAATGAGGTCCCCAGAGGGTGAATTTGGTGATACTACCCTGCACAGAAGGGTAGCAGCATAAAATTTACCCTCTGTGAACCTCAGTCTGAATCAAGGTCTCAAGCTAAAACAGAAAGATGTACCTAGAGGATAAATTGGCCCACTGTAGGGGATAGCATCAGCAAATTCACCTTCTGGGAACCTCATTTTGCAAATGACAGGTTGCTAAAATTCAGGCTTGCAGAGGTAGCATGAGTCCTCAAGTCCAAATAACACATGTTACATTGCTACAACAATACTTGTAGAGAGGAGCACAGTATTCCAGCACTCCAGTTTATAAGTACTATTGTAACAATCTAACTAATAATGCAGACGAGCATGCGGATTGAACCAAAAATGCAACAGGCAATTATTCTTTCATTTCTGCAGCCTGATTCTGCTAGCAGAAGACATTTATTTGTCATCGTCTCTTGGTGAAAAAAAATAAGTTACCTGATTTGAAAATATACGAATTAAGGAGGCGACTCTATGTCAATTCCAAATCTGGTTATCGATGTGGACATCGAATCGAAGATTCACAAGGCACTAAGTTTTCAATACAGTAAGACCTGCTGTGTAGAGGTTACATGTATCCATCCATACATGTATGCCCATCCATTCATCCATCCAACCATCCATTTGTTCACATTTTGTTCTGGAGCAAATCTTGAAAACCATATCGTGGACTGAGAACCATAAGGCCTCACAAAATAAATCTGTTTCTCAGGCCATTTTTTGTAAAATAGCATGCAGGCGGGGCATTTTTTTATATTTTATTTTTGTAATTATTTCTTTGCCACCTAAAGTTCATGTTCTTGATTTGTTTTAGGCCTCATAATTTAGAGAACAGCATGGGTGGTGATGTATTTCGTCCCTTGAGTGCATGAAGGCTTTGCAATGCTAAAGCATTGCAAAGCCGTCTTGCACTCAAGGGACAAATTATTCAATTTTATTAGTTTGGGTAAAATAGACAGACATAATTCATTCAATTTTTATTTTTTAAGTTTGCTTTGGTTATAAAAAGAGAGCATGCGGCAGCCAAAATGACCATGCAGGATAGCCTGAAAAACAGAGTTTTAACTTTTTAACTTCTTTAGGCCTAATGTTCTAACTACCATTTTCATCTTTCTGAGAAAATCAAGGTTTAAGTTTTGCACCCTGGGTTCTACCCCATGTTATAGTTATAAGCATGTGTTTCATCGTCATTTCAAAGAGTAAAATGTATACCAAACTAACCTATTAAGCTAAAAATCCACTTTTTTCATTTGGAGATAGAACATTTTTCAATTGTTGGAAAACGTTTCTTTAGAACCATCGTGGTGTTTGGAGGTAGAACACTTTGTTCAAAATTTATGGATAAATCTTATTTGTAACTACAGTGAAAAGATATTGCCTCCACTCATGAAGTAGTGATTTATTTTATGCCATACATTTTCAGCTTTTGAAGAGTATCACATAGAAACCCTGGTTTGAGTTATGAAATTTATGTGATAATCAGAAAATTCACAGTAAACGTTTATAGAATGGGCTAACGAAGTATGAGATATGTCGGTTTCACATTAGCAACCTTTGCTGTTGGTGCTGTTTCTACCTATGTGCAACAACATTATTCCTGACAAAGGAAAGACTGGCTGGCTGGCTGGCTGGCTGGCTGGCTGGCTGGCTGGCTGGCTGGCTTGTGGTTGGCTGGCTGGCTGACTGACTAGCTGGCTGACATATCGGTTGATTTAAGGATGTTAGGATATTTGAATACCGTATATACCCGTGTATAAGTCACACTTTTTTACCTGAAATGTTATGTCAAAATCGGGGGTGCGTCTTATACATGGGTACGACTTGTTTCAGAGAATTTTCAGGGGACTGACTTCTTCAGACAAACGTTCCTACCGTTTGTCAATTGAAAAAAGACAGAACAATTGTGTGGTTTTGACTGAGTGCAGATTCCCCAAAATTATTTTCATTTTATTTCAGTTTAAATTCTTCAGAAAATAAATTGTCAATAAAATATTATGTGTGTTTTTTGTTACTCTTATCCATAAATAATAATAAAGAAGTATTCTATTTAGTCGTTGTTGTTCAATTGGCCCATGTGTTTACATCAGTGCGTGTACCGGAAATCAACAGGTTTGTGGGGCCAATATGGATGAAACCATAAAAAATACAAAATCATCAAAATAACAATGAAAAAATAAAATAATAACACATTAAATGTATGCCAGCAATACCTGGTGAGAAGTATTTATTTATTCCATGAACCCCAATTCACTGATGTGTAATGTCCGGTTATAAATTACGCACACGAGCACCAGGTAAAGTTAGTTTCAATAGCACCAACAATGCTTAAGTGGGACAACAATTTGAATACAATTTGCGCTGTAACTTGCACATTTGTTGTATTTTTATCGGTTTTTCCAGAACGTTCTGGAAAAACCAATTTAATCACAACAACTGCGCAGGTTACGGCGCAAATGGTGCTCTGATTCTGAAACTATGAAGTTTCAGTCACAAACGAACGTTGGATTTTCTTGACAGGGATGAAGACATTGGGGTGATAAACAAACAACGAAAAACAAATAAATGCGAGTATTTTTTAAATCTTTAATAATAATTTTCCTTTATTCTTTTATCTTATTCACCAAGTGGTAACTCGTGAAAACTTACCTATTTCCGTTGCATCCCAAACTGCCCCAAAATGGCAAAACGTAACTTGCAACTAATTCTTTTTGACTGCATATATTTAAAAATGGGGGTGCGACTTATACATGGGCTTTAGGCAAAAGGGAGGAATTCCAAGTGTGAGTTTGGGATGCGACTTATACACGGGGGCAACTTATACATGGACATATACGGTAGATGGATAGAGTAATGATGATGTGGATAGATTAGGTATAAAAAATCACACATGCGTAAATAATGAAGGGTAATTTGGATTCCAATTCAATTTGCTGGTCAACAGACAGGCTAAAGATAGAAGAAATTGCAGAACGAATTTATTTATAGACAATATTCAAATACAAATGTTAAAAGTGACATCGATATAAATTCACTATTTTTGTCAGGACATGGATTTTATTATGGCTGATGTGAATGTACTGGATGATCAAACAACCAAAAATAAGAATACCTTCAACCTTTCACATGTGAAACCTGGTTTACAGAGATAGCAAGATATTAACGATGTTATGTGGGTGGATGTGGCAATTCATAAGGTAAAGGGTTAACCATGCTTATGCCAAAACAAACAAAGAAGGGCAGTATTTATCATTACCAGGGGTATCCATCAATCGCGAATGACATCATGACTAGCATGTCTGAGTCTACCAAATCATCTGATAGACAACTAAGTGAAAGATTGCTGGCAGCCCTTATTTGAGCTTTATTCTGAAGTGCAGGTGCCCAGGCTTAAAGGCTTCATATACTGTGGATATCTTTCATCTTATCTTTGAAGTGAAATTGTTTTCTCTGTATGGATTTACCTTGTTAAAATTTATGGGAGAGTACATATACACTCTCCTGTAAGTTGCAACAAGACAAAGGTGCATGAACAGATTTTGACAGCCAGAAACAATTTAGCAGACTGCCAGGTAACTGGGATATAAATAGATAGTATAGAACTTCCTTTTAAAAAAACAAGAGTTGTGTCCTATGTAGTGTTAAGCCAGAAAATAAGCAGACTGTCATCTGCAAAATGAGGTCCCCAGAGGGTAAATGTAGTGATGCTACCCTGCACAGCAGGGTAGCATCACTACATTTACCCTCTGTGAACCTTAATCTGAATGAGGGTCTCAGAACTAAACAGAAAGAGGTGCCCAGAGGATAAATTAGCCCACTGTATGGGATAGCATCATCAAATTCACCCTCTGGGGACCTCATTCTGCAAATGTCAGACTGCTTATTTTCAGGCTTGTGTAGTGTCACAAATAGAGAATGGTGATTGCAGTTTTATATAACATTTTGGCTGTTTTACTGGTTACATAGGACTGACTAACCAATACCTGGTGTAGAAGTCCTCAAAAATGGACAAGATTGATACAAACGATTGGCTGGACTTGACTTTATATCCATGTTGTGGTCACGATCAGGCAAAATTTGTGACCTTAAACACCAATAAATAAAAATTCTGGCTGTTTCAACTATAATGTAACCATGTGGGTCGACGTTTTGTTCTCACTGATAGACATAGCTTTATTTTAAATAAACTTTCTTTGTAAATTGGAGATGCTGAGAGTATGAAACTGACCGAGGTTAAGATCAACGTGACCTCGACCCCAAATTTGGCTTCCACTTCATGCCTGAGGTGCATTTTAATACTCTCCAGAAAATGTCCAGGAGTTCGCCATTTGCATTCATTTCGTGTGTGGAGATCGCCTGGACCTCTCCCATATGTTCAGTTTCAGATGCAGGTAGAAACTGGAGAGGGGAAGAGGACACCCTATGAATGAAATAAAGTGGAAAACTCTCTGTAATTGTTTGACCCCTCTTCTTGGAGATCTCCCAGAGATCTTCTGGAGAGAGGAATAAAATGCCCCCTTGGAGAATATCTTGGCTGATCTTCCTGAAGCTATATATGCAGGTTGCACATGATGAGAGGAAGTACAAAATCTACCTTGTTAACATCATTTTAGTTGGACATAAGCTCACCTGCTAGATTACCAGCAAGGAAATACTTGTCCTACTCTTCTTTTTTCGGTGATTTCAAATCATGACAATAATTCTTGGAAAGTTTATCGAGCATTTCAAGAATCAGAATGAATGGTGGATTCATGTATAATGGATAAGTAAAAAAATATATAAATTATTTCAATTGGTACTGACAAATGAATGTTACATTTCTGATACAAAAATAAATAAAAATTCAAAATATCAAGTAAGCATGATGAAAAATCTCAGCACCAAACCAAACTGTATCTTTATACTATGACAGCTGTACGTATTCAACATTATGTGATACTATAAAGTCATTGGAAAATGTGCTAGATACACCATTCACTGAATCCAGATTATACATAAGAATATCATGTAAGAACACATGTGATTGGATGTTACATATCTGAGTGATGTTAAGATGTGAATGAAAAGAGTGTCAAGCAAGAAAGTTATCAGACTGCAAAAGGTGATATTTTTGTTAAAAATATCAGCTTTATTCACTTAACCTTTTACCCAACGCAGACGATATCAAAATTTATTATTTTAAATACAATTTTTTTTAATTTTTCAAAAAATTTCAGCAAAACCATATCATGTGACCCCTCATTGGAACGAGCTCAATGAGCTCGTTCCAATGAGGGGTCACATGATATGGTTTTGTTGAAATATTTTGAAAAAAGTTAAAAAATTTATAGTAATTTATATATTTTTTATACTTACCAATGACCCAGACATAGCTGGTGCTAACTCTTAAAATATAGGGCCAAACACAAATTTTGCCCCCCAATCCCCAAAATTTGCATCTAAAACCAAAGAAAACATGTCCTGAATGGCCCTCCACACTTCACCTCTACTGCGCATGCGCAGTGTCAAGGACATTCCAAAATTGGCGCCATTAATCATTCTAATAACCAGTGCCTGGTAAGCGCTATGTACTCAGCGGGGGGGGGGGGTGGCGGGGGTGGGGGGGGGGGGGGGGGGGGGGGTAAGAGTTCCCAACTCCTGGGAGGGCCATCCCCGTCTGGGTCATTGGTAAGTATAAAAAATATATAAATTACTATAAATTTTTCAACATTTTTATACTGTACCAATGACCCAGACATAGCTGAATAGTAAAAAGGCTGGAAGGCCAAGGACATAGAGCAAGATGGAATACGCTCAATTATACAAAATAGAGTCATCCCCTCTAGGGAAAAAGAAGTATTAGGCCTTACATGTATCTTTCTTATTTATGATAAATTAGAAAGATACAACACCTTCCAAAATTGAGCATCATACATCCATGTACTCTATTAATATCTAGTATAATCCTTATACTAATCATTTTTAAAGTAAGCCAATAAATAAAGTAAGTCTAGAGAATAGAGACTCTTTATACTCCTTAAAAGTGTCTTAGGATTGCATAATCATGTCCGTTGACACGTGCTATATTCAAAAGCTATACTTTAAAAACTAAGACTTGAATGAATTTTTAAAACATAAACTTCTCACTAAACAACCATCCCAATAACAGCTCAGAATTACTAACTCCGGAGGAGGTATCCCCTTGTTTTCATAGTAAAACAGGTGACCCAAGGGAACACCCTCCCCCCACCCCCCCTTTTCTTGCCCTGGGTCAAATAGCCCCGAGCGAAGAGGGCAGCAGAACGGAGTCACTGCCGAAACAGACAGCCTACCTAGCTATAGTAGCAACTGTTAAGTGAAGGACATTCTGAGCAGTAGATAATAGACCTAACAATAGAGGCCTCCAGAAATGGACTCAATATTTCTGAGATAAAAAATTCATGAATGTGGATGGCTGAGCGCAATGAGCAGCCTTCAAAAATCTATAATAGCGACACTATTAATGTAAGCCCAAGATGTAGAAGAACTCTTACTTCATGAGCCGAAATCTCAAACACAACTGCTGAGTCAAAGATATACCATAAGCAGTATCGAAAGTTAATTGAATCCATTAGCAATAGAATGGAGCGTAACGTCCTTCTAATAGGCATCAAAGACAGAAGAAGTTTACGCCCGTAGTAATAAACAGATATCTGTTTATAAATACATAAACTCTAACCGGACAGAGTAAAGGCCTATGCCCGTACGAAGACGGAAGGACCTTAATAACAATAGGTTCTGGATATTAGGAGCCTAACTCTTTTGTAAAAATCCAACCTAAATAGTAAAGGAAGTAGTGATTCCGAAACTACGAAAGTGAAAATCATCCACCGATAGTGCATGAAACTCACTGACTCTTCAGTAAAAGAGAAGCCAACAGAATTACTGTCTAAAAGGTCAGAATTTGAAAACTACTGTTTCCAGAGGCTCAAATGATTACTTAGCTAAATAAGAACCGAAGTTAAATTCCATATAGGAATTTAATCTAATGATTCTAAGTCTATTTATCAAAAGTTACTAACTGACTTAGATAAAGAGACATAAGACTCAATTGTAAACTATCATAGAGTGCATAGGTATGAGGTAACATAAACCTATAACCTTAATAACAGGCTGCAGTAGATCTTGTCAAACAAGTATACTAAAAAGTTGCAATGAGTAGTATGGAGGGATCAACAATATGAACATAGTGATCCCTACACAAAGGACGGAAGAGCCTCCACTTTAGCCGCATAGAATAGCGAAGAAGAGGATCTCCTATAGTAAGAAATCGCGTCCAAAGGTCGTCCAGTACAATGCTTACAATGCAATATGGACCACACAATGGAATACGTGAAGGTTGCGACCTTGCGGGTTGTGATAAAGATGACACGATTTTACCCGGCGAAAAAAGATCCTCTCGTTGAGGAAGATTTCGCATTAAGTCCCACAGTAGACATCAGAGTAAATTTACCCACGGTCTCTGTGAAGACAGAGATGCTATCAACAGAAATGTATTATGGTTGTTTATCTTAGCAATACCTGCTGAAACAACAGCGCCGGAGGATACGCATATCCTATCATTCCGTCCTATTAGATCAATAGAGCGTTAACAACATTAGCTCAGAGATCCAGACAAGCAAACACATACGTCTGCAATTGATTAGCAAGCTGTGTCGTAAATAAATTATCATTGGGCGCTCCCATTGATAGCAAATCTGATTGAATACTTGTTTGTTGAGAGTCCATTCTGACAGCAACAAGCGACCCATAAGTGAACGGGAGTCCGGTAAAACAATCAGACGACCCGGAATATGACGGACCGAAACAGAACTTGGTGTACTATAACAAACAGAAGGATTCTTTCCATTAAATTGAATAACGGAAACGAATGAGTGCCTCCCTGGTTCCGGAGATACGCCACTACTGTCGAATTAACGGACAGGATTTGGACATGCGTTTCTGAATAATGTTCATCCAATGACATAAAGCAAGCCTAAAAAAAAAACATTATTCCGCGGAAGATAAGTGCTTGCTTAGAGACTGCGGAACCCAAAGACCCTGGCACTTCGAATCCGTTGGGATCAATATTATATCCCAACCTGTTTGACTGGCAACCGTCATAATTATAAAACTTGGATCCGGCAACTGCAGTGGCACTCTCTGAGTCAACCACCGAATGTTTGCCCCAGTCTGAATCTCTTGCAACCCTAGATAGACAAGAGAACGTGTAAATCGAGCAATTCATGGATTGCTGAAAAGTTGCCGTCGAAGAGAAGCTTCTCCGAGAACGAAGCGACTCTGAGAGAGTTCTTCACCTTACTATCCACGCGCGTGGATGTAGCTAGGGCTGCGTCACGTCTAACCAACTCCAATCAGCCACTGAAGGGCGGAGTTATACGTGAACAAACTACTGCCCTCAAAAGAAATTACATTGAGGATAATATCCCGTAATTCTTTTCTTGAAGACGTAATGATAACGCCTCAGTAAGGTGGATTACGTATGATAAAGCATCTAAGTTAAGTCTACTAGACATCATTGTCGTTTCCAACATTGTGGTTGGAAAAGACAAAGACGGCGAAAAAGAATATTTCCAGTCTTTAACCACGCCGTCTAGACGCATATGAACTCTCGGTATGCCCTGCTCTGCCAAAATAAATTATTCGTATAAATGATAAAAAGGCAGAAATGAGCATTGCGGACAAGAAACTAAACTATCATGCTTGGTAGCAGGCTTATATGCATATATAGCGTCGATAAATAATACACATGTTCTAATGACATTATTGGACTGTGTCGGTAAGTCAGGGACAATGTCCCTGAACCGATCCAAAATTCCGTGTCCAATGACGCTATAAGTCTCTTATCCAACATCGCAGCAATGTAGTCTGAAATAACAATCACTGGAAGATAATGCCGGAAGATATGAATGGCAGCTTCCGATGCTACGAAAGGGAAAACTCGAAATCTATCGAATCCCTTTCGCCATCCTGTCGGACCCTATAAAGCGTTCTGTCGTCCGTACCTGATGCAACCGCGGACCGCACCGACCCAGCGCCGTCAGATAATTCCTGATTCGACTAAGAAACTGTTGATTGCTGGGATGCTGCGAAAAAACTGTGCTAACTCGGATAGCACGTCCGTCACTGAGGCCTGTGGAGAAGCGGTCCTACAATGCATTGCCGCTGGAAGCTCCGTAATCGTTACCCCGTGCATACTACTAATATGCGAGCGAACGGAGTGTATAGGCCTCGTGTCCCTTGGCTACCGGATGGCGTGACCTATTCGCCGTGGAATCACTGAATGACGAAACTGATCGGATACTCGAGGTCACGTAGCCAATGTGCGGTCGTGTGCCCTGCTGTGAGGATGAGGAAGCATTATCGACAGTCTCTCGGACTGTCAATATAACGGAGCGTCCCGACCGACGGACATATGCTCCGAATGTAAAATATCTGAACCAAAACATGCGGTCCCCTATGTTGTTGGACGAGAGAGAGACCTCTCTCGCTCACAGCCCGGACGGACCTGGACAAGCCAGGAACCGGACTAACAGGCTTCCTCCGATCTGTCCTCAATCCGCCGTCACTGGGTGAGTACTAAAGTAATTATAGTGCTCGCATCACCCAAATCTCCTTCCTAGACCGCAACGGACGAACCCGGCAGCTGAACCATTCGATGAATGTACGCTACACCGGGTGAGCTAGCGAATGTCACTCCGTCGATCCTACAAGGGACCTCTTAGACGATAGACATATTCCATGAGCACTTATTGCCGCTAGCTCTTCATTAACTATGACGACAGAGGCACACTTTTGAAAGACATCTCCGTAACTTTGCGAACAAGAAACCAGAAATGCTTGGTAAAAGCAAGCATATAATAATAATATATATAGCGTCATTCAATAATTCGAAAGTTGTGCGACATTATTGGACTATGTCGGAACTGAGGGACGATGTCCCTGAACCGAACCAAAAATTTCGAAGTCCACCGACGCTATCAGTTTCTTATCCGGCATCGCAGCATTCTGGTCCGACGAAAGAACCTGTAGAAGATCAAGTCAGATGACATACACAACAGCATATGTTGTTCCGAAAGGGAAAGCTCGAAATCCTCCGAATCCCTTTCGGTATCCCGTCGGACCGGATGAAATTTTCGGACGTCCGTACCCGCTTCCGCGGAGCGTCCCGACCCAGCATCGTCGGATAAAAAATATGCGACAGATTCAATTGATGCTGGGATGCTGCGATAAGCTGTGCTATTTAGGAAAGCACGTCCGTTCCTGAGGCCTGTGCAGTAGCGGTCTTACGATGCATTGCCGCCGGAAGCTCCGTGAACGTTGACTCCCGCACACTTTCCTATGCAAACGTCCGGAGTCTGCAGGCCTCGTGTCCCTGGCTACCGGATGGTGTGACCTGGTCGCCGATGATTCTCTGACTGGCGAAGCTGACTGGATATCCGAGGTCACGTAGCCAAGAGCGGTCGTGTGCGCTACCATGAGAATGAGGAAGCCTTATTGACAGTCTACTCCGGACTGACTATATGTCGGAGCGTCCCGAGCGACGGACGTATGCTCCGAATGCGAAACATTTTGTACTACAACATCTGGGGCCAGATGTTGTTGTACGAGAGAGGGACCTCTCTCGCTCGCAGCCCGGACGGACCTGGACGAGCTAGGAACCGGACTAACAGGCTTCCTCGGATCTGTCCTCTAATCCGTCGTCACTGGGTGTGTACTAAAGTCTCCTTCCTAGACCGCGGCTGCCGAACCATTCGATGAATGGACGCTACTGGGGCCAGATGTTGTTGTACGAGAGAGGGGCCTCTCTCGCTCGCCGTCCGGATGGACCAGAACGAGCTATGAACCGGACTAAAAGGCTTCCTCCGTTCTCCCTCTAATCCGCCGTCACTGGGTGTGCATTTGGTTGATTTATAGTGCTCGCATCACCCAAAAACTCCTTCTAGACCGCAACGGACGAACCCGGCTGCCGAACCATTCGATGAATGGACGCTACACCAGGCGAGCTAGCGGACGTCAAAGGCCGTCGAACCTACTAGGGTCCTCTTAGGCAATTGGCGTATTTACATGAGCACTTTTCCGCTAGCCCTTCATTAATTGTGACAACGGAGGCACACTGTTGGAAGACATCACAGATACATCACCCTAATCTTGATCATCTGAAATAGAAATTGATAAAGTAGAGTGACCCTGCGGGGAAAGGAACGGAGTGTCCAATTCCCCACTAACATACCATGACATACGCTTCCCATGTTGTCATCGAAATCATACGATACAGAACAGGAGTTAATGCGAGTACACTGACCACATATAGAATGATTATAAAAGTCAGAGGAAGACTTCCTCTTATTACAATTGATCAAAATCCTTTCAATGTGAAAAGAAAACAAAGTCCTGGTACTCGCACCAACCCCTGGCAATCAAAATACATAATAATAATATGATCCATTAATATAGAAAAAATAATTGAAATCAAAATATTTTGAAAAAATATTTTTTCAGAACAGCCCAAGTTTCTGAAAAGTAACGTTGAGCCCCAATGGATAGCAAGCCTAAGTGTGGACAAAAATTTTAAAAATATTTTAAACAATTTATTCAACACTTACGAACAATAATAATGTATCTAGTTATGATTAAAATAACATCAAGATGTTATTTTCAAGAAATCCCCCCCTCACACAGAGGGCTGTTGTAAATGTAAACAATGAGTGTAAAAACACTAAAAAAGACTCCAGGCACCCAGGCCCGGAATCAGTTACCAAAAATACACTATCTGATGCAAAACAGAGACTTCCAGGGAAGAAACTGCAGAACATCAGATGGTAGATGCAGAACACAACGCCTAACCACCCGTAGGTGAAGACGTAAACATGGGGAAAGAACAGAATTCATTCTGTTATTCAGCTAAAACTCCCAAGAAATTTTAGTAATAATAATTACAGCCAAAAGCATGGGAGAATAGCAAGAGGGGACTTAAAGGAAAGGGAGAGAGGAAAACACTGAAAAATCAGTGTAATTAAATAACCAGAATGACAACAAAATGGCTGCTGCCTCGAAAATAGGTAACTTAACATAATTTCATTAAAAAATTTTAAGTTACAGCCCTGATAATATTCTGTCACACATTTTTCCTCTCCTCCTTCTCTATCCTCCTTAGAATCACCATTTCACTAATATTTATGTGTCTGGCATCATTTAAACTGAGATTTACAAGCACAAAGATCAGTCAGATGTTAACTGATGAAGGGCCAAACTTAGAATGATTAATGGCGCCAATTTCGGAACGTCCTTGACACTGCGCATGCGCAGTAGAGGTGAAGTGTGGAGGACCATTCAGGACATGTTTTCTTTGGTTTTAGATGCAAATTTTGGGGATTGGGGGGCAAAATTTGTGTTTGGCCCTATATTTTAAGAGTTAGCACCAGCTATGTCTGGGTCATTGGTACAGTATAAAAATATTAATTTTTTCAACTGCTCAATTTGCATATTACGCGGGCGGATGCAGGCGATTCATTAGGTAAAGGGTTAATTCAAAGTAATCATTGTATGCTGCATTATAACTGAAGCCAAAAACTTATGAAAGAAAAGGGGGGGTGAGAAAGTTTTAATTTCAGATCTAATGGCATTGGATTTGAAATATAATATTGGTTATCCCATAACTTTCATAATGTTCATTCATTGCCTTAACCAATTAAAAGTTTTAATAAGAAAAAGATTAACTAAAGATGATTTAAGTACTGTGAACTATAACTCTACGCTATCTAAGAATGTTATAGTACAAAGAGCAACAATGATCATAATTTATTGACACTCTCCGCCCAATAAGAGTTTTTTTTTCTGGAGTGACTAAATGAAAACTTGAGGTACTGTGAGCAAACTCACAAAGTGATACCTCCCGTGCTTGAAATGTATAAGTTAGATTATCTCCCCTTGGAAATGTCAGAACGGAATTATATTGCTTCATGCACATCTTCATATGGAGTTCTTCCATTGTGTAAAGTTTCATGACAATTCTTCAAACGGTTTAGGAGGAGTTGCGCTTACAAGGATGGACAGACGGACAGATGGATGGATGGACGGACAGACAGACAGGGTGATTCCTATATACCCCCCCCCCAAACTTTGTTTGCGGGGGGGGGGGGGGTATAATAATTATACATCTACAAATTGGAATTAGATCAATCATTCATTACTTGACTGAGCTTTCTGAGTTTTATCAAACAATATTCGATTTGTCAGTTTCCCTTTTTCAGAAGTTCGATTCACTTTACATGCTCCTGTAGAAAAATTCAGTTGTTCAATGTATAATTTACTAAAGATGGCAGAAGGGTTCAGTTTAGTAATATCAGGTTACATAAAAATATTAAAATACATTGTGTTTTCGTCTTCTGAACCACTGTTGCAACCCCACCCCCATCCACTTCCCAAGTTATACAATACATAATTTAGTATTTTTGTTTGCCCTTTCATCGATAATTTCCCTGGAGCCACAACTCTTCTAGACTTTGTCATCAAATCAAGGCAAATTTGATAATATTCCTGTATTATAACTATTTTAGAGCTTATGAAATCAAATCCAGGTTGTTATAAGCAGTTTTATAACAATATGCCTTGATTTTATAGGAAAATCGAGAAAAAAATTAATCCTATGTTATGAATAAATTTAAGTTTAAACATGTTTCGTCCTCACATTGAAAAAAACACATGAGAGAGAAAGCTGTCATCTCCACCCCAAATTCAGTTTAAAAAAATATTATTTTTGAAAAACTTTCAACAAAACCATATCATGTGCCCCCTCATTGGAATCAAGCTTGTTGAGTTTATTTCCAAGAGGGGTCACATGATATGGTTACATTGAAATTTTTGGAAAAATTTGAAAAAATGATATTTAAAATTAATTAATTTTGATATCGGCTGAATTGGGTAAATAGTTAATTGGATTGACAAGGGCAACGCAAAGTGTAGACCACTGCCCCCGACCTGCAGGCATGTTTGAAGAAGCCTTAAAGGTATTGTGGAACAGGAAAATTTTCTAAGTTGAAAAAGTGAAACAGGGCCATAACTCTGGGAAAAATTATTGGATGGAACCCGTTCCATTTGCATATCTGTTCCCACATGCAGGTCTATTAGCATACCAAAGGAGACCCAAATCCGACATATGGCTTTGAAATTACAATGCAAAACGTTCGTACTGACAGACAGAGAGACAGACAAATGGACAGAAGACAGATGGAGGGCTTTACTAGATACCCAGAATCCTCCCTTGGAGGTCGGCGGCATAATGAATATTTGATGCTCAGTTACTGATTCCAAATGGTGGCTCATATGTGTGCTCTATCCAAATACAGGAATAACTGGAATCTGTCCAATCCATCTTTACAAAAAGAACTTGTATAATAAAGTGGGAATACAGTGGAACCTTAATTGAATTACAAATTTGCCAGTGAAAATTATTCAATTAACAGGAGTATTCAATTAACAGGGATTGTGTCTCCTGAATTCTAGAGATAAACTTACCATTTATTCTATTATATCTTGTTTGACAGAGCTCCATAAGCTCTGTCAAACAAGATATAATAGATTCAATGCCTATATTGGATGTACTGAGGCCAAATTTATTTATTTATTTATTTATTTATTTATTTATTTATTTATTTATTTATTGGTGTTTAAGGTCACATACTTATGCACAATGGCAAATCGTGACCGTGACAGTTTTACAGGTGGAGGAAGCCGGAGTACCCGGAGAGAACCACCGAGCAACGACGAGCAGCTGTCAGCTCTCCAACATCGTAACTCTGAACTCTGCACCGCAGCACAGGCAGGGTTAGATTGGTTGAAGACATGCGCACCATCGACGTGCAGTACGCCTCAGTACACAGCGTCATCGTGCCCCCATGTAGGCAATCGGGGTGAAGTGTCTTGCCCAAGGACACAACCGGGTTGCCGCAGGTGGGATTTGAACCGAGGACCTCTCGGCTTGCAGCCTGCACCTCTACCAACTGAGCCACCGTGCCCCCACTGAGGCCAAATAGGGCTATAAACAAAGGAAAACTGTGGAGAGTCAGGGTAATTTCTCGACAGGTTACAAGAGTTTTTATTCAATTAACAAGAGTTTAGTCTATAACCTATATTCAATTAACAGGTCAAATTTGTACTGGAGGTATAGTAAATGGTTTTGGGTTGGGAAATTATATTCAATTAACAGGATTATTCAGTTAATAGATATCTAATTAAGTGGGCTCCACTGTACCGAATAATGAATAGTTTCCATTGGTTGGAGCTGAACCCCTTCTGATAGGATTATCCAGAAATGTCTGTATCTACCAATTTGGGTATAATGCATGGGTGATTAGCAATTGCATGGGCTGTTAAAGTTTGGTGTCTACTGAAGAATGTAAGAAAGGTTATCAACTTAACTAAGCTTTTAATCAGTCAGTTATACATATGTTTAATGGAATACATTGATTACAAATGATAACAGACATGTGGCATAATTTGGTAGAAATCATCACACAAAAATGTGTTAGCTAAGCTGTTATGAACAAAATCATAATTTTTAAGGGCTGGTGCTTGTTCGAATCCAAAGTTTGGATGTGCTAAAATGAAATTAGTCTTCATATTTTATTAACAGCTTGTAGATTACCTGAGATGGAGGGATATTGGCAATGGCCCTTTCATAGGTGTCCTGTATTTGCTCTACATTCCTATCAGCATCAGCCTCCAGAAGTCTCAAGAAATCAAACCACGCATCATAGTTCATTGGATTTGCTTTTATTTCCTATAATGTAAATAAAAAATTACCTATCTCTACACTCATCTCTGCACTCAGTTCAAAATACCAAAATTTTAAGCAGCAAATTTTCCCCATTATGCAACTATACATTTTACAGGTCGAGTGCTAAACTATTTTGCGAAAGGTGATTTGAATAAAAGGTAGCATGGCCACACATCCCCCCCAGAAAAAAGTGTGCAATTCGAGGTATTTGAAAAAAAATGAATTTTTTTAAGTCAAAAAAGGGAGATAACTCTGGCAAAAGGGGAGATAATTCTGGCAAAAAATGTAGGACCATACCCCAATTTGAATCTGACCTGTATCTTATATTGATACATCTACATACCGAATTTCATTTGAGTTGGCCAACTGTAACTAAAGTTATCACTGGGAAACCAATTCAAACCCAGATTCGAACTTGACCTGTATGTTATGTTGATACACCTATATACCAAATTTCATTTCACTTGGCCAACTGTAACTAAAGTTATCAGTGGGAAACCAAGGTTGGATGGATGGATGGATGGACAGATGGATGTACAGATGGACATTGGCTATTTTAATAGTTCCCTGAAAAAAAATATTCAAGGGGTAAAAATTGGTATTTTTTCAAAATACCATGTTTCCAGCAACAGTATCCTTAGTATAGCAAGATTTTGTTAATCAATAATTGTTTTGTTATAATTCATTGGAGAGTGCCGATGGGCACTCCCCCAAAAATTTTAATCAAACAATTTTATCTAAAAAAAATTCTTCCACTGCTGAGCAAACATGAAGCTAATGCATACAGTGTAAAGCCACTAAAGTGGCTTCCAATACTTTTCAATAGAGCCATGATATTGGCTTCTAGCACTCTACCATGGGCCATTGGTAAGTATAAAAAATATATAAATTACTTTGAATTTTTTCATATTTTTCATATTTTTATACTGTAACCAATGGCCCAGACTTAGCTTAATATCCAGTATAACCCATTATACTAATTCCTTAAAGAAAGCCAGTAAATAAAAATAGTCCAGAGACCGAGACGCTTTATACTCATTTAAAAGTGTCCGATGATTGCATATTAATGCTCATATGATACGTGACATATACAAATGCTTCATACCAAGTTACACTTTAAAAATATTACATAAATGAGATAGACATTAGCTTTACACTTTAAAACCATCCCAGCACTGACTTGGAATTACTGACTCAGGAGGAGGTATTCCCTTGCTGTTCACTATAAAGCTGGTGATATAAGGGAACACCATCCCCCCACCCCTTCCCCTTGCTCTGGGTCAAATCACCACAGAACGAAGAGGGCAACAGGACAGAGTCACTGCTGGAACAGAAAACCTACATAACAATAGTTGAAACTGTTTAGTGGAAGACATTCTGAGCAACAGATAATGGACCTAAACATCTAAGGTTGCCGGAAATAGTCTCTATATTTCTAAGATAAAAGTGAAGGTAGAAGGCTGTGTCCAGTACGCAGCCTTCATAAGATCCGTAATAGCAATACTGTTAGAATAAGACCAAGATGTAGACAGCGCTCTAACTTCATGTGCTGAAATCTGAAGCACCGACTGCTGATTGGAAGATAAACTCTCATAAGCAGTACGAATAGCTAATTGAATCCATCTAGCAATAGAATGAATGGAAATGTCCCTTCTATTGGGAATTAAAGACAGAAAGAAGCATTTTCGTCCCTTTCTGATAAACTCTGATCTGTGTTTATAAATATGCATAGCTCTAACCGGACACAGCAAAGGTCTTACGGCCATCTGAGGACGAAAGAGCCTTAATGATAATAGGCTCAGAATACTTATTAGAAGACTGATTCTTAGCCAAAAATCCCACATTAGTAGTTAAAGTAATAGTGTTACCAATACTACGATTTTATCTTATATTTATCTCATGCTACTACACCTCCATACCAAAAATTATTGAAACCAGAAATGTTGTTCATAATATCTGAACAATGCTGAAAATCTGAAACAAAAGTGTCAAAGCGTCTCTGAGATAAAAGTGATAACAGGGCAGACAGACAGACAGGCTAAGGGAGTGTGATCCATAAGTCCCCTCATGGTTACCCATGGGGGACTAATAATAGTAGTCAAATGCAAACAAAAATCAAAGCTTGGCCAGACATAAGGTACAGTTGTGTGCTTACAAAAGTGGAAAAAAAATTTATTGCAATGCGACTGGGCCACAATTTGGAAGAAATTCTCTGTTTGCTTCCCTCGCTTCAATAATCTAGAATCTCACTTGTCAAAAAAGAAAGGCAAGAATTTTGAATCTCTTAGGAATTTTTGTTTTTATTTTCGGGGTTGAATTCACAATATTTTATTTAGGAAATCTGCATTGTGATCAAATTACGATCTGGATAAGAACACGACCACTTTTATGATCATAGTACTGTACATTACTAAATGTATTACAGGGATTGTTTTGGGTGTCAACATGGGCCGAATATGGGACCTATTCCCAATGGCATTTTGGCATGATTTTTCCCAATTCAAACCCAACATTTCCCAATCTCAGTCCTCGTTCAAATAAAAATTTAATCTTTCTTTAACCCTTAAAGGCCTAATTTGGGCTTTCATCACTTTTTGCCACAACAAAACAGGCACCTCAACATGCAGTTTTTAGATACATTTGCAAGTTACATCCAAAGAACCATGTCGGTTGTTTCTAGGCAAGTCTTGGCTGCCTATATAGGCAGCCAAGACTTGCCTAGACACAATTGCAAAACCACAGAATGTTGAGTGTTAAAGGGTGGCAATATGCATAAATATCTTCATTATTTAATAGTATAAGAACAATTTATTTGATAGAGATTACAGAGACTGATCATTATTTCATGCAACTGTTTGTTATTTAATTACTACATGTACTATACGTAGTAGCTTTTGTATTAATGTTCTCAGTTCGATATGATATCTTATTCTTGCATGGGCCCCAGGCCCTTTCCTAAAGAAAGCAGAATTATTATTTATTTATTGGTGTTTAAGGTCACATACTTATGCACAATGGATAATCGTGACCGTGACTGTTTTACTGGTGGGGAAGCTGGAGTACCCGGAGAGAACCACCAAGCATCAACGAGCAACTGTCAGCTCAGCAACATTCTAACTCTGTTCAAGCTCCGCTCAAGCAGGGTTACAGTGGTTGAAGACATGGGCACCATCGACATGCAGTACGCCTTAGTACACGGTGTCATCGTGCTCCCATGAAGGCAACCAGGATAAAGTGCCAAAGGACACAACGCAGGTCGTCCCGGATGGGGATCGAACTTAAGACAAAAGCAGAAGAATCCCTGGTATATATCTACACAATATAGATCGAATATGCATTAACCCTTAAGGTCCTAATTTCGACTTTAATCATATTATTTTACAACAAAACAGGTGTCCCAACATTCAGACTTTGGAAAAGTTGCAAGTTACATTTAAATTGCTTTGGCAGTTGTTTCTGAGCAAGTCTTGGCTGCTTGTATAGGCAGCCAAGACTTGACAGGAAACAACTGCAAAGTGAAAGGATGTGGATTGTCAAAGTACAGCAAAAATATATAAAAAGCTTCAGGCCCAAAAGTGGTAAAAGACTACAAGTGACTTTATTCATTCAGTTTCCCCACCAAAAAATCGGTACAGTAACTCTTCTGTGAAGTTGAATTAAGATTTAAAGAGGAATGAAATGTGATATGTAATGTTATCGGACATTCAATTTCCTGAGTCTATAGTTCAATTTCTAGGACTTTTCTGGAGTTTTGTGCAGATTTCAAGTATCAAAGGACATTGCCTCAACAGATGCTTAGGGTTTGCCAGGATGTGTTGCCCTCATAGTAAAAGCAAAGTCATCAAGTAAATGAAGGCCAAGAACAGCAACAGAGAAAGTATGAACAATATACCTGTCTTCTTTCTGTCACTGTTTTGGGTAAAAAAGAAAGTAATGGATAAAAATAATACTAGCCTCCTCATACTGAAATCTTCTTTTACTGACAATAACATCTTCAATGGCTGCTCGGCTTCCAAACTTCTTCTCATGCACTGTGTATACTTTGTAAATTTCAGCACACTTTTCTTTTGGAAGATGATCTAAGGCATATTTGTAAATGACTTTGGCTCTTTCATGCTGAAAAAATTCATTAAGTCAAATAAGTTTTAAGTTTAAAGTCCAATGGGAAAACTGCACGAGAGTGTGTTAAACCTTTACTTAACATGAAGAGCTGACGACACTTGCAAAAAAAATTCTTGAATAACTAATTTTTTAAATTTTTGTCTCAAAAACATAGGTTATGACCCTCATTGGAACGAGCTCAACTGACCAGTTTTGGCCATTATGTTGGGTAAAGGGTTAATCCCAATTGTCCACTTTGGGGGTGCTCAGTTGTGCTGTATACTAAGGTGTACTGCATGTCGATGGTGTATTTGTCTTCAACAAGTGCTAATTCTGGTTGTGTCTGGCTGGTAAGTTGTAGTCTGACAGTTGCTCGCAACTGCCCTAGGGTTCTCGCCAGGTACTCCAGATTCCTCCTGCTTGTGTGAAGTTAGTGGAGTCGTATAGTTGCTCGTCACTGTTTGGTGGTTCTCTCTGGGTACTCCAGCTTCCTCCAACTGAAAAACTGTCTGACATGATGTGATCCTGGCTGTCAAAAGTGTTGTTAACCCTTTACCCAACATAACGGCCAAAACCGGCCAGCGCTATTCTCAAAAATTGCCAATTAATTTTCAAAATATTTTCATTTTTTGTCTCAAAAACATAGGTTATGACCCCTCGTTGGAACGAGCTCGTCAAGCTCGTTCCAACGAGGGGTCATAACCTATGTTTTTGAGACAAAAAAA
Organism: Pictodentalium vernedei; assembly: GCA_031216915.1. Taxonomy (NCBI): domain Eukaryota; kingdom Metazoa; phylum Mollusca; class Scaphopoda; order Dentaliida; family Dentaliidae; genus Pictodentalium; species Pictodentalium vernedei. Next base: position 105,469,626 of record CM062292.1, on the reverse strand, counting down.
TGAAAAAAATTAGTTATTCAAGAATTTTTTTTGCAAGTGTCGTCTGCTTTCATGTTAGGTAAAGGGTTAAACCCCAATAAATAAAGTTACAATACAATCAACAACCATTTAAACACCAAATGTTTTAGTTGAAATTATATAATAGAACCCTATTAATTTTATACCCATTAAATATTTTCAAGATATTTTTCATCAAAACTACTGTAATCATAGCTGCTTTGAAGCAGTCTTGACTTGATTTAGGCCTCAAAAAGTAGATCTTCTGTTTCTCAGGCCATTTTTTTGTAAAATTGCATGCGGGCAGGCATTTTTTTTATTTTATTTTTTATTTTTGTAAATATTTATTTGCCATTAAAAAGTTTATGTTCTTGGTTTGTTTTATGCCCCATAATCTACAGAATAGCATGGGTGGTGGTGTTTTATGTCCCTTGAGTACAGTAAAACATTGCAAAGACTTCTTGCACTCAAGGGACAATTTTATTAACATGGGTAAAATATCAGGCATAAACCATTTGATTTAATTTTTTTTAAGTTTGGATTTGTCATAAAATGAGAGCATGCAGCAGCCAAAAGGACCATGTGGGAGGGCCTGAGAAACAGATTTTTAATTTTTTTTTGCCTTATTGAAAAATTCATCTAAATTTAATTTCAGAAATTATTGCTGAAAACCCCATTCAATTAACAGAAGGAAAAGAGATCCTCCATTAATTGAACTTGGGTCTATAAAACAAAAATTCCTATTTTGTCAACCAATTTTTTGATAATTTTAACCCTTTGAGCCTTTAATTATCCTGACGTTCAAATCTCACTGGGAATTCAGTTTCTTTAACCTTTTTCAAAATGTGACGTCAAACGTCAGAAAGTACAAATAACAAGATATTTTTCACATTAGTGATTATCTGATTGAGGGCTAGATTATTTTTGGTGGTCTGAATTTGTAATTCAAAACTTGTTTTATTACAAATTATTGGAGAGTGCCTGTGGGCACTCTCCAATAATTTGTAATAAAACAAATTGATACAAAGAAAATATTATTTGTGTTTGACTGAATATGAAATATAATCAAGGAGAGGGTTGGATTTTCCTCTGGTATCTTCATTTTTTAAAGCCCTGATAGTGGCTTCTAGCAGTGTACAAGTTAAGAAATCTTGACAGCAGGATTATATTAGTACTTTAAGCTGCAATAACATTTGGCTCAATGGTTATCACTGAGCACTATTTGGGAGAAAATAGGATTTTGAGGTTAAAACTTTAAAAAATCAAAAAATAATAACAAACAAATGAACAACAGAGTATCAACGTGCAGTTTGATTTCGTACGTAATAACACATACAAAAGTATCAAAGGGTTATGACAGAGAGAAGGGATTTTTAAAATTTCATAAAACTGTCCAAAACTTATTGGAATTTTCACCTAAAATTTTCCATGATACAGCTGAAAACTTTATAGTTGTCAATTTTGGTTTGTTTGCATTTAATAACTCCCAATCCTTCATTGAAACATTGGACAGATAGTGGTTTCTTGTGGCATGGGTTCTGACAAATAAAATTACTGTAACCTGCCGACAATTATTTAATAGTTTCTCACGTGACTCAAGATTTGTGCCCTTAAGGCACTGTATGTGTGATACAAAAATAACACTAAAGAAAGTTTTTTTACCAGTGAACACTGCGCGGTCGGGTATCGCCAGGAAGAACCATTTGCTATTTACCTGTCGGTTCTCGACAGTGAAGTGCTCTTGGCCATGTCAGAGATTTGCCCGGCACTGGACTTGAATAGTATCACCTCCTAGAAACTGCAACAGTACACGTTCCACGTGAGCTTATGTATGTGTGGGTGAGGGTGCGCATGTAGGTGTGTGTGGGTGGGTGGGGGAGTTGAGCCTGAGTGTATACATGTGTGTGAATGAGAGAGAGTGAGCGAGAGAGGGGAGGGGAGGGGGAAGGGAGTAGGAGGGAAGAAATTATTTTGTGGAGTGGTGATATCATGACATATAGTCCAAACTGGACGGGTGCTTTTGATATTTCTCTTTTTGTTTGTTATCTGAATTATTGTATGTTTCCTGAAGCATATGTCATGTAAATAAAGAAATACTTACTTACTTACCTTCAAAATGCATTTTTGGAAAAATCGCCTAAAAGACTGTGGGGAGGGGGGTGGGAAGGGGAGGGACGGAACCCATATTCAAACTCAAACTTGGCCTGTATTACTAGCTGGAAAATGCACATATCAACTTTGGTTGAAATCAAATAATACAAACTGGAGTTAAAAAAAGGTTCTGCATGTAGTCTCTCTAAATACTTCAAAATGCATTTTGGAACAAAGAAAAAAATGCCTAATTGGAGGTGGGGGGGGGGGGGGAGGAGGGGGGCAGGGCAATAGCTTCAACAATTTTCATTGGATAATGGTGGTCATCGAACTTCACATAGACATTGCTGCTGCAGAGGCATATACTGAAAAGAATTGGAATCCATTAACTATTGTTCAAGTTATGCCATAAACAAAGTTTGGACAGACGGACGGACGGATGGATGGATGGACTGACAGTCAGATGGACAGACGAAGCTTTATGCTATATCCTTCCCTTGTGTGTGTGTGTGTGTGGGGGGGGGGGGGGGGTGGGGGGGGGGGATAAAAAGTAAAAAGTAACAAAGAATGTGGTAATAGTCTAATTTTAAATTTAGAGAAACTAAGTTCGAAAACTGTTTTGAAAAGGGTTAAATTAATGCCAATATTATTTGAAACCACTGTATACAGGTTCAGTAGACCTTGCCCAAAATGACAAACAATGACATATTCAGAAAAACCGCCATTTAATTTTAATAGTTTTTGTCTTTAAAACACGGCTTACGACCTCTCACTTGGAATGAGCTCACAGACCTCATTCCAATGAGGGATCCTAAGCTAAATTTTTAGGCAAAAAATGAAAACTTTTCATTATTCAATAGAATTAAATGCAGACCTCTTTTTGTGCCTCCTCAAATTTAGCAAATGCGATTAATAGTTTTTCATCCATGTTGTCATCACCAAAATACTCAACACCTCTCTCATAGATTCTTCTTGCACTGTGGATATAGCTATGTTTCTCTTCAAACTTTGCATACTTTATCCAGTTTTTAATCTCTGGGTGCACTATTACAAGTATGAACAGTCAAGGAAAGTTAAAAAATTTATAGTAATTTATATATTTTTTATACTTACCAATGACCCAGACTTAGCTGGTGCTAACTCTTAAAAATATAGGGCCAAACACAAATTTTGCCCCCCAATCCCCAAAATTTGCATCTAAAACCAAAGAAAACATGTCCTGAATGGCCCTCCACACTTCACCTCTATTGCGCATGCGCAGTGTCAAGGACGTCCCGAAATTGGCACCATTAATCATTCTTGTAACCAGTGCCTGGTAAGCGCTATGTACTCAGCGGGGAGGTATGAGTTCCCAACTCCTGGGAGGGCCATCCCCGTCTGAGTCATTGGTAAGTATAAAAAATATATAAATTACTATAAATTTTTTAACATTTTTATACTGTACCAATGACCCAGACTTAGCTGAATAGTAAAAAGGCTGGAGGGCCTAGGACATAGAGCAAGTTGAAATACGCTCAATTATATAAAATAGAGTCATCCCCTCTAGGGGAAAAGGAGTATTAGGCCTTACATGTATCTTTCTTATTTATGATAAATTAGAAAGACACAACACCTTCCAAAATTGAGCATCATAACATCCATGTACTCTATTAATATCCAGTATAATCCTTATACTAATAATTTTTAAAGTAAGCCAATAAATAAAGTCTAGAGAATAGAGACTCTTTATACTCCTTAAAAGTGTCTGAGGATTGAATAATAACGCCCGTTTGACACGTGATATATTCAAAAGCTATACTTTAAAAACTATGACCTGAATGAATTTTTAAAACATAAACTTCTCACTTAAAAGCCATCCCAGTAGCAGCTCAGAATTACTAACTCCGGAGGAGGTATTCCCTTGTTTTCATAATAAAACAGGTGACCCAAGGGAACACCCTCCCCCCCCCCCCCCCCCCCCCCCCTTTTTCTTGCCCTGGGTCAAATAGCCCAGAGTGAAGAGGGCAGCAGGACGGAGTCACTGCCGGAACAGAAAGCCTACCTAGCTATAGTAGCAACTGTTAAGTGAATGACATTCTGAGCAGTAGATAATAGACCTAACAATAGAGGCCTCCAAAAATGGACTCAATATTCTGAGATAAAAATTCATGAATGTGGATGGCTGAGTGCAATGAGCAGCCTTCAAAAATCTATAATAGCGACACTATTAGTGTAAGCCCAAAATGTAGAAAGAGCTCCTACTTCATGAGCCGAAATCTCAAGCACAAACTGCTGAGTCAATGATATACCACAAGCAGTACCGATAGTTAATTGAATCCATTAGCAATAGAATGGAGCGTAATGTCCTTCTATTAGGCATCAAAGACAGAAGAAGCTTACGTCCGTACTAATAAACTGATATCTGTTTATAAATACGTAAACTCTAACCGGACAGAGTAAAGGCCTATGCCCGTACGAAAACGGAAGGACCTTAATAACAATAGGTTCCGGATATTATTAGGAGCCTGACTCTTAACCAAAAATCCAATCTAAGTAGTAAAGGAAGTAGTGTTTCCGTCACTACAAAAGTGAGAATCGTCCACCGATAGTGCATGAAGCTCACTGACTCCTCAGTAAAAGAGAAGACTAACAGAATTACTGTCTTAAAAGGTCAGAATTTGAAAACTTCTGTTCCCAGAGGCTCAAATGATTACTTAGCTAAATAAGAACCGAAGCTAAATTCCGTATAGGAATTTAATCTAATGATTCTAGGTCTATTTATCGAAAAGTTTCTAACTGACTTAGATAAAGAGACATAAGACTCAATTGTAAACTATCATAGAGTGCATAGGTATGAGATAACATAGACCTATAACCCTAATAGTAACAGGCTGCAGTAGATCTTGTCAAACAAGTATACTAGAAAGTTGCAATGTCTAGTATGGAGGGATCAAAAATATCAACATAATGATCCCTACACCAACGGCGCAAGAGCCTCCACTTTAGCCGCATAGTATAGCGAAGAAGAGGTTCTCCTACAGTAAGAAATCGCGTCCAAAGTTCGTCCTGTACAATGCTTGCCATGCAAGAAGGACCACACAACGGAATACGTGAAGGTTGAGACCTTGCGGGTTGTGATGAAGTTGACACGATTTCCCCAGCGAAAGAAGATCCTCTCATGGAGGAAGTTTTCGCGGTAAGTCCCACAGTAGACACCTGAGTAAATTTACCCACAGTCTCTGTGAAGACAGAGATGCTATCAACAGAATTGTATTATGGATGTTTATCTTAGCAATACTTGCTGAATCAACAGCGCTGGAGGATACGCATATCCTATCATTCCGTCCTATTAGATCAACAGAGCGTTAACAACATAAGCTCAGGGATCCGGACATGCAAACACATACATCTGCAAATGAATAGAGAGTTGTGTCGCAAATAAATTATCATTGGGCGTTCCCATTGATAGCAAATCTGATTGAATACTTGTTTGTTGAGAGTCCATTCTGACGGCAACAAGCGACCCTTACGTGAAAGGGAGTCTGCTAATACAATCAGACGACCCGGAATATGACGGACCGAAGCAGAACTTGGTGTACTATAACAAAAAGAAGGATTCTTTCCGTTAAATTGAATAACGGAATCGAATGAGTGCCTCCCTGGTTCCGGAGAAACGCAACTACTGTCGTATTATCGGACAGGATTTGGACATGCGTTTCTGAATAATGTTCATCCAATGACATAGTGCAAGCCTAAAGAACATTATTCCCTGGAAGAAAAGTGCTTGCCTAGAAACTGCGGAACCCAAAGACCCTGGCACTTCGAATCCGTTGGGATCAATATTGTACCCCAACCTGTTTGACTGGCATCCGTCATAATCATAAAACTCGGATCCGGCAACTGCAGTGGCACTCTCTGAGTCGACCACCGAATGTTGCCCCAGTCTGAATCTCTTGCTACACTTGATAGACAAGAGAACGTGTATATCGAGCAATTCATTGATTGCTGAAGAGTTGCCGTCGAAGAGAAGCTTCTCCGAGACCGAAGCGACTCTGAGAGAGTTCTTCACCTTACTATCCACGCGCATGGATGTAGCTAGGGCTGCGTCACGTCAAACCAACTCCAGGTTGCCACTGAAGGGCGGAGTTACATGTGGAAAAACTACTGCCCTTGAAAAAAATCCCATTGAGGATCATATCCTGGAATTCTTTCTCTTGAAGACATAATGATAACGCCTCAGTAAGGTGGTCTACGTATGATAAAGCGTCCAAGTTAAGTCTATTAGACATCATTGTCGTTTCCAACATTGTGGTTGGAATTGACATAGACGGCGAAAAAAAATAATTTGTATGCGAGCGAACAGAGTGTATAGGCCTCGTGTCCCTTGGCTACCGGATGGCGTGACCTGTTCGCCGTGGAATCACTGAATGACGAAGCTGGCCGGATACTCGAGGTCACGTAGCCAATGTGCGGTCGTGTGCGCTGCTGAGAGGACGAGGACGAGGAAGCATCATCGACAGTCTCTCGGACTGTCAATATAACGGAGCATCCCAAGCGGCGGATATATGCTCCGAATGCGAAATATCTGTACCACAACATCCGGTCCCATATGTTGTTGTACGAGAGAGGGACCTCTCTCGCTCGCAGCCCGGACGGACCTGGACGAGCTAGGAACCGGACTAACAGGCTTCCTCGGATCTGTCCTCTAATCCGTCGTCACTGGGTGTGTACTAAAGTCTCCTTCCTAGACCGCGGCTGCCGAACCATTCGATGAATGGACGCTACACTGGGTGAGCTAGCGAATGTCAACTCCGTCGATCCCACTAGGGACCTCTTAGGCGAGTGACATATTCCATGAGCACTTATTGCCGCTAGCTCTTCATTAACTATGACGACAGAGGCACACTTTTGAAAGACATCTCCGTAACTTTGCGAACAAGAAACCAAACATGCTTGTTAATAGCAAGCAAATAATAATATATATAGCGTCGTTCAATAATTCGAAAGTTGTGTGACATTATTGGACTATGTCGGAACTGAGGAACGATGTCCCTGAACCGAACCAAAAATTTTTGTGTCCACCGACGCTATCAGTTTCTTATCCGGCATCGCAGCATTCTGGTCCGACGAAAGAACCTCTAGAAGATAAAGTCAGATGACATAAACAACAGCTTATGTTGTTCCAAAAGGGAAAGCTCGAAATCCTCCGAATCCCTTTCGGCATCCCGTCGGACCGGATGAAATTTTCGGACGTCCGTACCTGCTTCCGCGGAGCGTCCCGACCCAGCGTCGTCGGATAATACATGATGCGACAGATTCTGTCGTTGCTGGGATGCTGCAATAAGCTGTGCTATTTGGGATAGCACGTCCGTCACCGAGGCCTGTGCAGTAGCGGTCTTACAATGCATTGCTGCCGGAAGCTCCGTATACGTTGACTCCCGCACACTTCCTTATGCGAACGTCCGGAGTCTACAGGCCTCATGTCCCTGGCTACCGGATGGTGTTACTTTGCCGCCGATGATTCTCTGATTGGCTAAGCTGACTGGATATCCGAGGTCACGTAGCCAAGAGCGGTCGTGTGCGCTACCATGAGAATGAGGAAACCTTATTGACAGTCTCTCTGGACTGACTATATATCGGAGCGTCCCGATCGGCGGACGTATGCTCCGAATGCGAAACATTTTGTACCACAACATCCGGGGCCAGATGTTGCTGTACGAGAGAGGGGCCTCTCTCGCTCGCAGTCCGGATGGACCTGGACGAGCTAGGAACCGGACTGAAAGGCTTCCTCCGTTCTCCCTCTAATCCGCCGTCACTGGGTGTGCATTTGGTTGATTTATAGTGCTCGCATCACCCCAAAACTCTTTCTAGACCGCAACGGACGAACCCGGCTGCCGAACCATTCGATGAATGGATGCTACACCGGGCGAGCTAGCGGACGTCAACGGCCGTCGAACCTACTAGGGTCCTCTTAGGCAATTGACGTATTTACATGAGCACTTTTCCGCTAGCTCTTCATTAATTGTGACGACGGAGGCCCACTTTTGGAAGACATCACGGATACATCACCCTATTCTTGATCGTCTGAAATAGAGATTGATAAAGTAGAGTGACCCTGCGGGGAAAGGACCGTAATGGCCAATTCCCCACTAACATAACGTGACATACGCTTCCCATTTTGTCATCGAAATTAACACATACAGAACAGGAGTTAGTGCGAGTACACTGACTACATATACAATGATTATGAAAGTCAGAGGAAGATTTCCTCTTATTACAATTGAACAATATCCTTTCATAGTGAAAAGAAAACAAAGTCCTAGTACTCGCACCAACCCCTGACAATCAAAATACATAATAATATGATCCATTAATATAGAAAAAATAATTGCAATCAAAAAATTTTGAAAAAATGTTTTTTCAGAACAGCCCAAGTTTCTGAAAAGTAACGTTGAGCCCCAATGGATCCCAAGCCTAAGTGTGGACAAAAATTCTAAAAATATTTTAAACAATTTATGCAACACTTACGAACAATAATAATGTATTTAGTTATGATTAAATTAACATCCAGATATTATTTTCAAGAAATCCCCCCTCACACAGAGGGCTGTAGTAAATGTAAACAATAAGTGTAAAAACACTAGAACAAGACTTCAGGCACCCTGGCCCGAAATCAGTTACCAATAATACACTATCTGATGCAAAACAGAGACTTCCAGGGAAGAAACTGCAGAACATCAGATGGTAGATGCAGAACACTATGCCTAACCACCCCTAGGTGAAGACGTAAACATGGGGAAAAGAACAGAATACATTCTGTTATCCAGCTAAAACTCCCAAGAAATTTTAGTAATAAAATTACAGAAAATATGCCAAAAGCATGGGAGAATAGCAAGAGGGGACTTAAAGGAAAGGGAGAGAGGAAAACACTGAACAAGCAGTGTAATTTGATTAACAAGAATGACCACAACAGGCTGTTGCCTCGAAAATTGGTAACTTAACATAATTTCATTAAAAAATTTTAAGTTACAGCCCTGATTATTTTCTGTCACTCATTTTCCCTCTCCTCCTTCTATATCCTCCTTAGAATCACCATTTCTCTAATATTTATGTTTCTGGCATCATTTAAACTGAGATTTACAAGCACAAAGATCAGTCAGATGTTAACTGATGAAGGGCCAAACAAAGAATGATTAATGGCGCCAATTTCGGGACGTCCTTGACATTGCGCATACGCAATAGAGGTGAAGTGTGGAGGGCCATTCAGGACATGTTTTCTTTGGTTTTAGATGCAAATTTTGGGGATTGCGGGGCAAAATTTGTGTTTGGCCCTATATTTTTAAGAGTTAGCACCAGCTAAGTCTGGGTCATTGGTACAGTATAAAAATATAATACACCTTACATTAAATCAAGAAGCTTAGATAAATGCTTGGAAATAAATAATCATAATCACAACAAAAATCTAAGACATGAAGGAGAACCATGCAGAATATTTGTTGTTAACCCTTTACCTAACATGAAACGCAGACGACACATGCAAACAAAAGTTTTGAATAACTAATTTTTTCATTTTTTGTCTCAAAAACATACAATTAAAATCAATTGGTGTCTTTTGTGAATAGCACTGGACTTTTTTTACCATTATGTTGGGTAAAGGGTTAACTATTTGAGACCTCATGTCCAGTTTGGTAAATGTGAACCCTAATAGGCCGAGATGACTTTCCAGAATTCAAAGAATACTGCTGCTTGTCAGTCTAGTGGTATGGTGGTGTGATTTGTAGACCAAGTCTTGGCTGCCTGTTCAGGCAGCCAAGACTTGAATAAAAACCTCTGCAGTGGTAAGTTTACTCTAGTCTGCAAGACTTCCTCGTGGCTGTATTTTTGGGCTCCTGTAATGTGGCCACAAAAGTTGCCAAAGTTGCAAGTAAGCCTTTAAGAGTAAAGGACCTAAAAATCAAATACTTAACCCTTTACCCAACATAACTACGACAATTGGTCAGCGCTGTTAAAAAAAAATCACTATTCAATTTTCATTTCTTCTGTCTCAAAAACATAGCATGTGAACCCTCATTGTAACAAGCTCATGGAGATCATTCCAATGAGGGGAAGCCATGTTAGTGATGCAAACAAGAGGGATGTTACATCCCAACGCTCACCTACATTCGCGCTTGATAATGTCGTTCCAATGTAACATGCCTAATATTTAGTTAATATAAATCATTAACTAGGCATCAAATGATTAATGTGGTTTATGTGATGGCTTTGGAAAGTCTATATTTCTGCACTTATTATATATCAATTCAACATAAAATCATTGGATATAAAAGCATTTTTTTCTTTTAGAAATGTTTATGATTAAGAATATGAATCGTGAGGCCAGATATTAAATCATAAATAAGAATTAGGAAAGGCTTTCATAAATCACTGAAATTGTAAGTACATTCATTGGTTAAAGAGGAGTTGCGGAAAAACATTCATTCAAGGCTTTCATAAATCACTGAAATTGTAAGTACATTCATTGGTTAAAGAGGAGTTGCGGAAAAACATTCATTCAAGAAAGTGACTATAAGTCCCAACAAAAATACATCACATCAACAACTAAAATAAGCGTTAATGTTACTAGTAACAAGTATGAGAAAGTATTAAAAAAAGAAAGTTAAAAAAATTTTTTTTAAAGAAAGTGAATGTAAGTCCCAAAAATCCCCCTCACCTTAACACAAACTTTTAGAACTTAAAATTGAGTAAGTCAGACAAAAACGTGAACATTGTGACTGAAAAAAAGAAAAGAAATCAGTTAAATTTCTGCATACAGTAGGGTTAATACCTACAGTTGTTACTGAAATGAGAAAATAAACAGTAATGAGAGATGAAGGCACCACAATCTGCACAAAAGCTGACTTTAACACAAATTCTTACAACACCTAAACGCTAATTCTTACAACAAGTTTTGGCAGAAAATCAGCCTCAAATTCCTCAAATATGCATGTAATGAGGGTTAAATATTACTGCAATGGAGTTCAGTAACCCAAGCGTAGAATATTAATTGCCTGGAAACAAACATAGAAACACAACTCACCTAAACACAAAGTTTACAAAGTTTTACAACTTAAAATTTACTAAGTGCAAGAAAAACATGAAAATTTTGACTGAAAAAAAAGAAAATTTCCATTAAATTTCTGCATACAGTAGGGTTAATACCTACAGTTGTTAATGAAATATGAAAATCAACAGTAATGAGAAATTAAAGTAGCACAAGCTGCACAAAAGCTGACTTTAACGCAAATTCTTACAACACCTAAACGCAAATTCTTACAACAACTTTTGGCAGAAAATTTTAGGTGAAATTTGGAAAAAAGTTGTAGTATCAGGGTTAAATACTGTTCTGATAGTCCCCTACAACCTACATATGCAATATCAAAGGCCTGAGCCAACTGATCTTTGAGAACTCACCTTAACACCTCACCTTAACACAAACTTTTAGAACTTAAAATTTACTAAGTCCGAGAAAAACATGAAAATTTTGACTGAAAAAAAAAAAAAATTCCGTTAAATTTCTGCATACAGTCGGGTTAATACCTACAGTTGTTATTGAAATATGAAAATCAACAGTAATGAGAAGTTAAAGCACCACAATTTGCACAAAAGCTGACTTTAACGCAAATTCTTACAACACCTAAACGCTAATTCTTACAAGTTTTGGCAGAAAATCAGCCTCAAATTCCTCAAATATGCATGTAATGAGGGTTAAATATTACTGCAATGGAGTTCAGTAACCCAAGTGTAGAATATTAATCACCTGGAAAGACACATAGAAACACAACTCACTTAAACACAAAGTTTTACAACTTAAAATTTACTAAGTCCGAGAAAAACATGAAAATTTTGAGTGAAAAAAACGAAAATTTTCGTTAAATTTCTGCATACAGTAGGGTTAATATCTACAGTTGTTATTGAAATATGAAAATCAACAGTAATGAGAAGTTAAACCAGCACAATCTGCACAAAAGCTGACTTTAACACAAATTCTTACAACACCTAAACGCAAATTCTTACAACTTTTGGCAGAAAATTTTAGCTGAAATTTGGAAAAAAGTTGTAGTTTCAGGGTTAAATACTGTTCTAATAGTCCCCTAGGACCTACATATGCAATATCAAAGGCCTGGGCCCACTGATGCTTGAGAAATTCACCTTAACATTAACTCTTACAATATTGGACACGCCGGACGCCGACGCCGACGCTGATGCCCGAGGTTATCACAATAGCTCACCACATCTTACAGATGTAGGTGAGCTAAAAATGCAAAAAATTAGTTTTTCAAGAATTGGGTTTGCAAGTGTTGTCTGCCTTTTTGTGCTAGGTAAAGGGTTAACAAATATGTAGTCTTCAGATGTAGTTCCACACAGAAGTCAAATACCTTGGCCAAGACCAGATCTCCCTTAGGTAGCTGGTCATCATAATCATTATCATCATCACAATAATCCAAACTAATTAACTAACAGGGAACATCTAGAAAGGAAGTGAACTGTCATCTCAGCCTAAACAGTCTTATCAAAACCATCAACATAGCCAGTGTCAGATCCATTAACTATAAAATTGGAAAACAAAAAGAAAATGCAGAGAAATAACATAAAATAAGAGTTTGGCATTTCTATAGCGTTTTTGGAGATGGCCGACACAAAAATTCCATTCTACTTAGTTATCAAAAATAACAAAAATATTGACCCTTACTCAACACAAAACCTTTGCTGTGGCTTGTCTTCAAAATTATGATGTCTGAAAATTATGTGGTGTATTAAACTTCAGAAAAGGAATATGTCTTTTATCCCCAATAATAGCTTGAAACAATTTACTTTCAGGAGTGTAACAATATATTAGTAATAATTGAGATTTCAGCAGTAAAGACCATTCAAGATTATCAACACAGAGAAATGAAATAAAGGATATATCTCTCATAAATATTCCTTGCTCTATCGAGTTCTTTATAGCGTAATTCAAAGTTAATGTAGGAATGCCAACTCTGTTCTTCTGGCTCCCATTCCATCCATCTTTCAAACACTTGCCTAGCACCTGCAATAAATACCACAAAAAATTTCATTTTTTATCATTGTATACAGTACAGTCGCCGTGGACTGGTCGTAATCAGGCCCGAAGTCAGTAACAGATATTTGAACTATCCGATGTAAGGCAAGATCTTCATCAGAAGAAAAAACGATAAATTGGAAGTACAATGCATGACTAAAAATGCCTAAACACCCTAAGGGTGAGGACGTAACCCTGGGGAAATACAGAAAAAAATTTCTGTATAACATGTTAAACTCCCAAGAAATTTTATAAAAAAAATTTCAAAAAACAAGCCAAAAAGCTTGGGAGTTTAACAGGGGGGGTCAAGGGAGGTTAGAGAAGGAATACCTAACCAACAGTGGAAAATCATTATCAACAACGATGAAGTCAGGCTCATGTAAAATTACAGCCCTGAATGTTTTCAAACCAATGTTTCTTCCTTCCTTCATCCAATTGTGTGCTTTGATCCACCAATTTAACCATTGATTTGTGTCTGGCATCATTATTAATTGAGATTTAGAAAGTACAAAAGTCAGTTTGTTGTTATCTGACAAGGGCCAAACAAAGAATGGTATTGGCGCCAATTCTGGTCACTTCCTGACGTCTGCGCATGCGCAGAGGGTAAATGTATGGAGGACCAGTTAGGACTTATAATTTTCGGTTTTGCATGCAAATTTGTGGGATTGGGAGGCAAAATTTGTGTTTGGCCCTAGATATTTTAGAGTTAGCACCAGCTATGTTTAGGCCATTGGTATACTGTGTAAAAACATATGCAGTCTGACATTTGCAAAATGAGGTCCCCAGAGGGTGAATTTGATGATGCAATCCAATATAGTGGGGCAATTTATTCTCTGGGTACCTCTTTCTGTTTTAGTTTTGAGACCCTGATTCAGATTGAGGTTCACAGAGGGTAAATTTAGTGATGCGACCCTGCACAGCAGGGTAGCATCACTAAATTAAGCCCCTGGGGACCTCATTTTGCAGATGACTTTCTGCTTATTTTCTGGCTTGGTCATAATGCACGCATGAGCAGTGATGTCCATGCGTGCGTTTACCAGGTAAAAAAAAATCACCATAAGCAAAATTTTAATTAATGAAGCACCAGGTTGCACCCTGTGCTTCATTAATTATATTTTGGTGATTATTGCTGTAATTAGTGTTTGAAATCTAATATTATTGCATCCATGGAAATATTGTCCATCTGTGGAAAGTGACCAGTCCACAGCAGTCGTAATCTGTTCCTAGTATTCTGGATTCCAACAACAGGAAAATTATATTTAATCCTTGACAGAAAAAGTACACTGAAAAAATGATAAATTTTTCTGGCAAAATTTCTTTTTCTTATTTACTGTTCTGAAAAATTTGCATCTAACTCAAACTGTTCATTGAATGGCTACTTTTCAAGTGAAAATCATTCATACGACATGAATATCTTATTGACTAGAAGACATAATTTTCAAACATTCTTGTGATAAACTGAGTATTAGTTCTATTATATCATGCTTAACTGAGCTTCTAGAGCTCTGTCAAACAAGATGCAATTATATTATAATTAAATGCTTAGACTGATGGTAGTGTGGCCAAATAGGTCTATAAAGCAGGAGAAGTCAGTGGTTTACAAAACAATTTTTCGATAGACTATATTATTTAGTCAATTAAATGGGACTCATTTTTTAACCTATATGCAATTTTTAACAGGACAATCTGGTTTCAGCATGTTATGAAGGAATTAACTGCAAAATACAAGATGCCTCCAAAATACAAGATTACTTGTAAAATTGCAAGCTGACTGCCATGGTCTCAGGCCACCAGTCTAATTCTGCAAGAAATTTGACTTGGCTATGGCTTGGAACCAGTCTAGATTCTATATAGGTCATTGCCTGTTTTGATTCACTCATCTAGAATATTTCAGTTGGTTGGAAAAACGAACCTATGATTCATTTTCCTGACAACTGATATATTCTTGACAAGTGAATCTCAAAAATGTCATAAAGATTCATTTTTTGTGAATCAAAGCTAGAAATGTTGCGCAATCGAGACTTGATTAGACCAACTTTTTGATGACATTACCATAAGAAACGAAGATTTACCACAGCCATACACTGTGTAGTTTTACTGTGTAGTTATGTTAATATCTTTGGGTTTTCAAGGGAAATTAAATAGTTATTGATTGGAATATTTATAACTGGAGCAGGAAAGAATACCTGTATATCTCTGTAAGTAACAGCACATCAAATTACATCACCAGTCATCTATGCGCACAATTCCACAAAATGTGGGTAAACAAACAGCCCATAACAGCGTCAAATTACGAACAGAATGAGAATGGTGGCCAAAGAGCATGACCAACTGGATGAGGGACATGGACGTTAACTGGTTGAGTGCTAAATTATTTTTGGTGGTCTCAATTTGTTATTCAATATTTGATTTATTACAAATTATTGGAGAATGCCCACGGGCATTGCATTTGAATGAATATGAATTTATTTATTTGTTGGTGTTTAACCCTTTACCTAACGCAGACGATATCAAAATTTAATTTTTCAAAAAATTTCAACAAAACCATATCATGTGACCCCTCATTGGAACGAGCTCAATGAGCTCGTTCCAATGAGGGGTCACATGATATGGTTTTGTTGAAATATTTTGAAAAATTAATTTTTTTTAACTGCTCAATTTGCATATTACGCTGGCTGATGCCACTGATTCGTTAGGTAAAGGGTTAAGGTCACATACTAATGCACAATGGCCAATCGTGACCATGACAGTTTTATGGGTGGAGGAAGCTGGAGTACCTGGAGAGAACCACCGAGCATTGACAAGCAACTGTCAGCTCCTCAACATTCTAACTCTATTCAAGCTCTGCTCAAGCAGGGTTACAGCGGTTGAAGACATGTGCATCATCGATGTGCATTAAGCCTTAGTAGGCGGCGTCATCATGCTCCATGTAGGTAACTGGGATAAAGTACTTTGCCCAAGGACACAATGAGGGTCGTCCCGGATGGGAAGCGATCTGGGAACCTAACATAGAAGTCCAACAGTCTACCACTGAGCCACTGCGCTCCCGAATGAAATATGAAACATGAGCAAGGAAAAT
The DNA here is from genome assembly GCA_031216915.1 of Pictodentalium vernedei. Classification (NCBI taxonomy): domain Eukaryota; kingdom Metazoa; phylum Mollusca; class Scaphopoda; order Dentaliida; family Dentaliidae; genus Pictodentalium; species Pictodentalium vernedei. The sequence continues at coordinate 105,453,400 of CM062292.1, read as the reverse complement.
GTTGGTTTTTGCTCTGGTACCCTAATTTTTTGAAAGGCCTGATAGTGGCTTCTAGCACTCAACCAGTTAAGTAAGGCCCTGCGTAGCTTCGATGTCAACATCAATGGCTTGATTTGGGATCAACATAAAATCGTCTTCCTGATTCATATATTTTTCAAATCAGATAACTGTGAGATAATCATGCTGCAGAAATGAAAGAATAGTTGACTGTTGCATTTTTGGTTCAACTGGCTTATTGACTTGCTTGTCTGCCTTACAAGGTACATTGTTTCAAACTGTTTCCAATTCAATGTGGATTTGATGTTGATGTTAATATATCAGACCACCCTCAATTCAATTTGTGATTTGATTTGAGAATCAATTCAAGGATGTAAATTCTGATTCGCAGAGCTCCATCTGTAGGGCGTGCTGTAGTATTGGTAAAAACATTTTGACAAGAGTTTTGTTCCTTGTGCAGCATCATATGGTTAGGGAAATTTTAAATGAACATGCCTGCATTCATTCATTCATCATAACAAACATACATATTACAGTGCAGCCACCCTGGAGTGGTCTCTTTCCATGGGTGAGCAATATTTCCATGAACGCAATAATATTACATTACAAACACTAATTATAGAAAGAAGCACCAAGTACATCCCAGTGCTTCGTTAATTAAAATTTTGCTGCTGATGATTTTTATTACCTGGTGGACAGCACTGCACATGAGTTAACCCTTTACCCAACGAATCGCCCGCATCCGCCCGCATAATATGCCAATTCCGCAGCTGAAAAAATATTATTTTTCGAAGAATTTCAACAAAACCATATCATGTGACCCCTCTTTGGAATGAGCTCGTCAAGCTCATTCCAAAGAGGGGCCACATGATATGGTTTTGTTGAAATTGTTTGAAAAAATTCAAAAAATGATATTTAAAATAATAAATTTTGAAATCATCTGCGTTGGGTAAAGGGTTAAGCTAGAATTGGCCCATTAGTTTTTCAGGATAAATGATTTGTAGTCATGAAGGATGACAGATGAAGAGTGATGAATGTACATTATGCTCTCCGGACACCTTAGGTGAGCTTAAAACAATAATACAGAGATGATTGAAGGTTGGTTTGTTTTGTTGTTGTTTTTATTTTTTGGGGGGAGGGGAGGAGGGAGGGTTGGCAGTCTTGTTTGCCACAGTTTTGTCTGCCAATCAAATATTCAACAACTCTTGCCTGCAACATTTCCAAGCATTTCTTCCATGTATGTGTATTTGTACCAAAACTGGTTTGCCCTGGGTAGGATGGTAACAGCTCTGTCCCATATATTTCTTGCATGGTTTAGCTGCCGATTTCTGAAAACAATGAAGAAAAAACAATTGATGACAATTAAATCTCCAAAGATTTTTCTCAACAATAATTTGGTAGAGTGATGAGGTAGTAAGTTAACTGTACCTGTTTGTTATTGTAAATATTATCAGTGTATCCCAAATATTATAACAGAAAATTTTAGTGGCGAAAAAAGGTTGGGAAACAAGACATTTTTGTTGGGGAAAAATTAAAGTGACATTTTTCAAGTGAAACCCATTTATCATATAATCACCACCAAATCGCTTATTATTGAAAATATTATTCACAACATGCCTAATACAGGAATGACGTCAGAAGTTAATGACATTTAAAATAATAAATTTTGCTATCATCTGTGTTGGCGAATCAGCCGCATCCGCCCGCGTAATATGCAAATTCAGCAGTTGAAAAAAATATTATTTTTCCAAAAATTTCAACAAAACCATATCATGTGACCCCTCGGAACGAGCTCGACGAGCTCATTCCAACGAGGGGTCACATGATATGGTTTTGTTGAAATTTTTGGAAAAATTTCAAAAAAAGATATTTAAAATAATAAATTTTGATATCGTCTGCATTGGGTAAAGGGTTAATGACAACATGGTAACGCGAGTATGAATTGCTTTCGTAAGTAGAATTGAATTAATCTTCTCTTGTTTTTCATTAACTGTCTACCACATACAATTAGCAGATGGCATTTGCAGAAAATATTTTCTGAATAACGAAACATTTTTATTTTTGTCTTGAAAACATAACTTATGATCCCTCATTGGAACAAGCTTCACAAGATACTTCCATTGCAGGTTCATAAGGTATTTTTTGAGGCAAAATCTTTTTGAAAATAATAAAACTTGGATGGTGATTTTTGTGAACAGCACTGGCCAGCTTTCAATTTAGTAATTATATTAGTAAAAATGTTAAATTACACATTATGCAATAAAAAGAAGCTAAAAATCATCATAATTTGACATGAAGTTTCTTAACCCTTTACCCAACGCAAACGATATAAGAATTTATTATTTTAAATATCATTTTTTAAAATTTTTCAAATTATTTCAACAAAGCCATATCATGTGACCCCTCTTTGGAACGAGCTCAATGAGCTCGTTCCAATGAAGGGTCACATGATATGGTTTTGTTGAAATATTTTGAAAAATTAAATGTTTTCAACTGCTTAATTTGCATATTACGTGGGTGGATGTGGGCGATTTGTTAGGTAAAGGGTTAACCCTGTTCACTAAAATTGATCTGAGGCTGAGTAAATTTCAGCTCAGATCAAATTTAGTGAACCTGGTATAGAAATGTTATTTTATTTATTTATTCAGTGTTTGAGGCCATATATTTCTGCACAATGGCTAATCATGATCGTAACATGGAGCTAAAGTCAAGTCCAGCCAATCGTTATTACCCATGTTGCCCATTTTAGAGGAATTTCACCCAAAGCACTGGTTACCGGGTCCTATTTTACCAGTAAAACAGAACTCATTTACCACAGAGAACATGCACTGCTTCACTTTCCGGGGTTCCCACAGGAAAGAAACTTCATATGAACTCACAACTCATTAGAGATCCTCTATTTAAGTGTTGTTTGAATCACAATTTAGTTGCAGAGTGGAACCTTGTTAATTGAATTGCCATTTTAACAAGGAATAAAGATTACGCATTGCTGATGCAGGGGTCTAGCTTTTTCACACCTGTAAGGCTTGATATTATAAGAAAATCAATTCAATTGATATTTGTTCAAGTTATCAGGCTAACGAGCTGAAAGAAGGCAAAAATTAACTAATTAAGGGACATAATTCCACTCAGTATGGCCGAATTACACCAGTTTTTCGAACTCATTCAAGTAAGTCTCACATACCAAATATTGACCAAATCCATTGATATTTGTTCAAGTTAGCACGCTAACAAGAAAGGTGATGCCCTCCCACTCACCCACTCGCCCGGACACCCATGCACAAACTTCATCAAAGTATAGGATGAGTTTTTGGAAAAAAAACTCTTCCAAAAAGCATCAACTAAGACCAATTAAAAATGTATTCTCATTCCTCACACAATATATTCTGAAATTTTTGATGAAGTACAGAGGATTTTTTAATTTTTTTGACTTTGACTCTTGAAAATGATTTGAAATGTTACTCTCCAGAAATCCTAATCTATTCAACAGTTGTTTTTTACATGCCACCGTTTTCATCATATCTATAACACATCAAAATTGGAAAAGAAAAAACTGACTAAAAATAAAACAGATGTGAAAAAATGTTTTGAACAGAATTTTTTTAAAGACAAAGAAGTCCTCAAGAAACAAGATTTTTTTAATGCCCTGACAGAAGTATTCAGTTACCCATTATTTAGAAATTTTTTCTACATTATGGTTAGGTGAAGAGCATTTAGTCTTTTATATCCTGCTTGGCAGAGTTCATCTTGAAGCTCTGTCAAACAAGACATAATAGATTAACCCTTTATCTAATCAATCTGCCGCACATGCCCGCACGATTTACAAAATCGAGTGGTTGAAAGAAAATTATTTTTTCAAACAATTCAACAAAATTATATTTTGTGACCCCCTTATTGGATAAGTTTGTTGAGCTCATTCCAATGAGGGGTCATGTGATATGGTTTTGTTGAAATTTTGTGAAAAATTTGAAAAAAAGAATTCAAATCATAAATTTTGATATTGCGTATACACATACTGACACCAAAGAGGTCTGTAATGGTACAGGGATTCTTCTGCTCTCATTGGGAAAAGGTCTGGGGCCCATGCCATTGGGAAAATTTGCATCATGGGGGCACAAATTCGGAATTTGCTTTGGAGGTGACGAAACATACAAAGACTAAGAAATTTTACATTCAAACTGAATAGAAAATATTAACCCTTTACCCAACGAATCGCCCACATCCGCCTGCGTAATATGCAAATTCAGCAGTTGAAAAAATGTTAAAAAATTTATAGTAATTTATATATTTTTTATACTTACCAATGACCCAGACATAGCTGGTGCTAACTCTTAAAATATAGGGCCAAACACAAATTTTGCCCCCCAATCCCCAAAATTTGCATCTAAAACCAAAGAAAACATGTCCTGAATGGCCCTCCACACTTCACCTCTACTGCGCATGCGCAGTGTCAAGGACGTTCCGAAATTGGCACCATTAATCATTCTTATAACCAGTGCCTGGTAAGCGCTATGTACTTAGCGGGGAGGTATGAGTTCCCAACTCCTGGGAGGGCCATCCCCGTCTGGGTCATTGGTAAGTATAAAAAATATATAAATTACTATAAATTTTTATACTGTACCAATGACCCAGATATAGCTGAATAGTAAAAAGGCTGGAGGGCCAAGGACATAGAGTAAGTTGGAATACGCTCAATATATAAAATAGAGTCATCCCCTCTAGGGAAAAAGAAGTATTAGGCCTTACATGTATCTTTCATATTTATGATAAATCAGAAAGATACAACACTTTCCAAAATTGAGCATCCTACATCCATGTACTCTATTAATATCTAGTATAATCCTTATACTAATAATTTTTAAAGTAAGCGAATAAATAAAGTAAGTCTAGAGAATAGAGACTCATTATACTTCTAAAAAGTGTCTGAGGATTGTATAATAACGACCGTTGACACGTGCTATATTTAAAAGCTATACTTTAAAAACTAAGTCCTGAATGAATTTTTAGAACATAAACTTCTCACAAAAAAACCATCCCAATAACAGCTCAGAATTACTAACTCCGGAGGAGGTATCCCCTTGTTTTCATAGTAAAACAGGTGACCCAAGGGAACACCCTCCCCCACCCCACCCCCCCCACCCCCCCCCCCTTTTTCTTGCCCTGGGTCAAATAGCCCAGAGCGAAGAGGGCAGCAGAACGGAGTCACTGCCGAAACAGACAGCCTACCTAGCTATAGTAGCAACTGTTAAGTGAATGACATTCTGAGCAGTAGATAATAGACCTAACAGTAGAGGCCTCCAGAAATGGACTCGATATTTCTGAGATAAAAATTCATGAATGTGGATGGCTGAGCACAATGAGCAGCCTTCAAAAATCTATAATAGCGACACTATTAATGTAAGCCCAAGATGTAGAAGAACTCTTACTTCATGAGCCGAAATCTCAAACACAACTGCTGAGTCAATGATATACCATAAGCAGTATCGATAGTTAATTGAATCCATTAGCAATAGAATGGAGCGTAACGTCCTTCTATTAGGCATCAAAGACAGAAGAAGCTTATGCCCGTAGTAATAAACAGATATCTGTTTAAAAATACGTAAACTCTAACCGGACAGAGTAAAGGCCTAGGCCCGTACAAAGACGGAAGGACCTTAATAACAATAGGTTCCGGATATATATTAGGAGCCTGACTCTTATGCAAAAATCCAACCTAAATAGTAAAGGAAGTAGTGATTCCGAAACTACGAAAGTGAGAATCATCCACCGACAGTGCATGAAGCTCACTGACTCCTCAGTAAAAGAGAAGCCAACAGAATTACTGTCTAAAAGGTCAGAATTTGAAAACTACTGTTTCCAGAGGCTCAAATGATTACTTAGCTAAATAAGAACCAAAGTTAAATTCCGTATAGAAATTTAATCTAATGATTCTAAGTCTATTTATCGAAAAGTTACTAACTGACTTAGATAAAGAGACATAAGACTCACTTGTAAACTATCATAGAGTGCATAGGTATGAGATAACATAAACCTATAACCCTAATAGTAACAGGCTGCAGTAGATCTTGTCAAACAAGTATACTAGAAAGTTGCAATGACTAGTATGGAGGGATCAACAATATCAACATAGTGATCCCTACACCAACGACGGAAGAGCCTCCACTTTAGCCGCATAGAATAGCGAAGAAGAGGTTCTCCTACAGTAAGAAATCGCGTCCAAAGCTCGTCCAGAACAATGCTTACAATGCAATAAGGACCACACAACGGAATACGTGAAGGTTGAGACCTTGCGGGTTGTGATGAAGATGACACGATTTTTCCCAGCGAAAAAAGATCCTCTCATGGAGGAAGTCCCACAGTAGACACCTGAGTACATTTACCCACGGTCTCTGTGAAGACAGAGATGCTATCAACAGAAATGTATTGTGGTTGTTTATCTTAGCAATACTTGCTGAAACAACAGCGCAGGAGGATACGCATTTCCTATCATTCCGTCCTATTAGATCAATAGAGCGTTAACAACATAAGCTCAGAGATCAGGACATGTAAACACATACGTCTGCAATTGATTAGCAAGTTGTGTCGTAAATAAATTATCATTGGGCGCTCCCATTGATAGCAAATCTGATTGAATACTTGTTTGTTGAGAGTCCATTCTGACGCAACAAGCGACCCATAAGTGAAAAGGAGTCCGGTAATACAATCAGACGACCCGGAATATGACGGACCGAAGCAGAACTTGGTGAACTATAACAAACAGAAGGATTCTTTCCATTAAATTGAATAACGGAAACGAATGAGTGCCTCCCTGGTTCCGGAGATACGCCACTACTGTCGTATTATCGGACAGGATTTGGACATGCGTTTCTGAATAATGTTCATCCAATGACATAAAGCAAGCCTAAAAAACATTATTCCATGGAAGATAAGTGCTTGCCTAGAGACTGCGGAACCCAAAGACCCTGGCACTTCGAATCCGTTGGGATCAATATTGCATCCCAACCTGTTTGACTGGCAACCGTCATAATTATAAAACTCGGATCCCGCAACTGCAGTGGCACTCTCTGAGTCAACCACCGAATGTTTGCCCCAGTCTGAATCTCTTGCTACACTAGATAGACAAGAGAACGTGTAAATCGAGCAATTCATGGATTGCTGAAAAGTTGCCGTCGAAGAGAAGCTTCTCCGAGACCGAAGCAACTCTGAGAGAGTTCTTCACCTTACTATCCACGCGCGTGGATGTAGCTAGAGCTGCGTCACGTCTAACCAACTCCAGGTAGCTACTGAAGGGCGCAGTTATACGTGAACAAACTACTGCCCACAAAAGAAATCACATTGAGGATCATATCCCGGAATTCTTTCTCTTGAAGACGTAATGATAACGCCTCAGTAAGGTGGATTACGTATGATAAAGCGTCTAAGTTAAGTCTATTAGACATCATTATCGTTTCCAACATTGTGGTTGGAAAAGACATAGACGGCGAAAAAGATAATTTACAGTCTTTAACCACGCCGTCTAGACGCATATGAACTCTCGGTATGCCCTGTTCTGCCAAAATAAATTATTCCTATAAATGATAAAAGGCAGAAATGAGCATTGCGGACAAGAAACTAAACTATCATGCTTGATAGCAAGCTTATATATATATATATATATAGCGTCGATAAATAATACACATGTTCTAATGACACTATTGGACTGTGTCGGTAAGTCAGGGACAATGTCCCTGAACCGATCCAAAATTCCGTGTCCAATGACGCTATAAGTCTCTTATCCAACATCGCAGCAATGTAGTCCGAAGGAACAACCACTGGAAGATAATGCCAGAAGAAATGTATGGTAGCTTCCGATGTTCCGAAAGGGAAAACTCGAAATCGTCCGAATCCCTTTCGCCATCCTATCGGACCCTATAAAGCGTTCGGTCGTCCGAACCTAATGCAACCGCGGAGCGCACCGACCCAGCGCCGTCGGATAATTCCTGATCCGACCGAGAAACTGTCGATTGCTGGGATGCTGCGAAAAACTGTGCTAACTTGGAAAGCACGTCCGTCACTGAGGCCTGTGGAGAAGCGGTCTTACGATGCATTGCCGCTGGAAGCTCCGTGATCGTTACCCCGTGCATACCACTATTATGCGAGCGAACGGAGTGTATAGGCGTCATGTCCCTTGGCTACCAGATGGCGTGACATGTTCGCCGTGGAATAACTGAATGACGAAACTGATCGGATACTCGAGGTCACGTAGCCAATGTGCGGTCGTGTGCACTGATGTGAGGATGAGGAAGCATTATCGACAGTCTCTCGGACTGTCAATATAACGGAGCGTCCCGAGTGGCGGACATATGCTCCTAATGTAAAAAAATCTGAACCATAACATGCGGTCCCCTATGTTGTTGGACGAGAGAGGGACCTCTCTCGCTCACAGCCCGGACGGACCTGGACGAGCCAGGAACCGGACTAACAGGCTTCCTCCGATCTGTCCACAATCTGCCGTCACTGGGTGAGTACTAAAGTTATCATAGTGCTCGCATCACCCAAATCTCCTTCCTACACCGCAACGGACGAACCCGGCAGCCGAACCATTCGATGAATGTACGCTACACCGGGTGAGCTAGCGAATGTCACTCCATCGATCCTACAAGGGACATCTTAGGCGATAGACATATTCCATGAGCACTTATTGCCGCTAGCTCTTCATTAACTATGACGACAGAGGCACACTTTTGAAAGAAATCTCCGTAACTTTTGCGAACAAGAAACCAGAAATGCTTGGTAATAGCAAGCATATAATAATAAATATATAGCATCGTTCAATAATTCAAAAGTTTGTGTGACATTATTGGACTATGTCGGAACTGAGGGACGATGTCCCTGAACCGAACCAAAAATTTCTAAGTCCACCGACGCTATCAGTTTCTTATCCGGCATCGCAGCATTCTGGTCCGATGAAAGAACCTGTAGAAGATCAAGTCAGATGACATACACAACAGCATATGTTGTTCCGAAAGGGAAAGCTCAAAATCCTCCGAATTCCTTTCGGTATCCCGTCGGACCGGATGAAATTTTCGACCGTCCGTACCCGCTTCCGCGGAGCGTCCCGACCCAGCATCGTCGGATAATACATTATGCAACAGATTCAGTTGTTGCTGGGATACTGCGTTAAGCTGTGCTATTTAGGATAGCACGTCCGTCCCCGAGGCCTGTGCAGTAGCGGTCTTATGATGCATTGCCGCCGGAAGCTCCGTGTACGTTGACTCCTGCACACTTTCCTATCCGAACGTCCGGAGTCTGCAGGCCTCATGTCCCTGGCTACCGGATGGTGTGACCTGGTCGCCGATGATTCTCTGACTGGCGAAGCTGACTGGATATCCGAGGTCACGTAGCCAAGAGCGGTCGTGTGCGCTACCATGAGAATGAGGAAGCCTTATTGACAGTCTCTCCGGACTGACTATATGTCGGAGCGTCCCGAGCGGCGGACGTATGCTCCGAATGCGAAACATTTTGTACCACAACATCTGGGGCCAGATGTTGTTGTACGAGAGAGGGGCCTCTCTCGCTCGCCGTCCGGATGGACCTGAACGAGCTAGGAACCGGACTAAAAGGCTTCCTCCGTTCTCCCTCTAATCCGCCGTCACTGGGTGTGCATTTGGTTGATTTATAGTGCTCGCATCACCCCAAAACTCCTTCTAGACCGCAACCGACGAACCTGGCTGCCGAACCATTCGATGAATGGACGCTACACCGGGCGAGCTAGCGGACGTCAAAGGCCGTCGAACCTACTAGGGTCCTCTTAGGCAATTGGCGTATTTATATGAGCACTTTTCCGCTAGCCCTTCATTAATTGTGACGACGGAGGCACACTGCTGGAAGACATCACGGATACATCACCCTAATCTTGATCGTCTGAAATAGAAATTGATAAAGTAGAGTGACCCTGCGGGGAAAGGACCGGAATGTCCAATTCCCCACTAACATACCGTGACATACGCTTCCCATGTTGTCATCGAAATCATCACATACAGAACAGGAGTTAGTGCGAGTACACTGACTACATATAGAATGATTATAAAAGTCAGAGGAAGACTTCCTCTTATTACAATTGATCAAAATCCTTTCAATGTGAAAAGAAAACAAAGTCCTGGTACTCGCACCAACCCCTGACAATCAAAATACATAATAATATGATCCATTAACATAGAAAAAATAATTGAAATCAAAATATTTTGAAAAAATATTTTTTCAGAACAGCCCAAGTTTCTGAAAAGTAATGTTGAGCCCCAATGGATCCCAAGCCTAAGTGTGGACAAAAATTTAAAAATATTTTAAACAATTTATGCAACACTTACGAACAATAATAATGTATCTAGTTATGATTAAATTAACATCAAGATATTATATTCAAGAAATCCCCCCTCACACAGAGGGCTGTTGTAAATGTAAACAATAAGTGTAAAAACACTAAAATAAGACTCCAGGCACCCAGGCCCGAAATCAGTTACCAATAATACACTATCTGATGCAAAACAGAGACTTCCAGGGAAGAAACTGCAGAACATCAGATGGAAGATGCAGAACACAACGCCTAACCACCCATAGGTGAAGACGTAAACATGGGGAAAAGAACAGAATTCATTCTGTTATTCAGCTAAAACTCCCAAGAAATTTTAGTAATAAAAATTACAGAAATTATGCCAAAAGCATGGGAGAATAGCAAGAGGGGACTTAAAGGAAAGGGAGAGAGGAAAACACTGAAAAGTTAAAAAATTTATAGTAATTTATATATTTTTTATACTTACCAATGACCCAGACTTAGCTGGTGCCAACTCCAACAAAACCAGGGCCAAACACAAATTTTGCCCCCCAATCCCCAAAATTTGCATCCAAAACAAAAAGAAATCATGTCCTAAAGGACCTCCATACTACGCCTCTACTGCGCATGCGCCGTGACGCAGTTGTCCCGAAATTGGCGCCAATTATCATTCTTACTGGCAGTGCCTGGTCAGCGCTATGTACTCAGCGGGGAGGCAAGAGTTCCCAACTCCAGGGAGGGCCATCCCCGTCTGGGTCATTGGTAAGTATAAAAAATATATAAATTACTATAAATTTTTTAACATTTTTATACTGTACCAATGACCCAGACTTAGCTGAATAGTAAACAGGCTGGAGGGCCTAGGACATAGAGGAAAATCCAATAAGCTCAACTATATAGTAAAGAGGTAACCCCTTAAGGAGAAAAGGAGTATTAGGCTTTACATGTATCTTTCTTATTTAATATTAAATTAGAAAGATACACTACCCTTAATAATTGAGCACAATAACATTCATGTTCTCTATTAACATCCAGTATAACCCTTATACTAATTATTTTTAAAGCAAGCCAATAAATAAAGTAGTCCAGAGAATTGAGACTCTTTATAATCATTTAAAAGTGTCCGAGTATTGCATATTAAAGCCCGTTTGACACTTGACATATACAAATGCTTCACACCGAGCTACACTTTAAAAATAAGACATGAATGAATTTAAACATTAATATTACACTTTAAAACCATCCCGGAAGCGACTCAGAAATACTGACTTGGAGGAGGCATTCTCTTGCTTTTCACTATAAAGCAGGTGACCTAAGGGAACACCCGCCCCCCCCCCCCCCCTTCCCCTTGCCCTGGGTCAAATAGCCCAGAGCGAAGAGGGCAGCCGGACGGAGTCACTGCCGGAACAGAAAGCCTGCATAACTATAGTTGCAACTGTTTAGTGGACGACATTCTGAGCAACAGATAACGGACCTAAACAATGCAGGTCTCCAGAAATGGACTCAATATTTCTGAGATAAAAATTCGTAAATGTGGATGGCTGAGACCAATAAGCAGCCTTCATTAAATCTGTAATAGCAACACTATTAGCATAAGCCCAGGAAGTAGAAAGAGCTCTTACTTCATGAGCAGAAATCTTAAGCACAGACTGCTGAGAAGAAGATAAATCTTCATAAGCAGTACGGATAGTTAACTGAATCCATCTAGCAATAGAATGGACTGAAATGTCCTTTCTATTAGGCATCAAAGACAGAAAGAAACGTTTCCGTCCCTTTCTGATAAACTGAGATCTCTGTTTATAGATACGTAGTGCTCTAACAGGACAGAGTAAAGGCCTACGCCCGTCTGAAGACGGAAGAGCCTTAATAACAATAGGTTCCGGATATTTATTAGGAGCCTGATTCTTAGCTAAAAAACCCACATTAGTAGTGAAGGTGATAGAGTTCCCAACACTACGATAATGAGAATCATCCACCGATAGTGCATGAAGCTCACTGACTCTTCTGGCAGAAGAGAAAGCTTAGAGAAAAGCTGTCATATAAGATAAGAATTTGAAATCTACTGTCCCAAGAGGTTCAAATGGCTTTTCCTTCAATTTAAGGAGAACCCAAGCTAAATTCCACTTAGGAATTAATCTAAGAGTTCTGGGTCTATTTATCGAAAAGTTTCTAACCAACTTCGATAAAGAGACATTAGATCCAATTTGTAAACTATCATGATGTGCATAGGTATCAGATAACATAGATCTATAACCCTTTATAGTAACAGGCTGCAGTTTGATTTCGTCAAACAAGTATACTAGAAAGTTTGCAATGTCTGGTATAGAGGGATCAAATATATCTACAGAATGATCCCTACACCAACGACGAAAAACCTTCCACTTAGCCGCATAGTTTAGCGAAGAGGAGGTCCTCCTACAGTTAGAAATCGCGTCCACTGATCGTCCTGTAAAGTGCTTGCCATGCAAGAAGGACCGCACAACGGAAAAACGTGAAGGTTGAGACCTTGCGGGTTGTGATGGAGTTGGCGCGATTTCCCCTGCGAAAGAAGATCCTCTCGTGGAGGAAGCTTCCGCGGTAGGTCCCACAACAGACACCTGAGTAGATTTATCCACGGTCTCTGTGGCGACAGAGATGCTACCAACAGAATCTTGCATTGAGATTGTTTTATCTTTAGCAATACTTGTTGAATTAACGGCGCTGGAGGATACGCATATCCTATCATTCCGTCCCAAGGGATCGACAGAGCGTCTACTGCAAATGCTCTTGGATCCGGGCACGGAGACACATACGTCTGCAACTGATTGTTGAGATGTGTCGCAAATAAGTCTATCATTGGCCGTTCCCATTGGTAGCAAATCTGATTGAATACTTGTTTGTTGAGAGTCCACTCCGACGGCAACAAGCGACCCTTTCGTGAAAGGGAGTCTGCTAGCACATTCAGACGACCCGGTATGTGACGGACCGAAAGAAGAACGTGATGTTCTAACGCAAACAGAAGGATTCTTTCCGTTAGATTGAACAACGGAACTGAATGAGTGCCTCCCTGGTTCCGTATATACGCCACTACTGTCGTATTGTCGGATAGGATTTGGACATGAGCATCGTGAATAATGTCCATCCAGTGACGTAACGCAAGCCAAATTGACATCATTTCCTTGATGTTTGTGTGCTTGCACAGGAATTGCGGATCCCAAAGACCCTGGCATCTCGAATCCGTTGGGATTAATGATGCACCCCAACCTGTTTGACTGGCATCCGTCATAACGGTAAAACTCGGATCTGGCAACTGCAGCGGAACTCCTTGAGTTAACCACTGAATGTTTGCCCAAGTCTGAATCTCTTGTTTCACTTGATCTGACAAGAGAACGTCTACATCGAGCGAATGAATTTTCACACTCCAATTCTCAGTCAGGAAAATTTGAAGAGGACGTGTGCGTAGCCGCCCCATCGGAATGAGATCCGCGGCGGCTCCGCACAGACCTATCAGTCTCATAAATTCTCTCGCCGTGACTTTGTCTGCGTGCAGACAATAGCGAGCGTAACAACTGACTAATTTCGCTCTGGGTAACGGCAGACGAACGAGATTGTTGTGCGTCTCGAAGCTCATTCCCAGATGAGTGAATGACTTGGACGGCACCAGATCCGACTTCTCCTCGTTTACTATAAAACCGAGACGTCGGAGCAATAGAAGAAGATTCTGAACATCGTTCTGAAGCGTTAACTCGTTGCCGTACCTCTGAAGAATGTCGTCCAGGTAGGCCGACGTTACCGCAGACAAATGAGCTCGGAAGTAGATCATTACCGAGTTCATTACCCGAGTGAAAGCCCAGGGTGCTAGATTCAATCCGAAGCACATCGCCCGGAATTGATACACCACTCCCAGGACTGCAAAGCGTAGATACTTTCGGAATGTCGGATGTACCATGACGTGAAAGTACGCATCTTTGAGATCTATGCTCGTTGCATAATCGGTCACCCGAATACTCGCTCTGACCGATCGAATCGTCTCCATATAAAACTTCGGAGCGACGATCAGCTTGTTTATCCAGCTCAAATCTATGACTGGACGGAACGAGCCGTCTGGTTTCGGAACCAGAAACAGATGGCTGTAGAATCCCAGAGATTCCTGGTTTTCTACGACCTCTACCGCGTTCTTCATTAAAAGAGACTGCACCTCTGATAACAGAGCGTCTCTTTTCTGTGGATTTGACGGAAGATGAGTCCACTTTGGACTTCGAGTTAATGGAGGCTTTCGTTTGAAGGATATCTTTAGACCTTCCGAAGTCACTCCTCTCACCCAAGGGTCGTCTGTAATCGACGCCCACTCTTGTGAAAAACTCGACAACCTTCCGCCAACGGGAACGCGATAGAGGTTTAAGCCATCACCTCCTGGACCTGCGAGGCCTGCGGTAGGAGAAACCACGTCTTCCACGACCCGCACCTCGCCTCGTCGACCTCGGGGCATCCGACCGATTGTCCCGGCCTGAAGGACGTCCCGAACGAGAGTCGCTATTCTGACGGTCTCTCGAATAAGACCAAGAGGACGCACCGGAACCTCTATAGGAACCTCTCTTGGGCGCATTAGACCTAGAAGTGCCTGTCTTATTCGTGTCTGCTGTATCCGACTTTTTAGGAGCCGATCTGAACAACAGAGAATCATTAGCTTTCTTTTTAATTTTATCATAAATAGCGGAAAGCTTGCCGTCAAAGAGAAGTTCTCCTGAGACCGAAGCGACTCTAAGAGAGTTCTTCACCTTAGAATCCACTAGTGTGGATGTAGCTAGGGCTGCGTCACGTCTAACCAACTCCAGATTTGCCACTGAAAGGGCGGAGTTACACGTGGAATAAGCTACTGCCCTTGAAAGAAGTCTTAAAGAGGATTGTATATCCTGAAACTCTTCCCCTTGAAGGCGCAGTGATAACGCCTTAGTAAGGTGATCTGCGTAAGATAAGGCATCTAAATTGGCTCTGTTAGACGCAATAGCTGTTTCCAACACCGCAGTTGGAATAGAAGCTGACGACAGTAATGATAGCTCTAAGTCTTCCGCCTCGTCGTCCATACGCAGAGGAACTCTCGGTATACCCTGTCCTGCCGTATCGAATTTATTCCTTGCATTAATGAAAGGCAGGTTGAGAGTATTAGCGGACAAGAAACCTGCTTTCCCCGTCCTGAAAGCAGGTTTAAATATAGCGTCGTTCAATAATTCAAATGTTCTAGCAACATTATTGGACTGCGACGGAAACTCGGGAGCGATGTCCCTGAACCGCTCAAAAAATTCAGAGTCCAATGACGCTATAATTCTCTTGTCCGGAAGCGCAGCAGTCTGGCCCGACGGAACAACTTGAGGGAGAAAGTGCCGGATGAAGTCCACGGCAGCTTTATGTTGTTCCGAAAGGGATAGCTCCAAGTCATCCGTATCCCTTTCACCATCCGGTCGGACCTCACGATGTTCCCGGTCGTCCGCCCCCGATCCGATGCTTCGGTGGAGCGTACCGACCCAGCGCCGTCGGATAATTCTCGATCCGACACCGTTTCTGTCGGCTGCTGGGATGCTGCGATAAGCTGTGCTATCTGCACAAGAATGTCCGGCGTCGAGACCTGCGGAGGCGCAGTCTTTTGCTGCTTCGCCGAGGGCAGCTCTGCATCAGATGGCTCCCGCATACTTTTCCTATGCGAACGTCCGGAGTCCATCGGTCTCGAATCCCTGGCTGCCGGATGGTGTGACCTGGTCGCCGAAGAATCCTTCATCGGCGAAGTTGGTAATATATCGGCGATCACGCAGCCAAGGTGCGGTCGTGTGCGCTGACGAGAAGAGGAAGCCTTAACAGTCTCTGCGGACTGCTTATACAACGGAGCGTCCCGAGCGACGGACGTATGCTCCGCTAAAGACACATTTTGTACCACAACATCTGGTCCCAGATGTTGTTGTACGAGAGAGGGACCTCTCTCGCTCGCAGCCCGGCTGGACCTGGACGAGCTAGGAACCGGACTAAAAGGCTTCCTCCGTTCTCGCTTACTATCCGCCGTCACTGGGTGTGCATCTATTATGTTTATAGTGCTTGCATCACCCAAAATTTCCTCTTGGACCGCATCGGACGAACCCGGCTGCCGAACCATTCGGTGAATGGACGCTACACCGGGCGAGCTAGCGGACGACATTTGTCTAATCTCCATGAGCACTTTTGCCGCTAGCTCTGAATTCATTTGTGACGACGGACGCACACTTGAAGAAGATAACATGGAAACATCACCCTGTTCTGGTTCCTCTGAAATAGAAACTGAGAGAGGAGAGTGACCTTGTGGAGAAAGAGCCGGCATCGCTCTTTCTCCAGAAACAACATATCGTGACACACGTTTCCAATGTTTCTCATCCCAATGTTCACATATAGGACAGGGATTAATGCGAGAACACTGACTACAATTAATACAATGATCATGAAAGTCAGAGGAAGATTTCTTCCTATTACAATTTGAACAACGTCCCTTCATTGTGAAAGAACAACAATAAGTCCTAGTTACTCGCAAAAACCCCTGACACAAAGATACATAATAACATGATCCATTAATAAATGAAAAAACAATTGCAAAACAAAATAATTTTGAAAAAATATTTTTTCAGAGAAGCCCAAGTTGCTGAAAAGTAACGTTGAGCCCCGATGGCAAAGTGTGGTCAAAAATTTTAAATTTATATAAAATAATTAATGAGACACTTTCGGATAATATAAATGTATCTTATAATGAGATAAACTACCACAAAGGCAAACAGCCCCCCTCAAAAAAGGCTGTTGCCAATGAAAACAAACAGTGTAAACACACTAGAAAACATGACTCCAGGCACTGAAAAAACTGGCCCGGAATCAGTCATCAATTACACTCTATCTGATGCAAAACAGAGACTCCCAGGGGAGAATCTGTAGAACATCAGATGGAAGATGCAGAACACAAACGTTATAGACCCATGGGTGAAAACGTAACTATGGGGAAAATAACAGAAAACATTCTGTAACCAAGCAACTCTCCCAGGAAATTTTAGAAATGAAATTTCTCAAAAATATGCCAAAAGCATGGGAGAATTGCCAGGGGGGACTTTAGAAGGCTAGGGGAGAGGAAACACTGAATAAGCAGTGCAACAATTAGCAAGAATGACAACAAGAGGCCCATGCCTCGAAAATAGGCAACTTAACATAATTTCATCAAAAAATTTTAAGTACAGCCCTGATTATTTTTTGCCACTTCTTTTTCCTCTCCTCCTTCTATCCTCCTTAGAATCACATTTTCTCCAAAAATTACGTGTCTGGCATCCTTTAAACTGAGATTTACAAGCACAAAGATCAGTGAGATGTTGAATGATGAAGGGCCAAACAGAGAATGATAATTGGTGCCAATTTCGGGACGACTGCGTCACTGCGCATGCGCAGTAGAGGCGTAGTATGGAGGTCCTTTAGGACATGATTTCTTTTTGTTTTGGATGCAAATTTTGGGGATTGGGGGGCAAAATTTGTGTTTGGCCCTGGTTTTGTTGGAGTTGGCACCAGCTAAGTCTGGGTCATTGGTACAGTATAAAAATATCAGTGTAACTTGATAACAAGAATGACAACAAAATGGCTGCTGCCTCGAAAATAGGTAACTTAACATAATTTCATTAAAAAATTTTAAGTTACAGCCCTGATAATTTTCTGTCACTCATTTTTCCTCTCCTCCTTCTATATCCTCCTTAGAATCACCATTTCACTAATATTTATGTGTCTGGCATCATTTAAACTGAGATTTACAAGCACAAAGATCAGTCAGATGTTAACTGATGAAGGGCCAAACTAAGAATGATTAATGGCGCCAATTTCGGAACGTCCTTGACACTGCGTATGCGCAGTAGAGGTGAAGTGTGGAGGGCCATTCAGGACATGTTTTCTTTGGTTTTAGATGCAAATTTTGGGGATTGGGGGGCAAAATTTGTGTTTGGCCCTATATTTTAAGAGTTAGCACCAGCTATGTCTGGGTCATTGGTACAGTATAAAAATACTATTTTTCAAAAAATTTCAACAAAACCATATCATGTGATCCCTCGTTGGAACAAGCTCATCGAGCTCGTTCCAACGAGGGGTCACATGATATGGTTTTGTTGACATTTTTTGAAAAATTTGAAAAAATGATATTTAAAATAATAAATTTTGATATCGCCTGCGTTGGGTAAAGGGTTAAAGCCGATACCTTACCAACTTCATGTATACTACAAGTAAGTTTAAAAACAAAAAGTCACCCATGGAATCTTGCTCACCTCTGTCTCTGTAAAGAAGAACTTGTAATTTGCCTTTGAATTCAGACACTTTTTAAGCTTTGTTAGGTGAGCAATTTAAATTTAAAGATACAATTGGTGTCTGGAACTGGGTGGTTGTAAGGCCTCAGAAAACCAATGGTTTTCTGAGGGCTTACAACCACCCAGTTCAGGACAACAATTGTGCATTAAATTCTTCTCTCTGAGTGGGAACTGAGATTGGGAAATTTGGAGTTGGGAATTGGGAAAAATCATTCCCAAATGCCAATGGAAAAAGGGTAGATATTCGGCCCCGTGGACAGCCAAAAGAATCCCTATGGTAGCAATTAAGCATTTGTCAAAAAAGAACTCAGTGGATCACAATATTCCTATTTAATTTATGCGAATTTACTCTTTTATCTAACTTCTGCCATACATATATAGCTGTTGAGTGACTCCACTGATTTTTTGCTGGTGTAAAGATTTAATTTCTGAGGCAAATCAAACTAGTCTCAGAACTGTTTTATGTAAGCTTTCAAATTTGAATAAAATGTAGATGTGCAGCAAGCCATGCCTCCAAAATTCATTTGGCATCCATGATTTTATCTGAGTGTGCTGTTTTTCAAATATGGTTCAGTTATTGTTGAAATCACTGCAAGACTAATAAAATTCAGGGCTATCCAACGGCATTTCTTGATATATTTCAGCATTTTCCAAGGCCCCACAATAGCCAAATTGAAGGATTTTCAAGGCCCTGCCCTCACTAAGCCTAAGATCTCACGTCATTACCCCTTATTCGCACTTCTCTTCTAGGGAAGTGGAAGGAAGGGGTAATGACCAGAGATCATAGTTAGGACTATGCCTTCACTAACTCTGGCATATAAAACTATTTAGTTATGACTATCGCTTTACCTTGTGAATCGCACACATCTGCCCACGTAATTTGCAAACTGAACAGTCGAAAAAAAAAAAATTTCAAAATATTTCATCAAAACCATATCATGTGACCCCTCATTGAATCGAGCTTATTGAGCTCATTCCATTGAGGGGTCATGTGATATGGTTCTGTTGAAATTTTTTTTTAAATTTAAAGAAATAGTTATTAAAATAATAAATTTTGATATCGTCTGTATTTGGTAAAGGGTTAAAGCTTCATAAGCATTTTTATTTTGTGCATATTCAGGGATTTTCAAGGCCTCTTGACACATTTTCCAGGATTTCAAGGACTTGAAAGACCATTAGTCAAATTCAAGGCCATTCTCTGAATCCAAGATCCCACGGAAACCTTGGGAGTGGAGTGGAATGAAGTGGAATGGATTGGAGTGGAGGAGGGGTAATGACCAGAGAATCCTTGTTAGGACTGTTCCTTCACCAACCCTGGCATATAAAACTTTATTTCCAAATGAAACAAAATACTGCATTTTGATTGGCTGAGAGGTATGGTGTAACTTGCAATCCACAGTGGCTTTTTTTTTTACACCGTGTTTAACCACGGTGTAAAAACAAGAATATACAAAAGCAAGCTATATGGCTAAAAAAGTACCCATTTTTAATTATTAATTCATACCTTCTGCTCGGTTATGTTAGAACAAAAATAAAAATATTTATGTGCAATAAAATATTACAGATATGGATGTCATTGGAACTGGCTCATTGAGCCAGTTCCAATGACATCCATATTTGTCTGGTTTTATTTAAGAAACTTGCAAAGTACAAATTTTCTGTCAGTTTTTGCCCACAATGTAGGTTAAAGTATTAAGTACACCAAAATTCTTGGAAATAAATCTGTTATCATTGTGTTTTTCAGGGTGTATGGGAATTTACACCGGTTTGGGAACTCATCACCCTTCACCGGTGTAAATTCCCATACACCCTGAAAAACACAAGGATAACTAATAATACAGTTATGGTTACGTGCTTCATTAGCATTTTTACTTCACAAATATTCAAGGTCTCCTGACAGTTTCCAGGATTTCAAGGCCTTGAATGAGCCTTAGTCAAATTCAAGGCCATTCCTTGAATGCAAGGCCCTCCATGAACCTTGCCCAGGTTAACAACAGTATGATTATTACATCTCACAAATGCAAGTCATAACATGAAATCCTAGTCCATGCATTAAAACTTGTTTTAGCACTTTTCTGTGAAACTACATTGTAACACTGACAGTCGCTATGTTAATACAATGATGGAGAATATTTTTTGCACTTTCTTTTGTGAAACACATGCAGTAATTTCCGAAAATTGTTCAATTCCCATTCTGTTTAGAGACAATTTATGTGATAATACAGATCCATCAGTAATGCTAAAGTAATGCATGCATTGCAGTTTGTCACAACAAGAAACGTATTTGGCACTTTCATGGTGCTGAAGTGCACTGTATTACAGTGAGTAATTATTGATAGAAAAAATACACATAATGATGTTAAATGATTGAAAATAATCTCACTGTTGTTTCATTCAGGGAGATGACAAGTAGACAGCCAATCTGACTATGCCATCTCCCTACTGTATACACTATTTTTGTATTTCTTTACAAATGCAATTGTTACTTGTTTCTTTTACCACTATTTTCAATGTGTTTAATGTATATTTTTTCCGTGTTATGTACACCGTAAAGAAAACCAAAAAAAATTAAAATAAAATACATTTGGATCGCATTGTATATTTAATATGTTGATGTCAGTTACATAATTAAGGGCCGGAGAATCCTTGTTAGGACTATGCCTAACAGGAAACATGTTCCAGTATTCCACTGAAACAGAATTTGAAGGGGTGTGATTAACAGTACCCCTTACCAACCTTTTAGAGATGTAGTGAGGCATTGTGTGCATCAAACTGGATGGCCAGTTTACAGTTCAAGATGAAAGAAAGGTGTCCCTCCCTCAGCAAATTTTTTTTTTTTAGAGCCCCAATCTATATGTAAACGAGAACCGGCAGTAGACAAGAAACAGGACCGTAACTCTGTTGAAACAAGATCTACGCCTCGCATATGCCGGATAGGTAATTTCTAAGTCAAAAATGCTCATAACTCCTGTAAAAATCAGTGAATCAAGACCCAAATCGAACTCAAGCCATTTTGATATAACTGAGGCACAAAAAAAGTTTGGTCCTGATCTAAAAATCCAAACTCAAGTTATCATCCAGAAATGGAAAAGTTTATGTATGGATGGACAGACAGATGGACATAGAGACCAATTCATCAAAAATACACCCCGTTTTTTTTCAAAATGGACATATACAAATGCGAGCAACTTTTTCAGAACATGTGCAGGAGCTACTTGTCATAAGGATCCCTCATACCAAATTTCACAGAAATCCATCTACTCCCTGCAAAGTTATTGCTGTGGATGGACGGATGGATGGACAGTGAAATGTGTGGACACACAGAAAGATGCATGTAATTCATTCTCTTCAATAGTGGGTGTGGCAGTTTTCATTTATTTTAGTACATACCGTCACTCAGTGTTTTTATTTATTTTGGTAATTCCACACTTCCTGTTTCCCAGCTCGGAGTTATTCTGTAAAGAACCAATGTATCTCATTGGTTCTTTCCATCATACTCTCTGTTGTTCTCTCGTTGGTCGATTTCAAAACAAGGGATCAATCAGAATCAAGCATATTCTTCTCAAATCGCCTATATAAGGCAGTCTTCACTCAGTGAAGACACCCTTCATTTTGGCATTAAAGCTTAAATCTAGTTGCGCCAGTGCTAACTACAAAAAGGTTAGTAGAGGGGGCATTCACCAACCTGTAACAGGGTTGTTTGAATCTTGGAGTGATTCTGGTTGCACTCGTTTACACGGAGCGTATCCTCTGTGCAAATGACGTCACTGACGTGATTTGACCAGTGGAGGCACTCATTAAAGACGAGTGCATCTGTTTCGATCATTTATTCCAAATTTACAATAGGATATATAGGTTACACATTCCAACCCAAAATGGTACCTGTGAATTTCGCCTCTGACAAACAGTTAGTTCTCCTAACACATTCATTTTTGTTGAGCCTTTCTGAATGCCAGTAAAAGGGTCCGTAGTTTCCTTTGATTTAGTTTAAAGCATTTATCATCACTTCATGATCATTTCATTTCTTTTTGTTTGTTTTGTTAATAAACCACGATCAACTATCTATTCTATTTTCTTGTGCATTTATTCTACCCCGAGTAGAGTTATTTCATGGTCCACATTTTGAGAGTTGATCCAGGTCCGCCCGAATCTGAAGACAACAGGGAAATTCCATCCAGGGTTCTAGCCCTTGGGGAGACTTTCACCCCACCCCTCCTGTTACAGTGGGGATATAATAAATGTAAATAAAGTAAATAAGGGAAATCCTATATGTAATAAAAAACCCTCATTTCTGATTTAACAGGAATTTACTCAACAATCAATTTGAAATTATTAGTTCAAATTTAAACTATTGATGTGGTAAATCATTTGTTGCTTGGCAACTTTATGCAAATAATAGGGAGATTTTAGTAGCTAGGGTGCAATTATGTTCAGCCAACAGTTTTAAAATATCTGAAATTTACCCTTTACCTAACAAATCAGCAGCTCCTGCCTGTGTACTTTACAAATTGAGCAGTTAAAAAAAAACTTTTTTTCAAAATAATTGTTTCAACAAGATCATATCATGTAAGCCCTTATTGGAATAAGCTTGTTCCAATGAAGGGTCATCAGATATCGTATTGTAGGAAGTTTTGGAAAAATTCCACACAAAAAATATTTAAAATAACAAACTTTTGATACCGTGTATGTTGGGTAACGAGTTTAACAAATTCATGCTCAAACAAGACCAATACTGGGTCTGGACCTGCGTCGCTGCACGCAATTGATTATTGCATACACGATACAACTCAACATTATCAAGCTCCAGGTGAAATATTGAATGAATCCGTTGCATAGAAGCCGAGAAAAGTGTGACGAAAAATTTCAATGTTCAGTGAGTACAGTCAAATTTCAAAGTATCGGCAAACAGGAAGTGGCTGCATGGCAGATCTGAAAATTAGATACACGATACAACTCATCATTATGAAGCAGCAGACCAAATATAAAATCATTCCCTTTCATAAAAGCCAAGAAAACTTTGATGGAAGAAGTGTTTCAAACGGACTGACGGACACTAGCGGTTACTAGACCTGCTCTGCCGCTGGCGACGCAGGTAAAAATACATGGTATATGAACATTTTTTCACTAGAGTTGAAACGGTTAACTGATTAATCGATTAACCAATGATCAACGTCTTGATTGATCAAACAAGAGGCCCCAAGGGGCCTTAATCGCTCACCGGGCAAAGTGATTCAAACAAAGTGGTTCAAAGAAGTATTTGGGGTCACATTCAGTTAGACATGGTTCATCAACACTACAGAGGAATGAAATCATGAGAGACAAATTTTATGGAACTAGGGACATGGCTTGAACAAACTTGAATCTTACCCCCCTAAGGATGCTGCATACCAAATATCAAAAGCATTTATCTGCTGGATCTGAAGAAGAAGATTTTTAAAGAAAATTCCTCATTTTGAACTAAGTTATCATTCGGGCTCCCACAGTGAGCCCAAATATGAACCCAGGGGACTTGGCTTGAACAAACTTGAATCTCACCCCCTAAGGATGTTGCATGCCAAATATCAAAACATTCGGACTGCTGAATCTGAAGAAGACTTTTAAAGAAAAATTCCTCATATTGACTAAGTTATAATTCGGGCCCCCACAGGGAGCCCAAATATGGACCCAGGGACTTGGTTTTAACAAACTTGAATCCCCCCCCCCCCCCCCCCCCCCCCAAGGATGCTACACACCAAATATCAAAACATTCCGACTGCTGGATCTGAAGAAGACTTTTAAAGAAAAATTCCTCATATTGACTAAGTTATAATTCGGGCTCCCACAGTGAGCCCAAATATGGACCTAGGGACATGGTTTGAACAAACTTGAATCTCACCCCCTAAAGATGCTGCACACCAAATATCGAAACATTCTGACTGCTGGATCTGAAGAAGATTTTTAAAGAAAATTCCTCATTTTGAAGAAGAAGATTTTTAAAGATAATTCCTCATTTTGAACAAAGTAATAATTCGGGCTACCACAGTGAGCCCAAATATGAACCCAGGGACTTGGCTTGAAAAAACTTGAATCTCACCTCCCTAAGCATGCTGCATACCCAATATCAAAAGATTCTGCCTGCTGAATCTTGAGAAGAAGATTTTTAAAGAAATTTGCCTGAAATGAACTAAGTTCAAATTTGGGCTCCTATACTGAACCCAAATATGAACCCAGGGAGCCGATTTGAACAAACTTGAATCAGATCCACCCCACAATGTTGCATACCAAATATCAAAAGATTCTGCCTGCTGGATCTGGAGAAGAAGATTTTTCAAGAAATTTGCCTGAAATGCACCAAGTTCGAATTCGAGCTTTTATAGTGAGCCCAAATATGAATCCAGGGGGCCGATTTGAACAAACTTGAATCAGACCCATACCAAGATGCTGCATACCAAGTATCAAAAGATTCTGCCCACTGGTTCTGGAGAAGATTTTTTAATAATTTTTCTATAATTCATACGGTGCTACCAGAGTTATGCCCCATACAAAGCCCACATGGGACGTGCCCATTTCATTTGAACAAACATGAATTGTCATATAGTAATGAACATCCACATGAAGTTTCGTGAAAATCGGACCAGTGGTTCAGAGGAGAAGTCTTTTGAAAAATGTTCACGACGACGGATGACGGACGCTGGGCGATGGATGGCCGGTGATAAGTTAAGCTCCCTTCGGTGAGCTAAAAAGTAATTGATCGATTAACTATTACTTTTGATCTACTGTATTTTATGGTTTAACAAAGGAACAAACTTGCTCCAAAATAGGCAAACATTGTTACACTGACTCACATCAATTATAGGAGACAGACTAAAGCATGCAAATTACGTAATTATATACTTGTTCACTTGCATGATCATTATACTGTATCAGTAGCTGGAACTGGTCATTCTTAAGTTAACCTTTACCGAATGCAGCTAGTAGACGACACTTTCAAAATAGATTCTTGAATTACTAAAAATTTTCAATTTTTGTCTCAAAAACATAACTTATGATCTTTCATTGGAACGAGCTCAACAAGCTCGTTCCAATGAGGGTTGATAAGCTATGTTTTCTGAGTCAAAAATTGAAAACATAATAAAAATCTGAATGGAGATTTTTGTATGTAGAGCTGGCCGATTTTGGCCTTTACATTGGGTAAAGGGTTACTGCTATAAATCATCAACGGTACGACAATTATTCAGCTACCTATAAGGGCAAGTGATTAATCGGTTAACAAAGGTTTATCCATGTGATTAATTGATCAAGAAAAGCCTTTAACCATTTCAGCTCTATTTTTCACTAATAAAGGAACTATTCATTTAACAGAATTTCTTTGTTTCAGATAGCCAAGGTTTTTATTTGCTAAAAAATCTGAAAATTACATACAACTGTGTATATCATTTATCATTATATATATATTATTAGCAGATATGTGTATTACCTCATTTCCATTTCAGCATATTTCAACCACACAGGAATGGATCTGTGATCAACATCCAGAGACCTTTCATATACCGATCTAGCCCTGTAAGAAAAAACAAACAGTAAAATCAATCAATGTGCAGCATAACACATGAATGAAAGTTAAGTTTAGCAAGATGCAAAAAACCTAATCCATACTTCGTTATACCTTGTTTGATAGAGAAACTTCTTAATTATTTAACATCCATAAGCCTAAGGTTGAGTCTATTGACCTCTGATGTTTTTCAGCCCATTTTCCATGGCTTGTAGATCACATACAATACAACTGAGCCAGTATTACAACCTGAACAGTTGAATCAAGTAAAGTGTCATCTGCCTGAATATCAGATGACACTTGAGTAGATACAATGGCTAGGCTATAATCAGCTGTATCTGCCTGAGAAATTTACAAACTGAGCAGCTGAATATATTTTTCAAATTATTTCAACAATACCATATTATGTGACCCCTCACTGGAACAATCTCGTCGAGCTTGTTCCAATGAGGGGATCACACGATTTGGATTGTTGAAACTTGTTCTTAAAAGTTTAAAAGTTTAAAATACAGTAATTAAAATAATAAATGCTGATAAAGGGTTAAAAGATTTTAGCAAATAGCCTTCACTCAACCAGCAAACAAATGCATGACAAAAAGTGCTCATTCCAACTAAATAAAACGCTTGTCCAGCTAGCTTTTCTAAAAAAAAAACTTGTTACCACATCTTATCTTACAATAAATGTATATAATCATCAAAGCATGTATTTTGTAGTTGATTGTGGGAGATTATACAAATTCGTTAAACTGCAATACACAAGCACATGCTCAGTTATGATTTCTTTTTCGTTACTTACAAGTTTACGAGAAGAGTTTGTGAGAGACTGTATAGGTTTCTAAATATGAAAATAAAAAAAGCACACACTTCTCAAAATATACTGAACAGTATTTGAAAAACATATCTGAATTAGTTATCAATTTCTGTCATCCATTACGATAGAAATAAACATTTAGATACCTTAAAAAAAAACACTGAAATCACTTTCAAGGGAGAATTTAATACTGCAACACATTAATAATGAAATAACAAACATAATTTGATGAATTTTCATTCTAACCTTTGAATCTCTTTCTGACTTTCCTCAAATTGTGCATATTTGATCCAGTTTGACATAACTGATCTGTTCTTTCGGATATTGTCTTCAAAAATCTGTAAAATTCAAATGCATTAACTGTATTATAAGAACTACCCACATTTAAAATTCAGAATTTTCACCCCTATACCAATGAAATCGGTCAAATCCATCCAGTACTAAATACAGAAATCTTTATACACTATTTTCTGTCAGCAGCGCGGTGGCTCAAACCAAAAGGTCCATGGTCCGATCCAGCAGTAACGGCATTGTGTCTTTGGGCAAGGCACGTAATCCACTAATACGTACTGCACAACTATAGAGTACTTGCCTTCAACCAGAGTTAGTATGTTGAAGAGTATGACAGTTGCTCAGCCCTGCTCAGTATTCTTTCTGGGTACTCCAGCTTCCTCCACTTATAAAATAGTCTGGCATGAGATGACCCTGATGTCAAAGTATCGTTTAAGCACAATAATGAAAAAAAATTGAAAAAAACTTTTTTATTACCTAAAATTTTTAGTGTTCAACCGATAACCGAAAATGGTCGTTGACCGATTACCGGTTATTTAAGCTCACAATCGGCCGATTCTGATGCCGATTGTATTACCGTGCACTACTGGACAAGTCGAGGCTCGAAAGAACTGCATTAAACTGAACATTTTTCACAGTGTTAAACTTCATTGACTGGGGTTGCAGTAAAATTACCAGTCGTGTGCACTTGGGCAGTAAATGTGGCTCTCAGAGCCACATTTACCGCCCAAGTGCATGCGACTGGTCATTTACTGCAACCTGAGTCTATGACATGCAACCTTCACTTTTCTGGTATGAACTGGCAATTGCCACAAGTATGCTCAATTGTAAGCTTTACATGTCGTTTAACTTGTATATCCCGTAAAGAGGCATCCCAAAAGATTAAGAATACACATTGTGGTTGTTTCTCAACTTTGTTGAATGGTATCATTGACATCATTTTATATTAACAATTGAACAAATGCATTAGATAATAGAATGCGGTTAATGAATCATCAAAAAATGCTTGGCAACAATCGGCTGAGCCAATGTTCCAGGAGTCGTTGCCGTTAAGATCTGATTGCCCACAATAGGCTGATTATGGTGGCCGGTTCCAATCATCGGCTGAGCTCTAAAAAATTTCACATTCAAAATATAACCTATGGCCCTTCATTGGAATAAGGTCAGTATGTCGTAAACTATATATTTTAACAAATAAAAACCCAACACACACAATATTAAAATTTTTTATTCGAATTATTTGTTCTTCAAATTTTACAAAAAAATCTCATCAAAACCATATCATGTGACCCCCTCATTCGAATCAGCACTATGAGCTCATTCCAGTGAGAGGTCACATGATATATTTTTGTTGAATATGTTTGAAAAGTAATTTTTTTTTCAGCTGCTCAATTTGTAAATTATGCGGACAAAAGTGGCCAGTTCATAAGGTAAATGGTTTAGCAATTTCCTTTTCATGAATAATATACATGCTTTTATAGACTTCACTTCTGTATTCAGTATTGCATTTTATCATATGACTCATCTGGTTTGTTCACTTTAAAACATTTGATATTTTGTTTTCATATTAATCATTGATAAATAAAGCCTTCCGTCAATTTCATTGGCCAATTTCAAAACTAGACAATTTGATTGGCTGAACAAAATAAAACAGGGACACATTTTCATAATTTGCATAATTACAGTTGGGAGCTTTCATTGGTCAATTTCAAAGCTGGACAATTTGACTGGCTAAACAAAATACAACTGGGTGACATTTGCATAATTTCAGTAGGGAGAATTTATGCAATCTGTCTTGTTTAGGGTGGGTTATATTGTATTAATCTTTTACCTACAAGAAAAACGCTATTCATTTTTTTTATATTTTCACTTTTTGCTTCCAAAACATAGGTTATGGCCCCTCTTTGGAATGAGCTCGATGAGCTCGTTCCAATGAGGGGTCATAACCTATGTTTTGGAAGCAAAAAATGAAAATTTTTAGTTATACAAGGATGTTTTTTCCAAGTGCCGTCTGCAACTCAAGTGAGGTGGTGGGTTAAAAAGACATACTAAGTGGCTAATTTGTGTGTGTGTGTGTGTGTCACATGATAAATAGAATATGAAATGAGTGTTTTTCTCAAATAATATTTATGAAACTCGTCCGAATTTTCTGTTTGGGCTCACCAGAAGCTCGCCCAAACGGAAAATTCTTAGACTCGTTTCATAAATATTATATGAGAAAAACACTCATTCCATATCCTCTACGTATTCTCTTGTACTATTTTAAATCTATGATTACTGTCTGTGGAATTTTATCATTTAAGGAGATGACTCACATAAGCTTTTAGCTTTATATCAAATCCTGTCTTTACT
Organism: Pictodentalium vernedei; assembly: GCA_031216915.1. Lineage (NCBI taxonomy): Eukaryota > Metazoa > Mollusca > Scaphopoda > Dentaliida > Dentaliidae > Pictodentalium > Pictodentalium vernedei. The sequence goes on along the minus strand of CM062292.1, from coordinate 105,423,791 downwards.
TGCAACTTTTATTGCTGATTCACATTTTCAGGGCCCGATTTAACTGTAGCAGTTTTTGAATCAATTTTCGACTGCAGCTAATCAATTTCAACTGAAAAATCATGTAACTAATAGGAAATGTTAATCCAAATTTATCCAAGTTAGAAAACTGTTATTCAATTTTTAAAAATTAATTCAACACCTGCAGATCTTTTAAACTGTTTTTCTCTCTAAAATGTAATCCTGGAATATTTTCAATAAATATTTTCAAGACTAAATATACAAGCTTGAAAAAATGGTAGAATTAATTTATTCTCTAACATAAAATATACTTGTGATGGGTAAATTTTCTGCTATGTCAGTGTGAGAAGCCAAACTTGGGCTTCATTTTGATAGCCAATTACCTTATACAACTAGAAGACAAAGGAAGCCAAATTTATTCTCGAATAATTAATTTTTTACTTTTTGTCTCAAAATCCTAATTAATGAATCCTCACTGGAATGTGCTCAAAGAGCTCATTCCATTGATAGGTCATAAGCTATGTTTTGGGGGCAAAATATGAAAAAAAAATAAAAGCTAAAAATAGAATCTGAATGATAATTTTTGAGAAAAATGTCTATAAGCTGCAGTTATATTGGGTAAAGGGTTAAAAAATATTGATGCTAAGTACACATAGAATTAGCATGTGCTTCATAGTCATTTAGAAGTATGTGATATTTTGTTGATATGGGGGGCAATCCACCCTCCTCCACCCAAGACCATGTCTGTCAGAAATCTTTGCCAACATTCCCTCTGAAAGCTAGTATTTCTAAAATAAAAAGATGACCATTTGACCACAATCTTCATAATGTAAAAAATAGAGGATATCTAGTGTTTTTGAGTGGATACCAAAAATTATCTCATGAGTGACCGAGACAAATGTTTATTTTTCGCGAACACTTGTGCAAGCGAAAATAACCATTTACCTTGGTCACAAGAGAGATAATTTTCGGTATCTACTCAAAAACACTAGATCTTCTTTTTGTTATACGCTTTTTATACAAATCTGATAATTCCACTCATTTCAACAACCAATTGATGCATGAAAGTAAACAGCACACTGAATCATTGAAATGTGGAAGTGATTTGATCGATACTCTGAACAGATACCGTCTTGCAATCTGATTCAGTTGGGGGTTTCTAGTGCTAACTTGGCCTGAAAGTCCATAATATAAGTTTTTGGTTTGGTGCATCCTTTGAAAAGATGTACCAAACCAAAAACTTATATTACAGACTTTCAGGACATGCTTGGACTAGCGGGATTCCTGTATCAATTCAAGGTGAATATGTGTTGAATTATTGCTGGATATAATCGAAAATCCACTCAAAAACACAAGATTTTCTTTTCCTTATACGTTTCTAGAACAAACTGATCATTTCCAGTGATAATATAACTCGTATTCACCTTGAAGTGATGCTTTGAAAGCTGCCATTTTGATTGATACCGAGAAAGTGAAAATTTCTATATCTTCACAGGGGAGGAAAAGATTTCTATCTTTCAACAATTTCTTCGATAATCTATCATTTAGCGTATATAATAAATACCCTTATGTTTCATATATCCTTCATGTGAAAGGGCTCGATATGCGTATATGACAATAAAGTGGACATGTACATGAAAAATGTTTGTGTATTTTTATTAAAGGAAAGTAATTCTTTAAAATAAAAAAATGCCGCTCAGGATCACAGATCCAATGTCGAGTTGTGACCTTGACCTTTGACCTGGCGAGTCCAAGGTCAATAGGGTTCTTCCTCGCACCAAGGCCAACACACCTATGAAGTTCCATGACTCTAGGTTGAACCACTATCAAGTTCTCATCCGGAAACCAATTGTTGCGATATACTATGTTCAAGGTCACTGTGACCTTGACCTTTGCCCTGGTGAGTCCAACATCAATAGGGTTCTTCCTCGCACCAAGGCCAACACAACTGTAAAGTTTCATGGCTCTAGGTTGAACCACTATCAAGTTATCATCCGGAAACCAATTGTTGCGATATACTATGTTCAAGGTCACTGTGACCTTGACCTTTGACCTGGTGAGTCCAAGATCAATAGGGTTCTTCCTCGCACCAAGGCCAACACACCTATAAAGTTTCATGACTCTAGGTTGAACCACTATCAAGTTATCATCCGGAAACCAATTGTTGCGATATACTATGTTCAAGGTCACTGTGACCTTGACCTTTGACCTGGTGAGTCCAAGATCAATAGGGTTCTTCCTCGCACCAAGGCCAACACACCTATGAAGTTTCATGACTCTAGGTTGAACCACTATCAAGTTATCATCCGGAAACCAATTGTTGCGATATACTATGTTAAAGGTCACTGTGACCTTGACCTTTGACGTAGCGAGTCCAAGATCAATAGGGTTCTTCCCCTCACCAAGGCCAATCTACCTATGAAGTTTCATGAATGTGAGTTGAACCATTATCAAGTTATCATCCGGAAACCAATTGTTTAAGATTTACTATGTTCAAGGTCACTGTGACCTTGACCTTCGACGTAGCATGTCCAAAATCAATAGGGTTCTTCCTCCCACCAAGACCAACCTACGTATGAAGTTTAATGAATGTGAGTTGAACCACTATCAAGTTATCATCCGGAAACCAATTGTTTACGCCCGCCCGCCCGCCCGCCCGCCCGCCCGCCATTCACCAAACTATAAGTCGAGTTTGACTTCGTCACAACTCGACTAAAAATCAAAACTGAACATTTCAGGCCTGTTTCATTTATTATTGTTTTAAAGAAGTATATTGAATTTGGTTTCACATGCGTATCAGTGGTCAGCAATCCAAGAAATACTTTCAGAAAATTTTAACTTTCTCTCCACATCATGTTGGAAAATGTTTAGATCCTAGCTTTGGGTCTGCAAACAGATCTCACTCACAAAAATCACTATTCAATTTTTTTAACAAATTTTTTCACGTTTGGCCTCAAAAACATAACTTATGATCCATCATTGGAATGAGCTCATTCTGTTCATTCCAATGAGGGGGGTCATAAGCTTTGTTTCAGAGGCAAAAAAGAAAATATTGAATTGCAAACTTTATAATTAGTTTTCAAGCCAAAAAATAACATGTCACCAGCCTACTTAAAAGAACTCATCAGTACCAAAAATATGTGTCAACAAGCCAGAAAATAAGCAGACAGTCATGTGCAAAATGAGGTCCCCAGAGGGTGAATTTAGTGATGCTACCCTGCTTAGCAGGGTAGCATCACTAAATTTACCCTCTGTGAACCTCAATTTGAATCAAGGTCTCAAAACTAAGCAGAAAGAGGTGCCCAGAGGATAAATTGCCTCACTGTTTGGGATAGCATCATCAAATTCACCCTCTGGGGACCTCATTCTGCAAATGTCAGACTGCTTATTTTCAGGCCTGTGTGTCAATACAACCTGAGGTCTGATGGTAAAATGCAAATACATGTTCCAAAAAATAGGTGTACGACATTTGGAGATAGATCATTCTCATTTGCTGGTCCTCACTTGTGGAATAATTTACCTGATAATCTAAAAAGACTATCAAATGTCAACACTTTCAAGAAAGACCTCAAAATATATCTATTTCAAAAAGCCAATAAGTGATGTTCTGGACTGTAAAATACTGTATATGTTCTGTTTGTATATTTGCACGAGCTCAGTAACATGTACAGCACCTTAGAATATGGTTCTTTATCCATTGTGATGAAACTATAATTTGGCGATATATAAACGGTATATAATTATTATTATTGTTATAAATATTCTGGCAATTTGTGTTGCCTACTTTTCAGGTTAGGCAATGGGTTAACGTTAATGAAGAGCCACTTTCCAATAAGCAATTGCTGATAAATAAATTTTGACTTCCAAAATTAACCAACCAATCAAAAAATGTGTCAAAATTAATCTAACAGTCAAAAAGTATGTCAAAATTAATCTATTAGTCAAAACATGTATCAAAATTAATCGACAAGCTTTAACAATATGGCCTCTTGTGAGTTCTCAACAAATGCATGGAAGCAAGATATTTGAAACTTTAGGTTTCACCACTGACTTATAACTGTGAACAGAAGTCTATAAAAGTACAGTGGAGCCCACTTAATTGGATATCTCTTAACTGAATAACCATGTTAATTGAATATAATTTCCCAACACAAAACCAATTACCATACCACCAGTAAAAGTTTGATCTGTTAACTGAATATAGGTTATAGAGTAAACTCCTGTTAATTGAATTAAAAATCTTGTTACCCGTCGAGAAATTACTGTGACTCTCTCCAATTTTTCTTTGTTTATAGACCTATTTGGCCTCAATACATCCAACACAGGCACTTAATCTATTATAAATAGTTTGACAGAGCTCATGGAGCTCTGTCAAACAAGATATAATAGAATAAATACTAAGTTTATCTCTAAAAGACAGGAAAATGACATGATTCCTGTTAATTGAATTCTCCTGTTAATTGAACACTTTTTATTGACAAAGTGACTATTCAATTAACACGGTTCCACTGTATATTCAAACATACAATACCTTTCTTTTACGCATTCTGTATGAAGCCAATTCCTCTGGATCTGATATTTTCTGCTTGGGTGCCTGTAAATAGGAAAGCAGAATTATTGGTTAGCTCTATCAGTATTTAGGACAAAAAGTGCTCTAAGGCACCAATAAATTAACTGAAATTTTACAAATGAAGACATTATGATGATATTCTCATACCTCGGAGAAATTTACTCTAAGACTGATGTTAGAAACAGTTAACTTAAACAAAAATGTGATCAAAAATCTTTTGAACACTACACAACAAACAGCATATGATGCATCAAAAATTACATAAAATTTGAAATCAAGTGAATCATATTGCTTGCAAGGGTTACAATAGGAGATGTCTCAACCAGTTAGGACCATAAATATTAAACCACCTCTCTGAAACATCTCAATCACAAAACAGGAGATAAAAGGTGGATGGATATCTAACAATATGACTCACAACCAACTCTTTTCATTTTCAAGGACTTGTACAAAAAATCTTGAATTATTTTCTCGGCAAAAAAACCCAGATAATTGTTTGGTTAATGCTTCATAAAAATGTATGTGAAAAAGTCTCACCATAAAATAGTCCCTCTACAGTGTTTCTTGAGGCTAAAATTGGTGACTTCCAACCCAAGATTGACTGAATACAGAGTTCTTACACTTGCCAGGAAAAAAAAGTACCATACTTTTTCCAGACACGTTGGACCATTTTCCACACCCATTTACAGTACGGTCCATAATCTACATGGACTTGTCACTTTCCATGGGTGGGCTATATTTCCATGGATGCAATAATATAATATTCCAAACATTAATAAAAGGAATAATCATCAAAAATTTAATTAATAAAGTCCTGCATATAACCTGGTGCTTCATTAATTAAAATTTTGCTGATTATGATTTTCGTTACTTAGTAAATGCATGAGTGGACATCACTTCCCACATGTGGATTTTGACCAGTCCACGGCGACTGTATTGTAAGTACTTCAAACTGACAAAAATCAGACTGCTGGAAGATTTTTATAAAAACAATAAGTAAGACAAGGCAACATTTTTTAAGAAAACCATTTGTAAGAATGTCCTTTCTACATACTCATGTAGTTCGGTAAAGCTGCTTGTTCGCATTGACAAAGACTACACACTCACTTCAAAATTTCAACCTGCAAATTTTCCCATGCAACTAGGAATTTAACCATTTCATTCTTGTTTGACAGAGGTCGATGAGCTCTGTCAAAATAGATTGAATTGGTTAAATTTCAGTTGCATTATAGGAAAAATTTGTTGCTTGAAATTTAGGCATTTCGAAATTAACATGCAGGGGGTTCAATTACTTGGAATTTCAATGAAGTTTTTTTTCATTGCAAATAATTTAAAAGAGGCATTACTGATGTCTTTTCCATACTTTTCAAGATGTTTTCCTAACCGACACAATTTTCATACATTTTCAAGAATTTCAAAACTGTATGAAACACAAAACACAGGGTTTCTGCACCAAACCTCTGAGAAAATTCCAGGAGTTTCAAGGAGGTTTTTAGTGCTTTTTCAAGGAATTTCAAGGAGAAAAACGGACAAAATTCAAGGATTTCCCAGGAAACATTTTCCACTTGCATCCAAGAGACAGAAAATATAACTTGACCCTTTACCTAAGCTAACGGAAAAAAAACGGCCAGCGCTTTCCATGAAAATCACTGTTCAATCTTTTTATATTTTCATTTTTTGCTTCTGAAACATAGGTTATGACTCTCATTGGAACGAGCATATCATGCTTGTTCCAATGAGAGGTCACAACCTATGTTTTGGAAAAAAATGAAAATGTTCAAATGCACAGTAATTTTTTCACAAGTGTCGTCTGCTACTAGGTAAAAAGGTAAAAGAATGGACATCAGATGTACAGTATTTTGAAATAACACACTGTCCATGCATAGCCGACTCCATTTCCAGGAGTTTCCAAGATGGCCTTCAATATTCAAGGAGTTTCCAGGTCCTTGGGACGGTGTTTTGAGATTCAAGGACTTTCAAGGAATTCAAGGAGGTGCGGGAACCCTGAAACTGCTCAAAATTTCTCTTCCACAATTATTATAAAAACACTTGTTTTATGGTAGTGTTTTATGGTATAAGGGAGGTAACTCAAAATACAACCTATCAAAAAACCATGCATAGCATGTGACCCATCTACTAGCTGATGGAAGGAGCATGTTGACATGGGACATGAGGAACATTAAGGGTACATTAATAAATATCCTTACAGGTGGAACAACTTCAAGCTCTCTCTCCTTTGCTTCTCTGAGCAGCTGCTCTGCTGTAATTTGTACAGGGGCTGGCATTTTGTTTTTAACCTGAAATAAAGTGAATAATACATCATGTACAACATGAACATGCTGATTGAGTAAACAAAGAAATAAATTCCAGTATCAAATGTACATCTCTTTCACGCAGGCATTCTACCAGATGTAGCAACACTTCTTAATTACTGATTAATTGGGGGAGAGCAAGGATTCTTTTGGATGTCTACAAGGGCCGAATATGGGACCTACAGTTAAAACTATAAGTCCTGTCATGAACTGTGCACTTATCTAGGCTTAATTGCGTGTAGGAATTGCGTGCAATTGCCATATCGATTGGCATCCAAAGCATGGCAGGTTCTCCTGGTTACTGATAGCAAACACAGGCAATGTTGCTGCCAATGGACCTCCGGGTTACCCGGAGGTCCATTGGCTGAAACACTGCTTGTGCACAGGCCATATGTACAGAATTTGATAGCCTTATTATGGTCATAACGCATAGATTAACGTGCAGATCGACATGCTATTTCTGTGCATTTCAAGACACGACTTCTAGTTTTAACTGTATTTCCAATGAAATTTATGCATATTTTTCCCTATTCCCATCCCCAAATTTCCCAATCTCAGTTACCACTCAAGCAAAACTTGAATGCACAATTGGTACCCAGAAATGGGTAGTAATAAGGCCTCAGAAGACCTTTGGTTTTCAGAGGCCTTATAACCACCCATTTCAGGACCCCAATTGTGCATTAAATTTAAATTGTTTATGTTATGTAACAAAGCTTAAAAAGTGTCTGAATTCAAAAACAAATGACAAGTTCTTCTTTAACAGTATAAGTACAGTTTAATAGTGTCTAAAGCGGCTTGGAAGAACATGATTCCATGAGACTGTTTGTTATAAAACGAAACTGTAGTATACATGCGGTTTCTTAGGTATCATTCTTAATGTTCTCTGTTCAATTCAAATGTAAAATGTCTTAGTCTTTGTATGTTTATTCCTCACCAAAACAAATTCCCAATTCTGAATTCCCAAATGGCTCCACTAATTAATGTGTGTGTAGGCACTGGTAGAATTCTCACTCTCTATGCTGAAAAGCAAACATCAATTCCCAAACTAGAAACTGTTTTAGCACACTAAAACATAGGTCTCCCCTTCCTTTCTATGTAATGCACTGCAAATTATATATACATGAACAATATTGACAATCATGCCAAATATCTAAGGTCTAGGTCAAAAGACGAAAAAGTTCTGGTCCGGACGAAGTTTCCCTTAAAAAAGCACATAAATCTGACATTCAGGTGAAAGGTCAAGGTTACATGAAGGTCACTATGGTACGCGACACACCAGCTCATGGTGATACATCCACATGCCAAATATCTAAGGTCTAGGTCAAAAGACCAAAAAGTTATGCCCCGGACAAAGTTTCCCTTAAAAAGCACATAAATCTGACCTTCAGGTCAAAGGTCAAGATCACATGAAGGTCACTATGGTACGCGACACACCGGTTCTTGGTGATACATCCACATGCCAAATATCTAAGGTCAAGTTCAAAAGACAAAATAGTTATGCCCGGACAAAGTTTCCTTTAAAAAGCACATAAATCTGACCTTCAGTTCAAAGGTCAAGGTCACATGAAGATCACTATGGTACGTGACACACCGGCTCATGGTGATACATCCACATATCTAAGGTCTAGGTCAAAAGACAAAAACGTTATGCCCTGGACAAAGTTTGTATGAGAAGAAGAAGAAGAAGAAGAATATGCACTAAAACAATATGTCTCCTTTCTGGGAAGGGGAGACATAATAAAGTTTCTACAATATCAACAGTGAATACATCTGTACAACTAATACATGTGCATTAGAGCTGGGAGGTTTGATTTTTCAGATTTGGTTTTGGTTCAGTTTCAGGATCAAACCTCGGTTTTGGTTCGGTTTTTCTTTGTGATAGGAACAGATAATAAATAACATTTCAGGCTCTTTAACTTGGAAAAAAAATCTGCAATAGTTTGTACGACACCAGTCATCACAAAAGTCCTGACTGTATTCCAATCAGCCTAACTTCCCTTTAGTCATTCTTGGGGGTTCTTGGGTATCAGTTGCTAAGCCTCTTCAGTCAGAAGAAAACGCCATGAATCAGGATGAACCAAATTCACAAACTCCACATTGTGATTTCATTGTCACATTTTCTCCCTTATTGACTCATCCGGAGGATGAGTCAAAAAGGGAGAAAATGTGACAATCAGAAAGCAGGTATTCTCTCCTTTGTTGGATAGACTTAGTGACGAGAGTTCATGGTGGTCGCTAGTCCAGTTCCCTCCAAGTATGGTAGTTTGAGCAGTTTATGCATGAACACAGTGAAAGGCTCCGGCCAGTTTTTGCCGAGTCTTGCAGTTTGGTTTTCCGGTTTGCAACAAAAACTGGAACCGAACCAGAAAACCGAAAAACCACCCAGCCCCAATGTGCGTGCATTCTGGCATACCATCTGCTTGGTTGCCCAAATGATTTTATTTGTGTTGGCTATTGATTTTTAACATAATAACCACCTGAGAGCTCTGACTGACCATTTAACCATAATATTCTTAATATTAATGTACTTGAGGAGAATAATGACCACATATAATGATATACACAAAAACAAAAGACATAAGTTTCCAAGATCATTATTGGGATATTCAATTTCAGTATTAATTTTTCAGGTATTTGAAAATCGAATTGAATCAAATCGAACAAACAATTCAAAATCTTAATCAAATTCAAAGATTCACACGGCCGTAGATCTGAGGTGGAGCTGGAAGGTAAACCGCAACCACGGGTCAAGATCGGTAGTGAGAGAGAGGCTACCGAAAATCACAACCACACTCCAATAAACACAACCGCAAATTCGGCTTTGAATTTCCAGTATGTTTTAAGATACTGCACGTAATATTGTATTACCAGAAAGACCAAATTATTCACTTTATAATAAATGCAATATCTGCAAATCTGCTGGCCACCGTCAAATAATTTCTGTATAGGTTTTAATGGAATTAAAAAAACAAACTGTTGTACACTATACTTGCACCAATGACATTTTTAAGACAGTAAGCCAAGATTTGAGGCTTTCAGTATCAATACACGTAACTCAACACGATGTTTATTAATATTCATGACCTGTCAACACCAAGGCTGAAGCATTGTGAAATGTTCATCAGTTTATCAAATGCAGTTTCCTTTGATGAACTATAACTTGCCACTTGCTCTTCATTTATACTGTCTGATATATTTATTCGAATCAACACATAATTTTGAAAGCTTGAACATCAAAATCAGTTTCAAATTCACAATTGAAGTCAGATGGAAATTTAGGGTTACAATGACCCAAATGAGCGACTTTTACTTGATAACATTTTGAGGATCGGCATAATCTTTTAGAGTCGAAAGGGTTATCCTTTTTTTGGGGGGGGGGGGGGGGGGTGGAAAAGGAGGGGAGTTGCCTGACATTTTACAACATTACAGGCATAGATCTGTTATAATTATTTATTCAACTGATACAATCAACAGAAGGTGCCTTGTTAGTTGTTAGTAGAGGATATTATGATTATAGGGCCAACCTGATACATGTAGGTATATACGGATAGTTTCTATATGCTCATGGACGAGCAAAATCACAACCAAGGTTTTTTTATTTAAAAAAACGAAACTGCAGCTGCAGTGTAAATCCCACAACCTCCCATCTCTGATTTGAGGTAATATTCAGAGCGTATTATTTATTTATTTATTGGTGTTTAAGATCACATACTTATGCACAGTGGCTAATTGTGACTGTGACAGTTTTGCAGGTGGAGAGAGCCGGAGTACCCGGAGAGAACCACCGAGCATCGACGAATATTCAGAGCTCATCTATGGGTAGTCAACACTGCAGAGCCCAAATATTAATCCAGACATTTCATTTTTATCTGAATAACCATGAATCTGCCCTCCCCTTCCCTTACCCCTTCCCAAGGATGCTGAAAACCAAATATCAAATGATTGTGGCTGGTGCATATGCATAAGGAGAGTTTTAAGGGAATTTTCCACATATTGCACAACGTTACAATTCTGGACTGCATAAGGAGCCGAAATATGAAGGAAAGGACAAACAGGAATCTGCCCCAACAGCGGATGCTTAAGAACCCACACAAATAATATGAAAATGATTCTGACATGTGAATATGAAGAAGACGTTGTTTAACCCTTTACCCAATGTAACGGCCAAAACCAGCCAGCGCTATTCTAAATGAAAGTGTCAATGACACTGTGGATCAACTTGACAAACTTGAACTTGGTAAGTTATAAGTGAAATGGCAAAATTGAAGATCATTGGTACCAAAGTTATTTGGTGAAATTTCAACATTAACAGCATTGTTTGTGCACAACGTCAAGAGTAATTCATGCATTTTAAAATGTAAACTGTAAGACTGGCTAAAATGCAGTAAGTTCAGAGGTTATTGTAAATGGCAACTTTTTTTACAGAAATGAATGCTAATCAATAGCTCTTATCTAAAGGTCTCACCTTCTGAGCACACAAAGTTCAAAAACAATTCTATGATAAATGTGGCCTGTAGGCCATGTCAAAGAAGAATGTTGATGCACAAATGCAGTAACTTCAAAGATAGTTGCTAACAAGCAACAGTTTTTGATGGAAATGAAAAGAAAATTGACAGCTCCTATCTTAGTCACCCTGCATAAGCATACAAAGTTTCAAAACAACCTGATAATGAATGAGCTGTATGAGGCATGCCAAAGGAAGATGTTAATGCACAAATGCACTACATGTAAGTTTGAAGGTCATTGCTTGTGGCAATGTTTTTTTCTCTCTTTTTTATGAAAATTCATAAATATACCCTGCAGAGAGTGCAAAAGAGATAAGTTGCTGCACAAATGCAGTAAGTTCAAAGGCTGGTTATAACAACAATAATTTTTTAAAGGAAATGAAACAAAATCAACAGCTCACATCTAGAGGTCACCCCAAACACACATACCAAGTTTCCAAGTGATCCGATCATAAATGTGCCCTGAAGGGTGTGCCAAAGGGAAAATGTTGAAGCCTGACTAAATTAAGTTTAAAGGTTGTTGCCAGCGGCAACATTTCTTGACAGAAATGGAAGAAAATCGATAAATCCCATACAGATATCACTCCACACAAGCACACCAAATTTCCAAGTGATCCAATCATAAAAGTGCCCTGCAGGGTGAGTCGAAGGGAAATATTGATGCATAACTGCACTGAGTTTTTACTAAGTTCATCAGAGGTCACTGCCAATGGAAACTATTTTCGACGGAAATGGAAGAAAATCGATAGCTCCCATCTAGAGGTCACCCCAAACAAGCACACCTAGTTTCAAAGTGATCCGGTCAAAAATGTGCACTGCAGTCTGCGCCAAAGGGAAATATTGATGCATTACTGCACGAAGTTCGTCGAAGGTCGTTGCCAGCTGCAACATGTTTTTACAGAAATTGAGGAAAATCGATAGCTCCCATCTAGAGATAACCCCAAACAAACATACCAAGTTTCAAACCATTCTGGTCATAAATGTGCCCTGTAGGGTGTGCCAAAGGAGTATATTGATGCCTGACTAAACTTAGTTCAAAGGTTGTTGCCAGTGGCAATATTTTTTTACGAAAATGGAAGAAAATCAATAGCTCCCATCTTGAGGTCACCCCAAACAAGCATGCCATGTTTCAAAACAATTTGATCATAAATGTGCCTGTAGGGTGTGCTGAAGGGAGATATTAACTAAGTTCTAAGAACGTTGCTAGCGGCAACATTTTTTGATGGAAATGGAAGAAAATCGATAGCTCTCATCTAGAGCTCACCCCAAACAAACATACCAAGTTTCAAAGTGATATGGTCAAAAATGTGCACTCAAATATATATTCAAATATGAAAGTGAAATATTGATGCATAACTGCACTAAGTTCATCGAAGGTTGTTGCCAGGGGCAACATTTTTTTATGGAAATCGAAGAAAATCGATAGCTCCCATCTAGAGGTAACACCAAACAAGCATACAAAGTTTCAAACCGATCTGATCATAAATGTGCCCTTTAGGGCATGGGAAAGGGAAATATTGAAGTCTGACTAAACTAAGTTCTAAGAACGTTGCCAGCAGCAACATTTTTTGACGGAAATAGAAGAAAATCGATAGCTCCCATCTAGAGGTCACCTCAAACAAGCTTACCAAGTTTCAAAGCGATCTGATCATAAATGCAACCTGTGAGGTGTGTCAAATGAAATTGTGGACGTATTTATGACCGGATGTACGTACGCCAATGGACGAGACGTGACGGCAATAGCTCAGCTTGACTTTGTCAAGTTGCGCTAAAAATTGCCAATTAATTTTCATTTTTCATCTCAAAAATGTACTTTATCACCCCTCTTTGGAACATGCTCATTGAGCCCATTCCAATGAGGGGTCATAACCTATGTTTTTGAGACAAAAAAATGAAAAAAATTAGTTATTCAAGAATTTTGTTTGCAAGTGTTGTCTGCTTTTCATGTTAGGTAAAGGGTTAAAGAATATTCTTCATATTGCACTAAATTAAAATTTGGGCTTACAAAAAGAATTCAAATATGAACCCAAGGACTTCATTTGGACAAATCTGAACAAGTTTGGTTTAAATCAGACCCCCTTAGGATGCTGTGTTCCAAATAGCCCAAATGTCACACGATTCTGACAAGAGGAAGGATATTTATTTGAACAAACTTGAATCTACTCCCCTCCCCTATGGATGCTGAAAACCAAATATCAAAGATTCTGTCAGAAGGATCTCAAGAGATTTTTTAATAATATTCATCAAATTGCACTAAGTTAAAATTTGGGCTCTCAGAGGAGGCCCATATATGGATCCAGTAATTCATTTTAAACAAAACTTGAATCTGGCCCCAATAAGGAGGCTGTATAATAAATATCAAAAGATTCTCACTGGTGGATCTCAAGAAGAAGAATTTTAAAGAATATTCTTCATACATGTGCTGCACAAGTTTAAAATTCAGGCTCTCATAAGAAGCCCAAATATGAACCTACAGACTTGAATTGAACAAATTTGAATCTACCCCCCTCCCCCAAAGGATTTCATATACCAAATGTCAAAAAATTCTGACAGGCAAATCCGAAATAAAAGGGTTTTTTTTAAGAATATTCATCCTATTGCACCAAGTTACAATTTGGGCTCCCATATAGAACACAAATATTAACCCGGAGACTTGATTTGAAAGAATTTGAATCTTACAGTCCTAAGGATCAGAATACCAAAAACCAAAAGATTCTGACAAATGAATCAGAAGAAGAGAGTTTTTAAATTAAGTTTTTTTAAGTTAAAATTTGAGCTTCAAAAGGAATTCCAAATAAGTACCCAGAAACTTGATTTGAACAAATCTGAATCACTCCCCACCCCCAACAAGGATGCTGTATACCATCAGACCTTCATTTTAATGGCATGTTGATCCTGTTATATTTTAAATGTTGTATGTGGTAACAACCTTGTATGAGCTTTTTAGCTTTCTGGCGGATCAACCATCTATTACATGTAAGTTGTATAATTTATATCACTTGAAATATTTCGAATAACTATTGGTCAAAGTAAACCCAGGGACTTGATTTCAACAAATTTGAACGTATTCCCCTCCCCCCCCCCCCCCCCCCCCCCCCCAGGATGCTGTATACCCAGGGCATCTGCTAGGGTAGAATGGTTGGGGCCAGTAATTTGAGGAAAATTATCAGTGGGGCAACCAAGAGTTGTCATACCACAGGCCGACCATGGCTCAACCCATGGTAGGAGCATTTTAAATTCTGTGGCCCCAAAACCTCCATTTCATTGCAGCAACTGAGGATATTTTGAGGTTTTTCACAGCAATATTTATGTAGGTTTTCACATTCCGAGAGAGCTTCATAGGGAGCCCAAATATGAACCCAGGGATTCATTTTGAACAAACTTGAATCGGACACCCTATGGAGGCTGAATATCAAATATCTACGGATTCTGATTGGTGAATCTCTGGAATCTCAAGAAGAGGATAAAGATTTTTTTTTACTGCGACAAGTTAAGATTTGGGCTACTATGAGGGTCAAATATGAACTAAGGACTTGTTTTGAGCAAATTTGAATCTGATTTCAATAAGAATGCTGTGAACCAAATATCAAAATATTTTGCATGATGGATGTGAGGAAGAAGATTTTCAAAGAATATTCCTTAAATTGCACCAAGTTAAAATTCAGGTTCCCACACAGAGCCCCAATATCAACCCACGGTCTTGATTTGGACTGTTTGTTGGTTCTGGGGAAGATGGATTTTTTTTAATTTTTGAAAATATATATGGTTTTTGATATGCTAATAGAATTATGCCCCTTCAACCCCCTTGTTGTGACCCTGAGGGCACGGCAATTTATTTCAATTATTTGAACAAACATGAAGTGACATATTATGTGAAAAATGCATACAATAATAAGTTCAATTTGGTGCAGTAGTTTATGTTCTCCTTTCCCCAAATGTAGACCTGTCACTGCATTGTGAAGTGTTCTGAATGCCGAACTATGTTCTTGGCTATCTGAAGCTCAGTTGGCCATGAGTTGTTCTCCAGAAATATTATTTTATCATCAGTTCTGGTATGAATATGATAGCTGACTTCCAGGAAACATTGTAGTTAGCGATCTGATGTAGTGGTTGCCCCACTACGTTCAGATTCCTCCCGTTCAAATCTGTTGTAAAAGTCCCCAATAACTTTTATTGGGAATTCAAAACACAAAAACAGGGATATATATCAAACTTTCGCCCTTATTACCGACTGCATTCGATAGCACACGTATTTTCTTACATTTGATCCAAACTGTGTTTTATCCTTTACTTATCGAGATTTGTACATGGCGAAGCATCAATGATCACTTCGATGTCGTCCATGTTTTTTGCGCAACTCAGAGTTGCTGCAGAAACAGTAAATCCTAGTAAAATGCCCCAATGCAGTGAACATTAATCAACCTCCTCTGCATGAATGCAATCATATTTCCTCTTCCGCATCGATATTTGCTTAGGCGCAATGCCGGGTTATTATTTTATAGCCAAGACAGGGAATCAGTAATATGGACAACACCAAAGCGATCGTTGACACTTCGCAGTGTACAAATCTCGATAAGTAAAGGATAAAACATAGCTTGGATCAATAGACTCTGCACAAATGTAAGGAAATACGTGTACTATCGAATGTAGTCAGTAATAAGGGCGAAAGCTTGATATATATATTCCTATTTTTGTGTTTTGAGTTCCAATAAAACTTATTAGGGACTTTTCCAACAGAAGGTATAGTTGTACATCACAACCTCCATTATGATGTATAAACTATAATTTGTGTATATGTTACAGGGAATTCATGTAATTAGGGATTTCATGAAATCCCTAGAGAAAACATGAAATCCCTAAAGCAGTTCAGGGATTTTATGAAATCACTAAATTTGTTAGGGACTTCATGTAATACTTAAAATCATCAGGGATTTCAAGAAATCCCTGAAATTTTCTTTTTATTTTTGCACTTGTTTTGACAGATATTTTATTACACACCCATTTAAAATTAAGGTTTGTTCACAACATTCTCGGATGTGTGATAAAAATAAACTTTTATTGCACACATGTGGGATACAGATTTTTGCACTTTTTTAATGTAAGAATTGACCCAGTCATATTTCTGGGGATACAGAACATGGGCCTGTTTCGATGCAATGGGTCATTTATTTTGATGTTGTAAAGTGGATGTTCGCGGTCCATAGTATCTGAGTTTATATTGTTTTTGATGAAACTCATGTCCTATACACTGACCGACCATCAAAAGAAACTTTCTAATTTATTTTCTTAACATGAACAATACTGACTGAGTGTTGATTAAATAACCCGATGGGTTAATGTATGACATGGAAATGACTGACATACAGTTCAAACTAAAGAACAATGTAGACAGAAAATGAAAGCGTCTATGGGTGATGTCATTTCGAATGAATGACATTGCGCAAGCAAGTTTTGGGGTCACCAAATCGAAATACAACACAAATTTCCTGTTGATATTCACTTGAATATGTATGGATTCTGTACCCCTGTTAAAGGCTATAACACGAACTTTAATAACTTTTGAGCAGGCATAGTGAACAATACTATCATTTCCCTTGGACAATAAGGATATAAATTTAATTTACGTGGGATGAATTGACAATGGCTACTGTAATGTTGACTTAAATCTTAACCAGCCTGTCAATCAGTCGAGTAACAACAGTTGCATGGAATTTGGAAGTCAGAAAAACATGTGAGTTTTTTACAATTTCTCATTGATGGATTTTCCGTATTTACATCTATTGTTTCTTGCGAATGTATGGTAACTTTTTTGGTGGGGGTCACATCAACTGTTCAGAATTCGCGCTGTAAAATTGAGGCATAAAAAGACGGTAAACTGTATTTCAGATGAACAGTGTTTCGTCGATCGAAGTGGTGATGCATTACAATTTGCAAGTGAAACTATGAATGAAAGTTCAATCGGCATACGAAATAACAATAAGACTGGTCTCCAGCTTGTGAAGAATAATTTGGATTTTTGTCTTATTTTATTTCCTTTACCTCTCAGAAGGATACTGGTAGGTTAATTCTCACTTAGTATTACCGTGAAAGCCGGTTTCAGATATTTGCAAAGGTGTGTAATAAATACAGAACCACACAAGCGTTTGAATGGGTTAATGTTTATTGCACTCGTTTGGTTTGGCCAGAATACCCCTCGAGGCTTCGCCTCTCGTAGGATTCTTGCGCCCAACCAAACTCGTGCGATAAACATTAATCCATTCAAACGCTTGTGAGGTTCTGTCTATTAATTACACACCCATTTAAAATTAAGGTTTGTTCACAACATTCTAGGGTGTGAGATAAAAATAAACTTTTATTGCACACAAGTGGGATACAGATTTTTTCACTTTTTTAATGTAAGAATGGAACCAGTCACATTTCTGGGGATACGGTACAGGGACCAGTTTCGATGCAATGGGTCATTTATTTTGATTGAATTCGTATGGATTCTATACCCCTGTTAAAGGCTATAACACAAACTTTAATAAATTTTGTGCAGGCATTATGAACAATACTATCATTTCTCTTGGACAATAAGGATATAAATTTAATTTACGTGGGATGAATTGACAATGGCTGCTGTAATCTTGACTAAAATCTTAACCTGTCTGTCAATCAGTTGTGTAACAACAGTCGCATGGAATTTGGAAGTCAAATAAACATGTGAGTTTTTTTATAATTTCTCATTGATGGATTTTCCGAATTTACACCTATTGTTTCTTGTGAATGTGTGGTAACTTTTTTGGTGGGGATCACATCAACCGTTCAGAATTCACGCTGTAAACTTGAGGCATAAAAAGACGGTAAACTGTATTTCAGATAACAGTGTGTCATCGATCGAAGTGGTGACGCATAATAATTTGCAAGTTGACACTATGAATGAAAGTTCAATCAGCATACGAAATAACAATAAGACTGGTCTCCTGCTTGTGAAGAATAATTTGGATATTTTTATACTGTACCAATGACCCAGACTTAGCTAAACTCCTTAATTCAGGGCCAAACACAAATTTCCCCCTCCCCCCCCCCCCCCCCCATCCCCAAAATTTGCATCAAAAACCGAAAAATACATGTCCTATATGGTCCTTCATACATTTACTCCTCTGCGCATGTGCAGTGTCAAGGAGGTCCCGAAATTGGCGCCAATTATCATTCTTTGTTTGGCCCTCAAAACAGTTACACAGCACTGTTATTTGTGCTTCCAAATCTCAGTTTTCATGATGCCAGACACATTTTGATGAGAGAAATGGTGGAAATAAAGAGGATATATAAGGAGGAGAGGAAAAAATAGTGCAAGAAAATGTTCAGGGCTATAACTTATAATTATTTTATGAAATTATTTCTAGTTGCCTTTTTTCAAGGCATAGCCCTGATGTTGTCATTCTTGCTATGAAGTACCATTGTTTGATCAGTGTTTCCTCTCTACCTTCCTTATTCCCCCCTAGCTATTCTCCCATGTTTTGGCTTACTTTTTGTAATGTTTATTACTAAAATTTCTTGGGAGTTTTGGCTTGGTAACAGAATTATTTCTGTTTTTTCCCCATGTTTACGTCCTCACCCTAGGGGTGTTTAGGCGTTTTGGTCTGCATCTACCATCTGATGTTCTATAGTTTCTTCTCTGGAAGCCTCTGTTTTGCATCAGATAGTGTTTTAATTGGTAACTGATTTCGGGCCAGGTTTGTTCAGTGCCTGGAGTCATGTTTCCAGTTTGTTGACACTTTTGCTTAGGTTGACAACAGTTACTGCTGATAGTGATTAATTGTCTTCTGCATCTCTTATTCATAGTAAGATACATTATTATTGTCCGTAAGTGTCTCATTAATTTTTTCAAAATGAATTTAAATTTTTGTTCACACTTAGGCTTTTTTGTGATCCATTGGGCTCAGGGTTCCCTTTGGGAACTTGGGCTCTTCTGAAAGAAATTTTTTTTTTCTTTTCGAATCATTATTTATTAATGAATATAATGGATTGTTGTATTATGTATCATTATTTTCAAGGATTAGTGCGAGTACTATGAATGTTTACATCTCGCAATGAATGATTATTGTCCAAATTGTAATAGGAGGAAATCTTCCTATGATTCTCATGATTTCTGTATTAATTGTTCTCTCTGTACTTGCACTGATCTTTGTTCTGTGTGTTTCAAATGGGATGACAAACGTTGGAAACGTGTGTCACGGTATGTTCTTCCTGGAGAAAGATCCATTCCGGTTCTCTCTCCGCAGAGTCACTCTAGTATTTCACTCTCTTTTTCAGAGGAACAAGAACAGGGTGATGTTTCCGTGATGTCGTCCAGAAGTGTGCCTCCGTTGTCACATACAAGCGAAGAGCTAGCGGCAAAAGTGCTCATGGAGATACGTCAATTACCCGAAAGGACCCTGAAGGGGTTGATGTCTGCTAGCTCGACCGGGGTTGCATCCATTCACCGAATGGGGCAGCACCCGGGTTCATCCGTTGCAGTCCAGCAGAGAGAGTCGGGTGTTGCAAGCACTATAAAATATCCACGTGCACACCCAGTGACGACAGAAAGGAGGATGGATCGGAGGAAGCCTGACAGTCTGGTGTTTAGCTTGTCCAGCTCGGCACGGGCTGCAAGCGAGAGAGGTCCCTCTCTCATACAGCAGCATCTGGGACCAGATGTTGTAGTCTGTAGCATTACGCAGTCAGAGCATATGTCCGCCACTCGGGACGCTCCAGTATATAGGCAGTCCGGCGAGGCTACCTTTAAGGCTAGTATCCTCACAGCAGCACACTCGACCGCACCCTGGCTACGTGACCAGTGAATTACAGTCCGCTTCGCCGACCAGGGATTCCACGGCGACCAGGTCAAGCCATCCGGTAGCCAGGGATACGAGGCCTTCTACATCCGAACGTTCGCATAAAAGATGTATGCAGGATGCAACGTCCAGGGAGCTTCCGGCGGCTAAATCCAGTAAGACCGCGGCTCCCCAGGCCTCCGTAACGGATGTGCTATCACAGATAGCAAAGTTAATCGCAGCATCCCAGCAACCGGCAGAGCCTCTGTCGGAACATGAAATGTCAGTCGATGTTGGGTCAGTAGGTTCCGTCGCTGGATCAGGTGCGGACGACCAAGATTTCCATGAGGTCCGGCAGGATGGCAAAAGGGATACCGATGAATTAGATATTTCCCTTTCGGAACAACATAAAATAGCCGTAGAATTCATCCGGCATTATCTTCCAGAAGTTGTTCCGCCGGACCAGAATGCTGCGCAGCCGGATAGGAGGGTGATAGCGCCACTGGACACCGATTTTTTTAATCAGTTTAGGGACATTGTCCCGGAATTTCCGTCACAATCCAAGAATGTCTCTCGGATTTTTGAATTATTGAATGACGCTATTGATAAACTTGCCTTCCTACCGGCATCTGCTCTACAGCTGCCATTTATTAATCAAAGGAACTAGTTTGATACGGCAGGTCAGGGCATCCAGAGAGTTCCTCTGCGTTTAGACGACCAGGCTGAAGACCTTGATATATCCATGCCGCCGTCTATGTCACTTCCGTCGTCAACAATGGAAACGACGATATCGTCTAACAGAGCTAGTTTAGACGCTCTTTCCTACGCAGATCACCTTACTAGAGAGTTGTCATTACGCTTTGAAGGACCAGAATTTTAAGACGTACAAACGTCATTAAGAGTTCTGTCCAGGGCCATAGCTTTTTCCACGTATAACTCTGCCCTTTCAGTGGCAAATCTGGAGTTATCTAGACGTGACGCGGCCCTGGCTACTTCCACATGCATGGACAGTAAGGTGAAAAACTCTCTTAGAGTCACTCCGGTCTCTGGGGAGTTTCTCTTCAGTGGCAAGCTTTCTGATATATATGATAAATTAACAAAGAAAGCTTTGGACTCTCTGCTGTTTAAGTCTGCTTCCAAGAAATCGGAACCAGCAGACAGGAGTAGGCCAGGCACTTCCGGGACGAGTTCGTCCAGGGGAAGTTCCTATAGAGTTTCCTATGCGTCCTCTAGGTCTTACTCTAGAGACCGGCAGAGTAGCAACTCGAGTAGGGGCCGTTACGATGGCCAAAATAACCGGTCAGACGCCCCTAGGCCGACGGGGCGAGGTGCAGGTCGCAGAGGACATAGTTTCTCCTTCCGCAAGCCTCGCGGATCTAGGAGGTGATGGTCTAGACCTCTGTCGCGTTCCGGTGGGCGAAAGACTGTCGAGTTTCTCAAGCAATTGGGAATCAATTACGGAGGACCCTTGGGTTCGAGGGGTTATTTCGGAAGGACTAAAACTGTCCTTCAAAGGCAAACCTCCATTAACTCGAAGTCCAAGATGGACTCAGCTTCCGTCAAATTGTCAGAAAAGAACAGAACTTCTATCAGAAGTCCAGTCTCTTTTAACAAAGAACGCGATAGAGGTCGTAGAAAACCAGGAATCTGCAGGTTTCTACAGCCATCTCTTTCTGGTTCTGAAGCCAGACGGCTCGTTCCGTCCAGTGATCGACTTAAGCTGGATACACAAGCTGATCATGGCTCCAAAGTTTTATATGGAGACCATTCGATCGGTTAGAGCGAGCATTCGAGTGAACGACTATGCTGTGAGCATAGACCTCAAGGATGCGTACTTTCACGTCATGGAACATCCGGCGTTCAGAAAGTATCTTCGCTTCACTGTCCTAAGTGTTGTTTATCAGTTCCGAGTAGGGATGGGACGATTCACCGATACACCGATGCATCGCGATACGACCCGTCACGATACGTGCACCGATACAGAGGCCAAATATCGCGGGATCGCGATACAGTTTTATCACCCAGACAAAGTGTGTGTTGGGGCCTCGCAGGACATAGTTGTATGTCAGCTGGGAGCTTACATCACAACTGGGTGTGTGTATTCACTAATAAAAGCCAACAACTTTCACCACACCTGCAGGCAAACTCAGGGAAGACAAATGAGCAGTGTCGTATCACGAATCACGGCGCAAATAGCATTGATAATTTGACAGAAAAGCATTTTGTCATTTCGATTCGCGCACAGAGTCATTCAGTTATTGTGGTTGCACAAGGGAGCTTATACACCGTGCCGACGATTTTGAAAACATCAACAATAGCAACCTCGTCAAGTTACAAAACTGCTTGTTTCCTATTCAAAGTATTTATAATGGATATACTTGGCAAAGTTGGCATTAAGCGACTCTGGCGTTTTCATTCAATGGAACGTTTTTAATAAGAACTGACCAACAAAAGAGGCACTCTTGACATCTCTCAGAAAACTGACTTGAATTTTTTGTAAAAGATGTTTCTCCACTCCGGCGTTCTTATTTCATGGAAGCTTTTTATTAAAAACAGACCAACAGGTGAGGCCCGGCCTCACTTGTTGATCAGGTTTCAATAAAAATGTTTCATGGAATGAAAACGCCAGAGAGGCTGATGTGGGACTTAATGCAAACCGGGTTCACTGTGACAAGCAAGCTTTTCAGCTGCGATTTTTATCGAGAGAGGCTGTGGATTTGGGAAGTTGGTGGGACAGCTCACACAGGGGATGTAACTCAGGCTGTTACTGGCTGTTTCTCAGAAAATTCTGACGTTTCTGGAAACGTGTTTGAAGCATGACGAATAATCCTAAAACTTCACAGTTTGTGTACGTCAACGTTGCATTTGTCCTTTTTACCTTGGTCCATGGAGTATCGGAGAATAAAAACACAAACACCAATAATGCGTATATAGATTTTTTTTTTATTTTATTACACCGGTCAAACATAAAAACACACTATTTGATTTCGTTGTACATTGCATATCATCCACGAGACGATACAAACTGCCCCGACAATGAAATGGAGTGACGACTTCACTTGGGGGATGATCACATGTGTGAGTCCAATTTGAGGTGAGCTAAATATCACTCGCCATTATTTCCCAAAATCGAAGGACTGTCCAGGTAGGCAGATACATATCAAGTATCATTGTTTCCCTGTTTCTGTTACTCTACGTCCATATATACAGTGACACAGCAATAGCAATACTAGGGAAACAATGATACTTGATATATATCGCAATACGCAATCATATCGTGAATGGTGTATCGAGATACGTATCGAATCGTGACCCAAGCGTATCATCTCATCCCTAGTTCCGAGCAATGTGCTTTGGTCTGAATCTAGTGCCCTGGGCTTTCACTCGAGTAACAAACTCGGTAATGACTCATTTTCGAGCTCATTCGTCTGCGGTAACGTCGGCTTACCTGGACGATATTCTTCAAAGATACGGCAGCGAGTTAACGCTTCAGAACGACATGCAGAATCTGCTTCTATTGCTCCGACGTCTCTGTTTCATAGTAAACGAAGAGAAGTCGGATCTGGTGCCGTCCAAGTCATTCACCCACCTGGGGATGAGCTTTGAGACGCACAACAATCTCGTTCGTCTGCTGTTAACCAGAGCGAAATTAGTCAGTTGTTATGCTCGCTATTGTCTTCACTCAGACAAAGTTTCAGCGAGGGAATTCATGAGACTAATAGGTCTGTGCGGAGCTGCCGCAGATCTCATTCCGATGGGGCAGCTATGCACTCGTCCTCTCCAGGTCTATCTGACTCAGAATTGGAGAGTGAAGAGTCATTCGCTCGAGACGGACATCCTCTTGTCAAGCCAAGTGAAACAAGAGATTCCGACTTGGGCAAACATACAGTGGTTAACTCAGGGAGTTCCACTGCAGTTGCCAGATCCAAGTTTTACGATTATGAAGGATGCCAGTCAAACAGGCTGGGGCACGACACTGAGCCCATCGGATTTGAAGTGCCAGGGTCTTTGGGATCCGCAGTTTCTAAGCAAGCACATCAACATCAAAGAGATGATGTCGATTTGGCTTGCTCTACGTCATTGGATAGACGTTATTCAGAATGCACACGTGCAAATTATGTCCGACAATACGACAGTAGTTGCGTATATTCGGAACCAGGATGGCACTCATTCCATTCCGTTGCTCAATCTAACGGAAATAATTCTTCTGTTTGTACTAGAACATTAGATTCTTCTTTCCGTCCGTCATATTCCGGGTCGTCTGAACGACTTAGTAGACTCCCTTTCACGGAGGGGTCGCCTGTTGCTGTCAGAATGGACTCTCAACAAGCAAGTATTCAATCAGATTTGCTACCAATGGGAACGGCCAATGATAGATTTATTTGCGACACATCTCAACAATCAGTTGCAGACATATGTGTCACCTTGTCCGGATCCTCGAGCGTTTGCAGTAGACGCTCTCTCGATCTCTTGGGACGGAATGATAGGATATGCGTATCCTCCAGCGCCGTTGATTCAGCAGATAATGCTCAAGATAAAACAATCGCAATGCAAGATTCTGTTGGTAGCATCTCTGTCTCCACAGAGACCATGAATAAATCTACTCAGGTGTCTGTTGTGGGACATGCCAAGGAAGCTTCCTCAACAGGAAGATCTTCTTTCGCAAGGGAAATCGCGCATCCTCCATCACAATCCGCAAGGTCTAAACCTTCACGTATTTCCGTTGTGCAGTACTTCTTGCATGGAAAACATTTTACAGGACGAGCAGTGGACGCGATTTCTAACTGTAGGAGGACCTCCTCTTCGCTAAACTATGCTGCTAAGTGGAGGGTCTTTTGTCAGTGGTGTTGGGATCATTCCATAGATATTTATGATCCTTCCATTCCAGACATTGCAAACTTTCTAGTATACTTGTTTGATGAGATTAATCTGCAGCCCATCACCATTTATAGGTCTATGCCATCCGATACCTATGCACATCATGATAGCTTGATGATTGGAACTAATGTCTCTTTATCTAAGTTAGTTAGAAATTTTTCGATAAATAGACCTAGAACCCTTAGATTATTTCCGAAGTGGAATTTGGCCTGGGTTCTTCTTAAGCTAAAAGAAGTGCCTTTTGAGCCTCTTGACACAGTGGACTTCAAATTCTTAACATATAAGACAGCTTTTCTCTTAGCTTTCTCTTCTGCTAGAAGAGTTAGTGAGCTTCATGCACTATCTGTGGAGGATTCTCACTACCGTAGTGTTGGTAATACTATTACCTTTACCACCGATGTTGCATTTTTGGCTAAGAATCAGGCTCCTAATAAGTATCCTGAACCTATTATTATTAAGGCCCTTCCGTCATCTGATGGGCATAGGCCTTTACTGTGTCCTGTTAGAGCAATACGTATTTACAAACGTAGATCTGAGTTCATCAGAAAGGGACGTAAGCGTTTCTTTCTGTCTTTGATGCCTAATAGAAAGGATATTATGGTTCATTCTATTGCTAGATGGATTCAATTAACTATTCGTACTGCTTATGAAAAATTATCTTCTTCTCAGCTCATGAAGTAAGAGCTCTTTCTACTTCTTGGGCCTATGCTAATTGTATTGCTATTACTGATCTAATGAAGGCTGCATATTGGTCTCAACCTTCCACATTCACTAATTTTTATCTCAAAAATATTGAGTCCATTTCTGGAGACCTCCATTGTTTAGGTCCGTTATCAGTTGCTCAGAATATCGTCCACTAAACAGTTGCAACTATAGTTATGTAGGCTTTCTGTTCAGGCAGTGACTCTGTCCTGCTGCCCTCTTCGCTCTGGGGTATTTGACCCAGGGCAAGGGGAGGGGTGGAGGGGGGCCCTTAGGTCACCTGCTTTATAGTGAAAAGCAAGGGAATACCTCCCCACAGAGTCAGTAATTCCAAGTCGGTACCGGGATGGTTTTAAAGTGTAAAGCTAATTTTTACTCATCCATGTAATATTTTTAAAGTGTAGCTCGGTGTGAAGCATTTGTATATGTCATGTGTCAAACGAGCGTTAATATACAATCGTCGGACACTTTTAATGAATATAAAGAGTCTCATTTCTCTGGACTTCCTTTATTTATTGGCTTACCTTTAAAACTATCAGTATAAAGGGTTATACTGGATGTTAATAGAGATCATTGATTATTTATTATCCTCAATTACTGATCGGTATTGTGTCTTTCTTCTTTATTATAAATAAGAAAGATACATGTAAAGCCTATCTCTTCTTTTCTCCTGGAGAGGATATTCTGTTATACACAATTGAGCTTATTGGATGTTCCTTTATGTCCTAGGCCCTCCAGCCTATTTACTATTCAGCGAAGTCTGGGTCATTGGTACAGTATAAAAATGTTAAAAAATTTATTGTAATTTATATATTTTTTATACTTACCAATGACCCAGATGGAGATGGCCCTCCCAGGAGTTGGGAACTCATACCTCCCCGCTGAGTACATAACGCTTACCAGGCACTGGTTGTAAGAATGATAATTGGCGCCAATTTCGGGACCTCCTTGACACTGCGCATGCGCAGAGGAGTAAATGTATGGAGGACCATATGGGACATGTATTTTTCAGTTTTTGATGCAAATTTTAGGGATTGGGGGGGGGGGGGGGCAAAATTTGTGTTTGGCCCTGAATTAAGGAGTTTAGCACCAGCTAAGTTTGGGTCATTGGTAAGTATAAAAAATATATAAATTACTATAAATTTTTTAACTTTTGTTTTATTTTATTTCCTTTACGTCTCAGAAGGATAGGTTAATTCTCACTTAGTATTACCGTAAAAGACCTGTTTTAGAAATATGCTAAGGTGTGTAATAAATACAGAACCGCAGAAGCGTTTGAATGGCTTGATGTTTATCGCACTCGTTTGGTTTGGCGCAGATATTACAGGCTTCACCTCTCGTGGTATTATTCAGGGGTGCAGGAATTCAAATTTAGCATAACCTGAAAACCGGTTATGCAAATTCTTTTTTGCATAACCCAATTTTTCTTGCATAACCCATTGTAGATGCTGAAGGCATCTACAGCGAGTGCCGAAGGCACGAGCAGATTAGGGGGGCCTCCCTCCAGAAAAATTTTGAAATGTGCTATCAAATGAAGCCTTCTGGTGGCTTTGGGGCTGAAAATTCACTTTATTTTTTGGTCACCAAAATCACCTTTTTTAAACAGCATGTTCAAATTTTCATGATTGTTACATGATTGTTACATGTACTAACTTGGAAATTTTATTTTTTAAACAAGCTTTGAAATTGACAAATATGAAACTGCTAAGAAATGTGTTTTTGCCATTCAATGGCATTCATTGTCGAATGTGATGCGGGTGACAATATCTCAATAAAGTTAAGGCTTTTGACTATTACTGGTGTACAAGTCACAGCCCAGCTAACCGTAAGACAATAATTTCAAATTTGGAGAGTTTGCTGGAGAGTTTATTCTTCAGGGTCAATGCAAATTCATGCAATGAACCAGGTTTGCAGTGCCTTGAAACATTTGCGCGATGCACATAATTCACGCCGTCAATGTACGTTTTCACATTGTTCAGGGCACTGCCTTTCAACCCTCTTAATTTCACTTCCTTCTGTATATAATCCCACATTTCGCTGCATATTGTACAACGTAAGTTTTCAATTTTCCCGTTCTCATTGAGATCATATAAAAATAGTTCGGAACTTGACCACTTTTTAAAAGTATTTTCGTTCACGGACTCTTGCTTATTTGCCATTTTGAAAATTTGCGGTACACATGTTTTTTTATTTACTATAAAAGCCGGGTATATTCTGTTTATACAATCATGTTTTCACTGATAACCACTTTTATGTGTATCGCAAAACACAATTGTAGAAATAGTCTATACCTACTGACCAATCGGCGATGCGTATCATGTGAAATTAGATCACTTGTTTATTTGTCATGACAACCCATCCACTTCGAAAAACAATGAAACCTAGTCTCAGCTTGTCGACTCAATCCAACTGTGGTTGATGCACATTGCTTTTAACTGATACAGTTAAAACTAGAAGTCCTGTCATGAAATGCGCACAAATAGCACGTCGGTCAGCACGTTAATTTACGCGTTATGACCATAGTAAGGCTATCAAATTCTGTACATATGCCCTGTGCACAAGCTATGTTTCAGCCAATGGACCTCCGGATAACCCTGAGGTCCACTGGCAGAAACACTGCTTGTGTTTGCTATGAGTAACCAGGAGAACCTGCCGTGCTTTGGATGTCATTCGATATGGCAATTGCGCGCAATTCCTACTCGCAATTAAGCCCAGATAAGCACACTATTCATGACAGGACTTCTAGTTTTAACTGTAAATAATAATGAAACACCCGAACTTGGCGAATTTTTATTTCATTAAAATCATGTAAATGCAGACACTTTTTATTGAATGCAAATAACAACAGGCACGATTTATTTCCGGGCACATCAGTGTGGGTAGGCCAAATTTGAAGAAGAACGGAAACACGGTTTTGCCAATTGCAGTTTGCACGAACGAAACGGTCATTCGTGCAATTTCAGCACCCCTGTTATTGCGCCCAACCAAACTCATGCTATAAACATTAATCTATTCAAACGCTTGTGCAGTTTTGTCTATTTATATTTCATAAAAATGTTTTAATCAAAATGAAATATCGGAAAATAACTTATTCTGTGTCAATCATTTCATGAAGACCCTGGAGGTGACAATCAGTGATTTCAAGTAATCCCTAAAAATATCAGTGAATTCATGAAATGCCTAGGCAAATTAGTCATTTTGTGAAATCCCTGTTTTGACCAGGTATTTCAAGAAATTCCTAATTACACTAATTCCCTGTAATATATATTTAATTAAATTTAAAATTACACTCAAAATCCAAATGCTGGGTACACACTGACACAAGGCACCGTAATAGTTTTGTGTTTTTGTTTTGGCTCTTTTTCTGTTTGTTTGTTCGTTCATTCGTTTCTTTATCTCTTCGGGGGGGGGGGGGGGGGGGGGGGGGGAGGAGAGGGGAGGGGGGGTGGCCCACTTCGAAAATTATCGTTATTTATTTTTTTTTTTTATTTGAATTAAATTGAATTATTTTATATTTCCTGTTCGTTACAGTTTTCTGAATTAGTAATCCCAATTATATCAGATTTCCTTTTAATCATCAGCTTCATAGACTTAGTACATTCCAACACAAATAAAATTTACAGTATGACTGAAACATCCTCCAATCAAGCAACACAGTTGCAATGTAAACATAACAGATGAGTAATCTGAACAAAAACATGTCATTAGATTAACGCTTTGGCGGTACTCACTTTGTTATTGATTCCTTTGATTTGAAAATAATTTTATGTTGCGGAGTAAGTGTTAAAGTGATACTCATTAATATTATTGGTATATCCAATATGGGGGGTACCGGGTACTGCGTTAAAAAGAAGATATTTGACAGAATAAGAGTGAACATGCAGATGTGTTCCCGTGTTTTACAGTGACTGGAAAAGACCCGCTCCCGTTGACTCAACCACCTTCGGAATCCAACATAATAATAAATGAGAGATTTTTTTTAAAATAAACAAAATTATTTTTGAAATCGCGCGTTGTTACTCATTTCTCAACACCCATCATGACCAGTCCTCATTATTCCATCCGGGGGGCGAGTTGGCCCGAGGGCGAGTTGGCCCACCAGCAAGGGAGCGAGTTGGCCCGGGAGCGAGTGGTCCCGTTCCCGTCTATGTGTGATGAGGGGTGGGGTAGTCTTTGTAAGACTGTGACCCGGGGCCCTCCTGGCCCTCACAGTCTTTGAGAAACCCGGTCAAATTACGTCTGACTAAAACTGAAAGAAACTGGCCGCATTTGGGTCGACTCAGTTCACGCTTCATATCGAAGACAAAAATCACCTAATCAACATTCTATGTGTCGCATTCAGCCCAAATATAATTTATTTACGTGTTTGCATCATTATTTAACGCAAACACAGCATCAAACTCAAGAAATGTTGAAAAATATCCGACGTCACCACGTTAAAAAACATCGATTTCAAAGATAAACAAATTGTACTACACATGCACACAGCATCTGTGCGCATGCGTAGTACAATTTGTTTATCTTTGAAACATGATGTTTTTAACGTGGTGACGTCGGATATTTTTCAACATTTCTTGAATTTGATGCTGTGTTTGCGTTAAATAACGATGCAAACACGCAAATAAATTATATTTGGGCTGAATACGACATGTAGATTGTTGATTATGTGATTTTTGTCTTCGATATGAAGCGTGAACTGAGTCGACCCAAATGCGGTCAGTTTCTTTCAGTTTTAGTCAGACGTAATTTGACCGGGTTTCTCAAAGACTGTGAGGGCCAGGAGGGCCCCGGGTCACAGTCTTACAAAGACTAGGGGTGGAGGTGTTCCAAATGATATGCCCAGCTTAGAGTTACTTTCTACTGAAAAATATCAACAATTTGGGGCCACACAAGATGTACACGTGAAATGGTTAATATATGTACTGTGGAAAGTGAATAGGTTATTTATTGTCAGACATTTGTGTAATTGGATGGGACATGGAAATTTAAAAATATTTATTTCCATTTTGATGCTTATAACTTAGATGCTTTACTTTGGCAACTTTCGGAACTTTCCGCTTTGGTTCATTATCTTCGTCGTATCGGTCCATCATATTGAACGTGGAAGAACAATAAACGTTTTGTATTTAACGAACGTTGAGCAGAGTAATATAACCCTATTCCAATTTTCGCGGCAAAACGGAAATAGGCACATACTATGGAAACGGGACAAATTACCCCAGGGACAACCCGCCCCAAACCACCTGGGACAACCCGCCCCGGGACGACACGCCCCAAGTTTTTCACTCGCCGCAGTTATCAGCTATTTGATTATGATACTAATTGGACTATGATTGGATTA
This sequence comes from Pictodentalium vernedei, assembly GCA_031216915.1. Classification (NCBI taxonomy): domain Eukaryota; kingdom Metazoa; phylum Mollusca; class Scaphopoda; order Dentaliida; family Dentaliidae; genus Pictodentalium; species Pictodentalium vernedei. The sequence continues at coordinate 105,392,688 of CM062292.1, read as the reverse complement.
TAAGTAATAACAAATGAACTATTCAGCTGTTATTGGTTATAATACGATCATTATCGGTGCGACGATTTACCACCACACAGAAGCAGGGGACAATGGATTTGTTTACTGGACTTAATTATGATGGTATTATAAGTAATAACCCATGAATATAAGTGTGTCTATATGGAAGATAAAATTCAGCATTCAGTTCTGTGGTCAGTGTAGTATTATCAGAAGTGTCTGTGGTAATTGTATCTGTGGGTGTCTCAGCAGGAGGCCGTTGTGAGAAAGAGACAATTGTTGTTGGAGATTTATCTATCTCCTGGTCACCCGGAGTCCTCTGGCTTCTCCTCAGTGAGCGGAGATGTCGAGATAGACATGATAGATTAGTGGTACAAGATATGACCCTTTCCGTCTTCCTCCTCTCCAAGAACTCCGATAGCCCATGGATATCACGGCGTCTGGTAGAGAGTCCCTTCACATCTCTTCGTCTGGCCATCTTCAGGTGTCTGTTTACGGTGATTAATTAAATTCATATCCATCATGTCAGAGTCATTTTCAGGCTGACCAGTGGGGGGGGGGGGTGCACAAAAGGGGCTACACCTCTCAAAGGACGGCGATTCACCTAAAGGTAGACTACCCTTGCTAATGACGGTCCCTCCAAAACTCAAATACCTCGAGCGGCAGACTATACTTGCATGAAGCCTCCATCACCAGGACCCAAAGGGTCATGGGTCGTTTAGCCCAATTCCCGTTCGGCCCCTGGTCGTTTCGCCTCGACCCAATCCCCGGTCGCCCAGGGCATTTCACCCCAGATCATAAGCGAGGTGGGTAGTTTCACCCCAAATTAGACTGCAAAATCTAAAATATGAATCAACGATGGGTGTGGCCATTGACGTGCCTTGAGTTTAAGTCTCATCTAATGATTCAGGAATCTCCGTGTTTCTGCTTTCAAATCCTCTAAGTCCTGTTTCTGGATCCTCACTATCAATATCCATATGCTGATTTACGGAGAATTTCTCCAGTGCTGCAATTTCCGCATATGTGAGTGGGATTTGTTCTTCCCTTTCTGAAGACGCTGTTCTTGCCCGGTCACACACACAAAGTGCAAGCTAGAGTTAAGTCTACACATGACTCTCACATATTTGCTGTGTCTGTAGTCTGAATTTACTGAAGCTGAAGAAATGAATTTACTCTTGCGTAGCGGAGGTTTATTGGGACAGACAATATCAGCGGTGTAAAGTGTTGTCCGGAATTCAAAAGAAAACATTATACAAAAACATTAGGTTATATGCATTTTAATGTTAATTGATGGTGAATAGTACTTTAAAAACATTTTTAAAAAAAAAACATTTAAAAAAATGAATAATATCATAGTCGTTTCGCCCCTCGTACCCGGGTCGTTTCGACCAGTATATGGCGAGAAACGACCTGGGGCGAGCGGGAATTGGGGAGAAACGACTTGACACCACCCCCAAGCTGTCCTGGTGCCTTTTCTTTCGCACAACCTTCAGACATGCCTCGAAAAATCATCAAAATTATTTCGTTAAAATGGTCGAAAGAGTCTATTCTTCCCAAGTAATGTGCCTGCACGCCTCGATGGCGCGCACAAACCATTTCATCTTCATTTGTTTGCATTTTATTGTTCACTCCATCTCCGGGTATGGTTGGCCACTGCCGAGGATGCGAGCGTTTGTCCTGTTGAATCTCCAATCGGGCCTTTTTGTAACTGACACAGAAGTACCTCCCACCCGTAATCCGCTATGGAACTTGTGCAGGGCGGTATCAGAAACTGCAAAATCATGACTGAACTGGTGCTACGCAGCCAGGGGCAGTTGCTCATCTTTGTCAACTACCTCAGCTTCTCAAGAACCAAGAAACACCAACCAGTCTCCCAACAGTTGCAGACTATATATAGCTTTTCACACAAAATTTTAGTACGCCTGGCAGACTATACTTGCCTCAAGAAAGAAACAACCAGGCAGATGCAGACAATACTTGACTCCCATAAACCTCAAACTCTCCAAGTGGCAGACTATACTTGCCCCAAGAGTCTCAGAAGCTTCTACCAACAGGACCAAACCTGACCTGGTGACTTTATAGCGCGTTCAGACATGCCTCGAAAGCTGTCTACCTATATAGGTGGTTTAGAACATAACTACAAAGTGGTGCATCATGATAGCTGTACTGCAAAGCGCATGAGTTATTAACTACAATACATTAAATTAGCCTATCTAAATTATGTCACAGGTTTTCTAATTCCTACACTTTCTTTAACAAATTACCATACATTATTGAATTAATCTTTAACCCTTTGAAGGAGATAGGCCGGTTTTCCGGCCAGAAACATGATACGTCATAACATCATTAAATGGAATGGCTGTTCAGTAAATGTTTGGGGTAGACCAATCAATATTTTCAACGGGAACGGGTTAAGTCACCCATGGGTCAAGTTACCCCCGGGTCATGTCGCCCTCGGGTCAAGTCGCCACCGGGTCAAGTCGCCACCAGGTCAGTCGCCCCCATACATCGGTTCAAGTCGCCCCTCCAAAAGTGTTGGGTTGGGAAAACTTGACAATAACCTAAGAGTGGTCTGATTAAATACGTACTTTTATTTATTTATTAAAACTAGAACATAATAAAATATACAGAACTATTTACTTAATAATTTACATCAAAGTCTGTCTTTGGTTTATATTATTTATTTTGTTATAAATGTTATATAAATATAAAAAATTAACAATAGTGTTAAAATTTAAGATTGTAATTCATGAAAATCGAAATCGCGCTATAGATTGTGATCGTGTATCATAACAATGTTAAGTTTAAGATGAATGGCTTACCTTCACTGCATAATAATAACCTTCCCTGGATACCAAAAGTCGACCACCACGTTGACTTCCATTGGGCATTTCTGTGTATGTTGTTGGTGCATCTTCTGGTAAACTCGCTGGTAAATCTGGCTCCTCAGTTGACGTTTCTATGAATGAATGAAATGTTTCAGCGCGACGAAGGCGCATAGGGACGATTTGGGATTGAAATCCCCTGCGTCCCGAATAACTTTATTTGTTTTATAACTAATGTTTCTAATGTTAATACTTATCTCTAAAAAAATGTACATTCAAAGATGTGTTGTCGCCTGGACTTTCAGATGCATCCAGAACAGAACTTGTGTTATTGTCGGGTGTTTTATGTTGATCTTGATGAACGGTCGTCAGCCACAATCACAATCCACCAAAACATTCACTGATCAGATTGCTTGTTTAAACAAAAAAGTTATTTATGATAACTCTTTTCAAACTTTAAGTGAAATGTCGTCAGCCACAATCACACTCATTGCTCAGATTGCTTTTTTAAAACAAATACGCCGACAGAGTAGAAGTCAAAACGCCCCCAAAGGTGACTAATAAAACCAACAAAACACAGAGCAATCCACAACCAAACCCCTGTGTCGTAATCACACGCGTTCACCCCAAAAACGGGAAAACACTCGATTGATAAAGCTCTTTCCAGGATGCTCGTGGGTGAGACTAATCTCCAAAGCCACGGGCAACCATACTTGGAAGATTAAAGTAAAATGCCCTAATTGAGCAACGAAATTAAATCTGATAAGCAACGGGGTAATTATCAACGGCAAAAATACGAAATCGAGGAATATCGTGTTCTTCCGCAACCCGTTCAGTGTCACAAGTGTTAGCAGAAATTTGGGCACTTGTCACACAAATGCAACGGAGAGTAACGGTGTATGAAATGCGGCGACAAACACATCGCGAAGGCATGTAGTGCTACAACTTGGAAATGCCCCAATTGCGGTGGTCAATACCCCAGCAACTACCGAGGGTGTAGCCACTTCAAAAAGGTTAAAACAAACATACAGCTTAAGGCTCTAAATGTAAGTAACGTCGAGAACTCATCCTCCCCATATTCCACGTGTACCCTTATGGCTGGCTCTATTTTCAGTATAATGAAGAAACACATGGACATCAGTCTTTTGGATGTTTGCAAAGAGATCAGTAAAAGAGCCTCTAAGTTATATAGAGCTGAAATATCTCACACGCTATTAGAAGCAGCCATCAACAAAATATAATTAGGTAACAATATTACAAATAGTAATTTAACTTAAATAAACTTAGTACAGTTATTCCTAAACCATTCATGGATACACTAAAAATAGTCCAGTGGAACGCTCGAAGCGTTAATCAGAAAAACTTGAAAATGAGACATTATTTAAAAAATAGGACATATTTGGAATTAGAGAAACATGGCTTAAACCAAACAAAAAATTCTCGTTATGTGGTTTTGATATTATTAGAAGAGATCGCCGTGTCCAAAAAGGTGGCGGCGTCGCTCTGCTAATAAAGCAGGAGATTAAATTCAAAACAATACCATGCGGACCACCTCAATGCTGAAGTGATTGCAGCTGAAACTGAACTTGACCACAAACACGTGGCCATCATATCAACTTAAAAGAGAGCTGAGCTGGGACCGCACTATGATTTTCTTCCCTGCCGAGTGAACTCAAAATATAGGTTCTTTATTCGTTAGGTGTGATTCCTGATCATTTCAGGCTGCAGAGAGGAAACAACGATTAAAGTAACAACGATTCTTTTATTTACATTTAAAATAAACTCATTCCATATTCAACACATTTAACAATTTGATGAACACAAATCAAGGACTTATCACAGGGGTTAAATAGTTTTTCATCCATTCAATCTATCTATAGCCCTGTACTGGCGCTATAGTACACTCCCAAAATATCACTGTCGCGGTCTCGTAACAGAAGCTTAAAACACCGAGTCTTAATCTGTTGCGACTGTGCGCGTCTGCAGCTCTGACTGCCGGGGGATCCCGACTAGCAATGTTAATTACCTTGTGGCAACATAGTTCTGATTTGGATTCGGTTTATCCACTCTGTCGACTAGTTTAGCAAGTCTACGTCACATACCTTATACATGTGTCCTTTGCTAGAACTCTCCTTGAATGTTCCTGTCATTTGAAATACACACAGTTCATGCAGAACTCACAACTTCAAAATGCGCTTTCGAGCTTGAGTGAATTGTCACTGTCGACCTTGAGCCGATATTCACAGCACTCGGATAGTGAAACAGTCTACTACGCGACCAACCTCTGATAAGCAATGCGTTCCCAAGGATTAATACCACAATACAATAGCCTACACTTTGAGACAGGTGCGAGAGTCGAGCCTCGCGATGAAATCTATACTTAGCCTTTACTTGGGTTCGTAAACTGTTCTCTAAATTCGGGCTTGTACCTTTCCTACGACCACCTAATCTGACAATAGCGGCATACAACGGAGCTCCGTGGATTGCCCAGCAATTTCACTCGTACGAGACCCTATATAGCGTCTCCTATTCTGCCAAAAACAAGTCTCCCTCCTAAACGATCAGAACTCAAGTCTCTCTCCTAAACGGTCGGAACCCAGGTCTCCATGAAATAGCTTGTTCCCCACACTTTATATCTCGTCTTGTGATGGTCAGATAGCAATATGTCAAGACGCCTAAACATGGCACACGTCATTTCTGAAGATAAAATCACATCGCACCAGTGTATATGCTATGAAGCGTATCCCGAGAAATAATATACTTGATAGCCGTGATGATTGGAATTCATTTATAAGTGCCAGTCGATGATAACAGAAAGAAATCTCATTCTGACTAGTAATATGCCAAAGAAGTATTCCACTGTGAATCGCCTAAGGCTAATTATCTAATTAAAACATGTGTGCGTACTACACAGGGAGAAGAAATATATACATATATATATAACTTGAAAGTAGGGGGAGGAGGCCTCCTCCCTTTTAGACTGGCTTTGCCCTGACAATCTTAACGAGGTTATCAACAGTACTCTAGATGAAATTTGTCACAAGCAAACAGTAAAGGCGCAGATAAACAGAACAATCCAAACAACTCTTCAAATAATCAAACAAAAAAGAAAAGCCTTCCGGGCTTTCCAATCAGAGAATGATCAAATGAAAAGAGTTGAACTTAAAACCGCGTATAATCGCCAGCATGAAGAAGTCAAAAAGGTGATAGCTAACGACAATCGCGTGAGATGTGAAAAAGCAACAGAAAACCTAAATGGGCTGAGAGAACCTAAGAGGTTCTGGGTTACATTTAAAACTCTTACTGGCCAAAAGAACAAAAGTGCCAATAATAATGCACTGAAGACTAGCGACGGAACTATGGCCATGGACGACAAGGCAAAAGCCAGGGCTTCTGACTTCTAAAGAAAGCGCATCGTCCCAAAGAAGGGAACAGATATGACAACGATTTTAAGGTAAAAGTAAATAAATTTGTCCAAGATAAAAACTCGATTTTCAATGAACCGAACTTCGACCAAAAGCACGAAGACGTGGACGACCATGGATTAACCGAACCAATAAGCGTAGAAGAGGTCATGTGTATAATCAGAAAATGCAAGTCTTCTTCTCCCCAGGAGAAGACGAAGTCTCTTACAAAATAATGAAACAGTGCCCCAACATCTTCTACTGTAGACTAACCCAACACCTAGACTGCTGTCTCTCCTGTGGGTACTTCACAAAATCCTGGAAAGTGGCCACAGGAGTAATGACACCTAAACCTGACAAATACCTTACCAACCCTTCAAACTACCGCCCAATTAGCTTGCTTAGCTGTGTTAGAAAAATATTTGAGCGGATTCTCTCTACGAGACTTCGCAGCTATCTCGAGTCAATCAACTTTTTTAACAAATGGCAAAGAGTGTATAGGAGTCAGAAAGAGGGAATCGAACAAGTATATAGACTGGTCGATTATATGAAAGAAGCATTTAGTCAAAACGAAATCGGAACAGCGCTTTTCTTGGATGTTGAAAAAGCGTTCGACTCGGTATCACAATGGCGTGAGATATAAACTAGCACAAATGGGATTACCCACTAAAATTCTGAGTATCATATCATCATTTCTAACTGATCAAAAAATCAAGATGAGGGTTAACCTCGAGGTGTCAGAGGAAGTAATAACGAAGCAGGAACACCAAAGGGGTCGGTTCTAAGCCCGCTTCGTTTAATAATATATAAGAATGACATAGAAAAAGTAGGGGAAATCTGTGTTGAACTATTGCAGTTCCCAGACGACAAAGGCATGTGGACGACCAGCAAGTCCCGAAACATAATTAAAAATCGTCTACAGGATACCATTCGCTATCTTGAGAGCTGTTGTGCTCTGTGGCGCATCAACCTCAAAGCCTCCAAAACTAAAAAAGTTACGTTCTTCAAGAAGCAAAGGAAAAATCCTGTCCCCAGTATCGATCTCCCGTTATACGATCGCAAATTAAAAGCAAGCAAAGAGGCCAATTTTGGGGATTTATTCTAGATAGCAATCTCAGTCTAAAACAGTCGCGTAAACTCCATTACGGTTAGAGCTACTAAACGTATCAATTTTCTGAAGATGATCAGAGATAGAAATTGGGGAGCAAACAAAGATGTGTTTCTCAAGCTCTACAAAACATTTATACGTCCGGTACTAGAATACGGTGCCATAATAACAAGTGATCTGAGCAAAACCAACATTCAGAAGCTACAGAAGGTTCAAAATTATGCCCTGCGTGTGGCACTATGCAAACCCAAGCGGATACCGATAAAGGATCTCCACAAGCTAGCAAAAATAGAAACTATTGATACTCGCTTAAAAGACCTACAAAACAAAACCCTCAACAGACTCCAAGATAGTGAATTAAAGTTGAGCTGAACGAACACCGATCCCTTAACAGAAAAACAAAATAAGTTTTCAGAAAATTAAAAAAGTATACAATATAATTAAATTGCGTAGAGTCAGTGAGGATTGCCTCGCTACTCATTGAGAACTTTTGGTTAGAGTCTGTGAGGACTGCCTCGCAACTCTGCTGAAGGGTCATTCTCTGTAAAAAAAAATGCACAAATGGACCGTGGGTTTGGGATGAAATCCAATGACCTGAAATGTAATGTAAACATTCTTATAAAAATATTGAGTATGTCCAGTTTTTAGAAATGACCATGGGACACTTTGATAATAATGAATGTTTCCTCCACAGAGCCTCGAGGATTGTGTTGCAAATTCACGTTTTCGTCCTCCCCCCCCCCCCCTCCCCCCGATACGTATCGTGAATGCGTGGTTGTAATATTAAATAAAATAACAATTAAACCTGAAACTTGAGCTGAGACGGATGTTCCAACATAACATAAACCGTTTACAGATGAAGTATTTTAGGCCTATGGGAAACGAGAAAAAAAAATCGCCCATGTTTTAGAAGCTCCCATAAAATGTTAGGCTATCTATTATTGTTACCTTGGATTTCAAGTATTGCAACTTTCATTGGACCAAAAGTAGGCAAGACAAAGACATGATGACTCCACGATAATGTTCCTGAACATTCACAAACTTTGCAATTTTTTTTTAAGTTTAACCGTCTCTGCATTCGAACACAAGTTTCATGCCCTACTTTTCCAGTAATAGACAGTAACGTACCTGTTCGATAATCACTCGATAAGTGATCTCTTATCTTTTTGTTACACATGGCTACAATTATACCGGTTTAATGACTCATCACTGAAAACAGATATACTTTTTCTTAAAAGACATTTGGGGGTTCGTTTGGGACAATTATTCGTTGGTAACGTATCTGGCTTCGATTACAAGAGTACACTAGGTCCAAACAAAACTTCTCAAAATCTTATGACAGTCATTAAAATCTTTGCTTTGAGCAAAACAACAAATAAGCAGACTGAGTTTTAGGCAAAAAACTTCACCAACAGAAAAAAGAAACAAGACGCATCTTACATCAAAATTATGTAAACGTTTCACATGCTGCGTACCCGAACCTGCTTTAGTTTCTACGGGTTTATAGCTCTACAGTAATGTTGGAAATAAATTGCAGTATAAACACAATATTTTTCTCAACAATATAGTGCTCATCAATGATAACACCAGAATTTGGCATCACTTCCTAGAAAGCTCTTGGTGAACTTTTCAGGAAATGAGGCCAGAATCAAGTTATGTATCTGAAGGGCAAATGCTGGTAGAATTGTCTTGCGTTTATATACTACACTTATTTCAATCGTCAGTGTGAGAGTAACACCACTATTTATTAGCGTTCCGCAAATACACAATTTATGTGTTCTCTGTCAATATTTTTCTACGAGAAAAACCTTTAATATGGGCCGTAAGGTTCAATTTGTTCCCCCTGGGTAAGAATAGCACCGAAAGGAATCCACTGTTCGTCTTGTTTAGAAAGGCACTGCATTGTCTTCCCCTGTAGTGTTCAAGAAAGTTATTAGGGCTTGGCAATCATGAACATTTACTTCTAAAACTTTTCCCAAATAACAATGTTTTAAGTACAGGGCCACCGAGAACGAGGACGGGCCACGGGCAATGTGTAGAACGAGCTTTGGGCTTGTGAGCTGCGAGGGAGCGAAGCGATAAGCGTGGGGTTTGGGATCCCCATGGCAATTCCTTTTTAAATTCATGCTAGGAGAGGCATTGTCCTGCAGTTTCTTAACAATATCCACTAAATTATTTCCTTACAATTTCTATATTTTATTACCTGTATTTCTGTGTGTTTTGTGCATTTTCCTCAAAGATAATCAGACCGGTGGAAAATCAAAAAGCTGGAACAGGTGTTTTTATATATGAATGGAACCTGGTAAGTAATGTAACTGCGTAATCTTGCCACCTCCACCAGCACCGGAGGTCCGCACCAAAAGCCTTCACATGTCTTTCATCTCAGACGTATCAGCCTGCACTTTTTTTAAACTTTCGAAAACCCCAGGGTAGTTTCACCCTTAGCCCACACTCTCGGCGCGAGTGTCTAAGTACATTGCAGAGATGGGGTTACCAACCGAGGAACGTGTGGTCCTCGTTCATTGTCTATTTCAAACGAATTAAGCTTGTTCTCCTAATACTTTTCATTTCCCAGTTTGAACAAGGGACACCAGATTTACATTTATTGCAAAAACCCGAAACATTTCTTGTGTACAAACATTTTCCATCCGCCATACAGCATGTAGTGTCATCGTTCCGGGCACTTTGATCAGATTCAACTCCAGTAGATTGTCAGAAGCTTTTTCAATTTGGAGACGGACGGACGGACGGACATGAGGGGAGGCGGACGGTCGGACGGACGAACGGACGGATAGGAGAATGAGTTACGACAGGCAGACACCGTCGGGCATCTTACAGACACAATCAGTGAAAGACAGATGATGAGAAGAACAGGCAGACAGACTGGCAAACAGAGATAGAGAGCAGACTTACAAGCCGATACAGACAAAATAAGACAGATATTATTTTACATCAGAAGGACAAGGTAAAGCGGGCCATAAGCACGAAATTCACCATCCAACTGATCAGAAAATTAGACTGGGAACTCATGTTTTAATGACTTTAGTGTGCTGTTTTACATCATTAATTGCCTTATCAAATTATGTGAAGGACATAGATTCCTAGTGCCGTTATCATAGAATGACATCCAGAGAAAATCATACTCAAACCCTGTGGAAACGCATTTTATACTCTAGTGAACAGAAATAATGTTAGGATCAGAAACGTTACTGCGACAACAAAATACGTGACCGCACAAAGTACGCCATTTCCACGTGTTTCGACTATGCAGCTCCGGCAGAAGCAAAGTTTAGAGCAAAAGCAACAATTTTACCAAGTTTTATATGATCACTGATCGTTAAGAAAGGAGACGGCATGACCACAGACCACGACGTCGAACTCACCGTGGGTTACCAGACAAATTATCATATTAAATCTATACAAATTCCCGCCAGAAGTAATGTAAGGATTCTGCCATTGTTTATTGACTTCAAAACATATGAAGCCAAGCTCAAACCGCGGGAATATAACATAAAAGCGCCGTTGGATGAGAGATGAGTATTTTTATGATACGTATCTGGCATCACGTATCTGATGGAGCAATGATAGATAAGCTCATTGTTCGTTAAATCTGAATGTTTCAACATCGCTTTCATGTTGATTTATTCACCAAAACGACGACCTTAGTTAGGCATATAATTCTATAGTTGTCATTTCTTTACAAGGTATCAAACCATGGTAACGTATCTGGCATGCGACAATCGTAATGCTTCACGTTCATACACTTGGATGTTTAAATCACATAAGTCTCTAAAACTCCGCCAAAGAAGCCGGTATTAATTAATTTAGGCATAATGTCTGCTCCGATTTATGTTAACGGTGTCGACAGTATCTTGATACGCCATATGCAAAGGAACAAACATTAAATGTAACGTATCTGACATCAAAAGTGGTGACAATAGAAGAATGCCAACCATTTGCTCGAAGGCAATCTGCTCCCGTTCCAAGATGCTAAATGTGAAATTTGGATGTACATGTGATCATATGGGCGTTTATCTTACGCCACAGTGGTAATAAATTATTCACAAGGTCTAGGAAAAAGTGTGTGCCCTTAGGGACATTGCATTTTTTAAAAATTAATGTCATTTACAAACCATGTATTCCCCCGGATCAGTGTCTGACAATCATCAAAGATGCTTTATATAGTTCGTAGAATGTGCAGGTCTTCGTGGAAAAAGAAAAAGTAGCAAATCTTCATATTCTCTGGTAAAAGAATGCAAAGGGCGTGTATTGGTCCGATTTGAGCAGTTTAAGGGAGAATGGCCCTGAAGCGCGATTTAAATGTGTTTAATAAGACTTATATAACAAAACTCTCCACATACTCCAGGATAGTGAATCAATGGTAGAGCTGAACGAACACCGAACCCTTAACAGAAAAACAAAATAAGCCACAGTAAATTAAAATTACTCAATAGAATTAAACTGCGTTGAGTCGGTGATGATTGCCTCGCTACTCATTGAGAACTTTCAATTCAATTCAATTCAATTCAATATTTATTTCACAGCATACATATACAAAGGAATGAAACAAGGTTACAAAAAACAAAAGTAGATGTACAAATGTATACTGTGGGGAATGACATAGCCTTATGACTGTCTTCCTGTCATCCCCTAGACAATAAAAAATAAAGACTAAACAGCAAAATGGCAAATGGCAAATGATGGACTCAAGTAAGGTAAATCTTGACAGCAGGTAGTACATTGTTTTTTGTTAATATTGTATTGATATGTATTGAATATTAGTTCATTGTGGATCAAACTTCCAGATGTTCTGACTCTGGTTATTTAGATCTGTGGATTGTGGATTAACCGTGTTTTAACCGTATTTTAACCGTATTTCTGAATCAATGAAGTAAATAAGCGTCGTTGGTAAACCATTATAATAATCGCACGCTAAAGGAGTGAAGTAAATGACCATAGGTGACAGTATCAACCTGGTTATCTGCTTGCTGGGAGAAAAGAGGAGAATATGATAACACCGAGAGTCGTAACTAGCCGAGGCAGTCGGGACATCTTGGGTTTGAACAGCTGATATTGGCGATATAAGTATTCAGATATTGTTCAGTTAATATTTTTTTAAAGGATGTTCGGCTAAGGGTTTTTTATCGTTGTATCAAGGTCATTCCACAGTTTAGGAAACGAAAAATATGGAAGTGCGGCTGAGAACTGAGTGCGAGGTTTATGGGTGTTTAGGCTTCCACATTGCCTCGTAGTCATGCCCGAGGGATTCCAGTACACTTGAAACGTATCATTGAAACTGACGGGGAGATTGTTCTGCGACCAGTCGTGCATAAATAAAAGTGAATGTAATTTGTACAGATCGTTAAATTTAAGAATTTTTAAACGTTTGAACAGCGGGTCAGTATGTGAGTTAAACTTTTTGTTCGCTATGATACGTACAGCTTTTTTTTGTAAGTTTAAAATTTGTTTTGTAGCTGTTGCGTTGCCCCATATTTGAATACCATAAATTAAGTGGCTTTGAATTAAAGTGAAATAGAGTAGACGAAGTGTCTCGGACGGTAGAAAATTCTTGGCTCTATTCAAGATATAAATTGCTCTGGATATTTTTGTACAGAGTGTAGATACATGGTGATGAAATTTAAGGTTCTCGTCCATTTTGATTCCTAGAAATTTTATGAATTTGTGGTCACGATTGTTACCTGCTATTATTAAGTCTGAGTTATTCAAGGCAATGTGGGTTTGAACGTTATCGTAATTGTAGTTGTCATTTTGGGGATGAAGAAGTATGACTTTAGTTTTGTCAGCATTTAAAGATAACTTGTTCGCAGAACACCAGTGGTTGATTTTTGATAATTCATTGTTTGCCATCTCCGTAAGGAGGTCAAGGTCGTTCCCAGATGCATGGGCTGATGGGTCATCTGCAAAGATTAAAATACGCATATCAGTTGATTCACTGATGTCATTGATATAGAGGACGAACAAAAGAGGAATAAGTACAGAGCCCTGGGGTACACCTGTAGTGACATTGAGTAACTCCGACGATTCACCAGTGAATTGAACATATTGGGATCTCCCGGAGAGATAGTTCTGAAACCAAGAATTAACTATACCTCTTATACCATAGTGTTCAAGTTTTCGAACCAGTATTTCATGATCAATAGTGTCAAATGCTTTGGAAAAATCTAAAAACATGGATAGTGTGCAATCTTTAGTCGCTTTGTTATTCATTAAGGAAACGTGGTTGATAAGATGCATTATTGGGTGAAATGTTGAGTGTCCCCTTCTGAATCCAAACTGATGGTTATAAATAACGCCGTGTGCATCTAAGAAATGTGATAACCTTTTATGCATTAACTTCTCTAAGACTTTCGAAAAGGAAGGAAGAATACTTATTGGACGATAATTGTCGAAAGACTGTTTATCCCCGGATTTAAAAATTGGTATTACTTTCGCGATTTTCATTTTTGATGGTACAATTCCAGTTGAAAAAGAGGTATTTATAATGTGAGTTAAAGGAACAATAATTTCATGAATAATGTCTTTTAGTAGTTTCGGTGAGATGTTGTCCTGACCAGCAGATGTTTTCCTAGGAAGACATTTTACGGCGGATATGACTTCATCATGGGTTGCAGGTGATACAAAAAAGAGTCGGTGACGCTGTTGTTTAGGTAATCAGAGAATCGATGTGTGGGACTTACCATGTTGTTGGATACACGATTTCCAATATTGATAAAGTAGTTGTTGAATTTCTCAGCAATTTGGATGGGGGCAGTGTACTCCTCATTGTTTTCAATAAACGATGATGGTAGAGGTGGGGGGGGGGGGGGGAATATCTGACTTATTTATTGCCTTGCGGAGAATTTCCCAGGTTTTCTTGATGTTTCCCCTATTTTCTAAAATCAGCTGGCTTTTGGATTGAGTCTGTGAGGATTGCCTCGCAACTCTGCGTACAATATACAATAGCGGATACCTACCTATCTTTCTCTCTTCCTATAACTTTTCTAACTGAACATTCTCAAATTTTCTTGCAACACCCTTATCAAGAAGACGCATGGAAATGGTAGACGAAGCGTAAGAGGAATTGTTGCAACCTACCTTTCTGTTAACATACACAGAAAACCACCAAATACCAGGCAAGGATTGAAACAAGCTTTGCTGGCTGGGACGAGTGTACATTTTATATAAATATACATTTGAAATAAAGATTTAACAGCTGTTTTAAGGGCTTTCGGGTGTGTGTCTGTGAGAGGGTGTGTGTGCGTGTGTGTTTTTTGTGGGTTTTTTTTTTGTTTTGTTTTGTTTTGTTTTTTTTTTTGTTATTTTTTTTTTTGTTTTTGTTTTTTTTTTCTTGCCCTCCAATCACCCGACATCTGTTCCCCCTGAAGGCAGACCAGGTGGCCAAGGCTCAGCATCCTCTCTCCTTTTGAGGCTGATGGGTGACTCCCAGTTCTCAAAAACATATATTGGTGGATTTTTTTCCTTTTTGTAACCGTTAAGGATAATATGCTGGGGCTGCTCCCAAACTAGCGACTGTTTGGATTTCTTTTTCTTTTTTCTAAAATAACCCCCAAACTGCGGTTTCAGTATTAACATAAATATGCCCACTTCTCTAAGCAAACACTGGGCAGAACTCTTGTAATTATGCAAAATTCCTAGCCATCTTCCAGTTCTTGAAAGGTTCTCGGGGATCTCAACCCACTATCTTACTGCAAATCGCGCACTCAAACTTAATAAGATGATTGGCTCTCGCTCTCATGGATTTATAAGCAAATAAAGCTATAAAGCAAATAAAGTTATTAGGGTCACAAAGGATTTCAATCCCACATCGTCCCTATGCCCCTTCGTCGCGCAGAAACTTTTCATTCGTTCAGAAACAAACACAGATTAGAATTATTATTTCTGAATCATTAAGCTAGATGTCTGCATACTGGAAGGATAATTTTCTCCTCAGTCAGTAAATACGATTTTTTTTAACTTTTGTGTTAAATTTCATTTCATGCGTGCTTTGTGTACTGGATTCGAAATTTGCATAAAGGATTTTATTGATTTTGGACAGGAATTTCTTATTATTAAAGGTAAGTACATAAATTAATATTCCTAATTGTCTGTTTTTTACTTAAAAAATCTAAAAATAAAGTTGGTAAAAAATGTTTTTGGGTGGGTCAACACGTCCCTAAAGCGGGTCAACTCGCCCCGACTTCACCCGGAAATATATGTGGGGTTGACTTGACCCGGAGCCTTTTCAACGTGCAGCCTCGTGGCTGCATGTTGAATATATTGATTGGTCCACCCCAAATAATGACTGTGGAGTCTTCCAGTTGCTGCCATTGAACTGGAATGGAAGACACCACCAGGGTTCAAGGGGGTAAAAATAAGGGTGATTCCGATATTTACTGGCGATTCCGGTATATAGGTAGGGATGCAGACGATTCGGCTCCGGGACGATTCGGCACCAGGACGATTCGGCACCAGCGCTGGACGACTCGGCACTTGGGTTTGGACGATTCGGCACTTGGGTTTGGACGATTCGGCACTTGGATTTGGACGATTTGACACATGCTTCTGAGCAACTTGTCACTCATGGGATGGTTTCTAAAACAAAAGAAATGACATTAGGAGAGGATTATATTCCAGGGAAACGGCCCCAGAAGTTTCAGAACTGGAAAGTTGAGGACCTCAAGAGTGGGTATCTATGTATGAAAAAATAACGCTTTTTACAGAAAAAAGTAGCACTTTTAATAAACAAAGTCATTGTTCAGGGACCATAGATACCGGCACACTTTCGTAGCAATTGACTAGATGATAACTCCCCATCCCAGTACTGTTTCCAGATCTCAAACAACTTGGCCTGAACCTCTCCTGCTGTCTTCCTCTGACGCCTCTGAAGTTTGCCCTCCGAAATCATCTTCAAAGTGACTGGGATCGATGTTGCCTCTTTGTATAACTCTGCTATCAAAAGATAAAATGGCACCCGTCCTCTGTTGTTCATTCGGCTGTTCAATCTATTGTGCCAGCCTTCAACATCGTTGTTAGTCCTGACACTTGACATGAATATACTCCAGTTGTCTGTGTTAAAGGTGGTACTCTCTATCCATGTTGATCTAACATAGTCTACCAACGTTCTCAGTTTCGGCGTTCCAGCTTTGTCTTCCAATTTTACAAATGCTGGAAGGATATGTTCAGTTGGCAAGAAGGGAAGTGCCATGATTCTTCGAATGTATTTATATACATCATCTTTCTGATTGTACTCAGCCTTAAAATAAAACAAATAGAATGGATTAATGCATTTTGTTTTAAATAAGATACTGTTGACTAGAGTTGGGCGGTTTTTTGATTAATCGTGGGGTTACTCCCTGACCCGAAAGTGTATGCTAAATTTGGGGCTTACGACATAATATAATATTAATTTGATTTATATATTAATTTATTTTAGATGGTTCTATGAAGGAATAACATTTCTTACCTGTAAACCAATCTCTTGAACCTTCCTAAAGACGGCTTGAGCCCAGTGGAAGACACATCCCTGGATGGGGGCATCTCTGGAAATCTTGAACGAATGGCTTGCCAGAGTCCACACTCAAAGTCCACTACTATTCTTTCCAAGGAAATTCTCGACGGTAATCGCCTTTCTTTTTCCTGACATAATGCAAAAAACCAGAGGCAGTTGCTTGATGTTTCCAGACGATTTTACAAATGCGTGTATTGTAAAAAGTTGGACCCATGGTTTGTTGACTACTCGAAATGTACCGTCCATATAACATGTCTTTGCGGTTGCCAAGAGTTCAAGTTGCCTGTTGGTATAAAATAACAAATGCCGTCTGTCGTCTACGGTGATGTCTTTCTTAAAAAAACGAGCCGAATTCTCTTCGAAGAAATCTAATGCAAGCTGAAACGAATCAAACGAATTAAATTATATGATGACATTAAAACAACTGTCTCTCCTTCTCGTTCATCTCTCTATCTCTCTCTCTCTCTCTCTCTCTCAATAAAAAAATTCATACTGCTTAATCGTGATTAATTTAGTTTGTGACTTATTTAAGTTATTAATATAATGATTCTCACCTCAGAGTGTAACTGCTCAGGGTCGTGTGGCCTCAGTGTCTGTCTTAATCTATTTACAGCTCTTACTAAATTTGTTGCGACGCCACTTTTGGTTTGATAATATAGCTTATTTACTTACCTGAGTTGAATTGCGACAATCTGTACACGACCATTCGATATCTCTATTTTGCCGAATCGCCTCTCTATATTCTTGGCGAGTGATGCCAGTGTCACAGGTCCTATGTTGCCATCTCTCACAACCATCGCATTGCAACCCCTCTTGTCTTGGACGAACTGGTAATTCACAGTGTTTGCACAGATCTGAAGACATTATGGAAATGATGACTTGACTCTGGGAACCATATTCTTTTATACCAATTTTAGTTTACTGAAGCCACATTAAAACACCTGTTGGTGATGATTGGTCATGATTGATCACAGAGGCCGATATAAAAACTTATTAACAAATTTCAGCCACTGAAAGAAATATACAAACATACTCACCTTGATTGGCCGACAGTTTTGATAATCGTAATCATAACAATCATCACCAAAGAGCACTGATGCTTCCTCATTATTAAAAGAACCGACACAAAAACCTAGGTGCCGAGTCGTCTTGGTGCCGAATCGTCCAGCATTCTATAGGTAGACCCTAAAAGTGGTTTTTTTTTTATTTTTAGGGGCAGAATCGTCGCTGAATCGAACGTATTGGAACCTTCAGGAAGACCTCTGCTTTCCGATTTCTATAACGAAAAGTTTGTCCGTTTCATGTTACTCGTCAGCGATATGATTTTTTTTAGCAATCTGAAGACAAAATACATATTTTTTCAATACAAACATTTTACTGTGATTGCCTGGAATAATATTTATATGACACAACTGTAATTTTAGATATTATTCTCAGTTAATTAAATCGGACATTTCTTGCAAAATTTTCTGTTGCTTGGCAACCTCACTTGTAATGGCGGAAAAGCTTCACTACATTTGAAACAGTTTTTTGAAAAGTAAACATAAATCTTCTTTGAGGTAATATTTCCTTGACAATTATACACCCATCTATCCCTCATCATCTTCATTCAAAAACACTTGGAAAATTGAAAAGAAAATGTATTTCCATTTCAATACTACAAATAATATATACAAGTATCCAATTGTCGCGTTATAAATACCACTGCTGCAATGCAGTTTTGTTTGTGCCTGTGGTTATAAACGGTTTCTGGACAACTTGTACCTGAGCCAACTCGTATCAGCCAATTCGTACCTAAAATACACGATAACGTGGTTCGACGTTGAACATTTTGGTGAGTAAACCGAGTTGATTCAACTTTATTGGTTATTTATTCTAAGCTGCTATATAAGTAATAGAATTGTGTTTATTTTGAAATTCCCACCTCTGATATTCCTTAAATTCAAATTAAATATACACAAATTATGCATCAAAATGAATATTGAGATGAATAGAACATGAAACATACATGGAATAATCTCATAGTTGACAGCTGCAGGTCTGGTCTTTTGAGGAGAGCTTTAGCTCCAGCCCTCCATTGCTCCTGAAAAATCAATTTTCAGAGAGCCATAATTGCTGTAATAGCTCTCCTTAAACCTTTAATTCCCTTATTAATAACAGACTAGAGTATAGAATAGCTCCCCTGGCACAGGTTTAGGGAGGTATAGTAAGTAACTCCCCTAGACTTTTTAAAAGGCCAGACCTGCAGCAGACACCACTGGTTCCTGGAAGTCTGCTACCGTATTCGTACCAGAAGCAGAACTGATAATACAATAATATTTCAGGAGAATAACTTGTGGTCAAATGTGCTTCAGATATCCAATAATAAAGCTGGGCATTCATAGGACTGCATTTGGGAAAAGGACAACACTGTCTTCACTTTTTAATGAAGATGGATCCATGTTTGATGGACATGCACAAATCACTCAATACCACAACTTCCATCAAAAAACTAAATCATAATTCCAGGAAATTTCACCAGGTTTCATGATAACTTGCATGGAACATGGCAACTGTGCTGTCTCTATACAATAATAGTATGCTGTATTAAGGCAATCTTTCTCATTATTTGATTTTCAACGCCATTTTTCAATGCTTTTTCCATCTGATGATGCAGGGTTTCTGCTAGGAGAAAATTTGTGGGTCCGTTTGTTTAAAGAAAGAGAAACTCAGATGCCGAAGGCGTCTGTCGCATGTGCTAAATGCACGTGCATATAGAGGGGGGGGGGGGGGTCCCCCCCCCCCCCCCCCAGAAAAATTTTAATTTTTTAGGTACTCTCTGGTGGCCTCTGGGGGCATTCTGGTTGCTAAAATGCTGAATAATTGAAGTGGAAAATATGTATTTTTCCTCCTACAATTCTCTAAATTACCACAGGACACACAGTACTACATATGGTTGGAGGTTTCATAAAAATAAAACCCAAAACAACACAAAATCCACGAATCCTGACAGTGACTGCGACGCTTGACCTCAATTTTTTTTATACAACCTGATATTCGAAAAGAACCATGATGCAGACGTGTGACATCATGCACATGCAATTACATCATTTATTGCTCGAAATAAAAGCCAGTGATTTCGGACCAAACATGACAATTTGAGTCCGAAATTTTATAGGTGACATTTAGGATGTGAACTTCGTTTCCCCCTCTCGTCTGGGGGTTATAAAGTATCAGGTTGTCGCCAGTAATAGTAGGCATAGTATACAACATAATTATGCCTATATTACGTGGAAACAAAAGATCCTGAGTGTCATTACGATATAGCATTGTACTCAACATTTTAACCACCAGCTTTTCTGAGTATGATTGGCGGGGGAATGGGTCCAGTCGACGGACCCGCAGCCGGTCCAGCCGAAACCCTGTATATATTGATATGGTCTACATGTATGTGCAATAGTACAATTCAATGCCATGTACCAACTTGACCATGAGGGAAAATTGTTTCTGCACAGATTAGCCTGATGAACATATGACCTGATCGTAGGTTTTTAAGACAAATGTATTCTAGATAAATGACTCATATTAAACACACTAAATTTTTATTTTATTTTAGAATTGTAAGATGGCTACTACACTTGTCATTGAAGATGGACCTCCACAGGTTATAAATGCCAGAAGGACAGAATCCATTGATGCTCCAGCTATTTTGGAACTTATAGAGACTTCCACCACCCAGTTATTTGGAAGAGTCAATATTGTAAACTTAATGTAAGAGCCATGTTAATTGGGATGCTTCTCAGTTCTTTTTTATTCAACAACAAGTCTTAAAATTTATGTGTGAATCAGAATTGATTAACCATTTTCCTAACACTGTACTTTTAAAATATAAATTAAATTGCACATTTTTCAAAAACAAATTTCACAATTTTTCAATAAAACCATACAAATATGGATATCATTAGAACCAGCTCAACGAGCTGATTCTAATGATATCCATATTTGTATGGGTTTATTGAGAAACTTTCGAGATATTTTAAGCTTTGGTATACTTATTCTGGTTAATTTTATGGCTGTTTTTGGCTGCTATGTTAGGCAAAGGGTTAAACAATGAGAATTAACTTTGATTCTTGCTAAATGTTTAACCCCTTACCCAGCAAAGGCGATATCAAAATTATTTTAAATATTATCTTTTCAAAAAATTTCAACAAAACCATATCATGTGGCCCCCTCATTGGAACAAGCTCAACAGAAGGTGTAGATTTCATTTTTATTATATGCATTTGACTTGTTTTGTGAGAGCATTTTAGTTTTAAAAAAACCTCAAGTCAATCATGAACTTGATCTTGCAGCTGAAAAAACTGCTTGTGGTTACCTGAAAGCAAACTTCATCTTCCCTGGACTTTCCGTTCTCAGTATTAACATCTTCAAGATAAAACTCTACCTACTTATGCAATTATTAAATCAGCTGCCCAAAGGCAAGGATTTGAATTCATATTGTTGACAACGCATCATTTGAATTCTTATTCTAATGGCATCATGTATTCAGGATGGCCTACTTCTACTTCTTATTCATTTCTTCCCTCTTCTGTCTAACTTCTTCTACTATTGTCCTTTTATAGTTTAAACAATCTCGCAGATCGCTTCCCGGGGGCCTGTAGATCAAGTTCTGCTATTTACGAAATAACACTGATCTCCTCTTTGATCAGTTTTTGTTATGGGCCTTTGCCGTTTTATTTGTAACTGCTTACGCAAGTTTCGGTGTGTAGATGTGGGCAAATGAACATCAGTACCCTAAAGGACAATTTGGCTGTGTTTTCACTGATGGTGTGGTTCATTGCCAGTTGGGATCATGCCCCTGAGCAGCGATATGCGAGGTCTACTGCTGATTCATGCCATCATCCTTTGAAAAGTGTTCTTGAATAAAGGAGACGACTCATATTAGCCTATGGCTTCCTGTCGAATTCTCATCTACTTACAATCCCGATTATTTCTGTTTCTGTTATACCGTGTACAACCATGAAAACTGTTTGCCGTTCTGTGGTATTAATATTATGTAATGTATACGTGTAACACTGCTTTCTGAATAAATATTGTTTAAACTAAAGCTCTTCAATTTTGAGTACACATACAGTACTGTGACTAGTAGTGGTCTTTTTTGCAATCCAATTGAGACACTCCTACACATCAGTGGGTTGAGATTTTGTAAATTAAATACAGCAAAATTAAAACTGGACCAACAAATATCAAATAAAAATAGCATCTCTGATTTAACTCTTAATCCGCTAAGTATTTTCTAGATATTTTTTATCAAGTCTTGTCATGACTGCTTTAAAGCAGCTATGACTAGATTGATGAAATATTAATCTAAATATAACACAAAAAATCATTGGTGAAAAAATCCATTCCAATTAAAGGGAGACAATATGATTAAATATGCACAAATTATACTTATTTCAGAAACAAGAGAAAGTCTGTGCTGGGCAGGAATATCCACCAGCACCATGCACAGAATTAATGCTCTTTTATTTCTGTTTTGACAATTGAGATTCTATAGTGTTGAAGGGAGGGAGGTGATCAGAGGTGATCAGAGAATTTTCTACCAGATCAAGATCCCAGTTGTGATCCGATTGAAATTCACTATCTGCTTTTGTAATCATAAAACTGTAATACTGTGTGTTTAGTGATATTATTAATGATGAGTCATATGGTTATCAACAATATGGACATGAGCCACCCCCTCAACTCATTCCTCTTTGGAACATTTATTTGTAATCAGTTGATTTTCTGTTCTGCATTTCAAATAAATAGTGTACATGTTATGGTCAGAATAAAATATGTCATTGAATAAGAATTAACCATTAAATTTAGCCATTTCTTATCTCAGTTTTCCTAGTTTCAAGTTTGGGTATTGATTTTAAATAAACACAACATATGTTCAGCTGAAGTTGTGTCAAAATACAGAATGGGTGCTTTGGTCCAGTCCATAATAATACAAATCTTTTGAGAGAAATAACAACAGCATGTTTGCAAAATAAATTCATAAGGAAGTAACATTTTTCTTGATGGATTTTTTGCCTGCACTATACTTTGTAATCCAAACACAGATTATTGTAAAAAGCAGCATGTGAATAGTGTATAATTTATAGCATTAGCCTTGACATCTGAAACTGTAATTGACACTTACGTTCTAGTAATTTTGCAAAAATATATGAAATGTTCAACAAAAGTACTAGAAGTATTACTGGTGCTACCAGTTGGGGTGGATGTGGGTGGGGGTGATAACTGGGGGGGGGGGGGGTCATACCCAACAGATAGGCACATATCCAGATGGGCATATGTGCTGGGTACAAATGCCAGGCATGCAATAAATCCTTATAGTTTTACTAGTTACAAAGATAATTTTGTATTTACTCAAGAGTGGTTCCTTTGTTTACTACTTTGTGATGTTTTAATTTTTGCAATTAAACTCCAAAAATGTACAGTGATGGTTTCATATCGGCCAAGATAACAGCTCGAGGTAACTTCAGATCAGCCTAAGACTGAAGGTTGAAGGCTGATGTGAAGTTTCTAAGGGCTGATATATCCAGGACTTTTGAAAAATCTAGGGGAGCTACTACAGCTCCCGTAAACCTGTGCCAGGAGAACTATTCTTTACTTAAGTATATTATTAAGGGAATTGAAGGTTTAAGGAGAGCTATTACAGCTCTTAAGGAGAGCAATTGTGGCTCTCCTTGAATTGATTTTGCAGGAGCCATGGAGGGCGGGAGCTATAGCTCTCCTCAAAAGACCAGGCTTGTATATCCGAGGCAAAGTTAACAGCCTAAGGTAACTTCAGATCAGCCTGAGACCGAAGGCCAAAGGTTGATGTGAAATTACCAAGGGCTGATATGTCGGCCAATATGAAACTAACCAAGTAATAACCTCTTTATTTATTAAACTACGACAAATAATCACAAAATGTTCTCAGATCTGTTACTGTTTTCTGACAGTGTTATTGTTCCTCATTCTTTTCACCAACTCTAATGTTCCACTTCTCCTTGTTCAGCTATAAGCCAAACATCTCAGCTTCCCCACTGGGGAAGCCACAAGATTCGGATAGTGCAACAATCTCTTCTCCCACTTTGTTGAATCACCACTTACGACTCTGAATCTTTGTTTGCATTGAATTTTCTGAACCACTTTCTAATTTTTTCTCTTCGTAAACTTTACTTATTGCCATCATTAATTCCTCATACAAAAACTTGGCTTCAAACCACTCCATCATGCCTTGTAACGCCAATATTTCTGATCATGTTCGGTGAATAATAGTACCGATTTTGACGTAAATAAATTGGTTGCACCTAGTAATGCATCGAAGGAGGACAACACTGACTTGGTTTATATCAGCTGAGATAGGCATCACATCAGCCGAGTTTGAAGTCATACATGGTGGGCTTGATAATGGGCAATTCTGGCAAGAAAGTCAAATCTAATAAATGATCTCTTATCTCAATCATGATAATAGATATTGAACAATATTTGTTTGAAATTTCCTATCTAATAAGGTAGCATATGATAAAACAACATACCATACAATACAACATATTTACTCTATATATTGGGACACTCTATAATTTGGGACACACATTTTTTCCAGAAAAATATTTTTTTTTATGCTCCAATGTTTGGGACACTCAGGAGACTTGTTTCCAATTGGCCCAGTCACCTGAAAACGGTGCAAAATGCTCAATATTAAGTAATAGATATATCACTATTTTGTGTACTATATGGGTAAATAATTGTATAGTTGTGCAGGTGTCTGGAGATATTTTGGATGAGGCGAAGCCGAGTCCAAATATTGGAGGACACCTGCACAACTGTACAATTATTTACCCATATAGTACACAAAATAGTGATATATGTGATTTAATCCACAGCCCCTCAATGTTAACAAAAGTAAAAAAAATTACATTTCAGAAAGTTTGACACGAGTAAAACCACATTTTAAAACACTTTTTGCTTGCTCTACCCCCGAAAAACAAAATGGGCATAACCCATTGTTTGCTTGCTAGAAAGTCTATTGAAGTTATGACACACATCAGGAATTCAGATATTGTAAACAGATATGTGGCTTCGAATTGAACTCACATCATGATGTAATTTGTTCTCCCGCTAATATAATGTCTCAGCTCAAGGGTGGAACACTTATTCATTCCCTCGTCAAAAGTGTGGCAGACAAATTTAATAATCGTTCATTTTTAAAGCATTTGGAAGGATAATTTTTTTTTTTTATCTGAAGAAGAGGTTCGCTTTCCCTCAGGGGTGGCGGGTGGTGGTGCCTGATTGCCGTCTTAATATTTGAAAAAGGGTGGGTTTTTTAGGTTATTTATTTATTTACTGGTGTTTAAGGTCACTTTTCTGCAGCTATGGCTAATTGTGACCGCAAAAAAAGGTGTAAAGTCAAGTTTAGCCAATCGTTTACACCCATGCTGCCCATTTTAGGGGACTTCTACCCCGGGCACTGGTGACCAGGTCCTATTTTACCAGTAAAACTGAACTTGTTTACCACAGCAAACAAGCACTGCTTCACTTCCGAGGTTTCCACAGGAGTCCTTTTTAGGCAACAAAAAATTAAAAAGTACGTTATAATTTGGACATGATGCACACTCAATTCAGTAGCTCTGTCGAGAAAAGCTTGTCAATAATTCATGTGTTAGAAAGTTTTTCACACCTCCTTTACAGCATCTTTACTTTTGAATGGTTATGATTACAGTACCGTGACAATCGTACAAATATCTAGTTATTGGGACTGTTTCAAAACCGTCCCAATATCCAGATATTGGTACTGTTTTACTGAGCTGTTCTCATCAAAACTGTCCTTGGTGTGATTTTATAGGGCTTGTTTTCCATGACAGAGAACAAAAGAAATATTAGGTAGCTGTGGATTAAAGCTAAGTTTGTGTTTAGGCCACACAAAGTAGATCTTCTGTTTCTCAGGCCATTATTTGTAAAATTGCATGCGGGCGAGCGATTTTTTATTTTAGTTTTTTTTGGTCATTATTTCTTGGCCATCAAAGTTCATGTTCTTGGTTTATGTTTTAGGCCTCATATTCTATGGAACAGCATGTGTGATGGTATATTTTGTCCCTTGAGAGCAAGAAGGCTTTGCAATGCTGAAGCATTGCAAAGCCTTCTTGCACTCAAGGTACAAATTCATCAATTTTTTAACTAGGGCAAAATATCAGACATAAACCATTTAATTTTTATTTTTTAAGTGTACATTGGTCATAAAAAGAAAGCATGCGGCAGCCAAAAGCACCATGCAGAGGGCCTGAGAAACAGATTTTTTATTTTTTTAGGCCTTAATTTTCTTTTTTAAACAATAAGAAATTGATAATACATACTGATTTGTGTTGTTTTTATTTAAATCTGTTCCTAAGTTTTAATATTTACAGTCCAGACTGACATGAGGAAGACTATTTAATATTACATTGTGACAGTCTTCAACCCTTTACTGAACTCTAGTGGCAGATGACACTCATAAAAAGAATTCTTGTGTAACAAAAAATTTTCATTTTTTGCTTCCAAAACATAGCTTATGACCCCTCATTAGAACGGGCGCAATGCGCTCGTTCCAATGAGGGGCATAAGCTTTGTTTTGGAAGCCAAAAAATGAAAATCTAAAAAAAAATGGATGGTGATTTTCTTATACAGTGATGGAAAACGAATCACACACAACTTGATTCAGCATCAAAACAAAACCTGGTTGTGTTTTTTACCCATTTTTTAAGATGTGAGACATCTGTGAAAATATTTATTTTTAGCTGTCCCAATACATAGAGTAAATACAGTATTCTTGTTTTTGAGAATTAATAATTTTTTTTTTTTTTTTTTCAGAGAAAAAGCCAGCTTAGCAGTAACTCTAAGCAATGACAAGAATGTGACTCTTGGACATGCAGCATTCTTTGATTATCCAAATGTTATTGATGTGGAGCAAGCGGGGTGGGAACCCTGGGCAAATGAATTTTATGATTTCTCTGAAGTCAATCCACTGAATTCTTTATTCCTTCATTTCTTTGTTGCAAAGAAAGAGTATGCACAAGGATGTGCTAAGGAGATTATTCGTACAGCATTCAATGCCATTCCTGACTTACATTACATATTTCTGGTTGTTCCAATGGGTGTTTTCCCAGGTAACTTTTTTTTATCTTTTTTATTAACTGTCTCATCACTGGAAGCCACTTTAAAAACATGGTTGAACCTTGTTAATTGAATAACTACTGTGCAAATGAAAAATATTCAATTAAGGCCCACAAAAATTAAAAATTTGTTTCTCAGGCCGTCCCGCATGGTCCTTTTGGCTGCCACATGCTCTCTTTTTATAACCAATGTAAACTTAAAACAAATAAAAAATAAATGATTTATATCTGATATTTTACCCAAGTTAAAAAAATTGATAAATTTGTCCATTGAGTGCAAGAAGGCTTTGCAATGCTTTAGCATTGCAAAGCCTTCTTGCTCTCAAGGGATGAAATACACCACCACCCAAGCTATTCTGTAGATTATGAAGCCTAAAACATTAACCGAGAACATGAACATTTGATGGCAAAGAAATAATTACAGAACTAAAAAATAAAATCAAAAAACCCTCGCCCGCATGAAATTTTACAAATAATGGCCTGAGAAACAGATGATCTATTTTGTGTGGCCTAATAAGAGTATTCAGTTGACAGGAATTTGCACATTTTCCTGAATTCAAGTGATAAATTGAGCATATAATGTGTTATGTCTTGTTTGTTAGCAGTCAAACAAGATAAAATTGCTTAAATGCTTATCTTGAAAGTGCAGTGATGTACTAAGGCTGAAAAGGTCTGTAAACAGGAAATTCAGTGCTTTTCACACTACTTCTTCTGTATTTCGCAATTTGTTTTTATTCAATTAACAGATTAGGTGCTATGCGTCAGAGTAATGTTATGATGTGAATGATATGCTTTAACACAAAACAGTGTCCAGCAAGAAAGTTTAAAAATATCAGCTTCATTCACATAATTCAATTTTGACCATTGCATAAATATAGAACACAACTCAGATAGAGGACGGGGTACAGGAATAAATTATGCTTGTTGGAGTTTTTCCTGTATGTCATGCGTGCCATCTGCTTTTGTGAAATACAGTAGTCTTTTCCCTAATACCAATCCATTGGGAGCTGATAATCTTCAAAGGCCTTTATGTAATGTCGACAAACTGTATTGTCTCCAGAACAGGTAGAAGAATTCTCATGAACAATCGTAAAATTACCATGGCAGTGTTTTCTAGTGAAGTCTTGGCTGCCTCTAGAGGCATCCAAGACTTGACTAGAAGTCACTGCTAGACACACAACATATGGCTTGTAGTAAAAAATCTAGAAAATTACACAGACTATTAAGGGTTGAAAAAGACTCGCGTTGTTTCCATTAGATTTATTATTATTTGATACGATCAAGAATATAAATGCTTTTGCGCTATTGTATGCGAAAAATTACCCACAAAATAGATAAATAAAGTTGATAGGCATATTTTATTTTCCAGATTTATACCATACTCAGGCCTGGCATTCTTAAAAATGCAGGAGGGCTAAAAATCGCTTCCCTAGCATGGCCTAGAAGAGAGATTAGCTCTCCCCAAGCTCACAAAAGCTCAAAGTGGCAAAATAAAGTTTTACTATTAATGAATTCTGCCTAGTGGGCTTTGTACATTTTATTTGGTGCTGCTAACAAGGCTGTCTCTGTGAGATGGCTACACTGCCCCTCCCACACTTCCGGGCCTCTGTGTTATGGTATGGAAATATTATTGATATTGGTAACAGAAAGAAATCTGAGAATCAGCAACAATAACTATGAATTTAACTATTCTGAAATTTAATTAAAAAAAATTAATATAAAAAAAAAATAACACAAAGATCTTTTACACTCATTGGTTTACAGAAAATAAAAACAGTGGTACTTATCAATTATTGAATTAGTCCAAAGTTCAGTTTGACAGAATCCAGTAATCCAGTGGTGAAGAATCTTGTGAAGAAAGGTACCAGCTGGTACATGTACTATTAAATCCAAGAATGTTTCTTCAGAAACAGTATCCCGTAGATTTGTAATAAAATTTTCACTTAGAAATTTCAGCAGTCTCCAATAAAATATAATAAAATGCTCTGCAAAATTCAAATGGAGTAAAATTCCAAGAAGTATTGGCGCCACAGGTAATTTCCAAATAATCCAGTAGAATCTTGGCTTTTCACAAAATAATATTCTGTTTCACAGAAAGTATAAATTCTCTTTTCCAAGATGAACAAATTCTCTTCAAAATTATCTTTTGGAATCAATCGTCCAAATTCACAAAGAAGCACTGCTTCTATAATAAATGCACTTCTGAAACAATAATAATCTCCAATGGAAACAACTGAAGTGAGTCTTTCTGAAATGGCTTTTTAAAAAAATGAGTTTTTGAATTCTGTTGACAAACCTTTATATAGTAACCAGATAGAATGTTCCAGAAGATGAAAATTCTACAAAGTTCTAACAGTTTCTAGGTGATTCCGTCATAGTTCAAGTAAACAAGGTCCTTGACCTACTTGAACAGTCAACAGCTATATGTACAATATATTAGTGTAACAAAGATGTAAACAAAGGTCACTCAGTGCAAATGAGTGAGACCGGTCAGAAAATGCAGAAAAAAATATCAATCTCAATATAATTATCCACTAAGGATATATCAATCTCAATATAATATGGGGCTATATAACACTCTGCAAGGCTGGAGATGTGGGAGGGGCAGTGTGGCCGTCTCACAGAGACCACTAAAATAGCAGAGATCTGAAAAGATGTGGATTTAAGGAATATGATGTTATGGTTATCATTATTTTCTACATCAGGAGGGCGAGATTTCGCCCTCTTAATTTTTTTAAGGCGAGCAGTAGGTGAGAGAATAAATCACTCTCCTAAAAATGCCAGGCCTGTATACTTATAGCTGTAATTCTGTTAATATATGATTCTGACAGACATCACCAACACCAAGACACGCAACTAGTTTATGGAAAAGTCATAGGCACTTCGATACTTTTTCATAGCCGAGGCTATAAAAAAGTATCAATGTAGTGCCTACAGGACGATCATCATGGAATGGTAAATATTTCCATGCATGCGCTAACAGTGAATCTCGGACATAAAACAATGGAATTGGCCTAAAATTTTCAGTGAATGAAGCAGCGGGTATGACCCGGTGCTTCTTTCATTGGCTGTTTTCTGAAAGTTACCAATCATTGATTGAGAAAAGTGCCTGTGGGCAACGCTACCCACACATGGATTTTTACCATTACACAGCAGCTATACCGTAGATATTTCACAGAAACTGCATGAAAACGACAACATTTATGATTTAACCCTTTACCCAATGCAGACAATATCAAAAATTTATTTTTCAAAATATCATTTTTTTAAATTTTTCAAAAAATTTCAACAAAACCATATCATGTGTCCCCTCATTGGAACGAGCTTGACAGGCTCGTTCCAAAGAGGGGTCACATGATATGGTTTTGTTGATATTTTTTTAAAAATAGTATTTTTTCAGCTGCTGAATTTGCATATTATGCAGGCGGATGTGGCCGTTTCGTTGGGTAAAGGGTTAAAACAACTTGCTCCGATACATCGTACTCTTTGTGGCTCAGCCACAGGGAGTACGATGTATTTGGGTAAGTGATGTCACCCCATTTTTTTCAAAATTTCCAAATCACAAATGAGAGATATTCCCAAAATTGGAACTCCAATTTTGTGGAGAGGTCCATGTTCACCTGTCACACCTCCCCTGGCTACATGCCTGGGTAGGTATCAAAAGTTTCCCCAGTAGTGCAGTAATACCATTACTATGTCAGACAAACATGAATTTCTGTGTATGTCTTTGAAGCTGTATTGGACAGTACATGCTATAAAGTAGGTTCTGATTCATTCACTCAAGACTAAAAAATATATTTTTTTTAACCCTTTACCAAGCATACACAAAATCAAAGTTTATTATTTTAAATATTATTTTTTTCCAATTTTAAGTTTTTTTCAACAAACCATATCATGTAACCCCTCATTGAACAAGTTCGTTCCATTATGGGTGGCTCACATAATATGGTTTTGTTGAAATTTTTGGAAATTTTTTTTTCCACTTCTTAATCTGCATATTAAATGGACAGATGTGGCTGATTCATTAGGTAAAGGATTAAAGGTCTGTCTGTCCCCATGACAGGCAAAGAATACTTTGTCAAATTCAGCTTACAGTAGGGCTGCACGGTATATCGATGAACCGATATATACCGGTATTCAAACCAATATTGATTGAATACCAGTGTAATTATAAAAGTATCGGTTTATCATCATTATTTATATACCCTCAATTTAATTTTCTAGATGTCTTGAGT
This sequence comes from Pictodentalium vernedei, assembly GCA_031216915.1. Taxonomy (NCBI): domain Eukaryota; kingdom Metazoa; phylum Mollusca; class Scaphopoda; order Dentaliida; family Dentaliidae; genus Pictodentalium; species Pictodentalium vernedei. The sequence continues at coordinate 105,361,448 of CM062292.1, read as the reverse complement.
TTTTTAACTGTAGCTCCGAATGAATAATATTATCCCTTTATCCAAGGAATCGTCTGCTTGAGCCCTCGTAATATACATATTCAGAAGTTGAAAAAATAATTTTCAAAGGTTTCAACAAAACTATATCATGTGACCCCCTCATTGGAACGAGCTCGTTGAGCTCATTCCAATGAGGGGTCACATGATATAGTTTTGTTGAAATCTTTGGATAAAATCTGATAAAGTAATTTGGAAAATAATAAATTTTGATATCGTCTGTGTTGGGTAAAGGTTTTTCGAACTGCATCATCAAGGTGTGTTAATTCGTTCCAACTGTGATGCCTCGAGTCTCGATTGTGGTACTTGTGTTCATATATCTGAACAGTTTTCGATATACCGGTATACCGTGGTATGTTTTTGAATACTGATACGGTATTCAGTTTTGAATATCGTGTAGGGCTGGGCGGTTTTTCGGTTTGGTTCGGTTTTTTCTTTAAACCGAAACCGAACCGCCGCCTTAACAAAAAAACGCGACTTTCGGTTTCAACAAATTTCCCAGAATTGGTTAAGTTTATGACCACTCATCCGCACGCCAAAGGCTTAAATGTCGGGCAAAGGTAAATGCTGTGCCATTTATGCTTACTTCGAGAGGACTGACAACAAATCCCCCTCCCCCCACAAATAGTGGTAGCAAATTTCTTGTATCTTAATTTCTTAAACAATATCTACAGAACCACCTGCAGATGGAATATGAAAAATTAAAAAGTCTTACGTAAAAATCCACACATGCAATTCAAGAATTTCCCCGTGGGAACCCCGGGAAGTAAGCAGCACTTGTTTACTGTGGTAAACCAGTTACGCTTTACTAGTAAAATAGGACCCAGTCACCAATGCTTGGGGTGAAAGTCCTCTAAAATGGGCAACATGTTGATCAACGATTGACTAAACTTGACTTCATCTCCATGTTGTGTCACGATTAGCCATGGTGCATAAATATGTGACGTTAACCACCAACAAACAAACAAACAATTCAAGAATCGTTAAGTAAATTTAATGAACCGGGCACATTCGACCAAAGAGGTACATGTATAACCGTATTGCAAGTTACCTGACAATATATGGTGTAAAAGTATTATAAATTACCTTTGACCCAAAATCATCTGCGTACGGCACGTTGTAAATTTATTAGATTGGAGGTAAAGATAAAATTTATTGAGTTTTAAAACCTCAAAGTTCACATGGGAAAAATGACGAGTAAATTATGTTAATCAACCGACTACTGGCACGTTCTCTGAAGTCACATGCTCATAGATAACGCTGCGCATTGGCAGTTATGTTTTTTTGTCAACAATAAATTGGTTAAATTAAAATAGAACACATCCTATTAAATGGATGGCAGGTAACTATTAAAAGTTTTTTTTAAACTTATTGGGAATTGTTTGTATAATATTTGATCTTACTTTAAGGAATCACGCAGTACTGCAGGTCTGTCAGGTACACACGCTGCATTCCCAATACGAAGATGTTATAATCAACACGTGTCATGACCATGTGTATTTTGTAAACACAACAAATCCCAAGATTCAATATTGCAAACTTTCTTTCAAATCCCATTTTGCAGCAGTCTCCCTTCAAAAACATCAACCGCCTGTCTTGACTGAGATAAAATCAACGAAGGGATCAGCCAAGAGGGCAAAGTAAAGTTGGTAATATCTTTGCCTTGGCACCGCTCATTTCGCCCAATTTCTATGTTTGGGCAGAATCAAAGTGAAAAATGAACCTCTACAGCCGAAATTAGGAGAGATATTGTGAAAGCATTGGAGTGAGTTACCAATAAAAGTGATTCGTATATCACGACTTACTTCAACAATAGTTATCAAAATCAGAAGAAATATGATTTGTGTTCCTCTTATTCCACTGTCATTTGAAGCATCAACAATAGTTATCAAAATCAGAAGAAATATGATTTGTGTTCCTCTTATTCCACTGTCATTTGAAGCAGGAACCATCAAAAAACACGGGGCACGTCTGTTTTCAAGCGATGTGATAATTACCGAAATAAGCACAACAATTGCACATTAGCCACCAAAACCAGGGTGAGAGCTTAGCGACTCCATAAAAAATAAGGAAATGTTGATTTTTGCTAAAATGTAGCTTTTCTTGTGAATTTCTGCACCTTGTCTTGACAAGGCCCCAAATCTCACTGTTAGAACAAGGCAGCTCCCACCAGTGATAGAGCCATGGTTTGAAATCCTGGGGACCATGCTGGTGAAGATTTCTTTTTTTTGGGGGGGGGGGGGGGGGAGGGGAATCTCAGGACTGAGGGTACTGTACTTGTGCTGAGGGCAGGGAATCAAGAAGAATCTTTTAAAATTTGGGGATGGGAGAAGCAAGTGGGATTTTGAGTGGTGGGGGTGTGGGGGGGGGGGGGCTGGTCTCCCAAGATACCTCATGGCTCCACCACTGTTGCCCACTACAGTAGCCCAACACAATACGTCCATTAGCTGAGAAGAGTGGTGAACACTGATTAACCTGAATGACTCCACACGCTATATGAGCCTCACGACTTGGATGACAAATACAGACAGATTTTATGTGTACATTATCCTCTAAAATGTGGATTTCTACAATATATTTTGAAAAACCGAACCGAAAACCGAGTATTTTTATACTGTACAAATGACACAGACATAGCTGGTGCTAACTCTTAAAATATAGGGCCAAACACAAATTTTGCCCCCCAATCCCCAAAATTTGCATCTAAAACCAAAGAAAACATGTCCTGAATGGCCCTCCACACTTCACCTCTACTGCGCATGCGCAGTGTCAAGGACGTTCCAAAATTGGCGCCATTAATCATTCTATGTTTGGCCCTTCATCAGTTAACATCTGACTGATCTTTGTGCTTGTAAATCTCAGTTTAAATGATGCCAGACACATAAATATTAGTGAAATGGTGATTCTAAGGAGGATAGAGAAGGAGGAGAGGAAAAATGTGTGACAGAATATTATCAGGGCTGTAACTTAAAATTTTTTAATGAAATTATGTTAAGTTACCTATTTTCGAGGAAGCAGCCATTTTATTGTCATTCTTGTTATTTAGTTACACTGATTTTTCAGTGTTTTCCTCTCTCCCTTTCCTTTAAGTCCCCTCTTGCTATTCTCCCATGCTTTTGGCATAGTTTCTGTAATTATTATTACTAAAATTTCTTGGGAGTTTTAGCTGAATAACAGAATGAATTCTGTTCTTTTCCCCACGTTTACGTCTTCACCTACGGGTGGTTAGGCATTGTGTTCTGCATCTACCATCTGATGTTCTGCAGTTTCTTCCCTGGAAGTCTCTGTTTTGCATCAGATAGTGTATTTTTGGTAACTGATTTCGGGCCTGGGTGCCTGGAGTCTTATTTTAGTGTTTTTACACTCATTGTTTACATTCACAACAGCCCTCTGTGTGAGGGGGGGATTTCTTGAAAATAATATCTTGATGTTAATTTAATCATAACTAGATACATTATTATTGTTCGTAAGTGTTGCATAAATTGTTTAAAATATTTTTAAAATTTTTGTCCACACTTAGGCTTGGGATCCATTGGGGCTCAACGTTACTTTTCAGAAACTTGGGCTGTTCTGAAAAAATATTTTTTCAAAATATTTTGATTTCAATTATTTTTTCTATGTTAATGGATCATATTATTATTATGTATTTTGATTGTCAGGGGTTGGTGCGAGTACCAGGACTTTGTTTTCTTTTCACATTGAAAGGATTTTGATCAATTGTAATAAGAGGAAGTCTTCCTCTGACTTTTATAATCATTCTATATGTGATCAGTGTACTCGCATTAACTCCTGTTCTGTATCTGATGATTTCGATGACAACATGGGAAGCGTATGTCACGGTATGTTAGTGGGGAATTGGACATTCCGGTCCTTTCCCCGCAGGGTCACTCTACTTTATCAATTTCTATTTCAGACGATCAAGATTAGGGTGATGTATCTGTGATGTCTTCCAACAGTGTGCCTCCGTCGTCACAATTAATGAAGGGCTAGCGGAAAAGTGCTCATGTAAATACGCCAATTGCCTAAGAGGACCCTAGTAGGTTCGACGGCCTTTGACGTCCGCTAGCTCGCCCGGTGTAGCGTCCATTCATCGAATGGTTCGGCAGCCGGGTTCGTCCGTTGCGGTCTAGAAGGAGTTTTGGGGTGATGCGAGCACTATAAATCAACCAAATGCACACCCAGTGACGGCGGATTAGAGGGAGAATGGAGGAAGCCTTTTAGTCCGGTTCATAGCTCGTTCTGGTCCATCCGGACGGCGAGCGAGAGAGGCCCCTCTCTCGTACAACAACATCTGGCCCCAGATGTTGTGGTACAATATGTTTCGCATTCGGAGCATACGTCCGTCGCTCGGGACGCTCCGACATATAGTCAGTCCGGAGAGACTGTCAATAAGGCTTCCTCATTCTCATGGTAGCGCACACGACCGCTCTTGGCTACGTGACCTCGGATATCCAGTCAGCTTCGCCAGTCAGAGAATCATCGGCGACCAGGTCACACCATCCGGTAGCCAGGGACACGAGGCCTGCAGACTCCGGACGTTCGCATAGGAAAGTGTGCGGGAGTCAACGTACACGGAGCTTCCGGCGGCAATGCATCGTAAGACCGCTACTGCACAGGCCTCGGGGACGGACGTGCTATCCTAAATAGCACAGCTTATCGCAGCATCCTAGCAACAACTGAATCTGTCGCATATGTTTTATCCGACGATGCTGGGTCGGGACGCTCCGCGGAAGCGGGTACGGACGTCCGAAAATTTCATCCGGTCCGACGGGATACCGAAAGGGATTCGGAGGATTTCGAGCTTTCCCTTTCGGAACAACATATGCTGTTGTGTATGTCATCTGACTTGATCTTCTACAGGTTCTTTCATCGGACCAGAATGCTGTGATGCCGGATAAGAAACTGATAGCGTCGGTGGACTTAGAAATTTTTGGTTCGGTTCAGGGACTTCGTCCCTCAGTTCCGACATAGTCCAATAATGTCACACAAACTTTCGAATTATTGAACGACGCTATATATTTATTATTATATGCTTGCTATTACCAAGCATTTCTGGTTTCTTGTTCGCAAAGTTACGGAGATGTCTTTCAAAAGTGTGCCTCTGTCATAGTTAATGAAGAGCTAGCGGCAATAAGTGCTCATGGAATATGTCGATCGACGGAGTGACATTCGCTAGCTCACCCGGTGTAGCGTACATTCATCGAATGGTTCGGCTGCCGGGTTCGTCCGTTGCGGTCTAGGAAGGAGATTAGGGTGATGCGAGCACTATAATTACTTTAGTACTCACCCAGTGACAGCGGATTGAGGACAGATCGGAGGAAGCCTGTTAGTCCGGTTCCTGGCTTGTCCAGGTCCGTCCGGGCTGTGAGCGAGAGTGGTCCCTCTCTCGTCCAACAACATAGGGGACCGCATGTTGTGGTTCAGATATTTTACATTCGGAGCATATGTCCGTCGCTCGGGACGCTCCGTTATATTGACAGTCCGAGAGACTGTCGATAATGCTTCCTCATCCTCACAGCAGTGCACACGACCGCACATTGGCTACGTGACCTCGAGTATCCGATCAGTTTCGTCATTCAGTGATTCCACGGCGAACAGGTCACGCCATCCGGTAGCCAAGGGACACAAGGCCTATACACTCCGTTCGCTCGCATATTAGTAGTATGCATGGGGTAACGATCACGGAGCTTCCACCGGCAATGCATCGTAGGACCGCTTCTCCACAGGCCTCAGTGACGGACGTGCTATCCGAGTTAGCACAGTTTTTTCGCAGCATCCCAGTAATCGACAGTTTCTTGGTCGAATCAGGAATTATCTGACGGCGCTGGGTCGATGCGGTCCGCGGTTGCATCAGGTACGGACGACCGAACGCTTTATAGGGTCCGACAGGATGGCGAAAGGGATTCGAAAGATTTTGAGTTTTCCCTTTCGTAGCATCGGAAACTGCCATACATATCTTCCAGTGATTGTTATTTTGGACTACATTGCTGCGATGTTGGATAAGAGACTTATAGCGTCATTGGACACGGAATTTTGGATCGGTTCAGGGATATTGTCCCTGACTTACCGACACAGTCCAATAATGTCATTAGAACATGTGTATTATTTATCGACGCTATATATATATATAAGCCTGCTACCAAGCATGATAGTTTAGTTTCTTGTCCGCAATGCTTATTTCTGCCTTTTATCATTTATACGAATATTTTATTTTGGCAGAACAGGGCATACCGAGAGTTCATATGCGTCTAGACGGTGTGGTTAAAGACTGGAAATATTCTTTTTCGCCGTCTATGTCTTTTCCAACCACAATGTTGGAAACGACAATGATGTCTAATAGACTTAACTTAGATGCTTTATCATACGTAATCCACCTTACTGAGGCGTTATCATTACGTCTTCAAGAGAAAGAATTCCGGGATATTATCCTCAATGTGATTTCTTTTGAGGGCAGTAGTTTGTTCACGTATAACTCCGCCCTTCAGTGGCTGCTTGGAGTTGGTTAGACGTGACGCAGCCCTAGCTACATCCACGCGCGTGGATAGTAAGGTGAAGAAGCTTCTCTTCGACGGCAACTTTTCAGCAATCCATGAATTTCTCGATTTACATGTTCTCTTGTCTATCTAGTGTAGCAAGAGATTCAGACTGGGGCAAACATTCGGTGGTTGACTCAGAGAGTGCCACTGCAGTTGCCGGATCCGAGTTTTATAATTATGACGGTTGCCAGTCAAACAGGTTGGGATATAATATTGATCCCAACGGATTCGAAGTGCCAGGGTCTTTGGGTTCCGCAGTCTCTAAGCAAGTACTTATCTTCCACGGAATAATGTTTTTTTTAGGCTTGCTTTATGTCATTGGATGAACATTATTCAGAAACGCATGTCCAAATCCTGTCCATTAATTCGACAGTAGTGGCGTATCTCCGGAACCAGGGAGGCACTCATTCGTTTCCGTTATTCAATTTAATGGAAAGAATCCTTCTGTTTGTTATAGTACACCAAGTTCTGCTTCGGTCCGTCATATTCCGGGTCGTCTGATTGTATTACCGGACTCCCGTTCACTTATGGGTCGCTTGTTGCCGTCAGAATGGACTCTCAACAAACAAGTATTCAATCAGATTTGCTATCAATGGGAGCGCCCAATGATAATTTATTTACGACACAACTTGCTTGTCAATTGCAGACGTATGTGTTTGCTTGTCCGGATCTCTGAGCTTATGTTGTTAACGCTCATGTTGTTAAGGCTCTATTGATCTAATAGGACGGAATGATAGGATATGCGTATCCTCCTGCGCTGTTGTTTCAGCAAGTATTGCTAAGATAAACAACCACAATACATTTCTGTTGATAGCATCTCTGTCTTCACAGAGACCGTGGGTAATTTACTCTGATGTCTACTGTGGGACTCCATGAGAGGATCTTTTTTCGCTAGGTAAAATCGTGTCATCTTTATCACAACCCGCAAGGTCTCAACCTTCACGTATTCCATTGTGTGGTCCTTATTGCATTGTAAGCATTGTACTGGACGAGCTTTGGACGCGATTTCTTACTATAGGAGAACCTCTTCTTCGCTATACTATGCGGCTAAAGTGGAGGCTCTTCCGTCATTGGTGTAGGGATCACTATGTTGATATTGTTGATCCCTCCATACTAGTCATTGCAACTTTTTAGTATACTTGTTTGACAAGATCTACTGCAGCCTGTTATTATTAAGGTTATAGGTTTTTGTTACCTCATACCTATGCACTCTGTGATAGTTTACAAATGAGTCTTATGTCTCTTTATCTAAGTCAGTTAGTAACTTTTCGATAAATAGACTTAGAATCATTAGATTAAATTCCTATACGGAATTTAACTTCGGTTCTTATTTAGCTAAGTAATCATTTGAGCCTCTGGAAACAGTAGTTTTCAAATTCTGACCTTTTAGACAGTAATTCTGTTGGCTTCTCTTTTACTGAAGAGTCAGTGAGTTTCATGCACTATCGGTGGATGATTTTCACTTTCGTAGTTTCGGAATCACTACTTCCTTTACTATTTAGGTTGGATTTTCGCATAAGAGTCAGGCTCCTAATTAATATCCGGAACCTATTGTTATTAAGGTCCTTCCGTCTTCGTACGGGCATAGGCCTTTACTCTGTCTGGTTAGAGTTTATGTTTTTATAAACAGATATCTGTTTATTACTACGGGCGTAAGCTTCTTCTGTCTTTGATGCCTAATAGAAGGACGTTACACTCCATTCTATTGCTAATGGATTCAATTAACTATCGATACTGCTTATGGTATATTATTGACTCAGCAGTTGTGTTTGAGATTTCAGCTCATGAAGTAAGAGTTCTTCTACATCTTGGGCTTACATTAATAGTGTCGCTATTATAGATTTTTGAAGGCTGCTCATTGCGCTCAGCCATCCACATTCATGAATTTTTATCTCAGAAATATTGAGTCCATTTCTGGAGGCCTCTATTGTTAGGTCTATTATCTACTGCTCAGAATGTCATTCACTTAACAGTTGCTACTATAGCTAGGTAGGCTGTCTGTTTCGGCAGTGACTCCGTTCTGCTGCCCTCTTCGCTCTGGGCTATTTGACCCAGGGCAAGAAAATGGGGGGGGGGGGGGGGGGGGGGGGAGGGTGTTCCCTTGGGTCACCTGTTTTACTATGAAAACAAGGGGATTCCTCCTCCGGAGTTAGTAATTCTGAGCTGTTATTGGGATGGTTGTTTAGTGAGAAGTTTATGTTTTAAAATTCATTCAGGTCTTAGTTTTTAAAGTATAGCTTTTGAATATAGCACGTGTCAACGGACATTATTATACAATCCTCAGACACTTTTAAGGAGTATAAAGAGTCTCTATTCTCTAGACTTACTTTATTTATTGGCTTACTTTAAAAATTATTAGTATAAGGATTATACTAGATATTAATAGAGTACATGGATGTATGATGCTCAATTTTGGAAGGTGTTGTATCTTTCTAATTTATCATAAATAAGAAAGATACATGTAAGGCCTAATACTTCTTTTTCCCTAGAGGGGATGACTCTATTTTATATAATTGAGCGTATTCCATCTTGCTCTATGTCCTTGGCCCTCCAGCCTTTTTACTATTCAGCTATGTCTGGGTCATTGGTACAGTATAAAAATGTTAAAAAATTTATAGTAATTTATATATTTTTTATACTTACCAATGACCCAGACGGGGATGGCCCTCCCAGGAGTTGGGAACTCTTACCTCCCCGCTGAGTACATAGCGCTTACCAGGCACTGGTTATTAGAATGATTAATGGCGCCAATTTCAGAACGTCCTTGACACTGCGCATGCGCAGTAGAGGTGAAGTGTGGAGGGCCATTCAGGACATGTTTTCTTTGGTTTTAGATGCAAATTTTGGGGATTGGGGGGCAAAATTTGTGTTTGGCCCTATATTTTAAAAGTTAGCACCAGCTATGTCTGGGTCATTGGTAAGTATAAAAAATATATAAATTACTATAAATTTTTTAACTTTTGTACAAAACCGAAACCGAAACCGAACCGAAATGCAAATTTCAAAACCGCCCAGCCCTAATATCGTGCAGCCCTAGCTTACACTATGGTCGCAGTGGACTCGTCACTTTCCATTGGTGGGCAATATTTCCACGGGTGCAGTAATATGAGATTCCAAATAATAACTATCGGAATAATAATAAAAGATGTAATTAATGAAGCACCGGGTGCAACCCATTGCTTCATTAATTAAGATTTTGCTAATTATGATTTTTATTACCTGATAAATGCATGTGTGGACATCACTGTCCATGCGTGTATTATGACCAGTCCTCAGCAACTGTACTGTATCTCTTTCTCTTCCTAACTTACATTCGTGAATTCAGTCATTTGAGCATTCACAAAGAACAAGTTGCAGATGACCAGTCCTCCTCCTCCCCTACCCCTCCCATCACTCCAATTTTACTTTAACTCTTTACCCAATGCAGGCGATTTCAAAATTCATTTTAAATATCATTCTTTAATTTTTTTCAAATAATTTCAACAAAACCATACCATGTGACCCCTCTTTGGAACGAGCTCAATGAGCTCGTTCCAAAGAGGGGTCACTTGATATGATTTTGTTGAAATTTTTCGAAATATATTTTTTAAGCTGCTGAATTTGCATATTACGCGGGTGGATGTGGGCGATTCATTGGGTAAAGGGTTAAAAAAAATTCTGTCAAAGTTATAACCTATGACCTCTTATTGCAGTAGGCACAGAGAACATTGGATGTATTTGGTCATGTGCTGAGTAGAGGGTTTAAAAATTACAAAGCTGAAAAAATGCTGTATTTGCTCTATTATTTTTCAATGCTTTGTTTTTTAAACTAATCATTTTTTAGCAAATCTGTCATTTCATTTTTTACATTTGCAGGGTGGGGTATAAAATAAATTTGAATGTTGATTTCATTTCTTTTTAGAACCAGCCTTGGAGAGTTTATTCAGACAAATGGACAAAAAGAAAAATATCACAGGACCTGATAATTGTGCAGTTTTTAAATGTGAAAGGCCTGAACACTTTCCAGTACTCCATGTTAGAGCAGCAAGGTATGTTACAGAGGGTTTGAATTTTAGAGGACATTTCTAAATTCCCTGAACTTTAACAAGCTCCCAAGCCATCTGTCAAATTTTGTTAAGAATTTGATGTTTTGAGCTATTTGTTTATCCACTTTTTGTGGAGTTTGCAAGTGACCTACCATTGATGTAAACAATGTCCTTTCAACCGCAAAGATGTGCAAATATTCTTTCATGCTCCAGTTAGATATTTCAGTCAATAAGAATTCAATTCCCTTGTTATTTATTTATTTATTTATTTATTGGTATTTAATGACACTTTCAACAGCCAGGATCACCTCGTGTCTGACAGTTTCATGGGTGGAGGAAGCCAGAGAGAACCACTGAGCAACGACAAGCAGGCTCCCCAGAGTACTAACTCCACACAAGCAGGGTTACCATTAGTTGAAGACAAGTGCACCATTGATGTGCAGTATTGCATTAGTACACAATTCCACCATACTCCACATGGGCAATCGGGATTAATTGTCTTGCCCAAGGACACAACGCGGTTTCCACAGATGGGATTCGAACCGAGGACCTCTCGGCTTGCAGTCTGCATCTCTACCTACTGAGCCACCACACTGCCCAATTCACCTTAGAAACATCAAGATATCAACATAATTAGTGGAACTACATGGTGCTTATGTAAGTTTAATCATAAAACTACAGCTGTGGCAAGCCTTCATTCATAAAATTTACTAAACAAACATGTCCATCAGTACCGGTATTGATAATTCCATCCAGTTGTCATTAAAATTTTATTTCTTCAGTTGTAAACTGTAGTGCATGAACACACAAAGGAACAAACCCATTGAGTTAATTCCTAAAAATAATTATAAGAACGGAAAGGTTTCTGTGTACTCTGAGTAATAAAGAATATATTTTTGTAACTGATGTGTACAACTTGTGGCGAGAAAGAGTTGAATTTCTGTAACTGTTAACAGTAGGTAGATTAACCCTTTACCCAACAAATCTGTCACATCTGCCCACATAATATGCAAATTCAAAAGCTGAAAAATACTACTTTTCAAAAAATTTTCACAAAACCATATGTGTGACCCCTCTTTGGAACGAGCTTGATGAGATCATTCCAAAGAGGGGTCACATGATATGGTTTTGTGGAAATTTTTTGAAAAATCTTAAAAAATGATATTTAAAATACATTTTTATAGCATCTGCATTGGGTAAAGGGTTAAGTCAATTTGTTAAAAGCATTTAACCCCAAAGGGCTCCGAGATTTTTATACATTTTTTGCTACACTTTAACAGCCTACATCCTTTGGCTTTGTAGTTGCTTTTGGCCAAGTCTTTGCAGAAAATCGGCCAAATCCCCCAGGAAATAATCCCCCTTGACATATTCCCCAACAAAACCTCCCCGTAACAAAATCCCCTGACAAAATTGTCTTTCCATACATCTACTGTGTAGAACTAAGTCAGGGATGAAAAACAGCAGCACATTTTCAGTTAATAAATAACTGAGTTGAAAAAATGTAATGCAAGCTTTGTTTTACATGTATTTACAAATTAATAAAGTCAAAAAAAAGTATAGCTTTAACCCTCTGCACACTGAAATCTAAATAATCAAATCTTCAAGTCACAGATTTTTCTCAGCATGCAACTAGGAATTTATCCAATTCAGTTTTGTTTGACTGAGCTCAATATCAGGATTATATTGGTTAAATTTCTAGCTGCATGATGTGAAAAATACTCTATCAAACAAGACTAAATTGGTTAAATTCCTTGTTGCAATATGGGAAAAATTGGTGACTTGAAAATTTTATATTTTCAACATTAGTGTGTAGAGGATTAAATATGTTGTTGAATCACCATTAAAGATTAGCACACAATACAGTTATATGGCACTTACATTGCAAAATATAATTTTTTTTGTGTTTGAATTGATGAAAAATGTGAAAAGATAATTTTTTCAGTGAAAGGGCTTTTGTCATATTTGGCACTTATTGAAAGGAACTTTGTTGGGGAGGAGGTGAGGGGGATTTTGAAGTGTGAGGGATTTTGTCATGGAACTATTATGTGCTGCCTGCCAAGACTTTCCTAGAATCAACTGGCAAGGTACTTATAATGTAACTTCTCAGTTTATCCAAAAGACGGAATGTTTGGGCACCTGTTCCATTGCTGTAACAAGTTATCAGTAAGAATTAAGCCCTCAAGGGTTAAGGTTTAGTTATTTTTAGACTTCAGGTATGTCTTTTTGTCTTCTTACAGAGTGGAAGACCATGATGATTTGACACCAATCTTTAATCGCCAGAGTGACATGTTGAATATGACATATGGAGATTTCTTTCTGGCTGAGCTGATTGAGGCACAAGATGAACACATGCATTGTCTTGTAGCAGAGGTAATTATTAATGGTATTTTATGGAAACATTTGCAATCAGTTTTGTTGGAAAAGAGCTTAGGGCAAAGCTTTTATTGCTTTTAACTGGTTGTGTGCTAGAATCCACCATCATGGTCCTACTGAAAATTGCTGAAAGTCTCTCTTGTGGCCTTGCACTGTTTGCAATGCTTTGTTATTTTCAGAAAAAATCTTTATATACAATTGTTTTGTGACAAAAATTGTCAATGAATTGTTACATAATAGTTATTTAGGAACAACGGCTTTCTGAACTAAGAATCTACTTGCTTGTAGAATATTATCTTTGAAAGAAAAATTAGTAATGTTAAAAATTACCTTTAAAAAATAACTTAGAACTCCAAAGTGAGAGTTTTTTCTTCAATTTAAGGTTTGAATTTATTTCAATCATTTGACCTCTAAATATTTTGCTATCAATCAATAGTTGTAGTAGAGCTAAAAATATAAAACTAAAATGGTTCTGCTTACTCAGTCTTGTAAGGGGCATCACAGTGTGTTCCGTAACTTCCATTTGGTGAAATATGAAATAACTTGTCTATTAAGATTCAATTGGAGATTTGATTTGATATCGATATCAGAGACAAGATTCGATTTGATAATTGAAGATTCCTAATTATTTTTTCAGCTTTTGCCTGAAAACACTGCAGATGATCCCTCATTGGAATGAACTCTGTGAGTTCATTCCAATGTGGAATCATATGCCGTGTTTGAGACAAAAACTTTAAATTTTTAATTATTCAAGTGTTGTCTCCTAGTGGTATTAGGTAAAAGAATAATGAATGCTTTGAACTTTATCCTTTTCCACGAGAAAGAATATTTAGGTTTTTTATGTGTACCCATACTATGTATGGTACACATAATGCCGGCATCCGGGGTGACCATCCGTCGTTCGTCCATCCTTTGTCTATCCGTCTGTCTGTCCGTCCATCTGTCCGTCCATCTGTCCTTCCATCCGTCTGTCCGTTTGGCATCCGTATCCATTTCTTTGGCATTCGATAACTTGAAAAATATTGCTTGGATTGTCAAGTTACTTTATATTTGTGTTCAGGTTACTGATGTGCCGAGCTGTATAGTTTTTGGTGTAAATCTGATAATTTAATCATGAGATATTAACCCTTTATCCTTCAAATTGAAAATTCCTCCAATCCCTTTGGCATTCGATAACTTGAAAAATATTGCTTGGATTGTCTAGTTACTTTATATTTGTGTTCAGGTTACTGATGTGCCAAGCTGTATTGTTTTTGGTGTAAAGCTGATGATTTGATCCCGAGATATTAACCCTTTATCCTTCAAATTGAAAATTCCTCCAATCCCTTTGGCATTCGATAACTTGAAAAATATTACTTGGATTGTCAAGTTACTTTATATTTGTGTTCAGGTTACTGATGTGCCGAGCTGTATAGTTTTTGGTGTAAATCTGTTATATTGATCCTGAGATATTAACCCTTTATTCTTCAAATTGAAAATTCCTCCAATCCCTTTGGCATTCGATAACTTGAAAAATATTGCTTGGATTGTCAAGTTACTTTATATTTGTGTTCAGGTTACTGGTGTGCCGAGCTGTATAGTTTTTGGTGTCAATCTGATAATTTAATCCTGAGATATTAACTCTTTATCCTTCAAATTGAAAATTCCTCCAATCCCTTTGGCATTCGATAACTTGAAAAATATTACTTGGATTGTCAAGTTACTTTATATTTGTGTTCAGGTTATTGATTTGCCGAGCTGTATAGTTTTTGGTGTAAATCTGTTATATTGATCCTGAGATATTAACCCTTTATCCTTCAAATTGAAAATTCCTCCAATCCCTTTGGCATTCGATAACTTGAAAAATATTGCTTGGATTGTCAAGTTACTTTATATTTGTGTTCAGGTTACTGATGTGCCAAGCTGTATAGTTTTTGGTGTAAATCTGACAATGTAATCCTGAGTTATTAACCCTTTATCCTTCAAATTGAAAATTCCTCCAATCCCTTTTGCATTCGATAACTTGAAAAATATTGCTTGGATTGTCAAGTTACTTTATATTTGTGTTCTATAGTTTTTGGTGTAAATCTGATGATTTGATCCCGAGATATTAACCCTTTATCCTTCAAATTGAAAATTCCTCCAATCCCTTTGGCATTTGATAACTTGAAAAATATTACTTGGATTGTCAAGTTACTTTATATTTGTGTTCAGGTTATTGATGTGCCAAGCTGTATAGTGTTTGGTGTAAATCTGTTATATTGATCCTGAGATATTAACCCTTTATCCTTCAAATTGAAAATTCCTCCAATCCCTTTGGCATTCGATAACTTGAAAAATATTGCTTGGATTGTCAAGTTACTTTATATTTGTGTTCAGGTTACTGATGTGCCGAGCTGTATAGTTTTTGGTGTAAATCTGACAATTTAATCCTGAGTTATTAACCCTTTATCCTTCAAATTGAAAATTCCTCCAATCCCTTTTGCATTCGATAACTTGAAAAATATTGCTTGGATTGTCAAGTTACTTTATATTTGTGTTCAGGTTACTGATGTACCAAGCTGTATAGTTTTTGGTGTAAATCTGTTATTTTAATCCTGAGATATTAACCCTTTATCCTTCAAATTGAAAATTCCTCCAACCCCTTTGGCATTTGATAACTTGAAAAATATTGCTTGGATTGTCAAGTTACATTATAATTGTGTTCAGGTTACTGATGTGCTGAGCTGTATAGTTTTTGGTGTTAATCTGATAATTTGATCCAGAGATATTAACCCTTTATCCTTCAAATTGAAAATTCCTCCAATCCCTTTGGCATGAGATAACTAAAAAAATATCAATCCGATTGTCATGCTACCTTATATATTTATTCAGGTTACTGATGTGCTGTGTTGCATAGTTTTTTTTATGTAAATCTGATAATTTGATCTGGAGATATTAACCCTTTATCCATCAAATTAGTCACTCCTCCAATCCATTTCGATATGTGCCCATACCTTGTATGGTGTACATAATGTCGGCATCCGTGGTGGCCCTCCATCATACAGCTTTCTTCTAGTTGCGCGTATGGGTACACATCTGACGATTTCATCGGCCTATTTTTTTTCATTCTTCCATAGGTGGATGGCACTGCTATTGGATTCATGAGTATAAGTGATGATGTGAACTTCAATTTACTTAATGAATGTTTTGAACTCGGTCCTTTCAATGGATTGAGAAAACCTCATCCTGATGATGAGACAGCTGCACCAAAGAGTCCAACTCCAACTCCACCACCACAAGGTAAAGATGCAAGTCTATTTCTATATTCCAGGAAGTTTCTAAGGAGTTTCATTCTTAACTGGTTGAGTGCTAGAAACCACTATCAGTGCTCTTCTGAAAAGTGCTGACAGTCACTGTATTCATTACCTCCTTTGCTCAGCAGTTGAAACACAAAAATGGTTAAATAAGGCCAAATAAAAAAAATGAATTGATTCTCAGGCAATTTTTTTTTCAAATCAGTGAGAGAAGGAGGATTTTATTTATTTATTTTTATTTTATTTTTTTTTTTTTCATGTAAAGGGTTGAGTATACTCAGTAAATCTTTTTGCTGTCTTTCCACTTGAAAAAGAGAGAATGTTGTATTTTAGTGTAATTATAGTATACCTTTTATAACTAACTGCCATAACAACAACTAAAAGGATTTGTATTTTATTGTTCTTTTTAATGATATAGATCTGTCAAACATCATGATCCATTAGAATAGGCTCCAGTAACCAATGCTTGGGATAGGAGTCCTTTAAAATGGGAAACATGGCTCTAAATGATTGCTTAAACTTGAGTTTATATCGGTGTTGCAGCCGTTATTAGCCATTGTGCAGAAATATATGCCCTTAAACACCAGCAAATAAATAAATAATTAAATCAGTATCCAGTATATCAGAATTTGCCTTGTTACAGTTTATGGGAGAGTGCCTCTGGGCACGCTCCTATAAACTGCAACAAGAAAAACTAATTTACTGCAAACACAGCTAAATAATTCTATGTCGAGAAATGTGAAAAAATGACCATTCCAAGTTCTCACAAATTCTTAAAAAAACATGACATAATAAAAATGTCTAATGAGGAGGTTCAAATCCAACGAGGGAGGGCCTGAGAATCAAAACATTATTTTTTTAGCCTAAATTGTTTTATTACAATCAATTATGAACAGTTTGTTTGTTTCTTTGGGTTTAAAGACACTTTCAACAGCTAGGGTCATATCATGTCTGACAGCTTTATGGGTGAAGAAAGCCGGAGTACCTGGAGAGAACCACTGGATAGTAGTAAGTAACTCAGACTCGCCAGCTCAACTAACCCAATTCAAGTAAAGTTAACAGTAGTTGAGGACAAGTCCATCATCAGTATACAGTATGCCTTGGTGCACAAGGCCACTGTGTACCCACATGGGCAGTAGGGATTAAGTGTCTTGCCCAAGGACACATTACAGATTGTGTGGATCAGGGATGAACCATCTACCTTTCTGTTTAAAGTCCAATGCTCTAACCAATGAGCCACCACACTCCCAAATATTCAGTTAACAGGCACATTCATTTAACCATTTACCCAATGCAGACGATAACAAAATTTATTTTAAATATCATTTTTTCAAATTTTTCAAAAAATTTCAACAAAACCATATCATGTGACCCCTCATTGGAACGAGCTCGTTCCAGCGAGGGGTCACATGATATTGTTTTGTTGAAATGTTTTGAAAAATAATATTTTTTCAACTGCTGAATTTGCATATAACGCGGGTGGATACGGCCGATTCGTTGGGTAAAGGGTTAACCATAATTTTGGTATTGTCTCATATTGTACTGATGAACTGAAGTTTTATTAGCCCGACTGTTTACAGTGAGGGCTACAGTCATGACTTTTGTCCATCTGTCTGTCTGTTAACATTTGAAGTTTTGGTTATACTTTGTGGTTAAAGTTTTTTAATCAACCTTAAAGTTTTTTTGTTTTTTTTCTCTTTTAAATTGATAATACCATCGATTGTATTATTCTCATTTTGTTTTTATTTTTTTTATGTTTCATGTTATTTTGGGAAATATTTAACCCTTTTTTGTATGGCAATTTAACCCCCTGCACACTGATGTCAAAATATCCAGATTTGAAGTAGCCGTTTTTCCCATAATGCAACTGGGAATTTAACCAATTCAATCTTGTTTGACAGAGCTCATTGCACTCTGTCAAACAAGATTGAATTGGTTAAATTTCTAGTTGCATTATGGAAAATATTTGCACCCTGAACTTTAGATATTTCGACATCAGTGTGCAGGAGGTTAACTTACAACTTTTTTTGGGGGTGGGTGGGGTTAAAATTACACCTTTAATTCTTCAAACAGTTTAGTGGAATGTCACTGTTTCTTATTTGGGACAATATCTACTATCTACTGAACATTTCTACAGTGATTTTCATTAATTTCGGCATGATTGTAACCCCTTTTAAACATGTTTTCAGACTTACTTTCTTTGTATTTGAAATTAGACTTTGCCATATACTTTCTTACTCTAATTCTTGCATGGTCAATACAGCTTAATGATATCAATGATTTCTTTTATCGGTTTTAGGAAATATTTAACCCTTTTTTGCCAATCAATTTTACTTAGTATTCCCAACTTAAAGTTTCAGATTTAAAAAGTTCTGCTTCTCAAGGTTCTACCTTTCATTCTCCAAACACTCTGTTACAACGTCATTTCTTTTATTCATTTCGGGCAAGGCCTACTGAAGCTGTACACAGTGGTTTCAAATAATATTGGCATTAATTTAAGCCTTTTCATGCTTTTTGAACTTAGTTTCTCTAAATTTCAAATTAGGCTTCTACCACATACTTTATTACTTTTTATCTCCTCCCACAAGGGAGGGATATAGCACAGAGCTCACCCCGTTCGTCTATCTGTCAGTCCATCTGTCAGTTCGCTCATCCATCAGTCCATCCGTCTGTCCAAACTTTCTTTATGCCATATATTAAACAAAAGTTAACGGATTTCAATTCTTTTCAGTACATGTTTCTAGGTCAAGTTTGATGACCACTATTATCCAATGAAAATTGTTGAAGTTATTTCCCTGCCCATTTATATATGGAGACCATTCGGTTGGTAATTGCAAGCATTCGAGTGATCGACTATGCAGCAATGAAGGCGGAAATAGGGAAGAAGTCAGCAAGGAGAGGCCCCCCTTTCTAATCTAGCAACATCTGGGATCAGATGTTGTTTTGAGAAACTTGAACAAGATGGAGCATATGTCCGCTCTCCACTCGACGCTCTGTTTAGTCTTCCTCCGCTACGTTTCACAAGGCCAAAATGAAGTTTTCTGGTTGGAACCTTGCACAAGACGGAGCATATGTCCACCCGCCACTCAGGGCGATCTGTCTAGTCTGCAGCCAGAGTTGGCTTCAGTCATGGCTTCCTCCACTATGTTATTTAAACACATGACCGCATCCTAGCTACCCGACTTCGGATATCCAGCCTGTTGCACGAAGAAGGAACCACTTTTCACCTGTGAAGTCAGACCATCTGGTAGCTAGGGAGACAAGGACTCGATCATCGTGACGTTCGGAGAAAGGATCCGCTTCCGACACACCATCCCAGGAGCAGCATGCGGCTAAGGAATGGAAGACCGCTGCTCCTCAGGCTTTGATGACAGACTTGCTGTCACAGATTGCGCAGTTGATCGCAGCATCCCAGCAAGTGCAGATGCAGCCTCCCTCAGACTCAGAATCTGAGGTGTCAGACGGTGCTGGGTCAGTCCAGTCGTCTGTTCACGCAGATGCAATGGACCAACATTCACAACTGATTCTCTCGGATGGTGAAAGGGATAAGGAAGAGGATTGCCCTTCCCTTTCGGAACAGTATATGGTTGCAATGATTTTTATCCATCAATACTACCCTGATTTTGTTCCGCCGAATCAGAATGCTGTGTCGACAAGAGAGAAACCTTTGGTGTTGTTGGACACAGACTTTATCCGGACAAAGGAGGGAGTCCTTTCTTTTCTAGTTCAGTTTATGCAGGTGTCGCAGGCCTTCAGCCATATAGACGTCGCCGTATTTATCCTCTTGAGTGCGAGGAAGAAGGCTGTTTCTTATCTTTATCTTCGGTATACATATCATTTTTTTGACCACGTTTATTTAAAAACAGTCGGGGAAGATATTCAGAGAGTTCCTCTGCATTTGGATGAGCAGGCCGGGGATCTAGAGGTATCCTTACCTGTATCATTCACTATTTGCTCAGACACAATTGAGACGGCAATTTTTTCAAATAAAGCTAATTTGGACGTTATACGCAGATCACCTTACAAGAGCTATGGCGCAACGTCTCAAGGGAAAGAAATTTGAGGATGTTCCTACCTCTCTTAGAGTTCTTTCCAGGGCAATTATGTATACCAAGTATAACTCTGCCCTAACAGTGGCTAATCTGGAGTTAATCAGATGTGATGCTGCCCTTGCAGCATCATCACTGATAAGATGACAAGGTGAAAAGCTCTCTCTGAGGCACTCTGGTTTCCGAACATTTATTTTCGGCGACTAGGCTCTAGCTTTCGTTAATCTATGAACAGGCTACTAAGAAAGAATCTAGTGCCCTGCTTTTGAAGTCGGCATAACAATGACCCGCTTCAGCAGACAAGAGTAAAGGAGGCATTCCAGACAAAAATCGTCAAAAGGAAACTCCTCACAAGGGTACAAGAAACCTTCTTATAATTACTCTGGAGGTCGTCAGTATAGCGATTCGGAAAAGAGGCGTAGGTCTGACCAGGATTATCGGTCAGATGCCCCTAGGCCGACGAGACGTGGTTCTTCACAAGGAGGAAGTGGTTTCTCCTCCCATAAGCCTCACAGGTCATACAGATGATGGTTAAGACCTCCATTGCAGGCCAGTTGGCAGAAGGTTATCAAGCTCCGCAAAAAACTGGATAACAGTCACGGAAGATCAGTGGGTGAGAAGTGTAGTCTCGGATGGCTTATGGCTATAATTCCAAGCAAAAACCCCACTAACAAGTTGTCAGCGTTGGTCAAATCTTCCATCAAATCCTTGCATAAGAGAGTTTTTCCTACCTGAGGTACAGGCCCTCTCATCAGAGGAAGCAATACAGGTCGTTGGGAATCAGGATTCTCAAGATTTTTACAGTCACCTGTTCCTCATACCGAAGCCAGACGGCTCATTCTGACCAGTAATAGACTTGAGCTGGATAAGAAGCTTATCATGGCTCCAAAAATTTATATATGGAGACCATTTGGTAGGTAATTGCAAGCGTTCGAGTGATCAACTACGCAGCAAGCATTGGTCTAAGGATGCGTACTTTCATGTCCTGGTACATCCGGCATTCTAAAAGTGCCTGCTGTTCACCATACAAGGGAAGGTGTATCAGTTCAGAGCAATATGCTTTGGTCTGAACCTGGCTCCCTGGGTGTTCACTCGAATAATGAACTTGATAATGTCATATTTCCGAGCTCAATCGTCTCCGGTAATGTCGGCTTACTTGGTCGACCTTCTACAGGAATACAGCAACAGAATTATTCTTCAGAACAATGTTCAGGGTCTGCTTCTATTACTCCGATGTCTCAGTTTCATCGTAAACAAGAAAAAGTCAGATCTAGCTCCGTACAAGTCGTCGATTCACTTGGGAATGAGCTTTGAGACTCACAACAATCTGGTTCGTCTGGCATTACCCAGAGCGAAATCAATCAGTTGTTATGCTCGCTTTTGTCTACACTCAGACGCATTCACAGTGAGTGAATTCATGAGACTGTTGGAGCTGTGTGGAGTGGCTGTGGATCTCATTCTGATGGACCATCTGCATGCACATCCCCTCCAGATATTCTTTACTCAACTGGAGTGTGAAGATGCTTTCGCTTGAACCAGACATGTTAACTCTCCCGGAATGCCCGGGATTCTCCCGGAATTAGCTATCCCTTCCCGCCCTCCCGCCCGGGAGTCAATTTGGACCAAAAATCTCCCGGAAAGTCGACATACCAGACAAAAACTGAATCCACCAGCTTTTGTTTACAAATACAAAAGCATGTGCTCTACTCTCAATGGCAAGGTCATTAAGTTTGTGCAAAACGTCACCACTTACGTAAGAACTGATGACCAATTCTCATTTCTGTCAGTGGCCGTGTTGTGATTATTGCAACACGTTTGACAGGCGGATTAAATGAATTTGAGATGCAGGATAATTGCTGAAATGGATTATATGTTAAAGGCACACCTTTGCTTGTATACAGGTAGCAGTCAAATCGAAAAATAAATTCCATACGTATAAAATCTTGTCCAATCGAAAAATGTGCAAAAATACGCACAAATTTATTGTGCATTTTGGATTTCACTTTCAGATAATTATAGCCAATTTTGGAGACAAATGGCTCAAACATATGAGTTGCTGTAATTTTCAATATATTGGGAAAAATTTCTGATTCACAATTTTATAAAGCAGGCTGTGAAAATAATTATGTTTTTGGTGAAAAAAATCTCTAAAAAGTTGGTAATTTACGGCACTTGCACGTTTTTTCATTCGTAGTGATAAATGGACAACAAAATATCCCCGAGATGTTTCGTCCTGGGCTGGCTGTGGCATAATTTTCACGTTTCACTGAAAAATGATCACCCCATTCCAAATCCCCTTCGTAAATGACCAACTACTTCCAGTGAGTAACCGGTGTGGTTAGGTGGGGCACTGGGCTTTGGAAGATCGAATTACCACAACAACCGGGCTCTGGGGTGTGCCTAAACACCACAGATTGTCGCAGGTTACCGCAGGTCGCCGCAAGTACCCATAATTACCCAAATGGATCCAAAACTTTCAACACAGCACCATAACTGATACAGTGCTGAAAAGGTCGAAAATATCTCCAAACATTTTGTACATAAAACAATTGAAATATGGATGTCATTGGAACAAGCTCAGATATTGGCACATGACCACATCCATATTTCTGATTTCTGTTTTTCTCTATATTTCTATGGTTTGGCTTTTGAAAGGACAAATTGTTCAAATAAAACACATTAGGGTGGAATGTTTAATGTATGTGTGTGTGAGGAGGGGGGGGGGGGGGGGGGTAACATGGAAATTATTGATATGCTGCCCACGTGCAAAAATCTCACTGACAAGCATCTGAGTCTCACTGGGAGCTCAGCAAAATCTCACTGACAGTCACCTCCAGAGGTTAACAGGTCTGGGTCACTCACCACCAGTTAGTAGAACTTTGATGTATTGTTGTTGGGCTGTTTCCTGTTATGTGTGTGTGTGTGGGGGGGGGGGGGGAGGGGGTATCTGGTATTAATTTATATTTAAAATTGATCGATCCACACATGGTTTCTACGCGCAAAAAAAATCTCCCTGAAAATCATGTCATCTCCCTGAAAATTTTCTTCAATCTCCCTGAAAAAAATTTTGGGAGGTTAACATGTCTGGCTTGAACCAGTATTGTTTTAACGGACCTAGTAAAACAAGGGTTCAGATTTGGGCAGATATTCAGTGGTTAACTCAGGGAGTTCCACTGCAACTGCCGGATCTGGCTTTCACGATTATGACAGATGTGAGTCCGATGGGTTGGTGCGCGACCCCAAGTCCCGCAGACTTGAAGTGTCAGGGTCTTTGGGACCCTCATTTCCTGGAGAAGCACATAAACATCAAAGAGATGATGTCAATATGGCTAGCGCTACAACATTGGATTCACATAACAGACGTCCATGTTCAGATTTGGTCGGACAACTTGACATTAGTAGCGTACATCGGGAACCAGGGTGGCACCCATTCATTTCCATTATGAATCATCATGTTCAGCTTTCTATCCATCATATACAGGGTCGTCTGAACAAACTAGCAGGCTCACTCTCTTGGAAAGGTTGCCTGTTGCAATTGGACTGGACACTAAACAAGTGAGTATTTGGGCAGATTTGCTACCAGTGGGATCGCCCCATGATAGATCTGTTTGCGACACACCGGAACAATCAGTTGCCGTCGTTCGTGTCACCATGCCCAGACCATTGAGCGTATACAGTAGACGCTCTGTTGATCTCATTGGAATGAATGATAGGATATGCGTATCCTCCAAATCTGTTGATTCAGTTGATTATTTTTAAGATCAAACAGTCTCATTGTGAAATCCTACTGGTAGCACCTCTGTTGTCACAGAAACCTTGGATCAGTCTTCTCAGGTGTCTGTTATGGGATGTTCCCTGGAAGCTTCCTCCACGAGAGGACCTTCTTTATCAGGGGAAGTTTTTGTTCTTCATGTCCTTCTCCGCTCATAGTGGCATAATGGAGACGGTTAGGTGTGAGGGAACCATTGCGGTTCCTATATTATTTTATGACTAACACAAGAACGATTAAAGCAGTGAGGGTGAGGAGGGTTTGATATGACTTCGAATTCCCCCCCACCACCTATGTGTTTAGAGGCGATTACCGGGCAAAGACAGTTTTCTTCCCATAAGCCTCGTATGAGTTTAATTACATACATGCATTTCATGACTTCTCGATAGGCAGCTGGGTCGTGTTCTATGGTGACTTCATGAGCACATCCACTTTTTAGTTGGTTGGTTTCCTGTGGTTGTTCGTCTATATGTCATATATGAGTGCCTAATTCATCATAAGTAAATTACTTGTCTTTGGGTACCTCGGAGGCTGCCGAGCCAGTTAACTGGTATTCAGATGATAACATGTGGGATTTCAATGCTCACGTGCATAATAATGAATTTTTAGGCAGACGCATTATTGTATGTTATAGACCTTAGAAATTATGAATTATTTCTGGGGTGGTCCATGTCAAGTCTGTTAATCATACCTACTTCCATTTCTAGATCCAGGTTTTGATTAATGTCAGTACCCAATCAAATACACCTTGTTTTACACTCTCGTATATTCGCAAGTTTATAGTTTTATAGATATCGTATAGTACATTTCGGGGAGTGTTGTAACTGGAATTTATTTTACGCCTGTGGGTTACCATGGAAGTGTGTTTACTCTCCAGAGATTATTCATTGTGGTTTTATTGGACGTGTATATTATATATTATATCTCCGGTTTTCGACCTATTTGCGTATGCCGACTCCGGTATACGTTATAAGCGGGTGATATTAATTACCGGGATCATCGCTATAGCCTTAGCTTCTGAAGTGGCATTAAGCACCATTTATTGATAATAATTAATACCTGAGTGCCTGTTCGATGAATATTTATATAGTTTTTACTGATTCAAGAGCGCTTCCCTCTTTCTTTTTGAAGATTCCTTCAAAAGAAAATGTGGGGGGGGGGATTTTTTTTTACCTCTCCTCCAGTTTGATAAGTATGTAACTATGAGTGAAGCTGTTTTGCCTGTAATTTTATCCTGCATACAGCTGGAGTTTTATTGTATATGGCATATGTTTGTGAGGGATATTCTCTCATTCTCAAATACGCCATCCTAATTTTTCGGGCTTTGTCAGGACTAGCCTTAAAAATTGGGAACTTGTTACATCAAATTAGCATAGTCTCCATGAAAAGTATACAGAATTACTTGAACTGGGTTCCTTTTTAGCTCACCTGAGCACAGCTCAAGGGGAGCTTTACTAATCACTTTCCGTCCGTCGTCCATCGTCCGTCTGGCATTAACTTTACATTATCGACTTCTTCTCACAAACTACTCAACCAAATTGAACCAAATCTGGTGTGCATGTTCCCTATCCTATGTCAATTTAAATTTGTTCAAATCACGTTGGCCCACCCTTTGGTAGGGCCACACCCAAAAAGTGAGCCTAAATCTTAAAAAATCTTCTCATGAAGAAGCAGTAGCAGAGACTTGATATTAGGTGTGCAGCTTCCTTTTGGGGCGTAGACTCCGATTTGTTCAAGAGAAGTTCTAGGGGCTATATTTGCCATCGTTATGGGAGGGGCAAGAATTTTTGCCATGCCCAAATTTTCTATTTTCCAAACCGAGAGGCTGATTTGAACCAAATTTGATATTTTATTGGGACATAAGTAGTTGATTTATGCAAAAAAAAAATTTCTTGTCACCCCATGGGAACCACAGGAGCTAAAAATAGAAAAAAGAAAAAGTTTAAAATGCTCATATCTCCAAAACTGCAAGGCACTGAGAATTTTTATTTAGTGTGAAGCTTCCTTAGGACCAACAGAATGGAATGGTAAAAAAAAATTGCTATTGGTTTTATCATGGGGTACTTTTTGGGGACTTTGATATAGTGCTGAGTCAGCATTTTTTAACACTGTGGGTAATGGGAAAAACATTTAAGACTACTTTTCTATCAAACCACTGCTCCAAAAGCTTTCAAATTTCACATATAACATCTTTGGAAGATTGTTTCACATGTTTATTGAAAGCAGATTCCTGGGTCCATATTTGGGCTCTCTATGGGAGCCCAAATGTTTAAATTAGTGCAGTATGAGGAATATTCTTTAAAAATCTTCTTTTTCAAATCTACCAATCAGAATCTTTTGATATTTGTTATGCAGCATCCTTATGGGGTTGAGATTCAAGTTTGTTCAAGCCAAGTCCCTGGGTTCATATTTGGGCGCACTGTGGGAGTCCGAATTATAACTTAGTTCAAAATAAGGAATTTTCTTTAAGAATCTTCTTTTTCAGATCCAGCAGTCGGAATGTTTTGATATTTGGTATGAAGCATCCTTATGGGGATGAGATTCAAGTTTGTTCAAGCCAACTCCCTAGATTCATATTTGGGCTCACTGTGGGACCTCGAATTGTAACTTAGTTCAAAATGAGGAGTTTTCTTTAAAAATCATTTTCTTCAGATCCCATAGTCGGAATGTTTTGATATATGGTATGCAGCATCCTTAGGGGAGGGGTGAGATTAAAGTTTGTTCAAACTAAGTCCCTGGGTTCATATTTGGGCTCACTGTGGGAGCCCAAATTATAACTTAGTTCAAAATAAAGAATTTTCTTTAAAAATCATCTTCTTCAGATCCAGCAGTTGGAATGTTTTAATATTTGGTATGCAGCAATCTTAGGTGGGTGAGATTCAAGTTTGTTCAAGCCAAGTCCCTGGGTTGGTATTTCGGCTCCCTGTGGGAGCCCAAATTATAACTTTGTTCAATATGAGGAATATTCTTCAAAAATCTTCTTCACATCCACCAGTTAGAATCTTTTGATATTTGGTATACAGCATCCTTACAGAGGTGAGATTCAAGTTTGTTCAAGTCAAGTCCCTGGGTTCATATAAATTATTACTTAATTCAATATGAGGAATATTCTTTAAAAATCTTCCTTTTTTTGGTCAGAATCTTTGGATATTTGGTATAAGCTTTTCTTAGGAGGGGCAGATGCAACTTGTTGAAATCAATTCCCTGGTTTGATATTTAGGCTGCTATGTCAGGTGAGCTCCCTCAGGCCCCCTGGGGCCTCTTGTGTGTATTGTATATTTGTAAATAGCGCTGCCTTCTTATGTCCATTGCATTAGGTAAAGGGTTAACACCTTGCATATTGCTGGCAGATAAGGAATCTCTTGCTATTAAAATAAGTTAAATTTGATGATATTTAACCAAATTTTCCCCTTAACCAATGAGTTCTTGTGTCACATTTTCATGAATGGTTCATCAAACCTAGTCATGGCTGCTTCACAGCTGCCATGACTACATTTGCTGAAAAATATTTTAAAATTACTCAGCAGGTTAAGAGTTAATCCTTTTCCTGGCAGACAATACTTTTAAGAGCGATTCTTGAAAACTAAAAAATTTCCAATTTTGGCCTCAAAAACTTACCTTATGACCCCTCATTGACACGAGGCCACTGAGCTCTTTCCAATGAGGAATCAAATGATAATTTTTGAGGCAAAAATTGGGAAAACAGGTGAATTTTAATAGCAATTTTGGTGAATTTTGCTGGCGAGATAAGTTAATTGTGTATTACATAGCTCTGGAAAAGAAATGAAATATTATCTTTACAGAAGTTAAGGAAAGTCAGAAAACTTATTCTATTCATGATGTGAGGTCTCTCTTTTGGTACAACATTATTTTCTTACTTTATAGTTATTCCAGCTGAAGATAGACCCATTTCTAAGGAATCTGCGAAGTCAGTTTCCTCTAAAGGTGGTGAAGCAAAGGCATCAGAACAGTTGGATACATCAAGTGATGAGACAAAAACAAGTGAAGACAAAGTGGAAGAGAGACTGAAAGGCAGCAGAGCATCTAGCTCAAGAAGTTCTAGAGGTAAAACTATAATAATTGGGACTGTTGCGATTAATCAATTGTCTCATTGAAATCGATTAGTATTTTTCATTGTCAAAAAATCGGTAAATTTTACTCCATTTCAGACGTTTAATAATTAAAGGAAAGTTGATGAAAAAACTATTGTTTATAATGATAAAAGATCAAGAACGTCATCTTAAACCTCAAGAAGCCGTTAGAAGTATTTGTCTTTTAGGTACATTCAAAGCTTTGATGTTCTGAACTTTTGAACTGCCAGTGTAATAATCAAGACTGGTCAGCAGTTGCAAACTTGCAAAGTTCGCAACTGACAGCCAGTCTTGATTATTACACTGACGGTTCAAAAGTTCAGAACATCAAAGCTTTGAATGTACCTAAAAGAGGATCGTCTTCGTTGGTTACTTGAGGTAGGTAAACTGACTTAAACTTCATTTTTAATGACTTCAAAGAATGGGAGAGGGGTCATCTAGGTGTGATTAATCGATTATAATCGATTATTTGTAACAATTAATCGATTCCTAAATTAAAAATTGTGACAGCCCTAACAATAATGCAAGTAATAAAAGATAGTCTCTTGTTAGTGCTGGGCATTTTCCCAGGTATAAGCGATTATAAAAAAAAATATTGTTAGTAATATCATCAGAAATAATTTTTTTTTTTTAAATATCGTAATATAAAGAAATAATTCCTCATACCTCTCTTAGATTGACAAAAATGTAACACTACTTGCATAATGCAGTTCCAGTCCATTCCAGAAATGGTTGGAAAACTTGGCATTAACATTAATGTGCTATAGGGAGGGTTATCTAAGCTCAGTTAACTGGTAGAGTGCAATGTTTTTTTCAAAAGTTATTTGTAACATGAGTATATATTTACAAAGATATGGGTTTAACAGTCGGGTGGCCGTCAGTCCAACTGTTTTTCCCCCAGATTCTTAGATCTGTGACACTGCTTGATGACAACAGGATTAGCTTGAAGACAATAAAATAACACATCATAAAGTTAGTGATTTAATGATTCCTCTGTTTTGTACAGTCAATTGTGGGGAAGACAGACAAGTTTCAGTGACTCGAAAAGAGTTCAGAACATGATATACTAGAAAAGCAAAAATGCTCGCTTCGAGGTTTGTCGGCGATTCACGACAGAAGTCAGAAATGGCTGAAGAATCTCTCAGGAGAACTGCAAAAATGGTGCTGTTTGGAGTTTATTTCGCCAGTAACATCAGTACAGAGACAATACGTGAATAACCACGACTGGTCAAGCCGACATAACACCAAACATTATGACGAACAAATCACAAAGATTTGTTAATTCACTGTTCACGACAAGCGCCAACAAGCAAATTAAGTGAGACTGGAGCAAGGCTGGCAAGCCTTTACGTTAACTGTCTTACATGAAGACTGAGAACCTGGTTTGCTGAATACTGCGACAACGAGCTCCTATATACACTAATTAATAAGAGGCCGTGTGCAAAATCACACACTGGAACAGGACACAAAGTGACCATTGAATAGAAATTATTTTAAGATAAAACCAAAACACAGTGCCTCAATATACAAGTTGTGTAACTCTTTCTACAAATACTGATCACCACAACAAGTACCTACAAATTTTAAGGAAGTATAAAACAGATAATATGCGATTCCCACATTAAATGCAAGAATAACGTATAAATGACTACATTTTGGTACTTGTTATAAAATATTTATAATTTATAAATAATCCGAACCGCCACCATTACACGGGCAAGAGTAGCATGTTAGGTAAAGGGTTAATACTGCTGAGTCTATTGTATTCAGTATACTAAAGTGTACTAACACTATTTACCAGAATAAACACAACTTTTGCAATAGAATCATATCATTATTATCTCTTTAATCATGATCTTTTCTAAAAAGCGTGATTAGTGTTTTGGCTAATATTGCCCAGCACAATCTCGTCTTATGAGTAGCCCTTTACCAAAATTGCACAGTGAATAACCCTAGCCTTTGTTTTCTTAGATAATTTGACACTGTTATAGGCTGTTTTTTTTTACCCACTTTTTATGGAAATTTATGAGCAGACAGCTGCTGATGTAATGTGATGTTCATTGTTCCTTTTCTTACAAAGATATGCAAGTAGTGTTTCCTGTTCCAGTTATAGATATTCCAATCATTAAGTATTTAATTTCCCTTGAAAACATAATGATTTTAACATAATTTGTGTAAGTACCCACCATAAACATAAAACTATGGCTGTGGTGAGTCTTCATTTCTGATTGTCATGCCATCAAAATGTTGATCAAATTAAGTATCAGTTGAGCAACATTTCTAGCTTTTATTCACAGAAACTAAATCCTTTATGAAATTTTAAACTGAAATATTTCAGATGAGTGAATCTAAACATTGACGATGAACTATTTGAGGGCTAAACTGGTTCTAGGCCATAATAGCAGTGAAGTTCTTTCAGAATTATACTTGTGACCTGAGAGCTTGGCTGATTGTTTTGAAGCGAATGTTGTCCCTCACCCCCCTGTAACACACTTGAGTTGAAAATAAATGGAGCAGTAAAAGCTCTCCGGAAAATCTTGATAAGCTAAGGTCTTTTAAAATCTGTATTTGAGCAATAAATCTAACGGAAAAATACCAAGTTGTCTGGGTAATATTTTTACATTATAACGCAATGGCCCAGACTAGCTGTGCTTAACTCAAAAGTTATTAAGGGCCAGACACAAATTTTGACCCCCCCCCCCCCCCAATCCCCAAAATTTGCTTGAAAAACCGAAAATTAAAAGTCCTATCTGGCCCTCCATACATTTACTCTCCACGTATGTGCAAACATCAGGAAGTGACCGGAATTGGCGCCAACATCATTCTTTGTTTGTAAAGTCATCAACAGTGAAATGACATCTGTGCCTTTAAATCTCCTGTTTTGAGGATGCCAGACACAAACCAATGCAAGAATTGGTGGATACAAGGCTGTTATTGGATGAAGGAAGTGTTCAACGGTGGTTTTGGACGTTCAGGGCTGTGACTTGATAATATTTATAAAATTATTTTGTTTCCCAATTTCAGGACATATGCTTGACATCATCATTTTTGATAATGATTATTTCACTGTTTGTTAAGTATTCCTTCCCTATCCTTCCATGAACCCTTCCTGTTAAACTCTTAAGCTTTTTGGCTATTTTTTAGTGAAGTTTTTTATTAAATTTCTTGGGAGTTTAACATATATTACAGAATATTACTCTGTTTTTTCCCCAGGGTTACATCCTCACCCTAGGGCGTTTAGGTCATTTAGCCTCGCATCTTCTATCCAATGTATCGTTTTTTCTTCATATGAAAAAACTAGCTTTGCATCTGAGAGCATTTCAATTGGTTCTGACTTTGGGCCTTTTTGTGTACCTGATGTCTTGTTTACATTGATGTTGTTTACATTGTCAACATCCTCATATATAGGAAGTTTTTTATATTCTGTTACTGTAGTATACTGTAGAATACATGGATTATTATTCCGGTAGTGTAACTCAAAAAATTTGGATTTTGTCCACACTTAGGCTCTATCGGGATGCCCTTGGGCTCTTAATGTTCCCTTTGGGAACTTAGGCGTTTTTTCAAAAAATTTTGTTTACAAAAAATATTTTGAATTTAATGATGATTGCTATTATTCATGTATCTCAGTTATATATATATATATTGTTATGGAGTTTGGAGGACGGATTCATTCCTGCGGACTCTTGTCATTCTTGTGTTCACTGGGATGACTGATGTTGGTGTTGGGTGTCATGGTAAGTTGTTGGTGGTGAGGTTCTGAGGATCAGGCCTCTCACCACATTTTAATTCATTCTGTCAGTTTCTATTTCAGAGGAACATGAATATGGTGATGATATTCTGACACCTTTCCAAGTGTGCTACTGTCGTCACACTCCATGGAGCATATAGAGCTAGCTGCAGTGCTCATAATTGAAAGAGTTAAGGCCTTTTGTTCAGGGTTTTAATCTCTCACAAACAGCTAGCTCATCCGGTGAAACGGTACTCCATCCGTGGGTGCCATGATGTCCGGTAACTCCATTGTGGTCATAGGAAGTGGATGTAGGTAGAGCAAGCACTTTAATATAAATAGCTCACCCAGCGGCGATGGAAATAGAGAGGAAGTAGGGAGGAAGTCAACATGTTCTTGTACTCGGCGAGATATGGTAGACCGCGAACGGGAGAGGCTCCCCTCTCTAATCTAACAACGTCTGCGGTCAGATGTTGTTTTGAGAAACTTGCACAAGCCTGAGCATATTTCCGCCCTCGGGATACTCTGTTTAGTCTGCAGCCGGGGTCGGCTTCATTCAAGGCTTTCTCCGCTACGTTTCACAAGGCCGAAATGAAGTTTTCTGGTTGGAAACTTGCATGAGATGGAGCATATGTCTTCTGCCGCGCGGGACACTCCGCCTGCAGTCTGCAGCCGTGGTCGGCTTCTGTCACGGCTTCTTCTGCTACATTATTTAAGCACACGCGACTGTATCCTAGCTATCCGACTTTGGATATCCAGCCTGTTGCTAGAAGAAGGAACCACTCTTCGCCTGTAAAGTTGGACCATCCGGTAGCTTGGGAGATGAGGCCTCGATCATCGGGACAGTCAGAGAAAGGATCTGTTTCTGACACACCGCCCCAGGAGCAGCATGCGGCTAAGGAACAGAAGACCGCTGCTCCTCAGGCCTCGATGACGGACTTACTCCACAGATTGCGTAGCTGATCGCAGCATCCCAGCAAGTGCAGATGCAGCCTCTCTCAGACTCAGAATCTGAGCTGTGGGTCGGTCCAATCGTCTGTTCATGCAGATGCAATGGACCAACATTCACAACTGATTCTCTTGGATAGTGAAAGGGATAAGGAAGAGGATTACCCTTCCCTTACAGAACAGTACATGGTTGCAATGGCTTTCATCCATCAAAACTACCCTGATTTTGTACCGCCGAATCAGAATGCTGCGATGACAAGAGAGAAACTGCTGGTGTTATCAGGACAAAGGAGGAAGTCCTTTCTTTTCCAGTTCCGTTTATGCAGGTGTCGCAGGCCTTCGGCCATATAGACAACGCCGTATTTATCCTCTTGAGTGCAAGGAAGAAGGCGTTTTTTTATCTTCATCTTCCATATACATATCGCTTTTTGGACCACGTTCATTTAAAAACGGTTGGGGAAGATGTTCAGAGAGTTCTTTTGCTTTTGGATGAGCAGGCTGGGAATCTAGAAGTATCCTTACCTGTATCATTCACTATTCGCTCAGACACAATTGAGATGGCAATTTCTTCATTTCGAGTGAATTTGGACATTATGTCTGGTGCAGATGACCTTACAAGAGCTATGGCACAATGTTTCAATGGAAAGGAATTTGAGGACGTTCGTACCTCTCTTAGAGTTCTTTCCAGGGCAATTATGTATACCACGTATAACTCCGCCCTTACAGTGGCTAATCTGGAGTTAATCAGACGTGATGCTGCCCTTGCATCATCATCACTGGTAAGATGACAAGGTGAAAAGCGCTCTCTGAGTCGCTCTGGTTTCCGGTCATTTTATTGTCGACAACTAGCTTTCCTTAGTCTATGAACAGGCTACTAAGAAAGTGTCTAGTGCTCTGCTTTTGAAGTCGGTGTATCAATGACAAGAGTAAAGGAGAGCGTTCCAGACAAAAATCGTCAAAAGGAAACTCCTTACGAGTGTAGAAGAAACCCTCTTATAATTACTCTGGAGGTCGTCAGTATAGTGACTCGGGAAAGGGGCATAGGTCTGATCGGGACTATAGGTCAGATGCCCCTAGGCTGACAAGGCGAGGTTTTTTGTGGGGAGAACCTGGGTCCTCCTCCCGTAAGCCTCGCAGATCATACAGGTGATGGTTCAGACCTCTATTGCTGGCCAATTGGCGGAAGGTAACAATCTCTGCAAAAAACTGGATAACAATCACGGAAGATCAGTGAGTGAGAAGTGTAGTCTCAAGACTGTTTACAGCTATCAGTCCAAGCAAAAACCCCACTAACAAGTTGTCCGTGTTGGAAACTACCGGAGGTATAAGCTCTCTTATCAAAGGAAGCAATAAAGGTCACCAAGAATCAGGATTCCCAAGATTGTTACAGTCACCTGTTCCTCGTACTGAAACCAGATGGCTCGTTCCGACTGGTAGTAGACTTGAGCTGGATAACAAGCTTATCAAGGCTCCAAATATTTATTTATGGAGACCATTCGATCGGTAAATGTGGGCGTTCGAGTGATCAACTATGTGACAAGCATAGATCTAAGGATGCGTACTTTCATGTCCTGGTACATCCAGCATTCTAAAAGTACCTGCAGTTTGCCGTACAAGGAAAGGTGTATCAGTTCAGAGCAATATGCTCTGGTCTGAACCTGGATCCCTGGGCGTTGACTCAAATAATGAACTCGGTAATGTCATACTTACGAGCTCATTCGTCTGCGGTAATGTCGGCTTACTTGGATGACCTTCTACAGGGATACGGCAACAGAATTATTCTTCAGAACGATGTCCAGAGTCTGCTTCTATTACTCCGATGTCTCGGTTTCATTGTAAATGAGAAAAAGTCGGATCTAGCTCCATGCAAGTCATCTATTCACTTGCGAATGAGCTTTGAGACTCACAACAATCTGGTTCGTCTGTCGTTAACCAGAGCAAAATTAGCCAGTTGTTATGCTCGGTTTTGTCTACACTCAGACACATTAATAGTGAGGAATTCATGCAACTGTTGGAGCTGTGCGAAGCAGCTGTGGATCTCATTCCAATGGGCTGTCTGCGCACACGTCCCCTCCAGATATTCTTTATTCAGAACTGGAGTGTGAAGACGCTTTTGCTTGAACTAGTATTGTTTTAACAGACCTAGTAAAACAAGGGTTCAGATTTGGGGAGATATTCAGTAGTTAACTCAGGAAGTTCCACTGCAACAGCAGGATCCGGGTTTCACAATTATGACAGATGCAAGTCAGACGGGTTGGGGCGTGACCCTAAGCCCTGCAGACTTGAAGTGTCAGGGTTTTTGGGACCCTCTGTTCCAGGAGAAACACATAAACATCAAAGCGACGATGTCAATATGGCTAGCGCTACAACATTGGATTCAGATAATAACTCCATGTTCAGATTTGGTCGAACAACTCGGCAGTAGTAACATACATCAAGAACCAGGGAGGCACCCATCCTTTTCCGTTATGCCAACTAACGGAGAATTTTTTCCTATTCGTCATGAATCATCATGTTCAACTTTCTATCCATCATATACTGGGTCGTCTGAACATACTAACAGACTTGCTTTCTTGGAAAGGTTGCCTATTGCAATTGGAGTGGACCCTAAACAAGCGAGTATCTGGGCACATCCACTTTTTAGTTAGTTGGTTTCCTGTGGGTGGTTGTTCGTTTATATGTCATATGAGCGCATAATTCATCATAAATAAATTGCTAGTCTTTGGGTACCTCGGAGGCTGCCTAGACAGCTTGTATTCAGATGATTACATGCGGGATTTCAATGCTCATGCGCATAATGAATTATTAGGCAGATGCATTATTGTATGTTATGGACCTTAGAAATTATGAATTATTTCAGGGGCGGTTCATATCGAGCCTGTAAATCATATCTGCTTCCATTTCTGGATCCAGGTTTCTATTAATATTGGTATTCAATCAAACACACGTTGTTTTACACTCTGGTATATTCGCACATTTATAGTTTCCTAAATATCGGCTAGTACACGTCGGGGAGTGTTGTTTCTGGAATTTATTGTACGTCTGAATGGGGTCACCTGTGGGTTACCTCGGAAGTGTGTTAACTCTCCAGAGATTGTTCATTGTGGTTCTATTGGGCATGGGCATGTGTATGCTTTATATTATATCACCGGTTTTCAACCTATTTGCCTATGCCGACTCCAGTATACGTTGTATAGTGGGCAGTATTAATTACTGGGATCATCGCTATAGCCTTGGCTTCTGAAGTGGCATTAAGCACCATTTATTAATAATAATTAATACTTGAGTGCCTGTTCGACGAATGTTTATATTGTTTTTCGGTACCGCTTTTAATGATTCCAGGGCACCCCCCTCTTTCTTTTTGAAGTTTCCTTTACCTCTCCTCTGGTTTGATAAGTATGTAACTATGAGCGAAGTTGTTTTGTCTGTAATTAGATCCTGCATACAGCTAGAGTTTTTTGTATATGGTGTATGTTTGTGGGGGGATATTCTCTCATTCTCAAATACACCATCCTAATTTTGGGGGGTTAGTCTGGGCTAGCCTTAAAAATTGGGAACTCGTTACATCCAATTAGCAGAGTCTTCATACTAAGTGTATGGAATTTCTTGAACTTGCTCCTTTTTTATGATATGTCTTCTCTATTTCTGTATAGAGAGACATACATGTAATTCCTATTTCCTAATAATTTTAATTTCCTTTCACCTTGGATTACAGGAGTGGAACTATGTTGATCTACTAATTCTGAAGTCCTAGGCCCTCCGCCTTTTTATGATTCAGCTAGTCTGGGCCTTGGGGATATAGTGTAAAAATATTTTAAATTTAAAGTAATTTGTATATTTTATATTTACCAATGGCCCAGACGGAGATGGGCACTCATTCCTCCCTGCTGAATTATTATGCAGTACTCTTTTCTACAAAGAATGATGTTGGCACCAATTCTAGTCATTTCCTAATGTCTGTGCATGCACGGAGAGTAAATGTTTGGGGGGGGGGCGGGGGGGGGGGGGGGGGGCAGATAGAACTTAATTTTCGGTTTTGCAAGCAAATTTTGGGGATTGTGGGGTTCAAAATTTGTGTTTGGCCCTTATTAACTTTGAGTTAAGCACCAGCTAGTCTGGGCCATTGGTAAGTATAAAACTATAGAAATTACATTAAATTTATAATTTTCCTGCCTTTTACTACACTACACCTTGTGTGTCTTGCTGCTTAGCAATAATATGTAGTCAAGAGTCTAGAGGTAGCTAAATCTAGACAAGAAACAACTGCCAAGGTAATTTGACTATTGCCCATCTGATCTCTTTTTCATTGTATATTAAAGTGCCCATTCTCACACTACAAAGCTTGTCAAATTCTGATAAAGACCTGTGGTGGTTAGCAGCTTCCAGTAAGTGATATCACAGAAAAGCCTTTGCTACAGTTTCCAATCACTGTCATTTTATGGGGCAGTTGTCCTACTGAACCTTTTTAATGCAACAGGTACTCTCTCATAAGTTTCAAAATGATCAACAGAATAATGAAAATTTCTCACTTCTTGTTTAATAAAATGTACCTGCTCCAATGGGGGGTCATTAGCTATGTATTTGAGCCAAAAATTGGAGAAAAAAGAATTGGGATTATAATTTTTGTGAATTGTGCAGGCCAAATAAAACCATTACATTAGGTGAAGAGTTAATAATTAGCAAGCCTGGAAATAAGCAGACTGTCATTTGCAAAATGAGGTCCCCAGAGGGTGAATTTGGTGATGCTAACTTGCAGAGCAGGGTAGTATCACTAAATTTACCCTCTGTAAATCTCTGTTGGAATCAAGGTGATTATCAAGCCTAAACAGAAACAGGTACCCAGAGGATAAATTGGCCCATTGTATGGGATAGCATCAGCAAATTCACCCTCTGGGGACCTCAGTCTGCAAATGACTGATTTCTTATTTCCAGGCTTGATAATTAGGCACCTTGTTCCAACTTGTACAAACTTTTTGGCCTGAGAAACTTGTGCTTCTTAAAAATGTAAAGTTCTAGACAACAACCAAACTTGGCTGGCAGATTGGCAGTGGTTTCTACTCGGGTTTTGGCTCCCTGTACATGCAAACTTTTTTTTTTTAATACACCCTGTTCATTTTTTAAACCAGTTTATCTTTTCAAGCCTTAATTTTACAATATTGCTTCGCAAGAACCTGCCACACCAACCCAACATTCCTACCCTTATCTCTCTCTCTTCTTGAAAAAAGCAACAATTTTAAGTCAATCCAAGGATTTGCCTGGAGAAGGCTTGATAATGAGAAAAATTAAGATCTGGCCTGAACTCGACCAGCCAGTTCCCGAAAAAATGTCCAGTGCATTTACCTGGGGTCTTGTAACCTGATGCACAAGAACATTCCCAATGTCCAACTCTCACAAGACATGCAGACCCAAGTTATTCTTTATTTTTCCAGAAGGTATTTTCATGAACTTTTCCAAATTCTCTACACTATTTCATATCGTCACATTATAGATTTTTACTGATTGTTCCACTGTCACTTCATTGTGGGCCAATCAGTTCCATCCACTTCTCTGGGTGATTCACGTATGCCTGTTTTCTACTCTAAGTTACTACTCTATTAAGGTCCTCGATGGAGTTACCCATTCTATGTCAAGAAAAACACATTCAGCTAGGATAATAATTGATAAGAAAATCAAAAAAAAAAAAATGTATATTTTCTTTTCTTCATTTTAGTTGGAAGTACAAGTGATGAAGACATTAAAGTTAAACCGAGACTTAGTGATGCTCAAATGGGTGAAAGTACTAACTCATTACTCAGTCAGAAGAGTACTGCTGATGCAGTGTTAGAGGCTTTAGAACAACAAGAGAAGGAAGCTTCTATTGCATCAACAAAAGACAAGGTTAGTTTAACACTTTATTTATCCACCTACATAATATAGAAAAGCAGCAGTTGACAAAAAAAATATTTAAAAAACAATTTCAACAAAAACCATATCATGTGACCCCTCATTGGAATGAGCTTGCCCCAGTGAGGGGTCACATGATATGGCTTTGTTGAAATTGTTTAAGAATTTGCAAAAAATAGTAATTCAAATTGTAAATTTTGTTACCATCTGTGTGGGATAAAGGGTTAACTCTTATGGCCTATTTCTGACTTTGACAAAATCTGAAGCCTCAAAACAGGTGGTCCAACACGAAGGCCTGTGGAACCCTTCCTTACTAGAATACCTTGTCAGTGTTTTTAGTTTTAGTCAAGTGTGGGTGAGTATTGGACAGTACAGGTATAAACAATTGGTTAAACATGTCCTTATACTTGTGCCTTCCAAGTATTACCCTGTATCCATTGAATTGTCTTGGAGTGTAGATTTTATAGTATGGGTATGTTTCAGTGAGCTATTGGTACTATATCTACTAAAAAATAGTTATTAGTCCCCTAAAAAACAGGTGGTCCAACACGAAGGCCTGTGGAACCCTTCCTTATTAGAATACCTTGTCAGTGTTTTTAGTCAAGTGTGGGTGAGTATTGGACAGTACAGGTATAAACAATTGGTTAAACATGTCCTTATATTTGTGCCTTCCAAGTATTACCCTGTATCCATTGAATTGTCTTGGAGTGTAGATTTTATAGTATGGGTATGTTTCAGTGAGCTATTGGTACTATATCTACTAAAAATAGTTATTAGTCCCCTACGGGAACCATAAGGGGACTATAGGATTGCACTCCGTCCATCCGTCTGTCTGTCCGTCCGTCCATCTGTCTGTCTGCCTGTCTGTTTTTTATGTTACCACCTCTCCCTCCAACATGCTTTAAGCTACACCTTTCATATTTGGTACATGGATAAATGGTTCTGAGGGGGTGATGCACGCTCAAAATTTTTTTTTCAAAATCCAAGATGGCGGAATGGCAGCCATTTTTGTGGTGTTTTTTAAGCTTTTTTTCTCTATTTTCATGTTACCACCCCTTCCACTAACATGGTTCAAGCTACACTTTGCATATTTGGCACATGGATAGAGGGTTGGGCGGGGATGATGTACATTCAATATTTTTTTTCCGTCTGTCCGTCCATCCGTCTGTCTGTCTATCTGTCTGTCTGTCTGTCTGTTTTTTATATTACCACCTCTCCCTCCAACATGCTTTAAGCTACACCTTTCATATTTGGTACATGGATAAATGGTTCGGAGGGGGTGATGCACGCTCAAATTTTTTTTTCAAAATCCAAGATGGCGGAATGGCGGCCATTTTTGTTGTGTTTTTTAAGCTTTTTTTTCTCTATTTTCATGTTACCACCCCTCCCACTAACATGGTTCAAGCTAGGGCTGTCGCGATTAGTCGACTAACCGTCGACTATTGAAGTAGTCGACGTTTTTTATTTTTAGTCGATCGTCGTTCATTTTCAAGGTGGTACACGTCTACTACACGTCGGGGCTAAATTGCATTGTTTTGGGAGGTGAATGATCAATGAAGGTGAATAACTTTAAATATCTAACCATAGTTAACATTCATATCCAGAAGACTGTACGAATTGTCACTGACTGTGTAAGAAAGAACACTCACAGTTACTCGAGAAGAATAGATTCTTCTGAATTGCTCCAGTCTTGTACACATGAATGCACCCATTGGAAAACCCAAAGCACGGAAGTGACAAAATTATGATGAAAGTCAGAACGTCAGATCACTTCTCAAAGTTTGGAACTTCAGACTAAGATCCAATTTTAACAACTGACGAGGGATTGCATAGATCTCAATGTTCAAAATTTCGAGAAACTTATTGCAGAAAGGAAACATATGCAGGAACGTTCTTTGGTAAATTCATCGACTTCAATCTAGTTCAAACTTGGACCCACAGTCAGTAATATTATTTTTGGGGTTGGTACGTCCTACAGGACGTACCAACCCCAAAAATTATATTACGGACTGTGGGTCCAAGATTGGACTACATGTAGCTTCAGTCGGGACCGATTTGTTGTTCCCACAACCCCACTTCGTCTGAACACACAGGTGCCATTGTCATTTTCAGAGTTTTACGAACAGAAGAATGATTTGCCAAAAAATCATGGGAAGTGACTATTAATCGACTAACGTCGATTACTGGTCACGATTAGTCGATTACAAAAAATGATAGTCGCGACAGCCCTAGTTCAAGCTACACTTTGCATATTTGGCACATGGATAGAGGGTTGGGAGGGGATGATGCATGTTCAATATTTTTTTTTCAAAATCCAAGATGGTGGCATGGTGGCCATTTTTGTTGTGTTTTTTAAGCTTTTTTCTCTATTTTATGTTACCACCCCTCACTCCAACATGGTTCAAGCTACACTTTTTATATCTGGCACATGGATAGAGGGTTGTAATGGGATGTTGCACGTTCAATATTTTTTTCTCCAAAATTCCAGATGGCGCCATGGCAACCATTTCTGTTGTGTTTTTTAAGCCTTTTTCTCTATTTTATGTTACCACTGCTCCCTCCAACATAGTTCAAGCTGCACTTTTCATATATGGTACATGGATAAAGGGGTTGTGAGGGGATTATGCATGCTCAATATTTTTTTTCAAAATCTAACATCTGTCTGTCTGTCCGTCTGTTTTTATGTTTCCACCTCTCCCTCTAATATGCTTCAAGCTACACCTTTCATATTTGGTACATGGATAAATGATTTTGAGGGGATGATGCACAGTCAATATTTATTTTTCAAAATCCAAGATGGCAGAATGGCGGCCATTTTTGTTGTGTTTTTTAAGCTTTTTTCTTTATTTTATGTTACCACCCCTCCCTCCAACATGGTTCAAGCTATGCCTTTCATATATGGTACATGTATAAAGGGTTGTGAGGGGATTATTATGCACGCTCAATATTTTTTTTTCAAAATCCAAGATGCTTGTATACTCTAGTGTCTTCTGTGACAAAAACACCTTGTGTCACAAAAGCGCCGTAGGGGACTAATACCACCTCGGTGGTCAAACACTTGTTTTGGTATATTTTCTTGCAAGAGATAAAAATGTTTTAAGTTTTGAAGTATGACTTAATTGACAGTATTAAGCAATCAATCTTCATACATTTGTCATACGCCTGGAATCTGATAGTTGACACTGAATGCAGAAAGTACAATAC
This sequence comes from Pictodentalium vernedei, assembly GCA_031216915.1. Lineage (NCBI taxonomy): Eukaryota > Metazoa > Mollusca > Scaphopoda > Dentaliida > Dentaliidae > Pictodentalium > Pictodentalium vernedei. Next base: position 105,319,529 of record CM062292.1, on the reverse strand, counting down.
TCTTAAAAAATAAAAAAAAAATTCCAAATTTTCTAAAGTCGAGGACACAGAAAAACTGTAGGAGAGTCTCAATCAAGTATATCTCCCAAAAAGAGCCCCCCATTGACTGACTTTCATGATGTTAAGTAAACTTCTGCAGATTGATGTCAATATACCAAAATTTCAGGCAACAAATCTTTTCCATAGGGCCCCACAAAGAAGATTGTCCATTTCTCAGGCCATTATTTGTAAAATTTCATGCGGGCGAGCAGTTGTTTATTTTATTTTTTATTTCTGTAATTATTTCTTTGCCATCACAAGTTCATGTTCTTGGTTTATGTTTTAGGTCTCATAATCTACAGAATAGCATGGGTGGTGGTGTATTTCATCTCTTAAGAGCGAGAAGGCTTTGCAATGCAATGCAATGCAATTTAAGTTTTTTAGATTTTTTATTACAAATTTCACAAGTTCTTGAATACTATTCTCAAAATATCCTTGAAAATCTGTGGATTAACCCACACCTCAAAATCCTTGAATTTAATCTCTGATATTGTAGGATTACCGCGTATGCCCAAAGGTGTGTCATAAACTTGTCCCATGTTTATAGGTCAAAGGCTTTTTGTTTCTTTGTTCTTCCATTCTAACTTTGTGCAGTTCAAAAAGAAATCATTCAGTGGACCGATTATGTTCATATTTCACACAAAGATTGCTCATGATTCAAGAGTGTGTCATGGCCTTCACTGAAGATAATAGCTCTAAGGTCAAGGTCACAGACTTCATTTGTCATAGCATGGAGGTCACAGGCTTTTGACCCATGCATGTGTCTTGATCATAGCTTCAAGATGAAGGTCACTGACTGTTCATGTGTTTGTTTCTCTATTCTAACTTTGTCTGGTCTATAAAAAATTACTCAAAGGCTCCATCTTGTTCATACTTAACATACATAACCTGATGATTGCTTCTGAAGCAAGGGCATGTCATGACCTTGGCCAAAGGTCATGGTCCCAAGGTCAAGGTCAGACATTTTGTTTATTTTTTCTTACATTCCAACTTTGTGCATTCCTTAGAAAAGTATTCAATGGATTGATCTCTTTTGCTTTGCATAATAATTGCTAGGAACCAATGGTGTGTCCTGATCATAACCCAAGGTCGAATCATGAATGTCATGCTCACAAACCTTCCATTTGTTTTTTCTCCATTTTAACTTTGTCTGGTCCATAAAAATGTATTCAGTGGGGAAGTCATTTTATACTTAACATAATTATTGCTCATATTGTAAAATTGGTCTAACATAATAAAAACTTGATATAATTGAATATCTTGGGATTACATTGGGGAAAACCTCATAGAAGTGCTTCAAAAACATGCATCAAGCAAGCCTGCCAAGTTGTTTACACCCTTTGATGTCGCTGATAATTGACAGTCCGATTGAGTTGTATTCAACGTGACATGACATGAAAACAATCAGTAGCAGCACTTTTCATCCTGATTGTTCAAAGAGTCAGCTCCTGTGGGGATCAGTCCCCTCTATTGTGGTCGCAGAACATCTATCAAAGTCGTTGACGGTCTCGTCAACAAGATCGCTACTAAGTCCTTGGCATTGCCTTGAATATAATGGACAGTCTCATCGATAGTCCCGTGAGTCACCAGGCCAATCCTGTTACTGTTCAGTATCGTCACTGTGCCATCATTTGTCAATTAGCAGGCAAGAGTGGGAATTATGCAGTATTTTATAAGGGATTGATGTGCCTCCCTCTATTCATATTAATTTGCAATTATTTACTTCAAAGTAACAACTGGTGCTTTGCAAAAAATAACTGCAAAATAATTCTTTTAAATATATATTGTAGCATCGATATTCCCATTTATTTAGTAGTTATTGGGGTGGGTGGGGGGGGGGAGATAAAATATTGATATTTTTCATCAGTTATCACAGTATGGCCCTGTGTGACATAATAATGAATATGAAATGAATTTAATTTTTAAAAACCCAGAAAGGGTTGTAATTTCAATTGATTCAGATGTGATGAATCTGCATTCATTGAATTTCAATCCTTTTTTGTTTGATTAATTTGAAGTGACTCCTGACATTAGAAATCACAGAGTTCGTTCATTCAGATTGTTTCCAGTCATTAAATGTCTTGAAAACAGCTTGAATGAAGGCACTCTAAATACCTTGACACCAACAAGGCTCGACACCGACACATGAGGCTGGAAAGAAATGGGCCAAAAAGGAAAGTGCCAAAAAGTGCGTGGTGGGAAAATTGAAAATGTCAAGTTCGTCCTGTGTGAAAACTGATAACAATGTTAGCAGTTAACCCTTTACCCAACGCAGACGGTATCAAAAATTATTATTTTAAATATAATTTTTTCAAAATATTTCAACAAAATCATATCCTGTGACCCCTGTTGGAACGAGCTCGACGAGCTTGTTCCAACGAGGGGTCACATGATATGGTTTTGTTGAAATTATTTGAAAAATAATATTTTTTCAACTACTGAATTTGCATATTACGCGGACGGATGCGGCCGATTGGTTGGGTAAAGGGTTAAGGCCTGCAAATCTAATTATTACTCAATTTAATGGCCAAAACCCAGATCAGCTGTGGCAAGTTGGCAACATGGATAGGAATTAGTGTCCGATGCTAGTACGTGATGTGATTTTGCATTCTTCAGGGTATATGTTTTGGACACCCCCATACACCTAATTGTGTTGGAACTGGATCATCCATGCCACCATGGATCAGTATTGTGACTATTGTCCTTAAGTACTGTAATCTGTATGAATGATTTTTCACCTGGATTTCTCCTCATTGGTCCTTACTCTTCCGTAATTATCGATTCTCTGAATGTGAAAATCTACATAAATATTGCTGTGAAAAACCTCAAAGCATCCCTTAGATGCAACGAAATGGGGGTTTTGGGACCCTGGAATTGAAAACTTTCCTATCGCGGGCCGAACCATTGTCGGTCCATGGTTCCGACGACTCTTGGTGGCCCCATTACACCATTTATTTTCCCCTAGTGGAAGCACTGCTTCCAATTCATTAAGTCAAGTGACTTGGAGTTCCGCGTATCTATAGCTATCATTATTGAGAAACAGTTCATGGTTCTCATTATAATTCTATTTACTGATAGGAATGTTCTGACTAGTCGACTTTGAGTCGATTACTGCCGGTGACTAATCGACTTCCAAAAATAGCTAACCCTTTCAACACTTACTCAGTCTATTTTCACTGAAGGAGCATGGTGACTCGGTGGTAGACTGTTGGACTTCTATGCTGGAGATCCCGAGTTCGATCCCTGTCCAGGATGACCCATGTTGTGTCCTTGGGCAAAGCACTTTATCAGGGTTGCCTGAATGGGGGCATGATCATGCTGTGTACTAAGGCGTACTGCATGTCGATGGTGCACATGTCTTCAACCGCTGTAACCCTGCTTGTGCGGAGCTTGAACAGAGTTAGAATGTTGAGGAGCTGACAGTTGCTTGTTGATGCTTGGTGGTTCTCTCTGGGTGCTCCGGCTTTCTCCACCATAAAGCTGACACGGTCACGATTAGCCATTCTGCATAAGTATGTGACCTTAAACACCAATAAGTAAATAAATAAAATTTTCACTGAAATTTTGACAGCTGCACTTGAGTTTATCTCCATTGTTTGACAAACTATCACCGTCATACCTTAACTTCGGGCTGATATTCGGGGTGATTCCATCAGCTCTACTAATATTTTCTTATCTTATCTTAAAAATGATGGAAACTTTCATACTTTTTGATAAATTCAATTTTTCTTTTTTTTAGCCTTTGGCAAGATTGCCAACACCCAAACCTGCAACACCAGTGATTAGGTTGCCAAAGCGATTTGTTCCGGTCTATAATGGTGAGCCAAATGCATTCTGCTTGCAGCTCTTCTGTGTTGATGAAAGATATGAAATGAGGTAGGTCATTTAATATTAATCTGTTGCATAAAATCCAGATAAAGGGACCAAAGTAATAAATGGAGAAATTGCTCTATTAAAGGCTTTTGGCCAAAGGCCTTCGCTTCATCAGTTTTGCTTGCTCCAGAAAATAGTACATACTCAGTTGAATGCAAATTTCATTGTGAAATTTGCATTCAACCAAGTATGTAGTATTTTTTGAAGTTAGCAAAACTTATGAAGGCCTTTGGCCAAAAGCTTTTTATAGAGCAATTTCTCCATTTAAGCTATTTGGATTGTTCATGTTTATCGACTCCAAGTTAAATTTTTATTTGGTTATCTCTGGGACTGAGTTTGTTTCTCAAAAAGAGTAAAGCAATTATATTTTGATTGTTTTTAAATCCATGAAAAACAAGTTTGAGAATAATTCAAAAGAGGATTGCTTGTTTTATTTATTTAGATATATTTATGTTAGCAAAAGCCATATTTCTATGGGGAGTAGGAATTCTCTTGTGGCCTGAAAACACATTACTCAAATATAAAAATGTGTTTTAGGAGATCTTAAAATTTTACATCAAGTCACCAGACTGGCCAGATCATTTGGAAATATTGTGAAAAGTATTTTGATCAAATGAATAGAGAGTGATCGCTTGATTGGACTGGTTACATGAAATAATTCATGAGAGGTGAGGGACGTTGTACAAACATGAGTGCACGAATGCAGACGAGTGTTTTACAATATAGTCCTTTGCCTTGAATGAATTATTTCAAATAACCAGTCCAGTCAAGCGATTACTCTGTTTATTACTTTTCATTATTAACGATAATTATATTATTTAACCCTTTACCTAATGTAACGGTCAAAACCGGCCAGCACTATTCTAAAAAATCGCCAATTAATTTTCATTATTTTTTCATTTTTTGTCTCTAAAACATAGGTTATGACCCCTCAGTGGACCGAGCTCAATGAGCTCATTCCAATGAGGGGTCATAACCTATGTTTTTGAGACAAAAAATGAAAAGAATAGTTATTCAAGAATTTTCTTTTGCAAATGTCGTCTGTTTTTCATGTTAGGTAAAGGGTTAAAAAAACAATGAAGTCCCCATTACACCCACGGCAAAGCGTCTTCGTTTGTGTGCACGGATACATGGCCCAATTGTTGATTGCATAATTCACTTGTGAAGTTATTGTATATAATCGAACCCGGAAATACCAGTAAATCACACTTTGGAAAGTAATAAAATCCAGTAAACCGTTTACACTGTATTGATTTTCCACCTTTTATTTTACATTGTCATATTTTTCTTAACTTTCAGATCCTGTGATTTTTTGACCAAAGCATTTACATTGTTTCCTACATTTGACTTCTGTGTTTTAACTGTACCTCATCTTGTTCCCGAGTTTCCAATGTTGCAAACATTTGTGGTGAGTCTTTATTCATCATCTTATTGAGTGGTCAGACTGTTGGGTGCTGATGATGACAATTGCACAATTGCACTTTATGGACTCCAAAACTACAGTATTTTGTATCATAATTTGGCACTAAAAGTATGCTTTTTGTAGATCTGAAAGGCTTTGTGGTTTATTATTTCAGTATGTCATTTTTGTTAAATTGCTGTCTAATGACACGACAATTCACGCCTATCAAGTAATCTATACATAATGGGTGTAAGCATGGTTCTTTGTTATGTGCCAACAGAATTCAAGTTTATCCATTTAATCTGATTCTTATCAAAAGATTTCTTTGTTTCTTAACCCTTAAGCCCCCATATAGCCCCAAACCGCCACTTTTATATTGCATTGAAGCAGGTGCTCCCTTGTGTAATCTTTTTTATTACTCTTGTGTGTAGACTGAATTTTCCCTGGCAGTGGTTCTACATCACTGCTGGCTGCCTGTATAGGCAGCCAGCAGTGATGTAGAACCACTGCCAAGTCATCAATAACTATGTAAGCAGAAAAAGGCCATAAATACTTTAAAATTAATCTGAGGACTTAAGGGTTAACACTTTACCTCACAAATTGGCCACATCCACCTACATAATATGCAAATTCAGCAGTTGAAAAAATATTAATTTTCAGAAAATTACAACAAAACTATGTCATCTGACCCCTCATTATTTATTTATTATATATCTATTTATTATGAATATGTTTTATCACTTGTGTTTTTTTTTGTAACTAAAATACTTGAAAGTGTGAGGTAATACTAAATTAAAAATATTGTACTTTGAGTACAACAAGGCACAGGCCTTTAAATTCGTCCCAACTCACGATGGTAAATGTTGTGTCCAAATAAGATAATTGCGCACAAATTATGAAGAGTTTGAAACTTTTTCCAAAGTTTTGAAGTGTTTCGGCAACAAATAGTTTGGCCATGTTTCCCTGATGCTTGTAATATAGCTTGGAGCTTACCTTCGAATCAAACAATGCCACACATCAATAACTTTAAAAAACCCACAGAGTTCGCCATAGAAAAGCAATCACTGTTGACAGTGTCGTACACGAAAAGCAATCGTTGTCGACAGTGTCGTACATGACACTGTCGACGGCGATTGCTTTTATGTGGTGAATTCCATATGATCATGTTCTTAAAGCTTGAGATCAATAGTATTCATGTTTGTGGCAGTCCTCAGTAATTGCCATGCATAATTTAGCTTACATTCAAATAGACCTTTGCTCGATACTTTGAAACTAAGAAGCCTTCTCGAGTTAGTCGATTAAACTTACGTCAAAGGGTGGTGGAAGCCAATGATAATGGTGAAGGCCTATAACAAGTAGTTGTAAACTATCATTTCATTTTAAGATGGGGTCCAAAAACCTAAAACAGACGCCAAGAAGGACATACCGGTGCTTTTTCGCCAACCATGCAAGCCCGATCCATATTTGCCATTGTGCCTAAATTAGACTGATCTAAAGGTCTGACAAGGCACCATGTGTCATCCTTTGAATATAAAAGGTGCTTTCTGCAATGCTAAAGCATTGCAAATGGCACTTTGTTGCACTGACAAGATGATAACATGGTTAATTCATTCTCATTTACAATCAGCTTTCATTTGGCCCCCCAAAAATTCATTTGGCCCTGAATAAACATTCCACTTTGGGCTATTAAAAAAATATTCTTGTTTCTCGGGCACCTCCCTCGTAATACAAAATCTTCTTGATGACCTTTTTTTCCCCTGGAAATCTCTTCAATGACACTATTTTGCACTTGTAGGACAAGTATTTAACCAACTATACCTTGTTTGACAAAGCTCATCCAGCTCTGTCAAACAGAATAATGTTGGTTAAATTTTCAAATGCATTATGGGAGATTTTCACTGCTGAAAACATTGGTTTGCCACATTATAGTGTAAGTACTTAAATTTCTGATACCAACCATTTTAGAACTGTTTTGTGAATAAACAAAAGATAAAAAGCCTCCCTCCTTCATCATAAAATTGAGGAAAAGTTGCATGAGAAACTAGAAATTATTTTATAGATCCTGAAATTACACTTTTATAGAGGACAATATATATTTTACAGTTAGTGTATGTTTAACTTGTTGAAGACATGAGCATGGTGGCATATTAAAAAATGAAAGCTATGTAAACTTTGGTGTTTTTTACAAAAATTTCTTGTTTCTCATGCAATATTTCCACAATTTTTTGATGAGGGAAAATATGCTAAGCCATAAATGTTTCCCATTAAATCAAACACATTTGTATTCAACAAATTTGTTTAAAGGGTCATTTAATGCATTTGTTTAAGGCTGTCGGCTGTTTTTGAATGGATATGTGGTCTATAATATAAGTACTTGCAACTTTGATAGATAGAGGATATCTAGTGTTTTTGAGTGGACACCAAAAATTATCTCATGAGTGGCCAATACAGATGTTTATTTTTTGCGAGTGCTTGTGCGAGTGAATATGGCCATTTGTCTCGATCACAAGTGAGATAACATTTTTATACTGTACCAATGACCCAGACATAGCTGGTGCTAACTCTTAAAAATATAGGGCCAAACACAAATTTTGCCCCCCAATCCCCAAAATTTGCATCTAAAACCAAAGAAAACATGTCCTGAATGGCCCTCCATACTTCACCTCTACTGCGCATGTGCAGTGTCAAGGACGTCCCGAAACTGGCACCATTAATCATTCTTTGTTTGGCCCTTCATCAGTTAACATCTGACTGATCTTTGTGCTTGTAAATCTCAGTTTTAATGATGCCAGACACATAAATATTAGAGAAATGGTGATTCTAAGGAGGATATAGAAGGAGGAGAGGAAAAATGAGTGACAGAAAATATTCAGGGCTGTAACTTAAAATTTTTTAATGAAATTATGTTAAGTTACCTATTTTCGAGGCAACAGCCTGTTGTGGTCATTCTTGTTATCAAGTTACACTGCTTGTTCAGTGTTTTCCTCTCTCCCTTTCCTTTAAGTCCCCTCTTGCTATTCTCCCATGCTTTTGGCATATTTTCTGTAATATTATTACTAAAATTTCTTGGGAGTTTTAGCTGGATAACAGAATGAATTCTGTTCTTTTCCCCATGTTTACGTCTTCACCTATGGGTGGTTAGGCGTAGTGTTCTGCATCTACCATCTGATGTTCTGCAGTTTCTTCCCTGGAAGTCTCTGTTTTGCATCAGATAGTGTATTATTGGTAACTGATTTCGGGCCAGGGTGCCTGGAGTCTTGTTCTGGTGTTTTTACACTTATTGTTTACATTTACAACAGCCTTCTGTGTGAGGGGGGATTTCTTGAAAATAATATCTTGATGTTAATTTAATCATAACTAGATACATTATTATTGTTCGTAAGTGTTGCATAAATTTTTTTAAATATTTTTAGAATTTTTGTCCACACTTAGGCTTGGGATCCATTGGGGCTCAACGTTACTTTTCAGAAACTTGGGCTGTTCTGAAAAAATATTTTTTCAAAATTTTTTGATTTCAGTTATTTTTTCTATGTTAATGGATCATGTTATTATGTATTTTGATTGTCAGGGGTTGGTGCGAGTACTAGGACTTTGTTTTCTTTTCACAATGAAAGGATATTGTTCAATTGTAATAAGAGGAAATCTTCCTCTGACTCTCATAATCATTGTATAATGTAGTCAGTGTGCTCGCACTAACTCCTGTTCTGTATGTGTTAATTTCGATGACAACATGGGAAGCGCAGCATCCCAGCATCGACAGAATCTCTGTCACATCATGTATTATCCGACGACGCTGGGTCGGGACGCTCTGCGGAAGCGGGTACGGACGTCCGAAAATTTCATCCGGTCCGATGGGATGCCGAAAGGGATTCGGAGGATTTCGAGCTTTCCCTTTCGGAACAACATCAGCTGCTGTGTATGTCATCTGACTTATCTTCTAGAGGTTCTTTCGTCGGACCAGAATGCTGCGATGCCGGATAAGAAACTGATAGCGTCGGTGGACACAGAAATTTTTGGTTCGGTTCAGGGACATCGTCCCTCAGTTCCGACACAGTCCAATAATGTCACACAAACTTTCGAATTATTGAACGACGCTATATATATATTATTATATGCTTGCTATTAACAAGCATGTCTGGTTTCTTGTTCGCATAGTTACTGAGATGTCTTTCAAAACTGTGCCTCTGTCGTCATAGATAATGAAGAGCTAGCGGCAATAAGTGCTCATGGAATACGTCAATCGCCTAAGAGGTCCCTAGTAGGATCGATGGAGTTGACATTCGCTAGCTCACCCGGTGTAGCGTCCATTCATCGAATGGTTCGGCAGTCGGGTTCGTCCGTTGCGGTCTAGGAAGGAGATTTGGGTGATGCGAGCACTATAATAGACTTTAGTACACACCCAGTGACGACGGATTATAGGACAGATTGGAGGAAGCCTGTTAGTCCGGTTCCTAGCTCGTCCAGGTCCGTCCGGGTTGCGAGCGAGAGGGGTTCCTCTCTCGTACAACAACATATGGGACCGGATGTTGTGGTACAGTCATTTCGCATTCGGAACATATGTCCGCCGCTCGGGACGCTCCGTTATATTGACAGTCTGAGAGACTATCGATAATGCTTCCTCATCCTCACAGCTGCGCACACGACCGCACATTTGCTACGTGACCTCGAGTATCTGGCCAGCTTCGTCATTCAGTGATTCCACGGCGAACAGGTCATTCCATCCGGTAGCCAAGGGACACGAGGCCTATACACTCCGTTCTCTTGCATAATAGAAGTATGCACGGGGTAACGAACACGGATCTTCCAGCGGCAAAGCATCGTAAGACCACTTCTCCACAGGCCTCAGTGACGGACGTGCTATCCAAAATAGCACAGCTTATCGCAGCATCCCAGCAAACGACAGATTCTCGGTCGGATCACGAATAATCCGACGGCGCTGGGTCGGTGCGCTCCACTGTTGCATCAGGTACGGACGACCGAACTCTTATAGGGTCCGACAGGATGGCGAAAGGGATTCGGACGATTTCGAGCTTTCCCTTTCGGAACAACAGAAGCTGCCATACATTTCTTCCGGCATTATCTTCCAGAGGTTGTTCCGTCGGATTACATTGCTGCGATGCTGGATAAGAGACTAATAGTGTCATTGGACACGGAGTTTTGGATCGGTTCAGGGACATTGTCCCTGACTTGCCGACACAGTCCAATAATGTCATTAGAACATTCGAATTATTTAACGACGCTATATATAAGCTTGCTACCAAGCATGATAATCTAGTTTCTTGTCTGCAATGCTCTATTCTGCCTTTCATCAATTCTAGGGAATAATTTATATTGGCAGAACAGGGCATACCGAGAGTTCCTATGCGTCTTGACGGCGAGACTGAAGACTGGGAATTATCTTTTTCGCCGTCTTTGTCAATTCCAACCACGATGTTGGAAATGACAATGATGTCTATTAGACTTAACTTGGACGCTTTATCATACGTAGACCACCTTACTGAGGCGTTATCATTACGTCTTCAAGAGAAAGAATTCCAGGATATGATCCTCATTGTGATTTCTTTCAAGGGCAGTAGTTTTTCCACGTATAACTCCGCCCTTCAGTGGCAACCTGGAGTTGGTTAGACGTGACGCAGCCCTAGCTACATCCACGCGCGTGGATAGTAAGGTGAAGAACTCTCTCAGAGTCGCTTCGGTCTCGGAGAAGCTTCTCTTCGACGGCAACCTTTCAGCAATCTATCAGTTGCTCGATATACACGTTCTCTTGTCTATCAAGTGTAACAAGAGATTCAGACTGGGGAAAACATTCAGTGGTTGACTCAGAGAGTGCCACTGCAGTTGCCGGATCCGAGTTTTATGATTATGACGGATTCCAGTCAAACAGGTTGGGGTACAATATTGATCCCAATGGATTCGAAGTGCCAGGGTCTTTGGGTTCCGCAGTTTCTAGGCAAGCACTCAACTTCCAGGAAATGATCTTATTTTGGCTTGCACTATGTCATTGGATGAACATTATTCAGAAACGCATGTCCAAATCCTGTCTGATAATACGACAGTAGTTGCGTATCTCCGGAACCAGGGAGGCACTCATTCGATTCCGTTATTCAATTTAACGGAAACAATCCTTCTGTTTGTTATAGTACACCAAGTTCTGCTTCGGTCCGTCATATTCTGGGTCATCTGATTGTATTAGCAGACTCCCTTTCGCGTAAGGGTCGCTTGTTGCCGTCAGAATGGACTCTCAACAAACAAGTATTCAATCAGATTTGCTATCAATGGGAGCGCCCAATGATAATTTATTTGTGACACAACTCACTATTCAATTGCAGACGTATGTGTTTGCATGTCCGGATCCCTGAGCTTATGTTGTTAACGCTCTATTGATCTAATAGGACGGAATGATAGGATATGCGTATCCTCCAGCGCTGTTGATTCAGCAATTATTGCTAAGATAAACATCCACAATACAATTCTGTTGATAGCATCTCTGTCTTCACAGAGACCGTGGGTAAATTTACTCGGGTGTCTACTGTGGGACTTACCGCGAAAACTTCCTCCATGAGAGGATCTTCTTTCGCTGGGGAAATCGTGTCAACTTCATCACAACCCGCAAGGTCTCAACCTTCACGTATTCCGTTGTGTGGTCCTTCTTGCACGGCAAGCATTGTACTGGACGAGCTATGGACGCGATTTCTTACTGTAGGAGAACCTCTTCTTCGCTATACTATGCGGCTAAAGTGGAGGCTCTTCCGTCGTTGGTGTAGGGATCATTATGTTGATATTTTTGATCCCTCCATACTAGACATTGCAACTTTCTAGTATACTTGTTTGACAAGATCAACTGCAGCCTGTTACTATTAAGGTTATAGGTCTATGTTATCTCATACCTATGCACTCTATGATAGTTTACAATTGAGTCTTATGTCTCTTTATCTAAGTCAGTTAGAAACTTTTCGATAAATTGACCTAGAATCCTTAGATTAAATTCCTATACGGAATTTAGCTTCGGTTCTTATTTAGCTAAGTAATCATTTGAGCCTCTGGAAACAGTAGTTTTCAAATTCTGACCTTTTAAGACAGTACTTCTGTTAGTCTTCTCTTTTACTGAGGAGTCAGTGAGCTTCATGCACTATCGGTGGAAGATTCTCACTTTTGTAGTATCGGAAACACTACTTCCTTTACTACTTAGGTTGGATTTTTGGTTAAGAGTCAGGCTCCTAATAGTATCTGGAACCTATTGTTATTAAGGTCCTTCCGTCTTCATATGGTCATAGGCCTTTACTCTGTCCGGTTAGAGTTTACGTATTTATAAACAGATATCAGTTTATTAGTACAGACGTAAGCTTCTTCTGTCTTTGATGCCTAATAGAAGGACATTACGCTCCATTCTATTGCTAATGGATTCAATTAACTATCGGTACTGCTTATGGTATATCATTGACTCAGCAGTTTGTGCTTGAGATTTCGGCTCATGAAGTAAGAGCTCTTTATACATCTTGGGCTTACATTAATAGTGTCGCTATTATAGATTTTATGAAGGCTGCTCATTGGGCTCAGCCATCCACATTCATGAATTTTTATCTCAGAAATATTGAGTCTATTTCTGGAGACCTCCATTGTTAGGTCTATTATCTACTGCTCAGAATGTCATTCACTTAACAGTTGCTACTATAGCTAGGTAGGCTTTCTGTTCCGGCAGTGACTTTGTCCTGCTGCCCTTTTCTCTCTGGGCTATTTGACCCAGGGCAAGGAGAAGGGGGGGGGGGAGGGTGTTCCCTTGGGTCACCTGTTTTATTATGAAAACAAGGGGATACCTCCTCCAGGATTAGTAATTCTGAGCTGTTACTGGGATGGTTTTTAAGTGATAAGTTTATGTTTTAAAATTCATTCAGGTCATAGTTTTTAAAGTATAGCTTTTGAATAAATCACGTGTCAAACGGGCGTTATTATACAATCCTCAAACACTTTTTAGGAGTATAAAGAGTCTCTATTCTCTAGACTAACTTTATTTATTGGCTTACTTTAAAAATTATTAGGAAAAGGATTATACTGGATATTGATAGAGTACATGGATGTTATGATGCTCAATTTTGGAAGGTGTTGTGTCTTTCTAATTTATCATAAATAAGAAAGATACATGTAAGGCCTAATACTCCTTTTCCCCTCGAGGGGATGACTCTATTTTATATAATTGAGCTTATTTGAACTTGCTCTATGTCCTAGGCCCTCCAGCCTTTTTACTATTCAGCTATGTCTGGGTCATTGGTACAGTATAAAAATGTTAAAAAATTTATAGTAATTTATATATTTTTTATACTTACCAATGACCCAGACGGGGATGGCCCTCCCAGGAGTTGGGAACTCTTACCTCCCCGCTGAGTACATAGTGCTTACCAGGCACTGGTTATAAAAATGATTAATGGCGCCAATTTTGGGACGTCCTTGACACTGCGCATGCGCAGTAGAGGTGAAGTATGGAGGGCCATTCGGGACATGTTTTCTTTGGTTTTAGATGCAAATTTTGGGGATTGGGGGGCAAAATTTGTGTTTGGCCCTATATTTTTAAGAGTTAGCACCAGCTATGTCTGGGTCATTGGTAAGTATAAAAAATATATAAATTACTATAAATTTTTTAACTTTAGGTATCCACTCAAATACACTAGATTTTCTTTTTATTATATGCTTTTTATAAGAATCTGATAATTCCACTTGTTTCAACCATGAATTGATGTACGAAAGTAAACAGTGCATTGAATCCTTGATACGCAGAAGAGATTTTATCAATAGTTGGAAACGATAGGATCTTGCGATCTGATTCAGTTGGCGGGTTACTAGTCGAAACATGGCCTGAAAGTCCATCATATAAGTTTTTGCTTTAGTATGTCCTTTGAAAGGACATACCAAACTAAAGACTTATATCACAGACTTTCAGGGCATGTTTGGACTAGCGGGTCTAATGCATCAATTCAAGATGAATATGTGTTGAATTATTGCTGGAAATAATTGGTGTCCACTCAAAAAAACTAGATTTTCTTTTCATTATACATTTCTAGAACAATTGATCATTTCCAGCTTTGAAGCCACCATTTTGATTGATACTGTGAAAGTGAAAATTTCTATATCTTCACAGTGGAGGATACGATTTCTATCTTCGCGCAATTTCCTCGATAATCTATCGTTTAGCGTAAATAAATTGTCTTATTTCTCCCTAACAGAGAATGAAAGATGAGAAAAATGACTGAAGTAGAGTCAATTTCAAAGTTTTCTTCATTTTTTGCCTCAGTACTTTACCCAATGTGTATCAAAATTTATTATCTTAAAATTATATTTTTCTGTTTTTTTTTAAATATTTCAACAAAGATATATCATATGACCCCCTCAAGGGATCTACCTCAAGGTGTTTGTTCCAATGATAGAGTCACATTGTATGCCTTTTGTTGAAACCTTTCGAAAAATTAATTTTTTTCAACTGCTTAATTTGTAAATTACTTGAGCGACATGGTCAATTTGTTTAGTAACAGTTAAAGGGCCTCGTTCCAATTTTGGTGAATTTCTTGTGCTACATGTACATGTAGAACACAATGTTCCAATACTCTGGCCTTTGGTGGTCTTGCTGATGGAAGTTACAGTATCTTGGATGCCGTTTCTAGTGAAGTCTTGATTTCCTGTATTTATTACATGCCTGTTCTATGTAATCCCCATCTACAGCAACACTAAACCATGTAGAAAATGAAAATCTGTTGCAATCGTTGACAGACTGTTTTTAAATAGAAGCAAAATTTCACTGGAATTTTCTACAAATCATGCAATGCAATTACAATTTGAATCACTAGCAATAGCTGAAAATCATCTCCTGAGTTCCAGTGTGTTCTATGTGCCAATAGGCACATAGTACACATTGGAACTCAGGGGACGAAATAGTAAGACGGGTTCCCCCTCACAAATTTGGTTGGCGATAAAATGTGTTGCTTTTGTTGATAGTTGTCAAATGAATTGCTGAGTGTCCTTCTAATAATTGTTTTTATAGATGTGAAGGCATGTAATAAACACAGAATGACACGCCCGTGTTAATCGTTATAGCACTTGTGTCATCGCGGGAGGATAAAACTAGAGGCCTGTCACCTCTCGTTTTATCATTCAGTGCAAGCAATTGTTGCCATAATCGATTTACCCTTTCACACATGCACACCGTTATGTATATAGACAGCCTACTTCACTAGATGCCACTGCTTAGTAATGTGTTATCTTTTATGAGGATGCAAAAAATAAATAGAATTCTCCAGGCCTTTCAGGACACTTTCAGAAAAAATGACAAGAATGAAACGAAACATTTTGCAAGAATCAAAATTGATTCTCATTGTTTTCCTTGCAAGAATCATTTGGAAGAATTTTGAGCTCTGGAAATATTTAAATTTGATTTTCTGTATGGAAATGACTAGAATTGATATAAGGTAAAGGGTAACCCTTTAGAGTCTGGAGAGTTTTATTAATTTTTTCTTTCACAGTCTGGGCATTTAGAAGGTAACTTGCAAGTTTTCCCAGAGATGGCATGTTGGAAGCCCCATTCTGTTGCATTAAAAATGATCGATAAAGGGTTAATTGTCCAGTTGGTACCTAAATCAGTCAAGCTGAATGTTTACTTTTAAACTATTTTTCAGAGAGTGACACCAAGATGTCCAAGTATTTTGTCTCAGGAACTTTATGTGTTTAGCAGATTTGGTCTTGCTGAGTAAGTATCATTCTGAATTAAGTGTTGTCTTGGGGTGCGGTGGCTCAGTAGGTAGAGGTGCAGGCTGCAAGCCTAGAAGTCCTCTGTTCGAATCCCATCTGCGGTAACCGTGTTATGTTCTTGGGCAAGACACTTCACCCCAATTGCTCACATGGGAGATGGTGGCATTGTGTATTAAGGCATAGTGCACGTTGATGGTGCACTTGTCTTCATCCAATGCTAACCCTGCTTGTGTGGATTTAGTATGTTGAGGAACCTGATAGTTACTCGACGTTGCTCGGTGGTTCTATCCAAGTACTCCATCTTCCTCCACCCCTCAAAATTTCCAACATGAGGTGACCCTGGCTGTCGAAAGTGTCGTTAAACCCAAATAAATAAATAAATAAATAAATAAATGTCTTGCAGTGTTAATGCTGGCCAAAAGTTTTTTGATGACAAGTGCAAATTTTGTTCAGTTCCCAATGAATTATTTTGGTGACAAATGAAAATTTTACTTCAAATGGAATCTGATTGTAAATGATGACAAATTAAAGCATTGCAGATGGCACCTTGTTGAACTCAATGAAATTTTAATTTAATGTTACCTAACTTTTTTAACCGTTTACCTGACGAATTGCCCAAATCCGCCCGCATTATATGCAAATTCAGCAGCTGAAAAAATATTATTTTTTCGAAAAATTTCAACAAAACCATATCATGTGACCCCTCATTGGAACGAGCTCGTTCCAACAAGGGGTCACATGATATGGTTTTGTTGAAATTGTTTGAAAAATTTGAAAAAATGATGTTTAAAATAATAAATTTTGATATCGTCTGTGTTGGGTAAAGGGTTAAATATTTTAGTTGCAAAAAACATCCCACAGATGATTAAAATATTGATAATAAAAAAACTAAAATAAATAAATAAATGCAAAAAACATCCCACAGATGATTAAAATATTGATAATAAAAAAACTAAAATAAATAAATAAATAAATTAATTATAAATAAAGTGTAATAATAAATTGTACATTCTTAATTTCTAGTGTTCTAATAACAAATGTGCAATCCTTTATCGTTTATGCTATCAGTTATTTGTACCAATGTTTCTTACCTTATGTGAGATTTTACACTGCTGAGTAATCTTGTATTAATCATTTACATAATGAATCAGCTGCATCCGACCATGTAATTTACAAATTGAGCAGTTGAAAAAAACATTTTAACAAAACCATATTTATGTGATACCTCATTGGAATGAGCTTGTCAAGCTCGTTCCATTGAGAGGTCACATGATATGGTTTTTTCAAATTTGTTTGAAGAATTTGAAAAAATATTTGAAATAATAAACTTTGATGTCGTCTGTGTTGGTTAAGGTGTTAAAGCTTAACCGGAATCACAAGTTCTTTTTTTCTAATGCTAAGTCATCTGTCCATCTATCCGTTGTCAACATTTTGTTTGTCTGGGGCATAATTTCTTAATCAATGAATATTTCTTAAACAAAACGAAATATTGTCACTAGACAGTGTGCCATCAGTCATAATGAGGTCTCTGCCCTCAAGGTGAAGGTCATGGTCAATATCACAAAAAATAATATATGGATATTGCTATATTACCCTTGTCTGGTCTCTATAAACTGATCCATATGATTGATCTTGTTTATACTTGACATTTGCTGACCATAAGCTAAGGTTATGTCATAATCTTGACCCAAGGTCATGTTCTCATCGTCGAGGTCACATTCAAGAAAATCAATATTTTACTATTTTGTTTGTCGGGCCATAATTTCTTAACCACTGAACATTTTTAACAAAACTTTGTAACCGTATGTATTGTCACCAGGCAGTGTGCCATCAGTCATAATGAGGACTCAACCCTCAAGGTGAAGGTCATAGTCAAGCTCACAAAAAATAATATATGGATATTGCTGAATTGCTCTTGTCCGGTCTCTATAATCTGATTCATCTTGTTTATTTTTGACACAGTTGCTGACCATAACCAAAGGTTGTGTCATAATCTTGACCCAAGGTCATATTCTCATGGTGAAGGTCACTTTCAAAAAAATTTAAATATTTTACCATTTTGTTTGTCCCGGCTATAATTTCTTAACCACTGAATATATTTTAACAAAACTTTGTAACTGTATGTATTGTCACTAGACAGTGTACCACAGTCATAATGAGGTCTCTACCCTCAAGGTGAAAGTCACATTCAAAGTCACAAAAAAAAGATATTTGGATATTGCTATATTGCCCTTGTCCAGTCTCTATAATCTGATCCATAAGATTGATCTTGTTTATACTTGGCATAGTTTTTGACCATAACCAAAGGTTGTGTCATTTTCTTGACCCAAGGTCATAATCTCATGGTAACGTCACATTCAGGAAAACTTCAAACATTTACTATTATTTTTGTCCGGTCCATATAATTTGATCTAATTGGCAGATCTTGTTCATACTTCAAACAAATATTGCCCATGACTGCATAGTGTGTTGTGACCTTGACCCAAGGCAATATTATCAAGGTCAAGGTCCCAAAAATAAGATTTGGATATTGCTATATTGTCATTCTCGAGTGTCTATAATCTGATCCATATGACTGATCTTGTTCGTACTTGATACAGTTGTTGACCATAACCAAAGAGTCTATCGTGATCTTGACCCAAGGTCATATTCTCATGATCAAGGTTACAGTCATTAAACCTTCTGTATTGTACTATCATTTTTGTTTGGTCCACAGAATTTGAGCTAATTGGCAGATCATGTTCATACTTCAAACAAATATTGTCCATGACAGAATAGTGTGCCGTGACCTTGACTCAACGCCATGTCATCATGATCAAGGGCACAGACAGCGAAACTTTGATGTTGTTATACAGCACTTGTCCAGTTCATATAACTTGGTATGATTGACAGATGCTACTTATACTTGACACAATTACTGCTTATAACTCAAAGGTGAGTTGCGATCTTGATTCACGGTCAGATCGTAAAGGTCAAGATCACAGTCAGCAAGCATAAGGTCACAAGCAGTAACAATTGGATTCTTGTCCTGTATTTAGCTTCCCTTAAAAGCAGTGGCCCCCGGGCAGAGTTGTCTGGGCTGAGAGGCCCAAACAAAATATATCTTGAGGAATCAGCAAATAAAATTTCAATTTAAAGTGAAGAAGTGAATAGTTCATGTTCACCTTATAACAGGGTACACCAATTATACAACAATAAAAGATGAGACAAATGTTTGAGGTGAGTTGAAATCTTTGTGTTGGCAGTCTTAAGGAAAAAATGTTCAACTTTGTGTAGTCTACAAAATGTTCTGATTTTATTCCTCACATTTCAGGAATTTTGTGGTGCGACCAGCTTGCACCAAAGATTTTTCCAATATTGAGAAGCTTGTGGAAACAATAAATTTAAACGAAAATATTTTAAAAGATCTGGAACAGTTCAACACTGCGAGAAGAGATGAGGTATGTTAAATATGTTTTGTTACTGAAGAAAAGCTGTTTTGGATGGCGAACACTCTCTAGCGGATTTAAAAAAAACACATTATCAACTGAAATTTGAGTTGTGTTATCAGAAACAGTGTAGTATGAAAGAAGTCAATAGCTTCCAGAATATTTAAAGAAGTTTCTGAGATGGGTTTTTGGGCCTTCAAGCAGTAAATAGTCAATTAACTTGTAGAGTGCTGAACTATTTTTAGTCATCAAAATTTGTTCACATGTCTTTGCCTTGTTGCAGTTTATGGGAGAGAGACAATAGGCACTCACCAATAAATTGTCACAAGGAAGATCCATACAGACTAAATAATTTAGATTCAAAGATATTATGAAAGACATCCACAGAGTTTGAAAGCTTTGAGTTGCATACCTGTACTTGAGAGTAAAGCCCAAATATGGGTTTCCAGCACTCAACCAGTTAACCCTTTACCCAACGTAACAGCCAATACCAGCCAGTGCTATTCAAAAAATTTGCCATATAATTTTCATTATTTTTTTTTTCATTTTTTGTTTCAAAAACATACGTTATGACCCCCATTGGAACAAGCTCATTCCAATGAGAGGTCATAACCTATGTTTTCGAGACGAAAAATGAAAACAGTTAGTTATTCAAGAATTTTGTTTGCAAGTATTGTCTGCTTTTCAGGTTAGGTAAAGGGTTAAACCCATTTTGGAGGGTTGTAGCTCCTTTGTTAGTTAGAGCTATTGATTTATAAAGGTTGTAGGTTTGTTCTTGATTCACAACATCTGCATTGTGTCCATTAACAAGACACTTTTTACCCCAGTTGCCCAAGAGAGAGAGAGAGAGCAGTGTGTTGAAACATACTGAATGTTGATAGTATGTATGCCTTAAACCAATGCTAACTCTGTGCAGGGTTAGTAAGTTGGAAAGTCTGACAGTTACTTACTACTATTGGATGGTCCTCCTTGGGTACTCAAGGTTCCTCTACCCATAAAACTGTCCTACATGACAGAACCCTGACTGGTGTAAATTGTCACTCAACCCCAATAAATAAATAAATAAATAAATAATAATAAACTCTGAATCCGCTGAGTAAAGCAGCCATGGCTAGATTTGATGAAAAATTCATCTAAACAATAATACTCAAAAGATTGGTGAAAAAAATTCATTCAACTTACGGGGAGAAAATTGGATTATATATGCCCAAATTATACTAATTTCAGTAGTAAGCAAAATCCTGTCCTGGTCAAGAAAATCTGCCAGCAGCATGCAAGAAGTTAAACTAATTTAAATTAACCCTTTTGTTTGCCTAACAGAACTTACAGATTGCATAGGCAACAAAAAAATCTTTAATTACTAAACATTTGCATTTTTGCATTCAAAACTCAAAACAAAGCTTATGTCTCTTAAAGTGGAATGACTTGGATGAGCTCATTCCAATGAGAAATCATAAGGTAAGTTTTGGAGTCCATAATTGAAAAAGAAAAGAAAATTTGAATTGCAATTGTTGTCGACAGGGTTCATCTGATTAACAATTGTCATCTTTTTGTTTTCTTCAAAAAACATATTTAATGTCTGCTAGGTTGTTTGACATCAAATGTTTCTGAAATACAGATAACATGAACTCTTGCCTGTTATGTTAATAAAATTCATAACACTCACTCCAGTTGGAAGTTGGAGTTACCTTTATTTTTGCCTTTATTCATTGTTATAATTTTTAAATATGTAGTGAACAAATTAGCTCAATCTACTTTATATTTATCTCATCAAACTATGTTAACCCATTACACAGCATAACGTTCAAAACCAGCCAGTGCTATTCACAAAAATCACCATTCAATTTTTATTATTTTTTTCATTTTTTTGTCTCAAAAACATGGCTTAAGACCATGGTCATAAGCTATGTTTTTGATGCAAAAAATTTAAAAAAATTATTTATTCAAGAATTTTATTTTGCAAGTGTCATCTTCCTTTTATGTTCGGTAAAAAAGGGTTAAGTATTTTTTTTATCTTCTCCCATGGCATATGACACTTCTGGCACAGGAAAAACTTTAAACCACCAACTAGTTCATGACAAAAAGAACTCATTCAAACTCAAAAAACATTCATCCAGAAAATCTTCCTTCTTTGGTTTGTACATGCATGGGGTGTTACTACTCTCTGTGCAGATTTGTGGTTCTTGTCAGATCACCGAAGTTGAGCAATGTTGAGCCCAGTTAGTCCTCAGATGAGTGACCGTCTGAGCAATAGATTTGGACTCCCGCGCCGTGTCCTTGGGCAAGGCACTTAACCCCGATTGTCCACATGGGGGCACGATGACACAGTGTACTAAGGCGTACTGCACATCGATGATGCACATGTCTTCAACCAAACTAGCTCTGCCTGTGCTGCAGTGCAGAGTTATGATGTTTGGGAGCTGGGCAGCTGCTCATCGTTGCTTGGTGGTTCTCTCCGGGTACTCTGGCTTCCTCCACTCATAAAACTGTCACGGTCATGATTAGCCATTGTGCATAAGTATATGATCTTAAACACCAATCAATAAATAAATAAACAGGATGGTCATTGTGGAAAAGTCAAAATCCACGCATGAGCAATATTTCCACACAATGCATTAACAGCGAATCTCTAGCATACAACAATGGAATCACTCAAATTTTCAATGACTGAAGTTTTGCCAGGTACGTCCCAGTGCTTCTTTCATTGAATATTTGCTGAAAACTACTGGTTATTGATTAAGAAAAGTGCCCATGGGAAATACTGCCCATGCATGGATTTTGACAATTCCAGGGTGGCTGTGCTGTAGACAAGCTGTATTTCTGGAACTTGCCTGATCACTCTTTAAGAAATGTGCAATAGTGGAACCCTGTTAATTGCATAAGACACTAGCCAGTAAAATTATTCAATTAACAGGAGTATTGAATTAACAGACGTGGTCATTTTCCTACATTCTTGAGGTAAACTGTGCAATTACCCTATCACGTCTTGTTTGACAAAGCTCATAGAACTCTGTCAGACAAGCTATAATGGATTAAATGTCTGTATTTATTTATTCAATGGTGTTTAAGGTCACTTATGCACAATGGCTAATCATAACTGTGACAGTTTTATGGGTGGTGGAAGCAGGAATACCCGGACAGAACCACTGAGCATTGGTGAGCAACTGTCAGCTCCTCAACATTCTAACTAATGTTCAAGCTCTTCTCAAGCAGGGTTACTTCGGTTGAAGACATGTGCATCATGGAAGTGCAGTATGCCTTAGTTCAAATTTTAGTGAATGACTTGTCTTACATGAACATGTGGAACACGTGTTCCAACATACATGCTTCTGGTTGTCTTGCTGGTGGAAGTTACATTATAAATGTACCTTGGCAGCGGTTTCTAATGAAGTCTTCGCTGCCTGTACAGCAGCCAAGACTTCACTAGGCACCACTTCTAAGTCAGTATTTATTTTATTTATGAGGCCCATGACTTGAAAAGTCACAGGGGTATCTTGTGGAGACTCGTCCATCCATTCATCCATCCATTTGTCATTCTGTCCATCTTGCTGTCCATCTGTACCAACATTTTCCCTTGTATCTCAGCCACTGCTACTCTGATTTGAATGATATTTGGTGTTGTGATAGAGCATCATGGGGGAAGCTTAAGTGCTCAATTTTTGTACCTCGTCCATTTGATGTACATGTTCCTTATCATATGTCAATTCAAGTTTGTTCAGAGAAAGTTGTCACGCCCACAGGGGGCACCCTGAGGGGCATTACTCTGACAGCACCCATAAATTATTTTCCAAAATTAAAAAATCATCTCCAGAACCATCAATTAGAATCTTTTGATATTTGGTATATAACATCTCTAGTGGGGTCAGATTCAAGTTTGTTCAAATCGAGTCCATGGATTTATAACTGGACTCCCTATAGGAGCCCAAATTTTAACTTAGTGAAATATGAGGAAATTTCTTTAAAAGTCTTCATCTTCAGATCCACAAGTCAGAATGCTTTCATATTTGGTATACAAGTTTGTTCAAATAGGGTCCCTGAGTTAGTATTTGTACTCTCTATTGCAGCCCAAAGTTTACCTTCTTCTTCTTTAGACCTTGTTGTCAGAATGCTCTCATATTTGGTATATAACATCTCTAGGAGGGTCATATTCAAGTTTGTTTAAACCTAGTCCCTTGGTTGATATTTGGACTCCCCATGTGAGCCCAAATTTTAACATAGTGCAATATAAGGAAATTTCTTTAAAAATCTTCTTCTTCAGATCCACCAGTTAGAATCCTTTCATATTTGGTATACAACATCTCTAGGAGGGGCAGATTCAAGTTTGTTCAAACCTAGTCCCTGGGTTGATATTTGGGCTCCCCATTTGAGCCCAAATTTTAACTTAGTGCAATATAAGGACATTTCTTTAAAAATCTTCTTCTTCAGATCCACCAGTCAGAATCCTTTCATATTTGGTATAGAACATCTCTGGAGGGGTCAGATTCCAGTTTGTTAAAATCAGATCCCTAGGTTGATATTTGGGCTCCCTATGGGAGCCTACATTTTAACTTAGTGCAACATGAGGAAATTTTTTGTAAAAATCTTCTTCTTCAGATCCACCAGTCAGAGTCCTTTCATAGTTGGTATACAACATCTCTGAGAGGGTCAGATTGTAATTTGTTCAAATCAAGCCCCTGGGTTATTAATTTAGTCCACCTATGGGAGCCTGAATTTTAACGTAGTGCAGTATAAGGCAATTTCTTTTAAAATCTTCTTCTTCAGATCCACCATCCTTTCATATTTGGTATACAACATCTCTAGGTGGGTTGGATTCAAGTTTGTTCAAATCGGGTCCCTGGGTTAATATTTTGGCTCCTTATTTGAGCCCAAAGTTTAATTTAGTGCAATGTGAGGACATTTCTTTAAAAACCTTCTTCTTTAGATCCACCAGTCAGAATTCTTTCATATTTGGTATATAACATCTCAAGGGGAATCAGGTTCAAGTTTGTTCAGTTTGAGTCCCTTGCTTAATATTTGTGCTCTCTATGGGTGGGGGTGGGGGTGGGGGGAGGGGGTGTTGGGGATATTAGGTTCAGGTTTGTTTAGATCCATTCCTTAGTGTTTTTCCATCAAATTTGTCTTTCATGACTTCATTCCTTTGTAATGTTGATGAACCATGTCTAAATGAATGTGATCCCAAATGCTTCTTTTAATCACTTTGGCAGGTGAGCGATTAAGACCCCTTGGAGGCCTCTTGCTTATTTATTGGGGTTTAATTGCACTTTTAACAGCCAGTGTCACCCCATGCTAAATCTGTATGTTTTCTTACTATGAGGGAACAAAAAATAAGTAGAATTTTCTAGGCAGTAGAGAATCCTTTCTTTATATGTGCCTAGATTCAGAATGAACATTTAGAAAAATCAAAGTTGATTCTCATAATTTCATTTGTGAGAATAATTTGCAAGAATCTGTTCTGATTCTCAAATAATTTTTAAGCCCTGAGATGGGACACAACGTCAACTGGTTATCTGAAATATCAATAGTGATCATCATTCCACGGTTAAAACGTAATAAATCTGCCACTTCTCCTTTGGGATAGATTACACCTCGAAGCAGCGCTGCATATATTGAGAAATAATCGACTTTGGTGTTCAAGACTTCGCTAATGATAGGCAATTTCCATGAGTACTGAGTAACCACAGAAACTATTCTGTGGTATGTATACAAACGAACATGGTCGAGTACTTGACAAGGCTTGTTTGTAGATACACTGTGGAATAGTTACTGAGAATATTGCTTTCCGATTCCTATAGTTTTGATCCCAGATTCGGTGAAATAATGGCTATGGTTAACTGGATATTATCTGGTTATAGCTCTTGGTGAGTAGGCTGTGAAAGTGAGCCAACCGTTTCAGCCCTAGACACAATCAAAATTTCAATATCAAGACACTGACATGAAGAATACATGGTAATTACATTTCATATTGAAAAGACGATATTATTTTTGAAAGGAAATTTGTTTGTATGGATTTGCCTTTCCGCAGCTTGTGGGAGAGTGCCTTGCACTCTTCACTAAATTATAACAGGGCAGATACATGTTAACAATGTTTGATGACCAAAAACAATTTAGCACTTGAGTTAAGTGGAATGCAGTTCTTTCTTGGAAGTATGAACTTGTTGAATGTTAACAGATCAAAAGTTTATAGCTGTAGGATACTCCACAGAAAAGCAATTTCTCTGAAGTGACATTTATCAAATTAATACTAATGCTATTTTTACTTTTAATTCACAGGATGGCACTGAAATTCAGGCCTTTGTAGCAGAGGTATCAAATCAGATAGTTGGAGTAGCAGTGGTCAGAAGGGAAGAGGTAAGTCAGCAGGAGGTTGGATTAAAAATTGGCATTTGTCTGTTTGGACAACAGTTTATGTTTTGTTGTTTTCAAACAGCCTTCAGTAAACCTCTTAAAATGTTAGTTTCTGTGGAATACTTCTGCTTTGTTTCAATTCTGATGAGTCTACAAGATCTGATAAGTGATCTATACAAAACATTTAATTTTCCACTTTACCATAGCAAATGTACTGATTTCAGCAAACTCTTGACCAACAACATTCTGATTTGTTTTGTGAATCCATTTTCATGTAAATTTATAGAAATTAAATGTTTATCATTTTATAATTTAACTATATTTTTTTTTGTGAAAAGAAAACACAATATTCACAAAAATACTGAATGGTATTGGTAGTGCTATCATACTGAAAAACCGAACCGAGGGTGGAAGAAATTACCGGAAAAAGGGAATCCCAGGAAGTGAAGCAGTGCCTGTTCACTGCAGTAAATAGGCTCTGTTTTACTGGTAAAATAGGATCCAGTCCCCAGTGCTTGGGAGGTGCAAACCCTCTCTAAAATGGGCAACATGGCTTATTAATGCTCACCCCTGGTCTTGAGTTGATACTCATGTTGTGGTCATGATTAGCCATTGTGCAAAAATATGTGATCTTAAACACCACTAAATAAATAAATAAATAAATAATTACTGAAAAATTTGGTACTGGGAAAATCCCCCATAAACGTGGCATTTGCTCAGTGCCAATCACAGTTTTGCTTGCCATGACAAAAATGTTTGAAGCAAGAAGTCGATGGGCACAGTTTTTTACGCATTCAGCCCCTTATTCCCCCCCCCCCCCCCTCCCCCACAAACATAGAATATGCGCAGTGCCAATCACTGTTTTGCTTGTCTTGAGTTGACAAAAAATGCCCAAAGCAAGAAGTCAATGGGCACAATTCTTCAGTCGTTCAGACCGCAACACTTGCACCTGTTCACTATGCAAAAGTAATACAGCTGCAGACAATGAAAATACATCTAACCTTAAATCTCTCATGCAACATAATCACAAAAAAGAATTCCAAGAAATCCAAAATGAAAATTGTTAAGTTGTTGCAGTGTAAACAATGACAGAGCATGTGGCTGCCATGGCAAATTAGTAGAAAATCACACTGTAATCCAAACTCTCTACTTAACCCTTTACCCAACGAATCGCCCGCATCCGCCCGCGTAATATGCAAATTCAGCAGTTGAAAAAATATTATATTTTTATACTGTACCAATGACCCAGACTTAGCTGGTGCTAACTCTAACAAAACCAGGGCCAAACACAAATTTTGCCCCCCAATCCCCAAAATTTGCATCCAAAACAAAAAGAAATCATGTCCTAAAGGACCTCCATACTACGCCTCTACTGCGCATGCGCAGTGACGCAGACGTCCCAAAATTGGCGCCAATTATCATTCTCTGTTTAGCCCTTCATCAGTCAACATCTCACTGATCTTTGTGCTTGTAAATCTCAGTTTAAAGGATGCCAGACACGTAATTTTTGGAGAAAATGTGATTCTAAGGAGGATAGAAGGAGGAGAGGAAAAAGAAGTGACAAAAAATAATCAGGGCTGTACTTAAAATTTTTTGATGAAATTATGTTAAGTTGCCTATTTTCGAGGCATGGGCCTCTTGTTGTCATTCTTGCTAAATGTTGCACTGCTTATTCAGTGTTTCCTCTCCCCTAGCCTTCTAAAGTTCCCCCTTGCAATTCTCCCATGCTTTTGGCATATTTTTGAGAAATTTCATTTCTAAAATTTCCCTGGGAGAGTTGCTTGGTTACAGAATGTTTTCTGTTATTTTCCCCATAGTTACGTTTTCACCCATGGGTGTATAACGTTTGTGTTCTGCATCTTCCATCTGATGTTCTGCAGATTCTCCCCTGGGAGTCTCTGTTTTGCATCAGATAGAGTGTAATTTGATGACTGATTCCGGGCCAGTTTTTTCAGTGCCTGGAGTCATGTTTTCTGGTGTTTTTACACTGTTTGTTTACATTGGCAACAGCCTTTTTTGAGGGGGGCTGTTTGCCTTTGCTGTAGTTTATCTCACTATAAGATACATTTATATTATCCGTAAGTGTCTCATTAATTATTTAATATAAATTTAAAATTTTTGACCACACTTTGCCATCGGATCCATCGGGGCTCAACGTTACTTTTCAGCAACTTGGGCTTCGCTGAAAAAATATTTTTTCAAAATTATTTTGATTTGCAATTGTTTTTTCATTTATTAATGGATCATGTTATTATGTATCTTTGTGTCAGGGGTTTTTGCGAGTAACTAGGACTTGTTGTTCTTTCACAATGAAGGGACATTGTTCAAATTGTAAAAGGAAGAAATCTTCCTCTGACTTTCATGATCATTGTATTAATTGTAGTCAGTGTTCTCGCATTAATCCCTGTCCTATATGTGAATATTGGGATGAGAAACTTTGGAAACGTGTGTCACGATATGTTGTTTCTGGAGAAAGGGCTATGCCGGCTCTTTCTCCGCAAGGTCACTCTACTCTCTCAGTTTCTATTTCAGAGGAACCAGAACAGGGTGATGTTTCCATGTTATCTTCTACAAGTGTGCGTCCGTCGTCACAAATGAATTCAGAGCTAGCGGCAAAAGTGCTCATGGAGATTAGACAAATGTCGTCCGCTAGCTCGCCCGGTGTAGCGTCCATTCACCGAATGGTTCGGCAGCCGGGTTCGTCCGATGCAGTCCAGGAGGAAATTTTGGGTGATGCGAGCACTATAAACATAATAGATGCACACCCAGTGACGGCGGATAGTAAGCGAGAACGGAGGAAGCCTTTGAGTCCGGTTCCTAGCTCGTCCAGGTCCAGCCGGGCCGCGAGCGAGAGAGGCCCCTCTCTCGTACAACAACATCTGGGACCAGATGTTGTGGTACAAAATGTGTCTTTAGCGGAGCATACGTCCGTCGCTCGGGACGCTCCGTTGTATAAGCAGTCCGCAGAGACTGTTAAGGCTTCCTCTTCTCGTCAGCGCACACGACCGCACCTTGGCTGCGTGACCGCCGATATATTACCAGCTTCGCCGATCAAGGATTCTTTGGCGACCAGGTCACACCATCCGACAGCCAGGGATTCGAGACCGATGGACTCCGGGCGTTCGCATAGGAAAAGTATGCGGGAGCCATCTGATGCGGAGCTGCCCTCGGCGAAGCAGCGAAAGACTGCGCCTCCGCAGGTCTCGACGCCGGACATTCTTGTGCAGATAGCACAGCTTATCGCAGCATCCCAGCAGCCGACAGAAACGATGTCAGATCGAGAATTATCCGACGGCGCTGGGTCGGTACGCTCCACCGAAGCATCGAGGGCGGACGACCGGGAACATCATGAGGTCCGACCGGATGGTGAAAGGGATACGGATGACTTGGAGCTATCCCTTTCAGAACAACATAAAGCTGCCGTGGACTTCATCCGGCACTTTCTCCCTCAAGTTGTTCCGTCGGGCCAGACTGCTGCGGTTCCGGACAAGAGGATTATAGCGTCATTGGACTCTGAATTTTTTGAGCGGTTCAGGGACATCGCTCCCGAGTTTCCGTCGCAGTCCAATAATGTTGCAAGAACATTTGAATTATTGAACGACGCTATATTTAAACTTGCTTCCAAGACGGGGAAAGCAGGTTTCTTGTCCGCTAATACTCTCAACCTGCCTTTCATTAATGCAAGGAATAAATTTGATATGGCAGGACAGGGTATACCGAGAGTTCCTCTGCGTATGGACGACGAGGCGGAAGACTTAGAGCTATCATTACCGTCGTCGGCTTCTATTCCAACCGCGGTGTTGGAAACAACTATTGCGTCTAACAGAGCCAATTTAGATGCCTTATCTTACGCAGATCACCTTACTAAGGCGTTATCACTGCGCCTTCAAGGGAAAGAGTTTCAGGATATACAATCCTCTTTAAGACTTCTTTCAAGGGCAGTAGCTTATTCCACGTGTAACTCCGCCCTTTCAGTGGCAAATCTGGAGTTGGTTAGACGTGACGCAGCCCTAGCTACATCCACACTAGTGGATACTAAGGTGAAGAACTCTCTTAGAGTCGCTTCGGTCTCAGGAGAACTTCTCTTTGACGGCAAGCTTTCTGCTATTTATGATAAAATTACAAAGAAAGCTAAGGATTCTCTGTTGTTCAAATCTGCTCCTAAGAAGTCGGATACAGCAGACACGAATAAGACAGGCACTTCTGGGTCTAACGCGCCCAAGAGAGGTTCCTATAGAGGTTCCGGTGCGTCCTCTTGGTCTTATTCGAGAGACCGTCAGGGTAGCGACTCTCGTTCGGGACGTCCTTCAGGCCGGGACAATCGGTCGGAAGCCCCGAGGTCGACGGGGCGAGGTGCGGGCCGTGGAGGACGTGGTTTCTCCTACCGCAGGCCTCGCAGGTCCAGGAGGTGATGGCTTAAACCTCTATCGCGTACCGGTTGGCGGAAGGTTGTCGAGCTTTTCACAAGAATGGGCGTCGATTACGGACGACCCTTGGGTGAGAGGAGTGACTTCGGAAGGTCTAAAGATATCCTTCAAACGAAAGCCTCCATTAACTCGAAGTCCAAAGTGGACTCATCTTCCGTCAAATCCGCAGAAAAGAGACGCTCTGTTATCAGAGGTGCAGTCTCTTTTAATGAAGAACGCGGTAGAGGGCGTAGAAAACCAGGAATCTCCGGGATTCTACAGCCATCTGTTTCTGGTTCCGAAACCAGACGGCTCGTTCCGTCCAGTCATAGATTTGAGCTGGATAAACAAGCTGATCGTCGCTCTGAAGTTTTATATGGAGACGATTCGATTGGTCAGAGCGAGTATTCGGGTGAACGATTATGCGACGAGCATAGATCTCAAAGATGCGTACTTTCATGTCATGGTACATCCGACATTCCGAAAGTACCTACGCTTCGCAGTCCTAAGAGTGGTGTATCAATTCCGGGCGATGTGCTTCGGATTGAATCTAGCACCCTGGGCTTTCACTCGGGTAATGAACTCGGTAATGATCTATTTCCGAGCTCATTCGTCTGCGGTAACGTCGGCCTACCTGGACGACATTCTTCAGAGGTACGGCAACGAGTTAACGCTTCAGAACGATGTTCAGAATCTTCTTCTATTGCTCCGACGTCTCGGTTTTATAGTAAATGAGGAGAAGTCGGATCTGGTGCCGTCCAAGTCATTCACTCATCTGGGAATGAGCTTCGAGACGCACAACAATCTCGTTCGTCTGCCGTTAACCAGAGCGAAATTAGTCAGTTGTTACGCTCGCTATTGTCTGCACGCAGCCAAAGTCACGGCGAGAGAATTTATGAGACTGATAGGTCTGTGCGGAGCCGCCGCGGATCTCATTCCGATGGGGCGGTTACGCACACGTCCTCTTCAAATTTTCTTGACTCAGAATTGGAGTGTGAAAATTCATTCGCTCGATGTAGACGTTCTCTTGTCAGATCAAGTGAAACAAGAGATTCAGACTTGGGCAAACATTCAGTGGTTAACTCAGGGAGTTCCGCTGCAGTTGCCGGATCCGAGTCTTACCATTATGACGGATGCCAGTCAAACAGGTTGGGGTGCATCATTAATCCCAACGGATTCGAGATGCCAGGGTCTTTGGGATCCGTAATTCCTGTGCAAGCACATAAACATCAAGGAAATGATGTCAATTTGGCTTGCGTTACGTCACTGGATGGACATTATTCACGATGCTCATGTCCAAATCCTATCCGACAATACGACAGTAGTGGCGTATATACGGAATCAGGGAGGCACTCATTCAGTTCCGTTGTTCAATCTAACGGAAAGAATCCTTCTGTTTGCGCTAGAACATCACGTTCTTCTTTCGGTCCGTCACATACCGGGTCGTCTGAATGTGCTAGCAGACTCCCTTTCATGAAAGGGTCGCTTGTTGCCGTCGGAGTGGACTCTCAACAAACAAGTATTCAATCAGATTTGCTACCAATGGGAACGGCCAATGATAGATTTATTTGCGACACATCTCAACAATCAGTTGCAGACGTATGTGTCTCCGTGTCCGGATCCAAGAGCATTTGCAGTAGACGCTCTGTCGATCCCTTGGGACGGAATGATAGGATATGCGTATCCTCCAGCGCCGTTAATTCAACAAGTATTGCTAAAGATAAAACAATCTCAATGCAAGGTTCTGTTGGTAGCATCTCTGTCGCCACAGAGACCGTGGATAAATCTACTCAGGTGTCTGTTGTGTGACCTACCGCGGAAGCTTCCTCCACGAGAGGATCTTCTTTCGCAGGGGAAATCGCGCCAACTCCATCACAACCCGCAAGGTCTCAACCTTCACGTTTTTTCGTTGTGCGGTCCTTCTTGCATGGCAAACACTTTACAGGACGAGCAGTGGACGCGATTTCTAACTGTAGGAGGACCTCCTCTTCGCTAAACTATGCGGCTAAGTGGAAGGTTTTTCGTCGTTGGTGTAGGGATCATTCTGTAGATATATTCGCTCCCTCTATACCAGACATTGCAAACTTTCTAGTATACTTGTTTGACGAAATCAAACTGCAGCCTGTTACTATAAAGGGTTATAGATATATGTTATCTGAAACCTATCCAAATCAGGAAAGTTTACAAATTGGATCTAATGTCTCTTTATCTAAGTTGGTTAGAAACTTTTCGATAAATAGACCCAGAACTCTTAGATTAATTCCTAAGTGGAATTTAGCTTGGGTTCTTCTTAAATTGAAGGAAAAGCCATTTGAACCTCTTGGGACAGTAGATTTCAAATTCTTATCTTATAAGACAGCTTTTCTCTTAGCTTTCTCTTCTGCTAGAAGAGTCAGTGAGCTTCATGCACTGTCGGTGGATGATTCTCACTATCGTAGTGTTGGGAACACT
Source organism: Pictodentalium vernedei (assembly GCA_031216915.1). Taxonomy (NCBI): domain Eukaryota; kingdom Metazoa; phylum Mollusca; class Scaphopoda; order Dentaliida; family Dentaliidae; genus Pictodentalium; species Pictodentalium vernedei. Next base: position 105,286,854 of record CM062292.1, on the reverse strand, counting down.
ATCACCTTCACTACTAATGTGGGTTTTTTAGCTAAGAATCAGGCTCCTAATAAATATCCGGAACCTATTGTTATTAAGGCTCTTCCATCTTCAGACGGGCGTAGGCCTTTACTCTGTCCTGTTAGAGCGTTACGTATATATAAACAGAGATCTCAGTTTATCAGAAAGGGACGGAAACGTTTCTTTCTGTCTTTGATGCCTAATAGAAAGGACATTTCGGTCCATTCTATTGCTAGATGGATTCAATTAACTATCCGTACTGCTTATGAAGATTTATCTTCTTCTCAGCAGTCTGTGCTTAAGATTTCTGCTCATGAAGTAAGAGCTCTTTCTACTTCCTGGGCTTATGCTAATAGTGTTGCTATTACAGATTTAATGAAGGCTGCTTATTGGTCTCAGCCATCCACATTTACAAATTTTTATCTCAGAAATATTGAGTCCATTTCTGGAGACCTGCATTGTTTAGGTCCGTTATCTGTTGCTCAGAATGTCGTCCACTAAACAGTTGCAACTATAGTTATGCAGGCTTTCTGTTCCGGCAGTGACTCCGTCCGGCTACCCTCTTCGCTCTGGGCTATTTGACCCAGGGCAAGGGGAAGGGGGGGGGGGGGGCAGGTGTTCCCTTAGGTCACCTGCTTTATAGTGAAAAGCAAGGGAATGCCTCCTCCAAGTCAGTATTTCTGAGTCGCTTCCGGGATGGTTTTAAAGTGTAATATTAATGTTAAAATTCATTCATGTCTTATTTTTAAAGTGTAGCTCGGTGTGAAGCATTTGTGTATGTCAAGTGTCAAACGGGCTTTAATATACAATACTCGGACACTTTTAAATGACTATAAAGAGTCTCAATTCTCCGGACTACTTTATTTATTGGCTTGCTTTAAAAATAATTAGTATAAGGGATATACTGGATGTTAATAGAGAACATGAATGTTATTGTGCTCAATTATTAAGGGTAGTGTATCTTTCTAATTTAATATTAAGTAAGAAAGATACATGTAAAGCCTAATACTCCTTTTCTCCTTAAGGGGTTACCTCTTTACTATATAGTTGAGCTTATTGGATTTTCCTCTATGTCCTAGGCCCTCCAGCCTGTTTACTATTCAGCTAAGTCTGGGTCATTGGTACAGTATAAAAATGTTAAAAAATTTATAGTAATTTATATATTTTTTATACTTACCAATGACCCAGATGGGGATGGCCCTCCCTGGAGTTGGGAACTCTTGCCTCCCCGCTGAGTACATAGCGCTGACCAGGCACTGCCAGTAAGAATGATAATTGGCGCCAATTTCGGGACGTCTGCGTCACTGCGCATGCGCAGTAGAGGCGTAGTATGGAGGTCCTTTAGGACATGATTTCTTTTTGTTTTGGATGCAAATTTTGGGGATTGGGGAGCAAAATTTGTGTTTGGCCCTGGTTTTGTTAGAGTTAGCACCAGCTAAGTCTGGATCATTGGTAAGTATAAAAAATATATAAATTACTATAAATTTTTTAACTTTTCAAAAAATTTCAATAAAACCATATCATGTGACCCCTCGTTGGAACGAGCTCGTCAAGCTCGTTCCAACGAGGGGTCACATGATATGGTTTTGTTGAAATGTTTTGAAAAATTTGAAAAAATGATATTTAAAATAATAAAGTTTGTTATCCTCTGTGTTGGGTAAAGGGTTAAAATGGGAATAAATAAATAAACAATAATTTTAAATGTAACTAATAATAAAAAAAAATTAAAAACATATGCAACTTCAAACATTAAATTTTTGTGAACGGTGGATTGTGCTTCTCACCAATAGCTGTTAATAGATAATTTCACAGGCATAACATTGGCCATTCATTTTTGGGACAGCAAAACCAGTTGCCTGAATGCACATTCCTGTGTCGCACAGACACACAGAATGACACGGATACACACACAGAGACAGTCACATACACAAACATTCACAAGTGGTTGGTGTGACCTGATTCCATAATGGGGAGAAGCTTATAAGGGGTGGAGGGGAGTACTAGTGGGAGGGGGAGATGTATTATGGCCATCAGTGGTTGCAGTCAGGACGTTTGTATTATAGATCCACTTTCCAAAAGTGTGATGTGACATCAGCTAATAATAAATTTACTGATCCCTACACCCAAGAATGGCCAAAATTGTACTTTTCAGCAAAGGTATGTACCTGTGACCAGCATCACATTATCAGTCAAGAAGGGAATATTTTAAGCCAAATTTAAGGTAAGTGATAAACTACAAAGTGAAAGGCATACATGTATAGTCACCCCTCCCCCCCCCCCACCCACCATCACCTCCATCTCCCCCCTCCCCCCACACATACAAAGATATACTGTCTCTCACTGTGTCACACACAAAGTCACAAACACACATCATAAGAGAGAGATTATTTACACCTGTAGACAAGACAGTAGATGTACGTACATCTGTGAGTCTAAGTCTGTGAGTGTCAGTCTGTCAGTCTGTTCACATTTTCTTTAGCACAGGCTACACCCTGTAGTTCTTGTCCGATCATCACAAAATTTCATATGCAGGTTTGAGGTCATGTCAAGATGAGAACGCCTCCTTTTGGTTGCAATTAGTCAACCATGATGGCTGTGCAAGCCCGAAGCCCTTTAGTATAGTATACAGGTTGTATTTATGAAGGGAGTTCATTCTAACTTGGAAGAATGACTCCGTTTTATGTCAAGATGGGAACGTCTCCGCTTGGTCTCTCACTCACCTGTGATGGGTACATGCACCCAAAAACTTTTAGCACAGTCTGCAGGTCATATTTATGAAGGGATTTGTTTGTAACTTGGTAGGATGACTGTATGTGGGCTAGATGAGAATGTCCCCTTTTGGTTGCGATCGGTCATGGCTGCGCAGGAACGAAACCTGAAAACCTTTGGTAGTCTACAGGTCATATTTATGAAGGGATTTTATTGTAACTTCATAGAATGACTCTGCATAATGTCTAGATAAGATGTCTATTTTGGTCGGGTTCAGTCAACTGTGATGGCTGTAGGGGCACATTACCTAGATTCCTTTATCACAGTCTACAGCTTGCATTTATGAAGGGATTTCATTGCAAATTTGTAGGATGACTCAGTATAATGTCTAGATGAGAATGTCCTATTTTGGCTGTGATCGGTCAACCATGATGGCTGCATAGGCATGTGACCTAGATTTATTTAGCAGTCTACAGTTCATATTTATGAAGTGATTTTATTTCAACTTGGAAGGATATATCGGAATTATCATATTATTACTCATATTTTGGTCACAATCAGTCAGCCATTTCCGCCACCTGGTCACGAGATCTAGATTCCTTTAACACTGTTTACAAGTTGTTTTTATGAAGGGATTTCATTGTAACTTGGTTGGATAACTTGGTATGATATCAGGCTGACACTCTCCTCTTTTGGTCATGATTGGTCAACCGTGACCGCCGACCTGTCTTGTGACCCCGATTCCTTTAGAAAAGTCTATGAGTTATCTTTATGAAGGGATTTCTTTGTAACTTGGTAAGATGACTCGTTTTGGAATGATTTTACTGTAGCACAGTCTACAGCTTGCATTTATGAAGGGATTTCATTGTAAATTGGTAGAATGACTCGGTATAATGTCTGGATGAGAACATCTTATTTTGGCCGTGACTGGTCAACGATGACTGCCAAACAGGCATGTGACCTAGATTTGATTAGCACAGTCTACAGTTCAACTTTATTAAGTGATTTCATTGCAATTGGAAGGATTTCTTGGTATGATGTCTAGATGAGACTGTCCTATTTTGGTCATGATCGGTCAGCCGCTACCACTGCCTAGTCATGTGACCTAGATTCCTTTAGCACAGTCAACAGGTTGTTTTTATGTCTACAGGTTGTCAACCATGACCACCGGACTAGCACTGGACCTAGATTCCTTTAGCAAAGTTTACGAGTCATATTTCTGAAAGGTCATCGTTGTAACTTTGTAACTTGGAAGGATGACTCATTTTGGATTGATTTTACTGAAACTTTGGTTGAAATATGTTAACTGTAAGGGTCACTTCAACCCAGGCCTCAATTCTTTAGTACAGTACACCTCAAATTATTCTTATTGAAAACAGCATGTAGGGAACAGAAATTAACGTATTCTCAATTATCACAATTCTTGTCTTACTTTCTTGACTTACTTGTCTTATTTATAATTCTTTCATAAACATTGAACATTATCCTTTCCGTCAAACACTAGGCACAGTCATGTTAAGCTTCATTCTTTTCAGAGGGAAGTCCTTTTGTCATTTTTAGCTTAACTTGACAAAGTCAAGATAAGTTATTGCCATCACGCATGCAGAAGTCTGTTAGTCTGAGAGTCTGTTCACATTTTCCTTTAGCACAGGCTACACCTCGAAGTTCTTGTCTGATCGTCACAAAATTTCATATGCTGGTTCGGGGTTGAAAACCATTAGCACAGTCTGCAGGTCGTATTTATTAAGGGATTTTATTGTACCTTGGTAGGATGACTCCAAATAATGTCTAGATGAGAACGTCTCCTTTTGGTCATGATGTGTCAGTCGTGATGGCTGGCCAAGCCCAAAACCCAAAAACGTTTAGCACAGTCTGCAGGTCATATTTAATATGGAGGGATTTCATTGTAACTTGGTAGGATGACTCCGGATGATGTCTAGATGAAAACTTCCCCATTTGGTCGCAATCTGTCAACCATGTCGACTGCCCAAGCCCAAAACCCGAAAACTTTTAGCACAGTCTACAGGTCACATTTATGGTGGGATTTCATTGTAACTTGTAGATTGACTTCATATAATGTCTAGATGAGAACGTCCCCTTTTGGACGTGATTGGGCAACTGTGACGGCTACAGGAGCCCGAAGCCCGAAAACCTTTATCACAGTCTACAGGTCATATTTATAAAGGGATTTCATTGTGACTTGGTAGGATGACTCCTAATAATGTCCAGATGAGAACGTCCCCTTTTGGTCGCGATCATTCAGCCTTGATGGCTGCCCAAGCCCAAAAACCTTTAGCATAGTCTATAGGTCATATTCATGGAAGGATTTCATTATAACTTGTTAGGTTGACTCCATATAATACCTAGATAATAACATCCCCTTTTAGTCGTGATTGGTCTGTCAGCTGTGAAGGCTACAGGTGCCCGAAGCCTGAAAACCTTGAGCACAGTCTACAGGTCATATTTATGAAGGGATTTCATTGTAACTTCTTAGGATCACTCCAGATGATGCCCAGATGAGAATTTCCATTTTGGTTGCGATCATTCAGCCATGATGGATGCCTGAGTCCGAAGCCCGCAAACCTTTAGCACAGTCTACAGATCATATTTATGAAGGGATTTCATTGTAGCTTGGTAGGATGACTCCAAGTAATGTCTAGATGAGAACGTCTCTTTTGGTTGCAACCATTCAGCCTAGATGGCTGCCCGAGCCCAAAACCCCCAAATCTTTAGCATAATCTGTAGGTCGTATTTGTGTAAGGATTTCATTGTAACCTGTTAGGTTAGGTTGATTCCATATAATGCCTAGATGATGACATCCCCTTTTGGTCATGATTGGTCAACTGTGACGGGTTCAGGGGCCTGAAGCCTGAAAACCTTGAGCACAGTCTACAAGTATTTATGAAGGGATTTCATTGTAATTTGTAGGATCACTCCAGATGATGCCCAGATGACAACGTCCCTTTTGGTCGCGATCATTCAACCATGATGGCTTCCTGAGCCCAAAACCCAAAAAACTTTAGTACAGACTACAGGTCGTATTTGTGAAGGGATTTCATTGTAACTTAGTAGAATGACTCAGTCTAATGTCGAGATAAGGACGTCCCCTTTTAGTAGTAATCTGTCAACCGTGATGGCTACACATGCCTGAAGCCAAAAACCTTTAGCACAGTCTACAGGCCATATTTATGAAGGGATTTCAGTGTAACTTGATAGGATGACTCGTTTTGAAATAATTTCACTGTAACTTGGTAACTTTTGTTGACATACGTTAACTGTGAGGGCCACATACATTAACTGTGAGGTCATATTAACGCACCACTCCGCCCTTTAGTACAGTGTACACCTCATATTATTTTTATTAAAAACATAGCATAAAGGGAACAGAAATTAACATATTCCCAATTATCACAATTCTTGTCTTATCTCATAATCCTTTCATAAACATTGAACTTTATCCTTTTCATCAAACACAACACACAGACAAGTTAAGCTACTGTGTCATTGACACTTTCATTTAACATAATCACAAGCTTAATGTAGGATGTTGGCTGGGAGTTGGGAGTGTGGGGAGAGGGGGGAGATTTTTCAAAGCCTTTGTCAGGCCTGGCATTTTCAGGAGAGCGATTTATTTGCTCGCCTTCTGCTCGCCTTAAAAAAACTGAGGAGGGTGAAAAATAGCCCTCCTAGCCTTAGAAAATAATGATTACCACAACATCCTATTCCTAAAACCTACAGGTTTTCAGATCTCTGCTATGTCAGTGGTCTCTGCAATTTGGCCACAATGCCCGTCCCACACCACTGGGCCTTACCTAGGCCCGGAGGTGTGGGAGGGGCAGAGTAGCCATCTCACAGAGACTACCTGGTTAGCAGACCAAATAAAATGTACAAAGCCCACTAGGCAGAATTCATTAATAGCACAATTTCATTTTGCCTCGTAAAGCTTTTGTAAGCTTGAGGAGAGCTAATCGCTCCTTTAGTCCATGTGAGGAGAGCGATTGTTAGCCCTCCTGCATTTTTAACCCATTACCTAACATGAAAAACAGACGACACTTGCAAAAAAAATTCTTGAATAACTAATTTTTTTCATTTTTTGTCTCAAAAACATAGGTTATGACCCCTCGTTGGAACGAGCTCGACGAGCTCGTTCCAACGAGGGGTCATAACCTATGTTTTTGAGACAAAAAATGAAAATTTATTGGCGATTTTTTAGAATAGTGCTGGCCGGTTTTGGCCGTTACGTTAGGTAAAGGGTTAAGAATGCCAGGCCTGCTTTGTGATAACAGTAATTGCAGTATGCACACATGTACAAGGTGACACTTCCTTTTTGCTGCCATTCTTTCGGATCCCTCACCACTAATGCCTTTATTCCTTGTAGACAACTTGATCCAGGTGAGCATTTAAGGTTCACTTTAGCCTCTGATTTCTGTTGCATTACTGTTGACTGCCATAGGCTCCTTTTGTTAATTAGTTTTCTGATGTTTGGCCACCAATGCAGGCAGCTTGTTATTTTGTGATTTTTGCTTGTCTGTGTATAATTTGAAAATCAAATGGCCAATGGATCCTGTTTCTTTTGCTCTTGTAGTAAACTGAGATGCATTTAACTCCTTGCATGTTTCTGGGAGATATCTCTTGCCACTGACATCAGAATATTTTGGGCACATTTCTTCCAATTTGTCCTCCTTAGACTGAAAGAATTTTTTCACCAATTATTCCTAGAGTTAAATTTAGATAAATTTTTCATAAAATCTAGTCATGGCTGCTTCGAAGCAGCCATGACTAGATTTAATGAAAAATATCTTGAAAATACACAGCAGGACAGTTGTTAAAATGTGTGTGGTATATATTTTCTCTGAAAAGTGATCTACTTTCTTAAAGTGGCTTTATAATGATGCCACCACCTGGCTGTGCATTTGTTTTATTTTTATCTGTCAAAACATAACTTGTAACTCCTCACCACCACAAGCTTGATGAGTTGTCATAAACTGCACTTTGGAATGGAAAGATTTCTCACTTAAATTATTTAAAAAGAGATATCAGTACTGTCATTTTCTGATTGTTTGTGATATAAAATGCTCTCTCTTTAATTGGGTTCTGCTCACTATAGTGAGTGCTGCAACTGTATATTTTTGTTTCCAACCACAACTTTGGGCAAAAGATGCTCATCAAACCAGTACTAAATCTCCTCAGTACTACATTCAGCACCATAGACGTAGCATTTGGCCTCCCTATTCTGGGATTCTGAAAAATTTCAGGGCAAAAACCTCTTTTATATAAATATATATTTTTTGTGTTTCAGGATATAGAATATATTCGAGCTCATTACAATGTTGAAGATTTTGTTTATTATAATCACCACAAGAGAGATGAGCATGGTCATCTTCATCACTTTGCTTTGAATCCAATATTCAAACATCGGACCAAACATTTTTTGAAGGTACTCAGACAAGTATTTATGTAAAATTTCTGTTTTTCTTATGATTCCTATATTTAAATTGAATTAAGCTTGATATTACACATGTGTTGCGCGATGAATGGAAGTGATTCACCCCCCATTGCCCATGTGGGGGCACGGTGACGTCGTGTACTAAGGCATTCTGCACGTCGATGGTGCACTTGTCTTCAACCACTGCTAACCCTGCTTGTGTGGAGTTAGTATGTTGGGGAGCTGACAGTTGCTCGCCGTTGCTCGGTGGTTCTCTCCGGGTACTCTGGCTTCCTCCACCCGTAAAACTGTCATGGTCATGATTAGCCATTGTGCAAAAATATGTGACCTTAAACCCCAATAAATAAATATAATGGAAGTAATAAATTGGAAATCTAAAGACATTTGTGGTACAGTGGAACTCTGTTAATTGAATAGCTACTTTGCCAGTAACAACTATTCAATTAACAGGAAATTGGAGGAGAGGGGTATACTGGAATCAGCTTGTCCCTCTGTCTGTCCATCGGTGGACATAATTTTGTCTGGAGATTTTTTCAGACATTTATTGGTCTATTTCTTTGAAACTTGGTATGAATGTTCACTACCATGATAACCTGTGCATCTGCGATAATAATTTTGATCAGGCTTTTTTGCCAGAGTTATGCCCCTTGTCATTTAGAATCATCTGTCTGTCCGTAGACATAATTTTGTCTGGAGATTTTTTTCAGATGTTTATGGGTTGATTTCTTTGAAACTTGGTATGAATGTTCACTACCATAGGAACCTGTGCACCTGCGATTATAGTTTTGATTGTACTTTTTAAGCCAGAGTTTTGTCCCTTTTCATCTTAGAATTAGAATATGGCATAATTTTGTCCGGAGATTTTCTTGGCCATTTATAGGTCAGTTCCTTTGAAACTTGTTATGGAGGATGCTCACTACCATGGAAACCTGAGCACCTAGAATTATAGTTTTGACCAGACTTTTTTCCAGAGTTATGCCCCTTTTTGTCTTAGAATATAGCAGTGGGTGGACAGTCACATCTCTAGTTGATACTGGGTTGTACAGATTACAAGGTAATCATGAGTTAAACAGTTTAACTGCTTCAAAGCCCTTATCATGCTTGTGTCAAAAAGTTCTTGAAGCCCATATTTGGGCTTTAATTAGTCAAGTGCTGAAAGCCTAAATTTGGGCTTTATTCTGAAGTTCAACAACCACAACTGAACGGAGGCTTCATATTTGGAAAAATTTGAAAAAGTGATGTTTATAATAATAAATTTGGATATCATCTGCATGGAGAATATAAAAATTTATTATTTTAATTACTATTTTTAAAGACATTTCAAAAAAATGTCAACAAAACCATATCATGTGACCCCTCATTGGAACGAGCTCAATGAGCTCGTTCCAATGAGGGGTCACATGATATAGTTTTGTTGAAATATTTTTTATAAATTAATTTTTTTCAACTGCTCAATTTACAAATTAAGCGGGTGGATGCGGGCAATTCGTTAGGTAAAGGGTTAAAGGGTTAAGGAGTATCTTGTAGTTTTAATAATTCTGTGTTCTTTTTTTATATTTCAGGAGATTTTAAGACTTGGTCACAAGACATGCTTGTACTATCCTTTATATCCTTGCTACACTCCAAAAGAGGTAGGCTTGTTTTTCATCAATGTTGAGATATTTAAAAGATATAGAAATGTTCATGTCTCATTTTGTCTAATTTATGGCTGCACACTACATTGGAGCCCACTTCATTGGATATCTCTTTACTGAATAAACCTGTTAATTGAATATAATTTCCCAACACAAAACCATTTACCATACCTCCAGTACAAATTTGACCTGTTAATTGAATATAGGTTATACAGTAAACTCCTGTTAATTGAATAGAAAATCTTGAAACCTGTCGAGAAATTACCCCAACTCTTCCCAGTTTTCCTTCGTTTATAGACCTTCAGTATATCCAATACGGGCATTTAATCTATCATATCTTGTTTGACAGAGCTCATGGAGCTCTGTCAAACAAGATATAATAGAATAGATGCTAAGTTTATCTCTAGAATACAGAAAAGTGATAAAATCCCTGTTAATTGAATACTTCTGTTAATTGAATAATTTTCATTGGCAAAGTAGCTACTTGATTAACAGGGTTCCACAGTACTTGGACATGATTTCCATGGATTACTGGAGCTTTTTTTCCACATATTGAGCTACAGTATCAGTTTAATAGTCCAGCCTCACAGCAAATATATTCACATAAAAAGTTCATTATTTACATGAAAAATCGGAAATGAATTGGTTCTTTTGCATTTGTGAAACTTTAATTTTTAGTGTTTTCACTTTTATGTCAACTAAGATAACATGGAAATTCAGATAGAAATGAACATTCACATTATTCAACCTCCTCGATCTATAACTGTTCCACCTTTGAAATCCGTGTAAGTGGTGCAGTTCTTACTTGTAAAGAAAAATTGTTGTGTTCTACCAGCTAACTAGAGTCTGATTCAGGCCTGAAAATAAGCTGTCTGAGATTTGCAGAATGAGGTCCCCTGAGGGTGAATTTTATGATGCTATCCCATACAGTGGGCCAGTTTATCCTCTGGGTACCGCTTTCTGTTTAGTTTTGAGGCCCTGATTCAGGGTAGCATCACTAAATTCACCCTCTGGGGACCTCATTTTGCAGATGACAGTCTGCTTATTTTCTGACTTGGTCTGATTGTAATGTCTGGAATGCAGATCAATTACAAATTGTGAATATAACTACAGTGGAAACATGTTAAATGAATAGCCACTTTGCCAGTGAAAATTATTCAATTAACAGTAGTATTCACTTAGGGATTGTGTCACTTTCCAATATTCTTGAGATAAATTTAGCATTTATTCTTTCATATCTTGTTTGACAGAGCTCCATAAGTTCTGTCAAACAAGATATAATACTTCAAATGCCTGTACTGGACATACTGAGGCCAAATAGGTCTATAAACTAAGAAAAACAGGGGAGAGTCAGGGTAATTTCTCGACAGGTTACAAGATTTTATATTCAATTAACAGGAGGTTACTCTATAGCCTATATTTAATTAAGAGGTCAAATTTGTACTGGAGGTACGGTAAATGCTTTTGTGTTGGGAAATTATTTTCAATTAACAGGGTTATTCAGTTAAAAGACCTCCAATTAAGTGGGCTCCACTGTATCACTACCAGACTAAACTTCACATGTATTATATGAGTCAAATTTCTGGTATTTGGAACTAATATGAAATGTTTTTTGCCCAACTATAAGGTCAAAATTGTATCAGATTAGCACCATTTTACTGAACCAATTTTTTCAAGTCTTTCATTTCAGAATTACCTCCGAGTAAAACTTAATACTTAGCTCCTATCCATTTTGTAAAAAAATTATATTTTTAACATTTCCTGAAGAACCATTTAGCAACTCGTTAGTTTGGGGGTACAGTAGATCCCACCTAATTATGTATTTAGAATAGCCCTGTTAATTATATAAAATTTTAAACATGAAACCACTTACCACACCTTCACTATAAATTGACCTCTTAATTGTTTATAGGTTTCAGAGTAAACTCTTTTCGTTAAATGAAAAATATAGTGGAGCCTGGTTAAAAGGATCTTTCCTAATTGAACATCTGTGTCAGTTGTAAATAACTTCCAAAAACCAAACCATTTACCATGCCTCCAGTACAAATTTAAATGCACATAGATCAGTAATGTTAAATTGAATAAAAACTTGTATGCCCTATCACAGGGTTACTCTAACAATCACATAGTTTACCAGGTTTACAGTAAAGATGGGTTGTATTGGAATTTTGAGTTTGGTGTTGGCTTTAGTATTTTTAGATGGAAATACAGCTGTATCATTATCCCCGCTTTCGTCGGGGATATTGTCGTTATCTCCGTCCGTACGTCCGTCCGTCCGTACGTCCGTCCGGTGTTACATTCACTTGCATTAATGTTTAAACTATGCTAATGTGTTCAGGTATCACCAGTACATGTGCATGAAGGTTTCAGGATTTTGATTTGGTTCCAAGTGGTTCCAGTGGAACCATTTTTATCCTTAGAAAATCTTTGTCCGCTCAAAGGTTCTTAGGGTATTGAATTCGATACGTTTAAACCATGTTAACATGTTCAGATAGCATCTGTAGATGTGCATGAAGGTTTCGGAATTTTGATTTGGGTCCAAGTGGTTCCAGTGGAACCACTTTTATCCTTAGAAAATCTTTGTCCGCTCAAAGGCTCTTAGGGTATTGAATTCGAAACTTTTAAACCATGTTAACATGTTCAGATAGCATCTGTAGATGTGCATGAAGGTTTTGGAATTTTGATTTGGGTCCAAGTGGTTCCAGTGGAACCACTTTTACCCTCAGAAAATCTTTGTCCGCTCAAAGGCTCTTAGGGTATTGAATTTGAAACATTTAAACCATGTTAACATGTTCAGATAGCATCTGTAGATGTGCATGAAGGTTTCGTAATTTTGATTTTGTTCCAGGTGGTTCCAGTGGAACCACTTTTATCCTTAGAAAATCTTTGTCCGCTCAAAGGTTCTTAGGGTATTGAATTCGAAACATTTAAACCGTGTTAACATGTTCAGATAGCATCTGTAGATGTGCATGAAGGTTTCGGAATTTTGATTTGGGTCCAAGTGGTTCCAGTGGAACCACTTTTATCCTTAGAAAATCTTTGTCCGCTCAAAGGCTCTTAGGGTATTGAATTCGAAATGTTTAAACCATGTTAACATGTTCAGATAGCATCTGTAGATGTGCATGAAGGTTTTGGAATTTTCATTTGGGTCCAAGTGGTTCCAGTGGAACCACTTTTACCCTCAGAAAATCTTTGTCCGCTCAAAGGCTCTTAGGGTATTGAATTCGAAACGTTTAAACCATGTTAACATGTTCAGATAGCATCTGTAGATGTGCATGAAGGTTTCAGAATTTTTATTTGGTTCCAGGTGGTTCCAGTGGAACCACTTTTATCCTTAGAAAATCTTTGTCCACACAAAGGCTCGTAGGGTATTGAATTTGAAATGTTTAAACCATGTTAACATGTTCAGATAGCATCTGTAGATGTGCATGAAGGTTTTGGAATTTTGATTTGGGTCCAAGTGGTTCCAGTGGAACCACTTTTATCCTTAGAAAGTCTTTGTCCGCTCAAAGGCTCTTAGGGTATTGAATTCGAAACGTTTAAACCATGTTAACATGTTCAGAGAGCATCTGTAGATGTGCATGAAGGTTTCGGAATTTTGATTTGGTTCCAGGTGGTTCCAGTGGAACCACTTTTATCCTTAGAAAATCTTTGTCCGCTCAAAGGTTCTTAGGGTATTGAATTCGAAACGTTTAAACCATGTTAACATGTTCAGATAGCATCTGTAGATGTGCCTGAAGGTTTCGGAATTTTGATTTGGGTCCAAGTGGTTCCAGTGGAACCACTTTTATCCTTAGAAAATCTTTGTCCGCTCAAAGGCTCTTAGGGTATTAAATTCGAAACGTTTAAACCATGTTAACATGTTCAGATAGCATCTGTAGATGTGCGTGAGGGTTTCACAATTTTGATTTGGGTCCAAGTGGTTCCAGTGGAACCACTTTTACCCTCAGAAAATCTTTGTCCGCTCAAAGGCTCTTAGGGTATTGAATTCGAAACGTTTAAACCATGTTAACATGTTCAGATAGCATCTGTAGATGTGCATGAAGGTTTCAGAATTTTGATTTGGTTCCAGGTGGTTCCAGTGGAACCACTTTTATCCTTAGAAAATCTTTGTCGACTCAAAGGCTCGTAGGGTATTGAATTTGAAACATTTAAACCATGTTAACATGTTCAGATAGCATCTGTAGATGTGCTTGAAGGTTTTGGAATTTTGATTTGGGTCCAAGTGGTTCCAGTGGAAACACTTTTACCCTCAGAAAATCTTTGTCCGCTAAAAGGCTCGTAGGGTATTCAATTTGAAACATTTAAACCATGTTAACATGTTCAGATAGCATCTTGGGGTATTGTCGGGGATATTGTCGTTATCTCCGTCCGTACATACGTACGTACATCCGTCCGTCCGTCCGTCCGTCCGTCCATCCGTCCGTCCGTCCGTACGTCCGTCCGGTGTTACATTCACTTGCATTAATGTTTAAACTATGCTAATGTGTTCAGGTATCACCAGTACATGTGCATGAAGGTTTCGGGATTTTGATTTAGTTCCAAGTGGTTCCAGTGGAACCATTTTTATCCTTAGAAAATCTTTGTCCACTCAAAGGTTCTTAGGGTATTGAATTCGATACGTTTAAACCATGTTAACATGTTCAGATAGCATCTGTTGATGTGCATGAAGGTTTCGGAATTTTGATTTGGGTCCAAGTGGTTCCAGAAGAACCACTTTTATCCTTAGAAAATCTTTGTCCGCTCAAAGGCTCTTAGGGTATTGAATTCAAAACTTTTAAACCATGTTAACATGTTCAGATAGCATCTGTAGATGTGCATGAAGGTTTCGGAATTTTGATTTGGGTCCAAGTGGTTCCAGTGGAACCACTTTTACCCTCAGAAAATCTTTGTCCGCTCAAAGGCTCTTAGGGTATTGAATTCGAAACATTTAAACCATGTTAACATGTTCAGATAGCATCTGTAGATGTGCATGAAGGTTTCGGAATTTTGATTTTGTTCCAGGTGGTTCCAGTGGAACCACTTTTATCCTTAGAAAATCTTTGTCCGCTCAAAGGTTCTTAGGGTATTGAATTCGAAACGTTTAAACCATGTTAACATGTTCAGATAGCATCTGTAGATGGGCATGAAGGTTTCGGAATTTTGATTTGGGTCCAGGTGGTTCCAGTGGAACCACTTTTATCCTTACAAAATCTTTGTCTGCTCAAAGGCTCTTAGGGTATTGAATTCGAAATGTTTAAACCATGTTAACATGTTCAGATAGCATCTGTAGATGTGCATGAAGGTTTTGGAATTTTCATTTGGGTCCAAGTGGTTCCAGTGGAACCACTTTTACCCTCAGAAAATCTTTGTCCGCTCAAAGGCTCTTAGGGTATTGAATTCGAAATGTTTAAACCATGTTAACATGTTCAGATAGCATCTGTAGATGTGCATGAAGGTTTCGGAATTTTTATTTGGTTCCAGGTGGTTCCAGTGGAACCACTTTTTTCCTTAGAAAATCTTTGTCCACACAAAGGCTCGTAGGGTATTGAATTTGAAACGTTTAAACCATGTTAACATGTTCAGATAGCATCTGTAGATGTGCATGAAGGTTTTGGAATTTTGATTTGGGTCCAAGTGGTTCCAGTGGAACCACTTTTATCCTTAGAAAGTCTTTGTCCGCTCAAAGGCTCTTAGGGTATTGAATTCGAAATGTTTAAACCATGTTAACATGTTCAGAGAGCATCTGTAGATGTGCATGAAGGTTTCGGAATTTTGATTTGGTTCCAGGTGGTTCCAGTGGAACCACTTTTATCCTCAGAAAATCTTTGTCTGCTCAAAGGTTCTTAGGGTATTGAATTCGAAACGTTTAAACCATGTTAACATGTTCAGATAGCATCTGTAGATGTACATGAAGGTTTCGGAATTTTGATTTGGGTCCAAGTGGTTCCAGTGGAACCACTTTTATCCTTAGAAAATCTTTGTCCGCTCAAAGGCTCTTAGGGTATTGAATTCGAAACGTTTAAACCATGTTAACATGTTCAGATAGCATCTGTAGATGTGCATGAAGGTTTTGGAATTTTGATTTGGGTCCAAGTGGTTTTTCAATCATGTGACAATGATGTGATCAGAACACTACCCTTTATACATCATGTTGGGTGAAGTATCTTGTTTGAAATATTGAAGTAGTTTCACATGTGAGTCTTCAGAAGGAAATTAATACTGTTTTATCATTTTAAATCACACACATGCGTGAAGCCTTTTTATCCAAGTCTGTATCCTGCACTAACCAAAAAGGAAAGTGCAAATGCGGGGATATACTATAGTGTGCTTCGCACACAAATGGCACCATCTAGTTTTGGTATTTGGTATCTGATTTGACTGAGATTTTCTCATAGTACCAAAGGGGAATTCACACCAGAAAAATACAGAATAAGGTGTTCTTGTACTATTCTACCACAACGCCACAAATGCCACTGCCAATGACCTTAACACAGTCTTTCTTTGACCAACACAAATCATACCTTTTGCAATTTTGTGATGTGTTCCAAAGAAACCTTAACCTTTAAAGGCCTATTTCAGGCTTTTGCAGTCTCAGAGCATATGCCTTTAACTCGCCATCATTAGGAGGTCCTGCTGACAATAGAAAAATCACCTGGGCAGTGATTTCTAGTCAAGTATTGGCTGCCTCATCAGACAGCCAATACTTGACTAGAAATCACTGCTTAGCAACTAGATATGTACAGGTTGTAGTCTAGTGGGAATTTGGGATGATTTCCCAGGCATTTATTGGTTAACAAAATTGAAAAGAAAATCAGTCACTTCATTTGTTAAAATGAACACTTCTGCCGCTGCTAACAGGCCTCAACAAGATCTTATAAATAGCAAATGCAGGTAAATTTGAAAATAGAGATTGTTCCGGTATTTAATGAATGGTTTGGTTTTTCAGTGTACCCATGATTTTGGTATGGATTTGGTTTTTCATTAAATTGCCCATCTCTCATTTGTGCTTTATAAGACTAAGATGTAAATTTGTAGTTCATCGACTGCAGGGTAGTTTACACCCTCCTCATTGAAACAAAAAGTCCCCTACAAGAGTGGCTACATGTCAAAACATCCACAAAATGAAAGAACCCTTCTCCCCTGTTCTACCAAGGTTTCAGTATTTTTAAGGGGATATGCTCCAGTATCAGTTCGGTATTTTGTATCTCACTTGAATAAGATATGTTGATTGTATCAAAGGGGAATTCACATCGGAAAAATACAGAATAAGTTGTTCTTGTATCATTCTATCTCAGGGACAGAAATGCCACTGCCAATGAGCTCAACACTGGCATTCTTATTTCCAATGCAAATCATATCTTCGGTAATTTTGTAACTCGTTCCAAAGACACCTTAACCTTTAAAGACCTGTTTCAGGCTTTTATGATCTCAGAACACTTGCCCTTAACTTGCCATCATCAGAAGGTCCTGCAGATAATAGGCAAGTCACATGGGGAATGATTTCTAAATGATTAAAAAGTAGTGAATGTTGGAGAATTTGAAAATACAGAAGGTTTGATATTTAGAGATTGGGTTAGTTTTTTTTGTATCTCCATGATATCGATACTGGTTCAGTTTTTCGGTATATTGCTCACCTCTGGTTTATAGACCTATCCCACCCCCACCCCTCTAACCCTGTAATTAGCTCACCTGACTGAAAGTCAGTGTGAGCTATTGCCATCACTTGGCGTCCATCATCCATCATACGTTTGCTTTTACAAAACAATCTTCTCACAAACCAATGGCCCAAATTGAAACATATATGGGCCACATCATCTTGGGAGTATTCTGTTTTAGTTTTGTTCAAATGGGGTCTCTGCCTTTTTGGGGCGTGGTCTCATGCCCAAATATGATGAAATTCTTTAAAAATTTTCTTCTCATGAACCACAAGTGGGAATGCTTTTATATTTTGTATGAAACTTCCTCTGGTGTTCAAGATTAAAACTTGTTCAAAGAAAGTTAATAGGTCCATATTTGGGCTCTCCAGGGGATGGGCTCACTTTTGAGCTCACCTGAAAATTTCTGTTTCAAGAACCAATGGAGTGATTTGAACCAAATTTTATATGTGGCATTAGTTGACCCTAAGTACTTCATTCGTGCCCCCAAAATGTTTTGTGGTTCCCCATGGGAACCCCTGGAGCTAAAAATAGAACAATAATGAAAAGTTCAATATTTCCCAAACTGCACGGACTAGAGATTTTGTATTTGGTATGAAGCTTTCTTCTGAGCAGTTGAAACAATTGGACAAAAAAATTGCTGGCGAAACTGTCATATGGTCTGTTTTTGGTGTTATGAAAATATGATGACTCAGCATTTTTTAACACTGAAGTCAATGGGAAAAAGATTACATGATTACCTTTTTAAAAATAACTTCTCACAAACCAATGGCCCAAATTGAAACATATATGAGCCACATCATCTTGGGGTATTCTGTTTTAGTTTTGTTCAAATGGGGTCTCGGCCCTTTTTGGGCCTGGGCTATGCCCAAATATCGTTCAATTCATTAAAAATCGTCTTCTCTTGAACCACAAGTGGGAATGCTTTGATATTTGGTATGAAATTTCCTCTGGTGTTCAAGATTAAAAGTTGTTCAAAGAAAGTTGATAGGTCAATATTTGGGCTCTCCAGGGGATGGGCTCACTTTTGAGCTCACCTGAAAATTTCTATTTCAAGAACCAATGGAGCGATTTGAACCAAATTTTATATATGGCATTAGTTGACCCCAAGTACTTCATTCATGCCCCCAAAATATTTTGCTGTTCCCCGTGGGAACACCTGGCACTAAAAATAGAAAAAAAATAAAATGTCCAATTTTTCCCAAACTGCACAGACTAGAGATTTTGTATTTGGTATGAAGCCTTCTTCTGAGCAGTTGAAACAATTGGACAAAAAAATTGCTGGTGAATCTGTCATATGGTTCATTCAGATTACATTTTCTCCATACCCATAACCCTTACAGTTTAGGACAACTTGGTCCAGGTTTTAGGCTCTCTTGAGCCTCTAGTTAAATGTAAACATTTAATCTATGATATCTTGTTTGACAGAGCTAACAGGATAATGGAATAGCCCAGTTAATTGAATACATTTTCCTCTGTGAAGAGAATTTTCAGTTGACATGATTCCACTGTTTTGGAATCTCACAAAGAAGTCTACTGAGTACCCCTATATTCCATACCTTTCTTGACTGCTTTTGCTCCATGACATCCATTTTAACTGGTAGAGAGCTCAATTATTTCTCAAAAGGTGATTTGTAACATGCATATTTTTTTTTCAAAAATACCATGCCACCAACAAGGGGGACCTTAGTTTAGCAAGAGTTTGTTCATAAATAATTGTTTTGTCATAATTTATTGGAGAGTGCCTTAGGCACTCTCCATTAACTAGCTACAAAACAATTTTATATTAAAGTTTTTAGCTTAACTTGACAAAGTCAAGATAAGCTATTGCCATCACCTATGCGGAAGTCTTAGTCTGTGAGCCTGTGAGTCTGTTCACATTTTCCTTTAGCACAGGCTACACCCCGTAGTTCTTGTCTGAGCATCACGAAATGTCATATGCAGGTTTGGGGTCATGTATAGATGAGAACGTCCCCTTTTGGTCACAATCGGTCAACCAGTATGGCTGCCCGAGCCCAAAACCCGAAAACCATTAGCACAGTCTACAGGTCGTATTTATGAAGGGATTTAATTTTAATTTGGTAGGATGCCTCTGTATAATGTCCAGATGAGAATGTCCCCTTTTGGTCATGATCTGTCAACCGTGATGGCTGTCTAAGCACAAAAACCAAAAAACTTTTAGCACAGTCTGCAGGTCATATTTAATATAGAGGGATTCTATTGTACCTTCGTAGGATGACTCCGTATGATGTTTAGATGAGAACTTCCCCATTTGGATGTGATCTGTGAACCGTGACGACTGCCCGAGCCCAAAATCCAAAAACCTTTAGCACAGTCTACAGGTCATATTTATGACGGGATTTCAATGTAACTTGGTAGGTTGACTTCATATAATGTCTAGATGAGAACGTTCCCTTTTGGATGCGATTGGTCAACTGTGACGGCTACAGGGGGGCCCGAAGCCTGAAAACCTTTAGCACAGTCTACAAGTCATATTTATGAAGGGATTTCATTGTTACTTGGTAGGATGACTCCAAATAATGTCTAGATGAGAACGCCCACGTTTGGTCGCAATCATTCAGCCCTGATGGCTGCCCGAGCCCAAAACCTGAAAACCTTTAGCATAGCCTATAGGTCATATTTATGGAAGGATTTCATTGTAACTTGTTGGGTTGACTCTATTTCATGCCTAGATGATGACATCCCTTTTGGTCGTAATTAGTCAACTGTGACGGCTACAGAGGCACAAAGACGAAAACCTTTAGCACAGTCTACATGTCATATTTATGAAGGGATTTCATTGTAACTTTGTAGGATCACTCCAGATAATGCCCAGATGAGAACGTCCCCTTTTGGTCACGATCATTCAACCATGATGGCTACCCGAGCCCAAAACCTAAAAAACTTTAGTACAGACTACAGGACGTATTTGTGAAGGGATTTCATTGTAACTTGGTAGAATGACTCAGAATAATGTTGAGATGAGGATGTCCCCTTTTAGTTGCAATCGGTCAGCTGTGATGGCTTCACAGGCCTGAAGCCCGAAAACCTTTTAGCACAGTCTACAGGCCATATTTATGAAGGGATTTCATTGTAACTTGATAGGATGACTCGTTTTGGAATAGTTTCGCCGTAACTTGGTAACTTTTGTTGACATACGTTAAATGTGAGGGTCACATACATTAACTGTGAAGGCCACATAACCCACCCCTCAGTTTTTTAGTACATTGTACACCTCGTATTATTTTTTATTAAAAACATAGCATACAGGGAACAGAAATTAACATATTCCCAATTATCACAATTCTTGTCTTATTTCATAATCCTTTCATAAACATTGAACATTATCCTTTTCATCAAACACAACATACAGACAAGTTAAGCTACAGTGTCCTTGACACGTTCATTCTTGATACTGCCTAGCAAACAATACTCTAATGCATACAGTGTAAAGCCACTTAAGTGGCTTTCAGCACTTTTCAATAGAGCCAATACAGTGGTGTCTAACACTCAACCAGTTAAGCATTTAATTTATTATACCTTGTCAGACAGAGCTCAGACTATTTGTGTCAATTTAATATTTTTGCTGGCACTGTGGCT
This sequence comes from Pictodentalium vernedei, assembly GCA_031216915.1. Classification (NCBI taxonomy): domain Eukaryota; kingdom Metazoa; phylum Mollusca; class Scaphopoda; order Dentaliida; family Dentaliidae; genus Pictodentalium; species Pictodentalium vernedei. The sequence continues at coordinate 105,265,828 of CM062292.1, read as the reverse complement.
ATTCTATTAACCCAGTACCTAATGAATTGGCCACAACCACCTGCGTAATATATGAATTGTGTATTTGAACAAAAAATGTATTTTTATACTGTACCAATGACCCAGACATAGCTGGTGCTAACTCTAAAAAATTCAGGGCCAAACACAAATTTTGCCCCCCAATCCCCAAAATTTGCATCTAAAACCAAAAGAAATCATGTCCTAAAGGACCTCCATACTTTGCCCTTACTGCGCATGTGCAGTGTCAAGGACGTTCCGAAATTGGCGCCAATTATCATTCTCTGTTTGGCCCTTCATCAGTCAACATCTCACTGATCTTTGTGCTTGTAAATCTCAGTTTAAAGGATGCCAGACACGTAATTATTGGAGAAATGGTGATTCTAAGGAGGATATAGAAGGAGGAGAGGAAAAAGGAGTGACAAAAAATAATCAGGGCTGTACTTAAAATTTTTTATGAAATTATGTTAAGTTGCCTATTTTCGAGGCATAGGCCTGTTGTTGTCATTCTTGCTATAATGTTGCACTGCTTATTCAGTGTTTCCTCTCCCCTGGTCTTCTAGGTCCCCCCTTGCTATTCTCCCATGCTTTTGGCATATTTTTGAGAAAGATCATTTCTAAATTCTCTTGGGAGAGTTAGCTTGGTTACAGAATGTATTCTGTTATATTTTTATACTGTACCAATGACCCAGACTTAGCTGGTGCTAACTCTAACAAAACCAGGGCCAAACACAAATTTTGCCCCCTGATCCCCAAAATTTGCATCCAAAACAAAAAGAAATCATGTCCTAAAGGACCTCCATACTACGCCTCTACTGCGCATGCGCAGTGATGCAGACGTCCCGAAATTGGCGCCAATTATCATTCTCTGTTTGGCCCTTCATCAGTCAACATCTCACTGATCTTTGTGCTTGTAAATCTCAGTTTAAAGGATGCCAGACACGTAATTTTTGGAGAAAATGTGATTCTAAGGAGGATAGAAGGAGGAGAGGAAAAAGAAGTGACAAAAAATAATCAGGGCTGTACTTAAAATTTTTTGATGAAATTATGTTAAGTTGCCTATTTTCGAGGCATGGGCATCTTGTTGTCATTCTTGCTAATTGTTGCACTGCTTATTCAGTGTTTCCTCTCCCCTAGCCTTCTAAAGTCCCCCCTTGCAATTCTCCCATGCTTTTGGCATATTTTTGAGAAATTTCATTTCTAAAATTTCCTGGGAGAGTTGCTTGGTTACAGAATGTTTTCTGTTATTTTCCCCATAGTTACGTTTTCACCCATGGGTGTATAACGTTTGTGTTCTGCATCTTCCATCTGATGTTCTGCAGATTCTCCCCTGGGAGTCTCTGTTTTGCATCAGATAGAGTGTAATTGATGACTGATTCCGGGCCAGTTTTTTCAGTGCCTGGAGTCATGTTTTCTGGTGTTTTTACACTGTTTGTTTTCATTGTCAACAGCCTTTTTTGAGGGGGGCTGTTTGCCTTTGCTGTAGTTTATCTCACTATAAGATACATTTATGAAACAGGCCATAACCTGGGCATTATGGAATATCACCATGTCCAATTTGGGCTGTGCCACAACTAACTCAGTGTGATATATATACTCAATATTTATTACATCTAATATGAGGGAGTCTGAAATACAAGAAAGTAAACACAATAATACAATTTGTCTACAATAAACACACTTTCATCAACTGAAAGGAAAGTAATATTAATCTAATATTAACAATGAACATTATCACATATCTATCCAGGAAAATCAATATTGTTGTGATAAATAGTATCTGATTGTATTACCCAGTTGTTGATCACAACTGTACCAAAGGACATTTCAAACACCCAAATGAATCTCCAAGTATTGGAGAGCAGTAGCCAAATACCACACGCCGCCAACTGGATACCAGCATCGCCTGCACCTCGTGTATAACCAGACACAGGCAAAGCAGGGACCCAGCAAGCCCGTACCTATACTATTGGTGTTTAATGTCACTTTCGGCGTCCATGGCTATAAGCATATATGGTGCTTACATACAAATGATAATCATCAATGACAGACCCCTCTTTCATTAAAATATTTCCTTGTATGTTAAAACAAATCAATAATAACCCACATTTACTAAAGCCCTTAACACACACACTCACACACGAACGCAGATTGCTTCCAAATATACACATTTCTTACCAGATTGTGGATCTAAGTCCCACTCAACATGCCAATCACCATTTCATCACATTACCATTCCATCGTCATTTCATCCAATCATTCTGTGCAAATGAGCTGCAAAATAACAATCCCATAACCGTTCATGCAATCTGTTAAGTGAACATTATTGGTGTATTTCGTCAGTCTCGTTAGTCTGTCATTCAAAAATCCAATATAACGAAAATACGATGCATATAAAGAATAAACAGATAATCGAAATGAAAATCGAAATAAATAAATAAATAAACCTGAATAAATACTAACCAAAAAATACCAGAATAAAATACTGACGAAAACAGAGCCTTAAGATAACTATTTCAACCGACTTTCATTCAAAAACTACCGAACCAACCAACCAAAAGTCCTGTTGAAATCACATGACATGAAAACCTATGAACACCTATGGATGCCTGTAACAACAACCCATAAACTCATTTTTCATCACACACAATACAGTATTCAACAAATAAGGGCTAAGTAAACAAAACGATGTAAAATAAAGATTATTTAAAATAGCTATTAAAATCCTATCTGCTACATTTATATTATCCGAAAGTGTCTCATTAATTATTTAATATAAATTTAAAATTTTTGACCACACTTTGCCATCGGATCCATCGGGGCTCAACGTTACTTTTCAGCAACTTGGGCTTTGCTGAAAAAATATTTTTTCAAAATTATTTTGTTTTGCAATTGTTTTTTCATTTATTAATGGATCATGTTATTATGTATCTTTGTGTCAGGGGTTTTTGCGAGTAACTAGGACTTATTGTTGTTCTTTCACAATGAAGGGACATTGTTCAAATTGTAATAGGAAGAAATCTTCCTCTGACTTTCATGATCATTGTATTAATTGTAGTCAGTGTTCTCGCATTAATCCCTGTCCTATATGTGAACATTGGGATGAGAAACATTGGAAACGTGTGTCACGATATGTTGTTTCTGGAGAATGAGCTCGGAAGTAGATCATTACCGAGTTCATTACCCGAGTGAAAGCCCAGGGTGCTAGATTCAATCCGAAGCACATCGCCCGGAATTGATACACCACTCCTAGGACTGCGAAGCGTAGATACTTTCGGAATGTCGGATGTACCATGACGTGAAAGTACGCATCTTTGAGATCTATGCTCGTTGCATAATCGTTCACCCGAATACTCGCTCTGACCGATCGAATCGTCTCCATATAAAACTTCGGAGCGACGATCAGCTTGTTTATCCAGCTCAAATCTATGACTGGACGGAACGAGCCGTCTGGTTTCGGAACCAGAAACAGATGGCTGTAGAATCCCGGAGATTCCTGGTTTTCTACGACCTCTACCGCATTCTTCATTAAAAGAGACTGCACCTCTGATAACAGAGCGTCTCTTTTCTGTGGATTTGACGGAAGATGAGTCCACTTTGGACTTCGAGTTAATGGAGGCTTTCGTTTGAAGGATATCTTTAGACCTTCCGAAGTCACTTCTCTCACCCAAGGGTCGTCCGTAATCGACGCCCACTCTTGTGAAAAGCTCGACAACCTTCCGCCAACCGGAACGCGATAGAGGTTTAAGCCATCACCTCCTGGACCTGCGAGGCCTGCGGTAGGAGAAACCACGTCTCGGTTTTATAGTAAACGAGGAGAAGTCGGATCTGGTGCCGTCCAAGTCATTCACTCATCTGGGAATGAGCTTCGAGACGCACAACAATCTCGTTCGTCTGCCGTTAACCAGAGCGAAATTAGTCAGTTGTTACGCTCGCTATAGTCTGCACGCAGACAAAGTCACGGCGAGAGAATTTATGAGACTGATAGGTCTGTGCGGAGCCGCCGCGGATCTCATTCCGATGGGGCGGTTACGCACACGTCCTCTTCAAATTTTCCTGACTCAGAATTGGAGTGTGAAAATTCATTCGCTCGATGTAGACGTTCTCTTGTCAGATCAAGTGAAACAAGAGATTCAGACTTGGGCAAACATTCAGTGGTTAACTCAAGGAGTTCCGCTGCAGTTGCCGGATCCGAGTTTTACCGTTATGACGGATGCCAGTCAAACAGGTTGGGGTGCATCATTAATCCCAACGGATTCAAGATGCCAGGGTCTTTGGGATCCGCAATTCCTGTGCAAGCACATAAACATCAAGGAAATGATGTCAATTTGGCTTGCGTTACGTCACTGGATGGACATTATTCACGATGCTCATGTCCAAATCCTATCCGACAATACGACAGTAGTGGCGTATATACGGAATCAGGGAGGCACTCATTCAGTTCCGTTGTTCAATCTAACGGAAAGAATCCTTCTGTTTGCGTTAGAACATCACGTTCTTCTTTCGGTCCGTCACATACCGGGTCGTCTGAATGTGCTAGCAGACTCCCTTTCACGAAAGGGTTGCTTGTTGCCGTCGGAGTGGACTCTCAACAAACAAGTATTCAATCAGATTTGCTACCAATGGGAACGGCCAATGATAGACTTATTTGCGACACGTCTCAACAATCAGTTGCAGACGTATGTGTCTCCGTGTCCGGATCCAAGAGCTTTTGCAGTAGACGCTCTGTCGATCCCTTGGGACGGAATGATAGGATATGCGTATCCTCCAGCGCCGTTAATTCAACAAGTATTGCTAAAGATAAAACAATCTCAATGCAAGATTCTGTTGGTAGCATCTCTGTCGCCACAGAGACCGTGGATAAATCTACTCAGGTGTCTGTTGTGGGACCTACCGCGGAAGCTTCCTCCACGGGAGGATCTTCTTTCGCAGGGGAAATTGCTCCAACTCCATCACAACCCGCAAGGTCTCAACCTTCACGTTTTTCCGTTGTGCGGTCCTTCTTGCATGGCAAGCACTTTACAGGACGAGCAGTGGACGCGATTTCTAACTGTAGGAGGACCTCCTCTTCGCTAAACTATGCGGCTAAGTGGAAGGTTTTTCGTCGTTGGTGTAGGGATCATTCCGTAGATATATTCGATCCCTCTATACCAGACATTGCAAACTTTCTAGTATACTTGTTTGACGAAATCAAACTGCAGCCTGTTACTATAAAGGGTTATAGATCTATGTTATCTGATACCTATGCACATCATGATAGTTTACAAATTGGATCTAATGTCTCTTTATCGAAGTTGGTTAGAAACTTTTCGATAAATAGACCCAGAACTCTTAGATTAATTCCTAAGTGGAATTTAGCTTGGGTTCTCCTTAAATTGAAGGAAAAGCCATTTGAACCTCTTGGGACAGTAGATTTCAAATTCTTATCTTATAAGGCAGCTTTTCTCTTAGCTTTCTCTTCTGCCAGAAGAGTCAGTGAGCTTCATGCACTATCGGTGGATGATTCTCATTATCGTAGTGTTGGGAACACTATCACCTTCACTACTAATGTGGGTTTTTTAGCTAAGAATCAGGCTCCTAATAAATATCCGGAACCTATTGTTATTAAGGCTCTTCCGTCTTCAGACGGGCGTAGGCCTTTACTCTGTCCTGTTAGAGCACTACGTATCTATAAACAGAGATCTCAGTTTATCAGAAAGGGACGGAAACGTTTCTTTCTGTCTTTGATGCCTAATAGAAAGGACATTTCAGTCCATTCTATTGCTAGATGGATTCAGTTAACTATCCGTACTGCTTATGAAGATTTATCTTCTTCTCAGCAGTCTGTGCTTAAGATTTCTGCTCATGAAGTAAGAGCTCTTTCTACTTCCTGGGCTTATGCTAATAGTGTTGCTATTACAGATTTAATGAAGGCTGCTTATTGGTCTCAGCCATCCACATTTACAAATTTTTATCTCAGAAATATTGAGTCCATTTCTGGAGACCTGCATTGTTTAGGTCCGTTATCTGTTGCAACTATAGTTATGCAGGCTTTCTGTTCCGGCAGTGACTCCGTCCGGATGCCCTCTTTGCTCTGGGCTATTTGACCCAGGGCAAGGGGAAGGGGGGGGGGGGGGGGGGGGTGTTCCCTTAGGTCACCTGCTTTATAGTGAAAAGCAAGGGAATGCCTCCTCCAAGTCAGTATTTCTGAGTCGCTTCCGGGATGGTTTTAAAGTGTAATATTAATGTTTAAATTCATTCATGTCTTATTTTTAAAGTGTAGCTCGGTGTGAAGCATTTGTATATGTCAAGTGTCAAACGGGCTTTGATATACAATACTCGGACACTTTTAAATGACTATAAAGAGTCTCAATTCTCTGGACTACTTTATTTATTGGCTTGCTTTAAAAATAATTAGTATAAGGGTTATACTGGATGTTAATAGAGAACATGAATGTTATTGTGCTCAATTATTAAGGGTAGTGTATCTTTCTAATTTAATATTAAATAAGAAAGATACATGTAAAGCCTAATACTCCTTTTCTCCTTAAGGGGTTACCTCTTTACTATATAGTTGAGCTTATTGGATTTTCCTCTATGTCCTAGGCCCTCCAGCCTGTTTACTATTCAGCTAAGTCTGGGTCATTGGTACAGTATAAAAATGTTAAAAAATTTATAGTAATTTATATATTTTTTATACTTACCAATGACCCTGACGGGGATGGCCCTCCCTGGAGTTAGGAACTCTTGCCTCCCCGCTGAGTACATAGCACTGACCAGGCACTGCCAGTAAGAATGATAATTGGCGCCAATTTCGGGACGTCTGCGTCACTGCGCATGCGCAGTAGAGGCGTAGTATGGAGGTCCTTCAGGACATGATTTCTTTTTGTTTTGGATGCAAATTTTGGGGATTGGGGGGCAAAATTTGTGTTTGGCCCTGGTTTTGTTAGAGTTAGCACCAGCTAAGTCTGGGTCATTGGTAAGTATAAAAAATATATAAATTACTATAAATTTTTTAACTTTCCCCATAGTTACGTTTTCACCCATGGGTGTATAAACGTTGTGTTCTGCATCTTCCATCTGATGTTCTGCAGATTCTCCCCTGGGAGTCTCTGTCTTGCATCAGATAGAGTGTAAATGTGATGACTGATTTCGGGCCAGTTTTGTCAGTGCCTGGAGTCATGTTTTCTGGTGTTTTTACACTGTTTGTTTACATTGGCAACAGTCTCTTTTGAGGGGGGCTGTTTGCCTTTGGAGTAGTTTATCTCACTATAAGATACATTATTATTATCCGTAAGTGTTGCATTAATTATTTAATATAATTTTAAAATTTTTGACCACACTTAGCCTTGGGATCCATTGGGGCCCAACGTTACTTTTCAGAAACTTGGGCTTCGCTGAAAAAATATTTTTCAAAAATTATTTTGATTTTCAATTGTTTTTTCAATATTAATGGATCATGTTATTATGTATCTTTGTGTTTAGGGGTTTGTGCGAGTACTAGGACTTGTTGTTGACTTTTCACAATGAAAGGATATTGTTCAAATTGTAATAGGAAGAAGTCTTCCTCTGACTTTCATGATCATTGTATTAATTGTAGTCAGTGTACTCGCACTAATCCCTGTTCTATATGTCAATATTGGGATGACAAACATTGGAAACGTGTGTCACGATATGTTGTTAGTGGAGAAAGGGCTATGCCGGCTCTTTCTCCGCAGGGTCACTCTACTCTATCAGTTTCTATTTCAGAGGAACAAGAACAGGGTGATGTTTCCATGTTATCTTCCGCAAGTGCGCTTCCGTCGTCACAAATGAATCCAGAGCTAGCGGCAAAAGTGCTCATGGAGATAAGACAAATGTCGTCCGCTAGCTCGCCCGGTGTAGCGTCCATTCTCCAAATGGTTCAGCAGCCGGGTTCGTCCGATGCGGTCCAGGAGGAAATGTTGGGTGATGCGAGCACTATAAACATTCAACGTGCACACCCAGTGACGGCGGATAGTAGGAGAGATCGGAGGAAGCCTTCGAGTCCGGTTCCTAGCTCGTCCAGGTCCAGCCGGGCCGCGAGCGAGAGAGGCCCCTCTCTCGTACAACAACATCTGGGACCAGATGTTGTGGTACAAAATGTGTCGCAAGCGGAGCACACGCCCGTCGCTCGGGACGCTCCGTTGTATAGGCAGTCCGCGGAGACTGCTCAGGCTTCTTCCTCTCACCAGCGCACACGACCGCACCTTGGCTATGTGACCGCCGATATTTTACCAGCTTCGCCGATCAGGGATTCTTCGGCGACCAGGTCACGCCATCCGGCAGCCAGGGACACGAGGCCGGTGGACACCGGACGTTCGCATAGGAAGAGTATGCGGGAGTCACCAGATGCAGAGCTGGCCTCGGCGAAGCAGCGAAAGACTGCGCCTCCGCAGGCCTCGATGTCGGACGTGCTTGTTCAAATAGCACAACTTATCGCAGCTTCCCAGCAACCGACAGAAACGGTGTCGGATCGGGAATTATCCGACGGCGCTGGGTCGGTACGTTCCGCCGAAGCATCGGGGGCGGACGACCGGGAGCATCATGAGGTCCGACCGGATGGTGAAAGGGATATGGATGACTTGGAGCTATCCCTTTCGGAACAACATAAAGCTACCGTGGACTTCATCCGGCATTTTCTTCCTCAAGTTGTTCCGTCGGGTCAGACTGCTGCGGTTCCGGACAAGAGAATTATAGCGTCATTGGACTCTGATTTCTTTGAGCGGTTCAGGGACATCGCTCCCGAGTTTCCGTCTCAGTCCAATAATGTTGCAAGAACATTTGAATTATTGAACGACGCTATATTCAAACTTGCTTCCAAAACAGGAAAAGCGGGTTTCTTGTCCAACAATACTCTCAACCTGCCTTTCATTAATGCAAGGAATAAATTCGATACGGCAGGACAGGGTATCCCGAGAGTTCCTCTGCGTATGGACGACGAGGCGGAAGACTTAGAATTGTCATTACCGTCGTCTGCATCTATTCCAACCGTGGTGTTGGAGACTACTATTTCGTCTAACAGAGCCAGTTTAGATGCTTTATCTTTCGCAGACCACCTTACTAAGGCGTTATCACTGCGTCTTCAAGGGAAAGAATTCCAGGATATACAATCCTCTTGACTTCTTTCAAGGGCAGTAGCTTATTCCATGTGTAACTCCGCCCTTTCAGTGGCAAACCTGGAGTTGGTTAGACGTGACGCAGCCCTAGCTACATCCACACTCGTGGATAGTAAGGTGAAGAACTCTCTCAGAGTCGCTTCGGTCTCCGGAGAACTTCTCTTCGACGGCAAGCTTTCTGCAATTTATGATAAAATTACTAAGAAAGCTTCGGATTCTCTGCTGTTCAAATCTGCTTCTAAGAAGTCGGACATGGCAGATAAGAGTAAGACAGGCACTTCTGGGTCTAATGCGCCCAAGAGAGGTTCCTATAGAGATTCCGGTGCGTCCTCTTGGTCTTATTCAAGAGACCGTCAAGGCAGCGACTCACGTGCGGGACGTCCTTCGGGCCGGGACAACCGGTCGGACGCCCCGAGGTCGACGGGACGAGGTGCGGGTCGTGGAGGACGTGGTTTCTTCTACCGCAGGCCTCGCAGGTCCAGGAGGTGATGGCTTCAACCTCTATCGCGTGCCGGTTGGCGGAAGGTTGTCGAGTTTTTCACAAGAGTGGGCGTCGATTACGGACGACCCTTGGGTGAGAGGGGTGATTTCGGAAGGTCTAAAGATATCCTTCAAACGAAAGCCTCCATTAACTCGAAGTCCAAAATGGACTCAACTTCTGTCAAATCCGCAGAAAAGAGACGCTCTGTTATCAGAGGTGCAGTCTCTTTTAATGAAGAACGCGGTAGAGGTCGTAGAAAACCAGGAGACACCGGGATTCTACAGCCATCTGTTTCTGGTTCCGAAACCAGACGGCTCGTTCCGTCCAGTCATAGATTTGAGCTGGATAAACAAGCTGATCATCGCTCCGAAGTTTTATATGGAGACGATTCGATCGGTCAGAGCGAGTATTCGGGTGAACGATTATGCAACAAGCATAGATCTCAAAGATGCGTACTTTCACGTCATGGTACATCCGACATTCAGAAAGTATCTACGCTTCGCAGTCCTATGGGTGGTGTATCAATTCCGGGCGATGTGCTTCGGATTGAATCTAGCACCCTGGGCTTTCACTCGGGTAATGAACTCGGTAATGATGTATTTCCGTGCTCATTCGTCTGCGGTAACGTCGGCCTACCTGGACGACATTCTTCAGAGGTACGGCAACGAGTTAACGCTTCAGAACGATGTGCAGAATCTGCTTCTATTGCTCCGACGTCTCGGTTTTATAATAAACGAGGAGAAGTTGGATGTGGTGCCGTCCAAGTCATTCACACATCTGGGAATGAGCTTCGAGACGCACAACAATCTCGTTCGTCTGCCGTTAACCAGAGCGAAATTAGTCAGTTGTTACGCTCGCTATTGTCTGCACGCAGACAAAGGTACAGCAAGGGAGTTCATGAGACTGATAGGTCTGTGCGGAGCAGCTGCGGATCTCATTCCGATGGGGCGGTTACGCACGCGTCCTCTCCAAATTTTCTTGACTCAGAATTGGAGTGTGAAAATTCATTCGCTCGACATAGACGTTCTCTTGTCAGATCAAGTGAAACGAGAGATTCAGACTTGGGCAAACATTCAGTGGTTAACTCAGGGAGTTCCGCTGCAGTTGCCGGATCCGAGTTTTACCATTATGACGGATGCCAGTCAAACAGGTTGCGGTGCATCATTGATCCCAACGGATTCGAGATGCCAGGGTCTTTGGGATCCGCAATTCCTGGGCAAGCACATAAATATCAAGGAAATGATGTCAATTTGGCTTGCGTTACGTCATTGGATGGACATTATTCACAATGCTCATGTCCAAATCCTATCCGACAATACGACAGTCGTGGCGTATATACGGAATCAGGGAGGCACTCATTCAATTCCGTTGTTCAATCTAACGGAAAGAATCCTTCTGTTTGCCCTAGAACATGATGTTCTTCTTTCGGTCTGTCATATACCGGGTCGTCTGAACGTTCTAGCAGACTCCCTTTCATGAAAGGGTCGCTTGTTGCCGTCGGAGTGGACTCTCAACAAACAAGTATTCAATCAGATTTGCTACCAATGGGAACGGCCAATGATAGACTTATTTGCGACACATCTCAACAATCAGTTGCAGACGTATGTGTCTCCGTGTCCGGATCCAAGAGCATTTGCAGTAGACGCTCTGTCGATCCCTTGGGACGGAATCATAGGATATGCGTATCCTCCAGTGCCGTTAATTCAGCAAGTATTGCTAAAGATAAAACAATCTCAATGCAAGGTTCTGTTGGTAGCATCTCTGTCTCCACAGAGACTGTGGATAAATCTACTCAGGTGTCTGTTGTGGGACCTACCGCGAAAGCTTCCTCCACGGGAGGATCTTCTTTCGCAGGGAAGATCGCGTCAACTCCATCACAACCCGTAAGGTCTCAACCTTCACGTTTTTCCGTTGTGCGGTCCTTCTTGCATGGCAAGCACTTTACAGGACGAGCAGTGGACGCGATTTCTAACTGTAGGAGGACCTCCTCTTCGCTAAACTATGCGGCTAAGTGGAAGGTTTTTCGTCGTTGGTGTAGGGATCATTCTGTTGATATTTTTGATCCATCCATACCAGACATTGCAAACTTTCTAGTATACTTGTTTGACGAAATCAAACTGCAGCCTGTTACTATTAAGGGTTATAGGTCTATGTTATCTGATACCTATGCACATCATGATAGTTTACAAATTGGATCTAATGTCTCTTTATCTAAGTTAGTTAGAAACTTCTCGATAAATAGACCCAGAACTCTTAGGTTAATTCCTAAGTGGAATTTAGCTTGGGTTCTTCTTAAACGGAAGGAAAAGCCATTTGAACCTCTTGGGACAGTAGATTTCAAATTCTTGTCTTATAAGACAGCTTTTCTCTTAGCTTTCTCTTCTGCTAGAAGAGTCAGTGAGCTTCATGCACTGTCGGTGGATGATTCTCACTATCGTAGTGTCGGGAACACTATCACCTTCACTACTAATGTGGGATTTTTAGCTAAGAATCAGGCTCCTAATAAATATCCGGAACCTATTGTTATTAAGGCTCTTCTGTCTTCAGACGGGCGTAGGCCTTTACTCTGTCCTGTTAGAGCGTTACGTATCTATAAACAGAGATCTCAATTTATCAGAAAGGGACGAAAACGTTTCTTTCTGTCTCTGATGCCTAATAGAAAGGACATTTCGGTCCATTCTATTGCTAGATGGATTCAATTAACTATCCGTACTGCTTATGAAAATTTATCTTCTTCTCAGCAGTCTGTGCTTAAGATTTCGGCTCATGAAGTAAGAGCTCTTTCTACTTCTTGGGCTTACGCTAATAGTATTGCTATTACAGATTTAATGAAGGCTGCTTATTGGTCTCAGCCATCCACATTCACAAATTTTTATCTCAGAAATATTGAGTCCATTTCTGGAGACCTGCATTGTTTAGGTCCGTTATTTGTTGCTCAGAATGTCGTCCACTAAACAGTTGCAACTATAGTTATGCAGGCTTTCTGTTCCGGCAGTGACTCTGTCCGGCTGCCCTCTTCGCTCTGGGCTATTTGACCCAGGGCAAGGGGAAGGGGGGGGGGGGGAGGGTGTTCCCTTAGGTCACCTGCTTTATAGTGAAAAGCAAGGGAATGCCTCCTCCGAAGTCAGTATTTCTGAGTCGTTTCCGGGATGGTTTTAAAGTGTAGTATTAATAATGTTAAAATTCATTCATGTCATATTTTTAAAGTGTAGCTCGATGTGAAGCATTTGTATATGTCAAGTGTCAAACGGGCGATAATATACAATCCTCGGACACTTTTAAAGAATATAAAGAGTCTCAATTCTCTGGACTAACTTTATTTATTGGCTGACTTTAAAAATAATTAGTATAAAGGGTTATACTGGATGTTAATAGAGAACATGAATGTTATTGTGCTCAATTATGAAGGGTATTGTATCTTTCTAATTTAACATAAAATAAGAAAGATACATGTAAAGCCTAATACTCCTTTTCTCCTTGAGGGGTTGCCTCTATATTATATAGTTGAGCTTATTGGTTTTTCCTCTATGTCCTAGGCCCTCCAGCCTTTTTACTATTCAGCTATGTCTGGGTCATTGGTACAGTATAAAAATGTTAAAAAATTTATAGTAATTTATATATTTTTTATACTTACCAATGACCCAGACGGGGATGGCCCTCCCAGGAGTTGGGAACTCTTACCTCCCCGCTGAGTACATAGCGCTGACCAGGCACTGCCAGTAAGAATGATAATTGGCGCCAATTTCGGAACGTCCTTGACACTGCGCATGCGCAGTAAGGGCAAAGTATGGAGGTCCTTTAGGACATGATTTCTTTTGGTTTTAGATGCAAATTTTGGGGATTGGGGGGCAAAATTTGTGTTTGGCCCTGGATTTTTTAGAGTTAGCACCAGCTAAGTCTGGGTCATTGGTAAGTATAAAAAATATATAAATTACTATAAATTTTTTAACTTTCTAATTTTAACAAAACCATATCATATGAACCCTCATTGGAATGAGCTTGTTCCAATCAGGTTTATATGATATGGCTTTGGTGAAACTTTTGGAAAAATTTACAAAAATAATATTTGAAATAATAAATTTTGATAACCTGCTCATTTGATAAAGGATTAACAAGGATCCATTGTACTACCAAATAGATACTAAGGCCTAAAAAAATTTAAAATCTGATTCTCAGGCTCTCCCACATGGTCCTTTTGGCTGCCACATGCTCTCTTTTTATAACCAATGTAAACTTGAAAAAAAATAAAAATTGAATGGTTTATGTCTGATATTTTACCCAAGTTAAAAAAATTGATAAATTTGTCCCTTGAGTACCAGAAGGCTTTGCAATGCTTTAGCATTGCAAAGCCTTCTTGCTCTCAAGGGATGAAATACACCACCATCCATGCTATTCCATAGATTATGAGGCCTAAAACATAAACCAAGAACATGAACTTTTGATGGCAAAGAAATATTTACAGAAATAAAAAATAAAATAAAAAAACGCTCGCCCGCTTGCAATTTTACAAATAATGGCCTGAGAAACAGAAGATCTACTTTTTGTGGCCTAACTGGTTTTACTTATTGGTACAATTTTGATTTACAGATTGTTGATAAGCATTCACTTGTGGATTGTTTGAATGAGATGGTTCCTGTGCAGTACAGAAGACAGATTATTTATCCCTTGGAGAAACTTGGTGTGAATGCACCTTCGGAAAGAATCTTGAAAGAAAAGGAACCATATGCATTAAATCACTTCAATAGAAAACTGGTTCATGAACCAAAGGTATCTCAACCTTTAAATGCCTATTTCCCTTTTTTATGACCTCAGAATAGGTATCCTTAACATGCCATGATAAGCAGGTCCTGCTGACAATAGACAAAGTTCCTACAGGTAGCTAAGACTTGACTAAACATTTCTGCTAAGCCACTGGACATGTATAGGCTGTGGTCAGGTGTCCAGGACAATTGCCCAGGCCCTCAAGGGTTAAACAGAAAAATATTACAAAATGTATAAAACCAAGCTTCAGACATCTCATTGGAATGAGCTCATCCTAGTGAGGGGGCATAATCTAAGTTCTGGTATGTTGTAGATCAGACAATTGCTTGTCGATACTCCTTCCTCCTCCACTCGTAAAACTGTTGAACACAAGCTGACCCTGGTTGTCAAAAGTGTCATTAAAAAAAAAAATAAATAAATAAATCTTGGTTTTGGAGGCAAAAAATTGCAATTTTTTAGTTTTTCAAAACATTTTTTTACACATGTCTGATAGCTGTATTACGTATAGGTATAAACACAAATTGATAATCCTGCTCTCTTTTGAACAAGCTCAGAGAGTTTAATTGAAAGTAGATGGAGTTGTGGAATTTTTAGCAATACTTATGAAAATTTAAAATTTTGAAGAATTTTAGTTGATGTTTCATAATTTGTTACATTTCACTTTTTTGTTGACAGAATTCATGTTCACGTAAAACTACAGTGATTTTGGTAAATATTCTCTTAAACAAAATGTAAGGAACAAGAGTGAGGAGCTAACTGACATTGTTTTAATTTTCTTGGAATTAAAAAGGAAACATTGTGGTCTGGTCAGTTTCCAAGGAATGGCTGAGGCCATCTGTGAGCTCAAAATTCACAACATATCAACATATGTAAAGTTATCATAACATTCAAACTACCGCACTCTTTTCAATTCAGCTTCCATTAGCAAGGTGTGGACATACAACCTAAAATTCAATACCAAGAGCTGAGAAAAATAAATATAATTTCTGTACATAGTGTTGGACAATATTACAGGGCAACATTTTCTCTTGTAACTTGTCAGGGCAACTTAATGTTGTAATTGCGCACTGCTTGATTAATGCATCTCTGTGGCAGAAGAAAAAAATCCTAAAGTTTTGCTTCATGCACATGTTATTTATATTACAGGTGACAGTAAATGCAAGAATCTGTGTTGTTGGTGCCTCTGATGTAGGAATATCATTTCTTGAGTCATTAGCGTACTGGTAAAACATTTTAAATTTTCTGTACAAATGTTAAAGTATTGCAAGTTTTCAAATTTATTCTTTATTTAGAAAAAAATTAATTCCAAAGTTACACTTTGACATTGGACATTAACCCTTTACCCAACGAATCGCCCGCATCCGCCCGTGTAATATGCAAATTCAGCAGCTGAAAAAATTATTATATTTCAAAACACTTCAACAAAACCATATCATGTGACCCCTCTTTGGAACGAGCTTGTTGAAATTGTTTGAAAAAATTTAAAAAATGATATTTAAAATAATAAATTTTGAAATCGTCTGCGTTGGGTAAAGGGTTAAAACTGTTAGTAAATTATGATACAGAAATTAATTTATGACAAAAAGACGCTGTGGATGGGAGCAAACATATTATTTATTTATTTATTTATTTATTGATGTTTAAGGTCACATATTTATGCACAATGGCTAATCATGACCGTGACAGTTTTACGGGTGGAGGAAGCCGGAGTACCCGGAGAGAACCACCGAGCAACGACGAGCAGCTGCCAGCTCCCCAACATCGCAACTCCGCACTGCAGCACAGACAGGGTTAGATTGGTTGAAGACATGCGTACCATCGATGTGCAGTACGCCTTAGTACACGGCGTCATCGTGCCCCCATGCGGGCAATGGAGATGAAGTGTCTTGCCCAAGGACACAACGTGGTTGCCTCAGGTGGGATTCAAACCGAGGACCTCTCGGCTTGCAGCCTGCACCTCTACCAACTGAGCCACCCCGCTCCCAGAAAACATATTAAGATGTTGAATTGTAAAATAGTGAGATTTCTGTGTAAAAATATAAAATACAGTGGAGCCCACTTAATTTGATGTCTCCTCACTGAATAACCTTGAAAATAATTTCCCAACACAAAGCCATTTTACGAAAACAGCCTAGTATAAGCTACACAACTTGTTGCTGAATCCATTTCCACCATCCAAACTCATCTGTATCAATTGTATCTATGTTTTCCTTACTTGCTGTTGGAAATAAATACTGTTTAAACTAAAACCATTTACCATACCTCCAGTACAAATTTGACCTGTTAATTGAATATGGAGTAAACTCCTGCTAATTGAATATATAATCTGTCTAGAAATTACCCTGACTCTCCCCAGTTTTCCTTAGTTTATAGACCTATTAGGCCTTAGTACATCCAATACAGGCATTTAATCTATTATATCTTGTTTGACAGAGCTCATGGAGCTCTGTCAAACAAGATATAATAGAATAAGTGTGAAGTTTATCTCTAGAGTACTGGAAAGTGACACAATCCCTGTTAATTGAATAATTTTCATTGGCAAAGTGGCTATTCAATTAACAGGGTTCCACTGTACTAGCACTTTGGAACAGGTGCCCTGCTATTCAGTTATGAGGAAATTCTCCTGAAAATAGTAACATTTCTGTGGTAGACATTTTATGACAAGTTTTTGTTATCTGTGTAATTGATTCATCATTTTAATTATTTTTGAAAAATATTTTCAGTCCCCATTTACGTTTCAACAATTTGACTTTGATATCACCACATGGACTCCCTGGAGAAATGAAAACTGATGATCTACGTGACCAGATGTTAGCCAATAGGTAAGTACTTTGCAGTCTGTTTTTTGCTCACCTGTACGAAGCTTAAGATGAGCTTTAGTGATTACTTCCTTTCGTCGTCTGTCCATCTGTCATCTGGCAAGAACTTCACATTATCAACTTCTCATAAACTACTGGACTGCATTGAAACAAATTTTATTGCATGTTCCTTATATGTCAATTCAATTTTTTTCAAATAGAGTTGGCACGTCCACTTGGGGCATAATTTGATTAGCAACCACAATTTTTTTTTTTTGAATTGAAAAAATTTCATCTCTGGAACTATCAATTAAAATCTTTTGATACTTGGTATACAACAGCCATAGAGGGGTCAGATTCAGGGTTTTTTCCAAATCAAGTAACCCTGGATTTATATTTGGGCTCCCATTGGGGGCCCTAATTTGAGCTTAGTGCAATGTGAGGAAATTTCTTTTGACAGCCAGGATCAACTCCTGTAGAACAGGTGGAGGAAGCCTGAGCATCTGGAGAGAACCACTGAGCAGTGGTGAGCAACTGTCAGACTCCCCAACATACTAACTCCATGCAAGCAGGGTTAGCATTGGTTGAAGACGTGCACCACGATGTGCAATGCGCCTTACTACACAGTATCACCAGGCCCCCATGTGGGCAGTTAGGATTAAATGCCCTGTCCAAAGACACAATGAAGTTACCCAATGTTGGAATCGATCCTTAGACCTTTTGGTTTGAAGTCCATTGCCATAACCATTGAGCCACCTATATATATTTAAAATGTACATCTTATTTAATTAACATGTACCTTGAACAACATCTTATTTAATTAGCATGTTTCATACTTAAGCTCGAAATTGGTTATGCTAGACTCACAACAGCCCAAATCTATTGGAAATCTTGCAGTTTGAATGATGATTTTTGTGTGTTGCACTTGTCGGCTTTGGGTGACGCATAAAGTAAAATGTTAACTCTAAAATAGATGTCAGTCTGCCAGGTTTTCCTATATGCAAAAATGTATGTGTACCGGGTTGAAAGGGTTAATGAACTTTGAGGGGCATGGGGGTAATTTTATATTTTTATACTGTACCAATGACCCAGACTTTGCTGGTGCTAACTCTAACAAAACCAGGGCCAAACACAATTTTTGCCCCCCAATCTCCAAAATTTGCATCCAAAACCAAAAGAAATCATGTCCTATAGGACCTCCATACTTCACCCCTACTGCGCATGCGCAGTGTCAAGGACTTCCCGAAATTGGCGCCAATTATCATTCCCTGTTTGGCCCTTCATCAGTCAACATCTCACTGATCTTTGTGCTTGTAAATCTCAGTTTAAAGGATGCCAGACACGTAATTTTTGGAGAAATGGTGATTCTAAGGAGGATATAGAAGGAGGAGAGGGAAAAGGAGTGACAAAAAATAATCAGGGCTGTACTTAAAATTTTTTAGGAAATTATGTTAAGTTGCCTATTTTCGGGGCATGGGCCTCTTGTTGTCATTCTTGCTAAAATGTTGCACTGCTTATTCAGTGTTTCCTCTCCCCTTCCTTCTAAGTCCCCCCTGGCAATTCTCCCATGCTTTTGGCATATTTTTGAGAAAGTTCATTTCTAAAATTCTCTTGGGAGAGTTGCTTGGTTACAGAATGTTTTCTGTTATTTTCCCCATAGTTACGTTTTCACCCATGGGTGTATAAACGTTGTGTTCTGCATCTTCCATCTGATGTTCTGCAGATTCTCCCCTGGGAGTCTCTGTCTTGCATCAGATAGAGTGTAATTTTGATGACTGATTTCGAGCCAGTTTTTTCAGTGCCTGGAGTCATGTTTTCTGGTGTTTTACACTGTTTGTTTACATTGGCAACAGCCTTTTTTGAGGGGGGTTGTTTGTCTTTGGTGTAGTTTATCTCATTATAAGATACATTTCTATTATCCGTAAGTGTCTCATCAATTATTTAATATAAATTTAAAATTTTTGACCACACTTAGCCATCGGATCCATCGGGGCTCAACGTTACTTTTCAGAAACTTGGGCTTCGCTGAAAAAATATTTTTTCAAAATTATTTTGTTTTGCAATTGTTTTTTCATTATTTATGGATCATGTTATTATGTATCTTTGTGTCAGGGGTTTGTGCGAGTAACTAGGACTTGTTGTTGACTTTTCACAATGAAAGGATATTGTTCAAATTGTAATGGGAAGAAATCTTCCTCTGTCTTTCATGATCATTGTATTAATTGTAGTCAGTGTTCTCGCACTAATCCCTGTTCTATATGTCAATATTGGGATGACAAACATTGGAAATGTGTGTCACGGTATGTTGTTACTGGAGAAAGGGCTATGCCGCCTCTTTCTCCGCAAGGTCACTCTACTTTCTCAGTTTCTATTTCAGAGGAACAAGAACAGGGTGATGTTTCCATGTTATCTTCTGCAAGTGCGCTTCCGTCGTCACAAATGAATACAGAGCTAGCGGCAAAAGTGCTCAGGGAGATTAAACAAATGTCGTCCGCTAGCTCGCCCGGTGTAGCGTCCATTCACCGAATGGTTCGGCAGCCGGCTCCGTCCGATGCGCTCCAGGAGGAAATGTTGGGTGATGCGAGCACTATAAACATTCAATGTGCACACCCAGTGACGGCGGATAGTAGGTGAGATCGGAGGAAGCCTTTGAGTCTGGTTCCTAGCTCGTCCAGGTCCAGCCGGGCCGCGAGCGAGAGAGGCCCCTCTCTCGTACAACAACATCTGGGACCAGATGTTGTGGTACAAAATGTGTCGCAAGCGGAGCATACGTCCGTCGCTCGGGACGCTCCGTTGTATAGGCAGTCCGCGGAGACTGCTCAGGCTTCTTCTTCTCGTCAGCGCACACGACCGCACCTTGGCTGCGTGACCGCCGATATCTTACCAGCTTCGCCGATCAGGGATTCTTCGGCGACCAGGTCACACCATCCGGCAGCCAGGGACACGAGACCGATGGACTCCGGACGTTCGCATAGGAAAAGTATGCGGGAGCCATCTGATGCGGAGCTGCCCTCGGCGAAGCAGCGAAAGACTGCGCCTCCGCAGGTCTCGACGCCGGACATACTTGTGCAGATAGCACAACTTATCACAGCATCCCAGCAGCCGACAGAAACGGTGTCGGATCGGGAATTATCCGACGGCGCTGGGTCGGTACGCTCCGCCGAAGCATCGGGGGCGGACGACCGGGAGCATCATGAGGTCCGACCGGATGGTGAAAGGGATACGGATGATTTGGAGCTATCCCTTTCGGAACAACATAAAGCTGCCGTCGACTTCATCCGGCACTTTCTCCCTCAAGTTGTTCCGTCGGGCCAGACTGCTGCGGTTCTGGACAAGAGGATTATAGCGTCATTGGACTCTGAATTTTTTGAGCGGTTCAGGGACATCGCTCCCGAGTTTCCGTCGCAGTCCAATAATGTTACAAGAACATTTGAATTATTGAACGACGCTATATTTAAACTTGCTTCCAGGACGGGGAAAGCAGGTTTCTTGTCCGCTAATACTCTCAACCTGCCTTTCATTAATGCAAGGAATAAATTCGACATGGCAGGACAGGGTATTCCGAGAGTTCCTCTGCGTATGGATGACGAGGCGGAAGACTTAGAGCTATCATTACCGTCGTCGGCTTCTATTCCAACCGCGGTGTTGGAAACAGCTATTTCGTCTAACAGAGCCAATTTAGATGCCTTATCTTACGCAGATCACCTTACTAAGGCGTTATCACTGCGCCTTCAAGGGAAAGAATTTCAGGATATACAATCCTCTTTAAGACTTCTTTCAAGGGCAGTAGCTTATTCCACGTGTAACTCCGCCCTTTCAGTGGCAAACCTGGAGTTGGTTAGACGTGACGCAGCCCTAGCTACATCCACACTCGTGGATACTAAGGTGAAGAACTCTCTCAGAGTCGCTTCGGTCTCCGGAGAACTTCTCTTTGACGGCAAGCTTTCTGCTATTTATGATAAAATTACAAAGAAAGCTTCGGATTCTCTGTTGTTCAAATCTGCTTCTAAGAAGTCGGATACGGCAGACAAGAATAAGACAGGCACTTCTGGGTCTAATGCGCCCAAGAGAGGTTCCTATAGAGGTTCCGGTGCGTCCTCTTGGTCTTATTCGAGAGACCGTCAGGGTAGCGACTCTCGTTCGGGACGTCCTTCGGGCCGGGACAACCGGTCGGTCGCCCCAAGGTCGACGGGACGAGGTGCGGGTCGTGGAGGACGTGGTTTCTCCTACCGCAGGCCTCGCAGGTCCAGGAGGTGATGGCTTAAACCTCTATCGCGTACCGGTTGGCGGAAGGTTGTCAAGCTTTTCACAAGAATGGGCGTCGATTACGGACGACCCTTGGGTGAGAGGAGTGACTTTGGAAGGTCTAAAGATATCCTTCAAACGAAAGCCTCCATTAACTCGAAGTCCAAAGTGGACTCAACTTCCGTCAAATCCGCAGAAAAGAGACGCTCTATTATCAGAGGTGCAGTCTCTTTTAATGAAGAATGCGGTAGAGGTCGTAGAAAACCAGGACACTCCGGGTTTCTACAGCCATCTGTTTCTGGTTCCGAAACCAGACGGCTCGTTCCGTCCAGTCATAGATTTGAGCTGGATAAACAAGCTGATCGTCGCTCCGAAGTTTTATATGGAGACGATTCGGTCAGTCAGAGCGAGTATTCGGGTGAACGATTATGCAACAAGCATAGATCTCAAAGATGCATACTTTCACGTCATGGTACATCTGACATTCAGAAAGTATCTATGCTTCGCAGTCCTAGGAGTGGTGTATCAATTCCGGGCGATGTGCTTCGGACTGAATCTAGCACCCTGGGATTTCACTCGGGTAATGAACTCGGTAATGATCTATTTCCGAGCTCATTCGTCTGCGGTAACGTCGGCCTACCTGGACGACATTCTTCAGAGGTACGGCAACGAGTTAACGCTTCAGAACGATGTTCAGAATCTACTTCTTTTGCTCCGACGTCTCGGTTTTATAGTAAACGAGGAGAAGTCGGATCTGGTGCCGTCCAAGTCATTCACACATCTGGGAATGAGCTTCGAGACGCACAACAATCTCGTTCGTCTGCCGTTAACCAGAGCGAAATTAGACAGTTGTTACGGTCGCTATTGTCTGCACGCAGACAAAGTCACAGCGAGAGAATTTATGAGACTGATAGGTCTGTGCGGAGCCGCTGCGGATCTCATTCCGATGGGGCGGTTACGCACGCGTCCTCTCCAAATTTTCTTGACTCAGAATTGGAGTGTGAAAATTCATTCGCTCGACGTAGACGTTCTCTTGTCAGATCAAGTGAAACAAGAGATTCAGACTTGGGCAAACATTCAGTGGTTAACTCAAGGAGTTCCGCTGCAGTTGCCGGATCCGAGTTTTACCATTATGACGGATGCCAGTCAAACAGGTTGGGGTGCATCATTGATCCCAACGGATTCGAGATGCCAGGGTCTTTGGGATCCGCAATTCCTGGGCAAGCACATAAACATCAAGGAAATGATGTCAATTTGGCTTGCGTTACGTCATTGGATGGACATTATTCACAATGCTCATGTCCAAATCCTATCCGACAATACGACAGTAGAGGCGTATATACGGAATCAGGGAGGCACTCATTCAGTTCCGTTGTTCAATCTAACGGAAAGAATCCTTCTGTTTGCGCTAGAACATCAGGTTCTTCTTTCGGTCCGTCACATACCGGGTCGTCTGAATGTGCTAGCAGACTCCCTTTCACGAAAGGGTCGCTTGTTGCCGTCGGAGTGGACTCTCAACAAACAAGTATTCAATCAGATTTGCTACCAATGGGAACGGCCAATGATAGACTTATTTGCGACACATCTCAACAATCAGTTGCAGACGTATGTGTCTCCGTGTCCGGATCCAAGAGCATTTGCAGTAGACGCTCTGTCGATCCCTTGGGACGGAATGATAGGATATGCGTATCCTCCAGCGCCGTTAATTCAGCAAGTATTGCTAAAGATAAAACAATCTCAATGCAAGATTCTGTTGGTAGCATCTCTGTCGCCACAGAGACCGTGGATAAATCTACTCAGGTGTCTGTTGTGGGACCTACCGCGAAAGCTTCCTCCACGGGAGGATCTTCTTTCGCAGTGGAAATCGCGTCAACTCCATCACAACCCGCAAGGTCTCAACCTTCACGTTTTTCCGTTGTGCGGTCCTTCTTGCATGGCAAGCACTTTACAGGACGAGCAGTGGACGCGATTTCTAACTGTAGGAGGACCTCCTCTTCGCTAAACTATGCGGCTAAGTGGAAGGTTTTTCGTCGTTGGTGTAGGGATCATTCTGTAGATATTTTCGATCCCTCTATACCAGACATTGCAAACTTTCTAGTATGCTTGTTTGACGAAATCAAACTGCAGCCTGTTACTATTAAGGGTTATAGGTCTATGTTATCTGATACCTATGCACATCATGATAGTTTACAAATTGGATCTAATGTCTCTTTATCTAAGTTGGTTAGAAACGTCTCGATAAATAGACCAGAACTCTTAGATTAATTCCAAAATGGAATTTAGCTTGGGTTCTTCTTAAATTGAAGGAAAAGCCATTTGAACCTCTTGGGACAGAAGATTTCAAATTCTTATCTTATAAGACAGCTTTTCTCTTAGCTTTCTCTTCTGCTAGAAGAGTCAGTGAGCTTCATGCACTGTCGGTGGATGATTCTCACTATCGTAGTGTCGGAAACACTATCACCTTCACTACTAATGTGGGTTTTTTAGCTAAGAATCAGGCTCCTAATAAATATCCGGAACCTATTGTTATTAAGGCTCTTCCGTCTTCAGACGGGCGTAGGCCTTTACTCTGTCCTGTTAGAGCGTTACGTATCTATAAAGGGTTATAGATCTATGTTATCTGATACCTATGCACATCATGATAGTTTACAAATTGGATCTAATGTCTCTTTATCGAAGTTGGTTAGAAACTTTTCGATAAATAGACCCAGAACTCTTAGATTAATTCCTAAGTGGAATTTAGCTTGGGTTCTCCTTAAATTGAAGGAAAAGCCATTTGAACCTCTTGGGACAGTAGATTTCAAATTCTTATCTTATAAGACAGCTTTTCTCTTAGCTTTCTCTTCTGCCAGAAGAGTCAGTGAGCTTCATGCACTATCGGTGGATGATTCTCATTATCGTAGTGTTGGGAACACTATCACCTTCACTACTAATGTGGGTTTTTTAGCTAAGAATCAGGCTCCTAATAAATATCCGGAACCTATTGTTATTAAGGCTCTTCCGTCTTCAGACGGGCGTAGGCCTTTACTCTGTCCTGTTAGAGCACTACGTATCTATAAACAGAGATCTCAGTTTATCAGAAAGGGACGGAAACGTTTCTTTCTGTCTTTGATGCCTAATAGAAGGGACATTTCGGTCCATTCTATTGCTAGATGGATTCAATTAACTATCCGTACTGCTTATGAGAGTTTATCTTCTTCTCGGCAGTCTGTGCTTAAGATTTCCGCTCATGAAGTAAGAGCTGTTGCTACTTCTTGGGCTTATGCTAATAGTATTGCTATTACAGACTTAATGAAGGCTGCTTATTGGTCTCAGCCATCCACATTCACGAATTTTTATCTCAGAAATATTGAGTCCATTTCTGGAGACCTGCATTGTTTAGGTCCGTTATCTGTTGCTCAGAATGTCGTCCACTAAACAGTTGCAACTATAGTTATGCAGGCTTTCTGTTCCGGCAGTGACTCCGTCCGGCTGCCCTCTTCGCTCTGGGCTATTTGACCCAGGGCAAGGGGAAGGGGGGGGGGGGGGGTGTTCCCTTAGGTCACCTGCTTTATAGTGAAAAGCAAGGGAATGCCTCCTCCAAAGTCAGTATTTCTGAGTCGCTTCTGGGATGGTTTTAAAGTGTAATATTAATGTTAAAATTCATTCATGTCATATTTTTAAAGTGTAGCTCGGTGTGAAGCATTTGTATATGTCAAGTGTCAAACGGGCTTTAATATACAATACTCGGACACTTTTAAAAGATTATAAAGAGTCTCAATTCTCTGGACTACTTTATTTATTGGCTTACTTTAAAAATAATTAGTATAAGGGTTATACTGGATGTTAATAGAGAACATGAATGTTATTGTGCTCAATTATAAAGGGTATTGTATCTTTCTAATTTAATATTAAATAAGAAAGATACATGTAAAGCCTAATACTCCTTTTCTCCTTAAGGGGTTACCTCTTTATTGTATAGTTGAGCTTATTAGATTTTCCTCTATGTCCTAGGCCCTCCAGCCTTTTTACTATTCAGCTAAGTCTGGGTCATTGGTACAGTATAAAAATGTTAAAAAATTTATAGTAATTTATATATTTTTTATACTTACCAATGACCCAGACGGGGATGGCCCTCCCAGGAGTTGGGACCTCTTGCCTCCCCGCTGAGTACATAGCGCTGACCAGGCACTGCCAGTAAGAATGATAATTGGCGCCAATTTCGGGAAGTCCTTGACACTGCACATGCGCAGTAGGGGCAAAGTATGGAGGTCCTATAGGACATGATTTCTTTTGGTTTTGGATGCAAATTTTGGGGATTGGGGGGCAAAATTTGTGTTTGGCCCTGGTTTTGTTAGAGTTAGCACCAGCTAAGTCTGGGTCATTGGTAAGTATAAAAAATATATAAATTACTATAAATTTTTTAACTTTTAAGTTTTAATTGAAAAATATGTTATGATTTTCTGTATTTTGGATGAGTGGCAATTAACCCTTTGAACTCCTGCGGCCACTTTTCCGGCCAGGAACATGATATGTCATCACATCGTTAAATAGGATGGCTGTTCAGAAAATGTGTGGGGTAGACCAGTCGATATTTTCAATGTGCAGCCCTAAGGCTGCACATTGAAAATATTGATTGGTCTCCCCCAACTAATGAATATGGACTCTTCTAATTGCTGCCATTGAACTGGCATGGAAGATACTACTAGAGTTCAAAGGGTAAGGCCCTATGAAACTTTGAGATTCTATTTAGTTTCGGACCTTAAGTTGCTATTCAGTTTGAATCGAAATCGGGAGCCCTTTTCATTCCCTTTCAAATTTTTTCATGGGAATATGGCTTGGTGATGGTGATCTGTGTTGTCCAATAATTGAGATGGAAATTGTGCATAAATAATGCTGAAAATAAAGACTGAGTGTATTTTACACCTTATTTACATAAACAGTATCTGTACTCATGCCATACTAATTCTAGTCTCGCCAGGCACTACCACTGTTGAGAGCAAATTTAACGCTTTGATACTTTTGTTCGTCATATTACATACAAAATCAAACAGCGTGTTGATACTTTTGTACATCTTATTACGTACGAAATCAAACAGCATGTTGATATTTTTGCACGTCTTATGACTTTGTGGTCATTTGTATTGTTATTATTTTTGGTTTTTTTAAAGTTTTAATCTCAGTTCCTATTTTCCCCCGAATAGTGCTCAGTGACAACCGTTGAGCCAAATATTATCGCAGCTTAAAATACTAATACAATCCTGCTGTCTGGACTTCTTACCTGGTTGAGTGCTAGAAGCCACTATCAGGGCTTTCAAAAAATGAGAATACCAGAGCAAAACTCAACACTTCCCTTGCTTATACTTCATATTCAATCAAACACAAATAATATTTTGTTTATACAAATGTTTTATTGCAAATTATTGGAGAGTGCCTGTGGGCACTCTCCAATAATTTGTAAAAAAAACAAGTTTTGAATAACAAATTTAGACCACCAAAAATAATCTAGCCCTCAACCAGATAATCACTAATGTGAAAAATATCTTGTTATTTGTACTTTCTGACGTTTGACGTAGCATTTTGAAAGAAATTGAAGAAACTGAATTCCCAGTGACGTTTGAACGTCAGGATAATTAAAGTCTTAAAGAGTTAAGTATCCAAACAATGTACTGATTAGACAGGGATTCTTTTGAGTATCTACAGGGGCCATTTATGGGACCCTTTTCCCTGACATTTGGGCATGATTTTTCCCAGTTCTTAACCCCAAATTTCCCAATCTCAGAAGATCTCAGTTCCCACTGAAACAAAAAATTAATGCACAATTGGTACCCTGAATTGGGTATTCATAAGGCCTCTGAAAAATGGTTTTCTAAGGCCTTATGACTACCCAGTTCAGGACACCAGTTGTACAGTAAATTTATATTGCTTGCCTTACAAAGTCTCTTAAGGGCCTGGACAATAGTCCATGTCCAGTGGATGCCTGTTAACCCTTTACGCAACATAACGGCCAAACTGGCCATTGCTATTCACAAAATTCACCTTTCGATTTTTATTACTTTTTTCATTTTTTGTCACACACACGTAGCTTATGACCCCTCATTGGAACGAGCTCGTTCCAGTGAGGGGTCATAAGCTATGTTTTTGATGCAAAAAATTAGTACTTTAAGAATTTTATTTGCAAGTGTCGTCTGCCTTTCATGTTAGGTAAAGGGTTAAGGCAACCAAGTCTTGACTAGAAACCACTTCCTTGGTACAATTGTCTTTTGTCTGCTCGAGAACCTCCTCATTATGGCATGTTAAGGGCACATGTTCTGAGGGCGTAAAATTTTGAACTAGGCCTTTATGGGTTAATTCAAATGTATATGACAAGTTCTTCTTTTACAGTATAAGAACAGTTTAGTAGAGACTACAGAGACTGCGTGAACATGATTCCATGGGTGACTGTTTGTTATAAAATTTACTTGGAGTATGCATGCAGTTGCTAAGAGTCATTGGTCTTAAAGTTCACTGTTCTATTCAAATGTAAAAAGTCTTAGTTTTTGTATGTTTTCCGTTTTTCTCCCTCAAAAACAAATTTGCAGTTGGACCCCCCGCCCCCTCAAAAACAAATTTGCAGTTGGACCCCCCCCCCCCCCCTCTCTCCCCCGGATGTAAATTTTCCCAATAGCATGCTCCCCGGGGAGTCTGGTCAAAATGTCCGATTGTCAAAACGTCTGATGATTTTAGTCAAAACGTCCGATGATTTTAGTCAAAACGTCCTATGGCATTGGACGTTTTGACTTATAATCATCGGACATTTTGACTTTTAACCATCGGATGTTTGGGTTATTCTCAGTATCGTCGGACGTTTTGACCAATATCATCGAACGTTGTCACTAACCATCGGACGTTCTTTGCCAGGGCTGGTTATTCCTCTATGAGTCGGGGTGGGAGCTGGAGGATATATTGGGGAGGTGAAATCAGACAGCGGGTGAATTACGCCCACAAAATTTAGGGGCATTGGAAAAAAACACCCTTTTTATTTTTATTGATTTTATTAAATTGAAAATAGGGAATACCAATATGTAACATTTGTAAAGATAGAAAAAACAACTTTCAATATCATAGACCCCAAAATGTCAATTACTGATATTTTTAATGATAGGAAAACAACTTATTTTTATATTTTTCCTTAGAAATGCATCAATTACGTCTTGGCTACACAAATCCCAATGGGGAAAAATGCTTTTTACCATTGAAAATACTAGTAAGAAACATTAATTATTGGAAAGTGCAGAGAGATCTTTCCAAGAATGAATGCCAATTACTGGTATTTTTAATGATAGGAAAACAACTTACTCTTAAACCCTTCCCTTAGTAATGCATCATTTACTTCTTAACTACACAAGTTCTTACTGGAAAAAAATGCTTTTTACCATTGAAAATACCAGTAAGAAACATTAATTATTGGAAAGTGCCCAACACAGAAATGTTTAGTCCTCATTTACAGGGCAGAGGTCCGAAGCTCTGCGAAGAAACTCTGAAGTGGTCAGTGTGCGTGGCTCTTCTGAATACTCCTCCCAAAGTTTATGAAGATTATTCTCTTTTTTCATCTGAGCCTTTAATGAAGATTAAAGAAACTTAAGAAATGAACACAATTAATCAATGATGTCTATGCAGTAAAAACAATGCGGAACACCTCCGGTAATTCACCAATGTTTACGGAGTGAAAACACTGCGAACCCTATCTTCAAATAGCCTTTGAATTTTCAAAGACTCAAATAACTAATTAAATATATATAATATATCAGTAAAGAAAAAAAATGTTTTGGGAATCGGACGTTTTGACCAATATCATCGGACGTTTTGACTAATAACATCGGACATTTTGACCAATTCAATCGGACGTTTTGACCAGACATTTTTCAAAATCGGACGTTTTGACAATCAGACATTTTTGAAATTGGACGTTTTGACTACTATTCGTCCCCGGCCCCTTTCTCAAAGTGGACATAAGAATCCCTGTTAGCTGTTTCAGAGCTTCAGTGCCTCGTATCAGTAATTTTTGCACCTGTTCCATTTGCCTTTTAATGAAGTAGAGTGAGCTTGTTGATGGAATTCACTGTAATATGACACTCCCTTCCAGTGTTTGAAGATCTTACGCTTTGAATGGTTTTGCCAAAATTCATTGTTACTTTCCCTTTGCAAGCGGCAATTTGTTCTTTGTTCTTGAGAAGAAATGCAGAATAAACTCATAGGGCATAACTGAGTATGGTAACTCTGATGAATACACTGCAGGACAGATAACATTTCCACTTCAGACAACATCTTCAATTGATGACTTTGAACATGCTTATAGTAATCTAACCATGAAACTTAACCCTGTGCACTCTGATGTCAAAATGACAAAGTTTTCAGCAGCAAATATTTCCCAGAATGCAGTCTGATATTTAACCAAATATACCTTGTTTGACAGAGCTCTCTGAGTTCTGTCAAACAAGATATAATTGGTTAAATTTATAGTTAAACAGGAGAAAAAAGGAGTGATTGGAGAAAATTCTGTTGTACAACCAATGTGCTAGGGGTTAAATTACAAAACAAAAAAATTATTGGCGCCTTGGGGGCATGGGGGCTCAGTAGGTAGAGGTGCAGGCTGCAAGCCGAGAGGTCCTCAGTTTGAATACCACCTGTGGCAACTGCGTTGTATCCTTGGGCAAGATACTTACCCCCATTGCCAACGTGGGAGCACGGTGCTAAGGCATACAGCACGTCAATGGTGCACCTGTCTTCAGCCAATAATAACCCTGTTTGTGTGGAGTTGGTATGTTAGGGAGCTGACAGTTGCTTGACATTGCTTGGAGGTTCTCTCCAAGTACTTTTCAAATTTTATTCAGTGATCTCGGAGGTGGGCAGAAATAGCAAACATGATTCCATGATCATTGTTTTTTACTATAATGTTTGGTGCACTCCTATCAGGATGATCGACAGCTTCTGACTTCATCAACAAGGCTGATTCGATTCAAGGTTCAATTCAGTTTAGAATAATAGAGCTGATTCAATTAAAAATGTAATTCAAATGAAATGCGTGAATCGCAGGGCCAAGTTTTAATATGATTACTTTGTACTTGATACACATTCTATTTCTCTTGTAGTCATAACTACAATCAGGATGTCTATGCTAAATCATCACTGAGAACCTGGGTAAATGTGGTTTATGGAAGGATGACTGCCATTGACAGGTGAGTTTTCATGATGTAGGTTCTTTTATATTTATCCAACAATCATACAGATTTTGGCCCGAGAACCATGAGAAACAGTACGTATCACAAAATATGTTCCCATTCCGTATCTCGAAGATGACTGATTCTCTGATTCCATATCATATAGACGAATCGTTTCTGGGAACACAATGAACAATCATAACAGGCTCATGAATACATTCTATGTGCGTTTCAGTGATCGACTCAGCTGATTACTTACAAGACAAAACAAAATTCCTTACAATTAGCAACAAAACTATTAATAGCCAATCCCCCCCCCCCCCCCCACACACACACACAAACACAATAAATAGAAAACGCACAATTAAATATTACACACTTGTAAATTCAAGTGTATCATCATAGGAAGTGGCATTGAGAGTGAATAATTCTACAATGCATGCAACTTTGAATATTTGCGGTGACCCCGTTACTCATTGTTTGTTAAAGTGCACAACAATAGTGTTCCATAAAATATAGTTTTTTTTTAACTTTTTCTCCCCCAACATTCTGCCCCAAAACTCTGTTAATAATTTAAGATTTATCTGTTTATGTGACAGAATTGTTAGATAAATGAATTATCGTGATAATGTGCATGTCCTGTGATTTACATCAAATTCTCGGTGGTGTCCAGAATGGGTTCACAACTCACCAGCAAAGCTGGCTCGTTGAGATCCCATTCTGGACACCACCTCGAATCTGATGCAAATCACAGGACATGTACATAATCATGATAATCTGTATGTATTGAATTTTTGGACTTCTGTATCCTCTATGTTGGCAATAGAATAAAGGACACAGACAGATTATTTAAACTGGAGATCCAGAAGAACGAGCAAAATTCATTTCTGCTTTTCCCAGGGTTTTCACGAAGATGTCCACCGATTGGGAGGTGTAAACCTGATCTGTCCTGACTGTGATGGCTCAAGTCTGAAATGTTCAATATTCCAACTACATCATCAAGGTATTCCTTCACTGAAGGCATACCTTGATGATGTAGTCGGAATATTAGTTAGTTAGGTTAATAGTTAAAAAATATAAGACTTCTTTCAAATTTATTTTTGTGTCTTTAAAATATACATGTAGTTGTCGTGACACAACTTCTTATTATACCCCGGCCAGCAAAGGAGGATTTGGGGTATCTAGTGAAGCCCTATGTCTATCCATCCATCCGTCCATCCATCTGTCCATCCATCTGTCTGTCCTCTGTCTGTCGGTCCGTCTGTCCGTCCGTCCGTCCGTCCATCCGTCTGCCCATCCATCTCCGTCCGTCCGTCCGTCCATCCGTCCGTCCGTCCGTCCGTCCGTCCGTCCGTCTGTCTGTACAAACATTTTGCTTTGTAATTTCAAAGTCATCAGTTGGATTTGTATCTCCTTTGGTATGCTGATAGACCCGCATGGGGGAACGGGCACAAGGAACAGGTTTCGTCCAATAATTTTTCCCAAAGTTATGGACCTTTTTCACTCTTTCGACTAAGAAAATTTTTCTGTTTTCACTCTTCTGGCTTGGAACATTTTTCTATCCCACGGTTTCTTTAAGGCTACTTTGAACATTCCTACAGGTAGGGGGCAGTGGCCCACACTATGCATAGCCCTTGTTTAATTAACATGTACCATCCTGAAACTCCAAATTAGTGTTCCCGGTCCCCAATAGCCCGATTCTGGTCCTTCAGATCTCCTATATGCCTGACTAAGTCTGACAGTCAACTGTAGTCTCATGAGAAAGTGCATGATTACAAGCAAGAGTGAATCATTATGTAATACCCCAATCCAGATGTCCAGACTAGAAAAGTTATTGGGGTGTTGTTGTACACCCCCCCCCCCCCCCCCTCCCAGAAACCCTAGTGATGTCCCTGACTTGCCCTACAACAATGAAGGAATGTGAGCACTCAACTTGACTGGTTGTTACTTATTAATTTTCAGGCCTTCTTGACGTTTAAATATATTGATCTATTTGGAATGAAGTCTTCTCCAAGTTCTGTTAAGTGAAATGCTAATATTATTTCATGTATTTCTCAACCAATTGTGAAAAAGAAATACGTCATAAAATAGAATTGTTTTGATATTTAGTAATCAACAACAATATATATTTTATTTATCAGGAAGAAAAAATATGTTGTTGTAAATGGAATGACGCAAGTGCCTTATGACCACCTGGTCATTTGTACTGGACAGCAATACCAAATACCCAACCCTGATGATAAGGATCAAAGATACAGTGGAATTATCCCAAGAAACTTCTTTATCGTGAATGATGCTTATGAAGCTGCTGTAGCATTATACTGGATTGAGACAAGGATTGTGAAAACTGACAGTGAGTGTACATTCTGATTTCTTGCTGTGGGAACCTAAGGAAGTAGAGCAATGCATGTTGAGTGCAATAAACAAGTTCTGCTTTACTGATAAAGTAGGACATGGAAAGGCCAATCAAAAAAAATTCTTCTTTCTCGGGCACTTCCCTCATTATTGAAAATCTGCCGCATTACCTTTTTTTTATCCCCCAAACTCTTCAGTGATACTGTTTTGCACTTGTAGGACTAAATATTGAACTGTCAATATCTTGTTTGAAAGACTGAGCTCTGTCATACAGAATATAAGTGGTTAAATTTGCAAGTGAAGTATGGGAATTTTTTTACTGCTGAAACGTTGAATTTCCACAAAATAGTGTTTGGAAGTAAATTTTCAGGATTGTGTACTGCATGTCAATGGTGTACTTGCCTTCAACCAATGCTACACTAACCCTGCTTGTGTGGAGTGAGTATGTTGGGTAGTCTGGCTGTTGCTTGCCACTGCTCAGATGTTCTCTACAAGTACACCAGCTTCCTCCACCCATAAAACTGTCCGACTCAAGGTGACCCTGGCTGTTTATATTGTCATTAAACCTCAATAAATAAATATCAGACTGCATTATGGGAAATATTTGCTGCTGAAAGTTTTGCAGTTTTGACAGAGTGCAAATGTTTAACCCTTTACCTAATTTGAAACGCAGACGACACTTGCAAACAAAATTCTTGAATAACTAATATTTTTATACTGTACCAATGACCCAGACTTAGCTGGTGCTAACTCTAACAAAACCAGGGCCAAACACAAATTTTGCCCCCCAATCCCCAAAATTTGCATCCAAAACAAAAAGAAATCATGTCCTAAAGGACCTCCATACTACGCCTCTACTGCGCATGCGCAGTGACGCAGTCGTCCCGAAATTGGCGCCAATTATCATTTCTCTGTTTGGCCCTTCATCAGTCAACATCTCACTGATCTTTGTGCTTGTAAATCTCAGTTTAAAGGATGCCAGGCACG
This sequence comes from Pictodentalium vernedei, assembly GCA_031216915.1. NCBI lineage: Eukaryota > Metazoa > Mollusca > Scaphopoda > Dentaliida > Dentaliidae > Pictodentalium > Pictodentalium vernedei. The sequence continues at coordinate 105,231,909 of CM062292.1, read as the reverse complement.
TAATTTTTGGAGAAAATGTGATTCTAAGGAGGATAGAAGGAGGAGAGGAAAAAGAAGTGGCAAAAAATAATCAGGGCTGTACTTAAAATTTTTTGATGAAATTATGTTAAGTTGCCTATTTTCGAGGCATGGGCCTCTTGTTGTCATTCTTGCTAATTGTTGCACTGCTTATTCAGTGTTTCCTCTCCCCTAGCCTTCTAAAGTCCCCCCCTGGCAATTCTCCCATGCTTTTGGCATATTTTTGAGAAATTTCATTTCTAAATTTCCTGGGAGAGTTGCTTGGTTACAGAATGTTTTCTGTTATTTTCCCCATAGTTACGTTTTCACCCATGGGTGTATAACGTTTGTGTTCTGCATCTTCCATCTGATGTTCTACAGATTCTCCCCTGGGAGTCTCTGTTTTGCATCAGATAGAGTGTAATTGATGACTGATTCTGGGCCAGTTTTTTCAGTGCCTGGAGTCATGTTTTCTAGTGTGTTTACACTGTTTGTTTTCATTGGCAACAGCCTTTTTTGAGGGGGGCTGTTTGCCTTTGTGATAGTTTATCTCATTATAAGATACATTTATATTATCCGAAAGTGTCTCATTAATTATTTTATATAAATTTAAAATTTTTGACCACACTTTGCCATCGGATCCATCGGGGCTCAACGTTACATTTTTATACTGTACCAATGACCCAGACATAGCTGGTGCTAACTCTTAAAATATAGGGCCAAACACAAATTTTGCCCCCCAATCCCCAAAATTTGCATCTAAAACTAAAGAAAACATGTCCAGAGAGGCCCTCCACACCTCGCCCCCACTGCGCATGCGCAGTGTCAAGGACGTTCCGAAATTGGCGCCATTTATCATTCTAAGTTTGGCCCTTCATCAGTTAACATCTGACTGATCTTTGTGCTTTTAAATCTCAGTTTAAATGATGCCAGACAAATAAATATTAGTGAAATGGTGATTCTAAGGAGGATAGAAAAGGAGGAGAGGAAAAGAATGTGTGACAGAATATTATCAGGGCTGTAACTTAAAATTTTTTAATGAAATTATGTTAAGTTACCTATTTTCAAGGCAGCAGCCATTTTGTTGTCATTCTGATTATTTAGTTACACTGTTTTTACAAGTGTTTTTCCTCTCTCCCTGTCCTTTAAGTTCCCCCTTGCTATTCTCCCATGCTTTTGGCATAATTTCTGTAATTATTATTACTAAAATTTCTTGGGAGTTTAGCTGAATAACAGAATGAATTCTGTTCTTTCCCCATGTTTACGTCTTCACCTACGGGTGGTTAGGCGTTGTGTTCTGCATCTACCATCTGATGTTCTGCAGTTTCTTCCCTGGAAGTCTCTGTTTTGCATCAGATGGTGTATTTTTGGTAACTGATTTCGGGCCTGGGTGCCTGGAGTCTTATTTTAGTGTTTTTACACTCATTGTTTACATTTACAACAGCCCTCTGTGTGAGGGGGGGATTTCTAAATAATAATATCTTTATGTTATTTCAATCATAACTAGATACATTATTATTGTTCGTAAGTGTTGAATAAATTGTTTAAAATATTTTTAAAATTTTTGTCCACACTTAGGCTTGGGATCCATTGGGGCTCAACGTTACTTTTCAGAAACTTGGGCTGTTCTGAAAAAATATTTTTTCAAAATATTTTGATTTCAATTATTTTTTCTATATTAATGGATCATATTATTATTATGTATTTTGATTGCCAGGGGTTAGTGCGAGTACCAGGACTTGTTTTCTTTTCACATTGAAAGGATATTGATCTATTGTTTTAAGAGGAAGTCTTCCTCTGACCTTATTATCATTCTATATGTGGTCAGTGTACTCGCATTAACTCCGGTTCTGTATCGTATGATTTCGATGACAATATGGGAAGCGTATGTCACGGTATGTTGTTGGGGATTTGGACACTCCGGTCCTTTCCCCGCAGGGTCACTCTACTTTATCAATTTCTATTTCAGACGATCAAGATTAGGGTGATGTATCTGTGATGTCTTCCAACAGTGTGCCTCCGTCGTCACAATTAATGAAGGGCTAGCGGAAAAGTGCTCATGTAATACGCCAATTGCCTAAGAGGACCCTAGTAGGTTCGACGGCCTTTGACGTCCGCTAGCTCGCCCGGTGTAGCGTCCATTCACCGAATGGTTCGGCAGCCGGGTTCGTCCGTTGCGGTCTAGAAGGAATTTTGGGGTGATGCGAGCACTATAAAATTAACTTAATGCACACCCAGTGACGGCGGATCGGAGGGAGAACGGAGGAAGCCTTTTAGTCCGGTTCATAGCTCGTTCCGGTCCATCCGGACGGCAAGCGAGAGAGGCCCCTCTCTCGTTCAACAACATCTGGCCCCAGATGTTGTGGTACAAATGTGTCGTTAGCGGAGCATACGTCCGTCGCTCGGGACGCTCCGTTGTATAGGCAGTCCGCTGAGACTGCTAAGGCTTCCTCTTCTCGTCAGCGCACACGACCGCACCTTGGCTGCGTGACCGCCGATATATTACCAGCTTCGCCGATCAAGGATTCTTCGGCGACCAGGTCACACCATCCGGCAGCCAGGGATTCGAGACCGATGGACTCCGGACGTTCGCATAGGAAAAGTATGCGGGAGCCATCTGATGCGGAGCTGCCCTCGGCGAAGCAGCGATAGACTGCGCCTCCGCAGGTCTCGACGCCGGACATTCTTGTGCACATAGCACAGCTTATCGCAGCATCCCAGCAGCCGACAGAAACGGTGTCGGATCGAGAATTATCCGACAGCGCTGGGTCGGTAGCCGGGGACTCGAGGTCTGCAGACTCCGGACGTTCGCATAGGAAGTATGCGGGAGTCAACGTACACGGAGCTTCCAGCGGCAATGCATCGTAAGTCCGCTACTGCACAGGCCTCGGGAACGAACGTGCTTTCCTTAATAGCACAGTTTATCGCAGCATCCCAGCATCAACTGAATCTGTCGCATATATTTTATCCGACGATGCTGGGTCGGGACGCTCCGCGGAAGCGGGTACGGACGTCCGAAAGTTTCATCCGGTCCGACGGGATACCGAAAGGGATTCGGTGGATTTCAAGCTTTCCCTTTCGGAACAACATATGCTGCGATGCCGGATAAGAAACTGATAGCGTCGGTGGACTTAGAAATTTTTGGTTCGGTTCAGGGACATCGTCCCTCAGTTCCGACATAGTCCAATAATGTCACACAAACTTTCGAATTATTGAACGACGCTATATATATTATTATTTTATGCTTGCTATCCAAGCATTTCTGGTTTCTTGTTCGAAGAGTTATGGAGATGTCTTTCAAAAGTGTGCCTCTGTCGTCATAGTTAATGAAGAGTTAGCGGCAATAAGTGCTCATGGAATATGTCTATCGCTTACGGAGTGACATTCGCTAGCTCACCCGGTGTAGCGTACATTCATCGAATGGTTCGGCTGCCGGGTTCGTCCGTTGCGGTCTAGGAAGGAGATTTGGGTGATGCGAGCACTTTAATTACTTTAGTACTCACCCAGTGACGGCAGATTGAGGACAGATCGGAGGAAGCCAACAACATAGGGGACCGCATGTTGTGGTTCAGATATTTTACATTCGGAGCATATGTCCGTTGCTCGGGACGCTCCGTTATATTGACAGTCCGAGAGACTGTCTTTAATGCTTCCTCATCCTCACAGCAGGGCACACGACCGCACATTGGCTACGTGACCTCGAGTATCCGATCAGTTTCGGCATTCAGTGATTCCACAGCGAATAGGTCGCGCCATCCGGTAGCCAAGGGACACGAGGCCTATACACTCCGTTCGCTCGCATATTGGAAGTATGCACGGGGTAACGATCTCGGAGCTTCCTGCGGCAATGCATCGTAAGACCGCTGCTCCTCAGGCCTCAGTGACGGACGTGCTATCCGAGTTAGCACAGTTGTTTCGCAGCATCCCAGCAATTGACGGTTTCTCGGTCGAATCAGGAATTATCCGACGGCGCTGGGTCGGTGCGGTTCGCGGTTGCATCAAGCTACGGACGACCGAACGCTTTATAGGGTCCGACAGGATGGCGAAAGGGATTCGAAAGATTTCGAGTTTTCCCTTTAGTAGTATCGGAAGATGCCTTTCATATCTTCTGGCATTTCTTCCAGTGATTATTTTTCGGACTTCATTGCTGCGATCTTGGATAAGAGACTTATAGCGTCATTGGACTCGGATTTTTCGATCGGTACAGGGACTTTGTCCCTGACTTACCGACGCAGTCCAATATTGTCATTACAACATGTGTTTTATTTTTCGACGCTATATATTTATATATATACAAGACGGCTACTAAGCATGATAGTTTAGTTTCTTGTCCGCGTGGCTCATTTCTGCCATTTTATCTTTTTTACATATAGTTTATTTTGGCAGAGCAGGGCATACCGAGAGTTCATATGCGTCTAGACGGTGTGATTAAAGACTGCATATATTCTTTTTCACCGTTTATGTCTTTTCCAATTTCAATGTTGGGAACGACATTATGTATATTAGACTTAACTTAGACGCTTTATTATACGTAATCCGCCTTACTGAGGCGTTATCATTACGTCTTCAAGAAAAGATTTACGGGATATTATTCTCAATGTAATTTCTTTTGAGGGCAGTAGTTTGTTCACGTATAACTCCGCCCTTCAGTGGCTGATTGGGGTTGGTTAGACGTGAGGCAGCCCTAGCTACATCCACGCGTGGATAGTAGGTTAAGAACTCTCTCAGAGTCGCTTCGTTCTCGGAGGAGCTTCTCTTCGACGGCAACTTTCCGGCAATCCATGAATTGCTTGATTTATACATTCTCTTGTCTATCTAGTGTTACAAGAGATTCAGACTGGGGCAAACATTCGGTGGTTGACTCAGAGAGTGCCGCCGCAGTTGCCGGACCCGAGTGTGGCTGTTATGACGGTTGCCAGTCAAACAGATTGGGATATATACTGATCCCTACGGATTCGAAGTGCCAGGGTCTTTGGGTTCCGCAGTCTTTTAGCTATCAGTTAACTTCCGCGGAATAATGTTTTTTAGGCTTGCTTTATGTCATTGCATGAACATTATTCAGAAACGCATGCCCAAATTCCTGTCCTTTAATTCGACAGTAGTGGCGTATCTCCGGAACCAGGGAGGCACTCTTTCGTTTCCGTTATTCAATTTAATGGAAAGAATCCGTCTGTTGGTTATAGTACACCAAGTTCAGTTTTGGTCCGTCATATTCTGGGTCGTCTGATTGTTTTATCGCACTCCCGTTCTCTTACGGGTCGCTTGTTGCTGTCAGAATGGACTCTCAACAAACAAGTATTCAATCAGATTTGCTATCTATGGGAGCGCCCAATGATGTTTTATTTATGACACAGTTGGCTAATCAATTGCAGACGTATGTGTTGGCTTGTCCAGATCTCTGAGCTAATACTGTTAACGCTCTATTGATCTATAGGACAGAATGATAGGATACGCGTATCCTCCGGCGCTGTTGTTTTTAGCAGGTATTGCTAAGATAAACAACCACAATATATTTCTGTTGATAGCATCTCTATCTTCACAGAGATCATGAGTAATTTACTCTCTTGTCTACTGTGGATCTTAACGTGAAATCTTCCTCTATGTGAGGATCTTTTTTCACTGGGTAAATCGTGTCATTTTTATCACAACCAGCAAGGTCGCAACCTTCATGTTTTCCATTGTGTGGTCCATATTGCATTGTAAGCACTGTACTGGACGAGCTTTGGACGCGATTTCTTACTATAGGAGATCCTCTTCTTCGCTATTCTATGCGACTAAAGTGGAGGCTCTTCCGTCGTGGTGTAGGGATCATTATGTTCATATGGTTGATCCCTCCATACTACTCATTGCTATTTTTTTAGTATACTTGTTTCACAAGATCTACTGCAGCCTGTTGTTATTTAGGTTATAGGTTTATGTTACCTCATACCTATGCACTCTACGATAGTTTACAATTGAGTCTTTTGTCTCTTTATCTAAGTCAGTTAGTAACTTTTTGATAAATAGACTTAGAATCTTTAGATTAAATTCCTATACGGATTTTAACTTCAGGTTCTTATTTAGCTAAGTAATCATTTGAGCCTCTGGAAACAGTAGTTTTCAAATTCTGACCTTTTAGACAGTAATTCTGTTGGTTTCTCTTTTACTGTAGAGTCAGTGAGTTTCATGCACTATCGATGGATGATTTTCACTTTCATAGTTTCGGAATCAATACTTCCGTTACTATTTAGGTTGGATTGTTGCATAAGAGTTAGGCTCCTATTATCCGGAACCTATTATTTTAAGGTCCTTCCGTCTTCGTATGGGCATAGGCCTTTACTCTTTCCGGGTACAGTTTATGTATTTATAAACAGATATCTGTTTATTACAAGGGCGTAAGCTTCTTCTGTCTTTGATGTCTAGTAGAAGGACGTTACGCTCCATTTTATTGTTAATGGATTCTATTAACTAGCGTACTGCTTATGGTATATCATTGGCTTAGCAGTTGTGCTTAAGATTTCGGCTCATGAAGTAAGAGTTCTTCTACTTCTTGGGCTTACATTAATAGTGTTCTATTATAGATTTTTGAAGGCTGCTCATTGCGCTCAGCCATCCATTCATGAATTTTATCTCAGAAATATCGAGTCCATTTCTGGAGGCCTCTATTGTTAGGTCTATTATCTACTGCTCAGAATGTCATTCACTTAACAGTTGCTACTATAGCTAGGTAGGCTGTCTGTTTCGGCAGTGTCTCCGTTCGGCTGCCCTCTTCGCTCTGGGCTATTTGACCCAGGGCAAGAAAAAGGGGGGGGGGGGGAGGGTGTTCCCTTGGGTCACCTGTTTTTACTATGAAAACAAGGGGATACCTCCTCCGGAGTTAGTAATTCTGAGCTGTTTTTAGGATGGTTGTTTAGTGAGAAGTTTAAGTTTATAAAATTCATTCAAGTCTTAGTTTTTAAAGTATAGCTTTTGAATATTGCATATGTCAACGGACATGATTATGCAATTCTCACACACTTTTAGGAGTATAAGAGTCTCTATTCTCTAGACTTACTTTATTATTGGCTTACTTTAAAAATTATTAGTATAAGGATTATTGGATATTAATAGAGTACATGGATGTATGAAGCTCAATTTTTGGAAGGTGTTGTATCTTTCTAATTTATCATAAATAAGAAAGATACATGTAAGGCCTATTACTTCTTTTCCCTACAGGGGATGACTCTATTTTATTTTATTGAGCGTATTCCATTTTGCTCTATGTCCTTGGCCCTCCAGCCTTTTTACTATTCAGCTATGTCTGGGTCATTGGTACAGTATAAAAATGTTAAAAAATTTATAGTAATTTATATATTTTTTATACTTACCAATGACCCAGACGGGGATGGCCCTCCCAGGAGTTGGGAACTCTTGCCTCCCCGCTGAGTACATAGCGCTTACCAGGCACTGGTTATTAGAATGATAAATGGCGCCAATTTCGGAACGTCCTTGACACTGCGCATGCGCAGTGGGGGCGAGGTGTGGAGGGCCTCTCTGGACATGTTTTCTTTAGTTTTAGATGCAAATTTTGGGGATTGGGGGGCAAAATTTGTGTTTGGCCCTATATTTTAAGAGTTAGCACCAGCTATGTCTGGGTCATTGGTAAGTATAAAAAATATATAAATTACTATAAATTTTTTAACTTTTCAGCAACTTGGGCTTCTCTGAAAAAATATTTTTTCAAAATTATTTTGTTTTGCAATTGTTTTTTCATTTATTAATGGATCATGTTATTATGTATCTTTGTGTAAGGGGTTTTTGCGAGTAACTAGGACTTATTGTTGTTCTTTCACAATGAAGGGACGTTGTTCAAATTGTAATAGGAAGAAATCTTCCTCTGACTTTCATGATCATTGTATTAATTGTAGTCAGTGTTCTCGCATTAATCCCTGTCCTATATGTGAACATTGGGATGAGAAACATTGGAAACGTGTGTCACGATATGTTGTTTCTGGAGAAAGAGCGATGCCGGCTCTTTCTCCGCAAGGTCACTCTACTCTCTCAGTTTCTATTTCAGAGGAACCAGAACAGGGTGATGTTTCCATGTTATCTTCTTCAAGTGTGCGTCCGTCGTCACAAATGAATTCAGAGCTAGCGGCAAAAGTGCTCATGGAGATTAGACAAATGTCGTCCGCTAGCTCGCCCGGTGTAGCGTCCATTCACCGAATGGTTCGGCAGCCGGGTTCGTCCGATGCGGTCCAAGAGGAAATTTTGGGTGATGCGAGCACTATAAACATAATAGATGCACACCCAGTGACGGCGGATAGTAAGCGAGAACGGAGGAAGCCTTTTAGTCCGGTTCATAGCTCGTCCAGGTCCAGCCGGGCCGCGAGCGAGAGAGGTCCCTCTCTCGTACAACAACATCTGGGACCAGATGTTGTGGTACAAAATGTGTCTTTAGCGGAGCATACGTCCGTCGCTCGGGACGCTCCGTTGTATAAGCAGTCCGCAGAGACTGTTAAGGCTTCCTCTTCTCGTCAGCGCACACGACCGCACCTTGGCTGCGTGACCGCCGATATATTACCAGCTTCGCCGATGAAGGATTCTTCGGCGACCAGGTCACACCATCCGGCAGCCAGGGATTCGAGACCGATGGACTCCGGACGTTCGCATCGGAAAAGTATGCGGGAGCCATCTGATGCGGAGCTGCCCTCGGCGAAGCAGCGAAAGACTGCGCCTCCGCAGGTCTCGACGCCGGACATTCTTGTGCAGATAGCACAGCTTATCGCAGCATCCCAGCAGCCGACAGAAACGGTGTCGGATCGAGAATTATCCGACGGCGCTGGGTCGGTACGCTCCGCCGAAGCATCGGGGGCAGACGACCGGGAACATCGTGAGGTCCGACCGGATGGTGAAAGGGATACGGATGACTTGGAGCTATCCCTTTCGGAACAACATAAAGCTGCCGTGGACTTCATCCGGCACTTTCTCCCTCAAGTTGTTCCGTCGGGCCAGACTGCTGCGCTTCCGGACAAGAGAATTATAGCGTCATTGGACTCTGAATTTTTTGAGCGGTTCAGGGACATCGCTCCCGAGTTTCCGTCGCAGTCCAATAATGTTGCTAGAACATTTGAATTATTGAACGACGCTATATTTAAACTTGCTTTCAGGACGGGGAAAGCAGGTTTCTTGTCCGCTAATACTCTCAACCTGCCTTTCATTAATGCAAGGAATAAATTCGATACGGCAGGACAGGGTATACCGAGAGTTCCTCTGCGTATGGATGACGAGGCGGAAGACTTAGAGCTATCATTACCGTCGTCAGCTTCTATTCCAACCGCGGTGTTGGAAACAGCTATTGCGTCTAACAGAGCCAATTTAGATGCCTTATCTTACGCAGATCACCTTACTAAGGCGTTATCACTGCGCCTTCAAGGGGAAGAGTTTCAGGATATACAATCCTCTTTAAGACTTCTTTCAAGGGCAGTAGCTTATTCCACGTGTAACTCCGCCCTTTCAGTGGCAAATCTGGAGTTGGTTAGACGTGACGCAGCCCTAGCTACATCCACACTAGTGGATTCTAAGGTGAAGAACTCTCTTAGAGTCGCTTCGGTCTCAGGAGAACTTCTCTTTGAACGCAAGCTTTCCGCTATTTATGATAAAATTAAAAAGAAAGCTAATGATTCTCTGTTGTTCAGATCGGCTCCTAAGAAGTCGGATACAGCAGACACGAATAAGACAGGCACTTCTGGGTCTAATGCGCCCAAGAGAGGTTCCTATAGAGGTTCCGGTGCGTCCTCTTGGTCTTATTCGAGAGACCGTCAGGATAGCGACTCTCGTTCGGGACGTCCTTCAGGCCGGGACAATCGGTCGGACGCCCCGAGGTCGACGAGGCGAGGTGCGGGTCGTGGAAGACGTGGTTTCTCCTACCGCAGGCCTCGCAGGTCCAGGAGGTGATGGCTTAAACCTCTATCGCGTTCCGGTTGGCGGAAGGTTGTCGAGTTTTTCACAAGAGTGGGCGTCGATTACGGACGACCCTTGGGTGAGAGGAGTGACTTCGGAAGGTCTAAAGATATCCTTCAAACGAAAGCCTCCATTAACTCGAAGTCCAAAGTGGACTCATCTTCCGTCAAATCCACAGAAAAGAGACGCTCTGTTATCAGAGGTGCAGTCTCTTTTAATGAAGAACGCGGTAGAGGTCGTAGAAAACCAGGAATCTCTGGGATTCTACAGCCATCTGTTTCTGGTTCCGAAACCAGACGGCTCGTTCCGTCCAGTCATAGATTTGAGCTGGATAAACAAGCTGATCGTCGCTCCGAAGTTTTATATGGAGACGATTCGATCGGTCAGAGCGAGTATTCGGGTGAACGATTATGCAACGAGCATAGATCTCAAAGATGCGTACTTTCACGTCATGGTACATCCGACATTCCGAAAGTATCTACGCTTTGCAGTCCTGGGAGTGGTGTATCAATTCCGGGCGATGTGCTTCAGATTGAATCTAGCACCCTGGGCTTTCACTCGGGTAATGAACTCGGTAATGATCTACTTCCGAGCTCATTCGTCTACGGTAACGTCGGCCTACCTGGACGACATTCTTCAGAGGTACGGCAACGAGTTAACGCTTCAGAACGATGTTCAGAATCTTCTTCTATTGCTCCGACGTCTCGGTTTTATAGTAAACGAGGAGAAGTCGGATCTGGTGCCGTCCAAGTCATTCACTCATCTGGGAATGAGCTTCGAGACGCACAACAATCTCGTTCATCTGCCGTTAACCAGAGCGAAATTAGTCAGTTGTTACGCTCGCTATTGTCTGCATGCAGACAAAGTCACGGCGAGAGAATTTATGAGACTGATAGGTCTGTGCGGAGCCGCCGCGGATCTCATTCCGATGGGGCGGCTACGCACACGTCCTCTTCAAATTTTCCTGACTCAGAATTGGAGTGTGAAAATTCATTCGCTCGATGTAGACGTTCTCTTGTCAGATCAAGTGAAACAAGAGATTCAGACTTGGGCAAACATTCAGTGGTTAACTCAAGGAGTTCCGCTGCAGTTGCCGGATCCGAGTTTTACCGTTATGACGGATGCCAGTCAAACAGGTTGGGGTGCATCATTAATCCCAACGGATTCGAGATGCCAGGGTCTTTGGGATCCGCAATTCCTGTGCAAGCACATAAACATCAAGGAAATGATGTCAATTTGGCTTGCGTTACGTCACTGGATGGACATTATTCACGATGCTCATGTCCAAATCCTATCCGACAATACGACAGTAGTGGCGTATATACGGAATCAGGGAGGCACTCATTCAGTTCCGTTGTTCAATCTAACGGAAAGAATCCTTCTGTTTGCGTTAGAACATCACGTTCTTCTTTCGGTCCGTCACATACCGGGTCGTCTGAATGTGCTAGCAGACTCCCTTTCACGAAAGGGTCGCTTGTTGCCGTCGGAGTGGACTCTCAACAAACAAGTATTCAATCAGATTTGCTACCAATGGGAACGGCCAATGATAGACTTATTTGCGACACATCTCAACAATCAGTTGCAGACGTATGTGTCTCCGTGTCCGGATCCAAGAGCATTTGCAGTAGACGCTCTGTCGATCCCTTGGGACGGAATGATAGGATATGCGTATCCTCCAGCGCCGTTAATTCAACAAGTATTGCTAAAGATAAAACAATCTCAATGCAAGATTCTGTTGGTAGCATCTCTGTCGCCACAGAGACCGTGGATAAATCTACTCAGGTGTCTGTTGTGGGACCTACCGCGGAAGCTTCCTCCACGAGAGGATCTTCTTTGGCAGGGGAAATCGCGCCAACTCCATCACAACCCGCAAGGTCTCAACCTTCACGTTTTTCCGTTGTGCGGTCCTTCTTGCATGGCAAGCACTTTACAGGACGAGCAGTGGACGCGATTTCTAACTGTAGGAGGACCTCCTCTTCGCTAAACTATGCGGCTAAGTGGAAGGTTTTTCGTCGTTGGTGTAGGGATCATTCTGTAGATATATTTGATCCCTCTATACCAGACATTGCAAACTTTCTAGTATACTTGTTTGACGAAATCAAACTGCAGCCTGTTACTATAAAGGGTTATAGATCTATGTTATCTGATACCTATGCACATCATGATAGTTTACAAATTGGATCTAATGTCTCTTTATCGAAGTTGGTTAGAAACTTTTCGATAAATAGACCCAGAACTCTTAGATTAATTCCTAAGTGGAATTTAGCTTGGGTTCTCCTTAAATTGAAGGAAAAGCCATTTGAACCTCTTGGGACAGTAGATTTCAAATTCTTATCTTATAAGACAGCTTTTCTCTTAGCTTTCTCTTCTGCCAGAAGAGTCAGTGAGCTTCATGCACTATCGGTGGATGATTCTCATTATCGTAGTGTTGGGAACACTATCACCTTCACTACTAATGTGGGTTTTTTAGCTAAGAATCAGGCTCCTAATAAATATCCGGAACCTATTGTTATTAAGGCTCTTCCGTCTTCAGACGGGCGTAGGCCTTTACTCTGTCCTGTTAGAGCACTACGTATCTATAAACAGAGATCTCAGTTTATCAGAAAGGGACGGAAACGTTTCTTTCTGTCTTTGATGCCTAATAGAAAGGACATTTCAGTCCATTCTATTGCTAGATGGATTCAGTTAACTATCCGTACTGCTTATGAAGATTTATCTTCTTCTCAGCAGTCTGTGCTTAAGATTTCTGCTCATGAAGTAAGAGCTCTTTCTACTTCCTGGGCTTATGCTAATAGTGTTGCTATTACAGATTTAATGAAGGCTGCTTATTGGTCTCAGCCATCCACATTTACGAATTTTTATCTCAGAAATATTGAGTCCATTTCTGGAGACCTGCATTGTTTAGGTCCGTTATCTGTTGCTCAGAATGTCGTCCACTAAACAGTTGCAACTATAGTTATGCAGGCTTTCTGTTCCGGCAGTGACTCCGTCCGGCTGCCCTCTTCGCTCTGGGCTATTTGACCCAGGGCAAGGGGAAGGGGGGGGGGGGGGGGGGGCGGGTGTTCCCTTAGGTCACCTGCTTTATAGTGAAAAGCAAGGGAATGCCTCCTCCAAGTCAGTATTTCTGAGTCGCTTCCGGGATGGTTTTAAAGTGTAATATTAATGTTTAAATTCATTCATGTCTTATTTTTAAAGTGTAGCTCGGTGTGAAGCATTTGTATATGTCAAGTGTCAAACGGGCTTTAATATACAATACTTGGACACTTTTAAATGATTATAAAGAGTCTCAATTCTCTGGACTACTTTATTTATTGGCTTGCTTTAAAAATAATTAGTATAAGGGTTATACTGGATGTTAATAGAGAACATGAATGTTATTGTGCTCAATTATTAAGGGTAGTGTATCTTTCTAATTTAATATTAAATAAGAAAGATACATGTAAAGCCTAATACTCCTTTTCTCCTTAAGGGGTTACCTCTTTACTATATAGTTGAGCTTATTGGATTTTCCTCTATGTCCTAGGCCCTCCAGCCTGTTTACTATTCAGCTAAGTCTGGGTCATTGGTACAGTATAAAAATGTTAAAAAATTTATAGTAATTTATATATTTTTTATACTTACCAATGACCCAGACGGGGATGGCCCTCCCTGGAGTTGGGAACTCTTGCCTCCCCGCTGAGTACATAGCGCTGACCAGGCACTGCCAGTAAGAATGATAATTGGCGCCAATTTTGGGACGACTGCGTCACTGCGCATGCGCAGTAGAGGCGTAGTATGGAGGTCCTTTAGGACATGATTTCTTTTTGTTTTGGATGCAAATTTTGGGGATTGGGTGGCAAAATTTGTGTTTGGCCCTGGTTTTGTTAGAGTTAGCACCAGCTAAGTCTGGGTCATTGGTAAGTATAAAAAATATATAAATTACTATAAATTTTTTAACTTTTTTCATTTTTTGTCTCAAAAACATAAGTTATGAGCCAAAAAATCAAAATATAATGAAAATTAATTGGCGATTTTTGAGAATAGCACTGGCTGGTTTTAACATTTACGTTGGGTAAAGGGTTAAGCTTCTCTGATTTTGAAATCAGTCATTTCATTTAAATGTCTATCTTACACAACTAACAAATGATGTTTCATCAATAACTGAGCATTTTCATTTTTGGCCCCCAAAATGTAGCCAATGACATTTCACTGGAAAGAGCTCATCAGGAATAAAAATAGGACCCTGTACCCAATGCCTGGGGTGGAAGTTCTTGACTAAAGTGGGCAGCATAGGTATAAAGGATGGACTAAACTTTACTTTATACCTGTGTTGTGGTCATGAAGGTGATAACAAATAAATAAATAAATAAATAAATAAATAAATAAATAAATAAATAAATAAATAAATAAATAAATATGAAGGTGATAACAAATAATAAATAAATAAATAAATAAATAAATAAATAAATCAATCAAAATAATTGATCAATCGACTCCACTTGATACTTGTGTTGTGGTCATGAAGGTTATAATAAACAAACAAGATAAATAACTGATCAATTAATTGATTGATTGTTTGATTAATTAATTAATTGATAAATAATTAGTATTCAATTCTAACTTGTTACCTGTTTGAATTTCAGAAAAAGTTATTGTTTATGGTGATACACTGGATGCTTATTGTGGTGTACAGAGCCTTCTGTCTTTAGGGGTTCCTGGAAATCGGCTCTACTTCATCAAGCCTCCTCAGAATTATAATGTATGTATATTAACTCTTCTCTCTGTTATTATTTGTAAATATAGGATTTTGATAATTCAGTGATATTAGACTGAGTTGAAATTCCTGTCATAAGAATTTCTTCTAGCCTGTTCCAGTTGCAATTAACGCGATGATCAAAAGTGTGGAAAAACTTTTGTATTCCACTTGCAGTTACTGTGATGATTGCATTAAGTAGTGAAGGTCCTCATGGTATGCTCAGTGCCCATGCTAATTCCAAAATTGATACCAAGTTTGATTTTAATGTGAAGTGTGATAAATTATCAACTTAAAATACTGCAAGTAATTTATGTTTTTCAGTTTTACAACTTTCTTTTTACTCGTAAAGTGCTAAATTATTTTTGGTCATCAAAAGTTGTCAGCCTGTCTTTGCTTTGTTACATTTTATGGGAGCGTGCCCATATGCACTCTCTCATAAATTGTAACAAGGCAAAACTTTAAAGACAAAGTAATTTGACTTCCAAGCCAATATGAAGTCGAGCAACTGAATATGAAATATGTACGTTGGGTAACCTACACTTCTGATAAAAGCCCAAATATGGTCTTCCAGCACTCTATGGGATCAACACAAAATTTCTTGCCTTGGAAACAACTTTTTACCTCAAAATTGAAAAAAATGAGTTGACAGGGTTCTTGTGTGCCTTGAAAAACCCTGAAAAGCCTTGAATTTGAAAATTAGTTTTCAAGGCCTGGAAAGTCATTGAATTTCTCCCAACCTCTAAAAGTGGCCTGGAAAATCCTTGAAAACAATCTTTAATTTGAAAATTAGTTTTCAAGGCCTGGAAAGTCATTGAATTTCTCCCAACCTCTAAAAGTGGCCTGGAAAATCCTTGAAAACAATCTTTCAAAATATAAAAACTATCAAAATTTTCCTGTGTTTATCCTACAACTTATTTCTGCTGGTACTGTACTCTCGATCTTCAGTCAATAACCTTCAAAAAGGAGCTGGCGGCTGCTCGTCGTTGCTCGGTGGTTCTCTCCGGGTACTCCGGCTTCCCCCACCCATAAAACTGTCATGGTCATGATTAGCCATTGTGCATAAGTATGTGACCTTAAACACCAATAAATAAATAAGTAATAAATAAATAACCTTCAAAAACCTTGAATATTTTTATACTGTACCAATGACCCAGACATAGCTGGTGCTAACTCTTAAAATATAGGGCCAAACACAAATTTTGCCCCCCAATCCCCAAAATTTGCATCTAAAACCAAAGAAAACATGTCCTGAAAGGCCCTCCACACTTCGCCTCTACTGCGCATGCGCAGTGTCAAGGACGTTCCGAAATTGGCGCCATTAATCATTCTAAGTTTGGCCCTTCATCAGTTAACATCTGACTGATCTTTGTGCTTGTAAATCTCAGTTTAAATGATGCCAGACACATAATTATTAGTGAAATGGTGATTCTAAGGAGGATAGAGAAGGAGGAGAGGAAAAAAAAAAATGTGTGACAGAATATTATCAGGGCTGTAACTTAAAATTTTTTAATGAAATTATGTTAAGTTACCTATTTTCGAGGCAGCAGCCATTTTGTTGTCATTCTGATTAATTAGTTACACTGTTTTTTAAGTGTTTTCCTCTCTCCCTGTCCTTTAAGTCCCCCCTTGCTATTCTCCCATGCTTTTGGCATAGTTTTTGTAATTATTATTACTAAATTTTCTTGGGAGTTTTAGCTGAATAACAGAATGAATTCTGTTTCTTTTCCCCATGTTTACGTCTTCACCTACGGGTGGTTAGGCATTGTGTTCTGCATCTACCATCTGATGTTCTGCAGTTTCTTCCCTGGAAGTCTCTGTTTTGCATCAGATAGTGTATTTTTGGTAACTGATTTCGGGCCTGGGTGCCTGGAGTCTTATTTTAGTGTTTTTACACTCATTGTTTACATTTTCAACAGCCCTCTGTGTGAGGGGGGGATTTCTGGAAAATAATATCTTGATGTTAATTTAATCATAACTAGATACATTATTATTGTTCGTAAGTGTTGAATAAATTGTTTAAAATATTTTTAAAATTTTTGTCCACACTTAGGCTTGGGATCCATTGGGGCTCAACGTTACTTTTCAGAAACTTGGGCTGTTCTGAAAAAATATTTTTTCAAAATATTTTGATTTCAATTATTTTTTCTATATTAATGGATCATATTATTATTATGTATTTTGATTGCCAGGGGTTAGTGCGAGTACCAGGACTTGTTTTCTTTTCACATTGAAAGGATATTGATCAATTGTAATAAGAGGAAGTCTTCCTCTGACTTTATAATCATTCTATATGTGGTCAGTGTACTCGCATTAACTCCTGTTCTGTATCGTATGATTTCGATGACAATATGGGAAGCGTATGTCACGGTATGTTATTGGGGAATTGGACACTCCGGTCCTTTCCCCGCAGGGTCACTCTACTTTATCAATTTCTATTTCAGACGATCAAGATTAGGGTGATGTATCTGTGATGTCTTCCAACAGTGTGCCTCCGTCGTCACAATTAATGAAGGGCTAGCGGAAAAGTGCTCATGTAAATACGCCAATTGCCTAAGAGGACCCTAGTAGGTTCGACGGCCTTTGACGTCCGCTAGCTCGCCCGGTGTAGTGTCCATTCACCGAATGGTTCGGCAGCCGGGTTCGTCCGTTGCGGTCTAGAAGGAATTTCGGGGTGATGCGAGCACTATAAATCAACCTAATGCACACCCTGTGACGGCGGATCGGAGGGAGAACGGAGGAAGCCTTTTAGTCCGGTTCATAGCTCGTTCCGGTCCATCCGGACGGCAAGCGAGAGAGGCCCCTCTCTCGTTCAACAACATCTGGCCCCAGATGTTGTGGTACAAAATGTTTCGCATTCGGAGCATACGTCCGTCGCTCGGGACGCTCCGACATATAGTCAGTCCGGAGTAGACTGTCAATAAGGCTTCCTCACTCTCATAGTTGCGCACACGACCGCTCTTGGCTACGTGACCACGGATATCCAGTCAGCTTCGCCAGTCAGAGATTCATCGGCGACCAGGTCACACCATCCGGTAGCCAGGGACACGAGGCCTGCAGACTCCGGACGTTCGCATAGGAAGTGTGCGGGAGTCAACGTACACGGAGCTTCCGGCGGCAATGCATCGTAAGACTGCTACTGCACAGGCCTCGGGAACGGACATGCTTTCCTAAATAGCACAGTTTATCGCAGCATCCCAGCATCAACTGAATCTGTCGCATATTTTTTATCCGACGATGCTGGGTCAGGACGCTCCGCGGAAGCGGGTACGGACGTCCGAAAATTTCATCCGGTCCGACGGGATACCGAAAGGGATTTGGAGGATTCGAGCTTTCCCTTTCGGAACAACATATGCTGTTGTGTATGTCATCTGACTTGGTCTTCTACAGCTTCTTTCGTCGGACCAGAATGCTGCGATGCCGGATAAGAAACTGATAGCGTCGGTGGACTTAGAAATTTTTGGTTCGGTTCAGGGACATCGTCCCTCAGTTCCGACATAGTCCAATAATGTCACGCAAACTTTCGAATTATTGAACGACGCTATATATATTATTATTATATGCTTGCTATAACCAAGCATTTCTGGTTTCTTGTTCGCAAAGTTACGGAGATGTCTTTCAAAAGTGTGCCTCTGTCGTCATAGTTAATGAAGAGCTAGCGGCAATAAGTGCTCATGGAATATGTCTATCGCCTACGGAGTGACATTCGCTAGCTCACCCGGTGTAGCGTACATTCATCGAATGGTTCGGCTGCCGGGTTCGTCCGTTGCGGTCTAGGAAGGAGATTTGGGTGATGCGAGCACTTTAATTACTTTAGTACTCACCCAGTGACGGCAGATTGAGGACAGATCGGAGGAAGCCTGTTAGTCCGGTTCCTGGCTTGTCCAGGTCCGTCCGGGCTGTGAGCGAGAGAGGTCCCTCTCTCGTCCAACAACATAGGGGACCGCATGTTGTGGTTCAGATATTTTACTTTCGGAGCATATGTCTGTCGGTCGGGACGCTCCGTTATATTGACAGTCCGAGAGACTGTCCTTAATGCTTCCTCATCCTCACAGCAGGGCACACGACCGCATATTGGCTACGTGACCTCGAGTATCCGATCAGTTTCGTCATTCAGTGATTCCACGGCGAATAGGTCGCGCCATCCGGTAGCCAAGGGACACGAGGCCTATACACTCCGTTCGCTCGCATATTGGTAGTATGCACGGGGTAACGATCACGGAGCTTCCAGCGGCAATGCATTGTAGGACCGCTTCTCCTCAGGCCTCAGTGACGGACGTGCTATCCGAGTTAGCACAGTTGTTTCGCAGCATCCCAGCAATTGACAGTTTCTTGGTCGAATCAGGAATTATCCAATGGCGCTGGGTCGGTGCGGTCCGCGGTTGCTTCAGGGACGGACGACCGAACGCTTTATAGGGTCCGACAGGATGGCGAAAGGGATTCGAAAGATTTCGAGTTTTCCCTTTAGTAGTATCGGAAGCTGCCTTTCGTATCTTCTGGCATTATCTTCCAGTGATTGTTATTTCGGACTTCATTGCTGCGATCTTGGATAAGAGACTTATAGCGTCATTGGACTCGGATTTTTCGATCGGTTCAGGGACATTGTCCCTGACTTACCGACGCAGTCCAATAATGTCATTACAACATGTGTTTTATTTTTCGACGCTATATATGCATACAAGCCTGCTACCAAGCATGATAGTTTAGTTTCTTGTCCGCGTTGCTCATTTCTGCCATTTTATCATTTATACAAATAGTTTATTTTGGCAGAGCAGGGCATACCGAGAGTTCATATGCGTCTAGACGGTGTGGTTAAAGACTGGAAATATTCTTTTTCGCCGTCTATGTCTTTTCCAACTTCAATGTTGGAAACGACATGATGTATAGTAGACTTAACTTAGACGCTTCATCATACGTAATCCGCCTTACTGAGGCGTTATCATTACGTCTTCAAGAAAAGATTTACGGGATATTATTCTCAATGTAATTTCTTTTGAGGGCAGTAGTTTGTTCACGTATAACTCTGCCCTTCAGTGGCTGATTGGAGTTGGTTAGACGTGATGCAGCCCTAGCTACATCCATACGCGTGGATAGTTAGGTTAAGAACTCTCTCAGAGTCACTTCGTTCTCGGAGGAGCTTCTCTTCGACGGCAACTTTTCGGCAATCCATGAATTGCTCGATTTACATGTTCTCTTGTCTATCTAGTGTTACAAGAGATTCAGACTGGGGTAAACATTTGGTGGTTGACTCTGTGAGTGCCACCGCAGTTGCCGGACCCGAGTGTGGCTGTTATGACGGTTGCCAGTCAAACAGATTGGGATATAATTCTGATCTCAACGGATTCGAAGTGCCAGGGTCTTTGGGTTCCGCAGTCTCTTAGCAACCAATTTTCTTCCGCGGAATAATGTTTTTTAGGCTTGCTTTATGTCATTGCATGAACATTATTCAGAAACGCATGCCCAAATCCTGTCCGTTAATTCGACAGTAGTGGCGTATCTCCGGAACCAGGGAGGCACTCTTTCGTTTCCGTTATTCAACTTAATGGAATGAATCCGTCTGTTGGTTATAGTACACCAAGTTCTGTTTTGGTCCGTCATATTCCGGGTCGTCTGATTGTTTTACCGGACTCCTGTTCACTTACGGGTCGCTTGTTGCTGTCAGAATGGACTCTCAACAAACAAGTATTCAATCAGATTTGCTATCTATGGGAGCGCCCAATGATGATTTATTTACGACACAGCTTGCTAATCAATTGCAGACGTATGTGTTGGCTTGTCCAGATCTCTGAGCTAATGTTGTTAACGCTCTATTGATCTATAGGACGGAATGATAGGATACGCGTATCCTCCGGCGCTGTTGTTTCAGCAGGTATTGCTAAGATAAACAACCACAAT
Organism: Pictodentalium vernedei; assembly: GCA_031216915.1. Taxonomy (NCBI): domain Eukaryota; kingdom Metazoa; phylum Mollusca; class Scaphopoda; order Dentaliida; family Dentaliidae; genus Pictodentalium; species Pictodentalium vernedei. The sequence goes on along the minus strand of CM062292.1, from coordinate 105,211,364 downwards.
ACATTTCTGTTGATAGCATCTCTATCTTCACAGAGATCATGGGTAATTTACTCTCTTGTCTACTGTGGGTCTTAACGTGAAATCTTCCTCAATGTGAGGATCTTTTTTCACTGGGTAAATCGTGTCATCTTTATCACAACCCGCAAGGTCGCAACCTTCATGTATTCCGTTGTGTGGTCCGTATTGCATTGTAAGCATTGTACTGGACGAGCTTTGGACGCGATTTCTTACTATAGGAGATCCTCTTCTTCGCTATTCTATGCGGCTATAGTGGAGGCTCTTCCGTCGTTGGTGTAGGGATCATTATGTTCATATTGTTGATGCCTCCATACTACTCATTGCAATTTTTTAGTATACTTGTTTCACAAGATCTACTGCAGCCTGTTATTAGTAAGGTTATAGGTTTATGTTACCTCATACCTATGCACTCTACGATAGTTTACAATTGAGTCTTATGTCTCTTTATCTAAGTCAGTTAGTAACTTTTTGATATATAGACTTAGAATCTTTAGATTAAATTCCTATATGGATTTTAACTTCGGTTCTTATTTAGCTAAGTAATCATTTGAGCCTCTGGAAACAGTAGTTTTCAAATTCTGACCTTTTAGACAGTAATTCTGTTGGTTTCGCTTTTATTGTAGAGTCGGTGAGTTTCATGCACTATTGATGGATGATTTTCACTTTTGTAGTTTCGGAATCACTACTTCCGTTACTATTTAGGTTGGATTTTTGCATAAGAGTTAGGCTCCTAATATCCGGAACCTATTGTTATTAAGGTCCTTCCGTCTTCGTACGGGCATAGGCCTTTACTCTTTCCGGGTAGAGTTTATGTATTTATAAACAGATATCTGTTTATTACTATGGGCGTAAGCTTCTTCTGTCTTTGATGCCTAGTAGAAGGACGTTTCGCTCCATTCTATTGTTAATGGATTCTATTAACTATCGGTACTGCTTATGGTATATCATTGACTCAGCAGTTGTGCTTAAGATTTCGGCTCATGAAGTAAGAGTTCTTCTACATCTTGGGCTTACATTAATAGTGTCGCTATTATAGATTTTTGAAGGCTGCTCATTTCGCTCAGCCATCCACATTCATGAATTTTTATCTCAGAAATATCGAGTCCATTTCTGGAGGCCTCTATTGTTAGGTCTATTATCTACTGCTCAGAATGTCATTCACTTAACAGTTGCTACTATAGCTAGGTAGGCTGTCTGTTTCGGCAGTGTCTCCGTCCTGCTGCCCTCTTCGCTCTGGGCTATTTGACCCAGGGCAAGAAAAAGGGGGGGGGGGGGAGGGTGTTCCCTTGGGTCACCTGTTTTACTATGAAAACAAGGGGATACCTCCTCCGGAGTTAGTAATTCTGAGCTGTTATTGGGATGGTTTTTTAGCGAGAAGTTTGTTTAAAATTCATTCAAGTCTTAGTTTTTAAAGTATAGCTTTGGATTATTGCATATGTCAACAGACATGATTATGCAATCCTCAGACACTTTTAGGACTATAAGAGTCTCTATTCTCTAGACTTACTTTATTTATTGGCTTACTTTAAAAATTATTAGTATAAGGATTATATTGGATATTAATAGAGTACATGGATGTATGAAGCTCAATTTTGGAAGGTGTTGTATCTTTCTAATTTATCTTAAATAAGAAAGATGCATGTAAGGCCTATTACTTCTTTTTCCCTACAGGGGATGACTCTATTTTATATTATTGAGCGTATTCCATTTTGCTCTATGTCCTTGGCCCTCCAGCCTTTTTACTATTCAGCTATGTCTGGGTCATTGGTACAGTATAAAAATGTTAAAAAATTTATAGTAATTTCTATATTTTTTATACTTACCAATGACCCAGACGGGGATGGCCCTCCCAGGAGTTGGGAACTCTTGCCTCCCCGCTGAGTACATAGCGCTTACCAGGCACTGGTTATTAGAATGATTAATGGCGCCAATTTCGGAACGTCCTTGACACTGCGCATGCGCAGTAGAGGCGAAGTGTGGAGGGCCTTTCAGGACATGTTTTCTTTGGTTTTAGATGCAAATTTTGGGGATTGGGGGGCAAAATTTGTGTTTGGCCCTATATTTTAAGAGTTAGCACCAGCTATGTCTGGGTCATTGGTAAGTATAAAAAATATAGAAATTACTATAAATTTTTTAACTTTACTTCTATGAAGCCTTGAAAAACCTTGAATATGGCATGGAAATGGCCTTGAAAAGCCTGGCCTCCACTTTTTAATTTGCTCCAGGAACCCTGGTTGAGGGAATTAAATTCTTTCTTTATAGTTTGACTGTTGAAAATTTAAAATATTCAGGATAAAATAATATCCCTCTTTCCTAAAAGTGGCTGTTTGGCTATTCAGGTAACTAACAATAGACTTCACTGATATTGGCCATGAGGTTCTTGCAACTTCAGCTCATATCTATACTTAACCCTTTACCCAAAGTAACAGCCAAAACCGGCCAGCACTATTCTCAAAAATTGCCAATTAATTTTCATTATATTTTAATATTTTTATACTGTACCAATGACCCAGACTTAGCTGGTGCTAACTCTAAAATATTTAGGGCCAAACACAAATTTTGCCCCCCATTCCCCAAAATTTGCATGCAAAACTGAAAATTAGAAGTCCTATCTGGCCCTCCATACATTTTTAGCTTAACTTGACATAGTCAAGATAAGCTATTGCCATCACGCGTGTGGAAGTCTGTTACTCTGTGAGTCTGTGACGTCTGTGAGTCTGTGACGTCTGTTCACATTTTCCTTTAGCATGGGCTACACCCCGCAGTTCTTGTCTGATCGTCACGAAATTTCATATGCAGGTTTGGGGTCATGTCTAGATGAGAACGTCCCCTTTTGGTCGCGATCGGGCAACCGGTATGGCTGCCCGAGCCCAAAACCCGAAAACCATTAGCACAGTCTACAGGTCATATTTATGAAGGGATTTCATTGTAACTTGGTAGGATGCCTCTGTATAATGCCTAGATGAGAACGTCCCCTTTTGGGCATGATCTATCAACCGTGATGGTTGCCCAAGCCCGAAACCCAAAAACTTTTAGCACAGTCTGCAGGTCATGTTTAATGTGGAGGGATTTCATTGTAACTTGGTAGGATGACTCCTTATGATATCTAGATGAGAATTTCCCCATTTGGGCATGATCTGCCAACCATGACTGCCCGAGCCCAAAACCCGAAAACCTTTACCACAGTCTACAGGTCATATTTATTGAGGAATTTCATTGTAACTTGGTGGGTTGACTTCATACAATGTCTAGATGAGAAAGTCACCTTTTGGGCATGATTGGGCAACTGTGACGACTACAGGGGCCCAAAGCCCGAAAACCTTTAGCACAGTCTAGAGGTCATATTTATGAAGGGATTTCATTGTAACTTGGTAGGATGACTCCAAATAATGTCTAGATGAGAACGTCCCATTTTGATCGCGATCATGCAGCCTTGATGGGTGCCCGAGCCCAAAAACCTTTAGCATAGGCAAAAGGTCATATTTATGGAAGGATTTCATTGTAACCTGTTAGGTTGACTCCATGTAATGCCTAGATGATGACATCCCCTTTTGTTCGTGATTGGTCAGTTGTGATGGCTACTAGTGCCCGAAGCCCGAAAACCTTGAGCACAGTCTACAGGTCATATTTATGAAGGGATTTCATTGTAACTTCTTAGGATCACTCCAGATGATGCCCAGATGAGATTGTCCCCTATGGTTGCGATCATTCAGCCATGATGGCTGCCCGAGCTCGAAGCCCGAAAACCTTTAGCACAGTCTACAGGTCATATTTATGAAGGGATTTCATTGTAACTTGGTAGGTTAACTTCATATAATGTCTAGATGAGAATGTCCTCTTTTGGACCTGATTGGGCTACTGTGACGGCTAAAGGTGCCCGAAGCCCGAAAACCTTTAGCACAGTCTACAGGTCATATTTATGAGGGGATTTCATTGTAACCTGGTAGGATGACTCCAAATAATGTCTAGATGAGAACGTCCCATTTTGGCCATGATCATTCATCCTTGATGGGTGCCGGAGCCCCAAAACCTTTAGCATAGGCAAAAGGTTATATTTATAGAAGGATTTCATTGTAACTTGTAAGGTTGACTCCATATAATGCCTAGATGATGACATCCCCTTTTGGTCGTGATTGGTCAGCTGTGATGGCTACAAGTGCCCAAAGCCCAAAAACCTTGAGCACAGACTACAGGTCATATTTATGAAGGGATTTCATTGTAACTTCGTAGGATCACTCCAGATGATGCCCAGATGAGATTGTCCCCTTTGGTTGCGATCATTCAACCATGATGGCTGCCCGAGCCCGAAAACCTTAAGCACAGTCTACAGGTCATATTTATGAAGAGATTTCATTGTAACTTGGTAGGTTGTCTTCATATAATGTCTAGATGAGAACATCCCCTTTTGGACATGATTGGGCAACTTTGATGGCTAAAGGTGCCCGAAGCCCAAAAACCTTTTGCACTGTCTACAGGTCATATTTATGAAGGGATTTCATTGTAACTTGGTAGGATGACTCCAAATAATGTCTAGATGAGAACGTCCCCTTTTGGACACGATTGGGCAACAGTGACGGCTTCAGGGGCCCAAAGCCCGAAAACCTTTAGAACAGTCTACAGGTCATAACTATGAAGGGATTTCATTGTAGCTTGGTAGGATGACTCCAAATAGTGTCCAGATTAGAATGTCCCCTTTTGGTTGCGATCATTCAACCTTGATGGCTGCCAGAGCCCAAAGCCCAAAAACCTTTAGCACAGTCTACAGGTCATATTTATTAAGGGATTTCATTGTAACTTGGTAGATTGACTTCATATAATGTCTAGATGAGAACGTCCCCTTTGAACGCAATTGGGAAACTGCCGGCTACAAGGGCCCGAAGCCCGAAAACCTTTAGCACAGTCTACAGGCCATATTTATGAGGGGATTTTAATGTAACTTGATAGGATGACTCGTTTTGGAATAATTTCACTGTAACTTGGTAACTTTTGTTGATATACGTTAACTGTGAGGGTCACATACATTAATTGTGAGGTCATATTAACCCACCCCTCAGCTCTTTAGTACAGTGTACACCTCATATTATTTTTATCATAAACATAGCATACAGGGAACAGAAATGAACATATTCCCAATTATCACAATTCTTGTCTTATTTCATAATCCTTTCATAAACATTGAACATTATCCTTTTCATCAAACACAACACACAAGTTAAGCTACAGTGTCATTGACACTTTCATACCTTCCGCGTATGCGCAGACTCCAGGAAGTCACCGAATCTGGCGTCAATAAATCATTCTTTGTTTGGCCCTTCAATCAGTAACATCTCACTGATATCTGTGCTTATAATCTCAGTTAAAATGATGCCAGACACAAAATCATGAAAGAAATGGTGGATCTCAGGATGAAATAAGAGGATGAGAGAAAGAAACAGTGGAAGGATATGTTTAGGGCTGTAACTTATAAATTTTATGTAAAATTATTTCATGTTCCTTAATTTCGGGACATGGGCCTGATGTTTTCATTCTTGCTATGAAATTTCCACGGTTTGTTCAGTGTTTCCTCTCTCCCTTTCCTTGATACCCCCCCTGCTATTCTCCCATGCTTTTGGCATAATTTTTGTAATTTTTTTTTTACTGAAATTTCTTGGGAGTTTTTGGCATAGTAACAGAATGTTTATTCTGTTTTTCCCCATGGTTACATCCTCACCATAGGGGTGGTTAGGCATTTTGGTCATGCATCTACCATCCGGTGTACTGCAGTTTCTTCTGTGGAAGTTTCTGTTTTACACCGGATAGTGTTTAAAATTGGTTACTGATTTTGGGCCATATTTTCAGTGCCTGGAGTCTTGTTTCCAGTTTTTGTTCACTTTTGTTTACGTTGACAACAGTTTCTTCTGACAGTGATTCCTTGTCTTCTGTTTGGTTCTGTTTATAGCCAGATACATTAATATTGTCCGTAAGTGTAGCAATAATTTTTAGATATGTTTTAAAATTTTTATCCACACTTAGGCTTTTTTGGGATCCATTTCGGCTCATCGTTCCCATTGGGAACTTGGGCTCATTTTGAAATTTATTCAAAAACATTTTTCTTTTGAATTATTTTTCGAAATGTTTGTAATGGATTATATTATTATTATATATCTTTGTTTTTTCAAGGGTTAGTGCGAGTACGATGACTGTTTAATATTTTTTCAAAATGAAAGAATATTGTTCAAATTGTAAATCGAGGAAGTCTTCCTCTGATTCTCATGTTCATTGATTTTGCTGTAGTCAGTGTACTCGCACTAATTCTTGCTCAATGTGTGCCAATTCGGATGACAAACGTTGGAGACGTGTGTCACGGTATATTGTTAGTGGTGAGAGGTCCAGGCCAGTCCTCTCGCCACAGGGTCACTCTAGTTTTTTCAGTCTCTTTTTCAGAGGAACAAGAACAGGGTGATGTTTCCATGATGTCTTCAAAAGTGTGCTTCCGTCGTCGCAATGAAGAGCTCGCGGCAAAGTGCTCAACAAAATGCGGCAAATGCCTAAGAAGTCCCTAGTAGGATCGACGGTCACTTGTCACCCACTAGCTCCCCCGGTGAAGCAATCACTCACGAAATGGTTGTGACGCCGAGTTCGTCCGTTGTGGTCCAGGAGAGGAGAAGGGGTGTTTCGAGCACTACTACCGTCCCAAGAGCTTCCAGCGGCTAAACTACGTAAGCCCGCAGCTCCACAGGCCTCCATGACTGACTTGCTATCACAGATAGTTCAACTCATTGCAGCATCCCAGCAACCTTCAGAAACTTTTTCAGAACAGAAACTGTCTGAGGAAGCTGGATCGGTACGCTCCCCTGCAGGGTCAGAAAGGGACGACCGAGATTCACATGTGGTCCAGTCGGATGGTGAAGGAGAATCAGCGAAGCTGGAATTTTTCCCTTTCTGAACAACATAAGGTGGCCATAGATTTCATCCGACAACACCTTCCAGAAGTTGCTCCTCCGGACCAGATTGCTGCGATTGCGATTCCTGATAAGAGACTGATAGCGTCACTGGACAGAGACTTTTCGGCCGGAATAAGGATATTGCGCCTGAGTTTCTGACCCAGTCCAGATATGACACACGGGGAAACATTTGAAATGTCGCTATATTCAAGCTAGCCTCTAAGACTGGCAAATCCAGTTTCTTATCGCCTCATGCTCTACATAAATTCGAACAGTGAAATAGTTACTCAGCCCTTGAGAACTATGACGCCGGGTGTAGACGATCTGAGATAGAATAAGTGAGATCATATAGGGTGGAGCGATCAATATGATAGGCAAGTATGCTCACCCAGTGACGGCAGGAGGAGGAAACCGATAAGGTTTGAGAACGGCTAGTCTTCTGGTTTCCTCTTCATACGGATAAGTGATCTTTATTTTGCACAGGACTATAAAACTCGAGGAGTGGTGTCAGTTCCCTGTCGCCAGTGTAACGGTTAAGATTGGATACTTGGACCGTGACTCCGGGTGTGTCGCATTTGCATTGTATTTAAAGCTAGTGGGTAAGTGGGTAAGTGCTCTATGAATTTTAAAAGAGATGGGATAAGTTTCACGGAGGCTTATGTCCCTTGTCTAAATCAGCTAGCTCATCCGGCAGATCTCACTCCTATGTGGATGATGTGATGCTGGGTATGTCCATAGCGGTCGAGAGAGAATAGGGTGTAGCGAGCACTGTGGATCGAATCCAGGCTCCCCTAGTGTTGATGGAAAGAAGAAGATGACAAGTTCTGAGGTAGCACCTCCTTCGCTAAGTGACTCAGTTTTCCGGTCTTCGTCGTCAAATGTCCATCTTTAGTTAGAAGTCGCACCATCTAGTAGCCAAGGAGATGAGGTTTCATTCATGGGGTCGTCCACAGTAATAACTATATTGGACTCCCTGTCCTCAGGCCTCTGTAACAGACTTGCTGTCACTGTTGCACAGCTATTCGCTGTATTCCTGCTAAGGCAGAGGCACTCAACGTCGATCTCAAAATTTTGAGCTGTTGCAAAGTGCTTATTTGGTCCAGTCACCTACCTATTTAGATGCCAGTGACTGTGATTCTATCTGATTTAATCATATTATGGATAGGATAACTTTCCTTCCGGAACAACTCTTGGATGATATAGATATCATACATTATCATTTCCTTGATCTTGTTCCAGTGATTCAAAATGCTGCGAGCAATTTTGAGAAACCGCTAGCATAGTTAGACGCTGACTTCTCCGGTTAAGAGCAGGGTAGTAAGATCTCTTTCCGGTTAAGTCTACATGGGTGTCACAGATCTTCGATTCTGTATACGACACCATATATATGATCTTCCGGCGGAAAAGAAATTCGTTTTCTTATCTTCTTCCTCTGTATTTTTAATGTTTTGTGATGGTTCACATACTTTTAAAAACAGCAGGGGAAGACTTGAGAGTTCCTCAGCATTGTTTGAGCAGGCTAAGATCCTAGTTTTAGCCTTACCTTCATTTAGATGTTCGCTCGGGCACAATTGAGAAGATAATTTCTTTAGTCAGAGCGAATTTACGCTCATGGTCTTATGTACTTAATTTAAGTACTGTGACGCTTTGTCTGTATGGAAGGAATTTTGTGGTCGTTGTACCTTTTTAAATTTCTTTCCAGTCATAGTAATTATTTCTCGGTCTTAACTTATGTTAAGTGAGAGTTATGCTGATGCAAAGAAGCTTTGTGTCTTCATTTTTTCATTTTTGCATTTGACTAGGTGGAAAACTTGCCATAGGTCGCTTTAGTCTTCCAACTCGAGTTTTTATGATAAGAATCTATTCTTGTCTCTTTAACTGGTTGAGTGCTAGAAGCCACTATCAGGGCTCTACTGAAAAGTGCTGAAAGCCACTATAGTGGCTTTACACTGTTTGCACTAATTTGTTGTTGGCTCAGCAGTTCAAGAAAAATATTAATATAAAATTGTTTTGTTACAATTTATTGGAGAGTGCCAAATGGCACTCTCCAATAAGTTGCAACAAAACAATTATTATGAGCAATATCTTGCTGAACTCAGGCTCCTTTTGCTTGTAGTGTGATATTTTTGAAAAAAAAATACTCGCATTACAAATGTCTTGAAAAGTAATTTAGCACTCTACCAGTTAAGCTGGGGTCTACTGTACCATCATCAGTAGAAAGAGTATGAGAGGTTGTCCTAGACTCAAATAGTCTATTTGGACTGATAGTAGGCATAGATATAACTAAGTCATTGATGGTAACCTTTCATTATTGTAGAATTATACTACAAGAAAGCATCTATTCTCGACTCATTTAAGTTGGGGTCTCATCGACTCCAGCCAACAAAAGAGTAGGAGAGTTTGTTCTAGACTCAATTCCCTTATAGGCTCATAGCGAAGGTATAGGTATCTCTCCTATACACATTTCTTTAGGTTTGTCTATACTTCCAGTTGTTTAGGGGTTTCTTGTCAGACTGAGTTACTGGTCAGACTCCCCCAAGCCGGTGGTTTGATGCTCTTATAGAACTCGGTCCGGCCTATTTTGACTGGAAGTGGATAATTACGTTATTTATGATTATCTTTCTGTCAAAAGTGAATGTTCGGCAATTGTAGCGAGTATAGTTCTTTAGATTGGGATTTATGATAGGATACATGTATCCCACTATTCATTTGGCTGGTTCATCTGTTGTTTCACAGAGTGAATTAACCAGCTGTTTGGCTTGCTTTTATCTGTTATCTGACGCATTAACAGTGATAGTTGTTTTTGCACCGGACGGCTTGAATGTTATTTTGATGGGTCGCTTACACACATGTCTACTCCAGTTATTAACTAGAGTGGTACACGTTTTTCCCTCTTGACCTGTTTTGTTTCAGAGAATCTTTTAACATAAGGTCATGTTTGGGCATATATTCCGATTTTCTCTATTATTTCGGACGTGATTTCATATATTGCGTTACTATCCTGAGTCCGAGGGTCTCTCTATACACATCAGAGTTTATCAGAAAAGAAGTATGCTTCTGTTCTTATTATTTTTCAATAGAAGGGACATTTATGTTCATTCTGTTGTTAAGTAAGTCAGTTAGCTATTCGTACTGCTTGGGTTATTTATCCTCCAATTAGCAGTCTATGCTAAAGATTTCAGCGCATAAGTAAGCGCTGGCTATATCTTGCACTTATTCTAACTGTTTGGCTATTATATGATCTTATGTGAGATCTCTTCAGGATAGTTAAGTTTTCGGCGCATGGGAATAATAGTTTCCATTATTTGTGTCGCTAGTATAAGGCTTTTGAGCACGTACATTGACGCTCAGCCGTTTTCATGGGAATGAATGATAGGATATGTGTATCCTTCAATTCATTTGTTTCTATTGATTTCATTGAGGTTATGGGGTCTGCTTTTGAGCATTCTCCAGAAGCTTTCCCAGTAGAAGGTTTTCTTCTTTAAGGGAAATTTTATTCTTCATGTCATTATCCGCTCTCAGTGGCATTACGGAGTATTCAGACGTGAGGTAGATTTATGATCTCTACATTATTGCTGTCTGCATCAGCAATGATAAAGTAATGTGGGTGAGGAGGTTTCGGCATATAACTGAATTCCCCCCACCCCCCACACACTCACACTGTCACCTATTTTTAAAATTTTTTAATACATACATACTTTCCGTCTGGGTTGTGTTGGATGGCACCATCATACGCATACATGCAGTTCTGTTGCATTTGTTTCCGGTATTTAATTTCTGATTTTGGAGCTGGTTTTTCATACCTACCTTCCTTTCTAGATCTGGTCTCTATTTTGTCGGTTCTCTAATTGCATATTCTCACGTGTTTATAGTTGTAGATATCAATAGTACACATTGGAGAGTATTTTTACCAGATTTTATATTACAGAGGCCTCCTGTGAATGATCTTGAAGTGTGTTTTCTCTGCAGTGATTGTTCATCTCATCCCGCTTTTGTATGTTATATTTGATTTTTCACTGATTTCGTCGTACCTGTATACGGCGTCTGCAGTGCATATTTTTTAGCGGATAATTTATTTACTAAAATCATCGCTATAGCCTTGGCTTGTGAAGTGGCGTTAAGCACCATTTATTATTCATGAATTAATTTTTTGAGTGCCTGATTGATGTTTTTATATCGTTTCCGGGTACCGCTTATTGATTCTAGAGCTATCCCTTCCTTCTTTTGAAGCTATGTTAAATAAAAGGGAGGGGGGGGGGGGGACTTCATTTTGTCCACTTCTCTGCCTTATGGGGCATTTAACTATTGAGGAAGCTGTCTTATCCATACTATGTTCAGCGATCAGCTGCAATATTATTGTGTGGCGTAGGTTTATGGGAAATTTTTCTCATTCTCAGTATGCCTTAATTATTTTTAAGAGCTAGACCAGACTAGTCTCTAAAATTGTTTATTTGTTACATCTTAATTAACATGATTTTATGCTTAGATTTAGGATGTACATAATTGATACATATTAGGTTATGTCTCTTCTGTTATGTTATTAAGACATACATATAGTTCTTATTTCTTCATCATGGATTGAAGGATTTGATCTATGTTGATCTACTATTTCCGAAGTTCTAGGCCCTCTGCCTTTTTACGACTCAGCTAAGTCTGGGTCATTGGTACAGTATAAAAATGTTAAAAAATTTATAGTAATTTATATACTTTTTATACTTACCAATGACCCAGACGGGAATGGCCCTCCCATGAGTGTGCAGTACTGGGCACTCATACCTCCCCGCTGAATTATTATAATCTTTTTATACAAAGAATGATTTATTGCACACATGCAAACTACAAAGCTGTGAAAAGAAGATCTACTGCACATGATTTCCAATTTGCCAAAGTCAGTCACCTGCTGTGTCTGATTCAGATAATATTTACTGTTTTTTGAACTGAAAAATTTTTATTACCGATCTAAATTTAAAAGCAGAAAAATGCATTTTTGATTTGTTGTCTGTGGCAATTTTATCAATGTCTGCAACCCTGCATGTTCGAACTTGGAATCAATGGGCACCCCAATGGTAAGACACAGTAATAATTTGAAGTAGACTACATTGACTTCACCTATCTGACATCCTATAGTCAATTTCAAACGGGTGGCGGGAGTCAGAACAAAACAAACCGTGCCCATGGCCAAAATGGCCCAGACTGGTTTAGGTCAGAAGGGCACAGATTTTGAGATGGAACAGTGTCAACAACCCAATTTACAAGACGGAATGACCCACATTTATGTGTTCACTTCAAGTTCAATAGTTCACGTTTGGCTTAGCCGCTTGGAAAACCTTAAAATTTTAGTGAAAATGTTTAATTCACCTCTCCCATCCTTTTGCACATGTAGCATTATTAAATAATAATACATGTATCAAAAATAATTATATTATATACTCGATCACAAACTAGTCCAATACCTTTTTATAAACCCTTCTTTCTCGGGTCACTGACATTCTCCATAAACACACCATATTACTTTACATGTATCAGCCCAAATCAGTTGCAGTTGTGGGATGACTAGAAGACAACATTAATCTCTTAACTTCTAACTTCTAAGAGACATGTGGCAGCGTGTCATTAGACAGTTCATACACCCACGCATTTCCAGACAAACTGTATCAAAGACTGTCTAGTCTTTGAAGTTCCAACGTTATGGAAATTTTCAATTAACTCTTTTGGGCTTGTGTAGATTTTGTCGTGTTCCTCGTGTATCACATTCACATATAATAACTATGAGTACCGGAAGGATGGGAATCGTTACCGATTAAAAGGCAGAGTACTGCCGGTGCCGGTATCGGTATCAGCTCCAGTACCAATTGCAAACCCTGCTTTTCATGGTAGGTAAAGGGTTAAAAGTTTAAAAAGTAGAACAACACCTTGCAGGCAACTACTGGTATCACAAAGCTATATTTGTGAACGATAGGTGAAAATCTAACTAATACATTATTTTTTTTACAGGAAATGAACGGTGTAGATTAGTTTTTATATTAATTTCTGTTTGATATTCTTGTGTGCACAACACCTCCCACATTGATGAACTAATCTTTATGAAACTTTTCAAACATAATCACTAGCAAGTGGACCTGTACTTATTCCAAAATTTTGAAATTCTGATTATTAAGCAAGCTATTTCCACATGCAGGGATTTTTCTTGTGGTTGACTGGGTCTGGTAATGACTCATTCCCAATATGATTTAGTCCTCCTTTACCCTAATTACCAGCTACCCATTCCCAATTCCCAGACTTTCAAGGAACACATTTAGACCTGCAGACTGTTACAGTTTTTTGAGAAACCCAACTACATCATGTAGTTCCAATGGCCTTGCGGTGATTTCTAGTTTTGTCCTGACTGCTTATATAAGCAGCCAAGACTTTACTAGAAACCAATGCCAGGGTAATTTTATCATTTTAATGTCAGATAAACTTTCTGCTTTCTAGAAGACTTCCCCATCAACAATCTATGTAGAAGCACTTGTTCTGATCTGTCTCAAGTCTCGATTGTGAGCTCATGGAGCTCTGTCAAACAAGATATAATAGAATAAATGCTAAGTTTATCTCTAGAATACAGGAAAGTGACAAAATCCCTGTTAATCCTGTTAATTCAATAATTTTCATTGGCAAAGTGACTATTCAATTAACAGGGTGCCACTGTATAAGCATACACGGTAATTAGTGCTGGAGATGAGAGTCATATAATGTGGGCAGGGTAGGTATAAATTATAAACTAGAGTTGGCTCTCTATCAAGCCAGAAAATAAGGAGACTGTCATCTGCAAAATGAGGTCCCCTGACGGTGAATTTAGTGATGCTACCCTGCTATACCCTGCATAGCAGGGTAGCATCACTAAATTTACCCTCTGTGAACCTCAATCTGAATCAGGGTCACAAAACTAAGGGAAGGGAAATCTGAAGAGACCAAATCCTTTACTTCAAAGATAATTCAAAGCACACCAACAGAATTCAATACCTTTCAGATGTAGCACCTGCTCTTCGAAAAAAAAGCCCAAATATGGGTTTCTAGCATTCTTCCAGTTAAAATCGGAATACAAATCATGCAAATCAAAATGTTCACATTGTAAGGTAAAGAGAGAATATTTCAAAGGTTTAAGGTGTATTTCATCACTTCCATTTGTATACGAGCACACCTGATAGATGTGTAATCCTTTCAGGTATAGTCAATATGGCAAATCTGTCTTAGTTTTACTTATTTTCCAAAATATGTTACTTTTTTTTCTTGCAGTGTATTTTAGATTTTTTCTGTTGTAGGCTGATTGTTTCCATCAGAACAAAGAAGTTCATACGGCTGTAGACAAGGCCTTACAAGACAGTGGCGTAGAAGTACATACAGGCTATGAGCTGACAAGTTGGAATGAAGGGAGCGATGTAACAGAATTATTTTGTGCTGGGTTTACTGCCAATAACAAATCTCTGAATCTGGATTGTGATGTAAGCAAATTAGGCCTAAAAAAATTAAAAATTTGTTTCTCGGGCCCTCCTGCATGTTCCTTTTGGCTGCCACATGCTCTCTTTTTTCACAAATGTAAACGTAAAAAAAATAAAAATTAAATGGTTTATGTCTGATATTTTATCCAATTTAAAAAAGTTGATAAATTTGTCCCTTTAGTGCAAGAAGGCATTGCAATGCTTTAGCATTGCAAAGTCTTCTTGCTCTCAAGGGACGAAATACACCGCCACCCATGCTATTCCATAGATTATGAAGCCAAGAACATGAACTTTTGATGGCAAAGAAATAATTACAGAAATAAAAAATAAAATAAAAAACCGCTTGCCAGCATGCAATTTTACAAATGATTGCCTGAGAAACAGAAGATTTACTTTGTGTGGCCTTAATAGATATATTTTCAACTGCTTAATTTGTATATTATGTAGACGAATGTCTCCGGTTCATTAGGTAAAGGGATAATGGATCTCTAGATTTAATCTCTGGATTCTATCAGGAGAAACCTTGTTTATTACAGGGTTTTTCTTCTGCAGAGTATAGTTCCACTCTGTAGGTGTTTGCTTTGTATAGAAACTCATTCTTTGGCACTGTAAAGAGTATAAGTAGTGAAATGAAGTAGTCAACTGAGTTAACCCTTTACATAACATTCCCCTCAAAAGACACTTATAATATGTATTTTTATACTAGAACCAATGGACTTAGCTGGTGCAAACTCAATAATATCAAGGGCCAAACACAAATTTTGAACCCCCCCCCCCCCCCCCAATCCCCCAAATTTACATACAATACCAAAATTTGAAAGTCCTATCTGGCCCTCCATACTTTTAGTACTGTGCATGCGTAGTACCCAGGAAGAGATCTGGGGCCAGATTGCGAGTTGGAGAACCCTCTCCATCCCGTTAGCAGTCGGGGTCGACTGTGTCCATCGCAAGAAACTTCAATGAGTCGGAGCACCTGTCCGAATTATGCGAGTCGGGATGTTCCTTCCACACTGCAACCGCAGTCAGCTGCGGTTATGGCTTCTTCTTCTTAAATGGAATAGCACACAAAAGGGGATTAGCCTACAAGTTTCTCAGTGGGAAACTTGGCGAGATCTGGGGTCAGATCCCGAGTTGGAGAGCATTCTCCATCCTGTCAGCAGTCGGGGTTGAATGTTTCTGTCGTGAGAAACTTCATTGAGTCGAGCCCCCATCCGAACTATGTGGTTGGGGTTGCTCCTTCCACTCTTAAGCCAGGGTTGGCTGTTGTTATGGCTTCCTCTCCTTCATGCTTTTCCACGGAGGCATTCTCAGTCTTCACCCCCGAAGTCGGATTAACCTGCAGCTTTTGGTTCGAGGCATATTCATACGGGACATGCATCGAAAGATCTGGGGGCAGATCTCCATCCCGTGAGCAGCATATGGTGAAGAAGTGGATAATCACAGATTGCACAGCTTATCGCAGCATCCCAGTAGTCGCAAGTTCAGCCATCAACAGTCTCCGGTAGTGAGCTGTGGGATGGTGCTGGGTTGGTCCAGTCATTTGTTTATTCGGATGGTGTTAACCATGTTTATCAGATGGAACATTCAGACGGTGAGAGGGCTACAGAGGATGATTCTCCATCCCTCACGGAACAGCACATTAAGACTATGAATTTTATTCATAAGTTCTTCTGGATCTTGTTCCATCTGAACAAAAGTCTGCATTTGCTAGGCAAAAATCAGTTTAGGGTACCGGGCAAAGGAAAGACAAAGATCTTTCTGCTCAGGTGTCAAAGGCCTTTGGCCCGCTTAATGATGCCACCCTTGGCCTAGCAAGAGCTTAAGAAAGGCAATGATCTATTCTTTACGAATAGAAGATCGATAGCTCATAGTTAGGCTGAGACATGGAATATGGCTGTTAGAAGGAAAAAGTACGTTTTTTCCTTCTCGGTGTTCTATTTCTTGACATCGGAGGCATTTAGTTCTATTGTTGAAGCCATAGTAACCTTATGTAATTTTAGAGCAGTATTTTCTTATACATTAGCGGCTAATGTCATAAGTCTCCATTTAGTGAGCTGTCCAAGTCCGCAGGGTAACACACAGATATCTGTCTTCACGGATATAAGACCTTTAGGCTGTGTTAGCTATGCTGAGACCGCTATCTTTTTGGAATAAGGCCGTTTGAAGGAAAGATTTCGATTTTTTTCTTCTCGGTGTTGTATTCCTAGGCGTATTGTTGTCGCCTTGGTAGTCTTATGTGAATTAAGAGCGGTTTGTTTCTATAACATTCGCGGCTAACGTCATAGTGGCCTTATGTAATTTAGAGCGGTCTTTTCTTATACATTGCGGCCAACATCTTAAGTCTCTGTTTTGTGAGCTTTCCAGGCTGCAGGTGACACAGATATCTGTCTTCACGGAGATGAAGACTTCTTTTATCATTTTCCTAAATAAGGCCAAAAAACACTCAGGTTCTCAGGGATTTTTCCTCAGAAAAACAAACAAGGGAGGGAGGTTTTTTTAATCCTATGAATTTATACTCATAAGTTAATTCTTATATTCGTAAGTCTTTTTTTTCGACTTGTGTACACTTATATGACTCTTTTGAAACTGATCATTTCCGAAGTTGCCAATTCAAACAAGATCAAGCTATGTCTATTAAAGAATAGTTTTGTTTCGGTCAATTTCCTAAATTTTTTGATGAGGGAGGGAGGCTTTTTCTTTTTTTTCTTTTTTTTTCTTTTTGTTAATTCACAAACAGTCCTGAAAATAGTTGGAATTAGAAAGTTAACTGCTTATACTATCATGTGGAAAAAAAAAATTTTTCAGCAGTGAAAATTTCTCATTGTTCAGTTACAAATTTAACCAACTATATCTTGTTTTGACAGAGCTCGCTGAACCCCGTCAAACAAGATCTAGTTGGTAAAATATTTATCCTACAAGTGCAAAATTGTGAAGAGATTTCCAGGTAATAAAAAAGGAGTGATGAGGCTGCTTTTCAGTGATGAGGGAGGTTCCTGAGAAGAACCCAGTATTTTTGTTTTAAAAGCCTGATGGAAAAAAAAAATTCAATTTTTGTCATTGAAAACAAAGCTTATGTCCCTGCTTTGGAATGGACTCAATGAGTCCATTGAGGGGTCATGTTTTAGATACAGGGTTCTGTCCATCCTTTTGGGGGAAAGGTCCAAGGCCATTTCCATTGGGAAAACCTGTATCATAAAAGACTGTATTGGAAATATTTTTAACACCCAGAAGTCTGAAGTCACATGCACTTGCCTCTGGCAAATGGTCTGCCACTGATGTTTTGAATAGTAGTGATCAACCTAAGCAGTTGTTACTAGTCAAGTTTCATCTGCCTTTGAGGCACATGATACTTTACAAGACACAAATGCTGTATCATAAGTCATCATAATTTTGATATTCATTTGGTTTGTACAAGTTTAATAAAAATGTACTCAGTTCAGTATCCCCCATGCTTTATAATCAAGAATTCTTTTTTTATCTCTGGTATTTGAATGGAGTTTCTATTATGGAAGAAATGGGGTATTTTGGGGTCAGAATTGGGGGAAAAATGGTCCAAATTCACTTGGGAATGGAGGACAGTATTCAAGCCCCTGTTGTTACCCAGATTGATCCTCAATTGAAAAAAAATGTTAAAATTGAATGCTGAATTTGTGTATGATGCTATGAGGTTTGACTGATAATGAGTTATTTTAAATTTAGTCTTCAAGTTTAGCTATAATGTTTTAAGTACTGTTGTTTTTATTGAAGTGTCAGCTTTTGTTGTTAAAGTCAACCTTTGACCTGCAATTTGAGATGAAATGAATATAAGTGATCAATTTTTGGTCCATAGACTGATTGTGGTTTTATCTTTATTTTAGGCTTTTCTATCATTCTTCAAGAAAGGAACAGATCTGAATGCTTTCAAAGGTATTTAATCCAGTTGCTTTGCATGAAATTTCCTGCTCTGAATTTGTTACTACAGTGGAGCCCTGTTAATTGAATAGCCACTTTGCCAATAAAAATTATTCAGTTAACAGGAGTATTCAATTAACAGGGTTTGTGTCACTTTTCTGTATTCTAGAGATAAAATTAGCATTTATTCTATTATATCTTGTTTGACAGAGCTCCTTGAGCTCTGTCAAACAAGATATAATAGATTAAATGTGTATATTGGATGTACTGAGGCCAAATAGGTCTATAAACAAAGGAAAACTGTGGAGAGTCAGGGTAATTACTCGACAGGTTGCAAGATTTTTTATCCAATTAACAGGAGTTTACTCTATAACCTATATTCAGTTAACAGGTCAAATTTGTACTGGAGGTATGGTAAATGGTTTTGTGTTGGGAAATTATATTCAATTAACAGGGTTATTCAGTTAAGAGATATACAATTAAGTGGGCTCCACTGTATTTCAGCTTTAGAACAAGGTTATTCATTATAAAATTTTGTAATTATTTAGGAAGAAATTTTGCAATTATCTGTGGGTTAAGTTAACTAAAGTATTAACAGACCAGACTTTTATAGAATGCATAAAATGTTTGTTGGAAGAAATACAATTGAGGCCTAAAAAAGTTTTAAAAAATCAGTTTCTCAGGTCCAAATGCATGGTCCTTTTGAGTGCTGCCTGCTCTCTTTTTATAACCAATGTGAACTTAAAAAAAACTTCAATTAAATGGTTTATATCTGATATTTTACCCAAATTAATAAAATTGATAATTTGTCACTTGAGTCCAAAAAGGCTTTGAAGTGCTAAAGCATAGCTAAGCCTTCTTGCACTCAAGGGACGAAATACACAACCACCCATGCTATTCTGTAGATTACGAGGCCTAAAACATAAAACAAACCAACAATATGAACTTTTGATGGCAAAGAAATAATTACAAAAATAAATATAAAATAAAAAACCACCCGCCCACATGTAATTTTACAAAAAAAGGCATGAGAAACAGAAGATCTACGTTGTAGGACCTAATGCATTATTTTTTATGTAAAAAAAAGTTAAAAGTAAATATAAAAATACGAATTGCAATATTTTTATACTGTACCAATGACCCAGACTTAGCTGGTGCTAACTCCAACAAAACCAGGGCCAAACACAAATTTTGCCCCCCAATCCCCAAAATTTGCATCCAAAACAAAAAGAAATCATGTCCTAAAGGACCTCCATACTACGCCTCTACTGCGCATGCGCAGTGACGCAGTCGTCCCGAAATTGGCTCCAATTAACATTCTCTGTTTGGCCCTTCATCAGTCAACATCTCACTGATCTTTGTGCTTGTAAATCTCAGTTTAAAGGATGCCAGACACGTAATTTTTGGAGAAAATGTGATTCTAAGGAGGATAGAAGGAGGAGAGGAAAAAGAAGTGGCAAAAAATAATCAGGGCTGTACTTAAAATTTTTTTGATGAAATTATGTTAAGTTGCCTATTTTCGAGGCATGGGCCTCTTGTTGTCATTCTTGCTAATTGTTGCACTGCTTATTCAGTGTTTCCTCTCCCCTAGCCTTCTAAAGTCCCCCCTTGCAATTCTCCCATGCTTTTGGCATATTTTTGAGAAATTTCATTTCTAAAATTTCCTGGGAGAGTTGCTTGGTTACAGAATGTTTTCTGTTATTTTCCCCATAGTTACGTTTTCACCCATGGGTGTATAACGTTTGTGTTCTGCATCTTCCATCTGATGTTTTACAGATTCTCCCCTGGGAGTCTCTGTTTTGCATCAGATAGAGTGTAATTGATGACTGATTCCGGGCCAGTTTTTTCAGTGCCTGGAGTCATGTTTTCTAGTGTGTTTGCACTGTTTGTTTTCATTGGCAACAGCCTTTTTTGAGGGGGGCTGTTTGCCTTTGTAGTAGTTTATCTCATTATAAGATACATTTATATTATCCGAAAGTGTCTCATTAATTATTTTATATAAATTTAAAATTTTTGACCACACTTTGCCATCGGATCCATCGGGGCTCAACGTTACTTTTCAGCAACTTGGGCTTCTCTGAAAAAATATTTTTTCAAAATTATTTTGTTTTGCAATTGTTTTTTCATTTATTAATGGATCATGTTATTATGTATCTTTGTGTCAGGGGTTTTTGCGAGTAACTAGGACTTATTGTTGTTCTTTCACAATGAAGGGACATTGTTCAAATTGTAATAGGAAGAAATCTTCCTCTGACTTTCATGATCATTGTATTAATTGTAGTCAGTGTTCTCGCATTAATCCCTGTCCTATATGTGAACATTGGGATGAGAAACATTGGAAACGTGTGTCACGATATGTTGTTTCTGGAGAAAGAGCGATGCCGGCTCTTTCTCCACAAGGTCACTCTACTCTCTCAGTTTCTATTTCAGAGGAACCAGAACAGGGTGATGTTTCCATGTTATCTTCTTCAAGTGTGCGTCCGTCGTCACAAATGAATTCAGAGCTAGCGGCAAAAGTGCTCATGGAGATTAGACAAATGTCGTCCGCTAGCTCGCCCGGTGTAGCGTCCATTCACCAAATGGTTCGGCAGCCGGGTTCGTCCGATGTGGTCCAAGAGGAAATTTTGGGTGATGCGAGCACTATAAACATAATAGATGCATACCCAGTGACGGCGGATAGTAAGCGAGAACAGAGGAAGCCTTTTAGTCCGGTTCCTAGCTCGTCCAGGTCCAGCCGGGCCGCGAGCGAGAGAGGTCCCTCTCTCGTACAACAACATCTGGGACCAGATGTTGTGGTACAAAATGTGTCTTTAGTGGAGCATACGTCCGTCGCTCGGGACGCTCCGTTGTATAAGCAGTCCGCAGAGATTGTTAAGGCTTCCTCTTCTCGTCAGCGCACACGACCGCACCTTGGCTGCGTGACCGCCGATATTTTACCAACGTCGCCGATGAAGGATTCTTCGGCGACCAGGTCACACCATCCGGCAGCCAGGGATTCGAGACCGATGGACTCCGGACGTTCGCATAGGAAAAGTATGCGGGAGCCATCTGATGCGGAGCTGCCCTCGGCAAAGCAGCGAAAGACTGCGCCTCCGCAGGTCTCGACGTCGGACATTCTTGTGCAGATAGCACAGCTTATCGCAGCATCCCAGCATCCTCCATTAACTCGAAGTCCAAGTGGACTCATCTTCCGTCAAATCCACAGAAAAGAGACGCTCTGTTATCGGAGGTGCAGTCTCTTTTTATGAAGAACGCGGTAGAGGTCGTAGAAAACCAGGAATCTCTGGGATTCTACAGCCATCTGTTTCTGGTTCCGAAACCAGACGGCTCGTTCCGTCCAGTCATAGATTTGAGCTGGATAAACAAGCTGATCGTCGCTCCGAAGTTTTATATGGAGACGATTCGATCGGTCAGAGCGAGTATTCGGGTGAACGATTATGCAACGAGCATAGATCTCAAGATGCGTACTTTCACGTCATGGTACATCCGACATTCCGAAAGTATCTACGCTTCGCAGTCCTAGGAGTGGTGTATCAATTCCGGGCGATGTGCTTCGGATTGAATCTAGCACCCTGGGCTTTCACTCGGGTAATGAACTCGGTAATGATCTACTTCCGAGCTCATTCGTCTGCGGTAACGTCGGCCTACCTGGACGACATTCTTCAGAGGTACGGCAACGAGTTAACGCTTCAGAACGATGTTCAGAATCTTCTTCTATTGCTCCGACGTCTCGGTTTTATAGTAAACGAGGAGAAGTCGGATCTGGTGCCGTCCAAGTCATTCACTCATCTGGGAATGAGCTTTGAGACGCACAACAATCTCGTTCGTCTGCCGTTAACCAGAGCGAAATTAGTCAGTTGTTACGCTCGCTATTGTCTGCACGCAGACAAAGTCACGGTGAGAGAATTTATGAGACTGATAGGTCTGTGCGGAGCCGCCGCGGATCTCATTCCGATGGGACGGTTACGCACACGTCCTCTTCAAATTTTCCTGACTCAGAATTGGAGTGTGAAAATTCATTCACTCGATGTAGACGTTCTCTTGTCAGATCAAGTGAAACAAGAGATTCAGACTTGGGCAAACATTCAGTGGTTAACTCAAGGAGTTCCGCTGCAGTTGCCGGATCCGAGTTTTACCGTTATGACGGATGCCAGTCAAACAGGTTGGGGTGCATCATTAATCCCAACGGATTCGAGATGCCAGGGTCTTTGGGATCCGCAATTCCTGTGCAAGCACATAAACATCAAGGAAATGATGTCAATTTGGCTTGCGTTACGTCACTGGATGGACATTATTCACGATGCTCATGTCCAAATCCTATCCGACAATACGACAGTAGTGGCGTATATACGGAATCAGGGAGGCACTCATTCAGTTCCGTTGTTCAATCTAACGGAAAGAATCCTTCTGTTTGCGTTAGAACATCACGTTCTTCTTTCGGTCCGTCACATACCGGGTCGTCTGAATGTGCTAGCAGACTCCCTTTCACGAAAGGGTCGCTTGTTGCCGTCGGAGTGGACTCTCAACAAACAAGTATTCAATCAGATTTGCTACCAATGGGAATGGCCAATGATAGACTTATTTGCGACACATCTCAACAATCAGTTGCAGACGTATGTGTCTCCGTGTCCGGATCCAAGAGCATTTGCAGTAGACGCTCTGTCGATCCCTTGGGACGGAATGATAGGATATGCGTATCCTCCAGCGCCGTTAATTCAACAAGTATTGCTAAAGATAAAACAATCTCAATGCAAGATTCTGTTGGTAGCATCTCTGTCGCCACAGAGACCGTGGATAAATCTACTCAGGTGTCTGTTGTGGGACCTACCGCGGAAGCTTCCTCCACGAGAGGATCTTCTTTCGCAGGGGAAATCGCGCCAACTCCATCACAACCCGCAAGGTCTCAACCTTCACGTTTTTCCGTTGTGCGGTCCTTCTTGCATGGCAAGCACTTTACAGGACGAGCAGTGGACGCGATTTCTAACTGTAGAAGGACCTCCTCTTCGCTAAACTATGCGGCTAAGTGGAAGGTTTTTCGTCGTTGGTGTAGGGATCATTCTGTAGATATATTTGATCCCTCTATACCAGACATTGCAAACTTTCTAGTATACTTGTTTGACGAAATCAAACTGCAGCCTGTTACTATAAAGGGTTATAGATCTATGTTATCTGATACCTATGCACATCATGATAGTTTACAAATTGGATCTAATGTCTCTTTATCGAAGTTGGTTAGAAACTTTTCGATAAATAGACCCAGAACTCTTAGATTAATTCCTAAGTGGAATTTAGCTTGGGTTCTCCTTAAATTGAAGGAAAAGCCATTTGAACCTCTTGGGACAGTAGATTTCAAATTCTTATCTTATAAGACAGCTTTTCTCTTAGCTTTCTCTTCTGCCAGAAGAGTCAGTGAGCTTCATGCACTATCGGTGGATGATTCTCATTATCGTAGTGTTGGGAACACTATCACCTTCACTACTAATGTGGGTTTTTTAGCTAAGAATCAGGCTCCTAATAAATATCCGGAACCTATTGTTATTAAGGCTCTTCCGTCTTCAGACGGGCGTAGGCCTTTACTCTGTCCTGTTAGAGCACTACGTATCTATAAACAGAGATCTCAGTTTATCAGAAAGGGACGGAAACGTTTCTTTCTGTCTTTGATGCCTAATAGAAAGGACATTTCAGTCCATTCTATTGCTAGATGGATTCAGTTAACTATCCGTACTGCTTATGAAGATTTATCTTCTTCTCAGCAGTCTGTGCTTAAGATTTCTGCTCATGAAGTAAGAGCTCTTTCTACTTCCTGGGCTTATGCTAATAGTGTTGCTATTACAGATTTAATGAAGGCTGCTTATTGGTCTCAGCCATCCACATTTACGAATTTTTATCTCAGAAATATTGAGTCCATTTCTGGAGACCTGCATTGTTTAGATCCGTTATCTGTTGCTCAGAATGTCGTCCACTAAACAGTTGCAACTATAGTTATGCAGGCTTTCTGTTCCGGCAGTGACTCCGTCCGGCTGCCCTCTTCGCTCTGGGCTATTTGACCCAGGGCAAGGGGAAGGGGGGGGGGGGGGGGGGGGCGGGTGTTCCCTTAGGTCACCTGCTTTATAGTGAAAAGCAAGGGAATGCCTCCTCCAAGTCAGTATTTCTGAGTCGCTTCCGGGATGGTTTTAAAGTGTAATATTAATGTTTAAATTCATTCATGTCTTATTTTTAAAGTGTAGCTCGGTGTGAAGCATTTGTATATGTCAAGTGTCAAACGGGCTTTAATATACAATACTCGGACACTTTTAAATGATTATAAAGAGTCTCAATTCTCTGGACTACTTTATTTATTGGCTTGCTTTAAAAATAATTAGTATAAGGGTTATACTGGATGTTAATAGAGAACATGAATGTTATTGTGCTCAATTATTAAGGGTAGTGTATCTTTCTAATTTAATATTAAATAAGAAAGATACATGTAAAGCCTAATACTCCTTTTCTCCTTAAGGGGTTACCTCTTTACTATATAGTTGAGCTTATTGGATTTTCCTCTATGTCCTAGGCCCTCCAGCCTGTTTACTATTCAGCTAAGTCTGGGTCATTGGTACAGTATAAAAATGTTAAAAAATTTATAGTAATTTATATATTTTTTATACTTACCAATGACCCAGACGGGGATGGCCCTCCCTGGAGTTGGGAACTCTTGCCTCCCCGCTGAGTACATAGCGCTGACCAGGCACTGCCAGTAAGAATGATAATTGGCGCCAATTTCGGGACGACTGCGTCACTGCGCATGCGCAGTAGAGGCGTAGTATGGAGGTCCTTTAGGACATGATTTCTTTTTGTTTTGGATGCAAATTTTGGGGATTGGGGGCAAAATTTGTGTTTGGCCCTGGTTTTGTTGGAGTTAGCACCAGCTAAGTCTGGGTCATTGGTAAGTATAAAAAATATATAAATTACTATAAATTTTTTAACTTTTGTTTGTAATGAACAATCAATTGGATTGGCTAAATTCCTAGTTGCATTATGGGTATTATTTGCAGCTTGAAAGGGCTGTATTTTGACATCAGAGTGCCGAGGTTTAACCCTCAAGAGCCTAATTCCGACTTTAATAACTTTTTAATGCAAAGGAACAGGTGCCCCAACATGCATTGTTTGGGTAAACTCATAACTTGTTTTCTAAGTACCCTGTCAGTTGTTTCTAGGCAAGTCTTGGCTGCCTCTGTAGGAAGCCAAGACTTCACTAGAAACAACTGCAAAGCCACAGGAGGTAGACTTTCAATGTATAGTGAAAATGTATAAAAATCTCCAGGCCCTTAGGTGTTAAGTGAATATTAACGGTCAGATATGACTGTGACATTGGGTAAAGGGTTAAATACATGAAACAAAATATGAGTTAATCCATTACATATGGTTTCCTTTCATCTGCAGTTAGATGGAAATCATTTCAAAATTATGTTTACATTGTTATCCAATATTTGTTTTCCTTTCCAGCAACTGACACACCAGGTTTAGTAAAATCAATCATTCTATTAAACAAGTCAATATTGTTCTAACCTCCACATTTAGACCTTATAAAATTTTTCAGTCAACCTTGTTTAATTGAGAAATGGAAATTGTAAAAATGTTAACCCCTTTACTACAACATCAGACCTGTACAAATTAGAAATTAGAGCGACCCCCACCCCCACCCCCCACCCCCCCAAAAAAAAAAAAAAATTTAAAAAAATGGTTACCTTAACCTTCTTCAAGCAAACCATTATTCTAGTCACCGCATTCGAGACTTTTTAAGTATGTGAAATATCGTAGTTTTCATATATTTACCATTGTTGTTGCAACACCTGAGATGAGAAACTACAAATTCAAGGCTCAGTTTGATGGGTTTTTCATCAAGTTTTTTCACAAACTCACCTTATGGTTTGATGAAGTTGATGCATGGGCGAGTGGGCAAAATGGTGGGTGAGTGAGTGGATATGGCAGACAGGCTTGCATCACCTTTCTAGTTAGTGCACTAAATTCAACAAATATCAATGGATTTGGTCAATATTTGGTATGTGAGACTTTCTAAACAATATCTTGAAGCAGTTAAAAACCTGTAAGGTTTGGCCACACTGAGAGGAGTTATGGCACTTAATTAGTCATATTTTTATACTGTACCAATGACCCAGACATAGCTGGTGCTAACTCTTAAAATTCTAGGGCCAAACACAAATTTTGCCCCCCAATCCCCAAAATTTGCATCTAAAACCAAAAGAAATCATGTCCTGAAGGTCCTCCATACTTTGCCCTCACTGCGCATGCGCAGTGTCAAGGACGTCCCGAAATTGGCGCCAATTATCATTCTTTGTTTGGCCCTTCATCAGTTAACATCTCACTGATCTTTGTGCTTGTAAATCTCAGTTTAAATGATGCCAGACACATAAATATTGGAGAAATGGTGATTCTAAGGAGGATATAGAAGGAGGAGAGGAAAAAGGAGTGACAGAAAATATTCAGGGCTGTAACTTAAAATTTTGTAATGAAATTATGTTAAGTTGCCTATTTTCGAGGCATGGGCCTTTTGTTGTCATTCTTGCTATGAAGTTGCACTGCTTATTCAGTGTTTCCTCTCCCCTTGTCCTTTAAGTACCCCCTTGCTAATCACCCATGCTTTTGGCATATTTTTGAGTAAGATTACTACTAAAATTTCTTGTGAGATTTAGCTTGGTAACAGAATGAATTCTGTTATTTTCCCCATGTTTACGTTCTCACCCATGGGTGTTTAAACGTAGTGTTCTGCATCTATCATCTGATGTTCTGCAGATTCTTCCCTGGAAGTCTCTGTTTTGCATCAGATAGTGTATATTTTGGTAACTGATTTCGGGCCAGGATTGTCAGTGCCTGGAGTCATGTTTTCTGGTGTTTATACACTTCTTGTTTACATTGGCAACAGTCTCTTTTGAGGGGGGCTTTTTGCCTTTGTACTAGTTTATCTTATTACAAGATACATTATTCTTATTCATAAGTGTTGCATTAATTATTTAAAATAATTTTAAAATTTTTGTCCACATTTAGGCTTGGGATCCATTGGGGTTCAACGTTACTTTTCAGAAACTTGGGCTTTGCTGAAAAAATATTTTTTCAAAATTTATTTTTGATTTCAATTGTTTTTTCAATGTTAATGGATCATGTTATTATGTATCTTTGTTTTCAGGGGTTTGTGCGAGTACTAGGACTTATTGTTGTCTTTTCACAATGAAAGGATATTGTTCAAATTGTAATGAGAGGAAATCTTCCTCTGACTTTCATGATCATTGTATTAATTGTAGTCAGTGTACTCGCCCTAACTCCTGTTCAGTATGTGAATATTGGGATGACAAACATTGGAAACGTGTGTCACGGTATGTTGTTAGCGGGGAAAGGGCTATGCCGGTCCTTTCTCCGCAGGGTCACTCTAGTTTATCAGTTTCTATTTCAGAGGAACAAGAACAGGGTGATGTTTCCATGTTATCTTCCAAAGGTGCGCTTCCGTCGTCACAATCTAATGAAGAGCTAGCGGCAAAAGTGCTCATGGAGATACGCCAGTTGCCTAAGAGGTCCCTAGTAGGATCTGTCGTCCGCTAGCTCGCCCAGTGTAGCGTCCATTCACCAAATGGTTCGGCAGCCGGGTTCGTCCGTTGCGGTCTAGGAAGGAGTTTTGGGTGATGCGAGCACTATAAACATACAAGGTGCACACCCAGTGACAGCAGATAAGAGGAGAGATCGGAGGAAGCCTTGTAGTCCGGTTCCTAGCTCGTCCAGGTCCAGCCGGGCCACGAGCGAGAGAGGCCCCTCTCTCGCACAACAACATCTGGGACCAGATGTTGTGGTACAAAATGTTTCGCAAGCGGAGCATACGTCCGCCGCTCGGGACACTCCGTTATATAGGCAGTCCGGAGAGACTGTACAGGCTTCCTCATCCTCTCAGCAGCGCACACGACCGCACCTTGGCTACGTGACCACGGATATTCAGCCAGCTTCGCCGATCAGGGATTCAACGGCGACCAGGTCACGCCATCTGGTAGCCAGGGACAAGAGGCCGGTAGACTCCGGACGTTCGCATAAGAGAAGTATGCGGGAGTCAGTTGATGCGGAGCCTCCGGCGGCTAAGCAGCGAAAGACCGCTACTCCACAGGCCTCGATGACGGACGTGCTAGCTCAGATAGCACAAATTATCGCAGCATCCCAGCAAACGACAGAATCGTTGTCGGATCAGGAATTATCCGACGGCGCTGGGTCGGTACGCTCCGCCGAAGCATCGGGTGCGGACGACCGGGAGCATCATGAGGTCCGACCGGATGGCGAAAGGGATACTGAGGACTTGGAGCTATCCCTTTCGGAACAACATAAAGCTGCCGTAGATTTCATCCGGCACTACCTTCCTCAAGTTGTTCCGTCGGGCCAGACTGCTGCGATGCTGGATAAGAGACTGATAGCATCATTGGACACTGAATTTTTTGAGCGGTTCAGAGACATCGTCCCTGAGTTTCCGTCACAGTCCAATAATGTCACAAGAACATTCGAATTATTGAACGACGCTATCTTTAAGCTTGCTTCCAAAACAGGCAAAGCTGGTTTCTTGTCCGCCAATGCTCTTAACCTGCCTTTCCTCAATTCAAGGAATAAATTCGATACGGCAGGACAGGGCATACTGAGAGTTCCTCTGCGTCTAGACGATGAGGCGGAAGACTTGGAATTGTCATTACCGTCGTCTATGTCCATTCCAACCGCGGCGTTGGAAACGACAATTACGTCTAACAGAGCCAGCTTAGATGCTTTATCATACGCAGACCACCTTACAAAGGCGTTATCACTGCGTCTTCAAGGGAAAGAATTCCAGGGTATACAATCCTCATTAAGACTTCTTTCAAGGGCAGTGGCTTATTCCACGTATAACTCCGCCCTTTCAGTGGCAAACCTGGAGTTGGTTAGACGTGACGCAGCCCTAGCTACATCCACACGCGTGGATAGTAAGGTGAAGAACTCTCTCAGAGTCGCTTCGGTCTCCAGAGAGCTTATCTTCGATGGCAAGCTTTCAGCAATCTATGATAAAATAACTAAGAAAGCTTCGGATTCTCTGCTTTTTAAATCCGCTTCCAAAAAGTCGGATTCAGCAGATAAGAGTAAGACAGGCACTTCTGGGACAAATACGCCCAAGAGAGGTTCCTATAGAGGTTCCTTTGCGTCCTCTTGGTCTTATTCTAGAGACCGTCAAGGCACCGACTCACGTGCGGGACATTCTTCGGGCCGAGACAACCGGTCTGACGTCCCGAGGTCGACGGGACGAGGTGCGGGTCGTGGAGGACGTGGTTTTTCTTCCCGCAGGCCTTGCAGGTCCAGGAGGTGATGGTTTGAACCTCTATCGTGTTCCGGTTGACGGAAGGTTGTCGAGTTTTACAGAAGAGTGGGCGTCGATTACGGACGACCCTTGGGTGAGAGGGGTGATTTCGGAAGGACTAAGAATATCCTTCAAACGAAAGCTTCCATTAACTCGAAGTCCAAAATGGACTCAACTTCCGTCAAATCCGCAGAAAAGAGACGCTCTTTTATCGGAGGTACAGTCTCTTTTGATGAAGAATGCGGTAGAGGTCGTAGAAGACCAGGAATCACCGGGGTTCTACAGCCATTTATTTCTGGTTCCGAAACCAGACGGCTCGTTCCGTCCAGTCATAGATTTGAGCTGGATAAACAAGCTGATCGTCACTCCGAAGTTCTATATGGAGACGATTCGATCGGTCAGAGCGAGTATTCGGGTGAACGATTATGCTACAAGCATAGATCTCAAAGATGCGTACTTTCACGTCATGGTACATCCGACATTCAGAAAGTATCTACGCTTCGCAGTCCTAGGAGTTGTATATCAATTCCGGGCGATGTGCTTCGGATTGAACCTAGCGCCCTGGGCTTTCACTCGAGTAATGAACTCGGTAATGATGTATTTCCGAGCTCATTCGTCTGCGGTAACGTCGGTCTACCTGGACGACATTCTTCAGAGGTACGGCAACGAGTTAACGCTTCAGAACGATGTGCAGAATCTGCTTCTATTGCTCCGACATCTCGGTTTTGTTATAAACGAGGAGAAGTCAGATCTGGTGCCGTCCAAGTCATTCACTCATCTGGGAAAGAGCTTCGAGATGCGCAACAATCTCGTTCGTCTGCCGTTAACAAGAGCGAAGTTAATCAGTTGTTACGCTCGCTATTGTCTTCATGCAGACAAAGTCACAGCGAGGGAGTTCAGGAGACTGATAGGTCTGTGCGGAGCCGCTGCGGATCTCATTCTGATGGGGCGGTTGCGCACTCGTCCTCTCCAAATTTTCGTGACTCAGAATTGAGTGTGAAGATTCATTCGCTCGATTTAGACGTTCTCTTGTCAGATCAAGTGAAACAAGAGATTCAGACTTGGGCAAACATCAGTGGTTGACTCAGGGAGTTCCGCTGCAGTTGCCGGATCCGAGTTTTACGATTATGACGGATGCCAGTCAAACAGGTTGGGGTGCAACATTGATCCCAACGGATTTAAGGTGCCAGGGTCTTTGGGATCCACAGTTTCTAAGCAAGCACATAAACATCAAGGAAATGATGTCAATTTGGCTTGATAATAATTGAGGTTATGCCATTGGATGGACATTATTCACAAAGCTCATGTCCAAATCCTGTCCGACAATACGACAGTAGTGGCGTATATCCGGAACCAGGGAGGCACTCATTCCGTTCCGTTATTCAATTTAACGGAAAGAATCCTGTTTGCTCTAGAACACCAAGTTCTACTTTGGGTCCGTCATATACCGGGTCGTCTGAATGTACTAGCAGACTCCCTTTCACGGAAGGGTCGCTTGTTGCCGTCAGAGTGGACTCTCAACAAACAGGTATTCAATCAGATTTGCTACCAATGGGAACGGCCAATGATAGACTTATTTGCGACACATCTCAACAATCAGTTGCAGACGTATGTGTCACCATGTCCGGATCCACGAGCATATGCAGTAGACACTCTGTCGATCTCATGGGATGGAATGATAGGATATGCGTATCCTCCAGCGCCGTTAATTGTGTTGCTAAAGATAAAACAATCTCAATGCAAGATTCTATTGGTAGCATCTCTGTCTCCACAGAGACCTTGGATAAATCTACTCAGGTGTCTGCTGTGGGACTTACCGCGAAAGCTTCCTCCACGGGAGGATCTTCTTTCGCAGGGGAAATCGCGTCAACTTCATCACAACCCGCAAGGTCTCAACCTTCACGTATTTCCGTTGTGCGGTCCTTCTTGCATGTCAAGCACTTTACAGGACGAGCAGTGGACGCGATTTCTAACTGTAGGAGGACCTCCTCTTCGCTAAACTATGCGGCTAAGTGGAAGGTTTTTCGTCATTGGTGTAGGGATCATTCTGTTGATATTTTTGATCCCTCCATACCAGATATTGCAAACTTTCTAGTATATTTGTTTGACGAGATCAAACTGCAGCCTGTTACTATTAAGGGTTATAGGTCTATGTTATCTGATACCTATGCACACCATGATAGACCCAGAACTCTTAGATTAATTCCTAAGTGGAATTTAGCTTGGGTTCTTCTTAAACTGAAGGAAAAGCCATTTGAGCCTCTTGGGACAGTAGATTTCAAATTCTTGTCTTATAAGACAGCTTTTCTCTTAGCTTTCTCTTCTGCTAGAAGAGTCAGTGAACTTCATGCACTATCGGTGGACGATTCTCACTATCGTAGTGTCGGGAACACTATCACCTTCACTACTAATGTTGGATTTTTAGCTAAGAATCAGGCTCCTAATAAATATCCGGAACCTATTGTTATTAAGGCTCTGCCATCTTCAGACAGGCGTAGGCCTTTACTCTGTCCTGTTAGAGCTTTACATATTTATAAACAAAGATCTCAGTTCATCAGAAAGGGACGAAAACGCTTCTTTCTGTCTCTGATGCCTAATAGAAAGGACATTTCGGTCCATTCTATTGCTAGATGGATTCAGTTAACTATCCGTACTGCTTATGATAATCTATCTTCTACTCAGCAGTCTGTGCTTAAGATCTCGGTTCATGAAGTAAGAGCTCTTTCTACATCTTGGGCTTATGCAAATAGTGTTGCTATTACAGATTTAATGAAGGCTGCTTATTGGTCTCAGCCATCCACATTCACAAATTTTTATCTCAGAAATATTGAGTCCATTTCTGGAGACCTGCATTGTTTAGGTCCGTTATCTGTTGCTAAGA
This sequence comes from Pictodentalium vernedei, assembly GCA_031216915.1. Classification (NCBI taxonomy): domain Eukaryota; kingdom Metazoa; phylum Mollusca; class Scaphopoda; order Dentaliida; family Dentaliidae; genus Pictodentalium; species Pictodentalium vernedei. The sequence continues at coordinate 105,178,829 of CM062292.1, read as the reverse complement.
ATGTCGTCCACTAAACAGTTGCAACTATAGTTATGCAGGCTTTCTGTTCCGGCAGTGACTCCGTCCTGCTGCCCTCTTCGCTCTGGGCTATTTGACCCAGGGCAAGGGGAGGGGGGGGGGGGAGGGTGTTCCCTTAGGTCACCTGCTTTATAATGAAAAGCAAGGAGATTCCTCCTCCGGAGTCAGTAATTCTGAGTCGTTACCGGGATGGTTTCAAAATGTAATATTAATATTAAAAATTCATTCATGTCATATTTTTAAAGTGTAGCTCGGTGTGAAGCATTTGTATATGTCAAGTGTCAAACGGGCGTTAATATACAATCCTCGGACACTTTTAAAAGAATATAAAGAGTCTCAATTCTCTGGACTAACTTTATTTATTGGCTTACTTTAAAAATAATTAGTATAAGGGGTTATACTGGATGTTAATAGAGAACATGAATGTTATTGTGCTCAATTATGAAGGGTATTGTATCTTTCTAATTTATCATAAAATAAGAAAGATACATGTAAAGCCTAATACTCCTTTTCTCCTTGAGGGGTTGACTCTATTGATATAGTTGAGCTTATTGGATTTTCCTCTATGTCCTAGGCCCTCCAGCCTTTTTACTATTCAGCTATGTCTGGTTCATTGGTACAGTATAAAAATGTTAAAAAATTTATAGTAATTTATATATTTTTTATACTTACCAATGACCCAGACGGGGATGGCCCTCCCAGGAGTTGGGAACTCATACCTCCCCGCTGAGTACATAGCGCTGGCCAGGCACTGCTTGTAAGAATGATAATTGGCGCCAATTTCGGGACATCCTTGACACTGCGCATGCGCAGTGAGGGCAAAGTATGGAGGACCCTCAGGACATGATTTCTTTTGGTTTTAGATGCAAATTTTGGGGATTGGGGGGCAAAATTTGTGTTTGGCCCTAGAATTTTAAGAGTTAGCACCAGCTATGTCTGGGTCATTGGTAAGTATAAAAAATATATAAATTACTATAAATTTTTTAACTTTTTGCCTATTTTTTGCTGATTAGTACGATAACTGAAACAAATATCAATGGCTTTGGTCTGAAAGACTACACTTGGCAACATTTTTAACCCTTTACCAATGTAACGGCAGTAGGTGATAAAGGAGAGTTTACTATCACTTTGTACATGTACGTGTACAACATACGTACACGATGCGTTCACCAACGTGGAATTCAGTGTTAAATCGCACGCTTGTTCACAAAAATGTACAGTGATCTTGAATCCCCCATGTTTTTTTGTGACTCCTAGATCGCACTTTTAACGTTTAATCGGATCGCTCGATTCTCATAAACTCGATCTGAACGAAGAGTGTTGTCGGTGTGTTAGAAATTCGCGAGCCCGCTGTCACGTCTTCCTGAAGTAAAACTAACACATGTTATCGTTATGATTGAATGAGGTTTTTGTTCAAAAAGAGTCGATTATGAATATGGTCTGTATTATAGACATTCATGTTTTCTCTTGATGAGACGGATAGAAATTGAGTTTTGGAGGATATTGTTTGAAGGAGTCGATCTGTAATAGATATTCGCGTTTTGTCTTGAATGAGACGAATAGAAAATTGAGTTTTGGGGGATATTGTTCGAAGAGTCAAACACTTAGTGGAATGTTTAAAACGCATTTTCCGCTCAATTAGGTTTTTGAGTGGTAAATTTTTAATATATTCATGATAGCAATCAGAGAGAGATGAAATAAGTTCTCAGCGTTAAAATTAGTTTTCTTTTGTGTGTGTTGAAACTGTTTAACAGTCATCAAAGGGATTCTCTCTTAATTCGATACTGAGTGAATGGTTGTTTGATGTGTGAATGGAGATCTTTTGACAAAATGTAAAAAACTACTGTCAAAATGCGTTAAATCAGAAACCGGTTTGTCATGTACTCTTTAAACGTATTCTTAAACTTCACCAATTCAATTAACAGTCAGTTTATTATATTAAAGACGGAAAGATTTTTATTACTTAAAACATAAAAATATAATTAAACATTTAATTTTTAAAATAATAAAAACAATTAAAACGAAAGATGTTTTTACAGATGGATTCTAGACATCGAGATCTAATTTTAGGCGAGTATGAACGTGCTGAGAAGGGGATTCAGTCGGCTGATAGGAGCAGACATCTTGGTGAGATGGAACTCAAACGCGAAGCCACAAAAATATTTAGACCCGTGACAGAGGGTCAAGAGCGAAGCAGGAAGGAGATAGTGGAAGAATTGAGACCCATAAAGGAGAGTTCTTTGAGAATGGGTTCGTTGCCTCCTAGTTTTGGAAATCGGTATTCTGTTCAGTCTACACCGGATTACGTTCCCACGGGAATTCAAACAGATATGAGCGAGAGCGACAATACAGCTTCGACTATCACCACTAGTAGCGTCGCATCGTCCGATGATGATGGCGGTAAGAGAGATCAGTCGTATGGATTTTATAAGGATTCGGAGGGAAGGATTTTTGTAGGAGACACAGAAGTAGAAATTGACGATGATGAATTGATCGTGGGTTCGAACAAATACGAATTAACCGATGGTCTGCGCAGATTGCTCCTTTACGACAAGCCTAGCGATTACACGGATCAGGATTTCGATAATTACGGAGACATTCTGGTTCAGACCCACGCCATGAAGAGAAATAACGATGCCAGAGAGACGAGACCCAAAGCCAACAGAGGTTACAAGTGGACGAAAGTGGTGAAACCCTTATGGGATATGAACAAGAAGTTCGTCGAATCGGTGACTGGCAAAGGGGTAAAAACCACTTTTCTTCCGAGCGATTCCGACGCTCTGTCTCAGAGATTGAGTTTGTTGATGGCGAGCAGATGGGCTGGTAACACAGGATTAGATAATCAGATAGTTGCTATATCTGACGAATTGTTAAGACAGAAGGTCTTGAATAAAAACCAGTATAAAAGGCTGATGAACGAATTGAAGGATTGATGTGTATATAATAAGTAGAGAGAAACAAACAAACAAACAAAAAAATAAAACAGTAAATTTTTACACTAGAATAATAAAAGTATTTAAAAACAACAAAACGATTTACCAGTGAAAAAAACAAAATATATCATAAAAATAAAATATGTTGGTGATAAAGAACAGGGGATACGTCAGGACTTACGTTCAAGGCGGTTCTGGCATCGTCGATTCTATAATGCGAGCGTTCACGAGCGATGCGGGTAGAAAACTCGCATCGACCGCGTTTGTGGTCGGTAAGAAGACGGCCTCGGATGCTGGTAAGAAAGCCGCTTCCGAAGCCAGTGGTAGGATAGCTTCTGTGGCTGGCAAGAGGGCAGCCGACGCGTTGATCGACAAGTTGATCAGTCCGCCGGTGAAGCGAGCTGCGTTAGATCGAACGCCGAAAAGTTGGAAAGATTTTAAGGATGCTGTGGTGCCCATACAAGATTTAGCCAAAATGACGAGTGGATCCGGATTGAAGAGAACTCGCGACGGTGCAATATAAATAAATAATAACATTAAAAACAGAGTTTGAAAAAAACATAAAAAATTTGCATTTGAAAAGAATCTAAAATAACAAACAAAAAAAAATAAAACAAAGATGAACATTAAAGATATGTCTTGGAACGACGCCGCGACCAAGAGGTCGAATAACGAGTTCTTTCCCAAGAGCATAAGAGGTTTGATAGTGGGAAAATCGAATTGTGGAAAGACCAATCTGTTGATGAATCTGTTGTCCTGACCCGACTGGTTGGATTACGACAGATTGTTCGTGTTTGGCAAGAGCTTGTTTCAACCCGAATACAGATTGCTTCGAGAGTGCATGGATCGCAGATTGCCCAAGGACGTCATAGCCAGAATCGTTGACAGTAGGGAGGAATTCAACAAGAGTGGAGCTCCACTCTTGACCATTTTGGACGGTGCGGTGATGGAACTGATGAAGAGAAATGCAACTTCGAACGTCGAGTGTCGATTTTATGAGAACGCTAGCGACGTTCCGGATCCTAGAGAACTGAAATCGGAAGATAAGAATCTCATGATTTTCGACGATCTGCTTTTGGAGAGACAGAACCGATGCGAATCGTATTACGTTAGGGGTCGACACAGCAACGTGGACTGTTTCTACCTGTCGCAGAATTATTTTCGATTGCCCAGACAGACTATAAGGGAGAACGCTAATTTTCTATGTCTCTTTCGCCAAGATCTCAAGAATCTCAATCACATCTATGGCGATCACGTCGCAAACGACATGAGCGCGGCAGAATTCAGGAGATTCTGCAAGAGGGTTTGGGATGGTGGACTTTACAATTTCGTCGTGATCGATTTGACAAGCGAATTTAATCGCGGAAAATATCGGTGCAGATTCGACAAGTTTTATGTTTCTGATGATAATAAGATAGAGCGTGAAAATAAAATTTAGAAAATAATAAATCTTCAAATAATTAGTTTTGAATAAAAAAAATAAAATTAAATATAATGTTTGAAAATGGAGAATTGTTAGGACGGATAGCTGAGAATACGGCTGCAAAACAATCCATTTAAATCGTGGTGAGTGGCGATTCGACTCGATTCGCTATGAAATTCGAACCTTCCATCGAATTGAATAGAGAGAAAAGTTACGAGATGGCTTTGGTGAATCTGGAGACTTATTATTCCTTTCCCAACGTCACCGAAAAGAATAACTCGTTCAAGTATTCCGACGGAACGGATTGGTTGGAGATTCGAATTCCCAAAGGGAGTTACGACATAGACGATTTGAACGATTACATTCAGACGCGAATGAAGACGGATGGAATGGGAAGCAACAAGATCAGACTCGCTCCCAATCCTAATACCTTACAGACGATGTTGGATTTGGAAGATAATTTTCGAGTGGATTTCAACACGGACGATTCTATAGGCAAGATGTTGGGATTCGATCGAAAGATGTATCGAGGCCACGCGGCATCTGAAAATACGGTTGACATTCTCGCAGTCAATAGCATTCTGGTGAACGTGGACGTGATTGCTGGAAGTTACGTGAATGGTAGCGCTCAACCGACGATCTATTCCTTCTTTCCAAACGTGTCGCCGGGTTATAAGATCCTGGAGCGACCTCGAAATTTAGTTTATCTACCAGTGAATTTAGACTCATTGTATAGTCTCAAAACCACGTTGACGGATCAAAATGGTGAACTGTTAGATCTTCGCAAAGAGAGAGTGACGATACGATTTCACATAAGAGAAATATAAAAGCAAAAAAAAAAAATATTGTGTATATATATAGATAACAAAAATAAAATAAACGCAATATTAATTTTACAAAATTATTTTAGTATAATTATTAAACAAGAAACAATTGAAGTAAATAATTTAAAAAAACAGAATTATGACAGAATACGTGGTTAAAAACGTGAACATATCTGCAGGACAGAGGAAGAAACTTAAGAGAGCGTTAACAACTCGAGGCGAGGCGGTGAGATTCAAATTCACTCACGAAGATCTGACGAGAGGCGGTCAGGATTCGATCGCCTGGACCAGAAGTCAAATCAAAAGGATGGAGAAAGCGATTCGCGATGGAAGAGGGTTGACGGTGAGATTGAGTCCCGCTCAATTGAGATACAATTTGAGAATGAAAGGCGGTTTCCTACCGCTATTGGCAGGAATCGATGCAAAAGCATTACCCTTCGCCGCAGAGGCGCTACCCTTTCTCAGAAAGACTCTCGGCGTGGGAGCTCTCACGGGACTCGCTAGTTCGGCAGTTGAGAAATTAATGGGATGCAGCGGACTGTTTTTGAAGAAGGGAGGAGCCGTGTGTCGCGTCCACGTAGACGACAGCGGTAAAGGATTGTATCTAGAACCCGTTAGAGGTGGCAACTCTCTGAGAGGAAACGGTCTCTATCTGAAGAGTGGACGGAACGTTGAGCGACTCGGCAAGGGTTTGTTGCTCGGTGAGAATTCGCCGTTTAAGAATATACCGATTTTGAATATGTTATTATAATATAAAATTATATAAAATATAAAATCATAGAAAGTATAAAATAATATATTTAAAATGGATAAAAAGGTGGAGAAACAATTAGACGATAATGACGAATATCGCGAGACAGAGTGCGAAGAAACCAAAAAAATGAGATCAAAAGATGATCTCATTACTTTTTTTTTTTTTTCGTTTTTCTTCGCTAAAAATCAATCTCTCTATTGTTTATATTTCCAAGTCCGTTATTAGCATGTTGACACTCGTGTCTTCTCCTTTTTCGAAAACGTGTTGAATGTTTATCTTTACTCTTTTGAGTTTTTTTACATCGGTCAACTCGCTCTCACCACCCAATTTCTTCACGAGTTCGAATGAGATGTTTGGAAATATGTAATTTCCATAGGGCAACGACAAATCGTCCTTGTCGAATTCTCTATCTTCGGCGATGACGATGTTCTGCAGGTCGCTTTGGCACTCGTAAATCAAATCGAGCACGGCTTCGTCCAATTTCTAAGGCATCTTATATTTGTCGTATTTGTGCTCTAAGCCCTTCGTCTCGACCTCGTTCAATTCGATGGGATCATGTCGTTGTAATCTATAGATTTTATGACCGAATTTCTTATTCGTTTCGACTCGTTTCAATTTCAATTCGCATCTTTTAGGTGTTGTTGTCCTCATGATCGATTATTTGGTTTTTTGTTTTTACGAATTCTTGCAAATAATGTATATTTTAAATTTTGTATTTAAATAAATGATAATTTGTTTAAAAAGTTTTTTTTTGCTCTTTATATATATATAAAAAAAGTTGTTTTTTTAATTTTTAATTTTTTTAATGTAAAATTTTTTAGTAAAAGTTTTTTTTCTCTTTATATATATATAAAAAGTTAAATTTTAACATTTCAATCTCTCTATTGTTTATATTTCCAAGTCCGTTATTAGCATGTTGACATTCGTCCTTTTTCCACTTACGAAAATGGTTTGAATATTTATCTTTACTCTTTTGAGTTTTTTTTCATCAGCGAATGTGCTCTCACCACCCGATTTGTTCACGAGTTCAAGTGAGATTATTGGATATATGTAACTTCCATAGGACAACAATAAATCACCCTTGTCGAATTCTCTGTCTTCGGCGACGATGATATTATTCAGCAGATCGCTTTGGTACTCGTAAAACAAATCGAGCGCGGCTTCATCCAATTTCAAACACATTCGATATCCGTGGTAGTAGCGCTCTAAGTCCACCATCTCAACCTCGTTCAATTCGATGGGATCGTGTTGTTGTAATGTATAGATATTAAAACCAAATTTCTCATACGCTTCGTCTCGTTTCAATTTCAGTTCGCATCTTTTAGGTGTTGTTGTCATGATCGATTATTTGGTTTTTATGAATTCTTGCAAATAATGTATATTTTAAATTTTGTATTAAAAAAATTGAATTTAAAATTGAACTTTTTTTTTTTTTTTTTTTTTATTATATATATAAAAAAAGTAAAAAAGCAAAACTTTTTTAACAAATTATTTAATACAAAATTCCAAAAAAAAATATTCTTACAAATGAAGCAAACAGATAAAACAATGATAAATTTAAATGAGAAAACCATACCTCAGTTAAATGAGATTTGTAAACTATTACAAATTTCAGATTTCAGAAATCATAGAACTAAATAAAAAAAAATTGAAGTCATACAAGAATATTTGCGAAACGCTAGAAAGGCAAACGAAATGTCGATAGCAACGACGTCAAAAGATGCATCGGTTGTGAAAAATGAGAAGATAGTAAAAGGAATCGAAATGCCAACGTCGAAAAAAAACAAAAATGTTTCGATTGTGAAAAATAAGAAGACGACTAAACGAAAAGCCATTGAAGAACATCAAGTTTCCAAAGAGAAGAAAAGAAAAACTAAAATGAAAACGAGTGATGCACTTCAGATTCAAGACAAACGAGATATATCGAGCGAAATTCAACGAGCAATCGACGAAGAGAAAGGAGAAGAATATGTAACACGACTCGTTGCGGAACTATTCCAATCGAAACCTGTAGAACGGGAGAGTGCGATCAAAGGCATTTTTAAAACTTTCGACATGGTTCCCTCGTTCAAGAAAATCGATCCAAAATTGTTCATGGAACGGGTGAAGAAAAAAGTATTGGATTTGTTTCGCGAATACATGAACGTGGGATTAAAAATTAAGATGATACTCCATTGCATAATGAATAAAATCGCCGTGAAGTCCGGCGAGAGCATCGTGAAAAATGCATATTTCAGATCCAACGTCGAACCCATATTTCGAGGTTCAGATCTATCGGACGTTTTCGAAAAGATGAAAGACAAGATGTTGACGTCTCTCGCGAATTATCAACATGAAGGTAGTAATTGGACGTTTGATGAGGTGTTGAAACTCGAAATTCACATGAATAAAAACGAACCGTTGAAAGGATCTTCCTACTTGGAATTACCATATTTCTTGACTAAGAAACACGCCGTGGTCAACGTGAGAAATAAAGATGATCAGTGTTTTAAATGGGCAGTCACCTCCGCTTTATACCCTGTCGAAATAAACTCTGATAGAGTTTCTCGTTACGAGGAAACTTCTAAAAATCTCGATTGGACTGGAGTGACTTTTCCAACAGAGTTCAAACATATCGAACGTTTCGAGGTTCAAAATCCCACCGTAGCGGTGAACGTCTTGGGATACGACGAGGAAAAACGAACGATCTATCCTCTCAGACAGACTTCGTATCTCGGAAGAGAAAAGACGATTATTTTATTATTGATTTCGAATGGTGACAATCGTCATTATTGTTGGGTTAAACATCCAACCCGATTACTGTCAAAACAAAATAATAATCATACCGGAAAGATATCTTTATGTTTCAATTGCATGAACATATTTAAGACAGAAAAATCATTAGCGAAACATCAGGAATATTGCAACGAAAATCAAGGTGTCACCGTCGAAATGCCCAAACCTAACACCATCGTGAAGTTTGAAAATCACAATAGAAGGTTAAAAGTGCCATTCGTCGTGTACGCCGATTTCGAATGTTTCACCGCCAAAATGAGTTCCTGTCAACCCAACGCTCTTCAAAGTTACGTCGAAAGATATCAAAAACACATACCTTCGGGCTATTGCATTTACGTGAAATGCGCTTTCGACTCGCAACACGACATGGGTCCCTTCACCTACATGAAACAGTATGAAGACGACGACGTGGCTCAAAGGTTCGTGGAAGAGTTAGAATCGAAAATTCAAATGTTATACGACAAATTTAAAACTACGGAAAAAATGATCATCACGCGAGAGCAGCACTATGAAAATAACAGAGCCACCGAATGTCACATATGCAGACAATCGTTCGATGAGAATTCGAAGGAAAATAGGAAGGTTAGAGACCACGATCATTACACGGGTCTGTATCGCGGTCCGGCTCACAGCAAGTGTAATTTAAAATATCGAGACGCCGTTTTCTATCCGGTGATGTTTCACAATCTCTCGGGTTACGACAGTCATCTGTTCGTGAAAAATCTCGGCACCTGACAGAATTAAATTGCATCGCGAACAACAAAGAAAGATACATTTCCTTCACGAAATGGAAGCTCATGGAGAAGAAAAGAGTAATCGACGGAGAGACATTGAAAGAAAAAACGAAATCCATTCGTAGAGGCATACGTTTCATCGACAGTTTTAAATTCATGTCTACCGCTCTGGAAAAATTAGTCGATAACATGAGCAAGGATAAATTTAAAATCACCAGTGAACATTTCGGAGAACGAGTAGACGTCATGTTGAGGAAAGGAGTCTATCCTTACGATTACTTGAACGATCTAAAGAGATTCGAAGACACCGCACTACCTTCGAAAGAAGATTTTTATTCGAAATTATACGAATCCGACATTTCTTCCGAGAATTACGAACACGCCAAAAACGTGTGGAAATCATTCGATATGAAAACCATGAGAGATTATCACGATCTCTATCTGAAGACCGACGTTCTGCTCTTGGCAGACGTGTTCGAAAATTTTCGAGACGTCTGTCGTCAAAATTACGATCTGGATCCCGCTTGGTATTTCACCGCACCTGGTTTGGCGTGGGACGCTCTTTTGAAGACCACCGAAGTCCAATTGGAATTATTATCCAACGTGGACATGTTGCTCATGTTCAAAAGGGCTGCGAGAGGTGGCGTCTCGATGATCTCCCACAGATATTCTGAGGCTAACAATCCCTACATGAAAGAAGGTTTCGATTCGAAACGGTCGACTAAATACATACAGTATTGGGATGCTAATAATCTGTATGGTTGGGCTATGAGTCATCCTTTACCGATTGGAAATTTCAAATGGGTAACGGAACCGAAAGAGATGCAAAAATGGAGAGACTATCCTTACATTTTAGAAGTCGATTTGAACTATCCGGAAGAATTACATGATCCACACAACGATTATCCGCTAGCTCCCGAACGAATGGAACCGAACGAAGGAGACGAGGAAAAACTCATTCCCAATTTATTTAACAAACGTAACTACGTCGTCTACAGCGAGAATTTGAAACAGTACGTCGATTACGGGATGAAATTAGTCTACATACATCGCATCATTCGATTCGACGAAGAGCCTTGGATGAAAAAATACATCGATCCCAACACGAATCTCAGAACTCGAGCCGAGAACGATTTCGAAAAAGATTTCTTCAAACTCATGAACAACTGCGTGTACGGCAAATCGATGGAAAACATCAGGAAGAGAACTGACGTTCGACTCGTCACGTCTGAGAAAAAAGCTAAAAAATTAGTGGCGAAACCCAATTACAAACACCGAACCATATTCGACGAAAATCTAGTGGCCGTTCACATGCAAAAGACGTACCTGAAGTTCGACAAACCGTATTATCTCGGACCGATCATCTTAGAAATCAGCAAGCGATTGATGTATGAGTTTCACTACGATTACGTCAAACGAAAATTTGGTGACAAAGCCAAACTACTGTTCACCGACACGGACAGTTTAGTTTACGAGATAGAGACGAAAGACGTCTACCGAGATATATCTCCGGACCTGGCCGAGTGGTTCAACACGAGCAATTATCCCGTCGATCACCCGTCCAACATTCAATCGAATGACAACAAGAAGGTGTTGGGTAAATTTAAGGACGAGAGCGGCGGTAAACAGATCGTCGAATTTGTGGGCTTGAGACCCAAACTGTATGCTTATCGTCTAGAAGATGATGAAGAGATCAAGAAGTGCAAAGGAGTTAAAGCGTGCGTGGTGAAGAAAAACATCTCTTTCCAAGAGTATAAAGATTGTCTGTTAGGAAGTGGTCCGGTGTATAAGACTATGAAATCGATTCGAAGCGAAAATCACGACTTGTATACGGAAATAGTCAACAAGATTTCGCTGACGGCCGACGACGATAAGAGATTCGAGTTAGACGATAAAATAAGCACTTTGGCACTCGGACATTGGACTGTGGATCTAATTAGAGACGATTTGAATATGGATGATTGGATTCTAGATACGATTGTGGATGATAAGATTCCAGATACGATTGTGGATGATAAGATTCCAGATACGATTGTGGATGATAGGATTCCAGAAAATTAAGAAGAATTAGATGAACACAAAACTATAGAAATCGATAGTGACATCGAGAAAGTTAGTTTAAAAAGAAAAAGAAAAAAATAGAAAAAAAAATAACGTCATTTTTAGTAAATTATAATAAAATAAATAAAAAAAATATATACGCATTTATGAATAAGAAAATAAAGATATCCGTAGAAGGTGTCGTCTTACCTAACGAACCCCTATCCAACATCGATCTGTTGAATGCGGCAAAAGATTTGAAAATCAAAGATTTTCTAGGAGTGTTTTCCAGAGATGCCTTGCCGAAGAGAAGACCTCGACAATCGGAATACGGAATTTTAAATCTAGACGATTCATCGGGTGAAGGCACTCACTGGGTGGCGTGGATGAAGAACGGGAAGAAGAAAAATTATTATTTCGACAGCTACGGAATCTCGCCGCCAAAAGAAATAAAGAACTATTTCAACAAATCGATGGTTCGTTACAACACGGAACAAGTGCAATCACCACATCAAGTGTTTTGCGGTCACCTGTGTCTCTACGTTCTCAAGAGATAGTCTGAAGGAGATCGATTTCAAGACATTCTCAATGATTTACATTAGAGAGAGATTTTTTTCTTTTATAGTATATATAAAGATAAAAAATTATTTAAAAAAAATTTTAATCGAATAAAAACGAAAAATAAAATAACATAGTTCATTTTTAATAAACTGCGTTTGAACATATTTTTCTAAAAAACAAAAAATCCCACAACAATATGCCAGTCGATAAATTTGGTAGAAGTGACGACGAAAAAGTCAACCCAAGAAAGAAGAGGAAGACGTTCGAAGTCGATGATGGTTACGACGTTGCCAACTTGAATGAACGTTACGTTTGGAGATATGAACCTCGAGAAGAACCTTTGAACATGAACGATAAGAAGCTCTACAATCTTCCCGAACCGATAGATCTCGCAGATGCTGCGACTAAAAAATATGTCGACAGGGGGAACGCCGATTTCGAATGAATCCTGCTAGATAATTACGTGGATAAAACCATGACCGACGATCTGGATCTGAAATCCAAACGTTTGGTGAACGTCGCGAATCCCATAGATCCCACCGATGCCTCGACCAAGAAATACGCGGACGACTCTCACGCGAGATTCAGCGAACACCTGAGAAATAGATACGTTCAGAAAACGATGCACTCGGAATTGAACGCCAATTCTAACAAGATAACGAACATGGCCACTCCCACGAATCCCAAGGACGTGGCGACCAAACACTACGTAGATCTGGAACAGAGAAAGTCTGACAGTCGAGAAATGAAATCGGATCTGAATGCAGGATTCCACAAGATATTGAATCTGTCGAAGATCGACGACACGGATGCAGACTCAACCGGGGTCAACAAGGGCTACATAGATTCTGCCGTGATACAATCACAAGAATACCTAGAATCGCAAGTGGACGATCTCTACCTGAACAAAGAATCTGACGGAACCATGGAGGGTGGCATCAACATGAACAGTCACAATTTATTCGGTCTCGATCACGATCCCGAATTCGATTCCAGCGCGGTCAGCAGAAAGTATGTGGACGACAACTCGGTCTGGAGAAAGGGTGACATCATGGAAGGTAAACTAGACATGGGTGGACACGCGCTCACGAATCTACCGGATCCCGTGAACATGACGGATGCCTGCACCCTGATTTCAGTGGTGGAGAAAGTCAAATATGCTAGACAATTGATCACTGTGTGGGCCGAAGAGGCCGGCACCTTAGATGAGGGAAAAGCTGAGTGGTCTTTCGGAAATGGAGGTAGCGGATCGAAACATGGTCAGGTGGGATATCCCATGCCGTTGGGAGGTGAAATCCTTCGAATGAGTCTGGCTTCCTCGGATTTGAATAACAGAGCGGTCGTCAATCTCATGGTGAATGGTGTAGAGAGCGATAAGAGATACAGCGTCGAAAAGACTGAGAACCAACACGTGAATGTTAGCACGTTCGGCACGCCTCTCAAAGTGAACGCCGGAGACAGGATTAATTTCGTTACGAAAACCAATAATCCCGAAGCCACCACTACTGATCGAACTAGATCCTTTGATCAAACAGTGAACGCGTGGAAAATAATGAATTAAAAAAAAAAGTAATGTGTGATTATTAAAAACAAAAAAAAAACAAAAATTAAAGTAATGAGATCATCTTCAGATCTCATTTTTTTTTGTTTTCCTTCTTCTTCACTATCACCATATATTATAATAACGTTTCCTTTTTTCTCAATTTTCAGCATCGATTCTTCTTTTTCTTTGTGATATGATACGTTTATAACAACACTTTTGTTGGTCCGAATCATAATTATGAACGAATGTTGTGCATCTCTTGGTAACACTCGCATCATTACCATTCTCTTCAGAAGGTAGTGGTGATAGTGGAAAGCGTCTCATTCTTTTCATTTCCAACCGTCTATCCCGCTGTTTACCTAACCATTTTTCCACATCTTTTTTGGGGGTTTTTTGGCTTGCAACACAGGATGGAACATCTGATGGAAACGGAGAGACGATCGCACAGGATCGAACAATCTAAGATCTGTTCGAGTTTTAATATCTTCGTCACGAAATATTCTTTTTGTTTCTCTCGAGTGAATAGCACGCGATCTTTTAAATAATTCAGAACGTAATCGTAAAAATCTTTTTTTTTTTTCAAACGCGAAAATGGAATGTGTATTTCGTTTTCTACGTGACTACTTACGAATTGTAACATTTTGTACGTCGAGAATGTTGAAAAAAGACGATTTTTTCTCGGATGAAACTTTTTTTTTGTTAAAAAAATATTAAAAACGAATTTATTTTTTTATTTTTTGTTTTTAGAAATTACTCATTACTTTTTATTTTTTTTTGTTTTTTATTTTTTTCACGCACTCGTCTCTCATCGAATGATCGACATCTTATTTCCGTCCGATTCGAATTGTAATTCTCTGTCCGACAGGACCAGGGCGAAGGCTTCAGTTTTTCTCAGAACGTTCCTATCGATTTGCATCTTGATCTGAATGTCTAAGATGCTACTCTTGAGTCGTTCACTCTGTTTACTGACGTCGAATACGAACATGGGATACATCGACTTGTATTCACCGGAAGATATGTTGGGGTTGCTCATCAATTTGTCTAGACCGTGATACTTCTTTCTAAAATCAGCGGCGTCGCTGTACAGTCTGCAGAAATCGTTCTTGTCGAACGACGCGTTGTAATCGATTGCTGGATATCTCGTGGCGTTCAGAAACACTTGCATGTTTCTCAAACTGCAATGATCGAACAGCGACGCATTCTTTTCCTGAGACCCGTCCCTATCAGTGAAACGCAACCACGATGAAATGCGGTCTCTCGGAAGCGGATTTCACCGTCAATCTCCAATCGAAGTGATTCGTGGAGGGAGGAATGCTAGCCGTGTCGCAGTGTCTCATTCTAAATCCCACGGGTAATTTACTCTTGGATTCTATGATCTTGTAGAGATGCGCTTTCTCCACGATCGAAGGCTCCACGTGCGGAACGAACCACGATATCTTGTGTAGAGTTATCTTACCCACATCGGTCGCAGTGAGTCTCACTATTGCGTCGTCGTTTCCTTTTCGAATCAACGTCAGATTGTGTTTGAATCCATACATGATCTTGTTGTAATCGTCCGCAAATCCGAAGATGTGTTTCAAAGGTATCCTGAACGAAAACGTTCCTTTAGGTCTGGACGTCTTGACGACGTAGTCGAATATCAAGGCGGCGCCTGCGCTAGCAGGGCCAACGGTGTCTTTCACCCACAACTGATTAAGTCCTCTGGATTTCGAAAAATCATCAGGATACGTCAAGAGTCCGAACATCGTGGTGGCCTGACCGGGATGAAACACAGATTCTATCTCTTGTCCGGATAGCATGTATTTTATGTTACTGAATAGATGCATGATGCCATTATTGGCAAGAGTAACCGTGTCGTCGTCGGCGTAGTCGCTCCCATCTTCCTTGGTGAGACGTCCCTGCACCACTATTTAACTCTCGCTAGGATGTACGAATAGATCTTGAGTTTCGACGTTGATTCTTATCTCTCCCGCATTGTTCAAACTCGTTCCGGTTACCGGTTCGTATTCGTGAACCTCATATTCTTGAATACTTTCATCTTTCACTATGCTTTGTGCTATATCTAGTATATTTGTCATTTTAAAGGATTTTTAATTTTTTGTTTATTAATTAACTTGCTTTTTTTATCTAAAAATAGTTTTTAATTATTTTTTATTATTATTTTTTTCTCTCTTATATATATGTGTGTAAACAAGAAAATGTTAAAGAGAGTAAATAAAAAAAAAATTTGTCTTCTTCATCAAAACTTCGTCTTCTGTAATTGTTGTTCGTAAAACTTTCCGATGATCTCTTCTCCATCCAAAGCTTCGATTTCGTAAGTCACCGGATCGGTGTGAAATATTTTGATTATCACGAAGATTTCCGAGGTCCATCGAGGAGTATAACCCTTTTCGAAGTGCTTCTTATAAGCGTAAATTCTCACTCGATCACCGACTGCAAATTTCGGCATTCTAGACTTCTTCCTGATCTTAGATCTCTCAGGATATAGATTCGCGTAGACCCGTTTTTCGTTTCGAGGATCGCTAACTTCCGCGGGAGTCATCTTGATCGATCTGTGTCGTGTGTTGTTGTAATCTTTGACCAGACCGTTCAGAGCGTATATGTATTTCTTGGTCGAATTCGCCGTGAAGTATCTGTGCATCTTTTCCTTCATCGTTCGATTCCAACGTTCCACCACGCTGGCTTTCTCTTCGTTTTCGATCGAGTAGAGGTCTACCAATCGACGAACGTCCTTGTTGTAGAATTCCTTTCCCTTATCCACCCACAATTTACTCAGTTTTCGAGAAGACGAGTCGAACACGCTCTTCAGAGCCTCGGCGACGCAAGGTCCCGATTTATTCTTCAAAGCTCTGATCCAACCGTAATTGGAAAACACGTCGATGACCATCAATAGATATTTGACACCCTCGTTCCACCTCAAAAACGATCTCATGTCGACCAAGTCGGCAGACCAAATATCATCCAGACCCTTCAAGAACACCCTTCTCTTTCGAAATTTACGCACTATGGGTTTGTGTAACTCCTCGGCCAATTCGCTCGTCAATAATCGTTTCTTCTTCTTTTCAGATGCGCTTTTTTTTTTTGAACGCCCCATCCGAATCGACGTTTCGCACCGATCAGATTGCCGACCAGCGAACGTTCCATCTTCTCTCTCCTGGTCGGATTCGATATGCCTCTCAATTTCCCCATCATGTTTTTGTCGCAGACGTCGTTGCGAGTCTTGGTGTCGGGATGTCCGGCGTAGCACAGATCGTGATCATACGCGGCCGCGTCCACCCTATTCACAGGTTTGCTCCAAGATTTGGGTGTCAGATCGGCGTTGAGTCTCTTGTTCAATTTCGTTCCGGGTCCCGTGAAACTGTGACCGGGCAGATGCATTTCGAAAGGTAGATTATTGATCATTTTATTCTTGATGCCTTTACCTTTGCTCGCGTTCTTTTTTTTGACGAATCGTGTCTTGACAGAACCACACAGATGTCGCAAATTCTCCGAAGCATCTGTCTGTCGTTTTTAGTTCGCACTTCTCTAGAATTACTCGTCTCGGTAACTCTCTTACACTTTACGCAATACATTTTTAAGAGTTATTTAAATTAATTTCGTTTTTTTATTTTATATATAAATTTAATTATTTTTTTTTTAAATTCTGTTCTTATATATATATATTTTTTTTTTTCAGTCACTGCTCTTGAGTTCTATCATGTTACTGAATTCCTCCCTGGCCTCTTTCCTCCCCTTTTCCACGAGAGAATCCTTCATCTCTTCCTTGATGATCTGACGAGTCTTGATTCTCACGGCTTCTTTCATGGCATCGTATTTCGTTTTCTCGCTCAATATCGCGAAGTATTCTCCGTCCGATATCCTACCGTCTTTCAACGCCATAGAGATCATTTCGGATATCGTGTCGATCTTGGAGTCGGCCAAGACGCGAATCTTGTCGTGTTTCCTCGCCTTCAGATATAATTTCCTACTCAAAAAGTTTCCGAGCGTGCTAAACAATCTGGCGGCGAGGGCCACTCCTTCTACGGTCAACACGATCGGAATGCCGACCGCGGTCGACAACAATCCGATGCCGGCCGCGTGTAAACCCATGGAAATCGTGATGAGTGTCGTGTTGATCGCGTTGACGAATTTCACGAAACGCGAATACTTCTTCTTGAGAGAACGACGAGAATCTCTCTCTCGAGTTGGATACTCTTGGATTCTTCTGATTTGATCGATGCGATACCTCTCTCCTCTTTCTTTTTCTTCTAGCGACGGTGCCGTCGGCAAAACGTCGATCGGCTTCTCATCCTCATCGTCCACTAACATCAGATACAATTTATTTCTGGTTCTCATTTTTGTTTTTTTCTTTCTAATATTAGATAAAAAATTTATGTGTGTATTTATTTTTATTTTCTATTCTCTCTTATTTTATATCAACGAGAAAACTTAGACGTATGCTTCATTCAGCAATAATTTCTTGATGCATCCCTTGTCTTCTAAAGTCCGACTTTTACGTGCCAATTTCAGTTCTTCCGAATCTGTGGGCTTGTCTTGATTCTTACAGAAGACTAATCTCTTCCAAAACGTGATCACATCGTCGAATCTAATGCGTTCGAACGCCGGTTCGAAATACATGACGACCATATCTTCCCTTTCCATCGTCAGACACGAATGATTCTCGTGATCGAAGTCTAGATGATCCCGACATCCGACGCATCGTTCTAACAAGATGGGACATAGTTGTTCATTCACGCAGATTGCGTATGCTCTCATCAGCATGTTTAAAAGAAACCTTGCTGTAATAGTCTGAGAATTGCTCATGATTTACGTATTTTTTTTTATTATCTATTCGATTTGATATATTTATTTTTCTAAATAACTATTATTTATATATTTTTTTTTCTCTCCTATATATATTGATCACTTTTATTTATTTCCTAGGATATTCCCCCACCCCACGACGAGGGGAGATAACTCCGTATGATCGAGTTTATGAGAATCGAGCGATCCGATCGGTCAATTGGCAGAGAATCGAGCGATCCAATCGGTCAATTAGCTGAGTTTGGGAATTCTCATAGTGGGGAATTCCCCCTAATGACGTCATAAATGGGAAAAACCCACCGCCTCAAAACAATGGAGAGTTCTGGATCACTGATGCAGAATCCGCAGACCGTTTTTTGATGATAGCCTAGAATTTTTTGCTCGCGTTCACCAACGATGGATCGATGGTCTGATCTGCGATGGGAACGTCGACAAAAATTTTTAAAGTAAAAGATAAAAGTGAAGATGTACAATTTCACCTTTTTTTTAAAAACGCGCGTTCACCACGAGTATTTGAAAGTTAAAAGTGCGATCTAGGAGTCACAAAAAAACATGGGGGATTCAAGATCACTGTACATTTTTGTGAACAAGCATGCGATTTAACACTGAATTCCACGTTGGTGAATGCATCGTGTACGTATGTTGTACACGTACATGTACAAAGTGATAGTAAACTCTCCTTTATCACCTACTAACGGCCAAAACCAGCCAGTGCTATTCATAAAAATCGCCATTTAATTTTCATTATTTTTGAATTTTTTGTTTCAAAAACATAGGTTATAACCTCTCGTTGGAACGGGCTCGTAAAGCTCATTCCAACGAGGGGTCATAACCTATGTTTTTGAGACAAAAAATGAAAAAAATTAGTTATTCAAGAATTTGTTTTGCAAGAGTCATCTGCTTTTCATGTTAGGTAAAGGGTTAAAGGAAAATAGTTGAAAATCATAATTTGTTGCCTCAAGAACCTAACTTTCTTAACAGTTTCTTGAACACATGGCTTATGATCTCTCACTGGAATGAGCTTCTCCAGCTCATTTGAATAAGGCATCAAAGCTATGTGTTTGTGGCAAAATAATTACAATTATTGTTTTTTAAAAAATGTTTCAAAGTGCTGTCTTTTAGTCATGCGGGGTTTTTGTGGAAAAGCCTTGGAAAATTTCTAGAAAAGTCATTGATTTGTATCTAGTGCTTCCTTGTATAAAGTGTGGAAGTGGAGCAACTTTTGTTTACTGCTGTAGAAAAATTCTGCTGTACTCGTAAACCAGGGCCCTGTTACTTGTGCCTCAGGGTTCATACAATCTTGAGAAACCCTTGAATTTGACAGTTGCCTTGAAAAGTCCTTGAAATTTGATTTTGCTTTGAAAAGTACTGGAAAAATTACTATTAACCTTGAAAAATTCATGAATTTTGATAAAACGTATCAAGAGATGGTGTAAGTGGCTTGTCTAGCACTGGGTCAAGAAGCGCAAAACAATAAATATAAAGGCATGTATTCTGTTTGCGAAAAAGATGCTGATAATCAGACAGTTGATATATTCTGATACAGCCCCAAATAAAAACAGCTTGCCTATTGAAATTGGATGTTGTTCAATTTCATAAGGTAAACTGTTTTAATTTTGTTTTGTTTTTCTGTTTCGATATTGTCATTGAGTCCATTGACAAGGCCTTGAAAAAGCCTTGAATTCAGACCCTGCCTTGCTATATGAACCCTGTGCCTGTGGTGAGATTCCTCTAAAGTGGGGAGCATAATTTTAAGTAACTACCCAAATTTACTTTACAGTTGTGCTGTGGATGTTACATAGCCACAGGTGCTGAAATTGACTCTAATCCTTGAAGGTCTGTATCCAACTTTGGTCAATTTTTACTACCTTGGAACTTCCGAATGAACTGTTGTTTAACCCTTTACCCAACGAATCGGCCGCATACGCCCGCGTAATATGCAAATTCAGTAGTTGAAAAAATATTATTTTTCAAAAACTTTCAACAAAACCATATCATGTGACCCCGCGTTGGAACGAGCTCGTCGAGCTCGTTCCAACGAGGGGTCACATGATATGGTTTTATTGAAATTGTCTGAAAAATTCGAAAAAATTATATTTAAAATAATAAATTTTGATATCGTCTGCGTTGGGTAAAGGGTTAACCCTTTACCTAACATGAAAAGCAGACAACACTTGCAAAAAAAATTATTAAATAACTTATTTTCTCCAGTTTTTGTCTCAAAAACATAGGTTATGGTCCCTCATTGGAACGAGCTCGTTCCAGTGAGGGGTCGGTCATAAGCTATGTTTTTGAGACAAAAAATGAAAAAATAATGAAAATTAATTGGCAAAAATTTTTTTAGAATAGCCCTGGCCGGTTTTTGCTATTATGTTGGGTAAAGGGTTAAATTAAAAATCAGTTTATGGTTTGAACTAAGATTTAAGCAACGTCGAGCCCGGTTAGTCCTCGGATGGATGACTATCTGAGCGATCGATTTGTACTCCCGCGTTGTGTCCTTGGGCAAGGCACTTAACCCCGATTGTCCCCATGGGGGCTCGATGACTCTGTGTACTGAGGCGTACTGCACGTCAATGATGCGCATGTCTTCAACCAATCTAACCCTGCCTGTGCTGCAGTGTGGAGTTACAATGTTGGGGATCTCGCGGCTGCTCATCGTTCTCTCCGGATATTCTGGCTTCCTCCACCCGTAAAACTGCCACGGTCATGATTAGCCATTGTGCATAAGTATATGACCTTAAACACCAATCAATAAATAAATTTGAACTAAGTTGGAGTTACCTTGACCTTTACTTGATTTATTGATTATATGTCCCGTGAAGTTGTGGAGTACATGAGAGGTTTATTTACTGAACATGTTTTTGTTAAAAGTTGCCTTGTTCATTTCATGATGTGTGTTTTGAGCTGTGGGAAGGATCTTATTAGAACATATAAATTTATTGTGATGGATCGAGGGTAACATGGTCTGAGGTTTGTGGCTTGGAGTTTATGTTTCAACCATGACTCTCAGCATCTTGGTTGAACATAAACTCTGAGATGCAAACCTCAAACCAGGCTACCATCAATCCATCACAATGGCTAAAAATGTTGGAGGATAAACATGAAACTTTATCTTTATGTTACCTGTAGAAATACGCTGTACTGTAATCATTACTAAAAAAATTCTGTTTTATCGTTTATTGATGAATCCAATCCTTATCATCTCTTGGGAAGTTCTGCACAATTACTGGTCATGGTATATTATCTTCTAGTATTCCCTCCCCATCCCACCACTGCTACCACTAAGTCACAATAACCATCACAATTGGAGATGCAGGTCTCCTCCTAAGAATGAGCTAGTGAGATTATTCCTGTGATTGGTGAAAGTAAAGGATAGAAAGAAAACATATTACAGGATGATTTGCTATGCTGGAGTCAGATTGTCTTACTTACTTGTATGAAAGGGTTAATTCTTAACCCGCTGAGTATTTTCAAAATATTTTTCATCAAATCTAGTCATGGCTGCTAGAAAGCAGCCATGACTAGATTTCATGAAAGCTCCATCTAAATTTAACTCAAGAAATCATAGGTCAAAATGTTCATTCAATTTTTAGGGAGGAAAATTGGTTAAATGATCCCAAATTATTTATTTATTTATTTATTGGTGTTTAAGGTCACATATTTATGCACAATGGCTAATCATGACCATGACAGTTTTACGGGTGGAGGAAGCCGGAGTACCCGGAGAGAACCACCGAGCAACGGCGAGCAACTGTCAGCCCCCCAACATACTAACTCCACACAAGCAGGGTAAGCATTGGTTGAAGAAAAGTGCACCATCGACGTGCAGTATGCCTTAGAAAACAATGCCACCGTGGCCCCACGCGGGCAATGGAGATGAAGTGTCTTGCCCAAGGACACAACGTGGTTGCCACAGGTGGGATTCGAACCGAGGACCTCTCGGCTTGCAGCCTGCACCTCTACCTACTGAGCCACCACGCTCCCGAATCCAAATTATACATAATTTAGTGGTAAGAGATATTTTATCCGGACCAGGAATGTCTGCCAACAGCATGCACAGAGTTAAATTATTTCATTATTGTCTGATAACTAGAGTGGCATGTGTGATCTCAATGAATGGAACAGTTGTAACTTCTTTCCCTCAACCAGAGTATCATGTGTGATCTGAATAATTGGGCACAGCTGCTACTCCGCCTCCTCACTGACGTAGCATTGTTTATACCTCAAGATGATAGATTCTCAAAAAAACAAAAGTTTGCATTGTCAGCACAGTATGAAGTTTTATCATGCAGAAGGCCTATCAGTCACTGCTGTTGAATAAACTACAAACATTTCTTTTGAATGAACAGTATCTTGACATTGCGACATTGCAAGAATCCATAAATTTCTGTTTCAAGATGGCACCTGTTGAGTGAAAATGTGTCTAAAAAAACCATGCAGTACCTGCTTAGAGTGATGCTATTAGTCGAGTGAGAATGTTGTTGTTCAATAGAATATATTTCTAGTTTTATATATATATTGGGACCCACTTAAGTCAGTATTGTTCTATAGGATAACCTTATTACAGAGTTGATACAGGTCCTTGAAAGAAACTTAATCATGCTCAATTTTTTTTTTTTACCCAATGTGCAGGATATCAAAAATTATTACTTTAATTATTTTGGTTTTTAAAAAAAAAAAATTCCAAAAATTTCAACAAAACCAAATGTGAACCCTCATTGCAAATGAGATCGAGGAGCTCATTCCAATGATGGGCTACATGATATGGTTTTGTTGAGATTTTTTGAAAAATATATTTTTTTCGACTGCTTAATCTGTGAATGATTTTGGTAAATATGGACGATTTGTTGGGTAAAGGGTTAAAATGAAAGTTCCAGGACCTTGAAATTCTTGAAAAATCAATGTTTTGGAGAAAAAGTCATGGAAATTCCTTGAAAAATATTTTAGTGCACTGCTTGGCTCACTTTGATCAAAATTTGTTTTATCAAATGTAGTAATCCTGTGGGTGTTTTGGGTTGTTTTTTTTTTCAACAGAAATTGTACTTTTATTTTCAGAAACAAAAATTGAACTGAAATGATCCTTGGGAAGTTCTTTGAGACAGCTTCCTAAGGATCAGTGTCAATGCACAGCAGAATGATTGAACTTACAGTAAGCTAAAACAATGCACAGACCAGCAGAGCATTTGTTATAATACTTTTGAAACACATTTCCAGGAAAGAGTTTGAATATTTTCTTTTCACCCAAGTAGATTATTTTCTACAGTAGTAGTAGTATGTACATCAAGGCCATTTCAATAAATTACAAAGGCAGAATAAAAATAATTTTAAGAAACCCTGGAGACTTGTATGCATTTTTGAAACACTTAGGCTACATCCTGTGGCTTTACAATTGTTTGTTGTCAATTTGTGTTTGTATAAGCATGTATACAAGCCTGAATATACGCAACCTATCATTTGCAAAATGAGGTCCCCAGAGGGTGAATTCGCTGATGCTGTCCCATACAATGGGCCAATTTATCCTCTAGGTACATCTTCCTGTTTTGGCTTGAGACCTTTATTCAGACTGAGGTTCACAGAGGGTAAATTTTGTGATGCTACCCTGCTGTGCAGGGTAGCATCACCAAATTCACTCTCTGGGGACCTCAGTTTGCAGATGACAGTCTGCTTATTTTCAGGCTTGCATGAATATAATATATAGATAGCCGAAACTTGCCAGGAAATAACTTCCTAGGTCCTTTGAATGTAACTTTCAAATTTACCCAATGTCTGCATGTTGGGGTTCCTGTAAAGCTGTTGTAAAAAATTGGAATTAGACCCATTAGGGGTTAGGAGCCTGGACAATTCTCCACCAAATTGCACCACACCATTACCTGTGAGTCTAGAGCCCTGGCAATGATTTCGTGTTAAGTCTTGGTAGAAAAGTCTTTAACTCTATATGTAATACAGTTCAGCTGCCATGTCTGGTAACTCTCCATAGGTAGGCAATATTTCCATGGGTACAGCAGTATTACCCAGTGCTCATTAATTAAAATTTTGCTCCTGATGATTTTTATTACCTGGTAAATGCACAGGTGGACATCACTGCCCATGCATGGATTACAACCAGTCCATGTATAACAACTATATCTGGCCAGAGCTATTTACAAAAATCACTGATCAGAGTGTCTTATTTTATCACTTTTTGACCCCCTTCCAAAACATAGCTTATGATTTGAATAAGCAACTCAAGCTCAAACCAATGAGGGGTCATAAGCCATGTTTTGAGACACAATATTGTTTTCTGTTTATCAAAAATAAAAATTAGAATATAAAATGGTAATTATATATAGATTGTGTCCTTTATGTCTTTTGGCTGTCACCTCATGTAAGAATTCTTAACTGGGCATATTTCAGTGCATTTTATTTTCATTTTCACCCATTTGCTTTAATTCAGCTATTAATGATGCTTGCTTGGTCTATGATGGACGACTTGTGATAGATGCTGCTTTTCATACAAATGATGTTGCTATTCGAGCAGCTGGATCATTGACAAAGTTCCAACGAAAGTACCAGGCCGAGGACTGGTGTCATAGCTTATTCAATTCCAAAGAAGTCGGCATGTCCGTGAGTACAGTTTTTCCTGTGATTTGGCTTTTATATTTGGCTTTCAGTGGTTTTTGTCCAGCAGAGATCATGAATGATCGTGTTTTCATCCTAATCAACAGAATATGTAGTGTGTACAAAACTCCTACTGCTATATGCATTTGTTCCTTTAGCATGTTAGAATCCATAGCTCTCATCTTTGCAACATGTCTTTTATTATGTGCTAAACGATAGATTATCGAGGAAATTACGGAAAGATAGAAATCGTACTTATCCCCCACTGTGAAGATATAGAAATGTTCACTTTAACGGTATCAATCAAAATGGCGGCTTTCAAACCATCACCTCAACGTGAGTACGAGTCAAATTATCACTGGAAATGATCAATTTCTTCTAAAAACATATAATGAAAAGAAA
The DNA here is from genome assembly GCA_031216915.1 of Pictodentalium vernedei. Taxonomy (NCBI): domain Eukaryota; kingdom Metazoa; phylum Mollusca; class Scaphopoda; order Dentaliida; family Dentaliidae; genus Pictodentalium; species Pictodentalium vernedei. The sequence continues at coordinate 105,153,422 of CM062292.1, read as the reverse complement.
CTCTAGTGTTTTTGAGTGGATACCAATTCCCACTAGTCCAAACATAGCCTGAAAGTCCAAAATATAAGTTTTTGGTTTAGTACGTCCTTTCAAAGGATTTACCAAACCAAAAATTTATATTATGGACTTTCAGGCCATGTTTGGACTAGAAACCCGCCAACTGAATCAGATCGCAAGACACTATCTGTTCCGAGTATCGATCAAATCACTTCCGCATATCAATGATTCGATGCGCTGTTTACTTTCATGCATCAATTCATGGTTGAAACAAGTGGAATTATCAGATTCTTATAAAAAGCGTATAGTAAAGAGAAAATCTAGTGTTTTTGAGTGGATACTAAAAATTATCTCACTTGTGACTAAGAGAGATGGTTATGTTCGCTTGTGCAAGAGCTTGTAAAAAATAAACATTTGTCTCGGTCACTCATGATATAATTTCCAGTATCCACACAAAAACACTAGATATCCTCTGTATCTTACTAGCAGATTACGTTAAGTCTTTACCTAAAGTAACTGACATATCTGGCCAATGATATTCATGGAAATTACCATCATTCAGATTTTAATATTTTATCAATATTTCTCTCAAAAACATGGTTTATGACCCATCATTAGAACGATCTCTTTGAGATCATTCCAAAGAGGTGGTCAAAAGCTTGTTTTTGAGGCCAAAACTACGAATATTTTACTTGTTTGAAAGTGTTGCCTGTGGTTATTTTAGGAAAAGGGTTTCATGTGAATCAAAACAAAGAAACCATCCTATGATGTTTATATTCTGAAGTCTGACTCTGAGACAAAAATTGCATTTTGATGTGTGTTTGTTTACCATGTTAAAATCTCAAACATTTATATTGGTGTATCCTGCATATATTTCAAATGCTATTTTTTATATAACACTATTCAGTCTACAGCTATATAGAAGCTGCGAAACTTGTATGCAGTGTTAAATACAAATACACTCTATAGTTTTTTCTTGTCTGTGTGAACTTCTGTTTGTCTGCAGAGACCCGAGAATTGGATCAGTGCTAAATGTAATCCTAAAAACCCAAACGTAAAATCAAAAGTGTATGCTTTCTGCAGTAACATAAAGAAAAATGTTCACAAGAACAAAAGAAAAGAAAAAATGATGGGAAATTTACTAAGGGTCGCTTTGGGTAATTTGCCTGAAGGACAGTATGGGCCAACTAGCAGGGGACAGTTTGTGATGCTTGGTGAGTGATGGTTTGGCAGAGGATAATTTGGGTACTAATCTATATGTAGCCTCAAACACATGTATGTTGCCCCAGCCATATATTCTTATATAATCCATCAAGGAATCATGTATTAATATGAAAAGATATCGCAACATTACAAAAGCAAACGAATGGACAAAATATACGTGTATCGGTTTTCTGAACATCATAAGTCAATATTCTCTCACTAGCACCATTTAATCTATCTGGAAGGTGCGTGACTTTGTTTCTGTTTTAGATTTTATTTTGTGTACTCACTGTATGACATCAGTTACGTGTCTTTACTTATACCATTTGGAAGAGGGGGGGGGGGGGAGGAGAGGGTAAAGTCGCTACATTTTCTAAACATGGGCAATGAGAAACTAACTGAAAATGAATTAGATGAGAATAAGATGTGTGAACTGTAACTTGCATCTCATGGGAAGGCCTGCACATGGATTTCCATTTATTAACATCTAACCAGCTGAGTATTTTCAAGATATTTTTCATCAAATCGAGTCATGGCTGCTGTAGAGCAGCCATGACTAGAGTTGATTAAAAATTTATCCATATTCTAGTGCTGTTTATTTGAAAAAATGAGGAGAGCTGAAAACAACACTTCTAAAAATCACAAGAAGTGTGATTGCACTGACTCCTCTTAATTTTTGAAGAAGAGTGAAAATATTTTACATAAGCTTTCTGATTAGAATTTACCTTACTGTAGCGTCTAGAAGAAATTCATCAACATTCTGATTCATGACTTTATACTATGCCAAGGTAAAAAATATGCTAACGAAAATCATGTCTCCCTCGGCATCGGAGATGTTTATGATGGCCTTTACTCAGATTTAGGGAAAGAAAAAATGCAAGAATCATGAGATTTGTCTCGTTAAGCTTTTCCGGTCTCCCTCAAACCAGCCCAATGCAGATCATGCATTCCTTCACTTTAGAAAGCTAACCAACTTGTTGCCATAATAAGAAAGGTTTTGGCACAAAGGTGCGTTGGGTTCGATCTGTTGAGCATTCTAATAAAAAACAGCATGAGCCATAACTGTATTTAATGGAATTGTAATTTTCATATGGCAGTGGTGTCCCAACCCAAAGGTGTGAATTGTCATTAAGGAAAAGTATTTATCGAATAGAAATAAAGCAAAATCGAACTTTCCCCAAATAATTAATTGTATATTGTGGTCTAATAAGATATTTCTGCACTTGTTATTGTGCCAAAAAACTTTGAAAACAGAACTGAAAACGGGGCCTGGTGACTGAAGAAGTGTACTCTTATGATGCGATTTTTTATTGTCTATTGTTAGCAGGATTTCCACCTGGCATGTTGAGGGCACCTGTTGTGAGGTCATAAAACTCAGAAATAGACCTTTAAGGGTTAAGGATACTGCAATGTTTTAACTTGTACAACCTAGGGAAATAAGAGAGAATTTATTGAACAAGGCATCAAGACTCCTGGCCAATAGACAGATTACACTTGACTAAAAATGACTACTTAGGTTATACAGATTTTTCTTGTTCACTTTGAGTCAATAGTCCCTGTTATACAACATCAAAGACAATCAGACTTAACTTCAGGCTTCTAGGTGTTAACCCTTTACCTAACAAACTGCATTCATCCGTCCGCATAATTAACAAATTATGTGGCTGAAAAAAAAAAAAATTCACAAAATTTCAACAAAACCATATCATGTGATGGTTTTCATATGATATATTTTACATGATATGGTTTTGTTGAAATTTTGTGAAGCATTTGAAAAATTAATAAAATAATAAATTTTGATATCGTGTGTGTTGGGTATAGATTTAAAAGATATTTATTCTTAACCCTTTACCTAACATTAAAAGCAGATGACATTTGCAAACAAAATTCTTGAATAACTAATTTTTTTTTCACTTTTTTTCTAAAAAAAATAGGTTATGACGCTTCATTGGAACGAGCTCGACAAGCTCATTCCAAAGAGGGGTCATAACCTGTGTTTTTGAGACAAAAAATGAAAAAAATAATGAAAATTAATTGGCAATTTTTGTGAATGGCGCTGACCGGGTTGGGCCATTACATTAGGAAGAGGTTTAATTAGAAGTCTTTTTCAAAGCTATATGAATATAGCTGGGAATAGTCTCAATAATTGTCCAAGAGGTCTTTGAAAATGTCCTGAAATGGTCCTTGAGAATCCTTGAATTAACCTCATCCTTAAGACAATGCCCCCCCCCCCCCCTCTCCCTTTGTGGGAACCCTGGGAAGTGAAGCAGTGCTTCTTTACTTTGGTAAACAAGCACTGTTTTACTTGTAAAATAGGACCCAGTCACCAATGCCTGGGGAGCAACCTCTAAAATGGGCAACATGGGTATAAAGGATTGGCTGGACTTGACTTTATATCCATGTTGTGGTCATGGTTAGTCATTGTGCTGAAATATATGACCTTAAACACCAATAAATAAATAAATGATAAAACGGTAAACCCTTAAACTGTTAAAAGGAATTCTAGAGAATCAGCATAGGCACTCTCCAGTAATCTGTATTAAAACAAATTTTAATGAACAAATTCCGAACACCTTTATAAAGGCCTTCTTGCACTCAAGGGATGTAATACACCACCACCCATGTTATTCTGTAGATTATGAGGCCTAAAACATAAAACAATCCAAGAACACAAACTTTTTAATGGCAAAGAAATAATTACAAAAATAAAAATAAAATAAAAACCGCCTGCTCAAATGCAATTTTACAAAAAATGGCACGAGAAATAGATCTACTTTGTGAGGCCTAATATATCTCATTTCAGTAATTTCAATATTTATGTATTTTTGGAAGAGAATTAGAGTGATGTCCCTTGATGTACAGGATTTGTTTATAGTCTGCACCTTTTTTTCTATTTTTTAATCTAATATTTCTGCACAATTGAGAAATATTTACTGCTTTATTGCCTGAGTCAGGCTGAGCATTGTAGAAAAATCCAGCTCAACTTTGAAGTTTTTCTCATTATCCCATAGAGACAAGACAAAAAATAAAGTATAGGCCTGTCATCTCTCGCCTGTGAGTCCAGTGAGACACATGTACTTGTGATTTTCATTCTCAGTTTTTTATGCTGTCCTGACTATTGCCTGCAGGACTTCCTCGAAATTGACTTTTTTTGTGAGGCTGTGCTGAACAGCTCAGCAAGAAGGCCCATGTGAAAATCTGCAGGGACCTTTTAACTGGTCGAGTGCTAAATTATTTTTAGTCATCAGAATTTGTTCACAAGTCTTTGCCTTGTTTCAATTTATGGGAGAGTGCCTGTAGGTATTCTCCCATAAATTGTAACAAGGAAACTCCATACAGACCAAATGAGTTAGATTGAGAGATAATATGAAGGAACCCAAAGAATTTGAAACCTGTGAGTTTCAGTACCTTTGCTTTAGAGTAAAGCCCAAATATAGGCTTCCAGCACTCAACCAAAAAACTGGTTTAGTGCTGAAAGCCTGCATTAGGACTTTATTCTGAATTGTAATTACCACAACTTTAACTCTTTACCCAACATAACCGCCTAAACCGGCCAGCACTATTCACAAAAATTGCCAATTAATTTTCATTATTTTTTTATTTTTTGTCTCAAAAACACAGGGTATGACCTCTCCTTGGAACGAGCTCGTTCTAATGAGGGGGTCATAACCTTTGTTTTTGAGACAAAAAACGAAAAAAATTTGTTATTCAAGAATTTTGTTTGCTTTTCATGTTAGGTAAAGGGTTAAAGTTTCATATTAAGTGGAATTGCTTAAGCTTTGTAGTGTAATTTTGTAGTCTATGTATTTGCCTTGTTACAGTTTGTGGGAGAGTGCCTGTATGCTTTCTACCTTATATTGTAACAAGGCAAAGACACACAAATTTTAACACCACAAAATAATCTGTAACTCTGTCAGTTAAGAGGCCCCACAATCGACATGCAAATTATGACAAATACTGCAGACTTATTCCACTTTTATAAAGAGCAACCTTTTTTGCACTTAAATCAGCCCCACAAATCATTTTGCATGTCAGCCCCATATAGGTTTTGAAAAGACAAGGCCATTTGCTCATGATTGTATATTAAGGCACGTGCACTGAGATCATAAAATTTGTTGGGACATTTAAGGGTTAAGATGATAAAATGCTGTTTTGTTGATATCTTTCTGACATTGTGTTACATGAAAGAGCATTTCATCCAAACAAGCCACTCTTTGGAATATTTAGCAGCACAAAAACAGTGGACCATTCCACATATGTAATCGACTTGTATACTGAGATTTATCACCTTGCATGCCACCAACATATATTCCTGCTGAGGGCAAGAAATCCCTTGCCACTGATACAAGTATAATTTTGGGCACTATTAACCAAATTTAACCTTCTACGTTACATTCACTGTTTGAACAATAATTTCATGAGTTAAATTGTCATCTATTTTTCATAAAATCTCATCCTGGCTGCTTCACAGCAGTCATGACTACATTTAATGAAAAAACTTCTCAGTGGGTTACAGTAGTTAAAGCAAAACTTTTTTCACAGTCTACAGGTCATATTTATGAAGGGATTTCATTGTAACTTGGTAGGATGACTGTATAATGTCTAGATGAGAACATCCCCTTTGGATCACAATCGGTCAACTGTGATGGTTATGAGAGCTCGAAACTCCAAAATCTTTAGCGCAGTTTACAAGTCATATTTATGAAGGGATTTCATTGTAACTTGGTAGGATGATTCTGTATAATGTCTAGATGAGAACGTCCCCTTTTGGTCACAATTGGTCAACTGTGATGGCTGCGAGGCCTGAAACCTGAAAATCTTTAGCACAGTCTGCAGGTCATATTTAAGAAGGGATTTCATTGTAACTTGGTAGGACGACTCCATATAATGTCTAGATGGAAATGTCCCCTTTTGGTTACAATCGGTCAACCCGAAGCCCGCAAACATTTTGCACAGTCTGCAGGTCGTATTTATGAAGGAATTTTTTTGTAATTTGGTAGGATGACTCTGTATAATGTCCAGATAAGAATGTTATATTTTGGCTGTGATCGGTCAACCGTGACAGCCGCACAGTAACGTAACCTAGATTTGTTTAGCACAGTCTACAGTTCATATTTATGAAGCAATTCATAGTAACTTGGAAGGATAACTTGGAATGATGTCTAGATGAGACTCGTATTTTGGTCATGATCGGTCAGTAGTTACCGCCGCCTGCTCACTTGACCTAGATTCCTTTAACACTGCTTACAGGTTGTTTTTATGAAGGGATCCATTGTAACTTGGTAGGATAACTTGGTATGATATCTCGAGACTCTATTTTGGTCATGATCGGTCAACCATGACCGCCTAACCATCACATGACCTATATTCCTTTAGCAAAGTCTACGAGTTATATTTATGAAGGGATTTCATTGTAACTTGGTAGGATGTCTCCTTTTGGAATGATTTTACCATAACTTGGTAACTTTGGTTGACTGTTAGGGCCACCTCAACCCAGGTCTTAATTCTTTAGTACAGTCTACACTCAAATTATTCTTAATGAAAAATCGCATATTGGGAACAGAAATTTACATATTCTCAATTATCACAGTTCTTGTCTTATTTCATAATCCTTTCATAAACTGAACATTATCCTTTTCATCAAACACAACACACAGACAAGTTAAGCTACTGTATCATTGACACTTTTATTTAGTGTTTATGTTGGCATTATTAGGCTATTGGGGCTTTTAAAGTAAAATTTCAGAAATTTTCCCATTCTAATGCAAGAATTTTAGGTAAGGCCACACAAAGTAGACCTTCTGTTTCTCAGGCCATTATTTGTAAAATTACATGCGGGCAAGCGTTTTTTTAGCTCACCTGACTTTCAGTCAGGAGAGCAAAAGTGATCACTCACCGTCCATCGTCCGTGAACATGGTGTTTGCGTCTTCTCCTCCCAAACCACTGAAGCAATTTAATTGATATTTGAGATAATAGTTTGTTATGACATCACAATTTGATTTTGTTCAAATCAAGTTGCCTCGCCTGTGGGTAGGGCCACACCCAAAAAGTGTGCTGAAATCTTAAAAAATCTTCTCATGAACCATCAGTAGCAGAGACTTGATATTTGGTGTGCAGCTTCCTTTTGAGGTGTAGACTCAGATTTGTTGAAGAGCAGTTTGTGGGGCTATACTTGGCGTCGTAATGGGAGGGGAAAGAATATTTGCCCCTCCCAAAATTTCTATTTTCCAAACCGAGAGGCAAATTTTGACCAAATTTGATATGAGGGCTTTTTTGGGTCATAAGTACGTAATTTATGCAAAAAAAATTTTTCCCGTCGTCCCATGGGGACGGCAGGAGCTAAAAATAGAAAAAAATAAAAACGCCCATATCTCCAAAACTACAGGGCACTGAGAATTCCTTTTTAGGCTGAAGATTTGGGGTCCCGTTGCGGACTTAGAAATTTTGGACCAAAATCTGGAAATTTTTTTTTGTTTTTTATGCGTTTCGGTCAATTTTAAGACAAAAAAATTTTTTTTTTTTTCACTGAAAATTTGTGGTCCAGGTGGGACTTAGTTTTTTATGCATTTTAAGAAGAAAAAAAAAATTAGGCTGAAAATATTTTGTTTGTGGAAAAAATTCTGTTTTTTATGCGTTTATCACAATTTTGTGACGTAAAAGTGCAGGAACTGAAAATAGAAGGAAAATCCTGTGTATTGTGTGGGCACAATCGCTTCATCTAGTTGGCATATGCTTTTCTTACGAGGGGCGTATGCAGCTCATTCAAGTCCCTGGTTTGATATTTAGACTACCATGTCAGGTGAGCGCCCGCTGGTCCCCTGGGGCTTCTTGTTTATTTTATTTTTTATTTCAGTAATTACTTCTTTGCCATCAAAAATTCATGTTCTTGGTTCAAGTTTTAGGCCTCATAATCTACAGAATAGCATGGGTGGTGGTGTATTTCATCCCTTGAGTGCAAGAAGGCTTTGCAATGCTAAAGCATTGCAAAGCCTTCTTGCACTCAAGGCACAAATTCATAAATTTTTTTAACTTGGGTAAAATATCAGACATAAATTATTTAATTTTAATTTTTTTAAGTTTAAATTGGTTATAAAAAGAGAGCATGCGGCAGCCAAAAGGACCATGCGGGAGGGCCTGAGAAACAGATTTTTTATTTTTTTAGGCCTAAAATTAGGAAGTTCCCCTCCCCTCCCCAAGTTGTTACACATCATTGGAAATGTACATACTTAAAAAACAACATTCTCTGATAGTAGTTTGGTTTTTACCTGCGTCGCCAGCGGCAGAGCAGATCTAGTAACCACTCGACTCCGTCCATCACTCCATCAGTCTGTCAGTCCGTCAGTCCATCCGAAACACTTTTTCCGTCAAGGTTTTCTTGGCTTCTATGAAAGGGAATGATTTTATATTTGGTCTGCTGCTTCATAATGATGAGTTGTATCGTGTAAGCAATTTTCAGATCTGCCATGCAGCCACTTCCTGTTTGCCGATACTTTGAAATTTTACTGTACCCACTGAACATTGAAATTTTTCGTCAAACTTTTCTCGGCTTCTATGCAAGGGATTGATTTTATATTTCATCTGGAGCCTGATAATGATCAGTTGTATTGTGTATGCAATTTTCAGATCTGCCGTGCAGCCACTTCCTGTTTGCCGATTCAAGTGCATGCAGCGACGCAGGTCCAGACCCAGTATTGGTCTTGGCTTGTTACCTGCATCGCCAGCGGCAGAGCAGGTCTAGTAACCGCTTGACTCCACCCATCAGTCTGTCAGTCCATTGGTCCGTCCGAAACACTTTTTCCGTCAAGGTTTTCTTGGCTCCTATGAAAGGGAATGATTTTATATTTGGTCTGCTGCTTCGTAATGATGAGTTGTATCGTGTAAACAATTTTCAGATCTGCCGTACAGCCACTTCCTGTTTGCCGATACTTTGAAATTTTACTGTACCCACTGAACATTGAAATTTTTCGTCAAACTTTTCTTGGCTTCTATGCAAGGGATTGATTTTATATTTCATCTGGAGCCTGATAATGATCAGTTGTATCGTGTATGCAATTTTCAGATCTGCCGTGCAGCCACTTCCTGTTTGCCGATTCAATTGCATGCAGCGACGCAGGTCCAGACCTGGTATTGGTCTTGGCTTGTTATCATTTTCCTCTAGAAAGAGTGGTGGCTCAGTGGTTTTGGCATTGAACTTCATACCACAAGGTCCACGGTTTGTTCCCTGCCCGGGGTAACTGCATTGTGTCCTTGGTCGAGGCACTTAATCCTGATTGCCCCCATGGGGGGCACTGTGGTGCTGTTTACTAAGGCGTACTGCATGTTGATGGTGCACTTGTCTTCAACCAATTCTAACTCTACTTGTGTGGAGTTAGTGCGTTGGGGAGTCTGACAGTTGCTCGCTGATGCTCGCTAGTTCTCTCCGTGTACTCTAGCTTCCTCCACCCGTAAAACTGTCCGACATGAGGTGACCCTGGCTGTCAAAAGTGTCATTAAACCTCAGTAATTAAATAAATAAAATCATTTACTTCTGCAAGATATGGTCAGTAGTTCACTTTTTATTACTAGCTCATCACTTGGCGTCCATCGTCCGCCGTCCGTCTTCCATCGTCCATTGTACGTTAGCTTTTACAAAACAATCTTCTCCTCACAAACCAATTGCCCAAATTGAAACATATATGGGCCACATCATCTTGGGGGTATTCTGTTTTAGTTTTGTTCAAATGGGCTCTCCACGCTTTCAGGGCGTGGCCCAAATATGATGAAATTCTTCAAAATCTTCTCATGAACCACAAGTGGGAATGCTTTGGTATTTGGTATGAAACTTCCTCTGGTGTTCAAGATTAAAATTTGTTCAAAGAAAGTTGATAGGTCCATATTCCATATTTGGGCTCTCCAGGGGATGGGCTCACTTTTGAGCTCCCCTGAAAATTTCTATTTCAAAAACCAATGGAGCGATTTGAACCAAATTTTATATGTGGCATTAGTTGACCCTAAGTACTTAATTCATGCCCCAAAATTTTTTGTGGTTCCCCATGGGAACCCCTGGAGCTAAAAATAGAACAAAAATGAAAAGTCCAATATTTCCCAAACTGCACGGACTAGAGATTTTGTATTTGGTTTGAAGCTTTCTTCTGAGCAGTTGAAACAATTGGACAAAAAAAATTGCTGGCGAATCTGTCATATGGTCTGTTTTGGGGGGTTATGAAAATATGTTGACTCCGCATTTTTTAACACTAAAGTCAATGGGAAAAAGATTACATGTTTACCTTTTTAAAAATATCTTCTCCTCACAAACCAATGGCCCAAATTGAAACATATATTGCCCTCATCATCTTGGGGTATTCTGTTTTAGTTTTGTTCAAATGGGGTCTCTTCTCTTTTTGGGCTTGGGCTTATGCCCAAATATCATAAAATTCATTAAAATCATCTTCTCATGAACCACAAATGGGAATGCTTTGGTATTTGGTATGAAACTTCCTCTGGTGTTCAAGATTAAAAGTTGTTCAAAGAAAGTTGATAGGTCCATATTTGGGCTCTCCAGGGGATGGGCTCACTTTTGAGCTCCCCTGAAAATTTCTGTTTCGAGAACCAATGGAGCGATTTGAACCAAATTTTATATGTGGCATTAGTTGACCCTAAGTACTTCATTCATGCCCCCCCCCCCTCCCCAATTTTTTGTGGTTCCCCGAGGGAACACCTGGGGCTAAAAAATGTCCAATATTTCCTAAACTAAACAGACTGGAGATTTTGTATTTGGTATGAAGCTTTCTTCTGAGCAGTTGAAACAATTGGACAAAAAAATTGCTGGTGAATCTGTCATATGATTCATTCAGATTACATTTTCTCCATACCCATAACCCTTACAGTTTAGGACAACTTGGTCTGGGTAAGCGTTTTAGGCTCTCTTGAGCCTCTAGTTTTTTTGTGTGCTAGGTACTACTTGAAGGATATTTAGTTGTCAGAAAGTTGAGTTTATGTCTTCTAAAAACTGTTAACCTTTTACCTTATGAATCATAATTTACAAATTGAGCCATTGAAATAATATTTTCCCAAAGATTTCAACAAAACCATATCATGTGACCCTGTCATTGTTCCAGTGAGGAGAGGTCACATGATATGATTGAAAGAAAAATATTTTTCAAAACATTTTATCAAAGCCATATCTTGTAACCCCTCATTGGAATGAGCTAATTAAGCCCAATCCAGTGAGGCGTCACAAAATATGGTTTTGTTGAAAATTTAAAAAAAAAAAATTAAGACCTCACAAAGTACATATTATGTTTCTCAGGCCATTTGTGCATGTGGGCGGGTGGTTTTTTATTTTATTTTTTGTAATTATTTCTTTGCAATCAAAAATTCATGTTCTTGGTTTGTTTTATGTATTCTGTCTCAGTCTGCAGAATAGCATGGGTAGTGGTCTATTTTGTCCCTTAAATGCAAGAAGGCTTTGCAATGCTAAAGCATTGCAAAGCCTTGTTGCACTCAAGGGACAAATTTATCAATTTTATTAACTTGGATAAAATATAAGAGATAAACCATTTAATTTTGATTTTTTTAAAGCTTGCATTGGTTATAAAAAGAGAGCATGCGGCAACCAAAAGGACCATGTAGAAGGGCCTGAGAAACAGATTTTAAAACTTTTTTTAGGCTTAAAATAACAAATTTTGATACTGTGTATGTTGGGTGAAGAGTTAAATCTCTCATTAGTCCAGAGATAATTGATGATACAAGCTGTAGAAAATCTTTCATTTTCTTGGGACCTTTAATAACGTTACATCATTATTTACACTGTTTAATCATCACTGATATAACAGCTGTTGCAGGTTTAGAAGAGATAACCCAGCATTGTATAATGACAGAAATTGATTCTAGTATCCAGAGGATTAGTTTTTTTTTTATTTCAACCAATTCTGCTGCTTACAAACAAGTACAGTGGCGCCCATTTAATTGGATATCTCTTAACCCTGAAGGGTGTAATCCAAACTTTGATTACTTTTACTGGGAGTACGGTGGATCAGTGGTTAAGGCATTGAATTTCAAAGCGAGAGGTTCATGATTCGATGCCCACCAGCGATAACTGCATTGTGTTCTTGGGCAAGGCACTTTATCCTGATTGCCCACGTGGGGGCACGGTGGTGCTTGGTACTAAAGTGTAATGTTCACCAATGGTGCACCTGTCTTCAACCAATGCTAACCCTGCTTGTGTGGAGTTAGTATGTTGGGGAGTCGGATAGTCGAAAAATAAACTTTTGTCTCGGTCACTCCTGAGATAATTTTCGGTATCCACTCAAAAACACTAGATATCCTCTATTTAGCCCACAAACAGTCAAGCAAGCATTTTTAATACTTAACAGTTGAGACTTACCCATTGAAAGTTTTTATTACATGGTAATGTGATTCTTGGTTATAGCTGAAGGTACTGCAATTATATAGTTATATCAGAAAAATTGATCTTATCAAGATTTTATTGAGTTAGATGGTGTGGACAGTCACAGAACTTTATAGCATCGACAAAAATATCGCGGTTTGATTGATCTTTCATGTTTAATAATCATAGTCATTTTCTACTTGTTCACCAGACTGCTAGAGCCCTGAGCAAAAATCATCTGATTACAAACCAATAAAATTAACTCTCTTTGGTCCAGGATCCATTGAATTTTATGTTGTCCCCCAGGGGTGGGCTATTATTTGGTGAGATGCATCAGTCAGCAGGTAAGAGTTGCATCGATTGGCAGATAAATATGATAAAAATTCTTGAAAATAATCCACGATGACATGATATAATGCCACACAAAATAGACCTTCTGTTTCTCAGGCCATTATTTGTAAAATTACATGCAGGCGAGCAGTTTTTTATTTTAATTTTTATTTCAGTAATTACTTCTTTGCCATCAAAAGTTCATGTTCTTGGTTCAAGTTTTAGGCCTCATAATCTACAGAATAGCATGGGTGGTGGTGTATTTCATCCCTTGAGTGCAAGAAGGCTTTGCAATGCTAAAGCATTGCAAAGCCTTCTTGCACTCAAGGGACAAAGTCATCAATTTTTTTTTTAACTTGGGTAAAATATCAGACATAAACCATTTAATTTTTATTTTTTTTTAAGTTTAAATTGGTTATAAAAAAAGACCATGTGAGAGGGCCTGAGAAACAGATTTTTTATTTTTTTAGGCCTAATTGTGTTCATCATGAAAATTCTTGAAAATAATCACATGATAGAATCATGTTCATCTAGCATACTAGAGTGTGAAGTGTTGAATGTTATTAACCCCTTATTTACCTGACATGACCAGTATCTTCAAGGTCATGGACATACTTAACCTTCACATATTCAGGGCAAGAAATAAGCAGACTGTCATCTGCAAAATGAGGTACCCAGAGGGTGAATTTAGTGGTGCTACCCTGCATAGCAGGGTAGCATCACTAAATTTACCCTCTGGGAACCTCAATCTGAATCGGGGACTCCAAACTAAACAGAAAGCGGTACCCAGGGGATAAATTGCCCCACTGTATGGGATAGCATCATCAAATTCTGCCTCTGTGGACCTCATTCTACAAATGTCAGGCTGCTGATTTTCTGGCCTGATTTAGGGTCACAAATAAAGGACAATGGGAGGATGTGACACACATCATAGGAAGGTCTGTAACTTTAAGGTTAAGATCACATTCAAGGTATTGCTTAAAACCTGGTCAATATTTCTGCCCCAGCCATAACTCTGGAACAATCCAAACTACAATTATCAACATTCATACAAATGTTAAGGACAGTTAGAATCAGAAGGTGTGTCATGTATAATAGTTGATCCCGCATCTTAAAGATCAAGGTCATACTTGACCTTCATATGTTTGAGGTCACAAAACGTGTCTCGGGTATAACTCCAAAACTATTGGGACTACAATCATCAAATTTCAACAGTTATAAATGACAGTGGGAGGATGTGTCTCAGACCATAGCTGGGGCCATAACTGCAAGGTCAGGGCCATACTTCAAGGTCACACTTAAAATCTGTCACAATTTATTACTCTGAAACAAATCAAACTAATATTATCAAACTTTGTACACATATTAAGGACAGTAAGATGTGTTGTGTTTAATAGTTGCTAGCATATTTTCAAGGTCAAGGTCATTTGGGGTTTCTTTGATGTTTAATGTCAAAGTTGTGTCTCGGGCATAACTCAGAAACTTTTGGGGCTGTAATCATGAAACTTCACACAACTATAATAGACAGTGGGAGGATGTGTCACATACTACTGCTGGATCTGCAACTCCAAGGTCAAAGTCACATTTCAGAGTCACGCTTTATATGTCCCATCATTATGGTCAGCTCCACTAAATGGCTTTTCTTTGGAGGGAGGGGGGGGGGGGAGGCTGGGGGATATGTTAGTGTGGTGACATTTCGTTTATTTTTTTTTCTGTGATGCTCGAGAGTTCTTTCATGGTATCATGGCTCTAAACTGCATTAATATATATATGTATTATTATCCCTGTGATTCTCCGCAGGAACCCCGGGAAGTGAGGCAGTGCCTGTTCACTGCAGTAAACAGGCTTTGTTTTGCTGGTAAAATAGGACCCATTCATCAATGCTGGGAGGTACAAACCCTCTCTAAAATGGGCAACATGGCTTATTAATGCTCACCCCTGGTTTTGAGTTGATACTCATGTTGTGGTCATGATTAGCCATTGTGCAAAAATATGTGACCTTAAACACCAATAAATAAATCCCTGTGATAACTCGGGGAAGTGGAGCTGTGGTTGATTACTTTCAAAAAAAGTTCTGTCTTACTGGTATATGACCTTGTGGGAACCCCAGGAAGTAGAGCCGTGCTTGATTGCTGTGATAAACAAGTTCTTCTTTACTAGTAAAATTTGACCCGGAACCAATGCTTGGGATGGAATTCTTCTAAAGTGTACAGCATAGGTATCAGTGATTGGCTAAAGTTGACTGACTTCATACGTATGTTGTAGTCATGATATAGCCATAGATGCTGAAAATTACCCTGAATGCCAAAAATAAATGACTGGTTTAATAGGAACTGTTGACCAACAGATGAGATTAGAGTTGTCTACAATGGGCAGCATAAGTGTAGACTATTATCTGACCATGACTTTATACTTGAGTTGCATCATGATAGAGCCCAGATGCTAAAACCTCTGAGGAGGAATCCCGGGAAGTGAAACAGTGCTTGTGCACTATGGTAAACAGTTCTGCTTTACACAGATAGGCCCCTGTAATCAATGCCTGGGTGGAAGTCCTTCAGGGGTGTAGCCAGTCCAAATGAAGTTGGGGACAAAATATTTTTCTGCTGCCAAAATCATCAGAAAAATATTTGTACCACCTCTTCAGTTTACCTTGTACTGGGTTAAAAGGGTTACTTCCCCATAGGTGAAGGTCCAGGGTCTTCCTTTGGGCAAAAAATTTAACTTTTCATGCCATTTAGAGCACACTGAAGACTTTTTGAAGGCTTAACCTTCAAAGGCCTGATTCCAACTTTAATCACATTTTTCTACAACAAAACAGGTGCCCCAAGATGCAATTTGGGGGTAAGCTTGCAAGTTTCATTTGAAGTGCCATGGCAGTTGTTTCTAAGCAAGTCTTACCTGCCTACATAGGCAGCCAAGACTTGCCATGAAAGAACTGCAAAGTCTTAGGATGTGGATTGTTAAAGTAAAGCAAAAATGTGAAAAAAATCTCCATCCCCTAAGGGTTAAGTAAGTTACAAGAAAGACAAGGTATAACTATAGCAAAAAGACCCTAGAAATATCAGCAGAGAGTGCATGAACCAGTTTTATGGATTTTGGACATGAATGTATGTATGCAAGGTTGACATCATTTTCCCTAATCCCCCATGGCTACTCTGCTGATTAGTCCTGTAACATGGGTAGCATCGGCATAAATGATTGTCTAGACTTTACTTTATACTTGTGTTACAGTCATAATATAGCTATATATCCTGAAAGTGATCTTAACTTCTTGCATGCTACTGCCAGATATTCCTGACCAGGACAAGAAGTTATCTTGCCACTTTTTTCATTATATTTTCATTTTTTGTCTTAAAAACATACGTTATGACCTCTCTTTGGAACGAGCTCATCGAGCTCGTTCCAATGAGGGGTCATAACCTGTGATTTTGAGACAAAAAATTAGTTATTCAAGAATTTTATTTGCAAGTGTCGTCTGCTTTTCATGTTCGGTAAAGGGTTAATCTTAAATTTTATCTCTACAAATTGAATGAGTTTCACCAATGATCGCCTGAGTTCAATTTAGATTAATTTTTCATCAGATCTGCTTCAAAGCAGCCATGACTAGATTTGATGAAAAATATCTTGAAAATACTCAGCGGGTTTAGCGATAAATCCAGTAAAATAATTCAGATGCCGAAAGTGGTTGTAAGCACTCACAAACAAATAAAAAATGAAAGCAGAAAAGCTTTAAATGGGCAACAGTTCATAAAACCTCAAAAATTCTAAGTACAAAAGTACTTGTGTGTTCAATTTATCATTCAGCTCAATTCACCTACTCTGATTTAATAAATGTAATGAAAATATGTTTAAGTGACAATATGCATAAATTTCAGGCTATCGAAAAAGCTAGATTAAATCATTATGTCATCTTCAAGTTCATTCATTAAATCGGATCAGACATTTCCAGCATATTGATCTATGGAATTAAAGCTTACTTTTGTAAATGAAGTTTATTGGTTTTATAAACAGAACATGGACTGAAAGTGAAATTAGTTGCACATTTTCACACATATAGAAATAACCGATCCAAACATAAAATAAATAAAAATTAAATCGGTTATGTCGGATATTTTACCCTAGATAATAAAATTGATAAATTTGTCCCTCGAGTGCAACAAGGCTTTGTGATGCGTCTTCTTGCACTCAAGAAATGAAATACACCATCACCCATGCTATTCTGTAGATTATGAAGCCTAAAACATAAAACAAACCAAGAATATGAACTTTTGATGGCAAAGAGAAAATTACAAAAATAACAAATAAAATAAAATAAATGGCCTGAGAAACAGAAGATCTACTTTGTGGTGCCTGATGCGTTGTTTTTTAACTGGTAGAGTGCTATGCAAGGAAGCATTACTTTTTATCCCTTTATCCAACGCAGACAATATCAAAATTTATTATTTTAAATATTTTTAAAATTTTTCAAAAAATTCTCCTCCAAACCATATTATGTGACCCCTCATTGGAGTGAGCTCAACGAGCTTGTTCCAAAAAGGATCACATGATATGGTTTTGTTGACATTTTTTGAAAAATAATATTTTTTCAGCTGCTGAATTTGCATGTTACGTGGGCAGATGTGGCCGATTCGTTGGGTAAAGGGTTAACAGTGCAATTCAGTGCCTCACAGGAAGCACTATTTTTTTCTTTGTCCATTTTGACATCTTTTATCAGCTTTAGGCTCAAATAATAAATACAATCTTCAACTCATCCCCAGTTTATTGTGACATTTACAAAACTAGTTGTGTAAATTGACATCATTTTCCAAAAATGTGTTTATGGGGGTGGGGGAGGGGGGCATCCCCAATCCCCCATAGCAACTCTACTGATTAGTTCTCTAACATGGGCAGCATCAGTATAAATGATTGTCTAGACTTTGACTTTATACTTGTGTTGTTGTCATGATATAGCTATAGATGCTGACAGTGATCTTAACCCTTTACCCAACGAATCGCCCGCATCCGCCCGCGTAATATGCGAATACAGCTGCTGAAAAAATATTATTTTTCGAAAAATTTCAACAAAACCATATCATGTGACCCCTCTTTGGAACGAGCTCGTCGAGCTCGTTCCAAAGAGGGGTCACATGATATGGTTTTGTTGAAATTTTTTTTTAAATTTAAAAAAATGATATTTAAAATAATGAATTTTGAAATCGTCTGCGTTGGGTAAAGGGTTAACTTCTTGCATGCTTCTGGCGGATATTCCTGCCCTGGACAGGAATTTGCTTGCCCCTGAAATAAATATAATTTAGGCATTTTTAATCTAATTCTCTCTCTACAAATTGAATGGGTTTTTTTACACCAATGATCGCCTAAGTTAAATTTAGATTAATTTTTCATCAGATCTATTTATGGCTGCTTGAAAGCAGCCATGACTAGATTTAATGAAAAATATCTTGAAAATACTCAGCGGGTTAAGAGCCAAGTCCAATAAAATAATTCAGATGCCGAAAATTGCTGTAAGCACTCACAAACGAATAAAAAATGAAAGAAAAGGTTTAAATGGGCAACAGTTCATAAAACAGAAAAAATTCTAAGAACAGAAGTACTTGTGTGTTGAACAGAAGATCTACTTTGTGATGCCTAATGCATTGTTTAGGAGACGATTCATCTAAGCCTAAGGCTTCCTGTCGAATCCCAGAAAATTAGAGTCTCAACTTCTCTGAATCCATATTTTATCTGTCTTGTGTCAGGCTCCAGTGATGTGACTGATATGTAGTGTTAAAACGATTTTTTGACTAGTCGACACAATTAATACTAAACAAATCTATTAACAAATTAGTGAATCACTTGTCAATTAGTCACCTGAGTGTATTCTCTAATGGCCCTGTCACACTCTCACGTAATATTGGCTGCGTAAGGGCCATAAAAAAGATGTTGGGTGGGCTCGAAAAAGTGGAAATTACACGCCCAAAAGTTGTTGTTTTCTAGGAATTTTTTCTGTCGTCATGGTCTGTTGACGTACATGTCTCGTACATGCCTCGTACAAGCTTTTTATAGGTTTCGTACTCATTTTGTTCAAATTCCATATAGCACTCGCTTCATTCGACCATTGCTCGTCCACCAATTGTATTGCAGCAGAATTGATGGTAGAACCCAAATTCTGGTCTTCTTTCTTTCCAACCACAGACCCAATGTCTTCTTCCTTTTCTTGCTTTCTTCCAGCTTCTGCTACAGCCAATTTGCCAAGCAGCTGAAGGTTTTGCACTTGTAGAACATAGAGAACAGCAGCACGTTGACGATAATCTCATTGTGCAAGGCTGGATGACTGATATCTTTCAATACAAAAATTACCCTTTTTATATAATTCCTCAAAATATACTATGTTCTATTGCCCTGACAACAGACAACACAGAAATGTGACAAATTGTACATCCGTACCCTGGTCCGTACTGAAAATGTGCGCTACCACTATGCAAGTAGTAAGATTAATATGGTAACGGTACGTTTGCAGTACGTTGGGAGTACATTTGACTTCGTAGCAGTACGCCATGCACAGTATGAGATGTGTATGAACTGGTCCTCATACAAGGAACGTACGACGGTCCTCGCACCCCTCATTCATCCTGCAACAAATCTGTACAGATTTCATAAAGATTTTGTACAGATTCGGTCTTCTTTACATACTCCTCTGTACCCGGAGTACGAGCAAGATTTTTGATCCGATCCAAAATCTTTCTCCTTCCCCCCTCGTACAGAATCTTATGAGCTTGTACTATATTGTAGTCCTGGCATACTCCCACATCCTCTCCATACAGGACAAATTTCTGCCTACGAGACATGCAAAATCCCTATGAAGCCCTGGTGTGACGGCTGCTTAAAGCCTTGAATTTTCCACTTTGTGTTCCTTTAAGAAATCAATATCCCCCTGGGCAGTTGGGATTAAGTGTGTTGCCCAAAGATACAACATGGTTGCCGCAGGTTGAATTTGAACAGAGGACCTCTCCCTGTCATTTAATAAACAAATTATTACAACAGTAAATCATTCTGGGTTGTCATATTATGTCTCATTTTGATGAGACCTGATCAGCCAGATCAAACACGATGTCTGTGGCATTGTGTTTGATCTGGCTGGTTTGGTCTCATCAATTCCAGAGAATATAACAACCCAGATCAACTGACTGTTATAATAATCTGTATTTATTGGTAACAGCTCCCCATGGGAAATGCGGTAAGTAAAACAGTGTTTGTTTTTCATGGTAAAACAGCTCTGTTTTACTGGTAAAATAGGACCTGGTAACTAATACCTAGGATGGAAGTCCTCTAAAATAGGCAACCTGGGTACAAACGATTGGCTGGACTTGACTTCATATCCAGGTTGTAGTCACGATTAGCCATTGTTCAGAGATATGTGACCTTTAACACCAATAAATAAAAAATAATATTGGTAAAAGCATTAACTGGTGGAGTGCTGTATATTTTTTCAGAAGTGAATTGTAAAATGGGTATTTTTTTCCTTTTTTTGTGTGCTACCAACCAAAGTAACCTTACTTGTGAGAGCACGGTGGCTCAGTTGTAGACTGTTGGACTTCTATGCTAGAGGTCCTGAGTTCGATCCCTGTCCGGGACGACCCGCATTGTGTCCTTGGACAAGGCACTTTATCCTGGTTGCCTAAAGGGGACACGATGACGTTGTGTACTAAGGTGTACTGCATGTCGATGGTGCACATGTCTTCAACCTTTGTAACCCTGTTTGAGCAGAGATTGAACAGAGTTAGAATGTTGAGGAGCTGACATTTGCTCATGATGCTTGGTGCTTCTCTTCGGGTACTCTGGCTTCCTCCACCCGTAAAACTCACTTTCATGATTAGCTATTGTGCATAAATATGTGACCTTAAACACCAATAAATAAATAACCTTACTTGAGCAAGATTTTGTTTATAAATAATTATTTTGTTACAATTTATTGGAGAATGCCAACAGCACTCTACAATAAATTGTAATAAAACAATTGCATGTAAAGATTTTTTCCTGCTACTGAGAAGAGAGCAAACTGCAGTGCATGCAGAGCAAAGCCACTGAGTGACTTTCAACACTTTTCAGTACAGCCATGATAGTGGCTTCTAGCACTCGACCAGTTAACCCTTAAGCCCCCATATAGCCCCAAACCGCCACTTTTATATTGCATTGAAGCAGGTGCTCCCTTGTGTAGTCTTTTTTATTACTCTTGTGTGTAGACTGAATTTTCCCTGGCAGTGGTTCTACATCACTGCTGGCTGCCTATATAGGCAGCCAGCAGTGATGTAGAACCACTGCCAAGTCACCAATAACTATGTAAGCAGAAAAAGGCAATAAATACTTTAAAATTAATCTGAGGACTTAAGGGTTAACTAGGGTGCTATTTGTGAGACAAAGAAAAATTGTATATCGTAATAATATAATTATTCTTGTATTACATTTGGCAAAATGTCACAGCACTCTGGGATAGCACTGCCATTTGAAAATATTAGTTATTTCTTTGTATTTTCCACTGGTTTTTATTCTTTGTGACTTTTTTCGTTTTCTAATTCGCTGGATAAAATTATCTAATATTATGTTCAGCCTGTCAGTTCTGTTTATTCATTGATAAAATCTTCTCTTCACCATGGTTCAGCTCTTTAACATTTTCATGAAATCAGTCAAGAGTAAAACTGCATAATTGCTTTCAGAAATAATGTACAGTAGTTTATGCAACATTGATTAGCTTTGGTACTAAAACAATACTTCTTGTTAACATTTTCTTATCAGTCGTTAACATTTTCACATCGGAACCATATGTCGTGTACATTTTTTGTGTTGGGTTACAAATTTTGTGTATATTTCCTTTTTGTGCTGGCAGTATTTCACAAATTTTTACAAATTTGCAGATTTTAAAATCTGCATTAACACTGTAAATCTAATAGAAGTTTACGATGTCTCATTCGAAGTCACAGGCTTGGACAATTTTCTGGATTTCATTGTACACCACAGCAGGCCTGCTGCACAATTTTTCATAACCCATTTGCCGTTCACCTAGTTTGAGCTTTGGTAACCTGTCATTCGTTCCCCTGTACTTGATTCAGATAACCTGTTAGGTAGCCTAAATATATATGTATCACAACTATGCTGATAATTTGCACTGTTGTAACATAGCCAATTTCTGGCTGCTATGGGCAATATCCTGATGAACAGAAATGAATCCTTAGGAACAATAATGAGGCTGTGTTGCAGCAATTCAGAAACAAATTAGTTGCAATTATAGGCTAATGTTGACATGGGCTAGCATGCTGCAGAAGAGTATGGCATCCATAATCACTATTTTTGGCATGGACATAAATTATTGCCATTTCCTGATTTTCTACCTATGTTACATCTTAAGATGATTAACAGTTAAAAATGATGTTGAGCATCAACCAATCATCAGCATAGGTGTTTGCATCTACCTTAAGAATAGCTGCTCTGTTGGCCAATAATTGGCAGCTGAGGATTGATGCTCATCATCATTCCACCATTCATTTGTACTTGATCAATCAACTTTGCGTGACCCAGTGAAAATTTGGTGCGACTCATTTTTTCGTTCGCCTGTTTTTCATCTTTAGTAACCTCTAGGTAACCCAAATGGCCATTCACCTCAAATCAACATGCCTGCCACAGCCTATGAGTCTAGTGGGCATTAGCAGTGGTTTCTAATCAAGTCTTGGCTGCCTTTGCAACAAGCCAAGACCTTGCAAGAAACCACTGTCAAAGTAAGTTGACTATTGTCTGCAGGACATCTTGATGGTGTGTTAATCCTTAAGGGCCTATAATTCCAATTTTGATAACTTTTTAATGCAAAGGAACAGGTGCCAAAATATGCATTGTTTGGGTAAACTCAAAACTTTTTTTTTAAGTATCATGTCAGTTGTTTCTAGGCCAGTCTTGGCTGCTGACAGAGGCAGCCAAGACTGGCCTAGAAACAACTGCAAAGCCACAGGAGGTAGACTTTCAATGTATAGCGAAAATGTATAAAAATCTCCAGGTTTTTAAGGGTTAAAGTCCCTTTTCTCAGATCACATGGTATGTCTATTTCAGATGTGTAAACCCTTTTACTGATTGAGTGATGTAAGCCACCAACATGCTCTATTGAAAAGTGCTAGAAGCCACTTTAGAGGCCTTAGACTGTATACATTAGCTTGTTCTTTGCTTAGCAGTAGAAACACATTTTTACACAAATTTATTTTTTCACAATAGGGACTCTCCAATACATTTTGAAAAAAGACTACTATTTAAGAACTAAATCTTGCTGATATTTGACTCCTCTGGTAGAATGGTTTCCTAAAAATAAAATACTCATGTTACAAATCACTTTCAAAAAATAATTTACCACTCTATCAGTTACAGGTTATCAACACTTTAATGGAACTTAACTGAACCCTTTGAACACCAGAGACCGTTTTTCTGGCTGGGTCATAAGCTACGTCAAAATGTCATTAATCCTTTACCCAATGAATCGGCCACATCCGCCCGCGTAATATGCAAATTCAGCAGCAGAAAAAATATTAATTTTCAAAAAATTTCAACGAAATCATATGTGACCCCTCCGTGGAAGGAGCTCGTCGAGCTCGTTCCAAAGAGGGGTTACATGATATGGCTTTGTTGAAATATTTTGAAAAATTTAAAAAAATGATATTTAAAATAATAAATTTTGATATCGTCTACATTTGGTAAAGGGTTAAGGGGGATGGCTACAAGGTAAATGCGTGGTGCAGACCAATCAATATTTTCAACGTGCAACCCTAAGGCTGCACGTTGAAAATATTAATTGGTCTAACCCCAATAATAAATATGGACTCTTCCAATTGCTGCTATTGAACTGACATGGAAGATACCACCAGGGTCCAAAGGGTTAACTGAACTGAACTGAACTGAACCAAACTGAACTGAACCTAACCGATCCGAACTGAATCGAACTGAACCGAACTGAACCAAACCGAACCGAACTGAATTGATTTTACATTATTCATCTGTATGAATATACAATAATTTCATAACACTCAAGTTTCAACACGCTCATGTGGATATTGTTAGGGAACAACAAGGCCAGATTGGCTGTCTTTTGCTGACCCCTATAATAAATATAAGCAAATAAGCAATAAAGTAAGATAAAACACAAAAAGAGGGAGAAACACAAACAGAGAGAAAGGAAAGGAAAATAAGAAATACAGATTGTCAAAAGATCGCATCAATATCAGAAGTGACACAAGAAGATGATATTAAAGAAAATACTATGGTATGGGTTTTCCCATTATAGTGAAATGACTGATGAACTATGAGGGGAGTTACCATCCTAGACCTTATTCTGGGAGGGAGGTACTTGCTCTCCTGTGATTTTTAAAACTACATGCCCAGTAGCACCTTGTTTTCCTTGAAAGTCTTGGAATTTAGAAATCACTTGCTAGGGGCCCAGTACCTTCTTGAAAACACTTGAAAATGAGGGGATGTTGGACGATCTGAGAGGATTCATTTCGGCAGTATTCAGCTCGCATTTTCGGATTGAATTTTGATTTTGCCATTAAAATTAGCAAAACTGAGTAGTAATATCAGGGATTTTTCTACCGTCTTTGAGAAAGGGTCCAGAGCTCATCCAATTGGAAAAAATTGTAATATAGAGGCTCCAGTTGGGAATTTGTTTGGGAGAAGAAACACACAGAGAATAAGATGTGTTACCTTCATATTGAATTTAACTGGTAGAGTGCTGGAAGCCCATATTTGGGCTTTACAGTGACATGCAGGTGCCCCAGTTAGAAAGCTTCATATCTGCTGGATGTGTATCATATTATCTTTGAAATGAAATTACTTACTCTGAAAGGATTTGCCTTGTTACAGTGTATGGGAGAGTGCCTATAAGCACTCTCCCATAAACTGCAACAAGGCAAAGACATGTGAACAAATTTTGATGGCCAAAAATAATTTAGCACTCTACCAGTTAAGACATTAATATAGAAGCTACCACATGTATAGTACATGTAAGTTTTATAACAGTCACATGAAATAATGATCAGTTTGTAATTTCTATTAAATAAATTGTTTTTTTTTTATTAAATGATGAAGATGTTTATGCATTTCTCTACACATCGGCAGTCTACATTTTGCAGCTTTGCAGTTATGTCTAGGCAAGTCTTGGCTGCCTATTTAGGCAGTGAAGACATGCCTAGAAACACCTGATAAGCTTCTTGGGATGTAACTTACAAACATATAAAAAACCTGCCTTTTGAGGCACCTCTTTTGTTGCTGTAAAAGTTATGAAAGTCAAAATCAGACCTTCTAGAGGTAAAGAAGAATTAAATATTTTTTTGAATGAGAACTGAGATTTGGAAATTTTGGGTTTCAATTGGGGAAAAATCATGCCAAAATGCCATTGGGAAAGGATCCCATATTCAGCCACCCAAAAGAATCCCTGAATATCCTCAGCTAACTCCCTGTGTGAACCCCAGGAGGTAAAGCAGTGCTTGTTTACTTGTTGTACTGGTAAAATAGGACCAGTAACCAATGCCTAGGATGGAAGTCCTCTAAAATGGGAAACATGGGTCTAAATGATTGGCTGGACTTGACTTTATATGTTGTTTATTAAGATTATCCATTGTGCAGAACTATATAGTGACCTTAACCCTTTGAACCCAGATGGTATATTCCATGCCAGTTCAGAACCATCAAGTGGGGAGTCTATATTCATTACTTGGGGGAAGACCAATCAATATTTTCAATGTGCAACCATCTACTTTATGAATTCAAGTCATATCATAATCCTAGGCTGGAAAAAAGGCCTGCCAGGTTCAAAGGGCTAAGAACTAATAAACAATAAATGAATAAATCATCCGTATACATACACATGTAGTTATGTGTAGCTCTTGAAAGTGAGCTCCCATTGTTTTTTTGCCATCGACAGTCCTTGATTTCTCATCTCTAGCACCTTGAAAACCTGTGAAAATATACCGAGAAGGCCGTGGAACCTCCTTGAATTGACTGCTCATTCAAGTGCAGGCACCTTGGAATGGCACTCTCATCTGCTGAATAATAGTGGTTAAGTTTTGGGACAAATGTCTGCCATCACTTTTATTTGGTAATGAGACACAGAGTGAAAATGCCATCACTCTTATTATACACCTGTTTGGAAAGAAAAACGGTGATGTATTATGTGATTGGTCTGGTCTGTCCATCCATCCATCCATCCATCCACCTGTCCAACTCTTCGTCCATAAACTTTACTGTTTCCAGATGATAAATTGAGTTTGGATTTATAGATCAGGACCAAACTTGGTTTATGCCCCAGTTATATCAAAATAAAGGTTAAGTTTGAATTGGGGTTTGATCCGATGATTTTTACAAGAGTTATGGGCCCTTTTTTACTCAGAAATTGCTAATTTCCGTCAACATTCTGGTTACTGGATAATAACTTCAGTTCTGAGTTTTTGACCTCAACCAAATTTGGCATGTGACTCAATTATGCCAAAACACAGGTCAGGCTTCAATTGGGGTTCAGTACAAATTTTAAAAACAGTGGTTATGTAAAATTCGAAAAAGCATAACGGGTGTATTATGCAATGCCAGGTGTGGCTCTTGTTAATATTTGTTGAAAATGCAAGCCATCGCTATTATCTCTTATGTAAATGGGGAATGTGTGATTCTGTGATACACTCCTTCAGTGCATGTACAGATGGAACTCCATGAAACTAGAGATTTTCCATCCCATGGACAGGTCTACACATCTTCAGACTGGCAGCCCCAAAAGATGTTACATGTAGCCTTCCAGTTGAGTTCTTCAGGAGAATACACTTGAGGGCAATTTTTTCAAATGATAAAAAAAGTGGCAGTTTGTCATTATATGGGAACTTAACATTTCAATTGAAGTTGTGAAAAACTGAAACCAAAGAAATTTATGAAACTTGAATGTAAAGGAAAATGGAATTGAGTCAGTATTTTTAGCTCCGCCTGACAAAATGTCAGTGGAGCTTTTCTTATGCTAAGTTGTCCACCGCCCATTGTCTGTCCATCCATCCGTCCGATGTCAACATTTTGTTTGTCTGGGCCATAATTTCTTAACCACTGAATATTTTTTAACAAAATTTTGTAACAATATGTATTGTCACTAGACAGTGTGTCATCAGTCATTATGAGGTCTCTACCGTCAAGGTGAAGGTCACAAAAACAATATTTGGATATTGCTATATGGCACTTGTCCAGTCTCTATAATCTGATCCATATGATTAATCTTGTTTATACTTAACACAGTTTCTGACCATAACAAAACATTGTGTCATGATTTTGACCCAATGTCATCTCATGGTCAAGAAAACTTCAATATTTTATCAATATTTTACTATCATTTTTGTCCAATCCATATAATTTGATCTAATTGGCAGATGTTCATACTTAAAACAAATATTACCCATGTCTGAAAAGTGTGTCATGACCTTGACCCAAGGCCATATCATCAAGGTCAAGGTTACAAAAATAATATTTGGATATTGCTATATTGCCCTCATCCGGCTTCTGTAATCTGATCCATATGACCGATCTTGTTCATACATGGCACAGTTGCTGAGCATAACCAAAGAGTGTGTCATGGTCTTAACCCAAGGTCATATTCTCATGATTAAGGTCACAGTCTAGAAAACTTCAGTATTTTACTATCATATTTGTCTGGTCCATATTATTTGGTCTAATTGGCAGATCTTGTCCATACTGTGTACAATTATTGGTCATGATTTTGATCCAAGGCCATATCATCAAGGTCAAGGTCACAAACAGCAAAACTTTGATACTGTTATACAATTCTTGTCCAGTCCATATAATTTGGTATGATTGACAGAGCTTGCTTATACTTGGTACATTTACTGCTTATGACTCAAAGATGTGTTGCAACCCTGATTCAAGGTTATATCATCAAGGTCAAGTTCACAGGCAGAAAACTTAAGCTCACATGCTGTAACACTAGAAGTCTTTTCATGTATTTAGTTTTACCTAAAAGCAGTGACCCTGGGCAGAGCTGTCTTGGCTGAGAGGCCTCTTGTTTAATTTTGCATTATGGCCAAAAATTTCATACTGTACTGCGATCACAAGAGGACAAATAAATTCAACTGGATGGCAGCTGGGTCACGATCTGGTTGAAATCCTTTGCCCCATGCAGAACAGTGTGTAATCTCACCTGCCGAAAAAGAAATGCATCCTCATTGAATTTGAGATGCTCTTTCCACTTCTTTTTCTTGATGCAGGCTTGATATCATAGTATTATAATCATCCCAGTGGAAACCCACGAAAGTGGAACATGAAATCTTGACCCACTGGTGTTAGGGCTGCAACGATTAATTGTGATACGCTTGACTTGCAATAAATTGCTCACGATTCAATACATACCATTGTTCACTATGTATCATGATACATTAAATATTAATAATATCAGGCAAAACAACTTCTTGGATTCTGAAAACTGCTACAAAGAAACCTACCAACATTGGCAGTGATAAATATGCCATTTGAGGGATTATTTGGTTAACCAAAATTTGGTGAATTCCCTCTTTTTTGCTAAATATTTATTTGATTAATCCATTGTCGCTTGTTTGACAGAGCTTTCTGAGTTCTGTCAAACAAGATATAAGGGATTAAATGTTTAGAACATATTTTAGGAGAGGAAAAAGCACTGGAAAATGAGTCATAAAATCAAAACCTTAAATTAGTTGATGTCATTGGTTATTGAGAATTTGGGGGCACGGTGGCTCAGTAGGTAAAGGTGCAGGCTGCAAGCCGAGAGGTCCTCGGTTCGAATCCCACCTTTGGCAACTGCGTTGTGTCCTTGGGCAAGACACTTCACCCCCATTGCCCACGTGGGGGCACGGTGGCATTGTGTACTAAGGCATACTGCACATTGATGGTGCACTTGCCTTCAACCAATGCTAACCCTGCTTGTGTGGAGTTAGTATGTTGGGGAGCTGACTGTTGCTCGCCATTGCTTGGTGTTCTCTCCGGGTACGCTGGCTTCCTCCACCTGTAAAACTGTTGCGGTCATGATTAGCCATTGTGCAGAAATATCTGACCCTAAACACAAATAAATAAATAAATAAATTGAGAAGTTACCTATTGTTGAAAGAGTGCATTCAAACTTGTATTACAAGTAAGCTACTGGAAATGAATCAGGCCTGGCCTTTTGAAAAATCCAGGGGAGCCACTATGGCCCTCCTAAATCTGTTTCAGGGGAGCTATTTTACACTAATATCAATTATACAAGGTTATTAATATGAAAATTGAGGAGAGCCATTACAGTTTAAGGAGAGCAATTATGGCTCTCCTCAGTTTGCCTTTAGGAAAGCCAAGGAGAACCAGATCAATAGCTCCCCTCAAACGGCCAGGCCTGATGAATACATGCAGTCCCCAAAGTAGCCGACATCTGCAGCTGCTTGTCATGAGAGTTCATGTGTATCATGATATTTATCATATTGTGCACTCTCAATTGTGATACATATCATGTAATTTGGGAAGCATATCATCGCAACCCTACAGTATGTGGAGAGTGGATTGTAACTAAATCACCCATGGAGTGGAGTTATAACCCAATCTTAAATTTTGTACATATCGACAAAAAACACAAGCAATGTTTCAGCCAATGGACCTCCGGGTTAAACCCGGAGGTACATTGGCTGAAACTTTGCTTGTGCTGGTTATGCTTTGCAACAAATTTGAAATTATTGCTTGGGTGGAATGTCCACTCTGTGGGTGATTTAGTGATAATTAATACACTCTCCATGTTTTGTAACTGGTGTTAGGTTTTAGGACACTAGAAGTGTGTCTGGCATATTACAAACAAGCTGTTAATCTCAGGCCAATCATAAACCCTTAGACTACTATTCATTCCTCGCAAGCCCTTACTAAACTGTAATGCCCTCCAAACTCATGTTATTGTTATGATACTGAGGAACCCTGTTCACCCTTTACCAAATGAATCCAGCCACGCAATTTGCAATTTAAGTAGTTAAAAAAGATTTTAACAAAACAATATCATATGATGTCCTCATTGGAATGAGGGCACCATGCTCATTCCAAAGAGGGTGGGTCACATGATATTGCTTTCGTCAAATACTTTTAAAAAATTTGAAAAAACGAAATGATTAAAATAGTAAAAAATTTTCTGTGCATTGGGTAAAGGGGTTAAAGAGGTTAATTGAAAATTATTCAAAACAAGCTATTAATTGAAAATAGAATATGTTTTCATTTTTGGAATTCACTAAAAAAAAATATTTCACAATCAATCCATTACAATGAGGGTGCCATACAGGTGAGCTGAGTGACCTGAATGGAATTTTTATGCTCCCTGAAATTTTTTGGGGGAGTATATAGTCGCTGACCTGTCTGTCTGTCTGTCTGTCTGTCCGTCCGTCCGTCCATCCGTCCGTCCGTCCGTCCGTCCGTCCGTCCGTCCGTCCATCCGTCCGTCCATCCATCTGTCTGTCCATCCATCCAAAACAAATGGTTTCCTGACGATAACTTTAGTGTGACTGAACGAAATGAAACAAAATTTTATACCTAGGTTTATAACCACATAATACAGGTTGGGATTGATAGTGGGCTCGGTCTGGTATTTTTTGGCAGAGTTATGGCCCTTTTCCAACTTGGAAAACATATTGATATTGGTTTCCGGACGATAACTTGAGTTTGAGTGAACAAAATGGAACAAAATTTTATACATAGGTTTGTAACCACATAATACAGGTTGAGATTGATAATGTGCTGGGTCCAATATTTTTTTCAGAGTTATGGCCCTTTTCCAAAAGACATGTTGATATTAGTTTCAGGACAATAACTTTAGTTTACCTGAACGAAATGAATCAAAATTTTTTACCTAGGTTTATAACCACATAATAAAGGTTGGTGATAGTGTGCTTGCTCTGACATTTTTTGGCAGTATCATGGCCCTTTTCCGACTTTGAAGACATGTTGATATTGGTTTCCGAGTGGTAACTTGAGTTATACATGTCTGATTTCTATCAAAATTGGCATATAGCTTACTGTAGACAATATACCAGACTGGTTTGATTTTGAGTGTGCAATATTTTTTATTTGAGTTTTGGCCCCTTTTTGGACTTTGCCCATGGAAACATTTGGTGGTGTGCTGTATTGGTGCTCTGGTTCACTGGAGATAAGATATTGATTAATTCAATATCAACAAAGACAAATGACTAGAAACTCATGCTTGGTATTGGGGGGTGGAGGACAGCAGGAGTATAGCCACCCTTGGCATTTGGGGATCATCTGTTGGCTGTGCCAACTCATTGCCCTTGTTATACCACCCACTTGAAAAGTGGGAGGTATATAGTGTTCACTTGGTCCGTCCGTCCGTAATGCTTTAGGGGGGGTACACATCTGCTATCCGCAACTCCTCCTAAACCAGTGAACGGATTTCATTGAAACTTTCAGACATTCTTTTACATACATTGAAGATGTGCACCTCCTATTTTCTTTTCAGATATTTTCATTTTTACAGTTTCCCATATTGAAAAATGAACTTTGTCAGATTCAATTGACATTCTGTTCAGATCTGTTATCCGCAACTCCTCTTAAACCATTGAAAAGATTTCATTGAAACTTTCAGACATTCTTTTACATACATTGAAGATGTGCACCTCCTATTTTCTTTTCAGATATTTTCATTTTTACTGTTTCACATACTGAAAAATGAACTTCGTCAAATTCATTTGACATTCTGTACAGATCTGCTATCCGCAACTCCTTTTAAACCATTGAACAGATTTCATCAAAAATTTCAGACATTGCAGATGTGCACCTCCTATTTTCTTTTCACATATGTTCATATTTACAGTTCCCCATATTCAAAAATGTTCTTTGTCAATTCAGATTTTAGTAGGGAGGGGTATAGATCTGCTATCCGCTACTCCTCTTAAACCATTGAACAAATTCCATTGAAACTCGCAGACCTTCTTTTACATACATTGAAGATGTGCACCTCCTATTTTTCTTTCAGATGTTTTCATATTTCGATGTTCATCCGGTCGTTACGCTTTAGGGATGTACACATCTGCTATCTGCAACTCCTCTTAAACCATTGAACAGATTCTATTGAAACTCTCAGACATTCTTTTACATACATTGAAGATGCGCACCTCCTATTTTCTATTCAGATATTTTCATATTTACAGTTCCCCATATTCAAAAATTCAGGTTTTAGTAGGGAGGGGTATAGATCTGCTATCCGCTACTCCTCTTAACCCTTTACCCAACGCAGACGTTATCAAAATTTATTATTTTAAATATCATTTTTTAAAATTTTTCAAAAAATTTCAACAAAACCATATCATGTGACCCCTCGTTGGAACAAGCTCAATGAGCTCGTTCCAATGAGGGGTCACATGATATGGTTTTGTTGAAGTTTTTTGAAAAATTAATATCTTTTCAACTGCTGAATTTGCATATTACGTGGGCGGATGCGGTCGATTCGTTGGGTAAAGGGTTAAACCATTGAACAAACTCCATTGGAACCCTTTATTTTTTTATATACACTGAAGATGTGCACCTCCTATTTTTCTTTCAGATATTTTCATATTCCGACATATGGCTGTCCGTCCGCTATGCTATAGGGGTATTACGTTTTGAGGGGGGGGGGGGGGGGGGGTACACATCTGCTATCCGCAACTCCTCTTAAACCAGTGAACGGATTTCATTGAAACTCTAAGACCTTCTTTTACATACATTGAAGATGTGCACCTCCTATTTTGTTTTCAGATATTTTCTTTTTTACAGTTTCCCATATTGAAAAATGAACTTTGTCAAATTCAATTGACATTCTGTACAGATCTGCTGTCCGCAACTCCACTTGAACCATTGAACAGATTTCATTGAAACTTTCAGACATCCTTTAACATATATTGAAGATGTGCACCTCCTGTTTTGTTTTCAAATATTTTCATTTTTAGGGTTTTCCATATTTAAAAATGGGCTTTGTCAATTCAAGCTTGTGGGGGGGGGGGGGGTGGGGGGGGGGGGGGTTGTTGACATTTGCTATCCACAACCTCTTTTAAACTAGTGAATGGATTTCAATGAAACCTTCAAACATTGGTGTCAGTGTTTGTGCTCTCTACATTAAACACACTTTTACTGTTGTAAAATGTTTCTTGGTGGGAGTGGGTGGTATCATTTAGTGAGCAGTGCTCACAGTTTTTCTAGTTTTTATAACTAGTCACACTTTCTGATTATAAAAATTGGTAACTGCCAAATTACCCACTACATGAAAATGTACACTCACTAAGACTGTGCAATTCACAGGGTCAGGTGCACCTTATTTATAACCAGAAAGAAAAAGAATGACTAACCCTGTGCATTGAATAGAATTAGTTGGTAAACTAACATACACTGTCTGACCATAGGCACCACACAGGATTAGTTGATAAGCAGTCATATCACACACTACATGAAAACTTACACTGAGGCTGTAAAAATACCCTGAGATGGTTGGTTACATGTTACATAGGGTGCAGGATTCAAAGAACTAATGGAAATTCTTATACTGGATTGTGGAAATATTTTTAAAGTGAATTCTAAAAATGAAAACATATTCTATTTTCAATAAATAGCTTGTTTACAGTAAGACCTTAGACTAAAACTGTAATGAGGTATAAAAAATTTTTTTTAAAAGTGTTCTATTATGAAGTAGATTTGAAATTTTCTGAGACATGAATAAACAGTTGGACTGTGACAGTTGGTTATATAATTTTCGACACTGCAGAACACAATATCTTGCATAGCTGCTGATGGAGTTATTAAATGGAGATTGTGTAACATCTGGCGTGTCTGATAATTTCCTTAGCTTTTCAGCTGGGAAGACTGAAACTTGCAGCGATGGTGTGTAAAATTTGCAGCAATGGTGTCTTCTTGGTCGTTCTCCAGAAAGTGCAGCAGTACTTGATTGCTGGGGTCAACATAAGCTTATTTTCTGATCTAATGTAACCTAATAACTGTAGCCTGGGGTGTAAGTGCTCCACTAAAGTGGGTGTCATAAATATAAATGACTGTCTGAACAAAAACTATATTTTGTGGTCATAATATAACCTCAGATGCTGTGAATAACCTTAACCCTCAAAGAACTTAATGCCAAAATACTAAACTTTCAAATTGCAAAGTTTTCCCATAATGCATCAAGAAAGTTAACCAATTCAGCCTTGTTTGAAGGAGCTCAATGGTAGAGTAACTAGAAAACCCATATTTGAACTTTAAGGCTTCATCTAAAGTACAGGTACCATAACTTTAAGGCTTGCATCTAAAGTACAAGTACCATAACTTTAAGGCTTCATCTAAAGTACAGGTACAATAACTTTAAGGCTTCATCTAAAGTACAGGTACTATAACCTTAATTAAGGCTTCATCTAAAGTACAGGTACCATAACTTACAGGTACCATAACTTTAAGGCTGCATCTAAAGTACAGGTACCATAACTTTAAGGCTTGCATCTAAAGTACAAGTACCATAACTTTAAGGCTTCATCTAAAGTACAGGTACCATAACTTTAAGGCTTCATCTAAAGTACAGGTATCATTACTTTAAGGCTGCATTTAAAGTACAGGTACCATAATGTTAAGGCTTGGTCCAAAGTACAAGTACTATAATTTTAGGGCTTCATACCCAATGGATGTTCTTCATATTATCTTTGAAGGGAAATTATTTAGTCTGTAAGGTTTTGCTTCGTTGTAATTTTTGAGAGATTGCCTACAGGCACTCTCTCATAAATTGTGACAAGGCAAAGGCTTGTGAACAAACTGATGACCAAAAATAATTTAGCACTCTACCAGTTAAATTTGTAGATCCCCGTGGGAGCCACTGAAAGTAAAGCAGTACTTGTTGACTGTGGCAACCAAGCTATGTTTTACTAGTGAAATAAGACCTGGTAGCCAATACCTGGGGTGGAAGTCCTTTAAAATGGGCAACAAGGGTATGACCTATTGGCAGGACTTTACTTTATATCCATGTTGTGGTCACGATTAGCCATTCTGCAGAAATATGTGTCCTTAAACACCAATAAATAAATAAATAAATAAATTAAATTCATAGTTGGATTGTGGGAAAAATTTGAATTTTGAAATTTTAATATTTCACTATCGGTGTAAAGAGGGTTTAACACATCCATAATCAGCTTTATTGGATGCTGTTCAATAGAATATCCCAGTTCACCCAATGTAATGACAACTGTCCAGAACTTTCCAAAAATCACCATTGAAATTTTAATTTCATTTCACTTTTTCCTCAAAAACCAAGCTAATGACTGCTCATTGGAATGAATTTAATGAGCTCTTTCTAATGAGAGGTAAGAAGTCATGTTTTTGAGACAGAACACAAAGAATATTGTTTCAAGAATTTTTTGCAAATGTTCTTTTTATCTAACTTGACAGTCCTTT
This sequence comes from Pictodentalium vernedei, assembly GCA_031216915.1. NCBI lineage: Eukaryota > Metazoa > Mollusca > Scaphopoda > Dentaliida > Dentaliidae > Pictodentalium > Pictodentalium vernedei. The sequence continues at coordinate 105,118,092 of CM062292.1, read as the reverse complement.
CTGACCAGCACTGTTCACAAAAATCACCATTCATAATTTGGTGTTTTTTTTTCAATTTTGCCTCCAAAACATAAGCATTAATCCTATCATTGGAACAAATTTGTCAAGGTTTACTAATTTTATCAAATTAGGGAGAATCAAAATTGAAAATGTGAACAGTGTGATTGTGCAAGATAACTCACTGAATTTATTTATTTATTGATGTTTTAAGGTCACATATTTATGCACAATGGCTAATCATGACCATGACAGTTTTACGGGTGGAGGAAGCCGGAGTACCCGGAGAGAACCACTGAGCAACAACGAGCAGCTGCCAGCTCCCCAACATCGTAACTCCGCACTGCAGCACAGGCAGGGTTAGATTGGTTGAAGACATGTGTATCATCGACGTGCAGTACGCCTTAGTACACGGCGTCATCGTGCCCCCACGCGGCAATGGAGATGAAGTGTCCTGCCCAAGGACACAATGCGGTTGCCGCAGGTGAGATTCAAACCAAGGACCTCTCGGCTTGCAGCCTGCACCTCTACCTACTGAGCCACCATGCTCCCAACTCACCGAATGAGCTCTTTCAAACAAGATGTAAGCAATAAAAGCTTAATTTATTTCTAAATTTCTAAAAAAGTGACCAAATCCCTGTTAATTCAGTGCTCTTGTTAAGTGAATAATTTTCACTGGTAAACTGAATATTCAATTAACCCTTTACCCACTATCAAAAGTTATTATTTTAAATATCATTTTTTTAAATTTTAAAAAAAATTTCTATGAAACCATATCATGTGACCCCTCATTGGAATGAACTCGACAAGCTCGTTCCAAAGAGGGGTCAAATCATATGGTTTTGTTGAACTTTTTTGAAAAATAATATTTTTTCAGCTGCTGACTTTGCATATTATGCAGGTTGATGTGGCCAATTCGTTGGGTAAAGGGTTAACAGTTTGCCACTGTACTGTTTTAGTAATAGTCCTTTTGTTTCCTTTATGCATGTTTCCTTTATGCATGGAAACTGACTAAAAGTAACACTTGTTCGGAGATAATGAGAGAGTTGATATTGTACCAGGGTGGTGAATATTATATATCCTCTTTATTTGATGGATAATTACTTAAGTAGATTGTTGTATATCTGTTAACAGATGGAGTTTCACACTGTGCATTGTGATAGCTAAGCACTGCAAGCCTCCATATGGATTGAGACCAGCAAAACTAATTTTCCGTTGCTTTAACTCCTTGATGCTACTTGCAGATTATTTATTATTTATTGGTGTTTAAGGTCACTTACTTATGCACAATGGCTAATCATGACTGTGACAGTTTTATGGGTGGAGGAAGCCGGAGTACCCAGAGAGAACCACCGAGCATCAACGAGCAACTGTCAGCTCCTCAACATTCTAACTCTGTTCAAGCTCCACTCAAGCAGGGTTACATGTGCACCATTGACGTGCAGTACGCCTTGGTACACGGCATCATTGTGCCCCCATGTAGACAACCAGGATAATGTGCCTTGCCCAAGGACATAACATAGGTCATCCCAGACAGGGATTGAATTCGGGACCTCCAGCACAGAAGTCTAACAGCCTACCGCTGAACCACCATGCTCCCGCTACTTGCAGATACTCCTGCCCAGAACATGACATCTCTTACTATTGAAACAAGTCAAATTTGAAGATATTTAACCAAATTCTACTCTGTGAATTGCGTAGACTTTGTGACCAATGTTCTCTTGAGTGAAGTTTTCGTGAATTTTTCTTCAAATCTAGTCATGGCTGCTTTGAAGCAGCCATGACTAGATTTGATGAAATATAGTGTAAAATTACTCAGCAGGTTAAAAGTTAATTGTGTATGAGCTGCTCATGGACCCTGTTCCTCCCCCCCCCACACCCCCCCCCCCCCCACCCCCCACCCAAGTTTGAAGATTATGATTTTCTGAAAGCTTATTGAAAATGCTATAATTTGCATCAATGTTTGTCCAGGGTTGTAGCATTACTGAGTAATGTGCATGTAAATACTACGACCCTGGGTAAACAAATTTACCTGTTACAGTACTAAATTTGACCTTGGTTTGTATATAAATTATGGGTATTTTGACCATGACAACACAACATAGTGACACTGTGTCATGTGATATGATGCTACATGAGATTCATCAGATGAGATCCATAAGATATACTATTTTCTTTCATAGAAAGGGCGCATCCCTATTAATATTTCATTTCAACCCCATCTTATGGATCTCGTATGATGTCATAGTCACTTGACCCAATGACGCCATGTTAGGTTGTCATGGTAGCCCTATGAGTGGCCATTTTGTGACATAATTACCAAAGTGATACATGGTCTTAGTGCGCATGTGCAGTGCGTGTGTTGTTAAGGTGATACATGATATGTGATAAGACTGCCATCTTAGTTTCTATTGTAGCATATGGTTGCTTTGTGACACAAAATCCTCTAATAGCAAAGGGTGTGTTTAATGGTTGTGTTCAATTGAATAGAAGTACACACATCACATGCTGGATGTGTCAATATGTGCTTATGTGCTAACGCACAATGTGTACCCAACACATGTAGCCCATACAACAAAAATGGGATGCTGTATGGTGTGGGGGTAGGTCACGTTTGGGTGAGTGTGTGTGTTTGTGGGGTGCTTTACAGTGGTTGAGGTTTGGGAAGGTGAGAATTGGGCTCTAAAAATACAGTAGCTCATAGCCTTGATGATAAGGTCAATTTTACTAATTCAATTCGTCATCTTGCTTATAAAACCTTGTACACAATTTTATAAAAACAATGTACATGAGGTTTTATAATAAGGCCAATGAAATGCTTGTAAGTTATAAAAGCTGCTGTCACCAGCTAGAAAACATGCTAACTGGTTGAATGCAGGAAGTCATTATCAGGGCATTATAAAAAATGAGGGTACCAGAACAAGAGCCAATATTTTCCATGCTCATGTTTTATATTCAGTCAAATTCAAATATATTTTGTTTATATAAAGGTGTTTTATTACAATTTATTGAAGATTGACTTTGGACACTCTCCAGTAATTTATAATAGTATAAATTTTGAATAACAAATTTGGACCACCAAAAATTATTTTGCCCTCAAGCATTTAAATTTTTTTTAAATTTGTTAATGTTGAAGGTGTGGGGTGAGGTGAGGTAGTGTTGGGTGGGGTGGGATGCAGGCTGAGCAGAGTGACTTTTAGGGTTGGTATGACTATATTTAGATTCATAGACAAAACAGTATGGTCAATTATATGTGGTAACGTCTTTCAAATTTTAGGCCAATTTATGAAACCTTGTATGTGATTTCTCTAAATTTTGTCCATGAGCTTTTATAAGCTGATCCATCATATGCCTGTTGCTTCTAAATGCCTCAGTCACCAGATGGCAAACATGTCTTAAAATGTTTCTTAATTATTGGACTTTCAGAAAAACATAGTCTGGAAAATTCCATAATGTGGAGGAGTGTGACCATATACTGGCTCATAGCCTATAATAATGAAACAAAATACGAGACCATTGAGGCATTATTTTTGTTTGTTCATTGTGATTCAGTCTTAATTTCTCAATATTTTATGTTCCAATAAGAGTAAAATCCTCGCACTCTGATTGGATGAGAGCTGGCATAGTTTCTTTTATGTTTACGGCTCCAGTAGCAAATGTTACTGTCTGACATCACCACGCAAAATATTTGAAATGACGTTGCTCGTTTCATAATTGCTTCATCAACTGAGTGACAATCAAGCCGCTTCATTTTTCTGGATGTTTCACACGTGGCACAGGCGGTGGTCTGGATGCAGTGTTGCTTAACCCTTTACCCAACGCAGATGATATCAAAATTTATTATATTAAAAATAATTTTTTCAAATTTTTCAAAAAATTTCAACAAAACCATATCATGTGACCCCACGTTGGAATGAGCTCGATGAGCTCGTACCAACGAGGGGTCACATGATATGGTTTTGTTGAAATATTTTGAAAAATTCAATTTTTTCAACTGCACAATTTGCATATTACGCGGGCGGATGCGGGCGATTCGTTAGGTAAAGGGTTAAATTACAAACCGATTTACGATTTGAACTAAGATGGAATGAGTTTATCTTGTTTATTGATTATTTATCCAGTGCTGTCGTAGGTACATGAGAAGTTTGTTTACTAAACCTTTGATCGTTAAAAGTTGCCCTGAACAAGGCAAGTTTTAACCATCACAAGTTTAGAAAATTCGCCTCTCATGTTTCGCGATGTAGGTTTTGGGCTATGGGTAGAGTTGTATTGGAACATATACATTTTTGTGATGAATTGACGGTAACATTGTCTGAGGTTTGCGGCTCAGAACGTATGTTCAACCGAGACTCGAAGCATCTTGGTTGAACATAAGCTCCAAGCTGCAAATCTCAGACCATGTTACCGTCAATTCATCACAATAGTTTATAATGTTGGAAGTCTCCACCCATTGGTTAAAACATGTGGTACGACACAATCAAGAAATATATAGATGATCTCTAATGAGTCGCGATTTCATATGAAATTTCTGTACCAAGTTCACAAAAATCCACCTGAGCCAAGTTTTACCAATGCTCAGATCCATTTTCCTGAACAAGGTTCAGAAATTTCATGTCAAATAGTGACAAATTTGATATTCCTTTTTATCACATAATGTGTAATTTAACCTTTTACCTAATGTAACAAGTACACTGGTCAGCACTATTCACAAAAAATGCCAAACAAATTTGATTATGTTTTTTCAACTTTTGCCTTTTTACTTGTCAAGCTCAGTTCAGTGAGTGCTCATGAAATGAAAATGCTTATTTAGTCTTGAAAAAAAATTTTTTGGGCAGTTTCTTCTTCTACTTGGGAAACAGTTAACCCTTTACCCAATGAATCGGCCATATCCGCGTAATGTGCTGAAAAAATATCATTTTTCAAAAAATGTCAACAAAACCATATCATGTGACCCCTCTTTGGAATGAGCTTGTTGAACTCATTCCAATGAGGGGGTCGCATGATATGGTTTTGTTAAATGTTTTTGAAAAAATTTAAATAATATTTAAAATAATACATTTGACATGGTCTGCCTTGGGTAAAGGGTTAATGAAATATAATAGAAAATTAATTAAATTCCACTTCTAAAACCAACTCCAAATAACTATTTCAAAGTCGAATTGCATGTCAATAAAGTTATTTATATTCTCACAGAATATTTGTAAAAGCATGCCCCCCAACTTTCAAATCTCAGTGCATCTGCACTTTCAGGTATGCTTATAAAAAAAGTGTGAATTAAGTTAACGCAAAAACATTATTCAGTCATTGTTGTTTGTTATTAGGGTTTAACATTCAATCTCTGTAAATAATTAATACCGAACGAACATCAAACTGATTACTGGGATGTATTTTATTCTAAACTTTATCACTATGGTATACGTAATTATAGTGAAATCATGAAAGTGGATTTTTAATTGCTTTGTTTCATTTATCTATTATTGAGTAGCATGAAATGCTGATATATACTCTCAGTGTACAGGAGTTTCTGTCTTATCTGATCCGGGTCATTGATTTTCTATATTGTGGCCATTTTTCAAATGGTTCACTTCATGTTGATTCACATGCTAATTGTGCTTTTTTCTATTCACTTGTTTCAGTTTTCGATACAATATTGAAACTGACCCGGAAAAAAAAATTTATTGTACTTTGGCTTTGAAGAAATCGGGGCTGAATTGTCCTCAGCTCATCTATCTGGATATCTCTATGTCCTTACGAATTGTGATACATGCAACTCTTTCGTTTACAAGGCAATATACATGGCTTAAAATTCATACAAGAATCAGAATTGATTCATCCAACTGATCCTCATGAGGAATACTATGAGAATGAAATTTGATTCTCGAAAAAGGTTCAGTTGATTCCTGCGATAGATTTTTAAGTTGGCCTTTAAAGACCTGAATAATTTTGCTTATTTTCTGGTCCTTCTTAACCCTTTACCCATCTTAATGGCCAAAACCGCTCAGTTCTATTTACAAAAATCACCATACCATTTTCTTTATTTTTTTCATTTTTGACTCCAAAACATAGCTTATGACCCCTCATTGGAATGATCTCATTGAGCTCATTCCAATGAGGGGTCATATGCTATGTTTTTGAATCAAAAATGGAAGTTTTTAGTTATTCAAGAATTTTGTTTGCAAGTGTCATCTGCCCTTCACGTTAGGTAAAGGGTTAATAACATAACACTTCGACTTGGCAGTGGTGTCCAGCAAAGTCTTGGCTGCCTTCACAAGAAACCACTGCGGAGGTCCTGTATCTTCTATACCTTCCATTAGCACGACTACCACAATTCTGTATGTGGGAACATATGATTTTTGTGCACATCTAAGACTTTTACTGCTCTATCAATTTTGTTTTACCCATGTTTGTTACTTTTCTTGACAAAGCACCTATGCTACAAATACACTGTACTTTAATATAATTAAAATGGCTTCCTGAGCTAAAGACAAAGATCATTATTTTTTTTACTTGTATGGCAGTATCACAGGTACCTTCAAACCACTTTTGGAAGTCTCTTTACAGCATTTGCAACAAGTCACATGTGTCATGGTTACACATTTTGTCATACCCTGCCCTTTGACAAAAAATAAAGATTCTGAATGCCTACATTTATCCCCTGCACACAAATCAACAAATGTCAAAATGCAAAAAATTCAAGAAGTAAATTTGTCCCATAATGCAACTAGAAAGTTTATCAATTCAATCTTGTTTGACAGAGCCTGGTGAGCTCTTTCAAACAAGGTTGATCAATTTACTTAAATTCTTAGTTGCATTATGGGACAAATTTGCATCCTAAAAATTCTGTTATTTTTACTTCACTGTGCATGGGGTCAAATTTCATGTACTTTCCAGGCAATTTTCAACTTCGAAGGTTTCCAGGTTTTTTAAGGATCACGATGAACCCTAATAACAGTCCAAAGTACAGAGATAACAACAATGGCATATTGTTATCTGGTTTAGAAACAAATGTCCAAAGAATATAAGGATAATGCAAGCAATAAGTCAATGTTGATATCAGCATCTTCCGAATCGTCGTGTTCTATCAGATATTTTAGTGAAGAGTGATACCCATTTGAAGCAAACTTCTCCATTAGTTTGAATGAATGGATGCATTAACAAAATTTAAAGTTTTCTTTCCAAAATGTAGTCTCTTGTGAAAATCATATGCTTTCTGAGTCTTACACAACATTATAACGAAAGTCATTGGAAATAGTATTCATTATTTTCTTGAAAATGGTTTGAACACACCTTGAAAGTTCTTGAGTTCATTGAGAAAATGAACCTTGATTTTGTAAAACTCTTATTTAATCTCACACTTTAATCTGCCTAATGCACATGATATAAAAATTTATAATTTTAAATGTTTTTTTTTTAAATATTTCCAAAAATTTCAACAAAACCATATCATGTGACCCCTCATTGGAATGAGCTAAATAAGTTTTTGTTGCAAGTTTTTGAAAAATAATTGTTTTCCAGTGGCTCATTTTTAGCTCAACTTTGACGAAGTCAAATTTGAGCTATTGTCATGGCCCGTCGTCCGTCTGTCTGTCTGTCCGTCTGTCCGTCTGTCCGTACGTCAGCAATTGGCTATGGCTCGGGCTAGAGGTCGTATTTATGAACCGATCTTTACGAAACTTCTTGTGTACCTTTGTTATGACGCTGGGACGGGAATGAGTGTTTTTAGGTGTGGTCCGAAATTCAAGATGGCTGCCAGTGGCCATTTTGTACCGATGATGCAAAAATCAGTTTTTTGTACAGAACTTCAGTATGAAAGTTCTGATTTGAATAAAGTTTTGTATAAATGTTTAGTACCATGGGATACATCACATATAATACGGGTTTTTTTCTCGTGCGTAAATTATGCAAATTAGACTGACTTTGATTTATTTAGTGTTACTTTCAGAGCTGTAAGTGCCAAGCTGCTATGGCTCGGGCTAGAGGCCGTATTTATGAACCGATCTTTACGAAACTTCTTGGGTACCTTTGTTATGACCGTGGGACGAGAACGAGTGTTTTTGGGTGTGGTCCGAAATTCAAGATGGCTGCCAGCTGCCATTTTGTACCGACGATGCAGAAATCTGTTTTTTGTACAGAACTTCCATATGAAAGCTCTGATTTGAATAATTTTTTGTATGAATGTTTAGTACCATGGGATACATCACATATAATACGGGTTTTTTTCTCGTACGTAAATTGTGCAAATTAGACTAATTTTGATGTTTTTTGGGGTTACTTTCAGCACTGTAAGTGCAAATGCCAATACGGCTCGGGCTAGAGGCCGTATTTATGAACCGATCTTTACGAAACTTCTTGGGTACCTTTGGTATCACCGTGGGACGAGAACGAGTGTTCTGGGGTCCGGTCCGAAATTCAAGATGGCCGATGGCAGCCATTTTGTACAAAATTAGGTGCAATCAGATTTTTGCACAGAACTTCCATATGAACGCCCTGATTTGAATAATTTTTTTGTGTGAATGTTTAGTACCATGGGATGCATCACATATAATACGGGTTTTTTTCTTGTGCAGAAATTATGCAAATTAGATGAACTTTGATTTTTTCAGTGCGACTTACACACAGTAAGTACACATGTCAATATGGCTCAGACTAGAGTCTGTATTTATGAACTGATCTTCACGAAATGTCTTGGGTACCTTTGTTATCACCTTGGGACGAGAACGAGTGTTTCTGGGTGCGGTCTAAAATTCAAGATGGCTGCTAGTGGCCATTTTGTACCGAAATTAGGTCTAATCAGTTTTTTGTACACAACTTCTATACAGCTCAGACTAGAGGCCATATTTATGAACCAATCTTTACGAAACTTCTTGGGTACCTTTGTTATCACCGTGGGATGAGAGCGAGTGTTTTTGGGTGTGGTCCGAAATTCAAGATGGCCACCAGCAGCCATTTTGTACCAAAATTAGTGCAATCAGTCTTTTGTATAGAACTTCTGTATGAAAGTTCTGATTTTAATACATTTTTGCATGAATGTTTAGTAACATGGAATACATCACATACTGTAAGGGTTTTTTTTTCGTGCAGAAATTATGCAAATTAGATGAACTTTGATTTATTCAGTGCTACTTACACAATGTAAGCACACATGTCAATACGGCTCAGGGTAGAGGCTGTATTTATGAACCGATCTTCACAAAACTTCTTGGGTACCTTTGTAATCTCCTTGGGATGAGAATGAGTGTTTCTGGGTATGGTCCAAAATTCAAGATGGCTGCCAGTGGCCATTTTGTACCAAAATTAGGTCCAATCAGTTTTTTGTCACAAGTTCTATACAGCTCGTATTTATGAACTGATCTTCACAAAACTTCTTGAGTACTTTTGTTTTCACCTTGGGACAGGAACGAGTGTGTTTTGGGGTGCCTTTTTTATCACTGTGCTATGAGAACAAATATTTTGGGGTTCAGTCAGACCCACTCTGGGACTCAAAGATTTTTTCTAGTTCAGCATCTGACTGTCACCCACCTTTACAATACTTTACCTATACATTTGTTACAGGCAACGGTCAGTATTTATGTACAGCCCGTTACAATACTATATGTACCTTTGTTATCAGGTCATTACCTAGATGTTTGTCATTGCTGTGTCACATACTATACATGTACATGTCTTTGTCTTGACAAGTTGAGCTACAGTGTCATTGACACTTTCATTTAAATTATGCAGGTGGATGTGGCCGATTAGGTAGGTAAAGGCTGATTTTTTGCTCAATGCACAAATTAATAACATGTTATCTGTTAGTAAAGTTAAAATCCTGCCTTATTAAAATATATCGATACACAGAGAAGCAGTTCTCACCAAAGATTTTTGATTCCAGACTTTTTAATTTTTCGTCAAATCAAGCAATGGCTGTTTTACATTTTGTGAGAAATTCAAGGAAATATTCTGCAGGTTAACCCTCTCTCCATACTGATATCAAAATACCAGTACCGAGATTTCAAGCAGTAACTTTTTTCCCATAATGCAACTTGAAATTTCAACCAATTCAGTCTTCTTTAACTGGTAGAGTGCGGGAAGCCCATATTTGGGCTTTATTCTGAAGAGGAGGTACCTCAGCTTGAAGGCTCATATTCAGTGCATGTGCTTTGTATTATCATTGAAGCGATATTATTTAGTTTGTAAGGATTTGCCTTGTTACAATTTATGGGAGAGTGCCCATAGGCACTCTCCCATAAATTGTAACAAGGCAAAGACATGTGCACAAGATTTGATGGCCCAAAATAATTTAGCACTCTACCAGTTAACAGAGCTCAATGAATTGTATGGTTAAATTTCCAAGTTGCATTTGGGAAAATATTGCAGCTTGAAATTTTTATGTTTTGACATAAGTTTACAGGTGGTTAACTCCTTGCATGCTGCTGGCAGTTATTCCTGTCCAGGATAGGAAACCCATTGCCACTATAACTAGAGCTGAAATGGTTAAGGAGTTTTCTTGATCGATTAACTGGTAGAGTGCTGAATTATTTTTGGCAATCAAAATTTGTTCACATGTCTTTGCCTTGCTACAATTTATGGGAGAGTGCCAGTGGGCACTCTCCCATAAATTGTAACAAGGCAAATCCTAACTGACTAAATAATATTACTTCAAAGATAATATGAAGCATATCCATTGAATTTGAAGCCTTTATGTGGCAATACCTGCTCTTGAGAATGAAGCCCAAATATGGGCTTTTGGCACTCTTCCAGTTAATCACGTGGATTAACCTTGGTTAACCGAATAATCACTTGTCCAAAATAGATATCTAAATGATTGCCAAACCGTTGATGATTTACAGCATGAACCCAGGCTTTATTTACCCAATGCAACAAACAAACCCAACTAGGCCTGTATACAAAAATCTGCATTCAAATTTATTATGTTTTTAATTTTTGGCTCACCAACGTTAGTTGTGTGAGCCTATGGCATAGCCCTCTTGTCGGCGTCAGGCTCAGCGTTGGCGTCGGTGTCCGCTCACAAATATTTTGAACTTTTGTGTACAGGTTTTGATTTTTTGGCTTTTAAAATTTTTTTTTAGTTTCTGCATATTGCTTTGGTGGTTCACTATAACATTTAACTCTTTTCCAGGGTATTTTGTCTTAATTTTAACCCTTTGAATCAAATTTTCGACTTATTTTGATGTTTGCGTGCAGGTTTTGATGTTTTTTTTGGCTCACCAACGTTAGTTGTGTGAGCCTATGGCATAGCCCTCATGTCAGCGTCGGCGTCCGCTCTCAAATATTTCGAACTTTTGTGTACAGGTTTTGATTTTTTGGCTTTTAAAATTTTTTTTGTAGTTTCAGCATATTGCTATAGTGGTTCACTATAACATTTAACTCTTTTCCAGGGTATTTTGTCGTAATTTTAACCCTTTGAATCAAATTTTAGACTTATTTTGATGTTTGCGTGCAGGTTTTGATGGGTTTTTTTTCCTTTCTTTCAAGTGGAGATTTACCTTGCAGCATATGTCCATGCTTTCTATTGTATGTAAACATGCATCTTAGGGCTATGTTTGTATTATTTAACCCTTTTCCTGCTGAATTACTTCTTTTTTGTTCTTTTATGTACAGCTTTTGGACTTAGGCTTACAGCTTCTTACTTTTATGTACAGGTTGTGATAAAAAAAAAACAATTTCAAGTGAGATTGACCTCACTGCATATTGCAGTGGTGGTTATTATAACATTGATATCTTTCCAGTGCATTTTTAAAAAAATTTTAACCCCTTGAATAGATTTTTAGACTTATTTTGACGTTTGCGTGCAGGTTTTCATGGGTTTTTTTTTTTTCCTTTCTTCCAAGTGTAGTGTTTCTGCATATTACTATGGTGGTTCACTATAACATTTAACTCTTTTCCAGGGTATTTTGTCTTAATTTTAACCCTTTGAATCAAATTTTAGACTTATTTTGATGTTTGCGTGCAGGTTTTGATGTTTTTTTTTTTTCCTTTCTTCCAAGTGGAGATTTACCTTGCAGCATATGTCCATGCTTTCTATTGTATGTATAAATGCATCTTAGGCTATGTTTGTATTATTTAACCCTTTTCCTGCTGAATTACTTCAATTTTGGACTTTTATGTACAGCTTTTGGACTTAGGCTTACAGCTTCTTACTTTTATGTACAGGTTGTGATAAAAAAAACAATTTCAAGTGAGGTTGACCTCACTGCATGTTGCAGTGGTGGTTATTATAACATTGATATCTTTCCAGTGCATTTTAAACAAAATTTTAACCCTTTGAATAGATTTTTAGACTTATTTTGACGTTTGCGTGCAGGTTTTCATGGGTTTTCTCTTTCTTTCTTCCAAGTGTAGATTTACCTTGTAGCATATGTCCATGCTTTCTATTGTATGTAAACATGCATCTTAGGGCTACGTTGTATTCTTTAACCCTTTTCCTGCTTAATTACTTCAATTTTGGACTTCTTTTGTTTACAGGTTTGGATTTTTGTGCTTTTAAAAAAAAATTTTTCTTCTTTACATATTGCTGTGGGGGTTCATGATAACATTTAACTCTTTTCCAGGGTATTTCATCTTAATTTTAACCCTTTGAATCAAATTTTGGACTTATTTTGACGTTTGTGTGCAGGTTTTGATGGTTTTTTTACTTTTATGTGCAGGTTTTGAGGTTTGTCTTTCTTCTCTTCCAAGTGGCGACTTACCTTGTAGCATATTGTCATGGTTCCTATTTTATGTTAGGATGCTTCTTGGGGCTATTATTATATTATTTAACCCTTTAGCTGCTTATTTACTTTAATTTTGGACTTTTGTGTGCAGGTTTTGTACTTTTGTGTGCAGGTTTTGATATTTTTTTTTTAAGTGGAGTTTTACCTCACTGGCATATTGCCATGGTGGTTACTGTAACATTTTCAGGGTATTTTTCTAAATTTTAACCCTTTGAAACAAATGTGATACTTTTATGTGCAGGTTTTGAGGTTTGTCTTTCTTTTCTTCCAAGTGGATATTTTTCAAGTAGACTTTCACCTTACTGGCATATTGCCATTGTGGTTACTGTGACAGGGTATTTTTCTCAATTTTAACCCCTTGAAACAAATGTGATCCTTTTTTTTACTTTTATGTGCAGGCTTTGAGGTTTGTCTTTCTTTTCTTCCAAGTGGTGACTTACCTTGTAGCATATTGCCATGGTTCCTATTTTATGTTAGGTTGCTTCTTGGGCTATTTTTATATTATTTAACCCTTTAGCTGCTTATTTACTTTAATTTTGGACTTTTGTGTGCAGGTTTTTATATTTTTTTTTAAGTGGAGTTTTATCTCACTGGCATATTGCCATGCTGGTTATTGTAATATTTTCAGGGTATTTTTCTAAATTTTAACCCTTTGAAACAAATGTGATACTTTTTTTACCTTTATGTGCAGGTTTTAAGGTTTGTCTTTCTTTTTTTCAAAGTGGAGACTTACCTTGTAGCATATTGCCATGGTTCCTATTTTATGTTAGCATGCTTCTTAGGGGTTATTATATTATTTAACCCTTTAGCTGCTTATTTTCTTTAATTTTGGACTTTTGTGTGCAGGTTTTGAACATTTTTTTTTTTTACTCCAACCACCTCTTTACATTGGCCACCTGTTGGTGAGCCACGGGGTACTGATACCCCCTCTAGTTTTCCTTTCTTCCAAGTGGAGATTTACCTTGCAGCATAAGTCCATGCTTTCTATTGTATGTAAACATGCATCTTAGGGCTATGTTTGTATTATTTAACCTTTTTCCTGCTGAATTACTTCATTTTTGGACTTTTATGTACAGCTTTTGGACTTAGGCTTACAGTTTCTTACTTTTATGTACAGGTTGTGATAAAAACAACAATTTCAAGTGAGGTTGACCTCACTGCATATTGCAGTGGTGGTTATTATAACATTGATATCTTTCCAGTGCATTTTTTAAAAAATTTTAACCCTTTGAATAGATTTTTAGACTTATTTTGACGTTTGCGAGCAGGTTTTAATGTTTTTTTTTTTCCTTTCTTCCAAGTGTAGATTTACCTTGTAGCATATGTCCATGCTTTCTATTTTATGTAAACATGCATCTTAGGGCTACGTTGTATTCTTTAACCCTTTTCCTGCTTAATTACGTCAATTTTGGACTTCTTTTGTTTACAGGTTTGGATTTTTGTGCTTTTAACAAAATTTTTCTCTTCTTTGCATATTGCTGTGGGGGTTCACGATAACATTTAACTGTTTTCCAGGGTATTTCGTCTTAATTTTAACCCTTTGAATCAAATTTTGGACTTATTTTGACGTTTGTGTGCAGGTTTTGATGTTTTTTTACTTTTATGTGCAGGTTTTGAGGTTCGTCTTTCTTCTCTTCCAAGTGGCGACTTACCTTGTAGCATATTGCCATGGTTCCTATTTTATGTTAGGATGCTTCTTGGGGCTATTATTATATTATTTAACCCTTTAGCTGCTTATTTACTTTAATTTTTGACTTTTGTGTGCAGGTTTTGATATTTTTTTTCAAGTGGAGTTTTACCTCACTGGCATATTGCCATGGTGGTTACTGTAACATTTTCAGGGTATTTTTCTAAATTTTAACCCTTTGAAACAAATGTGATACTTTTATGTGCAGGTTTTGAGGTTTGTCTTTCTTTTCTTTCAAGTGGATATTTTTCAAGTAGACTTTAACCTTACTGGCATATTGCCATTGTGGTTACTGTGACAGGGTATTTTTCTCAATTTTAACCCCTTGAAACAAATGTGATACTTTTTTTTACTTTTATGTGCAGGTTAGTTGTGTGAGCCTATGGCATAGCCCTCATGTCGGCATCGGCGTCGGTGTCCGCTCTCAAATATTTTGAACTTTTGTGTACAGGTTTTGATTTTTTGGCTTTTAAAATTTTTTTTTAGTTTCTGCATATTGCTATGGTGGTTCACTATAACATTTAACTCTTTTCCAGGGTATTTTGTCTTAATTTTAACCCGTTGAATCAAATTTTCGACTTATTTTGATGTTTGCGTGCAGGTTTTGATGTTTTTTTTTCCTTTCTTCCAAGTGGAGATTTACCTTGCAGCATATGTCCATGCTTTCTATTGTATGTAAACATGCATCTTAGGGCTATGTTTGTATTATTTAACCCTTTTCCTGCTGAATTACTTCATTTTTGGACTTTTATGTACAGCTTTTGGACTTAGGCTTACAGTTTCTTACTTTTTTGTACAGGTTGTGATAAAAACAACAATTTCAAGTGAGGTTGACCTCACTGCATATTGCAGTGGTGGTTATTATAACATTGATATCTTTCCAGTGCATTTTTAAATTTTTTTTTACCCTTTGAATAGATTTTTAGACTTATTTTGACGTTTGCGTGCAGGTTTTCATGGGTTTTTTTTTTTCCTTTCTTCCAAGTGTAGAGTTTCTGCATATTGCTACGGTGGTTCACTATAACATTTAACTCTTTTCCAGGGTATTTTGTCTTAATTTTAACCCTTTGAATCAAATTTTCGACTTATTTTGATGTTTGCGTGCAGGTTTTGATGTTTTTTTTTTCCTTTCTTCCAAGTGGAGATTTACCTTGCAGCATATGTCCATGCTTTCTATTGTATGTAAACATGCATCTTAGGGCTATGTTTGTATTATTTAACCCTTTTCCTGCTGAATTACTTCATTTTTGGACTTTTATGTACAGCTTTTGGACTTAGGCTTACAGTTTCTTACTTTTTTGTACAGGTTGTGATAAAAACAACAATTTCAAGTGAGGTTGACCTCACTGCATATTGCAGTGGTGGTTATTATAACATTGATATCTTTCCAGTGCATTTTTAAAAATTTTTTAACCCTTTGAATAGATTTTTAGACTTATTTTGACGTTTGCGAGCAGGTTTTCATGTTTTTTTTTTTCCTTTCTTCCAAGTGTAGATTTACCTTGTAGCATATGTCCATGCTTTCTATTTTATGTAAACATGCATCTTAGGGCTACGTTGTATTCTTTAACCCTTTTCCTGCTTAATTACTTCAATTTTGGACTTCTTTTGTTTACAGGTTTGGATTTTTGTGCTTTTAACAAAATTTTTTCTTCTTTGCATATTGCTGTGGGGGTTCACGATAACATTTAACTGTTTTCCAGGGTATTTCGTCTTAATTTTAACCCTTTGAATCAAATTTTGGACTTATTTTGACGTTTGTGTGCAGGTTTTGATGTTTTTTTACTTTTATGTGCAGGTTTTGAGGTTTGTCTTTCTTCTCTTCCAAGTGGCGACTTACCTTGTAGCATATTGCCATGGCTCCTATTTTATGTTAGGATGCTTCTTGGGGCTATTATTATATTATTTAACCCTTTAGCTGCTTATTTACTTTAATTTTTGACTTTTGTGTGCAGGTTTTGATATTTTTTTTTTAAGTGGAGTTTTACCTCACTGGCATATTGCCATGGTGGTTACTGTAACATTTTCAGGGTATTTTTCTAAATTTTAACCCTTTGAAACAAATGTGATACTTTTATGTGCAGGTTTTGAGGTTTGTCTTTCTTTTCTTCCAAGTGGATATTTTTCAAGTAGACTTTCACCTTACTGGCTTATTGCCATTGTGGTTACTGTGACAGGGTATTTTTCTCAATTTTAACCCCTTGAAACAAATGTGATACTTTTTTTTACTTTTATGTGCAGGTTAGTTGTGTGAGCCTATGGCATAGCCCTCATGTCGGCATCGGCGTCGGCGTCCGCTCTCAAATATTTTGAACTTTTGTGTATAGGTTTTGATTTTTTGGCTTTTAAAATTTTTTTTTAGTTTCTGCATATTGCTATGGTGGTTCACTATAACATTTAACTCTTTTCCAGGGTATTTTGTCTTAATTTTAACCCTTTGAATCAAATTTTCGACTTATTTTGATGTTTGCGTGCAGGTTTTGATGTTTTTTTTTTCCTTTCTTCCAAGTGGAGATTTACCTTGCAGCATATGTCCATGCTTTCTATTGTATGTAAACATGCATCTTAGGGCTATGTTTGTATTATTTAACCCTTTTCCTGCTGAATTACTTCATTTTTGGACTTTTATGTACAGCTTTTGGACTTAGGCTTACAGTTTCTTACTTTTTTGTACAGGTTGTGATAAAAACAACAATTTCAAGTGAGGTTGACCTCACTGCATATTGCAGTGGTGGTTATTATAACATTGATATCTTTCCAGTGCATTTTTAAAAATTTTTTAACCCTTTGAATAGATTTTTAGACTTATTTTGACGTTTGCGAGCAGGTTTTCATGTTTTTTTTTTCCTTTCTTCCAAGTGTAGATTTACCTTGTAGCATATGTCCATGCTTTCTATTTTATGTAAACATGCATCTTAGGGCTACGTTGTATTCTTTAACCCTTTTCCTGCTTAATTACTTCAATTTTGGACTTCTTTTGTTTACAGGTTTGGATTTTTGTGCTTTTAACAAAGTTGTTTTCTTCTTTGCATATTGCTGTGGGGGTTCACGATAACATTTAACTGTTTTCCAGGGTATTTCGTCTTAATTTTAACCCTTTGAATCAAATTTTGGACTTATTTTGACGTTTGTGTGCAGGTTTTGATGTTTTTTTACTTTTATGTGCAGGTTTTGAGGTTTGTCTTTCTTCTCTTCCAAGTGGCGACTTACCTTGTAGCATATTGCCATGGTTCCTATTTTATGTTAGGATGCTTCTTGGGGCTATTATTATATTATTTAACCCTTTAGCTGCTTATTTACTTTAATTTTTGACTTTTGTGTGCAGGTTTTGATATTTTTTTTTAAGTGGAGTTTTACCTCACTGGCATATTGCCATGGTGGTTACTGTAACATTTTCAGGGTATTTTTCTAAATTTTAACCCTTTGAAACAAATGTGATACTTTTATGTGCAGGTTTTGAGGTTTGTCTTTCTTTTCTTCCAAGTGGATATTTTTCAAGTAGACTTTCACCTTACTGGCATATTGCCATTGTGGTTACTGTGACAGGGTATTTTTCTCAATTTTAACCCCTTGAAACAAATGTGATACTTTTTTTTACTTTTATGTGCAGGTTAGTTGTGTGAGCCTATGGCATAGCCCTCATGTCGGCATCGGCGTCCGCTCTCAAATATTTTGAACTTTTGTGTACAGGTTTTGATTTTTTGGTTTTTAAATTTTTTTTTTAGTTTCTGCATATTGCTATGGTGGTTCACTATAACATTTAACTCTTTTCCAGGGTATTTTGTCTTAATTTTAACCCTTTAAATCAAATTTTCGACTTATTTTGATGTTTGCGTGCAGGTTTTGATGGTTTTTTTTTCCTTTCTTCCAAGTGGAGATTTACCTTGCAGCATATGTCCATGCTTTCTATTGTATGTAAACATGCATCTTAGGGCTATGTTTGTATTATTTAACCCTTTTTCTGCTGAATTACTTCATTTTTGGACTTTTATTTACAGCTTTTGGACTTAGGCTTACAGTTTCTTACTTTTTTGTACAGGTTGTGATAAAAACAACAATTTCAAGTGAGGTTGACCTCACTGCATATTGCAGTGGTGGTTATTATAACATTGATATCTTTCCAGTGCATTTTTAAAATTTTTTTAACCCTTTGAATAGATTTTTAGACTTATTTTGACGTTTGCGAGCAGGTTTTAATGTTTTTTTTTTCCTTTCTTCCAAGTGTAGATTTACCTTGTAGCATATGTCCATGCTTTCTATTTTATGTAAACATGCATCTTAGGGCTACGTTGTATTCTTTAACCCTTTTCCTGCTTAATTACTTCAATTTTGGACTTCTTTTGTTTACAGGTTTGGATTTTTGTGCTTTTAACAAAATTTTTTTCTTCTTTGCATATTGCTGTGGGGGTTCACGATAACATTTAACTGTTTTCCAGGGTATTTCGTCTTAATTTTAACCCTTTGAATCAAATTTTGGACTTATTTTGACGTTTGTGTGCAGGTTTTGATGTTTTTTTACTTTTATGTGCAGGTTTTGAGGTTTGTCTTTCTTCTCTTCCAAGTGGCGACTTACTTGTAGCATATTGCCATTGTTCCTATTTTATGTTAGGATGCTTCTTGGGGCTATTATTATATTATTTAACCCTTTAGCTGCTTATTTACTTTAATTTTTGACTTTTGTGTGCAGGTTTTGATATTTTTTTTAAGTGGAGTTTTACCTCACTGTCATATTGCCATGGTGGTTACTGTAACATTTTCTAAATTTTAACCCTTTGTAACAAATGTGATACTTTTATGTGCAGGTTTTGAGGTTTGTCTTTCTTTTCTTCCAAGTGGATATTTTTCAAGTAGACTTTCGCCTTACTGGCATATTGCCATTGTGGTTACTGTGACAGGGTATTGTTCTCAATTTTAATCCCTTGAAACAAATGTGATACTTTTTTTTACTTTTATGTGAAGGTTTTGAGGTTTGTCTTTCTTTTCTTCCAAGTGGTGACTTACCTTGTAGCATATTGCCATGGTTCCTATTTTATGTTAGGATGCTTCTTTGGCTATTTTTATATTATTTAACCCTTTAGCTCCTTATTTACTTTAATTTTGGACTTTTCTGTGCAGGTTTTGATATTTTTTTTAAGTGGAGTTTTATCTCACTGGCATATTGCCACACTGGTTATTGTAATATTTTAAGGGTATTTTTCTAAATTTTAACCCTTTGAAACAAATGTGATACTTTTTTTACTTTTATGTGCAGGTTTTGAGGTTTGTCTTTCTTTTTTTCAAAGTGGAGACTTACCTTGTAGCATATTGCCATGGTTCCTATTTTATGTTAGCATGCTTCTTATGGGTTATTATTATATTATTTAACCCTTTAGCTGCTTATTTTCTTTAATTTTGGACTTTTGTGTGCAAGTTTTGAACTTTTTTTTTTTACTCCAGCCACCCCTTTGCATTGGCCACCTGTTGGTGAGCCACGGGGTACTTATACCCCCTCTAGTTGTCTCAAAAACATAGCTTATGACCCCTCATTGGAACAAGCTTGTTCCATTGAAGGGTCGTAAGCTATGTTTTTGAGACAAAAATTGAAAATTTTTAGTAATTCACGAATTTATTTTGCAAGTATCATCTGCTACCCACAATGGGTAAAGGGTTAAGAATGGCCATTTCCAGCCACTGATACAGTATGATGATCATGCAAGTAAACAAGTATGTCAGCACGTAACTTGCATGCTTTACTCTGACTCATATAATTGATGTGAGTCAGTGTGACAATGTTTGCCTGTTTTGGAGCAAGTTTGTTCCTTCGTTAACCCATATAATACAGTGGTTCAAAAGTAACGGTTAATCAATCAATTACTTTTTGGATTGATCAATACGGTGATCATTGATTAATCAATTAATCGGTTAACCATTTCATCTCTAACTGTAACTAAATTTGAGCATATTTAAAAAAAAATTCTCTCGAAAAGTGTATTGA
Organism: Pictodentalium vernedei; assembly: GCA_031216915.1. Classification (NCBI taxonomy): domain Eukaryota; kingdom Metazoa; phylum Mollusca; class Scaphopoda; order Dentaliida; family Dentaliidae; genus Pictodentalium; species Pictodentalium vernedei. Next base: position 105,097,721 of record CM062292.1, on the reverse strand, counting down.
CCTTTTGACAAGTCAGTTTTTGAGTCAACTTTTCGTGAATTTTTCATCAAATCTAGTCATGGCAGCTTAATAGCAGCCATGACTAGCTTAATGAAAAATACTTTGAAAATACTCAGCAGGTTAAGAGTTAAGAGTCAATCACAGAATTGCAAGGACAAAGTCATGTTAAGTTTTCTTTGTCGTTTAGTTGTCAGTATATTGTGTTAGGGGCATTTAGTGATTGTTACTTAAAAAACAAGATCTCATCACAGCTAAATTCTATTGGGTTTAATATGTTAATGGGCAGTTGTTTTTCATCACAATCAAGTAATTTCCTGGCCTTTGTGACTTTTAATATTTGATTACTATCAGTGAAAGCTTCGGATTGATATTATTCTCATTGGAGTTCGAAGCGCACAGATTTTGTCAAACATTAGATATTTTATTCAGATATTCAAGCACAGAGACTATAACTTTTTACATACTTTGCTTGAAAAATTATCGGAATCCCCCAACAATATATATTTAACAAAACAGCTCAATAGGTTTTCTAAATATTCTATTGGAATGAGCACGGTAGGCTTGTTCTAGTATAGAATCATTAGCTATGTTATGTAAAAGAAAAAGTAGGCATGGAAATTTTGAAAATTGTATGCAGTTGCTGTAGTATGAATTATTGTCCCCCGACCCTTCGGGGGACTATTGTAATCAGCAGTGTCCGTCCGTCCATCCGTCTGTCCGTGCGTGCGTCCGTCCGTCCGTCACACCCTTGTCCGGATGATAACTTTAGTTTGGATGATTTTACTGAAACTAAATTTGGTATGTGTCTTACTTGGGTGGAAATGCAGGTCAAGTTCGAAAATGGGCACGCTCCACTGATTTCTACTGAATTTATTCCCCTTTTTCGACTTAAAAAATACAGTTTTTGTGTTGTCCGGATGATAACTTTAGTTAGGATCATTTGATTGAAACAAAATTTAGTATGCCACTTATTTGGGTGGAAATGGAGGTCAAGTTCTAAAATGGGCAAATCTCCACTGATTTTTACTGGATTTATTCCCCTTTTTCGACTTAGAAAATACGTTTTTTGTGTTGTCTGGATGATAACTTTACTTTGGATCATTTGATTGAAACGAAACTAAGTATGTGGTTTAATTGGTTGGAAATACAGGTCAAGTTAAAAAATGGCCATGCTCTGCGAACAAATTGCATCCTAACAGCTCCCTTGAATTTGCCATCTTGGTCGGGGGACCGGGGGCATTGCCCTTGTTTATTATGTTCCAGGCAGATTACTAGTAATTAACCCTCTGCACTCTGTTGTCAAAGTACCAAAATTTTCAGCAGCAAATTTTTCCCATAATGGAACTGAGAATTTAATAAATTATATCTTGTTTGAAAGAACTCATTGATGTCTGGCAAACAAGATTTATTTTATTAAATTTTTCGTTCCACATGGACAATATGGAGTCAGTGATGGAAATTTTGAAATACAGTGGAACCCTGTTAATTGAATAGCCACTTTGCCAATGAAAATTATTCAATTAACATGAGTATTCAATTAAAAGGGAGTGTGTCACTTACCTGTATTCTAGAGTTAGCATTTATTCTATTATATCTTGTTTGACAGAGCTCCATGAGCTCTGTTAAACATGACCTAATAGATTAAATGTCAGGACACCTGAGGCCTCATAAGGCCTGGGCTGACATGGGGTTATTTAGACCCGCTGATGAAATTGCGGGAAAATTAGACCGACGCGGAGAGTCGGAATCCTGGTGCTGCGAACTCGGCGCTGGGAGCTGAGTTCGACCGGCTCTGTGATTTCTCCTCTGCCAAATTGGCCTAAGATAGGTTCGATTTCCATTAGGTGTGATTCCTAATCACTTCAGGCTGCGTAATGGAAAGAATGATTTAAAGTAACAACGATTCTTTTATTTACACATAAAAATAAAGCTGTTTCAATATTTCAACAATCAACAATTCCATTCTTTTCACAGAAAATGGGTTGCTAGGGTTAAACAATTCTCAACAATTATATAGTCATTCTATAGCCCTGTACTGGCACTATAGTCTACACACTGGAAATGTTACTGCCGTGAGCTTGCCATAAGAGCTTCACAAATCTGAAATGTTATTACCGTGAGCTCGCCATAAGAGCTTCACCCGCTTAGTCTCAAATGTCAACGTCTGTGCGTAACTGTACCTCTGGCTGTCGGAGGGTTCCGACCAGCAATGTTTGTCATCTATAAAGGCACCGTACTTACTCATACCTTATGTGCCTTTTGAAAGTCCTCCGTGAAAGTCCTATTGAAATATTCACCATTCCTGGTTGAATTCACGATTCACAAATGCCCCTTTTTTGTGCTAGGGCGAAATTGTCACTCACACCGATCTCCAGTCGGTATTACGATGCTTCGACAGCAAAACAAACTACTCAGAACGCAATCAGTCTGACGCTTCAAAGGGTTAATACGCACAATACAATTAACCTACACTTCTGACTATTGCAGGCTGATACCTGCTACTCGACAATGTAAACTTTAATGTGTCACCTTGTTTTTCCTTCTCAACAAATTTGGCACTGTAGCCGCCTATCAACCTTAAGCTAAATCAATCGTGGAATGCCTTCTCTGGCGATTCCAGCCATTTCAGGGTCCTGTGGTCGAAGGTACCCCAATGCCAGGAAACAGAGTCCGCCTGCCCTGGACTTCACCAACGTGTGTGTGACCCCAAGTGTGTGTCTAATGCTCTGCTCTTCAAGGTATATATACTTTTTACCCTAAACTGTCAGGTGGACCGACACTCATCTGTCCATCTGTCAAAACGGTGGGAGATGATGTATATCGAGGCAGAATCAATACAAGTCATCTCGCGCGTGACTTAACGGTGATTTCACTTGTCGAGAGAATCGATTCGTTTCTGCCAGTCATTGTCATGACAGACATTTCTATCTTTTAGAATCTCGTTTCTCAATTGGCCGTGTCGATATCCTGCCACCAACCAATTACGTCTCGTAAGACTTGCGACTACTGTATAAATTAAATGAGATTAGACCTTATCTAACATACCGTTTCTCCCCTGGGTCCCTGCGCTGAAGCTGGATATACACCACGTGTGTTTTTTCCATGTCCAGCTTCACAGAGAAGTGAAATTCACGTAGGGTTTTCGCCTTGATGCGGAATATTTTTTGAACTTACACTATCTTTATATATGAGGCCCCTTGCCCCTATGTTTAGGCTGGCTTTGCCCTGACATTAAATGCCTGCATTGGATGTACTGATGGCAAATAGGTCTATAAACAAAGGAAAACTGGGGAGAGTCATGGTAATTTCTCGACAGGTCACAAGATTTTTTATTCAATTAACAGGAATTTACTCCATAACCTATATTCTATTAACAGGTGAAATTTGTACTGGAGGTATGGTAAATGGTTTTGTGTTGGGAAATTATATTCAGTTAACAGGGTTATTTAGTTAAGAGATATCCAATTAAGTGGGCTCCATTGTACTACCAGATTGCTAGGAGTTAAACAAAGGTTCTCCTTATCATCAAAGTTATAAGTGAATTCTTCTCACATACATGCAGAATATCAAAAATAATAAATAAAAAAAACTATTAATTTTTTCTGATCTGTACAAAATACTAAAATTGCATGAAAATTGGCCGACATCTATTTTTTGGTGACCTCAACATCAATGACGTCACTCAATGACCAACGCTAAACTTATTTTGACTGACATACTTTGAAATCAATTGGACATTTTGACGAATGCAAAATTCTACTGATTTTTTAGAATACAAGGTTAAAAAACACCAGTATAAACTTAAATTCCATTGCGAATTAACAAAAAAATGGCCACACGTCTGTTCGCAATGAAAAAAAGAAAGAAAAATAATTTTGATAAACTCAAAAACAGCAAAAAAGTGGACATGACTAATCATTGGTTTTCTCTTGACAGAAACACATGTTTTAACCCTTTATCCATCGAATTGGTCTCATGAGCCAGGGTAATATGCAAATTCAGCAGGTGTAAAAATATTTTTCTAAAAATTTCAACAAAACCATATCATGTGATTCCTCTTTGGAACGAGCTCGTTGAGCTCGTTCCAATGAGGGGTCACATGATATGCTTTGGTTGACATTTTTTTTAAATTTAAAAAATTGATATTTAAGATAATAAATTTTGATTTTGTCTGCGTTGGGAAAAGGTTTAATTCCCATGAGTAATTGTGATACGATATGGAATTGCAGATTATAATGGAAAATTGTTCTTTAACCCTTTACCCAACAGAATAGACAGATGACACTTGTAAATAAAATTCTTGAATCATTAACTTGTTTTATTTTTTGCATCAGAAACACAGCTTATGACCCCTCAACAAGCTCGATCCAATGAGGGAGCCATAAGTTATGTTTTTGAGACAAAAATGAAAAAAGATTATGACAATTGAATGGCGATTTTTGTGAATCATGCTCGCCGTTTCGGCCATTGCATTTGGCAAAGGCTTAAGCACTCATATTTCAGATCAGATCATCACTGCAATCTTTACTGACCATATTCTGAATATGCTGTGTACACAGTGTTGTATGCACATCACTTTATCAAGCGACTATAGTGAACATGACCAACTGCTCTACGAATTGAAGGAGGCATCAGTTCCCATAACTTTCTGTAAGGTGAATGAGGTTTTGTTTACATTTCTTTAGTCCCCTACCGGCATCGCCGAAGGAGACTATAGGTTTGCACTCTGTCCATCTGTCAGTCTGTCAGTCCATCAGTCTGTCAGTCACACTTTAGTTTTTTTTAGAAATGCTTCAACTGAATGATTTCATTTTTGTAACCTACTATAGAACGATGACTTACAGATCAAGTTTGAGTTTCATGCTGATTGTATTATTCTTGTGTGAGTTATGGCCCTTGGAAATATGGAAAAGCATCAAAATATCAGTTTTCCAGACTTTTTTTGGAAACGCTTCAATGGAATGATTTCATTTTTGGTAAACTACTATAGAACGATGACTTACAGATCAAGTTTGAGTTTCATGCTGTTTGCATTATTCTTGTGTGAGTTATGGCCCTTGGAAATATGGAAAAGTGCCAAAATATCAGTTTTCCAGACTTTTTTTTAGAAACACTTCAATGGAATGATTTCATTTTTGGTAACCTACTATAGAACAATGACTTACGTTAGTCTGTCAGTCTGTCAGTCACACTTTAGTTTTCCAGACTTTTTTTGGGAAATACTTCAACCGAATGATTTCATTCTTGGTAACTTACTATAGAACGATGACTTACAGATCAAGTTTGAGTTTCTTGCTGATTGCATTATTCTTGTGTGAGTTATGGAAATATAGAAAAGTGCCAAAATATCAGTTTTCTGGACTTTTTTTTGAAAAGCTTCAATGGAATTCATGCTGATCACATCTAGGTTATAACATTTGTATAATTATTAATGCTCCTTAGTCTGGTAGGGGACATTATTTTGCTTCAGCGATATGTGAGCTCTTGTTTAAGTTAGGTTACCTTTACATGAACTAACTGCCTGTTCGCCTCAGATTTCCATGCCTAAAAAATTGGTTATAGAATTTGTACTGGTCTGAGTTTGTACGGGTCCTTGAAAATGCTTTGAAATGCTTGAATTTTAAAACAAAATTCCTGGCTCTCGAAAATTAAACAAATCATGAAAAGTCTTTGAAAAATATATTTTGTCATTTTCTTGACTCGGACTAGGCTTTTTGAAAAACCCTAGGTGGCCAAAAAATTGCTATCCTAGGAGCTACATAGGTGAGCAAATTCCTATCTTGAATATTTGTCATTGTTTTTCATCACAAAAATACACCTAAATGCCATGCAAATTGTGTGGTGTGTGTTCTCCATGGAATGCATTCAAGTCAATTATTGCCAATAGACTATTATTGTTGATCTGTGTTTGTTCTTTACATACCCCTGTACCCCAGTATGGGCCAATTGAGCAAGAAGTTCTGCCTGCATTCCTACTCAATCAGGGAGCGCAGTGGCTCAGTGGTAGACTGTTGGACTTCTTTGCTAGAGGCCCCGAGTTTGATACCCATCCGGGATGACACGCGTTGTGTCCTTGGACAAGGCACTTCATCCCAATTGCCTACATGGGGGTATGATAATGCTGTGTACTAAGGTGTACTGCACGTTGATGATGCACATGTCTTCAACTGCTGTAACCCTGCTTGAGCAGAGCTGGAACAGAGTTAGAATGCAGGGGAGCTGACAGCTGCTCGTTGATGCTCTGTGGTTCTCTCCGGGTACTCTGGCTTCCTCCACCTGTAAAACTGTCACGGTCACGATTAGCCATTGTGCATAAGTGTGTGACCTTAAACCCAATAAATAAATAAATAAATAAATATTTCTGCTCAATCATTCAGTACTGGGGGTAGAGAGGTTTGTAAAAATTCAAACTAGTCTCTTTGTGAGAACAAATGCTACTGTATGAAAAACTGAAATAACATTATAGATAATGTAACAATTAATAACATGATTTGGAGGGCATTGCGGTTAATCAATTGTCCATCAGCAGTGAACAACAGCTTGATTTGTCATGGACTGATCATATACAGTAAATTAATTTTCTTGAGGGTTCAAGATCAAAGGCAGTCTTAATGCCACTTAATTCTGTTTTACACTTTGCAAAGGGATCTGTTGGAGTGTCCAAGATCACAGCAAGATCAAAAACAACGTGAAATATAGGTGCATCATAAAACGCTTATGCAGGATTAAAATTGGGCAAGTGGTAGGCTCACAAAACAATTGCCAGCATCAGATTTCTATTACTGTTGACCCATGTGTAAGTATGGTACTGTGATATCGAAATAAGTTCTGGCAAATATACTAGTACTGCTGTATGTATGTAATGACTTGAGTGCAACAGAAAGCAGAACTTTTTTTTGATATGTCAATGGAATATAGGCCAGGGCACCATTTATTGTGGGGTTGCCTGCTTGTTTGACATGGTAATGTGTGCGGTTTACAAGCTGAAATCGGCTAAGACAAAGCTAATTTTGTGTTATAAATAAAGAAGCTGGCTGGTTGTCATTACCAGTGTTCATTGTCAGCTGTGATTGTTCACAGTTCTGTATAAGCTCAAAGAGCTTCCCAAAGATTAACTTTCTTTGCATGCTGCTGGCAGATATTCCTGCTTAGGACAGGAAATCTCTTGTTATACCCCCACTTTCGAAGAAAATGGGGGTATTCTGGATTACATGCGTCCATCCATCCGGGCAGACATATGGGGTTTAGGTGGCTATTTGTTGGTAGAAAAGAGGGTTAGGTGACTACCACAATTTATGTGACTAGTCACATAGTTAAATGTCATTATTCTAGGATGGGTTCTAGAGTTGGGGTGGGGTTAGGATCAGCAAAGGGTAGGGTCAGGGTTTGCTAAAATTTTTCACACAAAAATTTGTTTTAATACAATGGACATGCATTTTAGTTAAAATAGACTAGGAAGATGTGGAATTTCTATTAGTCTAGGGTGGGGTTTAGAATTAGGGGTGGGGGGTAGGGTTAGGGTCAGTAAAGGGAAGGGTCAGGGTTTGCTACCACCCCAAATTTCTCCAAAATCACTTGTTTTAATATAATGGACATGCATTTTATTGTAGTCCCATAAAAATAGCCACATAACTACCGATTGTTAGAATGGCCGTCTATCTGTCCATTTGTCCGTGCTTCTGTGCGTCCGTGTGTGAGTCCATCCGAGAATATTTATAACTTTCATAACTTTAGTAAATTATTATTTTCTATAATATTTGTTTTTCTATAATATTTGTTGGTCATAGGTATGCCCACACTAGTTATTTTTTTTTTTTTATTACTTGTTCAGTTAGAAATTGTGTCCATCCGAGACAAATTTTGTCTGTCAGCCTGTATCTCGGGTTTCAAATGTTCTTTTGCAATGAAATTTACCGTGAACACTGCTTATGGTATAGGATTTAAAAAAGGATACAACAATATTTCTCACATTCTCCTTTTTTAGAGTTATTCCCCTTTTTTGACTTAGAAATTGTAGGAAATAGACATTATTTGTCTGTTCAGCCTGTATCTCAGGAATGGGTTATCGGATTTCAGTGAAATATGGCATGAGTTTGCCTATGGCAAAGGCTTCTGCCTCATTGCATAAAACTTCCAAACATCAAACAATTTACCATACCTTTTGATTTAGAAATTGTTGGAAATTGTTGAAAACTTTCGAAGAAAATGGGGGGGGGGGGGGGGGGGGGGGAGATATACTGGATTGCATCTGTCCATCTGTGCATCCATCCATCAGTCCGTATGAGAATATTTATAAATAATATTTGTTGGTCATAGGTATGCCCACACTAGGCGGTACACCACGTGGGGGGTATGCATCGGACGACAGTCCAGCTCTTGTCATTAAAATAAGTTAAATTTTAGCACATTTAACAACAATTTTCCCATCAAATTGTATCAGCGTTTTGCCCAGTGATTTCTTGAGTCAAAATTTTCATGAATTTTCCATCAAATCTAGTCATGGCTGCTTCACAGCAGCCATGCCCAGATTTGATGAAAAAATATTAAAAAAAAATACTCTGTGGGTTTAGCGCCATTGCAGGTAGTAACTACCAGGAAAAAAATGAAAAAATAATAATTTGTTTCCCTGTGGGGACCCCAGAACTGCAACCAATGCATGTTTATTCTGATAAAGAAGTTCTGTTTTACTGGTAAAATAGGATCAAGTCATAAATGCTTGGAGTGAAAGTCCTTTAAAATGGGCAGTGTGGATATAAATGATGGGCTAAACTTGACATATATCCATGTTTTTGTGCAGAAAATATGTGAGTGACCTTGAACACCAATAAATAAATAACTCTGTGCATATTGATGTCTGAATATCAAACGTTCAAGTGTCAAACCGTTCCAATAATCACAATGCATACGTATCTATGGACCATTATAAGTTATCTCTGCAACATGTATGGTATATGGAGATTTAATACCTGTATGTCGGTTTTTAAACACCGAGCAAAAGGTGAGGTATTTAAATGAGACATCCAGGTATTAAATCTCCATATACCATACATGTTGGTGGAGATAACGTTTTTGTCCCATTTGAAACACAATAGAAACCTAGTGGAAACAAATTTGTGGACGTGTTTCTCATGCTCTGCAATCAGTTGGACCAAACTCGTGAATAATTGTTTTGTTTTTAGCTTAACTTGACATAGTCAAGATAAGCTATTGCCATCACACGTGTGGAAGTCTGTTAGTCTGTGAGTCTGTTAGTCTGTGACGTCTGTGACGTCTGTTCACATTTTCCTTTAGCACGGGCTACACCCCACAGTTCTTGTCTGATTGTCACGAAATTTCATATGCAGGTTTGGGGTCATGTCTAGATGAGAACGTCCCCTTTTGGTCATGATCTGGCAACCGGTATGGCTGCCCAAGCCCAAAACCCGAAAACCATTAGCACAGTCTACAGGTCGTATTTATAAAGGGATTTCGTTGTAACTTGGTAGGATGCCTCTGCATAATGCCTAGATGAGAACGTGCCCTTTTGGGCATGATCTATCAACCGGGATGGCTGCCCAAGCCCGAAACCCAAAAACTTTTAGCACAGTCTGCAGGACATGTTTAATGTGGAGGGATTTCCTTGTAACTTGGTAGGATGACTCCTTATGATGTCTAGATGAGAATTTCCCCATTTGGGCATGATCTGCCAGCCGTGACGACTGCCCGAGCCCAAAACCCAAAAACCTTTAGCACAGTCTACAGGTCATATTTATTGAGGAATTTCATTGTTAACCTGGTGGGTTGACTTCATACAATGTCTAGATGAGAAAGTCCCCTTTTAGGCGTGATTGGGCAACTGTGACGGCTACAGGGGCCTGAAGCCCGAAAACCTTTAGCACAGTCTAGAGGTCATATTTATGAAGGGATTTCATTGTAACTTGGTAGGATGACTCCAAATAATGTCTAGATGAGAACTTCCCATTTTGATCGTGATCATGCAACCTTGATGGGTGCTCGAGCCCAAAAACCTTTTGCATAGGCAAAAGGTCATATTTATGGAAGGATTCCATTGTAACCTGTTAGGTTGACTCCATATAATGCCTAGATGATGACATCCCCTTTTGGCCGTGATTGGTCAGTTGTGATGGCTACAAGTGCCCGAAGCCCAAAAACCTTGAGCACAGTCTAAAGGTCATATTTATGAAGGGATTTCATTGTAACTTCTTAGGATCACTCCAGATGATGCCCAGATGAGATTGTCCCCTATGTTTGCAATCATTCAGCCATGATGGCTGCCAGAGCCCGAAGCCCAAAAAATCTTTAGCCCAGTCTACAGGTCATATTTATAAAGGGATTTCATTATAACTTGGTAGGTTAACTTCATATAATGTCTAGATGAGAATGGCCCCTTTTGGACATGATTGGGCAACTGTGACGGCTAAAGGTGCCCGAAGCCCGAAAACCTTTAGCACAGTCTACAGGTCATATTTATGAGGGGATTTCATTGTAACTTGGTAGGATGACTCCAAATAATGTCTAGATGAGAATGTCCCATTTTAATCGCGATCATTCAGCCTTGATGGGTGCCCGAGCCCAAAAACCTTTAGCATAAGTAAAAGGTCATATTTATGGAAGGATTTCATTGTAACCTATTAGGTTGACTCCATATAATGCCTAGATGATGACATCCCCTTTTGGTCGTGATTGGTCAGCTGTGATGGCTACAAGTGCCCGGAGCCCGAAAACTGTGAGCACAGTCTACAGGTCATATTTATGAAGGGATTTCATTGTAACTTCGCATATTTATGGAAGGATTTCATTGTAACCTGTTAGGTTGGCTCCATATAATGCCTAGATGATGACATCCCCTTTTGGCCGTGATTGGTCAGTTGTGATGGCTACAAGTGCCCGAAGCCCAAAAACCTTGAGCACAGTCTAAAGGTCATATTTATGAAGGGATTTCATTGTAACTTCTTAGGATCACTCCAGATGATGCCCAGATGAGATTGTCCCCTTTGGTTGCGATCATTCAACCATGTTGGCTGTCCGAGCCTGAAGCCCGAAAACCTTTAGCACAGTCTACAGGTCATATTTATGAAGAGATTTCATAGTAACTTGGTAGGTTGACTTCATATAATGTCTAGATGAGAACGTCCCCTTTTGGTCACGATCATTCAGCCTTGATGGCTGCCCGAACCCAAAACCCCAAAACCTTTAGCATAGTCTATTGGTCATATTTATGGAAGGACTTCATTGTAACCCGTAAGTTTGACTCCATATAATGCCTAGATGATGACATCCCCTTTTGGTCATGATTGGTCAACTGTGATGGCTTCAGGGGCCCGAAGCCCAAAAATCTTGAGCACAGTCTACAGGTCATATTTATGAAGGGATTTCATTGTAACTTTGTAGGATCACTCCAGATGATGCCCAGATGAGAATGTCCCCTTTTGGTTGCGATCATTCAACCTTGATGGCTCCCAGAGCCCAAAGCCCAAAAACCTTTAGCACAGTCTACAGGTCATATTTATTAAGGGATTTCATTGTAACTTGGTAGGTTGACTTCATATAATGTCTAGATGAGAACGTCCCCTTTGGACGCAGTTGGGAAACTGACGGCTACAGGGGCCCGAAGCCCGAAAACCTTTAGCACAGTCTACAGGTCATATTTATGAAGGGATTTTAATGTAACTTGATAGGATGACTCGTTTTGGAATAATTTCTCTGTAACTTGGTAACTTTTGTTGATATACGTTAACTGTGAGGGCCACATACATTAACTGTGAGGTCATATTAACCCACCCCTCAGCTATTTAGTACAGTGTACACCTCATATTATGTTTATCATAAACATAGCATACAGGGAACAGAAATGAACATATTCCCAATTATCACAATTCTTGTCTTATTTCATAATCCTTTCATAAACATTGAACATTATCCTTTTCATCAAACACACCACACAAGTTAAGCTACAGTGTCATTGACACTTTCATTACAAACACTGAAGACAACAGATAGAGTTACATCCCTTGGGTTCTTATTGGAAATGTAAACATACGGAAGCTAAATATTTGTTGACACATTTGCTCTTATTTTTTTTTTCTCAGTTTGATTTAATTATTTGACTATTTAATTAATAACAGCAAAATATGATCAAATTGTTAGAAATTTTGGTTTGATTTTTATACCGAGGCGAGCGAATGCGAAAAGCTTTCATTTAATTCATATACCCCTGATGTTTCGCGTGCCCTTATACCCTGATGTTGCATGCTCTCATGCTCTCTTATGCCTTGGATTTTGGGTGCGCTCTTTGCCATGGCTGTTCGTCCTAGGCATTCTGACCAATCAGAAGACAGAATTTATTGGGATATAATGACAATCTGTGTTATTCATATTATTCTGGGCTTGCAGTGACAACACAGAATAATAATCTGCTCATTTTATGTGCCGAATAGGGGTGTGCAGTAGCTCAGTAGGTAGAGCTGCAGACTGCAAGCCAAGAGGTCCTCGGTTCGAATCCCACCTGTGGCAACCACGTTGTGTCCTTGGGCAAGACACTTCATTCCCATTGCCCGTGTGGGGGCATGGTGGCATTGTGTACTAAGGCGTACTGCACACTGATGGTGCACCTGTCTTCAACCAATGCTAACCCTGCTTGTGTAAAGTTAGAATGTTGGGGAGCCTGACAGTTGCTTGCCATTGCTTGGTGGTTCTCTATGGGTACTCCGGCTTCTTGCACCCATAAAACTGTCATGGTTATGATTAGCCATTGTGCAGAAATATGTGACCGTAAAATGCAATACTCGCTGTTCTCCAGGAATTAGGTAAATTTTCTGCACTCTGAACATTTAAAGGGATATTGGAGAAATTGCATATTGTGAGGTTGGCAATTGGTTGACAGGTCTACTTTCCTCATTTGTGACAGAAAGTGTCGGTATAAACCCAATAATGTAATTGGAGGGCATTCCGAATGAAAAAAGTTACATATCAACAATGACTTAGATAGAAACAGCATCAAATTCAAAACAAAAATGTTTCCTATCAAATCTTTTCCTATCGTTTTGCTCTTATAACCTACCACAGCCCGTGGGAAACCCGGGAAGTGAAGCAGTGCTTGTTTACAGTGACTGGCCCTGAGTAAGCAGGTCCCAATGACAGCCATATTTGTAAGGTTTTATTGCAAATATTGTTTATTTTTTTTTTTTAAAAAGGGAGCGCAGTGACTCAGTGGTAGACTGTTGGACTTCTATGCTAGAGGTTCTGAGTTCGATCCATGTCCTGGATGACCTATGTTGTGTCCTTGAACAACGCACTTTACCCCGGATGTCTTCATGAGGGCATGATGACGCAGTGTACTAAGGCGTACTGCATGTCTTTGGTGCACGTCTTTAACTGCTGTAACCCTGCTTGAGCAGAGTTTGAACAGAGTTAGAATGTTGAGAAGCTTAAAGTTGTTCATTGATGCCCTGTGGTTCTCTCCGGTTACTCCGGCTTCCTCCACACATAAAACTGTCTCGGTCACGATTAGCCATTGTGCATAAGTATGTGACCTTAAACACCAATAAATAAATAAATACATTTTTTTTTAAATTATCAAATATAGTTTATGTTTTAAAAATTAAAAAGCTGTGCTGGGTAAAGGATTAATATATGTTATCAGTATACAACAGTGGTTTAACCGTGGTGGCTTCATTGGATCCTGGAACACTTATAGCAGACAGGTATGGATTCTCGCAACCATTTTCGCGAGAGTCCAAATGGATTTTCCCAAGTTTAGATGATATGTAAGCCCTGAACTCCTTTGTTCAAGTTTATATTTATAAAGAGACGCAGTGAGGTGTTTAAGGCTGCATACTTATGCACAATGGCTAATCGTGACCGTGACAGTTTTACAGGTGGAGGAAGCAGGAGTACTTGGAGAGAACCACCGAGCATTGACGAGCAACTGTCAGCTCCTCAACATTCTAACTCTGTTCAAGCTCTGCTCAAGCAGGGTTACAGCGGTTGAGGGCATGTGCACCATCGACGTGCAGTATGCCTTAGTACATGGCATCATCGTGCCCCTTGTAGGCAACCAGGATAAAGTGCCTTGCCCAAGGACACAACGTGGGTTGTCCTGGATGGGGATAGTGAGGTGATTCATTGAGAATACTATTCCATATCTCCCATGTGCATGTCCTACTTTTCCAAGTAATTCTTCAATAGATCACAAGATTTTTTCAATTATCAGCTGTTTGCCCTATAAGCTGTATGCATTTGACAGGTCAAATTTGTACTGAAGGTATTGGGAATGGTTTGGTGTTTAGAAATGATATGCAACTTACAGGGTTATTAAATTGAGAGATACATCCATGTAAATTAAGTAGGCTGCATTGTACTGCAAGAGTGCATGGCAGTTTTTAATACAGTCTTGATATCTCTTGCCAAATGTAGTTGGAACATTATTAATCCCACAGCTTTACCAGTATTCCAGATAGAATAAATGTGTTAAAACTGACGTTTTTTGGTCAGTTCTGTTGCCGGGTTGGTAATGAGTTGACAAACTGCTGAAATGCTGTTTTTTATAATGTTTAAATTCTATTGGAAAATGAAAACTTATATGAACAGTCTTTGGTGAAAATATTTTATTCTTCATTTCATTTTTTCACCTTGATATGTTTTGTTTCATAAATAACAACATATTTTGGTCCACAAATAACAAGACTTATTATCTACAAAAGAATTGGTCCAAAAGCTTTTTGAGAATACAGTACTAGTTGGTTTTAGCCTTTTCAGGTAAGGGGTGCAATAGATGAGCTTTACACTTAAGCTGTACAGATGACTGGGTTAGTTACTCTGTTAACCCTTTACCCAATGCAGATGATTTCAAAATTTATTATTTTAAATATCATTTTTTAATTTTTTTCAAAAAATTTCAACAAAACCATATCATGTGACCCCTCTTTGGAACGAGCTCGACGAGCTCGTTCCGAAGAGGGGCCACATGATATGGTGTTGTTGAAATTTTTCGAAAAATAATATTTTTTCAGCTGCTGAATTTGCATATTACGCGGGCGGATGCGGGCGATTCGTTGGGTAAAGGGTTAATAATGAAAAATTCTTGTGACCAGAAAGTGTGATTAATCCTGTGCACAGCCCAGGGTTAGTCACACTTTCTGGTTATAACAAATTAGGGAATTGTAAAATCACACACTGTGTGAAAATCAAGCCTGAAAATAAGCAATCTGTCATTTGCAGAATGAGGTCAGCAGAGGGTGAATTTGTTGATGCTTTCCCATACAGTGGGCCAATTTATCCTCTGGGTTCCTCTTTCTGTTTATGTTTGAGGCCTTGATTCAGATTGAGGTTCACAGAGGGTAAATTTATTGATGCTACCCTGTTTGCTCAGTTTTTAGTTGGTCTTGCATTTCAGTTTCAGAAAATCAAAAAACAGCCCAACTCTTTCTGGAATAGACTTTTGGCACTGTATCCTGAAACATTGAGAATGTGTTGAAACTTTCTATGGAATGATGGCATCATGGTCTCTTTGAATATGTGGCAATAATAGAAGGTTTTATTGGAATGAAAGAAAATGAGATTGACCAGTACAAGCCAAACAATTATCAGATCACGTTTTCTGTAATATACAATAAAGCACTCTACAGCCCAACTCTTTCTGGAATAGACTTTTGGCACTGTATCCTGAAACATTGAGAATGTGTTGAAACTTTCTATGGAATGATGGCATCATGGTCTCTTTGAACATGTGGTAATAATGGAAGGTTTTATTGGAATGAAAGAAAATGAGATTGACCAGTACAAGCCAAACAATTATCAGATCACGTTTTCTGTAATATACAATAAAGCACTCTACAAATTAATATATTATGTAGCAGTGATATATTAATCTATTATTCATCAGAAGCCACAATAAAACAATTGAAAAGTACATTGAACATAGTAACAATGAATAATATATACATCAACAAAATGGATCACAATCAGCTTTGATGATCTTCATCAACATTGTCATTTTACAGAGCCATCCAATAATGTACATATATATTACATTTTAACATCTACACATCGATGTCAAAATATCAAAATTTCCACCTTTAAGTTTTTTCTATATGGCCTAAAACAGATAAAGATCTGTTTCTCAGTCCCTCTCCAATGGTAATTTTGTCTGCCGTTTGCTCTCTTTTTAATACCTATACAAACTTTCCACACAAAAAATTAATTGACATCCCTGAGAAAATTTTTTCCAAGTTAACACTTTTTTAACCAACATGATGGCCAAAACCAGCCAGCGTTACTCGCAAAACTCACCATTCAATTTTCTTTTTTTTCTCCATTTTTTGTGTCTAAAACAGATCTTATGACCCCTCACTCATTGGAACAAGCTTGTTCAGCTTGTTCCAATGAGGGGTCAGAAGCTAAGTTTTTGACACAAACATTTTTTTTTTTTAAATGGTTAACCCTTTACCCAACATAACGGCCAAAACCGGCCAGCGCTATTCTCAAAAATTGGCAATTAATTTTCATTATTTTTTTCATTTTTTGTCTCAAAAACATAGGTTATGACCCCTCATTGGAACGAGCTCGTTGAGCTCGTTCCAATGAGGGGTCATAACCTATGTTTTTGAGGCAAAAAATGAAAAAAATGAGTTATTTGAGAATTTTTTTGCATGTGTCGTCAGCTTTTCATTTTAGGTAAAGGGTTAATCAAGAATTTTATAAGTGTTATCTACCATTTAGGTTAGGTAAAGGGTTAAGAAAATTGATAAAATACATCCACATTGATTCTTTACCATGCCACCCGCATGCATTTTTAAAAAAAAAAAAGCCTGAGAAACAGATCCTCTTTATGTGGCCTAAAACAACTAGGAATTGAGCCAATTTAATCTTGTTCATTGAGGCTCTTCCAAACAGTATTGAACTACTTAATCCTCTACCCAATGCAGATGATATCAAAATGTATTATTTTAACCCTTTACCTAACATGAAAAGCAGACGACACTTGCAAAAAAAATTCTTGAGTAACTAATTTTTTTCATTTTTTGTCTCAAAAACATAGGTTATGACCTCTCTTTGGAACAAGCTCATTCCAAAAAGGGGTCACAACCTATGTTTTTGAGACAAAAAATGAAAAAAATAATGAATATTAATTGGCGATTTTTGAGAATAGCGCTGGCCAGTTTTGGCTGTTGGGTAAAGGGTTAAAAGGAATTTAAGTTCATAAACTTTGTATAGAAGTGAGATACAGTGGAATCCTCTTAATTGAATATCCATTTTGCCAGTGAAAATTATTCAATTAACAGGAATATACAATTAACAGGGATTTGGTCAGTTTCCTGTGTTCTAGAGGTAAACTGAGGATTTATTTTATTATATCTTGTTTGACAGAGCTCATAGAGCTCTGTCAAACAAGATATAATAGAATAAATGCCTGTATTGGATGTAGTGAGGCCAAAAAGGTTGATAAGGGGAATTTGGTGCGTGTCACAGTAATTTTTTTGACATATTACAAAAATTTATATACAATTAACAGGAGTTTACTCTACAACCCATATGCAATTAACAGATCAAATTTGTACTAAAGGTATGGTAAATGGTTTTGTGTTTGAAAATTATATTCAATTAACAGGGATATACAATTAAGAGATATCCATTCAAGTGGGCTCCACTGTACAACAATTCTCAGTATTTTCTCAGAAAGGAGCTTTTCTGCTCTCTTATAAATTGTTAGAAGTTGATTTGGGGAAACTCAGATAATAACCGAATGAAAGAAAAGTGTTGCAGTGTTTGTATATTGGCTTTCAGTACATTTTAACAGAGCGTCGAGCTCGTTCCAACGAGGGGTCATAACCTATGTTTTTGAGACAAAAAATGAAAATATTTTAAAAATTAATTGGCGATTTTTGAGAATAGCGCTGGCCGGTTTTGGCCATTACGTTGGGTAAAGGGTTAAATAATTTTTAAAAAATTTGAAAAAAATTTCAACCAATCCATATCATGTGACCCCTCATTGGAATGAGCCTGACAAGCTCATATCAAAGAGGGGTCACATGATATGGTTTGGTTGAAATTTTTTGAAATTTAATATTTTTTCAGCTGCTGAATTTGCATATTATGCTGGCGGATGTGGCCGATTAACTGGTAGAGTGCTACATTTTTCTTAATCACAGATTTCCCCATTGCCCACGTGGGGGCACGGTGACCCTGTGTACTAAGGCGTACTGCACATCGATGGCGCACCTGCCTTCAACCAATGCTAACCCTGCTTGTGTGGAGTTAGTATGTTGGTGAGCTGACAGTTGCTTGCCGTTGCTTGGCGGTTCTCTCTGGGTACTCCGGCTTCCTCCACTCATAAAACTGTCATGGTCATGATTAGCCATTGTGCAGAAATATGTGACCTTAAACACCAATAAATAAATAATAATAATCACAGATTTCATTTCACTATATATTGCTCTGTTACATTTGATTGGATATAACTGATAAAATATAACTGAGCAAAGGGTCATTTACAAAAATTATATTCTTCCCAGGTCCAGGAACCGACCTGGGCATGTACCAGTGCGTATTTGGTTCTGAAACATCAGGACCTGGCTCTTAAATCTCAGAAATAGGCTTCTCAGTTGGCGCGTAACTTCTCAGATCATATTTTGATATTCTTTCGATGGATAATCGAGAGAGACACTCTTACATGTATTATATATATGATTATCATTTATCACTGTTGTAGAGTGCTTAAGTTAATACTTCAAGTCTTAATTACAAAGCATTAATCTTCACTGTGGTTTCTGATCAAGTCTTGGCTGCCTAAATAGGCAGCCAAGACTTGATCAGAAACCACAGTGAAGATTAATGTTTGCTATAGTGTACTAAATGAAAATGATGAGAGCTATTACATACTTGCAGTGTGTGTTACAAACAGCATTGTGACTCCGTAAATTGAAATCTGGCGCATGAATTGAAAAAATAGGCTCCGAGGCTAGAGCGTATTTTAAATAGTCCTGATCGGTCCCTGCAGGTCCATTATGAAACCGTCTCTAACAGAGTGTAGATGTTATAGTCACAACCTGCAATATTCTGTAAAGCCTAAATATGGGCTTTCATCACTCTACTAGTTAACTTCCAAGTTGCATTATGGGAAGAAATATGTGGCTTGAAATTTTGGTATTTTTACATCAGTGTGCAGAGGGTAAATAAATCTTTTCACACGGAGGAACCCCCTGGAATTTGATCAGAGCTTTTTATTGTGATAAACAAATTTTGTTATTTTTTTCATTTTTACTCTAAAAACATAGCTGATGACCCCTCATTGGAATGAGGTCATTCTAGTAAGGTGTCATAAGCTGTGGTTAAAGCAAAAAATGAAAGATCAGTTGAGCGAGATCTTATTTCGCAACTATTATTTGAGTCATGTAATTGTGATTGAAATACAACATATAACTTTATTTACACATAATTTCTACATACATCATGAAGGCGAGTGATTAATTGCTCCCCTAATGAAAAGTTTAGGAGAGTGATGGCGAGTGAGAGTGATCACACTCCTTTCCTGTCAGTTCCTGTCACTGCAACCAGTTTTATTGGTAAATAGGATCCAGTAACCACTATGTTTGGTGGAAGTTTCTCTTAAAAACAAACACGCATATCAGTTTCACCGTTTCAGGTCTACATAATTTGGAATGCTAAAGAAAGTAGTGACTTCTCACCATCTCTAGGGTGGCAGCTGATAATGAAATTGATTTTGACAGGAAAAAGTTTCATCTGTCCGAAGTTCAGTTTTTTTCTCTTCATACTGTACATGCTAATCTAGGGATCTATAGTAATACAACATTATCAAGTAGAATATCTAGTAGATATGGAATTCAGTTGTTTATCTTAGATGTTATATTTCTGTCTCCCAAAATTAGCAATTATCTACTGAGTGCAGTGATTGTTTTATATTCTTGTCAGGGGTATATTTTTACCATCTTTAATAAGCATAGTAAAGTCACTCAACCTTCAGTTTCATTCAACTGTTTATATCATCGTCTCCACAGCAAAATAATTGTTACTCGGAATTTTCACAGTCTGCATCATTTTTTGGCATAAACTCTTTGATGATTGACTTTAACGTTGTTTGCATATTTTTGCTTTTGGCTGCATTGTTAAAGATCATAATTTCATATCTTTTTAGGAATCGGCTGTGCTACCATGTTTCTGCTATGGTGGAACCCTTTTAATTAAATTGCCACTTTGCCAAAGAAAATTATTAACCCTTTAACCAATGTAACGGCCAAAACCGGTCAGCGCTATTCACAAATATCTCCCAATTAATTTTCATATTTTTTTCTTTTTTTTGTTTCAAAAACATAGGTTATGACCCCTCTCTGGAACGAGCTCATCAAGCTTGTTCCAATGAGGGGTCATAACCTATATTTTTGAGAAAAAAAATTACTTATTGGAGAATTTTGTTTGTAAGTGGCGTCTGATTTTCAGGTAAAGGGTTAAAAAGCTCAGTAAAGTCATTCAACCTTCAGTTTCATTCAACTGTTTATAGCACCGTCTCCACAGCGAAATAATTATTACTCAGAATTTTCACAGTCTGCATCATTTTTTTGCATAAACACTTTGATGATTGACTTTAACGTTGTTTGTATATTTTTGCTTTTGGCTGCACTATCATTCAATAGTTAGGGGTCATAATTTCATATCTTTTTAGGAATCGGCTGTGCCTCCATGTTCCTGCTATGGTGGAACCCGTTTAACCGTTTACCCAATTCAGATGATATCAGAATTTATTATTTTAAATATCCTTTTTAAGAATTTTTCAAAAAATGTCAACCAAACCATATCATGTGACCCCTCACTGGAACGAGCTCGATGAGCTCGTTCCAAAGAGGGGTCACATGATATGGATTGTTTGAAATTTCTTTAAAAATAATATTTTTTCAGCTGCTGAATTTGCATATTATGCGTGCGGATGTGGCCTATTTGTTGGGTAAATGGTTAATTAAATTGCCACTTTGTCATAGAAAATTATTACCTGTTAGAGTGCTAAATTAATTTTGGTTATCAAAATTTGATCACATGTCTTTGTCTTCTTACAATTTATGGGAAAGTGCCTATTTATTACATACAAATCCTTAGAGACTAAATAACTAATCTTCAAAGATAATATGAAGCACTTTCACTGAATATGAAACCTTTATGTTGTAGTACTTGCACTTCAGAATAAAGCCCAAATATGGGCTTCCAGCACTCTACTATTTAAATTAACACATGTATTCAATTAACATGGATTTGGCCACTTTCCTGTATTCTAGACATGAAGTGAGCATTTATTCCATAATATTTTGTTTGACAGAGCTCATGGAGCTCTGTCAAACAAGATATAATAGATTAAATGCCTATATTGGATCCACTGAAACCAAATAGGCCAATTAAAGCAAGGGTAATTTGGTGATTTTCAGGATAATTTCTCAACATATTAGAAATTTTTTATTGAATTAACAGGAGTTTTCTCAAAAACCTATGCAATTGACAGATCAAATTTGTATTAAAGATATGGTAAATGGTTTTGTTTGGAAGTTATATTCATTTAACAGTGTTATTTAATTACTGGGTATCCAATTAAATTAACTCCACTGTATTTGGTAATACAAACTAATCCTAGGTGTTGTAGTATAAAGTGACCCTGCAGTTAAGGATGAAATGCTTATTACAATTAACTTCCTATCAGTGACACGAAGTCTTTTAACCTTCTGCACTCTGATGTCAAAATAGCTAAGTTTTCAACAGCAAATATTTCCCATAATGCAGTTTGATATTCAACCAAATATACCTTGTTTGACAGAGCTCAGTGAGCTCTGTCAAACAAGATATAATTGGTTAAATTCATAGTTAAACAAGAGAAAAGCAGAGTGATTGGAGAACATTCTGTTGTTGAACCAGAGTGCTAGGGGTTAAATGGTGGAATGCTAATTTATAGATGTAAGTATTATATTTATGTACACGTTTTTATTATATGCCTCTGCCTGAAATATAAGGAAGTGGTCCCCAGAAAGTGAAGCAGTCCTTGTTTACTGTGCTTTGTTTTACTGGTCAAATTAGACATGGTAACCAATGCCAAGTGTAAAAGTCCTATAAAAAGTGCAACATTGGTATAAACAATTGGCTGGACTTGACTTCATGTCCATATTGCAGTGAGGAGTAGACATAATGCAGACATTTATGATCTTAAACACCAGTAAATAAATAACTAATAAGGAAATAGTGAAAATGTTGATGTCATATTGTTCATCTTGATTGAAAGAAGGCATTGATTTACAATTTTGAAAAAGGGTATTTTTCACTATGGCACTGAGAGGGTGAAATACTTTTCAAAAAGTTGGAACATTGAAGGGATTCCTATATTGAAAAATCTGAGATATATCAGAAGTTCAGTTGGATGAATCTAATTTTCATTAAAAGATATGTGGTGCTGGCAGGTGATACTGTTTATCTGTATTTAGTGACGCAAAACAATTTTCAATGATGTTGTGTTGTTGCATTACCAATCTTCTTTACCCTTGAGTAGTATTATCTTTTCTGTTTTCAGTTTTTAAGGCTCTTCTTGAGTGCATACCTTAACTCGTGGAGTACTAAATCATTATACCTCCACTTTCGGGGAAAATGGGGGGTATACTGGATTACATGCGTCCGTCCGTCTGTGTGTCCGTAACTTTCATAACTTAAGTAAATTATTATGGAACTTGCTATGTAATTAAATTGTAACATTTCCCAAGACTAGAATGATTTTCAATGTTGTTAGATTATTATTATTTTTTTTTATTACTTGTTCACTTAGAAATTGTGTCCTTCCGAGCCAAATTTTATCTGTTCATCCTGTATCTCGGGTATCGAATGTTTTATTGCAATGAAATTTGCCGTGAACACTGCTTATGGTACAGGCTTTAAAAAAAGGATTCAACGATATTTCTCACATTCTCCTTTTTAGAGTTATCACCCTTTTTTGACTTAGAAATTGTATGAAATAGACATTATTTGTCTGTTCAGCCTGTATCTCAGGTTCTGAAAATGCAATCCTTTTGGAAAATACACATTTTTTTCTACAATCTTTGGTCATAGGTATGCCCACACTAGGTGGTACACCACGTGGGGGTATGCATCGGACGACAGTCTAGCTCTTGTTTTAATAGTCAGATCTTGTTCATTCATAGTTGTTTCGTTTTTTGTAGTGTTGTAGTGCACCCCCTCCCCCCCAACCTGCTTGCATACAGAGGTGGAGGTGGAAGAATGCTTGTATTTGTGGTAGAAAGGTTGTCTTGTGGTACAATAGGACCTTGTAACCAAAGCCAGACAGGGGTACAAGCTCTCTAAAAGGGACAATATAATTATAAACAACTCTAAGAGCTATCCTTATTGTCGATTAAAACATAAAAACCTTTATACAGTATATATATATACAGTCACCGTGGACTTGTCGTAATCCACACTTGGACAGTGATGTCCATGCATGCATTTTCCAGATACAGAATCCTCTTAATTGAATATCCATTTTGCCAGTGAAAATTATTCAATTAACAGGAGTATACAATTAACAGGGATTTGTTCAGTTTCCTGTTATCTGGAGGTAAACTGAGCATTTATTCTATTATATCTTGTTTGACAGCTCATAGAGCTCTGTCAAACAAGATATAATAGAATAAAGGCCTGTATTGGATATATTGAGGCCAAAAAGGTTTATAAATAAGGGGAATTTGGTGCGTGTCACAGGAATTTTTTAGACATATTACAAAAATTTATATACAATTAACAGGAGTTTACTCTACAACCCATATGCAGTTAACAGACATATTACAAAAAGTTTTATACAATCAGGGTTTTCGCTAGACCGGCTGTGGGTCTGTCGACCAGACCCATTCCCCCCGCCAATCAAACTATGATCAGTCAGAAAAGCTGGTGGTTAAAATGTTGAGTACAATGCTGTATTGTAATGACACTCAGGATCCTTTGTTTCCACGTAATATAGGCATAATTATGTTGTATACTATGCCTACTATTACTGGCGACAACCTGATACTTTATAACCCCCAGACGAGAGGGGGAAACAAAGTTCAAATCCTAAACGTCGCCTATAAAATTTCGGACTCAAATTGTCGTGTTTGGTCCGAAATCACTGGCTTTTAGTTCGAGCGATAAATGATGTAATTGGACGTGCATGACGTCACATATCTGCATCATGGTTCTTTTCAAATATTTCGTTCTTTCTGCATTTCCAATTATTTACATTGGCACCTATCGGGTTGTATAAAAAAAATTGAGGTCAAGCGTCGCAGTCACTGTCCGGATTCGTGGATTTTGTGTTGTTTTGGGTTTGTATTTTTATGAAACCTCCGACCAGATGTAGTATTGTGTGTCCCGTGGGAATTTAGAGAATTGTAGGAGGAAAAAATACATATTTTCCACTTCAATTATTCAGCATTTTAGTGACCAGAATGCCCCCAGAGAGCACCTAACAATCAAAATTTTCCTGGGGGGAGAACCCCCACAGGCCCCCTCTATACGCATATGTGGCAGACGCCTTCGGCGTCTGAGTTTCACTTTCTTTAAACTACCGGACCCACAAATTTTCCCGTAGCGGAAAACCCTGATACAATTAATAGGAGTTTACTCTACAACCCATATGCAATTAACAGATCAAATTTGTACTGAAGGTATGGTAAATGGTTCTGTGTTTGAAAATTATATTCAATTAACAGGGATATACAATTAAGAGATATCCAATCAAGTGGGCTCCACTGTAATTAAAATCATCTTCAGCAAAATTATGTTTTACTTGTAAAATAGGACCCAGTAGCCAATACTTGGAGTGGAAGTCCTCTAAAATAGGCAACACAGGTTTAAATGATTGGCTGGGCTTGACTTTATATCCATGTTGCAGTCACGATTAGCCATTGTGCAGAAATATGTGATCTTAAACAACAACAACAACAAATAAATAAATAAATTTTCTCAGTCCTGGTTTTTTTTAATATCCAGTGACTTTTTCATTTCATTTTTGCTTCCAGTACTCAGCATGTGACCACATATTGGAAAGGGCTCGATGAGCTCGTTCCAGTGAGGGGTCACATGATATGGTTTTGCTGAAATAATATTTTTTCAACTGCTGAATTCGCAAGCAGATGTGGCCAGTTCATGAGGATAGGGTTTGCCACACTTTCTGCTTATAACATTTTTTTTCAGTATTAATTGAATAACTAATTGTGTGCAATATACAGCCTAATCTTTTCGATGTCAACACTTTACCCAATGTAATGACCAAAACCAGCCAGTACTATTCTCAAAAGCATTCAAACTCGGCTTATGACCCTTAATTGAAATGGTTTGTGGAAATATAAAATGAAAACATATTCTTTCTTCAAGTAATAGTGTGTTTTGAATCATTTTCATGTGGCTCAGTTGTACACTGTTGGACTTCTATGCTAGAGTTCCAGAACTCGATCCCTGTTCGGGATGACCCGTGCTGTGTCTTTGGGCAAGGCACTTTATGCTGGTTGCCTGCATGGGGGCACAATGATGCCGTGTACTAAGGCGTACTGCACGTCGATGTGGCTGTGGTACACTGTTGGACTTCTATGCTAAAGTTCCAGAGCTCGATCCCTGTTCGGGATGACCCACGTTGTGTCTTTGGGCAAGGCACTTTATCCTGGTTGCCTACATGGGGGCACAATGATGCCGTGTACTAAGGCGTACTGCACGTCGATGGTGCAGATGTCTTCAATCGCTGTAACCCTGCTTGAGCAGAGTTTGAACAGAGTTAGAACGTTGAGGAGCTGACAGTTGCTCATTGATGCTTGGTGGTTCTCTCCAGGTACTCTGGCTTTCTCCACCCGTAAAACTGTCATGGTCATGATTAGCCATTGTGCATAAGTATGGGACCTTCAACACAAATAAATAAATAAATAAATAAATAAATAAATAAATTAAAATAAATAAATAATCATTTCCATTGGCTATGTCAACCTTTTACCCAGTGCACAGAATATCAAAATTTATTATTTTAATCATATTGTTTTTTTCAAATTAAAAAAAAAAAATCCAACAAAACTATACCGGTGTGACCCCCTCATGAGAGTGAGCTTTTGTTGAAATTTTTTGAAAAATATATTTTTTTCAACTTCTTAATTTGCAGATTACGCAGGCAGATGCGATCGATTCATTAGGTAAAGGGTTAACCGTGTTCCTTAGTTCATGACAATAACATGGGTTTGGAGGGCATTATAGTTTATTAATGGCCCAAGAGGGATGAATAATACCCTGAGGGTTCATTTCTGGCGTGAGACGAAGTTGAGGGACATTAATGATCCAGAGGGCTGTTAATAAATGTGGACACCTGACAAAATCATGTTATTACTATTATTACCATGACTGGAAGTGGGCAGCAGGACATTAATGAATTTTGGTTTCATTAACAGCCCCACCAACCAGTTCCGTTTGCATGACTCCATTAATTACTGAGTTTTGCCACTCCACTAAACTCTGTTAATATCCTAGAGAATGCCGGCTAGATTGGTAGTAATAAATGTTAATTCCGGACAGTGATATTCAGCATTCAGCACTAAACAGCATGCATCTTCAGTCCATGCATGACATCAGAGTTTATGTTACCTTTCTGTAGCCTAGGTTTTCTGATAAAAGCAATAATTCACTGCTAAACAAAGAGTGCTTGGACCATAGAATAGATTGTTCCATCTTTTGTTTTTTGTATAGGAACCATTGACAAACCAGTTGTTCCACATGAGAACACTGAGTACTTCAAATATTCAATACGCTTATAGTAATCTGACACAACAAAAATGTTGTTCTTTGCCACGAGTATCATCCTTCTGGCATGATCTGTCAATAAATGCCATTCTTCGTATCAGACTCAGTATGTTACTGTTATTTAAGCTTTCTGTCTTAAAAGATTTTTACATAATCCATAACCCTAGATGTCAGTACATTTTCCTAATTGGTGGCATCATATGACGTGAAATTTATCCAATAATTTTATTTGAAAATTTTTGTTACAATAATAACTTGGTAAAACTTGGTGTTAACCCATTACCAAACACTGCAAGTAGATGACACTTGCAAACAAAATTATTGAATATTTTATTTATTTATTTTTGGGGGTTTAGTGACACTTTTGATAGCCAGTGTCACCTCATGTCGGGCAGTTTTATGGGTCGAGAAAGCCGGTGTGCCCAGAGAGAACCAAGGAGCAATGGCAAGCAACTGTCAGACTCCCTAATGTATTAACTCCACATAAGTAGAGTTAGCATAGAGAAGTGAACATCAACGTGCAGTACGCCTTAGTACACAGCGCCACTATGCCCCCAATCTACCTGTCTGTCGATCTATATTTAATGCAACTCAGTAACTTTTAAACCGTTTGTGACCAGTGATGGTGGTGGTGGGTGGTTAGGGAGCTACACCCTCTCCTGTGAGGGAGGTCTAACACCCCATTGGGAAAACTGCCACCTTTCTTGTACATGGGCTTGTTGGGGAATAACTGTTGTTGGAAAAGTGGTGGTTCAATTAACAAGGGTTCCACTGGAAAAGTTTTTGGGCTTTTTATCAAATTTGCAAATAGACTCAAATATATCAGCATCTAAAAAGAAAGTTTCTTTTTACAGAAAATAACCAATATGACATTAACTTTTCATCAAAAACACTCAACAAGTTGGTTTCCTGCTAATGCCATAATTTTTGTTTTTTGGAAATAAAAATATAAAATGTAAAAATTAATAGAAAAAAAAAGGGCAATTTTTATATACTTTGCAAGGTTTTTGTTGATTTGAGGTCATGAATATTGTGTTGACTGTTACACTTCCAAGAGCTATTAGACTTGAGTGCACTGAACAATGTTTTGCAAAATATTGACAGAGTTAATAACTGCTTACAATAAATTTTCAAGGAATTTGTTCATTGAAATCTAAGAGATGTAAGTTTGAAGTTTAACCCTTTACAGACTGGACAATTGTCCTGAATTCACACCTGACCACAGCCTGTACACATTTAGTGACTTAGCAGGAATTGCTAGTAAAGTCTTGGCTGCCTTAACAGGCAGCCAAGACTTAACTAGAAACCACTGCCTATGTAATTTGTTTATTGTCAGCAGGACCAACTCATGATGGCATGTTAAGAGCACCTGTTCTAAGGCTGTAAAAGTTAGAAATCGGCCTTTAACCCTCTGCACTCTGATATCAAAATGGCAGAGTTTTCAGCAACAAATATTTCCCATAATGCAGTTTGATATTTATCCAAATATATTTTGTTTGACAGAGCTCAGTGAGCTTTGTCAAACAAGATAAATTTGTTAAATTCATAGTTAAACAGGAGAGACGCAGAGTGATTGGAGAAAATTCTGTTGCACTACAAGAGTGCTAGGAGTTGAGGGTAAGGAGGTGAGGTTATTGAATAAATATTAATGCTTACTTCAAGGAGATTGTTTATTGAAATCTTAAAGTTACAAGCCTGTAGTTTTGTCTTTGATTGAACATTTTTAACAAGTTCAGTGCCAAAAATAATTTATGATTATTTTTTTAATCTGCAGGTTTTGTTAACCTTTGACCTAATTTAATGACCAAAACTGACCATTTCACAAAAATAACCCTTCAGATACAATGGAACCCCGTTAACTGAACAGCCACTTCAATTAATGAGAGTATTCAGTTAACCCTTTACCCAACGAATTGGACACATCCGCCACGTGATGTGCAAATTCAGTAGCTGGAAAAAAAAAAAAATTCAACAAAACCATATCATGTGACCCCTCTTTGGAAGAGGTATCGGGTTGTTGAAATTTTTTGAAAAATTTTTTGAAAAATATTTAAAATGATAAATTTTGATATCGTTTGTATGAATTGGGTAAAGGGTTAACAGGGATTTTGTCATTCTGTTGTCTTGTTATACCCCACGCAACAAAGTTGCGGGGGTATAATGTTTTTGACTGGTCCATCCGTCAGTCCATCAGTCAGTCCTACTTGTTTTCTGGACTTTTTTTCTACACGCTTCCAGATATTGAGCTGATTTTTGGTATGTGAGTCTAACATGGTGGCCTACAGATCAAGTTTGCATTTTGTTCCGCTCCACTGATTTTTACCAAAATTACGGCCCTTGGACTCTGAAAAATTCATCAAAATTAGTTTTCCGGACTTTTTTTCTACACGCTTCCAGATATTGAGCTGATTTTTGGTATGTTAGTCTAACATGGTGACCTACAGATCAAGTTTGCATTTTGTTCCGCTCCACTGATTTTTACCGAAATTACGGCCCTTGAACTTTGAAAAGTTCATCAAAATTACAGTTTTCCGGACTTTTTTCCTACACGCTTCCAGATATTGAGCTGAATTTTGGTATGTTAGTCTGACATGGTGGCCTACAGATCAAGTTTGCATTTTGTTCCGCTCCACTGATTTTTATCGAAATTACGGCCCTTCAACTTTGAAAAGTTCATCAAAATTACAGTTTTGCACACTTTTTTTTTCCTACACGCTTCCAGATATTGAGCTGATTTTTGGTATGTTAGTCCCAACATGGTGGCCTACAGAACAAGTTTGGGTTTTGTTCCATTCCACTGATTTTTACCAAAATTACGGCCCCATAGACTTTGAAAAGTTCATCAAAATTACAGTTTTCCAGGCTTTTTCTCTACATGCTTCCAGATATTGAGCTGATTTTTGGTATGTTTGTTTAACATGGTGGCCTACAGATCAGGTTTGCATTTTGTTCTGCTCCACTGATTTTTACCGAAATTACGGCCCTTCGACTTTGAAAAGTTCATCAAAATTACAGTTTTCCGGACTTTTTTTTCTACACGCTTTCAGATATTATCGAAATTATGGCCATTTTAGTATGTGAGTCTACCACAATGACTTACAGATCAAGTTTGCGTTTCGTTCTGCTCGGCTGATTTTGCGGAAATAACGGGCCCAGGACTTTGAAAAATACAAGTAACAGATTTCCGGGTCATTTTCCTAAAAATTACAATTTTCCGAGCTTGAAATATCAGGGTGTGTGGGGTATGTGAGCGTGCTCACTAAGATTCTATATTTATAAACTGAATTTATTCTACTATATCTTGTTTCACAGAGTTCAGTGAGCACATCAACACAGCTCGAAAGCCAGAGCGGAAGGATAAAACGAGAGGCATAGAATTGGGTTCTATCCTTCTGCAATGGCAGGAGTGCCATATTGACAAATGCATTCACACATTGTGGCATTCTTTGTTTATTACACACCTCTATGACATAGAATCTGAAAACCCTTTACCTAACATGAAAAGCAGACGACACTTGCAAAAATAATTCTTGAATAACTAATTTTTTTGTCTCAAAAACATAGGTTTTGACCCCCTCATTAGAATGAACTCGACGAGCTCGTTCCAATGAGGGGGTCATATCCTATGTTTTTGAGACAGAAAATGAAAAAATAATCAAAATTAATTGTCGATTTTTTAGAATAGCGCTGGCTGGTTTTGGCCGTTACATTGGGTAAAGGGTTAATTTAAAAATATGATCTTATTTGTAGAATTTGACAGTTCTGATATCTGCTTGAAATAAAAACAAAAACAAATTCGGGTATGATTGGCAAACATGTGTGAGGGACTGATACGTGAACAGAAAAATATAAATGAAAATTGTGTCCAAATGGGTTATTTATTCGTATTTTTAAGAAATTAGCAGCCATTATCTGAGAGATATTCACTTCATAGTCAGAACTTGAGTGTTTTAAAATCACTCATTATATCCCAGCATTCAATACAGACATTTAATATATTATATCTTAACAAGATATTGAAGAATAAGTACTCCATGAGCACAGACATACAAGATATAATAGAGTAAATGCTCATTATGCCCTTGCATTCAGTGGCACGATGGCATTGTGGTAACCGGTTCCCGTCAGATCACCAAGGTTAAGCAACGTCGAGCCTGATTAGTCCTTGGATGAGTGACCGTCTGATTGATCAATTTGGACTCCCGAGTTGTGTCCTTGGGCAAGGCACTAAACCCTGATTGTCCACATAGGGGCACAATGACGCTGTGTACTAAAGGTATACTGCACATCAATGGTGCACATGTCTTCAACCAATCTAACCCTGCCTGTGCTGCAGTGCGGAGTTACGATGTTGGGGGTTGGCAGCTGCTCGTCATGGCTCGGTGGTTCTTTTCGGCTTCCTCCACCCGTAAAACGTCAAACGTCAGAAAGGACAAATAACCATATATTTTTCACATTAGATTTAACTGGTTGAGAGCTTGATTATTTTTGATGGTCTGTATTTGTTATTCAAAACTTGTTTTATTACAAATTATTGGAGAGTGCTCACAGGCACTCCAATAATTTCTAATAAAACAAATTTATATAAACAAAATATTATTTGTGTTTCACTGAATATGAAATATAAGCAAGGGATGTGTTGGCTTTTGCTCTGGTATCCTCATTTTTTGAAAGCCCTGGTAGTGGCTTCTTGCACTCAACCAGTTAAGAGGTCTTGGCAGCAGGATTATATTAGTATTTTAAGCTACGATAACATTTGGCTCAACGGTTGTCACTGAGCAATATTTGGGAGAAAATAGGAATTGAGATTAAAACTTTAAAAAACTGAAAAGTAATAACAAAATAATTGACCACAAAGTATCAAGACGCTGTTTGATATCATACATCATAAGACGTACAAAAGGATCAGTGTGCTGTTTGATTTTGTACGTCATAAGACGTACAAAAGTATTAAAGGGTTAAATTTACAGTTGTACTTAAGCTGTAAATCAAGTACACAGGCTTACCTATAACAATATGTGCAGTAGCGATGGGCTATCATTTATTGGTGTAGGCTGATGAGTCGATATCAGCGTCAGTGAAATACTGGAAGGAAAAGCAATCTTAATAACTTCATTTCTTGTTCGAGGACCTCGATGACATGCAATATATCAACATATTAGCTCGGGAGTAAATGCAGCTGATTTTGCAAATTGGTATCATATCATACCTTGAAAGCATGAAGGTGCCAACTGCAATGCTAAAACATTGCAGTTGGTATCTTAACCCTTTGAACCCTCGTTTCCTGGAATTGTATCTCCTTTGTATACACCTACAGTGAGATGGGTCAGTCCATTATCAATATACAGGGAAGATAAAATAATAACTGCAGTCTGCAGCTGCTTAGCTGCTGTCTGTATTTATTATTTTATCATCAATGCTCTGTGTATAGACCTCTTATAATAAGGCAAAAATGGGACGAATTTATGCCTCAGTCCGAAAAATCGGTCTTACGAGTTCAAAGGGTTAATGCTTTCAATTGACAAAATGATGTTATTCACATCATCACTACTAATAGTGTTGAAATGACTGGGATTCTGAAGTCGTTTAGTTGACACCCAAAGTCAAGTTGAAGTCAACGAGTTCTCACCCCACTTTCCGCCGCCAAGATTTACATAGCAACACCTCTGCAGTTAAATAGTTTTCTCCATTTGCACACTTTACTGAAGCCGGTTCATGAGTGACATACGATAGACATGATGGGTGATATTTGGATTATATTTTGGTGGTAAGTAGTTAACAAATGGTCCATTTTATTAGACACTTGCTTATAAGATTAATGCTTCAGTTTAAGGTACAGCCATTACGAAGGTATGTTAGTAACGAAAGCCGGTGTAATCGTCAACTTGTCATTGCTTTGACCTCTTACATAATAAATTAAATGGTATGGGAATCTCTCTATAATAGAAATTTTATTGTATGGAGAAAAGTTCAAATAACTACACCTTTAACAGTATTAAGGGATGTGCAGTGTGACCCACTGTCAGTGAGTTCAAAGGAGCCAGTACAACACAGTTAACTTTCACGTCTACTTTCATCTCAATGTCTGTGTCAGTTATCTCACTATTAATTAGTGTTGTTCATTTCTCTCTCAGAACAGATCAAATGACAATCATTTTAACTCTTCCTCAGTAGATGTTGCGTCCAAATTTGTTGTGTTGTAATGTTTTTATAGGATATTAGTTGCCTACATGTACCAACCAGTCGACATGGAAATCCAGAGTCGACATTTGGCTATATCAGCATCGACACTGACTAGTCGACTAATCATTTCAACACTTATTACTAATGCAAGATTCCAGAAAGTAAAATATCTGCATGTATTCAAGTATTTAAGTGTTCAAGTATCTGAAGTTGAATACTGCTGATGTCATTGAAATCAGTATACCGTGTCCAGTCAGAATGCTGGAATACCATCAAAGGGTTCCACTGTATCAAGTAACTCACCTGATATAATTTGATATCAGGTGAGTTACATGATACGGTGGAACCCTTAGATGGTATTCCAGCATTCTGACTGACTGTGAGTGGCAGCTATTACTATTTTCATCAAATTGATGCATTTCCACGCACTTCAAATTTTCTAAATTTGAAATAAAACAAAATAAGAGAATTTAAGTACCAAAAATATTTTTAAGGTACCGTATTTATTGAGTTAAAACAAATATTTAAAAAAAGGGCAAAAAATATTATTTGTAGTCCCCAAAACTGGCAAAAGTTCTTTGTTGTTTTTGCGACTTTACAGTTTACTTAACAGATTAAAAGTGATTTTTTTAAACATTTAAAAGTGCTTTGCTAACCCTTTTCAAGTGGTAATGACAGTAAATGTATGTAAGGTTTTTTCAGTTATGCTTGTAGTGATAACTTCTATTTTGTAAACAAATATCGCTCTTAGAACGGCGAAGATTGTTTACCGTCACCATGGATACATACCAGTGCCAGTTACTGTTGATGATTTTGCACGGTGCTGTCAACAGCAGTTTCTAAAAAATAAACGCCTGGTCGTTCTTTGTTTCTCATGAAAATTTATTAATCCCTTCATTTACATGGACTTCCGACATAATAAATATGTTACACAGCATTTAGCTAGCTTATGTGTTTTCATACAAGGCTCTGAGAGATCAAATCAGGTTCGGCTTCAGCACCTCCCCTGATATGAACTCTCATTGCCTTGTATGGAAATGTATCAGCCAGCTACACGCCACGTAACTTATAATACCAGTATATCAATACACAGGCTACTTTGAAAGCAAGTTAGTATAAAATACCCTTGCTACTCTACAAGACATTCATGATTTGTGCAGTTCTCTTTTATTTATCATGATCAGGCATATAATGCAAAGAGAAGTGTTAATTATCAGCTTTTCCAATATCAATCATATCAGATCATCATTAATATATGGAGATGGACAATATACCGAAAAACCAAATGGATACCAATATTATGGGGATACTGAAAAATACCGAACCAATCACTGAATACCAAAGCCATCTATATTTTCAAATTTTCCTGCAGCATTTGTTATTTATAAGACCTTGTTGAAGTTTGATAGCAGCTGATAGTGTTCATTTTTATGAAAGAAATGACTGATTTTCATTTTAGTTTTGTTATCTATCAGCTCGTAGAGTGCTGGAAGCCCCAATAAGGACTTTGAAAAAGCACTGGTAATGGCCCTATCTATTATTCTCCACTGAAGATAGTTTCCTTTTGGACCTGGTATAATTTAGATATTGTGCACAACAAATTGGCCTGTTACATTTGATTGGATAGTGCCTTCAGGCACTATCCATTCAAATGTAACAGAGCAATTTATGATGAACAAAATTTTGTAGTCAGGAAAACTTAACACTCTACCAGTTAAAGGCCTGGGCAATTAATTGGTTCGTATTCCCACTTTACTATACAACCTGTACTTTGCCCACTTGCTTAGCAGTGATTTCTAGTCAAGACTTGACTAGAAATCACAGCCCCGGTGATTTGTCTATTGTCAGCAGTACCTCGTAAAGATGGCAATTTATGGGCACATGGTCTGAGATCGCAAAAGCCTGAAGCCGTTAAAGATTAAGGTGTTTAAACGAGTTAGTGTGGTGCTGTGGTAGAATGATACAAGAACAACCTATTAGGTATTTTTCTGGTTTGAATTCCCTTTTGGTACTATCAGCAAACCTCAGCCAGGTCAGATACCAAATACCAAACTGATACTGTGGTATACCACGCTAAAAATACTAAAACTGATACCAAATTCATAATCTCTATTAACCCTTTACCTAACATGAAAAGCAGACGACACATGCAAAAAAAATTCTCGAATAACTAATTTTTTTCATTTTTTGTCTCAAAAAATAGGTTATGACCCCTCATTGGAACGAGCTCAACGAGCTCGTTCCAGTGAGGGGTCATAACCTATGTTTTTGAGACAAAAATGAAAAAAATAATGAAAATTAATTGGCGATTTTTGAGAATAACGCTGGCTGGCTTTGGCCTTTACGTTGGGTAAAGGGTTAATATACAGAGCAGGGCATTTCAAAAACATTTTCATGTTCTGTTTATATTTAAATTTCCCCATTGCCGTCGATGCTTTGCTTGTCTTCAACTAGTGCTAACCCTGCTTGTATGGAGTTAGTATGTTGGGGAGCTGACAATTGCTTGCCACTGCTCAGTAGTTCTCCCCTGCTTCTGCGGCTTCCTCCACCCATAAACCTGTCGTCGTCAGGATTAGCCATTGTGCAGAAATATGTGACCTTAAACACCAATAAATAAATAAATAATATTTAAATTTAACCCTTTACCTAACATGAAAAGCAGACGACACTTGCAAAAAAAATTATTGAATAACTATTTTTTTTCATTTTTTGTCTCAAAAACATAGGTTATGACCCTTCGTTGGAATGAGCTCGATGAGCTCGTTCCAACGAGGGGTCATAACCTATGTTTTTGAGACAAAAAATGAAAAAATAATGAAAATTAATTGGCAATTTTTGAGAATAGCGCTGGCCGGTTTTGGTCGTTACGTTGGGTAAAGGGTTAAGCTAGTTTTAAAACCTGGCCTTTAGCCAGATTTTAAGATCACTTGACAGAGCTTCAGAAGGGTTGGAAGGATCCTTTTATTCCACTAATCAACATCAACATTCTTTATTGATTCGCACTGCAAGGTATTCCATCATGTCCCTTGCTGTACCATTGCTTAGTCATGCCACGGATGAAAGTTATTAACAACTCAAGACTGTCACAGTGGATTTAATACTTTTAAAAAGAAGTACAACACATTCCATCATGTGGGACAGTTGTACAAATTACTATGCATCTGGCAGGAATACTGGTAAAGTCAGTGCCACTTTCTACACAAACCTCAGCTTAACCCTTTACCTAACATGAAAAGCAGATGACACTTACAAAAAAAATTTCTTGAATAACTATTTATTTTCATTTTTTGTCTCAAAAACATAGGCTGTGACCTCTCTTTGGAACGAGCACGTTCCAAAAAGGGGTCACAACCTATGTTTTTGAGACAAAAAATGAAAAAAATAATGAATATTAATTGCCGATTTTTGAGAATAGCGCTGGCCAGTTTTGGCTGTTGGGTAAAGGGTTAAAAGGAATTTAAGTTCATAAACTTTGTATAGAAGTGAGATACAGTGGAATTCTCTTAATTGAATATCCGTTTTGCCAGTGAAAATTATTCAATTAACAGGAATATACAATTAACAGGGATTTGGTCAGTTTCCTGTGTTCTAGAGGTAAACTGAGGATTTATTTTATCATATCTTGTTTGACAGAGCTCATAGAGCTCTGTCAAACAAGATATAATAGAATAAATGCCTGTATTGGATGTAGTGAGGCCAAAAAGGTTGATAAATAAGGGGAATTTGGTGCGTGTCACAGTAATTTTTTCGACATATTACAAAAATTTATGTACAATTAACAGGAGTTTACTCTACAACCCATATGCAATTAACAGATCAAATTTGTACTAAAGGTATGGTAAATGGTTTTGTGTTTGGAAATTATATTCAATTAACAGGGATATACAATTAAGAGATATCCATTTAAGTGGGCTCCACTGTACAACAATTCTCAGTATTTTCTCAGAAAGGAGCTTTTCTGCACTCTTATAAATTGTTAGAAGTTGATTTGGGGAAACTCAGATAATAACCGAATAAAAGAAAAGTGTTTCAGTTTTTGTATATTGGCTTTCAGTACATTTTAACAGAGCCCAGATACAATCTCCTGGTTTTGAACTGGTCAATAGCAGAATTGAAATATTTTGTAATCTTTCTTAGGAAATGACAGCAAAATCTTGTTTAATTTTAAGTACTAGTTAGGCGAAATAATTAATCTCTGGTATAATTTTCCATTTTAATGAATTGCTTTCAAGTGCTTGGAGAGACTGTAGATTTCTTATATCTGCTTATTGGTAAATATGGTAGGCTCTATTGGATTTAACCCTCGCTCTAATGTAACTGCAATATCTGGCCTGCTCTATTCATAAAATACTGCTCTTGAATTTCAATATCTTTTTCTCCATTTTTGTCTCCCAAAAATAGCTTATGGCATCTCATTGTAGCAAACTTTTTCCAAATAGGGACAGGGTACCTGTATGTTTTTGGAGCAAAACATGAAAATATTTAGTTTCTCAAAAAATGTTTTATCAAGTGTGATTTATGGCCCTGTCAAGCTCCAAAAATCATAGCAGTCATGGCTAGATTTGATGAAGAATTCCTGAAATTGAACTAAAAAAATCTCTGGTTGAAAATGTATTCAATTTACAGAGAAAAATTTAATTAACCCTTAAAGGCCTTTTTCCGACTTTTTCAACCTCAGAACAGGTGCCCTGAACAGGCCATCGTGAAGAGGTTCTGCTGACAATAGACAAATTACCTAGGCAGTGGTTTCTAGTCAAGTCTAGACTGACAAATCGGTTGCATCTGCACACGTAATTTAGAAATTCAACAGTTGAAAAATAATTTCAACAGAACCATATTATGTGACCCCTGCATTGGAATGAGCTTGTTGAGCATGTTCCATTGAGGGGTCACATGATATGGTTTGTGGAAATTTTTTCAGAAATTTAAAATAACAAATTTTGATATTGTCTGCATTGGGTAAAGGGTCAACCCTTTACCCAACACAGACAATATCAGAATTTGTTAGTTTAAATATTATTTTTTCAAATTTTTCAAAATTTTTTGATAAAACCATATTATGTGACCCCTCACTGGTACGAGGTCTAGCATTCGTTAGGTACAGGGTTTTGTTTGCTGTCTCATGAGAGTTGTGTTCATCACAGTAGGGTTGCAATAAAAATAGTCCCAAGATATTGAAACATATTCGCTATTCGTTTATTTTTTTTAATTTCATTTTAAATTGCTTCAGATGACTTTCTGACTTTCCCACCTTTTTCTCCATTGTTTCATTCAACTGTTGCAATCTTGTTGTTTACCTGTTTTGTAACCATTGTTACTCCCACCAGCATTTACACTCTATTGATCAATAAACTCCAGAAACATGCCCAATTGGTGTAATTATTTGGTGAACTGCACAAACAAATCGACTGACAGGGCAGTGTAGGGAAGCAGGAAGCCTCACGTTGAAGGTTATTGCACCTGTCAATTTAAAATACTCGGGGCGTGCAATTTCACATATTTATTGTGGCAGTTAATTTCCATCCACGGAAAGCCAAATAATTTGCAATGGATGTAATGTTGAAATAATTGAATACTCACATGCGTAAAAGTAGTTTTTTGTGTTAGAGCTTTCAGAATTAGAAGAATTTTAGTCTCTGAGGTGGAAATAGCTTTTTTATTGTGCATAATGGACTTTGACTTAACCCTTAATGGCTTTCGTAACAGATAAATTCAATTATCCTTGAGTCATATAACAAGGATGCCTTCCTTGCACTAACTAAATAAATTCTCCCTACTTTTATCATCTTGGTGCTGCCATAGAAATCCAATGAAGTGGAGCAGTGCCTGCTTACTGCGATAAATAAGGACCGCTTTACTGGTAAAATAGGTCCCGGAACCAATGTCTGGGGTGGAAGTCCTCTATCATCTTGGTGCTGCCATAGGAACCCATGAAGTGGAGCAGTGCTAACTTACTGCGATAAATAAGGACTACTTTACTGGTAAAATAGGTCCCATAACCAAAGTCTGAAGTGGAAGTCCTCCAAAATGTGCAGCTCAGGAGTAAACGGTTGTCTAAGCTTTGCTTCATACCTATGTTGCGGTCATGATATAACTTTAGATGCTGAATGTGACCATAACCCTTTACCTAACATAGCGGCCAAAAACGGTCAGGAAATTAACCTGAATAGGCCTACCACAGCCTAAAATAACTCGGAAGTTTCTCAATAAAACCATGCAAATATGGATATCATTAGTACCAGCTCATCGAGCTGGTTCTAATGATAACCATATTTGTTTGGTTTTATTAAAAAATTATGAAATTTGTTTTCCAAAAATATGAAATTTAATTTTTTTTTAAATTACTGTGTTAGGTGAAGGGTTAAACACAACAAATAAATAAGTTTTTTACATTTTTACCCCTTTACCTAACACGTTTTAAAAGCAGGCGGCACTTGCAAACAAAAATATTGAATAACTATTTTTTGTCATTTTTGCATCAAAAACATAGCTTATGATCCCTCATTACAACAAGCTCAACAGTCTCATTCCAATCAGGGGTCATAAGATATGTTTTTGACGCAAAAATGAAAATTTTATGGCAATTTTTGTGAATAGCACTGCCGGTTTGGGCCGTTACATTGGGTAAAGGGTTAACCCGATCATGCCCTCCAATTGACTGGGACATGCCCTCCCCTCCCCCCCACCCCCATGCAGGTATAAAAAGGAAGTGAGCAACAGTGATTTCTGGCTTTCATGCCACTGAAGAAGGACGCAACAGTTCAAAACTAGTTTGGCTCAGTGAAGCTCGATTTAGCAACACAGTACTTTGAATTTAGGCTAACCTCTGTTATATGTTATATTTTATTTAACCCTCTGCACTCTGATGTCTAAATATCAGAATTTCAACCTGTATATTTTGCCCATAATGCAACTAGGAATTTAACCAATTCAATCTTGTTTGACAGAGCTCATTGAGCTCTGTCAAACAAGATTAAATTGTTTAAACGCCTAGTCGCATTATGGACAAAAAATGCTACATGAAATTTTGGTACTTTGACAACAGTGTGCAGAGGGTTATCTTGTTAGTACACAATTTTCAAGGGTTATGGCCAATGAAATACCATTGAGTTTGACTAGTAATATATGGTTGTCAGATGGTAGTGTAACCACATTTTACGGTTCATCATCTGACTGCTCTATTAATGGCCATCATGATTTTTAAATACCACTTTCGTGTGCATTGTGTTGGTCAACGAAATACATATTGTATTTTCCCTTTCAGCAATTTCCCAGTATTTTGGCAGCTAGCATAAAATAAAAAAGTAATTTTTTTTTTACTCCTTAGAGCTGGATTTTGGAGAAAAAAAATATTTCTTCATCATATTTTTCAAGGCATTTTTTACTATAACTCCTACAAGTTTCATGAGAATTTCATTTGTTTTTACACATCACATACAAGCTGTGTACAAACTATATACAGTCAGTTGAAGTATATATACAGTTGACAATCAGGAGTCATCTATCATTTGTTCATTGATCTTGCAAAATATCAGCAGCCGATAAGGTTCCACAAAGTAGACCTTCTGTTTCTTAGACTTGTAAAATTACATGGCAATTTTAGTCCCCATAATCTACAGAATAGCATTGGTTGTGGTGTTTTTTCATCCCTTGAGTGCAAGAAGACTATGTAATGCTAAATTGCAAAGCCTTGTTACACTCCAGGGACAATTTTATCAATTTTATTAACCCTTTACCTAACATGAAAAGCAGACAACACTTGCCAAAAAGACTCTTGAATAACTAATTTTTTTCTCAAAAACATAGGTTATGACCCCTCGTTGGAACGAGCTCGACGAGCTCGTTCCAATGAGGGGTCATAACCTATGTTTTTGAGACAAAAAAGAAAAAAATAATGAAAATTAATTGGAGATTTTTGAGAATAGCACTGGCCGGTTTTTCCCATTACGTTGGGTAAAGGGTTAACTTGGGTAAAATATCAGACATAAACCATTTGATTTTTAGTTTTTTAAGTTTGCATTGGTTATGAAAAGAGTGCATGTGACAGCC
Organism: Pictodentalium vernedei; assembly: GCA_031216915.1. Lineage (NCBI taxonomy): Eukaryota > Metazoa > Mollusca > Scaphopoda > Dentaliida > Dentaliidae > Pictodentalium > Pictodentalium vernedei. The sequence goes on along the minus strand of CM062292.1, from coordinate 105,056,705 downwards.
AAAAGGACTATGTGGGTGGGCCTGAGAAACAGATTTTTTACGACAGACAATAGGCGACAGACCATAGGCCCCCCCCCCCCCCCCAATTTCTCCCCAGCCCCCCAAACTGGAAATTCCTGGCGCCGCCTTTGACTACATATGGTTCTAATGATTTTCAGAATGTTTCATTTTACAACTGACTGATCCTTACATGTTTGTTTGGGTTTCTCAACAGAACATCTGCTTCGGTGATGCGAAGGTGCTAACTTGCTTAAGTTATACATTATAGATCGGTTTATAAATAGCTTGAAACTGCATTAAGCTGTGCAATATTTTGACATCTCACTCTTGGCAAAATGTGTATTTATTGGAGGTGAGGCAGGGATATTTATGGGAATCCAGAATGGGGTCAACTCGCCCCATATGGATCCAAATGGGATGACTTTATCTGCGAGGTGACAGTATTTGGCTCAGTCATGCGTCACTAAAACTGCGCACTGATTGGTTAAAGAAGCTCGTAAATAAAATATATAGTGCCTCTCTTGTGTTTTTGAGTGGATACTGAAAATTATCTCATGAGTGACCAAGACAAATGTTTATTTTTGCAAGTGCTTGCGCGAGAGAAATTAACCATTTGTCTTGGTCACGAGTGAGATAATTTTTGGTATACACTCAAAAACACTAGATTTTCTTTTTATTATATGCTTTTTATAAGAATCTGATCATTCCTATCCATAATTCCACTCGCTTCAATCTTGATTTGATGTATGAAAGTAAACACCTGATGCACATTGATACGTGGAAGTGATTTGATCAATACTCAAAACTGGTAGCATCTTGCGAGCTGATTCCGCTGGCGGATTTCATGCATCAATTCAAGGTGAATATGTGTTGTTGAATTATTGCTGGAAACAGGCCAGAAAATAAGCAGTCTGGCATTTGCAGAATGAGGTCCACAGAGGGTGAATTTGATGATGCCAATTTATCCTCTGGGCACCTTCTCTTTAGTTTTGAGACCATGATTCAGATTGAGGTTCACAGAGGGTAAATTTAGTGATGCTACCCTACTGTGCAGGGTAGCATCACTAAATTCACCCTCTGGGGACCTCATTTTTCAGATGTCAGTCTGCTTATTTTCTGGCTTGGCTGGAAATGATCGGTATCCACTCAAAAATACTAGATTTTCTTTTCATTATATGTTTTTAGAACAAATTAATCATTTCCAGTGATAATTTGACTCGTATTCACCTTGAAGTGATGCTTTGAAAGCCACCATTTTGATTGATACTGTGAAAGTGTATATTGGATAGAATTGCCCTTGATACTATATATTATATTCTTTAGTCAGAGAGATTTCAGCTAATTTATTATCAAAATGCCAAAATTTTATTTTCTATAAATTACATGAAAATGGTCTCTAATTACCCTTTGAACCTTAGAGGCTTCTTTTCGGCTCAGGAAGATGATAATAGTTTCATTATGTAGGATGGCTGCTGAGTAAATGTGTGGAATAGCCCCAAGGCTACATGTTGAAAATATTAATTGGTCTACCACCAGATTTATTTATTTATTGGTGTTTAAGGTCATATATTTCTGCACAATGGCTATTCATGACCATGACAGTTTTACGGGTGGAGGAAGCCAGAGTACCTGGAGAGAACCACCGAGCAATGGCAAGCAACTGTCAGCTCCCCAATATACTAACTCCACACATGCAGGGTTAGCTTTGGTTGAAGACAGGTGCACTATCAACGTGCAGTACATTTTTAGTACACAGCGTCACCGTGCCCCCCACATGGGCAATGGGGGTGAAGTGTCTTACCCAAGAACACAATGCAGTTACCACCAGATAATGAATATGGACTCTTTCAATTGTTACCCTTGAACTGACATGGAAGATACTACCAAGATTCATAAGGTTAAAGACCATTTTTATGTAAATTTGTAGAATTAAAATGTATACCAAGTGATACTTTTGCGATCCTCTTCCTTTCTGAAGAAACTTTATTTTCACCTGTTTTCAGGTCAAAATATGGGAGTTTCAGCTTATTTGAGCTAACTTAGTTGTCTTCTGTTCTCATCACTGTGTACTATACTGTAACAATACAATTCAGGAGCTTAGTACAGTGGAGCCCACTTAATTGGATATCTCTTAATTGTATATCCCTGTTAATTGAATATAATTTCCCAACACAAAACCATTTACCATGCCTCCAGTACAAATTTGACCTGTTAATTGAATATAGGTTATAGAGTAAACTCCTGTTAATTGACTAAAAAAAATTGTAACATGTTGAGAAATTACCCTGACTCTTCCCAGTTTTTCTTTGGTTATAGACCAATTTGGCCTCAGTACATCCAATACAGGCATTTAATCTATTATATCTTGTTTGACAGAGCTCATGGAGCTCTGTCAAACAAAATATAATAGAATAAATGCTAAGTTTATCTTAGAATACAGGAAAGTGACACAATCCCTTGATAATTGAATACTCCTGTTAATTGAATAATTTTCATTGCAAAGTGGCTATTCAATTAACAGGGTGCCACTGTATTGATAGGGTGAATGTTTGTTACACAGGCCTGGAACAGATACATAATAATTTCATTAAGTAGAATGGCTGCTTAGTAAATGTGTGGAATAGACCAATAAATATTTATTATCAAAATACTGAAATTTTATTTTCTATAAATTTACATGAAAATGGTCTCTAATTACCCTTTGAACCTGAGAGGCCGCTTTTCGGCTCAGGAACATGATTCATTAAGTAGGATTGCTGCTAAGTACATGTGTGGAATAGCCCCAAGGCTGCATGTTGAAAATATTAATTGGTCTACCCCCAGATAAGGAATATGGACTTTTCCAATTGCTGGCATTGAACTGATATGGAAGATACCATCAAGGTTCAAAGGGTTAAAAGCAATTTATACGTAGTAATTTTGTAGAAATAAAATGTATACCAAGTTATATACCTTTACTATAGGTCCTCTTTATTTTCACGTGTTCTCAGGTCAAAATATGGGAGTTTAGCTTATTTGAGCGAAGTTAGTTGTCTTCTGCTCTCATCCCTGTTCAGTACAATGCCATTCAGGAGGCCAGTATTTTAAAGGGTTAATGTTTGTTACATGGGCCTGGAAATATAGAGCTTACATCATAACCTGTCAGCAGTTTATGCAATAAACATGAAGAATAGTGGACCAAACAAATTACTAAAAATTATTGTCAATTCATTGTGTCCTACCTTTCTGTTAGTAGTAATTTACACAGCCTGAAAGGGAGCATAATAAATTTCAAACAAAAATTGTGAAGTGTAGCCGGTCGCTAATGGCTCTTTTTAGTCATTAGCACCTGCGGACAGGCTAGCATGTGCTGACGTTCTGTGCATGATGTCATTTCGTCTTCCTGGAAATCTGTTTATATTTCCTTGACGAGTTTACCTTCCATTGGTGTTGATTGAGATAAATATAAAGTGTTTTATCATAAATTGCTTAATAAATGGTGTTTCACATTGATTCTTTTCACAAAATAATTTAAACCCAAAAGGGTCGAAAATTGTTCTTATAATTTTTAAGTATTGATAATAATAACATGATTTTCTCAGGTGTCATTTGGTTCCATTACTCAGCTATCGCCTGGGCTGCTAATCACAGATGGCAGTCCAGTAATGCAGCCCAAAACCCTCAAAAATCATGTTATTGAATAATTACCAACTCTTTCAAACTTTTCCAAGTTTCTTTACCATTCTTTGTTGCTTTTCTTTTAATATACTTAGTTTAACCCTTTTCCTAACATGAAAAGCAGACGACACTTGCAAACAAAATTCTTGAAGCACTATTTTTTTATTTTTTTGCATCAAAAACATAGCTTATGACCCCTCATTGGAACGAGTTCATTGAGCTCGTTCCAATGAGGAGTCATAAGCTATGTTTTTGTGACAAAAAATGAAAAAGTAATAAAAATTGAATGGTGAATTTTGTGAATAGCACTGGCCGGTTTTGGCAGTTACGTTGGGTACATGGTTAAGGGGGTAAAAATAAGAGTTTTGGGCTTCTGTTTAAGACTTGTTCTTTTTTTGAATAAAGAAAGTCTATGAACGTGTTGTCCATATTTTTTTCTGTCTGAAAGCACATGCATTCATTTTGGGAATCACTTTTAGGGAGGTGATGTTAAGTTTTGTGTATAAGTTAATGTTATAAAATCATGCCGCATTGGTGGTTTGGGGTCGGCAATGTAAGGCTTAGGGTTAGCTAACCCATACCCAACCTTTACTGAAGTAATAATAGCGAATTCTTTTTAATTGCTAAGGTAAGTTAATTGGTTATAAAATCAGTGCTCTGCATTTGTCATGTTAGGATCAGTAACGCAAGTATTACGGTTAGCTAAACCAAACAAACCTAGCTTTTACTGAACTAATAATAATGAGTTCTCCCTAAAAGAGAGACACCCAGCATGATATCACATGTTTGATATGCTGAGTTGAAAGAACACTGATAAAAAACGTTTCTTCAAACAGACGATTCTTCTGTAAGATTATAAAATGGTAAATTAAATGCCCTTAAAATAATGAAAAAACAGGATTAAGGCCACACAAAGTAGATCTTCTGTTTCTCAGGCCATTATTTGTGAAATTGCATGCGGGCGAGCGTTTTTTTATTTTATTTTTTATTTCGGTAATTACTTTTTTGTCATCAAAAGTTCATGTTCTTGGTTCAAGTTTTAGGCCTAATAATCTTCAGACTAGCATGGGTGGTGGTGTATTTCATCCCTTGAGTGCAAGAAGGCTTTGCAATGCTTTAGCATTGCAAAGTCTTCTTGCACTCAAGGGACAAATTCATCAATTTTTTTAACTTGGGTAAAATATCAGACATAAACCATTTAATTTTTATTTTTTTTAAGTTTAAATTGGTTATAAAAAGAGAGCATGCGGCAGCCAAAAGGACCATGCGGGAGGGCCTGAGAAACAGATTTTTTATTTTTTTAGGCCTAATATGTGGGTTTTTGGTCAATTTTTAAAGGAAAGAATGCTGAGAATGCAAAGAATGTTAGAAAAAGGTGGTATGTTTTACTAATTTGTTGGTTTGATCTGCTATTCTTCCTGTTGACTGGTTAACCCTTTACCAAACGAATCATCCACATCTGCCCGCATAATATGCAAATTCAGCAGCTAAAAAAATAGTATTTTTCAAAAAATTTCAACAAAACCATATCATGTGACACCTCTTTGGAACAAGCTCATCCCAATGAGGGGTCACATGATATGGTTTTGTTGAATTTCTTTTTTTGAATTTAAAGAATTATATTTAAAATAATAAATTTTGATATCATCTGCATTGGGTAATGGGTTAGGTAAAATAACATGGTGGTGACCTGCAGGAAAGAAGTGAATTCTGCCTTCTCTGTTTCACTATGCCAGCCATGCTGTTTATATCTTAACAGAATTTCCACCCATGACATCATGCCAAAATTGGTTGCTATTTATTTTGGTAGAAGTTCTATTCAGATGCAAACAGAATGCCTTTCTGGTCATACAGTACAGTCCCCGCGAACTGGTCATAATCCACTTGTGGGCTGTGATATCCTCGCATGCGTTCACCGGGTAATAAAAATCGTAATCGGCAAAATTTTAATTAATGAAGCACTGGGTTGTACCCAGTGCTTCATTAAGTAAATTTTGGATGATTATTCCTATAATTAGTGTTTGAAATCTAATATTATTGCATTGGTGGAAATATTGGCCATCTATTGAAAGTGACCAGTCCACAGTGGGCGTAGTGTATGTCGATGCAATTTGAAACCTTCGAATCGAGTTCGTGCAGAAATATTGTCAGGTCTAACAGGCAAAACATGCACAGTTAGAATTTAATTTCTTGTTTTATTTTTTATGCAATCTGTAATTCGTTCACCTATTTTACAATTAAAGTAACACTTGCATAACCTAAATGCCCATTTGTAGGTTATTTCCAGATCTTTCATTCATACTCTGTTTTAAATATGTCCCGTCGTGTTTGTATTCCATTAACCATCAGCATTGCAGAACCATTATTTTGTCAAGTTGATTTGGTACCATTAACATTGAGATGTCTGTCATCGGCCTGTGTCAATGAGTTATTTTCATCACTGTGTGTAAATTTCTTCAAGCAGCAAAAGAAAAACTTTCTGAAAGCCACTCTGAACTGACCGTTGCAATAAGTCAATCACGTGTTCATCATATTATGTTTTAAATATGTCCTGTCATATTTGTCTGTGTTCCATTGGCCATCAGCATTGCAGAACCATTAGTTTGTCGAGTTAATTTGGTACCATTAGCATTAACACGTCTATCATTAGCCTGTGTCATTGAGTTATTTTCATCACTGTGCGTAAATTTTTCCAAGCAGCAGCAACAGAAGAACTTTCTGAAAGCCACTCGGAACTGACTGTTTCCATAAGCATATAAGAATGGATTGAATGATGAATTTGCGTGACTGAGAATGATACCTGCAAGCAACAGTTGTGGAGGATATGCACATGCCTCTCCACATAGTAGTGTAATGGAGTTGAGGATATGTATGGGAAGCCAACAGAAGGCAAACAACCCTATGACAATGGCTAATGCCTTAGCAGCTTTGATTTCTCGGAAAAATTGTCGTTTTCTGTTTTGGTCCTCACTGCTGTCCGACACAGATAAAGCTGCTATCTGACTGATTTGTTTACGAACAATGTGGAATATATAACTGTAGATTGCAAGCATGAGTAGTAACGGTATTAACACAAACCCTAGAAAATTGAAATATACCATATAGTCCATGTCTATCACTTTTGTAAATGCACATTCCATGCCTTCTGGTTCGCCTAGGTTCCATCCCATCACAGGCACTAAACCAACAATAATTCCTAAAATCCATGTCACTGTAATGATGATTAAGGCATTACGAATTGTCATCCATTCATGGTACAAAAATGGATATTTTATGGCGAGGAATCTTTCAAGCCCAACTGCAAGAAGGTTAAATATGGAGATCTGTGTGAATACAACTAGTAGAGAATTTGTGAACAAACATGCAACAAAGTTGCGAGGTAGATTCAAGTAGCTCAGTGCTGCAATTGGTGCCACAAATATTCCAACCATAAAATCTGCCAGTGCTAGACTTCCAATGAAACAGTTGGTTGTAGTTCTGAGTCGCGAATTGTCATATATTGCCCACAGCACAACACCATTTCCAACTACAGTTGTAAATCCAAATATGGTTTCAAATGAGATGTAGGTTATTGCTGTTGAGTCCATGTTGTTCGTTTACAGCTATCCACTGGTTTTATTTGTCTCAACTCATCAGTCTTGAATCAGGATAAGAAATGTAGATGCCTGCAGGTAATGTTGAACCCATGATGTATATCCACATCTACACACTAGCTCCAGTAATCACAACTTATAGGGCATTAGAGACCTTTTCATTATCACAGAACAGGTTTGAAGATCTGAAAGAAGACAGATTTTATTATTATTTGAACACAAATCAAAATAATGTTTCACACAACTCCCAAGATTGTGAGAGTCCATTATCACCATTCTCCTGAACACTCTCTTTTCAACTGATTAATGATTCAAAGAAAAGAAAATTAGTTGAATTGAGTAAACTAGATATTTCATTGTTGCCTGCTGGGCAATTTATTTTTTCAGATAAAAAGTCTGTTAACTTTTATTGTCAAGGCCAATTAATTGGACCAACCCAGAATATCTTTGTCTTTGCTGAAGGCTTAATTTGGATCAGAAGACGGTTGAAGTTCAAGAAATTTGAAGGTTGAAGTGGAATAGAGGAAATCTGTAGGTCAAATTTGATCACAATTTGCAGATAATATTTTTCCAAAATACCTGTATACTGAAGTGGTTTCATCTGTCATATTTTTAAATTTAAGGTATATGACAGATCTGCAGACAAAAGGTGTGTTGCAGAGATGGGAGTGGGAAGGGGGTAGGGCAACACATATGTCTGATCACCCCCAGTTAATTGGTACAGTGCTAAATTATTTTTCAGAAGTGATCTGAAACGCGAGTATTTTTTTCAAGGTTACTATGCTACAAGCAAAAGCACCCCAGCCTAATAAGATTTTGTTCATAAACAATTTTTTTGTTACTATTTATTGGAGAGTGCCTCTTGGCACTCTCCAATAAATTGTAATAAAACAATTTTGTTTAAACATTTTTTTGTGTTTCAACTTCTGAATAAACGATGTAATCAATACAATGTCAAGCCACTAAAGTGGCTTTCAACACTTTTCAGTAGAACCCTGATAGTGATAGTGACTTTTAGCACTCAACCGGTTAATTATACCAAAGCCCATCAACAACAGTATATTATGAAACAGTATAATAGCAGTGTAACCCTTTACCTGATGTAATGTTCAAACCCAGCCCATTATATTCACAAAAATCGCTTTTTATATTTTATTTAACAATCAATTTAATTTGCATCGAAAAAATCTAACAGCCCCCTGTTCCTATTCCATATAAAACAGATTCAACTTCCAGTAAACACTGCTCTATCACATATATGCATTGTTATCACTCATTAAAATATGAAATTCAAAATTTTGACCAATTCCAATCCAATTTAAACTGAAAAACAAGGAAAATGAGCTCTATATAATGGGATTTTAGATAAATGTATTATCATGACCAAATGCATGTCCTACAATTTGTATCAGATTCTCAGTCGCGTTTACAATAGGATCACAACTCACCCTTACTGGTTCATTGTGATCTGATTGTAAACACGACTTTGAATCTGATACAAATTACAGGACATTCACATGGTCATGATAATATATACATGTTATTTTTTCAAGTTTTTGTCTCGAAAAAAGAGCATAAATTCTGAAAAAAAATTTGTTTCTCTGTCAGTATTTGGGTTAGATTATTTTTGTTCAGTACCGGTACAGTGTATTGGAGATTGACTATAGCAACTGTACAATAAATTATATCCCAAAAAAATTTTAAACAAAATTTCTTGAGTTATCCCATTGCTGATCCAGAGTTAACTCAAAAGAAAATATATGTTTCAATAAAAACAGTGAGTACAGTGGAGTCTGCTTAATGGGTTACTACTTACTTGAATAACCCTTTTAAATGAATGTAACTTCCAAACACCAAACCATTTACAAAATCTTTAGTACAGATTTGACCTGTTAACTTAATGTTGGTTATAGAGTAATTCCCAGTTACATGAATTTATTTATTTATTGGGGTTTAACGACACATTAACAGCCAAGGTCATATCGTGTCAGTGACAGTTTTATGGGTGGAGGAAGCCAGAGTACTCAGAGACCACCGAGCAATGATGAGCAGCTGCCAGCTCCCCAACATCGTAACTCCGCACTGCAGCACAGGCAGGGTTAGATTGGTTGAAGACATATGCACCATCGAGGTGCAGTATGCATTTGTACACAGCATCATCGTGCCCCATGTGGACAATCAGGGTGAAGTGCCTTGCCCAAGGACACAACACGGGAGTCCGAATCGATCGCTCAGATGATCACCCATCCAAGGACTAACCAGGCTCAATGTTGCTTAACTTTGGTGATCTGATGAGAACCGGTTACCGCAATGCCAGTGTGCCCCCAGTTACATGAATATGCAATATTGTGATCTGTCAGAAGAGTATTGGGATGACCACTGAATCCCTAGAGTTACAGATTAATTGGCCTTGGTACACAACAGCCCACTTAATTGGATATATCTTAATTGAGAATAACCCTGCTAATTGAATATAATTTTCCAGCACCAAACCACTTATCATACCTTCAGTGCAAATTTGACCTTTTAATTGCATATAGGTTATAGAGTAGAGTAAACTCCTGTAAGCTGAATAAAAAAAATGTAAAAAAATCAATGAATTGCACATTGTTTATAGATTTGGCATCAGTACTTCCAATATAGGCATTTAATCTCTTATAGGTATGTGACCTTAAACACCAATACATAAATAAAATAATATAATCTCTTATAGCTTGTTTGACAGAGCACAATGCGTTCTGTGAAACAAAATTTAACCCTTTATCTAACAAATCAGCTGCATCGTCCCACGAAATTTACAAGTTGAGAAGCTGAAAAGAAGATATTTTTCAAAATATTTCAATAAACCATATCATGTGACCCATCATTGGAACGAGCTTGTCAAGCTCGTTCCAATGAGGGGTCACATGATATGGTTTTGTTGAACGTTTTCGAAAAATATGAAAAAGAATAATTAAAAGAATAAATTTTGATATTGTGTGCATCATTGAAGGGTTAATAGACTAAATACTTACTTTAAAACCAGTATTTTGAAAAAACAACCCAATTCCTTTTAATTGAATACTTCTGTTAATCAGAAATTCAGAAACAAAGTTGCCATTGAATTAACCGGGCTTTCCTGAACTTTGATTATAAGCATTTAATCTTATACATAACAAATAAATGCCCTATTTATAACCAAAACGTGTGTAAAAATATAGTGATTTATTGAATATGGCTGTTATTCAAATATTTTCCTCTGGCAAAGTTGCTGTTTACTTTGCAAGGTCTCACTGTACAGTAACTCTTAAAACATTTAGTAAGGAATGGGTTTCTAAAATAATGAGCAGCATGCACACATCAAGATCTGTTATTGAAAAACTTCTGAAAATTGATTTTTTTCAAGAACAACAATACCACACTATTTCATCAGATAATTATAAAAAACCAAACCATAAATAAATAAAGACTTGAGACTGAGAATAGTTAATTACTCTTTGTAATTACCTTTATGAGGACAAGTGTTCGAGAGTTTACAATGCACACAGGGTGATAGAGTACTCTGTCACCAAGTAGAAGGACATCTGCACATACACATGCTAGACCAATAGAAACTTGAGAATCAACAAATAAATTGGCAGTTCCTGGAAGACCAGTAGTCCTATAGCTTAGAGGCATGTGATCACCCATCACCTGCCTGAAGTGAAATTAAGGAGGGCAGTCAATGAGGTATATGACACCACTCAATGTGCAGTTGAAAAGGCTCTTTCAACTATACATCGAGTGGAGTTGCATACCTCATGACATGAATGAGATAATTCCTGATATTCACTAAAATAGATGTTCTTTTTATTATATGCTACAGTAGGTGGAGAGTGGATTGTAACTAAATCACCCGTGGAGTGGTGTTATCACTCAAGCTATAACTTTCAAATTTTGAACATATCGACAAAAAACACAAGCAAGGTTTCAGCCAATGGACCTCCGGGTTTAACCCGGAGGTCCATTGGCTCAAACTTTGCTTGTGCTGGTTATGCTTTGAAACAAATTTGCAATTATTCCTTGGGTGGAACCTCCACTATGCGGGTGATTTAGTTATAATACACTCTCCACGTACTGTATGTGACATTTTACTGCGCAATATTCAGCCCAATTCAACTGCATGCAGTTTCAAGACAATAACAAAAAGCTGCTGATTGTTCCTTCAAGGCAATGTTCAAGGCAACGTCATGCTCCGAAGCGTAACGTCATTTAGGAAGCTACAGAAAAAATTTGTGTGGACCTGAAAATATTATTAATAAAATAAAACTTTCAGATCCACACACTCATGAGATAATTCCACATATTGACTAAAATAGAGTAGATTTTCTTTTTTATCATATATGCTACGAGACATTTTATTGCACATATTCAGCCCAATTCGACCTCAAATACATGCGCTTCAAAACAATAACAAAGATCAGCTGATCGTTCCTTTAAGGTGACATGATGTAGCATATAGCATAACGTCATTTAGGAAGCTACTGAAGGATATTCCTCGATATCCATCGAGTCGATGAATTTCAAGAAATATCTTTTAGATAATTTGCAATAATTCACAGGCTAGCATATAATAAAATAATTTATTTTCTATTTATAACAACATCTTAACATTTGTTATGATGTAGAGCAAAAACATCTGCTTGACTTGAATGAAACTAAGATAAGGAATTAAATTGCAAACAAGAAGTGTCGATTTCATGACTTACATGTTTTGAGATGAATATCCAACCAAACCATGATAGAAAATTTAGGAAATGCATTTAAAATAGTGTCATATTTTGAAACCATTTTCAACCCATGATTTGTTTTAAATGATATGCTATACAAATTTTTACAACTTCAAGCGATGAAAAAATATACAAAATTCAAAATATTGGTACTAAGGTATTAAAACACTTACCAGAATAGTGCCGAAATTTTTAACCTGGTATCATGTGATATTCTGTTTGTATATACGTGACCTTTTTTTTTTATTCACTTAACAGAAGTTTACTCTGTAACCTATATGCAATTAACAGGTCAAATTTGTAGTGAACGTAAGGTTATTCTGTTATTAAGAGATATCAAATTAACTCTTTACATGCTGCTGGTGGATAATCCAGCTCAGGACAGGATTTGTCTTGCCACCAAAATAATTATAATTCGGGCACATTTGATCAAAGTTTTCCCCCGTAAATGGCATGGATTTGTTCTCCAATGATTTTGTGAGTTAAATTTAGTTGAATTTTCATCAAATCTCACCATGACTTCTTCACAGCAGCCATGACTAGATTTGATGCAAAATATCTTGAAAATACTCGGCAGGTTAACCCTTTACCCAATGCAGACGATATCAAAATTTTTTATTTTAAATATTTTTTTCAATTTTTCAAAAAACTTCCAACAAAACTATATCATGTGACCCCTCATTGGAACGAGCTCAGTGAGCTCGTTCCAATGAGGGGTCACATGATATGGTTTTGTTGAAATATTTTGAAAAATTAAATTTTTTCAACTGCTCAATTTGCATATTATGCGGGCGGATGTGGGCGATTCGTTGGGTAGAGGGTTAAGAGTTAAGTGTGCTCCACTGTAGTATTAAATGTTACCATCTCCCAAGGGATAGTATTAGAGAAAGAGGGAGCGTAGTGGCTGATTGGTTACGACATTGGACATCAAACCGTAAGGTCCACAGTTCGATCCCCTCAAGGGGTAACTGCCTTGTGTCCTTGGGCAAGGCACTTAATCGTGATTGTCCACATAGGGGCACGGTGGTGTTGTGTACTAAGGCGTACTGCATGTTAATGGTGCACTTGTCTTCAAACAATGCTAACCTTGTTTGTGTGGAGTTAATACGTTGTGGAGTCTTGACAGTTGAGATGGCTACACCGTCTCTGTGAGATGACCACTAACATAGCAGAGATCTGAAAAGATGTAGGTTGTAGGAATAGATTGCTATGGTAATCATTATTTTCTAAAGCCAGGAGGGCTAGTTAGATTAGATTTTAGATTCTTTATTTTGCAGTATACATTATACAGTTTATATATACATATTAGATTACTATCGTGTGAAAGTAGAGGTATACTGCAGGGAGATGGCATAGCCAGATTGGCTGTCTTCCTGTCATCTCCCATATAATCATCATTATATATACAATATAACATTGTCTTCAGACTGTGCCAGTTTATCGAGCATTTACTGGGAATGGCTTGATTGAGACGTTCCCCGATTAGGATGTGGTGTGCAATCAACGAGTTGGTGAATAGGTGGACTATCACTTTAACTTCATCAGCCTCCATACTGTACAAACTATTTCTAACCAAGTTCTTACCAAACATAGTTCTTGGCATCTTAATTCTAAGCAGTGTTGAAAGGTAAAAATTACTTGGTTGTCTGGACATAGTCCTCAGCTGGAGGCGATGGAGAGACAAGAAACCCAGGCATCTATATAGTTTGAGCAGAAGCATTCTATATTTCTAAATGAATCGTTGGATCTAAAGTATATTGATATGTCCCTGTTTGTACCAAAAACTGACATGCTAAGGTGAGAATGCCAAATTGGATCAAATGTCAGTGAAAAACAGAGAATGGACAATTTTAAAACTATGAATTACAATCTGGGCAATATGGATTATTGCAGGTGACATTTTCAGCATATGACTTTAGTAGTTAACTGTTTTTTAAAGCTAGATCTGACAGTTATGGCACGTATGTTCGGAGCTAGTTCGTTCCACATTCTGGCGTACCGATACACTGGAAGATTGTCCAGGTGTCTCGTTCGCGTTCGTACTGTTCGCAGAAGACCACTTTGTCTGGTTGTTATGCCACAATTGTTATTTTTCCAGTGAAAGAAGTTATTGAAGGACATCGGAAGGTTATTGTTCTTCCAGTCGAACACAAAGACACAGGCACATAATTTAAATAGGTCATTTATTTTCAAAATGTTGTCCCCTAGAAACAGAGGATCTGAGAGGGCTAGATAACTTTTGAAATTGATTATTCGCAATGAACGTTTTTGCATTGCCAGAATTTTATTAATAGCTTTTGAATTTCCCCAGATGTGGATTCCATATATTACTTGTCTGTGTATCAGAGCATAATAGAGCGATTTCATAGCCTCGTGTGGTAGTATATTTTTAACCTTATTAAGGGTGTAATTTGCACGCGCTATCTTGGAACACACATAAGAAATATGGGATTTATATAATAGACTCTCATCTATATTTATTCCTAAAAATTTAAATGCCTTTTCTGTTTCTTTAGACCCAACTCTTTGAGTTTCCTTTCCGTTGATTATTATTTTGTTATAAAGGGTTTTCGCCCTCCTTAACCCTTTACCTAACATGAAAAGCAGACGACACTTGCAAAAAAAATTCTTGAATAATTAATTTTTTTCATTTTTTGTCTCAAAAACATAGGTTATGACCCCTCGTTGGAACGAGCTCGACGAGCTCGTTCCAACGAGGTGTCATAACCTATGTTTTTGAGACAAAAAATGAAAATATTTTGAAAATTAATTGGCGATTTTTGAGAATAGCGCTGGCCGGTTTTGGCCGTTACGTTGGGTAAAGGGTTAATTTATTTAAGGCAAGCAGTAGGTGGGCAAATAAATCGCTCTCCTGAAAATGCCAGGCCTGAATTAAACCCCAATAAAGAATAGAAATAATGGGAAAATGTCAACCCCTAGTCTTGTTAGGTAATGAGTTGACACAATGTTATGAGTTGATACATAGTGATCAATTATTTGATGCATCCATGTAAAAATTGCTTGATGTATGGGTCTGTATAGATGATTTTCCATTATTTATCATTTCTGTATAATAGCCTCAGGTACATTTAAAATATCAAACAATGCTCTATCCAGAGCTATTTTATGACAATGTAATGTAACTATCACAGCTTGATTTATGACTTACTAGTGATTTCAAGGGATTGTGACCAATTGTTAAAAGTTATGACATTTGCTTTGTTCGAACTGTTAACCTGCTGAGAATATTTTAAAACGTTCTCCATCAAATCCAGTCAAGACTAGCAGGGAGTATACTAAAACGTTTCTTGTATAACTATAATGTTTAATAATTTATACCAATGTCTCTGCTGCTTCCAAAAGCATGTCCCAACTGTGTATCACAAAAAGCATAGTAGCAGTGCAACTCTTAACCCTACCCAATACAATGGTCATATCTAGCCCACTCTATTGAAAAAAACTTGCCCTTTAGGCCTAAAAAAATAAAAAATCTGTTTCTCAGGCCCTCCCGCATGGTCCTTTTGGCTGCCGCATGCTCTCTTTTTATAACCAATTTAAACTTAAAAAAAATTAAAATCAAATGATTTATGTCTGATATTTTACCCAAGTTCAAAAAATTGATGAATTTGTCCCTTGAGTGCAAGGAGGCTTTGCAATGCTTCAGCATTGCAAAGCCTTCTTGCACTCAAGGGATGAAATACACCACCACCCATGCTATTCTGTAGATTATGAGGCCTAAAATTTGAACCAAGAACATGAACTTTTGATGGCTGAGAAGTAATTACTGAAATAAAAAATAAAATAAAAAACCGCTCGCCCGCATGCAATTTCACAAATAATGGCCTGAGAAACAGAAGCTCTACTTTGTGTGGCCTTATATTGTATTATTTTTTCAAGCTTTTGTCTAAAATACGGCTTATATCCCCTCACATTCACAGTGAGCTCATTCCAATGAGAGGTCATAAGCTATGTTTTGGAGCAACAAATAAAATTTTTTAAAAATTTGAATGAAGATTTTGGGACATGGCTCTACAGTAAAGTTGCCGTGGACTGGATAAAATCCACTCATGGGCAGTGATGTCCATGCATGCATTTACCAGGTAATAAAAATCATCATCAGCAAAGTTTTAATTAATGAAGCACCAGGTTGTACCCGGTGCTTCATCAATTAAAATTTTTGATGATTATTCCTATAATTAGTGTTTGCAATCTAATATTATTGTGTCTGTGGAAATACTGACCACCCGGTGGAAAGTGACCAGTCCATGATGGCCGTACTGTTGCTACACATGGTTGTAACATTAAATAAAGAAATGTCCCAAGCACATTTTATAAAATAGGTGATAGCACTAAAAAAGTTAAGACCTATTACATTTTCATTTAGTTCAAATGATGAAGCAGTGCGGTCGTCTGATTTGTTCGCATATTTTTAACAAAGCTTTGGTATCTTCATTAATTTCCAATTATATGAGGCCTTTGAAAACCAGTGATTATAATGAGTGTGTTCAGTCCTTTTAATCTTCTGTTTGTACTACTATAAGATTTGCATTGGATTGTATTGATATCTACAGTGCAATATAGAATTTTATCAATTACAATATAGCATTCATGGTTTAACTCCTTGAATACTGGTGATGGGTATTCCTGCCAAAGACAGGATTTCTCTTGCCACTAAAACAGTGCAAATTGAACATATTTAATCACATCCCCCTACTGTAAATGGTGGGGATTTTCTCACCGATGATTTTTTAAGTTAAATTTAGTTGAGTTTTTCTTTAAGTCTAGTCATGGCTGCTTTACAACAGCCATGACCAGATCTGATAAAAAATATCTTGAAAATACTCAGTGGCTTAAGATTTAAACACAGTGAATGACTTCTACTAAGAAAACGAATACACTGCACCTTTTACAGAAAAGTGTTAAAGGCAGTGTTTGAAGGAAGAAAAAACACAAACCATCAGCAATCAGAAAAACAGTGAAATATGTACAATTTGGGCATATTTAATCCAATTTCTACCATGTAAATTAAATGGATTTTTAAACCAATGATTTCTTGAGTTAAAATTAGATAAATTTTCCACAGCAGCCATGACTAGATTTGATGAAAAATCTATATAAAATACTCAGCGGGTTTAGAGTTAACCCTTTACCTAACATGTAAAGCAGACGACACTTGCAAAAAAAATTCTTGAATAACTAATTTTTTTCATTTTTTGTCTCAAAAACATAGGTTATGACCCCTCGTTGGAACGAGCTCGACGAGCTCGTTCCAACGAGGGGTCATAACCTATGTTTTTGAGACAAAAAATGAAAATATTTTGAAAATTAATTGCCGATTTTTGAGTATAGCGCTGGCCGGTTTTGGCCGTTACGTTGGGTAAAGGGTTAACCCTTTGACTATTGTTATGTCCATAACTGACTGGTCTGAGTGTGGCAACTCAGTTGTTAGATTATTTATTTAATTATTTTATTGAGGGTTTAACGACAATTTAGGCAGCCAGGGTCACCTTGTGTCAGACAGTTTCATGGATGGAAGAAGCAAGTAACTGTCGGGCTCCCCAACATACTAACTCATCACAAGCAGGGTTAGCATTGGTTGAAGACAAGTGCACTATCGACAAGCAGTACGCCTTAGTACACAATGCCACCATGCCCCAACATGGCAATCAGGATTAAATGTCTTGCCCAAGGTCACAACATGGTTGCCGCAGATGGGATTCGAACTGAGGACCTCTTGGCTTGCAGCCTGCATCTCTTCCTACTTTGGCACCGAGCATCCCTCAGTTGTTAGATGATTGGACTTTAAACCCAAAGGGAGACATTTTGATTCTGACAGTGTTAAATGTTGTGCCCTTGCATGTGGAGGCACGATAACGCAGTCTACTAAGGTGTACTGCATATCGATGGTGCCCTTGTCTTCAACCACTACTAAATGTACTTATGCAGAGTTAGAAAGTTGGAGAGTCAGACATTTACTCACCACAGCTTGGTGGTTCTACACCGTTTGCCTAAAATATTTGCCAAATCCAACCAGCCTATTAACACAAAAATTGTCTTTCATAATTTTTTTCTTCCAATTTTTAGCTACCAAAATACAGCTTAGGCCTCACAAAGTAGATCTTCTATTTCTCAGGCCATTATTTGTAAAATTGCATGCGGGCGAGTGGTTTTTTTATTTTATTTTTTATTTTTTTAATTATTTCTTTGCCATCAAAAGTTCATGTTCTTGGTTTATGTTTAGGCCTCATAATCTCCTGAATAGCATGGGTTGTGGTGTATCTCGTCCCTTGAGAGCAAGAAAGCTTTGCAATGCTAAAGCATTGCAAAGCCTTCTTGCACTCAAGGGACAAATTTATCAATTTTATTAACTTGGGTAAAATATCAGACATAAACCATTTAATTTTTATTTTTTTAAAGCTTACATTGGTTATAAAAAGTGAGCATGTAGCAGCCAAAAGGCCTGTGTAGAAGGGCATGAGAAATAGACTTTTAAACTTTTTTAAGCTTAACATAACAAATTTTGGACCAAGCGGGAGGGCTTGAGAAACAGATTTTTAATTCTTTTAGGCCTTATAATGCCTTATAATGCCACATTGGGATGAACTTGTCGAAGGGTTAAAAACTATGTTTCTTAAGTGAACAGACCCATGACTAAAAAATAACTATTCATGTTTTGTGACTTTCTTCTCCCCTCACTTTGAAATGCCAAATTTAAGTCCGTGCACAATTTTGAATTTGAGTGGAATAGGTGTTGTTTTGCTTTTAACCTTTTACCTGGAGAATCAGTTGCATCCTTCCACATAATTTACAAATTGAGCAGTTTAAAAATTATTCTTAAAAAATTTCAACAGAATCTATCATGCGGCCCCTCATTGGAACAAGCTTGTTGAAATCATAGGCATTTGGTAAAGGGTTATGTGATACAAGGGATTAAGAACTACCATACTTGAGGTCTTTTAATTAATTCTCAAAAAATTGAGGGCTATTGTCTTTGGGCGCCATTCTGCTGATGTCATCTGTTGAACCTTCTGTTGACGAAGATTTAATAAGTATAAATGAGACTGCGGCAATGAAAAAGTTAGAAGATAATTTGCTTATGGCTTAGTAAAACAAACCACAGATCAGGATAGAGTGCCAGAAAATCTTTTTGTAATCAATGTACTTTTTATAGAGGGAATTTGCACTTAGAACAGGGATCAGAACATGAAATAAAGTCCAGAATAATTGTCTGACCTTCAGTAGACAGTGGTGCAAAAAAGTAATTATCTCCAAATGTTACTGGGTAATCAGAAATACTTTGAGCCTCACCATATGCTGGAAATAAGTATTGGACATTGAAGAGAGGAATCAATATGTATTGGATCACAGTGATGTCAGAAGTTGATTTGGTAATATTCTTGTGCCACAGCTCCCAGCATTTTCAGAGAAGAACTTATTAGTTTGACAAAGACTAAAGTACTTATGGATGCTAATTAAATAAGTAGTTGTTTAATTGACTTGATAACTAGTTCCAAGGCATAACTTTCTGTTATCTCCTCTCAGCAGAAAGATCAGTTTAACAATAAAGATATGATTTTGTATGGCTGCTTGTCTAACTGTCCATCTTTTTCTTTGTGAGAGAACTTTTTCAATAGTAGCTCTTTCAGAGCATATTAACCCTTTAGCCTACGCACAGGATATCAAAATTTAATATTTTTAATATTATTTTAAAAAATTTCAACAAAACCATATCATGTGACACCTCATTGGAATGAGTTCGGTGAGAAAATGAAAAAGTAATAAACATTGAATGGTTTTGACGGTGTCCTGAATTCCCACGACCAGCCTCTAATTATTTATTTATTGGGGTTTAATGACACTTTTGACAGCCTGGGTCACCTCGTGTCAGACAGTTTTATGGCGGAGGAAGCCAACGTACCTAGAGAGAACCACTGAGCAATGGCTAGCAATTGTCAGACTCCCCAACATACTCCACATAAGCAGGGTTAGCATTGGTTGGAGACAAGTGCACCATCAATGTGCAGTACACCTTAGTACACAATGCCACCATACCCCTATGTGAGCAATTGGGATTAAATGTCTTTCCCAAGGACACAACGTGTTTGCCGCAGGTGGGACTCAAACTGAGGACCTCTTGGCTTGCAGCCTGTATCTCTACCTGCTGAGCTACTGTGCTCCCACAGAGCCTCTATATGTCCAGTGGCTTAGCAGTGATTTCTGAAACCACTGCCTACCTAAATTGTCTGTTGGCAACAGGACCTCCTCATGATGGCATGTTAAGGGCACCTGTTCTGAGGTTATAAAAGTCAGAAAGAGGCTTTTAAGGGTTAATTGGATTTTGAATTTTTGGTCGAATACAGGCATTTGATCACAAACTAACTGACACTAGCTGACAGCATAGTCGTTGGGAGACTCTTCTTTCTCCCCCAGTCTTTCCTGTAAAATGGCAACCTTATTTACATTCGTGTCTGAAATCCCTAAAACTGGTACATTATAGTCCTCACACACTGATATTTCATTTTGGTATAGTTATTCCTTCACATTCTGGTTGCTAAAGCCTTCAAAAAGTACTTGGGGTGTCCCAGTTGGCATGAAAAGTCAATTCACTCCCCCTCCATGAGGGAACCCTGGACCTTCACCTATGAGTTATACACAGTTTTAACTGGTTGGGTGCTAAAAGCCACTATTAAGGCTCTATTGAAAAGTACTGGAAGCCACTTTGGTGGCTTTACACTATGCATTAGCTTGATGATCGCTCGGCTGTAGAAGAAAAAAAAAATTGTAAAATTGTTTGGTTGCAATTTATTGGAGAGTGCTATTGGCACTCTCTAATAAATTGTGATAAAATAATTGTTTATGAACAAAAACTTGCTAATCTCAGGCTACTCTTGTGAGTAGCATGGTATCTTTAAAAAAATACCCATGTTTCAAATCACCTTTAAAAAATAATTTAGCACTCAGCCAGTTCACCCAGCACAAGTTGAAATGAATTTGGGGAAAAATAGTTTGTCCCCTTGCCCTCTCACTTCATTTAGCCTCTCACTTCATTTAGCCTCTCCATGTGCCCCTGACACTAGCACTTATTGGTCACCCCTAAAAGTCCCACTAAAATTTTATCTAATAAATAGAAATCAAGAAATTAAAGTGACATACCTGTTTGCACACCTGTGAATTGAAAAAGCACTGGCTTTCAACTTCCATCATGGAGATGTACAAACAACCCAACCTTATTATTATATCCATGAAAGCATGTCAATGTGCTTTTAGATTGTGCCCATGAAATATTAACACCCTTTGGGATGAACATAAAGAAGGATCAGTAATCTGTGTGTTCAGTTTGAAAAAGTTGGTTGTCACATGGCTACAACAATTGTGTTATTTCCCTTCAGCATACCACATTCGTCAACCATGATTGTCATATTGTCAATCATGCATAAAATGACAGTGAATTAAAAACGGGAAACTTGGGTATTCCATATTTAAATCTAAACTAATGGTTTTACAGTCAGTTGGTATGCCAAAGATCAGCATTTTATTTTTAACTTTATATATAAATCTACCCATGTATTTTCACAAACATCACCTCGGGCAATGAATTTTTTTTTTATGAAGCTACACATATCTGTAGTTGACTATGTTAATGTTATGATATATTCCCAACAAATTTAACCTTCTTCATACTTATATTGAAGTATCTAAATTTCAGGGAGCACGGTGGCTCAGTGGTAGACTGTTGGACTTCTGTGCTAGAGGTCCTGAGTTCGATCCCCATCCGGGATGACCCACATTGTGTCCTTGGGCAAGGCACTTTATCCCAGTTGCCTACATGGGGGCACGATGACGCCGTGTACTAAGGCGTACTGCACGTCGACGGTGTCTTCAACCGCTGTAACCCTGCTTGAGCGGAGCTTGGAAGGGTTAGAATGTTGAGGAGCTGACAGATGCTCGTCGATGCTCGGTGGTTCTCTCCGGGTACTCCAGCTTTCTCCAACCGTGACGCCATGTACTAAGGTGTACTGCATGTCGATGGTGCACATGTCTTCAACCGCTGTAACCCTGCTTGAGTGGAGCATGGAAGAGTTAGAATGTTGAGGAGCTGACAGATGCTCGTCAATGCTCGGTGGATCTCTCCGGGTACTCCGGCCTCCTCCAACCGTGATGCCATGTACTAAGGTGTACTGCATGTCGATGGTGCACATGTCTTCAACCGCTGTAACCCTGCTTTAGCAGAGCATGGAAGAGTTAGAATGTTGAGGAGCTGACAGATGCTCATCAATGCTCGGTGGTTCTCTCCAGGTACTCCGGCTTCCTCCAACCGTAAAACTGTCACGATTAGCCATTGTGCATAAGTATGTGACCTCAAACACCAATAAATAAATAAATAAATCTAAATTTCAAGTTGCAAATATTTCCCATAATGCAACTAGGAATTGAACCAATTCTGTCTTGTTTAACTCTCAACCCGCTGAGTATTTTTAAAATTATTCTTCATCAAATCTAGTCATGGCTGCTATTAAGCAGCCATGACTAGATTTGATGAAAAATTCTCAAGGACTCACTTGTCAAAAGTTTGATACATGTTGCAAGGGAATTTTTTTTATTAACCCTTTACCTAACGATTCGGCCGCATATGCCCGCGTAATATGCAAATTCAGTAGTTGAAAAAATATTATTTTTCAAAATATTTCAACAAAACCTTATCATGTGACCCCTTGTTGGAACGAGCTCGTTGAGCTCGTTCCAATGAGGGGTCACATGATATGGTTTTGTTGAAATTTTTTGAAAAATTTGAAAAAATTATATTTAAAATAATAAATTTTGATATTGTCTGCATTGGGTAAAGGGTTAAATGTGCTCAAATGTTTCTTATTATAGTGGCAATAGATTCTTGTCCCAGGCAGGAATATTCTTCAGCAGCATGAAAGGAGTTAACAGGGCTCATTGAGCTCTGTCAAACATGATTGAATTGGATTAACGCCAGGTTGCTTGATGCTGTACATTGTCGCTCAAAATTTCAATATTTTGACATCAGAGTTCGGATTGTCAACTAATATTTACCTTACAGTAACATAAAATTAACCCTTTACCTAAATGCTTAGAAACAATTTTTTTTTCTATTTTGTGTCATGAAAACAGGGTTATGAACCTCATTGAAACATGCTTAATGAGCTCGTTCTAGTGAGGGGTCAAAAGCTGTGTTTTGGAGTAAAAATCGAGAAAATAATGTAATTCTAATGGCATTTTTATGAATAATGTTGACTGGATGTGGCCACAGGGATAAGTAAAAGAATGTTCAATTAAACAGAACTTGGCAAACAAAATTCTTGAATAACCCATTTTTTTTGTGGCAAAAACACAGCTTATGACACCTCATCAAAACAAGCTCATTCCAATGAGGCCTCATAAGCTATGCTTTTGAGACAAAAAAATGAAAATTGAATGGCATTTTTTGTGAATAGTGCTGGCCAGTTTTGGCCGTTAACATTAAGTAAAGGGTTAATGCCATGTATTCCAGTGGTAAGTCTCTTATTGGGAAGTCTTTGAGGTAGAGCAGTACTTTTTCACTGTGGTAAATGAGTTTTGTTTTACTGGTTGAATAGGACCCACCACTAATGCATGCATGGGATACAAATCTTCTACATGTAAAAGGGCTGAATAGATATTAACAACTGGCTAAACTTAACTTCATACTTGTGTTGTGGTAATTATAAAGCCATAGATGCTGAAAGTATCAATCTTAATTCTTTGCATACTGCTGGCAGATATTCCCGCCCAGCATAGGGTTTCTTGTGTCAGTGAAATAAGTATAATTTGGGCACATATAATCATATTTGTCCCCTGCAAATTGAATCGATTTTTCTCCAACGATTTCTTTTGTTATATTTAGATTAATTTTTCATCCAATCTAGTCATGGCTGCTTTATAGCAGCCATGACTAGATTTGGTGAAAAGTATCTTGAAAATACTCAGTGGTTTAATCCTTTGAACTCGTAACACCGATTTTTCCATCCAAGTCATAATTTCGTCCTGTTTTTAATTGTTTTATTATCAGAGGTCTATACATGGGTCATTGATAAGATAATAGCTACAGTCTGCAGCCAGATGGCTACAGACTGTAGTTATTATTTTATCCTCCCTGTATATTGAGATTGGACTGACCCATCCCACTGTAAATGTACACAAAGGCGATACCATTCCAGGAAATGAGGGTTCAAAGGGTTAAGAGTTAAATTCCAGTAAATAAAATGAATCAATGATATAAAGTTTTCAATTCATTTTAGGGGGGGCGCGATGGCATCGAGGTAACCGGTTCTCGTCAGATCACCGAAGTTAAGCAACGTCGAGCACGGTTAGTAGTTGGATGGGTGACCATTTCAGCAACTGATTCGCGCTCCAGCATTGTGTTAAACCCTAATAAAAAAAAAAAAAATATCATTTTAGGTGAAGGAATAATTCTTATTGATGCAAGATTTAATTCTATTCAACAAGATCCAAAGCATGTTACACCTCATTGGAATGAGTCTATGAGGGTGATCACATGGTAGGGTTTTGCTGACATTTTATGAATTAGTTGACCAAAAAAAAAACAATTAAAATAAAAAGTTTTGACACAGTGTGCGTTGGGTAAAAGGTTAATAATAAATTGCCATTTTTTGTGAATTTTTTCCCCTTGTATAAACTGATGAGCAGCTAAATGCTGGTGTATTTTATCAAGTAATTATGAGTTTTATGACAATTATTAACAAACATTTAGTTGATTCAAAAATTGATCAATTGCCAATTAGGCTGGAAGAATAATGAGATATGTTTGTAACAAGGTTGTGTCATTTTTTTTTAAGACAATAAAGAGACAATTATTGTTCAACTGAAAATGAATAATTTATTTGTGAAAAAACATTTGAATAAACTTTTCAGTAAGATTATGTGTAAACAAGACAAATTGCCTCATAAATCATTATGCCCAAGTTGATTTAGTATGATGAGTTAGAGAATGGACATCAGGTGCACACTTTAACCCTTTACCTAACGAATCGCCCGCATCCGCCTGCATAATATCTAAATTGAGCAGTTGAAAAAATTTATTTTTTCAAAATATTTCAACAAAACCATATCATGTGACCCCTCATTGGAACGAGCTCATTGAGCTCGTTCCAATTAGGGGGTCACATGATATGGTTTTGTTGAACTTTTTTGAAAAATTTAAAAAAATGATATTTAAAATAATAAATTTTGATAACGTCTGCGTTGGGTAAAGGGTTAACCTTTTACCCTTGCAGCATGGTGACTCACTGGTTATGGTATTGGACTTCAAAACAAAAGGTCCACGGTTTGATCCCACCAGGGGTAACTGTGTTGTGACCTTTGGCAAGACATTTTATCCTGATTGCCCACTTGCTCTGATGGGTGCATTGTGGTGCTGTGTACTAAGGTGTACTGCATGTCGATGGTGCACTTGCCTTCAACCAATGCTAACCCTGTTTGTGCAGAGTTAATATGTTTGGGACTCTGACAGTTGCTCTCTGCTGCTTGTGATTCTCTATGGGGACTCTGGCTTCCTCCACCCATAAAACTGTCCAACACGAGGTGATCCTGGCTTTTAAAAGTGTCATTAAACCCCAATAAATCAACAAACACACCTGTTCTGAGACTACAGAGGTGGTCATTGTCGGATACAGAATGTTCAGTGTTCACAGCCCCTAATGGATAGTATTGAAGAAAAGGCTTTGGTACACTGGGTTTCCCAGGAGAGCATTGTTGCTCTCCTGCGATTTTCAAGTCACTGGCCTGCTTCATGGCAAATGTATGTGAATTTGCATCCTATTGAGGACTGAGAATTTATCCACTGTCACCTTGGTATGTACAAATGTGTTGGCTACTAAATTTATTAGACTGTATTAGAAGTGCAATGAGTGGATCATTAGAGCAAGATATTAATACGATAATGAGCCTTTTACAAATAGAAGGATACGGCTTGAAAATATTTGCCGAGTTTCTTGAGACAACTCCACAAAGTGTTTTTATTCGATTGTTGAGGCAATGCAAACATCACGCATGCGGGAAATGAATTTTTGAGAACTAAACACCCAAGATAATTGGCTTTTATTATTGCTGCGTATTTTTGTTGTGGATGGATTTTGTTCTGAATAAACAAAATCATAATGGGGAGGGAATTTATATTCTTGTGGAACATATTGTACAAATATGTGCTTCTCTCAATTACTAACCCTTTGTATAAAATATTAACAAAATTCACTATTTACACATACTTATTGCTCAATTCTGTTCTGGAGTTCAATAGATTCACATCGCTCCATATTTGTTCCATCAGAAATGTGTTACAGTGGAGCCCTCTTAATTGAATAGCCACTTTGCCAGTGAAAATTATTCAATTAACAGGAGTATTCAATTAACAGGGATTGTATCACTTTCCTGTATTCTAGAGATAAACTTAGCATTTATTCTATTATATGTCATTTGACAGAGCTCCATGAGCTCTGTCAAACAAGATATAATAGTTTAAATGCCTGTATTGGATGTACTGAGGCAAAATAAGTCTATAAACAAAGGAAAACTGGGGAGAGTCAGGGTCATTTCTCAATAGGTTGCAAGATTTTTTATTCAATTAACAGGAGTTTACTCTGTAACCTATATTCAAGTTACAGGTGAAATTTGTACTGGAGATATGGTAAATGGTTTTGTGTTGGGAAATTATATTAAGTTAACAGGGTATTTCAGTTAAGAGATATCCAATTAAGTGGGCTCCACTGCGTAGTCTGCTGGAATGGGATAGGGTGTGTTCAAAGGCCATTTTTCCAAAACTCATTCGGGTCAGCTTTTCATGGGATTCTGTGAATTTTCCATTTTTCCCCATTCCCTTTTATATCCTGGCACACAAGTATCGTGTTTCTCAGGTTTCTCTGCATTTTTTTTTTTATCTGTTTACCCCTTACCCCCCCCCCCCCCCCCCACACCCCCACACCCCTTATATCCTTCCTTCAGTTAGAGATGAGCAATGTACCAAAAATCCGAACTGATACCGATATATCATGGGGATTCCAAAAAATCAAACCGAACCAATCATTGAATACCAAAACCGTCTGAATTCTCAGATTTTCCTACATTCACTATTTATAAGGCCGTGTTGAGGCTTAATAGCAGTTGAAGTGTTCATTTTCATGAAAGAAGTGGCTGATATTATTTTCAGTTTTGTTAACCCTCAGGGGCCTGGGTAATTGTCCTGAATTCTCACTATTCTACAACCTGTACATAGCCAGCTGCTTAACAGTGATTTGTTTATTGTCAGCAGGACCTCCTGAAGAGGGCATGGTCAGGACACAAACAGGCCTTTAACTGGTTGGGTGCTAGAAGCCACTATCAGGGCTCTACTGAAAAGTGCTGAAAGCCATTATAGTGGCTTTACACAGTTTGAACTAATTTGTTGTTGGCTCAGCAGTGGAAGAAAAATATTATTATAAATTGTTTTGTTACAATTTATTGGAGAGTGCCAAATGGCACTCTCCAATAAATTGCAACAAAACAATTAGTCATGAGCAACATCTTCCCAAACTAAGGCTCCTTTTACTCGTGGTGTGATGTTTTTAAAAAAAATTACTTGCGTTACAAATGACCATTGAAAAGTAATTTAGCACTCTACCAGTTAAAGGTTAAGGTAGGGGGCGTGGTAGCTTAGTGGTAGACTGTTGGACTTCTATGCTAGAGGTCCCGAGTTCGATCCCCGTCCGAGATGACCCACATTGTGTCCTTGGGCAAGGCACTTTATCCTGGTTGCCTACATGGGGGCACAATGACGCTGTGTACTAAGGCGTACTAGACATTGATGGTGTACATGTCTTCAACCACTGTAACCCTGCTTGAGCGGAGTTTGTACAGAGTTAGAATGTTGAGCTGACAGTTGCTCGTCGATACTCGGTGGTTCTCTCCGGGTACTCTGGCTTCCTCCACCCATGAAACTGTCGCTGCTCGATTAGCCATTGTGCATAAGTATGTGACCTTAAACACCAATAAATAAAGGTTAAGGTGTGTTCGGAAGAAGTCACAAAAGTTCTGTAGATATGATTTATGTTTGTAAAAGAATGCCGTGGTTGAGCTCATTGGAAGTTGCATTTTTTGGAGCTGTGGTAGAATGATACAAGAACAACTTATTCTGTTTTTTCTAATGTGAATTCCTCTTTGGTACTATCAGCAAATCTCAGTCAAGTCAGATACCGAATACCGAACTGATACCAAGGTATATACCCCACAAAAAAGCTGATACTGATACCGAACTCAAAATTCCAATACCACCCATTCTGCCTATTATATATCCCTGTAGCTGTCATCTCCATCTATACATCTCTATTTTTGTCAGTCCATCCATTTGCTTGTCTCATTTGTTTAATTCTTCGCCTAACCAGACAAGCTGACAACAAAAAAACTCTGAATAACAAAAAAATTGTTTTCTTTCCTTATGAACCCTTTCATTGGGATATTCTTAAGGAGCTCAGTTCATCAAGGAGCATAAGCTTTGTTTTGGAGGCTAAAATTGAAAAAAGTATCAGAATTTGAAGGGCAATTTTTTGGTAACTATATCACCTACCGGATATGGCTATTCATTAGGTAAAGGGTTAAATCATATGTAACAAAGCAATAATGCGGGTTTTCCCATCAAAACATGCCTTGATCTATTCTAAAAACATCACGGATAGGGGAAATGAATTTTTGAAATCTAAACACCCAGATAATTGGCTTTTATTATTGTGGCATGTTTTTGTTGTGGATGCATGGTGTTGTGAATAAACAAAACCAGAATTTCAAGCAGTCAGATCTTCCTTAATACAACTTAGCTTATAACTAATTCAACCTTGTTTTACAGAGCTCATTGAGCTCTGTCAAACAAGATTGAATTGGTTCAGGTGATATATAAGTAATGAGAAGTTAGCTTGAAAATAGACGATAGGTTATTTTCAGGTTATTTTCGATGTCTTATAAAATCTGAACAAAATAATATTTTGTCTCTTTTTTTTTTTGCTGTCCACTCGTATTTATGAACAATGTTTCACAGTTTTGAACACCAAAAAATGAAAAATTATAACATTTTTAGATATTTAATGCCATAATGCCATCGAAAATAACGTCACCTATTTTCAAGTTAAATTTTCCCTTACTTATATTATAAGCACCTTAAATTCCTAGTTGCATTATGAAAAAACTACTATTATTCTTTTTTTTTAAGGTTTCTTATTCAGCATAAGAAAACACGGGACCCCCCCCCCCTCCTCCTCCCCCCATAGAAAAAGGTAAAGTTTATGCTTTGTTCAGGGTTTATATGAAAGTTAAACATGAAGAAGCATATATCAGAAAGAATATCTCAGGCTGGTCTTTTTGACAAGGGAATACTTGATAAGATTCCAAGAATGATATTGAGGGAAATAATCTTTGAACAAAATTAATCCTGTGATGTTAAAAGTTGCTGTTTTTGGACTGCATTTTTAAATCAGAACTTCTAAACACCTCAGAATACTGCCACATCTTCCATTAAATCCAGGTAATCTGGTAGTATAATAAAATTTTATATCATGAATTGCTTCACATGGAAAAAAGTATTTACTAATCCCATATCATCTTTGACTGAGCTTAGGGAGCTCAATGAAGGACGATTTTATTAGCTGAATTGCCATTTGCATTGTGTGAAAACTTCACTGCTGAAAACTTTGGTGGCAGCTTGATATCAGTGTGCAGAGGGTTAAACATCATATGAACAAGCCCAAGAAAAGACACTTCCAATAATAGTTATATACACTGGTGGATAAGCCCATGCTTCGCATGTTTTTTTAATAGGCAGCATTTCAAGTTACCTCCCTTGTACTGTAGGATGCTTTGAATCATAAACCATTTTACCTCCAACTTGTGACACAATTGCAGATTCTCACTAAATAACACAAAATATTGTCACCAAACATGTCAGTTTAATTATATCTGATAGAAATACACACACCTGCCAAGTTTGAAGTTGATTGTGCTTGTAGAGCTTGAGGAGATAGGCACATCATGACAAACAGAAACGAAAATAGAAAAAAATTGTCACCAAACATGTCAGTTTAATTTTATCTGATAGGAATACACACACCTGCCAAGTTTGAAGTTAATCAGGCTTATAGAGCCTGAGGAGATAGGCACATGATGACAAACAGAAGCGAAAACAGAATAATTCAAATTATCATAAAATTAGAAATTACTTAAAATTTTCAGTTAACCGTTCACCCAACGAATCGCCCGCATCCGCCCGCGTAATATGCAAATTCAGCAGTTGAAAAAATATTATTTTTCAAAAAAATTCAACAAAATCATATCATGTGACCCCTCATTGGAACGAGCTCAACGAGCTCGTTCCAACGAGGGGTCACATGATATGGTTTTGTCGAAATTTTTTGAAAAATTTGAAAAAATGATTTTTAAAATAATAAATTTTCATATCGTCTGCGTTGGGTAAAGGGTTAATAACTGCCTGGTGGAGTGCTCAATTATTTTTGGTCAACAAAATTTTAAGCTTATTTGTTTTACAAGGATTGGCAAGCAAGTTACACAACTTTTATTAACGCCAGTCCTTGGCCCAGTGGTGCAGGTATGTGGGATGATCTTCATAGCAGACATTTTGTGGCTTCGTCCTTCTCAAATACTATGAAGGGATCTTTAGTCTGCACGGAGTGTGTCTCTCTGCACAGAGAACAACCATTTTACCTCCCCATCCAATAGGACAGTACGCTGTGACAGCATCAATCTCAAAATTATTGCTGGCAGTGAGTGTTCAGACACCACAAGAACTTTTCCTGACCGAGGATCGATCCCAGGACTTTTGGCATGAGAGACCAGCGCACTTATCCACTCAGCCACCAATACCTGCATTTTGGCCTCCAGCACCGGTCAACTTTTAAAAACCTTGCTTATGAGCTCTCTTTGGAGTGAGCCCAACAAGGTTTCCTGTTAGAAAAGGATTTCCAAGTTTGGGTTACATTACAGCATTGCTGTTTAACCCTTTACCCAACACAGAGCATATCAAAATTTATTATTTTAATTACTATCTTTTTAAATTTTTCCAAAAAATTTCAACAAAACCATATCATGTGACCCCCTCACTGGAACAAGCTCATCAAGCTCATTCCAACAGGGATTACATGATATAGTTTTGTTGAAATATTTTGAAAAATATATTTTTTTCAACTGCTCAATTTACAGGTTACGCAGACGGATGCGGGCAATTTGTTAGGTAAAGGGTTAACATAAACAGAAATAAACCAAGGTTATGTCACTGAAGAAGTTTAATCCTTTATCCAACACAATTTGGGAAATGGTCTCAAAGCAGTTGACAGAATTAATAAAATAATGTTTCTTCAGAGCTTATGATCCTTTTCTTGCAACATGCTGAATAACCCTGTCCAAGTGAAGGGTCATGAGCTGCATTTTGGTTTAAAAAAATGTCATAATGTTTCTTGAAGATTTCCTCAAGTATCACTGGATGTTTGTTTGTTTATTGGGTTTTAATGACACTTTCAACAGCCATGGTCACATCATCTCAACCATTTTACAGGTGTAGGATGCTAGTTTACCTGAAGAGAACCACTGAGTTGTGGTAATTAACTGTCAGCCTTTCCAACTGTCCACAAGCAGAGTTAGTAGTTGTTGTCAGCAAATGGACTGTCAACATGCAGTGCTCTTTAGTACATGTGATGCCACGTAGGCAATCAGGATTAAGTAATTTGCCCAAAGACACCATGTAGATGATGTGGGTCAGAGCACTGGTTGCATTGTATTTTTGAAATGACTCTGGAATTCTGGAGTCGATTATTTGTGACGATAACCTAAAAGTCGGGTCAAAGTCGACAAGTTGGCACCACACTTTCTGCTGCCAAGATTTACATAGCAATACCTCTGCAGTTGAATATTTTTCTCCACTTCTGAACTCTATTGATGCCAGTTCATATATGACATACAAGGGCAAGATGAAATCTATCTGTCATTGAAATTTTATTGTATGGTGACAAGTTCAAATAACTATGCCGACAACACTATTAAGGTACCTGCAGTGCAACCACTGCCAGTACAGTACGTGGAGAGTGGATTGTAATTAAATCACCCACAGAGTGGAGTTATCACCCAAGCTATAACTTTCAAATTTTGTACATATCGACAAAAAACACAAGCAATGTTTCAGCCAATGGACCTCCGTGTTTAACCCGGAGGTCCATTGGCTGAAACTTTGCTTGTGCTGGTTATGCCTTGCAACAATTTTGCAATTATTCCTCGGGTGGAATCTCCACTCTGCAGGTGATTTTGTGATAATACACTCTCCACGTACTGTAAGTTCAAAGGAGCCAATGCAACACAGTTTACTTTCACGTCTAGTTTGATCTCAAAGTCTTTGTCCATTATCTCATTATTAGTGTTGTTGATTTCACTCTCCGAACAGATCAACTGACAATCGCTTTAAGTCTTCCTCAGTAGACCTTGCATTAGAATTGTGTTATGTTCTAATGTTTTGAAAGGAAATACAGTGGAACCCTCTTAAGTGAATAACCATTTTGCCAATGAAAATTATTCAATTAACCGGATCGTGTCACTTTCTTGTATTCTAGAGATAAACTTAAACTTAGCATTTATTCTATTATATCTTGTTTGACAGAGCTCCATGAGCTCTGTCAAGCAAGATATAATAGATTAAATGCCTGTATTGGATGTACTGAGGCCAAATAGGTCTATCAACAAAGGAAAACTGGGGAGAGTCAGGGTAATTTCTCAACAGGTGACAAGATTTTTTATTCAGTTAACAGGAGTTTTCTCTATAACTTATATTCAGTTAAGAGGACAAATTTGTACTGGAGGTATGGTAAATGGTTTTGTGTTGAGAAATTATATTCAATTAACAGGGTTATTTTGTTAAGCGATATCCAATTAAGTGGGCTCCACTGTACTAAGAAATTCTGCATGTTCCAACTTGGCAACGTGGAAATCCAGAGTTGACATAAGGCTATTTCAGTGTTGACAACAACAAGTCAACTAATCGTATCAACACTACTGCTTTGGATCATTATGTTTTGTAAAAAGTTTAAAAATTGGTGTTTATATAAGTCTAGAAATAAAGTCGAATGATGAAAAGGCCAGATAGAGGCATACAAAACAGTTGTTTTCAACTTTGTAAAAGTCGATTGATTCTGAAGGTTAGAATTTCAAATTGGCAAACGGGAAATATTACATTGAACAATACTTTATAACAATGAAATCTCAGACGCATTAAATCTCAGACAGGCACAACAGCAAAAGAATGGTTTTCTTACTGTGAAGAACATGGCTGTACACTATTTATCTTAGCTGATTTTGGAATCCAGCCATGTCGCTCCACTGAAACTACTAAAAGCATTTTCAAAAAAATATGGATAACTCCAGTGTCATCATGTACAGTGAACTGCAGAAATATTTACTAAATTTCATTAATCAATTACTTGCATCATTTGTTTTATGTTATAGCCATGTTTCCTTTCCTATACACCATTTTTCGTGCTTTCCATCACTCTAAATAAAAATACAGTGAAGGTCTGTTAATGAATAGTCACTTTGCCTGTGAAAATTATTTAGTTAACCCTTTACCTAACTCAGTATTTTCAAAAAATAAATGAAATTTCACATTTTTCGAAAAACAAATTTCATAATTTTTCAATAAAACTATACAAATGTGGATATCTTTAGAAAAAGCTTGGTGAGCTGGTTTAATGATATCCATATTTGTATGGTTTTATTGAGAACCTTCTAATTTAAGGCTGTGGTAGGGTTATTCTGGTTAATTTTCTGGCCTTTTTTGGCTGCTATGCTAGGTAAAGGGTTAACAGGAGTATTCAGTTAACTGGGATTTGGTCATATTCCTGTATTGTAGTGATAAACTGAGCATTTGTACTATTATATCATATCTGACAGAGTTCATGGAGCTCTGTCAAACAATACATAATAAATTAAATACCCAAACTTGATGCAGTGAGGCCAAATAGGTCTACAATATTGATAGTGGTAGTGAGTAGTGTTCAACTGATTACCCAAAATGGCCGCTGAACAGTTACTGGTTATTTGAGCTCAGAATTGGCCAATTTCGATGCCGCTTCCAATTGTAATACCGTGCACTACTAGACAAGTCGAGGTTTGAAAGAACTTCTTAAAACTGAACATTTTTCACAGTGTTAAACTTTGTTGACTCCGGTCGCAGTAAAATTACCAGTTGCACACACTTGGGTAGGCTATAGAGAGCCACATTTACCACCCAAGTGCACATGACTGGTAATTTTACTGCAGCCTGAGTCACTGGAGTGCTACCTTCACTTTTCCTGTATGAACTGACGATTGCCGCAAGTATGCTCATTTGTAAGCTTGACATGCTGTTTAACTTGTATATCCCGAAAAGCAGCATCTAGAGAGATAAGAATACACATTGTGGTTGTTTCTCAACTTTAAATACTCAATGAGCTCGTTCCAAAGAGGGGTCATAACCTATGTTTTTGAGACAGAAAATGAAAAAAATAATGAAAATTAATTGGTGATTTTTTAGAATAGCACTGGCCGGTTTTGACCGTTACGTTAGGTAAAGGGTTAAAGAAGCACCAGGTACAACTTGGTGTCTCATTAATTAAATTTTTGATGATTATTCCTGTAATTAGTGTTTGGAGTGTAATATTATTGTGTCCATGGAATTATTGCCCACCCGTGGAAATTGACCAGTCCAGGGCAGCCATACTGTATAACAGGGATTTTCAGTAACACACTGACACCGATGTCAAAATACAGAAGTTTCAACCAATAGGTTTTTCCCTGTAATGCACCTCAGAATAGGACCAATTTAAATTGTGCTCTGTCAAACAAGATTGAATTGGTTAGATTTCTGGTTGCATAATAGGAAAATATGCCACTTGAAAGTTCAGTATTTTTGGTTATATTCTCAGAAAGCACTATCAAACGAGTTATAAAAGATTAATCCTTTACCCAACATAACGGGTTTAACCAGCCAGCACTATTAACAGAAATCCCCTTTCAATTTTCATTATTTTGTTCATTCTTTGTCTCAAAAACATAGCTTTTGACCCCTCATTGAAACAGGCACATTAAGCTCATTGCAATGAGAGGTCATAAGCTATGTTTTGACACAAATTTTTTTTTAAAATTACTTATTCGAGAATTTTTTTGCAGGACTTAGTGTTGTCTGCCTTTCGTGTTAGGAACAAGCAAGTTACAATGAGGGGGTCACATGATACCGTTTTGTTGAACTTTTTTGAAAAATAATCTTGATTCAACTGCTTAATTTGTATTTATACCATGCTCGCCTATTGTTACAACCTGTGAAAAGCCTGTATGTTAAATTTTAGCTTTTAACCCCACTACTTGTGTAAAGCTTCTACTGTGGTTAAAAATAAAAAAAAATTACACCAACAGTCAGAAGGAAATTCATCAAACTTTACCTTTGACATGATGCAATTTGCCAACTTCGATACATTCACCATTTGCAATGTTTCCTTCAAACATGCGACATTTTGCGGAACTATCTACATGTGTAAATGACTTATTAAGTTTAAAATACCTACAATTGAATATTTAAAATAAAATTTAAGAATTGTTATTAATAATTTGACTGAAAATGCAATGTAAATTAAATCAACTTTGATCATGTGTCTAGCTGTCAATCAAGCATTCACATACAGCCAGAAGTACTGCCCACCGGCACAGATGTAAACAAAGCAAACCCATATGTTTGCGATAGAAAGTGTCGTATTTTCTCCAGTTTAAGTGACAAAGTTGATTATTTATTAAGAGCATGGTATAAATAAAATAAGTAGGTACTAGGGCTGGTAATCAGATTTAAACCACTCGTAGAATTATGCAAGCCGAGTGGTTAAAACCCTTATCCTACTCTTGGTTTAAATCTGATTACCAGCCCTAGTACCTATTTATTCTATATACAGTGGAGCCCACTTAATTGGATATCTCTTAATTGTATATCCCTGTTAATTGAATATAATTTTCAAACACAAAACTAATTACCATACCTTCAGTACAAATTTGATCTGTTAATTGCATATGGGTTGTAGAGTAAACTCCTGTTAATTGTATATAAAGTTTTGTAATATGTCGAAAAAATTACTGTGACATGCACCAAATTCCCCTTATTTATCAACCTTTTTGGTCTCACTACATCCAATACGGGCATTTATTCTATTATATCTTGTCTGACAGAGCTCTATGAGCTCTGTCAAACAAGGTATAATAGAATAAATGCTCAGTTTACCTCCAGAACACAGGAAACTGACCAAATCCCTGTTAATTGTATACTCCTGGTAATTGAATAATTTTCACTGGCAAAATGGATATTCAGTTAAGAGGATTCTACCGTATTATACAGGCGGATGTAGTTGATCCTTCAGGTAATAGGTTAGCTACTCTTATCATGCTGAATTTTTTACACATATTTTTTTTTCCATCAGCTCTAGCCATGCATTGCTGCTCTCAAGCAGCCATGGGTAAATTTAATGAAAAATTTATGAACCTTCAATTCATGAAGTCAGTGATCAAAAAGTTGATTTCCATTTTCAGATCAAAATTTAATGAACACTTCCCTGCACACTGATAGCAAATATACCAAAATTTCAACCTGTAGTTTTTTTCACCAAAAACCATTTCCGAGTTACTGTAACTTCTAAACGGCAAAAGTCTATGTTTCAATAAGACTAAAATCCTCGCCCTCTGAATGGGTGCTTAGTTTTTTCTATGTTTATAGCTCCAGTGGCTTATGTTACTGTCTGACATTACCACGTGAAATATTTGAAAAGATGATAACTATGGGAGGAGCTTCCAAAAAATACTGCCTAAAAATCATACTTTTCGAGGCCAGTGAGCATTCTACGAATGTATACTCACAACCCCCTTATAAGTTCATGATTTGAACTGAGATGGAGTAACCTCGACCTTTATCTAAGTGATTGATTTTGTGTTGTCCAGTGACGTTGCAGGGTACACGATAGGTATATTTACTAACTTTGTTATCGTTAAAGTTGCCTTGTTCATTCAAGTTGCCTTGTTCATTTCACGATGTGGGCTTTGGGATACGGGTATGGTCTTAATGGAACATATACATTATTGTGATGAATTGACGGTAACATGGTGTGAGGTTTGTGGCTCGGAGCGTATGTTTAGCCTCAACACTTCTCGTCTCGATTGAACATATGCTCAGAGCCGCAAAACCTCGGCCCATGTCAATTCATCACAATAACTTATAATGTCGGAACATGAGTTCTATATTTATATTTAAGACAAGAAACTAACCAAAAATATAACTAGGCCCTTAATCCTTAGATTGTAGTATAGTTTTGTTTTTGCTATACTAGTTCCACCAATTCAAAATTATTTAAGAACTGAAAACTGATTCTTGCAGCAGGTCTTCACAAGAATCAAAATTGATTCTGTTCAGTCAGGCCAATTTTAAGGCTCATTGGCAAAATACAAGAGGACACAAGCAAGCCTGAAAATAAGCAGACTGTCATCTTCAAAATGAGGTCCACAGGGGGTGAATTTGGTAATGCTACCCTTCATAGCAGGGTAGCATCTCCGAATTTACCCTCTGTAAACCTCAGTCTGAATCAAGGTCTCAAGCCAAAACAAAGATGTACCGAGAGGATAAATTGGCCCACTGTATGGGATAGCATCAGCAAATTCACCCTCTGGGGACCTCCTTTTGCAAATGACAGGTTGCTTATAATCAGGCTTGGACACAAGTCAACGACAGCGAAACCACTGACATAAAAATATCTAGATTTTTATCATTAAAATATACATTTCTGTCTCTTCTATTAAATCGAGTGTTGCTTTCTTTACCAGACAGTAAAACATTTTTCCAGTATGGTGGAACCCAGTTACTTGAATAGTCACTTTAACAGTGAAAATTATTCAAGTAAGGCCACACAAAGTAGAGCTTCTGTTTCTCAGGCCATTATTTGTGAAATTGCATGCGGGCGAGCGTTTTTTTATTTTATTTTTTATTTCAGTAATTACTTCTCAGCCATCAAAAGTTCATGTTCTTGGTTCAAATTTTAGGCCTCATAATCTACAGAATAGCATGGGTGGTGGTGTATTTCATCCCTTGAGTGCAAGAAGGCTTTGCAATGCTGAAGCATTGCAAAGCCTTCTTGTACTCAAGGGACAAATTCATCAATTTTTTGAACTTGGGTAAAATATCAGACATAAATCATTTAATTTTGATTTTTTTAAAGTTTAAATTGGTTATAAAAAGAGAGCATGCGGCAGCCAAAAGGACCATGCAGGAGGGCCTGAGAAACAGATTTTTTATTTTTTTAGGCCTAACAGAAAGGATTTGATCACTTTCTGTGTTCTAGAGATAAACTGATCATTTACTCTATTTTATTATACGCTAAATGATAAGAGTATCAAAAAAATTGTGGAAAGATAGAAATTGTATCCACCACTGTGAAGATATAGAAATATTCACTTTCATGGTATTAATCAAAATGGTGGCTTTCAAAGCATCACTTCAAGGTGAATATAAGTCAAATTATCACTGGAAATGATCAATTTGTTGTAAAAATGTATAATGAAAAGAAAATCTAGTGTTTTTGAGTGGATTCTGATCATTTCCAGCAATAATTCAACATGTATTTACCTGCCAGCTGAATCTGATCACAAGACGCTACCTGTTTCAAGTATCGATCAAATCACGCATATCAATGCACATCAGCTGTTTATTTTCATGCATCAATTCAAGATTGAAACGAGTGGAATTATGGTTTGTGTTTGGAAGTTATTCAGTTAACAAGGTTATTCAATAAAGAGATATACACTTAAGTGGGTTCCACTGTACTTTAACTGTTAAATGCAGAGAAAATGAAAACTTAGTATCTGTCACCAGAGATGCAAATTCTCTGATAAATATGATTAATTCATTTCTGCCACATGAAAGTACAGAAGTGTTTATACTTGCTGATCAATACTTCTTACTTTTTCTTTACTTGAGGGATAGAGTTTATTGAATGAGATTATAAAAAAGATCATTACAGCCAGCATTAACCATATCTTTAGTGTTCTTTTCCTGTCAAGCCAAATAAATTTTATGTTGCAATTGAAGTGCAAGATATTTTATTTGTTTGATGACCTCAGATTGAATCAGCGATAGAAGAGAAATAACAAGTATCATGATCCACTGAGATGACACTATTATTAACCCTTTACCTAACGAATCGGTCGCATCTGCCCACGTAAATTTCAAATTAAGTATTTGAGAGAAAAAAAAATTCAAAATATTCCAACAAAACCAAATGTGACACCCCACTGGAATGAGATTGTTGGGCTCGTTCCAATGAGGGGTCACATGATATGGTTTTTTTTTAACTTTTTGAAAGATTTTAAAAACAATAATTAAAATAATAAATTTATATATTCTGTACACATGCAACATTGTTTATTATATACACCCTCCCCCCGCACCCCTGCAAACAAAGTTTCAAAGTTTGGGGGGTATATAGGAATCACCCTCTCCGTCCGTCCGTCTGTCCATCCTTATAAGCGCAACTCCTCCTAAAGCGTTAGAAGAATTTTCATGAAACTTTACACAATGGAAGAACTCAATATGAAGATGTGCATGAAGCAATATAATTCCGTTCCAAGGGGAGATAATCTAACTTATACATTTCAATTGCTACATCATATGGTTGTGTCCTCATAAGCGCAACAACTGGGGCGCGGGGGGTATCACTTTGTGAGCTTGTTCACAGTATCTCTAGTTATCATGGGAAAAAATAAGTGTTGGGAAAATGAATGCTTCATTAACCGTTAGAGTG
Source organism: Pictodentalium vernedei (assembly GCA_031216915.1). Taxonomy (NCBI): domain Eukaryota; kingdom Metazoa; phylum Mollusca; class Scaphopoda; order Dentaliida; family Dentaliidae; genus Pictodentalium; species Pictodentalium vernedei. The sequence goes on along the minus strand of CM062292.1, from coordinate 105,016,835 downwards.
CTGATTTTTTTTTCAAACATGAATTGTAACGTTTTTTTTTTTCAAAGATACAGTGGAACCCTGATATTTGAAAAGCCACTTTGCCGATGAAAATTATTCAATTAACAGGAGTATTCAATTATCAGGGATTGTGTGACTTTCCTGTATTCTAGAGATAAACTTAGCATTTATTCTATTATATCTTGTTTGACAGAGCTCCATGAGCTCTGTTAAACAAGATATAATAGAATAAATGCCTGTCTTGGATGTAGTGAGGCCAAAAAGGTTGATAAATAAGGGGAATTTGGTGCGTGTCACAGTAATTTTTTCTACATATTACGAAAATTTATATACAATTAACAGGAGTTTACTCCATAACCCATGTGCAATTAACAGATCAAATTTGTACTGAAGGTATGGTAAATGGTTTTGTGTTTGAAAATTATATTCAATTAACAGGGATATACAATTAAGAGATATCCAATTAAGTGGGCTCCACTGTACCACACTACCAGCAACACTATTATTAACCCTTTACCTAATGAATGTGCATCCTCCCTTCAAATCAAGTATTTAAAAAAAAAAAAATTTCACAATATTCCAATAAAACCACATGTGAACCCTCATTGGAACAAGCTTTTGAGCATGTCCCAATGAGGGGGTCACATGATATGGTTTTGTTGTAATTTTTTTTAAAAGTTTTAAAATAATAATTAAAATAATGAATTTTGATATTCTGTGCGCTGGATAGAGGGTTAAAAAGCTGAATCATGTAATATTGTTTATTATCATGGGAAAAAATATATGTGACCTTAAACACCAGTAAATAAATAAACACATGGGAAAAAATATGTGCTGGGAAAATGAGTGCCTCATTTACCAGTAGAGTGCTAAATTATTTTTCAAACATGATTTGCGGCATGAGTATTTTTTTTCTTCAAAGATACCACACTGCCAGCAAGTGAGACTTTGTTTAACAAGCATGAGGCACTCTTCAACAAATTGTAACAAAACAATTAAACACTAAGATTTTCTTTCTACTGCTAACTTTAACAAGCTAATGCATACAGTGTAAAGCCACTAAGGTGGTTTTCAGCACTTTTCAATAGAGCCATGATAGTGGCTTCTAGCACTCAACCAGTTAATGGAATGCAACAAAAATACTGATCTTTGATTTTCATTAGGTGCCAAGCCAAAAATTAATTCAGTTTTACTCCCCGCTGGAACACTGGGAAGTGAAGCAGTGCCTGTTCACTGCAGTAAACAGGCTCTGTTTTACTGGTAAAATAGGATCCAGTCACTAGTGCTTGGGAGGTGCAAACCCTCTCTAAAATGGGCAACATGGCTTATTAACGCTCACCACTGGTCTTGAGTTGATACTCATGTTGTGGTCACAATTAACCATTTTGCAAAAATATGTGACCTTAAACACCAATAAATAATAATAAATAATCAGTTTTACAGAAGAAACGTTGGTTAAAAGTGCCCAAATTATATTTACTCCAATGTTATGGGATTTGCTATCCTTGGCAGGAATATCTGCCAATGACATGCAGGGCTCGTTTTTCGTCTGATTTTCCGGGAATCCAATTGGATTCCCGTAAATTATCTTGACGGGAATCCACCAGAATCCAGTGTGGCGACCAAGGGTCGCCGGTACGACGGGCCGACCCTTCCAGGGTCCCAAAAAAATGCAATTCCTTGCATCTGAGTGAGCACCTCAACGGGCGTATTTCATCTAAATTTTCGAACACCAAAAAAGTTTTAGACATTCGAAATATCAAAAAATGAAACAAATTACCCAATGCCATATACATACAGGCTGAAAAATGTTCAGGGTGCACAGCTTGCATCGAAAATGGGAAAGTGCTCAAAACGGCGCAGTGTGAGAGTATATTTTATTATCGGGCAATAAATTTCACAGCATTCCCAGTTAAACAATAAAAAAGTCCAAACGTACCTTACTACCGTCTGTTTGTTGTTTTTATTTTTAATTTCTCCCAATTTTCCACTCCCAAGAATTCAAAAGAACACGCTGGATCCTCGTGTGGCCTACACTTGTCTTCCAAGGGTTACAAGACGATTTACCCGCACAGACGACTCGCTCAGAGTTCTTGTGGACAATTCGTCAATTAAAGTCAAAATGACTCTTTGATTGGGGTGTTTGTGGGGGGGGGGGGGGGGGGGGGTCACAGTGGGAGGGGGCATGCGCCCAGTTGGCAGATTCTAAAAATGCAATCCTTGCTCAGTAATCTTTGAGCTCAGTCAGTACTTGGTGACAGTATTTATGATATGATTAATGCCCCAAGCTGCCCACAGCACTGCTCCACGGGAAGGATGTGTGTGTGGGGGGGAGGGGGGGGGGGGGGTTCACCTTGCTGACTGTGCTCAAACATTACAGAGCAAGGGGATATGTTAGTATGCAGGATGGTGGGTCCATTCCTTTTTTTCTGAAATAAACTTTAAAAATCATGAAAAAACTGTGAAGACCAATAATGTCAGTGTTAGCAGAAGATAGTTTTAATGATGTCTTTCAATCATTGCTGGCATAAGAGTTTGTTTTAATACAGTAAAATACTCAATGAATTACTGAAAATCAACTTGAAGTCAGTGATTTTTTATGTTCATTTTATTCCATAATTTATGCTCAAATTGACAATTATGGTGGTGAGGTCTTTACAGTAGACATGTAAAAGGCATCATCATTGACTGAATCAGGTATTTCCTGGCAGATCGAACACAGGTCTGAGGACACTCACAGGAAGACTGGACACAGGCCGGCATGTCGTTGATGTACACAGGGAATAGTAGGGGGCCTAGGACTGCTCCAGACATCACGCAGCATCTTGGTAATGTTGCTCCAAAACATTACCAAGATACAGCGTGACACCAGGAGTTCCACGTGGAACAGTCCTAGTCCCCCCCCCCCCCCCTCCTATTATTCTCCATGTGCACCAATGACATGTCAGTCTGTGTCCAGTCACCTGCTCACTTGTTTGCGGACACCATTGCTCAACTGAAAAAGTAAATTCTTGGACTAGTCTACACTTAAGACTTTCTAATTATAACAAAATAACTCTGGAGTGATTTAATATTAGGTATGGCTTCTTCACAGTTTTAATGGAAGATTTTTCAAGTGATTTTTTTCTGCTCATTTGATACCTTAACTTATAGCATTCCCTGTGTCACAGGACTTGAAAGTAAAGACAGGATAAAAGTCATTGCTTAACCTTGAATATGAAAATTGCAACGTAAAGTAAAACTTTAACTTTAAAGTCTGAACGAAATTAATATAAAAGAAAGTCTTGTTCATCTTAACCACTTTAAAGTTCAGAGTCGTTATGATTTTAATTATTGTAGGTTTTGCTACAAAATTATGACATGTTGTCACGATGGTCTTACAATGCTTCGAGCTTAATTGGCAGATGGCCTTTATAATTTTCGACCCAGATTCATTTTTGGTGAAAATGAAACTTTCTTTGACTTCGTTTGGCCACAATTCAAAAGAAGCAGCTGAAATTGGCTTTCCCTTTTTCTCATTATCCTCACTTGATGTCATTTTGAGTGTGAAGTGAAATGCCGGTGCTAAACAATAACAATAACAATACCGTACTGGTAGTCATAACAACAGTGAACCAGAGTTTCTACAGATAGCGGATAAAAAAGTGGCCCCACCAACTTGCCCTTGTTGAAATTAAGTTTTCACTTTCAATTTCAATGTTACTTCATCATCTGATCACATCAACACCTGGTTACTTTATCGCCGAGGCATTCGGTACCTCTTTGGTCGTTTCGGACTTTTATGGTAATTTCAAAACCAAGTTGCTCTGGCACTTGGTCATTTTGCCATGTGGTGTGTTTTTTTTTACTATAAACGGGGGACGAAATGACTTGGGAAACATGGCCAAAATTCTATTGCGCAGGAATGGTGCATTTTTAAAAGTCTACCAGTTCTACTCCACTTCCAGTTCAGTTGGGTTCAACCAAATATGTCACAATTCTGTAAACAATACATTTGAACTTACTAACTAACTGGTATTGTCATTGAGATCGAGTTTTCAGTTTGCGAATGCAACTTAGGTCAAAAAGGTAAAAATAAAACTCAAAAATATAAGATGTATACATTGGGATACACGGGAATCCATTTGGATTCCCACTGGTTGTGTTTACAGGAATATTACGAGAATCGGATTCCCGGATTCCCGTCGAAAAACGAGCCCTGACATGCAAGGAATTCTGCTCATTGCAGTCAGGGGTCATAAGGTGTGTTTTTCTAGTTAGGATAGATAAAAAGGTTCTGTTTTAGGTAAACAAGCCCGAATATAACCAACCTGTCATTTGCAAATGGGGTCCCCAGAGGGTGAATTTGCTGATGCTATCCCATACAGAGGGTCAATTTATCCTCTAGGAACATCTTTCTGTTTTGGCTTGAGACCTTGATCCAGACTGAAGTTCACAGAGGGTAACTTTTGTGATGCTACCCTGCTGTGCAGGGTAGCATCACCAAATTCACCCTCTGGGAACCTCATTTTGCAGATGACAGTCTGCTTATTTTCAGGCTTGAAGGTAAAGGGTTAAAAATATGCGCTATGTGCCTCTAGTACTGTTAGGTAGAGGTTTAAGAACAATGTTGTATGTGTCCATTGCAAGAAGTGTTAGGTGAACAGGTCAAACCCATTTTACTGGTTTAGTGCTGGAGGCCCATGCACATTTCGTCGATTGAGTGCTAGAATGTTCTATGCACCTATGGGACATAGAACATTCTAGCACTCAGCTGACGATTTGTGATTTATTCTGATGAACAGGTTCACTGGAGCCCACTTAATTGGATATCTCTTAACTGAATGACCCTGTTAATTGAATATAATTTCCCAACACAAAACCATTTACCATACCTCCAGTACAAATTTGATCTGCTAATTCAATATGGGTTATAGAGTAAACTCCTGTTAATTGAATAAAAAATCTTGTAACCTGTAGAGATATTTCCCAGACTCTCTGAGTTGTTTTTAGACCAGTTTGGCCTCAGTACATCCAATGCAGGCATTTAATCTATTATTCTTGTTTGACAGAGCTCATGAAGCCCTGTCAAACAAGATATAATAGAATAAATGCTAAGTTCATCTCTAGAATACAGGAAAGTGCCCCTATCCCTGTTAATTGAATACTCCTGTCATTTAAATAATTTTCATTGGCAAAGTGGTTATTCAATTAACAGGGTTCCACTGTACTGTAACTTAAAGGCTTCATTTTCTGTGGATGTGCTTCATATTTATCTTTCAGTGAAATTATTTAATCCTTTACCTAACAGGAAAAGCAGACGACACATGCAAACAAAATTCTTGAATAACAAATATTTTTCATTTTTTGTCTCAAAAACATAGGTTATGACCCCTCATTGGAACGAGCTAGCTCATTCCAAAGAGTGGTCATAATCTATGTTTTTGAGACATAAAATGAAAAAGTAATGAAAATTAATTGGCGATTTTTTGTGAATAGCGCTGGCCAGTTTTGGCTGTTACGTTAGGTAAAGGGTTAATCTTTATGGATTTGCCATTTTACAGCAATTTTTGGTGAAGTCCAGTGCCATAACCACTGAGCCACCATGCTCCCTTATGGGAGAGTGCCTGCAGGTACTCACCCTTAAATTGTAACAAGGCAAAGACGTGAACAAATTTTGTCAACCAGAAATAATTTACCACTACCAGTTAAATCCCCATACAGCCACTTTTAGGTTGCTTTGAAAAAGTTGCCCTTACTGTATTCTTCCATGAGAACTCTACCATTAGGCTGCAAATGTCTTGACAATGCTTTTACTCCATTGTCGGACAGACAGCCAGCTGCGTTGTAGAAACACTATTAAGTCTTCTGTAGCTTCTGTTAAGTCTTGTGTACACATATATAATATAATCTGGTTCTTGAGTTAAACCCCAATGAAGGACATTCTGATTTTTTCAACAGGACCCGGTTCTTTGAAAAATCATGTATCTTCATTCATATATGTTTGAGTAAAAATATAACATTGATAGGAGTTTATGAACTCTTTAGACAAAAATCAAAATTCAAATTTTATATTTTCTATTTTTGCTTCCAAGGCATCACTTAGGCCTAAAAAGTTAAAAATCTGTTTCTCAGGCCCTCCCGCATGGTCCTTTTGGCTGCCACATGCTTGATTTTTATAACCAGTGCAAATTTACAAAAGTAAAAGTTAAATGGTGTATGACTGATATTTTACCCAAGTTAAGCCTTTACCCAACGAATCGCCCGCATCTGCCCACGAAATATGCAAAATCCGGAGCTGAAAAACTATTATTTTTCGAAAAATTTCAACAAAACCATATCTTGTGACCCCCTCTTTGGAACGAGCTCGTTCCAAAGAGGGGTCACATGATATGGCTTTGTTGATTTTTTTTGAAAAAATTTGAAAAATGATATTTAAAATATTAAATTTTGAAATCGTCTGCATTGGGTAAAGGGTTAATAAAATTGATAAATTTGTGCCTTGTGTGCTACAAGGCTTTGCAATGCTTTAGCATTGCAAAGCCTTGCACTCAAGGGATGAAATACACCACCTATCATGCTATTATGTAGATTATGAGGCCTAAAACATAAAACAAACCAAGAACATTAACTTTTGATGGCAAAGAGATAATTACAAAAAAAATAAAATAAAATAAACCGGCTTCCCACATGCAATTTTACAAAAAATGGTCCAAGAGACACAAGATCTACTTTGTGGGGCCTTATTACCCCCACATTTTGAAATAAAAAATTAAAATTTTTAATTATTCAAGCATTTTTTGTCCCAACTGTTGTTTTCTCTTAAGTAAAATGTCATCTCTAAAAGCAAATTGTGATAATTCAATGCACAGTTGATTAACTTGCACTTCTGACATTATTGTACCCATTACATAATGTCATTGCAGTGCAGATAAGTAAATGGATCATACTGTTGGAGTTTATTGACTCTGCAGGTGCAAAAAAAAAATATTCTATAATTACCTGTAGGCACTATCCAATAAATTATAATAAAATGATTTTATATAAGCATTTGTTTCTGCTTTTCTGCCAAGCAAATAAGCTAATATATATAGCACTTTTTGACTCTGCACATGCCAGAAAGTACATATTATTCTTTATTACATAATAGCCTGTGAATCTAAAAGATATTTCTCGATATCCATCGACTTGATGGATATCAAGAAATCTTCCTCAGTAGCTTCCTAAATGACGTAACGCAACACTGTAATGCTATGCCGCATCACAGCGCCTTGAACGAACGATCATTGTAATTGTTTTGAAACATATGCATTTGGGGTCAAATTGGGCTAAATAGCAAACAACAAGCTAATTCTTGCAGTGAAAAGCCACTAAAGTGGCTTCTAGCACTTTTCAATAGAGCATGATGGTGGCTTCTAGCACTAAACCAGTTAAACAATTCCGTCTTGTGTGACATGTTTCCTGTCAAACAAAATTGAATTATTAAATTCCTAGTTGCATTATGGGAAAAGTTTTGCTGCTTAGAATTTCGTTAATTTAACCCTTTACCGAGCGCTATTCTCAAAAATCACCAAATAATTTTCATTGTTTTTTTAATTTTTTGGCTCAAAAACATAGGTTATGACCCCTCATTGGAACGATCTCGTTCCAATGAGTGGTCATAACCTATGTTTTTGAGACAAAAAATGAAATAAAATAGTTGTTGAATTCTTTTTGCAACTGTTGTCTGCTTTTCATGTTAGGTAAAGGGTTAACTTCAGTTTGCAGAGGGTTAAATTCATATAAATCAATCACTATTAAATCAACAGAGCATAGTCAAGAAATACATGTGTTGAGTGCTTCACCACTTACTTTTTAGCACTGAATAAGAAAGATTTAATTAGATTCTACTCAGTTCATTAAAACTTTCCAATATTGAGAAATTGAATTAAAACAAACTTCTTATCCGCTTGATCTTTATTTGAACTCAATTATATCCATGTCTATCAACATATGTGATTAAAAATTTCTTCATCTTTCAAGATTGAGAATGACAGGGAATGTAGGGGCCAAGATGAAGAGGAGGAGGATACCAAACAACAAACAATGTAACTGGTCAGATGTATATAGAAAATGTGGGAAGAATTAATTACTCAAGTACAGTAGAGCCCACTTAATTGGATATCTCTTAATTGTATATCCCTGTTAATCAAATATAATTTTCAAACACAAAACCATTTACCATACCTTCAGTACAAATTTGATCTGTTAATTGCATATGGGTTGTAGAGTAAACTCCTGTTAATTGTATATAAATTTTTGTAATATGTCAAAAAATTGCTGTGACACGCCCCAAATTCCCCTTATTTATCAACCTTTTTGGCCTCATACATCCAATACAGACATTTATTCTATTATATCTTGTTTGACAGACCTCTAAGAGCTCTGTCAAACAAGATGTAATAGAATAAATGCTCAGTTTACACCCAGAACACAAGAAACTGACCAAATCCCTGTTAATTGTATACTCCTGTTAACTGAATAATTTTCACTGGAAAAATGGATATTCAATTAAGAGGATTCTACTGTATATTGCAATGATGTTTTGGGCCCATTGGGGAATGGTATCTCTGCAATTTGAACATACAAGAAAAAACCCCAATAATTATACTTTCTAAGCCTAAAATCCACAAAAAGATGCTGGGGCTGTACAATTTTCTGAATAATCATGATACAGTACAGTCCCCTTGGATTGGTGTATACCAGTGATGCCCACGCATGCTTTTACCAGGTAATAAAAATCATTGTCAACACAATTCTAATTAATGAAGCACCGGGTTGTACCTGGTACAGGGGAGCCCACTTAATTGGATCTCTCTTAATTGTATATCCCTGTTAATTGAATATAATTTTCGAACACAAAACCATTTACCATACCTTCAGTACAAATTTGATCTGTTAATTGCATATGGGATGTAGAGTAAACTCCTGTTAATTGTATATTAATTTTTGCAATATGTCGAAAAAATTACTGTGACACGCAGCAAATTCCCCGTATTTCTCAACCTTTTTGGCCTCACTATATCCAATACAGGCATTTATTCTATTATATCTTGTTTGACAGAGCTCTATGAGCTCTGTCAAACAAGATATAATAGAATAAATGCTCAGTTTATCTCCGGAACACAGGAAACTGACCAAATCCCTGTTAATTGTATACTCCTGTTAATTGAATAATTTTCACTGGCAAAATGGATATTCAATTAAGAGGATTCTGCTGTACTTCATGAATTAAATTTTTAATGATTATACCTATAATTAATGTTTGGAGTCTAATATTACTAATAATATTATTGCATCCATGGAAATATTGCCCACCCATGGAAAGTGACTAGTCCACGGCGGCCATACTGTATGTTTCTAGTTGTGGTTATATGAGAAAGCATTTTCGGAAAGGAAAATATTAAGACTCCATTTAAATGAAGTTTCTACAAGGTGGAGAACTTTTCAGACCACAAATAAGCCATTTCAGAACCATCTGTCGTTGGGGGGGGGGGGGTTATGCTGGATTATATTCATCCAGATACCTGCATCTATAGGCCCAAACGTCAAAAAAAACAAACATGTTGGTCTTGATTTTTAGCTCACCTGAGCGAAACTCAAGGGGAGCTTTACTAATCACTTTCTGTCCATCATCTGTCTCTCGCCTTCCGTTCGTCCATCCAGCACAAACTTTACATTATCTACTTCTCCTCACAAACTACCTGACCTAATTGAACCAAATCTGGTGTGCATGTTCCCTATCATATGTCAATTCAAGTTTCTTCAAATAAAATTGTCTCACTCACGGGGGGCACCACAAGGTGCATAACTCTGATAGCACTCATAAAATACAAAAAAAAATCTTCTCCTTCAGATCCAGTGGTCAGAATCTTTTCATATTTGGTACACAACATCTCTAGGGGGGTTAGATTCAAGTTTGTTCAAATCGAGTTGTTGGGTTAATATTTGGGCTCCCTATGGGAGCCCCAATTTTAACTTAGTGCAATATGAGGAAATTTCTTTAAAAATCTTCTTCTTCAGATCCACCAGTCAGAATCTTTTCATATTTGATTTACAACATCTCTACGGGGGTCAGATTCAGGTTTGTTCAAATCGAGTCCCTAGGTTAATATTTGGGCGAGCCCAAATTTTAACTTAGTGCAATGTGAGAAAATTTCTTTAAAAACCTTCTTCTTCAGATCCACCAGTCAGAATCCTCTCATATTTGGTATACATCACCTCTATGGGGGCCATATTCAAATTGTTCAAATCAAGTTCCTCGGTTAATATTTGGGCTCCCTATGGGAGCCAGAATTTTAACTTCGTGCAATATGAGGAAATTTCTTTAAAACTCTTCTTCAGATCCACCAGTCAGAATGCTTTCATATTTGGTATACAACATCTCTAGGGGGGGTCGGATTCAAGTTTGTTCAAATCGAGTTCCTCGGTTAATATTTGAGCTCCCTATAGGAGCCCGAATTTTAACTTAGTGCAATATGAGGAAATTTCTTTAAAAATCCTCTTCAGATCCACCAGTCAGAATCCTCTCATATTTGGTATACATCATTTCTAGTGGGGTCAGATTCAAGTTTGTTCAAATCAAGTTCCTTGGTTAATATTTGGGCTCCCTATGGGAGCCCAAATTTTAACTTAGTGCAGTATGAGGAAATTTCTTGAAAAATCTTCATCTTCAGATCCACCAGTCAGAATCCTTTAACATTTGGTGTACATCATCTCTGGGGGGGTGTCAGATTCAAGTTTGTTCAAATCGGGTCCCTGGGTTGAAAAGTTTGGGTCGAAAAAAATTTGTTTTTGATTTTTTATGCGTTATGTTCAATTTTGAGATGAAAAAAAAAAAAAAAAATTTTGTCTCAGAATTTTGGGTCCGATTCAGACTCAGATTTTGGACCAAAATTCAGAAATTTTTGTAGGGGTGGATTTTTTATGTGTTTTGTTCAATTTTGAGGCGATAAAAAAAATAAAAATTTATAGCCTGAAAATTGTGGGTTTGGTTCCGACTTGGAAATTTTGGACCAAAATTCAGAATTTTTGTTCAAAATCAAGTTCCTAGATGAATTAGAGTGGTTTTATGCAAAAATGTCCTCCCCTCCCTTCCTTGTCGGGGGGGGGGGGGGGGGGGGAGGGGGGCAGTTGGATGTGACAAAATGTTTACCTGCAAAATAGAAAGATTTTGAGTGATAAACTGCCCAGCCCTACTGAATTTTAACTTAGTGGAATAAGAGGGAATTTCTTTTAAAATCTTCTTCAGATCCACCGAATCCTTTCATATTTGTTATACAACATCTCTAGGTGGGGCAGTTTCAAGTTTGTACAAATCGGGTCCCTGGGGTAATATTTTGGCTTCCTGTTTGAGCCCAACATTTAACAACTTAGTGCAATGTGAGGGCATTTCATTACAAACCTTCTTCAGATCCACCAGTCAGAATTCTTTCGTATTTGGTATATAATATCTCAAAGGGGATCAGATTCAAGTTTGTTCAATTTGAGTTTCTGGCTTAATATTTGGGCTCTCTATTGGTGTGATGGGGAGTGGCAGGGGGGCATGTTAGGTTGAGGTTTGTTCAAATCCATTCCTTAGTGGTTTTCCATAAAATTTACCTTTCATGACTTCATTCCTTTGTAGTGTTGATGAACCATGTCTCACTGAATTTGCCTCGAAATACTTCTTTTAACCACTTTGGCAGATAAGCGATTAAGGCCCCTTGGGGCCTCTTGTAGTTTTGAACAACTTCACCAACAGCTGATAAGTTGAAATTAAATTTAGTGTGCATATTCTTTGACATCTGCCAAATATTCACAACGCAAACTTGCGATGCAAGATGATTTCATTAAAGAATTATGCTGCTTTGTTTATTGAAAAAATGTGCATGCTGGTTTGATTTTTGCACACAAAATAGGGGAAAAAGAGCTGAAAGTGTGTATTCTTGTTAAGATTTGATATAGAAACAATATTTTGCTGGGGTATATAGTTATGAACAAGGCTGTTAGTCCATCTGTCTATCCATTCATCTGTCTGTTTCATTTTCAGTGCATATCTAGGAACATTTCCATACAGAATTGCATAGGTGTTCATTTATTGTTCATTTGTCCAGACCTTTTCAAATTTATGTTCTCTGCATATTGGAAAACTGGACATCAGAAACTGGAGACTGGGAAAAAATGTAGACGAAATTGCATTGGGAAAATAAGGCCCCTACAGTTAAAAGTAGAAGTCCTGTCACGAATAGTGTGCTTTTCTAGGCTTAATTGCGCGTTGGAATTGCGCGCAATTGCCATATCGAATGGCATCCAAAGCACGGCAGGTTCTCCTGGTAACTCAAAGCAAACACAGGCAATGTTTCTGCCAATGGACCTCCGGGTTACCCGGAGGTCCATTGTCTGAAACATTGCTTGTGCACAGGCCATATGTACAGAATTTGATAGCTTTACTTAGGCCATATCGCGTACATTAACGCACAAATCAACGTGCTATTTGTGCGCATTTCATGACAGGACTTCTAGTTTTAACTGTAAGGTATGATAGTACTAAACATTTTCCCATTGGCGACCATTATAAGGTTCAAGTGAAAGAAATATGATCACATCATTTTGATTTGGACATTCAAATATCTTTGTCAAGTATAGCTCTTCTGACAACACTTTTAGTCCTCAAAACTGGTGGTCATTCAGCAAAGCAGAGAGTAAAATTCACAGGATGGGAACTACCAGCCACAAGCAAATTTTTATGACCCTGCAACGAATAGGTGGGGGGGCATATTGTTTTACCCCTGTCCACTCGTCCGTCTGCTGTCCATCCATCTGTACATCCATCCTTTCATCCATCCACATCTTGGGTTCATTGTTTGTCCAGCTAACTCCTCTCACAGTTCTAAAGCTAGGATCTTTTTATTTTACAGGGTATTTATACATATACCAAAGGTGTGCATGTTGTGAGAAATTTGATTTTATTCAATTTTTCACAAAATTACGGGTTGTTGAACTAATGAACTTCTAAATTTTTGTGAAATTTCGAATATGATTTGTAATTTGAAGTACATGGTACAAGTCGTGGAGCACCATATGTGTCCTACAGACACAGCACATGTACGATTAACAAATCACAGTTTGCTTTTATACCTCCTGTGTCTATGTGCTGTGCGGAAGCATGCTTCAGTCTAGTTTTGTTTTGGTTTTTTTTTAGGGAGGGGGGAGTGTGATTCCCTTCAAAAACACACCAATAGTCAATTTATTTTTAGGAGACAAAATTCATCAAACCACCTCTCCTTTTTTCTATGGAATATTCCGCAATGATATAAGATTTCAGTACAGTGCTTTAAAGATTTGTAAAACAAGATTTCTTTTCTCACGCAATGATATAAGATTTCATTACAGTGCTTTAAAGATTTGTAAAACAAGATTTCTTTTCTCAAGACTGCTTAGTTCCAGAGGTTGCATCATTTCCAAGTACAACTTTTTCAAGGCAGATAACTCTAATTCAAATATTTAGCGCTGTCATACCATAACCAGACCCTGAAAAACACTTGGAAAATCCCTGGAACTCAGATAGGGCATTCAATTTTACTGGGGCTTTGCCATTTGCTTTGGTGATTTGTACAACAAGTTGAAATTTTGCAAATGTTTTCAGCTGCTCTTTTCAAAACATCGTGAAGGTGGCTCTATTGCATGATGTATTCTTATTGTTAGAGTGATGGATGCCCATATTTGAGCTTCATTCTAAAGTACAGGTGCTGCAACTTAAAGTCATCATATTCTGTGGATGTGTTTCATATTACCTTTGAAGTGAATTTTTTCCTTTAAGATTTGCCTTATTACAGTTCATGGGAGAGTGCCGACAGGCAGTCTCCCATAAATTGTAGCAAGGCAAATATGTATTGTACAGCGAAACTGTGTGGAAATTAGCTCACTTAACTCTTTGCATGCTGCTGGTGGATATTCCTGCCCAGGACACAAAATCACTTGCCATTGAAATAAATATAATTTGTACATAATTGACCAAATTTTCCCCTGTAACTTGCAGGGAAGTTTTGACCAACGATTTCCTGAGATAAATTTAGATGAATTTTTCATCAAATCTAGTCATGGCTGCTTCAGAGCAGCCATGACTAGATTTGACGAAAAATAATTTGAAAATACTCAGCGGGTTAAGAGTTAAAGCACTTTTTAACTTTATACATTTATTTACACTGGGTGGCGGATTCCTGCCGAACTTCGTTCCCAGATGGTTTTGCCAGACTACCGTATTCAGGAAAAGGACACTATATATACATAACAGTTACTTATAACAACGGTTACTTGTAATCTGCACCAAAACCAAATATTTAAACTCTTTTGAAATATACGATTATTCAAGCAGCGTGTGCAGTTATACAAATGTGCCAATCATGGATTATCAGCTTATGTAAACTCTTATACATTTGACCACTCTACAAACAAACACTATAATCTCCAAAATGACTACAACAATTAACTCTAGGTTTTCAATGAGAAACTCGCCCTACAACAGATGTACAAACAAATTCTAATGATGAAAAATAATTTAGCACTCCACTAGTTCAATACAAAAATTACTTTAAACAAAAAATTAGTCTGACAAGTCTCTGTCGATGTTTTCTTAACACCGCAATGGATGGCCAAAGTTCAGTTGATGTACCTGTAGACAACAATCACAGATTCCTGAAACAAAGCTAATTAAATTTTTCTCTTTGTTTTTTGTCTTCTTTCCTGAGGATGGATTTAGTAATGAACCCATCAGTATTCACGGAAATCAACTGTTAGTTATTTGCCAAGCACACAATCTGCCGCATATCTTTAAACTCTTTGTCTGCATCTGTAGCATAAACCTGACTATGGAAATTAATTCATAGTGTGAGGATCATTGGAAGCATTGGATTTAGACTTAATTGCACCACATGTCTCAAGCCTACCTATTGAGTATTTCTTGTTAGAGATTTTAAAGGATCACAGAGAACTGGAATTAATTCCATGTAAAACCCCAGGAAACGTCAGGGGGAGAAGGCTGATTTCCTGTCATTGAAACTATTTCACTGATCAAGATTAACGTCCATTTTTTACTCAGTAAATGTTCTGTGTAGAATTGTTTCAGCTTTTTAATTTTCTTTTCTCATCTCCATTGCAACCATTGGGAAAATCCTTGTCATTAGCACTTTGATTTGAGAAGATTAGTCAATAAGTTAACCCTTTGCATGCCAGTATTCAAGCTGTTGGGTGCCAATGGTGCCAGTTACACGAAAAAAAATTGTTTGCCACTAAAAATACAGCATTTGGCAACAAAATTTGGCACCAAATGTATACTTTGGGGAGGTCTCAAAGGCTTTGTAGTTTATTATTTCAGTGCATTGTTGTGATAAAATCGCTATCTGGTTATTTATTTATTTATTTATTGGGGTTTAAGGTCACATTTTTTCTGCACAATGGCTAATCATGACCATGACAGTTTTATGGGTGGAGGAAGCCGGAGTACCCAGAGAGAACCACCAAGCAATGGCGAGCAACTGTCAGCTCCCCAACGTACTAACTCCACACAAGCAGGGTTAGCATTGGTTGAAGACAAGTACACCATCGACGTGCAGTACGCCTTAGTCCACGACATCACCGTGCCCCCAGATGGGCAATGGGGGTGAACTACCTTGCCCAAGGACACAACACAGTTGCCGCAGGTGGATTCGAACCGAGGACCTCTCGGCTTGCAGCCTGCACCTTTTCCTACTGAGCCCCCCCCCCTCCCCCCACTGTCTGATGATGCAGACAAGAAGACAATTCACACCTGTCTAGTAATCTTTTGGTAACAGATCCATAATCATGACTCTTTGTTTTCGTCAACTGGATTAACATTTAATCTGATTTTGATCAAGACAATTGTTTGTTATTTAACCCTTTACCTAACGCAGACGATATCAAAATTTATGATTTTAAATATTATTTTTTCAAAATTTTCAAAATATTTTAACAAAACCATATAATGTGACCCCTCATTGGAACAAGCTTGATGAGCTCATTCCAGTGAGAGGTTACATGAAAAAGTTTTGAGGTAATTTTCTGAAAATGAATATTTTTTCAACTGCTGAATTTGCATATTACGCAGGGCCTATGTGGCCGATTCATTAGATAAAGGGTTAATCTTTTTTATCATCCTTCCAGAAGATAAATTATTTGATAGTAATTTACTTGGAGTGAACAAATGGTGACTAAATAATAATCATGAAATTAAAATATAAAGTTAATGACAGCCTTTTATTTATTAATTAATTTATTTATTTAATAATTTTTTAATTAACAGCCTCTGTTTCATTGGTACCAGTCACCAGTGTGTGAGGTGGACATCCTCTAAAATGGACAACATGGGAATAAATGATTTTCTGGACTTTACTTTATCTCCATGTTGCGGTCATTATTAGCCATTGTGCAGAAGTATGTGGCCTCAAACACCAATATATTTATTTATTTATTTATTTATTTATTTATTTATTTATTTATTTATTTATTTATTTATTTATTTATTTATCATTTGTGGGTTTTTGCAGCTAAAATACTTAAAAGAACCAGGTAACACAAAATTAGAATATCATACTTTTGAGTGCAAAAAAGTGCCATCTGCAATGCATTGCTGCACTCAAAGGATGATACGTGATTAATTTCTCATTTACAATCAAATCTCAATTGCCAGTAAAATTTTTCATTTGGCTCCAAATAAAATTCCACTTGGCACCAAAACATTTTGGGCCATTGTGAACACTGCTGCACACTGATATCAAAATAAAATTTCAAGCTGCCCAGTTTTTCCTTTATTACAATTAGGAAGTCAACCAATTCAATCTTGTTTAACTCTTAACCCGCTGGGTATTTTTATGATATTTTTCATCAAATCTAGTCATGGGTGCTGTAAAGCAGCCATGACTAGATTTGATGAAAAATTAATTGAAATGTCACAGAAGAAATCATTGTTGAAAAGTTCCATTCAATTTACAGGGTGAAAATATGATTACATGTGCCCAAATTATACTTATTTCAGCGACAACAGAATCCCTGTGCTGGGCACGAATATCCGCCAGCACTGAGCAGCATGCAAAGAGTTAACAGAGCACATTGAGCCCCATATGCGCATTCCATTGAAAGTTAGGTCAAACGCTTCAAATGGGAAGAAATAAATGGAAAGATAATAAAATTTAAATGTGGGGTCTGTAGACCAGTTTCATATAAAAAGCTATATTTTTAAGCATCCACATGCAGTACACCTCATTACACAGCACCACCGTGCCCCCTAGTGAACAATCGTGATTAAATGGCTTGCTTAAGGACACAATGCAGTTACTACTGCTTGGAATCTAACCATGGACCTTCTGGTTTGAAGTCCGATGCTCTTAACACTGAGCCCCCACATGCATGATGTAAATTATATTTTTAGTCAAGTTGTGATGAAGTCAAACTCAACTAATAGTTTGATGATGATGGCAGGAGTTCGGGAGGGTGTTAACATTTTGTTTCCGGATGATAACATTACTTATATTTATCACAGATCCTCAATGTTTACAAGGTTGGTACCCTCATGGAAAGGGAAGAACCCTATCGATTTTTGGGTAAGTTGACCAAAGGTAAATGTCGATGTTATTAAAAATAGCTTTTTTTTTTTGGTTTCTGGGTGATAACTTTATTTCTGAAAATCACAGATCTAACAAGAAAGTAATATACAGACAGTGAAGAACTCTATTGGATTTGGACGTGGCAGCTCCGAGGTATAAGTCACTCGACTTTTCTATAAATGGAACTTTGTTGAAATTTGGATTGTGGGCTCTAACTTTTGTTTTATGTCACACGTTCACCATATTTCTGATAAGGTATCATATGGGAAAGAAAGAATCCTATATCGATTTTGCAATGACCAAAAGGTCCAGATCACTGTTACTAAAAATAACAATTTATGGTTTCCAAGTTATAACTAAGTAAATTCCTTCTTTTTATGGGTACTGTAAATTCTAACAAAAAATTCCAATAAACATATTCCCACATCTACAGTGTAGTATTCACAAGTAAAATCATTTTCTTTTAAAAAGCAAATTCTAAACTTAATTTAAATTTTACACAAGCAAGCTGTCTCCTCAAAACAAACAACATTAACAGGTTGGGTGATGGAAGGAAGCCCATGTTTGAGCTAAAGTTATTCTGGAATGCAGGTAACACAACTTAACCCTTTACCCAACGAATCTGCAAATTCAACAGCTGAAAAAATATTTTTCAAAAAATTTCAACAAAATCATATCGTGTGACCTCTCTTTGGAACGAACTCGTCGGACACATTCCTTTGAGGGGTCACATGATATGGTTTTATTGAATTGTTTTGAAAAATTTAAAAAAATGATATTTAAAATAATAAATTTTGATATCATCTGCATTGGGTAAAGGGTTAAGGACTTCATATTCTATGGATGTGCTTCATATTATCTTTGACATGAAGTTATTTACCTTTAAAAGGTTTGCCATAAATTGTAACAAGGCAAAGACATGTGAACAAATTTTAACTGGTTGAGGGCAAGATTATTTTTGATGGGCTGAATTTATTATTCAAAATTTGTTTTATTAGAAATTTTTGGAGAGAGCCCACAGGCATGCTCCAATAATTTCTAATATAACAAATTTATATAAACAAAATATGTGTCGTAGACTAAATATGAAACACGAGCAAGGAAAACATTTACTTTTGCCCTAATTTTTTTTTAAATCCCCGATAGTGTCTTCTAGCACTCAGTTAACCCTTTACCCAACGAATCGGCCGCATCTGCCCACGCAATATGCAAATTCAGCAGTTGAAAAAATATTCTTTTTCCAAAAATTTTAACAAAACCATATCATGTGACCCCTCGTTGGAACGAGCTCGTCGAGCTCGTTCCAACGAGGGGTCACATGATATGATTTTGTTGAATTTTTTGGAAAGATTTGAAAAAATGATATTTAAAAAAATAAATTTTGATATTGTCTGCATTGGGTAAAGGGTAAATGGCTGAGAATAATTAAGCAGTCTAGCAGTTAACTAAAAGGTTTTCAACTTTTTTTTCAAACCTTGTGGAAGCAGCTCTATGTATAAAAATCTGGATTGAATAAATATGGCATACTTATTTTCTTGAAAGAGCTGAATTGAGTATTTTTTTGGAGACAGAATTCTTATTGGCTGAGTGGGAGACAAAACATTCAGAACTGTCAATAATTACCTTGGGGCAGAGTCAAGGTTTTTTTCTATTGCTTTGTGACTATAAATTGATGAATTGTCCGTTATCTAATTCATAGCCTGTTTATGACCTTCATTATTTGATTCGTGGCATTTGAGACCATTGATTTTCACTCTCTATCAGAAGTGTTGAATCTAAATATTTATAAGAGGAACCACTTTACTTACCTACTATTGTCGATAAAATGTGCTGGCTCTCAATTGTAACTGGCCAGCAGCAGTACAGTAAAACAGTCGCTACAAATACTGTTTGAATGTGTATGATGCGAACAATGCCTATGTTCACACATTACCTAAAATAATGCCATTCCGTGTGTGAACCCTGGGAAGTGAAGCAGTGCCTTTTCACTGTGGTTATCAAGTTCCATTTTTTTTAGGACAAGTTATCTTGGTTTTCTGTTTGGTTTATGGATTTTTTTTTTCCCCCAAACTGCCAATGGTATGATGGATCATCATATCTATACATCCACCCATCCTTCCATACATCTCTTTCCAACTTGTATCTACAACTTTCCCACATCTTAACTGGTGGAGTGCTAGAAGCCACTATCAGAGCTTTCGTATGAAGAGCAGGTACCCCAGCCTGAAGGTGATATTCTGTGGATGTGTTTCATTTTATCTTAGAAGTGAAATTACGTAGTCTATATGGGTTTGCCTTGTTACAATTTATGGGAGAGTGCCAAAAGGCACTCTCCCATAAATTGTAACAAGGGAAAGACACATGAACAAGTTTCGATGACCAAAAATAACTTAGCACTCTACCAGTTAATGAAATTCTTTATATATTTGCTACAGTGAGCAACTGGGATATAGAAGAGATCTCCCCAGGAAGTGAAGCAGTGCCTGTTCACTGTGGTAAACAGGCTCTGTTTTACTGGTAAAATAGGACCCAGTCACCATTGCTTGGGAGGTGCAAACCCTCTCTAAAATGGGCAACATGGCTTATTAATGCTCATCCCTGGTCTTGAGTTGATACTCATCTTATGGTCATGATTAGCCATTGTGCAAAAATATGTGATTTAAACACCAATAAATAAATAATAAACGTATAAATAGAATAGATCAAATTACATAGCCAAACAAGCTGTCCTGAACATGTATCTGCATCCACTCCTCATAGGAACATCATGAAAGTCAAGTAAATTCAGATTTTGTGAATCATCTCCTATGGATCTTTGGGGGAACATACAACTTTAGTCATTTGCTTATGATGTCATTTCAATATTTCGAAACCAAATTTCAAATCATAAGAACTGATCAGGAGGAAATTTCTATGAAAATTAAAGAATGGTCATAGTAAAAAAATAATGAAGGGCAGAAACCTGACTCTTGTCTTATACTATACTCCCTGCACACTGATGTCGAAACATCAAAATTTCAAATTTTCCCAATAAAACAACTAGGAATTTAACCAATTCAGTCTTATTTCACAGAGCTCTGTCAAACAATATTAAAATAGTTGTCCCCCGACTATTAAAATAGCTGGTATCCATGTGTACATCTGGCCGTCCATCTGTCTTGCCATCCGTCATCCATCTGTCCATCCCACATTAGTTTCTTGATGATAACTTTAGTTATTGTTGGACAAGTCAAATGAAATTAGGTATGTGGGTGTATCAAAATAGAATGCATGTCAAGTTCAAATCGGGGTGTGGTCCAACAATTTTTGCCAGAGTTAAGTCTCTTTTTTGACTTGAGAACTTTTTGGTTTCCCGATGATAACTTTAGTTATAGTTGGCTAAATCAAATGACATTTGGTTTGTATGCGTATCAACATAAAATACAGGTCAGGTTTGAATCAGGGTGCGGTCTGACAATTTTTGCCAGAGTTACACCCCTTTTTCAGTTTAAAAAAAATTCTTTTTTTTTCCCAGTGATAACTTTAGGTATAGTTAGCCAAATACTGGTACTGGTACTGATACTTGTGCTCTGTTACTGATGGTCAGGTAAAAATAAGCAGGAAGAGTCATAACATCTAGCAGTTTTTAGTCAAGTATGTGATATATTCAGTAATTGTACCCCCATCCTCATTCAGTACCTTGAGTGGTAGGAGGTGTGGCCTAACATAGAAGTTTTCCATTGTCTAAGTACTGGGTATTGTTTCCTTAAGCGGTAATACCTTTGTCCTTATGTGGGTTGGGTTTGCAACAAAAGAAAAACCATGTAAAGTGCCAAATTTAAGACATCCATCCATCCACTGGTGAGTGGATGGATTTCAGTGAAATTTGGTTTGATGGATCCTTATGACAAGCCTCTCGTGCACCTGTAAAAGTATTTTGTCAACAGAGTTATGGTCCTTACTTTGTTTTTACTTTATTTATGCTTCATCGGTCCAGCACTGCAGTAATGTGAATAGCCTTCAGCAATAGCTCTTATTTACTCTTACTTCCCTGGCTTGTTTGAGTTATATGGTACAGTGCTGTAAGCCCATATTTGGGCGTTATTCTCAAGAGCAGGTGCCACAGTTTAAAGGTTCCATGTTCTGTGGATGTGGTTCATATTATCTTTGAAGTGAAATTCTTTAGTTTTTAAAGATTTGCCTTGTTACAATTTATGGGAGAGTAGGCACTCTCCCATAAATTGTAACAAGGCGAAGACCTGTGAACAATTTTTGATGACAAAAGGTGATTTAGCACTCAACCAATTAAGGGTCCACTGGAACTATTATCTAATCTAAGTGCTCTGAGAAGGTAAGATTAATTCAGCTCATGTGAAAATTGAAGTTGGAAGAATAATTACTGTACCTGATTAACTCTCTTAATTTGTTCATCTGAGATTTAGTTGCAAGGTTGTGTTTCGACAACGGTTTGCAACATGAAATAACTTGTACTTTTATTAAATTTGTATTTCACTCAAAGGAATTGCCACAAGATCAGGAATCTTTTACAGAATTTTTGTCATGTCTGATATTAGAGCATGGCCTACCCTTGGGATTTTCAATCGGTGAGTTGAATGACAGATTGTTCGTTTCTTTGGCAGGTTATTCTTTTTCCCAACAGCTTTTCAACTTTTTACACATGAACCTCTCAGTCTCATATATGATGAATGTTGAAAATAACCTGTTGGGATCTGCAAAAAAATGAAGACAAAACAGGTTTGGAAACCAGCATGGAATGTCAGTCTGGAGAGATTTGGTGGATTTTTTATTTTCTGCCAGAAAGTCGTTGGTTTAGGGAGCGTTGTGACCCAGTGGTTAGAGCATTGGACTTTAAATTAAACGGTTAATGCTTCAACCTTGACCAATGGTAACTGCATTGTGTCCTTGGGCAAGATACGTAACTCCTTGCTTGCTGCTGGCAGATATTCCCGCCAAGGACATGATTTCTCTTGCCAAAGACATAAGTATCATTTGGGCACTTGTAACCAGATATTTCTCTTGTAAACAGAATTGATGTTTTCACCAAAGATTTCTAAAGTTAAATTTAGATGAATTTTTGAACAAATCTAGTCATGGCTGCTTCAGAGCAGCCATGACTAGATTTGATGAAAAAATATCTTAAATACTCAGTGTGTTAAGGGGTTAAACCTGATTGCCCATTTGGTTACACAGAGGTGCTGTGTACTAAGACGTACAGCATGTTCATGCTGCTCTTCCTTTCAACTGCTGCTAACTCGGCTTGTGAAGGGTTAGTAAGTTGGGGAGTCTGACTGTTACTTTATTAATTTATTTATTGGTGTTTAAGGTCACATATTTCTGCACAATGGCTAATCATGACCTCGACAGTTTTACGGGTGGAAGAAGCCGGAGTACCCTGAGAGAACCACCGAGCAACGGCGAGCAACTGTCAGCTCCCCAACATACTAACTCTACACAAGCAGGGTTAGCATTGGTTGAAGACAGGTGCACCATCGACGTGCAGTATGCCTTAGTACACAACATCACCGTGCTCCCACGTGGGCAATGGGGGTGAAGTATCTTGCCCAAGGACACAATGTGGACGCCGCAGGTGGGATTCGAACCGAGGACCTCTCGGCTTGCAGCCTGCACCTCTGCCTACTGAGCCACCGCCCCCCTGACCGTTACTTAATGAAACACTGAATCAAACAGTACAGTATAATGTGACCTTTGCAGTTGAAAGTGCCATTAAATCCTAATAGATAAATGGTTAAGCAGCCAAATCCACCTAATGATTTACAGTAAAGTGATAGTAACAGCAGTGTCCTTTCAGAGCGCAATTTGGTCATGACATTCTTTTGTCATTGGATCGAGATTTGAAATTCAGTGTACTCTTTTTTACATGAGATTCTATCATATTTTGAGGTGGGGGAAAGTGAACATAGTTGACCTACAGTTCGCATTCCTTGTCCACTTTTGTAATCACAGCACTACATTTGAAAATGGGTTGTCAGTTTTTCTAGCTCACCTGGATAAAGTCAAGGTGAGCTAATCTCATCGCTCTCCATCCGTTGTCCATCAACACCATGTTTTGGTGTTCTCCTTCAAAACCACTGGACCAATTCAAGTGAAAGTTTGTGTGAGTGATGGTCCCAAAGGGGCAATGCATTTTTGTTCAACTCAACATTCCCAGCCCCATAGGGAAGGGGTGGGGGAAAATGCTCCAAAATATTTTTGAACTCTTATTATGAACCAGTGGGTACAATGACTTCATATATGTTATGAGGCTTCCATTTGAGGTATGGAATCAAGTTTGTTCAAACCAAGTTCATGAAGCAATATTTGGCTTTGTAATGAATGGGAGGGGTAAGATTTTTGGCCCCACCCAAAATTTCTATTTTTTGAATCGATAGTCCGATTTGAATCAAATTTGGTATGTGGGCCATAAGTACTTGACTCGTGCAAAAAAAAAAAAAATTCCTGCATCCCCATGAGAACCAGGAGCTAAAAATAGAAATATTTTCAGACACCCATATTTTCCAAACCCCACAGAACAGAGAGCTGTTATTTGGTATGAAGCATCCTTAGGACCAGTAGAATTGAATGGTAAAAAAAAATTGCCACAGATTTTTTAGGTGTTCTGTAGAGGACATCAAAAAATGCTGAGTGCTGAGTCAGCATATATGCAAAAATTTTAAAAAATCTTTTCTCCAGAACCAATGATCAGAATCTTTTGATATTTGGTATACAGCACTCATAGGGGGGGTCAGATACAAATTTGTTAAAATAAAGCCCATTGCTTCATATTTGGGCTCAATACAGGAGCCCAAATTTTTAACTTTAGACAATATGAGGAATATCCTTTAAAAATATTCTTCTTTAAAACCACCAGTCAGAATCTTTTAATGTTT
This sequence comes from Pictodentalium vernedei, assembly GCA_031216915.1. Lineage (NCBI taxonomy): Eukaryota > Metazoa > Mollusca > Scaphopoda > Dentaliida > Dentaliidae > Pictodentalium > Pictodentalium vernedei. The sequence goes on along the minus strand of CM062292.1, from coordinate 104,992,330 downwards.
GGTATACATCATTGTTATGAGGGTCAGATTCAAGATTGTTCAAACCAGGTCCCTAGGTTAATATTTGGGCTTCCTATGGAAGCCCAAATTTTAACTTGGTTCAATATGGGGGATAATTTTTAAAAATCTTCTTCAGATCCACCAGTCAGAATGCTTTCATGTTTGGTATACATCTCTAGGGGGTCAGATTCAAGTTTGTTCAAATCGGGTCCCTAGGTATATATTTGGGCATGCCATGGTAATTTAACTTAGTACAATATGAGGTGATTTCTTCAAAAATCTTCTTCAGATTCACCTGTCAGAATCCTTTCATATATGGTTTACAACATCTCTAGGGGAGTCAGATTCAAGTTTCTTCAATTTGGTTCCCTTGGCTAATATTTGGGCTCCCTATACGGTAGCCCAAATTTTAACTTGGGGCAATATGAGGAAATAAAAAATCTTCTTCACCTGGAACTTCAAACTCTAGTCTACATTTAATATTATACTTCATTTAATGTAAACTGCTATACCTCCACCTCTTTCATCACAGCATTCTCTTTGAATACGAGGGAAATGATGACCGGGCAAAGCAATATTCTGGTGAGAAATCTCTCCTGTTAGAAGACTCTCGGTAATAGTGACAATATCATATTCTCAGTTTATTTTGCAAATCCCTGACATTTAACCCTTTACCTAACGTAACGGCCAAAACCGGCCAGCGCTATTCTCAAAAATCGCCAATTAATTTTCATTATTTTTTTCATTTTTTGTCTCAAAAACATAGATTATGACCCCTCGTTAGAACGAGCTCGTCGAGCTCGTTCCAACGAGGGGTCATAACCTATGTTTTTGAGACAAAAAATGAAAAAATTAGTTATTTAAGAATTATTTTTGCAAGTGTTGTCTGCTTTTCAGGTTAGGTAAAGGGTTAAATGTATATATACTAATGAGATTTTACTAGTTCCCCCAGGATTGAGTTCAATATCCCTTCCAAGTATCATTAAGTAGTATATCAGGACAAAACCCAAAACTCCAAATTTACTTATCATCATTCTTTGGTATTTATCAGTACGATCTAGACAAAAGCGAAATATTCCCACAGCAAACCGAACAATCCTCAAATGGTATGTAGCCATATCAATCGCCATCTGTTGACGACATTAGATACAACTACCAACCATGTGAGGACATGACCGTTCAGCCATGAAAGTGTCTTCTTACCTCGTATTTATTTGTTGGCATTGCAGAAAGAAGACAACTAAGACACCCAAAATAGACTGTAGAATGTGTGCTAAAATATTGAAAAACTATAAAAATCTGATAGAATATAAAAATAAAACTGGTCAAAAAATTTAGTGAACTGTAAATGGTGGCAACGATTGACATCATTTCTTTCCCAAACAGTCCATTAATATAGTATTAAGGTTACCTTAACCCTTTGAACTCTAGTGGTATCTTTCATGCCAGTTCAATGGCAGCAATTAGAAGAGTCCATATTCATTATTTGGGGTAGACCAATCAATATTTTCAACGTGCAGCCCCGAGGCTGCACGTTGAAAATATTGATTGGCCTACCCCACACATTTGCTGAACAGCCATCCTATATAATGACGTATCGTGTTCCTGGCCCGAAAAACGTCCGCTAGGGTTCAAAGAGTTAATAATGGATATTTGCTTTCACCTTAACCGCAAACCAAAAAGTGCTGGCGGTGGTTCTACCTCTTTCACCCCCCCCCCCCCCCCCATCCCAACACCACAATCAGTATGCAAGGGCCTTTAAGCAGAGCACTCCCCACATTCACATTCATGTACAGTAGTAAGGAAGCCAGATGTATCACTCAAGCTTACAGTGAAACAGTAAACGCAGAAATTGGGCCGTAGCTGTTTACATTACAACCTGCCTGTACAGTAGTGAGTAAGCCAGATATATCACTCAAGCTTACGATGGTACAGTAAACACAGAAATGGGGGCGTAGCTGTTTACTTTGCAACCTATACATATTGCACTGAAAACTAATGCGTGATAATTCCCAGCATTCAGGAAAACCGTACGATTTTGACATATTAAGTTCACTGGCACATGAATCATTACGGGTATAATGAGTGACCCTTATTAAATTATAAAGCGAAGAGAGAAATATCCAGATCGGGGTTTTTACTGTTTACTTTTGAACATGCTTCTAGGAATTGTCAACCTGTCATAACAAGACGGAACCTTCAAAAACTAAACTGCTCTCAATTACAAAGTTCAGCATCTTTTACTAGTACCCACCCTCGTAACAAATTGCCAGATCATAGTGGACAATCTTCTTACCTGTTTGTTAATATTCATGCAGGAATTTCTTAATTTATTTCTCAGGGAAACGCCACATTTCTGTGAAAGATAGATATTTCTGTTGTGATCATATCCAAAAGGTTGTCATATGTCAATCATTTACCTGTATTGTATGTATAATTAAATCGAATAAACCTGTATTTGGATTTTGATACAGTGGAGCCCACTTAATTGAATATCTCTTTAATTGTGTATCCCTGTTAATTGAATATAATTTCCCAACACAAAGCCATTTACCATACCTCCAGTACAAATTTGACCTGTTAATTGAATACAGGTTATAGAGTAAACTCCTGTTAATTGAATAAAAAAACTTGTAACCAGTCGAGAAATTATCCTGAATCGCCTCAGGCTTCCTTTCTTAATAGACCTATTTGGTCTTAGTACATCCAGTACAGGCATTTAATCTATTATATCTTGTTTGACAGAGCTCATGGAGCTCTGTCAAACAAGATATAATAGAATAAATGCTAAGTTTATCTCTAGAATACAGGAAAGTAACACAATTCCTGTTAATTGAAATTTCCTGTTAATTGAATAATTTTCATTGGCAAAGTGGCTATTCAATTAACAGGGTTCCACTGTACTGACAATACAAACAAGAACAGTCATATATATATGTTTGCAGGGTATTCCCCAGATGCTGTTGCATGCTTTTGACATTCCGGAACCTGTTCCATGGGACTCCATTTGAATAAATAAATAAGGCAGCTCAGTTGGTTAGTTTGAGAAATAGAGCGAGGAATAGAGAGTGTAAATGATGTTATTCTGTCAATGACTTTTCTGGATTTACATTACCATTGGGAAACATTACAATTCTTTATTCATATTTTAACACTCCTCTTATAATTTACCATGAGGTAGAGTATTTAACCACTTAACAGCGTATGACGGATATATGCATCCCCATGTAACATTTATACTAATGCTTAAGACGGACATATCCGTCTTATAATTATAGCATCCAGCAACGTCATGACGGAATCCACAGTGAACCTGTTTCGTTCATAAACCAATTACATACTGGTTTGCTCACTCTCCACACAGAGTTGTCATTCATCCTATGCTATTTTTGTCTTATAAATTTAGCACCAAACTATGTCATGTAGGAATTCCTGAGAGCAAGCCGATCTATTTATAATTTATCGCCGGTTTTGTTTTGTTTCTGTAACACCTGGCTGCTATTTCTAGCTGACTTTTGTGCTAAAATGTCTGTGTCTAAGAAAAAGCGATTGTCTGAAGATGAAGTTTTGCAATGTGTATTGGAATCTGATGATGATTTATCATCTTTGGATATTGAATCACAAAATGAAGTGGGGGGAAGGTTATTTAGTTGGGGTGACTGATTTGGACACTGAAGTTGAAAGTAAAAATGAATGCATGGATTCCAGTACTGCTGATTCAGATTCGGAGCAGGCTGCAAATGACTGAAAAAATAAGAAAATTACACTTGTTTTGTAGTATGTAACCACAGTTTATTACATATGCAAAAAGGCGTTTTAAACAAAATTTATTACGCAATGGGGTAAAATTTAACTGTATTGATTATGCGTAGTTAACTGGTTAATAAGTTTTATACTTGGTACTTATTTAACCCTTTACCTAACATGAAAAGCAGACGACACTTGCAAAAAACATTCTTGAATAACTATTTTTTTTCATTTTTTGTCTCCAAAACATAGGTTATGACCCCTCATTGGAACGAGCTCGACGAGCTCGTTCCAATGAGGGGTCATAACCTATGTTTTGGAGACAAAAAATGAAAAAATCATGAAAATTAATTGGCGATTTTTTAGAATAGCGCTGGCTGGTTTTGGCCGTTATGTTGGGTAAAGGGTTAAACATTTAGTGAAACTTCAGATTTTAAGAAATCATGGATATGGTGATTTTGAGAGATTAAACCTTTTACCAAATGAATCAACCACACCCCACTCGCATAATTTACAAATTGAGCAGTTGAAATTTTTTTTTTTAAATTTCATCAAAATCTTATCACGTGACCACTCATTGGAATGAATTCGATGAGCTCATTCCAATGAGGGGGCCACATGATATTTGTTTTATTAACTTTTTAGAAAAATTTAAAATAAAATTATTAAAATAACAAATTTTGATACCATGTGTGGTTGGTATAGGGTTAAAAGTTATCAAACTCGTACCAATGAGGCATCACATGATATGGTTTTATTGAAATTTTCAGAAATATTAAAATAAAATTATTAAACTAACAAATTTGGGTTCATATCCATTGGGTAAAGGGCTAAAAGTTGTGGTATTTTGTACTATGAAAAAAATAAAAGATCTGAATGCTGCGAAAAATGCCCAACCCTCATGCAACAAATATTTAGACAGATATACATGTTGCATTGGGATCGCGGTGGCCTAGTGGTTATGGCATTGGTCAAGAGGTCCACAGTTCGATACCCACCAGAGGTAATTGCGTTGTGTCTTTGGGCAAAGCACTTATTCTAGACTGCCCACATGGGTGCAAAGTGGCACTGTATACTAAGGCATACTGCACATCAGTGGTGCATTTATCTTCAACAAATGCTAATCCTGCTTGTGTGGAGTTACTACATTTGGGAGTCTGACAGTTGCTTGTCATTGCTCAGTGGTTATCTCCAGGTTCTCCGGCCTCCTCTACCCGTAAAACTTTCCGACACGAGATGACCCTGATTGTCGAAAGTGTCATTAAACACCAATAAATAAATAAATAATAATGTTTTGCATTGCCTGTAATTTAATGGCGGCCATGTCTAAAATACTTCCAATTTTAAACAACCATTTTGAATTTTCACAACATTGGGGTTACTTAACTCTTAACCTGCTGAGTATTTTCAAGATATTTTTCATCAAATCAAGTCATGGCTGCTATGAAGCAGCCATGGCTAAATTTGATGAAAAATTAATCAAAATATAACACAAGAAATCATTGGTGAAAAAATCCATTCAATTTACAGGAGGAAAATATGATTAAATGTGCCCAAATTATATTGATTTCAATGACGAGAAACCCTGTGCTGCTCAGGAATACCTGCCAGCAGCATGCAAAGAGTTAAATATATAGATGGGATGTATTTTGTCTGAATGACATTTCCAGTAGCCCTATTTCTGTTCTTATGACTCATAATTTCAGCAATATATTTCTGTGAAATATACATCATTTAATTAGTTTAATTGCTGCAGATATTTTCATATTAACCAAGGATGATAACCTTTATACATGTATATAATTTTGTCTTCTAGACATGTAACCCGCATAAAATTTTGCAGACTTTACCCTTTACCCAATAAGAATAGCAGTTGGCACTAATGTTAAAAAAAAGTCTTGAATGACTAAAATTTTCATTTTTTGTCTCAAAAACTTAGCTTATGACCCAGCATTTGAATGAAGTCAATGAACCAAAGACCAAAAAATGAAATAATAATAAAATTTGAAAGGCGATTATTTTGTAATTAGTGCAGGCCGGATGTGGCTGTTACATTGAATAAAGAGTTAACTCCTTGCATGCAGCTAGTGATATTCTTGCGGAGGACAGAATTTCTCTTGCCATTGGAATAAGGATAATTTGGGGGAGCGCAGTGGCTCTGCAGTTGCAGCATTGAACTTCAGACTGAAAGGTCCATGTTTTGATCCCCGCCAGGGGTAACTGTATTGTGTCCTTGGGCTGGGCACTTCGGTTGCCCGCTCTAGTGGCGCTGTGTACTAAGGCTTACTGTACGTTAATGGTGAACTTGTCTTCAGCCAATGCTAAACCTGCATGTGTGGAGTTAGTACATTGGGGAGGGGTGGTCTGGCAGTTGCTCACCATTGCTCAGTGGTTCTCCAGGTATTCCGTCTTCCTCCACCCGTAAAACTGTCTGACATGAGATGACCCTGGCTGGCGAAAATTTCGTTAAATCCCATTAAATAAATTAGGATAATTTGGGCATATTATTCAAATTTTCCTTCCGTGAATTGAATGGATTTTTTCATCAATGATTTCTCATGTTAGCCATGACTTGATTTGATGAAAAATATCTTGAAAATATTCAGTGGGTTTAGAGTTAAACAAACCTTCATCTAAGAAAATTACAAGAATGATTTAACACATAACTGCAACTGAAAATTGACCTATGAAATAATACAAAATTAACCAGCCAAAATGTTTTGTAGATCAAACAAAAACTGAGGAAAAGATGAGACCGTAAAATAGAAAGAGATTTGATAACTAAAATACCACTTTCCTCCAGTTTCCATGAATCAAAAATTCAAAACCAAAATTTGGGTTCCCATTTGCTTTGAAATCCTTGGGCTTGTCCAGTATAAGGCTATGTATAGGATCAGATCTCTGGTGAAATTGAAATGGAAAAAACTCATTATCCACGATGTAAAATCACACATTTTGACCTTTAGAACACAAATTATTACATTTTTATTGGTGATTTTTGTCCCAAATGAAAATGGTATTAAATTCTCTGACATGGCAGAAAATAAGTATTCATGTCCATACTCCTTTTACACTGACCAGGGGGTAATATAGAAAATTAGTTTGGGCATACCCATTAGATGTTGGTTTTCTGCTGAGAACAAGGTTACTTTGATACATATTAGAGAAATGTTACTGGCAGTTGTGAGCAAAATATACTTCTATATATAGGACTAGTCCTCTTAACTTATTTATTAGTTCCATCTGACAGGGGTGTGGGGGCTCAGTCAGTAGAGGTGCAGGTTGCAAGCAGAGAGGTCCTCAGTTCAAATCTCACCTGTGGCAACTGTGTTGTGTCCATGGGCAATACACTTCACCCCATTGCCCATCATGGGGGAATGGTGGCGTTGAGTACTAAGGCATACTGCACGTCAATGGTGTACTTGTCTTCAACCAATGCTAACCCCGCTTGTGTGGAGTTAGTATGTTGAGGAGCCTGACACTTGTTTGCCATTGCTCGTTGGTTCTCTCTGGGTACTCTGGCTTCCTCCACCTGTAAAACTGTCCGATACGAGATAACTCTGGCTGTTGAAAGTGCTGATAAACCCCAATAAAATAAATAGTTCCACTTGACAAGTGTCAGTGGAGCTTTTCTATTAATCTTTTACCTAACGAAACGGCCGCATCTGACCGCATAATTTTTAAATTAAGTAATTTAAAAATATATATATTTCAAAAAATTTCAGCGAAGCTCATCGAGCTTGTTCCAATGAGGAGTCACGTGATATGGTTTCATTGAAATTTTTTGAAAAATTTGAAAATAGAAACATTAAAATAATAAATTTTGATATCATCTGCGTTGCTTAAAGGGTTAACTGGTAGAGTGCTGCATTATTTTCGGTCATCAAAACTTTTGCACATGTCTTTGCCATGTTACAATTTATGGGAGAGTGCCAATTCTTAACCACTGAATATTTTTTGACAAAACTTTTTAACAATCTGTATCATCAGAAGTCAGTGTATTGTGATGGTTCTCTGGAGATGATATGTTAAAATATTGTCTCCTGATATCATTAAAATCACTGCAGTCTAAAAGAATATGCTTAACCCTTTACCTAACGAATCGCACACATCCACCCGCATAATATACAAATTGAGCAGTTGAAAAAATTTAATTTTTCCAAATATTTCAACAAAACCATATCATATGACCCCTCATTGGAACGAGCTCATTGAGCTCGTTCCAATGAGGGGTCACATGATATGGTTTTGTTGAAATTTTTTGACAGATTTAAAAAAATTATATTTAAAATAATAAATTTTGATATCGTCTGCATTGGATAAAGGATTAACTGCCAAAGGACATTGACAAAGAAAACATTCTGGTCATATATCTCCCTCCAATAAGAAACAATGTGTAAGTCTGGTATGACCAATATGACATTGTGTTAGAATTAACTCTTTAAACAATGTAACAGCCAAAACCGGCCAATGCTATTCATAAAAATCACCATTCAGTTTTCATTATTTTTTCATTTTTTTCTCTCAAAAACCATAGCTTATAACCCTATATTGGAACAAGGTCATTGAGCTTGTTCCATTGAGTGATCATAAACTATGTTTTTGGTGCAAAAAATGAAAATGATCAGTTATTCAAGAATTTTGCATGCAAGTACGTGTCATCTGCCTTTCGTCTTAGGTAAAGGGTTAAATTATCTTTTCAACAAAGGTTACTAGACAATATCAATCATTAATACTTTGTTGAAAGCGATGGAGATTATTTGTCATCCACCCCATTCCAACAGTCTTAATGATTTTCTGATTTTTCACATTTTTTTTTTAGAGTGACCATGACTTGATTTTTTGAGAAAGAAAATACTGTATTGGTTGAGCTTTAACCCTTTGACTGATGAATCGGCCTCCCTGGAACTTGGAAAGTGAAGCAGTGCTTGTTTACTGTGGTAAAGAAGCTCTGTTTTACTGGTAAAATAGGTCACAGTCACTAATCCCTGGGGTGGAAGTCCTCTAAAATGGGCAACATGGGTATAAATGATTCGCTGGAGATGACTTTATATCCATGGTGTTGTCACAATTAGCAATTGTGCAGAAATATGTGACCTTAAAGAGCAGTAAATAAAAAAAAAAAAAAATAAATAAATAAATAAATAAATAAATAAATAAATAAATAAATAATCGGTGCCATCCACCTGCATAAGAATACAAAGCCATTTCGTATAAATCCCACCCCAACTGTTCAGCACATTCCAATGAGGGGTAACATGATATGGTTTTGTTGACATTTTTTTTAAAATTTGATAAAATAATATTTAAAATAATAAATTATGATATCGTATTGTGCATTGACTAAAGGGTTAACTCTTAACCTGCTGAGTATTTTCAAGATATTTTTTCTTCAAATCTAGTCATGGCTGCTGTGAATGCAGCAGCCATGACAAGATGTGATGAAAAAATCATCTAAATATAACTAAAGAAATCATTGGTAAAATCTGTTCTATTTTCGGGGCAAAAATTAGATAAATCTGCTCAAATTATACCTATTTCAATGGCAAACAAATCCTGCCCTAGGCAGAAATATCCGACATGCAGCATGCAAGGAATTAAAAGATATTAATTTCTGCAAAAGTACTTGCCTTGAGAGAATGAAGTAAAAGTAAAATTCCGTTGATATATCTACTTGAAATAACACCTACTCATTGTCCTCTGTGGTAACAATCATTTCTACTTTTCTCTCATTCTATTCTTGAACAGAAAAAAGTCAGCTCATAAGTTAATAAACCAAACAGCAGGCTGTGTATCCCAAAGCTTAAATCTCCTTTTTTGAGTCAAAATGCTACAATTTCCTTGTCCTTATGTATTTAAAGAAGTCATTTATCACTGCACAAAGCAAATCTAATTAAAATTGATTATAATAAAAGACTGCTTGTGGAGTGAATCCTAAGTGCCTGAAAGAACAATGAAATTGCATGTGTAGAACACATTGTTTACCCTTTGATAACATAGCGACCAAAAACGGCCTGGGAAATTGACCAAAATAATCCTACCACAGCCTAAAATATCTTACAAATGTCTCGATAAAATCATTCAAATATGGATATTATTAGAACCGTCTCAAGGAGCAGGTTTCAATGATAACCATATTTGTATGGTTTTATTGAAAAATTGTGAGAATTTTTTTTTAAAAATGTGAAATTTAATTTCTTTTTTTAAAAAGCTGTGTTAGGTAAAGGGTTAAGGACTTGGATAACCCAATTTTCCATAATTTCATAGATTCCATCATTAGCACTCAAATGGAAACAGCATGCAGGGCTTATATTTCATCTAAATTTGGGAGAATCCATTTAAATTCCAGCAAAAATGGTTGCGAGAATCCATATCTGTTAAGTGTCCCAGGATCTCATGAGGCCACCATAGTTGAACCCCTGTTGTATGTTGATAACACATGTTAACCCTTTGCCTAACACAGCTTTTTAATTTTTATATGCCCGGTTAAAAAACGGTCGTATTATGTTATCAGTCTGTCTGTCTGTCCGTCTGTCTGTCCATCTGTCCGTGTGTCTGTCCATAAACAATTTGGTTTCCATTCATTTAAAGTCGAACGCATTGACGGATCGACATCAAACTTTCAGAAGTTGTTTTTAGCATTAAAATACAAGTCAAGTTTGATATTGGTGTTTCTCAGTTCATATGCTGCAGAGATATGGCCCTTTGAAAACACAATTTTTCTAAAAAAATTGGTTTCCGTTCATTTAAAGTCGAACGCCTTGCCGGATTGACATCAAACTTCCAGAAGTTGTTTTTAGCAATAAAATACAGGTCAAGTTCGATATTGGTGTTTCTCAGTCCATCCGCTGCAGAGTTGTGGCCCTTTGAAAACATAATTTTTCTAAAAAAATTGGTTTCTGTTCATTTAAAGTCGAACGCCTTGACGGATCGACATCAAACTTTCAGATGTTGTTTGTAGCAATAAAATACAGGTCAAGTTCGATATTGGTGGCCTTGACCATCTGACACCAAATTTTTCAGATGTTGATTTTATACACCCGTTTGAAAAACGGGACATATTATGTGAATGGTCTCTCCACCCGTCTGTCTGTCTGTCCATCCATGGACACATTTTGTTTCTGAACGATAACTTTAGTTGTAATGGATTGAGCTGAGTTAAATTTGGCATGTGGATTTAGTATGACAAAATACAGAATGGGTTCGATTTCCGTTTCTAGCGGCCCATTTGCAGTAGAGTTATGGCACTTTATTTATGGGAATTTAGCCCAACTTTTCGTTTCCGGACGATAACTTTAGTTTGCCTTGACCGATTTATTTCAAATTTTCAGTTTTTTGTTTTTGACCACAAAATACAGCTCAAGTTCACTTTTGACCACAATCGCATATACCTTTCCAGATTTATTCCCCTTGAATGATTGCAAATTTGTGGATTTTGTGGTTTCGGGATGATAACTTTAGTTTGCCTTGACCGATGTTTTTCAAATTCTCAGATTTTGTTTTTTACCACAAAGCACAGCTCAAGTTCACCTTTGGCCATAATCGCATGTACCGTTCCATAGTTATTCCCCTTGAATGATTGCAAATTTGTGAATTATGTGGTTTCCGGATGATAACTTTAGTTTGCCTTGACTAATTTGTTTCAAATTCTCAGATTTTGTTTATGACAACAAAGCACAGCTCAGGTTCACTTTCGGCCAAAATCGCATGTACCTTTCCAGAGTTATTCCTCTTGAATTTGTGCATTTTGTGTTTTCCGGATTATAACTTTAGTATGGCCTAACTGTTGGACATAGAATGCATCAAATATTTGGTTTCTGGATGATAACTTTTATTATTTTTTTACAATTGGTTCCAAACTTGGTATGTTGTTTAATCACAACAAAATACAGGTCAAGTTCGAATATGGGGTTGGTCCAAACAATTTTCACCCTCACCCACATCCTTACCCCAACCCTTCAAAAATACAAAACGGGCATATATTGTCCCGCTACGCGGTGCTCTTGTTAAAACATAAACCAAATTTGATAATTTTTTTCAAAAATAAATAATATTTACCAGTAAAACCTTACAGATATGGATGTCATGATAGCTGTATTTACTTGGAATTCCAAATTTGAATCTGAATTTTAAAAAAAAAATTTGGAATCAGAAAAGTTGTGTGTTGAATTAAAATTTTGAGTGCAAGATTTGTCTCCTTGGAAGATTCAAGAATGATGTACAAAAGAGAAATTTACACCAATATAAAGTATTTAGTATTTTTTTTAACATATTGGATGAGAAATTCAAATTTTGAAATTATGAAATTTTTAATTCTTAAAATTTTGATAGATGTGTAATTATACACTGCATAATTCTCTTGTTAGTGAGTCTGCAGTATCAAATGGAAACAATCTTTGTTTTCACTTTTTGGACTGTCTGTTCGTTTTTGTATGCTGATTTTTGAATATTTAAAATTCCGGAAAATTGGATTACCAAAGTCCTGGACTGGTAGAGTGCTGGAAGCCTGAATTTGGACTTGATTCTGAAGTGCAGGTACAGTGGAACCCTGTTAATTGAATATCCACTTTGCCAATGAAAATTATTCAGTTAACAGGAGTATTCAATTAACAGGGATTGTGTAACTTTCCTGTATGCTAGAGATAAACTTAGCATTTATTGTATTATATCTTGTTTGACAGAGCTCCATCTAACAAGATATTATATTCATTTAACAGGGTTATTCAGATACCATACCTCTGGTACAAATTTGACCTGTTAATTGAATATAGGTTTTTGAGTAAACTCCTGTTAATTGAATAAAAAATCTTGTATCCTGTCGAGAAATTACCCTGACTCTCCCCAGTTTTCCTTTATTTATAGATCTAAATATTTGGTCTCAGTACATCCAATACAGGCACGTATTCTATTATATCTTGTTTGACAGAGCTCTTGGAGCTTTGTCAAACAAGATATAATAGAATAAATGCAAAGTTTATCTCTAGAACACAGAAAAGTGACACAATCCCTGTTATTTGAATACTCGTGTTAATTGAATACCGAAAGAAATTTTAATCCTTTACCGAACATGAATAATGCCTAACATGAATAACTGACAACACTTGCAAAACAAATTATCAGATAACTAAACATTTTCGTTTTGGGTTCAAAAACACAGCTTATGACCTCTCATTGGAATGAGCTCAATAAGCTAGGTTTTTGAACCAAATATTGAAACCATAATTAAATTTGAATGGCGGAAGTTTGTGAATGGTCCTGTCCGGATATGGCCATTACATTAGGTAAAGGGTTAAATAAAGAAAATTCTATATCATTACTCTGGGGAGCATGGTGGCTCAGTGGTTATGGCATTGGACTTTAAACCAAAAGATCCATGAACCATGAACTGATCCCTACCAGTTTTAACTGCATTGTGTCCGTGATCAAGGCACTTAATCAATCCCAGTTGCCTATATGGGGGGCATGCTTGTCCTGTGCACTAAGGCGTACTACACGTCGATGGTGCACTTGTCTTCAAGTTCAACCAAATGCTAACCCTGCTTGTGTGGAGTTGGTACATTGTGGAGTCTTGACAGTTGCTGTCTGGTTCTCTCCAGGTGCTCAGGCTTTCGCCACTTGCAAAACTGTCTAATACAAGTGATCCTGGCTGTCAAAAGTATCATTAAACCCCAATAAACAAAAATAAATTTTAAAAAATCATTGCTCTGTTTCCTTTAAGGAGCCACTGCTTTAGCTGATGTCTTTTGAACTGGGAGGGTGGGGAGAGGTAAATATTCAAAAGTCAATTGAGTATTCAAATATTGCCATCCACAAATTGATATTTGAATAATAGTTTTAGCATGAGTGAAGTAGGACCCATTGTTTGGCAATGACATGAAGTGGTTTTTACAGACAGTGCTGTTTAGCAGGGATAAGGCTACACAAAGTAGATCTTCCATTTCTCAGGCCACTTTTTGTAAAACTGCATGAAGGTGGACGTTTTTTTATTTTGTTTTTTATTTAATTATTTCTTTGCCATCAAAAGTTCATGTTCTTGGGTTGTTTTATGTTTTAGGCCTCAAAATCTACAGCAAAGCATGGGTAGTGGGGTATTTCGTCCCCTGAGTACAAGAAGGCTTTGCAATGCTAAAGCATTGCAAAGCCTTCTTGCACTCAAGGGACAAATTTGTCAATTTTATTAACTGCGGTAAAATATCAGACATAAACCATTTTATTATTATTTTTTTAAGTTTGCATTGGTTATAAAAAGAGAGCATGCAGCAGCCAAAAGGACCATGTGGGAGGGTCTGAGAAACAGATTTTTAACTTTTTTAGACCTAACTGGGCAATCTTTCAATTTTAAAAATGGGAGGCATGCTGTATGCTGCTCATTACTATTTGAAGTGAAGCATGCTAATGTTGAGAGTCCCAGCATTGGGGAAAATGTTTTCAAGAAAAACTTCAACGAACATCTGCACACTTTTCACTCTACTGGTGCACAGTAAGTAGGGATTCAAAAAAATGTTACCCGATTTTTCAAAAAAAGATTTTCTCAGCAATAATCAAATTTATTTGGGTTTGGTATAATTCATGAAATGCAACTTCAATAGGGCAATTGTAAGTAAATCAGATGATTCTCCACGGAATGTTTGAGTGAAAAGACAATGAGTAGCATTACTGGCCTTTGAAGTTTGTCAGATTATATTGTTTATGTATAACAATTCTCGAAATGTGAAGTTTGATTATTTTGAATCTTGGAATGCTACAGTGTATAACTCACCATGTATTGTTCTTATTTTCGTGCACGTATTGTATTATTTGGCCTATTTCCCATGAACAGATTTTAACCCTTTACAGAAAATGTGTGATATCAAAATTTGTTACTTTAATTTTTCCCAAAATTCAGCAAACCATTATCATGTGACCCCTTCATTGGACCAAGTTTGATGAGCTCGTTTCCAATAAGGAGTCACATAATATGGTTTGTTGAACTTTCTTTAAATTTTTTCGTATTGCACAATTTGTATATTACACAGCAGATGCAGACAATTCATTGGGTATGGGTTAATTGCTCGGTAGGTGTTATCTACTCTCAAAATGTAAATATTTCAGATGCAATGATGCACAAGAGCGACAACTCACCTGAAAATTGAAAAACTGATACCAGGGAGAAGGTAAAGATCCCTTTGAAACTTGAATAACAACTTACATTTGGCAAGCCAGAACACACAAGATTTTCACATCCAAACAGAATAAAAAATATTCATCCGAAATATATGAGATTGGCATCATCAAAACAAAAGATATTACATCTGATCTCCTGTGAGACTGAATAGGAATAACACTAATTTCATACATCTACATGAAAATTCTCCAGAGATTTAAATATGAAAAATTCCAAAAAACTAAGATTGAATTGGGTAAACAAGTTTGTTGCATGTTCAATAGGTTGTCAAGTATCAGAAATTTTCTGCACATTTTATCCATATTGGAAATCAAGTTACACAAAGCAATTTTTTTCTATCAGATGATGTTTACTATAATGAATAGAGGGTTCCAAGCCAAAGGTAATCATAGGTTTGATCATGGGGATGAAAAATCCAATAGGTAATTTTTTGCATTTTGGTACAGTCATTTCCAAAAAGAATTGGGAAAAACGTCAGTGAGGTTTAAAGCTGTACATATATTGTGTTACATTATCAGCAAGTATTTACACTTAATTCTTTGAATTCGAGAGACTGCTTTTCCTGTCCAGGAACACGATACATCATAATTTCATTAAGTAGGATGGCTACTAAGTGAATGTGTGTGGTAGAACAATTAATATTTTCAATGTGCAGCCCAAAGGCTGCACATTGAAAATATTAGTTGCTCTACCTCCAAATAATGGATATGGACTCTTCTAATTTCTGCTATTTCACTGGCATGGAAGATACCACCAGTTTTCAAAGGGTTAACCTTGTTGAACCAGCTGATTATTTTCTTGAATTTTTAATTAAATTTGATGAAAAATTTAATAGTTTGGCATAAAGATATCATTGTTAAGAAGATTTCTTTTATTGACTGGATATATTTTCTTATGCTTATGTTTTCCTGATGGAATCGAAGAAAGTGAAGCAGTGCTTTTCAGTTGAAGAATTGTATTATGTAATATGTGATTGGTCTGTCCAACCATCTGTCTGTCCATCCATCCGCCTGTCCATAAACATTTTTTTGTCAGGAAGTTTTCTCGGTCATCTTTCAACCGATCTTTTCCAATCTTGGCATGAATAATAACCACAATAGGAACCTGTGCACTTGTGATTTTGAGGGTGAAAGGATTAACCTTCCCAAGGTTATGGCCCTGTGGACATAGAATTTTCACTGCTCTCTGAAGTCTGTAAACCCTTTTTTTCAGTGGTTTTCTCAGTTGTGTTTTAACCGATCATCTCCAAATTTGGCATGAATAATAGCCGGAATAGGAATCTGTGTACCTGCACTTTGGAAGCTCCTCTGATTAACCCTGTCAAAGTTATATCCAGGTGAACTTGGATTTTTCACTACTCTCAGAATAAAATTTCTACAACTCGAAGTTCTTAACAGGCATATTTAGCCTTACCGTTCATTGCTCTTGTTTGTAATAATAATGAAAATATGTTGTAAATATTCGATTTGTATTGCCCCGAAAAATGTGCACTTAATGAACATATTAATTTTTCATTGCATTGCTCTTGTTCACTACTGTAAACAAGATCTGTTTTACAGTTGAGCCCACTTAATTGCATATCACTTAATTGAATAACCCTGTTAATTGCATGTAACTTCTGAACATCAAATCATTAACCATATATCCAGTACAAATTTGCTCTGTTAATTGCATATAGGTTATTGAGTAAATTCCTGTTAATTGAATAAACAATCCTGTAATACATTAATGAATTACTCTGACAGCCACTGCATTTCCAATGCTTTTTATACGCCCATTTTGAAAAAACGGGTCGTATTATGGTATACCGCTGTCCGTCTGTCTGTCTGTCCGTCCAGTCATACGTCGTACGATAACTCAAGAACGCTTTGAGAGATTTTCGTGATTTTTGGGTAGGCTATGTATATCGATGGAGGGAAGCTCCCTTTCGTTTAGTGTCGCCATTTGATTAGTCATTCCAGAGTTATGGGACTTTATTACTTAGAAAATTGTTGATTTTTGTACACGTCATACGATAACTCGAGAACGCTTTGAGAGATTTTCGTGATTTTTGGGTAGGTGGTTTATATCGATGGAGGGAAGCTCCCTTTCGTTTAGTGTCGCCGTTTGATTAGTCATTCCAGAGTTATGGGACTTTATTACTTAGAAAATTGTCGATTTTTTACACGTCGTACGATAACTCGAGAACGCTTTGAGAGATTTTCACGATTTTTTGGTAGGTGGTTTATGTTGATGGAAGGAAGCTCCCTTTCGGTTGGTGTCGCTGCTTGATTAGTCATTCCAGAGTTATGGGACTTTATTTTTCACATGTCGAACAATAACTTAAAAATGCTTAGAGCAATTTTCATGATTTTTTGGTTGCATGTATATGTTGATAGAAGGAATCTCCCTTCCGATTTGTGTCACTGTCCGATTTGTCATTCCAGAGTTATGGGACTTTATTTATCAAAATATAGGCAATTTTCCACATGTTGGACGTTGAGCAATTTTCTTGATTTTTTAGTGGCAAGTATATGTAACCTGACAAGTACACATGTATACTCATATTGTGTGGTTCCCTCTTGTAATTAATAACGGGCGTATCATGCGCTCGTGGCGCAGCTGTTTATTTGTTCTGTTTGGCCTCTGTACATCCAGTATAGGGATTTTTGTCCCTATGGGCACCCAGAAAGTGAAACAATGCCTGTTTACTGTGGTAATGAGGAATGAAAATGAGAATCAGTTTGTATCTAGCACTACTGACAAGCTTTACTATGATAAACACGCTATGTTTTACTTGTAAAATAGGACCCGCTAACCAATGCATGGGATGGAAGTGCTCTAAAATGGACAACATCCGTGGGTATATTAACAAATGGTTGGACTTGACTTTATATCCATGTTGTAGTCACGATTAGCCATTGGACAGAAATATGTGATTTTGAACACCAGTAAATAAACAAATCAATCAATAAATATAGTGATTTAATCTATTATTTATTTATTGATGTTTAAGGTCATATATTTATGCACAATGGCTAATCATGACCGTGACAGTTTTACGGGTGGATGAAGCCGGAGTACCCGGAGAGAACCACCGAGCAACGCCGAGCAGCTGCCAGCTCCCCAACAATTTAATCTATTATATTTTGTTTAATTCTTTACCCACTTTAGATGATACCAAAATTTATAATTTTAAATATTATGTTTTCCAATTTTTTCAAAAATGTCAACAAAACCATATCATATCACCCCTCATTGGAATGAGCTCATTCCAATGAGGGGTCACATGATGTGATTTTGTTGAAATGTTTTAAAAAATAATTTCTTTTCTGCTGCTTATTTTGTAAGTAAATTATGCGGGCGGATATGGTGAATCTTTAGGTAAAGGGTTAACCCTTTACCCAACGCAGACTATTTCCAAATTTATTATTTTGAATATCATTTTTAAATTTTTTCAAAAAATTTCAACAAAACCATATCATGTGACCCCTCTTTGGAACGAGCTCGTTGAGCTTGTTCCAAAGAGGGGGGGGGGGTCACATGATATGGTACTGTTGACATTTTTCAAAAAATAATATTTTTTCAGCTGCTGAATTTGCATATTACGCAGGCGTATGCAGGCAATTTGTTGAGTAAAGGGTTAACAGCACTCCATGACCTCTGTCAAACCAGATATATATAGAATGCACAGGTATTTGGACCGGTAATCAGATTTAAACCACAGGTAGGATAAGGTTTTTAACCACTCGGCTTGCTGAATGGTTAAAACCCTTATTCTATGAATGGTTTAAATCTGATTACTGGCCTTGGTACCTATTTGTTTTATTTATACCATGCTCTTAAATAATCGACTTTGTAACTTAAAATGGAGAAAAAATGACACTTTCCATCATAAACACACAGGTTTGTTTTGTTTACATCTGTGCCTGTGGGCAGCACTACCTCCTGTAAGTGAATGCTTGATTAACAGCTGGACATGTCGTCAAAGTAGATTGAATTTACTTTGCTTTTTCTGTCAAATTATTATTAACCATTTTTAAATTTTATTTTAAATATTTAATTGTAGGTATGTTAAACTTAATAATTCATTGCACATAGTAGATAGTACAGCAAAATGTCGTATGTTTGAATGAAACATCACAAAGTGTGAATGTATCGAAGTTGGCAAATTGCGTCATGCCAAAGGTAAAGTTGGATGAACTTCCGGCTACGGGTGTAAATTTATTTTAACTGCAGTAGAAGCTTTACACCGGTTGTGGGATTCAAAGCTAAAATTTAACATACAGGCTTTTCACAGGCAGTAACATAAGTGGGCATGGTATAAAATTAAATAATAAATGCTCATTTATCACTACACTAAAGGAAAATTATCAAATTGTTGTTAATTATAATATATGTTAGTTGAATATTTTTCACTAGCAGAGTAGGTATACAATTATCAAGCTTCCTCTCTACTGGTAAAATAGGTCTAAAGTAAACAGTGCCTGGAGTAAAAGTCCTCTAATGTGTGTTGTATGTGCTATTTGGTACCGCTACTGTTTATATTTTTCTGAAAAGAAATATTGTTTAACCCTTAAGGGCCTAATTCCGACTTTGATAACTTTTTAATATAACAATAACATTAGTTTGGAGAGCGTTACAGTTTATTAATGGCCCGAGAAGAATGAATAACAGCCCAAGGGTTTATTACCAGCACGAGACAAAGTCGAAGGCCATTAATAAGCCAGAGGGCTGTTATTCATTCCTCGAGGGCTGTTAATAAACTGGGATGCTCGACAAAATCATGTTATTACTATAATTACCATGACCGGAAGCGGGCGGCAGGCTGTTAATGAATTTTGTTTTCATTAACGCCTGCGGCTCGCTTCCGTTTGCATGGTGTCATGAATTACTGAGTCTTACCGCCCCACTAAACTCCGTTAATATACTAGAGAATGCCCACTAAAGTGGTAATAATGCAAAGGAACAGGTGCCTCAACATGCATTATTTATTGGAGTTTAACAACACTTTCGACAGCCAGTGTCACCTCATGTCGGAACCCAAAATGTATTGTTTGGGTAAACTCAAATCGTGTTTTCAAAGTACCTTGTCATTTGTTTTGTAGGCAAGAATTGGCTGCCTCTGTAGGCAGCCAAGACTTGACTAGAAACAATTGGAAAGCCACAGGAGCTAGACTTTCAAAGTATAAAAAAAATGTATAAAAATCTCCATACCCTAAAGGGTTAACCAGTTAACTGCGCGTAATCAAATCGATTAAATTTCACCCCATTGCATAATAAATTTTATAAAAAATATCTTTTTGCGTATGTAATAAACTGTGGTTACATACTACAACGCAAGTGTAATTTTCTTATTTTTTCTGTCATTTGCAGCCTGTTCCGAATCTGAATCAGCAGCATTGGAATCCATGCATCCATTTTGACTTTCAACTTTAGTGTCCAACTAAATACCCCCCCCCCCCCCACTTCATTTTCTGATTCACTATCTAAAAATGATAAATCATCATCAGATTTCAATACACATTGCAAAACTTCATCTTCAGACAATCGCTTTTTCTTAGACACAGACATTTTAGCACAAAAGTCGGCAAGAAATAGCAACCCGGTGTCTCAGAAACAAAACAAAACTGGCGATAATTTATAAATAGAAAGGCTTTCTCTGGAATTCCCACATGATATAGTTTGGTGCTAAATTTGTAAGATGAAAATAGTGTAGGAAGAATGACAACTAAGTGTGGAGAATGAGCAAACCTGTGCGTTATTGGTTTATGAACGTAACAGGTTCACTGTGGATTTCCTCATGACGTAGCCGGATGCTATAATTATAAGACGAATATGTCCATCTTACACCTTAATATAAGGTTACATGGGATGGATATATCCATCATATGCAGTAAAGTGGTTAAACTGAACTAAAGTGTGCTGCATAGGTGTAAATGATTGGCTAAAGTTGAGATACATATGTTCTGATCACAGTCCTGTAACAAAGGTTATTATATTAACCAATAACAATTTAACCCTTTACCCAATGCAGACGATTTCAAAATTTATTTTAAATATCATTTTTTAAATTTTTTCAAAGAATTTCAACAAAAAAATATCATGTGACCCCTCTTTGGAATGAGCTCGGCATGCTCGTTCCAAAGAGGGGTCACATGATATGGTTTTGTTGAAATTTTTTGAAAAATAATATTTTTTCAGCTGCTGAATTTGCATATTACAGTGGCGGATGCGGCGATTCGTTGGATAAAGGGTTAAATGAGACATGATCACTGTATTCGCACCTTGTTCAAATAGGAGGAATGGAAACAAGAATAATTAATTTTGTATCTAACCCTGCTGAAGAACTTAATTTGACTCTTTTATGATAATGTTTCCACATAAAAAAAGATTATGTATCACAATTAATGACATAGATACTATTCTGTACACTTGTCCATTATTGTGATTAGTACATTTATTTTATCCACTAAGATGATTGTGGGCTAGTTTGTATGCATTGGGTGCCATTTTCGCACTAGGAGAACAATCCTCAAGTTTCTAGAATTTTTCCTGCCTTGTTCAGTTGCTTGTAAATGACAAGAAATTGTTGAATGTTATTTCCATAATTATAGATCTTCCCATGTCTTACTATTGTATGAGAGATAGACAGTTTCTATCATATTCCAACTGACGGTTGCCCTTTCATGAGGATGTCACTGGTTCATTAGTGAATGGAAGGGTATGGGATGATAGTCTTATTTTAGTGGGAAGTTTATGGATCACGTTATTTTGCTGAGGTATATAAGATTTTTTAAATCTGTTCAGCAGTTTGTCTGTTCATGTGATGAGCTGTCACTGCATTTTTGTTTGCTTAACAGAATTTTAAAGAATCTGAAAACCATTTACCCAATGCACACATCAAAATTTATATTATTTTCATTTTTTCTCTCAAATTTTTCACAAATTTTAAGAAAACCATATCATGTGTCTTCTCATTGAAATGTGCATAGCACGATTTGTAGAAAATTCCATTGAAATTTCGATTCTATTTAAAACTAGTCCATCAACGATATCCGTTCCGCACAAATATGCAGAACAGACAGGCCTGAAAATGAGCAGTCTGACATTTGCAGAATGAGGTCCACAGAGAGTGAATTTGATGATGCTATCCCAAATAGTGGGCCAATTTATCCTATGGGTCACTTTTTCTGTTTAGTTTTGAGACCCTGATTCAGATTGAGGTTCACAGAAGGTAAATTTAGGGTACCATCACTAAATTCACCCTCTGGGGACCTCATTTTGCAGATGATAGCCTGCTTATTTTCTGGCTTGGGAACAGATTTTCATTTTCCACATTGTTTAGTGTTGCTCTGGATAGGGATTTCAAAGAAAAGACGTGAAATAAAGCCTTCTCCATCATAAAACTATCTGACACTATGTAACCCTGGCTGTTAAAAGTGTCATTCAACCCCAATAAACAAATGATAAACAGATAATAATCTGTTCTTTCAATGTACTCTGTTATTGAACTGGTACAGTGCTATATTATATTTCAAAGGTGATTTGTAACATGAGTATATTTTTTTTAAATATACCATGCCACCAGCATTTAAAGCCTCAGTTCGACGAGATTTTGTTCATAATTGTTTTATTACAATTTATTGGAGAGTGTTTTGTATACAGCTCAAAGTTTGCTAAGCACCAAATATTTGACACATCATTGTGAAATTTTCTTGTGACATATTTGCGATATTTTTGGTGGATATGTTTGAGGAATGTATTAATCCCAGTATTTACATTAGCTCTCTTGACAGGCAGACTTTTCGTGACAGTCATGGAAAGCATGTACCCCTTGATTTTCATGATGTTTTCGTGTACTGTCTACATGTACATGACATGTGTAGGGTATTCAGTCTTCATTTCAACACAAACCCTTGTGATTTAATGATTGAATATGGCAAATGCAAATGTAAGAAGACATTTGTCTGAAACAGAAATGTGGCGGGCTGTAGGGATGGTGGAACAACGGGCTACCCATCGTCAGGTTGGTGAAGCCCTTGGTGTGCACCATACAGTGATCACCAGAGCCTGAGCAAGATTTCAGCAGTATGGCACACCAGTAAGACGGCATGGTGGTGGCAGAGACAGGACAACATCTACAGCTGAAAACCGGTTTTTGATCATTCAAGCTTGTAGGAACCGCTTTGCCACAGCAACCCAGCTTCGCAGTGATCTTCAGAATGCATCTGGGGTAAATGTTTCGACGCAGACTATCCGGGCAAGGTTGCACGAAGGTGGTCTCCGATCGAGAAGACCATGTATTCGCATTCCGCTGTCCCAGAACCACCACCAGGCACAATATGAATGGGCCATGGACCATGTTGGATGGACCAGAGAAGATTGGCGACCTGTCCTTTTTACAGATGAGTCAAGGTACTGCCTAGACCACACAGATAGGCATTCTAGGGTATGGAGAAGACCAGGAATGCGATTTCATGCAGCCAACATTGCTGAGCATGACCACTAGGGTGGCGGGTCAATCATAGTCTGGGGCAGCATCAGCAGGGATGGACGTACAGAGCTCTGTGTTCTTGAACGTGGTACATTGACTGCACAGCGGTATATTGATGAGATCCTGTATGTCCACGTTAGATTGTATGCAGGTGCAGTGGGTGATAGATTCATTCTGATGGACGATAATGCCCGTCCTCATGTTGCCCATGCTGTTGGGGAGTACCGACAGAGGGAGGGGAGGGGGGAATGAGCGTATGGACTGGCCAGCAAGATCCCCTGACCTCAATCCAATCAAACATGTCTGGAATGAGTTGCAGCTTGCAATTTCAGCCCATCCAGTCCAGCCAAGAAGTGTCCAGGAGCTTGGTGCCATGCTGGTCCAAGAATGGAACAACATCCCACAAAGGACCACCAGGAACCTGACTGGGAGCTTGAGAAGGCGTTGTCAAGCTGTAATTAACAGTAATGGGTCTCATACTTGATATTGAACCCATTCCAGTTTTTCCTCTTTTGCCAGTAATATCCATTTTCTATGGTTATCGTATTCAAAAGCTAAAAAATAATGTTAAACACAAACAAAATCTTAATTTCTGTACTTAAATCATTAAGGATATAATTAAATAAAAAATATATACACTTCATTACAATATTTCAACTAAAACGTAGTAAAACAGGTAGTTGGATATACTTGGTGCTTAGCAAACTTTGAGTAGTATATAAAAGTTTCATGCTTCTGCTCCGCAAACTAAAAAGCTACTTCATACCATGTAAAACCACTAAAGTGGCTTTCAGCACTTTTCAAGAGAGCCATGATAATGGCTTTTAACTGGTAGAGTGCTGGAAGCCCACATTTGGGCTTTATTCTGAAGTGCAGGTACCACAGCTTGGAGGCTCATATCCAATGCATGTGCTTTGTATTATGTTTGAAGTGATATTATTTAATCTGTAAGGGTTTGCCTTGTTACAATTTATGGGAGAGTGCCCATAGGCACTCTCCCATACATTGTAACAAGGCAAAGACATGTGTACAAGATCTGATGGTCAAAAATAATTTAGCACTCTACACTCTACCAGTGAACCCTTTACCTAACATGTTATAACCATATTCAGCTAGTGCTATTCACAAAAAGCCCTTACAAAATTTTGTTATTTTTATCAGTTTTTGCCTCCAAAACATAGCTGATAACATTTCATTAGTATAAGTTTATCACCACTTGTTCCAATGAGGATTTATTTATTTATTTATTTATTTATTTATTTATTTATTTATTTATTTATTTATTTATTTATTTATTTATTTGGGTTTAATGAAACTTTTGACAGCCAGGGTCACCTTGTGTTGGACAGTTTTATGGGTGGAAAAAGCCAGAGTACCCAGAGGGAACCACTGAGCAATGACACACAACTGTCAGACTCCCAATGTATGAACTCAGCACAAGCAGGGTTAATCAAAGTAAACCCTGCTTGTTTAGAGTAGTACTATTACTAGATTATTATGTATGCATACAGTACAAAATGTATTCATTTTGGTCTACCACTTTTCACAAAAGCGGTTAACAATAACATTTGGCATACCTCCCCCCCCCCCCCTCCATTCGTACCCCCTCATCCCTTCCCTTCCGCCTACTATCCCTTCATCCGGAATCATAAAACTGTCAGAGGTATTTGTTGTGTCATTGGCCTTGGCCATTTTTATTTGAAATACATGAACATAAATTTTTTTTATTATTATTTTAACTCAACTTGTAATGTTCCAATAATCACTAAAATCCTCGCCCTCTGATTGGATTAGAGCTTGCGTAGTTTTTTCTATGTTTATGGTTCCCATAGCATATGTTACCATCTGATGTCAACGCACGAAAATATTTGAAATGACATTGCCCATTTCGCAGTTATTCCATCAACAGAGTGGTTTGTAAACAGCTTCATTTTTCTAGATTTTTCACACTTGCAGCAGCTGATGTTCCAGAATGAAGTATATTAAATTTTAAATTACAAATCAGTTTACAACATGTAGTACAATTGAGTGACCTTGATCTTTATCTGTTTTATTGATTATTTGGCCAGTGACATCATGGGGTACATGAGACGTTTATTCACGAAAGTTGTTATCATTAAAAGTTGCCTAGTCCATTTTACAATATGGGTTTTCGACTAAGCGTAGGGTCTCATTGGAATATATATGTTATTCTGATGAAGATACAGTTACATGGTCTGAGGTCTGTGCCTCTGCTCTTATGTTCAACCTCGCTGCTTCGCATCTCGGTTTAACCTAAGCACCGAGCCACAAACTTCAGACCATGTTTCCATCAATTCATCACAATACCTTATAATATTCTGCATATAGAAATGATCTTCATTTTACCCTGAATCATGTAGATAGCTTTTGTTTTGAATAAATTATAACAAATTTCTATTCTGAGACTCAATATCATGCAGAGTCCATGCAACTAGACCACAGCTGTTGACAAATTGCTTCACACGGACCTTATTGTAAAAGCATGCTAAACAATCTCTTTGTAAGTGCCAAGGGATTAAAAATCAGGTCTTTATATTACCCCGGTTTCAAGCTGTAAAAGGTGTCCCCAAATTAGGAGATGGTCACCAACATCTTGTTGCATTCTAAAATGATGATATTTGTTCAGAAATGCTTTTGCACCATACAAAATAAGTCTCAGAAAGCCCTGTATTATATTCTATTTGTACGTAAATTGACTAATTCTATAGTTTCTTGTATTTTGGGAACAATTTTTACTTGATTCCAGTGTCCTCAAATTAGACCAATCTAAAGCCCTGAAAGTATTTAAATCTCCTTGTTGAATTAACCCTTAAGTCCCCAGACATCCACAAAATGTTTGTTTTATATTTTATGAGCATTCTTCCTTGAGAAATCGACTGTTGGATGCTTTTATCTTGTCTGCGTTTTTACATCATTGTTGGCTGCCTGTGCAGGCAGCCAACAATGATGTAGAAACACTGTTAAGTTATCTGTAACTGTATACATTTTTAGGTAGTTATTAATGTAGAATTAATCTGAGAGTGTAAGGGTTAAATGTGTTGTACTGTCACCATGTTATCATGAAGAGTACACACCACCAGACCACACCTGTTCCTTGCTGAATTAACCCATAGGGTCCACATACAGTCACAAACTATCCCTTTTGTATTGCTTTGAAAAAGTTGTCCCATTAGTATTCTTCTTTGAGTACTCGACTGCTGGATGCACCTATCTTGACAGTGTTTTTACATGGTCTGTAGGTTTGCGACAGTCAACAATAATGTAGAGGGGGTACAGTGGCATTGTAGTGACTGGTTCTTGTCAGATCACCAAAGTTAAGCAACGTTGATTAGTCCTTGGATGGGTGACCATCTGAGCGATCGATTCGGACTCCCACGTTGTGTCCTTGGGCAAGGCACTTAACCCTGGGTGTCCACATGGGGGCACGATGATGCCGTGTACTAAGGCGTACTGCCGATGGTGCATATGTCTTCACAACCAATCTAACTCTGCCGGTGCTGCAGTGCGGAGTTACGATGTTGGGGAGCTGGCAGTTTCTCGTCGTTGCTCGGTGGTTTGCTCTGTGTTCTCTGGCTTCCTCCACCTGTAAAACTGTCAATGACACGATATGACCTTGGTTATTAAAGTGTCATTAAGCCATAATAAATAAATAACAATAATGTAGAAACACTGTTAAATCATCTGCAGCTGTATACATACTTATAAGGAAGTTATTAACCCTTTACCTAACATGAAAAGCTAACGACACCAGCCAAAAAAATTCTTGAATAACTAATTTTTTTTCATTTTTTTGTCTCAAAAACATAGGTTATAACCCCTCATTGGCACGAGCTCGTTCCAAAGAGGGGTCATAACCTATGTTTTTGAGACAAAAAATGAAAAAATAATGAAAATTAATTGGCGATTTTTTGTGAATAGCGCTGGCCGGTTTTGGCGTTACGTTGGGTAAAGGGTTAATATAAAATTAATCTGAGGAATTCAGGGTTAAACCTGTTGTGTTGCCACCATGTTATGAAGAGTACATATAACCAGACCACAGCTGTTGACAAATGGTTTCACACAGAACTTATATAAAAGCATGCTAAACAATCCCTTTCTAGGGATAAGAGTGTATTAAAATTCCCTGCTGAATTAAACCTGTTGTACTGTCACCAGGATATGATGCTGTTAAGTATTTCAACATTTTACACATTTGCTGTGCTCTCAATGGCCTTTGGAACAATAGTGAAAATGGGTAAAATACTTCATTTTTTATTATGTCTCTGAAAGATGAGTGACACTGTTAGTTCAGTAAAATGTCAACTTTTAATGTCAATTTACAAAGCTGTTTCGTGGAAGATTGAAATGAAAATATTTATTGAATTTAGTTCAAACATCAAAAACTGCTTTGAGGTTTGTTTGATTGAAGTGTATTTTATTGACATTCATCATCACCATTGGTTATGAAATCTTCTGTTGGAAAAAAAGCTATATATCAGGCCTGGCCCTCTTAAAAATGCAGGAGGGCTAAAACCCACTCCCCTCGCTTGGCCTAGGTGAGCGGTAAGCTCTCCTTAAGCTTAGAAAAGCTAAAATTGAAAAAATGAAGTTTTGTTGTTTATGAATTCTGCCAAGTGGGCTTTGTACATTTTATTTGGTGCTGCTAACAAAGTATTCTCTGTGAGATGGCTACATCCCCCCCCCCCCCCCTACACACCTCCGGGCCTTAGCATGGCCCAGAGATGTGGGACGGGCAGTGTGGCCATCTTACAGAGACCACTAACATACATGTAGCAGAGATCTTAAAAGATGTGGGTTTTAGGCATAGGCGGTTATGATAATAATTATTTTCTAAGGCCAGGAGGGCTAGTTTTCACCCTGCTCAATTTTTAAGGCGAGCTGTAGGTGAGCGAATAAATCGCTCTTCTAAAAATGCCAGGCCTGATATATGGATGTTTTCCCACAAAATTTAGTGAGCAAGAAAAGAATAATTATCCTAAAACTACTGTCCCATCCATCATTTACTCACAATTCAGCCAATGCCAACCCTGCTCACATTCATTCAATAAATATGTAATTTCCAACATTGTGAGAAGTTGTTTTCAAAATTCATGCATGGTGGCTCATTGGTGAGAGAAGCATTGGACTTTTGGTTAACAAAAGGTTGATGGTGCCCTTGTGGGCAGACATGATTAAGTGCCTTATCCAAGGACACAATTACCCTGATGGGGATTGAACCATGAACCTTTAGTTTGAAGTCCAATGCCATACCACTGAACCACTGTGCTCCCTGATATAATTTTATTAAAACTTTTCAAAAAAATTTTCATCTGCTCAGATGGTAACTTACACAGACAGATGCAGACGATTAGTTAGGTAAAGGATTGAACAAGTAAGTTTCTATTGTGCAACATTAGCCGTGCTCGGCATCAACAGGACTGCATTTGTCACATCTTAGTCTCCATAGAAATTCTTTGTCATTTAGTGATTACAGTGGAGCCCACTTAATTGGATATCTCTTAACTGAATAATCTTGTTACTTGAATATAATTTCTCAACACAAAACAATTAATGTACCTCCAGTACAAATTTGACCTGTTAATTGAATTTTGGTTATAATTGAATAAAAAATCATGTAATCTGTCGAGAAATTACCCGGACTCAATCAACCCAGTTTTATTTTGTTTATAGACCAATTTAGCCTCAGTATATCCAATACAGGCATTTAATCTGTTATATCTTGTTTGACAGAGCTCATGGAGGTCTGTCAAACAAGATAAAATAGAATAAATGCTAAATTTATTTCGAGAATATAGAAAAGTGACACAATCCCTGTTAAGTGAATACTCGTGTTAACTGAATAATTTTCATTGGCAAAGTGACTATTGAATTAACAGGGTTCCACTGTACCAAGTACATTAATTTTACAGAATTCAAGTTCAAATGCACTAGGGAGTGTGGTGTCTCACAGGTTACAGCATTGGACTTGAGACAGAAAAGTCCACAGTTTGATCCATGCCAGGCGTAACTGTGTTGTGTCCTTGGGCAAGCCACTTAATCATGGGGGTATGGTAGCACTGTGTACTAAAGCGCACTGCATGTTGATGGTGAATTTGTCTTCAGCCAATGCCAAACCTGCTTTGTGTGGAGTTAGTAAGTTGAGGAGTCTGATAGTTGGTCGCTGTTGCTCGGTGGTTCACCTGGGTATTCCAGCTTCCTCTACCCATAAAACTCTCTGACATAAGGTGACTCTGGTTGTCAAAAGTGTCATTAAACCCCAATAAATAAATTAATAAATAGTTCAAATGCACTAAATATTTAACGTGACCAGGAATTACTCTTAGCATCATGGGATTTAAAAAGTGCCAACAACCTCGTATATAAAACTTAGTACTGTGTGTATTATCAGTGCACACGATTTCCTTTGTCTTCCACTGAATTATGTTATTCGACATAACAAGATTAATTATTAAAATTTCTCATTTCATGCCTTATTTCATGAACTGAACGATTTTCTTTTTTCATTACTGAGTACTGTGAGTGTTGAGTCCAGAAGTTTACACCACTATGCTACTGGTTTACCCATGTCTCTTTGCATAAAACAGGTTTTATCCACCTGAAGCCAACTGTAGGTAAGGGGGTGCGGTGGCATTGCGGTAACCAGTTCTCGTCAGATCACCAAAGTTAATCACCATCAAGCGCAGTTAGTAGTTGGATGGGTGACCATTTCAGCGACTGATTCGCGCTCCCGCGTTGTGTCCTTGGGCAAGGCACTTAACCCTGATTGTCTACATGGGGGCACAATGACACTGTGTACTAAGGCGTACTGCACATCGATGGTATGCATGTCTTCAACCAATCTAACCCTGCCTGTGCCGCAGTGTAGAGTTACGATGTTGGAGAGCTGACTCTGGCTTCCTCCACCTGTAGCCATTGTGCATAAGAATGTGACCTTAACCACCAATAAATAAATAACTATATGTAAAAACTTGTATCCCATGTACAGACATGGGGATGATGATGTTATCTGTTGACCTTGTTGACTTGGACTATGTGCAGAGCCTCAAAGATACTAAGGTCGTGTCAAAAATTTTTCTAATGACGATGCTTTATTCCAAGTGAATACAGAATATGTTGTGTATTCCACAAAAATATTGTGTCATTAAATTGCTTCTATTGAGAATGTGTCTACATTGAATAGAAGTTGACCAAATAAATTTGAAAATGTTGGGGAGTAAATAGATGAAATGAATACCTATTATTCAAATATTCACTTTGCCAGAAAACAAATTCCATAAAAATATCCCTTTTCCCAATAAACACGATATCAAAATGAAATTTTAATTTTTTTCCCTCCAATTCTTTTAGGAATTTCAACAAAATTATATTGTGTAGCCCCCTTATTGGAAAGAGACTGATGGTTTCAAAGAGAGGTCAGATCATATATTTTTGTTGAAGTTTGGTGAAAAGTAATTTATTTTTTTCACAGCAACCGATTCGTTAGGTGAAAGGTTAATAAGAACATTCTGGGGGAGATATTTATTCTATTTTATTATATGTTTAGCTCAGACATGTTAAGCTAATGAATAGTAAAATTGTGAGATTTCTGAGCAAAAATAGTAAGATTTTAATTTTTAAATGACTCAAAGAGTCAAATTTATTGTTTTTAACTCTTTGCATGCTGCTGGTGGATATTTCTGCCCAGCACAGAGCTTCTCTTGTCACTGAAATCAGTATAATTTGGGCACATTTAATCATATTTTCCCCCTGTCAATTGAATGGCTTTTTCACCAATGATTTCTTGTGTTATACTAAGATTAAGTTTTTATCAAATCTAGTCATGGCTAGTTAAAGTTAAAGTTGTAAAACTTGAGTTCTTCCATGCGGGAGATACAGAAAATCAATTTCATGGCAACAGCAGTGCAATATTTAATGTTACAACATCTCATCAAACTTTTCTCCCCTGAATATTCAATAAAACTTGTTGAACTGTGATCGAAAATATTCTTCCATGGGGCCTCCCTTCTTAACCCTTTACCCAACGTAACGGCCAAAACCGGCCAGCGCTATTCTAAAAAATCGCCAATTAATTTTCATTATTTTTTTCATTTTTTGTCTCAAAAACATAGGTTATGACCCCTCATTGGAACGAGCTTGTCGAGCTCGTTCCAATGAGGGGTCATAACCTATGTTTTTGAGACAAAAAATGAAAAAAATTAGTTATTCAAGAATTTTTTTTTCAAGTGTCGTCTGCTTTTCACGTTAGGTAAAGGGTTAATAAATTATTATTTAAATTCTTCTGACACAATTTTGATTGATTTGTGAATGTTGTGTAAGAAATACGATGGAACTGAAACTGGCAACATCATTATAAAATAGTTTACAGATCAGAGGAGTGGTTATACAACAGTCAGATGATTTGAGGTTTGAATGATTCATCGATGGCTCTAAAGGATAGGTCTATCACTATTCTAAGGTGTGCATCATAAAATAAAAATTTATGGGAACAAAAAAATACATATTTCTCGTGCCCATGCTCTGATGAGATAATTGTCAGTACACAACTGGTTTGCTGGAACATGTCGCAACTCCATTTGCTCATGCACCCTCCCATCCCTCTTAACCCCAAAAGCTTCAAATTAATTTTATGATGATGACTACCGTATACACATCTAGAAAGTTGCAGGCAACTTAATAGTGTTTCTGCATCATCGTTGGTTGCATGAATAGGCAGTCAACAATGATATAAAAACACTGTCAAGATAAATGAAGCCTACCAACTGAGTTCTCATGGAAAAAACTGGGACGCGGTGGCATTGCGGTAACCGGTTCTCGTCAGATCGCCGAAGTTAAGCATCGTTGAGCCAGGTTAGTCCTTGAATGGGTGACTGTCTGAGCGATCAATTCAGATTCCCACCTTGTGTCCTTGGGCAAGGCACTTAACCCTGTTGTCCACATGGTGGCACGATGACTCCACGTACTAAGGTGTACTGCACGTCGATGGTGTGCATGTCTTCAAGCAGTCTAACCCTGACTTTGCTGCAGTGCAGAGTTACGATGTTGGGGAGCTGGCAGCTGCTCGTCATTGCTTGGTGGTTTTCTCCGGGTACTCTGACCTCCTCCACCCGTAAAACTTCAGGGTCATGATTTGCCATTGTGCATAAGTATGTGACCTTAAACACCAATAAGTAATAATAAATAACATGGAAAAAACCCTTGGTGGATACCTTTTCAAAGCAATTAATGCAAAGGTGGCAGTTTGGGTCTGTATGGGTGCTTCAAGGTTAAGATGGCATCAAATCAATGTAGTAACTCCTAATCAATGACGTTGGATGACAATTAAGAAAGCTGTTATTTTATGACTAAACACTAAAGTCACAGCATAACAGCTTTCACTTCATTAACCCTTCACCTAACGTAACGTTCAAAATTGGCCATGCTATTCTAAAAAATCGGCAATTAATTTTCATTATTTTTTCATTTTTCGTCTCAAAAACATAGATTATGACCCCTCATTGGAACGAGCTTGATGAGCTCGTTCCAACTAGGGGTCATAACCTATGTTTTTGAGACAAAAAATAAAAATAATTAGTTAGTCAAGATTTTTGGGGGCAAGTGTCATCTGCTTTTTATGTTAGGTAAAGGGTTAACCCTTTACCCAACAAATCGGCCGCATCCGCCCGTGAAATATGCAAATTCAGCAGTTGAAAAAATATTTTTCAAAACATTTCAACAAAACTGTATCAGGGGACCCCTTGTTGGAATGAGGTCGTTCCAATGAGGGGTCACATGATATGGTTTTGTTGAATTTTTTTTAAAAATTGGAAAAAATGATATTTAAAATAATAAATTTTGATGTCGTCTGCATTGGGTAAAGGGTTAAATGTCATGGTGTTTACCCAGCTTAAAAACTCGTTAAAAACAAAAAGAAGCTATGTTTTGAAGAGAGAGTTGAGAAAATAATAAAATTTGTCAATTTTTGTGAATATTGCTGGCCACTTTAGTCGTCACATTAGGTAAAAGTTTAAATTACATATTATGCGAAAAAAAAACATCTGAAATTTGTCATAATTTGGGATGGAATTTCTTAACCTTCTTCACTAAAATCGATCCTTGTCTTGATAAACTCCAGCTAAGATTGTTTTTTGGTAACTTGGTACAGAAATTTCATATGAAATTGTGACTCATTAGATTTCCTCTATTTCTGACCTGGAACTTGTACAGCAAAGAGTTACAGATGTAATTGACTAGATTTTGTAACTTGTAATGCAGACATTGTTCATCTACTTACAACAAGTTTATTGGACATAGCCATTTTCTGAATGGAGATTGCATTGTATCAGGTTATCACTGAATGTTTAAAAGACAATGTTGTGTTTTTTTTTAATTAAGCTGTATGGATGAACAATGCAAGACATTTCCCACTAATGTTTGAGTACCATAAATACATAATTGTGGTTATGTTATATATAATAAAAAAATTATTGACAAACTATTGATGGAAGTATCACAGTATGATAGGATAAAAGAAAAAATTACTCTCGAGGCTATCTAACTGGTGACAGTTGACTAGAGTCATAACTATCAACATGACCTTTCCCAAACTTTATAATCACTTGGCATTCTGTCAAATGGGGCTCTATGAATCCTCATTATTAGCTCAAATTGAATCTTGCGAAAGATTTAAATCCAAATTGAAGTCAAATCAAATCTGTTTCTGCAGCAAATAGCTTGTCAAGAAGTTCCATTGGAAATTCTCTACATTGTATGGATCAGCGAAGAAGCAGACTTTGGAACCATAGAACTATTTCAGCATTTTGCTCTATGATAAAGAAAGGCGAAGAATCCAGGACCAAAACAGATATATAAAATGTATAACTGCGAGGTTTAACCCTTTACCAACACAGATGATATCAAAATTTATTATTTTAATATTTGTTTTTCAAATTTTTCAAAACATTTCAATGAAACCATATCATGTGACCCTTCATTGGAACAAGCTCGACGAGATCGTTCCAATGAGGGTTTGAATTTTTTGGAAATATAGAATTTTTTAACCACTTAACCCTTTACCCAATACAGACGATATCAAAATTTATTATTTTAAATATCATTTTTTTTATTTTTTCAAAGAATTTCAACAAAACCATATCATGTGACCCCTCATTGGAACGAGCTCAATGAGCTTGTTCCAATGAGGGGGTAACATGCTATAGCTTTGTTGAAATATTTTGAAAAATTAAATTTTTTTTCAACTGCTTAGTTTGCATATTACGTGGACGGATGCAAGCGATTCGTTAGGTAAAGGGTTAATTTGTAAATTACGGGGGCGGATCCGGCCAGTTTGTTAGTTAAAGGGCTAAGGGGGAAAGTCAGTACTATGACATATAGTTTATAATGTCAGGTTCAAAGGCAGATGCGACTGAGAGGTATTCTGTATAGTCAATTGCACTTTCATCCAACATCAGCACAATTGAATAGTGCCAGTAAACATCCTCTCCTTTGCATGTTAATTGGAAGTAATTCTATTGACTTTTACAGCCCTTCACTTAACACAGGCTATTTTCACATTATCGGCCGGTACTGAAGGTGCATATAATGAGTGAGAGAAAACCCAGTGTCATTCTAATTTAACATACCCTGCTGTTAATACGCGTTGCGATTGTGATTTGCTGACTTCACAGGTGAAATACACCAGAACAAGGACGTTACAGTTTCCCCTCAATGAGTATGTTCAAACTAATTGGGAGGATTCGAAAAGTCGTGATAATAGATTTGAATTGAATTGAATACCATGAAAGATTTGAATCTGAATTGAAGCTCGAAGCTTTGCAGGCCCTACTGTCAAAGCCTTGAACTAACATACAACTTGAACAGTGTCATCCGTGGGACCAACTTTGGCTTTGCAGTTGTTTCTAGGCAAGTCTTGGCTTCCTATAAAGGCAGCCAAGAAACTACTGTCAAGGGACTTAAAAGGTAACTTTAAGTTTATCCATAGCCTGAATGTCAAGGCATCTGTTCTGTTGACTAAAGGTCTGTGTCCTGCTTAACCCCTGCACACTGATGTCGAAATATCTGAAGTCCAGGGTGCAAATATTTCCCGTAATGCAACTAGAAATTTAACCAATTCAATCTTGTTTGACAGAGCTCAATGAGCTCTGTCAAACAAGATTGAATTGGTTAAATTCCCAGTTGCATTATGGGAAAAATGGCTACTTCAAATCTTGATATTTTGACATCAGTGTGCAGGGGCTTCAGATAGAAAATCAGTGGAATTAGTCTGTGAACAGTTTGGTTTCACAGTGTTAGAAAATCAGTGGAATTTGTCAGTGAAAAATTTGGTTTCACTGTTTTAGAAAATCAGTGGAATTAGTATGTGAATAGTTTGGTTCACGATGTTGGAAAATCAGTGGAATCAATATGTGAACTGTTTTGGTTCACAGTGTTAGAAAATCAGTGGAATTAGTCTGTGAATAGTTTGGTTCACGATGTTGGAAAATCAGTGGAATCAATATGTGAACAGTTTTGGTTTCACTGTGTTAGAAAATCAGTGGAATTAGTATGTGAACAGTTTGGTTCACAGTGTTAGAAAATCAGGGGAATTTGTCTGTGAACAGTTTGTTTGATTCACAGTCTAAGAAAATCAGTGGGATTAGTCTGTGCACAGTTTGGTTTCCCTGTGTTAGAAAATCAATGGAATTTGTCTGTTCATGGCGTTAGAAAATCCCTGGAATTAGTCTGCGAACAGTTTGGTTCACAGAGTTAAAAAATCAGTAGAATTAGTATGTGAACAGTTTGTTCACAGTGTTCAAAAATCAGTGGAATTAGTCTGTGAACAGTTTGATTCACAGTGTTAAAAAAATCAGTGAAATTAGTCTGTGAACAGTTTGGTTCACAGTGTTAAAAAATTAGTGGAATTGGTCTGAACAGTTTTTCACAGCATTAGAAAATCAATGGAATTAGTCTGTGAACAATTTGGTTCACAGTGTTAAAAAATTAGTGAAATCAGTCTGTGAAAAGTTTGGTTCATGGTCTAAGAAAATCAGGGGAATTAGTCTGTGAACAGTTTGATTGGTGGTGTTAACTATTGTTGTGGCATTTTTAAATCATATAGTGACAGCCACTTAAGACACGATGAAACAACATCTATTAATGTAAATTAACCCCTTACCCAACATTACGACAAAAACGGGCCAGTGTTATTCACAAAAATCACCATTCAGTTTGCATTATTTTTTTTCATTTTTTGTTTCCAAATATAGTTTATAATCTCTCATCGGAATGAGCTCATTGGGCTCGTTCTAATGAAGGATCATAAGCTATATTTTTGATGCAAAAAATTAATTATTGAATTTTGTTTGCAAGTGTCCTCTGACTTATATGTTAGGTAAAAGATTAATGGTAATTCTCCATTAGTTCTAAAGAGAATAGTCATGGCTCTTTTCTCTATACAAACTTTACTACTGCTTCCAGAATCCTGTTGCAATTCAGGGAACCCTCTTTGGACAACACTTCAAACCTACTGGTCTGAAAATGTATTTACAAGAAATATCTTGACAATCAGAGATATCAAATTTATTGCCTTAAAGGATGAAATCATCCATTAACAACAACAAGGTGCCATGTGAAATTCCAAAGCATTACATATGGTATCTTGGTTACATTCAGGGGACAAAATTGTTGTTACTGAGTGATGAAACATGTATGATTATACTATAAATACACATGTGCATTTATGCTCCTTCTAGGATGTGTACTCTGAAAGCTTCATCCACAGCTCCTGTTACAAACATGTGATTGTACATGTAATGGACCAAAATTCCAACTGTCACATTACTTATATGTGGTAACGAGAGTAATCCTTACAAAGAGGATGTGATTTGCCTATAAAATTCTCACAAAACTAAAAATATTCAATTTTTGCCTCCAAAACATACCTTAGGACCATTTTTTTGGAATGAGCTCAATTACCTTGTCCTAATGAGATATCATTAGCCGTATTATGGAGGCAAAAATTTTAAAAATAACATTTTAATGGTGATTTGTGGTAATAGTGCTCACTGGATATGACCTCTACTTTTGTTTGGTAAAGAACTCTGTCAAACATTATACCACAGTGCTGTGTGTATTCCGATTTACACGATACAATACAGATACTGGTAAATGTGGTAGGCCAACATGTTAGAACATCATGTAAGGATACACCTGATCTGTTGTTTTGCATCTGATTGACATTATTAACCAATGTAACAGCCCAAACTGGCCAGCGCTATTCTCAAAAATTGCCAATTAATTTTCATTATTTTTTCATTTTTTGTCTCAAAAACAGAGGTTATGACCTCTCCTTGGAACGAGCTCACCCATCTCATTCCATTGAGGGGTCATAACCTATGTTTTTGGGACAAAAAATGAAAAAAATTAGTTACTCAAGAATTTAAAAAAAAAATATCTGCTTCATTCATTTAATTCAAGTGTTTTGTGGTACAAATGCAGAATACAACTCAGGTAGTACACGGGGGGACCAGGGGGGGGGGGGGTAATATAAGTTACAGGACTTTTATTGATCTCACTGAGCCTGACATGATGCCATACCTGGCAAGTAAATGTCCTGTAATATATTTATCATGCCACCAAACAAATTAAATAATAAATTAAAAAATCTGCATTGTTTCATTTTGAATATTTCTCAGGAAACTCTTCAATCTTTCACTCAATTATATCATGTCAATATCATGAACCATATGAATGCTGAGAAAATATCTTAGAAGTAAGCAGGCGACTATGAGTGAAAATAAGATGCAAGATAAACACAAACTAAGTATCTCACTGCTTCTATGTTGATAACACTAGAATCTGACATCAGTTTCTGAAAGCTCTGTAAGAGCTTTCCAGAAATTGATGTCAGATTCTGGTGTTATCAACATACAAGAAGCAGAACACATGGTTTCTAGTGGTTATGCTGCAATGTGTACTGTAAATTGTAAGATTATCAATATAGCATAGTGCAACCCACATGGTTTGATTCCTTGTGTAACCTGGAAGTTGTGCAATTTCTGCCACCGCAAGGCTTTCTGAATAAGTCATCCTCGGCAATATTTTTTCTGTGCATATTTCTATTTTCCTCGGTTTTCTCCTCGGCACTACTGTTTGCTGAGGGTGAATTACCAGGGCTGGATTCCAGTCCCCGGTTCTTAAACCCTCATTGTGTTCTGTCTTCACATTGATTTGGCTAAATTCCTTGTTATATTATGGGGAAAAATTTGCCATTGTAGAGTGCAATCAGTTAATCTGATTCAAAATTACAAATTTGCACCCATAAAAAATTAAAAAGGGTAGGCCCCAGGACATCACCTGGAATTGTTTTGTTTTTCGTGTTCTGCCACCAGAGGCTGAATTCCTGACTTATTAGCCAATCACAATTAATAGTATGGTATTACATTTCCCTTACAGTCAGGCATTCCCCAATGAACTGTAACAACTCCGACCCATAGGAACAAATTCTGACAAGCAAGAATTAATCTAATACTCTACTATATAGTAGGATATTACTTTAGTGTTATGACATTGTTTACGGTTGATAAATGCCAGTCGTGTTTTCCATAACTGATCCCAAAGATTGCCCCAACCCTATTTAATATCCAAATTGATTTCTCTT
Organism: Pictodentalium vernedei; assembly: GCA_031216915.1. Taxonomy (NCBI): domain Eukaryota; kingdom Metazoa; phylum Mollusca; class Scaphopoda; order Dentaliida; family Dentaliidae; genus Pictodentalium; species Pictodentalium vernedei. Next base: position 104,953,288 of record CM062292.1, on the reverse strand, counting down.
CTCATGAATAGGATTCTAATAATGTACCATGCATGATGAAATGGTGCTACACATTTGCATAGAGTTAATGGGTGCAATGATTCTGAGTGAACATTTCATATTGGTTTGTGATGAATTGTCCCTTACCTCGGAATTCTTAAAAAGCAGAGAGAGTTAGGATTATATTAAAATCTTTTCAACTTTGTTAGTAACACTGTATTATTGATAAGGATATTAGTATGAGTTATTCTGGTTGTTGACATGGGAATATTCTCACATTCCCCTACATAGGCAGTCAAAAACAACAGACAAGGTACTTATAAGGTAACTTTGAGTTTACTCACAGCCTGAATGTCGAGGCATCTATTCTGTTGTCTAAAGGTCTATGTCCTGCTCAAGATACAAAATCAGTGGAATTGGTCTGCAAACAGTTTGGTTCATGATGTTAGAAAAGCAGTGGAATTAGTCTGTGAACAGTTTGGTTCACATCTTTGAACAGTTTGGTTCACAGAGTTTTTAACCATTGTTGTGACATTTTTAAATAATATTGTGACAGCCACTTAAGAGAGGACAAAATGACATCTGTTAACCCTTTACCCAACGTAACGGCCAAAACCGGCCAGCGCTATTCTAAAAAATTGCAAATCAATTTTCATAATTTGTCTCAAAAACATAGGTTACGACCCTTCATTGGAATGAGCTTGTTCCAACAAGGGGTCAAAACCTATTTTTTTGAGACAAAAAATGAGCAACTTTTTTGGCAACTGTCATCTGCTTTCCATGTTAGGTAAAGGGTTAATGTAACTCCAGTGGTAAATTCTCCATTAGTTCTACAAAGAATAATCATGGCTAATTTCTCTATGTAAAATTCACCATTGTCTCCACAACCCTGTCACATTCAGGAAACCCTCTTTTTGGAGCTCAAACCTTCCTGTCTGAAAACCTCTTAATTTACAAGGAATATCTTGACAATCAGAGATAGCAAATTAATTACTTTAACCCTCTGCAGTCTGATGTTAAAATGGCAAAGTTTTCAGCAGCAAATATTTCCTATAATGCAGTTTGATATTTAACCAAATATACCTTGTTTGACAGAGCTCGGTGAGCTCTGTCAAACAAGATATACTGGTAATTGGTTAAATTCATGGTTAAACAAGAAAAAAACTGAGTGATTGGAGAAAATTTGTCCTGCCCTACATGTATTGAGCCAGTTGTTTTGGAAGCAAACATTGAGAAAATATGAACCAGGGCGAAAATCCTAAATAGGAACACCGGGTTGCCAGTCCCGAATCAGTAACATATTTTTCCTATTTGCATATTACAGGATAAAATTTTCATTTCCTCATATGCATTGTTGTTTTAATTTATTTCTCACATCTCATTACGATATAGCCTTATCTGCTCATGTGGCATTAAGCACCAATAAATAAATAAATAAATTTTTCATATTTGACAATATACCAACAACTTTTTGTTTAAATATATTGATCAGTTAACCAAAAATGATTATTTGCAAGAGTACTATTACATACATTCCAATAAAAATTCTATTTGCAGTAGTAAATTGTGCATTCCAGTGAAATAACCATATGCAAAAGTAAGCTTGCATCTCACTAAAATTACTGTATGCAATAATTACATTAAAAAAGTACTTTATACATAAGTATTCTTACATTTAAAAAAATCTGTATGCAAAAGTACACTAACACTCCAATAAAATTACTACATGCAAAAAATTACTACATGCAAAAGAACTCTTACATTCAGTAAAATTACTATATGCAAAAGTACTCTTACATTCCAATAAAATTATTGTATGAAAAAGCACTCTTGCATTCAAAAAAATTGTGAAAGTACCCGAACATTCCAATAAAATTATTCTTTGCAAGAGTGCACATACATTCCAGTAAAATTATTTCATATATGCAAAATTACTCTAACATTCTAATAAAATTATTATATGCAAAAGTACTCTTACATTCCCAAAAAGTATTCACACAAACATACTCTTACATTCCAATAAAATTACTATATGCAAAAGTACTCTTACTTCCCAATAAAATTATTATATGCAAAAGTACTCCTGCATTCAAAAAAGTACTTTATGCGAACATCCTCTTACACTCCAATACAATTTCTGTATGCAAAAGTACTTTTAATTCCAATAGAATTACTTTCTGCAAAAGTACTCTTACATGCCAATAAAATTATTACGTGCAAAGATACTCTTAAACATTTTAAAAAAGTAGTATATGCAAAAGTACTCTAACATTCCCCCCTAAAGTATAATGTGCACTATCACATTCTAATAAAGTTCTGTTGCATTCCATATATCTATATTATCTGAGTCAGTCACCTTTTACACCACATTATCATGATCACAAAAGCAGTCTTTCTCTTGATCATATTTTGATCCAATCACAACACACTTATGCACAGAATGACACACATGTGTGTGAATAGGTTTATCGATATGGCACGAGTGCCAGCATGGGGAGGATAAAACAAGAGGCCGCAGACCACAAGTTTTATCCTTCCACGATGGCACAAGTGTGTCGTTCTGTGTTTATTACATGCCTTCATGTCTATAAAAGCTATCATCAGAAGGACTCAGCATTTCATTTGGCAACTTGTCTCCTGAGTTCCAATGTGTTCTGTGTGCCAGTAAGCACACAGAACACATTGGAACTCAGTGGATGAACAAAAAGAACACATTTTATCGTCATCCAAATTTGTGATGGGAACCCGCATTACTATTTTTATCTATTGCTAGCAAATAAAATTGTAATTGTGGTGCACAATTTGCAGAAAATTCCAGTGAAATTACACTTCTATTAAAACAGTCTGTCAACTATTTCTGTTCCACACATGTGTATGTAACAGATTTTCATTTTCTGCATGGTTTAGTGTTACTGTAGATGGGGATTTCATGAAACAGGCATGTAATAAAGAAAATACTGCAAAATCAAGACCTCATCAAAACAAAAACAAACAAACGAAAATAGCATCTCAGATTCAGTATGCTTGTATTTCTTTTTCGACAGATGAGATTCTAGAGTGTTGCAGGGAGTTGAGCGACCAGAGAATTTTGACTAGACCATGACCCAGTCACGATTACATCGAATTCTTCGTCTGCTTTGTAGTTTTACTGTATATTATACCAACATATTTGTACTCTTAACTCTTTACCCAGTGCAAATAGTGAGGGTGGTAGCTCAGTGGTTATGGCATTGGACTTAAACTGAAAGGTCGATGGTTTGATCCCCACCTGGAGTAACTGTGTTGTGTCCTTGGGCAAGGCACTTAAGTTTCATTTTTCCTGTGTGGGCACCGCGATGCTGCATACTGCATTTTGATGGTGTACTTACCTTCTACCAATGCTAACCCTGGTTGTGTGGAGTTGGTACATTGTGGAGTCGGGCAATTGCTTGTCATTGCTTGGTGGTTCTCTCCGAGTACTCCGGCTTCCTCTAAAAGTGTCTGATACAAGGTGTCCTGGCTGTTGAAAGTGTCATTAAACCACAATAAATAAAACCCATCGCAAATGATATCAAAATTTTGGCTTGTAAATTTTGTTTTTTTAATTTTTCAAAAACTTTCAACAAAATTATATAAAGTGCTCCTCATTGGAATGAGCTCAATCCACTTAGGTGTCACATATGATATGCTTTTGTTGAAATTTTTGAAAAAATTATATTTTTTCAACTGCTTACTTTGTAAATTACGTGAGTAGATGCAGCCATTTCATTAGGTAAAGGGTTAATTGAACACATTTGGAACAAAGAAAGCAGACATACCATGTATTAAGTTCTTACATACTGGTTTGAATTGATTATTTTTAATGAAAATAAGACTTGATTTACTTACATTCTTTCTGCTGAAAAAGAATTTCCATTTCTTGAGGGAAAAAATATTCCTGTATATTAAATTTAGCTAATAACATCTTGTTTGTCAGAGTTCCTTGAGCTCTGTCAAACAGGGTATAATTGACGGAATTTCTAATCTTGCATAAACTAAATTGTGTTTTTCAAGTCAATGATTGCATATTGCTAAAGGTCTTAGTGTAAAGAGGGTAAATTATTTTTAGAAAAGCTTAGATAATTCATGAGTCAGTTTACCCTGGTCATGCAATGCTGCGTTGTGACACACTATTGGAATGGGCCACAGTATTGTTTTCCAACAGTGTGCCATGGAGCACTAGCCCATTATCACTGGAATACTGAAAGTGACTAAATTGAATACTCTTGTTAATTGGTTATTTATTTATTTATTTTTTTTTATTTTTTTTATTTTTTTTTTTTTAATTTTTATCGGTAAATTGCCTAATCAATATTTTTTTAAAATATTCTCATCGGATCTACTCTTGGCTGATTCAAATCGATTTGATGAAAAATTAAGTCAAGAAATCAGAAGCCGATTCTGTCTAGAATGAAAATTTGGTTTAAAGTTCAAAATTATATTTATTCTTTTGGCAAGAGATTTGCCATCCTGGATGAAAATATCTGTCAGCTGCATGCATGCGGTTTACAGTTTTACTCTTTATCATACAGTGGAATCCTGTTGATTGAATAGCCTTTTCCTGAGACAGTTATTAACGGAAGTTCATTTAACTGGCCATGGAGGGCTGGAAGTCCATATTTGGCCTTTATTCTGAAGTGCAGATACTGGAGCTTAAAGGCTTCATATTCAGTGGATGTTCCTCATATTATCTTTGAAGTGGAGTTATTTCTTTGACATTGATTTGCCTTGTTTGACAAAGCAAAGACATTATAATTTATTGTGATGAATTGACGGTAACATGGTCTGAGTTTTGCAGTTCAGAGCTTTTGTTCAAATGAGACGCAAAGCATCAAGGTTGAAAATATGCTCCGAACCGCAAACCTCAGACCATGTTACTATCAGTTCATCACAATAACGTATATGTTCCAATACAACCCTACCCACAACCCAAAACCTACTTCGTGAAACATGAGAGGCTTATTTACTGAACTTGTGATGGTTAAAAGTTGCCTTGTCCATCAAAGTTTGGTATGAATGCTCACCACCATGGGAACCTGTGCACCTTCTTCACATGTCTTAGAATGCTAGAATTTTGTCCGGAGATTTTCTCAGATGTTTATGGGTCGATTCCTTTGAAACTTGGTATGGATGTTCACTGTCATGGGAACCTAGTTTTGATCAGACTTTTTTCTTTTTACCACAGTTGTGCCCCTCTTTTCTTCGAATAATCATAGCAGTGGGGGTATCAACAGGCCTATCTGGGACAGTCACACCTCTAGTGTTTTTCAATTTTATAAAATACCTTATTATGACTCAACGTTTGTAACATCGGCTGTGATTGGTTAATTTGACACCTTCTAAAAGTCATAGTACTAGAGTTTGGGGGCAAAACACAGATACTATCAGAACGTTCTTCCCTGGAGACAAGAGAACAAAGAAAATCAGCATCGATTACGCAGGCCCTGATTGGAATTTCTCAACACCAAACGCTGGTGACGTGTCCATTTAACTTTTTTCGTCACTGAAAGACACAAACTTACCAACAAATATATCATTTTCAGTGGGTGTGTTTTTAATTTTAACTGCAAACAATGAATTCAAAAGAATCAGAAATATTAAAAACTCACGTGTTGTTCACCACTTCAGTGAATCCTGAATATGACTATGAGTTATGACTTCCAGCAATTATATTTCCACAAGTTTAGTACTCCTCGACCTCACTGAGCCTCCGCCTCAAGTTCAAAATAAATTGTTTCACTCTGCTTAATTCTAACAACTGTTGTCGTCCAAGAAACATGAATTTATATTCCATTAATTTATACCACTTATCACACAAGCATTAACAATGAATTATAACATGAACAGCATGATGCAGTTGTAAACACTGGCATTTGGTGATATAGAAACTCCCAAAGCAACGGCACTTGTGACAAGTCATTTTCGAAGAGACGTCATTCGTTCAAAATGACGTCATGTTTTTGGATTCGACTACATTGTTATTACAAGATTGATGGCATGTTGCACTTAACGCTTAACAATGAAAGTTATTTTTTGTTCGGCATAATAAAATAATTAGAATGTTTCTTTTCATCTTCTATCGTTTGCTACTTCAGGTTTTATTTCAGAAATCACACAAACTCAGGTACTATCGACTAATAGAACATGAAAAGAAATGTTCTAATATTATATTACGATCCTGCATTTGAACCTTCTCAGTGAGCTCATTCATATAAAAGGTGTCAGAAACTATCTTTTTGAGATAAAAACTGAGAATTTTCAGTTACTTAGGCCACACAAAGTAGACCTTCTGTTTCTCAGGCCATTTTTTTGTCAGATTACATGCGGGCGAGCGTTTTTTTATTTTAGCATGGGTGGTGGTGTATTTCATCCCTTGATGCATTGCAAAGCCTTCCTGCACTCAAGGGACAAATTCATCAATTTATTTAACTTGGGTAAAATATCAGACATAAACCATTTTAATTTTCATTTTTTTATGTGTAAATTGGTTATAAAAAGAGAGCATGCGGCAGCCAAAAGGACCATGCGGGAGAGCCTGAGAAACAGATTTATTTTTTTAGGCCTTATTTGGGCTTCATTCTGAAGCGGTAGCACCACAACTAAATTCTGTGAATGTGCTTCATTCATATTATCTTTAAAGTGAAATTATTTAGTCTGTATGATGTTTCCTTTTTACAATTTATGGGAGAGGGCCTAAAGGTACTCTCCCATAAATTCTAACAAGAAGAACACCTGTGAACAAATATTTACAATGAAAAATAATCTAGCATTCTACCAGTTAAGAAATATCTTGGTAAATATTGATTTATATCTTGTTAATGGATAACCCTTTAGTAATAAATAGGCCACATCTGCCAGAGTAATTTACAAACTGAGCAGCCAGGGAAAATTTATAATTTATGGGAGAGAGCCTACAGGTACTCTCCCATAAATTGTAACAAGATGAACACCTGTGAACAAATTTTGACAACTAAAAATAATTTAGCACTCAACCAGTTAAGAAATATCTTGGCAAATATTGATTTTTACCTTGTTAAGGGTTAACCGTTTTGTAATTAATAGGCCACATCTGCCTGAGTAATTTACAAACTGAGCAGTGGGAAAAAAAAGACTTCTAAAAAAATTTCAGCAAAAACATATGTCACTGACCCAATGAGCTTGCTCCAGTGTGTGGTCACATGATATGGTTTTGTTGAAAATGTTTGAAAAATTTAAACAACAAGTAACAAATTTTGAGATAACTAACAGTAACATAAGCTCCTAGCTTTCTGTCAGATCCCCACATTACATAGCAATTTGGTTTCTTTGGTTAATAAATGTTATATTTTTGATGTTCAATATATATACTGTTACTTTTTGGTTGTCAGTCCTGTAATATATAACATATTCATTGAGTAAATGTTGTTTAACTCTTTCAACATAGGAGGCCGCTTTTCCGGTTCAGGAACACAATACGTCATAATTTCATTAAGTAGGATGGCTCCTAAGTGAACGTGTGAGGAAGAACAATTAATATTTTCAACGTGAAATTGAATATATTAATTGCTCTACCCCCAAATAGTGGATATGGACTCTTCCAATCTTTGCCATTTAACTGGCATGGAAGATACCACCAGTGTTCAAAGGCTTACACTAAATTTTGATATCATCTGCATTGGTTGATGGGTTAACAAATGAATTATCTACATCAGACAAAAAAACAATTTAATGAAAATGGGCATGAATCGCTTGATTGATCCAAAGGCTGCTTTCATACAGAACAAATCATGGAATTGATTTCACAGTGGAATCTTCATTCAGTAAACAGGTGATCAAACTTCAGTTTTAGATTTATCGCTGTCATTAGTATGAATCGATGATTGTTCACAAATAAAATATTAAAAATAACTTGCATCGAATACATCGACCGTTACAAAATTAATTGAGTAGGAGACGTCAATTTATGGATAAACCTGACATCTCATGTTTTCAAACCCGTAAAATATTTTCAGTGAAGGTTGAATTTAAATTCCCAATGGTGTAGTAATTTATAAATTATGTTAGTCGTCTAATAGATCTAATTTGTACACAATTTTTTTTATTCTACTGCAAAAAGTTTTTTAAGTTCAAACCCAAATGTGAAAGCATATTTCTCGAATGCTCACAAGTTCCAAAATGTGCTTTCTCAAAAATATTCAGTCCTTTAATTATGTATTTCACATGGGAACTCTGAAAAGTGAAGCAGTGTTTGGTTATTGAGAACCTTTTATTTCCCCTAAAATTGCATCAAGTTTTTGACCAATGATTTCTCAAGTCAAATTTAGGCCCTTTTCGACTTTTTGAAATTTCACACTTTCTTCATCATTTTGGCTTTCGGTTGAAAACTTGAGTTTGGATTTGTTGATCAGCATCAAACTTGGTTTGTTTCTCAGTCATACTAAAATACAGGTTAAGTTCAAATTGGGGTTCCGTACAATGTTACTGGTTGGATGAAAACAGTAGTTATGTACAATTCGAAAAAGCCTACCAGGCTTATTATGCAACCAACGACAGACAGTGCTTTTGTTGAGAATATAGTACTGGCTGGTTTGGGTCATTATGTTGGGTTAAGAGTTGCTATAGATGAGATTTACACTAAGGCTGTATAGTGCACAGGGTTAGTTACCCAGTTCTCATTGAAAAAATTGTATAACCAGAAAGTGTGACTAACCCTGTGCAATGCTTTAACTTGACATTGTGATCAGGTTATAGTCATTTATGCTGAAACTTTAATAAGCAAGCATCTTTTTCTGTGTCTTGAATTAAGCTCCTAAAAGCTCTTTTCTAATTGTTCTTTTGTAGAAAAAAAATTCTGCTATTCTTTTACCTAACAAGGCAGTATTAATTCGGGAAAAAGACCTGTGAACGATTGTTAAGGTTACTTGGAGGTTATATCATTTGTAAAATATGTCATAGAACTACAAGTTACAACAAAATAATACTACATGAATTAACCCTTTGAACTCTGGTGATATCTTCCATGTCAGTTAAGTGACAGAAATTGGAAGAGTCCATATCCATTATTTGGGGGGTAGTGCAATTAATATTTTCAACATGCAGCCTTCAGGCTGCACGTTGAAACTATTAATTGTTCTACCACACAGGTTCACTTGGTAGTCATCCTACCATGAAATTATGACATATCGTGCTGCTGGACCGGAAAAGCGGTCTCTCATGTTGAAAGAGTTAAATTCTTAATTTCATATGTTTTCCTAGTGGGTCTTTTGGGACTCAGGACTACCTTGATTGAGGTTGTCCATTGCATTCTCACGTGAATTGAATGGCATGCCATTTGCATCTTAACAGAATTTCCACCAAAATAAACAGCACAAACCGAAGCACGATCCCTCCAAAGTGAGATAACACATCAGTTGTTGCTGTATATTTTGGGGAAAACGTAAACAGCATGTCTGGCTTAGATAACCCTTTACCCAACATAACAGAAATCGCCAATTAATTTTTATTATTTTTTCATTTTTTGTCTCAAAAACATAGGCTATAACCCTTTGCCTAACATGAAAAGCAGATGACACTTAAAAACAAAATTCTTGAATAACTATTTTTTTTCATTTCGTTGAGCTCATTGCAATGAGGGGTCATAACCTACATTTTTGAGACCCAAACTTAAAAAAATTAGTTATTCAAGAATTTTGTATGCAAGTGTTGTCTGCTTTTCATGTTAGGTAAAGGGTTAACCCTCTGCACTGATGTCAAAAATGGCAAAGTTTTCAGAACCAAATATTTTTCATAATGCAGTTTGATATTTAACCAAAATGACAGAGTGAGCTCTGTCAAACAAGATATACCAGGTTAAATTCATGGTTAACTAAGAGAATAATAAAATGATTGGAGAAAATACTGATGCTCTACCAGAGTGCTGGGGGTTAAAGCAGAGAAGGTAGGAAAGCATCACAATGCATTTCTCCTATAGGTTACCACTATGTTATGTAGCCTAACCTGTTAATGGTTTACAAGATAAGCTCTTTATTTCCAGGCTTGTATTATGACAGTACAGTTGGTCCCATTAAACTAGCTCTTACATGTAGAAATAACTTTCAAACCCTTTACTCAATGCAGGCGATATCAAACTTTATGATCCAGTACATAATTAAACCACCATGCGAAACACTCCTCCCACCCTCTTCCACCCAAAAACAACCAAAAAATGATGAATCACAGCAATTACATTAATAGAAAGTGACTGTGAGTAAACTTTGAAATACAACATCAATCTTCCCATGATTCCCATGCTTCTAAAAATTATGATGGAAGTGATGTCCTGTATTTACAGAGATCCTTGTACACTACAAAAATATTATTCTCTCACTGAGCTCTGTCAAACGAGGCTGAATTGGTTAAATTTCTAGTTTCATTATGGGGAAAAATTTGCTGCTTGAGGTTTCAGAATTTCAATATCAGCATCTAGAGGGTTAATTTGATCAATTGAGTGTGGCTTTTTTGTTTATTAACGACTATTTTCAAGAAACCATGGTTATGGAGAATTTTGAGTGTTTGGGAGATATATAGAATATACCCATAGTAGCTTGGTGTACCAAATGTTCACTAGTGGTGAAGTGGTGTTAACCGCAAGCCTTTGGCGTGCAGTTAACACCACTTCACCACGAGTGTGAACATTTGATACACCTAGCTACTTTGGGTAAGTTTTATTTATATCATGATCGTCAGATTATTAAGAGTCGCTATTATTTTTTCTTGATTTTACTGAGCAGCAGACATACATATGTGCGAATCTGTTTCTGTTTACATGAGCATTGGTGAGCAGTACTTCTGCTGTCAATTTTATCACCAAAATGAAATGGAAAAAGAAAGAGGGCCTTTTTCATCTTAATAACATACCATTTCAAGTTATGGATGCTTTATTAACATGAGACAATGCATGTTTGTTAATTTTTGGTGTCTTATGGGATAATCCATTTAAAAACGTAATAAATAATTGCCACTTTCATTTCACTCTTCGCGAGGCGACGTGTGATAAATTTAGACAAGTTCGCATTCAGGTCGACGTCACCAAATGTCAACTTGGGTGTAGTTCCACTGTGGGTGTAAATTTTAACTATTGAAATCCCATTGCTGCCATGTTCACCACGGTTGGTGTGTAAAGCTAAAATTTATGTCATAGGCTTTTCATAAATAGTAAAATAGGTAATCATGATATAAAAAAGTATTATGTCCTCATTGTACCTGTAAGAATCTTTTATCGTGACTACTTATTTTTGAGGACGTCTGGTTACTTATCATGCCAGCACCACTCAAAGTTATACATCTCAAAACACAAGTGATTTAATTCTGTATGATACTGGTGGATATTCCTGCCCAGCACAGGGTTTCTCTTGTCATTTAAATAAGTATAAGCAGGCCACATTTAATCATATTTTCCCCCAGTAAATTGGAATGGACTTTTTATTCCCCCGCAATGAATAGTCTGGGCACATTTTGTTTTACCCATGTCCATCCATCCGTCTGTCTGTCTATCCATCCATCTGTATTTACAAATGAGTACTTGTGCGTGGCTAGGATTTGGCAAAAATGGATATTTATGTGGCTAATTTCTGATTTGTGGCTAGTGAAATAACAAATTTTTCAGACATCTAAAAATCATCAAAATGACTAAATAACATACATTACATCATAGTCACATTAAAGGTTGGAAAAGCAATGTCCAAATTTTTAGATATCCATTCATTGGCAGTCACATAATTGATAGTCACATAAAAGTTGAGAAGCCACTTAATAATATAAGACTCATAAAATTATATATGGACAGCCACATAAAAGTTGGGAAGCCACTTAAAAATATATGGACAGCCACACAAAGTTTGAAAGCCATCTAAAAATATAAGCCACATAAAATACATATGGATATTGGGCATATAAATAGCCATTTGTTAGTAAAAAAGCCACATAATTGATAGCCACAGTAAATTTGTGAAACTACTAAAAAATATAAGCCCATAAAATTTGAATGGACATTGGACACATAAATAGCCATTTGTTAGAAAAAAGGCCACATAATTTTGAGAAGCCACTAAAAAATATAAGCCACATAACTATTGGTTGGACAAAGGAGCCACATTAATTTGAGCAGCCACTTAAAAATATAATCCACATAACTACTTATAGCCATATAATAGATAGCCATATATCTACCCAGCTGTCCATCCATCCATCCGTCCATCTGTCCATTCATCTGCACCAACAAATCAGGTTTATGTGCCTAGTTGTTGGTACACATCACTGTTATGTGTCCAGTCTGATTTATGTGACTGGCCACATACATAAATTTGAACTAACAAAGGGTGTTTATGTGTCTAAAAAAGTGGGTTATGTGGCTAAAAATTATTTATGTGGCTACTAAATGACAAAATGGGGGTATTGTATTTTCAGGGATTTTATGTTTGGATAAGGGTTAGGGTTTGGGTTAGGGTCAGTAAGCTGAAAGGGTTAGATTAGACTTAAAAAAGAGTTTTTAGTGGTTGTCCATGCATTTTAAATTCCTCAAATATTTTTGCCACATAAACCCTGATTTTAGGCATGCCAGTCCATCCATCCATCTGTCTGTCTGTCCATCCATCTGCATCTAGTGTACATTGTTTGTCCGGCTAACTCCTCTCACAGTTTTCAAGCTAGGGCATTTTTATTTCACAGAATATTTGTACATATACCAGAGATGTGCATATTGTCAGGAGTTTGACTTGCTTCAATATTTCACAAAATTACAGGTTGTTGAACTTGGTCAATTTTTTGTAGAATTTCATCTGTATGGTACATGGTTTGTGTATGGTAGACTTTGCTGGGACATCATGTGCGTCTTACAGACATAGATCATGTACAAGTAACAAATCACAGTTTGCTCTTCAACCTCCTGTGTCCATGTGCTGTGGGTGGGCATGCTTCAGTCTAGTTGACCATTGATTTCTTACATTTAGATTTATTTTTCATCAAATCTTGTCATGGCTGCTTTACAGCAGTCGTAACTAGATTTGATGAAAAATATCTTGAAAATATGAGTTAAGAGGTAAAAGTCTCATTGTCATAAAAATTCTATACAAGCACCATTTGCACATAACACATATATATCTTACCTCATGCAAGTTTCTGAGAATTTCATTGGTTTTTTAAGTCACATGCAAGCTGGGTATATAGTTTATACAATCAGTTGAAATCTTTGGAAGTGCACTGATTTTCCACGTTCTTCTTACGAGGAGGCCTACATTAACCCAGTCCATGCCAGGCTATTCCTACCCCACTCTCCCTCCTAATCTCTCAGCGTTCCGTTAAAAATTGTTTCATAATTGCTCCCATTGACACTTTCTTGAGGTCCCTAACTCTAAAATTGACCCTTTCCCTCATTTCATCAGGCCTTAAAATTTGCCTCGATTCACGAGAATCAGTTTCGATTCTCGCGAGCCCCTGTTGCGAGAATCAATTTTCAGTTCTTAAATATTTTGAATTTGAGAGTACTGTTATGTGAGTGCAACATTTACATATGCCAAAGTAAAAGGCTAACGTCATAGTTTTTTTCAGAGAGTTTTCCCTTTATGGGCCCAGTTTCCATTTTTCTCACACATGTGCACGTAGAACACATGTTCCAACATACAGGCTTTTGGTGGTCTGGCTGATGGAAATTACAGTATCGTGGCAGTGGTGTCTAGTGAAGTCTTGGCTGCCTATATAGGCAGCCAAGACTTCACTATACACCACTGCAAAGTGTAGTTTTTTTTACCTTATTATGAGGGGACAAAGACAGAGCATTGTCTTGGCTTGTTAAAGCCACCTTTAGAATCTACGACAAGAATCAAATGAACATTTTGCACGAATCGAAGTTGATTCTCATTGCTTCCCTTGCGAGAATCATTTGCGTGAATCGATTCGGATTCGCGCATGAATTTTAATCCCTGTTTCATTCCCCATTCATTTATCCTTCAGATTTTCATCCCATTTTTCCAATAGTATTCAAAGAAGTCTTGTTTTATTAGGCAAATATTTAGGGCATTCTAAAATGAAATGTTCCAGGGTCTCTGTTACTCCTAAATTACACATTCATTTGACTCACTCTTTTTTTTGCCTTTCCTAATTCTCACCTCAACTCCAGTGACTTTGAACTCACTTTGAACAACAAAGACCCCCCCTCCCCCCATAAGATCCATCTCAGTATTCCTCAAAAGCTGGGACATCTTTTTTTACAACCTGTCTAAAGAGCTATTGGTCCTAATTCCAGCTCATCAGTTTCTATTGCATTACTCGACACCCTTCCCCATATAGACACCCTTCCCCATATAGGGCTGATAGTAGTGATATCCCCTTTATTTATTCATCTTTCAAAATGGCAGATGTATTAACCGTTTCATGTTAACCTAGTAAGAATTTTACTATTATAATTAACTGCAGTTGCTAGATCATTTTATAGAAAGTCTTTTAGAGGAGAAGGCAAGATATATTCGTTTTAGAGTTCGTTAGTTAACCCTTTAACTAACGTGAAAAGCAGATGACACTTGCAAATAGAATTCTTGAATAACTAATTTATTTCATTTTTTGTCTCAAAAACATAGGTTATGACCCCTCTTTGGAACGAGCTCATCAAACTCATTCCAAAGAGGGGTCATAACCTATGTTTTTGAGACAAAAAATGAAAAAAATAATGAAAATTAATTGGCGATTTTTGTGAAAAGCGCTAGCCGGTTTTAGCCTAAAGGTTGGGTAAAGGGTTTACTCTCGTCTAATATGCAATTAACCCTTTTGCGGTTAACCCTGTACTCAAATGCAGCATCTCAGAATCTATTTTAATTATTGTTTTTTCAAATTTTTCAAAAAATTTCAACAAAACCATGTCATGTGACAACCTCAATGGAATGAGCTCAAAACCATATCATGTGACCCCCTCATTGGAATATGAAATTTTTGTGAGAAATTTTTTTTTTCAGCTGTTTAATTTGCAAATTACATGGGTGCATACGACTGAACATTTAGGTAAAGGGTTAATTAACCATTTACCCTGTGCACACAGTATCAAAATTTGTTATCCAATTATTTTTGTTTCAAATTTTCAAAAAAGTTTCATCAAAACCGTATCATGTGACCCCCTCATTGGAGCGATCTTGGCAAGCTTGTTCCAATGAGAGGTCATATGATATCGTCTTATTGAAATTTTGTTTAAAACATTTTTTTTCAACTCCATAATTTTTAAATAATGTGGCTGGATGCTCCATTGTGTTAAGGTAAAGGGTTAACCACCATATTAGGTGACAAATATGCACTTTTTCATTTCTCAGTGAGCACAGAAACTGGACAAATCTGTTTTGGACCTAACAAAGAGAAACTGAAAGCTCAACTATATTTATAATCTTTCGGTTTCTGCTTTTTGGGGGTGAAGGGATTGCAGAAAAACCAAACAGTCATGGTGAGATTTCAGTCAATTTCAAGTTTTTCAACATACTTACTGGATTTGTCATTTTGCAAGAGAGAAAAAATTTTGAGTACCTCTCGAGTGACTCCAGGAACATTTTTAATTTAGTTCATTTGATTGTTGGAGAGAATGACCAAAAAAGCTGGATTTCTGATAAAAAAAATTGTAATTTTTAATGAATGACATGAAGACAGCCTGAAGGCTGTGTTATTTCTGTGTAGTTTTGTTTTAGTCTCTTTTTGTATATGCAATTATTTGTAACTCGTATACTGCAAAATAAATTTCAGTTTTAATGAAAAATGAAAATGAAATGAAATGAAAAAAATAACAGTTCCAATATAGGCAAAATTGTTTAAAGTGAGGTATTTTAATTGATTTTTATGAAGAAGAAAAATAAATTTATTTTTGTGATAAAAACACTTTTCTATTTCCTCCCTGACAATATAAAATGAAATTTGAATCTATTATCACAAACTCACCATAAAATGTTCCTATTCATAAAGCAGTGTGTTTAATTTCCAATGGAAATATTCACTTATTGAACCAAATAGATTATATAAAAACTTGCTGTCCCACAGAAACTTCTGTCTCGTAGCTAACGTGTATCATCTATAAATGTGATCGGCTTGATGAGAGATAGCTTGTCAACACAGTCTCAATACCTACAAATCATAAAACCAATATTTCACTCCTCTCCAGTTAAAGTCATTTTTTCTTGCTACGTAGGAGGAAACTTTCGATCCAGAAGTGTGAATTATTGTATGAATGCAAGCATCATCTTACCATCAATATATTTGAAAGATTTTGTCACTGAAGTGGCTAATTTGACCACTTTCCACTCTTGTCAAAAATAATATTGTAGTGAAATATTGAATCAAACACCATTACTATTTAACACCATTTTATATAAAGTATTTCTCTGTGGATTCAACTATTTTACTCTTTGGTTGTGTAATGGAAGTTGAATCAGTGCTCTCTAGAATAGTGCATGGAGATCTTGTTTACGCTTTAATTTAACTCATAACTTGCTTAGTATTTTTTAAAAATATTTGTAATGCCTGCTTTATAGCATAGATTTAATGGAGAATTCACCAGAAAATTAACTAAAAAAATCGCTGGTGGTGAAGTTGATTCAGTTTACAGACAAAAATTTTAATAACCCTTTACCTGATGAATCAAGAATGAAATTTTTCCCACAATGCAACTAAAATTTTAACCAATTCATTCTTGTTTGACCGAGCTCTATTGAGCTCTATCAAACATGACTGAGTTGGTTAACCCTTTACCTAACATGAAAAGCAGACGACACTTGCAAACAAATTCCTGAATAACTAATTTTTTTCATTTTTTGTCTCAAAAACATAGGTTATGACCCCTCGTTGGAATGAGCTCAATGAGCTCATTCCAACAAGGGGTCATAACCTATGTTTTTGAGACAAAAAATGAAAATATATTGAAAATTAATTGGTGATTTTTTGAGAATACCGCTGGCCAGTTTTTGCCATTGCGTTGGGTAAAGGGTTAAATTCCTCGTCGAATTATGGGGTAAAATATGCAGCTTCAGATTTTGATATTTTGACATTTCATTCATTCATTCATTCATTCATTCATTTATTCATTCAGAGTATGGTGGCTCATTCATTAGTTCATTGGATTTAGATCGAAAGGTCAGCAGTTTGATTTTCCCCCTGCCCCCATCATCTGTGTTGATTCCTTCAGCAAGACAATTATTAATCCTGATTGCCCAAATATGAGCATGGTGGTAACATGCAGTAAAAGCATACATACATCGGTGATGCACCTGCCATCAATCAATGCTAACCTCAGCTGTAACATTTTAGTAAGTTTTAGAGTCCACAGATAGAACTTTACTCACCATAGCTCTATGGTTCTCTCTGTGTTCTCCAACTTTCTCAACCTGTAAAACGGCCCAACATAATATCATCCTGGTTATTGAACAAAAAAAAAACAAACAAAGCCTTGTTCATTGTAAATCACCACCCTTGTACAAGAAGTTGTCACAGCATGGCTACGGATTTTGAGTGTAATGGTTTTCCTTATCAAATAAAAAATATGAACTTTATTTCTAAATAATCTATTGAAATATTTTCTGAAAAAATGTATTGGGACAGTGGCAAATTATCCTGCAAATTGTTCTCTGCAATAAATTCATTTAATGGTTGAATCTATAATGGAAATTGGATGGAACAGTGAATTTCAATTAGTTTTACTGAGTTTTGATTAGTCATTGCCTTTCTCATTAAATCTCTTTGTTCAGACTATTGGACTTCGGTGTCTCACTCCAACGTCCAGTTAAAAATTAGATTCAAATTAATTCCAGGGGCACAGTGGCTTAGTAGGTAGAGGTGCAGGCTGCAAGCCAAGAGGTCCTTGGTTCGAATCCCACCTGCGTCAACTGCGTTGTGTCCTTGGGCAAGACACTTCACCCCTATTGCCCACGTGGGAGCACAGTGGCATTGTGTACTACGGTGTACTGCACTTTGATGGTGCACATGTCTTAATCAATGCTAACCCTGCTTGTGTGGAGTTAGTATGTTGTGGAGCTACAGTTGCTTGCCATTGCTCGATGGTTCTCTCTGGGTACTCTGGCTTTCTCCACCCATAAAACTGTCATGGTCACGATTAGCAATTGTGAAGAAATATGTGACCTTAAACACCCATAAATAAATAAATAAATAAATAAATAAATAAATAAATAAATAAATAAATAAATAAATAAATAAATAAATAAATAAATAATTAAATAAATACATAGCTCATGTTCGAGTAACAAATGACAGTTTTCAATATGGAATACCCATGAATGAGTTTTGTGGTATGAATTTATTCAACTTTCAGGCATCACTGCAGTGACCTCATCTTTTACAAGTCTTTTACAAGTTGTGTGCTAGAAGCCCATATTTGGAAACTACTGAAAAGTGCTGGTTCGTCAATTAACCCCTGAATACTGATGTTGAAAAATTATAATCTCAACCTGAAATTTTTTCTCATAATGTAATTAGGAATTTAACCAATTCAATCTTGTTTGACAGAGCTCTGTTGAAAATTGTGAAGCAGTCATGACTCGATGTGATGAAACATTCATTGAAATTTAACTCAAGAAATCAGTGATGTATAATCCATTCAATGTACAGAGTGAAAATTGGATTAACCCCCTCCACACTGATGTCAAAATATCTAAAGTTCAGGGTGCAAATATTTCCCATAATGCAACTAGAAATTTAACCAATTCAATCTTATTTGACAGAGCTCAATAAGCTCTGTCAAACAAGATTGAATTGGTTAAATTCCCAGTTGCATCATGGGAAAAATGGCTACTTCAGATCTGGATATTTTGACATCAGTGTGCAGGTGGTTAAATACACCCAAATTATAAATATTTCTGTGGCAAGAGAAATCCTGCCTAATGAGCCGGAATATCGGCCAGCGGCATGCAAGGAATTAACCCTTAACCAACATAATGGCCAAAACCGGCCAGCACTATTCTCAAAAATCGCCAGTTATCTTTCATTATTTTTTTTCATTTTTTGTCTCAAAAACATAGGTTATGACACCTCATTGGAATGAGCTCGTCAAGCATTTTTTTTGCAAGTGTCACTGAGTGTTGTCTGCTTTTCATGTTAGGCAAAGGGTTAAATACTGTTAATTATTCTCTCTGTTCTCTCATGCTCTTAACTTTTATAAAACAAATGACCTGATTTGTATGGGAACAAAATGTATTTCATTTTGAATTTTTATTTTAATATTTCAATGCAGTGCAATTGCATCCATCATTTTGATAGATTTCTCTGTCTAGAAGGATGAAATGTTTCTAAAATATTTATTACTAGAAGAAAAAACTTGGTTGATAAAACTGTATTTTTATTAATAAATGAATTCAAACTAAAAGATTGTTAACTATTTTCTCCAGAGAATGCATTTTTTTGAATAGAAACGTGAATAAAAAAGATAACTGTTTTTGATATGCCATCAGAGAAAATGGATATGCTTCAAAATTGAATAGAAAACATTTTGGAGCATTGCTACAAAAATGACTCTCAGAAGGACAGAAAACACTTGTGCCAATTGGGACAACATTATTATCGATTTTGTCACAATTTTTTTCAATTTCGTTCTCCACGAGTGTGCTTAAAAGATTTGTACAGTGGATCTTTGATGAGTGAAATGGAACCACTTCGTTTGATTGAATCTCGAAGGAAGGTATTTGAAGAGCCTGGAGATATACAATAATGCTGCCACGAATAACCAATAATCGCCTCGCTTATTACTTGGGCAGACTGTATCTGAACCCTTTGATGCTGGGTTTGTTTTTGAATATTCAGTTGAATCAACCCATGCTGCATCACAACAATTATTAACCTTCTACTTGATGTGACTTTCATCACTTGTGGGATGTGAGACAGTACATGTTTACAGGGGTAAACAAGTTCTGTTTTAGTGGTGAAAGAGAACCTTAGAAACTAGAAATTCATGCCTGGGATGAAAGTCCTCTAAAGTGGACAGGTTAGGTTTAATCCTTTACCCAACGTAACTACGAAAACTGTCCGGCACTATTAAAAAAAAATGACCATTCAATATTCATTATTTTTTTCGTTTTTTGTCTAAAAAACAAAGCATATGACCCCTCATTGGTACAAGCTCATTGAGCTCATTCCAATGAAGGGTCACAAGCTATTTTTTTGACACAACATTTTTTAGCTCACCGAAGGGAGCTTAACTTATCACCGGTCGGCCGTCGTCTTCTGTCGTCATGAACATTTTCAAACGACTTCACCTCTGAAACCACTGGTCCGATTTTCACGAAACTTCATGTGGATGTTCATTACTATATGGCAATTCAGGTTTGTTCAAATGAAATGGCCACGTCCCTTGGGGGCTCTGTATGGGGCATAACTCTGATAGCACCATATGAATTATAGAAAAATTATTAAAAAATCTTCTTCTCCAGAACCAGTGGGCAGAATCTTTTGATATTTGGTATGCAGCATCTTGGTATGGGTCTGATTCAAGTTTGTTCAAATCGGCCCCCTGGATTCATATTTGGGCTCACTATAGAAGCCCAAATTCGAACTTAGTGCATTTCAGGCAAATTTCTTAAAAAATCTTCTTCTCCAGATCCAGCAGGCAGAATCTTTTGATATTTGGTATGCAACATTGTGGGGTGGATCTGATTCAAGTTTGTTCAAACCGGCCCCCCTGGATTCACATTTGGGCTCAGTATAGAAGCCTGAATTCGAACTTAGTGCATTTCAGGCAAATTTCTTCAAAAATCTTCTCCAGATCCAGCAGGCGGAATATCTTTTGATATTTGGTATGCAACATTGTGGGGTGGATCTGATTCAAGTTTGTTCAAATCGGCCCCCTGGATTCACATTTGGGCTCAGTATAGAAGCCCAAATTCGAACTTCGTGCATTTCAGGCAAATTTCTTAAAAAATCTTCTTCTCCAGATCCAGCTGGCAGAATCTTTTGATATTTGGTATGCAACATTGTGGGGTGGATCTGATTCAAGTTTGTTCAAATCGGCTCCCTAGATTCATATTTGGGCTCAGTATAGAAGCCCGAATTCGAACTTAGTGCATTTCAGGCAAATTTCTTAAAAAATCTTCTTCTCAAGATCAAGCAGGCAGAATCTTTTGATATTTGGTATGCAACATTGTGGGGTGGATCTGATTCAGGTTTGTTCAAATCGACCCCCTGGATTCATATTTGGGCTCACTATAAACGCACGAATTCGAACTTAGTGCATTTCAGGCAAATTTCTTAAAAAATCTTCTTCTCCAGATCCAGCAGGCAGAATCTTATGATATTTGGATTGCAACATTGTGGGGTGGATCTGATTCAAGGTTGTTCAAATCGGCCCTCTGGGTTCATATTTGGGCTCCGTATAGGAGCCCAATTTGAACTTAGTGCATTTCAGGCAAATTTCTTAAAAAAATCATCTTCTCAAGATCCAGCAGGCAGAATCTTTTGAAATTGGGTATGCTTAGGGGGGTGAGATTGAGATTTGTTCAGGTCAAGTCCCTGGGTTCATATTTGGACTCACTGTGGTAGCCCAAATTATGTCCCTAGGTCCATATTTGGGCTCACTGTGGGAGCCCGAATGATAACTTAGTTCAAAATGAGGAATTTTCTTTAAAAATCTTCTTCTTCAGATCCAGCAGCCAGAATGTTTTGATATTTGGTATGGAGCATCCTTAGGGGGGAGAGATTCAAGTTTGTTCAAGCCATGTCCATAGGTCCATATTTGGGCTCACTGTGGGAGCCGAATGATAACTTAGTTCAATATGAGGAATTTTCTTTAAAAATCTTCTTCTTCAGATCCAGCAGTCGGAATGTCTTGATATTTGGTATGCAGTAAAAATCTTCTTCTTCAGATCCAGCAGTCGGAATGTCTTGATATTTGGTATGCAGCATCCTTAGGAGGGGGAGATTCAAGTTTGTTCAAGCCATGTTCCTAGGTTCATATTTGGGCTCACTGTGGGAGCTTGAATTGTAACTTAGTTTGAAATGAGGAATTTTCTTAAAAAATCTCCTTCTTCAGATCCAGCAGTCAGAATGATTTGATATGTGGTGTGTAGCATCCTTGGGGGGGGGGGGGGGGGGGGGGGGATTCAAGTTTGTTAAAACCAAGTCCCTGGGTCCATATATGGGCTCCCTGGGGGAGCCCGAATAATAACTTGGTCAATATGAGGAATTTTTAGCTCACCAAAGGGAGCTCAATTTATCACTTGCCATCTGTCATCCGCCGTCGTTCAAATTGAGTCTTTTGATCAATATTGGGGCTCACTATGGGGGCGTGAATGTTTACTTTGTGCAATTCAAGGAAAATTCTTTAAAAATCTTCTTCAGAACCATCATGCAGAATCTTTTGATATTTGATCAGCAGCATTGTCCCATTCAGTCCTGTTGATGTTTTAGCTCCACAGAGAGTATAGATTTATACTCTGTAGAACCTTAAGAATAGCTTTTGATAAAATTTGTGTCTTAACAGTATGGAACATTCGGTGAGTGCCTAAGGCCCCCTGGGGCCTCTTGTTTAAAAAACAGTTATTTAATAATTTTGTTTGTAAGTGTCTTCTGCCTTTCGTGTTAGGTACAGGGTTAAATATTTGGCTAAACTTGACTTATACTTGTGTTGCATTTATGACATAGTCATAGATGCTGAAAGTGACCATAAACACCAGTAAATCAATAAATAGATTTAACTTGAAGATGACACTTGTGATATTTGCATAAGTAACAAAAAATTTCAATTTTTCTTCCAAATGGTTGTTTTTGACAACTCACTTGCTGAAACATCTTGACAAACTTGTTCCTATCAGAAGGAAGGTGCTCACTCTAATTGGAGACCGCCAGTACACAATCATGGATTCCCGCTTATTTTAAATGTAATGCCTGGCACTTCTTTCACTTAACGTTTTTCCCAACATGACTTAACTCTCTGGACACTGATGTCAGAATACCAAAATTTTAAGTTGTGAATTTTTCCCATAATGCAACTAGAAATTTAACCACTTCAGTCTTGTTTGACAGAGCTCAATGAGCAACCAAGACTGAATTGGTTAACTTCCTTGGTTATTCAATGAGCTATGTCAAACAAGATTGAAGTGGTTAAATTACTGGTTGCATTATAGGAAAAAAATTGTGTCTTAAAAAATGTTGATACTTCATCATTGTGCAGAGGTTTATTTAATTATTTATTTGGTCCCAACTTCGATCTCCGTCCGGGACGACCTTGGTTGTGTCCTTGAACAAGGCACTTTATCAGAGTTGCCTACATGGGGCCACGATGATGCCGTGTGCTAAGGCATAGTTCACGTCAATGGTGCACATGTCTTCAACCACTGTAACCCTGCTTGAATGGAGCTTGAACAGAGTTAGAATGTTGAGGAGCTGACAGTTGCTTGTCAATGTTCGGTGGTTCTCTCAGAAAACTTCAGCTTCCTCCACCCGTAAAACTGTAACAGTCACGATTAGCCATTGTGCATAAGTATGTGGCCTTAAACACCAATAAATAAATAAATAATAAATAGAGGCCTATTTATTTATTTATTGGGATTTAATGACACTTTCAACAGTTGGGGTCACCATGTGTCGGACAGTTTTTCAAGTGGAGAAAGTCTGAGTACCTGGAGAAAACCACTGAGCAATGGCAAGCAACTGTCAGATTCCCCAACGTACTAACTCCACACAAGCAGGGTTTGCATTGGTTGAAGACAAGTGCACCATTGACATGCACTACGCCTCAGAACACAATGCCACCTAGGGCTGTAACGATTCATCACAATTTCAATGCATTGCAATACATTTGTTCACGATACGTGTATCGTATCATTTCATGTGTATCGCGATACAAAACGATACACTTCCAGGTTGCCATGATGTAGTAAGAAGTTGCATTTTCAGGCCCAACAAGTCTATTTTTTGCTTTTCCAACTTATAATTCCACTTGTTCAATTGTATTTCAGTAAAATATCAACTCAGTGTAAATTATAAGCATAGTTTGTGGCAACAGACCTCTCACCTCTGAGTTGAACCCAGACTCCCAGAGGTCCATTGGCTGAAACTCATTTGTCTTTCTCAAGCACTAAAAAAGAAATTAGATGTTACTGATCAAATGAAAGTTGGACTCTGTGCAGTTTGTGGGCCTTTTATTACTGATAATTCACTCTCAATGTACTGCATGTAACGTATCGTGAAAAAAAATCGCGATACATATCGTATCATGAGTGAGACATATCATTGCAGCCCTAATGCCACCGTGCCCCCACGCATTCAGGATTAAGTGCCTTGCCCAAGGACACACACAATGCAGTTATTGAAAGTTCTTTTTATCGAATTCCAAAAAAAGAAAAATATTCTATTTTCAATGAATTGATTGGTTTTACTGTCTTGCTAGAGGACATAATTTGACATGCTTATTACATAACATGCTATAGAGTAAAGGCCCACAAATTGACGAATTGATTGAATAATCGTATAATTTATCATAAAATCACTCAGACATTCACTAAATTTGGCATTTTTATGGACCTATTTGGCCACAGTACATCTAATATAGGCATTTATCCTATTATATCTTAAACGTTTGACAGAGCTCCATGAGATCTATCAAACAAGACATAATAGAATAAATTTTCATTTTGGCCTTAGTGTACTGGAAAGTGACCAAATTCCAGTTAACTGTTTACCTAACATGAAAAGCAGATGACACTTGCAAACAAAATTTTTGAATAACTAATTATTTTCATTTTTTGTTTCAAAAACATAGGTTATGACCCCTCATTGGAACAAGCTCGTTCCAAAGAGGGGTCATAACCTGTGTTTTTGAGACAAAAAATTTAAAAAATAATGAAAATTAATTGTCGATTTTTATGAATTGCGCTGACCGGTTTCGGGCGTTACGTTGGGTAAAGGGTTAATTGTGTATTTCCCTCGCAAGGTGACTATTCCGTTAACTGTGTTCCACTGTATCTTATAATGTTTAACTTCTTGCTTGCTGTAGGCAGATATTCCTGCATGAAACAGGTCACCAGCATAGGTTGTATTCAGACACTCTCCCGCCAATCAGTTGTGAACTGAATTAACTTTTTTATCTTTTATTTCTTGAGGTGAACTTTTCTGAATTTTTTATCAGACCCTTTTATTCTCCATGGGAACCCTGGGAAGTGAAACAGTGATTGCTTATTGTGGTCAACAAGATCTGTTTTACTGGTAAAATAGGACCCGGTCACCAATGTCTGGGCTAGAAGTCCTCTAAAATGTGCAACATGGGTATAAACAGTTGGCTGGACTTGACTTTATATTCATGTTTTGGTCATGATTAGCCATTATGTGACCTAAAACACCAATAAATCTATAAATAGACCCGTTCATGGCTCCTAGAAGTCCTCTAAAATGGGCAACATGGGTATAAACAGTTGGCTGGACTTGCCTTTTATATCCATGTTATGGTCACGATTTGCCATTGTCCAGAAATATGTGACCTTGAACACCAATAAATATACATTAACCGCTTACCCAACGCAGATGATATCAAAATTTATTATTTTAAATATAATTTTTTCAAATTTTTCAAAAAATTTCAACAAAATCATATCATGTGACCCCTCGTTCCAACGAGGGGTCACATGATATGGTTTTGTTGAAATTTTTTGAAAAATAATATTTTTTCAAATGCTGAATTTACATATTACGTGGGCGGATGCGGCCGATTCATTGGGTAAAGGGTTAACAGATCATAGTGCAGTGAAAATGTCGGAAAAATTTCCCAACCCTTTAAGGGTTGAGAGAGAAATGAAACAACTCGTGTGTTATATTCCATCACAGTGTTATTGTGTAATGTTGAAGGGTGTTGTCAAAGAAAAAAATCAACTGCTGTAAAGTCAAATTAACTGTGATTTAAGCAAAGTTTGTAAACCCTTTACCCAATATCAAAAATCATTATTTTAAATCTTATTTTTTTCAAATTTTCCCAAAAATTTAAACAAAACCAGCTCGTTCTAATTAGGGTTCACATGATATGGTTTTGTTTAAATTTTTATATCCATGTTCCGGTCACGATTAGCCATTATGTGACCTAAAACAGCAATAAATAAATAAATAAATAGACCCATTCATGGCTGCTTTTCAGCAGCATTGACTGGTTTGGAGAAATGTTTGGGAAAATATTCAATGAGTTAGTACTTGAATAATGCTCTGAATCAATTCCAAAAGTGACATATCAAAATGCAATGCATTTCACTGAATGTAGATGTATAAATCTTTTTCTATAAATATCAAAATAACACATACTTTCAACTGATAGAGTACTGAAGTAATTTTGTTATTCAAAATTTGTTAGTTCGAACTAATTTTGTTACAACTTACTTGAAATCGTAGGAAGTGGAACACTGTAAACTGATTTGGATACACAAGTTCTGTTTTAACTCCTTGCATGCTGCTGGCAGATATTCCTGCCTGCCCAAAACACTAACTTCCTTCCACTGAAATAAGAATAAATTGGGCACATTTAACCAAATTTTTGTCACCTCAAAATTTTTTTTTCGAGGCCTATTAAAATAGACGGTGTCCATATGTGCATCCATCCCACTTTGGTTTCCGAATGATAACTTTAGTTATAGTTGGCCAAATTAATTGAAATTTGGTTTGTAGGTGTATCAACATAAAATACAGGTCAGGTTCGAATCAGGGTGCAGTCCGACAATTTTTGTCAGAGTTATGCCTCTTGTTCAACTTCGAAAATTCATTTTGTTTTGTTTCCCGATGATGACTTCAGTTACAGTTTGCCAAATCAAATGAAATTTGGTATGTAGGTGTATCAACATAAAATACAGGTCAAGTTCAAATAGGGGCATCATCCGACAATTTTTGTCAGAGTTATGCCCCTTTTTCAACTTCAAAAATTCATTTATTTTTGGTTTCCTGATAACTTTAGTCGTTGTTGACTGATTCAAATAAAATTTGATATATAGGTGTATCAACCTAAAATACAGGCCAAGTTCAAATCAGGGTTTGGTCTGACATTGTTTGCCAGAGTTATGTCCCTTTTTTTACTTAAAAAAAATTCTTTTTTTTTTTCAAATATCTCGAATTTCACACTTTTTGGGGGGCATGTGGCTGGGCAACCTTTTATTCCCCTGTAAAATGAATGGACTTTTTGACCAATGATGCCTTGAGTTAAATTTAAATGACTATTTCATCAAATCTATAAAATATTTTGAAAATACTGGGGTTCAGTTCTGTTTTAATGCTAAAATATGATCCTGTTACCAGTGTCTGAGGTTAATGTCCTCAAAAGTGGGCAGCAAAAGTACAAATAATAGGTAAAACTTCACTTTATTATTAAAGTATGGAACTCTTAACATCCAGACTGGGTGGTTAAGGCAAGCAAGGGAGCTGATGGAGAATTACTCTATAGAGACTGATGATCTGGAATGGTGGGGTGGGGGGGGGGGGGAAGCAGGATAGTAGTCTTATCAAGGGAAGGGTGCTCTAGGATTCGAGGATTGCAATAGAAACTGGTGAGCTGTAATTTGGATGAAGAGCTTTTCAGATAGGTTGTACAAAAAATGATTCCCCAGCTTTTGAGGAGTACCTGGATGGATCTTATGGGGGTCTTTGTTCAAAGTGAGATCGAAGTCACTGGAGTTGAGGTGGAGAATCAGGAAAGGCAAGGAGAGAGTGTGCCTAGTTTCTCGATAAAACCATACAAATATGCATATCATTAGAACTAGCTGGTTCTATTGATAGATGAGCTGGTTCTAATGATATTCATATTTGTATGATTTTATTGAAAATTTGTGAACTTTTGTTTTCAAAAAATGTGAACTTTAATTTATTTTTTAAAAATACTGTCAGGTAAAGGGTTAAAAATGGGCATTGTAAGATAATGGTTTAATCCTATATACCAGAATGTTTTTTGAGTAAAATCCTCAGCAGATCCTTTGGATTGGTGCAGTACTGCAGGATTGTTCTGCAATTTAAACAAAACCTGCTTACTTTCTGTTTCTGGTCATTTTCATCCATGTCACTTATTTGTTTTCACCTAATCATGAACAAGAATAATTTCAGCTATGCTACTTTGACGACAGAAAAATATACCGCTACTTCCAAATCTTAACAAATATTTTCTATATTTCACAGCTTGCTTCAGAAATGTTGAAACTGTTTGACCCAACTCTGGAGCCGCAAGTGGAACCAGCAAAGGAAACTATGAATCTGATTCCTATTTACAGATGTCCTAAGATTGAGGGAGGTATCCTGCCAGGTAAGTGTATTGTGAAAAGTTTTTTTCAGCAAGATATTATGAGCAGGCAATGTATATGCAGTTGTATCAAAGATGAGATCTTGTTTCTTAGAATATAGATTTGAGATTGAACATCGACACGCTATTTTTTTCTTTCACTAGAGCGAGACATTGATGCAGGGTCATGGGCATGTTAATAGTTACAATAAATCTATCTTGAAAATATTCCCCCTTGAGACATGAGAAAACAGCAAGTGTAAATGAGCTGTATTGTTAACATAACTAAGCATGTGCTGATGTCCGAAACCAAATACAAGAAAGAAATACAAGGGAATCACAGATGATCTACTGAATTTGAAAAAGCCATGCCTGTAAGGTTATCATGTATGTTTTTATTATTTTTCATTTTCTTTTTAATGGTAGAGTGCTAAGTTATTTTTCAAAGATGTTTTGTAATGTGTATATTTTTTTTAAATGTACCATGCTACAAGCAAAAGAAGCACCAGTTTAGTAAGATTTTGTTCATAAACAATTGTTTTGTTACAGTTAATTTGGAGAGTGCCTCTTTGGCACTCCCCAATAAATTGTATAGAGAATAAAAGCTTGACGGGACTGGTTACGTGAAATAATGCATGAGAGGTGAGGATCTTTGTACAGACACGAGTGCGCAAATGCGCACGAGTGTTTTACAATATGGCCCCTTGCCTCGAATGAATTATTTCACATAACCAGTCCAGTCAAGTGATTACTCTGTTTATTACTTTTCATTTTTAACGATAATTATATTATTTAACCCTTTACCTAATGTAATGGCCAAAACCGGCTAGCGCTGTTCTAAAAAATCGCCAATTAATTTTCATTATTTTTTTCCTTTTTTGTCTCTAAAACATAGGTTATGACCCCTCATTGGAACGAAAGTGTCATCTGCTTTTCATGTTAGGTAAAGGGTTAAAAAAAACAGTGAAGTCCCCATTACACCCATGGCAAAGCATCTTCGTTTGCACGCACGGATACATGAATCAGTTGTTGATTGCATAATTCACTTGTTAAGTTATCATTTATAATCAAACCTGGAAATCCCAGTAAATCACACTTTGGAAAGTAATAAAATAAAATAATTTTGTTTAAATATTTTTCCGTGTTTCAACTGCTGAGCAAACAAGGTAATGACCGGGGCATCGGAAGCAATTATTTATTGGTCAGGCAAAATTTCCCAGCATGATATGCCAAAGGCATATCCAAGAAGCCATAAGTCTGAGGTGGAGGCGGGTCTGGGAGGGGATTTCCCCCTTCAGTGGGTGGGGGTCCAGGCATTTCCGAAAATTTTGCGCATAAATCTGGGGCAATCTGAAGCTCTACTTAAGTGAGTTTTAGAGTGCCATTTGTCACTGGTTTAAAGTATGTTTATCAGTCAGAAAAAATGGAAATGCATGCGTACATTTGTGATCTGAACCTTATGGGAACGTAGTATGCTCTTTGAAGGTTGCTTATGATAAACCACCTTCAAAGAGCACAACCAGTGGTGCACAATATGACTGACACCGATAGATTGATGGCCGCAGTGCCATGGGAATAATATGATACAGTCGTGCACGATTTGTAACTTGTGATTGAAGAACCCTCAGATCTTACCCGATTTGTGTGTCAATTATTCATCTTTGTGGCCCGATTTAAATGTACATTATTTAGCCAATTATATGAGTAAATGGAAGTCCCTCTGTGGTGAATGCCAGGATAGAGAAGGTAGTCAATAGAACTGTATACAAGGTAACAATCTGAGACACTAGATCCAAGGAAGTCTACCAGCCCAGCTGGGGTAACTTAGTCAGTTTCTCATGTATTTCGAGGTTGTCACTTTGGGATTCCGTAGTTTCCCATTAAAATATTTATACGCGAATTTTTCATTTATATTAATAAATGATCAGGTAAAAAAACTCAATTTTTGGAAAATTATTGGTCCAGCAGTCGCCGGACCTGCCGGGCCAGTTCCGATACCCCACTAAAAGTGTTTTTTGCACTTTTCAGTAGATCCCTGAAAGGGGCGTCTATTACTCAACCAGTTTATTACAGTGTAGCCCACTCAATTAGACATCTCTTCATTACATAACCCTGTTTATTGAATATGGCTTACAAACACAAAATCATTTATCATACCTTCCATACAATTTGATCAGATAACTGCATATAGGTTATAGAGTAAACTCCTTGTAATTTGGATATAAAAAAATCTTGTAATATGTCAAAAAATTACTTTGACAATCATCATATTCTCCTTCCCATTAGACCGATTTGGCAATACAGACATTTGATTTATTTATATATTTATTTATTGGGCTTTAATGACCCTTTTGACAGCCAGAGTCACCTCGTGTCTGACAGTTTTACAGGTGGAGGAAGCTAGAGTACCCAGAGAGAACCACCAAGCAATTGCAAGCAACTGTCAGCTCCCTAATGTACAGACTCCACATAAGCAGGGTTAGCATTGGTTGAAGACAAGTGCATCATCGATGTGCAGTATGCCTTAGTACACAGTGAGCCCATATGCAGGCAATCAGGATTAAGTGCTTTGCCCAAGTACACAATGTAGTTGCCCCTGGTGGGGATTGAACCATGGACCTTTTGATTTGAAGTCCAATGCTGTAACCACTGAACCACCACACTCCCATTAAATCTATTATATCTTGTTTAAAAGAACTTATGGGGCTCTGTCAAACAAGATATAATAGAATAAATAATCAGCTCATCTCCAGATTACAGCAAAGTGACCAGATTCATGTTAATTAAATGCTTCTGTTAATTGAATAATTTTTTCTGCCAAAGTGGCTATTCAATTAATGGGGTTCCTTTGTACTTGGTTATGGTTATCTGTTAACCCTTTCAACCCAACACAATTTTTGCATAAAGAAACATTTAACAGTGGACAAGCCTAAAGCATCATGAACAATAAATTATTTGTGAGAATCAGTCATTTATATTGGACTCCCTTATCAGCTATTGAAAATTTCTCGAATGAGTTTGAATTTTGATGGCAGTGCCATTTTTCCATCGACAATGGTTCGTAATCTTGGTTATTTCATGGAAAACCTTTCTGCGGATCAATTCAGACAAAATAATTTTATTTCCAAGATAATATGAAATATATCCACTGAGTATGGTGCCCTTATGTTGTGAGACCTACACTTTAAAGTAAAGCCCAAATATGGGCTTCCAGCACTCTACCATATAATAAATAATTGTTTTGTTACCATTTTTTGGAGAGTGCTTGTTGGCACTTTCCAATAAATGGTAACACAACAATTTTATATGAAAATTTTTTTTCTCTTGCTGCACAAATAAAAAGATTACAGGCATACTATAGTGCCCTTCAGCACTTTTCAGAAGGGCCCTGATAGTAGCTTCTAGAACTCAGCCAGTTAACCCTTTACCCAACGTAACGGCCAAAACCGGCCAGCGCTATTCTCAAAAATCGCCAATTAATTTTCAAAATATTTTCATTTTTTGTCTCAAAAACATAGGTTATGACCCCTCATTGGAACGAGCTCATCGAGCTCGTTCCAACGAGGGGTCATAACCTATGTTTTTGAGACAAAAAATGAAAAAAATTAGTTATTCAAGATTTTTTTTTGCAAGTGTCGTCTGCTTTTCATGTTAGGTAAAGGGTTAAGAGAAAGACATTGTTTTATGTATGCAAGTCAGCATGTAGTCCAAGCTTTGCCCCACAAGGCGAGCAAGCCTAAAAATTATATAATGTACTGTGGGAGCCAAATTTGGACTAGTCAAGATGGTAAATCCACACTGATCACATTGTGATGTTCTGAAATCCTAGGTGCACTAACATGGAGCTCTCTGGTTGTCTGGCATTGTAAATCAAATTTGACAGAGCTGTGGGATGTATCACCAGGTATGTGGCATTTTCCCAGCAAGGCAAACTCAGTTTGAAAAAAAAATACAATTGCCGGAGATTAACAGTGATTTGAGTTGGGCAATTCAGTGGAACCCTGTTAATTGAATAGCCACTTTGCTAATGAAAATTATTCAATTGACAGGGATTGTGTCACTTTCCTGTGTTCTAGAAATAAAGTTAGCATTTATTCTACTAGATCTTGTTTGACAGAGCTCCATGAGCTCTGTCAAACAAGATATAATAGATTAAAAGCCTGTATTGGATGTACTGAGGCCAAATTGGTCTATAAACAAAGAAAAACTGCGGAGAGTCTGGGTAATTTCTTGACATGTTACAAGATTTTTTATTCAATAAACAAGAGTTTACCCCATAACCTATATTCAATTAACAGGTCAAAATTGTACTGGAGGTATGGTTAATGGTTTTGTGTTGGTAAATTATATTCAGGTAACAGGGTTATTCAGTTAACCCTTTACCTAACATGAAAGGCAGACGACACTTGTAAATAAAATCCTCGAATAACTAGTTTTTTTTAATTTTTTGTGTCAAAAACATAGCTTATGACCCCTCATTGGAATGAGCTCGTTCCAGTAAGGGGTCATAAGCTATATTTTTTAGACAAAAAAATGAAAAAAATAATGAAAATTGTATGGTGATTTTTGTGAATAGTGCTGGCCACTTTTGGCCGTTATGTTGGGTAAAGGGTTGAGAGATATCCAATTAAATGGCACAACTGTAGTGTAATGTTTCCTGGTTGATTGTTGTACAGGTTTATGCCCAGTGAGTGTGCGATATGAAGCCCACACCTCTCCAACACCTCCCTTACAGCCATGGGTGTACAGGTATTCTTCATGTCTCGTTGGGAATGGATGTGGGGCCCATGCTATTGGGACAATTCTTGTCATGGGGGGGGGGGGGGGAGAGGGGGGGGGGCTTCATTTGGGAATTGGTTTTGGAAGGAAGAAGCACACAAAGAATCCCACCTGCGGCAACCGCGTTGTGTCCTTGGGCAAGACACTTCACCCCCATTGCCCACATGGGGGCGCGGTGACATTGTGTACTAAGGCGTAGTGCACGTCGATGGTGCTCTGTCTTCAACCAATGCTAACCCTGCTTGTGTGGAGTTAGCATGTTGGGGAGCTGACAGTTGCTCGCCATTGCTCGGTGGTTCTCTCCGGGTACTCCGGCTCCCTCCACCCGTAAAACTGCCGAGGTCATGATTAGCCATTGTGCAGAAATATGTGACCTTAAACACCAACAAATAAATAAATAGCACACAAAGACTAAGAAATTGTACACTTTCTAAGCTTTGTTGGATAAGCAATTTTAATTTAATGCTCAATTGATGTCCCCAACTGGGTGGACATAAGGCCTCAGAAAACCAATGGTTTTCTGATGCCTTATGACTCCCCAGTTCTGGGTACCAATTGTGCATTAAAATTTTGTTTGATTGGGAAATTTGGGGGTTGGAATTGGGAAAAATCATGCCCAATTGCCATTGTGAAAGGATCCCATATTTGACCCCTGCAGATACCCCAAAAATCCCTGGTGTATGCAAGTATCTCTCATCTTTCTGGCAAAAATGCACTGAATAGCACACCTTAATAATTGCTAAACATTATGAAAGACAAATCAGGTGTAATGAATGTGAAACGTGTAGCATTGTCATCAATCCACTGAATGTTATGGCCATTCTCATGGGTCGTTTACATCACTTTACTTAATGGATAAATATAAAGCTTCTCTTTTTTTATACTTTATAAAGGACGAAAGACTTGCTTATGAACTAATCCCTAGTGGGTAAGAAGTGATTCCATTTTTATTATGGTTTCTACCCTGGATTATCCTGGATTGTTTTCTCTCTGTGCACTTTTTTTTATCATTGATAGATGATATCATAAAGTGCATTATTGAACATATAATATTTATTCAGGTATTCTATGTACCAGGGATGTTAGAGACGTACTGTATACAGAATTAACTGTGTTCACACCAAGGTCCTTATACCCCCACTTTCGAAGAAAATGGGGGTATACTGGATTACATGCGTCCGTGCATCTGTGCGTCCGTCTGTCCATCCATGTGTGAGTCTGTCCGAGAATATTCATAACTTTCATAACTTTCAACTTTCATAACTTAAGTAAATTATTATTTTCTATAATATTTGTTTGTCATAGGTATGCCCACGTTGGTCATAGGTATGCCCACAATGCCCACACTAGTTATTTTTTAGCTCACCTGACTTTCAGTCAGGAGAGCTATAGTGATCACTCACCGTCCGTCGTCCGTCGTCCGTGAACATGGTGTTTGCGTCTTCTCCTCCCAAACCGCTGAACCAATTTAATTGATATTTGAGATAATAGTTTGTTATGACATCGCAGTTTTATTTTGTTCAAATCAAGTTGCCCCGCCCGTGGGTAGGGCCACACCCAAAAAGTGTGCTGAAATCTTAAAAAATCTTCTTCTCATGAACCAGCAGTAGCAGAGACTTGATATTTGGTGTGCAGCTTCCTTTTGAGGTGTAGACTCAGATTTGTTCAAGAGAAGTTTGTGGGGCTATACTTGGCATTGTTATGGGAGGGGCAAAATATTTTGCCCCGCCCAAAATTTCTATTTTCCAAACCGAGAGGCTGATTTGAACCAAATTTTATGTGAGGGCTTATTGGGTCATAAGTACCTAATTTATGCTGATTTTTTTTTTTCCCGTAGCCCCATGGGAACCGCAGGAGCTAAAAATAGAAAAAAATTAAAACGCCCATATCTGCAAAACTGCACGGCACCAAGAATTTTTATTTGGTGTGAAGCTTCCTTAGGACCAACAGAAAGAATTGGTAAAAAAAAATTGCCATCGGTTTTATCATAGGGTACAGTTTCGGGACTTTGAAAAAGTGCTGAGTCAGCACTTTTTAACACTGTAGGCAATGGGAAAAACATTAAAAAATCTTCTCCAGATCCAGCAGGCAGAATCTTTTGATATTTGGTATGCAACATTGTAGGGTGGATCTGATTCAAGTTTGTTCAAATCGGCCCCCTGGGTTCATATTTGGGCTCAGTATAGGAGCCCGATTTCGAACTTAGTGCATTTCAGACAAATTTCTTAAAAAATCTTCTTCTCCAGATCCAGCAGGCAGAATCTTTTGATATTTGGCATGCAACATTGTGGGGTGGATCTGATTCAGGTTTGTTCAAATCGGCCCCCTGGGTTTATATTTGGGCTCAGTATAGGAGCCCAAATTTGAACTTACTGCATTTCAGGCAAATTTCTTTGAAAATCTTCTCCTCCACATCCAGCAGGCAGAATCTTTTGATATTTGGTATGCAACATTGTGGGGTGGATCTGATTCAAGTTTGTTCAAATCGGCCCCTTGGGTTTATATTTGGGCTCAGTATAGGAGCCCAAATTTGAACTTAGTGCATTTCAGGCAAATTTCTTTGAAAATCTTCTTCTCAAGATCCAGCAGGCAGAATCTTTTGATATTGGGTATGCAACATTGTGGGGTGGATCTGATTCAAGTTTGTTCAAATTGGCTCCCTGGGTTTATATTTGGGCTCAGTATAGGAGCCCAAATTTGAACTTAGTGCTTTTCAGACAAATTTCTTAAAAAATCTTCTTCTCCAGATCCAGCAGGCAGAATCTTTTGATATTTGGTATGCAACATTGTGGGGTGGATCGGATTCTATTTTGTTCAAATCGGCTCCCTAGATTCATATTTGGGCTCACCATAGAAGCTCGAATTCGAACTTAGTGCATTTCAGGCAAATTTCTTCAAAAATCTTCTTCTCCAGATCCTGCAGGCAGAATCTTTGATATTTGGTATGCAACATTGTGGGGTGGATCTGATTCCAATTTGTTCAAATCGGCCACCTGGATTCATATATTTGGGCTTACTATAGAAGCCCAAATTCAAACTTAGTGCATTTCAGGCAAATTTCTTCAAAAATCTTCTCAAGATCCAGCAGGCAGAATCTTGTGATATTTGATATGCAACATTGTGGGGTGGATCTGATTCAAGTTTGTTCAAATCGGCCCCCTGGGTTTATATTTGGGCTCAGTATAGGAGCCCAAATTTGAACTTAGTGCATTTCAGGCAAATTTCTTTGAAAATCTTCTTCTCAAGATCCAGCAGGCAGAATCTTGTGATATTTGGTATGCATCATCCTTAGGGGGGTGAGATGCAAGTTTGTTTAAGCCATGTCTCTAGGTCGATATTTGGGCTCACTGTGGGAGCTTGAATTGTAACTTTGTTCGAAATAAGGAATTTTCTTAAAAAATCTTCTTCTTCAGATCCAGCAGTCGGAATGGTTTGATGTGGTGAGTAGCATCCTTGGGGGGGAGGGGGGATTCAAGTGTGTTAAAGCCAAGTCCATGGGTCTATATTTGGGCTCCCTGTGGGAGCCCAAATTATAACGTAGTCAATATGAGGAATTTTTCTTTAAAAATCTTCTTCTTCAGATTCAGCAGTTGGAATGTTTTGATATTTGGCATGGAGCAACCTTAGGGGGCTGAGATTCAAGTTTGTTCAAGGCAAGTCCCTTGGTTCATATTTGGGCTCAGTATGGGAGCCTGAATGACAACTTAGTTCAAAATGAGGAATTTTCTTTAAAAATCTTCAGATCCAGCAGATGAATGCTTTTGATATTTTTTATGCAGCATCCTTGGGGGGGGGGGGTAAGATTCAAGTTTGTTCAAGCCATGTCCCTAGGTCCATATTTGGGCTGATTGTGGGAGCTTGAATTGTAACTTGGTTCAAAATGAGGAATTTTCTTTAAAAACCTTCTTCTTCAGATCCAGCAGTCGGAATGTTTTGATAATTGGTATGCAGAATCCTTAGGGGTGTGAGTTTCAGGTTTGTTAAAGCCAAGTCCCTGGGTACATATATGGGCTCCCTGTGGGAGCCTGAATTATGACTTAGTTCAATATGAGGAATATTCTTTAAAAATCTTTTTTTAGATCCACTGGTCAGAATATTTGGATATTTGGTTTCAGCTTTTATTAGGAGGAGCAGATGCAACTTGTGGAAATCAATTCTCTGGGTTGATATTTAGGCTACCATGTCAGGTGAGCGCCCTCAGGCCCCCTGGGGCCTCTTGTTTATTTTTTTTATTGCTTGTTGACTTAGAAATTGTAGGAAATAGACATTATTTGTCTGTTCAGCCTGTATCTCAGGTATGGGTTATTGGATTTCAGTGAAATATGGCATGCAGTTTGCCTATGACAAAGGCTTCTGCCTCATTGCATAAAACTTCCAAACACCAAACAATTTACCTTACCTTTCGACTTAGAAATTGTTGAAAACTTTCGAAGAAAATGGGGGGGGGGGAGGGTATACTGGATTAGGGTTATCAGATTTCAGTGAAATATGGCATACAGACAAAGGCTTCTGCCTCATTGCATAAAACTTCCAAACACCAAACAATTTACCATACATTTTGACTTAGAAATTGTTGAAAACGTTCAGAGAAAATTGGGGGGGGGGGGGGGGTGGGGGGTATACTGGATTGCGTCCACCCATCTGTGCATCCGTCCATCAGTCCATACGAGAATATTCATAAATAATGTTTGTTGGTCATAGGTATGCCCACACTAGGCAGTACACCACGTGGGGGTATACACCGGACGACAGTCCAGCTCTTGTTCTGTTTGGATCAAAATATACCCGTTTCTTCCATCAGAGTTTGAATTAGAGGATGCCTAGTGAATTTGAATGTGAGTGGGCAGAAATGCAAGTTCAGGATTCTAGGATCCTATCCCAGAAAATTATGTGAACATTTTGTGCCTTGAGAATTGAACTGGGCAATTTCAGGACATTAATGGACTACAGGCACCAACCCAGTGCTGGTAGTCCACTAAAGCCTTAAAATTGTCCAGATCACTCAGTAGGCGTACATTGTGTAATCTGGCATGATATTAAGGTAGTCACCACTTTGTTGCAGACACAACCTCAGATAGTCGCCGACTTGAAAAATAAATTATTTAGTATTAAGTTTTACAAATAGAATAAGAAGCATTTAATCCTTTACCTAACATGAAAAGCAGACGACATGCAAACAAAATCATTGAATAACTATTTTTTTTACTTTTTTCGCCATAAACATAGGTTTTGACCCCTCACTGGAATGAGCTCATTGAGCTCATTCCAATGAGGGGTCATAAGCTATGTTTTTGATGCAAAAAAATGAAAATTGAATGGCGATTTTTATGAATAGTGCTGGCCGCTTTTGGCCGTTACGTTGGGTAAAGGGTTAAACATTAAATTCAGAAGGCCATTTGAAGGGTTTTGGCCTCCTAACTAGGATATTTGGTCATTACCCCATCCTCCCACTTGATGGGAAGTGGAAGGAGGGGGTAACAGCCAGAGGGTCCTAGTTGGATCTTGCCCTGCCCTGAGAACTTTTTGCAAAATTTAGTGCTCTAAGAGCATATCTGAGGTATTTCTAGCATGTTTTGCTCTGCATTGGAGATCATTTTGGGGTTCTCTGTTATGTGAAACTTGCACTGGGCCAATTGTTTTGCCTCTCCCACCCCTGCTCCTGGCTAAGCCACTGGGCAAGTGAGTCAGTTGGTGACAGGTTAGGAACGGGGCCGTATTTTTCATAAGGCTGACTTGGCTGAAGCCTAGGGGCCCACAGGGACAGAGGGCCCGCCAATTTTTTTTTTCCTGAGGCACTGTTACCAGGGCCTTAGGGCTCCAATGGTTAAAGGCACTTTGCAATCTGCGCCGTAGCAATACATGTACATATGTACACTCTCCCAAAAAAGAAAGTGTGCATGCTAAAAAATAACACTAAAAAGGATATATATCATTTTCATTCATGGAAATTTTATTCAATCACAGATGAATCAATTTGTGATCAACATGAGAAATTTTATTACGCTACGACGAATACTCTTGGTGCCATGGAGAGTCAAAGACACCAAGGGTCAAACACAAAAGTCACTCACTCAATATCTGGTATGACCTACATCTGCATCGACTACTGCTGTGCATCTACGCCTCATGGAAGCGATCAAGTTAGCATGGAAGTGTTGTGGGATGTTGTTCCATAATCTGATAAGCTGTCTTTGGAGTTCCACAAGCGTTGACGGTGCATGGGGAAGCCAGCATAGCTGATGTTTCATTTCGTCCCATGCGTGCTCAATGGGTGAGATATCGGGCGAATTTGCGGGCCAGGGAAGAACATCCACTTGTTGTTGCTGCAGATACTGTTGAACAACACGAGCTGCGTGGGGTCGGGCATTGTCCTGCTGTAGAATGACCCCGGGGCCGTGACGTTGCAGATATGGGACAACAACAGGTGTAAGCACTTCATCACGATATCTGGCTGCATTGAGATTGCCATCAATAATGACCAGCTCAGTTCTGTTACGGGCAGTGATGCCATCCCACACCATGAGAGACCCTCCCCCATAACGGTTTCGCTCCACTACACATGGATCTGCGTAGTGTACATTTCGACGTCTGTACACTCTCGGGCGGTCATCTGATGATGAAAGATGGAAACGACATTCATCTGAATAAAACATGTCGCCACCAGTGTAAGGGATGCCTGAGATGTTCTCTACACCACTGCAGTCGAGCACAACGATGACGTAACGTCAAAATCGGATGAGACGTTGATTCATTGTCAATCTTTGCATGCTAATGTGGAGTCGTTTTAACAGCAGCGCAAGTTTGAATGTGAACGATAGGAAGGCCTTACCTTAGTGTTTAAATACCCAAGGATTCACAGTGCTGCATGAATTTTCAGACTCTCCACGTGCAAAACATGCCTTTTCACAAACGTGCAGCACGTCATTTAACGTTAATGCAATTTTAACGGGGAAAGCTGTTTTTGTGTTCAATATAACTTATTCATGAACAGGTTAACACTCTTTACACCTACGAAATTATTTTTTTGGAGTTTGATCAATTTCTGCAATGCACACTTTCTTTTTTGGGCGAGTATATATATATTCTCATAAATATACTACATGTACATATATTTATATACAGTACATTATTTTAATGCCTATTTAAATAATATGTCAAGTTGTGAGTAGAATTCTTCTA
Organism: Pictodentalium vernedei; assembly: GCA_031216915.1. NCBI lineage: Eukaryota > Metazoa > Mollusca > Scaphopoda > Dentaliida > Dentaliidae > Pictodentalium > Pictodentalium vernedei. Next base: position 104,913,123 of record CM062292.1, on the reverse strand, counting down.
GAGACCCACAAAATGGATATAGGGCTATGTACTGTGGCATAGTACCTGCTGTACCAGGGTCAGGCTGTCGGCTGTAGTGGGGTGAAAGATTGAAGTGCCGGAGGGGGCCCCCAAGGCCGAAGTACCTGAAAGCCTAGAGGCCCAGCCATGGGTTAATACGACACTGGTTAGGAAGTTTTAAACATGCGTTCTGATATTAAAAATAAACAATATTCCAAACACTAAATTACTCTTAACCCTTTACCTAACATTGAAGACAAAAATGGCCAGAAAATTGACCAGAATAAGCCTATCAGAGCCAAAAACATCTCGGAAGTTTCTCAGTAAAACCATACGAATATTGATATCTTTAGAACCAGCTCATCGATCTGGTTCTAGTGATATCCATATTTGTATGATTTTATTGAAAAATTGTGAAATTTGTTTTTGGAAAATGAGAAATTTAATTTATTTTAAAAAAATACTGTGTTAGGTAAAGGGTTCAAACCTTGGGGACAGTTTTGGGCAATTCTCCATAGGACAGTTTGTGTCGGTTAATCAACTCCCATAAAAATAAACTTGGCTGACCCACCTCACTTTTTTGGTCCACAGTGCTCAAAATATTTGAAAATAGTAGAGGAAAAGGAAATTAATTGCTTGTTAGCTCAACTTTTGCTTGTTAGCTCAATCTTTACGAAACTTCTTGGTTCCCATTGTTATGACCGTGGGACGAGAACGAGTGTTTTTGGGTGCAGTCCGAAATTTAAGATGGCTGCCAGCCGCCATTTTGTACCGACGATGCAGAAATCTGTTTTTTGTACAGAACTTCCATATGAAAGCTCTGATTTGAATAATTTTTTGTATGAATGGTCAGTACCATGGGATACATCACATATAATACAGGTTTTTTTCTCGTGCGTAAATTATGCAAATTAGACTAACTTTGATGTTTTTTGGTGTTACTTTCAACACTGTAAGTGCAAATGCCAATACGGCTCGGGCTAGAGGCCGTATTTATGAACCGATCTTTACGAAACTCCTTGGGTACCTTTGTTATCACCGTGGGACGAGAACGAGTGTTTTTGAGCCCGGTCCAAAATTCAAAGTGGCTGATGGCAGCCATTTTGTACAAAATTTGGTACAATCAGATTTTTGCACAGAACTTCCATATGAAAGCGCTGATTTGAATAATTTTTGTGTGAATGTTTAGTACCATGGGATGCATCACATATAATACGGGTTTTTTTCTCGTGCAGAAATTATGCAAATTAGATGAACTTTGATTTTTAGCTCAACTTTGACGAAGTCAAATTTGAGCTATTGTCATGGCCCGTCGTCCGTCTGTCCGTCCGTCCATCTGTCCGTACGTCAACAATTGGCTATGGCTCGGGCTAGAGGTCGTATTTATGAACCGATCTTTACGAAACTTCTTGTGTACCTTTGTTATGACCCTGGGACGGGAACGAGTGTTTTTAGGTGTGGTCCGAAATTCAAGATGGCTGCCAGCGGCCATTTTGTACCGATGATGCAAAAATCAGTTTTTTGTACAGAACTTCTGTATGAAAGTTCTGATTTGAATAAAGTTTTGTATAAATGTTTAGTACCATGGGATACATCACATATAATATGGGGTTTTTTCTCGTGCGTAAATTATGCAAATTAGACTGACTTTGATTTATTTAGTGTTACTTTCAGAGCTGTAAGTGCCAAGCTGCTATGGCTCGGGCTAGAGGCCGTATTTATGAACCAATCTTTACGAAACTTCTTGGGTACCTTTGTTATGACCCTGGGACGGGAACGAGTTTTTTTGGGTGTGGTCCGAAATTCAAGATGGCTGCCAGTGGCCATTTTGTACCGATGATGCAAAAATCAGTTTTTTGTACAGAACTTCTGTATGAAAGTTCTGATTTGAATAAAGTTTTGTATAAATGTATAGTACAATGGGATACATCACATATAATACGGGTTTTTTTCTCGTGCGTAAATTATGCAAATTAGACTAACTTTGATTTATTTAGTGTTACTTTCAGAGCTGTAAGTGCCAAGCTGCTATGGCTCGGGCTAGAGGCCGTATTTATGAACCAATCTTTACGAAACTTCTTGCGTACCTTTGTTATGACCGTGGGACGAGAACAAGTGTTTTTGGGTGCAGTCCCAAATTCCAGATGGCTGCCAGCAGCCATTTTGTACTGACGATGCCGAAATCTGTTTTTTGTACAGAACTTCCATATGAAAGCTCTGATTTGAATAATTTTTTGTATGAATGTTTAGTACCATGGGATACATTACATATATTACAGGTTTTTTTCTCATGCGTAAATTATGCAAATTAGGCTAACTTTGATTTATTTAGTGTTACTTTCAGCACTGTGAGTGCAAATCCCAATACGGCTCGGGCTAGAGGCCGTATTTATGAACCGATCTTCACGAAAGTTCTTGGGTACCTTTGTTATCACTGTGGGACGAGAAGGAGTGTTTTTGGGTCCAGTCTGAAATTCAAGATGGCCACTAGCAGCCATTTTGTTCAAAATTAAGTGCAATCAGATTTTAGCGCAGAACTTCCAAATGAAAGATCTGATTTGAATAAATTTTTGTATGAATGTTTAGTACCATGGGATACATTACATATAATAAAGAGTTTTTCTCGTGAATAAATTATGCAAATTAGGGGTCCGGGTGGGACTTAGAAAATTTTGGACCAAAATCCGGAAATTAGTTTTTTGGTTTTTTATGCGTTTTGGTCAATTTTAAGACAAAAAAAAAAAAAATTTTTTTACACTGAAAATTTGGGGTCCGGGTGGGACTTGAAAAAATTTTGGACCAAAATCCGGAAATTAGTTTTTTGTGTTTTGATGCATTTTGGTCAATTTTAAGAAGAAGAAGAAAAAATTTTAGTCTGAAAATATTTTGTTTGGGACTGAAAATTTCCACACAAAAATAATAATCTACATTGATTGGTCTTAATCTGTAGTCCATTACAGTCACCTTGTAATTCTTTTATTATTGTTGACTGGGCCAAAACAAATACTAATTCCTGTCATATTCATTATTCAGTTGTCTTGGTCACAGCAAGTACTAATTCCTGTCATATCAAAGTTGAGCTACAGAGTCATTGACTCTTTCATTTCAGTGCTACTTACACACAGTAAGTACACATGTCAATACGGCTCAGACTAGAGTCTTATTTATGAACTGATCTTCACGAAATGTCTTGGGTACCTTTGTTATCACCTTGGGACGAGAACGAGTGTTTCTGGGTGCGGTCTAAAATTCAAGATGGCTGCCAGTGGCCATTTTGTACCGAAATTAGGTCTAATCAGTTTTTTGTACACATCTTCTGTACAGCTCAGACTAGAGGCCATATTTATGAACCAATCTTTACGAAACTTCTTGGGTACCTTTGTTATCACCTTGGGATGAGAGCGAGTGTTTTTGGGTGTGGTCTGAAATTCAAGATGGCCACCAGCAGCCATTTTGTACCAAAATTAGTGCAATCAGTCTTTTGTATAGAACTTCTGTATGAAAGTTCTGATTTGAATAAATTTTTGTATGAATGTTTAGTAACATGGAATACATCACATATTGTAAGGGGTTTTTTTTCGTGCAGAAATTATGCAAATTAGATGAACTTTGATTTATTCAGTGCTACTTACACAGTGTAAGCACACATGTCAATACGGCTCAGGGTAGAGGCTGTATTTATGAACCGATCTTCACAAAACTTCTTGGGTACCTTTGTTATCTCCTTGGGATGAGAATGAGTGTTTCTGGGTATGGTCCAAAATTCAAGATGGCTGCCAGTGGCCATTTTGTACCGAAATTAGATCCAATCAGTTTTTTGTCACAAGTTCTATACAGCTCGTATTTATGAACTGATTTTCACAAAACTTCTTGAGTACTTTTGTTTTCACCTTGGGACAGGAACGAGTGTGTTTTGGGGTGCCTTTGTTATCACTGTGCTATGAGAACAAATATTTTGGGGTTCAGTCAGACCCACTCTGGGACTCAAAGATTTCTTTTCTAGTTTAGCATCTGACTGTCACCCACCTTTACAATACTTTACCTGTACATTTGTTACATGCAACAGACAGTATTTATGTACAGACCGTTACAATACTTTATATGTACCTTTGTTATCAGGTCATTACCTAGATGTTTGTCATTGCTGTGTCACATACTATACATGTACATGTCTTTGTCTTGACAAGTTGAGCTACAGTGTCATTGACACTTTCATTATGTGTACCCATACTATGTATGGTACACATAATGCCGGCATCTGGGGTGACCATCCGTCGTTCGTCCATCCTTTGTCCGTCCGTCTGTCCATCCGTCCGTCTGTCCGTCCGGCATCCGTATCCATTTCTTTGGCATTTGATAACTTGAAAAATATTGCTTGGATTGTCAAGTTACTTTATATTTGGGTTCATGTTACTGATGTGCCGAGCTGTATAGTTTTTGGTGTAAATCTGTTATTTTGATCCTGAGATATTAACCCTTTATCCTTCAAATTGAAAATTCCTCCAATCCCTTTGGCATTCGATAACTTGAAAAATATTCCTTGGATTGTCAAGTTACTTTATATTTGTGTTCAGGTTGCTGATGTGCCGAGCTGTATAGTTTTTGGTGTAAATCTGATAATTTAATCCTGAGATATTAACCCTTTATCCTTCAAATTGAAAATTCCTCCAATCCCTTTGGCATTCGATAACTTGAAAAATATTGCTTGGATTGTCAAGTTACTTTATAATTGTGTTCAGGTTACTGATGTACCGAGCTGTATAGTTTTTGGTGTAAATCTGTTATTTTAATCCTGAGATATTAACCCTTTATCCTTCAAATTGAAGATTCCTCCAATCCCTTTGGCATTTGATAACTTGAAAAATATTGCTTGGATTGTCAAGTTACTTTATAATTGTGTTCAGGTTACTGATGTGCTGAGCTGTATAGTTTTTGGTGTTAATCTGATAATTTGATCCCGAGATATTGATCCTTTATCCTTCAAATTGAAAATTCCTCCAATCTCTTTGGCATGAGATAACTCAAAAATATCGATCCGATTGTCATGTTACTTTATATATTTATGCAGGTTACTGATGTGCTGTGCTGTGTAGTTTTTTTATATAAATCTGATAATTTGATCCGGAGATATTAACCCTTTATCCATCAAATTAGACACTCCTCCAATCCATTTCTATATACCCATACCTTGGATGGTGTACATAATGTCGGCATCCGTGGTGGCCCTCCGTCATACAGCTTTCTACTAGTTGCGCATATGGGTACACATCTGACGATTTCATCGGCCTATTTTTTGTACACAACTTCTATACGGCTCAGGCTAGAGGCCGTATTTATGAACCGATCGTTACGAAACTTCTTGGGTACCTTTGTTATCACCGTGGGATGAGAACGAGTGTTTTGGGGTGTGGTCCGAAATTCAAGATGGCCACCAGCAGCCATTTTGTACCAAAATTAGTGCAATCAGTCTTTTGTACAGAACTTCTGTATGAAAGTTCTGATTTGAATAAATTTTTGTATGAATGTTTAGTAATATGGAATACATCAGATATAGTACGGGTTTTTTTCTCGTGCAGAAATTATGCAAATTAGATGAACTTTGATTTATTCAGTGTTACTTATACACTGTAAGTGCACATGTCAATACGGCTCGGGCTAGAGGCTGTATTTATGAACCAATCTTCACAAAACTTCTTGGGTACCTTTGTTATCACCTTGGGACGAGAACGAGTGATTCTGGGTAAGGTCCAAAATTCAAGATGGCTGCCAGTGGCCATTTTGTACCAAAATTAGGTCCATTCAGTGTTTTGTCACAAGTTCTATACAGCTCGTATTTATGAAATGATCTTCACAAAACTTCTTGGGTACCTTTGTTTTCACCTTGGGACAGGAACGAGTGTGTTTTGGGGTGCCTTTGTTATCACTGTGCTATGAGAACAAATATTTTGGGGTTCAGTCAGACCCACTGTGGGACTCAAAGATTTTTTCTAGTTTAGCATCTGACTGTCACCCACCTTTACAATACTTTACCTGTACATTTTTGTTACAGGCAACGGTCAGTATTTATGTACAGACCGTTACAATACTTTATATGTACCTTTGTTATCAGGTCATTACCTAGATGTTTGTCATTGCTGTGTCACATACTATACATGTACATGTCTTTGTCTTGACAAGTTGAGCTACAGTGTCATTGACACTTTCATTATTCTACTTCCATCCTTAATAATAAAGTAATTACTTTTGAGTCAGTGATTATCTGAGTCGGGGGTGAGTGGAAGAGTAGTGACTACCCTAATAGAGTGGCAGAATACACAATGTAGGCCTATTGTGCAATTTTAGGGATTTAGTGATCGATGTTGGTCCACTAAGCCCATAAAATCACCCAGATTGCTTCTTTGGTCATATTTTGTTATATGATTTTCTAAGGGCGGGCCCTGGAACACCCACTTATATTTTAGAAGCCTCCACTTTCAAAGTCATTTCTCAGACCCTGTGCATGTAGTTATTTTTTGAAAGTCTGTCATGGAAAAATGAACTATATTAGGCCAAAAACAAATAAAAATCTGTTTCTCCGGCCCCTCCGCATGGTCCTTTTGACTGCCACATGCTCTCTTTTCATAACCAATGCAAACTTAAAAAATTAAAAATTAAAGGGTTTGTGTCTGATATTTAACCCAATTTAATAAAATTAGAAAATTTGTCCCTTGAGTGCAAGAACGCTTTGCAATGCTTTTGCATTGCAAAGCCTTCTTGCACTCAAGAGACGAAATACACCATCACCCATGCTATTCTGTAGATTAAAATAACACAAACCAAGAACATGAACTTTTGATGGCAATGAAATAATTAAAAAAAATTAAAAATAAAATAAAAAAATGCCCACCCACATGCAATTTTACAGAAAATGGCCCAAGAAACAGAAGATCTACTTTGTGGGACCTTACTCAGAATTGATTTTCACTTTCAGTAACTTACGAAAATCATAAATCAACACCAACAGCTGTATTAATTTTATTCATGAAAACACTCGACAAATACATGGAATTAAACCAGTGGGAAATACCCCTAATTTTCAACATCCACGAAGGGCATACGTATTAATGGCACAAGGGACAATACCTGATGAATAATCAACCATAAAGACATTATCATTGTATATTCATAATTTCACATCAGTTCTGTGAATGCATGATATTAATTACTATTTTTGAGAGTTATGACAAGCACATGACAATATTTCAGCAAAATTAGATTCCAGAAACAGTGGAAAACAATGGAGTGATTAATTTGTTTTACAATACTCCAACCAAGAGTCTATTAACCCTTTTCCTAACGAATCGCCCTTATCCTTCTGTGTAATTTACAAATTTAGCGGTTATGCACACACTGAAATTTCATTAAACCATAAATGTGACCCCTCATTGGAATGAGCTCATTCAGCTCATTCCATTGAGGTGTCCATGATCTCTCTTTCCATGTTGGCATATAATTTACAATTTTCCGAAGGTATTCTTCATAGTTCTCTTTCTCAAGCTGATGGGGATATTCAAACTTAGAAGTGGTTTTGTCCAGAAGATGGGAAGTCTTTGGAGAAGGTGGTGTCAAAAACTCATCTGCATCTATTTCCTTATCCTCTGGCTTGTCCTCCTGCAAGAAGAGATCTGGAATGGATTTTGTTTTGTCCAACTGTGCAACCTAAGAGTAAAGTGCTTCTCACTTCGTCCTTTTCTTTTTTTCCCCAAAATGTGTCTGTCAGTGGCAATTTTGATGCTAAGTTGCTGTACTCATCTTCTTCTTTCTTTCTGTTGGAAATTATTAAAGTGCCCTCTGGTTAGGATCAGTATGAGAGGATTGTCCCGATGAGGGGCCAACAGCTTGGCATTCAGAAAAAAAAAAAAAATTAAAGTTCAAGCTGTTTATAGTTATTCGAGAATTCATTTGGCAGCTGTTGTCTTAAATCATGTTAGACAAAGGCTCAAATAAGCATAATGATTAAAGGTTAAAAAGCGTTCTTTGAACCCAATTTGATGTCAGGCAAGTTTGGTGTCCAAAATTTCTATGTTTACCCCCACATATGATTGCACCCCTTCCCCATAACTGCCTCCTGTGTTGACCTCCGCTCATCAACTTTACACAAGCCTACCCATGCTTAAGTTGTTACTATGCCACTTGACCAGCCTCTATGCTTTAAGGCCTTTGTTATCTCTTCCCTTCGAAGGTTTATCTTTTTGTCACAGTCCATTCAGCTCTTCCACCATCCCTTTTAGGACTGCAACGATTAATAATGATATGCTTGAACCGCGATACATTGCTCATGATTCAATACATATCATTGTTTACTATACAATGCGATACAAGAAATACGAATAATATTGTGCAAAACAATTTCTTACATTTTGAAAGCTGGTGCAGTGAAACCCTGTTTTGGGGGTTTTTTTGCATACCAGCTTTGACAGTGATAAATGTGCAATTAACACAGGTTTATTCAGTTAACTAAAAGTTCCCTCTACTTCACTTGGCGCACCGTGGCTCAGTGGTAGATTGGTGGATGACGTGCATTGTGTCTTTGGACAAGGCACTTTATCCCATCCTGCCTGTCAATGGTGCACATGTCTTCCACCGCTGTAACCTTGCTTGAGCGATGCTTGAACAGAGTTAGAATGTTGAGGAGCTGACAGCTGCTTATAGATGCTCAGTGGTTCTCTCCGGGTACTCCTGCTTCCTTCACCTGTAAAACTGTCAAGGTCACGATTAGCCATTGTGCATAAGTATGTGACCTTAAACACCAATAAATAAATAATAAATAAATAAAAATAAATAAATCTACTTTGCTAAAATATTTATTTGTTTAATCCATTATATCTTGTTTGAAAGAGCCCTCACAGAGCTCTGTCAAACAAGATATAAGGGATTAAATTATTTCAACATATTTTCTTGAGAGGAAAAAAAACACCAGAAAATGGGGCAAAACCTCAAAACTTGAAATTAATGAATGCCAATGGTTATCACTTTGAGAAGTTACATATAACATGTTTGAAGAGTCCATTAAAAATTAATAAAAGGAAGCTACTAGAAGTGAATACATTTAGTTCAAAGTATCCTTGGGCAAGGCACTTTATCCCGGTCACCATGTACTAAAGCATAGTGCACGTCGATGGTGCACATGTCTTTGACTGCTGTAACCTTGCTTGAACAGAGTTAGAATGTTGAGGAGCTGACAGTTACTCATAGATGATTGGTGGTTCTCTCCGGGTATTCCGGCTTCCTCCACCCGTGAAACTGTCACCGTCACGATTACCAGTTGTGCATAAGTATGTGACCTTAAACACCAATAAATAAATAAATAGTTCATAATAATTGATAGTTGTAGTTGCTTGCCATTAGAGATCATGTGTGTCATGATACATATCATATTGTGTGTATTGAATTGTGATACATATCAAAACATTAGGGAAGGATATCTTTGCAGCAGGCCTGGTCTTTTGAGGGGAGCTATAGCTCCCTCCCCCCTCCATGGCTCCTGCAAAATCAATTTAAGGGGAGCCATAATTGCTCACCTTAAGACCTGTTAAACCTTCAATTCCCTTATTAACTGGTAGAGTGCTGAATTATTTTTGATGGTGAAAATTTGTTCACATGTGTTTGCCTTGTTACGATTTAAGGGAGAGTGCCCAGAGGTATCGCGGAACTAAATATTGAAATTAGAGTGAACCGCCTTAAAAATGTTGCACTCGGAAATGACGCAATCTCTAAAAATAAACAGTCTTGGGAAAATCCATTGTTTCAATAAAAGTTTGAAACATTCTATTGACATCTTGCATTATTGTTGAATATTCCTGATAAAAAAGAGGGTGTTTTGATAACTTTTGGACCTAAAAAATACAATTTACTTTTTGTGTGTTTTTGTAGGGAATTCCCTGAATAATATGTGCACGTGACCAGTACTTCCCTTTGTGTCAGTTTTTCTCTCTTATTTGTTGCATGACCCCCTGTTTTCAGATCAGAAAAAGTTGTCTGAAGGGCTATACTTGACAGAGATATTTGAATGCCAAAATTAAAGTGATGCGATCATATTTTTTTCCACTTGAACATTATAATGGTCGCCTATGGGAAAATATTTAGTTCTGTTATACCCAGAGCCACTCTCTCATAAATTGTAATAACGCAACTCCAAAAAGACTAAATAATTTTCCTTCAAAGATGATATGAAGCGCATCCACAGAATATGAAACCTTGAAATTGAGGCACTTGCTCTTCAGAGTAAAGCCCAAATATGGGCTTCCAGCACTCTACCAGTTAATAACTGACTTAAGTTTATTATAGCTCCTCTCAGGGCATAGGCTGAGGAGAGCCGTAGTACTAGCTCCCCTAGATTTTTAGCTTAACTTGACAAAGTAAAGATAAGCTATTGCCATGATGCGTGCAGAAGTCTGATAGTCTATGAGACTTTTAGTCTGTGAGTCTGTTCACATTTTCCTTTAGCACAGGCTACACCCCGTAGTTGTTGTCCGATCATCACAAAATTTCATATGCAGGTTTGGAGTCATGTCTAGATGAAAACGTCCCCTTTTGGTTGGGATCGGTCAATCATGTTGGATGCCCGAGCCCAACACTTGAAACCTTTAGCACAGTCTGCAGGTCGTATTTATTAAGGGATTTCATTGTAACTTGGTACGATGCCTCTGTATAATATCTAGACCAGAACGTCCCCTTTTGGTCATGATCTGTCAACTGTGACGGCTACCTAAGCCCAAAACCCAAAAACTTTTTAGCACAGTCTGCAGGTTATATTTAATATAGAGGGATTTTATTGTAACTTGGTAGGATGACTCTGTATGATGTCTAGATGAGAACTTCCCCATTTGGTCGTGATCTGTCAAGCTAGACGACTGCCGATGCCCAAAACCCAAAAACATTTAGCACAGTCTACAGGTCGTATTTATGGAGGGATTTCATTGTAACTTGGTAGGTTGACTACATATAATGTCTAGATGAGAACGTCCCCTTTTGGTTGCGATTTGTCAACTGTGATGGCTACAGGAGCCCAAAGCCCAAAAACCTTTAGCACAGTCTACAGGTCATATTTATGAAGGGATTTCATTGTAACTTGGTAGGATGACTCCAAATAATGTCTAGATGAGAACGTCCCCTTTGGGTCACGATCATTCAGTCGCGATGGCTGGCCAAGCCCCAAACCCGAAAACCTTTAGTATATGGAGGGATTTCATTGTAACTTGGTACGTTTACTCCATATAGTGTCCAGATGATAACGTCCCCTTTTGGTCATGATTGGTCAACTGTGATGGCTACAGGGGCGCAAAGCTCAAAAACCTTTAGCACAGTCTACAAGTCATATTTATGAAGGGATTTCATTGTAACTTGGTAGGATGACCCCAGATAATGCCCAGATGAGAACATCCCCTTTTGGTTGCAATCATTCAACCATGATGGCTGCCCAAGCCCAAAACCCGAAAAACTTTAGCACAGACTACAGGGTGTATTTATGAAGGGATTTCATTGTGACTTGGTTGGATGACTCAATATGATGTCCAGATGAGAACATCCCCTTTTGGTTGCAATCGGTTAACTGTGATGGCTACACAGGCCTGAAACCCAAAAACCTTTAGCACAGTCTACAGGCCGTATTTATGAAGGGATTTCATTGTAACTTGATAGAATGACTCGTTTTGAATAATTTCACTGTAACTTGGTAACTTTCATTGACTTACATTAACTGTGAGGGCCACATATATTAATTGTGAGGGCCTCATTAACCCACCCTTCAATTCTTTAGTACAGTCCACACCTCATATTATTTTTATTGAAAACATAGCATACAGGGAACAGAAATTAACATAGTAAAAATTATCACAATTCTTGTCTTATTTCATAATCCTTTCATAAACATTGAACATTATCCTTTTCATCAAACACAACTCACAGACAAGTTAAGCTGGAGAGTCATTGACACTTTCATTCAAAAATCCAGGCCTGTTGAAGCCCTAATCCCTTTGAGATAAATTTGAAAGGAGGACTGAACAGTCATTTTCATTCACTTTTGCAATTTATTGTTACTAAAAAACAAGTAAAAAAAATGAAACAATTTATTTGTTTGTATAAAAAAAAATTAGTGCTATGTATTGTGTTTATATAGTTTATCGCTTGTTAAAATAGAAGAATGGAATAATGGAATGAAATAAAAAATATATGAGCTAGTGTTCTTATATTATTGTCACTGTTGTCAACGTGGACAACTAGTTAATTATTCACGCCCACTTTGAAATATTTCCTAAAACATAAACACACTGCATGATCTTAGATTAGTCTTAGTGGGTGTGATTGCATTGCATGATCACAAATAATTAGTGGGTTTTTTTTAGATTCATTCATGTGGGCATTGTGCACTTTTTGATTTGAAGCCTTCCAATTAGCTTGTTATAGGAAACTGATTATCGAAGATAAAGCTGGATTCATATAAAATAATACATATATACTGTCTTATTTATTTATTTATTGATGTTTAAGGTCACATATTTCTGCACAATGGCTAATCATGAACGTGACAGTTTTATGGGTGGAGGAAGCCGGAGTACCCGGAGAGAACCACCGAGCAACGACGAGCAGCTGCCAGCTCCCCAACATCGTAACTCCGCACTGCAGCACAGGCAGGGTTAGATTGGTTGAAGACATGCGTACCATCGACGTGCAGTACGCCTTAGTACACAGCGTCATCGTGCCCCCACGCGGGCAATGGAGATGAAGTGTCTCGCCCAAGGATACAACGCGGTTGCCGCAGGTGGGATTCGAACCGAGGACCTCTCAGCTTGCAGCCTGCACCTCTACCTACTGAGCCACATAAACTGTCTTTCAGATGTGGATAGGGATAAGCCTTTTACCCAACGTAATGGCCAAAATCAGCCTTTGCTATTTTTTGTCTAAAAAAAAAAACGCCAATTAATTTTCAAACATAGGTTATGACCCCTCTTTGGAACGAGCTCATCGAGCTCGTTCCAATGAGGGGGTCATAACCTATGTTTTTGAGACAAAAAGTGAAAAAAATTAGTTATTCAAGAATTTTGTTTGCAAGTGTCGTCTGCTTTTCATGTTAGGTAAAGGGTTAAAATGTATAAACCTTTTGCTTAGCCCTTTACCTAACGAATCAATCGCATCTACCTGCATAATTTGTAAATTATACAGCTGAAAAAACAAATATTTTTAGAAATATTTTAACAAAACCATATCATGTGACCCCTCATTGAAAGTTTTACAGTGCTTGTCTACAGTGGTAGAATTGAAAGCAGTCAGAAAGACCTGTGATAGAAATCATTTGACATGGACACTAGAGTTATGAATAATTTCATGTCTTCATTCCTCTGTAGTGTTGAAAAACCATGACTAACTGAATGTGACCCAAAATACTTCTCTGAACCACTTTGTCAGGTTAAGGCCCCTTGGGGACCTCTTGTTTTTTCAAGTGCTCAATTTGCAAATTAAGAGTATCTGTAACAAGCTATTAATTGAAAATAGAATATGTTTTCATTTTTCTACAATCCATTCCAATCAGGGGCCATAAGCTGAGTTTGAACGCTTTGTGAGAATAGTACTGTCTGGTTTTGGCCAAAACGTTGCATAAAGAGTTCATATAGATAAGATAAGCACAAAGGCTGTACAGTGCACAGGGTTAGTTTCTCAGTTAATAGGTAAATGCACTGCCACACTTCCAGAAGGTTCCCACAGGACAGGCTCAAAAGGTGACTGTATTCAGAAACCATGACTTTGAATTTAACCATTTACCCAACGTACATATTATAACAGCCCAAACCGGCCAGTGCCATTTAAAAAAATTGACTTTCAAATTTTATAATAATAATGTTTTCAAATTTTGTCTAAAAAATATAGCTTGTGGCCATTCATTGGAACGGGCTTGTTTAGCTCATTCCAATGAGAGGTCGTGAGCTGTGTTTTTGTGACAAAAAATTAAATTTTGTATTTATCACACTTTTGTTTTCAAGAATTGTCTGCTCTCCGCATTTGGGCAAAGGGTTTAAACAGGAACATACCCATAGAGGGGAAATGTGTTAAGAAAAACAAACATCATATTCAATTAATGCACACAACTGTTTTAACAAAAATTCTTTCACGTTTTAAAACCAATACCGTAATTATTTTCAACTGTTTGAAATTTCCCAAAATATTTAATTTAATGAGAATTTTTTATAACCCGAAAGTATGACCAATTGCTGGTTATAAAAAAAATGGTAACTGCCATATCATACACTACATGAAAGTATATACTTACATGTACTTAGGCTGTAAAAATGCACAGTGTTAGTTGTTACATGTTACATACATAGGGTGCAGGATTCAAGAAACTAATATAAATCCTTACATTGGATTGTGGAGATGTATTTAAAATGAATTCCAAAAATGAGTACATATTCTATTTCCAGTTAATAGCTTGTTCTGTGTGAATCTGTCATAGAGTCCCTGCTGGGCTAAAACATGATGGAAGAGAGAGTGCGTCTATTATGATGGTGCGCTAGGGCAGATTTGAAGCCCTCTGTTGTGCTAGCTGTTACAACTTTTACATCCAGGTGCTTCCAATCTGTGCACACAAAAAACAAATGTTTGTATTGGTCTGTTGTACAAGCTAGTACAGTCACAGATCTACTATTGTTTCTTACTGAAGATGATATAGTGTTGGTGACTATACCAGGGGTGGCGCCAGGGATTTCTCGACAGGGGGCTGACCTCTCCGACAGGGGGCTATAACATTTGACCTCCCAAACGAAGGAAAATGAGTGAAAATTGGTAAATTGGAGAACCAAAATAGAAGCAAATTGAGTATGTTTGTTGATTATTTAACCCTTTACCTAACCTGAAAAGCAGATGACACTTGCAAAAATAATTCTTGAATAACTAATTTTTTTCATTTTTTTTCTTAAAAACATAGGTTATGACCCCTCGTTGGAATGAGCTCGATGAGCTCGTTCCAACGAGGGGTCATAACCTATGTTTTTGAGACAAAAAATGAAAAAAAATAATGAAAAATAATTGGCAATTAGAATAGCGCAGGTTTTGGCCGTTACCTTAGGCAAAGGGTTAAAGTAAACATATTATAATAAGGTCGGGAAATATTTCATCTATAAAGCCAGTTTGACGAACAACATTAAGGAATTTCGTGAGAATCACTATTCTCTATCAAAGTTTCAGTGCTGCACGGGTTCGAGACTGACAAGACGAGATATCTACATTCGATTGTCGGAAATTTCTCGTGAAGTCGGGTTACGAGGCTCTCCGACGAACTGACTAAAATCTCCGATGGGGGGGGGGGGGGGGGCTGGACCTCTCCGACAGGAGGGGCTGTAGCCCCCCTGACCCCTCCTTGGCGCCACCACTGGACTATACTATTGTCAAATAGTTTGGCCAGATCTATAACTTCTCGGTCTGGATCTTGATGAATTTATCTGGGGGCATTGCTAGTATTTGTCCCTCATTCACTTTATAGAAGAAAGTAAGGTGCTGTTTCTGCCTTCTGGATTGTAGTGAAGGTAGTTTTAGTTCCTCCAGCATTTTGTCATACACGCCTCTTGATTTATAGTTTTTAGTGATGAATCTTGCACACCCTCTTTGTATGCTTTCTAGTTTTGTGATCTCTTTCTTTGTGCATGGGTCGCAGATGATAGCTCCATATTCCATTATCGATCACATGGTTGCAATGTAAGTGGGTGGATGCAGCCATTTTGTTGGGTAAGGAGTTAACAATGTCCATTTCTTTTTCAGGTGGTTATAATTACCTATGTGTTTACAAACCAGGGCAGAATCCAGCTAAAGATGGACAAGATGAGAAGGTAGTGATCAAATGAATTACTCTATTTTATATCTCTCTTTGTTCCCCAGATTAGGGCTGTCATGATTAATCAATTGTTGATCGGTCATGGCGAAATCGATTAGTATTTTTCATTGTTGAATGATCGGTAAATTATATCCCGTTTTAGATGTTTAATAATTAAAAGAAAATATGTTGAAAAAACTATTGTTTCTAAAGGTAAAGAGTTAAGAACATCGATGTTAAACCCCAAGAAGCTATTGGAAGCATTTGTCTTTCAGGTACATTCATCAAAGCTTTGAAGTTCTGAACTTTTGAACCGTCAGTGTAATAATCAAGACCGGTCGGCAGTTGCGAAGTTCGCAACTCCCGACCGGTCTTGATTATTACACTGATGGTTCAGAAGTTCAGAACATCAAAGCTTTGAATGTAACTAAAAGAGAATCGTCTTCGTTGTTTACTTGAGGTAGGTCAACTGACTTCAACTTCATTTTTATCGACTTCAAAGAGAAGGAGATGGGGGTCATCTAGGTACGATCAATCGATTATCATCGATTATTTGCGATGATTAATCGATTCCTAAATTAAAAAATTGTGACAACCCTACCCCAGATTGGGTTTCTTATTGTACAGCCGCTGTGGATTGGTCACTTTCCACAGGTGGGCAATATTTCCGCACATGCAATAATATTAAATTCCAAACACTAATTATAGGAATAATCATTAAAAATTTAATTAATGAAGCACTGGGTACAACCTGGTGCTTCATTAATTAAAATTTTGATGATAATGGTTATTATTACCTGGTAAACGTATTTGTGGACAACACTGCTATTGTGTGGATTATGACCAGTCCATGGCAGCTGTGCTGTAAATCTTTCATCTCAAAAGCCCTTTGCAGAGCACTAGAGTCATTGCTTTGTTTCATTTTGCCAAAGAAACCAGTCTAGTCTGGTATAGAAAAATAAAAAATATAAAATAAAATTTTATAATTCCTTCTAACATAGTTGTTGACCTTCCATTAACCCTTTACCCAACAAATCAGCCATATCCGCCCATGTAATATGCAAATTCAGCAGGTGAAAAAATTGTTTTCTTCACAAAATTTCAACAAAACCATGTGTGACCCCTCTTTGGAACGAGCTCATTGAGCTTGTTCCAATGAGGGGTCACATGATATGGTTTTGTTGAAATTTGTTGAAAAATTGATATTTAAAATAATAAATTTTGATATTGTCTGCCTTTGGTAAAGGGTTAACCCAATAGGAATAGAAGATTAGCACAATGTGTTCTTGAATAATCATAATTTTTTTTCCTTTTTGGTCTCAGAAACATAGTTTATGACTTCATTTAATAACAGCTGACTAAAAAGACAGAGTACTTGTGCTAGTGTTATCCCATATAAGTGCCTAACTGGTTTTGTTCACTGCATCAGAGGCAAAAGCAGATATAATTAACCTATATTAATTTATTTATTTTTTGGTGTTTAATGTCACATACTTCTTCACAATGGCTAATCGTGACCATAACAGTTTTACGGATGGAGGAAGCCGGAGTACCTGGAGAGAACCACCAAGCATCGACAAGAAACTGTCAGCTCCTCAAAACTCTAACTCTGTTCAAGCTCCGCCCGAGCAGGGTTACAGCAGTTGAAGACATGTGCACCATCGATGTGCAGTACGCCTTAGTACGCGGCGTCATCGTTCCCACATGTAGGCAACCAGGATAAAGCGCCTTGCCCAAGGGCACAATGCGAGTCATCCCGACGGGGATCAAACTCGGGACCTCTAGCATAGAAGTCCAACAGTTTACCACTGAGGACTGCACTCCCCCAATTAATGTATTTAACCCTCTGTTGTATTTGAGCTATTGCATTATATAGATTCAACTTGGACCATTATGGACCAGTTAGGAACTAAGTGTTTATTCTATTATAGTTTGTTTGACAGAGTCAGTGAGTTCTGTCAAACAAGGTATAACAAATTGAATGGATGTGTTGGATGTATTGAGGCCCATAATGTTTATAAATCTGAGGAATTCAGTGGATGTCAGAGTAATTCATCAACAGATTAATTACTTTTTATTCAGTTAACGGGAGTTTACTCTCTAACCTACATGCAATTAGCAGATCAAATTTGTATTGAAGGTATGGGGGAGAGCATGGTGGCTCATTGGTTATGGCAGTGGACTTCAGACCAAAATGTCCACCTTTCCATTTCCACCAGGGGTAACTGTTGTGTCCTTGGGCAAGGCACTTAATTCCAATTGACTATGTGATGGCACGTTGGTGCTCTGTGCTAAGGCATACTGCATGTCAATGGTGCACTTGTCTTCAACCAATGCTAACTCTGCTTGTATGAAGTTGGTATGTTGGGGAGTCTGACAGTTGCTCATCACTACCCAGAGGTTCTCTCTGGGTACTCTGGCTCCACCTGTAAAACTGTTCAAATGGCCCTGCCTGTTGAAAGTGTATAAATAAATAAATAAATAAATAAATAAATAAATAAATAAATAAATAAATAAATAGGGTTAATGGTTTGATTGGTGTTTGTTAAGTTATATACAATTACCAGGGTCATTCAGTTAAAAGATATATAATTAAGTGGGATCCACAGCATTGTATTCAGAGTATTTTCTGTGCAGGTTGATGAAATGTAAAACAGATAAATTTGCGAACAAAAATTTTATTTGACATTTGAATTTTATTTGGCTAAAAGAGGAAACTTTATTGATGTTGAATACTGAGATTATCTTAAAATCCCCAATTTCCAGGTTCATTTAACAACAATTTATTTTGGGAAGTAAGAAGCCTCCTTCTAAAATAGTGGAACTTAACATGTGATGGTTACATGTCTGGCACTGGCATTTTACATTGAATTGTGACAGCTAAGCTAGACGAACAAGCCAATTTCCTCAGTATACATGTAGACAATTTCCATTAAAATACAACAAAACAAATACATTTTAACAAATTATTGTCAGCTTCCAATTTAACTGGTAGAGTGCTGGAAGCCCATATTTGGGCTCTATTCTGAAGGGCAGGCACCCTAACGTAAAGTTTTCAAATTCAGTGGCTGTGCTTCATAGGAACTCTCCCATGAATTGTAACAAGGCAAAGACCATTGAACAAAATTTGATGGGGAAAAATAATTTAGCACTCCACCTGTTAATCTTGTGGGCTTGGATGCATCATCAGAAACCTTCAAAATTATTGGAAATTGATATTTTGAATTTCAAGGCCTTTGCAAACATATAAACTTTGAAGATCAGTTAAAATCATGGGAAAATGTTGATTTTTGGAAAGCAGTTCTACCAGCCTCCAACATTAATTAACTGCAGCCTGTCTTTGAAAAGATGTTTCCCAGAAACAGTAAGCAATGTTAGGAACTGGTAGAATCAGTAATGGTCAGTTGTAGGAATAAAATCATTTTACCCTTACTCCATTTTAAATTTTGGCCTCAAAAACATAGTTTATGATCCTGTCAGTGGAACAGTTTTTTCGGGTTTGTTCCACTGAGGGATCATAAGCTATTTGTTAAGCAAAAAAAAATTGAAGCCAGAAAATAAGCAGACAGTCATCTGTAAAATGAGGTCCCCAGAGGGTGAATTTAGTGATGCTACCCTGCATTGCAGGGTAGCATCACAACATTTACCTTCTGTGATCCTCAATCTGAATCAGGGTCTCAAAACTAAACAGAGAGAGGTACCCAGAGGATAAATTGTCCCACTGTATGGGATAGCATCATCAAATTCACCCTCTGGGGACCTCATTCTTCAAATGTCAGACTGCTTATTTTCTGGCCTGACCACGATTGCTGTATGTATTCAACATTACACGATACAGTACAAAAACTGAAAAATGTACTCAATACACCATGCATGGAATCTGGTTTACACGTAAGATTGTCATGTAAGAAGGAAATCCTACAACATAAAACTGTGTCAAGCAAGAATGTTATCAGACCACTGAAGGTGATATTTCTTCTAGTGTTCAACTGATTACCAAGAATGGTCGTTGACCGATTACCGGTCATTTGAGCTCAGAATCCGCCGATTCCGATGCCGATTCCAATTGTAATATCGTGCACTAGGACAAGTCGAGGCTCGAAAGAACTACATTAAACTGAACATTAAACTTCGTTGCCCGGGATCGAAATAAAATAACCAGTCGCACACACTTGGGCGGTAAACGTGGCTCTCAGAGCCACGTTTACCGCCCAAGTGCGTGCGACTGGTAATTTTACTTCTGGCTGAGTCAGTGGAGTGTAACCATCATTTTTCCGGTATGAACTAGCGATTTCGCTCAGCTGTAAGCTTTGCATGTCATTTAACTTGTATACCCCATAAATGGGCTTCTAGAGAGATTATGAATACACATTGTGGTTGTTTCTCAACTTTATTGAATGGTATCATTGGCATCATTTTACATTAACAATGTGAACAATTGCAGAAGATAACAAAATGCGGTTAATGAATGATCTCAAAATGCTTGGCAACAATCGGTTGAACCGATATTCCAGGAGCCGTTGCCGTTGTCATCTGATTGTCCATAATCGGCCGATTGTGGTGGCCGGTTCCGATCATCTATTGAACACTAATTTCTTTAAAATATCAGCTTCATTCAACCCACTTAGTATTTTCAAAATGTTTTATTAAGCAGCCATGACTAGATTTGATGAAAAACTCATCAAAATTTAAATAAATAATAATTGGTCCAAATGTCAGTAAAAATGTCATAAATTTGGTTAGATGTGCCAAGATTATTCTTATTTTAATGGCAGGAGGTTTCCCATCCTGGGCAGGAATATCCACCAGCAACATGCAAGGACTTAACTCTGAAAATGGAAATTTTTCTTGTGAAAAAAAGTAAACCATAGTTTATTGAGTCTAGCTTTTCTCAATATCGATATAAATTTATTGATTTTTCATTTAGGCCACACAAAGTAGATCTTCTGTTTCTCAGGCCATTATTTGTGAAATTGCATGTGGGCGAGCATTTTTTTATTTTATTTTCTATTTCAGTAATTACTTCTTAGCCATCAAAAGTTCATGTTCTTGGTTCAAGTTTTAGACCTCATAATCTGCAGAATAGCATGGGTGGTGGGGTATTTCATCCCTTGAGTGCAAGAAGGCTTTGCAATGCTAAAGCACTGCAAAGCCTTCTTGCACTCAAGGGACAAATTCATCAATTTTTTTAACTTGGGTAAAATATCAGACATAAACCATTTAATTTTTTTCAAGTTTAAATTGGTTATAAAAAGAGATCATGCGGCAGCCAAAACGACCATGTGGGAGGGCCTGAGAAACAGATTTTTTATTTTTTTAGGCCTTATTGATTTTTCTTGTAAAAAGAGCAAAACACCAAAATATTGTTTTCTGAAAAATGATATTGTTAACCCTTTACCCAATGAATTGGCCGCATCCACCCACGTAATTTACAAAATGAGCCGTTGGAAAACATTTATATTTCAAAACATTTAAAAAACATAATACCATGTAATCCCTCATTGGAACAAGCTCGTTCTAATGAGGGACGCCATGATATTGTTTTGTTGAATTTTTTTTTAAAATCTGAAACAATAATATTAACCCTTTACCTAACATGGAAAGAGACGACACTTGCCAAAAAAATTATTCGTTCCAACGAGGGGTCATAACCTATGTTTTTGAGACAAAAAATTAAAAAAATGAAAATTAATTGGCGATTTTTTAAAATAGCACTGGTCGGCTTTGGTCATTAACTTGGGTAAAGGGTTAAGAAATAATAAATTTTTATATCGTCTGCATTGGGTAAAGGGTTAAACTTTGAGGGTTAAATCCATGACCAATTGAAGTTAAAAGGAAAATTTGTTTGAAACACTCCCTTCATGTGTGAATATTTTGGAAGAAGTTTCCTTTGTGTGAAAGCTATTATCTGTTAAGAGTTCTGCTGGTGTAAACATTATTTGTCTAAAGAGCTCTTAAAATCAGGTATGAATTACTTGGTGGATCATATCAATAAACAGCAAAGAAGTAATGGTACTGTTAATGTAAATATTAGATCATCCGATGAGCCACTAAGGAAGTAAACTATTAGATTTGTATCATCGTTGGTGTCTACCTTTATTGATTAATGTCACAAATTTGCTCTGCAGAAATCTTCGCCAATAGAATGTAATTACCAAAATGAGGGGACATATTATACCACTTGGCTTAATGTGAAAGCTCACGGAAGGAATGGACAGTTGTAATTGGCTAAATCAAATTTATCATGTGGTAACTGTTGATTGGACATTTTCTTTCTACATTTGTTAATAGTTTCTTTCAAGTTGGATCAGACAGCTTTTTATATCCTTTTAACCTTCCACTCACAAGTAAAATTTTGTTGAATAACTTCAAATTTTCATTTGTCGCCTCTAAAATCTGGCCACAGTACGTCTACCATGGACCAGTCACTTTCCATGGGTGTGCAATATTTCCACGGGCGCAATAATATTAGATTCCAAAAACTAATTATACGAACAATCATCAAAAAATATAATTAAGCACTGGTACAACCCGTTGCTTCATTAATTAAAATTTTGCTGATGATGATTTTTAGTCGAGTTTTGACAAAGTCAAACTCGACTTATAGTTTGATGAAGTGGCGGGTGGGCGGCGGGCGTAAACAATTGGTTTCCGGGCAATAACTTAGTTCTATTTGATGCACCTTTACCAAAATTATACCAGGGGTTACCCTACAGGAAAGGAAGACACCTATCGATTTCAGAGTCTCGTGCCCCAAGGTCAAGGTCACTGTTACTATAAATAGAATATTTTGTGACAAATTGGTTTCCGGGTAATAACTTTAGTTCTATTCCATGTATCTTCACCAAACTTATACCACAGGTTACCCTATAGGAAGGGAAGACACATCGATTTCGGAGTCTGGGGCCCCAAGGTCAAGGTCACTGTTACTATCAATAGAATATTTTGTGACAAATTGGTTTCTGGGCAATAACTTTAGTTCTATTTGACGCACCTTTACCAAACTTATACCAGAGGTTACCTTATAGGAAGAGAAGACACCTATTGATTTCGGAGTCTGGGACTCCAAACTCAAGGTCACTGTTACTATAAATAGCTTATTTCTTCAGAATTTAATGTCAAAACTCGACTTCTGGATATGTGATCCTCCTGCTGGATTTTTATTACAGTGGAACCCTGTTAATTGAATAGCCACTTTGCCATTGAAAATTATTCAATTAACAGGAGTATTCAATTAACAGGGATTGTCACTTTCCTGTATTCTAGAGATAAACTTAGCATTTATTCTATTATATCTTGTTTGACAGAGCTACATGAGCTCTGTCAAACAAGATATAATAGATTAAATGCCTGTATTGAATGTACTGAGGCCAAATAGGTCTATAAACAAAGGAAAACTGAGGAGAGTCAGGTAATTTCTCGACAGGTTACAAGATTTTTTATTCAATTAACAGGAGTTTACTCAAAGACCTATATTCAATTAACAGGTCAAATTTGTACTGGAGGTATGGTAAATGGTTTTGTGTTTGGAAATTATATTCATATATATAAATAATATTCAGTTAACAGGGATATACAATTAAGAGATATCCAATTAAGTGGGCTTCACTGTACCTGGTAAATGCATGCGTGGACATCACTGCCCACACGTGGATTACAACCAGTCCACAGTGACTGTACTGTAGCCCTCACTGTACTCTTGTGTCAAAACTCAAGCAGGATAGTCCATAGTTCTTGGTTTATATGATGGGCATAATCCTGTTTGAGGTGTACGGGTGTACTGATAGTTACCTTGATATAATATAATGTGTAGTAAAGTAGAAATCCAAGAAAATGGTCATTTAAAGAAACAAAATGTTGATTTTTCTGATTTCATCAGGTGTTCACAGGCTAGGAATAAAAATTTGGTGAGAATCATAATCGTGATTGTCATTTTGAATTTTGCCCTTGATTCATGTGCTAACACAAAATTTTGATTCTCGAGAACTGTACTGAATTATAAGGTATGCAGATATCTGTTAACCCTTTACCCAACAAATCGCCCGTATCTGCCTACGTAATATGCAAATACAGCTACTGAAAAAATATTATTTTTCGAAAAATTTCATCAAAACCATATCATGTGACCCCTCTTTGGAATGAGCTCGTTCCAAAGAGGGGTCACATGATATGGTTTTGTTGAAATTTTTTCAAAAATTTAAAAAAAATTATATTTAAAATAATGAATTTTGAAATCGTCTGCGTTGGGTAAAGGGTTATGATAAACGATCAAACTGGGGAGCTGTGGCTCATTGGTTTGAGCATTGGAATTTAACTGGTATGTGTGCTGAATTATTTTTCCAAGGTGATTTTACACATAACTATTTTTTTAACCCTTAACGGCCTAGAGATATTTACATATTATATTTCATTTAGTAACAGTAAACCATATCTTGTGACTCCTTATTGGAATGAGCTCAGTGAGCTCATTCCCATGATGGTTTCACTTGATATGGTTTTGTTAAAATGTTTTGAAAATATATTTTTAACAGCTATATTTGTATGCTGCATGGATGGATGGGGCCGGTTTCTTAGATAAAGGGCTAAACCAAAAGGCTAACAGTTGATCCTAATACTTGATATCTGTGCTTTGTCCTTGATTGGGGCTTGGTGGCACAGTAGGTAGAGGTGCAGACTGCAAGCCGAGAGGTCCTCAGTTCGAATCCCACCTGCGGCAACCGCGTTGTGTCCTTGGACAAGACACTTCATCCCCATTGCCCACGTGGGGGCACGGTGGCGCTGTGCACTAAGGCGTACTGCACGTCGATGGTGCTCTTGTCTTCAATCAATGCTAACCCTGCTTGTGCGGAGTTAGTATGTTGGGGAGCTGACAGTTGCTCGCCATTGCTCGGTGGTTCTCTCCGGGTACTCTGGCTTCCTCCACCCATAAAACTGTCATGGTCATGATTAGCCATTGTGCAGAAATATGTAACCTTAAACATCAATAAATAAATAAATATTGTCCTTGATTAAGACACTAATTCCCAGTTGCCCATGTGGAGGTGTGGTGGCATTGCGGTAACCGGTTCTCGTCAGATCACCGAAGTTAAGCAACGTAGAGCCCGGTTAGTCCTCGGATGGGTGACCGTCTGAGCGATCAGTTCGAACCCTCACGTTATGTCCTTGGGCAAGGTACTTAACCCCGATTGTCCACATGGGGGGCACAATGACGCCGTGCACTAAGACGTACTGCATGTCGATGATGCGCATGTCTTCAACCAGTCTAACCCTGCCTGTGCTGCAGTGCGGAGTTACGATGTTGGGGAGCTGACAGCTGCTCGTCAATGCTCTGTGTTTCTCTACGAGTACTCCGGCTTACTCCACCTGTAAAACTGTTACGGTCATGATGAGCCATTGTACATAAGTATGTGACCTTAAACACCAATAAATAAATAAATTGCCCAGTACGGTGGTGCTGTGTACTAAGGCATACTGCACATTGATGGTGTTCTTGCCTTCAACCATTGCTAACTCTGTTTGTGATGGGTGTGTAAGATTGAGACTCAATCAGCTGCTCTATGCCGGGCATGATGTTAATCTGATAAATTGCAAAATAGTGAGATTTATGAGCAAAAATAGTGAGATTTAAATTTTTAAACTGCTCAATAAGTAAAATTTATTGACTGTTAAAAATACCAATTTTTGGCTGTTCTCTGGTACTCTGACTTCCTTCACCCATAAAACTGTTTGACATGACATGACCCTAGCTGTTGAAAGTTTCATTAAACCCCAATAGACAAATAAACAAACACAGCTTGGATAAGCCTAATACTAGCTGCTGAATTCAACTTCATGTTTTGTATTATGTAATGTATGTATTTCTTTTATTCTATGTAAATATCTGTTTATAATGGACTGACTTAAAATACTTTTAACTGGTTGAGTGCTTGAAGTCACTATCATGGCTCTATTGAAAAGTGTTGAAAACCACTTTAGTGGCTTTAAAATGTTCAATCAGCAAGTTTTCTCAGCAGCAGAAAAAAGAATGTTCCTATAAAATTGTTTTGTTGCAATTCATCGGAGAGTGCCAACTGGCACTCTCCAATATATTGCAACAAAATAATTATTTAAGAACAAAATTTTGCAAAACAAAGTCTCCCCTTTCTGGTAACATGATGTCTTTAAAAAAACACTCATGTTACAAATCAATTTTGAAAAATAATTTAGCACTCTACCAGTTAAATTAACACAAACAACCCAATCAAACCATCAAACCTGGATAGTCTACTGTACAATACATTGATCAGGTGGATGCGGAATTTTCTGTCCGTTTTAGCCATCACATCACTGTGGAATCTCAGCACCAAAATTTATTTATTTATTTATTTATTGGGTTTAATGACACTTTCAACAGCCAGGGTCACCTCATGTCCAACAGTTTAATGGGTGGAGGAAGCTGGAGTACTCCGGGAGAACCATCAAGCAGTGGCGAGCAGTTGCCAGACCTCCCCCCCTCCCTCCCCCCCCCAATGTACTAACTCCATACAAGCAGGGTTAGCACTACTTGAAGACAAGTGCAACATCAGTGTGCAGTTTGTCTTAGTACACAGTGTCACCGTGACCCTGCATGGGCAATTGAAATTAAGTGCCTTGCCCAAGAACACAATGCAATTGCCTCTGGCGTGGATCGAACCCTGAACCTTTTGATTTGAAGTCCACAAAAAATACAAAATCCCACCCCACTGTTGTAAGTACAGTACAGCCTATAATAAAGTGGAAAACTGGTTGCACTAATAACGTGCTATTTGGGCGATATTTGCGTCACATTTGTATCTGAATCTTGTGATATTTTTATAGGAATAACACGTCAGTTGGTCACAATTTGTCTGGTCAAACATGCTAAGATGATGAAATAAAAAAAACCCTGTATAATGTACATGTATTAACTTCCATGCTAATTTTTGTTATGCTGTCTATACTATTTACAATACCTACAACACATCAAGATACAAAATTAAAACAACACATAATTAATAATTAACAGTAATCATTTCAGTTAAAAAAGCACAAAGAATTAGTGAAGTCATATCAATGCTAAATAGTAAACAAACATAAACACTCAAGTAATTGTTAAAAACAATCATTTCAATGCAATTACAAAATAAACAGGTATACAAAGACATGTTTTAATAAGCACAAAGCTAAAACATAATCCTGAAATTGAACACAGTTTTATCCATCAGTTTGTAGTGCTGTGTGGACATATTCTTGCTTATGTGTATATAATTCAGGATAATTTTTAAATATTCCGAAGGATTTTGAAGGATATTTTCACTGTGGAACTTAATTCAAACAAACATGTAAGTACTTCATATTTTGTTAAAATTTATAATAGATATTTTAAAATATTTCCAAAATATATCAAAGACGGAGTCGTTTAACCTGTGATTTGGAAATATGGTCTTTTGCACATCCAAACTGAGCTCTCAGTCTAATCAGATGCAGTTTAATAGCGGGGCTTAGCAGTTTCTGTTTCCTTTTTTAAAATAAATTTTAATTGGCTCATTTTACACATTTAAGTACTCCATTTCGTTGCTTTCATGAGTATTTCTATTTCACTTTACATCACGTACCCCAATTCGTGCTTAATATCGTCGTTATCGAACGCGAAAGGAAGATCCCCCCCTTTCCCTTTGACTTTAAAGATTGAGAGTTTTATATTTATATAAGTTCAAACTGCATTTCTGTAAACATACTCTTGAGGACACTCATAATGCCCATTAGGCCATGGGAAATCCGAGCTTTAATTGCATCATCATCAACGAATACATCGACTGCGTCAGTTCATTAAACATTAAAAGCATTGCATGACTCAAAGCGGCCATATTATAAGTATTTGCTCTTTTTCATCCAAAAAATTACGACTGATAGTTATGAAAATATTGCATCTCTTAACAGGCAGCCAAGACTTTACTAGAAACAACTGCCTATGTATTTTGTCTATTGTCAGCAGGACCTACTCATGATAGCATGTTAAGTCCACCTGCTCTGAGGTCTTAAAAGTTGGAAATAGGCCTTTAAAGGTTAATATACCATCAAAAAAAGAAAGTTTGGTTGAAGTTTGTGAGCCACAAAGCTTGCACCAACTCAAAGACATAAACTGGGCAGCATGCCACTGCTCAGTACTGCATCTATTTCTTTTTGTGTTCAAAAAACTTGATTCTGTTTCAACATTTTCATGTCTGTGAATTGAAAAATAAATATATTCTCAGACAGAATGCAATTAGATCTCAGTTAAATGATGTGTTTTCATTACATAGGGATTTTGCCATTTATCCAGTGAAATATTTGAGTTTGAATCAAACATCGAATATTGGGTTCAATATTGTTGGAATACATGACATTTCTGGAGCTTTATACTTGCAATTATCAAAAAAAAATCTCTAAAATTATGGACCTGCAAAAAGCAGAACAAAAAATTCATTTTTAAAGCTTTCTCTTTCAGGGTTTCTAGGTTTGTTATTAATTGCTTTTGTCAGTAATTTTACCGAGTTATTCAACATTATGCATAAAATTTTAGTATCAATGCAGCAAAGAGCTAAAACTTTGTAATTTCTTTGGTGGCATGCTAATTTGAGAGGGTTTGATTTCTATAGAACATTCTTTGAATAAGCTGATTATATACCATTATGTGAAGCATTGTTGGAAAAAACTAGTTAACCTCTTACATAATCTAACAGCCATAACCAGCCAGCACTATTTACAAAACTTTCCCCTTCCTCATGGAAACCCCAGGAAGTAATCAGTGCTTGTTTACTGTGGTAAACAAGCATACAGTTTACTGTTGTAAACAAATTGTTAGTAGATATTTGTATATAGAAAGAAAAGAACCCTATGAATTATAGAGTCAGTATTTCCTAGGTCGAAGGTCAGACTCTTACTGTAAATGGAACTGTGTCAAAAAATTGGTTTCCAGGCGATAATATTTGGTTTATATGACACACGTGTATCAGATTTACAGATTATGTTCACTTATAGAAGAACCAGGGACCGACCAGAGCATTCAAAAATAAGAGCCAGACTGGTGTCTACTTTTGAAATCTAGAAGCCAGTTTTACTCTTTAACCCTTTACCTAACAAATCGCCCGCATCCGCCCGCGTAATATGCAAATTGAGCAGTTGAAAAAATTAAATTTTTCAAAATATATCAACAAAACCATATCACGTGACCCCTCATTGGAACGAGCTCACTGAGCTCGTTCCAATGAGGGGTCACATGATATGGTTTTGTTGAAATTGTTTGAAAAATGTAAAACAATTGTATTTAAAATAATAAATTTTGAAATCATCTGCGTTGGGTAAAGGGTTAATCAGTAGAGTGCTAAATTATTGCTAATTGTCAAAATTTGTTCATGTGTTTTGCCTTGTTACAATTTATGAGACAGTGCCTAAAAAGGCACTCTTCCAAAATTGTAACAAGGCAAATCCACACAAATGATATATTTTCACTTCCAAGAAAATATAAGTCCCTTTACAGAACCTGAAGTCTTTAACCCTTTGAACCCTAGTGGACCTTTTTCCGGCCCAAGGCTGCACGTTGAAAATATTGATTGGTCTACCCCAAATAATGAATATGGACTCTTCTAATTGCTGCCATTGAACTGGCATGGAAGATACCACTAGAGTTCAAAGTGTTAAGTTGCAGCACCTGCACACCAGCATAAAGCCGAAATATGGACTTCAAGTATGTTGGTTTAAGAATTTTTTTTATATCACCATAAAAACCCTTCATTTTCACAGTACTTTATAGACAAGTCTTGGCTGACAAAGTGACCAATTGTGGAAATGGGGTCTTACAGGTATGGTTACAAGACCCTGATTGCCTACATGGGGGCACGATGATGCTGTGTACTGAGGCGTACTGCATGTCGATGGTGCGCATGTCTTCAACCAATCTAACCCTGCCTGTGCTGCAGTGCAGAGTTCAGAGTTACGATGTTGGGGAGCTGACAGCTGCTCGTCGTTGCTCGGTGGTTCTCTCCGGGTACTCCGGCTTCCTCCACCCGTAAAACTGTCACGGTCACGATTAGCCATTGTGCATAAGTATGTGACCTTAAACACCAATAAATAAATAAATAATGGTTACAAGACAACTTAGAAGCCTGTGATTAAGATTCAGGAGCCAAATCAGAACTTTAGGGGTCAAATTCACACTGGCTACTTACTAGGTCAGTCCCTGAGAAGAACCCTATCCATTTTTCAGTCTGCAACCCAAGCCTGGATATAATATTTTTATACTGTACCAATGACCCAGACTTAGCTGGTGCTAACTCTAAAATATTTAGGGCCAAACGCAAATTTTACACCCCAATCCCCAAAATTTGCATCTAAAACCAAAAATTACATGTCCTATATGGTCCTCTTTACTTTTACTCCACTGCGCATGCGCAGTGTGAAGGAGGTCTCAAAATTGGCGCCAAAAATCATTCTTTGTTTGGCCCTCAATACACTTCACTGTTATTTGTGCTTGTAAATCTCAGTTTTAATGATGCCAGACACATAATTATGAGAGAAATGGTGGATATAAGGAGGAAATAGAAGGAGGAGAGAAAAAGACAGTGGAAGGAAATGTTCAGGGCTGTAACTTATAATTATTTTACGAAATTATTTCATATTACCTATTTTCGAGGCATGACCCTGTTGTGGTCATTCTTGCTATGAATGTTCCATTGTTTAATCAGTGTTTCCTCTCTCCCGTTCCTTTATTCCCCCTGGCTATTCTCCCATGCTTTTGGCTTATTTTTTGTAATGTTTATTACTTAAATTTCTTGGGAGTTTTGGCTTGGTAACAGAATAATTATTCTGTTTTTCCCCATGTTTACGTCCTCACTCTTGGGTGTTTAGGCGTTTTGGTCTGCATCTACCATCTGATGTTCTGCAGTTTCTTCTCTGGAAGTCTCTGTTTATGCATCAGATAGTGTTTAAATTGGTAACTGATTTCGGGCCATGTTTACCAGTGCCTGGAGTCATGTTTCCGGTTTGTTTACATTTTTTGTTTATGTTGACAACTGTTACTTCTTATAGTGATTACTTGTCCTCTGCTTAGTTCAGTTCATAGCAAGATACATTAATATTGTCCGTAAGTGTTACATTAATTTTTTGAAATGATTTTAAAATTTTTGTCCACCCTTAGGCTTTTTGGGGATCCATTTGGGCTCATTGTTGTTCCCATTGGAACTTGGGCTCTTCTGAAAATTTTTTCAAAAAAATTTTTTTTTTCAAATTATTTTCTTTTGAAATATTATAATGGATTATAATATATTATGTATATTTATTTCAAGGGTTAGTGCAAGTAATATGACTGTGTATATTTTTTCATGTTGAAAAAATATTGTTCAAATTGTAATGCGAGGATGTATTCCTCTAATTCTCAGGCTCATTGTGTTTCTTATAGTCTATGTATTCGCACTAATTCTTGCTCTGTGTGTGTTGATTGATATGACAACGTTGGAGACGTGTGTCACGGTATTTTGTTAGCGGTGAGGGGTCCATTACGGTCCTCTCTCCGCAGGGTCACTCTATATTATCAGTTTCTTTTTCAGAATTCAGAGTGATGTTTCCGTGATGTCTTCAACAAGTGTGTCTCCGTCGTTGCAATATTAGGGCTAGCGGGAAGTGCTCAAAGTATTACGACAATTGCCGGAGTTCCCTAGTTGGATCGAAGGCATTGATCGCCCGCTAGTCCGCCCAGTGTCGCGACCATTCACCAAATGGCTTAGCACCCGGGTTCGTCCGTCGCAGTCCAGGGAAACAGATTGGGTGATGCGAGCACTATAAAACATCGGAATGTGCACACCCAGCACATCTGAGGATAGTACGGAGGAAGCCTATCAGTCCGGTAGCTAGCTCGCCCAGGTCTACCCGGACCATGAGCGAGAGAGGCCCCTCTCTCTTGCATCAACATCTGCGCCGCGATGTTGTTGTATGTTTGTTCGCTTAGTCGGAGCTTGGGGCGCGGTGGCTCAGTTGGTAGAGGTGCAGGCTGCAAGCCGAGAGGTCCTCGGTTCGAATCCCACCTGCGGCAACCGCGTTGTGTCCTTGGGCAAGACACTTCACCCCGATTGCCTACATGGGGGCACGATGACGCTGTGTACTGAGGCGTACTGCACGTCGTTGGTGCGCATGTCTTCAACCAATCTAACCCTGCCTGTGCTGCGGTGCAGAGTTCAGAGTTACGATGTTGGGGAGCTGACAGCTGCTCGTCGTTGCTCGGTGGTTCTCTCCGGGTACTCCGGCTTCCTCCACCCGTAAAACTGTCACGGTCATGATTAGACATTGTGCATAAGTATGTGACCTTAAACACCAATAAATAAATAAATTAGTCGGAGCTTAGTCCACTCCTCCTGCTCGGGACGCTCCGTTGCATTACAATCAAACGCGGCTGTTATATTGGCTTCCTCATCCTCGTCAACACACACGACCGCACCTTGGCTATGTGACCACAGATTTCCAGGGGACGTTCGCATATTATATAAATGCAGGATTGAACGTCCCTGGTGCTCCTGCTTTGCCGCCCAAGGAATACACATCGACCAGGTCACTCCATCTGCTAGCCAAGGATACGAGACCTTTCCAGTTGGGACGTTCGCATATTATATAAATGCAGGAATGAACGTCCCTGGAGCTTCCAGTGGATAATTTACGTAGGATCGTGGCTCCACACGTCTGATAGAATAACGTGAACAAGGTGTTGTTACCATGATGTCTTCGTAAAGATTGCTTCCGTCGTCACAGTCAAATGAAGAGTTAGCGGCAAAAGTGCTCATGTAGATGCGTCAATTGCCTGGAGTTCCCTAGTAGGATCGATGGCTTTGGCATCCGCTAGCTCTACCGGAGTCGCGACCATTCACCGAATGGCTCAGCACCTGGGTTCGTCCGTTGCAGTCCAGGAAGGACATTTGGGTGATGCGAGCACTATAAAATACAATGTGCACACCCAGTGATGACGGATACGAGGATAGTATGGAGGAAGCCTATTAGTCTGGTTCCTAGCTCGTCCAGGTCCATCCGGGCTGCGAGTGAGAGAGGTCCCTCTCTTGTACTACAACATCTGAGCCCAGATGTTGTGGTACAAAACGTTCCTCAGTCGGAGCATACGTCCACCGCTCAGGACGCTCCGTTATATAGACAGTCCGGAGACTCTGCTCTTTCAGCTTCCTCATCCTCACAGCAGCACACGCGACTGCACCTTAGCTACGTGACCAGTCATAGTCAACCAACATCGCCGACCTGGGATTCTACAGCAACCAGGTCACGCCATCCGGTAGCCAAGGATACGAGGCTTTCATACTCTGGACGTTCGCATATAAGAAATATGCAGGAGTCAACGTCCAAGGAGCTTCCAGCAGCTAAATCCTGTAAGACCACAGCTCCACAGGCCTCCATTAATGACGTGCTATCACAGATAGCACAAATTATCGTAGCATCCCAGCATCCGACAGTAACTCTGTCGAATTAAGAATTATCCGAGGAAGCTGGGTTGGTACGTTCCGCTGCAGGTTCAGGCATGGACGACCAAGAATTACAAGTGGTCCGACAGGATGGCGAAAGGGATACGGATGAGTTGTATTTTCCCTTTCGGAACAACATAATTGCCGTAGAGAGTATCCGGCATTATCTTCTGCCGTTGTTCCTCTGCACCAAATTGCTGCGTTGGTGGATAAGAGACTGATAGCGCCACTGGACTCAGAATTCTGATCGGTTTAGGGACATCATCCCTCAGTTTCCGACATAGTCCAGAAATGTCTCATGGACATTTGAACTGTTGAATGACGCTATATATATATAATTTGCTACCTAAACGGGCAGGTCAGGTTTCTTATCGGCAAATGCTCTACATCTGCCTTTCATCAATTCAAGGAATAATTTGAAATGGCAGGACAGAGCATTCCGAGAGTTTCTCTGCGTCTAGACGACCAGGCCAAGACCTAGTATTGTCTATACCGTCGTCAATGTCAGTTCTAACCACGATGTTGGAAACGACAATTTTGTCTAGCAGGATTAGCTTCGACACATCATCGTACGCAGATCACCTTACCAGAGCATTATCATTACGTCTCAAATGAAAAAGAATTCCAGGATGTACAACCTCCTTAAGAGTTCTTTCAAGGGCCTCACGTAGAACTCCGCCCTTTTAGTGGCGATATAGAGTTGGTTAGTTGTGACGCGGCCCTGGATACATCCACGCGTGTGGATAGTAAGGTGAAAAACTCAGAGTCGCTCCGGTCTCTGGAGAGTTTCTCTTCGACTGCAAGCTTTCCGCAGTCTATGATCAGATAACTAAGAAAGCTTCAGACTCTCTGCTGTTCAAATCCGCTTCCATATAGGCGGATTCAGCAGAGAAAAGTAGGACAGACACTTCTGGGGCGAATACGTCCAAGGGAAGTTCCTATAAAGGTTCCTATGCATCCTCTAGGTCTTACTGTAGAGACCGTCAGGGTAGCGACTCAGGTAGGGGCCGTAATACTGGCCGAGACATCCGGTGAGATGCCCCTAGGTTGACGAGGGGGCGAGGTGCAGGCCGTGGAGGACATGGTTTCTCCTTCCGTAAGCCTCACAGGACCAGGAGGTAATGGTATTAAGCTCTATCGTGTACCAGTGAGTGGAAGACTGTCGAGTTTCTCAATCAGTTGGGAGTAGATTACAGACATCCCTGGGATTCAGGGGGGTGGGGGGGGGATTTCGGAAGGACCTCCGTTAACTCGAAGTCCAAGATGGACTCAGCTTCCATCTAGTCCGCAGGAAAGAGGCTCGCTTCCATCAGAAGTCCAGTCTCTTCTGGAATGATCACGATAGAGATCGTAGAAATCCAGGAATTTCCAGGTTTCTACAACCATCCTTTTCTGGTTCCAAAACCAGACGGCTCGTTCCATCCACTCATAAATCTGAGCTGAATAAACAAGCTGATCGTGGCTCCAAGTTTCTATATGGAGTCCATCCGATCAGTCAGAGCGAGAATTCGGGTGTACGACTATGCTACATGCATAGATCTCAAGATGTGTACTTTCACGTCATGGTACATCAGGCGTTCAGAAAGTATCTTCGCTTCTTCATCATAGGAGTCGTGTATCAGCTCCGAGCAATGTGCTTCGGTCTGAATCTAGCCCCCTGGGCTTTCACTCGAATAACGAACTCGGTAATGACTCATTTCCGAGCTCATTCGTCTGCGGTAACATCGGCCTACCTGGACGACATTCTTCAGAGGTATGGCAATGAGTTTATGCTTCAGAACGATGTGCAGAATCTGCTTCTATTGCTCCAACGTCACGGTTTCATAAGTAAACGAGGAGAAGTCGGATCTGGTATCGTCCAAGTCATTCATTCACCGGGGGATGAGCTTTGAGATGCACAGCATTCTCGTTCGTCTGCCGTTAACCAGAGCGAAATTAATCAGTTGTTATGCTCGCTATGTCTTCGCTCAGACAAGGTCTCAGCGAGAGATCTCATGAGACTGATACCTTTGTGCGGAGCTGCTGCGATTTTATTCCGATGGGACGGTTACGCTCTTGTCATCCCCAAATTTCTTCGGATCCAGAATTGGAGGGTGCAGATTCTTTCGCTCGATACGGACATCTTCTTGTCAAATCAAGTGAATAAGAGATTCAGACTTGGGCAGGTTTTCAGTGGTTAACTCAGGGAGTTCCACTGCAATTGCCGGATCCTGAGTTTTACAGTTTTGACGGATGCCAGTCAAACAGGTTGGGTCATATCATTGAGCTCAACAGATTTGAAGCGCCAGGGTCTTTGGGATCCGAAGTTCCTAATCAAGCACATAAACATCAAGAATGATGTCATTTTGACTTGCACTACGTTATTGGATGAACGTTATTCTGAATGCTCACGTGCTAATTCTGTCCGACAATTCAACGGTATTTTCGGAACTAGGGAGGCACTCATTCCATTCTGTTATTCATGTTAACGGAATGAATCTTTCTGTTTGTACTAGAACATCAAGTTCTCCTATCGGTCCGTCATATTCCGGGTCGTCTGAACGTATTAGCGGACTCCCTTCACGGAGGGTCCGCTTGTTGCCACCAGAATGGACTTTCAACAAACGAGTATTCAATCAGATTTGCTACCAAGGAGAGCGGCCAATGATCGACTTATTTGCGACGCATCTCAACAATCAGTTGCAGGCGCTTGTGTCAATGTTCGGATCTTCGAGCGTTTGCAGTAGACACTCTATCGATCTCGTGAGACGGAATAATGGGATATGCGTATCTTCCAGCGCCGTCGATTCAGCAGATATTGCTCAAGTTAAATATCTCAATGCAAAATTCTGTTGGTAGCATTTCTAGCTCCACAAAGACTGTGGATTAATCTACTCAGGAGTCTGTTGTGGGACATGCCGTGGAAGCTTCCTCCACATTTCGGTCCATTCTATGGTCAGATGGATTCAATTTACTATCAGTACTGCTTATGATAATATCTTCAATCAGCAGTCTGTGCTTTAGTTTTAAGCTCATGAAGTAAGAGTTCTTTCTACATCATGGGCTTACGCTAATAATGTTGCTATTACAGATATAATGAGGGGTGCATATTGGTCTTAGCCCTCCACTTTCATGAATTTGTATCTGAAAAATATTGAGTCCATTTCTGCAGATCTGCATTGTTTAGGTCCGTTATTTTTCACTCAGAATGTCGTCCACTAAACAGTGGCAAATATATGTGTGTAGGCTTTCGGTTCCTACAGTGACTCTGTCATGCTGCCCTCTTCACTCTGGAGTATTTGATCCAGAGCAAAGGGAAGGGGGGGGGGGGGGGGGCGTGTGTTCCCTTAGGTCACCTGCTTTATAGTGTAAAGCAAGGGAATACCTCCCTTGGAGTCAGTAATTCCGAGTCGGTACCGGGATGGTTTTAAAGTGTAAAGCTAATGTTTACTCAACTATGTAATATTTTTTAAGTGTTGCTCGGTGTGAGGCATTTGTATATGTCACGTGTTAATTGGGCATTAATATACAATCCTCAGACACTTTTAAATGAGTATATAGAGTCTCATTTCTCTGGACTTCCTTATTTATTGGCTTTCCTTTAAAAAAATATTAGTATAAAGGGTTATACTGGATGTTAATAGAGATCATTGATGTTATTGTGCTCAATTACAGAATGGTGTTGTGTCTTTCTTTTTTGATACAAATAAGAAAGATACATGTAAAGTCTATCTCTCCTTTTCTCCTTGAGGGGATAGTCTGTTATATGTAATTGAGTCTATGGGATTTTCCTTTATGTCCTAGGCCCTCCAACTTTTTTACTATTCAGCTGAGTCTGGGTCACTGGTACAGTATAAAAATGTTAAAAAATTTATAGTAATTTATATATTCTTTATACTTACCAATGACCCCGACGGGGATGGCCCTCCTATGAGTTGGGAACTCATACCTCCTCGCTGAGTACATAACGCGTACCAGGCACTGGTTGTAAGAATGATTTTGTCGCCAATTTCGAGACCTCCTTGACACTGCACATGCGCAGTGGAGTAAAAGTATAGAGGACCATATAGGACATGTAATTTTCGGTTTTAGATGCAAATTTTGGGGATTGGGGGGTAAAATTTGCATTTGGCCCTAAATATTTTAGAGTTAGCACCAGCTAAGTCTGGGTCATTGGTAAGTATAAAAAATATATAAATTACTATAAATTTTTTAACTTTTTGGGGAATGCCCGACAAATGACAGGTACAAACTGACTCCTTTCGGACATTTAGATACCCTGTCGGACAGGGGTAAAATCTTACGGGCAAAAAATAGATTTAATCCACTGAAATTAGCTCTGAGTTTGACATTCTAATTGTAATTAAGAAAATATAACACATGCCTTGAAGGGTTTATACCATATGATTGATAAGTCAGTGTGATGACAGTGCTTCAATTGAAAACATTATTCTGGTTGCTTTTGACAATTGTAAATGCGGAAATGCAAATTAACCCTTTACCTAACGTAATGTCAAAACTGGCCAGTGCTATTCTCAAAAATCGCCAATTAATTTTCATTATTTTTTTCATTTTTTGTCTCAAAAACATAGGTTATGGCCCCTCATTGGAACGAGCTCGTTGAGACAAAAAATGAAAAAAATTAGTTATTCAAAAATTATTTTTGCAAATGTCGTCTGCTTTTCAGGATAGGTACAGGGTTAAGGGGAAGCACTGCATGTTTGATACGTTGCATAGTAATCCCCTGGGAAAGTGTCCATCTACAAAATCCTTGTTTTATGTTTTTGTTTGCATTGAATATTTATAACGTGGTATATGGAATTCGTAAATGATTGTCATGTATTATGATGACAGGAAATAAACTGCTATAGATTTGTACTTTCAATGAACAAAAATAGAGGTGAGCGATAATTCACCCACCATTCCCATGCATCACTGCCCACTTAACTATGAAAATTGGCCTTGGACAGAGTGACGGCTGCAAGCAACTAGCCATCTGACAAACGAATAACTGAGTCAGACTTTGTCCGTGTCCGACCGCTTATATCCAGGCATGCTTTGAAATTCTGGAACTGTTACTTTGAATAGAACTCTGTTTAACCCTTTACCCAAGGTAACGGCAAAACGGCCAGCGCTATTCACAAAAATCGCCAATTTATTTTTATTATTTTTTTTTTAAACCGGTTACCCACCTAACCGATTTGAAAAAAACATCAACCGGTTAACCGAAATATCGATATTATCTGGTTATAGCTCATGGTTAGTCGGTTGTGAAAATGAGCCAACCATTTCAGCCCTAGCATCAAGTGTTCCTCTCATTGGATTTTTTGATTACTCTACCTTGTATTCCTTACCTGAAACAATTTTTATTAAAAATGGTATTTCATTCTTATCTCAGTGAAAAAAAAATTATTTTGTTTTTTGAAGTCATTATTGTGAATGTTTTTTAGGGAAGAGATTTAGTCACCTCCACAGCAGATGATTGTTTCTTCAGATTATATGTGAATGAATACAACACAGTACAGACGATCAGATGCTTCTCTAAGGAGGTAAGTGTCAACTGGTTTTAGATACTATATATCTCAGTTATCTTACAGATAGGGTTTCTTGTACCAAACCCATTTCTCCAAGACCCAGGGACCGACCTGGGCATGCACCAGTGCGTATTTGGTTCTGAAACATCAGGACCTGGCTCTTAAATCTCAGAAATAGGCTTCTCAGTTGGCGCGTAACTTCTCAGATCATATTTTGATATTCTTTCGATGGATAATCAAGAGAGACACTCTTACATGTATTATATATATGATTATCATTTATCATTGTTGTAGAGTGCTTAAGTTAATACTTCAAGTCTTAATTACCAAGCATTAATCTTCACTGTGGTTTCTGATCAAGTCTTGGCTGCCTAAATAGGCAGCCAAGACTTGATCAGAAACCACAGTGAAGATTAATGTTTGCTATAGTGGACTAAATGAAAATGATGAGAGCTATTACATACTTGCAGTGTGTGTTACAAACAGCAGTGTGACTCCGTAAATTGAAATCTGGCGCATGAATTGAAAAAATAGGCTCCGAGGCTAGAGCGTATTTTAAATAGTCCTGATCGGTCCCTGAAGACCATTTGCACGTAGATAGGGCTGGGCATTTTGACCATTTTGGGGGTTTTCTGGTTTGGTTCCTTGTGGCAAATCGGAAAACCAATCGCAAGAAAACATCTTCAGAACCATTCAACAAGCAGCATCCTTCACTCGTATACATTCAAGTGTGTTCAGGCCATGTTTCTGCATCCAAATTTGGCCTCGTTAAGAAGTATTATTATTCTTGACATCCCCTTGGGCACCCCAACTTATTTGCTGTGGTAAATAAGTTTGTTTTCACTGGTAATACAGTACCTGGTAACCAATGGTTGGAGTTGAAGTCCTCTTAAAGTTGGTAGCACAGGTATAAATGATTGGTTAAATTGAGGGTCCTATAATTAAGACTAATAATGTCAGGCCTTGAAAATCCTTGAATTTGGCTATTATAGGGCTTTGAAAAATGCAGAAATATGTCAGGAAATGGCCTTGAATAGCTTTGGATTTTATCAGTCCTTTTTTCTGTATTCTTGAGATAAACAGAGCGTTTATTCCATTATTCTTATTTGACTGAGCTCATGGAGCTTTGTCAAACAAGATATAATAGATTAAATGCCTGTGCTGGATGTACTGAGGCCAAATAGGTCTCTCAACAAGGGGAACTGATGATTGTCAGGGTAATTTCTTGACATATCATGAGATTTTTTATTCAGTTAACAGGAGTTTACTCCATATTTTTCCAATTAACAGGTCAAACTTGTACTGAAGTTTTTGTGTTTGGAAGATCTATTCAATTAACAGGGTTATTCAGTTAAGAAATATTCAATTAAGTGGGCTTCACTGCCCCAGCTATTTTATAGATCTGATGAAGTGAAGCAAAAAAACATAAATTATTTGTTTGTTGTAATCGCCACGAAATTGGAATTAGAGGACATATTGTTTGCACAGGCATGGAAATAATAGGGTTATATCATAACCTATTGGCAGGTTACATTAAATATCATGGTGGTAACCTATAGGAAAAAAAAGATTATGGGGTGCTTCTCTGTCTTCTCTGTTTTTACTACACCATTCATGCTGTTTTACGTCTTAACAGGATTTTGGCCACAATAAATAGCAACAAGAAATGTGCGATCTCGCTTTGGCGAGATCGCACATTAGTTGTTGCAATTTATTTAGGTGGAAATTCATTTAACCCTTTACCCAACGTAACGGCCAAAACCGGCCAGCGCTATTTTCAAAAATCGCCAATTAATTTTCAAAATATTTTCATTTTTTGTCTCAAAAACATAGGTTATGACCCCTCGTTGGAACGAGCTCGTTCCAACGAGGGGTCATAACCTATGTTTTTGAGACAAAAAATGAAAAAATTTAGTTATTCAAGAATTTTTTTTTGCAAGTGTCGTCTACTTTTCATGTTAGATAAAGGGTTAAGATGGAAAAAGCATGCCATTCTATTCATAATGTGGATGCAATGTTCAGCCTTTGAGTAAAGATAGTTTCATAAGATTCTTAAGTCTTCCTGCAAAGATTAGCAATTTAATAAAGTTATGTTGGGCCTCACAAAGTAGATCCTCTGTTTCTCAGGCCATTTTTTGCAAAATTGCATGCGTGCGGGCATTTTTTTATTTTATTTTTTATTTTTGTAATTATTTCTTTGCCATTAAAAATTTCATGTTCTTGGTTTGTTTTATGTTTTAGGCCCCATAAGCTACATAATAGCATGGGTGGTTGTGTATTATGTGCCTTGAGTGCAAGAAGGCTTTGCAATGCTAAAGCATTGCAAAGCCTTCTTGCAATCAAGGGCAATTTTATTAACTTGGGTAAAAATATCGGACATAATCCATTCGATTTTGATTTTTTTAAGTTTGGATAGGTTATAAAAAGAGAGCATGCAGCAGCCAAAAGGACCATGTGGGAGGGCCTGAGAAACAGATGTTTATTTTTTTTAGGCCTTGTATTACTTTTTCATAACCTGCAGTTTGTTCATGTATTTTGAAATTAACATAACGTAAACCCCCCACGTAACCTAAATGGTTTATTTCCAGGCCTACACCTGTTTGTGAATGCAGTGATTTGGCAACCTGTTTTTGTTTGCTGAAAACTGGACCAGCAAACTAAAGACACATTAAGCACAAAATAATGCCTTAAGTCAATAGACCAGGTGCTGCTTTCGCCTTCTTGAGTAAAGGCTGTAGTTTGAGCATATAAATTAAGTCAATAGACCAGGTGCTGCTTTCACCTTCTTGAGTAAAGGCTGTCTTTGAGCATATAAATTAATTTTACCTTCCGAAATTCAATACAGACTTTCCCAACATATATATTACTAAACCCATAAGGGAGAGACCAATCACCACTGCGGTGAAAGGGTTTAAAATCTTTAGATGTTACAAATAATAATTATCAGTGGATGTCTTCAATATGATATATAATCTCTCAATTGTCAAACAAATAGAATTATATTGTGTAAATTGGTGTTGTAATGGCAGTTTTTCAGCATTATTACTGTCCATCTTGACAGATGAGTATGATATGTCAATAGTTGATTTATGAACAAAATAAATTAGAAAATACACATTCTTCAGTTACATAGATAAGAGAAAAAAACTGTGTTATTGTTTTTATGGCTAGGATCAAGTTTACCATTGTCCCTTTACTTAACGTAACAGACATATCTCGCCTGTACTCTTCACAAAAATCACTATTAAATTTATAATTTTTCCACTTTTTAGCTCACCTGAGCAAAGCTCAGTGGCTGCTTTACTGATCACATTCCATCCAGCGTCCATCGTCAGGCGTTAACTTTACATTATCGACTTCTCCTCCAAAACCACTAGCCCAATTTTATTCAAATGTTGGGTAAATGTTTATTACCTAATGCCAATTCAGATTTGTTCACATGAAGTTGCCCCTCCTCCTGGGTGATACCACGCCCCCAAGGGGCACCAAAATCTTTGAAAATCTTCTTCTCATGAACCAGCAGTAGCAGAGACTTGATATTAGGTGTGCAGCTTCCTTTTGGGGGGTAGACTCAGATTTGTTCAAGAGAAGTTCTAGGTGCTATATTTGCCATCGTTATAGGAGGGGCAAGAATTTTTGCCACGCCCAAATTTTCTATTTTCCAAACCGAGAGGCTGATTTGAACCAAATTTGATGTGAGATTTCATAGGGACATAAGTAGTTGATTTATGCCAAAAAAGATTTTCCTGTCACCCCGTAGGAACCGCAGGAGCTAAAAATAGAAAAAATTTAAAACGCTCATATCTCCAAAACTGCACGGCACTGAGAATTTTTATTTAGTGTGAAGCTTCCTTAGGACCAACAGAATGGAATGGTAAAAAAAATTGCTATCGATTTTATTATGGGGTAATTTTTTGGGACTTTGAAAAAATGCTGAGTCAGCATTTTTTAACACTGTGGGTAATGAGGAAAAACATTTAACAGTACTTTTCTCCCAAACCACTGCTCCAAAAGCTTTCAAATTTCGCATATAACATCTTTGGAAGATTGTTTCACATGTTTATTGAAATCAATTTCCTGGGTCCATATTTGGGCTCTCTATGGGAGCCCAAATGTTTAAATTAGTGCAGATGAGGAATATTCTTTAAAAATCTTCTTCTTGAGATCTACCAATAAGAATCTTTTGATATTTGGTATGCAGCATCCTTAGGGGGTGAGATTCAAGTTTATTCAAGCCAATTCCCTGGGTTCAGATTTAGGCTGAAAATTTGGGGTCCCGTTCCGGACTTAGACATTTTGGATATTTGGTATGCAGCATCCT
Organism: Pictodentalium vernedei; assembly: GCA_031216915.1. Taxonomy (NCBI): domain Eukaryota; kingdom Metazoa; phylum Mollusca; class Scaphopoda; order Dentaliida; family Dentaliidae; genus Pictodentalium; species Pictodentalium vernedei. Next base: position 104,869,962 of record CM062292.1, on the reverse strand, counting down.
TAGGGGTGAGATTCAAGTTTGTTCAAGCCAATTCCCTGGGTTCAGATTTAGGCTGAAAATTTGGGGTCCCATTCCGGACTTAGACATTTTGGATCAAAATCCGGGAATTATTTTTTTGTTTTTTTTATGCGTTTTGGTCAATTTTAAGATAAAAAATTTTTTTTTTTTTTACACTGGAAATTTGGGGACCGGGTGGGAATTTCCGAACAAAAATAAAAAAAAATCTGTTTTTTATGCGTTTATCTCAGTTTTGGGATGTAAAAGTGCAGGAACTGAAAATAGAAGGAAAATCCTGTGTATTGTGTGGGCACAATCGCTTCATCTAGTTGGAATATGCTTTTCAAGTCAAGTTCCTGGGTTGATATTTAGACTACCATGTCAGTTGAGCGACCTCAAGCCCCATGGGTCCTCTTGTTTCTTGTAAAGTTTTGAAGGCAAAAAATGAAAATTCTTCGTAATTCAAGAAAAAATTTAGAGGTAATTACTTGGTTAGTTACATATCGACCTAGATATCAGCCCAATGTAACTTCATCTGAGTCTGAATCCGAAGGTCGAAGGCTGATGTGAAGTTACCGAGGGCTGATATCTTTGCCGATATGGAACTAACCAAGTAATGACCTCTTTATTTATTAAACCAAAACAAATACAGTGGAGCCCTCTTAATTGGATATCTGAATAACCCTGTTAATTGAATATAATTTCCCAACACAAAACCAATTACCATACCTCGAGTCAAATCTGACCTGTTAATTGAATATAGGTTATAGAGTAAACTCCTGTTAATTGAATAAAAAATCTTGTAACCTGTCGACAAAGTACCCTGACTCTCCCCAGTTTTCCTTTGATTATAGACCTATTTGAACTCAGTACATCCAATACAGCCATTTAATCTATTAAATATTGTTTGACAGAGCTCATGGAGCTCTGTCAAACAAGATATAATAGAATAAATGTTAAATTTATCTCTATAATACAGGAAAGTGACACAACCCCTGTTAATTGAATACTCCTGATAATTGAATAATTTTCACTGGCAAAGTGGCTATTCCATTAACAGGGTTCCACTGTACCATGTAAAACATTTTTGCACACATTTTTGGTTGAATGTTTGAACTGTAGCTTGAATTTATCTTTGAAAGTCTTTTGTTTTTCTTCTTCGGTGACTTGGAAAACTTAGGAATTCCACTGAAAGCTGTCTGAAAAATCTTTGGCTTTGGTTATCAAAAAAGTGCAGGGACCCTTTCTTTGTAAGACTAAGAATTTAACTAATGATAACTTCTTTGATGGAGTTTAGCGAGTTAAAGATCCATGATGGCATGTGCCCATGGTATAATGTAGGATTTGTATGGTTCCTGGAAATGTAGCCAATTCCTGGTAGGCCTGGCATTCTGAAAAATTTAGGGGGGCTAAAAAATCACTCTCCTGAAATGATCTATTTTTTTTTGACATGGAAGGCAGTTGAACCATGATATATCATATGAATGCAGTTCAACACTGTGACCAGACATGCTCTACTCACAAAGTTGCATTGCGTAATTTGGATAGTTGTAATACACGTTACTTCGAAAGTTTCTCAATACTGTGTTGAAGTCGTTGGTCTCGACAACTCACAACTGTCACAAGGTCAAGCCAATCATGGTTCAGTTTCATCCCCTTCAGGTTCATCCCATCAGATAAATTTTGAATTTCGGTTTATTGCACCTGAGCCAGCTGTACAGTGCATGATGCCAATTGAATATTTTCTAAATGGTCCTGGGATAACACAATTTTTTATCTTCAATTTTTTTATTCATCGCATTCGAAATTACTCTTGATGCAGTAAATAAAAAAATGTGAACACTCTTAGACGGGGACGGCTTTCGGAAATTGTACATAAATAGTCATGTCTATCGAATTTGTGTTGAGGGAATACCGTCACTCCACGTGGTTATCACTTAATTTAGGTTCTTTGATTATCCGATGTCGTTTAATGGGAATATAAGTTGGTTTTGAAATGGGACAATGTTTGAATAGTAATAGAAACTGTACATACGTGGTGAAAAATGAAACTAATCAAATAAGTCTCGTGGGCAGGTGATGGTGACGTTTCGAATATTCGCGGAAATTCACAAAAAATCAGATTGATAATCTTATTTCATGACAACCGAAAGTGAAAGTAAACACAACAGAGGTTTATAAATAGCCTGTGTTATGCTGTTCAGTGATGCCTCATGTAACTGACGAAAGATGGCGTTGTGATACAGTAACCGCCAAAATAAATTGAGATTTTGAGCAACTCAACCCACGAATCGTCCCAAGCCAAAGTGCGTACGTTGTCACACCCGGAACTGAGGAAGTAATAAACTATGTTGTTGGTGACGTTACGATATCCTCCTTGATGCAGGGAAACTAATATTTGATGGTGATATTGATAATGATTTAATGTTATTTCAGGTTGACCATTAGATTTTCTGCAGACACTTTGCCTGCACTGGTTATTTTTGTGCACCCATGAGAGCGAAAATTTCACGAACCTTAATGGTTCTTGGCGCACATTAAGGCATGAGAAAAAATCGCGCGCCTGAAAACACCAGGCCTGTCACGGAGATGGAAAACTGTTTTTCCAGGCCTTGAAAAAATGGTTGTATTTTTGCTTCTTGTCTGGAAACATCAAGGAAGTTTTTCATGAAATTTAATACCAATATCAAACTTGTTGAAAATGTGGCCACAAAACATTGTGAATATCAAGTCAGCGTGATAAATGAGACTTGCATAAGAATTCATAATTCATTTATTAAATGTTGCATGTATTTATTTATTTATTTATTTATTGGTGTTTAAGGTGACATACTTATGCACAATGGCTAATCTTGACCGTGACAGTTTTATGGATGGAGGAAGCCAGAGTACCAGATGAGAACCACCGAGCATTGACGAGCAACTGTCAGCTCCTCAACATTCTAACTCTGTTCAAGCTGTGCTCAAGCAGGGTTACAGTGGTTGAAGACATGTGCACCATCGACGTGCAGTGCGCCTTAGTACACGGCGTCACCGTACCCCCATGTAGGTAACCAGGATAAAGTACCTTGCCCAAGGACACAAGGCAGGTCGTCCCAGACGGGGATTGAACTCGGGACCTCTAGCATAGAAGTCTACCACTGAGTCATCACGCTCCCAAGTATTACATGTTATAATGTTCCAATAAGATTAAAATCCTCGCCCTGTGAATGGACGAGAGCTCGCTTAGTTTTTCCTATGTTTATTGCTCCAGTGGCATATTTTATATGTTAGGATTTGCCTTCTCATAATTTATAGGTGAGTGCCTACGGGCACTCTCCCATAAATTGTAGCAAGGCAAAGGTGTACAATTATATTTCGGGACCAAAAATAATTAAGCACTTAGCAGGTTAACAGCACTTCTCAATTCTATAACAAGAATAAAATTAACATTTTGTAAGAATCATTTGCAAAATTCTGATTCTTGAATAAATTTCAAGTCCTCTGTTTGGAAATTCTATGCAATTAACAGGGTTAATCAATCATGAAAAATCTAATTAAAAGGGATCCACTGTACAATGATTTTTTAAGTCACAACACCATTATGTAACAGAAATCTAAATAAGATTTTTTTATTTTGCAATACCATTATGCTACAGAACTCTAAATAATTCATCTGTGATCATATCACCTTAAAAGCATGTTAATATAAACATTTCAAAGTTATTTCCAACTCATGATGGGTATGTCAGAAGTTTTTGCAAATATCTAACATAATGAAATTCTATTAACCCCACTATGTGACATGGCAACAACACTTTCCAAATTGTGATTAAAATAAATAAATATATTCTATTTTGACTTGCAGAACATAACTCAAGACTAGCCAGTCGATGAGTTTAAAAAGCTCATTCTAAAAGTATGTGATAGTCATTGTATTAACCCTTTACCCAACGTAACGGCCAAAACCGGCCAGCGCTATTCTCAAAAATCGCCAATTAATTTTTATTATTTTTTCATTTTTTGTCTCAAAAACATAGGTTATGACCCCTCGTTGGAACGAGCTCGTCGAGCTCGTTCCAACAAGGGGTCATAACCTATGTTTTTGAGACAAAAAATGAAAAAAATTATTCAAGAATTTTTTTTGCAAGTGTTGTCTGCTTTTCATGTTAGGTAAAGGGTTAACTCTTTACCTTACATAACGACCAAAGCTGGCCAGCAAAGTCCACAAAAACTGCTTGAAAAATTCCACCTTGTTCTTACTACCACATTACATAAAACTGTAAGAATCAACATTATAAATTATTGTGATGAATTGATGGTAACATAGTCAGAGGTTTGTGGCTCGGAGCTTATGTTCAATAGAGATGCGAAGCCATCGAGGTTGAACATACACTCTGAGCTACAAACCTCAGGCCATATTACCGTCAGTTCATCAGATTAATGTATATGTTCCAATAAGACCCTACCCATAGCCCAAACCCACATCGTGAAATGAGCAATCAACTTGAATGATCAAGGCAACTTTAACGATAACAATTTTAGTAAATAAATTTCTTGTGTACCCCATGACGTCACTGGACAACAAAAAATCAATAACTTAAAGGTTGAAGTTACTCCATCTCAGATCAAATCATGAACAAGTCATGATTTGAACTCGGATGGAGTAACCTCAACCTTTTTTTTTTAAGTGGGTTCTGCTTATACACTAATAGAATGATCACTGGCTTAACCCTTTACCCAACGCAGACGACATCAAAATTTACTATTTTAAATATCATTTTAAAATTTTTTTCAAAAATTTCAACAAAACCATTTCATATGACCCCTCTTTGGAACGAGCTGGATGAGCTCGTTCCAAAGAGGGATCATATGATATGGTTTTGATGAAATTTTTCGAAAAATAATATTTTTTCAGCTGCTGAATTTGCATATTATGTGGGCGGATGCGGGTGATTCGTTGGGTAAAGGGTTAAAAAAATATGATTTTATATACAGAATGCACTTTGAATCTCCTCCCATTGTTATCATCTTTTTAAATATTTCACTTGGTGATGTCAGACCAGGGTATTTTGTGTTTTCAAAACATTGATTAGCAGTTTTTTGGTGATTGCTGAAAATTGATTAGCAGTCTAGAAGAATTGATTAGCAATTCACATTGACATGATGTTGTTCACTTTCCTTTTGCTTTAGCCAAGCAAGAGGCAGTTGGTACTTTAAAAAAGCATGTAAACTTGGCAAACACTAAAGTTTCTCCAAATAAAAAGATTAAAAATAAGCACTTTGAAGTATCTTCTATCACTTCATATGCTTGATGTATATAATCAAATGTGATAGAAGATACTTAAGGGCACTATGAAGTCTTCCCAGCCAGCCTACATTTATGGATGGTAGCATAGTGAATGTTTACACTAGAGTGTAAGGCCAAAAAAAAGGGTTTTGGTTCTCATGCACAGCCGCGTTGGAAAAATACCCCCCCGCATTGATTTTTTTTATGGAGGTTTTATGGAGGTTCAAGATTTTCCCAAAACTTAAAGTAAACAATGCACCGTCAATCTCAGACATTCATTGCAGTATAACAAAAATACCATATATGTCTGTATATTTCGTCCCTGTGTATAAGTCGCCCCCCCAACTCACACTTGGAATTCCTCCCTTTAGCCTAAAGCTCATGTATACAGTACGTGGAGAGTGTATTATCACTAAATCACCCGCAGAGTGGAGATACCACCTGAGGAATAATTGCAAATTTTTTGCAAAGCATAACCAGCACCAGTAAAGTTTCAGCCAATGGACCTCCGGGTTAAACCCGGCGGTCCATTGACTGAAACATTGTTTGCGTTTTTTGTCGATTTGTACAAAATTTGAAAGTTATAGCTTGGGTGATAACTCCTCTCTGCAGGTGATTTAGTTACAATCCACTCTCCACGTACTGTAGGTCGCACACCCATTTCAAATATGTGCAGTCAACAAGAATTAGTTGCAAGTTTATATGTTTTGCCAATTTGGGATGCAACGGAAATAGGTAAGTTTTCATGAGTTACCATATGTTGAATAAGATAAAAGAATAAAGGAAAATTATTATTAAAGATTTAAAAAATACTTGCATTTTATTTGTTTTTCATTGTTTGTTTATCACCCCAATGTCTCCATCCCTGTCAAGAAAATCCAACACTCGTTTGTGCCTGAGACTTCATAGTTTCAGAATCAGAGCACCATTTGCGCCATAACCTGCGCAGTTGTTGTGTTTATGTTGGTTTTTCCAAAACGTGACAGGAAAACCAATATAAATACAACAACTGCGCAGGTGACAGCGCAAATTATTGTCCAACATAAGCATTGTTGGTGCTATTGAAACTGAGAAAATTATTTGGAACAATAAACTTGCAAAAAATAGTTTGTTTTTTAATGGAAATATTATTAGCAACCATGCGAATACCAGCCATCTCATAAAAATAAATGACTCGCATCCTGCGAATCATTTTTATGATTTTGATTCACAAACAGTCATAATTGTCTCGCAAACTGCGATGCGAACCCAAACAAAAAATACCGTGCAGACGGTAACATATGCCATTAGCAAGACCATCCAAAGTCTCTGATTGTTGGTAAATGTGAGACAAGAAACTCACTAAAATAGGAACTAGACCCTTAAGGGTTAAACTCCAGTTAATATATAAATAGGAAATTTGTTTTTATACCTCTACTCTCGAAAAGAATGGGGGGGGGGGGGGGGGGGGTATACTGGATTAAATGTGTCTATCCATCTATCTATCTGTCCATTCATCTGTCCATCCTGTGATCTGTTGAGGAATTACCCTGATTTTTATCAATCTCTTTGGCTTAGTAATGCAGTATAGGCATTTAATCTATTATAGTTTGTTTGACAGAGTTCCATGAGTCTGTCAGAGAAGATATAATAGAATAAATCCCAGTTCATTGCTAGAATACAGGAGAATAACCAAGTTCATATTAATTGAATACTCATGTTAATTCTGAACCCTACCCATGGGAACCCAGCTAAGTGAAGCGCTGTGGTAAACAAGCTCTGCTTTATTGGTAATAGATGTGATTTAAACAGCACTAAATAAATAAATAAATAAATAAATAAATAATTAAATAAATAAATAAATAATCTTGCCCCTACATCCGATAAATTCTGTCTTTTGATTGCTCAGAATGCCTTGGACAGATAGCAATGACAAAGGGTGCACCCAACATCCAAGGTATATGAGAGTGTGCAACATCCAGGGTATAAGCACACGCCAAACATCGGGGGTGTATATGGTTTAAATTAAAGCGTTCCACTATTGCTCACCTCGAAATAAAAATCGAACCAAAAATAGTCACAAATATCATCAGATTTCCGACAATTGAATCATAAAAATAAAATAAGAGCAAATAATTCATCCCCTGAGTACCAATGTAAAAACAAAATAATTATCATGAATTTGGTCCAAGTGATTGTTGTGCTGAGAAATGTGTCCACAAATTCATTTCCACTATATTTGTATTGTGTTTTAAACGGGACAAAAATGCTATTTCTGCTAACACGTATGGTATATGGAGATTTAATACCTGGATGTCTCATTTAAATACCTCGCCTGCGGCTCGTTGTTTAAAACCGACATCCAGGTATTAAATCTCCATATACCATACATGTTGGCAGTGATAACTTATACTGTACCTACCATCATGGCAACCCTGGGTTATGAAGCAGTGCTTGTTTAATTTGGTAAACAATTTCTTCATGACTGATAAAATAGGTCCTGGTAACCAGTACTTGAGATGGAAGTGCTTTGAAGTGTACTAGATATGTATAAACAATTAAGTAAACTTGATTTCATGCCTATAATGCATTCATATTTTAGCGACAGAAAGTTACCTTAACCCTTAATGCCTGGAGATTTTTCATACATTTTTGCCACACTTCATGTTCTATGACTTTGTAGCTGTGTCTAGGCAAGTCTTGGCTACCTATACAGACAGCCAAGATATGTCAAAAAACAACTGCCAGTATACTTACAATGTACTCCCTTCCATGTTTATCCAAAGATAGCAGTTTGGAGCAGTTATTATTATTATTATTATTACTTATTGGTGTTTAAGGTCATATACTTATGCACAATGGCTCATGACCGTGACAGTTTTACGGGTGGAGGAAGCCGGAGTACCCGGAGAGAATCACCGAGCAACAACGAGCAGCTGCCAGCTCCCCAACATCGTAACGCCACACTGCAGCACAGGCAGGGTTAGATTGGTTCAAGACATGCGTACCATCGACGTGCAGTACGCCTTAGTAAACGGCATCATCGTGCCCCCATGTGGGCAATCGGGTTTAAGTGCCTTGCCCAAGGACACAACACAGGAGTCTGAATACATCGCACAGACAGTCACCCATCCAATGATCCAATGATCGACATTGCATAACTTCCGTGATCTGAAGAGAACCGGTTACCGCAACGCCACCACGCCCATGTTTGGAGCAGTAAATCAGAAATAGGCCTGTAAGGGTTAAACACCATAATGTGGCCATATTATCATTCGCATCTATTTATGAAAATCGCCATCCAATTTCTATTATTTTATAAATTTGTATCCAGAAAGCAAAGTTTATGCACTGTCATTGGAACAAGCTCATTCCAATGAATGGTAATAAGCAATGTGTGTGAGGTAAAAGTTGAAAATTTTTAATCAGTCAAGGAATATTTTTTAGTAAATGTTGTCGGCTATTTATGTTAGATAAAGTGTCGATTGAATATTTTTCACTGGCGAAGTAATGCTTCAGGTTCCACCAAACCATAGTATAAGTAAACACACTATACCCTTTTTCTTTAATTTCGAGCTTTTTTTTATGTATATTCCAGGTATTTCCAGCAAGTAATTTTATCTGCCTGTACAGTATTCATGAAAGATACCTCAATAACTTGCTTTCAAGATTTGATGAAGGACTTGTAAAGGATTTGTTCAGGTAGGGACTAATGGTAATGTTAATTGGTAAATATTATTATTGTTATGGTAATATTTATTATTTTTCATTTTCCCCCCATATTGATACTGTTTTTGTTCCCGAACATAACTTGTTTAATATCCACTTGCACATGGAATTATTGAAGTAATGTCCAAGACGTTCAGATTCAATACCAAACCTTGGGAGTCACCAGCATAAACTATGACTCTTATCATTTTTTCACACTTGTTCATGCACCATCGTTTGTAATTCAAAAAAGTATTTATATGTAACAGTAAGGTATTTATATAGGCTTATAGCCTGTTTACTGAACCATTTCAAGAGAATAAAATATTGTTTAAAAAAAAAAAAAAGCTCCTGGCATCCAATTTGACTGGCAGGTGCTAGAAGCCACTATCATGGCTGTACTGAAAAGTGCTGAAAGCCACTTTAGTGGCTTTACTCTGTGTACATTAGCTTGTCATTTGTGCAGCAGTAGCTAAAGAAATGTTCATATAAAATTGTATTGTTACAGTTTATTGGAGAGTGCCAACAGGCACTCTCCCATAAATAGTAACAAAACAATTAGTGATGAACAAAATCTTGCTAAACTAAGGCTCCCCTTGCTGACAGTATTGTATCTTTGAAAAAAAAAATACTCATGTTACAAATTACCGTTGAAAATAATTTAGCTCTCTACCAGTTTAGGGTGTCATGAGACTCCCAAATTTTAACATTATGGCAAATGGAAAGCACTTTAAAATTAATGGTAATGGAAAGAACATGAAAAAATCTCTCAAACCACTGCTCCATGTCAGTCAGTGTTTGATATAAAACATCTTTGTAAGGCTGATTAGGTCTGAAAAATTAAAAATCTTTCTCACGCCCTCCCACATGGTCCTTTTATCTGCAGCATGCTCTCTTGGCAAAGAAATAATTACAGAAATAAAAAATAAAATAAAAAAACCTGCATGCAATTTTACAAATAATGACCTGAGAAACAGAAGATCGACTTTGTGTGGCCTTATAAGTTTGTTCAAACCATTCCCTTGGGGTCTTATTTAGGGGTAGTACTTAGCCCTCAGATTTTAACACTGCAGTAAACTTTTATAAATCTTCTTCCCCATGTTTGATGTAAAACATTTGTTTTCAAGAATGATTACAAGTATGCTAAAATCAAGATCCTGAGATCATGTTGAGGGTGTCATTGAGGGGCCTCAAATTTTAACCATGTTGGTGATAGAAAAGTATAAATTAACATTTCCTTCAAACCACTGCGCCAATATGTCCCTATTCCACATATCATACCTTTATAAGGATGATTTACAAGTCTATTCAAAACAAGGCCTTAGGTTCATATTTTGGGGTGTCAGAAGACTTCCAGTTTTTAACAGTGTCAAGGTTCCCGCGGGCCTTAAAAAGTCTTAAAAAGTATGGAATTTGAAAAAAAAAATTCAAAGCCTTGAAAAGTCCTGAATTTGAAGCCTGGGCCTTGAAAAGTCTTGAAAACGGGACATTTCTAAAATACGTCGGACTGGGAAAACAAACTTGCTATGACCGACTTTTTATGGCGATAAATGAATAGTCTTGAAAAGTCTTGAATTTTGTTTTTTCCATCATTGAAAAGTCTTGAATTTGCATTGAAAAGGGTATGGAAAAGTCTTGAATTTGCCCCCTTGAAAAGTGCAGGAACCCTGAGTGTGGCAAACAGAAAAAAAGAAATTAACCCCCTGCACACTAATGTCGAAATATCTAAAGTTCAAGGTGTAAATTTTTCCCATAATGCAACTAGAAATTTAACCAATTCAATCTTGTTTGACAGAGCTCATTGAGCTCTGTCAAACAAGAATGAATTGGTTAAATTCCCAGTTGCATTATGGGAAAAATGGCTACTTGAAATTTGGATATTTTGACATCAGAGTGAAAGGAGTTAAAAATCTTCTCCCAAATCAGTGCTTCGGATTTGTTGTCCTTTGGTACAAGAGGTATCTGTACACAAGTTTGTTCAAATCAAGCCCCCTATGTCATGTTTGAGCTGTCATGATGGGTCAGTGGTTACGGCATTGGACTTCAAACTGAAAAGTCCACAGTTCAACCCCTGCCAGGGGTAACTGTGTTGTGTCTTTGGGCAAGACACTTAATCGATGTTGCACTTGTCATGTCATGTTTGAGGATGTTGTCAGGAAGTGGGAGAGCAGACATTGTACCACTGGGTATTGAAGGAAACGTTAGGCCCTACGAAGTAGATTTCCTGTTTCTCAGGCCATTTTTTTGTAAAATTGCACTCGGGCAGGCGTTTTTTTATTTTATTTTTTATTTTTGTAATTATTTCTTTGACATCAAAAGTCCATGTTCTTTTGATGGCAAAGCATTGCAAAGCCTTCTTGCACTCAGAAGACAAATTTATCAATTTTATTAACTTGGTTGAAATATCAGACATAAACCATTTAATTTTTGTTGTTTTAAGTTTGCATTGGTTATAAAAAGAGAGTATGTGGCAGCCAAAACGACCATGTGGAAGGGCCTGAGAAACAAATTTTTAACTTTTTTAGGCTATATTGATGCTGTCTTGACTAAGAAATGTTATGCAAAGTTGTAAAGTTTGCATTGGTTATAAAAAGAGAGCATGCATCATCCAAAAGGTCCATGCAGGAGGGCCTGAGAAACAGATTTTTAACATTTTTAGGCCTTAAAATGCATTTTCTCACAAACTGAATATTGATACTGTTTTGACAAATTTTTTCTCTTGTTATGCAATGTTGGTGTAGTGAGGAACTCGCCCTGTGCAAAACAAAGATTAACTCATTCAGTAATGATCCTGTGAAAAAAAAAGTGAAGAGTTAAATTAAATCATGCATGTTGTGTGCCATTTCCTGTTTAACCCATGGAACCTGAGAGGTTGCTTATCCGTCCCAGGAACATCATACGTATCACACATCATAATTTCATTAAGTAGGATGGCTGATAAATGAATGTGTGGAGTAGACGAATCAAAATTTTGCAACATGCATCCCAAAGGCTGTACATTGGAAAATATTAACTGGTTGAGTGCTGGAAGCCCATATTTGGGCTTTACTCTGAAGTGTAGGCAGTGCAACTTAGAGGCTTTGAATTCTCTGAATGTGCTTGATATTATCTTTCAAGCGAAATTATTTAGTCTGTATGGATATGCCTTGCTACAATTTATGGGAGAGTGCCTATAGGCACTCTTCCATAAATTGTAACAAGACGAAGACACGTGAATAAATTTTAATCACTAAAAATCATTCAGCACTCTACCAGTTAATTGATCTACCCCCAAATAATGAATACAGTATGGCTGTTGTGGTCTGGTCACTTTCCACAGGTGGGCAATATTTCCACAGATGCAATAAGATTAGATTCCAAACACTAATTATAGGAATAATCATCAAAAGTTTAATTAATGAAGCACTGGGAACTTCATTAATTAAATTTATGCTGATGGTCATTTTTATTACCTGGTAAATGCATGCATGGACATCACTGCCACTGCATGTATTACGACAAGTCCATGGCGATTGTACTGTAAGGACAATACCAATTCCTGCCAATGAACTGACATGGAAGATTCCACCAGGGTTCACAAAGAGTGTGTTTGCTCAGTGGTTGTGGCATTGGGCTTTAAATCGAGAGGACCACGGATCGATCCCTGCCATGGGTAACTGTGTTGTGTCCTAAGGCAAGGCACTTAATCCTAATTGCCCATGTGAGGGGAATGTTGGTGCTGTGTACTAAGGCATACTGCACATCGATGGTGCACCTGTCTTCAGCCACTGCTAACTCTGCTTGTGTGGAGTTAGTATATTGGGGAGTCGTCTGACAGTTGTCACCAGTTGGTTGTTCTCTCTGGGTACTCCGGCTTCCTCTACCTGTAAAACTGTCCAACACAAGGTGAACCTGGCTGTCGAAAGTGTCAATAAATAAATAAATAAATAAATAAATAAATAAATAGCCACCAGGGTTCAAAGGGTTAAAAAGAAATTAACCCTTTACCTAACGAATCGTCCGCATCTGCCCACGTAATATGCAAATTGAGCAGTTGAAAAAATTAAATTTTTCAAAATATTTCAACAAAACCATATCATGTGACCCCTCATTGGAACGAGCTCATTGGGCTCGTTCCAATGAGGGGTCACATGATATGGTTTTGTTGAAATTCCTTGAAAAATTTTTTACAAATGACATTTAAAATAATAAATTTTCATATCGTCTGCGTTGGGTAAACGGTTAATAGAATGAGATTAAGTTCAGCTAATAAGGTGACTATCTGTGTGTATTAATGTTTTTTAGTATGCTTTCATCCTTTAAAGCCCATTTTATGTTATAACTTATCAGATTGGACAACTTTTATTTTTTTCATGGTTATCTTTTGGAGTGCTTTGGTCCATAATGGAATGAACTTTTCACTGGTTTATGGCAGATTATGTTTAATTCTGTGATTGGTATTGTAGTTGAAATGTAACTATTCTAGTTCTTATCAGTATTAATAAAAACTTTTCTGCTGAAGTCAATAGAGTTCTGATTTTATAAGTTGATCATTTGTTAAGTAGGTGACTTTCTCTTACCCTTTCATCTAATGCCATAACTCTCTCTTTTATCACCAGATTAGTTAATTAGCTACTCAATTAACCTTTTCCTGACAAAATGCCCATCTAATTCCAGTATTATGCGTTGAACTTGCAATTCATATTTTATTATCACCCCCTCCCACTAAAAAAAAAAATTGGGTGGGCTATAGCTGTGCATATTCAGTTTGTCTGTCTGGACATTGTTGGTTTCTGCTCTCCAATTGACGTTTAACTTGGCTGTTCGAAACCAAACTTGGCATCTGAGTTGGATGTAATGAGGGGAAGAACCCTTCATCTTGGAGTCACAATGCCATAGGTCAAGGTCAAAGTGAACATTAACTTTAAAATATTCTGGAAATGCCCTCTCATTAAAATGTTCATTTTGCTGATCAAAACCAGTCTTGACTTATGGGTTGTGTATGATGAGGGGAAGACCCCTATTTATTTTGGAGTCCTTGTGCCAGAGTCCTTGTGCCAAAGGTTACGGTCACAGTGACCTTAACTTGAAAATTGTTCTGGTTTCTGATCTCCAGTTAAAGCTCTCATTGGCTGTTGAAAGCCAGACTTGACATGTGGGTTGGGTGTGATGAGAGGGGGAACCCTACTATTTTGAGGTCATTGTGCCAAAGTTTAAGGTCAAAATGACCTTTCTTGCAATTGGTTTCTGCCCCATAATTTTAGATACTGCTGAGGTTACTGTATCAGGGTATTTTGGGGAGGATTAGCACCACCTGGTGGCCAGCTCTTTTACTTTGTCCACTTATGCTCCCAAGAATAGCCCAGTGATCATTACTGAAATTAGCTGGACAAGTGACTAGCTCATTCCATTAAGGGGTCCCAAGATGTTTTTTGCTCTCATCTAAAAATTGTCCTTGTTGTATTTGGTACTATTATTCATTATAAAATAGGAATAGAAATATGTATTGTTAAATGGAGTGTTTTTGCTTCGAGAAGAAGTGCTGAGGCCAGTATATCGTCCCCTGAGTTCTAATGTGTTTTATGTGCCAGTAGGCACATAGAACACATTGGAACTCAGGAGACAATATGGTGAAAGTCAGAGTTAGTATGAAAAAAAAATATTCTTGTGTAACCAGGGTTCATTTTCACATGTATCGAATCCAGGAAAAAGTATGGAATTGGACAAGTAATTTTCCACACTATTGAAAAGTATGGAAATGGGAGTTTTTTAATATTGAGTCTGGAAAAGTTCTGGAGAAATGAAATTTAATTGATATGAGTATGGAATTGTCATGGAATTAAGAGAAAAAGATAGCTTAAACAATGCGATGAAAAAAATTCCAGATCTTCTTCCCATAACTTGATTAGGAAGCATTTGCTCACTCGGAACATACTGCACACTGATCTCAACACAATTCATACAATTCAAACTCTTGATGTGAATACACTCTTCAAGTAGATGTCTCCAGACGGTAGGGTTTCACAGCAGTTTGCGGTGAATGGAAGAGTTTGGTTCAAGTATTAGGAATGGAAATGTTTTGGATTTTTTTATTCAGTTGTTTTAGAATATTGATCTACACTCTTGGAAAAGTTTTGAAAAAGTTCTGGAATTTCTTGGTGGTGCGGGGACGTTGCAGTTCTCTTCAGATCACTGAAGTTAAGCAACATCAAGCCTGCTTAGTCCTCAGATGGGTGACCGTCTGAGCGAGCGATTCAGACTCCTTTGTTGTGTCCTTGGGCAAGGCACATAACCCCAACTGTCCACATGGGGGCGCGATGATACCATGTACTAAGGCATGTAACACGTCGATGGTGCGCATGTCTTCAACCAATCTAACCCTGCCTGTACTGCAGTTCAGAGTTATGATGTTGAGGAGCTGGCAGCTGCTCGTCGTTGCTCGGTGGTTCTCTCCGGGATACTCTGGTTTCCTCCACTAATAAAACTTATCCAACACAATATGACCTTGGCTATTAAAGTGTCGATAAACCTTAATAAATAAATAAATACACCTGGAATTTCTTTGTAGGAAAGGTGAATGAACTCTGGACATGCAATTAAGAATTTTGGTTTAATCAGGTGCAGGCTGCAAGCCGAGAGGTCCTCAGTTCGAATCCCACCTGCGGCAACCGTGTTGTGTCCTTGGGCAAGACACTTCACCCCCATTGCCCATGTGGGGGCATGGTGACGCTGTGTACAAAGGCGTACTGCACATCGATGGTGCACCTGTCTTCGACCAATGCTAACCCTGCTTGTGTGGAGTTGGAATGTTGGGGAGCTGACAGTTGCTCGCCGTTGCTCGGTGGTTCTCTCCGGGTACTCCGGCTTCCTCCACCCGTAAAACTGTCACGGTCATGGTTAGCCATTGTGCAGAAATATGTGACCTTAAACACCAATAAATAAATAAATAAATATTTGGTTTAATCATTCTAAAACGCCATATCCTGGCACGTGAGACAACATAATCTTTTTGGCAGGTTAGATTGTTCACAGTTGTGGATTTGTAATGCCAATAAAATGCATGATATTATACCATTCACCTCTTAATTCCTAGCACTCTGATAGTACAGTGGGGCCCACTTAATTGGATATCTCTTAATTGTATATCCCTGTTAATTGAATATAATTTACAAACACAAAACCATTTACCATACTTTCAGTACAAATTTGATCTGTTAATTGCATATGGGTTGTAGAATAAACTCCTGTTAATTGTATATACATTTTTGTAATATGTCGAAAAAATGACTGTGACACGCACCAAATTCCCCTTATTTATCAACCTTTTTGGCCTCACTACATCCAATACAGGCATTTATTCTATTATATCTTGTTTGACAGATCTCTATGAGCTCTGTCAAACAAGATATAATAGAATAAATGCTCAGTTTACCTCCAAAACACAGGAAACTGACCAAATCCCTGTTAATTGTATACTCCTGTTGATTGAATAATTTTCTCTGGCAAAATGGATATTCAATTAAGAGGATTCTACTGTATTTCAAAATTTCCATCATTGTCTTCATAATGTCCACGTAGAATGAAAACTTTAACAAAATATATCTTGTTTGACAGAGCTCAAAGAGCTCTGTCAAACAAGATATAATTTATTAAATTCTTAGATGCATTGTGGGAAAAAATTGTTGTTGAAAACTTTGGCATCTTGACATCAGAGTGCAGGGGGTTAAACTGTCCATGACCATAAACAAGAATAGATGAACATTCTAAATGAAATGGTGGTTGTTAAATGCAATCAAACAAAAGTTGACTTGCTATTACAGTGGAGCCCACTTAATTGGATATCTCTTAACTGAATAACCCTGTTAATTGAATATAATTTCCAAACACAAAACTATTTACCATACCTCCAGTACAAATTTGACCTGTTAATTGAATATAGGTTATATAGTGAACTCATGTTAATTGAATAAAAAATCTATCTTGTAACCTGTAGAGAAATTACCCTGACTCTAATCAATTTTCCTTTGTTTGTAGACCTATTTGGCCGCAGTAATCCAATACAGGCATTTAGTCTATTATATCTTGTTTGATAGAGCTCATGGAGCTCTGTCAAACAAGATATAATAGAGTAAATGCTAATTTTATCTCTAGAATACAGGAAAGTGACATAATCCCTGTTAATTGAATACTCCTGTTAAATGAATAATTTCCATTGGCAAAGTGACTATTCAATTAACAGGGTTCCACTGTACTATAAAACTTTTACAATTGTATTTTCTAGAACTGTATTTTCTATCTATTAATATAAATGACTAAAATGAATCATTATTATCTTAAAAGATATGGGAATTTGCCAACTGGCAAATTCTTAGATCTTTGAAAATGCTAATAGTTCATTTTAACCTGTTTAAACTCATAACTGGGAAATACAATTCTAGAAAATACAGTTGTAAAAGTTTTATAGTATTTGCCCCAGGTCAACTTACTTCAAGTTTTACTCTGATTGTATGTGATAAATATTTCTATCACAGCTCATTTTGTGTCATTTGTTGCATCACAAAAGCTACATTCAAGTGAAAGGAGACTGTAAGCTCGTCCATAAGGCCAATAGAGTATTTATTTATTTATTTATTTATTTATTTATTTATTTATTTATTTATTTATTTATTTATTGGGGTTTAATGACACTTTCAACAGCCAGGGTCACCTCCTGTTGGACAGTTTTATGGGTAGAGGAAGCTGGAGTACCTGGAATGAACTACTGGGCAACTGCAAGTAACTGTCAGACTCCTCGACATACTATCTCCACACAAGCAGGGTTAGCATTGGTTGAAGACAAGTGTACCATCGACGTGCATTCTGCCTTAGTACATGCTGCCACCATGCTCCCCACATGGGCTATCGAGATAAAAGTGTCTTGCCCAAGAACACACTGCAGTAACGCCTGGCAGGGATCGAACCATGGACCTTTTGGTTTGAAGTCCAAGCTGTAACCACTGAGCCACCACACTCCCATGTATAAGTGGATGTAGACTGTAAGCTGCTTTCCAGCCATTATTTTTATAAAAACATGATAGCGAGTGTTTTTTATTTTATTTTTTATTCTTTTTATTTATTATTCCTTTTTCCTTAGTGGTTTATATACTTGGTTTGCTTTATGTTTTTGGCCTTATAATCTACAGACTAACATAGGGCAGTGGAGTATTTTATCCATTTTATTAATTTGAGGAATTTATCTGTCATAAGCCAATTTTAAATTTTTTTTTCAACGTTTGTAGAGGTAATAAAAAGAGAACATGCAGCTGCCAAAATGACCATGCAGGAGGGGCTGAGAAACTGATTTTTATTAATTTTTAGCCCAATGTTTCTGTTGCATCAATATTGCAGTGAGATAAATCTTGATACGGGAAATTGTAATGGAGTTAATGAGTGGACAACCTGCCTCTCTAATGAAAACTATGTTACATTTGATATATCATTGGCAAATGCTTCCTGGGGAAGGGGTGGGGGGGTTCTTCAGCTGTGTGGTGCATTGCGTTTCAACCTGATCAGTACTTTCAAAATATTTTTCATCGAATCTGGTCATGGCTGCTTCTTGAGTCAAATTTCCGTGAATATTTCATCAAATCTAGTCATGACTAGATTTGATGAAATATTCATGGAAATTTGACTCGAGAAATCACTGGTTGAAAAATTTATAATTTTTAGTGCCCAAATTATACTAATTTTAGTGCGAAGAGATTTTTCTGTCCCAAGCAGGAATATCCACTGGCAGCTTGCAAGGAGTTAACTGGTAGAGAGCAAAATTATTTTTGGTCATCAAAATTTGTTAGCATAGCTTTGCCTTATTACAATTTATGGTGCGTTCTCCCATAAATTGTAACAAGACGAATTCTAACAGAATAAATAATTCAACTTCAAAGATAACATGAAGTACATCTACAGAATATGAAGCCTTTAAGTTTAGTACCTGCCCTCCATAATAAAGCCCAAATATTGGCTTCCAGCACTCACCCAGTTAATAAAAGATGTTCTCAAATGAGGCAGAATAAGACATGTGTTCTGAAAAGTGAAATAAAGCAATCTTATAATTAATTATTGAATTATTTATTTATGAATGGCAATCGGAAAAGAGTTTAGCTGAGAGATTTTTTTTTTTGGTGAGGAAATTATACTAATAGCCTCTTCTGAATTAATTGATCATTTTGAATTAATTCTGCATTGATTGGGTTGAGAAAGGTTATTAGGTTATTTTTCTCAACAAAATATCATGCACAGTAATACACTTCTTAGATTTTCTCATGGATTCAGCCATTCTAATCAGTTTGAATGGAATTAATCTCAGTTATAGGTTTTTCCGAGAGATCAATTACTTAACTCACAGCAAAACATTGCAGTCTTCAAGACCACATCACCAGAAAATAATGTTACCCTTTCAGCATTACCCTTTGGCCATGAAAATAAAAAGTAAAGTGGAAACTCATCTGCTTGTGAAAGCATCTGTAAAAAAAAGATTGATGTACTTCAAGTAGATTTTTTTGTATACAGTTCTGTACATTACGAGAACTTTTCAGTGTGCTTTTGATGGAAACGGTGTTTTGATTAACCCTTTACCCAATGCAGACAATATCAAAATTTATTATTTTAAATATCATTTTTTTTTAATTTTAAAAAAGATTTCAACAATTTAAACTGTTTCATGTGACCCCCTCATTGGAATGAGCTCGACGAGCTCGTTCCACATAAGGGTCACATAATATGGTTTTGTTGAAATTTTTTGAAAAATAGTATTTTTTCAGCTGCTGAATTTGCATATTTTGGGGTCGGATGTGGCCGATTCGTTGGGTAAATGGTTAAGAACCAAATCAGACATGTTAACTCTCCCGGAATGCCCGGGAAAATCCCGGAATTTCAGTGTAGTTCCCGGCCTCCCGGACGGGAATCAGTTTTGGACCAAAAATCCCGGAAAACAACAGTCAATATTTCGTTCCCGTTGTAACTTATGAAAAACGTTCAGAGTAAAATCACATGCATTTCAAACTCTGGTAAAAACTCATGAAGCAGTAAAATAAGGATTTAAGTTGCTTTTATTTAAGAAAAGGGTATTTTATGATACATATTTCAACTGTGTTCATGTTTATTTCTGGGTTTTTTCTTCGGAGATTCATGATCAATGTGCGAGTGTCGAAGTGAAAATAGGCGACTTACTTTCAAAAAATTTAAAACTCCACCTTCATTTAAATGCAGTTTTTGGAAATGAAAATATATGAAAAGGAATTAAATAATATTTATTTATTTATTCCTTCATAGAATAGCTTTAATTCTCATCCCTTTTCCTAAATCAAAACGTAAACAACAACTATTTAGCACAGTTTAAAAGTAGGTTAAAGTCGCTTAGGATGCCGAAAAATTATGACTGCATATTTCAACACAATGGACTTATTTTCTAACACAACATTTATTCTGTTGTGCTGACTACAGAACTGTTAACTGTTGGCCATCTGTACCCAGAAAATTTCGAATGGAATTAAAAAAAAATGCTTCAATGATGAAAAGAAAAATTTTGTGTAGGGCACAAACGTCCCAAATGCATGAAGTTTGATAAAGATACTTTCTAAGTACTAATGTTCTTGAACTAACTGAACTGAGGGACATCTTTTCCTGTTAATTTTTCCAGACTTGGGAAATTATTAGCTAAGTAGACTTTGATGGGAGCAAACCACAGGTGGAGGTGCTCTGTGGGACAGCGGGGGGTGGGGGGCAAGGGGGGTCATGAAAAGGAGGATCCTGGGGGGGGCTCACGAAGAAGAGGATCCTGGGGGGGGGGGGGGTCAAATCAGTTATTTTATGATTTTTTAACATAGCATAAATGCATCAGCACAGTTGACAACTAGTTCTGGATATAACCTGGTGTTAATAGTGGTCCATGAGCTGAAAATTCACAAGTTTTTTCTTTTATTTTGTCCCCGCGCGAACTTTTCCCTGAAATCCATCCCATTTCCCTGAAAATCACCCTCAGGTTCCCTGAAAAACTATTCTGAAGGTTAACACGTCTGAACCAAATAGAATAGAGCTTTCAAATTATTGGTATTCTTTAAATTTGGTGCTTTCATCATGCGAAATATGACTGGAACAGCAGCCGAGTTAGGCGAAGATGTTGGGAGTGCAATGTCTCAGTGGTAGACTGTTGGACAAGGCTAGAGGTCCCGAGTTTGATCCCCATCTGGGACAACCCACGTTGTGTCCTTGAGCAAGGCACTTTATCCTGGTTGCCTACATGGGGGCACGATGACACCATGTACTAAGGCGTACTGCACGCCGATAGTGCATATGTCTTAACTGCTGTTACCCTGCTTGAGCGGAGCTTGAACAGAGTTAGAATGTTGAGGAGCTGACAGTTGCTTGTCGATGCTCTGTGGTTCTCTCTGAGTACTCCGGCTTCCTGCACCAGTAAAACTGTTAGTCATGATTAGACACTGTGCATAAGTGTGTGACCTTAAACACCAATAAATAAATAGGTAAAGATGTTTTAGTCATATTTACATTTTGACATGAACGAAACACAAAGCAGTGTTAAGCAATAAAGTAAGCACATTTTTTACTATAAAACATGTCTTATGAACTCTAATTGGAATGA
Source organism: Pictodentalium vernedei (assembly GCA_031216915.1). NCBI lineage: Eukaryota > Metazoa > Mollusca > Scaphopoda > Dentaliida > Dentaliidae > Pictodentalium > Pictodentalium vernedei. The sequence continues at coordinate 104,848,393 of CM062292.1, read as the reverse complement.
GATCATCAAGCGTGTTTCGATAAAAAATCATTAGCTATATCTAAGTGTTCATTCTAGTCTTGTTAGGTAAAGTGTTAATCCCCACTAAAGAAAGAAATAAATACAACCAGAATTCAAGTTCCACTTCAATCTCACAAGTAACCAGTTAGATTCTGTGAAGAATTTGATGCTGTTATTGCCTGGAACCAGTCTCGGTTTCAACTCCTTGCATGCTGCTGACGTATATACCTGTCCATGACAGGAAATCCATGCCACTAAAATAATGCAAATTTGGGGACATTTGACAAAATTCCCCCCATGCGAACTGGATCAACCTTTTGACTAGTGTATTTTTGTTTCACATTTTCATGAATTTTTTATCAAATCTAGTCATGGCTGCTGCTCAGATAGCTGGAATATTTAAGTTGGTTCGAAAAGTGAACCATAGGCTCGCTTTTCCTACCATCTCAGATATTCCAGCTGAGTGAATCTTAATTATACCATGCTCTTTCATTTTCTTTCAGTCAATGCAAAGGGGGGCATGGTGGCTCTGTAGGTAGAGGTGCAGGCTGCATACTGAGAGGTCCTCAGTTCGAATCCCACCTGCGGCAACCGTGTTGTGTTCATGGGCAAGACACCTCAATCCATTGCCCACATGGATGCACTGTGGTGTTGTGTACTAAGGCGTCCTGCACGCTGATCATGCACTTGTCTTCAACCAAAGCTAACCCTGCTTATGTGGAATTAGTATGTTATGGAGCCTGACAGTTGCTCATTGTTGCTCGGTGGTTCTCTCTGGGTACTCGGGCTTCCTCCACTCATAAAACTGTCCGACATGAGGTGACCCTGGCTTTTGAAAGTGTCATTAAACCCCAATAAATAATAAATAAATACACAAATCAATGCAAAATGTTTTTCTACCAACTCAAATATTCCAGCTGAGTGAATCTAAATTAAACCATGCCATTTCATTTTCTTCAGTCAGTGCAAAAAGTGTTTCTCAGTTGAGACTTGATTTGCCCAAATCTTTAATAACATTGGGGAGCGCGGTGGCTCAGTGGTAGACTGTTGGATTTCTATGCTAGAGGTCCCAAGTTTATTCCCCATCTGGGATGACCCGCATTGTGTCCTTGAGCAAGGCACTTTATCCTGGTTGCCTACATGGGGCACGATGATGCCGTGTACTAAGGTGTACTGCACATCGATGGTGCACATGTCTTCTATCTCTGTAACCCTGCTTGAGTGGAGCTAGAACAGAGTTAGAATGTTGAGGAGCTGACAGTTGCTTGTCGATGCTCGGTGGTTCTCTTTGGGTATTCCAGATTCCTCCAGCCATAAAACTGTCATGGTCACGATTAGCCATTGTGCATAAGTATGTGACCTTTACCCTTTCAACACTGGTGGTATCTTCCATGCCAGTTAAATGGCAGAAATTGGAAGAGTCCATATCCATTATTTGGGAGTAAAACAATTTTTATTTTAAACGTGCAGCCCCCTACCCCACACGTTCACTTACCATCCTACTTAATGAAATTATGACGTATCGTGTTCCTGGACTGGAAAAGCGGCCTCTTGTGTTGAAATAGTTAAACACCAATAGATAAATAATATATATAATAACTTTAATGACATTACCTATACTATTAGACATGTTGGTTTTCTAAATAATTATTAATGAAAACTCCTCAGTTTTATGATTATGTTGCATAGTCCCATCAATTGTGTTAATATCCTAATGTGTTCAGTTTGAATCAAATACTTATTGACAGGAATATCTACAACTGGAGTGTGAAAGAATATCTGTCTATCTTTATGAGTAAAGGGACATGATATTACATAAATGGTAGACTATGTGCAAACTCCTTAAAAATGTGGGTTAACCCTTTACCCAACATATCGGCCAAAACCAGCCGGCACTATTCACAAAAAGTACCATTTTTCCATTTTCATTATTTTTTTCATTTTTTGTCCCCAAAAAGCTTGTGACCCCTAATTGGAACAAGCTCACTGAGCTCATTCCATTGAGGTGGTCATAAGCTATTTTTTGTCACAAACACTGAAAAAAATATTCATTATACAAGAATTTTGTTTGCAAGTGTCGTCTGCTTTTCATGTTAGGTAAAGGGTTAGCAAACGGCCCATAACAGCATCAAATTCCTTACAGAATTTGAATGGTGGCCTCAGAGCTTTGGTCCACTTGTGTCTGAGTAGTAAACTGTACCTCAACTGGTTGAGTGCTAGAAGCCACTATCAGGGCTTTCAAAAACTTATGGAACCAGAGCAAAAGCCAACATTTTTCTTGCTCATGTTTCATATTCAGTCAAATGCAAATAATATCTTGTTTATATGAATTTGTTTTATTACACATTATTTTAATAAAAAATCCAGACCACCAAAATTAAATATAGCCCTCAACCAGTTAATAAACCAACAAACCTACTTTTGTACCCGACTTGAAAAAAATGTCTGTAGTTTTCAAAGAGTTATATTGGAAAATTTGATTGTCATACTAAATAGTTCATGGATAAGTGTTTTTGAAGAATGGAGATTCAATCTGTCTGTATGAGTGACTGATGTAAGAATTTTCATTTGTTTCTTGGCAGTTACTTTATGGAGTCATGGTGCATGGCAATTTATCATGATAGATTCCTTGACTTTAGAGATGAGATCAGAGAGTTACTCATCACAAATGCTGTAAGTAAACTTTATATCACTTCATGTTTCCAGATCAGTAAAGCTTTCAAAATTGTGGAAATTTGAACTCAATTATATCTTTTTTAATAGGGCCCCACAAAGTAGATTGACTGTTTCTCAGGCCATTATTTGTAAAATTGCATGTGGGTAAGTGGATTTTAGCTCACCGAAGGGAGCTTAACTTATCACTTGCCGTCCGTCGTTGTCCGTGGTGAACTTTACATTAACGACTACTCCTCACAAACTACTGGATCAAATTGAACCAAATTTGGTGTGCGTGTTCCCCATCATAAGTCAGTTCAAACTTGTACAAAGAAACTTGCCGTACCCACAGGGGGCACCACAAGGGGCATAACTCTGATAGCACCCATGAATTTCTTTCCAAAATTCAAAAAACTCTTCTTCTTCAGATCCACCAGGCAGAATTCTTTCCTATTTGGTATACATCATCTCTAGGGGAGTCAGATTCAAGTTTGTTAAAATCGGCCCCCTGGATTCATATTTGGGCTCACTATAAAAGCCCAAATTTGAACTTCGTGCATTTCAGGCAAATTTCTTAAAAAATCTCCAGAACCAGCAGGCAGAATCTTTTGATATTTGGTATGCAACATTGTGGGGTGGATCTGATTCAAATTTGTACAAATCGGCCCCCTGGGTTCATATTTGGGCTCAGTATAGGAGCCCAAATTTTTTAACTTAGTGCATTTCAAGCAAATTTCTTTAAAAATCTTCTTCTCAAGATCCAGCAGGCAGAATCTTTTGATATTGGGTGTGCAGCATGCTTAGGGGGGTGAGATTCAAGTCTGTTCAAGAAAAGTCCCTGGGTTCATATTTGGGCTCACTGTGGGAGCCTGAATTATAACTTAGTTCAAACTGAGGAATTTTCTTTAAAAATCTTCTTCAGATCCAGCTGTCGGACCGTTTTGATATTTGGTATACAGCATCCTTAGGGGGGTGAGATTCAAATTTGTTTAAGCTATGTTCCTAGGTCCATATTTTGGCTCACTGTGGGAGCTTGAGTTGTAATTTTCTTAAAAAATCTTCTTCTTCAGGTCCAGCAGTCGGAATGTTTTGATATTTGGTGTGTAGCATCTTTAGGGAGGGGGGGGGGGGGGTGGGGGGATGGGGGAGATTCAAGTTTGTTAAAGCCAAGTCCCTGGGTTCATATTTGGGCTCCTTGTGGAAGCCTGAATTATAACTTAGTTCAAAATGAGGAATTTTCTTTAAAAATCTTCTTCTTCTGATCCAGCAGTCAGAATGCTTTTGATATTTGGTATGCAGCATCCTTAGGGGGGGTAAGATTCAAGTTTGTTCAAGCCAAGTCTCTGGGTTCATATTTGGGCTCACTGTGGTAGCCCGAATTATAACTTAGTTCAAAATGAGGAATTTTCTTTAAAAATCATCTTCAGATTTAGCAGTCGTAATGACTGATATTTGGCATGCAGCATCCTTAGGGGGTGAGATTCAAGTTTGTTCAAGCCAAGTCCCTGGGTTCATATTTGGGCTCACTGTGGGAGCCCGAATGATAACTTAGTTCAAAATGAGGAATTTTCTTTAAAAATCTTCTTCTTCAGATCCAGCAGATGAATGCTTTTAATATTTGGTATGCAGCATCCTTAGGATGGTAAGATTCAAGTTTGTTCAAGCCATGTCTCTAGTTCCATAAAATTTGTCTCTCATGACTTCATTCCTTTGTAGTGTTGATGAACCATGTCTAACTGAATGTGACCCCAAATACTTCTTTGAACCACTTTGGCCGGTGAGCGATTAAGGCTCCTTGGGGAGCCGCTTGTTTATTTTGTTTTTGTAATTATTTCTTTGCCATCAAATGTCTGTGTTCTTGGTTTATGTTTTAGGCCTCATAATCTACAGAATAGCATGGGTGGTGGTGTAAAGTATTGCAAAGCCTTCTTGCACTCAAGGGACAAATTTATCAGTTTTGTGACCTGGGTAAAGTTTCAGACAAAGGCCTGAAAATAAGCAGTCTGACATTCACAGAATGAGGTCCCCAGAGGGTGAATTTGATGATGCTATCCCATACTGTAGGTCAATTTATCCTCTGGGTACCTCTTTCTGTTTAGTTTTGAGACCCTGATTCAGTTTGAGGTTCACAGAGGGTAAATTTAGTCATGCTACCCTGCTGTGTAGGGTAGCATCTCTAAATTCACCCTCTGGGGATCTCATTTTGCAGATGACAGTTTGCTTATTCATTTTCTGGCTTGAATCAGACATGAACCATTTAATTTTTATTTATTTTTAAGTTTAAATTGGTTATAAAAAGTATGCGGCAGCCAAAAGGACCATGTAGGAAGGCCTGAGAAACAGATTTTTTTATTTTTTTAGGCCTAAAGAAGAAAATTGTATAAATATGAAATAGCAATTTCGAATGTGGGCGCCCCAAGATGTAAATAATTGTTAGTCAGTTAATGTCAGCTGGTACATGTATTGCTCTATGAATACAAAACAGGCTGGTTACAACTGCAGTGTAGCCAATTTAATTACAAATCCCTTATTTGAATAACCCTGTTAATTGGGTATAACTACCAAACACAAACCCATTTACCATACCCTCCAATTAATTGAATATTCCAGTTCATTGAATAATTTCCACTGGAAAAATACTCAAAAAACCCAGCAAATATATAATCTGTAGAATATATCTTCATGTTGGTTTTGTAGTTGGGCTTTTATCCTTTGCTCAACTTGTGCTGATGTACAAAAAATCGAAAAGTGTATGAGTGGCTATCCACTACCTGGTGCTTTTGTATATCAATTTATCATTTTCTCCCAAATAGCCAACCTCTAGTCTACAGCTATTTATGAAATGTAGCCATCATATCTGATCAGCACTATTCATAAAAAAACACTATTTTTTCAGCATGCAGTTACCGCTTTGGCCATTCATTTGTCTGTCCATCCATCCATCCATTCATTCATTCTCACTTTCGCCAGTCCAGAAAAGATTCTTCAGAGGACATGTTTGTTCATGTCTCATACAATGATTTCACATGATTCAAGAGTATGTCATGACATTCACCCAAAGGTTATAACTCCCAAGGTCAGGGTCCTGCCATTTGAGTGTGCTGACTTTGCCTTGTTCATCCAAATTGACTCAGTGGACAGGTCTTGTTCACATATCTCCAAGGTAAAGGTCACAGACTGTTCATGTGTGTTAATACTTAACATAATGCTTGTTCATGAGTCAATGGTGTGTCATGACCTTAACCCTAGATCCTAACTTATAGGTCAAAATCTTTTGTTGTCTTTTCTAACTTTGATTCATAGAAAATGATTCACTGGACAGATGTTATTCATACGTTATTCAATACTTGAGTTTGTCATGATCTTGACTGATGTTCATAACTCCAAGGTCAAGGCCATTGTTATGTTCCAACTTTGTTTTGGTTCATAAAATATGATTCATTGGACAGAAAATATTCATACTTGACACAATGCTGGCTTGTGTGTCATGACCTTGATCCCAGTTCTGAACTCCATGGCTGAGGTCAGAGACGGTTCATCTGTTGTAACTTTGTCCGGTGCATAAAAATCATTCAATGGGCAGATCAAATTCACACTTTGCACAAGGTTTACTAATGACCAAGGGATTTTTTCATGACCTGGACTTAAGGATCACAACTTCAAGATCAAGGACTCAGACCATACAACTGTTGTAACTTTGTCCAGTCCTCTAAGAAATGATTAAATGGGCATACATATCTTTTTCATACTTCACACAGTGCATGCTCATACCTCAAGTGAGGTCATAACCCTGATCCAAGGTCATAATTCCAAGATCACAGACTGTTCTGCTGTGGTCACCTCGTGACAAAACCGTTATTTGTAAGTTTGTATATAATCTGTTTTCTCTGAAATTTTAACAGCTACACTTTTTTGATAGAGTTTCTCACCATTGTACTACAAACTATCACTGTCGAGCAGGTGCATAGTGGTTACAGAATTGGACTTCAGGCTGAAAGGTCCACGGTTCAATCCCTGCCAGGGGTAACTACATTGTGTCCTTGGGCAAGGCACTAAATCCTTATTACCCACGTGGAGGGCATGGTGGCACTGTGTACCAAGGTGTACTACAAGCCAATGGTGCACTTGTCTTCAACCAATGCTAACCCTGCTTGTGTGGAGTTAGTATGTTGGGGAGTCTGGCACTTGCTTACTACCATTGCTCGGTGGTTCTCTCCATGAACTCTGGCTTCCTCCACCCATAAAACTGTCCGTCACGAGGTGACCCTAGCTGTCAAATGTGTCGTTAAATCCCAATAAATAAATTAATTGCTACCATGCCTTCTCTTTTAATCTTATATTCATGGAGCATCCATCAGTTCTGCTGATATTTTCTTGTTAATATTTTTCCAACTTTTACCAAGAGATGGGCAGTATATCGTAAAACCGAACTGCTACTGATATCATGGGGATAACGAAAAAACAAACCAAATGAATCATTCCACACCAAAACCATCTACATTTTCAAATTTAAATTTTCCTACATTCGCAATTTATAAGGCCTTGTTGAGGCTTGATAGCAGTTGAAGTGTTCTTTTGCACAAAAGCAGGTACTGATTATATTGAGCCTGGGCGGGGGTGCGGTGGCTCAGTTGGTAGAGGTGCAGGCTGCAAGCTGAGAGGTCCTCGGTTTGAATCCCACCTGCGTCAAACGCGTTGTGTCCTTGGGCAAGATACTTCACCTCCATTGCCTACGTGGGGGCATGGTGACGCCGTGTACTAAGGCGTACTGCACGTCGATGGTGCACCTGTCTTCAACCAATGCTAACCCTGCTTGTGTGGAGTTGGTATGTTGGGGAGCTGACAGTTGCTCGCTGTTGCTCAGTGATTCTCTCCGGGTACTCCGGCTTCCTCCACCCGTAAAACTGTCACGGTCATGGTTAGCCATTGTGCAGAAATATGTGACCTTAAACACCAATAAATAAATAAATAAATTGAGCCTGGGCAATTGTTCTGAATTCCCACTGGGCTACACCTGTGCATGTCCCTATTGCTAAGTAGTGATTTCTAGTCAAGTCTTGGCTGCCACAACAGGCAGCCAAGACTTGACTAGAAATCACTGCCCAAGTGATTTGTCTATTGTCAGCAGGAACTCCTGATGATGGTATGTTCAGGATGCTTGTTCTGAGATCACAACAACCTGATATAGGCCTTTAAACTTTAAGGTGTGTTTGGAACAAGTCACAGAATTACTGTAGATATGATTTGTGTTTGCAAAAGAATACCAATATTAAACTCATTGGCAGTGGAATTTGTGGCACCGTCATGTACTGATAAAAAAGAACAATGTATTCTGTATTTTCCTGGTATGAATTCCCATTTTATTCTATCAGCAAATCTCAGTCAAGTCAGATACCGAATACTGAACTGATAACGTGCTATACCCACTCCATCCCCCCAAAATACCAAAACTGATGCCAAACTCCAAATTCCGATACTGCCCATCTCTACTTTTACCTCCAAAACATTGCCTTTGAGTCGTCAATGGATTGAACTTGTTGAGGTCATTCCAATTAAAGATCGATCATAAGTTATGACTTTGCAGCAAAAATCAGAATATTTAGCTCTTTAACCCTTTTCCCAACATAACGGCCAAAACCGGCTAGCGCTATTTTAAAAAATCACCAATTAATTTTCATTATTTTTTCATTTTTTGTCTCAAAAACATAGGTTATGCCCCCTCATTGGAACAAGCTCAATGAGCTCGTTCCAATGAGGGGTCATAACCTATGTTTTTGAGACAAAAAAATGAAAAAAATTAGTTATTCAAGAATTTTTTTTGCAAGTGTCGTCTGCTTTTCATGTTAGGTTAAGGGTTAATAAATTATTTTTGTACACATGTTAACAATAACAATTAAAAATTTTACTCCATCTCAACTCACGCTTGAAAAAATGTTGTAACTTTTCCTAAAGAAATTATAGAATTGCATTTTTCTATAAAATTGCATGTTATAATGACTCATTTTCAAGAGACCGTACTCGTCAAAATCAAGCTAACAAAAATAGTAAATTCTATACATGTTAAACTACCCTGATGCTTTAAACATAATTGGCTGAAATCACGGTTGATATAACTGTTTATCTTGCACAAAGGCCAAATACAAATAGTGCTTGCTGCTAAATCCAATTTCATGTTTCGTATTTTATGGTACAAGTATTTTTGCTTCACCTGAGTGACAGCTCAAGAGGAGTTTCACTGAGCACTTTACGTCCCTGTTCATTCAAATCGAGTCCCTGAATGAATATTTGGGCTCCCTATTAAGCTGGAATTCAAACATAATACCATGTGAGGGATGTTCTTCAAAGATCCTCTTCACATTAACTGAGAATCTTTTGATTTTTGATAAATAGAATTTCTATAACTAGTAGATTAACCCTTTACCAAACTAACTGGCAACATCCACCCAACTAATTTACAAATTGAGAAGTTTCCAAAAAAAAAAATTTCTACAAAACCATATCATGTGCACCTCATTGGAATGAGCTCCATGGACTCATTCCAATGAGAGGTCCTTTGATATGATTTTGTTGAAATATTTTGAAAAATTTGAGAAAAAAATAACAAATTTTGACATTAACCCTTTAACCAACGCAGGGGATATCAAAATTTATTATTTTAAATATCATTTTTTAAATTTTTCAGAACATTTCAACAAAACCATATCATGTGACCCCTCGTTGGAACGAGCTCATTCCAACGAGGGTCACTTGATATGGTTTTGTTGACATTTTTTGAAAAATAATATTTTTTCAACTGCTCACTTTGCAAATTACGCGGGCGGATGCGGCCGATTCGTTGGGTAAAGGGTTATGTGCTCTGGGTAAAGGTTTGTTAAAGGCATTATGCTCAACTGATTTTGCCTGACCACCATAGGGGTTTAAAATTTAACATAGAATTCAATGGGGAATTTTCTGGTCATTCATTTAAATGAATTTTGCCCACAAGTGACTGGGCTGATTGTGATCAAATGTATTATGTGAGTGGATAACATAAGCGTGTGTTTAAATGGGTCTCCCCCAGGCTGCATGAGGCCCTGGGAGGAGGGGGGGGGGGGGCATGATTGCTCAGTGGTTGTGGCATTGGACTTTAGACCAAAGGTTCTCAATTTCATTCCTCATCAGAGGTAACTGCATTTGTGTCCTTAGGCATGCTACTTAATCTTGATTGTACCTGTGGTGGCACTGTGTATTAAGTTTTATTATATGCTAGCCTGTGAATTATCACAAATTAAGGCAAAGAAAGATATTTCTCGATATCTGTTGACTCGATAGATATAGAGAAATATTCCTCAGTAGCTTCCTAAATGATGTCACGCTATGCAGCATTACATCGCCTTGAAGAAACAATCAGTTGATCTTTGTTATTTTTTAAAACATACTTCTTTCTCGTCGAATTGGGCTGAATATTATACAATAAAATGTCTCATAGCATATAATAAAAAACAAAATCTACTCTATTTTAGTCAGTATCTGGAATTATCTCATGAGAGTGAATCTGAAAGTTTTATTTTTCAAAAGCGCTTATTTTCAGGTCCATATGATGAATTTTTTCAGTAGCTTCCTAAATGACATTACTCTTCGGCGCATGACGTTGCCTTCAAGGAATGATCAGCAGCTGTTTGTTATTGTCTTGAAACTGTTTGCAGTTGAATTGGGTTGAATATTGCGGTGTAAATTGTCAGGTAGCATTTTATAAAAAGAAAGTCTATGCTGTTTTAGAGAATATCGGAAATTATCTAATTCATGTGAACCTGAAAGTATTACCGTATTTACTCTATGTATTGGGACAGCTAAAAATAATTATTTTCACAGGTGTCCCAATTCTTAGAAAATAGGGAAAGAACACAGCCTGGTCTTGATTTGATGCTGAATAAAGTTGTGTGTGATTCGTTTTCCATCACTATATATGAAAATCGCTGTCCAATTTTTTTTTACATTTTCATTTTTTGCTTCCAAAACATAGCTTATGATCCCTCATTGGAACGTGCGCATTGTGCTCGTTCCTATGAGGGATCATAAGCTATGTTTTGGAAGCAAAAAATGAAAATTTTTAGTTACTCAAGAATTTTTTTTACGAGTGTCATCTGTTACTAGTGACGGGCCAACTGGAAACAAATCTCCTGAATGTCCCAAACTTTAGAGCATAAAAAAAAATATGGTTTTCTGGAAAAAATGTGTGTCCCAAATCATAGAGTGTCCCAATACACAGAGTAAATACGGTACTTTTCACTAGTGCAAGTGCTCAAGAAAAATAAAACTTTCAGGTCCACACTCATGAGATAATTCCCGATATTCACTAAAACAGCATAGATATCCTCTATGTACTGCCGATTGATGGTTCCCTTGTCTTCAACTAAATCTAATGGGGGCGCGGTGGCTCAGTTGGTAGAGGTGCAGGCTGCAAGCCGAGGGGTCCTCGGTTCGAATCCCACCTGCGGTAACCACGTTGTGTCCTTGGGCAAGACACTTCACCCCGATTGCCTACATGGGGGCACGATGACGCTGTGTACTGAGGCGTACTGCACGTCGATGGTGCGCATGTCTTCAACCAATCTAACCCTGTCTGTGCTGCGGTGCAGAGTTCAGAGTTACGATGTTGGAGAGCTGACAGCTGCTCGTCGTTGCTTGGTGGTTCTCTCCGGGTACTCCGGCTTCCTCCACCCGTAAAACTGTCACGGTCACGATTAGCCATTGTGCATAAGTATGTGACCATAAACACCAATAAATAAATAAATAAATAACTAAATCTAACCCTGCTTCTGCAGAGTTAGTGTGTTGGGGAGTTGAACAGTTGCTTGTCACTGCTTGATGGTTCTGTCCAGACACTCTGGCTTCCTCTGCCCATTAAACTGTCTGTCACAAGGTGACCCTGGTTGTCAAACGTGTCATTAAACTCCAATTAAAAAAACATCTTAACCTGCAAAGTATTTCTAGGAATTTTTCATAAAATCAAGTCACGGATGCTGTATAGCAGCCATGACTTGATTTTGAAGAAAAATTTAATACAGTCCGGCATCAAGGCTCAATGATACATAGACAGTTCCTGCTGTAGGGAGTCTACTTGGTTGACGAGTGCCAGGATTACACCTCTTCTGGGACACAGCTTTTTTGTACAGGACTGGAAAATCTGTCTACAGCAGGCTAAGAATTAACAGTGATTTCTTAATACAGTAGAGCCCACTTAATTGGATATATCTTAATAGAATAGGCCTGTTAATTGTATATAATTTTCAAACAAAACCATTTACCACACCTACAAAAATTGACCTGTTAATTGTATATAGGTTAACACAAAGCCAATTACCATACCTACAATAAATTGACCTGTTAATTGCATACAAGTTATTGAGTAAACTACTATTATTTGAATAAAAAATCTTATGATATGTAGAGAAATTAAAATGACAATCTCCAATTTTGACTTGTTTACAGACCTGTTTGGCCTCAATACATCCAATATCGGCATTTAATCTCTTATCTTGTTTGAAAGAGCTCCCCGAGCTCTGTCAAACAAGATAGAATAGATTAAATGCTCAGTTACATCTGGAATGTGTCAAAGAAGGCAAAACCCTCTTAACCCTTTACCCAGCGAATTGACCACATCTGCCTGCGTAATATGCAAATTCAGCAGCTGAAAAAATACTAGTTTTCAAAAAATTTCAACAAAACCATATCCTGCCCCCCTCTTTGGAACGAGCTCGTTGTGCTCATTTCAATGAGGGGTCACATGATATGATTTTATTGAACTTTTTGGAAAAACTTAAAAAAAGGATATTTAAAATAATAAATTTTGATATTGTTTGTGTTGGGTAAAGGGTTAATTGAATACTCATGTTTATTGAATAATTTTGATTAGAAAAATGGCTCTTCAATTAACAGAGTTCCACTGACCACTATACTGGATTCTATTGAATTTTTTATAAGCTGTTGTAACCATGATTTGAATTTATGAGTAGTTCAAGAAAATTCTTGGAAGATTAACCCTTTACCTAACGTAACGGCCAAAACTGCCCAGCGCTATTCTCAAAAATCGCCAATTAATTTTCATTAATTTTTTCATTTTTTGTCTCAAAAACATAGGTTATGACCCCTCATTGGAACGAGCTCGTTCCAACGAGGGGTCATAACCTATGTTTTTGAGACAAAAAATGCAAAAAATGAGTTATTCAAGAATTATTTTTGCAAGTGTCGTCTGCTTTTCAGGTTAGGTAAAGGGTGAAGAGTTGATCAATTATTGGCAGTTTTATAGTAAAAAAGATATAGCTACCATTTATTTTTAGCCTCCGTTTTTACTGCGAGGAAATTTTCAGACTAATAATTTCTTTTATCAGAAAACATTTTATTTCATGTCAGCATATTAGGCAACAATATAATTATGTTCTTAAATCAACAAAGTATTAAACTTGGATGTTTCTGCAACAGAAAATCGGTGAAGAATTTTGTTAATTTTTATGTTGCATAAAATTCCTAAGTCAGCAAATTATTTATTTGCAGACCGGCATTTCTCTTCAGTCAAATATAATCTCTTGTAAGGCCATGGTTTGTTAATTTTCAGTTTAGTGTTATTCCAGGTTATCAGAGCAAATTTCGGAATGAGGTTATTATTAATTATTAATTATATCCTCATGGGGGAAATGATAATATATCCCTTTCCTCAAGATGCATATTTTATCATTTTGCACTTAAATGCTGCTCCCTTGCATGTGTGGAGGATGTCTAATATAGTAGAACTTTCAATGGTCAGGGTAACATACAGAACATCCTATAACAAAATATACCATTACCAGTCCATTAGTCAACATTTTATCCTTAATAACACCAGACTATTGCCTCATTATTGCCAGTAAAGCAACCTGGTAAAAATGAAGCAAGAATCTGGCAATTCAATGGATGAGGAAGAAATATGAAATGGTGTATTCTCCTGACCCTATAAAGGAGGTGACCCATTTGAAATAAAATGCGTTATTATTTCAGGCGAAAAACAAAATGAGGCAAATAATGCTAAACTGAAAATTAATTAACCATTTCCTATTTTCACTTTATTATAGGGTCAAGATGGAACTTCCATAGAAGAAAAAACAAGACAAGTGGTAGATGAAGATGTGCCAGTATGTGACCTTATTATTCTGATAAATTCTCTTACAGTAGCAAGGATCCTCATGGGAACCCCGGGAAGTAAAACTGTGCTTGTTAACTGTGGTAAACAAGCTTTGCTATACCCCAAGCAGGGTATATAGGATTCGCCTTGTCTGCCAGTCCATCTGCCCATCCGTCCATCCCGAAATTCAGTCATGAATAACTTATAAAGTACTTGGTTGAGTGGCTTGATATTTGGTATTCAAGTGTATCCTATTGCTGTATACCCATAGTAAAATACAGGTGTTATGCAGCATTTTTTTTGCCAAAGTCATTGCCCTTAAGGACTTTGAATTTGTCTGCCTTGAAATTAATTCATGAATAACATGCAGAGTACTCAATGGAATGACTTCATATATAGTGTGTAAGTCTATCCTATTGATGTCTATCCACATTACAAGGCAGATGTTATTCTGTCTGTCTGTTTGTCTGTCCATCCATTCATCCATCCATCCGCCTGTCTATCCATCCATCCGTCTGTCTCGAAATTCAATCATGAATAACTTGTAAAGTACTTGGTTGAGTGACTTGATATTTGGTATGCAGGTGTACCTTTCCGCTTTACTAGTAAAATAGGACCCAGTCACCAATGCTTGGGGTGAAAGTGATCAACATGTTGATCAACGATTGACTAAACTTGACTTCATCTCCATGTTGTGTCACGATTTGCCATGGTGCATAAATATGTGAGGTTAACCACCAACAAACAAACAAACAAACATGCAAGTGTACCCTATTGCTATATACCCATAGTGAAATGCAGGTGTCGTGCGGCATTTTATTGCCAGAGTCATTGCCCTTTATGGACTTAGAATTTGTCTGCCTTGAAATTAATTCATGAATAACTTGCAGAGTACCCAATGGAATGAATTCATATTTGATGTGCAACTCTATCTTATTGATGTCTACCCACAGCACAAGGCATATGTTATGCAGTGTATTATTGTAGGAGTTATTACATTTTAGGGACTTTGATTTTGTCCGTTCCAAAATTCAGTCATGAATAACTTGTTTAATTAATGGTACCTTCATGGTGTAATCAACAACCCCCACAATTTCTAATGTAGGGAGTTGAAACTTGAGGATATGGTTGGACATGTCTTGCAGATGCGCAACATATACAAAGTTTGCAAAAAAAAAAAATTTCACAAAATTAGATGCAGGGGTACATTTTTGTGTTGCCCTATGGTGACACTTAATAGTTCTTATGATATATGCCCCAATTGTCTGTAATCTGTCACAGGTCTGTCATCTATCATCCTTCAGCATCACCCAGTAATAAATGTTTCATTTCTGGAATGCTATCCATGGTATTGCAGGCAGGGGTATATGCCACCCTAAACTTTGCTCTAGTTTTACTGGTAAAATAAGACCCAGTCACCAAAGCTTGGGATGGAAATCCTCTAAAATGGGCAACATGGGTAAAAATGATTGACTAAACTTGGCTTTATCTCCATGTTGTGGTCTTGAGTCTTGATTAGCCATTGTGCAGAAATATGTGTCCTTAAATTCCAATAAATGAATATATAAATAAACAGTTGCAAGCAAAAAATATTTTCGCCACATCCCTAGGTTGGGTGGCAAATAGTGATCAGAGTGTGTGTGTAAGCCAGAAACTCAAAAACTGTTGGATTCCCCCTCCCCCCCCCCCCCCCACATCCCAAGCTTTATTTTGTGTTCAACTTGATTGATATAAACATACCACAAATGGCGATTGTGACTGCCAAATTTGCAGTGTTTCCTCTCCATGGATATGATATCACATTTGTATCTGATTCCAAAAATCCTCGATTGTAATTTTCAGACAAATACTGATACTCACATGTCTTCTGAACATTTGAATGGGAATTACAACAGATTCAGATTCAACAGCAGATTTTGTCCACTCGTTGACTTTAACCCTTTACCCAACGAATCGGCCACATCCACCCGCGTAATATGCAATTTCTGTAGTAGAAAAAATATTGTTTTTCAAAAACTTTCAACAAAACCATATCATGTGACCCCTCGTTGGAACGAGCTCGTTCCAACGAGGGGTCACATGATATGGTTTTGTTGAAATTTTTTGAAAAATTTGAAAAAATGATATTTAAAATAATAAATTTTGATTTCGTCTGCATTGGGTAAAGGGTTAATGAGGTAAGCCGAGAGATCAAAGTGTCAATGTTGAGCAGTTTCGCGCAAATTACTTCCAGAATAGATTTGAAGGATAACTCTGGCCCAGTGTATGGTGAAATTTTGCAATCAACTTCAGACTGCTTTTTAAAGCTGCCTTTGCTTCCCAACACATCAAGTCCTCATTATCAACTTCGTTCCTCAGTTCAACGTTGTGTTTCCGCATTTTGTTGTAACCTTCTTCTTACAGAGTTTACATGTCTGTGGCATATTTGTCTTTTAAACTCTGTTTTTCAAGTATATCTGCACAGAACATCTATCGTCCTTTGCAGCATGTTATGTTTCATCATTTATAGGCACAACTTTCTTGACAAAGACTGACAATTAGATGTAAATATACAAAACTGAAAGTACGTTTTTTTGAGACATGCACGGTTGTCACTTTCATTTTTTGCCCAACTTGGGATGGGTTGAGCTAAAAATGAAAAGTCAAGTATAAGCTATTGGGATGGGTTGTCCGTATGCACATATGTCTGTACTTCCACAATTCCTTTAGCACACCCTGCAGGCCACAGCTCTCACCCAATCTGTGAGAGCTATCGATTTTTTTCGAATTTTGTTGAAAAACATAGCCGCCAGTGGCCATCTTGGATTTGGATACAAATTGTCCAACAATTCCTTTAGCACACCCTACAGGTCGCAGCTCTCACCCAATCTGTCCCAAATTTCATATGTAGCTTTGGGGCTATGTCTAGATGGGAGCTATCGATTTTTTCTGAATTTCGTTAAAAAAACATGGCCGCCAGTGGCCATCGTAGGTTTGGCATATAAATTGTCAACAATTCCATTTGCACACCCTACAGGCCGCATCTCTCACCTAATCTTTTTCAAATTTCATATGTAGCTTTAGTGTGATGTTTAGATGGGAGCTATTGAATTTTTCTGAATTTTGTTAAAAAAACATGGCTGCCAGCAGCCATCTTGGATATGGGTATAAGTTTTGCAACAATTCCTTTAGCACACCCTACAGGCCACAGCACTCACCCAATCAGCCCAAATTTCATATGTGGCTTTGGGGCAATGTCTGGATAGATCGTGCTATCGATTTTTTTCGAATTTCGTTGAAAAACATGGCCGTCAGTGGCCATCTTGGATTTGGATATAAATTGTCCAAACAATTCCTTCAGCACACCCTACAGGCCACGGCTCTAACCCGATCAGTCCCGAATTTCATATGTGGCTTTGGGGCAATATCTAGTTGGGTGCTATTAAATTTTTCCAAATTTCATTGAAAAACATTGCTGCCAGTGGTCATCTTAGATTTGGTATATAAATTGTCAACAATTCTATTAGCACACCCTACTGGCTGCATCTCTCACCTAATCTTTTTCAAATTTCATATGTAGCTTTGGTTTGATATCTAGATGGGAGCTATCAAATATTTCTAATTTTGTTGAAAAACATGGCCTCCAGCAGCCATCATGGATTCAGATATAAATTTTCAACAATTCCATTAACACAACCTACAGGTCACATCTCTCACCTGATCATTTTTGAATTTCATATATAGTTTTGGTGTAATGTTTAGATGGGAGCTATCAAATTTTTCTGAATTTCGTTCCAAAATATGGATGCCCTCAGCCATCTTGAATTGTCATTTGAATTGTCAACAATTCCATTAGCACATCCTGCAGGTCGCAATCTTTTTCAAATTTCATATGTAGTTTTGGTGTGATGTCTAGATGGGAGATATATCATATGTTTCTGAATTTTGTTGAAAAACATGGCCCCGCAGTGGCCATCTTGGATTTGGCATATAAATTGTCAACAATACCATTAGCAGACTCTACAGGCCACCCCTCTAACATGATCATTGTCAAATTTTACTTGTAGCTTTTGGTATGATGTCCAGATGGGAGTTATCAAATTTTTTTGCATTCCGTTGAAAAAGATAGCTGCCACTGGCCATCTTGAATTTGACATATAAATTCTCAACAATTCCATTAGTACACCTAACAGGCCCATCCCTCACCCAATTTATTTCAGATTTCATTTGTAGGTTTGGTGTGATGTCTTTTATGTAAAAACTTGAGTGAGTGACATGACATTACTGGATCTTTCTCCTTAGTTCAGTCCCTTCTTGGACAAGTTGAGCTGCAGTGTCATTGACACTTTCAATTTTCTGATAACGGACACCAAGTAGATTTTTTGGTTAACCAGACAAATTTATAACTACTGAGACCTGCTATGACAAATCAGCCTGCTGTTGATAGTTCAATAAGTATAATAAGATTAAGTCTCAAGCACCTGCTTTACTTTCATGACAGTAATATAGAGTTATTAAACCTTATCCTAGATCACCCCTAACATAAAGTCAATGTAAAACAGATTTAATGGATCTTCTCTTTATATATGTCTATATGACACAGCTTGAACAGAAAAGATTTTGGGAGCGATCTGACATTAACACTTGTATGCCTAAATCTGGCTTTGATCAATTTTACTGCAATAAAACAGGTGCCCCAACATGTAGTCTTTGGGTGAACATGCAGTTTACTTTAAGTGCCTTGGTAGTTGTTTTTAGGCTAGTGTTGGCTGCCTATATAGGCAGACATGTTAACTCTCCCGGAATGCCCAGGAAAATCCCGGAATTTCAGTTTAGTTCCCAGCCTCCCGGACGGGAATTAGTTTTGGACCAAATATCCCGGAAAACAACAGTCAAATATTTCATTCCCATTGTGACTTATGAAAAACGTTCAGAGCCAAATCACATGCATTTCAAACTCTGGTAAAAACTCATGAAGCAGTGAAATATGGATTTAAGTTAAATTTATTTAAGAAAAGGGATTTTATGATATATATTTCAACTGTGTTCATGTTTATTTCTGGGTTTTTTCTTCGGAGACTCGTGATCAATGTGCGAGTGTCGAAGTGAAAATAGGTGACTTACTTTCAAAAAATTGAAAACTCCACCTTCCTTAAAATGCAGATTTTGGAAATTAAAATATATGAAAAGGAATTAAATATATATTTATTTATTCCTTCATAGAATAGCTTTAATTCTCATCCCTTTTCCAAAATCAAAACGTAAACAACAACTATTTGGCACAGTTTAAAAGTAGGTTAAAGTCGCTTAGGATGCCGAAAAATTATGACTGCATATTTAAACACAATGGACTTATTTTCTAACACTACATTTATTCTGTTGTGCTGACAACAGAACTGTTAACTGTTGGCCATCTGTACCCAGAAAATTTCGAATGGAATTAAAAAAAAATGCTTCAATGATGAAAAGAAAAGTTTTGTGTAGGGCACAAACGTCCCACATGCTTGAAGTTTGATAAAGATACTTTCTAAGTAGTAATGTTCTTGAAGTAACTGAACATTAGGACATCTTTTCCTGTTAACATTTCCAGACTTGGGAAATTATTAGCTAAGTAGTCTTTGATAAGAGCAAACCACAGGTGGAGGTGCTCTGTGGGACAGTGTGGGTGGGTGGTGGTGGGTGGGGGGGGGGAGGGAGGGTTGTGGCACATGAAGAAGAGGATCCTGGGGGGGGGGTCAAATCAAAATTTATTTTATGATTTTTTAACATAGCATAAATGCATCAGCATAGTTTACAACTAGTTCTGGATTTTACCTGGTGTTAATAGTGGTCCATGAGCTGAAAGTTTTTTCTTTTATTTTGTCCCCGTGCGAACTGTTCCCTGAAATCCACCCCTTTTCCCTGAAAATCACCCTCAGGTTCCCTGAAAAATTATTCTGGAGGTTAACATGTCTGTATATAGGCAGCCAACACTGGCTTACAAACAACTGTAAAGCCACAATTCTGGTTTTGGTCTTTAAGTGTATTAATGGATCTGCTCCACAATATCTTCAAGACCTTTTGACTGTTCAGTCATCGAAACGGAATCTCCGCTCATGCAAACAGCTTCGGTTACATGTTCCTTTTTCCTGTTCTACCTTGGTGAACAGCAGGGCCTTTTCCTTCGCAGGTCCATGACTCTGGAACTCATTGCCAACACATATCCAGTCTTCCAGAAGTTTAAATGAGTTTAAAACAAATCTCAAGTCCCACCTTTATCAAGAGGCTTACGAGGTTTGAGCTACTTAGATTTGATCTGTTTGTTTACTTTTATGCGTATAATAGGGAGCTTGAATGTATTTATTTTATTTTTTTTCCCATGTAAAGCGTTTTAGAGCACAACTATGTGGTTTTACGCTATACAAAAACTCCATATTATTATTAGATTGTTGACTGCCAATATCTAGCAAAAATATATAAAAAACCTCAAGGCCTTTAAACCTAAAGTTCCAATACAGCCACAAACTGCCCATTTTATATTGCTCTGAATAAGTTTTCTCCCCCCACTATACGTGAAACATACGCGTGTCCCGGGTGAGACAGCAGGGTGGGATATTTCTATCCCACACACCCCACGTGACATTCTGATTTGATAATTTTATTAGGTTGCCAGTACTATTTCATCATCGTCTGCACAATTGTAAATAAACAAAATGGCTTCACAATTTCCTGCATATAATCCACGTGCCATTCAGAATCAACAATGTTGATTTGTTTCAACCCCATGTTTCTCTGCAGATTTAATAATATCACTGTGCGAATTTATCGATCGATCAATAATCTCACAATGCCCTTTACATTAGAGTTTGACACGCACAAATTCATTAACCCCTTAACGGACAGTGTTACAAATCAATTTTTTATTATATCCCTATGGGATATACCTAACTTTTGTACGATCTTTTCCGATGCAATTGTTCATTTTTCGAAAGGACTACGACTTGATAAATTGGGTATGTCAGCATGTGACAGCCAATTATCTATAATGACGTAATCCTTGTCTTGGGGGAGAAAAATCATCCTTGATGAGTCTGAAGGTGGGAATGGGGAAATCTCACCCTCAGGGGCAAGATATTTGAACCAGACCCTCGGCAAGCCTCGGGTATGGTTCAAATATCTTGCCCCTCGGGTGAGATTTCCCCATCCCACCTCCAGACTCATCAGGGATCATAATAGTCCCAAGTGTATCCTTCCTTGCAAACTCCACTTGTCGATGATTTCATCTTCACAGGGTTTTCACCTCATAGTTGGCTGCCTGTACAAGAACATGAACTTTTGATTGCAAAGAAATAATTACAAAAATAAAATTCAAAAAACCTGTCCACATGCAGTTTTACAAAAAAATGGCCCAAGAAACAGAAGATCTACTTTGTGGGGCCTAATGTCAATTCTTTTCAGATTTTGTGTGTAATAAGTATGATGGATGCTCTGCCATCTAAGAAAAACAGCGCTTGAATTGGAGTAACAATTTCAAATATCAGACATTTCCAACCATTTCCGGGCTGTTTAGGCCTCACAGAGTAGATTTTTTGTTTTTCATGCCATTTTTTGTAAAATTGCCTGCGGGCGGGCAGTTTTTTTTATTTTATTTTATATTTTTGTAATTATTTCTGTGCCATTAAAAGATTCATGTTCTTGGTTTGTTTTATGTTTTAGGCCTCCTAATCTACAGAATAGCATGGATGGTGGTGTATTACATCCCTTGAGTGCAAGATGGCTTCGCCGTGCTAAAGCATTGCAAAGCCTTGTTGTACTCAAGGGACAATTTTATTAACTTGGGTAAAATATCAGACATAAGTTTGGTAAGTTTGGATTGGTTATAAAAAGAGAGCAATCGGCAGCCAAAAGAACCATGTGGGAAGGCCTAAGAAACAGATTTTTTATTTTTTTTTAGACCTTATCTGATTTTAAAAAATTGAATAAAAAGCCTCCCTTGTCAAAAACTTGAGGAAACATTGCATGAGAAGCAAGAATGTTTTTATATGCCCAACACTGTCATCAGTTATGTGAATACACTGATTAATGAAATCATTTTACTTGACAAATTAGTTCAGCAATTACCAGAAACCCTTGTAATTAAGACATTATGTGCATTTCAGTCTACTGTTGGTCAATTTCCCATTTTCTCTTCCATGTAAAAAGTGCTGAGCAACTGCAGGAAAGTTCCAAACAAATTTGTTGTGTTTGGATTATTTTGCTCTTTAACCCTTTAGATGAGGCATATGATTTCAAAATATATTATTTTTAAATTTTTTGCAATTTTAAAAAAAATTTCATCGAAACGATAAGCTTGTTCCAGTGTGGTATCACATGATATGGTTTAGTTGAGATTTTTTGAAAAAAAAATTGTTTTCAACTGCCTAATTTATAAATTATACGGACAGATGTGGCCGATTCATTTGATAAAGGGATAGGATTTTTAACCCTTTACCTAACCTGAAAAGCAGATGACACTTGCAAAAATAATTCTTGAATAACTAATTTTTTTCATTTTTTGTCTCAAAAACATAGGTTATGACCCCTCGTTGGAACGAGCTCGACGAGCTCGTTCTAACGAGGGGTCATAACCTATGTTTTTGAGACAAAAAATGAAAAAAATAATGAAAATTAATTGGCGATTTTTTAGAATAGCGCTGGCCGGTTTTGGCCGTTATGTTAGGTAAAGGGTTAAGTCAATTAATTATTGCAAATCATATTTCTTATATCAGTCACACTCTATGCCTTTAGTAAAAATTTGACTTGATAATTGCATATGGATTACAAAGTAAATCTTATTCTCTGTTAACTGAATAAAAACTATATTGTGATGCAACAAAAACATTGATTGATATACCAGACCATAAAATTTGTTTACACTGCAGATTGTTTTGGCCTAATAACTTCCAGCATCGAGTTTTTTTGTTTTTTTTATTTTATCACAAAATTAGCGCCAAGTTGCCAATTACGGAAATACTATCCTCAACCCATCTAATAAACCTGTGATGTCAGATTTGAAGTCAGAAGATGATGTCATGTTGGATGCTTCGTTGTTTATTGGGTTTAATGACACTTTCAACAGTCGGGGTCATATCAGAAGTTTTATAGGTGGCAGAAGGCCGAGTACCCAGTACGTAATTAAGTAGTAGAGGACTAGATTATGTTTGGTGGTATGAATTTGTTCATCAAAATTTGTTTCATTACAAATTATTTGAAAGTGGCCATGGGCACTCTCCAATCATTTATAATAAAAGTAAGTTATATAAACAAAATATTATTTGCATTTGACTAAATATGAAACATGAGTGAGGAAAATGTTGTTTTTTGATCTTGTACTCCCATTTTTTAGAAAGCCCTGAAGGAGACTTCTAGGATTCAACCAGTTAACCCTTTACCCAATGTAATGTCCAAAACTGGTCAGCGCTTTTCACAAAAGTCGCCAATTAATTTTCATTATTTTTTGTGATTTTTTGTCTCAAAAACATAGGTTATAACCCCCTCATTGGAACGAGCTCATTTGAGACAAAAAATGACAAAAAATTAGTCATTCAAGAATTTTGTTTGCAAGTGTCATCTGATTTTCATGTTGGGTAAAGGGTTAAGACTCCAGTTTACAAACTCTGCACAAGCAGGCTTAGCATCAGTTAAAGGCGAGTGCACCATCGACATGCAGTACACCATTAATACACAGCACCACTAGTACTAGGAGCATGGTGGCATTGGACTTCAAACCAAATGATCCATGGTTCAATCCCCACCAGGGTAACTGCATTGTGTCCTTAGGTAAGGCACTTGATCTTGATTGCCCTCGTGAGTGCAGCGTAGTACTGTGTACTAATGCCAGGCCTGGCATTCAGACAAATGCAGGAGGGCAAAAAATCGCTCTCCTCAATCAGCTTAGAAGAGCAATTAGCTTTACACAGCATTTTAAGTATCCAGTTGAACGAACTCATTGAAACTGAAACCAACAGACTAGATCAGTGATTTTATTAACTTTACTAAGGTAAAGCGAAATCTCTTAGACATCTAGATGTCTCACTCCACAACCGAATACACATTTGACAAGACCTGTGTGTATACCCAGACCTGTTGTCCAAGAAAGTCATACGCCTACCACTACCACCTTCAACCCCCAAGGGGAGTTGAAGGTGGTAGTGGTAGGTATATAATTTTCTTGGACAACAGGTCTGCTTGAATCTACAGTCACATCCTGGTGCAAGTGCTTCAAGTGACAGGATAGTAGTAATGGTAGTATATTATAGTGTCAATATTCCTTGAATAATTACCCCTCAAACTGTGATGTCAGTTGTTGAACTTGAAACTTTCAGAAAAAAAAATATTGCTGTGACCCATTTTCCTTCAAATGATTGCAACTGTGTTTGGGTATGGTTGCAGAGTGTACCTTTTACCAGTAAACCACTTTCAAAATGAAATTACGTGATGTTAAGTGACTTCGAAGTTAAATTACATTTTTGCTTTACAACAAAAATTTAATGTGAGCATAATACATGTAATCTAAATCATCCCAGACCAAAATATTTAGGAGGGCAATTTTTCGCTTGCCTTAATTCTTTCAGGAGAGCAGTAAGGAGAGCTAAAAAATCTCTCTCTTGAAATTGCCAAGCCTGTAATGCATACTGCACATTGATGGTGCACATGTCTTCAACCAGTGGTAAGCCTGCTTGTGTGAAGTTAGTACATTGGGAAGTCTGACAGTTGCGCACCATTGCTCTGTGGTTATCTCTGGGTACTCTGGATTCCTCCAGCTGTAAAACTGTCTTGACATGAGGTGACCCTGGCTGCAAGAAGTGTCAAACACTAATAACTTAATAATAACCACTAGTAGTGTTCCCCTCATTTGATCAATAAGGATTAAATGTTTTTTCCCAAGTGTACAATGCAGTTACTGCTGATGAGGATTGAACCAGTTTCAAGTCCAATCCTCTCGCCACTGGGCCGCGCTCCTGATGTGATGTCGTAACATTTAGGGCTGCACGGTATATCGATAAACCGATATATACGGTATTCAAACCAATATTGATTGAATACCGGTGTAATTACAAAAATATCGGTTTATCGTCATTACTTATTTACCCACAATTTAATTTTCAAGATGTCGTGAGTTTTTTAACTGTAGCCCCGAATGAATAATATTATCCCTTTACTGAAGGAATCGTCTGCATGTGCTTACGTAATATTCAATTTCAGCAGTTTAAAAAAGACTGATTTTTTAAAATTTCAACAAAACTATATCATGTGACCCCTCATTGGAACGAGCTTGTTGAGCTCGTTCCAATGAGGGGTCACATGATATTGTTTTGTAAAAAAAATTTTTGAAAATCTGATTAACTTTTTTTTTAAATAATAAATTGTGATATCGTCTGCTTGGGGTAAAGGCTTTTCGAACCTCGTCAACAAGGCATGCTAATTCGTTCCGACTGTGATGCCTCGAGTCTTGATTGTGGTACTATTTTTCTGAACAATTTTCGATATACCGGTATACCGCGATATGTTTTTGAATAACGATACCGGTATTCCGTTTTGAATACCGTGCAGCCCTAGTAACATTTGAGTGAGTTGGTTTTGGAAGCATAATTGAATTAATCTTCTCTGTTTGAAGTCATTCAGGGGTGCAGTGGCATTGCGGTAACCGGTTGTGTCCTTGGGCAAGGCACTTAACCCCGATTGTTCACATGGGGGCATGGTCACCCTGTGTAGTAAGGCGTACTGCACGTCTAAGGTGCGCTTGTCTTAAAACCAATCTAACACTGCCTGTGCTGCAGTGTGGAGTTATGATGTTGGGGAGCTGGCAGCTGCTGATTGTTGCTCGGTGGTTCTCTCTGGGTACTCTGGCTTCCTCCACTCACATGATATGACCTTGGCTGTTAAAGTGTTGTTAAACCTTAATAAATAAACTGAAGTCATTCAGTCTGTAATAAAAAAAATTGTTTGTTTGTTTTTTCCCTACCTACTCAGCAAAATTACCCCTACTCGAAAGTTTTGATTGCCAGTTTCTAGAAACGTTTTCTTTCTTTTTTCAAAAGTCCAAAAGTTGTTATTAACTGGTGTGTCCATTACATATTTTTATACAGCAACCAATTGCCCAGACTAGCTAGTGCTAACTCAAATTAATCCAGGGTCAATCACAAATTTTGCCCCCCAATCCCCCAATTTTGCATGCAAAACTGAAAAAATTAAGTCATAGATGGTCCTCCATGCTTTTGAGAATTGCGCATGTGAAGTATTCGGAAAGGTGCCGAAATTGGCACCAACCATCATTCTTTGTTTGGCCCTAAAGTCAGCATCAATGAACTGACATCTGTGCTTTTAAATCTCCTTTTTTGAGGATGCCAGACACAAATCAGTGGTAAAATTGGTGGATCCAAGGCTGGAAATGGATGATGGAAGTGGACAACAGTGGTTAGAAACATTCAGGGCTGTAACTTTATAATAATTATAAAAATTATTTCATGTTTCCCAATTTTGGGACATATGCCTGACATCATCATTCTTGCTAATATTTATCCACTGTTTAAGTGTTCCTTCCCTATCCCTTCTTGAAGCCCTCCTGTTAAACTCCTAAGCTTTTTGGCTATTTTTTATCGAAATTTTTTATTAAATTTCTTGGGAGCTTAATGTGTGTGACAGAATGTTTATTTTGTTTATCCCCATGGTTACGTCCTCACCCTAGGGGTGTTAGGTCGTTTTGGTCTTGCTTCTTCTATCCGATGTATCGTTTTTTTCTTCGTTTGAAGATCTTGCTTTACATCTGGTAGCTTTAAAATCTGTTACTGAATTTGGGCCTTTTTTCTGTGCATGATGTCTTGTTTCCGTTCTTTTCCTTTGACGTTGTTTACATTGGCAACGTCTTTAAATATATGTAGTATTTAGATATTATATTACTGTTGAATTGTTGTAAGATTCATTACTTTTGATTCCAGAAGTATAGTTAAAAAAAATTGGATTTTGTCCACACTTAGGCTCTATCGGGATGCCCTTGGGCTCTTCATGTTGCCTTTCGGAACTTAGGCTTTTTAAAAAAATTTCAAAAAAATTTTTTGAATTTAATTTTTCGATTTTGATTTTGATTGCAATTATTTATGTATCTGTATCATTTATTTATTGAGAAGTTTGTAGGAGTACTATCGACTTAATTTTTGATTGAATCATGAAAGCTTACTGCTCTAAATGCAAGGCGAGAAAGTCTTCCTCAGATTTACATGCTTGTGGCCATGCCTGTAGTCAATGTACTCCTGCAGATTCTTGTCCTACATGTGTGAATTGGGATGACAAACGTTGGAAATGGGTGTCACAGTATGTTGTTGGCGGTGAGATGCCTATGCCAGTGCTCTCACTGCAAGATAATTCAAGTTTTTCAATTTCATTTTCAGAAGAACAAGAACATGGTGATGGTATTGTGACACCCACCAAAAGTGTGCTACTGTCGTCGCGCTCTGATGAGCAAACAGAGTAGCTGCAAAGGTGCTCATGAATATTAAGCAAGGGATAAGGCCTCTTGTTAGTGTTCTTAATCCCTTGCAAGCAGCTAGCTCGACCGGTGAAGCGGTTACTCCGTCTTTGGGAGCCGTAACACCGGGTATGTCCATTGCGGTCGAAGGAAGTCTAGATTTGGGTAGAGCGAGCACCTTAAAAACAAAAGCTCACCCAGCGATGACGGAAATAGGGGGGAAGTCAGCAAGTTTCTTGTTGGGAGGCTCGGCGAGGTCTGAAAAAGCCGAGAGCAGGAGAGGTCTCTCTTTAACCCAACAACATCTGGGGCCAGATGTTGTTATGAGAAACTTGCATGGGCTGGAGCATACGTCTACACCTGCCACTCGGGACACTCCGCCTAGACTGAAGCTGGCCTCGGCTACAGTCACAGCTTTCTCCGCTACGATTCATAAGCACACACAACCGCATCCTAGCTACCCGACTTCGGATATCCAGCCAGCTGTGCGAAGAAGGAGCCACTCTTCGCCCGTGAAGTCAGACCATTTGGTAGCTAGGGATCCAAGGCTTCGATCATCGGGATATTCAGAGAAGAGATCCATCTCCGGAAGACGTCCCAGGAGCAGCAAGCAGCTAAAAAACAGAAAACCGCTGCTCCTCAAGCCTCGGTGACGGACTTGCTGTCGCAGATTGCGCAGCTGATCGCAGCATACCAGGAAGTGCATGAGCAGCCTCCCACAGACTCCGAAAGTGAGCTGTCGGATGGTGCTGGGTCAGTCCAGTCATCTGTTCACGCAGATACAATGGACCGATATTCACAGCTGATTCAGTCGGATGGTGAAAGGGATAAGGCAGAAGATTACCCTTCTCTTTCAGAACAACATATTGTAGCGATGGAATTTATCCATCAATACTATCCTGAATTTGTTCCGCCGAATCAGCAAGCTGCGACAACAAGGGAGAAACCGCTGGCGTCTTTATACGCAGACTTTACACGGAGGAAGGAAGAAGTTCTTTCATTCCCGGTACAGTCTAGACAGGTGTCGCAGGGCTTCGGCCATGTAGACGGTGCCATATTTAACCTCTCTAGTGTGAGGAAGAAAGGCGGTTTCTTATCAACATCTTCCATAAATATACCGTTCCTTGGACCACGTTCATTTAAAACGGTTGGAGAAGATGTTCAGAGAGCATCTATGCATTTAGATGAGCAGGCCGGGGATTTAGATATACCCTTACCTGCTTCATTCAATATTTGCTCGGATGGAATCTGCTATTTCATCGAATAGAGCAAATTTGGACGCAGATCACCTTACCAGAGCTATGGCGCAATGTCTCAGTGGGAAGGAATTTGAGGATGTGTGTACCTCGCTTAGAGTTCTTTCCAGGGCAGTCATGTATGCCTTGTATGCCTTGTATAACTCCGCCCTGACAGTGGCAAATCTGGAGTTAATCAGACGTGATGCTGCCCTTGTGTCGTCATCACTTATAGATGACAAGGTGAAAAGCTCTCTCCGGGTCGCTCCTGTCTCCGGAATACTTTGTTTGACGACAAGCTTTCATTAGTCTATGAACAGGTTACTAAGAAAGCTTCCAGTGCTCTGCTTTTGAAGTTGGCATCTCAACAACACGCTTCAGCAGACCGGGGTAAGCGAGGACATTCTAAATCAGATTCTTCAAAAGGGAACTCCTCGCGAGGATCAAAAAAATCCTCATATAATTACTCCGGAGGTCATCAGTACAGTGAATCGGGAAAGGGGTGTAAGTCTGATCAGGATTATTGGTCAGACGCCCCTAAGCCGATGGGACGAGGATCTTCGTGGGGAGGACGTAGTTTCTCCTCCAGTAAGCCTCGCAAGTCCTACAGGTGATGGTCAAGACCTCTATTGCTTGCCAGTTGGAGGAAGGTCATCAACTTCGCGAGAAACTGGATAGCAGTCATGGAAGATCAGTGGTTGAGAGGTGTAGTCTCGGAAGGCCTGCGGCTATCATTCCAAGGAAAGGTTTATCAGTTCAGAGCAATGTGCTTTGGTCTGAACCTGGCTCCTTGGGCTTTCACTCGAATAATGAACTCGGTAATGTCATACTTCCAAGCTCATTCGTCTGCTGTAACGTCGGCTTACTTGGACAGCATTCTTCAGAAGTACGGCAACAGAATTATTTTTCTGAATGATGTTCAGAGTCTGCTACAATTGCTCTGACGTCTCAGTTTCATAGTAAACGAGAAAAAGACAGATCTAGCTCCGTCCAAGTCGTTCACTCACTTCGGAATGAGCTTCAAGACTCGCAACAATTTGGTTTGTCTGCCGTTACCCAGAGCAAAATTAGTCAGTTGTTATTCTCACTTTTGTCTAAACTCAGACACAATAGCAGCGAGGGAATTCATGTGACTGATGGCGTTGAGCGGAGCGGCTGAGGATCTTATTCCGATGGGCCGTCTGTGCACACGTTTCCTCCAGATATTCTTTACACAGAACTGGAGTGTGAAGACGCATTCGTTCGAAACCAGTATTGTTTTAACAGACCTAGTGAAACAAAAGGTTCAGATTTGGGCAGATCTTCAGTGGTTAACTCAAGAGTTCCGCTTCAACTGCCGGATCCGGCTTTCACAATTATGACCTATGCGAGTCAGATGGGCTAGGGCGTGACCCTATGTCCCGCAAACTTGAAGTGCCAGGGTCTTTGGGACTCTCGGCTCCTAGAGAAGCACATAAACATCAAAGAGATGATGTCCGTATGGCTAGCACTACAACATTGGATTCACAAAATAGCGAATGTCCATGTTCAAATTCTGTCGGACAATTCGATAGTAGTTGCTTACCTCAGGAACCAAGGTGGCACTCACTCGATTCCTTTATGCGAATTAATGGAGGGGATTCTCTTATTCGTTCTGAGTCATCACGTTCATCTCTCAGTCTGTCATATACTGGGTCGTCTGAATGTATTATCAGACTCGCTCTCTCGAAAAGGTCGCCTGTTGCCATCGGAGTGTACTCTCAACAGGCGAATATTTAAGCAGATTTGCTACCAGTGGGATCGTTCCATGATAGATCTTTTTGCGACACACCTGAACAATCAGTTACCAACATTCATGTCACCATGTCCAGATCATCGAGCGTATGTAGTAGACGCTCTGTCGATTTCATGGGACGGGATGATAGGATATGCATATCCTCCAGCTCCGTTGATTCAGCAGATTCTGTTAAAGATCAAACAGTCTCATTGCAAAATCCTGCTAGTAGCACCTCTTGGATCAATCTTCTCAGGTGTTTGTTATGGGACTTTCCCCAGAAGCTTCCTCCACGAGAGAGGATCTTCTTTATCAGAGGAAGTCACGTGCACTGCATCACAACCCGGAAGATTTCAACCTTCACGTATTTCCATTGTGCAGTCCTTCTTGCACGGAAAACATTTTACAGGACGGGCAGTGGTCGCAATTTTTAACTGTAGGAGGGCCTTCTCTTCATTGAATTATGCAGCGAAGTGGAGGGTTTTCTTCCGTTGGTGTAAGGATCAGTCATTAGACATATACGATCCGTCTATACCACATATTGCCAATTTCCTGGTCTACTTGTTTGACGATCTCAAACTGCAGCCCGTCACTATTAAGGGCTATAGGTCTATGTTATCAGATACTTACGCTCATCATGATAATTTGGCTATTAGATCAGATACTCCGTTATCCAAGCTAGTTAGAAATTTCTCTATCAATAGACCTAGAACCCTCAGATTAATTCCTAAGTGGAATTGGCTTGGGTTTTGTTGAAGCTCAAAGAAGCTCCTTTTGAGCTGTTAGACATCGTAGAGTTCAAATTCTTGACCTAAAACGGTGTTTCTCTTAGCCTTTGCATCTTCTTGAAGAGGTAGTGAACTTCATGCATTGTCTGTTGATGAATCTCATTACCGTAGCGTGGGTAATACCATTACCCTCACTACGGAAGTGGGATTTTTGGCTAAGAATCAGATTCCAGATAAGCGGACGGAGCCTATTGTCATTAAGGCTTTACCATCCTCAGATAACCGTAGACCCTTGCTGTCATTTATAAACGTCGATCATATTTTATTAGAAAGGGAAGAAAACGTTTTAAAGATATTTCTGTTCATTCTGTCATTAGATGAATTCAGTTGGCAATATGCATTGCCTACGAAAATCTATCTTCGGATCAACGTTCTGTCAATAAGATTTCAGCGCACGAGGTTAGTGCACTGTCCACTTCTTGGGTTTATTCTAACAGTATAGCCTTTACTGATCTCATGAAGGCTGCTCACTGGACACAGCCCTCTTCATTTACCAAGTTTTACCTCAGAAATTTAGAGTCCATCTCCGGTGACCTTAGATCTGTGGGTCCTCTTTCTGTTGCTTAGAATGTCGTCCACTAATGTTACATCTATAAGGTCTTTAGGCAGTCTGCTCCAACACAGATGCTGTTCCGCTGCCCACTTTGTTTTGTAGAATTTTACCTCAGAACAAGGGAAAGGTGTGTGGGGGGGGACAGTTTTTCCCTTATGATTATCTGGCTTTATAGTGAAAAGCAAGGGAATACCTCCTCTAGTGACAGTAGTCCTGCATCGGTGGTGGGGTGGTTTTAATGTGTAGCTCGGTGTGAAGCAATAACTATGTCTCATTTATGTACTGTTTTTAAAGAAAAGCTCATTATGAAGTATTTGTATATTTTACGTGTCAAACAATGCTCGAACACTTTTAAATGAGTAGAAAGAGTCTCATTCTCTGGACTGTCTTTATATACTACTCAAAGTTTGCTAAGCACCAAATATTTGACACATCATTGTGAAATTTGCTTGATATTTTTGGTGGATATGATTGAGGAATGTATTGAGATGGTCCCCAGTGTTAACATTAGCTCTCTTGATAGGCAGACTTTTCGTGACAGTCATGGAAAGCATGTACCCCTTGATTTTCATGTTTTCCTGTACTGTCTACATATATATTAAATGTGTGGGGTATTCAATCTTCATTTCAACACAAACCCTTGTGATTTAATGTTTGAATATGGCAAATGCAAACGTTAAGAAGACATTTGTCTGAAGCAGAAATGTGGCGGGCTGTAAGGATGGTGGAGCAAGGGGCTACCCATCGTCAGGTTGGTGAAGCCCTTGGTATGCACCATACAGTGATCACCAGAGCCTGGGCAAGATTTCAGCAGTATGGCACAACAGTAAAATGGCATGGTGGTGGCAGAGACAGGGCAACATCTGCAGCTGAAGACTGGTTTTTGATCATTCAGGCCCATAGGAACCGCTTTGCCACAGCAACCCATCTTCGCAATGACCTTCAGAATGCATCCAGGGTAAATGTTTTGACACAGACTATCCGGGAAAGGTTGCACGAAGGTGGTCTCTAATCGAGAAGACCATGTATTCGCATTCCGCTGTCCCAGAACCACTGCCATGTGCGATATGAATGGGCCATGGACCACGTTGGATGGACCAGAGAAGATTGGTGACCTGTCCTTTTTACAGATGAGTCAAGGTACTGCCTGGACCACACAGATAGACATTCTAGGGTATGGAGAAGACCAGGAGAGCGATTCCATGCAGCCAACATTGCTGAGCATGACCACTGTGGTGGAGAGTCAATCATAGTCTGGGGTAGCATCAGCAGGGATGGATGTACAGAGCTCTGTGTCCTTGAACGTGGTACATTGAATGCACAGCGGTATATTGATGAGATCCTGGATGTCCATGTCAGATTGTATGCAGGTGCAGTGGGTGATAGATTCATTCTGATGGACAATAATGCCCGTCCTCATGTTGCCCATGCTGTAGGGTGAATATCAACAGAGAGAGGGGATTGAGTGTATGGACTGGCCTGCAAGATCTCCTGACCTCAATCCAGTCGAACATGTCTGGAATGAATTGCAGCTTGCAATTTCAGCCCGCCCAGTCCAGCCAAGAAGTGTCCAGGTGCTTGGTGCCATGCTGGTCCAAGAATGGAACAACATTCCAGAAAGGACCACCAGGAACCTGATTGGGAGTATGAGAAGGCGTTGTCAAGCTGTAAATAACAGTAATGGGTCTCATACTCGATATTGAACCCATACCAGTTCGCTCCGTCAACTTTTTGGCAAATTGAAAAATTTCCTCTTTTATCAATAATATCCAGTTTCCATGGTTATCGTATTTAAAAGCTAAAAAATAATGTCAAATACAAATAAAATCTTAATTTCTGTACTTAAATCATTAAAGATATAATTAAATAAAAAAATATATACACTTTTCATTACAATATTTCAACTAAAACGTAAAACAGGTAGTTGGATATACTTGGTGCTTAGCAAACTCTGAGTAGTATATATTGGTTTTCCTTCACTGAATTAGCATAACAGGTTATGCTGGCATTAAATGGAGAATTATATATTATGTAATACTCAATTACATTGTTGGTGTTATGCCTTTCTCTTTTCTCATAAAAGAGAAAGACATGTATAATTCCTATATTCTATTCTCCTGTAGGAGCTATCCTTTACTGAAGTAATTGAGAGATTGGCCCTACCTCAGAAAATGTGCAACTCTATGGCCTTTCCTCTCGCCAACATGATCATCACATGTGTTATCCTTTGACAACCTTTCGGTACCCTCAGGCAGTGGTTAAGCCTGGTTTGTAAGTTTTGTGGAGATGGGTGCCATATTTCAATCATGGATCATGATGTGAAGTTTGGGACAGTGGTGAGTTTGGAACAAGCATGACAGGGGGTATTTCACTCTCATTATTGGCCTGCCCAGGGAAAATGGTAAGTCTGTATTGCACTGGTGGCTTCTTTGCACCTGACCAAGATGTTTTGCAGCCAAAATATTCCTGTAATTTTGTAAAGACACAATGAAATTTTAAAAAAAGGGGGACGCCAATTTATGACATCTCACAGGAGAGCAGCAATGGAGCTGTAGAATGCATTGGGTACAGTATTATCTCTGATTACACATGGACATCCACTACCTCTGGTAGAGTATTACCTCTGGTAGATTATTACATGTGGTAAAGTACTACCTCTGCTAGAGTACTATCTCTGTAGAGTACTACATCTGATAGAGTACTACCTTGTGTACTACCTCTGGAAGAGTACTACCTCTGGGAGAGTGCTTCCTCTCTAGAGTACTACCTCTGGTTGAGTACTACCTCTTGTAGTGTACTATCTCTTGTAGTGTACTACCACTGGTAGAGTACTACCTCTGGTAGAGTGCCACCTCTGGTAGAGTGCTACCTCTGGAGAGTACTACCTCTGGTAGTGTACTACCTCGGGTAGAGTGCTACCTCTGAAAGAGTTCTTCCTCTGATAGAGTACTACCTCTTACAGTGTACTACTGCTTGTAATGTACTACCCCTGGAAGGGTACTTCCTCTGATTGAGTACTACCTCTGGTAGAGTACTACCTCTTGTAGTGTACTACCTCTTGTAGTGTACTACCTCTGGCAGAGTACTTCCTCTGATAGAGTACTACTTCTGGTAGAGTGCTACCTCTGTAGAGGTCTACCTCTGGTAGAGTTCTACCTCTTGTAGTGTACTACCTCTGGTAGAGTACTACCTCTTGTAGTGTACTACCACTGGTAGAGTACTACGTCCCGTAGTGTACTACCTCTGGTAGAGTACTACCTCTGATAGAGTGCTACCAGTGGTAGAGTATTACCTCTGGTAGAGTGCTACCTCTGTAGAGTACTAACTTGAGAGAATATTGAGAAAACATTACATGATGTTGTAAATGTTTTCTGAGGGTTG
The DNA here is from genome assembly GCA_031216915.1 of Pictodentalium vernedei. Lineage (NCBI taxonomy): Eukaryota > Metazoa > Mollusca > Scaphopoda > Dentaliida > Dentaliidae > Pictodentalium > Pictodentalium vernedei. The sequence goes on along the minus strand of CM062292.1, from coordinate 104,813,429 downwards.
CCATTTATTTATTTATTTTTTTATTTATTGAGGTTTAATGATGCTTTTGAAGCCAGGGTCAACTCGTGTTGGACAGTTTTATGGGTGGAGGAAGCCAGAGTAGCCGGAGAGAAACACCAAGCATTGGCGAGCAACCATAAGACTCCCATCTACTACCTCTGCACAAGCAGGCTTAGCATTGGTTGAAGACAAGTGCACCATCGACGTGCAAAATGTCTTAAGTAGTATACAGTGCCACCATGCCCCCATATGAGTACTTGGGATTAAGTGCCTTGCCAAAGGATACAGTGCAGCTACTCCTGGCAGGGATCAAACCGTGAACCTTTCAATTTGAGGTCTAACGCCGTAACCACTGAGCGACCATGCTCCATTGATCACTTGATCATTCACTAATAGTACATGGCAGTGACAACTTCATACTGGCAACATTTTGTATTTCATACAGACATTCGATTTTGATATGTGCAATTGTGATTGCACACCATAATGCACCTGCATTCGAAAAGTAGGGAACAAAAAAAGTGTGTGAGATTTCATTTTAATGTGGCAGATAAAAACAAGACTTGGTACTGGCTGTATTAGTGGCTAGCCACCAGGATACCATTACATCAAATAACATGAAAGCTACTGTGTCAGTGAAGCCTGATTTGTTATTTAACATTAACATTATCACTCACATTGTTTGTATGACTCAGATCAAACCATTTGGGCTGAATATACCTGATTTTGGATGATTATTATGCCCCCGGCCTCTTTGAGGAGGGGGCATTATGTTATCGCCATGTCCGCCATCCATCCGTTAACTTTTTGCATTCTGTCAGTTAACTAAATTTCTACCAGCCAGATCTTTATCAAACTTCATATGTGGTTTAGGTATGATAAGTGGAAGAAGTCTATTTATTTTGACCATGATGTGCCAAAAGTCAAGGTCATAGTGACCTCCAATGTTAAATACACTTGAAATTGGTTTCCGCTCTATAACTAAAGTTCTACCAACTGGATCTTTACCTAACTTCATATGTGGGTTAGGTATGATGAGTGGAAGAAGCCTTTTCATTTTTACCATGATGTGCCAAAGGTTAAGGTCACAGTGACCTCCAATGTGTTAAATACACTTAAAATTGGTTTCCACTCTATTTCTAAAGTTCTACCAACTGGATCTTTCCTTGAAATTGGTTTCCGCTCTATAACTAAAGTTCTGCAAGACTGATCTTGGGGTTTTTTGTAATTCTATCCATGATATTGCAGGAGGGGGCATATGCCATGCTTCGCATTGCTCTTGTTGTTTATGTGATATCCAGCTACCAAGGCTGTGCTTTCTATCGCAAGCATGACACAGTCTCGCGACAGAAAGTATAGACTTGGTGGCTGTATTCTTGAGTTCAGTTGAAAAATTTGCGTGTTGAAAATTACCATTGAAGACTGAGAAACACAAGATAAAAATGTTATCCAATGCGAAACTAAGCTCCATACATGACATTATTTATTCTTTTCACACACCCGCTCGAATCCTGGTTGGCATACAAAACAAAACGTCATACCTGGATTTGAAAACCAGGTACACATTTTATTGTGCCCCTGCATTTTTCAAAATCGAAGTCTCTTCACAGCAGTCAACTTCTGCTAAAAAAATAATTGGCAAACAAAAGTTCCATCTGTTTCTAGTAACGTTTATCTGCCATCCCGGCAGAGAAGGATGAGCTTGGGGAAGAGTTAACAGTTAGGATATATAAATAATATTGACTTTCCAGGTTGGATGGGATTGAGTGTTTAAAGGATGTCTAGCTTTACGTCAAGCTGTCAGTTTGCCTGTTACTTGTGGTATCACTTGGTGATAGAAGGCTAAAGGTTTTAAGGAGATGAAAATTGTCTGCTGTATTCATGATGAAGTTTTGTCAGATTTCTTAGTAAAGATCCAGTCTTTAATTTTAGTTCTGAACATAATTTGATTTTGTGGTTTTTCTCAAGTAAAGATTGCTCTTTTTGTATACTTATCTGTCCATTCATATATCTGTCTGGATGCTTTTGTGGATAGACTTTGACAAGAAACAGATTTAGCTGTCTGAAGGAATTTCTTGAATCTTAATCCGACAAACAAAATTCCCAGGGCCTTTCAGTCTTGACATGAACATTTGCTAGAGTTAATGTTTTCTGATTTGGCGTTGAGGAGAATGGGTTTAAAAGTGAAGCAATTATATTCAAATCAGACAATGTTTTTTTGGAGCAGACTCCCAAAGTCCTTACAACTAATAAATGAAGCCCTTCTTTCTTTCTCTATCTTTAGTTAGGTACAGACTTTTAAAATGCTTGAATTCACAAATAAATTTTGAATGTTTATTGTGATAGTACAGTGGAACCCTGTTAATTGAATACTCACTTTGCCAATGAAAGTTATTCAATAAACATGGGTGTTCAATTAACAGGGATTTGTGTCTCTTTCCTGTATTCTAGAGATAAACTTAGCATTTATTTTATTATATCTTGTTTGACAGAGCTCCACGAGCTCTGTCAAACAAGATATAATAGAATAATTGCCTGTGTTGAATGTTATGAGGCCAAGTAGGTCTATAAAGAAAGGAAAACTGGGGAGATTCAGGGTAATTTCTCAACAGGTTACAAGATTTTTTATTCAATTAATAGGAGTTTATTCTTTCACCTATATTCAATTTAAAGGTCAGATTTGTACTGGAGGTATGGTAAATGGTTTTGTGTATGGAAGTTATATTCAGTTAACAGGGTTGTTCAATAAAGTGGGCTCCAGTGTAATTGAAAAGTCTTCTCAGCCTTGGAGGGACATTGAAAAATAATATTGTACTCACAAATCAGTGACCTAAATGATTTTATGTTTGACAAATAGCATCTTAACCCTTTACCCAACGCAGACAATTTCAAAATTTATTATTTTAAATATTATTTTTTAATTTTTTTCAAAATATTTCTACAAAACCATATCATGTGATCCCTCTTTGAAACGAGCTCGTTCCAAAGAGGGGTCACATATGGTTTTGTTGAAAGTTTTCGAAAAAAATTTAAAAATATTTAAAATAATAAATTTTGAAATTGTCTGCGTTGGGTAAAGGGTTAAGATGCTATATCATTTTTTAATTTTTTTTCAAAAAATTTCAACAAAACCATATGTGACCTCTCTTTGGAACGAGCTCAACGAGCTCGTTCCAAAGAGGGGGTCACATGATATGGTTTTGTTGAATGTTTCAAAAAATAATACTTTTTCAGCTGCTGAATTTGCATATTACGCGGGCGGATGCGGGCGATTCGTTTTGTAAAGGGTTAATTAAGTTGTGCAAGTTTTTCAAATCGAGCCCCCAAAGCATATTTATCGGTGTCACAGCCCACATTTTAACACTGTCGGTAATCAAATGATAGTTTTAACCATTTATCTAATGTAATGGCCAAAACCATCGGTATTCACAAAAATTACCATTCAATTCATATTTAATTTTTCATTCTTTGTCTCAAAAACATGACCCTGCCCATTTCTGAATGTTGAATATATCATTGCATCCAGTGCATAACTCAGTGAAAATGAAAAGTCACAAACATTCAGCTGGTTCAGTTTGAAGGTGGAATCAGTTCATGAATCAGTTACCTGATTCAATTCAAGAATCAATTTGGAGTCAAATTTCTGATTTGCAGTGCCCGATTTGAACTGTGTTATTTATATCAGAATTGTGAAGTTTTAAGCTACAAAGTTTTCCTGTTTGTCTGAAGGAGGATTTGGGGGTATCTAGTAAAGCCCTCCATCCATCTGTCCATACAAATGTTTTGCATTGTAATTTCAAAGCCATCAGTCAGATTTGGATCTCCTTTGGCATGCTGATAGACCTGCATATGGGAACGGATATGCACAAGGAACGGGTTCTGTCCGTTAATTTTTCCCAGAGTTATGGCCCTTTCTCACTCTTTCAACTTTGCTCTTTCGACTTACAAAATTTTTCTGTTCCACAATGTCTTTAACCCTTTACCAAACGAATCACCCGCATCCGCCTGCGTAATATGCAAATTCAGCAGCTGAAAAAGTATTTTTTTTCGAAACATTTCAACAAAACCATATCATGTGACCCCTCTTTGGAATGAGTTCATCGAGCTCGTTCCAAAGAGAAGTCACATGATATGGTTTTGTTGAAATTTTTTGAAAAAAAATTAAAAAATGATATTTAAAATAATAAATTTTGAAATCGTCTGCATTGGGTAAAGGGTTAAGGCTGCCTCAAACATGGCTATGCTTCAGGAGCAGTGGTCCATGCTTTGCGTAGCCTTTCTTTCTTGGTTTGCAAGCCTGGACATCAGCAGTCTATCATCTGTACAATTAGGTCCTCAGAGGGTGAATTTGATGATGCTATCAGCAGGGTAGCATTACCAAATTTACCCTCTGTGAACCTCAATTTGAATAAAGGTCTCAAGCCTGAACAGAAAGAAGTATCCAGAGGATAAATTTGATGATTCTAGCCCACTATATGGGATAGCATCAGCAAATTCACCCTCTGGGACCTCATTTTGCAAATGACAGATTGCTTATTTCCAGGCTTGTTTATTTGGGGTTTAAAACACTTTAAGCAGCTAGGGTCATATTGTGTATCACAGTTTTATAGGATGAGGAAGTCAAAGAACCTGGTGAAAACCACCATGAAATGGCAAGCAACTGTAAGACTCTCCAACTAAGTGACTGCACAAGCCAAGTTTGCAGCATTTGAGGGCAATGTGCAGTACATCTCAGTACATAGCGTTACTATGCCTTCACATGAGCAATTTGGATTAAGTGTCCTGCAGAGACACGGCAAATTTACCACTGGCCAGGATCGAATCGTCTACCTTTCAGTCCACTGCTCTAACTACGGAGCCACTTTGCACCCATTTTCCCATCATGCCATTGTGAATTTTACCAGTTCATCCTTGTTTGACAGAGCTCAATGACCTCGATCAAAGAAGAGTGAATTTGTTAGATTTTTATCTGTATTGCAGGAAATATTTGCGGGTTGAAACTTTGATATTTTGGAATTTATTTATTTATTGAGGTTTAACGACACTTTCAACTTTTGAAATTCTCTGTCCATTTTCCTCCTCACATCACTGTAGAATCTCAGAGTCAAAATTTATTTAGTTATTCATTGGGGTTTAACAACACTTTCAACTGCCAGGGTCACCTCGTGTCAGACAGTTTTATGAGTGGAGGAAGCCGGAGGACTCAGAGAGAACCACCAAGCAATGGTGAGCAGTTGTCAGATTGCCCAATGTACTAAGTCCATACAAGCAGGGTTAGCATTGGTTTAAGACAAGTGCACCATCGACGTGCAGTACAAAATGCCACCATGCTCCCACGTGGGCAGTCGGGATCAAGTGCATTGCCCAAGGACATAATGCAATTACCCCTAGCATGGATCGAACCGTGGACCTTTCTGTTTGAATTTCAATGCCATAATCACTGAGCTACCGCACTCCGGATATTTTGAAATCTGTGTGAAGATGGTTAAATTATCTGGTGATTTTCCCCTGCATACTGGTGTTGAAATCTCAGAATTTTAACCTGCAAATTTATCTCACAATGCAACAAGGAATTTAACCAATGTTGTTTGACAGAGCTCGTTGAGCTCTGTCAAACAAGATTGGTTGAATTCCAAGTTGCATAATAGCGTTACAGGAGGGGGTATGGTGGGGTTGCGGTAACCGGTTCTCATCAAATCACCGAAGTTAAGCAACGTCGACCCCGGTTAGTCCTTGGATGGGTGACTGTCTGAGTGATCAATTCGGACTCCCGCGTTCTGTACTTGGGGAAGGCACTTAACCCTAATTGGCCTTGTGGGGGCACGATTACGACGTGCACTAAGGCGTACTGCACAACAAGGGTGCGCATGACTTCAACCAATCTAGCCCTGCCTGTGCTGCAGTGTGGAGCTACAATGTTGGAGAGCTGGCAGCTGCTCGTCATTGCTCAGTGGTTCTCTCCGGGTACTCCGGCTTCCTCCACCCGTAAAACTGTCAACGGCACCATATGACCTTTGCTGTTAATGTGTCGTTAAACTCTAATAAATAAATAAATAGCGTTACAGGAAAATATGCTGCTTGAAATTTCAGAATTTTGACATCACTGTCTTGAGGGTTAAAGGGTTTCAAACAATTGTTTCCACTTTATTTCACATATTTGTTGGTACTCTTTTTTTTTATTGATTGGCTGATTCCCAATAACATGCTTTAAAATGTGTGACATTAATGCACTGATCAAACAAACAATCTCTTGTGATCAATGCATTTGTGACATGATGTGTTGAAGTTTCATATCAAATAGCATACTCATTATTATCGCTTTTATACTACACACTTGAAAGAAAAGTTTGATATTTACACACACTATCATCAAATTGAGGGTTTCTGTTCATTTATAAGATGTATTTTAATGTCTTGGTGAAAAATTCATTTTAGCTTGATCTTTGAAACAGTCGAGTGGCATCAATTTGTAACATGATAATAATTGAGATTCCATTTTGATTATGGTGATGAAAATTATTTTGTCACTGTTCTTATAGACTTTTATCAGCATACTTCTTGTCGGGTCACATGAGCACACCTCATGTTTGTTTCCAAAACTATAAACTTTTTGAGCAAAATATGGAGCCAGCAATGCAGTTGAATCAGTCACTATATGTCACTCATTTTCTTTCCTTTTACTCAACTTTGCAAGCTCCCATGGCACAGATATACACAGAAGGACACACACGTGTGATTGGGTTAATTGATATGGCACGAGTGCCAGTGCGGAAGGATAGAACGAGAGGCCACAGGCCTCGAGGTTTATCCTTCCTCGATGGCACAAGTGCCATATCGATTAACCCATTCACATGCGTGTGTCATTCTGTGTTTATTACATGCCTTTGCATCTATAAAAAACCAATTATTAGAAGGACACTAAGCAATTCATTTGACAACCATCAACAAAAAGAACACATTTCATCACCAACCAAATTTGCGAGGGGAACCCGTGTTACTATTTTGTCTCCTGAGTACCAATGTGTTCTATGTGCCTACTGGCACATAGGACACATTGGTACTCAGGGGATGATTTTTAGCTATCGCCAGCGATTCAAATTGTAAATGCGTTGCACGATTTGTAGAAAATTCCAGTGAAATTTTGCTTCTATTTAAAAGTAGTCCATCAACGATTTCCGTTCCACACATATGTTCGGAACAGATTTTCATTTTCCACACGGTTTAGTGTTGCTGTAGATGGGGATTACATAGCACAGGTGTGTAATAAATTGACAATACTTTATTTATATTAATGGGGCATAGGGGCTCAGTAGGGGGAAGTGCAGACTGCAAGCCAAGTGGTCCTCGGTTTGAATCTCACCTGCGGCAACTGCCTTGTGTCTTTGGGCAAGACACTTCATCCCCATTGTCCATGTGGGGGCACAGTGGTGTTGTGTACGAAGGCGTACTGCATGTCGATGGTGCACTTGTCTTCAACCAATGCTAAGCCTGCTTGTGTGGAGTTAGTAGTATGTTGGGGAGCTGACAGTTGGTCGTCGTTGCTCGGTGGTTGTCTCCAGGTACTCCGGCTTCCTCCACCCGCAAAACAGTCGTGGTCATGATTAGTCATTGTGCAGAAATATGTGACCTTGAAAACACCAATAAATAAATAAATTTATATTAATGCCTTTTGAATGTTGAACTTTCAAAATGATAGCTCAGTTTTGCTTTGTAAAGCAACAAAGATACACAAATCGATTCAGATTGGACGCACTCACATTTCAATGTGTTCTTAAAGGTTTGTTTGAATTTACTGTATTATTAATAATATTACAATTGATCCTTGTTATAAAGTTAATTTTAACACAAATGATCAAAAGAGTAATATATCAATATCTATTTAGGCCCCACAAAGAAGATCTGTTTCTGAGTCTATTTTTTATAAAATTGCATGCAGGCGGGCGGTTTTTTATTTTATTTTAGTAATTATTTGCCATCAAAAATTTCATGTTCTTGGTTTATTTTATGTTTTAGGCCTCATAATCTACAGAATAGCGTGGGTGGTGGTTTGCTTTGTCCCTTGAGTGCAAGAAGGCCTTGTTGCACTCAAGGGAATAATTTATCATTTTTGTTTAACTTGTGTAAAATATCAGACATTTAATTTGAATTTTTTTTTGCATTGATTATAAAAAAAGAGTATGCGGCAGCAAAAAGGACCATGCAGGGGTCCTGAGAAACAGATTTTTAACTTTTTTAGGTCTTATTTGATGTTCAAAAAAGGTAACATCCACCATTTTCTGACTACGATTGTGCCTATTAAATATTACATGTGTGATTTGTTTTGGAAATGGAAGTGATGTCTGCGCCCCCTCCCCCCTATTGGGAATGCTGATCTCTTCTATGGGGGCATCCACATTCACTCAAAAATAAAGTCTAGAAATTTGTTTAATCCCTTTGCCAACTAAATATCAGATGGTACTTACAAAATAATTTATTGAATAACTAAACATTCTCATTTTTTGCTCAAAAACATACTTATGAGCCCTCATTGGATCAAGCTTAACCGGTTGAGTGCTAAATTATTTTTCAAAGGTGATTTGAAACTTGAGTATTTTTTTTTAATGATGCCATGCAACCAGAAAGGGAAGCCTTAGTTTAGCAAGATTTTCTTCATAAACAATTGTTTTGTTACAATTTATTGGAGAGTGCCCTTTGGCACTCTACAATAAATTGTAACAAAACAATTTTATATGAACTTTTTTTTTTCTACTGCTAAGAGAACAACAAGCCTATGCAAACATTGTAATGCCACCATATTGTCTTTCAGCACTTTTCAGTAGAGCCCCGATACTGGCAGTGGCTCCTATCACTCAACCCGTTAACAGGATCATTTCAAGGAGGGCCCAGTAGCTTCAGAGATGGCCACCAAGGATAACCGACGCGAGAACTGTTTGAGGAAAAACCAGCGATATACTGAATTGAGATATTTAAGAGATTTTAATTACCGTATTTACTCTATGTATTGGGACACTCTATGATTTGGGACACACAAAAGATGGTGTTGACATGTGTACCGTATTTACTCTATGTATTGGGACACTCTATGATTTGGGACACACATTTTTTCCAGAAAACTCTATTTTTTTATGCTCCAAAGTTTGGGACATTCAGGAGATTTGTTTCCAGTTGGCCCATCGCTAGTAGCAGACGACACTCATAAAGAAAATTCTTGAGTAACTAAAAATTTTCATTTTTTGCTTCCAAAACATAGCTTATGATCCCTCATTGGAACGTGCGCACGTTCCAATGAGGGATCATAAGCTATGTTTTGGAAGCAAAAAATGAAAATATAAAAAAAAATTGGATGGCAATTTTCGTATATAGTGATGGAAAACGAATCACACACAACTTTATTGAGCATCAAATCAAGACCAGGCTGTGTTCTTTCCCCATTTTCTAAGAATTGGGACACCTGTGAAAATAATTATTTTTAGCTATCCCAATATATAGAGTAAATACCGTATATTATAAACGTCCATTTACAATAGAACCAATATGGAGGATAAGGAAGAAACTGGTGATTTCATGGTGATTGGAAATGAAAATGTCATTACCCAAGGCCGTGATAACAGAGTTAACGGTGAAGAGATACACTCGGTATGCAACTACGAGCTTAATGTTCAAAGGACAGCACATCTGAAGAAAACAGGACGTCTTGTTGATATCCATGACGTGGCAATAAAGAATTCGGGAAAATGTTTTGCACTAAAACTGGACAAGAACAAATTCGAAAGCTATCGGACCGGATTCACTAAACAGTACTGGGACAGTACAAAATCAGCCGAAAAGAAGGGTGTTATACAGGACCTTATGTCTGATCAGTAAGGTCTCATGGTCGAGGATCAACAAAGTGTCCCGAAAAATAACACAAACAAAGTGAAAATTCATATCTATAGGACTAAAAATAGTGTTATGATTCAAGGAGCGAAATTTAACATTCGATGGTGGATTGAAAATGAGCTCCTGTGTGTGTATAACTTCGCTTTTGACTCTCCCTTTGAGGGAGATGCTAAAATAATAGCAGATAAATTATTCTCGGAGACGGATAATGTTACACCTGTAAATCGAGATAAACAATCTGCAATCAAGGACCTGAGTACACCACACATCCCCAAACAAAAATCAGCCATTAGTTTCAAAACAAATAAGTTATTGTTTAGAATGCCTTGGGGCATATCTAACACCTCTGCTATAAGCAACTCTTGTTGTGTAAATTCCAATGATTTCATTAATTTAAAGACGGAAGTGGATGGATTCAAAGTGTAAGCCCTGTCTTTGAGACATAAAATGAAAAAGCAAAAAAATTTGAATGGTGATTTATGTGAATAGCACTGGCTGGTTGTGTCCATTTCACTAGGTAAAGGGTTTAAAAAAAATGCAATGAAAAGTATACACTTGAACATGCTCATGCTTCCGACCACAAATTTCAGTTGTGTTTACATTTTGAGTGACATGCTTGTAATATGTCTGAATACTATGAAAAGTACTTCAATGTAGTAAGATTTGAAGACACTTAAATCTTTTTAGGTGAGTTGTGATATTTCAAGTGGTATTTAAATATTTCATATTCCATCTTCAGATCAACATTGATTTGAACATACGAGTTGAAATATCACTTAAATATGTCACTATAACCCATGTTCTCAGAAAAATACAAAGCCAGCAATAAAAGTGAAGGACAAGTATTTTTTCCAGGATGTAGCAGTTCATCATTGTTTGGCCTTGTGATTGAAAGGTTGCAAGTTCTGTCATTACCCATATCACTTGTGCACTGTGTCCTTTAGCAAGACACATAACCCTTTACCTAACATGAAAAGCAGAAGACACTTGCAAAACAAAATTCTTGAATAACTAATTTTTTTCATTTTTTGTCACAAAAACATAGGTTATAACCTCTCATTGGAACGAGCTGGTCAGTTTTGGCTGTTGCATTGGGTAAAGGATTAAACACTTAACCTGCCGAGTATTTTTACCCCTGTGATCTCTGGGAAATGGAACAGTGCTTGTTTACAGTGGTAAACAAACTCTGTTTTACTGGTAAAATAGGATCCAGTCACCAATGCTTGGGTTGGAAGTCCTCTAAAATGGGCAACATGGGTATAAACGATTGACTAAACTTGACTTTATCTCCCTGTTTTGGTCATGATTAGCCATTGTTCAGCAGAAGTATGTGACTTTAAACACCATTAAATAAATAAATATGAGTATTTTCAAGATATACATGTACTGTTCAAAAAAAGAAAAGCAAAATGGGTATTTTCACGGTAACATGCCGAATTTTGGAGAATATAGTGATGAATTGTGGCTGTAGATATGGTTAATGGAATATCATGGTGGTCTAAACATTATGTAACATTTTGGACAATGGGGCATAATTTCAGCCACCGTTACCCCACAAATATTAGAAATTAACAAAACAAGGTTTCCACTGAGTGATTACCTGATCATGAAGTAGCATGCTCCGAGCAGGTGAGCAGAGCGTGTGGGGGTATAAATTGACGTGGAAATCGATCGGAATTCGCACAGCGTTAAAGGAATATTGCTCATGTAAAATGCCGCATTTGACTGAAGCTCAGAGAAATAAAGCCATTGGCCACTTGGAAACAGGCGACACAGCTTCGAATGTAGCGAGACTGTTCAATGTCTCTTACTGAGCACCATCACACACCTGTGGGACCACTACCAAATTTAGGGGACAACGCAGGACCATCCAAGATCCGGGAAACCCTGAGTGACCACCCCAGCTCGGGACCGATACATCCTGTTAAGTCATTTGTGGGAGAGCACAACCACAGCAACCTCAAAAGCATCAAAGCTACCAGGTTGGCGAAGTATTCCAGATCAGACCTTCGCAACCGCCTATGCGAGGCAGGTGTGCATGCTAGACTGCTAGTTCCTGATGTCATTTTGATGGTGTTGCATCATCGACGGTGACTTCAGTGGTGTCAGATGCAAAGACCCTTGTAAAATGAGATACAAGGTGACTGGGGAAGATTCATTTCAGCAACTTTTATCTCACTTCACAGTGTAAACATATTTATTTGTCATAATATATAATACAACAATAGGATTGGAACACAAGCTTAGGCAACTTATTTAATTTCCTCTCCTAAAAGAAAGAAACAAACAAAAGTGGACAGAGGCTTCTACAAAGAACCACACATAAAAAAAATATATCATTCATGAAACATACTGATTAAGGTAAAATGTGAGACTGAGAAATAAGAAATGGATAGTTAAGGGCATGCACCCCAGATGCAACACTAACACTGCGATTGGTGCGACGAAAGTAAAATCAGTGATTGCTCTTTTCTGCTTGTGGTAAAAGTTAAGTATGTGATTGTGGTAGGTTATTAAATGAAGATAAAGATAACCGCTGAATGCACCGAGTCCAAAGTATGCTCTACATCAGATAATGGTGACTGTCATTCCACCAAGGTCAAAGTCAGCCTTTCTCTTCGTATTTCATATCTGACTTTAACATTCAGCAGCAGTGTTTGTTCTATGATTAGGCAAAACATAACAAACATAACCCGATGTTCACAAAGCTTATAAGTGGAAGATAAAGTTGATTGTATATCCATTCTATTTTCAGTTAATAGCTTGTTTGAAGTAGGGTCCTGCGAATATTCGAGATTCGATTCGATATCGATCCCATACATCTGCTTCAAGATCGATCCTGAATCAGTCTCAAGATTCTATTTTTTCAAATCTCTCGTACTAACTTCAATTTATTACATTTCCAACAAAAATTGGATAAAATTGTCATTAAACAATTCATTCATGTAGGTTAAGTTCCTATTTAATTGAGTAATTGACAACGTTTAATTGTTAGGTAAGTAGTGAATTTTGCCCACATTATCCATAGTTTTAGTTTTTGAAGGCTTAACTTATTACTATTCACGTTCTTAAGAACGTGAATGGTAACAAGTTAAGCCTTCAAAAACTAGAACTATGGATAATAGGCCTAGCTGTTTCAGCAACGGTGCTTTTGAGAATATTTATTTATTGGTGTTTAAGGTGTTCTCTCTGTCTTGTAAGTGTCATCACAATGCTCTGTAACTTCTGGTTGGTGCAGTGTGAAATAACTTGTTTTTTTTAAGATTCGATTCAAGATTTGATTCGATATTGATATCAGAGACACGATTCGATTTGAAATTTTTTTTTATGATTCGCAGATCTCTAGTTTGAAGTGCAATAATTCTCTAAAAACAAATGGTATTATCTCATACACTACTGTCCATAGAAGACATTTTTTTTTTATTTACTGAAACAGGGCTTATTTATACCCCCACTTTCGAAGAAAATGGGGGGTATACTGGATTACATGCATCTGTCCGTCCATCCATCTGTCCGTCCAGACATGTGTGAATCCATCCGAGAAGATTCATAACTTGTCCGTCCGAGAATATTCATAACTTTTATAACTTAAGTAAATTATTATTATGGAACTTGGTATGTAATTAAATTGTAACATTTCCCAAGACTAGAATGATTTTTGGTGTTGTCAGATTTTTTTTTTTTATTATTACTTGTTCACTTAGAAATTGTGTCCGTCCGAGCCAAATTTTGTCTGTTCAGCCTGTATCTCAGGTATCGAATGTTCTATTGCAATGAAATTTGCCGTGAACACTGCTTATGGTATAGGCTTTAAAAAAAGGATTCAGTGATATTTCTCACATTCTTCTTTTTAGAGTTATCCTCCTTTTTTGACTTAGAAATTGTAGGAAATAGACATTATTTGTCTGTTCGTTTTTTTTTTATTACTTGTTTTATTCATTTATGCTTCATTGGTCCAGCACTGCAGGAGGGGTATGAATTGCCTTCAACAATAGCTCTTGTATTTCATCTGAATTTGGAAGAATGCATTCGGATTCTCATGAAAGTGGTTGGGAGAATCCATACTGTCTTGAGTGTCCCAGGATCCCATGAGGTCACCATGGTTGTACCCCTGTTGTATACTGGTAACACATGTTAACCCTTTATTTAACACAGCCTTTTAAGTTTTAAAACATACATTTTAAAAAAATAACCAATATTTACAAATAAAACCTTACAAATATGGATGTCATTGTCATCTCATTGAGCCGATTCCAACGACAGCCATTTTTGTACAATTTTATTGACAAAGTGTCAGGATATTTCAGGTCATGTTAGACTTGTATTGTTTAATTTGCTGTCGCTATGTTAGTTAAAGGGTTAAACTGACTTAATTTTTTTCACGCAAATCCTAGCAGAAGTGCAGTAAGAATCTACATGGATTCTCGTTTGTTTTGTTACACAAACCCTTGCATGAATCGATTTTCGGATTCTCTGCAAAATATAAGCCCTACAGGAAGGTTCAGTAATTAATTAATCCTATAGGGTGTAAGATTAACTTATAACTGGTCAGTTTTATCAGTTTGGTGTTCATTTTATTGCCCTCTCATGAAGGACAGTCAGCTTTTCTACTGGTTTTAAACAAATGTGTTGACTAGCCTGCAAGGGTTTAGTTGACCAAAGTTAATTTTATTTTAAATTTCATCCCCTGTAGGAATTCTGGGAAGAAAGGCACTGCTTGTTTACTGTAGTAAACAAGCTCTGTTTTACTGATAAAATAGGGTTCAGTAACTTATATCTGGAGCGGAAGTACTCTAAAATGGGCAACATGGGTATAAACAATTGGCTGGACTTTACTTTATTTCCATGTTGTGGTCATGATTAGCCATTGTGCAGATATATGTGACCTTAAACTCCAATAAATAAATTAATGTTGTGATGGTTAACCCTTTACCCAACGTAAGAACCAAAACTGGCCAGCGCTATTCTCAAAAGTCGCCAATTAATTTTCCTTATATTTTCATTTTTTGTCTCAAAAACATAAGTTATGACCCCTCTTTGGAACGAGCTCATCGAGCTCGTTCCAATGAGGAATCATAACCTATGTTTTTGAGACAAAAAATGAAAAAAATTAGTTGTTCAAGAATTTTGTTTGCAAGTGTCGTCTGCTTTTCATGTTAGGTAAAGAGTTAAATACATGTACAAAAAATTCTTTTTGCATGATTTTTTTCTTTATCATTATAGATGAATGACAACCAGAGAAAGCTGATGTTAGAAGTGTACAAAGATTCTGGAGCAAAGAGATCTGTTGAGACAAGGCTTCTAAACTTCATTAGTTACAACTATTACCACCTGCCAATGTATGCTAAACCTGGCATGGTTTGAGTAATAACTGCACTCAAAAAATATGTGTAAGAAGTTAAACTTTCAAAGATATCAACAAATCATAGAAAACGTGCTCATTCACAGAATGTTAACATTGGAAATCTTTCAACACAAATTTTTCATATGAATCTGAAACTTTATATTTTTTGAAGTATTTACTTCATAATTCCTGCTAATGATTCTATAATGAAGATAAAATACTTGTTTCTTGGATTTGAGTTTGATTTTTAGAAGAGAAGACAGTTTTAACTCCTATAGATTCCATTTCAGGTTTCAAAGTACATCATTAATCTCGATGGTTGAGCAGTTTATTATATCTGTTAGTTTGTTTTGTTGTTTTTTTCAGAAATACAAAAATGGTGGGTTCCTTTAAAAAAAAAACACTCATAACACGCTATTAATTGAAAATGGAATATGTTTTCATTTTGGAGTTCACAAAAAAATTCAAACTTTCCACAATCCGTTCTAATGAGGGGTCACAAACTAAGTTTGGGAACAGTACTGGCTGATTTTGGCCATTACGGGGTAAATAGTTGATATAGATCAGATTTACGCTAAGAATGTACAGCGCACAGGGTTATTTACTTGGTTAATAATGAAATTTTTTTTATAACCAGAATGTGTGACTAACCCTGTGCATTGCACAGGGTTAGTCACGCTTTCTGGTTATAAAAAAACTGGTAACTGCCATATCACACACTACATGAAAATTTATACTGACTAAAGCTGTAAAATACACAGAGTTAGTTGGTTACTACTTGTTGTTACATAGGGTGCAGGATTCAAGGAACTAATGGAAATATTTATACAGGATTGTGGAATTTTTTTTAAAGTGAATTCCAAAAGTGAAAACATATTCTATTTTCAATTAATAGCTTGTTCCATGACAAAAGACAAATGAAAACTGGCCTATTGGTCACTCTGCGCCCCCCCCCTCCCCCCCCCCCCCAAACAGATGCTGCTTGTGTCTTGACCCTGCTCCATCCAACTTACAAGAATCACACTGCAGCACACTCTTTGACAACATTGGCTCCAGAACAGCTATAAACACACATGCAGTCAGGTCAGAGTGTTTATGGACAGGCAATAGCGGCAAGCAGTATAAATTTTTTTGCCCCCGCAGGAACCTCGGGAAGTGAAGCTGTGCTTGTTTGCTATGGTAAACCAGCTCTGTTTCACTGGTAAAATAGGACCCAGTCACTAATGCTTGGGGTGAAAGTCCTCTAAAATAGGCAACATGGGGCATAAACGATTGACTGACCTTGACTGTATCTCCATGTTGTGGTCATGATTAAACATTGTTCAGAAGTATGTGACCTTAAACACCAATAAATAAATAAATTCTTTTCAGCTTCCCCCAACTGATGCCAGCATGGGTACTGCTTGTGGCTTGACCCTGCCCCTACTGACTCGGAACAAGAGATTTTCATTACTTTCCAAAGTGTGATTTACTGGGATTTCCGGGTTTGATTATAAACGATAACTTCACAAGTGAATTATGCGATCAACAATTGGGTCATGTATCCGTGTGTGCAAACGAAAATGCTTTGCCGTGGGTGTAATGGAGACTTCATTGTTTTTGGGGGGTTTTTTTAACCCTTTAACTTACATGAAAAGCAGACGACACTTGCCAAAAAAATTCTTGAATAACTATTATTTTCATTTTTTGTCTCAAAAACATAGGTGATGACCCCTCATTGGCCGTTTCATTAGGTAAAGGGTTAAATAATATAATTACCATTAATAATGAAAAGTAGTAAACATAGTAATCGCTTGTCTGGACTGGTTACGTGAAATAATTCAATTGATACGAGGGACTGTATTGTAAAACGTGCGCATTCGTGCAGTTGTGTTTGTACAATGTCCCTCACCTCTCATGAATTATTTCACGTAACCAGTCCAGTCAAGTGATTACTCTCTATATAATCACAGTAATAAACTCTCCTCTACACCTGATCCATCTGTAAAAGAAATGGATTCACTGGATTCATTCATGTCGGAAATTAAAACATACATACATTTTTTACAGCTCAGTTTTGTACAGCCATAGAACTCCTTGCATGCTGTTGGCAGATATTCCTGCCCAGGACACAAAATCACTTGCCAATGAAATATGTATGATTTGGGCACATTTAACCCTTTACTCAACGAATTGGCTATATCTGCCCACGTAATATGCAAATTCAGCAGTTGAAAAAATATTATTTTTCATAAACTTTCAACAAAACGATATCATGCGACCCCCTCATTGGAATGAGCTTGATGAGCCCGTTCCAATGAGAGATTACATGATATCGTTTTGTTGAAATATTTTGAAAAATTAAAAAAAATTGTATTTAAAATAATAAATTTTGATTTCATCTGCATTGGGTAAAGGGTTAACCAATTCTTCTAACTGTAAATTCAATGCACTTTTTGACCAATGATTTCTTGAGTCAAATTTAGATGAATTCTTTATCAAATCTAGTTGTGGCTACTTCGCAGTAGCCATGACTTGATTTGATGAAGAATATTTTGAAAAAACTCAGCGGGTTATGATGTAATGTGTTCTTTGAAAATTTCTGTATTTTGACATCAGTGTGGAGAAGGTTAAGATGAACATATAAAATTGGCTAATTTTGCTCATGAATGATGGTTTCCATTGTTTCAAATTAAATCCTTTTTATATGAAAGAAAAGAAATAAATTTCTACAATTTATTGGAAATTTCTAGCAGTCTTTTCCATAAATTTGAAAAAAAATTATTCTTACAAGCAGGAATTTACATTTGGTGTTAAGTGGAGGCCAAGTAGAGGAATATTGCATAAGGGTATAAAATGCATATTTAACCTTTTCTAAACAGTGTTTCTGAATTTATTAATATTTACAATAATTTTTAATGCAAATGGATGACTCCACTTTAGATCTGTAATGATGACTAGTTATAGTTTATTCCTACAGCCCAATGAAGTTATTAATCCTTTACCTAACACGAAAAGCAGACGACACTTGCTAACCAAATTCTTGAATAACCAAGCCAGAAAATAAGCAGACTGTCATCTGCAAAATGAGGTCCCCAGAGGGTGAATTTAGTGATGCTACCCTGCACAGCAGGGTAGCATCACTAAATTTACCCTCTGTGAACCTCAATCTGAATCGGGGTCTCAAAACTAAAAAGAAAGAGGTACCCAGAGGATAAATTGTCCCACTGTATGGGATAGCATCATCAAATTCACCCTCTGGGGACCTCATTCTGCAAATATCAGACTACTTATTTTCAGGCCTGTGAATAACTATTTTTTTTCAGTTTTTGCATCAAATACAAAGCTCATGACACCTCATTGGAATGAGCTCGTTCCAATGAGGTCTCATAAACTATATTTTTGAGACAAAAAATGAAAAAAAATCATGAAAATTGAATGGCAATTTTTGTGAATAGCACTGGCTGGTTTGGGCTGTTATGTTGGGTGATGGGTTCGTCTTTTATCTAAAATGAATAACAGACAATATATGCAATAAAATTTATTGAACTTAATTTTTTTAGTTTTTGTTTCAAAAACATTGCTCAAGCCCCTACAATGAAATGAGATCTATGAGCTCGTTCCAGTGAGGTGTCATAAACTGAGTTTTTGAGACAACAGTTGTAAAAAATAATTCTGTATTGTTATTCCAAAACCACCAGCCATTGATTCTTTGGTATTATGATACAGCTGCATATTGGGAAAGGAGATGCAGCTGCAACAGCTTTCATCCTCTCTTTTTTACAAAAGGTATTGCCCCTGATAGATTGTTCATTTGTTTGTTCATTCATCCATTTGTTTGTTCAATCATTTGTCCATCCGTTCATGAAAACATTTTGCTATGTTATTTTTGAAAACCATCAGTCATATTTGAATCTGCTTTTTTGTAGTAAGTACTTCGGGAAATTAAGCATGGATGTTTAGCTCAATAAGCCCTCTCAAACATGTATCAAGTTGTGCTATCTGGTGGGGGAGGGAAGTGAATTGTCCTTTGAAGTTTGAAATGAGTTTTGAAGGATTTCAAGTGATTTTATGCAGAAAAAAATTACCCTTGTGGTTGGGAGCTGGGTAGAGTCCATTGGATGAGAGATATTCCCCATCCAAACGCAGCCCCATTCCTGGACTTGGCACCTGTTGGGGGATGACAACTCCTCTGTGGAATCTGTTGCTTGTATACCATCTTATGTGTTTTTCTTTTTTGTGTCGCCGCCCCATGAAGTGGGGTGCGACATATAGGGATTACTTTTGTCGTCTTGCGTCGTCTGCATCGTCGTCCGCATCACACTTTCTCTTATCCGCCACTCCTCTTTAACCTATGAATGGATTTTGATGAAACTTTCAGTGATTCTTTATCACATAATGGCATTGTGCACCTCCTATTTTATTTTTTGATCCGCTGTATTTTTTCCAGAGTTATGCCCCTTTTCCACTTAGAATTCTGTCTGAAATATTAAAATATAGTGCAGGCGACACACGTCTTCCATGGAAGACACACATCTAAGTTATTTTCTGGCAACATATTATTCAGTATAGGCCAGTTTGAACCACTTGCTTCCTGGTCTGAACAGTTGATCAAGAATCACAGGTTTCTGTTTTTTGAGTTTTGCATGGATTAGTGTTAGATCAAGAAACAACGGTCAGTTTTTAGGCCTAAAAAAATAAAAAATCTGTTTCTCAGGCCCTCCCGCATGGTCCTTTTGGCTGCCACATGCTCTCTTTTTATGATCAATTTAAACTTAAAAAAAATAAAAATTAAATGCTTTATGTCTGATATTTTACCCAAGTTAAAAAAATTTATGAATTTGTCCCTTGAGTGCAAGAAGGCTTTGCAATGCTTTAGCATTGCAAAGCCTTCTTGCACTCAAGGGATGAAATACACCACCGCCCATGCTATTCTGTAGATTATGAGGCCTAAAACTTGAACCAAGAACATGAACTTTTAATGGCAAAGAAGTAATTACTGAAATGAAAAATAAAGTAAAAACCGCTCACCCGCATGTAATTTTACAAATAATGGCCCGAGAAACAGGTCTACTTTGTGTGGCCTTATCCGGTTGAATGCTAGGATGCCCATTTTGGGGATCTATTGAGATGGACTGGTACTGCAGTTAAAAGACCGGTTCTCTCTGGGTACTCCGGTTTCCTTCACCCATAAAACTGTCTCACAAGAGGTGACCCTGGCCATTAAAAATGTCATTAAACCCCAATAAATATATAGTCATATTCCATTGATGTGATTCCAGAATTCCTGCAGGGTGATGAATTTTACTAAGGGTTAGGGCTGAAACGGTTGGCTCACTTACACAACCGACTAACCAAGAGCTGTAACCGGATAACATCCGGTTAACCGTAGCCATTATTTCACCGAATCTGGGATCCAAACTATAGGAATTGGAAAGCAGTAATTCCCAGAAACTATACCATGTGTGTATACAAACGAACAGTGTCGAGTACTTGACAACGTCTGTTTGTATACATACTATGGAATAGTTTCTGTGGTTACTCAGTACGGAAATTGCCGATCATTAACAAAGTCTTGAACGTCAAAGTCGATTATTTCTCAATATATACAGCACTGCTTCGAGGTGTAATCTATGCAAAGAAGAAGCGGCAGATTTACTACGTTTTAACTGTGGAATGACGATCACTATCTATATTTCAGATAATCAGTTGACGTTTTTTAAGTCAGGTAGGTAACCGGTTTCAAACCAGTTACCCGGTTAACCATTTCAGTACAGTGGTATCCTCTTAATTGAATATCCACTTTGCCAGTGAAAATTATTCAATTAACAGGAGTATACAATTAACAGGGATTTGGTCAGTTTCCTGTGTTCTGGAGGTAAACTGAGCATTTATTCTATTATATCTTGTTTGACAGAGCTCATCGAGCTCTGTCAAACAAGATATACTCGCCCAAAAAAGAAAGTGTGCATTGCAGAAATTGATCAAACTCCAAAAAAATAATTTCGTAGGTGTGAAGAGTGTTAACCTGTTCATGAATAAGTTATCTTGAACACAAAAACAGCTTTCCCCGTTAAAATTGCATTAACGTTTGTGAAAAGACATGTTTTGCACGTGGAGAGTCTGAAAATTCATGCAGCAGTGTGAATCCTTGGGTATTTAAACACTAAAGTAAGGCCTTCCTATCATTCACATTCAAACTTGCGCTGCTGTTAAAACGACTCCACATTAGCATGCCAAGATTGACAATGAATCAACGCCTCCTTGCCCTGGGTATGATTAGAGCTGGCAGAACTCACAGAGAGGTTGCCAGCATTTGAACTGCCACCGTAACACTGTAGACAGGCTAGTCCATCGACATGCACAACATGATGACGTTCGAGACCGACCCTGCTCCGGGAGACCCCGAGTTACCACCCCTGCACAAGATCGATATATCCGTGTCGTCCATCTGCCGAACCGGCAACAAACGGCAATGACGACAGCCAGGAACATCCCTAACCTGAGATGGATACATCCTCAAACAGTAATCAACCGGCTGAGAGAATACGGCTTACGTCCTCGAAGACCTGCAATTCGTCCGATTTTGACGTTACGTCATCATCGTGCTCGACTGCAGTGGTGTAGACAACATCTCAGGCATCCCTTACACTGGTGGCGACGTGTTTTATTCACAGATGAATGTCGTTTCCATCTTTCATCATCAGATGGCCGCCAGAGAGTGTACAGACGACGAAACGAACGCTACACAGATCCATGTGTCGTGGAGCGAAACCGTTATGGGGGAGGGTCTCTCATGGTGCGAGGTGGCATCACTGCCTGTAACAGAACTGAGCTGGTCATTATTGATGGCAATCTCAATGCAGCCAGATATCGTGATGAAGTGCGTACACCTGTTGTTGTCCCCATTTCTGCAACGTCACGGCCCCGGCGTCATTCTACAGCAGGACAACGCCCGACCCCACGCAGCTCGTGTTGTTCAACAGTATCTGCAGCAACAACAAGTGGATGTTCTTCCCTGGCCTGCAAATTCACCCGATATCTCACCCATTGAGCATGTATGGGACGAAATGAAACGTCAGCTACGCCGGCTTCCCCATGCACCGTCAACGCTTGTGGAACTCCATAGACAGCTTATCAGAATATGGAACAACATCCCACAACACTTCCATGCTAACTTGTTCGCTTCCATGAGGCGTAGATGCACAGCAGTAGTCGATGCAGATGGAGGTCATACCAGATATTGAGTGTGTGACTTTTGTGTTTGACCCTTAGTGTCTTTGACTCTCCATGGCACCAAGAGTTTTCGTCGTAGCATAATGAAGTTTCTCGTGTTGATCGCAAATTGATTCATCTGTGATTGAATAAAATTTCCATGAATGAAAATGATATATATCTTTTTTTAGTGTTATTTTTTAGCATGCACACTTTCTTTTTTGGGAGAGTATATAATAGAATAAAGGCCTGTATTGGATGTAGTGAGGCCAAAAAGGTTAATAAATAAGGGGAATTTAGTGCGTGTCACAGTAATTTTTTCGTCATATTACAAAAAATTATACACAACTAACAGGAGTTTACTCCACAACCCATATGCAATTAACAGATCAAATTTGTACTGAAGGTATGGTAAATGGTTTTGTGTTTTAAAATTATATTCAATTCACAGGGATATACAATTAAGAGATATCCATTTAAGTGGGCTCCACTATACTACTGAGGGTCATTCAGAGCCTTTGGAATTATGGAAAATGTGCCAGGACATGAAAAGCCTTGGATTTTCACGAAATAAAAAAGCCAACGAAGCACATAATCATAACTGTATAGTTTTATATGCTAGAGTTTGTGAAGTCGAAGTCCTAACCATTATCCCCTCTTCCCACTTCCCTTGAAGGGAAGTGGGAGGAGGGGTTAATGACCAGAGGGTCCGCGTTTGGACAAGTGAAGGCAAGCCTTGAAAATAAATCCTTGAATATGGCTATTGTGTGGCCTTGAAAAATGCTGAAATATTCTGAGAAAAGCCCTTGCCTGCAGGGGCCCTGGCTTCGTATTACCTTGAAATCAAAACTTTCTTGTTTCCAAGCATTGATCTAGTTT
Source organism: Pictodentalium vernedei (assembly GCA_031216915.1). Classification (NCBI taxonomy): domain Eukaryota; kingdom Metazoa; phylum Mollusca; class Scaphopoda; order Dentaliida; family Dentaliidae; genus Pictodentalium; species Pictodentalium vernedei. Next base: position 104,790,133 of record CM062292.1, on the reverse strand, counting down.
TAATTTGTTAGAGAGGGACCAGACAAATCCACATGTATATTTTTCGACTTCTCAACATAATCTAGTACACAACCAGTTAACTGGTAGAATGATAAATTATTTTGGACTGTCAGGATTTGCTCAGAATTTGCTTTCATGTGTTTGTCTTATTACAATTTTTTGGGAGAGTGCCTGTAGTCCTCTTCAGGAGCGCAGTGGTAGACTGTTGGACTTCTATGCTAGAGGTCCCGAGGTCGATCCCCGTCTGGGATGACCCACATTGTGTCCTTGGGCAAGGCACTTTATCCTGTTTGTCTACATGGGGGCACATTGACGCCGTGTACTAAGGTGTACTGCACATCGATGGTGCACATGTCTTCAACTGCTGTAACCCTGCTTGAGTGGAGCTTGAACAGAGAATGTTGAGCCGATAGTTGCTTGTCGATGCTCGGTGATTCTCTCCGGGTACTCCGGCATCCTCCACCAGTAAAACTGTCATGGTCACGATTAGCCATTGTGCATAAGTATGTGACCTTAAACACAAATAAATAAATAGCCCTCCTCCTTAAATTCTAACATGGCATATCCATACTGGCCAAATAATTCCACTTCAAAATTAATATGAAGTATTTGCAGAGAACATGAAGTCCTTAATTTGTAATACATACACTTTGTAATAAAGCCTACATATGGGCTTCTAGCACACTACACTAGTTAACCCTTTACCCAACGAATCGGCTGCATCCACCCACGTAATGTGCAAATTCAGTAGTTGAAAAAATATTTTTCAAAAAATTTTAACAAAACTATATCATGTGACCCCTCGTTGGAACAAGCTCGTTCCAATGAGGAGTCACATGATATGGTTTTGTTGAAATTTTTAGAAAAATTGGAAAAATTTTTATTTAAAATAATAAATTTTGATATCGTCTGCGTTGGGTAAAGGGTTAAAAAAAATGCTCTGAACATCTCATGTTTGGGGTACATTTCTGTGATATTGGAGTTGTAAATATTTTTTGACACTGTATATATTTTGACACTGACTTCATCATAACATCATAAACATGTACTTTCCTTCTTAACTTTTAAAACATTGTTGAAATGAATTGATGGAAACATCCCAGAAGAAGGCTTCTTCTGCACTGAAAAAAAATTTTCTCCAAGTATAATTTGTGATGCCATGTGTGAGAGAGTCGTAAGTGCTCCGTTGACAAATATTTATGGATGGTATCTGGTATTTTTATGTGGATAACCAACAACTATCTGACATGTGAGCACAAGTAATATGTATTTCCACATGCACCTTTGTCACGAGTGGAAATACATCATTTCTGATGCCCATGAAAGAGATGAAGGAGAAATATTTATAATACCTTGAAGCGAATATAACCAAAATAGTATACAAGTTTTTGAGAAAGGATTTTTAATTTTATTGCAGGATCAAGAAGGACCTCATGTACATGTTGTTTTGAACTGTAAATAATTTTTTTTTTCAAAATTTTATTTATTTATTATATCTACTATGTGTTAATATATATTTATAATCTATAATACATTCCGTCCATGATTCACCTAACACACTGGTGGTATAATTTATATTTTCTTTTTTAACAATTCTTCAATTTGTCATAATGTCATATGGACAGTTTGAGCTGGTTAATTGCAGGAGAGTGATGGGGAAGATTTTAAACTTATGCTGTATATATAGAATAAACGTATAGTGTTTTTAAGTAAAAAATGCATTCTACAAGTAGGATTAAGAATGAAACCGACGAGCCTCTGGCGAGTCGGTTTCATTCTTAATCCTACGGGTAGAATAAATTTTTTACTTGAAAACACTATACGTTTATTTTGTTTCTCATTTATAGGGCAGTCGCTCCGAAATCGTGCTGTTACTCACTACAAAACACTTTGAAGAGTGAGGTGCACATTGGTCCAATTCGATCAACAAGCAAAACTGCCAAAAATAAACAAGGCACAGTGATACCTTGCTGTCTAAAAATAATTCCCCTACAAACTTGAGCTGAAGTTACAAAAATACTTTATTAAATGAAGAATGTTTATCTTTCTTATTTTTGTTGTTTATTGTTTTTTTCGTCGTCGATTCAACTTGAGTTTTATAAACAAAGCAGATGACAAGTGCATTTGTTTATTTACACTTTCCTAATTTGGAAAATGAAACATCACTCATCATGTCCCTGCCTTTCACAATCAAACTTTTATACTGTGTCATATATTCTAAAACTAAGCATTGCAGCGACGGTCAGCGTTTGATAAATGTCGGTTCATCATGTCTCCCACAAACGTAAAACAGGTCATGAGAACACGAATGTGGTAGAGGTCAGAGGTCAACAAGTTTGTCTCTAGGATTAAATTCATTCAGTGGTAAACCTTCGGGGAACATTTTCACCCCACTAGTTGCTTCCATTAGGTGAATAAAGCAAAAATTTATCCAAGACTTTTATTGCTCGAATAAATGTCTATTTGTGGATAAATTATAAATAATGATACATGAGTTGCAATGCAGATGTGTATCGCAATTCATACCTGACTTGCACGTTTCTACCTGACTTACGAAGTTCCATCACTAACTCATCAATTTTTTTTCGTGTTAAAGATCCAAATTAATTTGTTCTTGATTAATTGTGCTGAATTATTTTTGGTCATAAAAATTTGAGTATGTGCTTTTGCCTTGTTACAGTTTGTGGGAAAACCACATGGATTAATTAATTTCACTTCAAAAATAATAATGAGTATATCCATAGAATATGAAGCAGCTAGATTGTGGATCCTGTACAGTACAAGTCAAAATAAGTTGTAGGATAACTGTATAAACTATGTATCTCACTCTTCCTACACTGATAAGACCAGAATCTGACATCATTTTCTAGAAATCTCTCACTGAGAGCTTTCCAGAAAATGATATCAAATTCTGTTCTTATCATTGTGGATGCAGCAGTATACTTACTTTATTGTGGTTATGCTACAACTTATTTTGATTTGTACTGTACCACAGAATAAAGTTCAAATATGGGTTTCTATCACCCCCACCCCCACCCTCTGCCCACCCTGTGGGTGCAGTGCATGTTTACAACTAGTTATGCCCCATTCGTAAAACAGTAGCAAGTAACCAACGGGTGGAAGTCCCTTAATGTGGACAGGAATTATGCTACCTAAATTACCCAGTAAACCTCCCATACAACGATGTTAACCATGTATGGAACTATAACATTCAGACAGGATGGATAAGGCATGTGAAGGAGCAAATTGGCAAATTTCTCCATATAGTCTGAAGATCTGGAAAGGGGACTGAAGTAGGGGAGTAGCTTTATAAGGAAAAGGGTACTCGATAATTGTAATAGAAACTGGCAAGCTTGAATTAGGACTAAGAGTTCCTTAGATGGTTTAAATAAAAAGAATGCACCAGCTTTTGAGGATTACCTGGATGGATCATTCAGGGGTCATTGTTGTTCAAAGTGAGATCAAAGTCACTGGTGTTGAGGGAGAGAATCGGGAAATGCAAGGAAAGAGTATGCCAAATGTATAACTTAGGTGTAATGGATACCCTGGAACATTTCACTTCAGAATGCCCCAAATATTTACCTAGTAGAACAAGTCTCCTTGGGAAAGTAAAGGAAAAATTAGATGAAAACATGAAGGATAATTGGATGAGGAATGACATGAGGGAAGGGGTCAATATTAACTGGTAAAGTGCTGAATTATTTTTGGTCATCAAAATTTGTTCATGTGTCTTTGCCCTGTTACAATTTATGGGAGAGTGCCAGGCACTCTCCCATAAATTGTAACAATGCAAAGCCATACAGACCAAGTAATTTCACTTCAAACATAATGTGATGCATATCAACAGATTATGAAGCCTTTAACAATTTGTGGCACCTTCCCTTTAGTGTAAAGCCCAAATATGGGGTTCCAGCACTCTACCAGTTATAGTAGGGGAGATGAAGAAGGCGCCAATGGGGGAAATTATGACTTAGTTTTTGGCTAAATACTGGGAGATTAGGAGGGAGAGTGGGGGAGGAATACCCTGATGGGACACTGGTTTAATGTAGGCCTCCTTGTCAGAGGACCGCAACAATTCAGCAGAAGGCTGAAGATTTATTAGCTTAACTTGACAAAGTCAAGATAAGCTATTGCCATCATGTGTGCGGAAGTCAGCGAGTCCACATTTTCCTTTAGCACAGGCTACACCCCGTAGTTCTTGTCCGACCGTCATGAAATTTCATGTGCAGGTTTGAGGTCATGTCTAGATGCGAACGTCCACTTTTGGTCACGATCGGTCAGCCATGATGGCTGCCCAAGCCTGAAACCCAAAAACGTTTAGCACAGTCTACAGGTCATATTTGATATGGAGGGATTTCATTGTAACTTGCTAGGATGACTCCGTATGATGTCTAGATGAGAACTTCCCCATTTGGTCGCGATCTGTGAACCCTGACGACTGCCCGAGCCCAAAACCCGAAAACCTTTAGCACAGTCTACAGGTTGTATTATTGTGAGAGATTTCAATGTAACTTGGTAGGTTGACTCCATATAATGTCTAGATGAAAATGTCCCCTTTCGGTCGCAATCATTCAGCCATGACGGTTGCCAAAACCCAAAAACCTTTAGCACAGTCTACAGGTCGTATTTATGGAGGGATTTCATTGTACCTTGGTAGGATGACTCCATATAATGTCTAGATGAGAATGTCTCATTTTGGTCACGTTTGGTCAACTGTCACAGCTATAGGGGCCAGAAGCCCGAAAAAACTTTTAGCAGAGTCTGCAGGTCGTATTTGTGAAGGGATTTCATTGTAACTTGGTAGGATGACTCCAGATAATGCCTAGATGAGCATGTCTCCTTTTGGTCATGATCATTCAACCATGACGGCTGTCCGAGCCCAAGAACCTGAAAAAATTTAGCACAGATTACAGGTCGTATTTATGAAGGGATTTCATTGTAACTTGATAGGATGACTCAGTATAATGTCAAGATGAGGATGTCCCCTTTTGGTTGCGATAGATCAACCATGATGTCTACACAGGCCGGAAGCCCGAAAACCTTTAGCACAATCTACAGGCCATATTTATGAAGGGTTTTCATTGTAACTTGATAGGATAACTCGTTTTGGAATAATTTCACTGAAACTTAGTAACTTTTGTTGACATACATTAATTGTGGGGGCTACATACATTAACTGTGAGGGCCACATTAACTCAAAAAACATAAACCAAGAACATGAACTTTTGATGACTAAGAAATAATTACAGAAATAAAAATTTTACGAACAATGGCCTGAGAAACAGATTTACTTTATGTGGCCTAAATGATTGCCTGAACTAAACTTCATGTTGTGGTGATCAGATAGGCAAACATGTAGATGCTGTAAGCTACGTAAAGCATCAATAAATACATAAATAAAAAATACATAATTAAATTACCACTCTACCAAGCTCTTCCAGTAAAAAGTTTTATTATTTCTGCAATCTAAAGATTTCATATTCTGTTGATGTACTTTATTCTTCACACAAAATGAAACGTTTCTTTTGAATTTTTCACTTTGCAATTCATTGGAAAGTGCCTATAGATAATATGTAATAAGACACACAGTACAGCCTACAATAAAGTGGAAACCTGGACCCGCTAATAACACGCTATTTGCATCACATTCGTATCTGAATATCGAGATATTTTTATGGCAGTCACGCGTAAGTTGGTCGTGATTTGGCCGGTCGGATGCGCCAAGATGACGAAACAGCATGTCCCACGTGTATATGCCTGTGTTGTGAAAGTCCCCCCCCCCCCCCCCCCACACACACACATACACAGTTGTGTTGAAAGGAAAACTTGCACAGTAGTGTTTTTCACCAACAAGTAAAAATCGTCATGTACACTCTTCACTCAATGCTGCATTGAAGAAAAAAAGGAATGCTTCTACAATCGCACAAGTCCTTGATAATTTTGATAAGGCAAATCGCTTTTATGGGTTGGTTGGAGTGATAATGTCTTGGGGCTTGTACTTAAAAATTGGACAGTTTTGGGTGAATTGATGAAAATACCGACGACTCGTAAAGACAAAAGAAATTCTCTCAAGATGAGCTCGACCTTTGGTGGGTTCGTTTAACCTGTGATTTAGAAATATGGTCTTTTGCACATCCAAACTTGAGTTTTTTTTAAAATAAATTTTAATTGGCTCATTTTACACATTTAAGTAGACCATTTCATTGCTTTCACGAATATTTCTATGTCATTTTACATAACCCCAATTCGTGCTTGATATCATCATTAACTGCCCCCCCCCATACCCCCCCCACCCCACCCCTCCATTTGACTTTAAAGATTGAGAGCTTTATAAAAGTTTAAACTGCAATTATGTAAACATACTCTCAAGGACTCTTGTGAAGCCGGGTAGACCAAGGGAAATCCGAGCTTTAATTGCATCGACATCAACGAATACATCGACTATGTCAGTTCGTTTAACAGAAAAAGCTTTGCATGGCTCAAATCGTCCATATAATTATCAGTATTCATGCCTCTTCTTTTCATCCAAAAATTTTGAACGTTAGTTATGAAAATATTGCACCACGCATGCGTTTGTCTTGCGATATTCGTCACAACACGTTAAAAATATTGTGTTAATGCAATAGGAATATCGCCATAATAAGTGAGCTCTGTCAAACAAGATATGGTTGGTTAAATATTTCATCCTATAAGTACAAAATAGTATCATTGAAGAGATATTCATTTATTTATTTATTTATTTATTGGTGTTTAAGGTCACATATTTCTGCACAATGGCTAATGATGACCATGACAACTTTACTGGTGGAGGAAGCCAGAGCACTCGGAGAGAACCACCGAGCAACTGTCAGCTCCCAACATATACTAACTCCGCACAAGCAGAGTTAGCAGTGGTTGAAGACAGGTGCTTCATCAACGTGCAGTATACCTTAGTACACAATGTCACCATGCCCCCATGCGGTAGCCACAGGTAGGATTCAGCCTGCACCTCTACCTACTGAGCCCTCCTCCCCAGGGGGGGTTCCTGGGGGGGGGGGGGCTTGGATTCAGGGAATGGCTTTCAATTTGACTACAGGTCATTCAAGGCCTTGAAATCCAGGAAAATGTGTCTGAAGGCCTTGAAGGAATGAAGCATGTAATCACAACAAAATAGTTTTATATTCCAGAGTTTGTGAAGGCATAGTCCTACGACTCACCAGTCATTACTCCCTCCTCCCACTTCCCTACAATAGGGGTATTGACCAGAAGTCCTAGTTAGGACTAATGAAGGCAGGGCCTTGAAAATCCTTTCATTTGTCTATTGTAGGGCCTTGGATAATGCTGAAATATATCAAGAAACGGCCTTGAATTTTATCATTCCTTGCCTGCAGGAACCCTGCACCCATGCCTGGATTGGAAGTCACTACATTAGAAAAAGATTTAATTAACCCTTTACAGACCCCCATCGGCACCCCAGGAAGTAAAGCAGTACTTGTTATGCCCCCAACTTGGTCGGAGGGGGTATCTAGTGGAGAGCTGCGTACGTTCGTGCATAATGCAAATGTGTCCGTCCAATATATTTGCTGCTCTAGCACGGTCATTATTTGTCGGATTCAAATAATTTTTGCCATGCTTGTCCGTCTACATGGGGGAACGGATCCTGGAGCAGAATTAACATCTTCGCCTAAACATTTACAGAGTTATTTTCCCTTGTTTCACTTAGGGGATTATTACTGAAAAATGATTGAAAAATGTGTCCGTCCAAAATATTTGCTGCTCTAGCTCTGTCATCATACGTTGAATTCAAATAATTTTTACCATGCTTGTTCCTCATCATGGGAGAACAGATCCTACAGTAGAATTAATATCTTCGCATGGGCATTTACAGTGTTATTTGCCCTTGTTTAACTTTGCATGACCATTTACTGTGTTATTTGCCCTTGTTTAACTTAGGGGATGATTGAAAAATGTGTCCGTCCAACATATTTGCCCTCTCTAACTCTGTCATCATACGTTGGATTGAAATAATTTTTGCCATGCTTCTTTATATTAGTACAGATTGCTGCAGGCACATGTCATGCTTTTGATGGCATAATGCTATCCATGGTATTGCAGGAGGGGGCATATGCCATGCTTCGCGTTGCTCTTGTTTACTGTGGTAAACAAGCTCTGTTTTACTGGTAAAGTAGGACCCAGTCACCACTGCTTGGTGTGGATGTCCACTAAAATAGGCAGCATAGGTATAAACGATGGACTAAACATGACTTTTTTCTCCATATTGCAGTCAGTATTTTATATTGTCATTGTGCAGGAACATGTGACCTTAAAGACCAATAAATAAATACATGAATAATATTTACAGAGTTATTTTTTATTTCACCTTTTTTTCACATGGGTGATTATTAACAATGTACATGTCCATCCACCTATTTTAAAAATGTCTGTTCTATTTGCTGCTCCAGCCGTACCATCATCTGTTGAATTCAGATAATTTTTGGCATGCTTGCACCTTAACATTGGGGAATGCATCCTGTTGTGGAATTAAAACACTTGCTTGAATATGTACTTAGTTATTTGCCCTTGTTTAATATAGTGTATTATTAAAAATATGCCTGTCAAAAATGTTGCAGCAGTATCACTGTTTGTTGAAGTGAATTGTCACACTATTCTACCTGAGTATGAGGGAACATATATGATGACAAGATGGATGCCCACGCTAGAATATTTTCATAGTTACTTCCCTTTGACTAATTTGTATTTATCGAAAAATTCTGTCCAACATGTTTGCTGCTTCAGTTCTGCCACTATATCATTGCTTGAGTGCTAGAATGGGAGTACTCTGTCCCCTATGGGAGTACTCTGTCCCATAGGGGACAGAGTACTCCCATAGGGGACAGAGTACTCCCATAGGGGACATAGGACATTCTAGCACTCAAGCGATGATATCTTGGATTCTAATCATTCATGGCATGGTTGTACCTTAAATGGGAAGAGTCCCTTTGCCAGAACAGATATTTACAGAGTTATTTTACCTTGATTCACCAAGTGGATTCATACAAAAATTTGAAAATGGTTTGTTTGCATGGGGGTTTTTTTCACATCATTTTCCACATGAATGGTCTGATCTTCTCCAAACTTGGCACATGTGTGTATGTGGATCTCATAATTACCACTGAGGCATTGGATTTCATATCCCTGCAGTAAAACAAAGAATTTACAAGAAAATCCCTCAAAATGTGGCATTGTGTGTTTGTTCTATACCTCCCGCATGTGGATGGTCGAATTGTCCCCAGACTTAAGTTATGGGTGTTTGTGGCCCTCACAATTTGCTGTGGGAGGGAGGAGGGAAATTTCACTGCTGTAAACGAATGCAATACTTCCACATCTCTCATGTGAATGATCCAATCATTGCCATCATTCATTAACAGGTGTCAGAGAGAATCCTATTAATTTTTCTGTCAGCAACTGTAAGTTGAAGGTCAGAGGGCTTTTACTGTAAACAGAACTTGCTCACAAAGGCTTTGTGTACTAAGTACGATGGTGACCTGTCTTCAACCCATGCTAACCCAGTTTGTGTGGAGTTAGCACTTTGGGGAGTCTGACAGTTGCTTGCCATTGCTCGGTTTTCCTTGATGATACTCCGGCTTTCTTCACCCATAAAACTGTTGTCATGATTAGCCATTGTGCAGAAATATGTGACCTTAAACACCAATAAATAAATGTGTAATCCTCTCATTGAATGTTCCCATATTACACTAATAAATCCTTACTACACGGTGGCTCAGTAGGTAGAGATGCAGGCTGCAAGTTGAGAGGTCCTCGGTTCGAATCCCACCTGCGGCAACTGCGTTGTGTCCTTGGAGAAGACACTTTACCCCCATTGCCCACGTGGGGGCACGGTGGTGTTGTGTACTAAGGCGTACTGTGCGTCAATGGTGCACTTGCCTTTGACCAATGCTAACCCTGCTTGTGTGGAGTTAGTATGTTGGGGAGCCTGACAGTTGCTTGCCATTGCTCGGTGGTTCTCTCCAGGTACTCCGGCTTCCCCCACCTGTAAAACTGTCTGACACGAGCTGATCCTGGCTGTCGAAAGTGTCATTAAACCCCATTAAATAAATAATCCTAACAACAATCTTTAAAAAAAAAACCGTCAGAATGACATCTGTGTCCAGCAAAGCATGCCTCAACAGTATTGGATGGACACGTTGCAAAGTGCAGACTTGATGTGAAGTCTTCCAACATCGCATATATGGGCAAATCGTGACTCAACAGTTAGGCGGCTTTGATAAAACACCCAAAACACTTATCACACAAAATATTGAATATTCTGTCTACAATGAACACCAAAATTTATACTCCTGTTACTTACTGGATGAAGGTTAAAATCTGGCTTTGTGTATCAGTGTGTTTGGGAAAACTTGCTTATAGCCAACACCAAGACGAATAGTAAAATCTTAGTAATGTTTGCCAGGCTTAAGACCTCGAAAATTAGACTTAGTGTCTGTGGAAGTATATGAAGGTGCTTGAATTTTGATTCTGAAGTTCTGAGTGAGCATGTTAGCCAGGTCAAAAAACCGCTGACCATTTAATTCTTATGGGTGGGTTCCTGATTGTCTCACAAATCACGTGTTCTAATGCTTCCATACTTGACATATAACATCTGTGTAAGGATGTTGCCTCTGGGGTAAAATTTTGAGTGCCCCCCCCCCCCCCCTCAAGTTTTAACACCATTACTCTTTGACAAACCTACTCTCAAACCAAGGCTTCCTTCCTTGATTGGTGTATAAGGGTGACTAACGCAACCGTGCCCCCACGTGGGCAATTGGTATTAAGTACCTTGCCTAGGACACAACGCAGTTACCACTGACGGGGATCGATCCGTGAACCTTTCGGTTTAAAGTCCAATTCGGTAACCACCGAGTCACCCCGTTCCCAAGTCATTGAATATACTGCTGTTTTCCTTTTTAAGTGGTCCTGATAAAGACTAACTGGTTGAGTGGTAAATTATTTTTGGCCATCAAAAATTGTTCACATGTCTTTGCCTTGTTACATTTTACAGGAAAGTGCCTGTGAGCACTTTCCTATAAATTGGAACAACCCAAATCTTCACAGACTGAACAATATCACTTCAAAGATAATATGAAGCACAGCCACCGAAATTGAAGCCTTTAAGTTGTAGAACCTGCACTTCAGAATAAAGCCCAAATACGGGCTTCCGGCACTCTACCGGTTAAACTGATTGAGAAAAGTGTCATGTCTCGTGTTTGTATTCTTTTAAAAACAGAGCTTCCCGAGATCATTTCAATGAGAGGTCGTGAGCCATGCTTTCTAGATAAACAAAATGAAACTTTGTTGTTCAATAAAACGTTTGTACAAGTGTCCTCATGCAGTGGAGCCCTGTTAATTGAACAGCCACTTTGTCAGTGAAAAATATTCAGTTAACATTAGTATACAATTGACACGGATAGGCTCCTTTTGTGTCTTCAAAAACGAAGCTGAGCATTTATTCTGCAATAGGGAGTTCTGCCCAATAAAATATATTGAGGATATCTAAGTCACAAGTGAGATAATTGGGGGCGCGGTGGCTCAGTTGGTAGAGGTGCAGGCTGCAAGCCGAGAGGTCCTCGGTTCGAATCCCACCTGCGGCAACCGCGTTGTGTCCTTGGGCAAGACACTTCACCCCCCATTGCCCACGTGGGGGCACGGTGACGCTGTGTACTAAGGCGTACTGCACGTCAATGGTGCACCTGTCTTCAACCAATGCTAACCCTGCTTGTGTGGAGTTGGTATGTTGGGGAGCTGGCCGTTGCTCGCCGTTGCTCGGTGGTTCTCTCCGGGTACTCCGATTTCCTCCACCCGTAAAACTGTCACGGTCATGGTTAGCCATTGTGCAGAAATATGTGACCTTAAACACCAATACATAAATAAATAAACAGTGAGATAATTTTCGGTATTCACTCAGAAAAATTAGATTTTTTTTTTATTATACACTTTTTATAAGAATCTGATAATTCCATTCGTTTCAGCCATGAATTGATGCAAGAAAGTAAACAGCGCATTCAATCATTGATATGCGGAAGTGATTTGATCGATACTCGGAACAGATAGCGTCTTGCGATCTGATTCAGTTGGCGGGTTTCTAGTCCAAACATGGTTTGAAAGTCCGTGCTATGGCTGTGAGAGTAATTCTTCAACAGGTTTCAAGATTTTATTATTCAGTAAGATATGCAATTAACAGGTCAACTTTGTATTGCAGGTATGGTAAATGCTTGTGCCCCCCCCCCCCCCCCCCCCATACTTTACTATCGTAAACATGCTCTGTTTTACTGGTAAAGTAGGAACCAGTCACCAATGCTTGGGGAGGAAGTTCTCCCAAATGCCCGACATCGGTATAAACGATTGACTGAACATAAATAAATGTTTTTGTGTTTGAAACTCATATGCATGCAATCAGCAGGGCTGTTCAGTTTAGAGATATTCGTTTACGTTTTTTCACTACACAAGAAAAAAGTTAATAGTGTTTTTTCCTGCTGATATTGTATATGAAACCTACGACAACAATCCACTATGGGAACTCCAAGTCACCCACGCCTGTAAGTACACCTCACAGTGGTTTTTCACACTGATTTAGAAATGGACTCATAATGAGATGAATAAATCTTATTATTATCGAATCACAGGCTTTCACTTGGATATTAAAAGAAGTTTACGTTGGTGATAAAGAATGTACCGTCTTCCAAAATGATATTGGAAATTCCTGCTGGCTCCCAAAGGCTTAAAATATTATTATCGATATTGCACAGCAAGCGCATTCATTACATTGTTATGACACATGTAAACTTCCATTTACATCTTTGAATTATGTTTGCACAACTCACACAAAAATATACGTGGAAAGCATACTTTTTGAGATCTCACTTCTTGAGATACACAAAAATCAATAAGTCGTCCCCTGAGTTCCAATGTGTTCTGTGTGCCTACTGGCACATAGAACACATTGGAACTCTGAGGACGACGTAACAAAGAAGGAAAGAAAAACACAAACAGGTGAACATGCTCATTCATATTTTAAACCTGTGACGACGTTAACGAGGTTATCTCCCCTTCAGTATTGAAGATTTCGGGTCAATTTCTGCATGAGATTATTGTGTACACAACTCCTCCGCCATTATAAACAGACTGCAATGAAAATTCTCAATAATATCCACTAACAAGTGAACATGAGCACATTCACGAATTTTCATTCAGTGATTATTTCAGTCAGGTGGGAACCCCAGGAAGTGAATCAGTGCTTGTTTACTGTTGCAAACGACCCATGTTTTACTGGTGTCCGATAACCAGCGCCTGGGGTGGATATGCTCAAAAATGGGTAACGTGGGTGTAAACGATTGACTGGACTTGACTTTACATCCATGTTGCGGCCATGATTAGCCATTGTACATAAATGTGTAACCTTAAACACCAATCAATAAATACATACATCTGTCAGGTTATCTCCCCTTGAACTTCGAACATTTATTATAGATTTCTATATGAACTTCTTGTGTGCACAACTCCCAGGGACGTGTCGACAGGGGAGGGGGGTTTCACCCCCCCCCCCCAATCCTAGCAAATAGCAAAAGTTTCCCATGGTTGGAAATTAGGAGGGCAAGTCATGAGTAGTTGGAAATTCCATCTATCTGCATTTTAGAGCTTCTTTGGTGATGCTGGTGTCTCCTTTACTTTCCAAAATTTCAACTCGGTTTCAAATCGGAAAACATTTCAACTGTTACTATTTACAACTGCAGTGTACGCAGTATCCAGTGTCGTACGGGATGGGCCCGCAGGGCCCGCATTGCGGGGGGGGGGGGGGGCGGCTAGAAGGGCGGGTAGCGTCTTGAAGGACGTCCCGACGCTGGAAGAAAGAGGGAGAGAGAGCGAGACTGTGTACCAAATACACATAATTTCAAACTCTCACTTCCACACAACGTACTCTTCGTAGTCTATGTATTATTCTTTTAAGTGAACGCTACATCATTGTAACTGGTAGGGGTGAGAAATGAACAATATACATACATGGTGTCTCTCAAGTCACACATGTTGGGCGTGCATGTGTGTATCGTTGGATGGTGGGGGTGAAACTTAAAACATGTAATGAAAAAATCTACAGAGTCGTACTTTTAGAATCGATCCTACAGGCTATACCTTTATTTAATTTATGGCGTATGTACTACGTGAAATCCTGTATGATGTGCACGGTAACAACACTAAATTTGCTCCCGTTTTAAAGGCAACCACCATCATGAAAGGGGCCCCGTCTCTATCTCGCGGGGGAGGGGGGGGGGCACAAGATTTTCCGCTACGCCACTGGCAGTATCGAGCTTTTTATAACAAGTTTACTTATCATAATAAAAAAAAAAATCCTCAAAATGCTTTTCAAGAAAATCACATCATGTAAAATCGTTATCCTGAGTTAATTCTATTATTCACAGTTACAACATGATGAAACATCGAACATTGACCATTCCTCATAAAATCTGATTTAATGTTAGGACAGTGTGAATTGCTCAAAGTTCTCAGCATGGGTACAGTTAAAACTAGAAGTTCTGTCATGAAACGCGCACAAATTTGCACGTTGATCTGCCCGTTAATATACGCGTTATGACCATAGTAAGGTAAGGCTATCAAATTCTGTACATATGGCCTGTGCACAAGCAATGTTTCAGCCAATGGACCTCCGGGTAACCCAGAGATCCATAGGCAGAAACATTGCCTGTGTTTGCTATGAGTTACCAGGAGAACCAGCCGTGCTTTGGATGCCATTCGATATGACAATTGCGCGCAATTCCTACAATTAAGCCTAGATAAGCGCACAGTTCGTGACAGGACTTCTAGTTTTAACAGTATTTGTTTAGCACATATTCAATTCCCAGAAGAATACCAAATAATAATAACCTGATTCTATCATAAATGTGTTGGCATTTCAGTTACTAGAATTTTATAATTAAATTTTATGCCCCCTTTCATGGCTTCATTTTCAATATTTTTCTCCTTTGTGAATTTCCAACCCTCCCCCCACCCCCCAATTGTGGAAACCTCTAGCCACGTCCCTGACAACTCCTCGTGGTTTTGTGAACTGATATTAATGACACCTCCCCAAGCTTTAAGTGGGTATTAATCACCTTTAGTGATGGTTCTAGTTTGAAAATCCAGTTAGATTCTGTACATATACTGAGTCAAAAAAGAAAGTATAATAAACTTTGAGGAGCAATTTTCTAGTATTATCGACTTTAATTCCAAACAAATTATTGTAAATTCATATTTCGAGTCCAGCAATATGAATTTGCATAATTTCATGTTCTTACTGTTGCCAGCGTCACGTCAGGACGTCGCAATTCCGACATGGGGTGCAATGAAAAGTTTACACTTGCAGTCAATAGCGTGTATGTCCACCGTTTGCCTCTTGGATGGTAAGACATCGACGGCACATGGACCTAATACGTCTCTGGATGTCACCCTTTTGGTATTGCGTTCCACATCTGCTTCAGAACATTACGTAAATCGTCTAACGTCTGAGGATCCTGAAGTCGTACCCGACGGTCCAATTGATCCCAAAGATGCTCGATTGGCGACAAATTTGGCGAAAGTGGGGGCCAGGGAAGAAGTTCGATGCTCTGCTCCTCGAGAAAGTCGCGACAGATACGCGCCACGTGACATCGGGCATTGTCTTGCTGTAGTAACTGCAATCCGACGTCAGCGTTGAACAACGGGACAACAACAGCGTTAAGAATTTCGTCTCTATATCGCTGTCCATTCAGATTACCATCGATGAAGATCACACACACAAGCATCAGAAAACCGTTCTCCTCGTCGGCGATACACCCTTGCCCTACCATCAGCGCGCCGTAGACAAAATCGTGATTCATCACTAAAAAGAACTGTGCTTCAACACGCTGACGTACCAATTCCATTCTGACGGTACGATGACGCTGGGAAAGGATTGGTCAGTGGTATGGACGCCTACTTCGGATGCCGTGTTCAGCTGTTGCGAACAGTTTGTGCACTGATTCTTTTGTTAGTTCCACTAGGAGTAATTGCTGCTGTCCTCGTCACCAGAAGGAAGCGATCCCGCAAGCGAGACGTCCTGATGTGTCGGTCTTGTGCAGGGGTCGTAACTCTTGGTCGACCTGAAGACGGTCGGTCTATACACCCGTAAAACTGTCACGGTCGCGATTAGCAATTGTGTATAAGAATGTGACCTTAAACACCAATAAATAAATAAATAACAAAGGGGAATTCACATCAGAAAAATACAGAATAAGTTGTCCTTGTATCATTCTCCCACATCGCCACACTGCCAATGCGCTTAACCGCTGCATTCTTTTACGAAAACAAAAGACATCTACAGTAATTTTATGACTTGTCTTAAGCACACCTTAACCTTTAACTCTTTACCAAACGCAGACGATATCAAAATTTATTATTTTGAATATCATTTTTTGAAATCTTTCAAAAGATTTCAACGAAACCAAATCATGTGACCCCTCGTTGGAACGAGCTCGTTCCAACGAGGGGTCACATGATATGGTTTAGTTGAAATCTTTTTAATTTTTTTTTTTTTTTTTTTTTCAACTGCTGAATTTGCATATTACGCGGGCGGATGCGGCCGATTCGTTGGGTAAAGGGTTAAAGCCCCATTTTAGAGGCATATGCAATCTCAAAGCATGTGCCATGACCATGCCATCTTCAAGAGGTCCTGCTGACAATAGACAAAGCACCCGGACAGTGATTTCTAGATAAATCTTGGCTGCCTGTTAAGGCAGCCAAGACTTGACTAGAAATCATCACTAAGCAATTGGACAAGTACAGGCTGCAGTCTAGTGGGAATTCAGGACATTTGTCCAGGCTTCTGAGGGTTAACAAAACTGAAAAGAAAATTGGCCACTTCTTTCAAGAAAATGAACCCTTCAGTTGTTATCAAGCCCCAACGCAGCCTTATAAATAGTGAATGTAGGAAAATTTGAAAATTCAGACAGCTCGGTATTAAAAGATTGGTTCGTTTTGGTTTTTCGGCATGCCCGTGATATCGGTTCGGTTTTTTGGTATATTGCCCATCTCCAGTATATAAAGAAGGCCACTTCTCAAGACCTCAGTAAATAAACATACAAGAGTAGCATTTCCCATAAAAAAAAATTGTAGGTTTGGGAAAGTTTCTTCCTGTATGCCAGCTGTTGCAAACTCACCGGATCTAATGCACTATCTTTGTAGGATATATGGGGTGACTTCAGCCATAAATGGTTTTGATCTCATTTGCATTTTTTTACAGTTCTTGCCTCAATGCGATAGAAACCTCATGAATCTCCCCGTAGAAACTCCAGAAATTGAGTTAGAGCTGTGATAAACCAGCTCTGTTTTACTAGTCAAATTGGACCCGGTAACCAATGCCTGGGGTTGAAGTCCTCTAAAATGGGCATCGTGAGTATAAATGATTGAATAAACTTCACTATATATCCACGTGTCAGTCACGATTAGCCATTGTGCGGAAATTTGAGACCTTAAACACCAATAAATAAACAAACCGGGAATCACTGCATGGTTGGAGTGGGGGAGTGCTTGAAGGTATCTCCCGCCACCTCCGGCCATAATTTTCAACAGTTAGAAATTTAGAAGTCTCAAACCACCAACAGTTGAAATTTTCATGTCCCATGGTAGTAGATTCGTGGCATTTTATATGTGGCTGTGACCGTTTTTAACATGATAAAGCATTACATATGTCGTGTTGTTACACACAAAGACGATTCCCACCTCTAGAAACCAAAGGTCATATATTTCTAATACAAGGGACAGGGTGCATTCGAATTTATTCTGCAGTCGGATATTCACAGGTAGCCGTTGAAAAATTCTCATTCGTGGAAGGGAGGGAGTGCAAACTGTTTTCTCGAAAGTTGCGGGATGTTCGGCAAGCGAGGGTGAGGGTCTGTACAATGGAAAATTCAGAGACCATCTAGCCACGCCCTTGAATCAACGATACCCGCTTCTACCACTTTAGTTGGCCAAGCCTGGAAATTAGCAGACTCATCTGCAGAATGGAGTCCCCAGCTGGTGACTTGGGTAATGTTACCCTGCGCAGCAGGGTAGCATCACAACGTTTACTCTCTGTGAACCTCAGTCTGAATTAAGGTCTCAAGTGTAAACAGAAAGAGGTACCCAGGGGATAAATTGACCCACTGTATGGGATAGAATCAGCAAATTCAACCTCTGGGAACTCAATCTGCAATAACTTATTTCCAGGCTTGTTGTTGACATTCATTCGTTCGTGTCACATGCAACGCAACTTTCATTTTGGTGTATAATATTTCCGTGTTAGTCAAAGATTAGTTGAAATTCAAAATCAAGATGTTTGCAAAGAATATGTTGTCGTTACTTGGATGTTGCCTTAATTAAGAATGTTCAGGAAATGAAATGTTGAATAAGTACGGAAGTGACCACCGTTACTTATTCCCAGTTCCCCATTCGACATCGTTATCAACCGATGTTGCATAAGGAACTGGGAATAAGTAACGGTTGTCATGTCCCCTAAAATTATTTATATACTTATTAGGGTTTAACGACACTTTAACAGCCAGGGCCACATCATGTCGGTGACAGTTTTACGGGTAGAGGAAGCTGGAATACCCGGAGATAACGACGAGCAGCCGTCAGCTCTCCAACATCGTAACTCTGAACTCTGCACAGCGGAACAGACAGGTTAGATTGGTTGGAGACACGCGTACCATCGACGTGCAGTACGCCTTAGCACACAGCGTCATCGTGCCCCCGTGTAGGCAATCGGGGTTAAGTGCCTTGCCCGAGGACGCAACGCGGGAGTCCCCTAAAAAGTATGCTTTAGTTGATTGTGTGGCGATATGAGGTATCTTCAAACCTATGCTAATCTGTCCCCTCAGTTAGTAAACAAATCATTGGAGTTCCTGATTTTACAGTATTTATTCTCAATAAAATAATGAAATGACAATATTTATAGAGCACATGCTATTTGCAAATTCGTTCAAATGTAAATACGTTGGAACCTGTTGACAGCTTTCCATCCATCCATTATCATGTATTTTTGTGAACTTAAAGTATAAAGAGTGAAATAAAATTTGCTCTGCAATCGTGTCCTTTCACTTACTTATTTTTTCTATTTATTCATCTATCAAAGAACTGTGTCTAATAAACTACGAGAATTGTTCTACAAAACAATAGAATCAACAGTGTAGATTGCGTAATATTCTGTTTGATATACATGCCACAATTTAGGTTTTTCCATAGTCTGTGGCATGCGCGTGTAGTCAGGATTCTATAACAGGGGTGCCCTTTTCTGGCGGGGTGGGGAGGGGGCAAAAATGATTTTGAAAGGCTGTTGTGTCTGATTTCGAGGGCATCCCCAATGCTAACAAGGAACCTCCGATCATTGCCCCCTCCTCCCACTTCCCTTCAGGGAGGTGGGAAGAGAGGGCTACGACCGGAGGAGGGAGCAACAACTGGGAGGGGTGTCTAGTCCCATCCTAACTGGAGTTAGGACTAAGACCAACCCCCACGCCCTCCTCGAGAAAATTTTGCAAAATTTAGTGCCCTGAGAGCGAATCTGAGACATTTGTAGCGTAAGTAGCCCCTATATTGGCGACCATTTGGGGGTTCTATTTTGTGTGAAACTTGCATTGAGCCAATGTCTTTTTTGGGGAAGGGGCAGCAAAATTTTAAGGTACCCCTAAATATAATCTCAGGGGTTGACTGACTTATAAACTATTCTCAGAAAAGTGTTGGACATCAAACACGGCTGCATTTAGAGCAATGATTTGGAGATTC
Organism: Pictodentalium vernedei; assembly: GCA_031216915.1. Lineage (NCBI taxonomy): Eukaryota > Metazoa > Mollusca > Scaphopoda > Dentaliida > Dentaliidae > Pictodentalium > Pictodentalium vernedei. The sequence continues at coordinate 104,770,330 of CM062292.1, read as the reverse complement.
TTTTCAATATTTTCTCAATTACTTATTGTGTTAAAACCCATGGCTCCATGACACTCCCTAAATTTGACCACACAGGCTTGAATTGAACACATTTGGGAAGACTCCTCACAAAGGTTTACACATCACACATTAAATGATTTGTTGTTTGGGAGATTATTTTAAAGTCTCTCCATTACCCCAGCATTAAAATCTGAGGGTCTAATAAAATTCCAGAGCTTGATTTGACTTGCTTGATTTGATTTCACTCCTGATGCTTGATTTGAACAATTTTTTTAAATCACCCTTAACTGGTTGAGTGCTGCGAGAGGAAGGGGAAGACTTTAGGTCAACATCATCTTTACGAAGCTGTCATTGCAGTCTTACTGATAACTAACGACTCCACCCGTCCCAGGACAGGGTAGCCCCGCCCACGCGACAAACAAAATTCTAGATGGACTGAACGGACACGGACACACAAACCCTAATTTATATAATAGATTAGCGGAATGGATAAGCACATACTCTTCACTTTGAAGATTTGATCGAAGGTTTCCTCGTTTGATTTTGTCTCTACTACGGTCTTTGTAGTCAATTAATGCACATGTCTGGCTCCATATTTAACATTTTTTCCCATCAGGTCGAAAAACTGTTGTAATTTGTTAAATATGGGGCCAAAATGAATATGCCTTTTTCTCAATGTAGAGGTGCATGAGTCCCAATCATAGCTTTGTGTTTTGTAGTCCTACCGTGCCACCAAGGCATAGGCGCCACCACCGATATCTGTGTGTGCCAACTTTGTGTAGCTAGAGGCGTCGCGAAGATTGCTGATGGGGGAGGGAATGTAAACCCAATTTGTCCCGGCTGCCATGACTCAGCTCCCGACTGGCATGCCTTGATGATGTAGTTGGAATATTTGTCAATGGGGATTATTGTTTTAAAAACTCAGGAAATTTGTTTGTGGATAAATATATATACATATACAAATATATAAATACATAAACCCTCGAGAGTCTTGTCGTTTGCCAGGCACCTCACATGTAGCACCCCACTCGCAGCACCTCACTTTATCCACCCCTGCCCCCCCCCCCCCCCCCCCCCCCCCCCCATACGAAATGAATCGTTTGTGTAGTCCTTTGGCCGAGCAATTGCTCTATAGCTCATTCGCTCCACAAGATTCGAGTCGTTCGAGCAATGCCTTTTCCAGTCACTGTTCGATAACTCATCATGATCCATGTTTCTCAGCACCCCGCTTTTGGCACCTCATCACATACCTGGGTTGTCGTCGGCACCCCGTTTTTCTGAAATGATTCGAAGAGACGTATGTGGAGTCGTTCGTTCGAGCAATTACCCCGTCGTAGTGGAAGGCGAGTATGATGGCGATATGAAAGGGGATTCGTAGCAGCAATAGTGCGGTGATAAGTACTGGGAGTCAGAGCATCACTATGTCAATAGAATGGTTTCAAGCTACAAGGATGCAGTGCCGCATTAGGCCATGGCCGGGCCCCTAGGCTTTTAGGTACTTCGGTCTCGGGGTCCCCTCTGGCACTTCAATCTTTCACCCCACTACAGCTGACAGTCTGACTCTGGTACGGTAGACACTATGCCGCAGTACATAGCCCTATATCCATTCTGCGGGTCTCCTGGAGAATTCTACTCACAACTTGACATGTTATTTAAATAAGCATTAAAATAATGTACTGTATATAAATATATATAGTATACTTATGAGAGTATATATATGGATAAATACGCATGTACATGTATCGCCACGGCTCAGAGTGCAAAGTGCCTTTAGCCATTGGAGCCCTAAGGCGCTGATAACTGTGCCTCGGCAAAAAAATGGCGACCCCCTAGGCTTCAGCCTAGTCACCCTTATGAACAATACGTCCCTGCAAGGATGGCAGAACACCCCGGAAGGCGACAGAAAAAATGGTAGTCAATGGTAATGATACACGGTTGAACGGCTGGTAGAACACGACAGTACAGCCGCCTTGGACTGGTCATTTTCCACGTGTGAGCAATATTTCCACGGACGCAATAATATTATATTCCAAACACTAATTATAGGAATAATCATCAAAAATTTAATTAATGAAGCACCGGGTACAACCCTGTGCTTCATCAATTAAGATTTTGCTGATGATGATTTTTATTACCCGGTAAACCCATGCGTGGACATCACTGCCCATGCAGGCCAGAAAATAAGCAGACTGTCATCTGCAAAAATGAGGTCCCCAGAGGGTGAATTTAGTTATGCTACCCTGCACAGCAGGGTAGCATCACTAAATTTACCCTCTGTGAACCTCAATCTAAATCAGGGTCTCAAAAGTAAACAGAATAAAGAGGTACCCAGAGGATAAACTGGCCCACTGTGTGGGATAGCATCATCAAATTCACCCTCTGGGGACCTCATTCTGCAAATGTCAGACTGCTTATTTTCAGGCCTGTGCCCACGTGTGGATTACGACCAGTTCATGGTGACTGTATTGTTTTGTAAAGATGGATGCAATGGAGGCTGATCATAGGACAGATACTTGTAAACACGATGGTGAGACTATCAGGAACTTGGAATCCCGCTTATGGAATTCCTTGTACGCAATCCCTTTACAATTCCTTTTAGGGAAACGTTTGCGGTTATAGAATCCCTTTTTCTGAGTGGAGTTGAAGAGTCGTATGTGGAGCCACTCGTGCGAGCAATTCGTCGATAGCTCATTTGATCGATGGGATTCTAGTTGTCCGAGCGATGCCTGTTTCACTCACTCCTCGGTAGGTCATTTTTGCCTGATGGGTTTCGAGTCGTCAGATAAATACCCGTTCCAGTCATTATTATGCTAGTAAATTTGTTTATCCAATCAAATGAAGTTACTAAGAGACATAGACTCCGCAATATTAGGTTCCGGATGGCTGAAAAGCACCCAACATTAATTTAATATTAGGTACCCGTCAGCCATTTTGTTTTATCATTATGTCCACACGCCTCAGCTTTTAATTTACACGTACGTACATGTGGCAGCGCAGTCGTACAGAAGACCCACCATATAAAATAGCCCCGTCGTATAAACATTGCATTCGATTGATGAAACTGTTATAATGAAATGTCAAACCAGCCCAAAACATTGGCGGTTATAGAACAAGTCACGAGTGATTTATTAGAATGCGGAAGCAAACTTACTCCCCTTGTTGCGTATGTAAACATCGTCTGCTTTGTTTACATTTTTCGAGAAGTGCGCATCATTTAACTGTTCGTAGAGTTAACTTCCCCAATGACATTTTAGCCTGCCGTGCATAATAAATACGTTACAGGGCGTTTAGTTGGCAGATACAGTGTCATATACGGCGAAGAGAAAAAGTATATGACACTTTATCTTATACCTGTTGAATATATAGCCCATGTGTTATAGATTATCTATAACACATACCCCTATGTCATATAGATTGGAGAACGGACTATAGTCTTTTTCTATATTATAATATAATGATGACATTCGCGAAATTGTTTATAAATCGTGTCAAACCTGGTGAAATTGATTATCAAACATATTTTTGTCATAAATCATAAGAATTGAGGCGTAAGTATATTTTCTGTAATTGTTTTCCCAGTTACAGGGCCACTTTCTAAGGGGAACTATACTCTATCATTCACTTGAATTTGTAGCCTTGTTACGCACCAACAGCTTTTCCGGGCATATCACATGTATTCATGCCCAACAAGAGAAAGCAGTCGACTCCACTCCAGATGAGTCGACATTTTGACACGAAATCATCCCCAAAACCCTTTTAAAAATGCAGAAAAGAACAAAAATGGTCGGTATAAGATAAATACAACAATACCATAGTGTGTTTTGATATGTTTGATATCTCAACTCGTTGAAAGTGAGTTTTTTTCGCACGGCAAGCCTCGCGAAAAAAAACTCACTTTCAACTCGTTGAGATAAACATATCAAAACACACTATGGTATTATCGTATATGTATCTGCCAACTAAACGCCCTGTAACTTATAATATTCGATTGACGCTTGGACTTATTCTTAGGAACCCTTGTGTCAGATAACTATGTGATAATGGGCAGGGATTTAGATGAATTGAGTGATCTGATTAGTCAAGGCAAAATGTTGAGACCGGAGATAGCCAAGATCAACTAGGATAGTCAGAATATGATCACTAAAAGGTGGAACGGGGTAGTGGGTAGATAAACACAGAGGTCCGCGAAGGAATCCGAACTAGATAAATAGGCAGAAACTGAGAATTCTGGGGAAATCCGAACCAGCAAAATACCATTATATATTAGAACAACACCCTTCCGGTACTATAGCACCATGTGCAGTTGTTATATAAGCCATATAGATGGCGGCTTCGCCATGTCCGTTTCGGGTATTTTTTGTCGTTTTTTGGTAATTTGGGGTAACTGTCCGATTCCCCAACGTACTTGCCCACACAAGCGAGATTAGCATTGGTGGACGACGTGCAATACGCCTTGTTACACAGCACCCCCACCCTCACCCCCACTTGGGCACCCGGGGTTAATCCTTTACCCAACGAAGACGATTTCAAAATTTATTATTTTAAATATTTTTTAAATTTTTTTCAAAAAATTTCAAGAAAACCATATCATGTGACCCCTCTTTGGAACGAGCTCGACGAGCTCGTTCCAAAGAGGGGTTACATGATATGGTTTTCTTGAAATTTTTCGAATTTTTTTTTTTTTTTTTCAGCTGCTGAATTTGCATATTACGCGGGCGGATGCGGCGATTCGTTGGGTAAAGGGTTAAGTGCCTTGCGTAGGGACACAGCACAGTTACCCCTAGTGGAGATCGTACCGTGGACCTTTTGATTTGAAGTCCAGTGCCCTAACAACTGAGCCACCGCGCTCCCGGTGTGTGAGTGCAATATTGTATTTAGGTAGTCATGTAGTCCCCTGAGATTCTTTACATCCATGTTTGCACTGTTCTTTAGATTCAGTTATTAGATAGAAATTCTATAAGTTATTCCTGTCAAGGGATCTAAAATTCCTAACTTTAAACCTGACACAACAATATTCAGGAAAATCGTACAGCATTTTTTTATCGTTTTGTTTTAAAAATGCAACTTGGGACCTCTTATTTGATTTACATTGCCAGCCTCTTCCAACGTTAGGTCATAAGCTGTGTTCCAGAATGATTAAATGCAAATATTTTTCTAATCTATTTAACATGCATTGTGTAGAAATTCGACCTGTTAATCTATTATTGGTGAGGAAGCAATTCATGTAATACACCGAATAAACAAGACACCCCAAGAGGCTTTAATCGCTCACCCGAGAAGGTTAATTTAGTCCTTGTATGGGGGCGCGGTGGCGTTGCGGTAACCGGTTCTCATCAGATCACCGATGTTAAGCAACGTCGAGCCCGGTTAGTCCTTGGATGGGTGACCGTCTGAGCGCTCGATCCGCGTTGTGTCCTTGGGCAAGGCACTTAACCCCGATTGTCCACATGGGGCACGATGACGCCGTGGACTAAGGCGTACTGCACGTCGATGGTGTGGTGCGCATGTCTTCAACCAATCTAACCCTGCCTGTGTTGCAGTGCGGAGTTACGATGTTGGGGAGTTGACAGCTGCTCGTCGTTGCTCGGTGGTTCTCCTCGGATACTCCGGCTTCCTCCACTCGTAAAACTGTCACCGACACGATATGACCTTAGCTGTTAAAGCGTTGTTAAACCTTACTAAATAAATAAATAAATAAATAATAGTTCACTCGGGAAAGTTGATTAACTCCTTGCATTCTTCTAGTGGATATTCCTGCCCAGGACAGGAAATCTCTTGCCATTAAAATAAGTAAAACTTGCGGATATTTAACCAAATTTTCCCCTGTAAATTGTATAGACTTTTAGACCCATTGTTTCTCAAGTCAAATTTGCATCACAGCAGCCATGACTAGATTTTATGAAAAATATATTAAAATTACTCAGCGGGTTAAGAGTTAAAGAAGGATTTAAGATGACATTCAGCATATATGGCTAGCTAACCCTTTACCTAACATGAAAAGCAGACGACATTTGCAAACAAAATTTTTTTCAACGAACTCGTTCCAAAGAGGGGTCAAAACCTATGTTTTTGTGACAAAAAATGAAAATATGATGAAAATTAATTGGCGATTTTTGTGAATAGCGCTGGGCGGTTTTGGCCTTTACGTTGGGTAAAGGGTTAACACTACAGTGGAATTAAGTTTTCATAACACGATTTTCCACGCGAGATGAATGAAATGTCCAGATTCCCAATAACACTAAAGAACGAACAATTTTTCCAGGACCTAGAATTTTAAATGTCTGTTTTTCAGGATAGGTGGTGTTGAAATTCATGTTGTGTCAATGTCATATTTTTAACCGAGGGTGGCGGTGTGGGGGTTGATCGGGGGATGAGGTGAGGGAGCAGTGAGTGATTTTCTTTTCAGTTTCAAAATGAGTTGCTAAAAACCAAATATTAAAAACAAATAAATTTTGTCTGGTGAGTCTGAAGAAGATCTGTCGAATATTTCTCATGTCTCACAAAGTTAAATTTCAGGATCCCATAAAGAGCCCAAATACAAACCCGCGGACATGATTTGGACAAACACATCTGACTCCTTGAGGTTGCTGTATACCAAACATCAAAAGGTGCTGACTGGTGAATTCGAAAAAGAAATTTTTTTAAAGACTTATCCATAGGGAGCGCAAATATGAACCAGAGACTTGATTTGAACAAACTGACACCACTAAGGGTGTTGTATACCAAATATAAAAAGACTCTGATTGGTGGGTGGTTCTGGAGAAGGAAATTTTTTAAAGACTATTCCTTATATTACACCAAGTTAAACTTACAGGGCCCAAATATTAACCCAAAAGACTTGATTTGAAGAAACTTATATCTAACCCTCTTAAGGATGCTGGATACGAAATATCAAGACTTGGGACTTGTGGATCTGAAGAAAGTTTTTTTAGGGCATTTTCAACATATTGCACAAAGTTACAATTTCGGCCCCCATATGGAACACCCAGGGACTTGATTGGAAGAAACTGGAATCTGCCCCCCCCCCCCCCCCCTTTCCCCCCATCCCTGAAGACGTATACCAAATATCAAAAAGGTCTACTCGGTAGTTCTGGAGAAAGAGATTTTTTTTAAATATTCCTTATATTGCACCAAGTTAAAGTTCGGGCCCTCATATGGAGCTCAGATATGAACTTGGGAACTCGAGTTGAACAAATATGAATCTGACCCCCAATGGATGCTGTACAACAAATATCAAAAGATTCTGATTGGTGATTCTGGAGAAGAAGATTTATAAACTCATATTGCACTAAGTTAAAATTTGAGCTCCATTGGGAACCTAAATATGACCAAGGGTCTTGATTTGAACAAAGCCTTAGTTGATCTTCACCCCACTTAGGATGCTGTATACCAAATATCGAAAGATTCTGATTGGTGACTGTGGAGAAGATTTTTTAACTTCAAAAATATTTGAGTTGTACCTCTTCTGGTGCCCTCTTTGTCCTGGCAACAAATTTGAATTAACACAAGATAAGAAACATGCATATCAAAATTGGTTCAGTTTGGTTCAATAGTTTTAGAAAAGTCGATAGTGTACAGACGAGAGAGAGAGAGAGAGAGAGAGAGAGAGAGAGAGAGAGAGAGTTTAGGCCAGCACTGTCTTCACCAGCCATTTATTTAGCGGAGAGGGCATAGACTCTTTACTTTTAAGGTGTGCCCGAAGATTCCCTTATTTAATTTGTCTCTACCACGGCCAGGGGTGGAGGAAGCTCGATAACAGTGGAGGGGTACAATTCCACAATGTTACCATGGTTCGACCCAGTGTGAAAAAATTACAATCGTATATCAGTAAATGTAGTTAATGTGCCACGACTTACTATAGTCTCTCGTTTAGATGAATATGCTGCTGTGCTGTCATTGTCTTGTCCGTTTCTTCTACTTCAACCATCTTCCAACCCAAAGGCTGGCCTTTGGGTTGGAAGATAGTTGAAGTAGAAGAACGAACCGGAGCGACCGAAAGTGGGATTCTTTGGCTAAATATTGTTTGGATTTGCAAATAATGTTACAGGAATGCCTGTGTTTGCATGTGCCCATGTTAACTCATCGTGTAACTGCGAAACGTATCTGCGTAAAAAAGTGGAGGGGCACGTGCCCCCTGTGTCCCTGGCTTCGCCGCCTCTGACCATAGCCTTTAAAGTAGACAAAAATGTGCAATTTTTGGCTCCGTATTTTCACATTTCCCCATCGGGGCGAAACAACATGAAAACAAAGCGTGCATTTTCTACGCAATGTAGAGGTGCATGTTGTTGTTTTTTTGTATTTCACTAAGTCATAGCGTGCGGTTGCCCTTGTATGCCAAGATGTGTTTTATCAGATTCAGGGCTGGAAATGTCGCAGGTCACTTCATATAATGCGTATACTCGTCCTCTGTAATATTGTTTCACTCTTATGGTATGATGGGATGCGTTTCATCACCCATGACAAAGATAGGATAGATATATGAATCAATATGTTGGCCTGTCCACAGCCTTGTCGCCGCATCACTTACATTTCTCGATGTATTGTGACAAACGTGGTCTCATTTACAGTATGACGCCTGGATGTTCATTAGGTCACCAGGTTTAGTCCGCCAATTTTTAGTTACGGCACTTGACAATTTGTTTGAAGCATTGTCATTTCCTGCAGTTCTCGGTGGATGTTGATCAAAATTAGTGTATATTAACATTTTGATTTAGTCCGCCAATTTTTAGCTTAACTTGACAAAGTCAAGATAAGCTGTTGCCATCACGCGTGCGGAAGTCTGTGAGTCTGTTAGTCTGCGAGTCTGTTCACATTTTCATTTAGCACAAGCTACACCCCGTAGTTCTTGTCTGATCGTCACGAAATTTCATATGCAGATTTGGGGTCATGTCTAGATGAGAACGCCCCCTTTTGGTCTTGATCGGGCAACCGGTATGGCTGCCGGAGCCCAAAACCCGAAAACCATTAGCACAGTCTACAGGTCGCATTTATGAAGGGATTTCATTGTAACTTTGTAGGATACCTCTGTATAATGCCTAGATGAGAACGTCCCCTTTTGGTCATGATCTGTCAACCGTGATGGCTGCCCAAGCCCGAAACCCAAAAACATTTAGAACAGTCTGCAGGTCATATTTAGTATGGAGGGATTTCATTGTCACTTGGTAGGATGACTCCGTATGATGTCTAGATGAGAACTTTCGCATTTGGTCGCGATCTGTCAACCGTTACGACTGCCCGAGCCCAAAACCCGAAAACCTTTAGCACAGTCTACAGGTCATATTTATGGAGGGATTTCATTGTAACTTGGTAGGTTGACTTCATATAATGTCTAGATGAGAACGTTCCCTTTTGGACGTGATTGGGCAACTGGGACGGCTACAGGGACCCGAAGCCCGAAAACCTTTAGCGCAGTCTACAGGTCATATTTATGAAGGGATTTCATTGTAGCTTGGTAGGATGACTCCAAAATGTGTAGATGAGAACGTCCCCTTTTGGTCGCGATCATTCAGCCTTCATGGCTGCCCGAGCCCAAAAACTTTTAGCATAGTCTATAGGTCGTATTTATGGATGGATTCATTGCAACTTGTTAGGTTGACTCGATATAATGCCTAGATGATGACATCCCCTTTTGGTCGTGATTGGTCAACTGTGACGGCTACAGGGGCCCGAAGCCCAAAAACCTTGAGCACAGTCTACAGGTCATATTTATGAAGGGATTTCTTTGTAACTTCGTAGGATCACTCCAGATGATGCCCAGATGAGAATGTCCCCTTTTGGTTGCGATCATTCAATTATGATGGCTGCCCAAGCCCAACGCCCGAAAACCTTTAGCACAGTCTACAGGTCATATTTATGAAGGGATTTCGTTGTAACTTGGTAGGTTGACTTCATCTAATGTCTAGATGAGAACGTCCCCTTTTGGTCGCGATCCCAAAACCCAAAAACCTTTAGCATAGTCTATAGGTCGTATTTATGGAAGGATTTCATTGTAACTTGTTAGGTTGACTCCATATAATTCCTAGATGATGACCTCCCCTTTTGGTCGTGATTGGTCAACTGCGACGGTTTCAAGGGCCCGAAGCCCGAAAACCTTGAGCACAGTCTACATGTCATATTTATGAAGGAATTTCATTGTAACTTCGTAGGATCACTCCAGATGATGTCCAGATGACAGCGTCCCCTTTTGGTCGCGATCTTTCAAACATGATGGCTTCCCGAGCCAAAAAAAGATAAAAAACTTTAGTACAGACTACAGGTCGTATTTGTGAAGGGATTTCATTGTAACTTAGTAGAATGACTCAGTATAATGTCGAGATGAGGACGTCCCCTTTTAGTTGAAGTCGGTCAACCATCATGGCCACACAGGCTCGAAGCCTGAAAACCTTTAGCACAGTCTACAGGCCATATTTATGAAGGGATTTCAATGTAACTTGATAGTTTGACTCATTTTGGAATAATTTCACTGTAACTTGGTTACTTTCGTTGGCATACGTTAACTGTGAGGGCCACATACATTAACTGTGAGGTCATATTAACCCACCCTCCGCCCTTTAGTACAGTGTACACCTCATATTATTTTTATTAAAAACATGGCATACAGGGAACAGAAATTACTCTATTCCCAATTATCACAATTCTTGTCTTATTTCATAATCCTTTCACAAACATTGAACATTATCCTTTTCGTCAAACACAACACACAGACAAGTTAAGCTACGGTGTCATTGACACTTCCATTAGTTACGGCACTTGACAATTTGTTTGAGGCCTTGTCATTTCCTGCAGTTCTCGATGGATGTTGATCAAAATTAGTTTAGAAATAACTGTTGTTTTCCTTCGGTTTATGCGATATAAACCGAAAATTTTAAGCACAAGCTTCATAACTCGCGTAGCGAGTTATGATTAAGCTTGTGCTGAAAATTTTAGGTTTATATCGCATAAACCGAAGGAAAACAACAGTTATTTCTTATAATTTAATCCGGCCGTAATATTCAAATATAAAAACTATGTGTACGTGAACGAAAAACTTTTAATTTTCGCAAAAGACAACAGTCAAACTCAGGAAAGTGTGTCACAAACAGGTCACGTCATTCATTGTCAAATTGTTTGTTGTTTTGATTTTCGATCGCAGACGACAGATATTTAGCAAGTCGCGTACCAAGTACCAATAGCATTAAAAACACTTTTTTAAGTTCCCCCAAAATCACGTTTGGATGTATGATCTTTTTATACGTCTCCTACTTCGGTATATTTTATTAAATTCAATTGTTCCCAAGAAATTATCATTATATTCTCGCTGAATGGAGGCGATGAAAACTCGATCATTGATCTTTGTTTACAAGCTTGTTATCCATCTATCAGTCTGCCGTCACGTCCTCACGGTGACAATTTGAGTTGAGTGGGCGGGGCTTCCAGATTCTTAAAAGTCGATCGGATGTGTGCGAACGTGTATACATTCCAAATCATTACGTGATTTGGTTTATACGATTTTGACAACTTTCACTCTGTATGCTTTCAACCAATCAAACGCAGAGGCGGGGCAAATGATTTTTTTTTTATTTGGGTTTAACGACACATTAACAGCCAGGGTCATATCATGTCGGTGACAGTTTTACGGGTGGAGGAAGCCGGAGTACCCGGAGAGAACCACCGAGCAACGACGAGCAGCTGTCAGCTCCCCAACATCGTAACTCTGAACTCTGCACCGCGGCACAGGCAGGGTTAGATTGGTTGAAGACATGTGCACCATCGACGTGCAGTACGCCTTAGTACACAGCGTCATCGTGCCCCCATGTAGGCAAGCGGGGTGAAGTGTCTTGCCCAAGGACACAACGCGGTTGCCGCAGGTGGCAAATGATTAAATTAGTGTATACTAACATTTTGATGAGTAGATGTGCATGAACTTGTTATGTGGAGATTTATCAAAAGTTACTGCTCTTGAAACAGTCAAAAAGCCTTTCATTGCGCCTCAGCTTGTAATTATCAACGGAAAATACCGAAATAATGCATCTAGGCATTTCGCCAACTCAATCTTGTTGGTCAGAACACAAAGAGCTCTGCTTAACAACAGAAAGGGAGAACTTTGAATATTGAATCTTAGATATTTTGCCATCAGTGTGAGGGCGCAGAGGGGTAATAGTTGAAGGGTGAATGTGCTTCGAAGTGTTGAGATACAAGCCCATCAATTTATTCAAGAGTTACGCCCCTTGATTCTCAGTCTAAAATCTTGTTATCGGATCACTCTCAATGTATTTTGACTTAACCCTCTCAACCCCTGGTGGTAGCTTCCCTGTCAGTTAAATAGTAGCAATTGGAAGAGTCCACATTCATTATTTGGGGGTAGGTCATTTAATATTTTCAACGTGCAGCCGCGGGGCTGCACGTTGAAAATATTAATTGGTCTATCTCACGTATTCATTCAGCAGCCATCCGACTTAATGAAGTTATGACGTATCATGCTTCTGGGCCGGAAAAGCGGCCGCTCGGGTTCAAAAAGTTTTTTTTTTTTTTTTTTTTTTTGATAAACTGTATTTATTCTAAATACGCGTGATCCAGTCATAAAACAACGATATCACAGATAACGATGCACAGAGGTACAAACAAATGTATAATAACAGTGAAAAACAACAAACTCTAAAATAGTTCATGCCACCTATCATCCTAATAAAATAATCAAAAGTTACCAAGGAAAAAAGAAAACAAAAAGCCATCACCCAACTAAAAGGACAAAACTAAATGATCATGAAGAAGGGTACAAAACTCAGGGGTACGAAGACAGTATTGGGAAAACACATCTCGAGGAAGACGCGTAAAATCAAATCGGATACGATAGCGTAAACGGCCAAGAAAACGAGGCAATATAACTGGGATAGCGGTGTCACGATGAAAGCGTTTACCATAACGCCTTTCCCAAATAGCAGATACTGCCTCAGTAATAAGACAAAGACAAGAGGCAGTGGCAAAGGGGTCACAATCGGAAGGAAGAACAAGGGACAAAATAGTGGCTTCATTTGGAAGAACAACAGACTTTACGAGACCTGTGATCCAATGGAAAACCAGATCCCATAAAGGCTGAACCAAAGGACAGTTACAAAATAAGTGCCGATAAGTCTCTCAGGTTCAATGTTCTAACTTAAATATGAACATCACGGTTGGTAGAGATTTTGAAATCAAGTGTTATGACCCTTGACACTTGTCATCACGTCCTCTCGTACGGTGCTCACTTGAAGTTGATATTACTTTAAACCTTTACCTAACATGAAAAGCAGACGACACATGCAAACAAAATTCTTGAATAACTAATTTTTTTCATTTTTTGTCTCAAAAACACAGCTTATGACTCTCATTGGAAACGAGCTCAAAGAGGGGTCATAACCTACGTTTTTGAGACAAAAATGAAAATATAATGAAAATTAATTGGCGATTTTTGAGAAAAGCACTGTCCAGTTTTGACCATACGTTGAGTAAAGGGTCAACTTGACAGTTCACGGGTAGCTTTGTATAAATTAATCAGGTTGTGGCCATCAAGTTTCTTGTTTTCACTGAGATTAATACCTTGTTATCGCATCCTTTCATGGACCTCTCAATGAATTTCAATTAAAGGTGGAGCAGATGTTTATGACATATCAAGAGTATGGTTGTCAATTTTTTTTAGGAGATACGGCCTTGAGACTTGGGGGGAAACGTGGTATCATCGCGCTCCCCCAACATTCAAATGATTTTTACCAAACTCGGTCTTCATCAACAGAATGATGCACTAACGGACCAGGTTACCATGTCCACTAATTTTTCAGAGTCGTGGCTGTTGACAGTCTAAATCTTTGTCATCTCAGTTTATCTTGTGCTTTGAACTGAGAAGGCATTTTCTTCTGTTGTAAGATAACATGACTGGATGCTCTGCTGAGCGATATTCACCATGCACTTATTGTCCTCCACTGATGCCCATCGTGTGTGCAGGGTTTGGGTCTTTTCTCTCAAAATCGCAGTCCAATAAAATTTCACTTGAGTGACAGTGGTGGCGCCAAGGGGGGTCGGGGGGGGGGGGGGCTACAGCCCCCGTCGGAGAGGTCCAGCCCCCCCCCCCCCCCCCCCCCCCCCCCGTCGGAGATTTTTAGTCAGTCCGTCGGAGAGTCTCGTAAACCCGACTTCACGAGAAATTTCCGACAATCGAATGTAGATATCTCGTCTTGTCAGTCTCGAACCCGTGCAGCACTGGAACTTTGATAGAGAATAGTGATTCTCACGAAATTCCTTAATGTCGTTCGTCAAACTGGCTTTATAGATGAAATATTTCCCGACCTTATTATAATATGTTTACTTTAACCCTTTACCTAAGGTAACGGCCAAAACCGGCCAGCGCTATTCTCAAAAATCGCCAATTAATTTTCATTATTTTTTTTCATTTTTTGTCTCAAAAACATAGGTCATGACCCCTCGTTGGAACGAGATCGTCGAGCTCGTTCCAACGAGGGGTCATAACCTACGTTTCTGAGACAAAAATGAAAAAAATTAGTTATTCAAGAATTATTTTTGCAAGTGTCGTCTGCTTTTCGGGTTAAATAATCAACAAACATACTCAATTTGCTTTTATTTTGGTTCTCCAATTTACCAATTTTCACTCATTTTCCTTCGTTTGGTAGGTCAAATGTTATAGCCCCCCCCCCCCCCCCCCCCCCTTATCGGAGAGGTGAGCCCCCTGTCGAGAAATCCCTGGCGCCACCCCTGTTGATTGATGGTGTTGGAAGGGGCCTGTATCGTTCTCGCTAGGAACAGATTCTTAAACAGATCTTATATAGGCAAAATGATTGGTGATTGTTTGGAGTTTAACAAATACGCAAAGCTTGAGAATTCATATTCAAATATTTCTGCTCCTGCAGTAAGGGCGATAATTTCGAGTTATCTCCCATGATTTTTCACGCACCAAAGCACACGCGATCTTCTTTGACATGAAATTGTCTCCAAGGAGGAGGGGTATTATTTGTCGCAAGGTCAGTCAGTCAGTTAGTTATTGATGTTTAAGGTCACATATTTATGCACAATGGCTAATCATGAACGTGACAGTGTTACGGGTGGAGGAAGCCGGAGTACCCGGAGAGAACCACCGAGCAACGACGAGCAGCTGCCAGCTCTCCAACATCGTAACTCCGCACTGCAGCACAGGCTGTCGCAAGGTCATAAGTAGAGAAAAAAGACTACTTTTCAATGTTAAATGGAACCATTAAAACAATAACATATCCAAAATATGTTTATAGAACAAAGAAAATTAATTTTTACTTTCATCAAATCTATGTCCGTCCAAATTTTCTCATAAGGACAATAAGGTGTACTGAGATAAAAAGCGAAAATTTTAAACAAAAATGGAACCATTAAAAACTAATTTTAACAAAAGGTATTTGATACCATTTTAAAAAGTATGTTATAAAATATTTGATCACATGTCCGTCCATTATGTACAAAAAAAAAAATGAAATTTGTGGCAAATGAAAGTTTTTAATTTTTCTCCCACAGGTCGCTTTTGTAACTTAGATTTTCATCTTTACCACTGTTTACACGCATGCGCATTCAGGGGAGTAAAATAGTTCAATATGTACAGCCACAAGTTACCCAGGCTCCAAATGTCAAATATGGTGTCAGTGACCGTGTCACAAAATATCTGCAGGCCACTATTCTATCTCAATCTTCCCCATAAATGACTTGCATATGAAATGTGGAGAAGATTCGTTCACTCCTAAAGTTAACGTACGGACACCAAAATAAGTATGGATGAAAGCTAAGACATATGGACAGACGGACAAACCATTTACATATGACCAGTTTTCAAACCATGGCAAAAGCCTATAAATTATTGACTTCGAAGTTGTGTTTTATTTCCGAACGAACTATAATGAACGTTCCCCAACACCAAACACTGTATGAGTGTTTCAGTTTTTTGCCTCAATCTGGGTGTAACATGTGATAGATGGGTGAACATAGTTGAAATGCGGTTTGAATTATGGGGGTGGGCATTGACATTGGGTGTGTGTCTCCTGCGCTGTCTACCCATATTTGAGTGGGGCATATATTGCACTTTCTAATCTGTGCATATTTTGTACCCCGGAGTTATGCCCTTGTATTCTGGATAATAATATTAGTTACTCTCTTCCTGGATGTGGAATTCTATAGAATTCCACATCCAGGAAGAGAGTAACTAATAACCAATAATATTTATGCCCATGACCTGTTGAAAGCACCCAGATGTTCGGGCACCTCTACCTAGCTGGTGTGTAATTGTTGTATGTTTAAAATACAGTGTTTTATCAATGAAAAGTATATTATTAGTAGCGTGTGGTTGCAGTCCCGATTTTAACACTGTGCGTAATGGGAAAACAATTTAACTCTTAGCCGGCTGAGAATTCATGGCTGCGGTAACTAAACTTTATGAAAAATCCATGAAAATTTTACTCAAGAAATTTCCGGATGAAAAAGACATTTTTATTTTTTGGTGGGAAAAAGATTTCCTGTCCTGGACAGGGGGATGAGAGAGAAAATGCAAGGGTACTAGGTCCAGGAGTGGGTGGTTTCCGTGCGGCGAAGCATGTTTTTTTATCCAATCATGTTCGTTTTTCTCCAAGTCACCACACAAACAAATTTCAACTACCAAAGTTAATTATAAGTATCAGAATCAGAACCTATGTGATACAGAAGAATATTTTCTAAAACAATTGCAATAAATGCTCTCGTGTTTGGCATATGGGATGATTCAAATGACTATTTCACAGCTGGGATATTTATTTATTTTTATTTATTTATTGGGGTTTTAACGACACCTTCGACAGCAAGGGTCACCTCATGACGGACAGTTTTACGGGTGAAGAAAGCCGAGATACCTGGAGGGAACCACCAAGCAACGGCGAGCAACTGTCAAACGCCCCAACGTGCTAACTCCGTACAAACAGTGTTAGCATTGGTTGAAGACAAGTGCACCATCGACGTGCAGTACGCCTGACTACACAGCGCCACCGTGCCTCCACGTGGGCAATCGGGATGAAGTGTCTTGCCCAAGGACACAACGCAGTTACCCTGGCGGGAAATGAATCGTGGACCTTTCGGTTTGAAGTCCAAAGGCGTAACCAAGCAACCACTCAGTAACACTAATAGATCACGTTTTCACAAATAATCTTCAAACACCCTCTGTGTCCGGAATATTAACCGATGTCTCTGATCATTTTGTTGTCTTTTATGCAGAAACCCTTCCCGAGAAATCCAGCAATACAACTTTCGTTTGGAAACGTAAATTTTCTGCAGAAAACAAAGTATTTTTCACTTCACTTCTCAATGTGACTTCTCATCAGTTTTAGAATTGAACTGTCCAAATTCTGCCTACAACACCTTTATTGACATTTACCTGCAAATATTCGAATTGGCGTTCCCACTAAAACGCGTTTGTAGGAACAATAAGCTCATTAAACAGAATCCTTGGATGACAAAGGGCTTAATTATATCTTCTAAACATAAAAACAAATTTTATCATAAATGTAAAGAAAAAAACACGGAATCTTACCAAAAACATTATAAAAATTATTGCAAGATCTTTAATAAAGTGAAAAAGCAATGTAAAACAATCTACAGTGGAGCCCACTTAATTGGATATCTCTTAATTGTATATCCCTGTTAATTGATTATAATTTTCAAAAACAAAACCATTTACCATATCTTTAGTACAAATTTGATCTGTTAATTGCATGTGGGTTGTAGAGTAAACTCCTGTTAATTGTATATAAATTTTTGTAATATGCCGAAAAAATTACTGTGACACGCACCAAATTCCCCTTATTTATCAACCTTTTTAGCCTCACTACATCCAATACAGGCATTTATTCTATTATATCTTGATTGACAGGGCTCTATCAGCTCTGTCAAACAAGATATAATAGAATAAATGCTCAGTTTACCCCCAGAACACAGGAAACTGACCAAATCCCTGTTAATTGTATACTCCTGTTAATTGAATAATTTTCACTGGCAAAATGGATATTCAATTAACAGGATTCTACTGTATTATAAAGATATCCTAAATAACAATAAGTACAACATTTAAAAAAGCTGGCAAATACTAAATAACGCCATCAAAAAATCTACACAAGAAGCCAACTTACCCACTCTCTTTATGAAAGATAACAACAAACTTTATCACCCAAATGAAATAGCGTGTGAACTAAACACATATTTAGCAAATATTGGCAAGCTTACAAGTGAAAAAATACCTAAATCAAGTAAATCTTCTTACGACTACATGGATGAACGTTCATTTGAATTTTGTTACATCAACTCAGTGTGTGACATAGAAATTAGAAATATTGTAAAATCTTTAAAAATCAAAAATAGTCAGGACTGTGACAACATAAGTTCAGACATTGTCAAGCTTAGTATTGACTGTGTTATTTCCCCA
Organism: Pictodentalium vernedei; assembly: GCA_031216915.1. NCBI lineage: Eukaryota > Metazoa > Mollusca > Scaphopoda > Dentaliida > Dentaliidae > Pictodentalium > Pictodentalium vernedei. The sequence continues at coordinate 104,751,903 of CM062292.1, read as the reverse complement.
CTAACGCACATCATCAGCTGCTCGTTTGCACACGGTATTTTCCCAGATAGAATGAAAATTGCCTAAGTCATTCCCGTATTCAAACCAGGTGATGAGCATAACTTTTTTAATTATAGACCAATCAGCCAATTACCCACTTTCTCAAAAATCTTAGAAAAACTCATGTCTGTACGACTCTTAACATTTTTAGACCGGTTTAAAAATATGCGTCCTATCCAATATGGATTCAGAAAGAGACATGGCACTATGCACCCTGTCATGCAGCTACTCAAAAGGGTGTCTGATGAAAATAATAAAAAAAAGTAAAAACTATACCCTTGCCCAATTTCTTGACCTTTCTAAAGCATTTGATACTATAGATCACTCCATCCTACTAAACAAATTAGAAAGATACGGTATAAGAGGACTGAGTCAAAATTGGCTCAAAAGCTATTTATCGGGGAGAAAACAATATGTCGCATACGGTGATCAACAGTCCGACTAAGTCCCGATAACACACGGGGTTCCCCGAGGATCCATGCTCGGTCCAACGTTGTTTTTTTTTATATGTCAATGATATTTGTCATGCCACTTCTCTGAATCTGCTGTCATTAGTAGATGATACTACCGTGCACTCCTCGGGCCGCGACCCAAATCAATTAATTCCTTACCTAAACAGATAGCTTGAGAATTTACTTAATTGGTGTTGCGCGAACCAGTTATCCTTAAATGCCGCAAAAACAAAATACATTGTAATTAATCTCTCCAATAAAATTAAATTACATAACCTTCACCAAGGATTTTAATAAATGACCAGGAAATAAGTAGGGTAGGCTCAGACTGTACAGAAAAATCAATTAAATTCCTAGGAATCCATATCGACGAGAATTTATCAATAAGCCCATATTCGGGTTTTAGTTTGGAGTGCAGGTAATACGAAGTGAATGCATCTTATTACTTTCCAAAGTGTGATTTACTGGGATTTCTGGGTTTGATTATACACGATAACTTCACAAGTGAATTATGCAATCAACAATTGTGTCATGTATCCGTGCGCGCAAACGAAGACTCTTCGCCGTGGGTGTAATGGTGATTTCATTGTTTTTTTTTTTTGTTTTTTTTTTTTTTTTACCCTTTACCTAACATGAAAAGCAGACGACACGTGCAAAAACAATTCTTGAATAACTATTATTTTCATTTTTTGTTTCAAAAGCATAGGTTATGACCCCTCATTGGAACGAGCTCGTTGCAGTGAGGATCATAACCTATGTTTTAGAGACAAAAAATGAAAAAAATAATGAAAATTAATTGGCGAGTTTTGAGAATAGCGCTAGCCGTTTTGGGGCGTTACATTAGGTAAAAGGTTAAATAATATAATTATCGTTAATAATGAAAAGTAATAAAGAGAGTAATGCCTTGACTGGACTGGTTACGTGAAATAATTCATTCGAGGCGAGGGACTATATTGTAAAACACTCGTGCGCATTCGCACACTCGTGTTTGTACAACGTCCCTCACCTCTCATGAATTATTTCACGTAACAAGTCCAGTCAAGCGATTACTCTCGATATATTCTTTGGATGTGCTTCACATCATCTTTGACCTGACGTTTCTTGCTCTGTGTGGATTTACTTTGTTGGGCCTACAATTTATGGCATAGTACCTAGAGCTTCTCTCCCATAAATGGTAACAAGACAAGGCCATGTGAACAAATTATTTCGACGGCCGAGACTAAATTAGTACTCTACCAGTTAATGTATACATATATACATATATGACGGGTCTTTTCTTGCATATCGTTTCCTTGAAAATAAATTATAAAAATTATTACCCTGCCCCGCACCCACACCAATGTTTTGAAAAAAATCCTATGATAAGCTACAAATTTAATTTTATGGCCTAAAGGGAAAGCAATCAAAAAATTCTTCCATCAACCACTAAGCCAAACAAATTTATGTTTGGCATAATTATGACATTTTTATTATTATTATGAATATTTACGGTTGTGTTCAAACCACCTCCTACCTCGCCTCAAGTTCATATTCAGGGGTGTTATCGGTCCCATTTATAACACTGTTGGTGTGTGAGGAAAATATTTTTGTTCTCACAAATCACTAGTCCTAAACAAATGCTCTCGTGTTTGGCATCTAACATCTCTGAAACGACTGTCTCGAGATAAGAAAGAAATTCTGGGATAGATCTCGACTTGAAAAAGCTCGAGAAAAAAAGTCGAGATCTCGAGATAAGAAAGTCGAGATGAAAGTCGAGACCTCGAGATTTTGGAGAAAGTTTTGATCTGGTGATAAAACAAACCTTGAGATCACCAATAAACACTCGAGATCTTGAGATAAACGTCGAGATAAAAAGTGTCGAGCTCGACTTAAACACTCAAGATCTCAAGATAAAAGCTCAAGATATCGAGATAAAAATGTCTTGATCTTGAACTTAAAAAACTCAAGATCTTGAAATCAGAAGTAGGATTAAAATAAAAGTCAAGATCTATCGTAATAAAAAAAAGTCGAGATCTACACTTTATAACAAAATTCGAGATCTTGAGATAAGAAAGTCGAGGTCTTATTTTTTAAAAAGACGACACATCGAGATGAAAAAAGTTTAGTTCTCGACTTAAAATACTCGAGATCCTGAGATAAAATTTCAATATCTCAAGAGAAAAATTCAAACTCTCCGAGATAAAAAAAACAACAACCGAGATCTCAAGATACAAGTCCTGATAAAAAAGAGTCACGATCTCGAGAAAATAACTGAAAATCGAGATATAAATATCGATATCTCGAGATAAAAGTCCAGATCTGGATGTAAAACGCAAGATATCAAGATAAAAGCCCTGATCTCGAGATAATAACTCCAGATAAAAGTGTCGAAATCTCGAGTTAAGAGTCGAGATATCGAGAAAGCAAAGTCGAGACATTGAGATTTTGAACGAAAATTCTGCCTTACGCAATGACCACGGTGTCTTTCGTAGCGATAGCAATGCACATCCACTCCGATAGCACAGAGACATCCACTATTTCTAGAAGAGGATGTCAATGTGTCATCGTAAATAATCACCTGGTGCGGGTGCTTGTAAAAAATGAGTTACAAAAAATGATGGGGGAGGGGGCATGAAAGGAGCACCCTTTTCTGGATCTGTCAAGAGTGGCGTGTTGGGAGCAGGATCAGTGTGACGGTATACAATTACACACGAGTGTACAAATTAAAAATTGAGGATATCTTCTTGCAAACTGATTTTCTAAGTGCTGATGCAAAGGCTGATATGTTCGATGGCTGGGAAAGGACATCAAATGATTTTATTTTTCTTGTATTATCTTGATCGATCGACTTATTATCTCGATCGATCGATTTTAGTATCTCGATCGATCGACTTAGTATCTCGATTAATCGACTTAGTATCTCGATCGATTGACTTAGTATCTCGATCTCTCGACTAAGTATCTCGATCGGTCGACTTATTATCTTATTAATATTTGATAAGTTAATACTATCAAGGGTTAAGATGGGGCCTACATAGGTATGTATCGCCCATACCGTACTACCGTTCTAAACTACCAGGCATTATCCCCCACAATACTGCCTGGACTAGCATTACGTACTGCCTACACCGGTCATAGCATTAGGTGGATTAGTAGTACCAAGAGCTAACAAGAGACCCACAGTGGTATATAACGACCTTACTATACTACCGCACTAGACAACCATGCATTATCACCACCCCAACCTACAACACTACTTGATCTAGCATTATGTACTTCCTCTGTCAGTCACAGAATAATACAAAGCAATCGATTGATCAATAGTAGCAAGGGTAAATCGACTGCGTTTGGATGATTGATATTAGTACGAAATATGGACTAAAATTTTTGTTAGTTATTCAAGAAAAAGTGTGTACAAGTGTCGTCTTCTAGTTATATTAGGTAAAAGAGTTACATCAAGCACTCAGTCCACCAGTTTAATGCTGTTCGGAATTCGACGCTGTTGTGGGCCGTTTGTTTACCTACTTTTCGTGGAGTTTGCGCACAGACGACCGTTGGTACAATGAGATGTACCTTTACTCACAAAGATATACAGATATTCTTTCATGTTCCAATTATAGATAGTTCATTCAATAAGTATTTAACTCATACTGAAAACGTCAAGATATTAACATAACTGGAAGAACTACGCAGCGTAATCATAAAACTATAGCTATGATGAGTATTCATTCACAATTAATTAGTAAAGAAACATGTCTAATTGTTTTAATAAAGTCATTAAAGATTCGGACAAATCAAGTCTCAACTGAGAAACATTTCTTTCTTTGATTCAAAGAAAATCAGTGGCGTAGCCAGGGGGGGGGGGGGTGCATGCCTCCTCCCCCCCCCCCCCCCCACGTTTTCTCAAAGTTGGTCCTCGAAATATGTCCAAAAATGGCATAAAAATCGTAGGGGGGTTAGGTCCATGGGGGTTAGGTTGTAGATTGCTTGTCCTAATATCTGTGTCGGTGAAAAAGTCGACAGTCATCAGTACATGAAAACCCTCAAAATATCCGCTCAGGTGCAAGGAGATGGGAGTTTTTGAACCCCGGAATTCAAAATTTTCAACCACGGGCCGAACTATGGTCGGCCCGTGGTACCCACGACCCTTGGTCGCTCCATATCGGACACATTTATTTCTCTCTGGTGGAAGCCCTGATTATTGTTACCTTGGTTACCAAGCTCAAATTTTAGGGACGCAAAATTCTGGAATGTGAAGGCCTGGAAAGTTTTTCCGGCACACACCAAACCCACCCACCCAAAAACCACTTCCAACCCACCCACCCCACCCACCGGTAGTCACAAATTCGAGGGGGTCTCAGCCTCTATTAAAACGGCTCTAAGCCAGGCTGTGCGAGTTTGTCCCCCCACGTGCTTTGGGCTGGCTACGCCACTGAATAAAATGGGTAGTTGTGGTATTTTTAGATTAAATCGTCTGGAATGTTTCAGTTGGTCAGAAAAGCGAACCAACTGTTCGCTTTTCTGATCAACTGAAATATTCCAGACAATTAAATCTAAACATAGGCCATAAACTATTTATTTATTTAGTGGAGTTTAACGACACTTCCGACAGCCAGGGTCACCACCTGTCGAACAGTTTTACGCTTGGCGGAAGCCTGGGTACCCGGAGAGAACCACCGAGCAACTGTCAGACTCCCCAGCATACTAACTCCATACAAGCAAGGTTAGCATTGATTGAAGACAAGTGCACCATCTGCGTGCATCACGCCTTAGTACAGAGTGTCACCGTGTCCCCGTCTGGGCAATCGGGATTAAGTGCCTTGCCCAAGGACGATAGACTATTTAAGGACGAGTCTGGTTCCAGACATTCTCAGCGTAGAAATAATTACAGAATTAGACTGGTGGCTTGATTGCATGGAGTTAAACATGAACAGGAAAAAACGAAGATGTCGTTTCCATTATAGACTGGTTCCCGCACTCGAATAGTTAACCTTTTGGGTTTCATTGAATAGTTCTTGTCATACAGATCTCTTAGACTGATAAAAAACTATAAAAGGGAAGCTGAAAGACATGAAGGCTATCAAGCTATTAATTCACCATAACAAAAAGGTTATTGGCACTGTGAAATTATCCCCCGTATTTAAAGTGATTTGGTTTATATGGTTATATTGGTAATTGCTTTTAACTATTAATGAAGTTTTCATAACGACACAAATCTATAAAACTTAGGGAAGTAGCTGTCATTTTGCGGAACAACAAAGTCGGGATTTTATTTGGATTAAATTGAAATGAAAAAGCTAACATTTGCTGTTGGAATCAACATGCCAAAGTGACATGTGTAAAACCATTTAATGAGAGTTCCCGCCATAGTCTGACAGAAGATGGGCTTCGGAATTTGAAATTGCAGGATTCCAGGAAGAAAAAAAGGAAAGAAATTGATTAGATGATTGTAAAGACGATTTCTTCAAATACGCTGCAAAACCTTTAATGGAATTATTTCAATAACTTCGTATATTTCCATATTTTAATTTTTTTTTTTGGCCTCTGAAAACCATTTCAGTTTTCTAATCAGCGTAATGGTGATGAATCCAAGTCTGACTGATCCATACACCGAAAGGCGACAGACCAATGAAATATTTTAAATCAGATATATCTGAGATTTTACTTCCTGTCATATCTTAACTCTGATACTTTTGTACATTTTATGACGTACAAAATCAAACATCGCCTTGATACCCAGTGACGTGGCGACAGGGGGGTGTCCAATGGTGGCGCCAAGGGTGGGGGGGGGGGGGGGTCGGGGCCGTCGGAGAGGTCCAGCCCCCCCTCCCGGTCGGAGATTTTTTAGTCAGTCCGCCGGAGTCTCGTAAACCCGACTTCACGAGAATTTTCCGACAATCGAATGTAGATATCGCGTCTTGTCAGTCTCGACCCCCGTGCAGCACTGGAACTTTGATAGAGAATAGTGATTCTCACGAAATTCCTTAATGTTGTTCGTCAAACTGGCTTTATAGATGAAATATTTCCCGACCTTATTGTAATATGTTTACTTTAACCCTTTACCTAAGATAACGGCCAAAACCGGCCAGCGCTATTCTCAAAAATCGCCAATTAATTTTCATTATTTTTTTCATTTTTTGTCTCAAAAACATAGGTTATGACCCCTCGTTGGAACGAGCTCGTTCCAACGAGGGGTCATAACCTATGTTTTTGAGACAAAAAATGAAAAAAATTAGTTATTCAAGAATTATTTTTGCAAGTGTCGTCTGCTTTTCAGGTTAGGTAAAGGGTTAAATAATCAACAAACATACTCAATTTGCTTCTATTTTGGTTCTCCAATTTACCAATTTTCACTCATTTTCCTTCGTTTGGGAGGTCAAATGTCATAGCCCCCCTGTCGGAGAGGTCAGCCCCCCCCCCCGTCGAGAAATCCATGGCGCCACCCCTGGGGGGCCCCCCACCCCCTGGCCCTGGCCAAAATTTCCTATAGTTGGAAATTCGAAGGGCAAGCCATGAGTAGTTGGAAATTCCATTTTTCTGGATTTTAGTGCTTCTTGGGCGATGCTGATGTCACCTTTACTTCCCAAAATCCCAACTCGGTTTCAAATCGGCAAAAAATCTATCTCTTTCTGTTTACAACTACAGGTTACGCAATATCGCTCTTCACAAGTATGCGTGATGTCAATCGGTACGAGATTTCTATAGAACGTTTACTTATCGAATAAAAAAAATACTCAAAATGCAGAAAATCACATCATGTAAAATCGTTATCCTGAGTTAATTCCGTCATTCACAGTTACAAAATGATGAAACATCGAATATTGATCATTCCACGCATAAGATCTGATTTAATGTTAGGACAGTCTGAATTGTTCAAAGTTCTCACCTTGATCATTTGTTTAGAATATATTCAATTCCAAGAAGAATACCAAATAATAATAACCTTAAAAATCATAAATGTGTTGGCATTTTAGTTACTGGAATCAATTTTATGCCCTCTTTCCCCGCTACATTTTCAAAATCTTTCTCGTTTCTCGGTAGTGAATTTCCAACTACGGGGGGGGGGGGGGGGGAGGGAGCCCCCCCCCCCCCAGTTGAAAATTCACTACCCTACACCCACCCCCAATCGGAAACCTCCAGCCACGACCCTGTTGACACTTTTGTACGTCTTCTGACGTACAAAATCAAACAGCGTCTTGATACTTTGTGGTCATTTATTTTGTTATTATTTTTCAGTTTTTTAAAGTTTTAACCTCAATTCCTATTTTCTCCCGAATAGTGCTCAGTGACAACCGTTGAGCCAAATGTTATCGCAGCTTAAAATACTAATATAATCCTGCTGTCAAGACCTCTTAACTGGTTGAGTGCAAGAAGCCACTATCAGGGTTTTCAAAAAATGAGGATATCAGATCAAAAGCCAACACTTCCCTTGCATATATTTCATATTCAGTGAAACACAAATAATATATAAATTTGTTTTATTACAAATTATTGGAGAGTACCAGTGGGCACTCTCCAATAATTTGTAATAGAACAAGTTTTGAATGGCAAATTCAGACCACCAAAAATAATCTAGCCCTCAAACAGATAATCACTAATGTGAAAAATATCATGTTATTTGTACTGTCCGACGTTTGACGTCGCATTTTGAAAAACGTTGAAGAAACTGAATTCCCAGTGACGTTTGAACGTCAGGATAAATAAAGTCTCAGAGGGTTAAGATACCTTTTCTGATTGGCTAATTGGTTAATTTTCCGCCATGAGATCACCCTGGCTGTCGAAAGTGTCGTTAAATCCCAATAAATAAATAAATTGACCGATTTATTGTTTGATGGACTGAGCATACAATACCGTGAATCCTCGGTGTAACCTTCATCTGACACGTGTCTCGTAGCTCACCAGATATGGTGCTTAACTTTTAACGCGAATTTTTTTTAAAGCTGCTGGAATGACTTTTCCAAAATGGCTCACAAAGAAACGACACAAATTTGTTCATTTCAAGTTACCCAACCCATTTGGAGCACCACACGGGGTCCGCATCTCCAAAACGTTTTAATATTTCTCACAATGCCTTCTTAAGAAATATTGAACAGAATGTTGTGGTATTTTGTATACCGCATCCTTTGGAACAGAAGTTTAAAACTTGTTCAAAGTCAATGGCTCATGCAACGGGAGGCCGTGGGAGTCGAAATTTTGACTCAGTGGTGTACAAATTTCTTTTAAAAATCTTTTCAAGAACCAACGTACAGAATTATTTTCAACTGCCAAATTTGCCCACACTGCCTCTGCTAGTTCCTGGGTTTATATTTGAGCTTACGGAGGGAGTCCATATTTTAAACTCTTTTTTTAAAATCTTCTCCACATGGTTCAGTGCATAAACTGTTTAACCCTTTACCCAATGCAGACGTTTTCAAAATTTATTATTTTAAATATCATTTTTTTAAATTTAAAAAAAAAAATTCTACAAAACCATATCATGTGACCCCTCTTTGGAACGAGCTCGAGCTCGTTCCAAAGAGGGGTCACCTGATATGGTTTTGTTGAAATGTTTCGAAATATAATATTTTTTCAGCTGCTGAATTTGCATATTATGCGGGCGGATGCGGGCGATTCGTTGGGTAAAGGGTTAAATTCCATATGTAGCATAATTGGATAGGGAGATTTATTTATTATTTATTGGTGTTTAAGGTCACATACTTATGCACAATGGCTAATCATGACCGTGACCGTTTTACGGGTGGAGGAAGCCGGAGTACCCGGAGAGAACCACCGAGCAACGACGAGCAGCTGCCAGCTCCCCAACATCGTAACTCCGCACTGCAGCACAGGTAGGGTTAGATTAGTTGAAGACATGCGCACCATCGACGCGCAGTACGCCTTAGTACACGGCGTCATTGTGCCCCCATGTGGACATTCTGGGTTAAGTGCCTTACCCAAGGACACAACGCGTGAGTCCGAAATGATCGCTCAGACGGTCACCCATCCGAGGACTAACCGCGTCCGACGTTGCTTAACTTCGGTGATCCGACGAGAACCTGTTACCGCAACGCCACCGCGCCCCCAGGATAGGGAGATACAGATTTGAGAAGAAATATTTCCTGCATTTAAACTTGAGCGCATTATGGGAGTTCATATTTCAACACAGTGCTTTATTTTGAGTAACGTTCTTTACAAATCATCTTCCCCAAAACTCCTTATCAGAATTATTACATATACTATTCAAAAAAGGTAGGGGATATCCAAACTGATGCTGATATTTTTAGTAAATGGTATTGGATACGCGTGATTGGACACTTCAATATGTTACGAAGTTTAGTGTGGATCATGAATGTCACCGGCCCACGAAAACTTCGTGCTGGTTTTTCACACGAGCGCCGCGTTAATGTCTGTGGGGTACGTTTTGAAATTTCCATTTGTACTGGACGGGCTTTTTCGGAGGTCTCATCGTTCTTTTCTTTGTATAAACTCGTTCATCAATAGTTTCTGGTCGAAACGTAACTTTTGAGGTATGCGTAGACTGACACGTGACGAACATTTACGTGCCGTTGGCATGTTGGAAGCTGGCAATAGACAGACTGCCGTGGCTAAAATTCTCAACGTTTCTCAATCAGTGATTAGCAGGTTGTGGTCACGCTACGGTCAGACAGGCAATGTTGATGACAAATGTCGGTCAGGTCGTCCAAGGGTGACAACTGCTAACCCAGGATCGTTTCATCCGAACCACATCATTACGTAACCGCCATCAAAGTGCCTCAGAAATTGGACAGCAGCTGCACCGAGCGACAGATGTGCTAGTAGTCAGTGGTCAGACTATCAAAAATCGCGCACGCAGCTGGAATTTGTACGCTCGACGACCTCGAATAATGTTAATCTTTTAACTAACATGAAAAGCAGACGACACTTGCAAACAAAATTATTGACGAACTATTTTTTCATTTTTTTTTTGCGTAAAATACAAAGCAAGCTTAAGACCCTCATTGGAACCAGCTCGTTCCAATGAGGGGTCACAATCTGAGTTTGCGGGGCAAAAAATGAACATTTATTGGCATTTTTGTGAATAGCGCTGGTCGGTTTTTTCCGTTACGTCGGGTAAAGGGTTAACATTCATATCAATCGCATGAATTTGAGAAGGCAATCTGGGACTACTTCCAGGTCAGTCATAATTCGAACGAGTTCACTTCCGTCTAATTTCCAGTCCGATTTGTTGGGATCTTGCGCATGCAGTTTCAGTGTAGTCCATATATGACAACTCGCAAATGCAACCTCGAGCTGTGAAAATAAGCAGCACAATCAGTTGGTGGCAACTTGTGTAGCTCAGTGGACGTTCAGCTAATTGAGACCAATGTCCAAGAATTTCGTGTACTTCAAGTCTGTTGAGGTATCTGATGTCTTCCCGCCTTATAGTATTTTGAAAAGTTGTGCACCAGCAATGCCATCCCCGTCCACTGTTATTCTAGAGTCCTTAATTATTGATGCCAAGGCTTGTCCTGAACTCAGGCTGTCTACACGTGTCAACAGATTTGTTTTTCCGTGCCCAAAATGTTGCCAATGCGGTGTCGAAACCTCTCCAGGCATGTATAAAAAATGTGTGCTTGCTTCACCTTCTCAGATTACCTTGCTTCCCAGATAACCGCTTTTGGCAAACACTGAACATGTGACAATGGGGTAGCCTATCATGGCGGACATTTAAAACACGGGACAATAATAGTACCTCTTAGCGAACATTGAAACATGTAGCAATGATAGTCTTTCCTGGCAAATAATAAAACACTGGACGATGATAGCATCACCGGGCAAATATAGACAAATGAGGCAATGATAGACCATATTGTCAAACGCTGAAACACGATGCAATGATACCCTCTCCTGGTAAATACTGAAACATGGGTCGATCGATGATAACCTCCCCTGGCAAATATTTAGCTGGTTGAGGACTGACTTATTTTTGTTGATCTGAATTTGGTATTCAAAATTTGTTTTATCAGAAATTATTGGAGAGTTCCCGTGGGCATTCTCCAATCATTTGAGAAAAAACAAATTTACATCAGCAAAATATTGTTTGCGTTTGCCTGAATATGATACATAAGCAAGGAAAATGTTAGCTTTTCCTCTGGTGCCCTCATCTTTTTGTAAAACTCTGGTAGTTGCTTCTAGCACTTAACCAGTTAAGCACGGGGAGATGATAGCTCCTCGTGGGAGAGATTCAAATATTAGGCATTGCTAGTCTCTCCTGGCGAAGTTTGAAACATTGGTTGGAGATATCCTCTCCTGACAAGGGTTGGATCATGGAGCAGCGTATCTCGGTTGTGAATGAAACATGGGGATAATGCTAGACTCTCGAAGGTTGAAACATGGGACAATGATATCCTATCCAGGTAGAAATTGAAATACTGGGTATTGATGGTCTCTTCTGGCGAAGACTGAAACAAGGGCAATGGTAGTGTCCATTGGCAAAAACTGAAACGTGAAGCAATGATAGACTCTCCTGGTAGAGACTGAAATATGGGTGAATGGTAGCCTCTGTCTTGGCAAACATTGCAACATTTGGTAATAATAGCATGTCTTGAGGAATGCTGAAACATGGGCGATGGTGGCCTGTCTTAGCCTAACATTGAAACATGTGACAATGATAGCCTCTTCTAGCAAATAATGAAGCTTGGGACAATGATAACATCCCATGGCAAGTACTGACAAATGGAGTAATGATAGACCCTCTTGTCAAACAGTGAGACAATGTGAAATTATACCCTCTCCTGGTAAACACTGAAATATGGGATGATGCTAGCCTCTCCTGACAAATATAGAAATATGGGGCAATGATAGCTTCTTGTGTAGACGTTAAAACTTGGGGTAATGATAGCATCACTTGGCGAACATTGAAACATGGCGCAGAGATAGCCTCTCCTGACAAAGATCGAAAAATGCAACAATGATAGTGTATCCTGACAGAGATTGAAATTCGGAACAATGCAAGCTTCTCCTGTCCATTCCTGATAGAGATTGAAACTTGAGGCAATGATAGTCTCCCATGGCTAAGACTGAAACGTGGGGCAATGGTGGCCTCTCCTGGTAGAGATTAAAATACAGGGCAATGGTATGCTCCCTTGGCAAACATTGAAACATGTGGTAATAATAGCCCCTGATGGGGAATACTGGAACATAAGACGAGGTGAACGCTCTTGAAAATACTGAGACATGGGGCGATTATAGCCTCTCCTGGTAGAGACTGAAACCGTAGGCAATGATATCATCTCTCGGCGAAGGTTGAAATATGGACAAAGATAGTCTCTCCTGACAAAGGCTAAAACATGGAGCAATGATAGCCTATGTTGATAGAGAATGAAACACGAGGCAGTGTTGCCTCCCCTGGCGAGCATTGAAACATGGGGCAATAATAGTCTCTCCTGGTAGCGATTGAAATATGGGGCAATGATAACCTCTCCTGACAAAGACTGAAACATGAAGCAATGATATCTTCTCCTGGCAGAGATTGAAACATGGGGCGATGATAGTCTCCCCTGCTTGAGATTGAAACTTGGACATTGAGAGTCTCCTCTGGCAAAGATTGAAACACGCAGCGGCGCCGGGAGACACCGAGGGCGGGTGGGGGGGGGGGGGGGGTGGGGTTGGGGGGGTGGTCAGGTCTGGTCCGGTCCGGTAAAAGGGCATTTACGTAATTCAACTGCCTACATGACATGAATGATTTGATGCCATGTACTTACCTGTTACGTCCTTTAACACCCACCACTCATGGACACGACCAAGACATCTGAGAAGGAGGAGCCTTCGATTCGATGCCGAAATCGCGTTTTTACGTTGTGATCCCATGCGCATGCCCGTAACACCGACGGACATGCGCTTAGGATGACAACTTCGTTCACTGATTGTCGGTCACGTGTTTCAAAATGGGATCAATTTGGACCGAACAAGTTTTTTCTCTCACCGAAAAAAAGGGCATGTCGTGCCAAGCTCGCCACCGTAGGCTGAGGGAAGGGGTGGCCAGCTGCCCTCCCTACCTCCACCCCGTGCGTCCGGCGCCCCTGGAAACATGGGACATAATAGTCTATCCTGACAAACATTTTTTTTTCCAATTGTTTATTGGAATAAAGAAGATGAGCCACGATTACAATTCTTTATACATTGCCTAAGGGGTACTGGAGCTGGTTGTGTTATACGGAGTTGTTTACGTCATTTTGATAGTGTGTATCTGTATTTCGATTAGAGCTGTAGGTTAACCGAAACCGAACCGAGGTTTTTAGTTTTTTTTAAAAAACCGAAACCGAAACCGTCAACACCCCGTAATCTAAGGTTTTTCGTTTTTTATTAAATACTCTTTTGCCAGCTCTTGCTGCAGAAATTCACAGAATGTAGCCATCCCAGAGTAGTGAGTGTACCCAGACACTGCCAATGGCAGTGTCTGGGTACTCTCACTACTCTGGGAAGGCTACATTCTGCGAATTTCCGAAATTTCAGTTTAGTTGTGTTTGCAGCTTTCCTCAAGTTGCGTGTAGGTGTCAGAACTCGAAAAATGGCCAAGCACAATAAAAGTTCTGTATATTTAGGTAATTATTATATTGACCTTCCTGATTCTTCATGTATTATAGCTTATTTCGGGCGTTCATTGAGTTTCACTCAATTTCACTACCATTCAGTTATGACACTGGACATAAGAATGAGTTTTATTGAATTTTACTTGGCCTCATGAACAAACCGAAAACCGAACCGAACTGAGGTTTTTCTCCATCTGAAAAACCAAAACCGAAACCGAACAAGAAATTTAAAAACCTACAGCTCTAATTTCGATTGGAAAAAAATAGATTGGGGTGTGTGAGGAAATTGTACACCCCCTGCACCCTAGGAGAGACCAAGAATTCCCCACCCAGGTTCTTTTCTAAAACTCCCCGCACGGACGTGGCTTGAGGTTTCCGATTGGGGTGTAAGGTAGTGAATTTCCAACTAGAGGGAGGGACGAGAAGGGGGAAATCCCCTCCCGGTCCCTCCGTCAGTTGGAAATTCACTACCGAGAAACATTTTGATATTGAAGCCATGAAAGGGGCATAAAATTGATTCTAGTAACTGAAATGCCAACACATTTATGATAGAATTATCAGGTTGTTGTTAATTGGTATTATTCTGGGAACTGAATATGTGCAAAACAAATGCTCAAGCTGAGAACTGTGAGCAATTCACACTCTCCTAACTTTAAATGAGATCTTATGCAGGAATTATCAATTTTTGATGGTTTATCATTCTTTAACTGTGAATGATGAAATTAACTCAGGATAACGATTTAAATGATGCGATTTTCTTGAAGTGTATTTCGAGGATTTTTTTTTATTACGATAAGTAAACGTACTATAGAAATCTCATGAAATCATGCATAATTATGAAGCTCGATATTGTGTGCACTGTAATTGTAAATAGTAACATTTGGAATTTTAGCCGATTTGAAACCGAATTGGAATTTTGGGAAGTAAAGGAGACATCAGCATCACCAAAGAAGCTCTAAAATCCAGATAGATGGAATTTCCAACTACTCATGGCTTGCCCCCCGAATTTCCAACTTTCGGAAATTTTGGCCAGGATGGGGGTGGGGGGGGGGGGGGCACACTCACACTCCACCTGTCACCACATCTCTGCATCCCCGAACCATACATAATTATTATGGTTACCGTTTTATACGGATATGTACATATCATGATGGCTATTACTCGATTAGTGTTAACCCTTTACCCAACTGTAACGATCAAAACCGACCAGCGCTTTTCACCATTCAATTTTCATTATTTTTCTCAGTTTTTGTTTCAAAAACATAGTTTATGACCCCTTATTGGAACGAGCTCGTTCCAATGGGGTCATAACCTGTGTTTTTGAAGCAAAAAATGAAAAAATTAGTTATTCAAAAATTTTGTTTGCATGTGCCGTCTTCCTATCACGTTGGGTAAACGGTTAAGACTTGACTGAGATTTGAGTTTCGGTACTTTTAGGGGAGTATACCACGGTATCAGTTTCGATATTTTTAGGGGAGTATACTACGGTATCAGTTTCGGTATATTTAGGGGAGTATACCACGGTATCAGTTTCGGTATTTTAGGGGAGTGTACCACGGTATCAGTTTCGGTATTTTTAGGGGAGTATACCACGATATCAGTTTCGGTATTTTTAGGGGAGTATACCACGGTATCAGTTTCGATATTTTTAGGGGAATATACCGTGGTATCGGTTCGGTATTTTTAGGGTAGTATACCACGGTATCGGTTTCGGTATTTTTAGGGTAGTACACCACGGTATCGGCTTCGGTATTTTTAGGGAAGTATACCACGGTATTAGTTTTGGTATTTTTAGGGGAGTATACCACGGTATCGGTTTCGGTATTTTCAGAGGAGTATACCACAGTATCCGTTTCGGTATTTTAGGGGAGTATACCACGGTATCGGCTTCGGTATTTTTAGGGGAGTATACCACGGTATCGGTAGTTTAGGGAAGTATACCACGATACAAGTTTCGGTATTTTTAGGGGAGCATACCACGGTATCTGTTTCGGTATTTTAGGGGAGTATACCACGGTATCGGTTTCGGTATTTTTGGGGGAGTATACCACGGTATCTGTTTCGGTAATTTAGGGGAGTATACCATGGTATCAGTTTCGGTATTTTACGGGAGCATACCACGGTATCTGTTTCGTTATTTTAGGGGAGTATACCACGGTATCGGTTTCGGTATTTTTAGGGGAGTATACCGTGGTATCAGTATTTTTAGGGGAGTATACCACGGTATCAGTATTTTTAGGGGAGTATACCACGGTATCGGTTTCGGTATTTTGGGGAGTATACCACGGTATCAGTTTCGGTATTTTTAGGGGAGTATACCACGGTATCGGTATTTTTAGGGGAGTATACCAGCCTATCGGTTTCGGTATTTTTAGGGGAGTATACCATGTTATCGGTTTCGGTATTTTAGGGGAGTATACCACGGTATTAGTTTTGGTATTTTTAGGGGAGTATACCACGGTATCAGTTTCGGTATTTTTACTGGAGTATACCACGTTACCAGTTTCGGTATTTTTGGGGGAGTATACCACGGTATTAGTTTCGGTATTTTTAGGGGAGTATATCACGGTATCAGTTTCGGTATTTTACTGGAGTATACCATGGTACAAGTTTCGGTATTTTTAGGGGAGTATACCACGGTATTAGTTTTGGTATTTTTAGGGGAGTATACCACGGTATCAGTTTCGGTATTTTTACTGGAGTATACCACGATACCAGTTTCGGTATTTTTAGGGGAGCATACCACGGTATCTGTTTCGTTATTTTAGGGGAGTATACCACGGTATCGGTTTCGGTATTTTTAGGGGAGTATACCGTGGTATCAGTATTTTTAGGGGAGTATACCACGGTATCGGTATTTTTAGGGGAGTATACCACGGTATCGGTTTCGGTTTCGGTATTTTGGGGGGAGTATACCACAGTATCAGTTTCGGTATATTTAGGGGAGTATACCACGGTATCAGTTTCGGTATTTTTAGGGGAGTATACCACGGTATCAGTTTCGGTATTTTTAGGGGAGTATACCACGGTATTTGTTTCGGTATTTTTAGGGGAGTATTCCACGGTATCAGTTTCGGTATTTTTAGGGGGGTATACCACGGTACCAGTTTCGATATTTTTAAGGTAGTATACCACGGTATCAGTTTCGGTATTTTTAGGGGAGTATACCACGGTATTAGTTTCGGTATTTTTAGGGGAGTATTCCACGGTATCAGTTTCGGTATTTTTAGGGGAGTATACCACGGTACCATTTTCGATATTTTAAGGTAGTATACCACGGTATCAGTTTTGGTATTTTTAGGGGAGTATCTCGTGGTATCGGTTTCGTTATTTGGTATCTGACTTGACTGAGATTTGCTGATAGAACCAAAGAGGAATTAACATCCAAGAAAATACAAAATAACTTGTTCTTGTACTATTCTACCACAATGCCAACAAGGGCAGATCCGGGGGGGGGGGGGGGGGGCGGCGCGCGCCCCGCCTATTTTTGCCGGAACCATGTCATAATACAGCATTGAGCAAATTCTGAATTTACGAATTTGGATGATCACGCATGCTTGCGCAGTTATGGCGGGTCATATTTTGACAACACTGGCATAACTATAACCTTTAGGGCCTACAGAATATGACATTGGCACTGATATAGATCTCATAAAATGCCTCGTGTAGTCAGCACGTATGTATATGAGGCCGAACCTCCACCGGCGAGAGGGTGCGCACCCCTCCTATTCGCCTCTCATATGGTCAATTGGCGCAACCCTATTCAAAATTACTGGATCCGCCTCTGGTCACTGCCAATCAGCTCACCATTGACATTCTGTTGCCAACACAAATCATATCTACAGTAATTTTGTGACTTGTTCCAAACACATCTCAACCTTTAAAAGTCTATTTCAGGTTTTTGCGATCTCAGAGCAGTGGGCAGTGATTTCTAGTCAAGCCTTGGCTTCCTGATAATTAACCAGGCCAAAGAAAATCAGTCGCTCCTGAAAATGAACACTTCAGCAGCTATCAAGCATCAACAAGGTCTTATAAATGTCGAATGTATCAAAATAAATCTGTCTGGCATTTGCTTGCAGTTGCTCGGTCGTTCTCTCAGGGTTCTCCGTCTTCCTCACCCGTAAAACTGTCCGACACGAGGTGACCCTGGCTGTCTAAAGTGTTAAATCCCATTAAATAAATAAATAAATAAATAAATAAATAAATAAATAAATAAATAAATAAATAAATAAATATGAACATTTGAAAATACGGATGGTTTCGGTATTCAGTCGCTGGTTCAATTCGGCTTTTCGGTATGCCGATGTTATCGGAAACGGTTTGGTTAATCGGTATATTCCCATTTCTACAGTGATTAAGGTTATCAGTTTCCAAATAAGTTGTGCGGCATGAATCCCACATCTCTACAGCTTTGTAAAAAGTGTTTATGTAAGCATTTTGGTTAAACACCTGTATTAATAAATTGATTTTGATGAGGTTTTGTAACATTAAGTTCTTCTTATTGATCTGAAATTTTTGCATCAAATTTTGTCATGATTTTTTCCTGGCTGCAAGATTTTCCACAAATAATCAAACTCGCTAATAGATGCCTTTTGTATTATTTAATTTATCTTGATAAAATTTCAAGTGAATTTATAGTACATATTGATTCTCAACCTCTCATTAAAATATCTCGCTGTGCAGATGAGGTAGTCTACATTATTTACGAAAAACAGTCATTGGTTCCATTGATTTTGTCTGGGTTGAAGTAATTTTAAATTGTGGCTTTTTATGAGTCTCAGGCAGAATTTTTACCGTTTCTTTGGTTGCTTCTTTTCAATGGTATTACTTCCAATAACTAACAGGTCAATAACTGGAACTATCACCGAATGTGATTAATACTCCCACTCTTGGTATTCCACAATATGCTGTGCATAAGTATGTGACCTTAAACACCAATAAATAAATAATTTAGTAAACGGTCAACGGAAACACGTGTCACCCTAACAACACTGTGTCGCTGTGGTACCGATGTCACGATATGGCCGCTCACATCGGTTTCCACACGTTTACAATGCACGCGACTATGACGTCATATTATATCATCCAATAGGTCATCCAACTAAGACATGAAAACAACATTCCCTACCACCGTCCGATGGCCGTGACAGTTTTACGGGTGGGGGAAGCCGGAGTACCCGAAGAGAACCACCGAGCGTCGACGAGCACCGAGCTCGTCACCGAGTAACTGTTAGCTCCTCAACATTCTAACTCTGTTCAAGTTCCGCTCAAGCATGGTTACAGCAGTTGAAGGCATGTGCACTATCGACGTGCAGTACGCCTTAGTACATGGCGTCATCGTGCCCCCATGTAGACAACCGGGATAAAGTGCCTTGCCCAAAAGACACAACGCGGGTCGTCCCTAACGGGGATCGAACTCGGGACCTCTAGCATAGAAGTCCAGCAGTCTACCACTGAGCCACAGCGCTCCCATTCATTTACTAAAACCCGCTATCTTGGTTTCTATGATGACAAATGATTGCAATGAACCTGTAGGGACACTAATATAGCTTGTGTTTGAGTGGCGGGGGGGGGGGGGGTGTATAGATAAGATAAGATTTATTAAGCAAATACACCAGAACAAAGGCAGATTGCTTTGTATCTAGAAAATCAACATAAATAGAAACATAAAACAATACTAATTACAAATGACAAACGTAAATATCAAGGCTAGTAGTGGTTGTAATATAACATTGTTAGGTTACCTCTTGGTGTCAGATTGACAAAACCTGTTCTCGTTGTTTTGGGAATTGCTGGATCATACCACAGATGATACCGCATATCTGTGGCACATTGTTTCTCATCAGGAATATGAATCTCTCGGATGTGTCCATCTCAACAAACTCTTTGTATTCACGTTCAATATGTTCGATTGGATGGGTGTATAGGGAATTACCGAAACACCTCGATTATATTTAAAATTATCGAAAACGACCCTGTGGCGACCAAAAGGTATCGAAGTCGACCCATCAAGGCCGCCATCGAGGATGATATTCGATTCGTGCTAATGGGCTTAAAATAGCGTGGGGTGTGTTCTGAAGGTATGTCCGATTGTATGGGAGTATTTTTGCTGGTTCGAATTCTTTCCGAAATCTCATTTTTATGTCTTCTTCACCCTATGCACTAACTCTCGGTCGAGCTTTCAGTCTAGTCCCATCGGCTATATGAAGCAGCGTTACGTTTGGAACTCCAAACTATAACTGAACTCTTACTTGTGTTCGATGTTATGTATACAATACAATAAATGAGTCCTGTCACAACAAGCTTGCTGGATATAAAGATTAAAGTACACTTTCACCGCATATAAATCAGGTGCCTTATTAACGTTCTGGGGAGCGCGGTGGCTCAGTGGTAGACTGTTGGACTTCTATTGCTAGAGGTTCCGAGTTCGATCCCCGTCCGGGACGACCAGCGTTGTGTCCTTGGGCAAAGCACTTTAGCCCGGACGCCTACATGGGGGCATAATGACGCCGTGTACTAAGGCTTACTAAGACGTGTTCACGTCGATGGTGTATATGTCTTCAACCGCTGTAATCCTGCTTGAGCGGAGCTTGAACAGAGTTCAAGCTCCGCTCAAGCAAGGTTACAGCGGTTGAACAGAGTTAGAATGTTGAGGAGCTGACAGTTGCTCGTCGATGCTCGGTGGTTCTCTCCGGGTACTCCGGCTTCCTCCACCCACGATTAGGCATTGTGTCTAAGTAATTGGCCTTAAACACCAATAAATAAATAAATAAATAACGTTCTGAATACAGTTTAAAGAAACACTGGAGGGAAACACTGAATAGAGGTAACTTGTTAATAATTACTACGAGAGAGGCTTACTGTTACACAATGAATGAAGAAAACTTCTA
The DNA here is from genome assembly GCA_031216915.1 of Pictodentalium vernedei. Taxonomy (NCBI): domain Eukaryota; kingdom Metazoa; phylum Mollusca; class Scaphopoda; order Dentaliida; family Dentaliidae; genus Pictodentalium; species Pictodentalium vernedei. Next base: position 104,730,993 of record CM062292.1, on the reverse strand, counting down.
AGTTTGAAACAAAGGAAACTGAATGGGATATTGTGTGAATAGTATAGATTGTTAGTGTAAATAAAAAAAAACAGTTGTCTGTTTGTATCGAAAGTCTTCGCCCTGAAACATGCCCCGGTGATACTTTAATTCGGGTATTCCACGGTTATATGTGGAGAAAAGGTCGTGACATCCGGGTACTGGGAAAGGTAATTGAAAAAAAGACAAACAGGGACGTGGCAAGAGGCTCTTCGTTCAGGGTGTGGTGTGCCTGCCCGAATTTGCAATTGTATGCCCTCTCCCCACCACCACACACACATTGACTTGAGCCATCACAGTCTGGGCATATCACAATTTTCTCAAAAGTTGGAATGTTCGGCAGCCAGTGTAATATCCGGCCTGTGAGGAACTCAGCATCACCATTTTTTTGAGTTAGTAACTACTAAATTTCCAAAAAAACATATACACATATACTGGCTTTGAGAAAACTTTTGAGAAAATCCTGATTTATCTAGACTGTGGTGGCTCAATTCCCGACTGACTAATATTCCAACTACATCATCAAGGCATGCCTTCATCGAAGGCATGCCTTGTTGTTGTAGTAGGAATATTAGTGTGTCAGGGATATATACTGAGTCAAAAAAGAAAGTATAATAAATATTAAGGAGCAATGTTTTTAGTATTATCGACTTTAATCCCAAACGAATTATTGTAAATTCATATTTCGAGTCTAGCTGTATGAATTTGCAAAACTTCATGTTCTTGCTGTTGCCAGCGTCACGTCAGGACGTCGCAAATCAGACGTGGAAGATGTATCCGATGGTCCAAATGATCCCGAAGATTGGCGACAAATCTGGAGAAAGTGGGGGCCAGGAAAGAAGTTCGATGCTCTGCTCCTCAAGAAAGTCACGACAGATACGCGCCACGTGACATGGGGCGTTGTCTTGCTGGAATAACTGCAATCCGACGTTAATGTTCAACAACGGTACAACAACAGTGTTAAGAATTTCGTCCCTATATCGCTGTCCATTCAGATTACCATCGATGAAGATCAACTACGTTCGATGGTGCAAGGAAATTCCTGTCCAAACCATTACATTACTCCCGCCTAAACGGTCGCATTCTCGCACGCAAGCATCAGAAAACCGTTCTCCTCGTCGGCGATACACTCTTGCCCTACCATCAGCGCACCGTAGACAAAATCGTAATTCATCACTAAAAAGAACTGTGCTCCAACCTACTGAGTCCAGCGAACACGCTGACGTACCCATTCCATTCTGACGGTACGATGACGCTGGGTAAGGATTGGTCCGTGGTATGGACGTCTACTTCGGATGCCGAGTTCAGCGAATCTGTTGCGGACAGTTTTTGCATAGATTCTATTGTTAGTTCTACCAGGAGTAATTGCTGCTGTCCTCCTAGCCGGAAGGAAGCGATTCCGCATGTGAAACGTCCTGATGTGTCGGACTTGTGCAGGGGTCGTAACTCTTGGTCGACCTGAACACGGTCGGTCGACAGTAGATCTAGTGGTTCTATACCTTCAAATGAGACGGCGAATAGTGGCCACAGTGACTCCCAACTCAGCAGCGAGCTCATCTGGAGGTATCCCAGCCTCATGCATACCAATGGCACGCAACCTCTGATTTTCGGTTAACCTTGGCATTTTTTAAAATGTCGGAAGACAAAAACTAGCGTGTTTTCGCAATAACCTAGGCTCTCTAGCACAACATAGCACAAAGAAAATCGTCAGTCACCCATTCAGTTTGTCATTCTCGGGTAGCACGTGCTATTTTGAAATCCGTAGCAAAATTGTATACGGTTGGGTGGACAACAGCAACATGTCATTCAACTCTTTGCACGACTTCTTGTCCACAAACATGCAACATTGGAACTATTATAGTTCACCCTTTATGCTATTTTTTCACATTTGTTTCTATTATACTTTCTTTTTTTGACTCAGTATAGTTTAAAAAAACGTTAATACTTTTTGAAAATGTATTAGTTAATAACCAAAATGGTCTTACAGAGTTCCCTACAGTCCGAATAAAGTATTAGTATACAGACCGCCGTTTGTACGACCGTTCTTTACAGAGCTACATTGTGGGGTTATTTATGTGAACAATCCAGCAATGGGGCTTTTTTCTTCATTGTCGGGGTTAACCCCCACATCACATAGTATATCTATCGGTGTTATTCACCTCTCGGGGATTAATTTCTAAGGTTAGATTTAACACCATTTGTAGTGATATTTCTAAAATTTTAAAATGAGCATTTGAAAATGGACCGTAAACCCCACACTGTAGATTTGTACAAATAAAAAAACATCACAAGAGAGCGCAAAACAGACGAAACTATAATCCTATAATAAAGTGGATAAAACAAATTTCACAATGTAAGCCTAGGGCACCGAGCTCTCGTCGGAAGGGCTGACTGTGTGACACATGCCTAAGTATCAAATCTAGCCGTTTAGCCCTTTACACAACGTAACGACCAAAACCGGCCAGCGCTATTCACAAAAACTGCCATTCAGTTTTCATATTTTTTTCATTTTTGCCGGAAAAAATAGCTTGTGGCCACTCATTGGAACGATCTCAACGAGCTCGTTCCAATGAGGGGCCATAAGATATGTTGTTGATGCAAAATATTAGTTATTCAATAATTTTGTTTGCAGGTGTCGTCTGCTTTTCGTGTTAGGTAAAGGGTAAAGAACGTACACATAAGGGGTTTTATGCCGTTGACTCCAACCTACGAAAATACCCCGATTGGAAAAATTATTGGAGGAAGGGGGCACTCCATTACCCCCCCCCCCCCCCCTCCCCCGGTGACGCCTCTGCATACAAACAAATACATGTCACTGAAAGAGCAAATATTAATTTGGAAGTGAGCAGGCATGTTAAGCTGATAAACTGAAAAATAGTGAGATTTCTGAGCAAAAATAGGTTTCTATGTTTAACCCTTTAACCAACGTAACGGCCAAAACCGGCCAGAGCTATTCTCAAAATTCGCCAATTAATTTTCATTATTTTTTTCATTTTTTGTCTCAAAAACATAGGTTATGACCCCTCGTTGGAACGAGCTCGTCGAGCTCGTTCCAACGAGGGGTCATAACCTATGTTTTTGAGACAAAAAATGAAAAAAAAATAGTTATTCAAGAATTTTTATTGCAAGTGTCGTCTGCTTTTCATGTTAGGTAAAGGGTTTTAAGTGGCTCAAAGAATAAAATAATTTATTAGTTTTAATAGTGAGGTTTCGTTATTTATCCCAATTTCAGGTTCATTTAACAAAAAATCATTCTGGAAAATAGCGTATCTCCCTCTGAAATTGTGAGACTTAACATGTCTGGAAGTGAAGACATTCAATTCAATTTATCAACCAACCATGCACCAAGTCAAAATCTACCATATGAAAAGTCAATCTGTTGAAATGTTTGTTTTCATTAGATTATCTCCTCTGACGTGTGATAACTGAAATTATTTCTAATATGACGAAACAGGAAATTACATTTTATTGAAATGGGTGTCTAATACAATTTTAAATGACATCTGAAGCCATAAGAATGGGGTCTTAAGTAATAAAATGAATTGATTAGTTGACTTTACGCATTTGATAATCCATTTTAAAAGATTAAACTCATTTTTGGAAACTTTGTGTAAAACCCAGAGGAAGTCTAAATTATTTTTGTTTACATCCGAATCCCCCACAATGAAGAAAAAATGACAAAATAAGTCTGAATCAGTAATGTCGGCAATGAACCTTTGAAGAGGGTTGTGATGAAATTTAACACTTTACCCAAAATGAATAATGAACGATACTTGCAAAAAATTTCTTAACAACTAACTAAAAATGCTCATCATTTGTAAGACATTATACAGTACGTGGAGAGTGTATTATCTCGAAATCACCTGCAGAGTGGAGATTCCACCCGAGGAATAATTGCAAATTTGTTGCAAGGCATAACCAGCACCAGCAAAGTTTCAGCCAATGGACCTCGCGTTTCGACAATGAATTTTTCGGTTGATGAATTTAATTGTTATTGGAGTTAGGTGTCAATCAGGGACAGTCTGGACAGGATTTCTTCACTCTGTTGAGGACTGAATTTCTGTTTTTTCGGTCCCTGTCGACCGTCTGGGTTCTGTCGTGTACCCACCGGTGTTTTTTTCTGCCACCTTCTCTCGTAGTTGAGGGTGTTCTTCTACTTTCTGTTTCTGTTGAGTTCACCTTTTTCTTCTACTGCCCTCACCTCTGTTATTTCCAGTTAGTTTCCTTCAGGGCAATTCCTTTTGCCCCCGCCTTGGTGTGTTCTCGTGGCCGTTTCTTCCGCACCCGCGGGTGGTGTGGAACGCTGTCGTTTCGGGAGCCTCCCGACTCGACCACGTCTGGTGTGAGTTTACCCCATCCGTGGGGGATGTGCAGCTCCACCCGCCCCCGCGGGGGGGGGGGGGGGCGAAACGACAGTGCCACTACTGCTACTGCCCTCACCTCTGTTATTTCCAGTTAGTTTCCTTCAGGGCAATTGCTTTTGCCCCCGCCTTGGTGTGTTCTCGTGGCCGTTTCTTCCGCACCCGCGGGTGGTGTGCAACGCTGTCGTTTCGGGAGCCTCCCGACTCGACCACGTCTGGTGTGAGTTTAACCCCCTCTGTGGGGGATGTGCAGCTCCTCTCGCTCCCGGCGGGGAGTGGGGAACGCTGTCGCTTCGGGGCCTCACGACTCGACCACGTCTGGTGAGAACTGCTTCCCCTCCGTGGGGGATGTGCAGCTCCTCCCGCACCAGGGGGGTGGGGAACGCTGTCGTTTCGGGCCTTCCCGACTCGACCATGTCTGGTGAGAGTTATTCCCCTTCCGTTGGGAATGTGTAGTTTTTTACCATGGTGGATACTGCGGGAGCTGATGGATTTCTGGTGAAGAGATGCCTGGTTCCGGGACTTTGCGCCCTCTGCAGTCGACATCTGAGGCTGTCACTAGGGTTGTGACTCCTCCTTTGGAGGCCGAGCTAAGTAGCTTTCTCCGCTTTTCCGCCAGTTCCAACAGCCCCCGTCGTATCTGCTGCTACTGCTGTTCCGTCTACATCGTCATTGGGTACCGTTTTTAGCCGGCCTCGGCGTATCCCTGCAAGGGTCTGCAGGGATGTCTGTAGTGTGGTTGTGGGGTATCGGCCTCAGCCTTCCCCGACTTCAACTCGGCGAAGTCGGAAGTGGCTGCCGACTGAAGTGGTTCCCGTTATGTTGATCCTCGGGGTGTGTCGTACCCCTATACACGTCTGCCTTCGGACGTTTCGGCTGCCGATCGTCGTCCCGCGTCGGGTGTTTTGGAGGATCGTGACCCTTCGCTGGTTAATGGGGTCAGCGGTGAAGCCACTTTGCCGGTTCGTTCCCCTGTCGAACCGGCCAGTACGGGCAGTGAGCTTAGGTAGGCCCTCTCCTTACTCACTCAGGTTCTGTCAAAGAGCCTTCCAGCGAGGAAGCGAGTGGTTTCCAGGCACCCGCTATGGCGCCGCCTCCCGGGATTGGAAACAGGCCACTTTCTGATCCCCCTGGTGTTCCGACACCATGGGAGGCGTCGGCTGGTTTGCCCACGATGGGGACGCTTACTTTCACGTTCCGATTCATCGGGCGTCACGGAAGTATCTCATGTTCGCTTTTCTGGGGCGAGTGTATCAGTTCAAGGCCATGCCTTTCGGCCTTAACCTGGCTCCTTGGGCCTTCACCAGACTGATGTCGCATGTGATAGCTTTCCATCGCACACAGTCCAGGGAGACTACTTCGGAATATATGGACGATATCCTCCAGAGGCATTCCAATGCTGCCTTACTGGAGTCGGATGTCGCCACTCTGTTGAGCTTGCTCACTTTGCTAGGATTCAGAGTCAACGAGGAGAGGTCGGACCTGGTCCCTCCTCAGTCGTTTTGTCATCTGGGGATGGCTTTCTGCACCCAATTCAATTTGGTGGCGGTTCCCCAGGCCAAGGCTGTGATTCTCTCAGCTTTCGCTCTGACTCTGTCCCAGTCCACATCTGCGACGGCACGGAGTATTCTCCAGCTGATAGGTCTCTGCGGTTCGGTGACGGATCTCATTCCTCTAGGTCGGCTGTGTGTCAGACCTCTCCAACACTTTCTGCTCAGTCGTTGGAGGCCGAATGTCGATTCTCTGGATCTGGTGCTTCAGTTACCACATTCTCTTATCCTCACCTTCTCCACTGGCCGAATGTTCAGTGGATCACGCAGGATGTCCTGTTGGACTTACCCACGTCCGATCGCATTCTGACGGCAGATGTCAGCGATCTCGGATGGGGTGCGACGTTGGATCCTCTAGGTCTTTTCCTTCACGGGATGTGGGACCAGGATCGGGCATCTCTACACATCAGCCAGCAGAGCTTCTTGCTCTTCTGAGTTTCAGGCAGTGGATCCCTCACCTGTCGAATCGTCAGGTCCTTCCGTTGTTCGACAATTCGACAGTGGTTGCTTACATTCGGGACCAGGGTGGCACGCACTCGGTTCCAATGTACGAATTGGCTCGGGATCTTCTACTGCTCGCTCAGGATGTCAACGCCGGGGTGGGTGTTCGTCACATTTCCGGTCGTCTGAACGTCCTAGCCGACTCCCTGTCCCGACGGGGCAGGTTCTTTTCCACCGAGTGGATGCTCCATATGGCGGGTTCCATCGATCTATTTGCGACTCGTTGGAACCATCAGGTGGACACTTTCGTGTCCCCGTGCCCCCGTGTCCAGATGCTCTGGCTTTCGCTGTGGACGCTCTGGCCCTCCTTTGGGATGGTCTTGTCGGCTACGCCTTCCTGCCGGTTCCGATTCTGCCTCAGGTTCTCTCCCAGATATGAACCTGCAGTCGTCGAATCCTTTCGATCACACCCGTCGCCTCGGTGGGTGTGGATCAATCTGCTCCGCTCTCTGTTAGCGGCGGTTCCGGCATGTCTCCCTCTACCTCGCGACTTTCTTTGCCAAAGTCGCCCGAGGAGGTTTCAAGTTGACCCGACTTCATTGTGCCTTCGCACATGTCTTTTATCGGGTCCTGTCTCCTCCGTAGTGGTTTTTCGAGACACGCAGTGGAGTTGCTTTTCTTCAAGGAGGCACTCACTCCACTGGTTTAGCCTCTGTGGCTAAGTGGAAGGTTCTTCTGTCGATGGTGTGCGATCATTCTGTTGCTTCTGTCACTCCTTCGATCACACCGCATGCGGAGTTTCTGGTTTATGTTTGTTTCTGGGGGTCTCCAGCAATGGGCACAAGTCCATGCTTCGGAGACTTTTTTTCATATGTGGTACCGCATTGTTTCGACACTCATCCTTGCCTCTCCAAGCTTGTTCAGCTCTTTTCCTTGAAAAGGCCTGGGACTTTGCAGTTTACTCCAAGATGGTCTTGGACGCTGCTCTGCTTGGGGGTGGGGGCATTCGCGCCTTTATCCTGGATGAATATGCGTTTTTTTTGGGGGTTTTTTTTCACATGCCAGATCTCTCCTGCATCCATTTCTCGATGGATTTGTCTTGCTATTCGTGCAGCTTCCGCTCGTCTAGCTACTGGTGATTGTATTACCAATTGTTTTTTTCTGCCACGAGGTGTGTGCATTGTCTTCCTCTTTTAATAACTCTGTCATGTTGTCGGATGACGGATGTTATACTGGCAGCCTACTGGAGAAATGCTACATTCTCCTTTTATCTGCGACCGTTGCAGGAGCCGATCGAGGATCTTGGTCCTTGGGGCTCTCTTTCTTTGGCTCAGGCTGTTGTCTATCCCAGCCTTTCAGCTTTTTTCAGGGTCAGTTCCAGCTCTGTGCTGTTACTGCCCTTTCTGTCTTTGCGCTGCACTTCACCATACGCCTCATCTTTCATTGTCTTTTCTAATGTTTGTGATGCTATGGTTTGATAGGCCTAGGGATCTCTTCCTCTGTCCACGGTTCCAGTGCTATTGAGTTATGTGTGGGTTGGTTATGTGATTCCCTCCACCCTTTTGTCTATTCAGCCTATAGTAAACAATTGAGGTAGGTTGATAAGAAATAAAAAATTTATAGTAAATTTCCTTTCTTATTATACCTACCGAAATTATTTACATGGAGGCCCTCCCGTCTTCTTATTCGGGTAAGAATCCTTCCTCCCCGCTGATCACATAACTCCTGTGTTGTTCGGAATCAAAAGAATGACGAATTGACGCACTGCGCACTGTTTTACGGTAGTCGTGGATTTGTACTATGGAAGAGCGTCCCATACTGGGTGTGCGCCGATGGCGCTCGACCCAGTTTTGGCTTATTTTTTCATGGTGTTTTTACACCACTTTTCTTTCCCAAATCTCTTAGGAAAGATAAAAATAGAGAGTATTTTATCCGAGTTAGGTTCTTCCACTGTAGTGCAAGCCTGTAGTAAACAATTTCGGTAGGTATAATAAGAAAGGCAATTTACTATAAGTTTTTTTATTTTCAGAGGAGATTTTTCAAAATCGACCAATCAGAATAAAAGAATGCTTCTGGCAGCCATGTTTTTTCATCCAACAGAAACAAAATGAGAAACAGTTGTAGAGAACCTCCCATAGACCATTCCTGCCAAGGTTGGTTCACAACGGCTCAGTAGCTCCAGAGAAGAAGATGAAAATGTGATTACCCATAGGGTTTCCATAGTAACTAAAAGCCACAATTGTAGCCATGTTTGTAACCTGATTAACATTAAATAAGGTTCGTTGGTAGAGGGTGTCGCAGTCATCAAAATGTGAAGTTTCAGAACATTTTGCCTTGTTTCAGAGGAGAAGATTTTTTAAATCAGAATCAAAGAATGCCGCTGGCGGGCATGTTTTTCAGCCGACGGAAACAAAATGAGGATCGTTTGTAGAGGGCCTCCCATAGACCATTCCTACCAAGTTTAGTTCATCATGGCTCAGTAGTTCCAGGGAAGAAAATGAAAATGTAATTACCCATAGGGTTTCTATGGTAACTATAAACCGCAATTGCAGTCATGTTTGCAACCAGATCAACATTAAATGAGGGTCGATGGTAGAGGGGTTCCCAGTGATTGATCATGCAATGTTTGAAAACAGTTGGACTTGTAGTTTTACAGAAGATTTTTGAAAACCCACCAACCAAAAAAGGATCGTTTGTAGAGAACCTCCCATAAACCATTCCTGCCAAGTTTGGTTCACCTTAGTTCAGTAGTTCAAGGGGAAAAGATGAAAATGTGATTTCCCATAGGGTTTCTATGGTAAATATAAGCCACAACTGCGGTGATGTTTGCAACGAGATCAACATTAAATGAGGATCGTTGGTAGAGAGGATTCCCAGTGATTGATCATGCAAAGTTTCAAAACATTTGGCCTTGCAGTTCCACAGAAGATTATGTGACCTTAAACACCAATAAATAAATAAATAAATAAATAAATAAATAAATAAATAAATAAATAAATAAATAGATAAATAAATATCCACAGAAGATTTTTGAAAATCCCCCAACCAAAATCAAAGAATGCCTCTGGCGGCCATGTTGTTCATCCGACGGAAACAGAATGAGGATCGTTTGTAGAAGACATTCCATAGACCATTCCTGCCAAGTTTTGTTCACACCGGCTCAGCGGTACCCGAGAAGAAGGTGAAAATGTGAAAAGTGTACGGACGACGGACGACAGACAACGGACGATGAAGGGCGGCAAGTGATGGCAAAAACTTTCATGGCCTTTTAAGCCTGGTGAGCTAAAAATGCCGTGACGTATTGGCCTATGGTCCACTGGGAAAATTCCCGGTGGATCCCACTATTGTGTTCCCTCTGCGACCCCCAAAACTGATGCAGCCCAACATCTGTTGGTACGTGAAATTTCGTGAAAATGACCAAAAGGAGAAATGGATCTGATTGCATAGACTGCCGGCATATCGAATTGTTCCATATTGACAGTCCACATAGACGACATTTCGATATACCAGCAGTCTAGTCTGCCATTGGTCGCTCAGATGAAAGGAAGCAGCGTTGCTTGAATTTCAAAAATCAAAATGTTCCCCTATTGAGACAAGCTCTGGTCTTTCCGATGCCCCCAAGTAGGTAGAACCATTTTTCTCGAATGATCGATGAAGATGATACAAAATGCCATCGAAATGTCCTCTTTGTGGACTGCCATTGATCGCTCAGATGCTTGGAAACCGCGTTCGTTCAGTTCGAAAAATCAAAAGTTTCTCCTGGTCTGGGGCCCCCCTTGGTGCATTCCCCGGTAACTATTCTTGGCTCAGTCCGTCTCTGAAAAAAAGGTTATGCTGAATTCCCTTGGGGTGTGTCATTTACCTCCTTTCTTAACTGGTAGAGTCCTAAATTATTTTTGATCCTTAAAATTTCTTTGTGCATCTTTGCCTCATTAATATTTATGGAACTCTCCCATAAATTGTAACAAGGCAAATCCTAAAAGATTAAATAACATCACTTTAAAGATAATATGAAGCACATCCACAGAATGAAGCCCCAAAATGGGCTTCCAGCACTCTACCAGTTAATCTCCTTGCACCTGGAATTTAATTAAGCACACCGTTTTTTCGCAGTGGTGTTAACAGAAACTGTCATTACTTTCATGGTATCTTTCAGATGGCCAAAAGTGATTGTTTGCAGAAAGAATGGTCTATTAACTTATTTATTATTTATTATGGTTTAACGACACTTAACAGCCAGGGTCATATCGTGTCGGTGACAGTTTTATGGGTGGAGGAAGCCGGAGTACCCGGAGAGAACCACCGAGCAACAACGAGCACCTGCCAGTCCCCCAACATCGTAACTCCGTACTGCAGCACAGGCAGGGCTAGACTGGTTGAAGACATGCGCATCATCGACGTGCAGTACGCCTTAGTACACGGTGTCATCGTGCCCCCATGTGGACAATCGGGGTTAAGTTCCGTGTCCTGCCCAAGGACACAACGCGGGAGTCCGACACGATCGCTCGGACGGTCACCCATCTAACCGGGCTCAACGTTGCTTAACTTCGGTGATCTGATGAAACAAATGAAAGACAAAGGTGAAAATATGCAATAGTTTACTGGCGCTAATTGCACATATCTGTCACTAATGTTTTTGATGAAAAAAATGTTTTCTCGACAAGTATGGTGCTGGAACGGTCCTTGATGAAACAATGCCGGTAAAACACAATAGCAGTGTCTAACGTCAGTAGTGAGTGTATCACCACGCGCCCGGATGACAGCCTGAACCCTCCTCCTAATGCTACCAGTGAGCCTTCTGATACGGCTCAGTGGCAGCACTGCTGCCACTCCTCATACAATGCAGCTTCCAAATCGGCCAAATTTTGTCCAGGCGGATCCCTTGCTTGCACACGACGTCCAAGAAAGTCTCAGATGTGTTCTAAGGGATTCAGAAGCAGGCCAAGGTAGTGTTGTAATGGCGGCGTTGTTCTGAAAGAATGCCCTCACAGCATGGATACGGTGTGGCCTTTCATTGGCACCCATGAATACAGGGCGAGTAGCCAACGGGTGGTTGTCAAAATGAGACACGACAACCGGATTGAGAATGTCCCGAATGTACTGATGACCATTGAGATTCCCACGTACAGTTACCATATCAAGTTTACAATCATGAGGGAGGCATCCCCAGATCACTACTGATCCCCCACCATAAGGAACAGTAGGCCTGATGTTTCTGGGCACGTAAGCATTATCTCTATGTTCCCGCACTCTCATGCGACCATCTGTGACGTGAAGCAGGAACCTACTCTCGTCTGACCAATGGACTCTCCTCCACGTTACGAGATTCCAACGTTGTCGTGCCATACACCACTCCAAACATCTTTGATTCTTAACGGACAGAGATGGACGCTTGTGACCCTTCTGGACTTCATACCCAGTGCTTTGGGACAGTTTCGGGCAGTTCTGTTGCAGAAAACGCCTGTTGGGGAGCCAAAGGCGTTTCAAAACTCCACTTGAAGCAAAGGGTTCACGCCTAACGAGGCGTTCCAAACTCCGATCTTCCAGAGGAGAGGTCTTTTGGGGTTGTCCAGATCCTGGTCGGTCCTTAACATCGTTGGTTGGTTAAGTAGTGTAGCAGTCGAGGTATAAAGGCCATTTTTAGCAAGCCTGGTGGGTCGGGATGTCTTAGTCACGTAGTAAATCGGTCGCTTTGTGTGCTAGAGGTCAAAGGTTTGAGCCTCGGCTCCAGCACTTCTCTCTCAATCTGATACACATGTATCGTCCTTTGAGTGCAACAAGATGCCATCTGCAATGCAAAATCATTGCAGATGGCCCCCTGTTGCGCTCAAAGTACGATATTTTAATTGAGTGTCGTGCGTCTCTTTTTAAGTATTTTAATTGCAAAACAAATCCATAAATGATAAAAAATATTGCTTATAAAAACTCAAAACTAGTAAATAAATTAATAAAGAAATACACAGAACGACACACGCGTGTGAATGGATTAATCGACATGGCACGAGTGGCGGTCAGCGCGGAAGGATGAAACGAGAGGCCGCAGACCTCGAGTTTTATCCTTTCGCGATGGCACAATGGGACCATTTTCAGCTTTCGCTAGCGATTCAAATTGTAATTGCGTTGCACGAATTATAGAAAATTCCAGTGAAATTTCGCTTCTATTTAAAAGTAGTTTTGTTAACGATTTTCGTTCCGCACATATGTGCGGAACAGATTTTCATTTTCCGCAAGGTTTAGTGTTGCTGTTGATGGTGATTACATAGAACAGGCGTGTAATAAATAAAGTAAAAGATCATTGTTAACGTTTACAGAATTATTTTAAGATTATTATTTACTTACTGTTATTAGCAGCAAATAATTTATCTTCAGTATAATCATGAAAAAAGTAAGCAAGATAAAAATGATTAAGTGACAAAAAATGTTTGGTTAAGATTATTCCTTTATTTTTTTAATGGTGTTTAAGGTCTCGTGGCCGTGACAGTTTTACGAATGTAGGAAGCCAGAGTATCCGGAGAAAACCACCGAGCATCGACGAGCAACTATCAGCTCCTCAACCTTCTAACTCTGTTGAAGTTAGAAGGTTGAGGAGCTGATAGTTGCTCGTCGGCTTGCTAAAAATGGCCTTTATACCTCAAGCAGGGTTACAGCGGTTGAAGACATATGCATCATCGACTGCAGTACGCCTTAGTACACGGCGTCATAGCGCCCCCATGTAGACAGCCGGGATAAAGTGCCTTGCCGATCCGGACGGAGATCGAACTCGGGACCTCTAGCATAGAAGTCCAAAAGTCTACCACTGAGCCAGTGCGCTCCCCGTTTGGGTAATAATCCGATTAAATGAATTCATTCACTGTTTATTCAGTTGACCCATTACAATAAGCCAATGATTACACCTCTTCCATCACTTGACAGGTGTGAATTCTGTCTCCCCCGAGTTGTCAGACAGTGATTTTAGGAAAATGGTGCATATAAATAATAAACCACAAAGGCTTTGAGACTGATCAAAAGTTTATTTGTGGTGCCACATTGTATTTTGGTACCAAACAAATTTTTATGCTCCCCAAAAACATTTGTCCGCAGCGATATCTCAGCAGTGAGTGGATGGATTTCAATGAAATTTGGTATGAGGGATCCTGGTGACCAGTCGCTCCTGCACATGTTATAGAAAAGTTCACCGCAGATTTTTCACCAGAATTACGATCCTTACTTTGTAAATATTCCATGATTTTATCCCTGTATGCAGTGATATCTTACCAGTGAGGGAGGAGCATTTCAATGAAATTTGGTATGAGGGATCCTTTTGACAAGCCGCTCCTGCACATATAAAAAAATGTCCTCACTTTGACAATTTTCATGATTTTTTTCGTCTGTAGCAATATCTAAGCAGTGAGTGGATGGAAGTCAATGAAATTTGGTACGAGGGATCATTGTGACAAGACACTCCTGCACATGTTATAAAAAGGCCACTTTATCCATCCGTCCGCAGCGATATCTTAACAGCAAGTGAATGGATTTCAATGCAATTTGGTATGAGGGATCCCTCAGACAAGCCACTCCTGCATATGTTATAAAAAATTGCCCGCATATTTTTCACCTGAGTTTCGGTCCTTGCATTTCAAAGACATGTGCCAAAAGATTTCCCATAGCGCATGACCACAATTTTACGAACCTGCTTAACTAAGTCGACTGTCGGTGAGCATCCATCAGTTTTATTGATTTTCTTGTTTAGTGCAGTTAGCACTATTGGCATCCGACGGCGTGAACACTGCATTTTAGGCTATATTGTGATTACTGAACAAGTTTACAGTGATGTTCAACCAATCATCTATTATCTTATTTCCAAAATGCAACAAAATACTGCATTTTGATTGGCTGAAAGGTACGGTGTAACTTGCAATCCACAGTAGCCTTTTTTACACCATGGTTAAGGTGTTAAAACAGGAATACACAATAGCAGGGTATATGGCTAAAAAAGGACCCATTTTTAATTATTAATTCATACCTTTTGCTCGGTTATGTTAGAACAAAAATAAAAATACAGGAAATTTAATATGTGTAATAAAATATTACAGATATGGGTGTCAGTTTTTCCCACAATTTAGGTTGAAGTATTATGTACACCAAAATTCTTGGAAATAAATCCGTTATCCTTGTGTTTTCCAGGGTGTATGAGAATTTACACCGGTCTGGGAACTCATACACCCTTCGGCTTTGCCTCAGGGTGTATGAGTTCCCAAACCGGTGTAAATTCCCATACACCCTGGAAAACACAAGGATAACTAATAATATTCCCACAGAGGACTTGCATCCCAGACATTAGTTACTACAGCCCATTATATCAGTAGAGCAGAAAGTGTCTTCCATGGTAATAAAACACGGCACAACTTCCCAGGGTTCCATTTGGGATTCCACACAGTTAATAACTGAAATCTATAAATAAAATCATAAGAAGCACAAGTAAAGTTTCAGCCAATGGACCTTTGGGTGAAGCCTGAAGGTCCATTCAGTGAAATTTAGCTGGAGTCCCTGAATTGGTGGATCCATATCCCTCAAAAATGTTTTTTTCTGATGATGTAATTTTTTTCCACTCATCAGTTTCCTGGAACATTATAGTAAAGTATTTTTCAGTCCTGTGTTTGCAAAGGTTTTTCACTTGAGCGGGTATGGAAAAGGGGGTGGGTGGGACATGCCTGGCCAAAGTACTGAACCTTTTTTATTTGCAACTGTAGGAACCCTAGTTAGAGGAATGTAGAACTCATTTTTGTACACATTTGTTTAGTGATTATAACTGCTATCCTAACCCTCTGTAAACTGTCAAACTACTGAAATTTCAAGTGGCAAACCTTTCCCATAAACCAGCTACCAATTTAAGCAATTCAATCTTGTTTGACAAAGCTAAGGGAGCTCTGTCAAACAAGATTGAATTGAGCTCTGGCAAACAAGAAGGTCTTATTTATTGGTATTTAAGGTCACATTTTTCTGCACATTGGCTAATCATCTGCACAATATGGAAATAAAGTCAAGTCCAACCAATCATTTATATCCATGTTGCCCATTTTAGAGGACTTCCACCCAGGATTTGGTGATTGTGTCCTATTTTACCAGTAAAACATAGCTTGTTTATCACTGTAAACAAACACAGCTTCATTTCCTGGGGTTCCCAGGGGGAAATGTTGACTTTGTTAAATTCCTAGTTGCATTATGGGAGAATTTTTTGTTTCATGATATTTTCACATCCATGTGTAAAGATTGAGGGTTTTTTTTTAATATTTATTTTTTATAGAACTTTGCCTGTTCAGAGATATTGTTTTAGCCACTGTCTTTACATAATGACCATATTCGCATGTAGGGCTGAAATGGTTGGCTCACTTTCGTAACCGACTAACCAAGAGCTATAACCGGATAAATATCCGGTTATCCGTGGCCATTATTTCACCGAATATGGGATAAAAACTATAGGAATTGGAAAGCAGTATTCTCAAACTATTCCGTAGTGTGTGTGTACAAGCGAACATGGTGGAGTACTCAACAACGTTCGTTTGTACAGACACTACGGAATAGTTTCTGCGATTACTCACGGAAACTGCCGTTCATTAACGAAGTCTTGAACGCCAAAGTCGATTATTTCTCAATATATGCAACGTGGCTTCGATGTGTAATCTACCCCAGTCAGTCCTCCATTATCAACAGCCCAACTACACCAACAACTACCACAGTCTCTCCTTCTCAGCCACCTCCACCCAAAAAGAAGAAAAAACGGCATAGACGACGCTAAAACCATCACAGACACCTGCCGAGTACCTGAACCTTCTCCTCCTTTGACACACCTAGACATATGAAACCAACCATCTACAGTCATCGCGGGTCGAAAGGGGCTTGTCCCCCATATCGTCCCTGCGCGCCTTCGGCACGTCAAACCATTTCGTTCGATTGTGTAATCTATCACCAAAGGAGATGCGGGAGATTCTACATTTTAAATGTGGAATGACGATCACTATCGATATTTCGGATAACCGGTTGACAGTTTTTCTAAGCGGTTAGGTAGCTAACTTGTTTCAAACCGATTATCCAGTTGACCATTTCAGTACTATTGGCATGCATTATTCACAAAAATTATCAATCAAATTTTATTACTCTTTTAAAACATTTGCCATAAAAATAGCTTATGATTTCACAGGAGTGTGATGAGTCAGTGGTAAGGGCATTGGACTTCAAACCAAAAGGTCCATAGTTCAATCCCGACCAGTGGTAAGTGTGTTGTGTCCTTGGGCAAGGCACTAAATCCCAATTGCCCATGTAGGGGGCAATGAAGTGCTGTGTACTAAGGTGCACTTTACATCGATGGTGCACTTGCCTCCAGCCAATGCTAACCCCAGTTGCGTGGAGTTGGTAAGTTAGGGAGTCTGACAGTTGCTCACCACTGCTCAGTGGTTCTCTCTGGGCACTCTGGCCTCCTCCACCCATAAAACCATCCACCACGAGGTGACTGGCTGTTATTTATCATTAATATTTATTGGTGTTTAAGGTCACATATTTCTGCACAATTGCTACATGGATATAAAGTTAAGTCCAGCCAATCACTTATACCCAATGTTGCCCATTTTAGAGGGCTTCCACCCCAGGCATTGGTGACCAGATCCTATTTTACCAGTAAAACAGATTTTGTTTACCATAGTAAACAAGCATTGCTTCACTTCCCAGGGTTCCCACAGGGAGACTCTGGCTGTTGAAAGTGTCATGAAACCCCAATAAATAAACAAGAGGCCCCACAGGGCCTGAAGTGCTCATCTTGAACAGAACACGATTTAAACAGAGTCCAAAAATGAATCTAAATGAAGCAATCCATCTCCATAGGATACATTGTAAATCCTTGAGCCCCTCAGGAGTAACAAAAATAGTCTGAGCATCATGCCTTTTCTTCAGTTGATCATAATGTAAAATGTGGCGCTCCCCTATGAAGCCCCTTGACACTACCTATGTGGATTAATTTCTGTTACTCATCTCTTTAGGGAACTGAATAAAAAATTCTAATTTTTCAGCTACATGGCCAATTCTGGCTTCCATAGGGAGCCCAAATATTAACCCAGGCACTCGATTTGAACAAAGTTGAATCTGACCTCCCAAGAGATGTTGTATAATGTAATAAGAAAGCATTCTAACTGGTGTATATGAAGAAGATTTTTAAAGAAATTTCCTCATTTTGTATTAAATTAAATTTCAGGTTTCCATATGGAGTCCAGATATTAACCCAGGCACTCAAATTGAACAAACTTGAATCTGACCCCCTTAGTGATGTTGTATACCAAATATGAAAGCATTCCCACTGGTGGATCTGAAGAAGACGATTTTTAAAGAAAGTTCCTCACATTGCACTAAGTTAAAACTTGGGCTACCATAACGAGCCCAAATATATACATGGGGACTCGATTTGAACAAACTTGAATCTGACCCCCCTAGAGATGTTGTATACCATATATGAAAGCATGCTGACTGGTGGATCTGATGAAGATTTTAAAACATTATCCCACATATTGCACTAAGTTAAAATTTGGGCTTCAATAGGAAGCCCAAATATTAACCTAGGGACTTGGTTTAGACAATCTTGAATCTGACCCTCATAACAATGATGTATACCAAACATTAAAAGATTCTGACTGGTGGTTCTGAAGAAGAAGATTTTTTAAAGAATATTCTCCATATTGCCAAAGTTAAAAATTAGGGCTCCAGTATTGAGCCCAAATATGAACCAGGGGCTTCATTTTAACACACTTGTATCTGACCCCCTATGGATGCTGTATACCAAATATCAAAAGATTCTGACCAATAGTTCTGCAGAAAAGATTTAAATTTTTTTTGCAAATATGCTGACTCAGCATTTTTTCGATGCCCTCTACAGAACAACCGAACATAACCGAAGGCATTTTTTTAACCGTTTAATTCTACTGGTCCTAAGGATGCTTCATACCAAATAACAGTTCTCTGTTCCATGTGGTGTGGGAAATATGTGTGTTTGAAAATATTTCTATTTTTAGCTTCTGAGATTCCCATGGGGATGCAGGAATTTTTATTTTTGCAGGAGTCAAGATTGTATCACCCAATAATACCACTTACTGAATTTTGTTCAAATTGGACCATCGGTTCAGAAAATAGAAATTTGGGTGGGGAGGCCAAATATCTTACCACTCCCATTACAAAGCCAAATATTGCTTCACAAACTTCTTTTGACCAAAAATTGATTCTACGCCTCAAAAGCAAGCTCCATACCAAATATCAAGTCATTGTACCCACTGGTTCATGAGAAGAAGATTTTAAAAATATTTTGGAGCATTTTTCCCCACCCCCTCTCTATGGGGCTGGGCATGTTGAGTTGAACAAAAATGCAATGCCCCTTTGGGACCATCACTCACACAAACTTTCACTTGAATTGGCCCAATGGTTTTGGAGGAGAAGACCAAAACATGGAGTTGATGGACGACGACCGGATGGATGGATGATGGATGGAGAGCGATTAAATCAGTTCAGCTTGACTTTGTCAAGGTGAGCTAATAAATAAATAAATAAATTTGATACCTCACTGGAACAAATTTGTTGCGCTAGCCACTGTGATGGCTCATGGGCTAAGTTATGAAAGCAAGAAGTGAAACTGTTTAGTTATTGAAGAAATATTTTGCAAATGTCTGGCAGTTGCATTAAAGGGTTAATGTAATATGTATTTTTATTTTTAAATCCATTTTATATTAACCCTCTGTACACTGATGTAAACTGTTGAAATTGCAAGTGACAAAACCTTCCCAATAAAGCAACAACCAATTCAACTCCTCATCCTCTATTCCAAATTTTTTGTCATTGACATCTATTGCTCACGTGGCATGAAAAATTTAACAAATGACATCTTGTTTGACAGTGTTCAATGAGCTCTGTCAAACAAGATATAATTTTCTAAATTCTCAGTTGCATTGTGGGAAACTTTGATATTTTGACATCAGAGTGCAATAAATGAAGCAATTCAGTCTTGTTTGACAGGGATCAGTGAGCGCTGTCAAACAAGATTGATCTGAGCTCTGACAAACAAACCAACAGGCAATAATATACAAAGAGTCCAGACATTTGAAAAAAAAAATGGTTATCATAAAAATCACCCACACTGTGGCCACACGTAAATATATAACTGAGAACTTACCAAATATAATATGCATTTTTTAACTTTTAAATCCATTTAAGTTTACTTAACTTTGGGCCTGTTTTATACCCAACACCCAACAAATAAACAATAAGAAACAAATATTCCAGACATTTTTTTTATTTTCTGTTGTCACATACATCACCCCCACAAAGAGATATAACTGTGAACTGACAAGATTTTTTTAAAAATCAAATATTTTGGTGTGAGCAATAAAAACGTAAATACTTCCAAATGAATTAAACATTTCTCCTCTCACCCTTTACCCAGCGCAGACGATATCAAAATTTATTATTTTAAATATGATTTTTTTAAATGTTTTAAACAATTTCAACAAAACCATATCATGTGACCCCTCATTGGAATGAGCTCGTTGAGCTTGTTCCAAAGAGGGGTCACATGACATGGTTTTGTTGAAATTTTGGGAAAAATAGTATTTTTTCAGCTGCAGAATATGCATATTACGTGGGCGGATGCGGCTGTTTCTTTGGGTAATATTTATTTATTTATTTATTGGTGTTTAAGGTCACATATTTTTGCACAATGGCTAATCATGAGCACAACATGGAGATAAAGTCAAGGTCAGTCAATCGTTTATACCCCATGTTGCCTATTTTAGAGGACTCACACCCCAAGCATTAGTGACTGGATCCTATTTTACCAGTGAAAAAGCGCTTGTTTACCACAATAAACAAGCACTGCTTCACTTCCCAGGGTTCCCACAGGGGTTTGTTTGGTAAAGGGTTAATCCATATATTGGAATTTTGTGCACCACTTAGATTTAAAAGAACATACAAATGATGATTGCTTCAATCCATAACAGGATGTAATATACAGAATATATTGAACATTTTCAAATGACATAACAAAATAAATGCTTTACAATAATTTCAGTGCCACAAGTATTCCACACCAACAACAGGAGTTTGGTGTATCGATTCCGTTGCTGAAAAACTACTGTTTTGTAACATATTGTTGGAAGGAGACCCCTCTGATCTCATTCCAACAATAGCGTGTTATGCATACAGAATAAATGTATACTGTGTTAAAATATAAAACAAGTGCACTGCACCAGTATCCCCACCAAGATAGTTTACTGCGAAGAGTTACATCAAAGCAAGAGTTTTAGATTTTTATCAGCAGCCTCACGGATACAAAGAAAATTTGAAATGAGATGCCCTGCCATAATTTCAATGCCTTAATTGTTTGAGCCACTGATTGCGAAGACATGAGCCCAGATGGATCAAGGGATGCTGATTCACTCCAAAAAATGATTGTCAAACAGGTATAACCCAGGCAAAAATGGCCGTGCAATGGTGATTTGCAAACTTTTTTCACTTGAATGTCTTGGGACCTCACATATCACTATGAAAAAAAGAAAAGAAAACTTGTACAACTTTTGGTGGTGTGCCGGTGTACTAAAAAAAATTAAAGTCAATTTGGAGTAACTTCAGCAAAAATAGTCAGGCAAGGCTGGAATGCAAACTCTTTTCACTTCATTATCCTATGAGACCAGAAACCCCAAATAATTGGAATCAGTTAGACAATATTAAAAAAAAAAAACTCAGAAACTTTTGGTCGAGTGTCGATTTACTAAAAAGAAAACTGAACAAAATTCACTGAATATCAAATTCATTTAAGATATTCTCATAGTGAGTGCCCATACCAAGTTTCATCAAAATCTGTTAATATTTGTTTGAGTTATTGAGCTCACAAGATCATCAAATTGCAAATGCCAAGAATTATGGGGAAAAGGGACATAACTCTCATTAAAATTGATGAAATTTACTGAATATCGAGATTATTCGAGATATTCTCATAGTGAGTGCCCAAACCATGTTTCATAAAAATCTGATATTTGTTCGAGTCATCACATTCACAAAAAGCGGACGAATGGACAGATGCACAGGTGGACAGAACCCATTTCCCTATACCCTTCAAAACATAGTTTTGACGAGGAATAATTAAATATACAAGTGGAATTAAACTCTCAAGTCTCACAATTCTACACCCCCATGGGAACCCCAGGAGGTAAAGCAGTGCTTGTTTACTGTGGCAAACAAGCTATGTTTTACTGGAAAATTAGGACCTTGTAACCAATGCCTGGGGGAAATCCCTCTAAAATGGGCAACATGAGTGTAAAAGATTAGCTGGAGATGACTTTCTGCCCATGTTACGGTCACTATTAGCCATTGTGCAGCAATATGTGACTTTAAACACCAAAAAATAAATAAATAGATTAATTCTCCAAGTTAATTTTATTTTATCATTATTTGAAGAAGATTCAGCCCTCTGCACAATGATATCAAATTACCAAAATTTCAAGCAACAAATTTTTCTGAGAGTGTAAGTAGGCATTTAATTCAATTCAAGCTTGTTTGACAGCACTCAGTGAGCTCTGTCAAACAAGAATGAATTAATTCATTTTCTATCTGCGTTGTTGGAAAAAAATGCTGGTTGGAATTTTGATATTTCAAGTTTATTTCTTTATTGGAGTTTAATAACACTTTCAATAGCCAGGGTCACCTCGTGTTGGACAGTTTTTTCGGGGTGGGGGAAGCCGGTGTACTCAGAGAGAACCTCCGAGTAGCGGCATGTAATGTCAGACTCTTCAATGTACCAACTCCGCACAAGCAGGGTTAGCATTGGTTGAAGTCAAGTTCACCATCAATGTGCAGTACGCCTTATTAAACAGTGCCACCATGTCCCCACGTGGGCAATCAGAATTAGGTACCTTGCCCAAGGACACAATGCAGTTGTCCCTGACAGGGATTGAACTGTGAACTTTCCGGTGTGAAGTCCAATTCTATAACCACCTAGCCACTGCACACCCTGACATTTGATGTAATCAAGCCAGGAAATAAGCAGACGGTCATATGCAAAATGAGGTTCCCAGAGGGTGAATGTAGTGATGCTACCCTGCACAGCAGGGTACCATCACTAAATTTACCCTCTGTGAACCTCAATCTGAATCACAGTCTCAAAACTAAACAGAAAGAGGTACCCAGAGGATAAATTGGCCCACTGTATGGGATAGCATCATCAAATTCACCCTCTGGGGACCTCATTTTTCAAATGGCATACTGCTTATTTTCAGTCCTGGATGTAATATATAAATCTATCCTTTTTCAGATTTACGTCTGCATTTCATGGTGATGACATTATTTGGGTCTGATTTCAGAACACAAATTTACTATTTACTACACCATCAGTACAATCAGACCTGGTACCTGACTATAGGTTATATAATCAACTCCTGTTAATTGAGTGAAAAAATGAAAAAGTTTGTCATCACTCGATTAATTACACTGCCAATTTCCATGTTTATAGACCCATTTGGCTTTGTTAGATCCACAACTGTTAGCCTAGAGAGCTTTTCAAATGAGGTATAATAGAATAAGTGCTTTGGTTTATCAGTAGAATACAAAATAATGATAATTTCCTGTCAACTAAATAGTTCTGTTAGTTGGAATATTTTTTTCACCAGCAAAGTGATTATTTAATAAACAGGGTTTTATTGTACAATCGTTTTTCAAATGAATATTATTCACAAATGGTTACTTCATTTATTTAATAATTTTTTCCAGGTAATTTCAATACAATTTAGGTTTTTCATGGATGATACAGAGTACTTATGGATTTCACTTCCATTTTGCATAAAGTTTGACATATACATTCAGACTTTGTCCACCAGAAAATGTCAACTAAAGAAACAAGAGCTATTGCTGAAGGCAATTCATACCCCCATTGCAATGCTAGACCGATGAAGTATAAAGGAAATAAAAACAAAGTAAGGACCATAACTCTGTTGAAAAAATATATCGACTGCAAAACAGCATATGTTTCTGAACGAGCTCATTATACTGAACACCTGTATGAAATTTCCTCATTATCCAAGCGCTAATATTCAAGTTAAGTGAAAGTCACTGATGTAAGCTGCAGGTCTGACCATTCTTAAGACCAGATACTAGTAACAGAACAGACACTGACCATTCAGGCTGAATGATGTTGAAAAATGAACTAAAGCACACATGTCACGTCAACTGTGTCTGATTAAGTCTCTGTAGTGCAGTGAAGCTCACTTAACTGGATATCACTTAACAGAATAACCCTGTTAATTGAATATAATTTCCCAACACAAAACCATTTACCATACCTCCAGTACAAATTTGACCTGTTAATTGAATATAGGTTATAGAGTAAACTCCTGTTAATTGAATAAAAACTGTGTCTGAATAAGTCTCTGTAGGGCAGTGAAGCTCGCTTAACTGGATATCTCTTAACAGAATAACCCTGTTAATTGAATATAATTTCCCAACACAAAACCATTTACCATACCTTCAGTACAAATTTGACCTGTTAATTGAATACAGCTTATAGGGTATACGCCTGTTAATTGAATAAAAAATCTTGTAACCTGTCAAAAAATTACTTGACTCTCCCCAGTCTTCTTTTGTTTATAGACCTATTTGGCCTCTCTTGTAACCTGTCAAAAAATTACCTTGACTCTCCCCAGTTTTCCTTTGTTGATAGACATATTTAGCCTCATTGCATCCAATACAGGCATTTAATCTATTATATCTTGTTTGACAGAGCTCATGGAGCTCTGTCAAACAAGATTTAATAGAATAAATGCTAAGTTTATCTCCGGAATAGAGGAAAGAGACACTCCCTGTTAATTGAATACTCCTGTTAATTGAATCATTTTTATTGGAAAAGTGGCTATTCAATTAACAGCGTTCCACTGTAATAGCTGTTGTGACAGTCATCATTTCTTCATTACTTCCCTGGGATAAATGGTCAAGAAACATCAGTGGGAGACTCAAAATAAATATGTAGTTGGATTTTTTTTTTTTTTTTTATTAGGGTTTAACGACACATTAACAGCCAGGGTCAGATCATGTTGGTGACAGTTTTATGGGTGAAGGAAGCCGGAGTACCCGGAGAGAACCACCGAGCAACGACGAGCAGCTGTCAGCTCTCCAACATCTGAACTCTGCACCGCAGCACAGGCAGGGTTAGATTGGTTGAAAACATGTGCACCATTGACATGCAGTACGCCTTAGTACACAGCATCATCGTGCCCCCATGTAGGCAATCGGGCTTAAGTGCCTTGCCCAAGGACACAACGCGGGAGCACGAATCAGTCGCTGAAATGGTCACCCATCCAACTACTAACCGCACTCGACGTTGCTTAACTTCGGTTATCTGACGAGAACCGGTTACCGCGACGCCACCGCGCCCCCTGTAGTTAGATTCTTAGGACTTCTGTGAATTCGAAAAAAACCATCATTCTATTCACATGTCACCCATTTTTGAGGTCAATGGTCAGTGCTTTGTGATCACAGTACTGTACTATTAACATTTATTTTATTTTAATTTGTTTTTCCCCCAATTTGGCCCCCAAAACAAATCGTTTTCCCACTCCCCACAAATGATATTCCACTCCCAGCATCGTATTCCACTCTCAGTGATGACAGACTATTTTTTTTTTTATTGTTTACAAATCGGTTGAGTTGAATCAATTATAAACGGTTGTTTTGGAAAAATAATAAATAAGCAGAAAATAAAATAAATACAAAAGTTCACTGCTCAGATTCAAGTATGATTTTATCCTCTGGTAGGGAACATGGATTATTCCACTCGGCCAATGCCTTGTGAAATAACCCTCTGCGTGCCCAACTCGAGGATAAAAATCATCCTCGAATCCGAGCTGTGAACTATTGTCCATGTGTTGAATGGTTTTATCAAACTTAAAAATAGGAATTTATGTTTAACCATGTACATACACTAGACGCAGGTTCTATTTATTTGTGCTTAAAGTCACTTTCAGTATATTTGGCTATATCAAGACCACGAGGTAGGTATGAAGTCAAGTTTTAATAGCCGATCGTTTATACTTGTGCTGCCCACTTTATATGACTTCCACCCCAGGCGTTGGTTCTAGGTCCTCTTTTACCAGTAAAGCAGAACTTGTTTTCCACATCAATCAACCGCTGCTCCACATCCTGGGGTTCCCATGGGGGACCCAGACTTGTCTTTGTTTGACAGCAACTTTAATATCACAGACATGGCACTGTGTTAAAATCACAAAGAAAGATGAAAAAATATCAGTACATTTGTTTTCAATCTGCAGTGAAAAGATTGTCTGGAGATATTAACCCTTTATCCAATGCACACGATAGTAAAATATGTTATTTCAATTATTTTCTTTATTCCAGTTTTTTCAAAATATGTAAAAAAAACCCTATATCATGTGACCTCTCATTTGGAACATACTCAGCGAGCCTGTTCCAATGATGGATCACATGAAATAGTTTGGTTGAAATGTTTCAACTTTGCTAGGATGTGACTGATTTGTTAGGTAATGGGTTAAGCCAGGCTTGCCATTTTGAAAATCACAGGAGAGCAACTACCACCCTCTACCCCCATTGTATAACTATCATTCCAAGATAGAACACCATGTAAAGTGGAACCCTGTTAATTGAATGCAGCAATTTTTCTGAAAAAAGTATTTAGTAAATAAAACTATTCAGTTAACCCTTTTGCTCTTTACATGCTGCTAGCGTACATTGCTGCCCAGCACAGGGATTCTCTTGTCACTGAAATAAGTATAATTTGGGCAAATTTAATCATATTTTTCTCCTGTAAATTGTATGCAATTTTTCAGCAATGATTTCTTGTCTTGCATTTGGATTAATTTTCATCAAATCTAGTCATGGCTGCTTTAGAGCAGCCATGACTAGATTTGATGAAAAATATCTTAAAAATACTCAGTGGGTTAAGAGTTAACTAACGAATCGGCTGCATCTGCCCACGTAATTTTCCAAATTGAAGAGTTGAAGAAATGTCATTTTTCAGAATATTTCAACAAAACCATATCATGTGACTGACGTCATATTGAAACAACTCATTCCAGTGTGTGTGTGTGTGTGGGGGGGGGGGGGGGGGGGGGATTTTATGGATTTGTTGAAAGTTTTTGAAAACTTGAAAAAAAACAATAATTAAAATAATAAATTTTGATATCGTGTGTGTTGGCTGAAGGGTTAACCAGAAATTGGTGATTTTGCTACATTCTGGAGACAAATTGAGTATTTGTTCTATAATATCTTGTTCCACAAAGCTCCCTGCATGCAGTCAAAACAAGATCTAACAAAATAAATGCTTCTTCTGCATTTACAGAGGACAAATTGGTCTGTAATGCTTGGGAATATGAAGGTTGTTAATAGAATATTCAGAAAAATTATAGTATTTTTTATTCAGTTTACAAGGATTTACAGTATACCTGATCTGCAATTAACAGGACAAATTTGTAGTGTGGGATTAATAAATGGTTTGGTGTTTAAAAAGTTATGTAAACAGGGGGGGGGATTACCATTTTGAAGGCCCAGATAGTGTGACTTTGAGGCCCCTAGTGATAATTAACAAAAACACGTAAATCAAATTTCGGATCCCTCTATCAGCACTTTTGTCTCTGGTTAAGCACAACTGTGAAGCAATGACGAAAGAAGAAAGAAAGTTTTGATGGTATGAGCGATTTCTTGTACAGGCTAATGAGTTGGAATAATGGGCAAGAAAATAATTCTAGTATATTATGCAGTATTTTAATTGAACTATTTTTAAAGAGATAATTCAGCATACTTATACTGGCATTGTGCATTTACGAATGAAGTAACTTTTCACAGTAAATTAATTTCTCTTAATCTCTGTATGCCCTCGGCTGGCAGAGGCCCCTGGGCTTTAGCCCATAAAGCCCATGCCTTATTTATCTATTTATTTATTGGTGTTTAAGGTCACATACTTATGCACAATGGCTAATCCTGACAGTGACATTTTTACAGGTGGAGGAAGCCGGAGTACCCAGAGAGAACCAGCGAGCATCGACAAGCAACTGCCAGCTCCTCAACATTCTAACTCTGTTCAAGCTTCGCTCAAGCAGGGTTACAGCAGTTGAAGACATGTGCACCATCGACATGCAGTACGCCATGCCCCCACATGGGCAATTGGGATTAAGTGCTTTGCCAAGGACACATTGCAGTTACCCCTAGCAGGGACTGAACCATGGACCTTTCAGTTTGAAATCCACTGAGCCACGGCACTCCCTTTTCTTACAGTTAAATATTCAATTTTTCATCAAATCTAGTCATGGCTGCTGATAAGCAGCCATGACTAGATTTGATGAAAATATTTTTAAAATACTCAGTTGGTTAAACGTTAACTACAGTTAAGAAGGTTATTCCAGTAGAAACAAGCTATTAATTGAAAATAGAATATGTTTTCATTTTTGGAATTCACTAAAAACAAACCCAATGAGGGTTCTTAAGCCGAGTTTGAATAGTACTGGCTGGTTTTGACCATTACATTGGGTAAAGAGTCGATATAGATAACATTTACACTAAGGCTGTACAGTGCACAGGGTTAGTTATTCAGTTGGAAATTAAATTTTTTTTATAACCAGAAAGTGTGGCTAACTTTCTGGTTATAAAAAGCTGGTAAGTGCCATATCACATGCTACATGAAACTATATAATGACTTAATGGCTGTAAAAATGTTTTGGGTAAGTTAGTTACATGTCGTTACATTGGGTGCTGGATTCAAGGAACTATTGGAAATACTTATACTGGATTGTGGAAATGTTTTAAAGTGAATCCCAAAAATGAAAACATATTCTATTTTCAATTAATAGTGTGTTTAGACAATATCCAATTAAGTTGGATTTACTGTACCATCGGGTTGATGCTAACATTATCCGTTGGAAGCTGTTAACCTTCAAAGGTCTTTATCTGAATTTGGAAAACTTTGTGGTCTTCCAACTGGCACTTTAAACATGAAATCATGAAAAGGTCTTATGCACAACAGTCAAATATCTTTGGCAGTGGTTTCTAGTGAAGCTTTTGCTGCCTCCAGAGACAACTATGACTTGTCTAGAATTTCACCACTAAGCAACTTAGCTCACATAGTGTGAGGTATTAAAACTTTGAGAATATTACCAAGACCCTCTGTTAAGGGTTAAAAAAGACTTGTTATGTTTGCATTACATTTATTGGATGAACACAGATTTTAAAATCCTGTTGTTTATAAAGACTTGTTTTGTGGAGATTTGCTGCTGTTCTTATTTTCATGTCTGGAAGGCCACAGCACAATTGGTTGCCTCAAAAACAATGGGCCTGATTAACAGATCAACAAAATCCAGTGTACTGCCCTAACCAGTTATATTACAAAATTTATATCTCTCATGGTGTGTGTCAGGTCTTCTATAAAAGACTCTAATAATGAAAATGTTAACTTGTAAATGAGATTTTCAAAAACATAAAAACAATAAAACTCTGTCTGTATACATAAACAATATACTACATATACCCCACACACATTCTACCAGCATCAATAAAAACTTTCGGAAAATTAATTTCTTCTCTCATGAGATTCTTTGTTTGTTCATATTTGCGTCCCGAGATTCTTCATCCTATTTATAGTGAAATAGAGAGTAATCGCTTGACTGGACTGGTTTCGTGAAATAATTCATGAGAGGTGAGGGATGTTGTACAAACATGAGTGCGCAAATGCGCATGAGTGTTTTACAATATAGTCCCTCGCCTTGAATGAATTATTTCACGTAACCAGTCCAGTCAAGCGATTACTCTGTTTATTACTTTTCATTATTAACAATAATTATATTATTTAACCCTTTACCTAACGTAACAGCCAGTGCTATTCTCAAAAATCGCCAATTAATTTTCATTATTATTTCATTTTTGTCTCTAAAACATAGGTTATGACCCCTCATTGGAACAAGCTCATTGAGCTCGTTCGAATATGAGGGGTCATAACCTATGTTTTTGAGACAAAAAATGAAAATAACAGCTATTCAAGAATTTTTTTTGCAAGTGTCATCTGCTTTTTCATATTAGGTAAAGGGTAAAAAAAAAACCCAAAACAATGAAGTCCCCATTACACCAATGGCAAAGCGTCTTCGTTTGTGCACATGGATACATGACACAATTGTTGATTGCATAATTCACTTGTGAAGTTATCATTTATAATCAAACCCGGAAATAGACAGAACCATACAAGCGTTTGAATGGATTAATGTTTATCGCACGAGTTTGGTTGGGCGCAAAAATATATATTCTGCGCCAAACCAAACCAGTGCGATAAACATTAACCCATTCAAACACTTGTGTGGTTCTGTATTTATTACACATCTTTGCAAATTTCTAAAAAGGCCTTTCACGGTAATACTAAGTGAGATTAATCTATCTTTCTGAGACGTAAAGGAAATAAAATAAGACAAAAATCCAAATTATTCTTCACAAGCAAGAGACCAGTCTTACTGTTATTTCATATGCCGATTGAACTTTCATTCATAGTTTCACTTGCAAATTGTAATGTATCGCCACTTCGATCGATGAAACACTGTTCATCTGAAATACAGTTTACCATCTTTTTATGCCTCAATTTTACAGAACGAATTCTGAACGGTTGATGTGATCCCCACCAAAAAAGTTACCACACATTCACAAGAAACAATAGGTGTAAATTCGGAAAATCCATCAATGAGAAATTATAAAAAAACTCACATGTTTATCTGACTTCCAAATTCCATGCGACTGTTCTTACTCGACTGATTGACAGACAGGTTAAGATTTAAGTCAAGATTACCATAGCCATTGTCAATTCATCCCACATAATTAAATTTATATCCTTATTGTCCAAGAGAAATGATAGTATTGTTCACTATGCCTCCTGCTCAAAATTTATTAAAGTTTGTGTTATAGCCTTTAACAGGGGTACAGAATCCATACGAATTCAAGTGAATATCGACAGGTAATTTGTTTTGTATTTCGATTTGGTGACCAAGAAACTTGCTCGCACAACGTCATTCATTCGAAATGACGTCATTCATAGATGCTTTCAAATTTTGTCTACATTGTTCTTTAGTTTGAACTGTATGTCAGTCATTTCCATGTCATACTTTAACCCATCGGGTTATTTAATCAATAGTCAGTCAGTATTGTTCACGTTAAGAAAATAAATTAGAAAGTTTCTTTTGATGGTCAGTCAGTGTATAGGACATGAGTTTCATCAGAATCAATATAAACTCAGATACTATAGGCCGTGAAAATCCACTTTACAACATCAAAGTAAATTACCCATTGCATCGAAATGGGCCCATGTACTGTATCCCCAGAAATATGACTGGTTCCATTCTTACATTAAAAAAGTACAAAAATCTGTATCCCACAGGTGTGCAATAAAAGTTTATTTTTATCACACATCCTAGAATGTCCTGAACAAATCTTAATTTTAAATGGGTGTGCAATAAATCCCAGTAAATCACACTTTGGAAAGTAATAAAACAAATTTTATATACATCTCACCAGAATAAGTTTCACTGTACCACCTGTCTAATTATCTCTTCTACCATTTCTGATAAAAACACAGACACTAAGAAAGACCAGATCACATCTGAAAACAGTGCAAAGATTTGCAACAAAACAAAACTTGTTCTGGAAATGAGGGGGGGGGGGGGGGGAGGGGGGGGGAAAGCCTCTCCCCACACCTTTTCAGATGATATATCTGTCTCTTCCTATGTTCCATGAAAAAAAATTACTCATATTTTTTTAACACAAGCATTATTATTATTTAGTCCTTGCTCAACCCTTTACCTAACATGAAAAGCAGACGACACTTGCAAAAAAAATTCTTGAATAAATAATTTTTTTAATTTTTTGTCTCAAAAACATTGGTTATGACCCCTCATTGGAACGAGCTCGATGAGCTCATTCCAATGAGGGGTCATAACCTATGTTTTTGAGACAAAAAATGAAAAAATAATGAAAATTAATTGGCGATTTTTGAGAATAGCGCTGGCCAGTTTTGGCCGTTACGTTGGGTAAAGGGTTAAAACAAACAGCAGATGATCAGACAATTGGACAAAAAATTATGGAATGACTTAAAAGAAAACAAACAATTATTTGCCTCAAAACCATAGCTGATCACCCCTCACTGGAATTAAATCAACAATCTAGTTCAAATTAAGTGTCATCAGCTAGTTTTTTGAGGCAAAAATGTAAAAAATAATTAATTGTCCCCTCAGTTTCATTTAATTCCACAGTCACTGGTCCAATGTGCGAGAACTGAATCAACAGTGATAAAATACTATGAATTGTTACGATTATAACAAATGGGGTACTAAATTGTTGTCATAAAACACAAGTGGGATAAAAATAAACTTGTTTTGAACAAATGGGGTATAACCCATTACCCAATGCACACAACATCAAAATTTATTATTTTTAAATATTATTTTTTAAATTTTTTTCAAAGAATTTCAACAAAACCGTATCATGTGACTCCTCAGCAGAACAAGCTTGACAAGCTCATTCTAATGAGGAATCACATGATAAGTCTTTGTAAACAATTTAAATTTTCTTTTTTTTTAACAGAAAGATGTTTGACTCAGAAACTCAGCAAGCCTTGTGTGTGGGTCAAATATCTTTCCAACAGGTGATATTTCCCCAGCCCATTCCCACACCACTTGAGGATTATTATAGTCCTAGTGGTATTCTCTGCAAGAAATTAACTTAAAAAGTTATATATAGAGGATATCTAGTGTTTTTGAGAGGATACCAAAAATTACCTCATGAGTGACCGATACAAATGTTCACTTTTCGCGAGCTCTTGCACGAACGAAAATAACAATTTGTCTCAATCACAAGTGAGATAATTTTCGTTATTCACTCAAAAACACAAGATTTTCTTTTTATTATATGTTTTTTATAAGAATCTGATAATTCCACTCGTTTCAACCATTGAATTGATGCATGAAAGTAAACAGCACAATGAATCATTGATACATGGAAGTGATTTGATCGATACTCAGAACAGATAGCATCTTGCGACCTGATTCAGTCGGTGGGTTCCTAGTCCAATTATGGACTGAAAGTCTGTAATATACTCTCCCAAAAAAGAAAGTGTGCATGCTAAAAAATAACCCTAAAAAAAGATATAATATCATTTTCATTCATGGAAATTTTATTCAATCACAGATGAATCAATTTGTGATCAACACGAGAAATTTCATTATGCTACGACGAATACTCTTGGTGCCATGGAGAGTCAAAGTCAAAGACACTAAGGGTCAAACACAAAAGTCACACACTCAATATCTGGTATGACCTCCATCTGCATCGACTACTGCTGTGCATCTACACCTCATGGAAGCGAACAAGTTAGCATGGAAGTGTTGTGGGATGTTGTTCCATATTCTGATAAGCTGTCTTTGGAGTTCCACAAGCGTTGACGGTGCATGGGGAAGCTGGCGTAGCTGACGTTTCATTTCGCCCCATACGTGCTCAATGGGTGAGATATCGGGTGAATTTGCGAGCCAGGGAAGAACATCCACTTGTTGTTGCTGCAGATACTGTTGAACAACACGAGCTGCGTGGGGTCGGGCGTTGTCCTGCTGTAGAATGACGCCGGAGCCGTGACGTTGCAGAAATGGGACAACAACAGGTGTAAGCACTTCATCACGATATCTGGCTGCATTGAGATTGCCATCAATAATGACCAGCTCAGTTCTGTTACGGGCAGTGATGCCACCCCACACCATGAGAGACCCTTCCCCATAACGGTTTCGCTCCACGACACATGGATCTGCATAGCGTTCGTTTTGACGTGTGTACACTCTCTGGCAGCCATCTGATGATGAAAGATGGAAACGACATTCATCTGTGAATAAAACACATCGCCACCAGTGTAAGGGATGCCTGAGATGTTGTCTACACCACTGCAGTCGAGCATGACGATGACGTAACGTCAAAATCGGACGAATTGCAGGTCTTCGAGGACGTAAGTCGTATTCTCTCAGCCGGTTGATTACTGTTTGAGGATGTATCCGTCTCAGGTTAGGGATGTTCCTGGCTGTCGTCGTTGCCGTTTGTTGCCGGTTCCGGAGATGGACGACACGGATATACCGATCTTGTGCAGGGGTGGTAACTCGGGGTCTCCCAGAGCGGGGTCGGTCTCGAACGTCATCATGTTGTGCATGTCGATGGACTAGCCTGTCTACAGTGTTACGGTGGCAGTTCAAATTCTGGGCAACCTCTCTGTGTGTTCTGCCAACTCTAATCATACCCAGGGCAAGGAGACATTGATTCATTGTCAATCTTGGCATGCTAATGTGGAGTCGTTTTAACAGCAGCGCAAGTTTGAATGTGAACGATAGGAAGGCCTTAGTTTAGTGTTTAAATACCCAAGGATTCACACTGCTGCATGAATTTTCAGACTCTCCACGTGCAAAACATGCCTTTTCACAAACGTGCAGCAACTCATTTAACGTTAATGCAATTTTAACGGGGAAAGCTTTTTTTGTGTTCAATATAACTTATTCATGAACAAGTTAACACTCTTTACACCTACGAAATTATTTTTTTGGAGTTTGATCAATTTCTGCAATGCACACTTTCTTTTTTGGGCGAGTATATAAGTTTTTGGTTTGGTACATCCTTTGAAAGGACGTATCAAACCAAAAACTTATATTACAGACTTTCAGGCCATGTTTGGGCTTGCAAGTTTCATGCATCAATTCAAGGTGAATACATGTTGAATTATTGCTAGAAATGATCAGTATCCACTCAAAAACACTTGATTTTCTTTTCATTATAAGTTTCCAGTACAAATTGATCTTTTCCAGTGATAATTTGACTCGTATTCACCTTGAAGTGATGCTTTGAAATCCGTCATTTTGATTGATACCATGAAAGTGAAGATTTCTATATCTTCACAGTGGGGGAGGGTGGGGGGGGGGGGGGGGGGGGGAGGGGGGATACAGTTTCCATCTTTCTACAATTTCTTCGATAATCTATCGTTTAGCATATAATAAAATGCGAGGTCCGAACCCATGTTACAGAAAGTTCAGGTGCCAATTTAGCCAATTGCACTAAAAATATTGATTTGACACCAAAAAAACATCGTTGGTTAAAATTTTGGCACGAAAAGTTTCCTTCACTTGTGAAGGACAGACAATGTAGCAGTGAAGAGCACGATCGATGACGAAACAAAACAAAAAAAAATATGTTATTACTTCATTTGTCAATAAGGTTTGGAAATTGTATTTGGACAAACTTTCAGAGTTAATTGTCAGTGATCGGTAATGAAGCATTGTTTTTTTCTTTTTTGGCTATCAAATCTTGTACACAGGTCTTTGCCCTGTTATAATTTATGGGAGAGTGCCTATGGGCACTCTCCCATAAATTCTAACAAGGCAAACCCTTAGAGACTGAATAATATCACTTCAATGATAATACAAAGTACATGCACTGAATATGATCCTCCAAGCTCTGGTACCTATACTTCAGAATAAAGGCCAAATATGGGCTTCTAGCTCTCTACCAGTTAATAAAACATTGTGGAGGCGCGGTGGCTCAGTTGGTAGAGGTGCAGGCTTCAAGCCGAGAGGTCCTTGGCTCGAATTCTACCAGCGGCAACTGTGTTGTGTCCTTGGGCAAGATGCTTCACCTCCATTGCCCACGTGGGGGCATGGTGACGCTGTGTGCTAAGGCGTACTGCACATCAATGGTGCACCTGTCTTCAACCAATGCAAACCCTGCTTGTGTGGAGTTGGTATGTTGGGGAGCTGACAGTTGCCCGCCATTGCTCGGTGCTTCTCTCTGGGTACTCCGGCTTCCTCCACCCATAAAACTTTCACGGTCATGGTTAGCTATTGTGCAGACAGTTGTGACCTTAAAATGCCAATAAATAAATAATAAAACATTGTAGGTTATAAACTTTACAAAGGGCTGCATTTAATTAGATAAATACTCAGTTGATTTTGCTGGTGAATTTGCTGATGCTGTTTCACAGAGTTGGCTAGACTCCCCCAATATATCCTCTGGGTTCCTCTCTCTGTTTAGGCCTGAGACATTGAGTCAAATTCAGACTGAGGTTCACAGAGGGTAAATTTAGTGATACTACCCTGCTATGCAGGGTAGCATTACGAAATTCACCCTCTGGGGACTTCATTCTGCAGATAACAGTCTGCTTATTTTTCAGGTTTGGATACTAATAGTTAAAAAGTTATAAGCTGAGATTACAAAGAAAAACTTATTTTGTTTTTAATATTTCTTATCCCACTCCTTGTAGCAATATAAAAAAAAACAGTGAATTTATAACATTTCAATATCATAGTGTATACTTGAAAAGTTTAAAAATAATAGCAATAAATGTAATGGAGGGAAGAAATAATGAGTTTCTAAATGTAAAAGTGATATGATTCCAAACTGGATATGGACATGGAAACAGATCTAAATATAAGCCATGTTCAGCATAAATTGAATTCTGAGAAATAAAAATGTCCTCCATGCTCAATTTGTTCAAACTATCTCAATGTGATCCGTTTGCTCGTATCAGAATTTCAAGCTGTAAATTTTTAACATAATGAAGTTAGTATTTTAACCATTTCAATTTCGTCTGACAGAGCTCATTGAGCTCTGTCAAACAAATCTAAACTGGTTAATGAGCTCTGTCAAACAAGATTGAACTGGTTAAATGTCAAGTTGTATTATGGGAAAATTATGATGCCTGAAATTTCTGTATTATTATGTCAGTATGCAGAGGTAATAAAGCACAATCCTGCTACCTTTATCTAACTTAGACAAATTTTTTTGGATTCAGAACAGATGCCATAATTTTATTTAATGGTACAGTGGAACCCTGTTAATTGAATAGTCACTTTGCCACTAAAAATTATTCAATTAACAGGAGTATTTAATTAACAGGGATTGTGTCACTTTCATGTATTCTAGAGATAAACTTAGCTTTTATTCTATTATAGGAGCTCCAAGAGCTCTGTCAAATAAGATATAATAGATTAAATGCCTGTATTGGATGTACTGAGGCCAAATAGGCCTATAAAGAAAGGAAAACTGGGGAGAGTCAGGGTAATTTCTTGACAGGTTACAAGATTTTTTATTCAATTAACAGGAGTTTACTCTATAACCTATATTCAATTAACAGGTGAAATTTGTACTGAAGGTATGGTAAATGGTTTTATGCTGGGAAATTATATTCAATTAACCCTTTACCTAACCTAACGGCCAAAACCGGCCAGCGCTATTCACAAAAATCGACAATTAATTTTCATTATTTTTTCATTTTTTGACTCAAAAGCATAGGTTATGACCCCTCGTTGGAACGAGCTCGTTGAGCTCGTTCCAACAAGGAGTCATAACCTATGTTTTTGAGACAAAAAATGAAAAAAAATAGTCATTCAAGAATTTTTTTTGTAAGTGTCGTCTGCTTTTCATGTTAGGTAAAAGGGTTAACAGGGCTATTCAGTTAAGAGATATCCAATTAAGTGGGCTCCACTGTATTTAACTCCCTTCACACTGTTGTCAAAATATCCAAATTTCGAACAGCCACTTATCCCATAATACAACTGGGAGCTCTGTCAAACAAGATTGAATTGGTTAAATTTCTAGTTGTATTATGGGAAAAATTTGCACCTTGAACTTTAGATATTTCGACATCAGTGTGCAGGGGGTTAAGGTCACTTTCAGTATATATAGTTATATGATGGCCACAACAGAAATATTAAGTGTAAATTAAATAAACATTTATACCTTGGATGCCTAAATATTCAACTGAATGTGATTTTCTACTTTACGGCATACAAATTGTAATACCACGATCACACCGATCGCAAATAATCAAGATCGCTCATGAGGGACATTTAGATCTAATAAAAACAAAGCAAAGTTTAAGGCAAAGAGTTTGGTTTCCAAGAATCGTAGCCAAAGTTGAGACTGTAATAAGAAACCGTGTAACATGTCAGTCAGTAACTGATCATGATAAGATCTTGAAGGAATCCACTTCTTGATCATGCATGAGAGGTAGTATACAGCAGACTTTGCGGGCCACTCGTAGATGGAAAATACCTGCTAGTACACTTTGATCAATGTTTGCATTTTGCACAGGTTGAGATCGCATCATCAACATCAGCAAACAAGGTTATACCATTATTTGACAGAGAATTCTACACAATGGGAATACCACTGACAATGGTACTCCATTTCAAAGTGATATGCTTGCAAAATTTGTGAAACATTTAGATTTCGAGCATAATCTTGTAACTCTGCTATGGCCAGCTGCCAATGGTATGGTAGAACGTTTCATGGCAAACTCGAAGAAACTTATACAAACTTCATATATTGAACATAATCCTTATCAACAAGGTTTATACAAGTTTTTCAGAAACTATAATGTCACACCTCTGTCTACAACAGGTGCATCACCATCTAGTTTGATCTTTAAATATGCAGCTCATATAAAGCTTCCCACAAACACTGACAAACAATCAAAACTGCCAAAGAATATCTGAGATAGTGATGAAAAGGGGAAGACACATATGAAGAAATGTGCTGATGTGAAGAGACATGCAAAACCATTCAACATTTCAGTCGGTGACATTGTACTAGTGTGTCAGCAAAAGCGAGACAAGCAGTTTGCTAAATTTAATCAAAACCCATACAGAGTAGTGTATGTTAAAGGCTTGTATGCAGTGGCAGAGAGAAACAGACACTCAATTAGATGAAATGCATCACACTTTAACCCTTAACCGTTTACCCAACGTAACGACTAAAACCGGCCAGCGATTTTTTAAAAAATCGCCAATTCATTTTCATTATTTTTTTCACTTTTTGTCTCAAAAACATAGGTTATGACCCCTCTTTGGAATGAGCTTGTCAAGCTCGTTCCAAAGAGGGGTCATAACCTATGTTTTTGAGACAAAAAATGAAAACTTAGATGTGAGTCTACCATGGAAGACGTGTGTCGCCTGCACTATATTTTAATATTTCAGACAGAATTCTAAGTGGAAAAGGGGCATAACTCTGGAAAAAATACAGCGGATCAAAAAATAAAATAGGAGGTGCACAATGTCATTATGTGATAAAGAATCACTGAAAGTTTCATCAAAATCCATTCATAGGTTAAAGAGGAGTGGCAGATAGGAGAAAGTGTGACGCAGACGACGTGGACGACGCAAGACAACAAAAGTAATCCCTATATGTCACTCCCCACTTCGTGGGGCGGTGACACAAAAATAGCTATTCAAGAATTTTGTTTGCAGGTGTCGTCTGCTTTTCATGTTAGGTAAAGGGTTAAGGGCCTGGACAAATTACTTGAATACCCACTAGACCACCATCTGCACATTGCCAGTAGCTAAGCAGTGACTTCTAGTCATGTCTTGGCTGCCATTTAGGCAGCCAAGACTTGACTAGAAACCACTGCCAGGGTAATATGTCTATTTTCAACAGGATCTCCTCATGATTGCATGTTAAGGGTATCTGTTTTGAGGATGTAAAAGTCGGAAGTGGACCTTTAAGGGTTAAAGTCCTACCCTAGAATACTAATTATTATTATTTACTGATGTTTACGGTCACATATTTCTGCACAACGGCTAATCATGACCACAGTATGGAGATAAAGCCAAGTTTCGTCAATCGTTTATGCCCATGTTGTCCATTTTAGAGGACTTCCACCTCAAGCATTGGTGACTGGGGCCTATTTTACCAATGAAGAACAGCTTGCTTACCACAATCAACAAGCACTGCTTCACTTCCTGGGGTTCCTAAGGGGAACCCATGAATGCTAAATATGAATACACTGCATGATTATGAAACTGATGTCATGATGATGACTTCATCATTGAATTTTCAACATCCAGAGATCCTTCTGATTGTCCGTACATGAATTCTGATATCAACCAAGCTCATAGGCATCAAATCGTTTAATCAAGAAATGTAACTAAGGCCACACAAAGTAGATCTTCTGTTTCTCAGGCCATTATTTGTAAAATTGCATGTGGGCGAGCGTTTTTTTATTTTATTTTTTATTTCAGTAATTTCTTCTTTGCCATCAAAAGTTCATGTTCTTGGTTCAAGTTTTAGGCTTCATAATCTACAGAATAACATGGGTGGTGGTGTATTTCATCCCTTGAGTGCAAGAAGGCTTTGCAATGCTAAAGCATTGCAAAGCTTTCTTGCACTCAAGGGACAAATTCATAAATTTTTTCAACTTGGGTAAAATATCAGACATGAACCATTTAATTTTTATTTTTTTTAAGTTTAAATTGGTTTTAAAAAGAGAGCATGTGGCAGCCAAAAGGACCATGCGGGAGGGCCTGAGAAACAGATTTTTTATTTTTTTAGGCCTAACCTGTGTATCTGTGTATCAGTAATT
The DNA here is from genome assembly GCA_031216915.1 of Pictodentalium vernedei. Lineage (NCBI taxonomy): Eukaryota > Metazoa > Mollusca > Scaphopoda > Dentaliida > Dentaliidae > Pictodentalium > Pictodentalium vernedei. The sequence goes on along the minus strand of CM062292.1, from coordinate 104,691,202 downwards.
TTTGATAAACTCTAGATGGATGTACAATTGTTTACTATATAGATCACATGCTGAAACGTCTTCACAATAATTCTTTTTTATGTGGATATAGATTTTATCTTGGTTCAGGAGGAATGTCATGTTGTGTGTTTGTGTGTGGTAAATAATCAGTACGCATTACTTTTAATCTTTCTGTGAGGAGCAGCATTTGTATGTTGTGGTTTTTTTTTTATATCAATGCCGACAGAATAAATGTATATAACTGTTGTAAGCTTAATTGTTTTACAAGGATTGGTGAGCAAGTCAAGAATCTTATATTAATGCCTCTCCTTGGCCCAATGGCACAGGTATGTGGGATGACCTTTATAGTGGCAAAATTGTGGCCTTGCTCTTCTTGAATACAACAAAAAGATCTTTAACCTGCATGGAGTGTCTCTCTCCCCACACAGTGGACAGCAATTTTACGTCATCACCTGATGGGACAATTGATAGTGTTTGAACACCTTGAGAACTTACCCTGGCCAGGGAATGATCCCAGGACATCTAGCTTGAGAGATCAGCACACTTATCCACTCAGCCACCAATCAATCACTGATCATTGTTTATAACTGATCATTGTAATTTTTATCAAATACAATCAATGAAGTTTACAAGAACTCCTTGACCTCTGTCAAACAAAACTGAATTGGTCAAATTTCCAGCTGTATTGTGAGGAAAATTTGCTGCTCGAATTTTTGATATTTTGACACCTAATTGCAATGGGTTAAATTACCAGTGTGCAGAAGTTAACATAATGGTAGCAACATCCTATCAAAAAAACAATAAAAATATATTTTTCTTAAGAGATTCTTCAGCTGAGATATTATGAAGTGTGTTTTAGAGAAAAAACAGGTGTTTCATAGTGTTGGTGGTCTATACAGTACAGTGGTTGTGGACTGGTCATAATCCACACATGGGCAGTGACGTCCACACATGTATTTACCAGGCAATAAAAAACAACAGCAGTAAAATTTTAATTAATGAAGCACTGGGTTGTACCCGGTGCTTCATTAATTAAAATGTTTGATGATTATTCCTATAATTAGTGTTTAGAATATAATATTTTTGCATCCTTGAAAAGTGACCAGTCCACTGTGGCCATACTGTAGTGTTGGTGGTCCATAAAAATATATTGAGATTTTCTTGTATACATGTCATGAATATAATGATTATTCACAATTATGAACCATGATGGTCTTGAGTATTCATTGTTCTGATCTTCAGATGAATTCCATAACCTAAATTTGAAAAATAATGTTGTTTTAATCTCTGTCGTAAGCTAGAACTGAGCCTAGCCACCTCTCAAGATCACTTACATCCATCTTCTTCCTGCTTGCATAATCTTCAACCTTGAAAGACATAAAATGAACATATTTAAAGATTATGAAAGTTATTATACACATAGCTAAAAATTATTAAAATAAAAGGCCACTCGGCCATACGTTTCCCGAAAAAAAATAGAATTTTTTGAAGTCGAAAAATAATTTATCACTCTACCAGCTAATAAATATACAATAGTGATGCAGACCAAACTGGACTGCCATTGGTGGTGCGGTCCAAAAAACAGTGGTCCAATATGGTCCAGTACATGGGTAGGTAGTCCAATTTTTTCCAAGTGGACCCGTCCAGGGCAGTCCAGTGTCCATTACAGTGTTTCCAGCTTAACTGTTATATAGGGTATTAAGCTGGTGTGAGTGCTGGTAACTTGCTGGTTTCTACAGTCAGTACCTAGCTACCACTGTATACCCTGCAAACACACAACATCAGTGGCGTTGTGACAATGTTCCTAATGTTGTACTGATTTTGTCTATTTTCAGGGTATATGTCCTGGTGGGCATACTGTATGTTTAGGTTGATGTTAAATGTATACTATGGGAAAACATTTCCTGTAGTGATTTTTACGTGTGACACATTTTGACTATGATAATTATATTTATATAGACTTCACCTTTAGCCTATAAGAAATGGGATGATCATGAAGTGTATGCTAATACCTCATACAGAGCTGATGGGTGGTAGACAATTCAGTGGGTCTGAACCACTCAAGTTAGGCAATAGGCGTGTTTATGATTTATCGTTCTTGGTCTCGTCGAAGCGCATGCTAACTTATATAACAGATCTTTGTCAAGAGACATACAGTTAAAAGATGTACGCTAAGTCGCTAACCGACACTGCCATTTTAAATTTTGTAGTGAAGTTTTTGAGTTCATAAAGGTTTGAGACCATAAGCTATAAAACTAAATATGAGTGGTTGATGTCTGTATTAGTATGCTTGTGTGTCTGTGGTAATGACCACCTCACAAAAATCAAACTAATGAGTGTTTAGTATCCTTACACTTGAAAGAATGAACCTTCAACTTCAGAGCACCCCTATAAAGCAAAATATGCTATACAAATACATCAGAAAGCTGATGACAAAAGGTGGGCGGTCAGGTCATTGCAACACTAAATTTACCAACCTCACTTTGGAGCCCTGTTAGTAGAGTTATCACCTCACTGTCAATGAGATCACATCTATTATGAATGATCGAGCTCCAGATTGAGGTTCCCAAAATGGTAAACGTTTTGACTGCTATGCAGGTACAGAGGTGCCCAACTGCTTGTTTATCTGACCATCTGGTTAGTGTTGTTAAATTAACCAATTAGGGACCTCATTCTACAGATGCCCAGCTTATTATATTCAGCCTAGGTTGGCATTTTCTTAAATGAAACCAAAACAATCTTAGTCGGGCTGAACTGAACATGACTAGCGTGAGTATCAGCAGTCAGCGTAGTGACCCCTTTAATCACATAGAGACACAGACATAGATGGGCATAATCAGCAAATGTCATTGTTTGCTCCCACAGACTGTGCCCCTTGTAACCTTGTCTGACAATTCAATGTGTCACTTTGTCCAGATAGCATGAGAAAAACCTGTTCTCATAACTAATGTTGTGCTGGTCTCATTTAAGTTGCAAGTCAAACAATATAAAGAAGTGTTTTATCCCGAACTAGCGGTAACTCAGAAATTAAAATTACCCACTGGGCCGTCCAGTATGTCAGTGTAATGGTAGAGAAGGGGTGGTCTGGTATGGGCCTTGGTCCAGCCTTGGACCAGTACTGTACCTTTTTTTTGCAGTATGGTCCACATCACTAATAAACAAGTGGTCTATCCTATATTTTCTGATGTTTCACATGAAAGTCTATAGGAACAACCGAAAATGAAAGTCAAAAGGAACAATGAAAAGTTTTGGTGCCACACATTTTTTTCTGTCTGCTGTTAAAGACAAAATTGCATTCCAATTTTACATGACTTCATCAGTCAAAGTTTCAGCCAATGGACTTGGCAGGCCTGCCAAAATTGTGGGAGCATTTGCCCAGGTTATACAAAGGATGCATAGCTTTCTTATTGAGAGACCTAGCTATTTCTCAGTCTTGCAATGGAAGAATGGATCTGTGGTGGGAAAAATTTGTTTTTACAGTAAAACCTGTCTTGAGAGACCACTGTCTTGAGAGACCACCTGTCTTGAGAGACCACATCTGCCAGGCACTGATTGGTTTTACTCTATAATAGACCTGCTATGAGAGACCACTGTGGCCTGGATGAAATGGTTTCGTGCGCCAAAGGCGCGCAGGGACTGTTTGGAGCAGGCCCCTTTTGACCCTCAGTAACTATGTGAGAATTTGCCTTGTCTGGCAGTGGCAAAGGAGGAAAGTGTTTTGGGATCTAATTGACTTCTTTCAGGAATTCCTGGAATTCCGGGGTGCAAATTTTCATGGCCTCAAGTTGTCGGTATGAGTGTTGCTCCAGAGCTATCTTTTGGCATTCCTTGTCCAATTTTGTTAGGACGAATTGCACATACTGGTTCATGGTTCCGGTGAAATCAAGTTTGAGGCTGCCGTGAGCTGCGATGCATCTTTGATCCATATCGTCGAGGAAGTCACCCCATTCCGAGTCGCTATCAGAGTCCGTGATATTATCTGTGGTGTTGAGAGAGGAGCTGAGGCTGGATAGATCCGAGTGGATGGGAGATCCAGGTTCGGACTGAGCGACTTCCTTCTCCCCTTCCACCTCCATGTCCACCTCCCTGCCTTCCGACCTCTTAGGTGAAGAGGTACAGGTTGGCAAGGAAGACGAATGTGGTGGTGGTGGTTTGACAGTTGCCACTTGATCCTTCTCCTGGTTCTCCGCTGTTCTTCTCCGTTCCAGCCAAGCTTCCATATGCCTGGCGTCCCGGCGTCTGGTTGATGGAGTCTTCTTCCTCTTCTTCTTTTGTCCCTTTTCAGTTCCACTTTCCTTATTGGATGTGGTGGTGTGTCTCAGTTCTTTTCCCGGATGTGGACCAGTGCGGGAAGCCCCGCGAAAGGTGCTGTGTGGGGATTCCCCTGTTTTTATTCTAGATCTAAATTTAGCTCCCAAATTCTGTTGTAAAGTTTTATATAACATTTAATATTTAATTTAACATCAAATGCCCCCTGTAATTTCCTATTTTAGGCAATATTTGTCCACCCTTGTGTAAAAGATTGGCTGTTTGTAAACCTGCAGCTTTGGGTTCTGCTTCAAATGTAGTCCGTGCGTGGAGCATGGGTTGTTTGCAGTTGCACTCAAAGTTGGTGGCCTACACTCTCCCTATATAAGCTGTAAATTTTCCTTGCTTGTCAGAATTCATATATTCTCAAATAGATGAGACACATCACCAACCTCGAAGAATGCTTGTCAGTTTTCTTCCTTGCAAATCTTTGTTGCAAACTTTTGAGGGAATAGAAATATTCACTCCCAAGGCAAATTTGCCCATTAAATTTCATCCCGTCCTTTATTATTATTTTTTTAGGACTATTTTGTTTAGAATTGACAGTATTTTTTTTTTTTGATCGGCTGAACGTCCCCACTTAAATTTGCACCAACTATTTTCGGCCCACTTTTTATGAAAGACAAAACTCAAGTTTCTTTATTTCTTGGTAGTCAAATTATTTCTCCCCAAGTAAATTTGCCCCATCGAAATTCGACCCAGTCTAATTTAGTTTAAAGGGAATTCAGCACAGCCGCCCATCATACTTCACCCTTCTCAGTCCATCGCCATTTTGCCTTAAATAAACAACATTCAAAGATATTTAAGTATTGTTGTTTTTGCACCTATGATAATGGGATTAAAGAACCTGTAAATACAGTTGACAAGTCGTGGTCCTGTTACATTTTGGCGTCGCCGACAGGATCTCAGTAAAACACAAACATCATGGACAATTACAAGGATTTGCTTGGAGAATTTGACCCGTTCTTCAACAATGTTGATAAAACTAACAGTGATAATGAGTGTGAAACAATTCCTAAATGGACACCATTATCTAAAACTGAATATGATTATGAATATGTCACTACAAGTAAAAGGCCTGAATCTGAAACTTTAGTGAAAGGATTTCAGAACTTGGATTTTAAACCAACTGTAAACCCCAAATCCTTTTTGGGCACAAATACATTTTTTGGTGACCCTTCCAAAATAAAGGAAACCAGTACACCATTCAATAAATCTGTACCACAGACATTATATTCATCAAGACTTGTGAGTCCCACATATAAAGTAATGTTACCAAATAAATTTGATGGAAAAACAGTAGATTGGAAGGACTATGTTGTCCAATTTGAATTAATGGCTGAATGGAATGGATGGATCGATATTCAAAAAGCTCAACAACTCATAATGGCTTTGAGGGGTAATGCACAAAAGATGTTGGGAGACTTGACTCAAATTGAACTCACAGACTATGACACTCTAAACAAATTATTAGGTCAAAGATTTAACCCTCCCTGAACAAGAGTCAGTGTACAGAACAGAATTTATGAGTAGGCACAGGAAGCAATTTGAAAACATTGCTGATTATGGTTATGCCCTATGAAGGTTAGGATCTTTGGCTTACCCTGAATTACCACCCAGGTACAGAGACACATACGTAATTGACCAATTCATTGATGGGTTTGATGATTGTGAATTGAGAAAACATAAAATTTCACCATCCACATTCTCTGGAATCTGCCATATCATTTGCAGATGAGTATGAAGCCTTCGCTGGAAGTAAAACTTATTTAAAACCCAAAACATTAAGGGAACAAAATAACCCACAAATAAACTCTATACCTGATGAAAAGCCACAAGTTAGGTGTTGAAATTGTCATCAGCCTAACCATTTAGCCAGATCATGTCCAAACATTGTTTGTTTTACTTGCTCAGAAAGAGGACATAAGAGAATTAATTGTCCAAATAAAAGATCAAACAAACAGTCTATTGGCCAGCAAAAAAACTAGATATGGCCCAAAATGGAAAACTTATTACCCAAATCAGCCAGTCTTGTTTATATGTAAAAACTCTTTTTAAAAATTTGCAAACAGAGATTTTGACTGATACTGGAGCATCATGTAGTGTTTTGTCTTTTGAATTGTTTTCCATACTAAATCTTGATAACATTACCCTGAGGAATGTCAAAGTGAATTATAACACTGCAGATGGTAGAGCTTTAGAAGTTTTAGGAAAAGTCACACTTTTCTTTAAAATGGGTGGCGTTTCATTTGAGCACGATTTTATTGTTGCAAATATCCAGGGTTTAGCTGGTATACTTGGTGTACATTTTTTATTACCCAATAAAGCTGATATCAAATTATGTAAAAATGTACTTAAAATGCCTTCATGTAAAGTGAAACTTTTTCAAAAATCTAGTGATTCTTGTGCACACATAGCAGTAAATAAGAGCATAACTATCCCTGCGCACTCTGAGACCCAAATAAGTACTTATATTAAGGACAAGTCTTTTTTGATTAATGATGGCCTGTTTGAGTCTTTTACTCGTGTTTCAACTAAAGGTCTTCTTATTCCAAGAGCTGTAGTTTCCAAAAATCCCAAATTAATTAATATATCAGTTATTAATGTTACAGAGAATCCCATTCGACTTCCACGACGTACTCTGTTGGGAAAAATTCAATCTTTTTCTCAGGATAATATAATCAGTGATTATATCACTGACCTCAACAGAAATGATTTTCCTGATCACCTTCAGTCTATTAAAGATAATTGTTCTGATGATTTACCATGGGATGTGTTGGCACAAATTAAGACTCTTTTACTAGAGTTCCAAGATATTTTTATGGGGCCTGATGGTAAATTGGGATGTACAGGGTTAGTTAAACATGCTATTGATACTTGGGATAGTAAGCCAATTAAACAACCCCCTAGAAGGATACCCCTTTTAAAGAAAAAAATTGTGGAACAGGAAATTCATAAGATGCTAAAAGATGACATAATTGAACCAAGTTCAAGTTCATGGTCATCTCCAATTCTTTTAGTTAATAAGCCTGATGTAAGTATAAGGTTCTGTGCGGTCTACAGAAAGGTTAATGAGGTCACTAGGAAAGATGCCTACCCACTCCCCTGCATAGATGAATGCTTAGACTCTCTAGGTGGGACAAGTTGGTTTTCTACTCTAGATTTGGCTAGTGGGTATTGGCAATGTGAAATTAAAGAGACTGATCGACCCAAAACTGCTTTTGTTACACACAAGGGGCTTTTCCAGTTTAAGTTTCTCCCATTTGGAATAACAAATGCTTCTGCCATTTTTAAGCACCTAATGGAAATTATGCTCTCAGGAATGCAATGGGAGCGATGTTTGTGTAACTTGGACAATATTATAATTTTTGGTAAAACATTTTCCGAAAGTTCAACAAATTTGAGAGAGGTTTTCAACAGACTTAGAAAAACAGGGTTAAAACTTAAGCCTAAAAAGTGTTCTTTATTTCAAAAACAAGTAGCCTCCTTGGGTCATGTTATTTCCAATGAAGGGGTTAAGTGCGACCCCAAGAAAATCAGTTCTGTGACTGAATGGCCAAGACCAACCAGTAAAACTGAAGTACAAAGCTTTCTGGGGTTTGCCGGTTATTATAGAAGATTTATTTCTAACTTTTCCAGTTTAGCTAGACCATTAACCCAACTCACTCATAAAAAGGTCAAAATTTGCTGGAGTCAAGAATGTGAAGTTGCCTTCAATAAAATTAAAGAGGCATTGATCGCTGCTCCTGTTCTTTCTTACCCACAATGTGATGGTCAATTTACTTTAGATACTGATGGAAGTTTAGGTGGAATTGGAGCTGTTCTTTCCCAGAAACAAAATGGCATAGAAAAAGTGATTGCATATGGGAGTAAAACATTGAATAAAAGCCAACAGAATTATTGTACCACCTATAGGGAATTATATGCCTTTATATACTTTGTCAGATATTTTAAACACTACTTGTGGGGTAGGAAATTCCTCATAAGAACGGACCATGCTTCTTTGGTTTGGCTAAAACGCTTCAAGGAAGCAGATGGTATGGTAGCTAGGTGGATAACTATTTTGAATACATTTGATTTTGAAAAGGGTATCAGCATAAAAATGCTGATGGTCTATCCCGCATACCTTACAGATATTGCAAAAGGTTTGACTGCCCTTCCAAGTGCAATAAATTAACAAAAAGTAAAGATGTTGAAGAATCTATAATTGCCCCAGTTTCATCCAATGAAAACATCTCAGAAGATTTCAGTAACTGGATCGAAACTTGGACAAGAAACGAAATTGAAATTTGGCAAAAAGAAGATCCAATAATAAGTCCAATTTTGAACTTTCTAAAGTCTTCTCCGAGCAAACCCACACATGATGACAAAGTTCATCTTTTGCCTGGTTCAAAATCTTTATGGGTGAGATGGCAATCACTGAAAGTTGTAAGAGAGACTCTTTGTTTGGTGGATGGGTTGGAACATGACTGCTATAAGCTAATTGCCCCTGAAAAGATTAAAGAACACATTTTTGAAAATTTACATCAAAATAGAATATCAGGTCATTTAGGAAGAGAAAGAACAGTAGCATCAGTAAAGAGGTGCTTCTTTTGGCCAGATATGACATCAGATATTCGGAGATGGTGTCAGATATGTGCACAGTGCAAACCTGGACTTGACAAAGGCAAATCTGCCCTAAAACAGGGTATGGGTATTGTGGACACAGTAGAGTGTGAATAAATTTATTTCCTCAATTTAGATTACACGAGTACAGTAGAGCCCACTAACTGGACAACTGAATAATCATGTTAATTGAATATAACTTTCAAAAGCAAAACCATTTGCCATATCTACAGTACAAATTCGTCCTGTTCATTTAATTGAATCAAACAAAATCTTGTAATATGTTGAGAAATTACCCTGACAAACACCAAATTTCTATTGTTTGTAGACCTATTTGGCATCAGCACATACAATAGATGGACTTTACTGAGCTTTGTCAAACTAGATATAATAGAATAAATTCTTAGTTTATCTCTAGAATATGAAAAGTGACCAAATCAATGTTAACTGAATACTTTTGACTTGCAAAGTAGCTTTTCAATTAATGGGTTCCATTGTAAATGGAAGACTGTCATATCAACTATGGTATTTATGGTATCAATGAGGCACAGTGGCATTGCGGTAACCGGTTCTTGTCAGATCACCAAAGATATGCAATGTCGAGCCTGGTTAGTCCTTGGATGGGTGACCATCTGAGCGATCGATTGCGGACTCCTGCATTGTGTCCTTGGGCAAGGCACTTCACCCCGATTGTCCACATAAGGGCATGATGACGCTGTGCACTAAGTGTACTGCACGTCGATGGTGTGCATGTCTTCAACCAATCTAACCCTGCCTGTGCTGCAGTGCGGAGTTACGATGTTGGAGAGCTGGCAGCTGCTCGTCGTTGTTCAGTGGTTCTCTCAGGCTACTCTGGCTTCCTCCACCCCTAAAACTGTCACCGACACGATATGACCTTGGCTGTTAATTTGTAGTTAAACTCTAATAAATACACAAATAAATAAATGGTATCAATGTTTTCGGCAAGACTTCCAGCCCAAGAGTACAAGTGACAAGGCCAATGAGTTTTGCAGACACTAATGTATCACTATATGAGTACGCTTGACCATGGGTTGATGAGTTTTATTATTAACCCTTTGAAGTCTAGTGGTATATTTCATGCCAATTCCATGTCAGCAATTAGAAGAGTCCATATTCATTATTTGGGGTAGACCAATCAATATTTGCAACGTGCAGCCTCGGGGCTGCACGTTGAAAATATTGATTGGTCTACCTCACACATTTAATGACATTATGACGTATCATGTTCCTGGCCGGAAAAGCGTCCGCTGGGGTTCAGAGAGTTAAAAAAAGATTACAAGGGATGAAATAGATCACACAATAACAATTATTGTGGACCCAATTTAAAGTTTGGAAGGTATTGGCACTCGTTGTACATGGAATGTCCAATGACTGAAACTCTCCATGCACTTCTTATGCTTTTCCACAGATTTTTAAGGCTTTTCATAAAGAAAAAGTTGGCCGTCCATGAGCAGGTAACAATATAAACACCAAATTGGAAGGGAGATTCAAAAATAATTTAATCCTGCAGCCTAGTAGGGCTGCAGGATTAATTTATTACTGCCCCTCCTTCAGATATAAAAAAGACCTATCCATTCCCCTGTTGACAGTAGTTCATTTGTTTATTTGAGTTTTAACAACACTTTGAACAGCCAGGGTCACAACAGGTCAAGCAGTTTTATGGGTGGAGGAAACCAAAGTAATCAGAGAGAACCACTGAACAAGTAAGTAACTGTTAAGACTCTCCAACTTACTAACTCAGCAGGCATGAAAATAAGCAGTCTGACATTTGCAGAATGAGGTCTCCAGAGGGAGAATTTGCTGATCTTATCCCATACAGTGGGCCAATTTATCCTCTGGGTACCTCTTTCTGTTTAGTTTTGAGACCCTGAATTCGATTGGGGTTCACAGAGGGTAAATGTAGAGATGCTACCATGCTGTGCAGGGTAGCATTACTAAATTCACTCTCTGGGGACCTCATTTTGCAGATGACAGTCTGCTTATTTTCTGGCTTGTAACTCAGCACCAACAGGGGTAGCAGGGGTTGAAGGGAATTGAACCATCATGTGCCCCATGCCTTAGTATGCAGTGCCTCGTTCCAATGAGGGGTCACATGATATGGTTTTGTTGAAATTTTTTTAAAAATTTAAAAAAATTATATTTAAAATAATAAATTTTGATATCGTCTGGGTTGGGTAAAGGGTTAATTAAATATCCCACCGCATGATGGGAAATATTTGCTGCTGAAAATAGTGCATGGATGGTTTTTTTTCATGTTCGATTTCAGTTTTATCTTTTTTAAAACTTCGGTTTCGGTTTGGTTTTTCGGTTTTATTTCCAGGTCCTTCAATTAATTTAAAACACTATCATCTTGATAGAAAAGCCCATAGAAATGTCACCTGAGAGCTATTTAAGGTGTGCTATGTCCTACTGGCAGTACTGGGACATAGCATACTTCACTAGCATTCAGTTGACGAAGTGTTAATATGAATTTGGGGTAGATTGTATGTCTTTTGTTTATGTTCTTCTTGTATATCTTCTGTCTGGTAAATGCTATACATTATATACCTGTATTATTATTTTGTGTTATTTAGTTTTAATTTTGATAAAATACATAATTTGGACTTGTAAACTGTCTACTATATTTAACATCGCCAAAATATAATGACACCATTCACTGTCCTGTTCCTTGATCCCTTACTGGACCTCTCGCCTCCTTTCGAAGTACTGAGTATGATCTCTCCCTCTCATGTCATTATGTGCAAAATATAATGGATTTACGGCTTCAACGAGTATCACATGGGGAATAAATTGACAAAGAAATAACACTATATACTTTTTATTATTATTTTATTTCACACATTTAATACGAGATAGATATGACAGAAATGAAAAGATAAAAAGAAACCAAAAGCGTTCACATGTTCCAAATTCCAATACTCACCTAATTGTGAGTCGTAAAAGTCCACACTCACTGACCGCAATCGTTCTTATGTACCAACTATTCTCACAATCGAGGGCGTGACTTATACAAAGATAATAGTCGCTGGGAAGGTATTTTGGCTGAAAATATGGGGTGCGACGTATACCTTGGAGCGATTTATACACGTCATATATGAAAATAATCACTTTTGGATTTGACCGCTCTGCTGACTTTCGCTGCCTTTTCAAAATGAGATTATGCAGAGGGGGCGTTGTAAATTTTGAAGTTTAATGTCAAAGTATGCACACACAGTGTGGCCAGGTCTTTTTTGCACCTGTCTGCGCCAAAAAACATAACCGAACCGAAAAACCTCCATGCTCTTGCTGAAAACTTTGTCATTTTGACATCAGAGTGCAGAGGCTTAAGTGTCTTGCCCAAGGACACAATGGCGATAAAACTGTGAACCTTCTGATCTCATAGACAATGTATTAACCAATGAGCAACCATGCTCCCCTATCTATTAAGAATAAGAGAATACCGTTCAGTGCTGAAAGGGTCAACCCTTTTTATCCAACACAATGGCCAAATTTATGGCCAATGTTATTCACAAAAATTACCATTCAAATTTTACTATCTTTTCATTTTTTGTCTCAAAAACAAAAGCTTGTGGCTACTCAATGGAACGAGCTCAACAAGACATAAAACGAAAATGTTTAGTTACTTTGCAGCTGTTTTTTGGCAAGTCTTGGCTGCCTAAATAGGCAGCCAAGACTTGCCTAAAATCAACTACCTAGGTGCTTAGAATGTAACTTGTGAGTTGACCCAAAGACTGCATATAGGGGTACCTGTTCTGTTGCAAAAAATGTGATCAAGCTCCGAATTAGGCCCTTAAGAGTTAAAGGGTTATGGTAAATGATAAAGATAGCCGACCTGGTAGTTTTGTTCCTTTCTACAAACAATATACAAGTGAGGGGTTTACAAGACTGGACTGCAAACAAAAAATATCCACAGTAAGATCAAATAAATCTCACTTTTGTTTACTTTAGCCTCATTAATATACAATAAATGGCTTAATAAGAGATTGTTTTGTATGTGATAACGTTGACATAAGAATCACAAACTTTGAAGACATAATAACAGTAATAGCCTAAGAAACTAAAAGAAAACTAAAACTTCTCCAATCATGTTTACAAAAATCTTTAAATTTATACTCGGTAACATATGGTGTGTAAACCCTTCACCTAGTCCAGTGTATTTGTACTTTTGGAGAAAAATAAACAGTTAAATATAGAAATTTTTATCAAAAAAAGGAGAAAATTAGAAAAAAAAAGTTTTTCAAAGTATAGAAAAAATATTGAATGAACAGCAAAAAAAAAATTAGCATAAATACAACTTTTCTTCCTACACTCCAGTAAAAATAAAATCCAAAGGTTGACAACCATCACCTTCCCGGAGTAAACAAAATATGTGGAAAAAAGTCACCTGACTTAACTTAGGATAAAACATTTTACAAACTCCACAATGTCATCAAAGCATGAGAAAATATCATAATGTATTTTTATAGCTGTACACTCCATATATATATTTTCAGCAGTAGAAAAAAAATGTTTATTTAAACTGATGTGTTACCTCACATCATTCTCCAATAATTGTAACAAAACAATTATTTCTGAATTAATTATGCAGTCCTTTCCCAGAGACAGGCACAAGTGCAAATGAGCCCGTAAGTGCTTGCAAATTAGAATTTACAAACACTGAAAATTGCGCTGGCAACAATTTAGTGTGCGACTGCAAATCAGAGATTTACATGCTGCATAGAATTAATTGGTAAATTGTAACATTCTGATAAATCTTTGACTGTTAAAGTTTATTGTAAGAGGAATTTAAGCTTCAAAGAGTTGTTGTATAATAGTTTTAACATGAGTCTGCACACAACATGTGCAGTTTACAATACATACATCTGTTCAATGTTTTTGTAAATAAACTGGATTTCCCCATTCATCAATATCAAGTGGGAGAGTGTTAACCCTTTACCCAACGTAACGGCCAAAACCGGCCAGCGCTATTCTAAAAAATCGTCAATTAATTTTCATTATTTTTTCATTTTTTGTCTCAAAAACATAGGTTAAGACCCCTCAGTGGAACGAGCTCGACGAGCTCGTTCCAACGAGAGGTCATAACCTATGTTTTTGAGACAAAAAATTAGTTATTCAAGAATTTTTTTTGCAAGTGTCGTCTGCTTTTCATGTTAGGTAAAGGGTTAACCCTTTACCTAACGTGAAAAGCAGACGACACTTGCAAAAAAAATTCTTGAATAACTAATTTTTTTCATTTTTTGTCTCAAAAACATAGGTTATGACCCCTCGTTGGAACGAGCTCGACGAGCTCGTTCCAACGAGGGGTCATAACCTATGTTTTTGAGACAAAAAATGAAAAAAATAGTGAAAATTAATTGGCGATTTTTGAGAATAGCGCTGGCCGGTTTTGGCTGTTATGTTGGGTAAAGGGTTAATGAACATGCCAACCCTGTCTACAGCCAGAAAGTGATTCAACGACATTGCCAAATTTCTTCCATCTGAAGAATACCTACCAATCAAAATGAACGTTTTAGCCATGCCTTCTGTATGCTAATTAGGTAACTCTATTTTTGATTTTGTGGTTCGATTATGGTTCAATGGCCTTTAAATTTATTCGGTTGTACAGATTAGTTGGAAAATTATCATATCTGCCCAAGCCAGAAAATAAGCAGACTGTCAGCTGCAAAATGAGGTCCCCTGAGGGTGAATTTTTAGTTATGCTACCCTGCTTTGCAGGATAGCATCACTAAATTTACCCTATGTGAACCTCAGTATCAATCAGGGTCTCAAAACTAAACAGAAAGAGGTACCCAGAGGATACACTGGCCCACTGTATGGGATAGCATCATCAAATTCACCCTCTGGGGACCTCATTCTGCAAAATGTCAGACTGCTTATTTTCAGGTCTGTATCTGCCATTTATTAATTTGATCAACCGATCATATTTTATAGTACACATTTTGAATACTATGACCCACTAAATTTTATGCGGCAAGATCAAAACGCACACACATGTACTATAAATTTTATTTTTGTGTTCAAAACCAAGCAGCATGTTGGTGTTATTGTCAACATTTCAAGTGGATATTCAAAGACGTGATAGGTTATGAAATGCACTTCAATGAAAGGACAGGAAAAACTTTTGTTGACAAAATTTGCTGCAAAATATGTGACAAGTATGCTGATAACCATGCAAGGACTGATTTGAGATGGGAGGCCTTACTTGAATTTGATTGGTTCAGTTGTGGGACAGACTTTGAATCTAAATATTTTTTTGAGAGACACCTTGGAAGCAGCTGCAGGTGTCATGAATGAGGGTATACAAGACCTACAAAACTGTTTTGCTTCAGAAAAGCTTATAAGCCCTCACCAAAATGAGTTCAATGACCGTGTTCCAGTGATGGGTGATAAACTGTGTGAGCCATCAAAGTTGTAAAAGCTAAAGTTGAAAAAAGAACAAAGTTTTGATGGTGGTTTTTGTGTATAGCGCTAGTCATTTCTCCTCCTTACAGGATTTAAATTAATGGCTTACACATTCTTACCAGACCTACAGGAACTAAATTTTGGAGTTACATTTTTGCGAGTACAAGTTGCACTCGTGGCCAAACTTGCAAGAGCCGAATTTTACACTTGTAAAATGTGCTCCAGGTAAAGACTGATTATGCTAAGCTGTGCCCTCCCCAATCCCCTTACTGTTAGCATGGTACCTTTGAAAATTACTCATGTTATGAATTCAAAATATCTAAGAAAATAATTTAGCATGCTAACAGTTAACCCTTTACACAAAAGGCAGACAACACTTGCAAACAAAATTGTTGAATAACGTTTAAATTTTTTTTTTTAATCATTGGAATGAGCTTTGGAATGAACTCAACAAGCAGGTTCCTATGAGGAGTCATAAGGTATGTTTTTTTAGGCAAAAAAATGAAAATATAATGACAACTGAATGGAATGTTTTGTGAATAATACTGGCCAGTTTTGGCCATTATGTTGGGTAAAGGGTTAACTGGTTGAGTGCAGGAAGCTACTATCCATTACTCTACAGAGACGTGCTGAAAGCCACATTAATGGCTTTGCACAGTATGCATTAGCTTATTGTCCTCTCAGCGGCAGAAACATTTATTTCTTTAATATAATTTTTTGTTTAAATGTATTGGAGAGTGTCAGCAAGCACTCGACAATAACTTGTAAAACAAGACTTATGAAATCTTGTTAACCCTTTACCCAACGTTACGGCCAAAACCGGCAAGCACTATTTACAAAAATCGCCAATTAATTTTCATTATTTTTTTCAATTTTTGTCTCAAAAACATAGGTTATGACCCCTCTTTGGAAAGAGCTCGTTTCAAAGAGGGGTCATAACCTATGTTTTTGAGACAAAAAATGAAAAAAATTAGTTTCTCAAGATTTTGTTTGCAGGTGTCGTCTGCTTTTCATGTTAGGTAAAAGGTAAATTCCTAATTAACTGGTTGAGTGCTAAATTATTTTTCAAAGGTTATTTGAACGTCTGTATTTTTTCTTCAAAGATGCCGTGCAACCAGCAAGGGAAGCTGTAGTTTAGCAAGATTTTGTTCATGAACTATTGCTTTGTCACAATTTATTGGAGAGTGCCTGTTGGCTGCCTGTTGGCACTCTCCAATAAATTGTAACAAAGCAATTTTCTAGAAACATTTATTTTCTACTGTTAAGCAAACAAGTGGCTTCCAGCACTTTTCAATAGAGCCATGATAATAATAATACTTTGGCCGGTTGCTGATTTGTCGCGGTTCTCGGATGAGAAGGCCTTGGTTACCCCTGTACTCCCAACTGCCTCCCTATTCCCACGTTTCTTCTCTCCTCCCAATACTCGGAGATGAATTGCTTGATGACATCCCTTGCCCCATTCTTCCCAATCTCTCCGATTAGCATATTAACCCTCTCCTTTGAGTCTCCCACTAACCACATGTCCTTCATTCTCCCATCCCACTTCCCCACTATACTCCATGATAATGGCTTCAAGCACTGAACCAGTTAAACAAGAGAAAAACAGCATGACTGAAGAAAATTCTGTTGCACTATCAGGGTATAGGGTTTAAACTAAGGCTCCCCTTAATGAAAGCAAGGTATCTTTGTTAAAAATACATGTGTTACAAATATCTTTTCAAAAATAATTCAGCACTCTGCCACCCCCAAAGGGAAATACAAAGATAAAATTGACAGCATAAATCTAAAATTTGGGGTGTTTGGGATTTGTACATAGGAAATCATATTAAGTTTTGTGTAAAAGCCAAAAATACTTTTGGGACCCTCAGATGCATTTTTATAACCAAGACCTGATGATATTGTGTTTCTGCATTGCAGTTGATGATTTTCCCACATAAAATCCCCAAACAGTATTTATGGATATTTTAAAAAGATAGAGAACTTTTGAAATTGAGAAGCCATCTGGAGATATGGGAATACCTTGTCTGTATTACAGATACAATGACAGATAAATTATCTCAGCAGAATAAGAATGATTAGATTGAATAACTGTCCTTTTCTTACAGAGAATTTTATCCTCAAGTCTGACTACAGTATTCTGCATTGATTCTATGTGGGCAATTGGGATAAAGTGTCTTGCCCAAGGACACAATGCAGTTACATTTGGTCAGAATCGAACCATCAACCTTTTGGTTTGAAGTCCAGTGCTCTAACCACTGAGCTACTGTGGCCCTGACATGGCTGTTATGATAGGTAAAGATAGACATGATAGGGAATAATCTAATAACCCAATTTTTTTCTACTTCAATTTTGACAGTACTGATGGCATATATAACCTTACCTGAGAGAAGGAGTATATATAACAAGAGGCCCCACGGGGCCTGAAGCGCCCATCTTGAACAGAACACAATTTAAACAGAGTCCAAGAATGAGTCTACATTAAGAAGCCATCTCCATAAACTACACTATCAATCCTTGAGTCCCTCAGGAGTGACAAAAATAATCTGGGCATCCTGCCTTTTCTTCAGTTGATCATAAAGTAAAATGTAGAGCTCCCCTATGAAGCCCCTTGATACAACCTATGTGGATTAATCTTAGTTACACACCTCTAGAGGGTACTGAATATAAAATTTTTAATTCTTCAGCAAAATGGCCAATTCCGGCTCCCATAGAGAGCCCAAATATTAACCCAGGCTCTTGATTTGAACACAGTTGAATCTGACTTCCCTAGAGATGTTGTGTACCGAATATGAAAGCATTCTGACTGTTGGATCTGAAGAAGAGAAATTATAAAGAAATTTCTTCGAATTGCACTAAGTTCAAATTTGGGCTACCATAGCGAGCCTAAATATTAACCTATGGATCCGATTTGAACAAACTTGAATCTGACCCCCCTAGAGATGTTGTATACCAAATGTGAAAGTATTCTGAAGAGTGGATCTGAAGAAGAAGATTTTTGAAGAAATTCCCTCATATTGTACTAAGTTAAATTTCATGTTCCCATATGGAGCCCAAATATTAACCTAGGCACTCGAATTGAACAACCTGGAATCTGCCCCCTCTAGAGATGTTGTATACCAAATATGAAAGCATTCCGACTGGTGAATCTGAAGAAGATTTTTAAAGAAATTTCCTCATATTGCACTAAGTAAAAATGTGGGCTATCATAGTGAGCCCAAATATATACCTAGGGATCTGATTTGAACAAACTTGAATCTGCCCCCCTTAGAGATGTTGCATACCAAATATCAAAGTATTCTGACTGGTGGATCTGAAGAAGAAGATTTTTTTAAATTACCCTCCATATTGAACAAAGATAAACCTAGGAACTTGGTTTGAACAATCTTGAATCTGACCCTCATAACAATGATGTATACCAAACATTAAAAAATTCTGACTGGTGGTTCTGAAGAAGAAGATTTTTAAAGAATATTCCCCATATTACCCTATGTTAAAACTTTGGCTTCTGTAGAGAGCACAAATATGAACCAATGAGCTTTATTTCAACAAACTTTTATCTGCCCCCCCCCCCCCCCACCTCCCCCATGAATGCTGTATACCAAATATCAAAAGATTCTGATGATTGGTTTTGGAGAAAAGATTTTTTAAAATTTTTGCAAATATGCTGACTCAGCATTTTTTCGATGCCCATTACAGAACACCCTAACATAACCGATGGCAATTTTTTTTTACCATTCAATTCTACTGGTCCTAAGGATATTTTATACCAAATAACAGCTCTCTGTTCCAGGTGGTTTGAAAATATGGGCGTTTGAAAATATTTCTATTTTTACCTCCCAGGGTTCCCATGGGGATGCGGGAATTTTTTTTTTGCATGAGTCAAGTACTTATGACCCAATAATACCACAAACCAAATTTGGTTCATACCGGACCATCGGTTCAGAAAATATTTTGGGCAGAGCCAAAAATCTTACCCCTCCTATTACAAAGCCAAATATTATTTCACAAACTTCGTTTGAACAAACTTGATTCTACACCTCATATGGAAGCTCCATAGCAAATATCAAGTCATTGTACATACTGGTTCTTGAGAAGAAGAATTTAAAAATATTTTGGAGCATTTTTCCTCACTCCCTCCCCCCATCACTCACACAAACTTTCATTTGAATTGGCCCAGTGGATTTGGAGGAGTAGATCAAAACATGGTGTTGACAGACGACCGACGATGGATGGAGAGTGATGAGATTAGCTCAGCTTGGCTTTGTCAAGATGAGCTAACAAGCTATTAATGGAAAATAGAATATGTTTTCATTTTTGGAATTCACTAAAAAACCTTTCCACAATCCATTCATAAGCTGAGTTTAAATGCCTTCCTTTTGTGAATATTATGGGAGGGTTTTGGCCATCATGTTGGGTAAAGAGTTGATATAAATAAGATTTATACTAAGACTGTACAGAGCACAGAATAGGTTAAGCAGTTAATAACAAAAATTACTGTAACCAGAAAGTGTGACTAACCCTGTGCAATGCACAGGGTTAGACACGCTCGCTGGTTGTAAAAAAATGATAACTGCCTTATCACTGTATGAAAATATACACTGACTAAGGTTGTAAAAATACACAGAGTTAGTTGGTTGTATGTTACATAGGGTGCTGGAATCAAGTAACTAATGGAAACACTTATACCAGATTGTTGGAATGTTTTGAAGTGAATTTAAAAAATAAAACATATTCTATTTAGGGAATAACGGAATAACCCATTATATTATTATTATTATTATTATTTTCAATTAATAGCTTGTTATTGAAGCAGTTGAGGTTTCAAGGCCATTTACCAACCAGCCTGGTTGATCCGGATGGCTTAGTCTCGTGGTCAATTAGTTGCTTTGTGTGCTAAAGGTCGATGGTTCAGCCTAGGATCCTACACTTCTCTCTTGATGTGTTAAGGAAAGGATTTACTGAATGTGAATTATCAATCTGGTGGACAATACATGCACCCCCATGAACTTCTCCCAATGTATTGTGAATAATATTAGAATTAAAGTTATTCACTGACCTGGTCTCTCTGTATTTTTCCAGTTGCAAAATAATAAGACTTGGGATGAGAAAAATATAGTCCTGACACTGAAGCAGCTGGATCCATGGCAAGCGATTCTGTCAGTTTTATTCCAACTTTATCTGCTTCTAGTAATTTCCACATTATGACCTTTTCTGTGTGATCTGGCTGGCTGGGATAACCCGGGGCTGGTCTAATTCCCTGAAAAAGATTTAAAAACCTGGATATTAATAAATACAAAAGGGCCTCTATATGCCCCCGAGAGATTCTCTCAGGAACATTATGTTTTCACCATGTCCGTCTGTCATCCATCCGTTAACTTTTGGTTTCCATCAAATAACTAAAGAACCGCTTATTTGATCAAATCATTATTTTAGGGGTTACATGTGTATGACCAGACAAGGCTTCCTTTCGATTTTGGACCAGCTAGCCAATTCAATATGGCCACCACGGCAGCCACATTGAATTTGGTTTTTGTTCAATAACTAATGAATGCTGACTTGAATCATTTTTGTTTTTTAATTATGCATTGTTAGTGTCTAGAGAAAGCTTCCTTTCGATTTCAGACCAGTCAGCTGAACCAAGTGGCCAATTCATTATGGTGGCCATCTTGAATTTGGTTTCTGCCCAATAAGTAATGAATACTGACTCGAATCAATTTCATTTTTTGGTTATCAATTATTGGTGTCTAGAGGAAGCTTCCTTTTGATTTTGGTTATGCCCCCGAGAGACTTATCTTCCTTTTTATGACACCACCCGTTGCTCCATTTTTTATGTGACTAAAATTCTTTTTTCTAATTCATTTATTTATTGATGTTTAACTCGTAACTCACTCAGTATTTTCAAGATATTTTTCAACAAATCTAGTCATGGCTGCTTCATAGCAGCCATGACTAGATTTGATGACAAATTCATCTAAATTTAATTCAAGAAATCATTGGGGAAAATAGTCATTCAATTTACTGGGGGAAAAGTTGATTAAATGTGCCCAAATTATCCTTATATCAGTGACAAGAGAAATCCCGTTTTGGGGAGGAATATCCACCAGCAAGGGTATGTAATGGCAAACACTGGCAGGTGCTATTCACAAAAACTTCCATTCAATCATCATTATTTATTTCATTTTTTGTCTCAAGAATATTAGCTTATGAACTTGTTCTGAGGGGTCATAAGCTCCGTTTTTGATGCCAAAAATGAAAATAAATTAGAATTTTGTTTGCAACTGACAACTGCCTTTCATGTTGGGTAAAGGTCTAATGCTCCATTCAGCGTATATGGTTATATCATGATGGCAGCACAGGTATAATGTGAAGTTTAGCTAACAGAACTGTTTATTTCTGTGCAGCCCACTTTAGAGGACTAGCAACCCAGGCATTGGTTACCAGGTCCTATTTTACAAGTTAAAACTGAACTAGTTTACCACAGTAAACAATCACTGCTCCAATTCCTGGAGTTCCTACAGGGATTTTTTACAATTTGCCATCCATCACCTTTTATCCGGATAAGAGATAAGCAGAAATTGAGAGTTGATGAATTGGCCAAATTTGTTATTTATTACCTATTACCTTTGCACAATGCACACAATATCAAAATTTGTAATTAAAATCATTTTTTTTTTAATTTTCCAAAAAATGATATGGTTTTGTTGCAATTTTTTTAAAAACAATTTTTTTTAACTGCTCAGTTTGTAAATTACGTGGGTGGGATGCAGACGATATGTTAGGTAAAGGGTTAAACTGAAGTACATAAGAATTGTATTAACTCTTCACCTGATGCAGAGGCAGTGGAGCCTTGGGAGCACAGGGGGCACGAGCCCCTCCTCTTTTTTCCACAGATATGTTTCGCAGTTACGCGAGGAGTTAAAAAGGGTGCATGCTAAAGTGCCAATATACAGACATTCCAGTAACATTATTTGCAAATCCAAACAATATTTAGCCAAAGAATCCCACTTTCGGTCACTCCAGTCCATTTCTTCTACTTCAACTATCTTCCAACCCAAAGGCTGGCCTTTGGGTTGGAAGATGGTTGAAGTAGAAGAAATGGACAGGACAGTGACCACACAGTGGCATATTCATCTAAACGAGAGAATATAGTGAGTCATGGTACATTTACGGATATACTATTTTAACATTTTTCATACTGGGTCGAACCATGGTAGCATTGTGAATTTGCGCCCCTCCACTTTTATTGAGCTTCCACCACCTCTGACCTGACCTGAAGTAATGGCCCGCAAGCACTATCCACAAAAAATTATTGGGTAGCATGGTGGCTCTGTGGTTAGATCACTGGACTTTAATCTAGTCAGTCACCAGTTTGACAGTGGTAACTGCATTGCATTCATGAGAAAGACATTTAAATCCCGCTTGCCAACATTAGTGCACAGCGGAGGTGTTACTAAGGCATACAGCACACTGATGGTACACTTGCCTTCCACTGCTGTTAACTCTGTCTGTGCAGAGTTAGTAAGTTGGTGAGTCTGACAGTTGTTCATCGCTGCTTGGTGGTTCTCTCCAGGTAGTCTGACTTCTCCAACCCATAAATTTGTCAGACACCATGTGACCCTGGCTCTTGAAAGTATTATTAAACTTTAACATACATGAGCTCGTTCCAACGAGGGGTCATAGGCTTTGTTTTTGAGACAAAAAATGAAAAATTAATGAAATTAATGGAATGATGATTTTTGTGAATTGTGCTGGCCGGTTTTGGCCATTATGTTGGGTAAAGAGTTAACCCTTTACCTAATACGAAAGGCAAATGATACTTGCAAACAAAAATCTTGAATGCCTAGTTTTTTTCATTTTTGACATCAAAACCATATCCTATGACTCCTCATTGGAATGAGCTCATTGAACTCATTCCAATGAGGGGTCATAAGCTATGTTTTTGAAACAAAAAAGAAAATTGAATGGTGATTTTTGTGAATAGCACTGGCCAGTTTTGGCCATTATGTTGTGTAAAGGGTTAAAAGAATTGCTATTTTATAATGTCTCTTTGGCTTCTTATATATCAATGAAAAATCAGCAATTTTTTACAATATGTCTCAATTTAAATAACACAATAATTCAGCTTGCTGGTGTAATAGCTTAGCTTTCCGATTATCTCCCATTGGAAGGGGATGGGGAAGATAAACTAGTTTATCTTAAAACCCACTCCACCGCAGCTGCTAAATCAAATTCTGCGAAAATGATGATTTTCTGAAAAAGAAAGAAAAAATCAGGTAGGGAAAGATACACAGAATTTATTTTCTTCTCTGCGACAGAAGATAAATAAGGGCAGGGAAATATTTTGTGATGCCAAATTGAAATGAAAAGTACAAGTGTGACCATATCAGTGTGATCCAAGAATGTAATCTACCGAAAATAAAATCACACTGGCCAGTAGTTTATAGGATTTATACCACAATCAAGGTGCCTATTCAATGTTATGCAATACTGTACAGACACTGGAAGTGTGCTACATATAAAACATGTGTTATCCTGATTATACGTAAGATCCAAGTGATATTATGACGTGAATGAAAGGCTGGATCCAAAACCGTGTTAAGCAAGAAAGTTATCAGACCACTGAAGGTGATACAGTGGAATCCTGTTAATTGAAGAGCAACTTTGCCAATGAAAATTATTCAATTAACAGTATTCAATTAACAGAGATTGTGTCACTTTCCTGTATTCCAGAGATAAACTTGTCATTTATTCTTTTATATCTCTTCACAAGCTCTGTCAATCAAGATATAATAGATTAAATGCCTGTATTGGATGTACTGAGGCCAAATATAGTACAAGTCAAAATAAGTTGAAGGATAGCCACTATGAACTATGTATCTTTCTCTTCCTACACTGGTAAGACCAGAATCTGACATCATTTTCTGGAAAGCTCTTACTGAGAGCTTTCCAGAAAATGATGTCAGATTCTGACCTTATCAGTGAAGAAGCAGCAGTATATTTAGTTTATTGCAGTTATACTACAACTTATTTTGACTTGTACCGTAGGTCTATAGAAAAGAAAAACTGGGGAGTGCCAGAGTAATTTCTCGAAAGGGGAGTGCCAGGGTAATTTCTCGAAAGGTTACAAGATTTTTTATTCAGTTAACAGTAGTTTACTCTATAACCTATATTCAATTAATAGGTCACATTTGTACTAGAGATATGCTAAAAGGTTTTGTGTTGAGAAATTATATTCAATTAACAGTGTTATTCAGTTAAGAGATATCCTATTGAGTGATATCCATTGTATTTTGTATTTACAAAAAATCTTGGTTTTCTAAATTCATGTTAAATCATTGTATAAATACAGAAAACAACTCGGGTAGAGTAGAGAGAGAGCGGGAACAACAACCCTTGGCAGACTTGGCTGTTGACACTCGTGAAATACAGGAAACATTCCATCTCAGGTTGTTGATTCCAGTCCTTCGTATTCCACCTATGCTGTGTTCTGTCTTATTTTTTAATAGTTTGTTCATTCCAATGAGGCGGCAAGAGATAAATTTTGAATACAATATATGGACATGATCAATTATTGAGAAAAAAATATTCTGTCATTTACAAGATAGGAAAATTATTCAGTTATAGGAATTTTGAAGAGAATATATTTTGTAAGACCTGTTTACAGTGACAAACATTAGCTTACATGACAAGATCAATGAAAACATTGCAGATTTTCATATATAGCAACCTTAACTGCTGCCATTTATGGTCAATAATTTGTGAACACGGATAAGTGTTAGCTTACCTCATATTTTATTTTATGCAAGTCAGTGGCTTCTAAAATTTCTTCACAAGCATAACCCCACAATTCTTTTCTTACTCTTTCATGTAGTTCTTCTGCAAATGCCTGAAAAAAGAAAGTCAATCAGTCAAATCCACAGTCATGTATATTTATATAAAATACAAGTGTAATGCCTAAAAAAGTTAAAAATCTGTTTCTCCGGCCCTAACGCATGGTCCTTTTGGCTGCCACATGCCCTCTTTTTATAACCAATGCAAACCTAAAAAAATAAAAATTAAATGGTTTATCTCAGATATTTTACCCAAGTTAATAAAATTGATAAATTTGTCCCTTGAGTGCAAGAAGGCTTTGCAGTGCTAAAGCACTGCAAAGCCTTCTTGCACTCGAGGGATGAAATACACCATCAGACATGCTATTCAGTAGATTATGATGCCTAAAACATAAAGCAAACCAAGGACATGAACTTCACCAATGTTTATTTCTTTTATGGACCCAATAATTGAAGTCATTTAATGACTACTATGTAGCAGTGTTGGGGTAAAAGTAGTCCTGTTGAGTTCATCAATATATATCAGGGTGCAGGAATAATTAATTTACTTTATTTCACTGACCAAAGCACTGCGTCAAGTTTACAGGAAGATGTATGCAAAGAAACACATACACATATAGACCTTTGTTGTGATGCGGAAGGATGACATCACAGCATTGATAGTGTCAGTTTCGCTAAGTTCTCTATTATTGTTACAATGCATCGATTTGCTTTCTTTAATTTGTTCGATATCTTTATTTTAGTATGTTCTTAATTTCCTTTTATAATTTTTCAATTCATTTTCATTTTTACTTATTTATGACATGATTAAATTGGTATTCTGCAAAACTTTCGGCATTTTCTTTGGCAACTATTGTTCTTCTGTTTTGAAACCTGACCAGTTTGTCTGAACTTGGCTCATTTTCCAAAGCTTTGTGGAGCCTGTTTTTTCCATGTCTTTCCATCTCGTACCGCCATGCCCCAGTGTATTCTAATCATGATAGTTGGTTTGTTTCTTTCTCAGCTTGGTCAACATCTCTCCAAGAGGAGACATTATTCTGCCAACCATAACTTCGCAGTAGATTTTAACATGTCAAGCTATAGTGGCCACCCCGTTATCATTCGCCTGTGTGGAAAAGGTGGTGCAATGGTACAGTCAATTGACGATTCATTTTTTATTGTGATACAACAGTTTCAACCACATTTGGTTATTTTACAAATCGGGTCGAAATACCTGTCCAATTTGTCCCCTGAAGCGGGTGGCAGTGCTATTGACGACTTTGCAGCTAAACTGCTGATCCTAGGAAATGCAAAAATGGTAATGGTTGATTAGCTTTTACATTAAATCTTGAGTCCAACCCATTGGTCACACTACACTCAGAAATCACAGGAGTTATTCAATGCCAACATTGATCTGGTAAATCAGTATTTGAGTGTAGTACTCCCTGACAATAGGTTCACTTTGCCATCCCATTTTTGGGAACACAAAAAATTGAAAGCTACCACTGGAACCAAGTACTTGTGTGATGGAGTGCCTTTTAATGCAATTGGGCTAGAAAAATGCTTTGTGGAGCAATCCTGCATTTCCTGAACCACCCATAAATGGCCTGAGAAACAGAAGATCCACTTTCTGGGGCCTAACCATTTACTGAATGTAATGGCCACCGTTATTCACAAAACTCACCATTTAAATTTGAGTATTTTCCCTTTTTTAGTCTCAAAAACATAGTGCATACACTTCATTGGAAGGAGCTTGTTGAGCTCATTCCATTGAAGGGTCATAAGCTAATATAGTTTATGACCCTTCATATAGCTTATGACCCTTCAATGGAATGAGCTCACTGAATGTTTTGCTCATTCCATTGAATGGTCATAAGCTATGTTTTAGGCCAACAATGAAATTTTTTAGTTATTCTAGAATTGTTTTTCAAACTATTGGTTAATATTTGTGTTGGGTAATGGTTACCCATTCACACAATGTATCTGTGAAATAGTCCCCATGGTACAAAACTTGCAATTCAGTTGGATTTTTTTCTCAACTTTTGCTTGCAAAATACAGCTTATGATCACTGATTGGAATGAGAGGCTATCAATGCATGGGCATAAGCTACATTTTATATGCAAAGAATGAAGATATTCAGTTTTGTTAAATGCAAATTAAATTTAAAAGATAGTGGAAAATTTTTTTCGATATATTTTGTCACAATAGATTGTAGAGAATATCTCTCCAGAAATGATGCACATTACACAATAATTACATTGTTAATGTAGTTATAGTAGTAGTAAATTATTTTATTATAGTGTCACGTTTCTATACATCTTTACAGAAAAAAAAAAACGTTACACTGATACAGACGAGTAAAGTAGCATGAAACCCAGCCGTGAAGGCTTATGAGAAACTTGAAAAACGATATAAATTTCTATGTATAATATGTACATAATTTTTTAAATCATTCGCACACACAAAACCACCCAATCCCTCCCCGCACACATCCCACACCCAACACCACGACCATTTGTAAGCACAACTATGCATCTTAACTGGTGGAGTGCTGGAAGCCACAAAATGGATTTTACTAAAATGTACTGGTAATGGCCCTATCTATTATTCTCCACTGAAGATAGTTTCCTTTTGGACTTTTTGGGTCCAAATACTCAATTCCCATTGGTCAGCTGGATGAAAACGTCATGACCAAATATAATTCATTTTCCAATGAATACATTTGGTCGAACTTTGACCCACATTTACGGTAGAGCGCAGTTGACAGAATGTAATTCGGGTGGTGTTTGGGTGGGTTTATAACTTTTAGCGCCTCTCGCAGTGATCAGTGATTATAGTTTACTGATATGTTAAATAAATTGTTTTGAACATTATAAGTTTTGTTGTGAAAGACAGCAATTTGACAAATTTGGGTCAATGCCGAAAACCGGTGCTCAACTCAGAGTTGTGCACTTTGTCTTTTGTGTGAGGGTGGTTTTCGCCTCGTTTGTTCGTACATGTATTATTTCGTCTTTCTGCTTTGTTGTTTGGTAAAAAGTAGTCTAAACAGTTACGGAATGTAATTGTAAGAATTGAATGCAATTTTTATAATCTTTATTGGAGTACGAACATGTGGGAATGGGTACAAATTATGTATGAATCCCCTTCAGGTTTCATACATAATTTGTACCCATTCCCACACGTTCATACTCCAATAAAGATTATAAAAATTGCATTCAATTCATAAATAAGTTTAGATCAATATCGATGCGAGTTTGGGCATTTTGGTGTTTTAATTGCTATTGAACTCAAGTGAGATGATCTCATACAACCACAGAAAGGCTTCATATTCTGTGGAGGTGCTTCATATTCTCTTAACCCTTATCAAAATGAATCAGCTGAAACCATCCACGTAATTTACAA
Organism: Pictodentalium vernedei; assembly: GCA_031216915.1. Classification (NCBI taxonomy): domain Eukaryota; kingdom Metazoa; phylum Mollusca; class Scaphopoda; order Dentaliida; family Dentaliidae; genus Pictodentalium; species Pictodentalium vernedei. Next base: position 104,662,654 of record CM062292.1, on the reverse strand, counting down.
ATTGAGCAGTTGAAAAAAAAAAAAAATCAAAAAATTTCAACAAAAACAGCTTGTGTAACCCCTAATTGGAAAGAGTTCTTTAAGCCTGTTCCAATGAGAGGTCACATTATAATGTTTAGTTGAAATTTGAAAAAAAGTGATAGTGCATAACTCTGGCCTGTAAGGGTTAGGCATTATCAATAATGCATAACCAAAATATGAAACTGATTCGAGCTTAGCTGACTTGTCCAACCAGGGCTCAAAATAACAGGTAGCACATCATATTTCGCGACACAAAACTTGCTTTTAGTGACGCAAATTATTATCTCTCACCGTGATACACAAACTCTAGAATTTACAGTAGAACTTGGTAACTCCATCACATTTTAACCCTTTACCTAATGTAACGGCCAAAACTGGCCAGCGCTATTCTCAAAAATCGCCAATTAATTTTCATTATTTTTTGCATTTTTTGTCTCAAAAACATAGGTTATGACCCCTTGTTGGAACGAACTCATCACCTATGTTTTTGAGACAAAAAATAAAAAAAAATTAGTTATTCAAGAATTATTTTTGCAAGTGTCGTCTGCTTTTCAGGTTAGGTAAAGGGTTAAATGGCAAAACCCAAACTTTTTCCTATCACATGCATTATTCAGTCACAAATCTTTTATTGTACGACTTTGATTTTGATTAAATTAACATGTTTTAAAAAGAAAAAAAAAAGAAAACCACGCTGTGTTGTTTTCATTTTCTGTATGGACCTGTACTGGTCTAAACAGCTATGGAAGTTTGTCAAAACAGTGCTATGCACATCAAGGGAGGTAAGGAATTTACATACAATGAGGTCATGTCACAGCAATAGGAAGTGAAGTTTCAAAAGTCTAGTTTCTTTTAGTAGTGAAAAACATGAAGAATAAATAAATGAAGATGATTCCCTGTACTTTTTTCTATGTATCTTTTTCTAAAAGAACAACTGCACAAGATGAACCGAACAGTTACGAGGGAAAGAATAGACCATTTTAACATAGCAACATCTTACATGCGGGATTCGATATGCAGCCTTGAAACCAGCCATTTAGATTTGTTACTAAAAATGGCACCCACGTCTGCTGTATTGTATTGAACGCTGCATTGATATCGTTTGTTTCCACTTTATAAATATTTTTTGTCATTGCTGTTGTACTTTTGAAACAAAATTGGATTGTGTGCCAGCCTGCTGTTCTTAGAACGAAACATTTTAGCTTTAAAGAAGCCGAAGGTACATTGTAGTTGAAAGTTCTGACAAACGTCGGAATGAACATGAAGCCTGAAGGATTTTAACATGAAAATGATAAGTACGGAATATAACATCGCAAAATACACAAATTTCTAACCCCCAACCTTTGTTCTCTTTGGGGATGAGAACAAATGCAGATAGGTAAATTGTTGAATTTTAATTGATAAAACGGAGACGAAAAACAAAGCTTTTAATGCCGATTGGCAGTTCAGTACACATGTTTGCAAATTGCAATATTGATAAATAAAATCAGATTTGTGGGGGCAACTGAAGTCCCGGATATAAGATGGCGCGATGTTAAAATAGTCTATAGAAGAGTAATTCATATTTACTAATGGTCAGACACATGTTATAATGAGATGAGATGATTACTATTAAGGGCATGGTTTGGAGTATTATTGACAGAAACTGCACATGGCCAACTGGCATTAGCAGTTACACTTTCTGTCCACAAAAAAGAGATGAGTCAAGATTTAATAAAGACAATACACTAACCGCTACCTCATTAAAAGCACAGTAGTTCATTAAAGAGAACCCCCTACCCCCACCTGCCCCCTCCCCCCCCCCCCCCCTCAAAAAAAACCCCACCAAACAATGTCCCGTTTACAAATTGGTAAGCAGAAAGCTTCTACATTTCACCTGTATTCATTTCACTGCCCATGACATGATTGGTGTGAAATAGATGTCCCATGGCTCCCATCCAATTCACAGGTAAACTTTCCTATTTTAATTTATTTAATTTATATACCTAATTTTATCCCATGGTTTTGCATGAGACCCTCATCGAATTCTGTAAACCTATTTTTGTTTTATTCCAATTTCTTCCTTTTTTGGAGGAGTGATGGGGGGTGTTCAGAGCCCCGGCTGACATAGGCATGATAACTTGTTGTTTAAATGTTGAAATATTAGGGACAACAACACAGGGAAGTATGAGATATGCGTGATTTGTGCTTTTTTAGGTTATGGGACGTTTTCAGCCCTGATTGGAGGGGGTGGGGGGCAAGACATCACACTTTGAACTTCGTTTTTTCCGAGTTATGAATGTATATAGAATACGTTGAGTTGTAGTGTCAGATTGACTAATTGAAAAAGAAATACTGGTTAGAATTCATGAATTTATTATGCATGTATGATGTAATATAGATATATAGTCTACAAGTTCAAGAGTATTGTCTTCTATCTACAAAGGTACTCACAACTTGATACTAGAAAGATGCTATGCAATTTTAAAAAAATGCTATGCAGTTTTTGAAATTTCGTAGCATTTTGCCACGCATTGAAAAAAAATTATTTTGAGCCCTGGGTCCAACATTGAAAAGAAGCTTCCTTTAGACACCAACAATCCATAATTTAAAAATAAAAATGATTCAAGTCAGAATTCATTTGTTATTGGATGGAAAGCAAATTCAAGATGGCCACCATGGAAGCCATAATGAAATTGACACTTGAAAGCAAGCTTCCTCTGGACACCAACAATGCATAATTAAAAAATAAAAATAAAAATGATTCGAATCAGCATTTATTATTAATTTTGGATGGAAACCAATTTCAATATGGCCTCCTATCAAACCCTTGTATTATGTGGTTATAAACCTGTGTATAAAATTTTGTTTCATTTTGTTCAGTCAGACTAAAGTTAGGGTCTGGAAACCATATTTGGGATGGATGTACGTGACGTATGTACCGACAGATGGACAAGGGCAACACTTAATGCCTCTCACCAGAATGGCGGTAGCAAAATAATAATAAACATCTTCTGACATCTAATAGCCCAAGAACATTAGGTTTCACTAGGGAAAAAAATCGGAGAAAGCTGATTTTTTCAGGGAATGTCGAGTACATGTCACTGAACAACTAGACAAAAGACCCCTAAAATCCCAGTTGAGCTTTTTTTTCTACAGCCTTTTTTCGAAAACGCGTTTGAAAAAAATCAAAAAAAATCGCACGAACTTTGTAACCTCGAATTGATCCAACTGTATTTTTTGTTTACGCGTATTTCGAGCTACATAATGTCTAATATACATTTACATAGAGGAAAATGTGCATTCTGTGACAATTTCTGCAAAAAATTATTGAAAATTCACAAAAAAGTATCGGATTTACGCAAAAAATGACGATTTTCCTAACGGATTTGCCCAAAGGGTCGTAGTACAGAACGGGATGTTAGTTGGACAGACGATAAAAAATCCACCACCATTTGAAGACTTTTATCATTGCTTACAAAATAGACATTATGGAAGACCCCCTCTGCTTCTGGCCGAGTTCCCCTTTTGGCATAAAATTCGTCAGCATGAGAACTCAACTATTTTCGGGCTTGGGACCGAACAGACACATCTGTGTCTGGCAGCATTAGATCAATAATATTTACAGAATGTACAAAAATCAATAAATAATATTTACAGAATGTACAAATCAATCAACATGGATTAATTTACATTGACTATTATCAACGCTATATACAGAAATGACATGACCTATATACATATTATTCATCGAACTCAGAAATTTCCGACAGGACAGTGTTTCTGTGGTTGTTACAAGAATCCTAACTGCAATTACACAAACCTGAGCAAGAGAGTCCTGCCTTCTTACACCCACACCTTTTTGTACAAGCACTCTTGCAACCACAACTGATCAGATTCAGTAGGTTATCGGGGGCACATGGCTTTGTGGCTGCAGTCGGTACAAGAAGTCCATTGTCTAGCGACCACCCCCAATCTGTCGGAGGAAGCGAAGTGCCCAGCCATTGTTGGACCTGGAGATAACATCTGTAGACATGTTGTTGTGCAGCATCGCTGCTTGGTGGGAGTGAGGCTAGGTCGATGGGTTTATTCAGTTTAGATTTTGCTACATAACGCTTGTAAGTGACATATCTATATTGGTCGAGAGAGGAAACAGTTTTACTCCCGTATAAGATCAGGAGAAGTTGTTCCCCGGCAGCGGCTACTGCACCTGGTGTACTGTCATCCGCCAAAATTGTGTTGACATACTGTTGTGAGTCGCTAGTAACATCGGAGACAATTGTACTGAATACTTTCTTCTTACCAACTCGAAAGAGTGCAGAAGTAGTGTCACAACCACTTACAGAATGTGCTACAAGGAGGTTGCTTCTATGGTCACCCATTTTGGTTGCTATTTCACTAACTGAAACTAGTAAGTTTGGGGTAATGGAATACATCATGTGAATATTACATCCCGGTTGAACTCGAGAGGTAAGAATGACTAACAAGTCTGTGTCTGTTCCCACAACGACAACATTGTTGTCATCTTGAGCGATGTCAAGTGCAGTTTCGTCTATCAGTACATCAGCATCAGCCTCGGCCTGCTTGGACTGAATATTGATAGCAGATAGCTCCTGCATTAGAAGATCGATCAGTTGGGTTTTGTTCTTGGCATTTGCAAGGAAATCGGATTGGGGTGTGGTGGCTGGTAACTCGGGTGAGATATTGATATCAATGGAATACCTGTCTTTAGATTTACGGGCTTGTTCCATGCCCTTTGTCGACATTGTACAAGCATAACCATCAAAAACAACCACGACGTTCGCCCCAAAATGTCTCACTAGATAATTGGAATATGATGTACATATGTCCTTATATGACGACTGTTTAGGCCATACAACTGCCCTCAATAAAAATCCACCATCTACAACAAACAGAGAATGTTCTGGGATTTTAGTTTGCTCGGAACCGTATGTTTTGAGGATCTTACCGAGCGTGCTTTTCTGTGTCTTCCTCATTCCAGCAGAATCAAACAATGCTGGTGGTTTCGGGGCGAGTTCATATTTGAGATACTCTTCCATCTCTGCTTGTGACTGAATAACACATGTGATGCAGTTGAACACAATTGTGGGGTCAATCACTACCTTACTTCCACGGACTTTGATGCTATTTGCCATCGATGCGAAAGACTTCACAGTGTCAACACGTCGTAGTTTGATGCTGTTGAACGTTTTGCTTACAACATTCGATACGCAACATTCACCAATTTTGCGAACTTGGTCACAGTTCACAGTTTCGTCGGCCACAAGCCCGGTCGCTATAGAGACTAATTGTAGTGGATCTCTATTCTGAAAGGGGGAATGCACTCTGAGCCAGTTCAATAATTTGGTGATATCATTGGCATCAGTCAATTGTGAACTTTGACGGAGATCCCGATGTTGTTCGCCATGACCAGTGTGAACATGAACAAAATTTTCAAGAGCATTACATATCGGAAGGCAAAGAGGTAGTCCATGTACCCATTTCTATCGGTTATTCCCCTGCCATGTGTGAGACCACCAGGGAGCTTGAACATTCTCATTAAACACTGCTCTATGGTCTGATCAGAATATATCCCGTCCCAGAATTTATCTGAGCACCTTATGGTAAAGTAACCTTTCTCAGTGAACAACTTCAAATCATCCTGTTGCATTATTTCTGTTAGCTCATTCATCTGCTGCAAATAGAGATGAGAACTTTTAGCGTATGCAAAATGACCACCTGTGTGAAATACTGGAATCATATTGCGAACACAATATGTGTGGAGTTCCCAGTCGCCTGTGCGCTCTGCTCTCAAGAACAACTGGTGAAGACCTATTTGCTCGTAGTATTGTACCCAAAGCTTTCCTGTGCATCCTACGGACGCATTCTGGAGCAGTTCGTGTAATTTTGACAGTAGATGGTTGACACTTTCTTGATTGACAGCGTCAGCTGTTGTACAGTCACCTCTGGCAAGTCCACAGAATATTTCATTGACTTCTGTGCAGTCTATGTTATCTAGTGTTCAGCTTTCTTCAAACACAAGTTTTGTAATGGCAATTTGTGTTAGCAAATGGGCACGAACTGCTCTTGAATATGCATGACCACTGATCAAATGATGGATTGACACACCAGCATAAACAAGTTCATCCAAGCCGCTACCAGCCATGATCGAACCAATTGCCCCTAAATATGACATAATCATATGGAAGCCGCCGAGTCTAACGAAAACTTTTGTCAACTTATCTGACGAAGACACAATCTCCACTGCTTTGATATAAAGTGGTTGGTCAAACATGGAAATTGAAACAATGATGCTATAATATGGTATTTGAATGAGAAAAGTCGATGCCGTTTGAATTTGAGTTTAGGGGGTATGGTTAATATTTCACACGTTTCACCAGTTCATTATGGAATAAATGACTATTGTTATATACCATTATAAAGCCACTGCTTTTCTGCAATTTTTGATATATAATTTAACTCCCAAAGTAGTCGTAGATTTGATTTAATGGACGTTGTGTACCGTTGTGTGTATGAAAACAATAAATTTTTTTTCGGAATTTTGTACATTTTCGTGAATATTTCACCATTGAGTGTGAGGATTGGTACAAAGTTGGCATTTTCTGCTGGGGATATGTATTCTCAATATAATTCAGCACGATATTTATGATTCTCACCCTACTAAGGCGAATAAGAATGAGAAATATGGAGCTGGGTCGAATTTTTAAAAAAAAATTTTTTTTCATCAAAAAAACACTATAACTAAAAAAGCTCAACTCGGATTCGCGGGGACTTTTCACACTTTATCCGCAATGTGTGTCCCGGAAACATATAAAAAAATCAGCTTTCTCCAATTTTTTTCCTTACTTTCTCATTTTTATGTCTAATGTGCCTGGACTATAAGGGTTAAAAGCAAAAATATTTTGGTCACATGGATTTTGTCATCTCATTTATTGGAGAGTGACATTAGGCTTATGCTCTGATTTATTAGAGAGAGAGACTTTGGGCATTCTCCAATAAACTGTAATAAAACAATTTGATTAGAACAAATTCTAATTGACAAAATTAATCCTGAATTTTATGAGCAGATCATGAAGTCGTGCAGATATTTAGATCAAGATGGTCTTCCTGATCTATGTAAATATTTGCCAGCTGAGTCCCACACATAGAATCTAATTAGATTACCGGTAACACTAAATTCTCTTACCTCTGCAAGTCGGTCAGCCAATGCTTTAACCATGATAGAACTATAATCATCACAATTCTGTTCATAACTGTAATAAAGGAATATATATTACATAGCAGAAAATGTACTCTTCCTATTCATTTCATTGATCATTTTCATCATTTCATTCATTCATTCATTCATTCGATTGATGAGGATTGATTCACACCTCTGAACTCAGAGTGCGAACAACGAACTTGAGTACAATCATGACACTGGAATTACCAGCCACGCTTTTGAAAACCATTGCAGCTCTGGGCGTCTCTTGCCCAATCACCTGGACTGTCCAGGAGATAGGCAAGAGCATTCACCTGTCTATGGAATTCAAGACAGAGAATGACACAGCAACACCACCCTCCTCGGGGAGAGGTAGCACCTTTAGTGAGAGGATCCCCTCTCACACTGGTCCTCACCCGAGGAGGTCAGGAGGCCCTGAAAAGGATAAGAGCACAAGGAAAGGTAGAAAGAAAAGCCTGTCCCCCAAGCGCAGGGATTCCAGGCGCTTGGAGGCCTATCTGGAAAGGAAGAGAGAAAAGAGTGAGGAAAGGGTAGAGGAGGAAGCAGCCACAATTTCTACTCCAACTCCCGCAGATTCACCCATCTTGCCTCCAGCCTCACAGCTGGAGACACCAGATGTGGACGGTCTTGCGGAGACTGAGTTGGAAATGGAAGCTGCCTTCTCGCCACTGCCTCATCCTCTCTTGCCTCTCCCTTCTGAACCAGAAGGCCAGGACGCCGACCTGGAACCCAGTAACGAAGAAGCCATAGAGGAACAACAGGATAACACCGAAAGGCTCAACCACCTCGAAGAAATAGAAGAAATAAAAAGAAAGATAGAGATATCAAACAAAAGAAACGCAGAACAAGATAGAGAAATTGAACGCCTTACAAAAATGAAAGAAGCAGGAGAGGCAGCTCTAGAAGCAATAAACCACCCTACAACACCAACACCATCAATAGATATATCACCGTCACAGCCTCCTCCTCAAAAGAAGAAAGCCAAGAAGCATCGGCGCCGTTAACCCTCTCCCTTTCCTCCTTTAACACGCTCGGACATGATGAAGTACAAAAAGCAATAGGAATACTATCATACAGTAATTGAGGGTCGAAAGGGCTTGCTCCAAACCGTCCCAGCGCGCCTTCGGTGCGCGACACCATTCATCATTCATACTCTTCCTTAATTCACAACAGTGTCACAGTTTCACTCTAACTTTGCCCATTGTAACTTGCAGGCCACATTATTTTGGAATATTTTAAACTTGTCAGTCAAAAAATAAATCTAATGAGAGCAGTGTTCATGCTGGCAGGTGCCAATTGCACCCCAAAATTCATTTGGCATGAAAAATACAGCATTTGCACCAAAATGCAGCACCAAAAATATGCTTTTGGTAGGTCTTAACCCTTTACCCAACGCAGACGATTTCAAAATTTATTATTTTAAATACAATTTTTTTTATTTTTTCAAAAAGTTTCAACAAAACCACATCATGTGACCCCTCTTTGGAATGTGCTCGACAAGCTCATTCCAAAGAGGGATCACATGATATGGTTTTGTTGAAATTGTTCGAAAAATAATATTTTTTCAGTTGCTAAATGTGCATATTACACAGGCGGATGCGGGCGAGTCGTTGGGTAAAAGGTTAGTGGCTTTGTGGTTTATTATTTCAGTAGGTCATTTTTGATAAAATCACGGTCTAATGACACAGTCAAGACAGAATTCACACCTGGCAAGTAATCTACAGATAACATGTGTAATCATGTTTCTTTGTTATGGGTCAACAGAATTAACAGTTTATCCATTTAATCTGATTATTCACAAGATGTTTCTTTGTAACTTTATCTTTTCTCTCTTGCTTAATTTTTTTTACAATCTTTCGGGAGGATAATAAATTATTTTCTACAAGTTTACTTGGTGTGAATAAACAGTGAGTAAATAATAATTTTGTAACCATTAATAATGGCCTTTTATTTTATTTATTTATTTATTCATCTATTATTTTTTTATTATTCATTAATATATTTATTTATTTGTTTTAGTAGATGAATCATCTTTTTTTTTATCAATTTGGGGTTTTTTTTGCATCTAAAATACTTAAAAGAGCCAGGTAATCTGCATCTTGCAACTGCAGGATACAAGCCTCTGCTCAGTTACGATTTGTTTACATTACTGTTTATATAACATTACGCATTTTTGAAAGGCACTTGTGAGAGAGTGTATGCATTTCTATATATGAGAGGAGAAAAGAAACTCTTCCCAAAAGCATAATTATTCAATTACTAAATCACTTTTTGGGAAGCACGGTGGCTCAGTGGTTACAGTATTGGACTTCAAACTGAAAGGACCACGGTTCAATCCCTGCCAGGGGTAACTATATTGTGTCCTTGGCCAAGGCATTTAATCCTGACTGCCCATCTGGGGGCATGGTGGCACTGAGTACTAAGGTGTACTGTGTGTCGATGGTGCACTTGTCTTCAACAGTACATTAGGGAGTCAGACAGTTGCTCGCCAATGCTCAGAGGTTCCCCCGGGTACTCCAGCTTCCTCCACCCATAAAACTGTGCGACACAAGGTGACCCTGGATGCCAAAAGTGGCATTAAAAAGCAATAAATAAATAAACCACTTTTCTTGTCTGTTTCTGTATCTGAAACAGTGGAAGCATTCAAATTTAAAATGCTGTTACACTGTTACAACACACCATGTTTAATTAACCCTTTACCCAACGAATCGCCCACATCCACCCACATAATAAGCAAATCAGCAGCTGAAAAAATATTATTTTTCAAACATTTCAACAAAACCATACCATGTGACCCCTCTCTGGAATAAGCTCGTTCCAAAGAGGGGTCACATGATATGGTTTTGTTGAAATTTTTTTAACAAAATTAAAAAATGATATTTAAAATAATAAATTTTGAAATCGTCTGCATTGGGTAAAGGGTTAATCCTCAAAAGTGCATTGTTAAAATAATGAAAGTGTCAATTACACTGTAGCTTACCTTGACTGTGTGTCGTGTTTGATGAAAAAAATAATGTTCAATGTTTATGAAAGGATTATGAAATAAGACAAGAATTGTGATAATTGAGAATATGTTAATTTCTGTTCCCTGTATGCTATGTTTTCAATAAGAATAATTTGAGTGTACACTGTACTAAAGAATTAAGATCTGGGTTGATGTGGCCTTAACCGTTAACGTATGTTAACCAAAGTTACAGTGAAATTATTCTAAAACGAGTCATCCCACCATGTTATAGTGAAATCTCTTCATAAATATAACTTGTAGACTTGACAGTTTGGCAGTCACAGTTGACCGATCATGACCAAAATAGGAGAGTCTCACCTAGATATAATACTAAGTTACAGTACCAAGTTACACCAAAATCCATTCATAAAAAACAACATGTAAGCAGTGCTAAAGGAATCTAGGTCAAGTGACCAGGTGGCAGTAACAGCTGACCGATCGTGAACAAACTATGGGAGTCTAATCTAGACATCATACTAAGTTATCCTTCCAAGTTTCAATGAAATTACTTCATAAATATGAACTGTACACTGTGCTAAACAAAACTAGGTCATGTGCCTGTGAGGCTGTCATGGTTGACTGATCATGGCTGACGAGATAGGACATTCTCATCTAGACATTATACAGAGTCATCCTACCAAGTTACAATAAAATTCCTTCATAAATACAACCTGTAGACTGTGCTAAAGGTTTTTGGGCTTCGGGCCCACATAGCCATCACGTTGACTGATCCCGACCAACAGGGGATTTTCCCATCTAGATATTATGCAGAGTCATCCTACAAAGTTACAATGAAATCCCTTTATAAATACGACCTGTAGACTGTGCTAAGGGTTTTTGGGTTTCAGGCTCTTGCAGCCATCACAGTTGACCGACCGTGATCAAAAGGGGATGTTCTGATCTAAACATTATATGAAGTCATCCTATATGAAGTGACCCTCACATTAGAATGAACTCATCGGTCTCATCCCCAGTAACCTGATGTGGTTTTGTTGATAATGTTTTGAAAAATTTGAACAAAATAGAATTAAAATAACAAATTTTGAAATTGAGTGTGTTATGTAAAGGGTTACTCATTCACCTAATGTACTAGTGCTAGTCACAAAAAAAATTGCCATTCAAGTTTTATTATTTTTTCAATTTTACCCCCAAAATATAGCCTACGATCCATCTTTGGAATGAGCTCAATGAGTCATTCCAATGAGGGGTGACATAAGCTATGTTTTAGAAGCAAAAAATCCAAATTTTTACTTATTCAAGAATTTCTTTTCCAAAGGTTTGTTCTATTCATGTTAGGTAAAGGGTTAGCAAAATCTATCCCTCTGACCAAATTTAATATTACAGGCCCCACAAAATAGATCTTCTCTTTCTCAGGCCATTTTTTGTAAAATTGGGTGGGCAGGCAGTTTTTTATTTTATTTTTCATTTTTGTAATTATTTCTTTGCCATCAAAAGTTCGTGTTCTTGGTTTGTTTTATGTTTTAGGCCTCTTAATCTACAGAATGGCATGGATGGTGGTGTATTTCGTCCCCTGAGTGCAAGAAGGCTTTGTAATGCTAAAGCACTACAAAGCCTTGCACTCAAGGAACAAATTTATCAGTTTTATTAACTTGGGTAAAATATCAGACATAAGCCATTTAATTTTAATTTTTTAAAATTTGCATTGGTTATAAAAAAGAGCATGTGACAGCCATTTGTGAGGGCTTCAGAAACAGATTTTAACTTTTTTAGGCCATGAGGGTGGGATAGTCAATGAAATAACACAGAATGTTAACACTGACTTTGGAAGAGTGGTTAACTCAGTCAGAACACAGAGAGGCTGGAGGGCAAGGAGACAGGATTCAGTGACTTGAGTTAGAGTTTTTCAGGCATTTCAAGAAAGCTGTAGGCATTAGTGAAATATACAGGGATACACAAATCGAAAATTTAAGATAACGCCTCAATGTTATGCAAAAAAAAGTTGCATAACCCTTTTGAGCTAGGATAACTCCATTCTCATTTTGCTCTGTTTTGTAAATGTCTTTTTTAATTGGTAGAGTGCTGAATTACATTTGGTCATCAAAATTTGCTCACCACTTGTTTTTGACTTGTTGCAATTTATGGGAGAGTGCCCTTAAGGGCACTCTCCCATAAATTGTAACAAGGCAAATCCACAGAGACTCAATAATTCACTTCAAAGATAGAAGAGAGCATATCCACAGAATATGAAGTCATTAAGTTGTTGCACCTGCAACAACTTATGAAAAATGGTCCTAATGCCTACAAAATTGACAAAACATGCCAGGCTGTAAAATGAGAAAGAGACATACATCCATTGGAAACTGTATACATAACATCATATCTTACTTTTCACATAACTTCTTAACACCATGTCCACAAGACACAGCAAATAGGCCTATGTGATCCTTCATTCCAGATTCCTTAGGAGCAACAAAATCAGATAAACATAGGTATGGTTCATTGGAATGTGAATCTTTTTCTGCCTGGAAAAAAAATGAAAATGAAAAATGAAACATTGCTGACCAATTTGTGCAATTGATCTCAGCATAGTCAGGTTGTTTTTATATACCAATGTTCAATAAGTCAAAGCAATTCGTATGTTAACCCCCTGCACACTGATGTCAAAATATCTAAAGTTCAGGGTGCAAATATTTCCCATAATGCAACTAGAAATTTAACCAATTCATTCTTGTTTGACAGAGCTCAATGCGCTCTGTCAAACAAGACTGAATTGGTTAAATTCCCAGTTGCATTATGGGAAAATAGCTACTTCAAATCTGGATATTTTGACATCAGTGTGCAGGGGGTTAACCCATTAACTAATGAATCACCCATATCCGCCCACATAATTTACAAACTGAGCAGTGAAAAACAAAAATTCAGCAAAACCATATCATGTGACCCCTCATTGGAATGGGCTCGATGAGGTCCTTCCAATGTAGGGCTTATATTTCAACGAGAATCGATTTGCACAATGATTCGTGCAATAAAACCGGCGAAAATCCATGTAGATTCTCGCTGCACCTCTGCTAGGATTTGCGTGAAAAAAATTGAGTCAATTTAACCATTTAACTACCACAGTGGCAATAAATTAACCAATAGGAGGCTAATATGACCTGAAATATCTTGACACTTTGTCAATAAAACCTTACAAATATGGCTGTCATTGGAACCGGCTCATTGAGCCGGTTCCAACGGCAGCTATATTTGTAAGATTTTATTGGTAAATATTGTTTATTTAATTATTTTATCATTTATTTATTATTTATTGTTTAAAAATTATCAAACTTAGTTTTAAAAATTAAAAAGGTGTGTTGGGTAAAAGGTCAACATGTGTTATCAGTATACAACAGAGGTTCAACCTTGGTGGTGTCATGAGATCCTGGGACACTCATAGTAGGTATGGATTCTAGCAAGCATTTTCACAAGAATCCAAATGGATTCTCACAAATTTAGACGGAATATAAGCCCTGCAATGTCAGGGGGTCACATGAAATGTCAGGGGGTCACATGAAATGTTTTTTTTTTAAACCTTTACCCAACATAGACAATAGCAAAATTTATTATTTTAAATATTACTTTTTCAAATTAAAAAAAAAAAACCCAACAATACCATATAATGTGACCCCTCATTAGAACAAGCTCGATGAACTCGTTCAATGAGGAATCACATGATATGGTTTTGTTGAAATGTTTGGAAAAAATTTCTTTTCAACTGCTTAATTTGCATATTATATGGGTGGATGCAGCCAATTCGGGAATGGGTTAACAATCAAATAAAAGGTTAGATTCTTTCTGCAACAAGCACGTGAATGTATTTTTGACATCTTTGCTTATCTCACAACACATGCATTTTAGCTGACATTTTGTTGATTCTACAAAATCTATGGCATGCTAAATGCGAATATTCAAAAGATAAGCAAAATCAAAAATATAGGGATTTTAATCTCTTTTCGATGCGGTTTCGGTTTCCACTTAAAAACAGAATTTCGGTTTTGGTTAAAATGCCCAGCTCTACAAAGTATCAACACAATTCAATAAGGATTTTCCATTTTTCTGCAAGACCACATCACTCCATCTATAGAAATTGATTTGCATCCCAATCTGGTCTAGTACTGGAGGCCTATCAGTGGGGTAAATTTGTAACATAGTCAGCAAGTGACTGAGTATAGGATCGTACCTGGTCTGTAGGTTTTATACCAGGCTTGGATTAGCCTCACCTGGTATAAAATCTACAGACCAGGTACCATCCTGTACCCGGGCACTTGCTGACTATATAACTAATAATATATGTCACACAGGAGAGATCAAGACTTCAATGCACCACCTCACCCCATGCCCAGGTGGTAATGACCAATTTATCTCACAATATCACTGCTAAAAAATTACCAACTTCTCATTAAACATAGAACTATTTTATGGTATGTAAACCAAAACACAGTGCTGTTGTCATGACAGAATTTGGTCATTCAAGGAAATACTTGGACACAGATCAAAAACAATGACATTGTCAATGGCATTTCTGTTTCAATTGAGCAAAACATAATTGGTTTCTGACTGCGCTCCACATTTTTATACATATTTCATCATTTAGCTTTATTGACTCAACTGATATTACCAAAAACAACAACATCAACATGTGTACAAACTGAAAAATATTTGATTATTAGTATGTGTGAGTACAATTTTGAAATTTCCCTTCCTTGGTTTGCATGTGTATGGAGTCACTTTTCAGATTTCAGAATTCCTTACCAGTAAATAAGCCCAGTCCCTTACTTAGGATGACAATATCGACAACAGCCTTGCTGGCGAGTTATTGAAACAGAACCCCTTACACAATGTATATATAAAAATTTGTCATTTTAAATTTTTTTTTTCAAATCTTCAAAATCATTTCAACAAAACCATATCATGTGACCCTCACTGGAATGAGCGCAACAGGCTTGTTCCAATGAGGTGTCACATGATATGGTTTTGTTGAAATTGTTTTACTTAACTGTTCAATTTGTAGATATATTACGTGGATGTATGCAGGCCTGAAAATAAGCAGTCAGAGAGAACCACTGAACACAAGTAAGTAACTGTTAAGACTCTCCAACTTACTAACTCAGCAGGCATGAAAATAAGCAGTCTGATATTTGCATAATGAAGTCCCCAGAGGGTGAATTTGATGATGCTATCCCATACAGTGGGCCAATTTATCCTCTGGGTACCTCTTTCTGTTTAGTTTTGAGACCCTGATTCAGATTGAGGTTCACAGAGGGTAAATTTAGTGATGCTACCCTGCTATGCAGGGTAGCATCACTAAATTCACCCTCTGGGGACCTCATTTTGTAGATGACAGTCTGCTTATTTTCTGGCTTGGATGTATGGGACTGATCCATTAGGTAAAGCATGAAAGGCTTTGTTCTGGGATTAACCAGGTGAACTAACTTTTTGTCAACTTTGTGTTTGAATTCTACAGACTTGAACTTTGAAAAGAAGCTCCACCCATATACTTTTTCCATCTTCTATTTCATGCAACCCTAGGTTTATTCCCAGGTCAGTATGGTAGAGAAAAAACATACTTGCTGTCTAATTCCATGAAGAACTTCTTTAATTTGACCACTATCATCATAGACTTCTATATCATCAATATGACTATTTGCTCGATAAAATGCCACACATCCACTTGCTACTAAACTTCCATTGGTCACAATTTTTTTCAACATATTTTGAGCCTCGCTGAACAGCTTTCTTGCTTCTTCTCCTACATTAAAACAAGCAAGGCAGAAATTATTTTCAATACGTTTCCTTTACAGATAAAATTCATTCAAATTTACACTGTGGGTAGGGATTTATTAATTTCTCACTACATATTAACCCATTATTTAATGTAAATTCAAAACAGGGTTCGTACACATTTTTGAGAACCAAATTCTATGACTTTTCCCAAAATTTCTAACCAATTTCCATGATCTTTCCTTTGTTAGTATGAACACCACACTCTCTTTTTCAGGATTTGTAAGCATAATTTTTTTCAGGGAAATTACATACTACATCATCATTATGACTAAATTCTATGATTTTTCCAGACTACAACAAAAAGAAACACAATTTTCAAAAACTTCCAACCCTGGAAAAAATATTTTCATTTTCCATACCAATTCCAGGATTCCATGACCCTGTCAAAAACAACCTTCACCAATAAAAAATTGCTATTATTTTATTTATTTCTTTTTCAAATTTTGGCCTCGAAACATAGTTTATGACACCTCCTTGGAACAAGTTTGCCATCCCCCCCTTCCTCCCCCCCCCCCCCCCCTGAAATAAATATGATAATTTATTCAAAACATTTTCATACAAGTGTTATTTTCCAGTTATATTAGCTAACACAGTATTTTTTTGTTTCCAAAATTTTGATTTGTGGTTGTTTTTTTGGTCAAATGAAATTGATTAGCAGTTCCTTGTATTCATTAGCAGTTTTTGGCAAGATGTTTAGAGTTGAAATGTGTCTTCTTGACTCTAAAATCCTCGCCAAAAAATTTCTAAGCAATTTGAAGGAAGTTTTTAAGGAAACAAACATATTTTCACGAAAACCATATTACAGATTGAGAAAATCAGCCAAAACATAGAGCACTGTCAGTGGAGTTATTGATTCACTCTCACATCTACTTCAATAAATCCTGTTGTACTGTTAACAGTTTTGCTGCTAGCTACTTTACTAGTTACTGAAATAGTCATCAATAGTCCTTTGCTGACATGCCACCACAAGCTTGAGTCAAGCACCAAGACTTTGAGGCAATATTTTGTAGAATAGTGAAAAACACCATTTCTTGTGTTTTGTTTTGTGGGGATGTGATTGCTGTTCTGAACATTAATATATGCCCCACTATATATTTCACCCACTCTGCAGCCCTTCCATTCAGTAATGGCTGAACTCCGTTTTAATTCTTCATACTCAACATATTCAATGACGATATTACAAAATTAGGTAACATGTAACTTTTAATTACACATATTCTCTTCATAGATATAGATTGTTATACATCAAATCCATATCGGATCAAGTTATTATAAACCATTTTCATTTTGGCAAATTTCATTGTAATATTTTAAATATCGATGTGACATTTATTAGTATTAATCCTGGGCAAAACTCTGAAAAATATTTAGAGTTGGCGCCAAGTGACAAAAAAAAAATCATCTCACTGTCCAATCGGTAGCCCTAATGCCATATAGGTAATTATGGATTACATCTATTTGGCATCTGTACCAAACAATTTGTTTTGTTCACCTCCAATACAGTGGGGCCCACTTAATTGGATATCTCTTAATTGTATATCCCTGTTAATTGAATATAATTTCCCAACACAAAACCGTTTACCATACCTCCAGTACAAATTTGACCTGTTAATTGAATATAAGTTATAGAGTAAACTCCTATTAATTGAATAAAATATCTTGTAACCTGTCGAGAAGTTACCCTGACTCTCCCCAGTTTTTCTTTGTTTATAGACCTATTTGGCCTCAGAACATCCAATACAGTCATTTAATCTATTATATCTTGTTTCAAACAAGATTTAATAGAATAAATGCTAAGTTTATCTCCAGAATACAGGAAAGTGACAATCCCTGTTAATTGAATACTCCTGTTAATTGAATCATTTTTATTGGCAAAGTAACTATTCAATTAACAGGGTTCCACTGTACTACATTCAATTGTAACACAAAAGTAGGAATGTATGCAGTTTCTCAATGAAATATTTACCAGGGTATTTTACAAACCGTCTCAAGCCCAATATGTCCATGACTGAAATGTTTGTGATTTTTAATGCAAACTTTGACTGCACATAATTAATAATCTGTAATTTAACATCACACAGTACTATTAATTTTATATCATATTACAGTATTTTAATGCACAGAAATGCCAATATTTTTTCTTTTTGGTAGTTTGATACAGTTTAAGAGAGTTTGTAAACTTAACTCTACGGGCCCAAATTAGCATTTTTGTGTTGTAACATAACAACTCAACAGCGTAACTGTGGTTCGCTTTATGCAAATCAATTCTTGGGAATTGATTCGCCTTCTGCAACTATTGGTTTGCAAACAGCAATGCAAAACTGAACAAAAAATACAGTGGCTAAAGGGTACATCTATATGCATATAATTAGCTATTTTTTAGTGGGAGGGAGGGATAACAGCATCAAAGCTTTTCAAACCAAAGGCTCAGATCGGAGTCCAAAAGGAACAAAAATGAGAGAAGTATAAGAGGCTTAGCTCTATGTTTTTTTCCCAGTGAGTATATTCGTCTTGCCCTTCTTGTGTTATTATTTATTTATTGGTGCTTAAGGTCACATATTTCTGCACAATGGCTAATCGTGACAACAGCAAAGAGATAAAGTCAAGTCCAGTCAATTGTTCATACACATATGTTGCCCATTTTTGAGGACTTCCACCCCAAGCATTGGTTGCCAGGTGTTATTTTACCAGTAAAACAGAGCTTGTTTATGGCAGTAACCAAGCACTGCTTCACTACCTGGGGTTCTCATGGGGATTCTTGTGTTGTGCAGAAGATATATGCTTCAGGCAAAAGATAAAAAAAAGCCTAAGAGCAATAGACCTCAAGATTTTTTGTCAATAAGAAGCTCTCAGATGCACAGTTTTCCTGTAAGATATGAGAGTACTTTGGCCACAATATTTAAAGTTGTTGTGATGAATTAACGGTAACATGATCTTAGGTTTGTGGCTCAGAGCTCATGTTTAACCGAGACCTGAAGCGTCAAGGTTGAACATATGCTCCGAGCCACAAGCCTAAGACCATGTAATGTTCAATTCGTCACAATAATGTATATGTTCCAATAAGATCCTACCCAAAGCCCAAAACATTGTGAAATGAACAAGGCAACTTTTAATGCTCATAAGTTTAGTAAATAAACCTCTTGTGTACCCCACGTCACTGTACAAATAATCAATAAATCAGATGAAGGTCGAGGTCACTTCATCTCAGTTCAAAGTTTAAACTGATTTGTAATTTAATTTGTAATTTAACCCTTTACCCAACGAACCGCCCACATCCACCCGCGTAATATGCAAATTCAGCAGTTGAAAAAATATTATATTTCAAAAAATTTCAACAAATCCATATCATGTGACCCCTCATTGGAACGATCTCGTAGAGCTCGTTCCAACGAGGGGTCACATGATATGGTTTTGTTGAATTTTTTTTAAAAATTTAAAAAAATAATATTTAAAATAATAAATTTTGATTTCGTCTGCGTTGGGTAAAGGGTTAATTAAACAACACTTTGTTCAGAACATCGTCTGCTGTATGTGTCAAAAATCTAGAAAAATGATGTGGTTTACAAGTCACTTAGTTGATGGAATAAAAGTGAACAGGACAACCTTAAATATTTTGCATGGTGATGGCAGATGGTAACATATGCTATTGGAGATGTAAACATAGAAAAAACTTGGCCAGCACTTGTCCAATCAGAGAGCAAGGATTGTAGTCTTATTGGAACATAGGCTCATACAAACAATATTTTTTTTATTTGAAAATGTTAACAATTGGACATGTTATATAACTGAACCAACCTCCTGCACACTGAGTTAAAATACTGAAATTTCAAGCAGAAAATTTTCTCCATAATGCAACTTGGAATTTAACCAATTCAGTATTGTTTAACTTTTTACCTTACATGAAAAGCAGACAACACTTGCAAACAAAGTTCTTGAATAACTAATATTTTTCATTTTTTGTCTCAAAAACATATGTTATGACCCCTCATTGGAACAAACTTGTCACACTCATTCCAAAGAGGGGTCATAACCTATGTTTTTGAGACAAAATTTTTAAAAAATTAATTGGTGATTTTTGTGAATAGCTCTAGCCGGTTTTTGCCATTACGTTAGGTAAAGGGTTAACAGAGCTTTTGAGCTCTGTTAAACAAGACTGAATTGGTTCATTTCATAGTTGTATTATGGGAAAACTTTACAGATTGAAATTTTGATACTTCAGCATCAGGACACAAATGGTTAAATGTCAACAGGTATAATCAAGCTTGTGGGATCAGCATGGGCTCCTCATGCCTCCACAGTTCCTATGTCTATGTATCAGGGCTTGATGTGTTGACATTTCTTGTTCAACACAGAACCTTTTTCAAAATGGCTGACTTCTATTTTTTTATTGGGATTTAACAACACTTTTCACAGCCAGGTTCACCTCGTATTGGACAGTTTTAGGGTTGAGGAAACCAGTGCACCCAGAGAGAACCCCCGAGCAGCAGCTAGCGACTGTCAGACTCCCTAACATACTAAGCAGGGTCAGCACAGAGGCTCAGTGGTTATGGCATTGGGTTTCAAACTTAACCCTTTACCTAACAAATCGCCTGCATCCGCCCGCGTAATATGCAAATTGAGCAGTTGAAAAAATTAAATTTTTCAAAATATTTCAACAAAAACATATCATGTGACCCTCTCAATGGAATGAGCTCATTGGGCTCGTTCCAATGAGGGGTCATATGATATGGTTTGGTTGAAATTTTTTGAAAAAATAAAAAAAATGATATTTAAAATTATAAATTTTGATATTGTCTGCATTGGGTAAAGGGTTAAAGAAAGCTTCATGGTCCAATCCCTGCCAGGGTAACTGTGTTGTGTCCTTGGGCAAGGCACTTCATCCCAATTGGCCACTTGGGGGTGCTATGTACTAAGGCGTACTGCATGTCAATGGAGCACTTGTCTTCAACCAATGCTAATCCTGCATCTGTCTGACACGAGGTGACCCTGGTTGTCAAATGATTAAATAAGGAGGTAGTGGCCAACCTCAAGCTAAGCAAAAATCTCGATGGTGGAGGCATATAAGGTGGTGGGGGCACCAATTAGCTGGTTATTTGCAGAAGGGGGTGCTACTGTGGGATCAAAATTTACTATTTTAATTATTGTTTTTATTAAATGTATTTCAAAAAATGTCAACAAACCATATCATATGATCCCTTACTGGAATGAACTCGTTCCAATGAGGGATCACATGAAATAGTTTTGTTGAAATGTTTTGAAGTTTTTTTTTTTTCACTTGTTTAATTTGTAAATTACACAGGCAGATATGTCCAAATCATTAGGCAAAGGGTTAACCCTTTATCTGACATAACAGCCATAACCAGTCAGTGCTATTCAGAAAAATCCCTATTCAAATATTATTAATTTTTCCATTTTTTGTTTCAAAAACACAGGTTATGACCCTTCATTGGAACAAGCTCAGCAAGTAACATTTTTAACCCTTTACCCAACGTAGACGATATCAAAATTTATTATTTTAAATATTATTTTTTTAAATTTTTCCAAAAAATTCAACAAAACCATATCATGTGACCCCTCATTGGAACGAGCTCGACAAGCTCGTTCCAATGAGGGGTCATATGATATGGTTTTGTTGAAATTTTTTGAAATATAATATGTTTTCAACTGTTAAATTTGCATATTACGTGGGCGGATGCAGGCGATTCATTGGGTAAAGGGTTAAGAATAAAATGTAAAATGTTCAGTTATGTAAGAAATCTTTTACTGAGGCCAAATAGGTCTATAAACAAAGGAAAACTGCGGAGAGTCAGGGTAATTTCTTAACAAGTTGCAAGATTTTTCATTCAATTAACAGAAGTTTACTCTATAACTTATATTTAATTAACAGGTCAAATTTGTACTGGAGGTATGGTAAATGGTTTTGTGTTCAGAAATTATATTAAGTTAACAGGGTTATTCAGTTAAGAGATATAGGGGGACGTGGTGGCTCAGCTGGTAGAGGTGCAGGCTGCAAGCCGAGAGGTTCTCGGTTTGAATCTCACCTGCGGCAACCGCGTTGTTTCCAATGGGCAAGACACTTCACCCCCATTGCCCACGTGGGGGCACGGTGACGCTGTGTACTAAGGAATACTGCACATCGATGGTGCACCTGTCTTCAACCAATGCTAACCGTGCTTGTGTGGAGTTAGTATGTTGGGGAGCTGACAGTTGCTTGCCATTGCTTGGTGGTTCTCTCCGGCTTCCTCCACCCATCTGCTATTAGTGGTGGGTAAAGAGCCCCACTAGTGACTTCTAGCACAGATAAACTTAACAAAACTCAAGTACCCTCCCTTAACTTTTCTATTATTTCATATTAATCCTCTGCACACTGATGTCAAATACTGAACTTTCAAACTGCAAATATTTCCCATAATGCAACTCAGAATTTAACCAAATCAATCTTGTTTAACAGAGCTCAATGAGCTCTGTTAAACAAGATTGATCTGATTAAATTCCCAGTTGTGTTATGGGAAACATTTGTGGATTGAAATTTTTAGCGTTAGCGAGATGTGGTTAATTAAAACAGGCCATAGCATACTACATACCCACTTGTTTATCTTGGAATATTTTAGGATATCCTCTGTTTGGATATTTCCCTCTAAGTTGCCATACATCAAAGAAAGGTTTCCAGTCTATGTATGGTATTAGTTTAGCTATGTCATAATTATCAAATCTCTTGACACCAATGAATGCTGGTGGCCCTTAAATAAATAAAATTTATAAATTTTTTAAAATACACATAAAAAAGACTCTACATAAAAAATCAAATTTATTTACAGTGTAATACCAGCCAAACTGCCTGGAACTGTACATGCTAAAAGGTCCTAAAGTCAACAACCATAACATTTTTTTCATTTTACTTGTGGTGGTGGTCTGTGTATGTTTGTGTGTAGAGGGAGGGTGGTTAACAGTATAGTATGTAAATTTAATGACTTTCTTCAAGTCCTAACATTTCCAGATGGATCAGGAAGATAGCTGGAGTATACAGAGTCAGTTCCTGAGATGCTGAAATATTTATCTTTCATGGTAGGTGTGGTCTAAGGGAGCTAACTCTGCTCAATGTATGACAAAGTTTACACAAAGAACAATTCAGTGCTTGTTATTAAGTATCACTGGTATTGTAGTATTTATCATTGCAATGTCTTATGGGGAATACGGCTATAAAGCACATATGTATGGATCTTGATAAAGTGATGGATGCAATTTTGGAATACAGTTGGGAATATGATGGTCATTTAGAAGCAGGTGCACTGCCAGGAATCTAAACTTTGGGGATTTCAGATTCACATTCACAGGCTTTTACAGACCTGGATGGGAAAGTTATGGGGAAGGGTCTGGGGGGGGGGGGGGGGGGGGCTTCCTCAGATAAAATGTTTTTGACAAATATACCCAAAATGATGATATTTGGGGACATTTTGAGACTTGACAAGAAGTCAGTTTTCACAAATTGTTGTAGGTTAGGTGCCGTTAAATTGGTTGACCACTATAGAATCTCATAGCTTAGTCTAGCCAGCAATGGGGGCGAATACGTCATGTTCTCATTGTCACATTTCCTCCCTTATTGACTCGTCCACTGGACTCCACCGGACTCTTTCGGACTCCACCGGTCTCCACTGGATGAGTCAATAAGAGAGAAAATGTGACAATGAGAACACAACATCAATTAGATAAACTTTATTCACAAATGTATGTTTTTTTTTGTCAGTTTGAAAAGTTTTCACAACTGATCCACTAGAAGCCGTGAGAATGATAAAATGGAATGTTGGGCTGAACCCGGTGGAGATATTTACAGACAGGTCTTTTTTGTGGCGAGTGGTGTCTGTTACAATGTTTTTTCCAGTTTAGGAGCCTGAAGTGTTGTTTGCTCTGAATTCATGTTCTTAACACATTGAGAAACTGAACCAAAACTAAGGGGTTTTTTTCTGAAACCGAACCGAAACAGAACTGTATCTGAAAAATCAAAACCTCTCAGCTCTAATGTATGATTTATGTAAAGCTGTCTGAACTACATTAAAAAAATGGCTAAAAAAAACCCTTAGTATATAAATTAACCTCTAAAACTCAAAAATCTATTCTGTCTGGAAAGGGATAAATGGAAATATCCAATAAACTACAAGAAAATAGAGCAACATGAAGCACTGCAAATACCTCATGGAATACCAGTAGCATATTGTCCATAGTGTCACTAGTCCAGTTCCCTCCCAGTAAGGAAGTTTGATCAGTTTATGCACAAAAACAGTAAAATCGTTTGTCCGTTTTTTTGCTGGGTCTTGTGGTTCGGTTTTCCAGTTTGCCTCAGAAGATGGAAACCAAACTGGAAAACTGCCCAGCTCTAGTCCCCAGAGGCATTATTTCTGTAAACTTGCAACTGATCATAACAAAGATAAAATTATTTAGACTGGAGGTTTGTAACGAGATTTTTAAAAATGTTTCATCCATCACCAAAGGGATTAAAATGTCAGCCATTAATACCCTTAAAAACAGTACATGTAGAGTGTATTATCACTAAATAACCCACAGAGTGGAGATTTCACCCAAGCAATAACTGCAAATTTCTTGCAAAGCATAACAAGCACGAGCAAAGTTCCAGCCAATGGACCTCCGGGTTAAACCCGGAGGTCCATTGGCTGAAACATTGCTTCTGTTGTTTGTCCATATGTACAGAATTTGAAAGTGATACTTTGGGTGATAACTCCACTCCTTGGGTGATTTTGTTACAATCCACACTCCACATACTGTATAACACCAGAGGCATGAAATGAACAAACTTGAAAATAGTAATTGCAAATATATGATAGGTCAAACATAAAAATTTTTGAAGCAGTGGTCTTTGAGAAGATTTTTAATGTTTTTTTACATTACAAAGTCTTAAAAATTATAGAGCCTCATAACACTCCTAAATATGCCCATAAATGCTTGCTTTGAGCAATCATTGTAACTCATCCTTACAAAGATGTTAGAAATCAAACATGGAAGTTTTTAGAGCAGTGGTTTGTGAGATAAAGATATTTTTAGAGTTTTTTCCATTATCCACAGTGTTAAAATTTGGGGACCCTATGCCACTCTCTGAATATGATCTCCGGAACTTGTTTTGAAGAAACTTAAAATCAGCATTATATAGATGTTGTATTTTAAATGTGAAAACATTTAAACTTGCGAAGCTTTTGGAGCACTGGTCTGTTTTCCCCATTACCCGCTGTGTTAAATCTAAGGGTCCCGTTGACATCATTTTAATATAACTGCAGGGGCTTGACTTGAACAAACTTGAAATGCATCCTTACAAAGATGTTATAAGTGAAACCAGGAAGCACTTGGAGTGGTGATTTATGAGATGAGTTTGCATATTTATTAATCATCAAAGTTTTTTAAAGAATTAGCTTTAGTATTTATTTATTTATTTATTTATTAGTATTTGACCTTTTCCTAACAAATTGCAGCATCCACCCACGTAATTTAAGCAGTTGAAAAATAATATATTTCTAAAAAAATGTCAGAACCATATCACATGACTCCTCCCTGGAATGTGCTCATCAAGTTCATTTCAAGGAGGGCTCACACGATATAGTTTTGTTTAAATATTTTGAAAAAATTTGA
This sequence comes from Pictodentalium vernedei, assembly GCA_031216915.1. Classification (NCBI taxonomy): domain Eukaryota; kingdom Metazoa; phylum Mollusca; class Scaphopoda; order Dentaliida; family Dentaliidae; genus Pictodentalium; species Pictodentalium vernedei. The sequence continues at coordinate 104,636,993 of CM062292.1, read as the reverse complement.
AGAAAAAAAATAAAAATAAGAAATTTTGATATCATGTTGCAAAATCAAAATCTCATCATGCAACTTTTTTCCATACAACAACTAGAAATTTGACAAATTCAATCATATTTGACAGTACTCGATGAACTTGACCACAATCTTCTCTAAATGTATGCCTATACCATGTTTCATGAAAACCTAATTACATTTGTTCAAGTTATCGAGTTCACAAAGTCATTATCAGGCAAACACTAAATTTCCAAATTTGGGCATAACTCCTACAAAAGCCAAGAAAATTTGGTGAGTATAGAACCTGACCAAGATCTTCTCACAAATGTATGCCTATAGCCAGTTTCATGAAAATCTGATTACATCTGTTCAAGTTATCGGGTGCACAAAGTCATTATCATACAAACACCAAATTTCCAACAAAACTCCTACAACAACCGAGGATATTTGGTGAATAACGAACTTAACCAAGATCTTCTCACAATGTGTCCTTAAAGCAAGTTTCACATGAAAACCTTATTACATTTTTTAAAGTTATCGTGTACACAAAATGTATGGACGGATTCATGTATGGACGTTCAGATGGCCGCACAGGACATATTTTTATATCCCATGCCAATCTTTGTTTGGGCACAGGATAAAAAACACTGTGTATGGAGAGAATTTTATTGATGAGGGAAATACCTGAAAAGTAAGATTTTTTGAATGGACTTAATACAAAGAATATATTATCTTCGAGAAGCCTACTAAAGTATGATAGCGAAATCATCAACATCATACATGTAAGCTTTGTGGCATAGCAGCTGTTTCTTGTCAAGTGGCATATGCCTATACAGGGTGTCAGCACTTAAGAAACAACTGCTATACCACAACTGTACAGTTCATAAAACCTTGTTTATTATATGCTAGCCTGTGAATTGTCGCAAATTATCTAAAAGATATTTCTCTATTTCGATCGACTCGATGGATATCGAGAAATATCCCTCAGAAGTTTCCTAAATGATGTCATGCTTCGGCACATGATGTTGCCTTGAATATCAACTTGAAGGTATGATCAGCAGATTGGGCTGAATATTGAGCAGTAAAATCTCACATAGCATATAATATAAAGAAAATCTTCACTATTTTAGTGAATATCGGGAATTATTACACACCCATTTAAAATTAAGGTTTGTCCACGGCATTCTAGGATGTGTGATAAAAATAAACTTTTATTGCACACGTGTGGGATACAGATTTTTGCACTTTTTTAATGTAAGAATGGAACCAGTCATACCCCGGTATTTCTGGGGATACAGTACATGGGCCCGTTTTGATGCAATGGGTCGTTTATTTTGATGTTGTAAAGTGGATGTTCGCAGTCTATAGTATCTGCGTTTATATTGTTTCTGAAGAAACTCATGTAGTAATGACTGTCTGACCATCAAAAGAAACTTTCTAATTTATTTTCTTAACGTGAACAATACTGACTGACTAAATAACCCGATGGGTTAAAGTATGACATGGAAATGACTCACTTACAGTTCAAACTAAAGAACAATGTAAACAGAATATGAAAGCGTCTATGAGTGACGTCATTTCGAATGAATGACGTTGCACGAGCAAGTTTCTAGGTCACCAAATCGAAATCCAAAACAAATTGCCTGTCGATATTCACTTGAATTCGTATGGATTCGGTACCCCTGTTAAAGGCTATAACATGAACTTTAATACATTTTGAGCAGGAATAGTGAACAATACGATAATTTCTCTTGGACAATAAGGATATAAATTTAATTTACGTGGGATGAATTGACAATGGCTACTGTAATCTTGACTAAAATCTTAACGGGTCTGTCAACAAGTCGAGTAACAACAGTCGCAGGGAATTTGGAAGTCAGATAAACATCTGAGTTTTTTGTATAATTTCTCATTGATGGATTTTCCAAATTTACACCTATTGTTTTTTGTGAATGTGTGGTAACTTTTTTGGTGGGGATCACATCAACCATTCAGAATTCGCGCTGTAAAATTGAGGCACAAAAAGACGGTGAACTGTATTTCAGATGAACAGTGTTTCATCGATCGAAGTGGTGATGCATTACAATTTGCAAGTTGAAACTATGAATGAAAGTTCAATCAGCGTACGAAATAACAATAAGACTGGTCTCCTGCTTGTGAAGAATAATTTGGATTTTTGTCTTATTTTATTTCCTTTACTTCTCGGAAGGATAGGTTAATTCTCACTTAGTATTACTGTAAAAGCCCTGTTTTAGAAATTTGCGAAAGGTGTGTAATAAATACAGAACTGCACAAGCATTTGAATGGGTTAATGTTTATCGCACTCGTTTGGTTTGGTGCAGAATACCACTCGAGGCTTCGCCTCTCGTGGTATTATTACGCACAACCAAACTCGTGCGATAAACATTAACCCATTCAAACGCTTGTGCGGTTCTGTCTATTTATACACTTCATCTGGACCTGAAGGTATTATTTTTCACTCGCGCAAGCAATCGTGAAAAATAAAATTTTCAGGTCCACACTCATGAGATAATTTTCGATATTCACTAAAATAGCATAGATATCCTCTATATATTCACTACTATCCAAAACCATCAACATCAGAATACCTCCTGTGCATCATCTGAGTCAAGTCAACTTGACTGTAGGCTACTAAGTATTAAGCCTTAAGTTTGTATGTTGAATATATTAACTGATTAACACCACCAACTGTGGGCTGTAGTTTAGTACTGTGGGCTGTAGTTTAGTACAGTCACTGTGTGACATTTCCTTTGGACTTTATTCACTATGTGTCATGTGTATTGCAATTCAGTACAGTATTTCTGATTGTCGGAGCCAATGACTGTTATGTGAAATGATTGTCAGACAAAATACTGATAGTGAAGTCAAAGTATGTGATGAAAACTACCACGAATATTGCAAATTCATTTTCTTTTTCTCTCATATTGGTTTAAGAAAACCCTGTTTATTTCCTCTAAAATTCGATAACATTTTGCTGAAAAATGATCACCCTTCCTGGATCATTTAGTTTTAATAGCAGTAGGGTATTATGGATGGGAAAAAATTTGGAAAATTTCCCGGTTTCTGGATTTTAGGTTTGAAAAATTCTTGGAACTGTTTTCAGAAAAAAATCGCGAAATTGGAAACCCTAGTAATTAATATAGTATTTCAATTAAGAAATAACCAATGAAGTGGAATCCAGTGTATTACTAAATCAAGACCATTGAAAGGGGTTGGTCTCGCTATGCCGGTCGGCAGAAATTAATTAACACCACTGACGCAATAAAATCAGAGTATAGTTATTATCAAATATGTGTGTGTTTTTTTAGCTTGATTAGAAGTTTTCATCGGCGATGTGATTGTGTTGTGATTTTCGCATCAACAATTTTGAGATGTGTTTTTTGTATTTTTTGTCTTTTTTTAACATAATTTACGTAAAATGATAGATGGATCCAACACTGCTTCCTCTATTTACCAAGAAGAAATTGCAAGTAAGTATCCCAAGTATTTATTTATTTTTGTTCAATCAAGAGTACCGTTTTGTTTCCGAGGCGTGTCACATTCATTCATTCATTCATTCATTCATTCATTCATTCATTCATTCATTCATTCATTTGAGGGATGGAGAGAGACAGAATAGAGATGGGAGAATAGGGCGAGACTGTGGTGGGTAGGGTGGGGTGAAGATAAACTATTAGCAATCATTCATTCATTCGTTCGAGAGATAGAGAGAGAGAATAAAGATGGGAGAATGGGGGAGACTAGGGGTGGGTGGGGTGGGGTGACGATAAACTATTAGCATTTTTTACATAACCTAGTTTCTTTTTTCCAGACCTACGTAGAGAAGATTTTGACCCAGGGTTTATCGCCAAGATACCCACATTCTACAGTGTGAGATCAGCACTCTACCGCTCCCATTCAAAATCAAGACCACCATTACCACGTCAATGATCCAATATAGATCTTCCTGAAATATGCACAAAGACAACTGCTGGAGAGGACTTTTTAACAGCATGTGATGGGGACAACAACAAGATGCTTATCTTTGGAACTGAAAACAACCTACAACATTTATCAAGTGCGGAAATTTATTTTTGTGATGGAACATTCAACAAGTGCCCTGATGTTTTTTATCAATTGTACACTATTCATGCTTTTGTGGAAAATAAGATGTGTCCATTAGTGTTTGGGCTACTGCCTAATAAAACTCAGCAAACTTGTGAAAGATTTTTCCGACTTGTTGTAGAGAAAGCCAGTCAATTCGGCATCAACCTTACACCAAGACAAGTTTTTACGGACTATGAAATTGCAGCTCAAAACGCCATTCAAATAACTTTTCCAAATGTGACCCTCAAAGGATGTTTCTTTCATTATGGGCAGGCTGTGTGGAAACATGCCCAGAAAAGTGGTTTGAAAACATTGTTCCAGGATGACGAAGAAGTTCAGTGTGTGGTGCGGAGGGCTATTGTTCTTCCGCTAGTTCCTGTTGAGCATGTCAGCGATGTGTGGTTTTTAACCCTCGAGGAGGCTCCTGTAAATGCTAGTGTAGAACAGTTCACTGACTATGTGACAAGTTATTGAGTGGAAGGTGACCACGGACGGTTAATGTGGAACCATTTTGACACGGTTGGGCCACGCACGATGAACCATATCGAGGGTTGGCACCGGAAATTAAGTTTATTCATCGCCAGGTCACATCCCAACATTTTCAGAATGATAGACTTCCTCAAAAAAGAACAGTCATTCCAGGAATCAACAATAATTCAACTAAGTGCAGGAGGAAAACTGGCACCCAGGAAAAAAAAGTACAGAAAAATTGACAATTCTCTGGGACATTTTAAAAGAATATTTCAAGCTGGTGAAATTGGACTACTCCAGTCTGGACTCTGTTTCGCACAGTACTGGATTTTAATTGAATATATAGTGTTGTGAATAATTATAAACTTTATTGTCTCAAAAGGTTCATTTTTTACAAAATTACATTCAACTTTTCCTCTCCAAAAATAGGTATCAAATGTAATTTTATTTGATAACTATTTTTTGAGAGGAAAAGTTGAATGTAATTGTGTAAAAAGGTTCATTTTTTACAAAATTACATTCAACTTTTCCTCTCAAAAAATAGTTATCAAATGTCATTTTATTTGATAACTATTTTTTGAGAGGAAAAGTTGAATGTAATTTTGTAAAAAGGTTCATTTTTTACAAAATTACATTCAACTTTTCCTCTCAAAAAATAGTTATCAAATGTCATTTTACCGTGATTAAGTCCAGTCGCGTTAACCAACTTCATCATTAAATGAGTAAACGAATAAGAAACGGACTATAATCCTTCTCCCTTTGATGTACTTAATCTTCACACATTTTTACTAAACAATAGCAACCGGCATAGCGAGACGACCCCATTGAAAGTCATGAAATATACAAATATTTATTAAATATTCTTACCTACTGGAGGATTTATATTCCAATCAATCATCAGTCTCTTATCACGGATTTTCGATAAAGACAAATATTTTCTGTCCTAAAATAAAACAAATAGGTATAAAAACATTACCACAAAAAATAGCTTTCAGAATAAAATTACAGCTCTTTTGTTGAAAAAATTCATGAATTCTTTGCATAAATAATGGGTGGTACATTAAATATACAGTGGAACCCTGTTAACTGAATAACCACTTTCCCAATGAAAATTATTCAATTAACAGAAGTATTCAATTAACAGGGAATGTGTCACTTTTCCTGTATTTTAGAGATAAACTTAGCATTTATTCTGTTATATCTTGTTTGACAGAGCTCTATGAGCTCTGTCAAACAAGATATAATAGATTAAATGCCTGTATTGCATGTACTGAGGCCAAATTGGTCTATAAACAAATAAAAACTGGGGAGAGTCAGGGTAATTTCTTGACAGGTCACAAGATTTTTTATTCAATTAACAGGAGATTACTCTATAACCGATATTCAATTTACAGGTCAAATTTGTACTGGAGGTATGGCAAATGGTTTTGTGTTGGGAAATTATATTCAATTAACAGGGATATACAATTAAGAGATATCAAATTAAGTGGGCTCCACTGTATTAACTTTTCTAGATTATCCCAGAAAATCCTAAAATCACTCCCAGCATCCCTAAGATTGATCAGTTTCTGTCTGAATTTTCTAGAAACCAATAGTTATCGAATAGTAAAAAAAAAAATGCCTCTATGCTTTTCAGTCTTCCATCTCCTCTAGTTCCAACTAGCCCCCTTTTTAACTCTTAACACAGAGTATTTTTAAAAAATATTTTCATCAAATTTAGTCATAGCTGATATAAAGCAGCCATGACTAGATTTGTTGAAAATCTTTCAAAAAGTTAACTCAAGAAATCATTGGTCAAAACTTTTGATTTAATTTACAGGGAGTACATTCAATTAAAAATTCTCAGCTTATCTTTATTCTCGTGGCAAGAGATTTCCTGTCCAGGGCAGGAATAGCTGCCAGCAGCATGCAGAGAGTTAATTACATTGAGATATCAATTGTGTAGTTTCAGCCGCAAAAACGTTAGATGGCTTAGGACAATACACCATTATTGTTCTACTGTAGCATGCATAGTAAACAAGCCAGAAAATAAGCAGACTATCATCTGCAAAATGAGGTCCCCAGAGGGTGAATTTAGTGATGCTACCCTGCACAGCAGGGTAGCATCACTAAATTTACCCTCTGTGAACTTCAATCTGAATCAGTGTCTCAAAACTAAACAGAAAGAGGTACCCAGAGGTTAAATTGGCCCACTGTTTGGGATAGCATCATCAAATTCACCCTCTGTGGACCTCATTCTGCAAATGTCAGACTGCTTATTTTCAGGACTGATAGTAAAGTGTCTTTTTTGATGACAAAACACTACATTAGTGACTCTGGTCAAATAAAATACTGTTTCATTAACACTTACAGCCACAAACTACTCCTTTTAAATGTCTCTAAAAATGTTCTTCAAGGTGTATTCTTCCTTGAGAAATTTACTGGTAGGATGTATTTATCTTGACAGAGTTTTCACATTATTGTTGGATGTCTGTATAGGCAATCAAAAATAATGTGGAAATACTGTTTGTTAAGTCATCTGCAGCTACGTAACGTATATATGGCAGTTAGGCCTAGAAAGTTAAAAATCTGCTTCTCAAGCCCTCCTGCATGGTCCCTTTGGCTGCTGCATGATCTCTTTTTTATAACCAATGCAAACTTGAAAAAAATAAAAATTAAATGGTTTATGTCTGATATTTTACCCAAGTTAATAAAGTTGATGAATTTGTCCCTGGAGTGCAAGAAGGCTTTGCAATGCTTCAACACTGCAAAGCCTTCTTGCACTCAAGGGATGAAATACACCACCACCCATGATATTCTGTAGATTATGAGACCCAAAAAATAAAACAAACCAAGAACATGAATTTTGATGGCAAAGAAATAATTACAAAAATACAAAAATAAAACATAAAAACACATGCAATTTTACAAGAAATGGCATGAGAAACAGAATATCTACTTTATGGGGCCTTATTAACATAGAATTAATTTGAAGACTTAAAGATTAACAAGGGTGATTCGCTTAGCAATAAAAAAAGCTACTTTTCACCCTTCAAATTGACATAATGTATGCATACCAAACTGCTCCAAAATATTAAATGTGAACTCACTTTTAGAGAATCATAATGTTCTTCCCTGATTTCTTCGTATTCCTCCTTCACTTCCTCTATAAACTCTTCTTTGCAGTTCTCATCCAACAATGAAGAGCACTGTAAGCGAAAAAACATTGCAATCAAATTGTCCAAAATGATGGTGGTCATCAGAAGGTCTCACTGAGATTATCTATTTAACCCTTAACCCTTTACCCAACAAATCAGCCGCATCCACCCGCGTAATATGCAAATTCAGCCATTGAAAAAATATTATTTTTCAGAAAATTTCAACAAAACCATATCATGTGACCCCTAGTTGGAACGAGCTTGTCGAGCTCGTTCCAACGAGGGGTTACATGATATGGTTTTGTTGAAATTTTTTGAAAAAAATTAAAAAATGATATTTAAAATAATAAATTTTGAAATCGTCTGCATTGGGTAAAGAGTTAAAGGACTGGAGACTTTTATATATTTTTGCAAACGCTATGATAGTCTACATTCTGTTGCTTCAGTTGTTTTTAGGCAAGTCTGGGATGCCTGTATAGGCAGCCAAGACTTGCCTAGAAACAACTGATGAGATACTTAAACTGTATCTTGCAAGTTTATTCAGAGGTGGCATGTTGGGGCACCTGTTCTATAACAGTAAATATGATCAAAGTCAGAACTAGACCTTTAAGGGTTAAATAAATACCGTTAGTCAAGTTGTTCTAAGAGTCGAGATAAGGATGGTGTTGGGGGGATTTAGTTATTTTTTTTATTGGTGCCTAAGGTCATATATTTCTGCACAATGGCAAATCGAGATGCCAACAAAGAGATAAAGTCATGCTAAGTCAATTGTTTATACCCATGTTGCCCATTTTAGAGGACTTGCAGTCCAGTCACTGGTGACTGGGTCATATTTTACCAGTAAAACAGAGCTTGTTTACCACAGTAAGCAAGCACTTCTTCACTTCCCAGGGTTCCCACAGCGGCTTAGGGGGCATAATGTAATACATTGTTGTTCATGTAACTTTAACTCTAAGGTACCCAGTTACAGAGTCATCAAAGTTTGTGGCTTCACCCTTTCTTAAAGAGACATGCTAAAAATAGCAGTGACAACAACCATTCCCAAATACAGTGCAACCCTGTTAATTGAATAGACAGTTTGCCAATAAAAATTATTCAGTTAGCATGAGTATTCAATTAAAAGGGATTGTGTCATTTCCTGTATTCCAGGCCTGGCGTTTTCAGACGCACGTTTTTTTCGCGCGCCTTAACGTGCGCCTGAAACCATTAAGATCCGCAAAATTTCACTCCCCTGGGTGCACAAAGATAGGTACCCGTATATAACCATGTATGAGTTGCCCCCGTGTATAAGTCACACCCCAAACTCACACTTGGAATTCCTCCCTTTTGCCTAAAGCTCATGTATAAGTCGCACCCCCATTTTTAAATATATGCAGTCAAAAGAATTAGTTGCAAGTTACATTTTGCCAATTTGGGGCAGTTTGGGATGCAATGGAAATAGGTAAGTTTTCACAAGTTACCATGTGGCGAATAAGATAGAAGAATAAAGGAAAATTATTATTAAAAAATTCTCGCATTTATTTGTTTTTCGTTGTTTGTTTATCACCACAATGTCTTCATTGGCTCTCCTAGATCATTTCAGGAGAGCGATTTTTAGCCCCCCTAAATTTTTCAGAATGCCAGGCCTGGTATTCTAGAGATAAACTTAGCATTTATTCTATTATATCTTGTTTGAAAGAGCTCCATACAAGATATAATAGATTAAAGATTAATAGCTTATATGCCTGTATTGGATGTACTGAGGTCAAATAGGTCTATAAACAAAGGAAAACTGGGGAGAGTCAGGGTAATTTCTCGACAGGTTACAAGATTTTTTTTATTCAATTAACAGTTTACTCTAAAACCTACATTCAATTAACAGATCAAATTTGTACTGGAGGTATGGTAAATGGTTTGGTGTTGGGAAATTATATTCAATTAACCCCCTGCACACTGATGTCAAAATATCTAAATTTCAGGCAGAAAAAATTTCCCATAATACAACTAGAAACTTAACCAATTCAATCTCGTTTGACAGAGCTCTGTCAAACGAGATTCGAATTGGTTAAATTTCTAGATGCATTATGGGAAAAAGCAGCTTCCTGAAATTTTGGTATTTTGACATCAGTGAAGGGGGTTAACAGGGTTATTCAGTTAAGAGATATCCAATTAAGTGGGCTCCATTGTATTTCAATTTTTCTATCATAGACATATTAAGCTGTGGCAACTCATAGAACCAAAAAAATAGAAAGTGAAAAAAACCAGTTTGGCAGATAATTATAAATGTATTATTAGACCTATTTGCCAAACAAAATCTTATATACGGAACAAATGAAATATCACATTGCTGTATTTTCAAATTTATGGCTTGTGGTTTTGATTATAAATGCTTACTAAAAAGGCATGAGCTACCCAACACAAGAAACAAAGATTTGACAGCATAAATCACCCAAGCATATTGCTGGTCTGCTGAGTATCTAACCCATTAAAGCTTCAGATTAGTTTCTACAATAATATGTACACAGCTACAAATGACATTGAGTTCACAAGGATGAATATAGTTGGGTCAACTTTTTCAAAGCAATATAAGAATGGCAGTTTATGGCTGTTTGGGGACACTTGCAAACAACATTCTTGAATAACTAATTTTTGGGGGTCAAAAACATAGCTTATGACCCCCTCATTGGAATGAGCTCAGTTCAATGAGGGGGGTCATAAGGTACATTTTTGAGACAGAAAAATGAAAGAAAAAAAATAATAAAAATTGAATGGTGATTTCTGTGAACAGCACTGGCTGATTTTGGCCGTTACATTGGGTAAAGGGTTAAACAGGGTTATCTTGCATGTTGTATGCAAATTATGTACATAGTGAAAGGATGTGTATATTTTTTTAGTCTAGAAGATGTAAGTGATCGGAAAGCATTCACACTTTAGTGAACAAAATTTGACTTTTTAACGTAAACCTATACCTAGATGACATAATAATCAATGACTTTGTGCCCTTGGTATGTTATAAGTTATCATGGCTGTCAAGGCAGTACTTTGAACCATAAATTGTCACCACTCAACCATGCTAAGGCCTCTGCATAGACTCCAGCATAACAGAAGTGTCCCAGAATTACCCAACACAAAAGGCAGAGGCCGCTTGCAAACAAAATTCTTGAATAACTTTTTTTTTTTTTCTGTATCAAAAATAAGGCTTATGAGCTCTCATTGGAATGAGCTCAATGAGCTTGGTCCAAAGAAGGGTAATAAGTTATGTTTTTGAGAAAAAAATAAAAAAAAAACAATGAAAATTTAATGGTGATTTTTTTAAATATCTCTGGCCAGTTTTGGCTGTTATGTTAAAGGGTTAAATGCTTATATATGTGCAAACTTGTGTTAGATTTTCTCTTTCCATTCAAGCGGATTCCTCAAACCCATCTCCATGGTATTCCTCAAACCCATCTCCATGGTAAATTTAGCCCAGATGATGTTACCATAAGGGTCACGACAAGGAGATTTGCACAAAGAGATGTCCACAGTGTCAGATCTTTGCGTGTTGGGTAACTTATACACATACAGGTGCTCATTCATAGTCAAAATCACAGACTATACAATCAGTTAAAAAATACTGCAATGCATTATTTTTATTTAGTAAATGTTGTGAGATGCAGTGGTTCAGCTTGGCTGGTTTGTTGAAACTGCCATTCTCAGATGGTTTGAGCAAGTTATCACACAAATGTCTGCGACTCTAATGATGTACACAGAAATATTCAATTTTTCAAAATAAGTTTCTTTTATATCTTCCATCCAACATACATTGCTTCCACTAATTCTGTTAATTGATTTAGAAAGTGCACCATCTTCTCTCTTGAACAATGTGAAATGTAGATAACTGAGTATGGGGTGTTTGCAAGACATGAAATCTTGACAGATTATGGTCACCAAGTAAAGATAGCCCTTAGCAATAAGGACCAATGCTGGAATAGCATAAAAAACACAGAAAAGATTGCCATACTTCTCACAGAACAGACCCTCTATGTTAGAGATGAGCCCTCATACACTTAAGCAGTTCTTGTCTACCTCAGCTTTACATCATGGGATATCCTTGGGGAGGATGGATGGATAGGAGGATGGATGGATAGGAAGATGGATGGATGTCAATTTCAACACACAATTCAATATCCTTACCACAACAACACTCTTAGAAGCATCAATCACATGTACAACAGGACCTGAATATCTGGGAGATATCTTGACTGCTGTGTGAGTTCTGAAATTACAAAAACAGAATTCATTTACAATAATATTAAAAATATGCCAAGGCATGAAGTTAACTGGTTGAGAACTGGAAGACCATATTTGTGCTTACTCTTGAGTATGGATACCACAATTTAAAGGCTCCATATTCTATGGATGTGCTTCATGTCACCTTTAAAGTGAAATTATTTAGTCTGCAAGGATTTGCTTTGTTGAAATTTATGGGAGAGTACCCAAAGGCACTCTCCCATAAATTGTAACAAGGCAAAGACATGTAAACAAATTGTGCTGACCGAAGATAATGTCAAACTCTACCAGTTAATACCATAAAGAAATTTGATATATAGTGGAGCCCACTTAATTGGGTATCTCTTAACTGAATAACCCTGCTATCTGAATATAATTTCTAAACACAAAACCATTTACCATATCTTCAGTACAAATTTGATCTGTTAACTGATTATCTTGTAAAGTTAAATCCTGACTAAAAAAATCTTATAATATGTTGAGAAATTACCACGGCAATTACTGAATCCTCATATTATAGACAGATTTGCCTTCAGTACAACCAATACAGGCATTTAATCTATACTGTTCAAAAAAAGTAGGGGATATTTGATAAAAGTGAGATATATGAACAAAAATATTTATATTGACATCTGGTGAATGATTTCAGTGATAGTTGGGTGTCTCGCAAGAACACATTCCACGCACTGAGCTGTAGAAGACATGGACAGTCAGTCAGAGAATTTACCATATTCAGTCCAAGACCTCAATACTATGTAAATCCTCCTTGGTTCGCATGACTAGTGCAGTTCTGACGTGGCATACTCCTCACCAAATGTCCAATATCAGCTTGACTGATGTTATTCCATTCTTCCTGCAGTGCAGGGGCGAGTTCCTGGACATTGCTAGGGGGTGTTGACATTGTCGTAGGCACCTGCCAAGCATATCCCAGACATGCTCGATTGGTGAAAGGTCTGGACTTAGTGCTAGCCAAGGCAGTGTAGTGATGTCCTGCTCCTGGAGGAACTCTGTAGCGACACAGGCCCTGTATGCTCTTGCATTGTCATCTTGGAAAATGAATCGATGGCTGTGCTGTCATGCAAATGGTACCACATGAGCTGCTAACATGTTGTCACAGTAGTACTGCCCTGTAACACGCCCTTGGATGACATGCAATGCTGTTCTGCTGGTCATAGTAATGCCTCCTCACACCATAACCGATCCATCACCAAAACGATTGTGCTGCCTAATGGTTACGTCATGGTATAGTTCGTTCTGCTGCCACCACACTCTGTTTCACCTATTGTGGAAGTCGAGAGTGAACCTCGATTCATCGGAAAACATGACGTAGCTCCATCGACGATTGTCTCAATGCTGTCGTGCTCCACACCAATTATGCCTTGCTGTGATGTGACATTCAATCAAACGTGGAATTATTCAAGGTCGTCGAGCATACAAATTCCAGCTGTGTAGGAGATTTCGGATAGTCTGACCACTGACTCGCACAACTGTCGCTCGGTGCAGCTGCTGTCCAATTTCTGAGTCACTTTGATGGAGGTTATGTAATGCTGTGGTTCGGATGAAATGATCCTGGTTAGCAGTTGTCACCCTTGGACGACCTGACTGATGTCTGTCATCAGCATTGCCTGTCTGACATAGCGTGACCACAGCCTGCTAATCACCAATTGAGTAACATTCTGAATTTGAGCCCCTGCAGTCTGTCTGTTGACAGCTTCCAACATGCCAACGGCATGTAAACGTTTGTCACATGTCAGTCTTCGCATACCTCAAAAGTTATGTTTCAACCAGGGAACTATTGATGAACGAGTTTATTCCAAGAAAAGTATGATGAGACCTCCAAAAAAGCCCATCCAGTACAAATGAAAATTTCAAAACGTACCCCACAGACATTAATGCGGCGTTTGTGCAAAAAGTTTTCATGGGTCAGTGACATTCATGATCCACACTGAACTTGGTAACATATTGATGTGTCCAATCACACGTATCCAATACCATTTTCCGAAAATATCAACATCACTTTGGAAATCCTTTGCTATTTTTGAAAAGTATATTACATCTTGTTTGAAAAGAGCTCCATGAGATCTGTCAAACAAGTTTTAATAGAATAAATGTTTAGTTTATCTATAAAATACAGGAAAATGCCCAGATCCATGTAAATTGAATGCTACAATTAATTGAATAATTCTTGCTGGAAAAGTGGCTGTTCAATTAAAAAGATTCTCTTTCATCATTGTGATACAATAAAGAGGAAATTCAGCACCTTCAAATCCTGTCTATATTTCTGCAAGTATCAAGTTTCTTTATTTATTTATTTATTGGTATTTAAGGTCACACATTTCTGCACAATGACTAATTAGGCCCCACAAAGTAGATTTTCTGTTTTTCAGGCCATTATTTGTAAAATTGCATGCGGGCGAGCGATTTTTTATCTTATTTTTTATTTCTCTAATTATTTCTTTGCCATCAAAAGTTCATATCTTGGTTTATGTCTTAGGCCTCATAATCTACAGAATAGCATTGGAGGAGGTGTATTTTGTCCCTTGAGAGCAAGAAGGCTTTGCAATGCTAAAGCATTGCAAAGCCATCTTGCACTCAAGGAACAAATTTATCAATTTTTTTAACTTTGGCAAAATATTAGACATAAACCATTTAATTTTGATTTTTTAAAAGTTTCCATTGGTTATAAAAAAAGAGAGCATGCGGCAGCCAAAAGGACCCTGCGTGAGGGCCTGAGAAACAGATTTTTAATTTTTTTAGGCCTTATAACCGCAACATGGATATGAAGTCATGTCCAGAAAATCATTTGTATCCATGTTGCTTATTTTAGAGGATTTCCACCCAGACATCAGGAAACGGGTCCTAATTTACCTGTAAAACACAGCTGGTTTACCACAGAAAACAAGCCCTGCTTCACTTCCCGGGGTCCCACAAGGAGAATCAAAGTCAACAATAATTATTGCATATGCTTGTCCTTTACATTTTATGCTGCAATGTTGGTTGCCTTCACAGAAAGTTGGTTGTGGATAACCCGTTATCTACCACAAGTAATGTCTCCTTGGCCCAATGGCATGGCTATGTGGGATGACCTTTCTTGTCCTCACTCTTCTTGAATACTATGGGGGTATCTTTAGCCCATATGGTGTATGTCTTGGGACAGCTATTTTACATCTCCACCCTATAGGATGGTACGCTGTGACAGCATCAAACCCAAAACTGATACAGACAGAGAGTGTTCAAACACGTTAAGACCTTTCCCTGACCAGGGATCGATTCTGGAACCTCTGGCATGAGTGATCAGTGCACTTATGCACTCGGCCTCTACTCTCTAAAGTAGTCAGTGCACCTTCAGAATATTTTTTTAAAATAATCAAGCTCACATGTGCTTGTCCCAATGAGGGAGTCATGAGAGATAATTGTTTTAAGAATAAACTGAAAAAATTCCCTAAAATAAAAAATTACTGTGCAATCAAGAATATATCACAAAAATGCAAAAAAAAAATAAAATTGGCATCTCATTTTCAGTATACTCACAATTCCTTTTTAACCCTTTATTGAACATACAGAATATCAAAATTTATTATTTTAATTATTTGTTTTTTTTTTAAATTTTTCAAAAATTTCAATAAAACCATATCATGTAACCCTTCATGGTATAAGCTCAATGAGCTCGTTCAAATGAAGAGGTCACATGATATGGGTTTTGTTGAAATTTAAAAAAAATAAATCTTTTTTTAACTTCTCATTTTGTAAATTTAGCCGACAGATGTGGCCGATTCACTGGGTAAAGGGTTAACAGTTAAAAGTCTCATTTTGACCCATTTGCAATCCAGTCAAAATTCTCTCTCTGCCTCTGTGATCCCAGTACTGTAGCCATTTTCTTGTTGTGTCATTTCGGAACAAATCTAATTGGATCAAATATTATATACATTGAGGGAGGTAATTTTCTCAGAAAGTTAAAGATAAGCAAAGTAGTAACAAATATTAACACTACCAGTCCTCTCTTATGATCTGACACTTAATCCTAAAGATCTAAACTCATATTTTCAGCACAATATAGGCCCCTATGAATATTTGGTATTTGAAACTATATTTGATTCGATCACAATATTCAACTCATCTTTGATTCTACAATTGAAGCTCTGTCGAATATCTTCAATGTTTTCTTGAATGTTTTTGTAGTAAAAATGCAACAGATTATCAATGCAAACAAAATTCATGTTGAAAACCGATTATCTTGCTGAAAAAAAAAGGCACTGGAAATGTGAAAGTAGTCAGATTAATGATTAACCACTGACTACTTTCTGATTTCCAGTGCATGCTAACAGTTAATGCTTACTACACAACCCACAACATTACCAAACTATATTACATGCCTGATCTATGTAATCCACATCTACAGCAAGACTAAATTTAAAAAAAAAATTAAAATCTGTTTTGCACATATGTGAGGAACAGAAATTGTTGACTATTTTTAAATAGAAGAGAAATTTCACTGGAATTTTTCTACAAATCATGCAACGCAGTTACAATTTGAATCGTTAGTGATAGATGAAAATCGTCCCCTGAGTTCCAATGTGTTCTATGTGCCAGTAGGCACATAGAACACATTTGAACTCAGGGGACGAAATAGTAACATGGGTTCCCCTCGCAAATTTGGTTGGCGATGAAATGTGTTCTTTTTGTTGATAGTTGTCAAATGAATTGCCGAGTGTCCTTCTAATAATTGTTTTTATAGACATGAAGGCATGTAATAAACACAGAATGACACATGCTTGTGAATGGGTTAATCGATATGGCACTTGTGCCATCGCGGAAGGATAAAACTCGTCGAGGCCTGCAGCCTCTTGTTTCATCCTTCCACGCTGGCACTCGTGCTATATTGAATAACCCATTCCCGCGCGTGTGTCGTTCTGTGTATTTCCTGGTTAGTGTCTACAGCTACTCAAATAGAATGGGTTTGTACAGGGTTTCCGCTAGGGGAAAATGTGTGGGTCCGGTAGTT
Organism: Pictodentalium vernedei; assembly: GCA_031216915.1. Classification (NCBI taxonomy): domain Eukaryota; kingdom Metazoa; phylum Mollusca; class Scaphopoda; order Dentaliida; family Dentaliidae; genus Pictodentalium; species Pictodentalium vernedei. The sequence continues at coordinate 104,620,040 of CM062292.1, read as the reverse complement.
TAAAGAAAGTGAAACTCAGATGCCGAAGGTGCCTGCCGCACGTGCACATGTGACGTCATGCATGTGCAATTACATCATTTATCGCTCGAAATAAAAGCCAGTGATTTCGGACCAAACACGACAATTGAGTCCGAAATTTTATAGGCGACGTTTAGGATTTGAACTTTGTTTCCCCCTATCGTCTGGGGGTTATAAAGTATCAGGTTGTCGCCAGTAATAGTAGGCATATTATACAACATAATTATGCCCTTATTACGTGGAAACAAAGGATCCTGAGTGTTGTTACGATACAGCATTGTACTTGACATTTTAACCACCAGCTTTTCTGACTGATCAGAGTATGATCGGTGGGGGAATGGGTCCAGTCGACAGACCAGCAGCCGGTCTAGTGGAAACCCTGGTTCATACAAACATGCATTTGGGGTCACCATTCAGTTCCCATTATTGAACGATTACTGATTAATGCAATAATTGTGTAATATGTTGGCAGTTCACCAGTGTTGATGCATGTACATGGCAAAGATAATACATTTTTGAGTTTCGTTTTGGACATCCTTCAGGATCAGGATATTCCGTATTTTAAATGAACCCAGACTTACTGAGAAGAAATGAGAATTTGATTATTTGTGTTGTAAATATCACACCAACTGCAGAATGTTTGTGCAAATCTGTTCACTGGAGAACTTGCAGTATCAAATTTGGGTCTGTCTACACAGAAAAGGCAACTTAATGATATGTCATTTGTGACTATTTAACTTAACTATGTGCACTGGATTTAAATATGATTTTTTTTTCGTCGATGTGTTACCAATAACAATTATTATGTATTCAATTCAATATCTGAATCAAATCACAAATAGTGTGGAGTATTCAAATCGGTCAAATTCAAATATTTGCAGGAGTCTAGCACAATGTGACCTTAAAACAGGTGTTTCAACATGTTATAATAATAATTTTTTCCAAAAAAATACAGTGGATCTCACTTAATTGCATAAATCTTAATTGAATAACCAGGTTAACTGAATACAACTTCCAAACACGAAACCATCAATACAAAATGTAACCTGTTAATTGCATATAGATTATAGAGTAACCCTGAGAATTAAATAAAAATATTGTGCTCCATTGAAAGTTTACCTTTAGCAACAACTGAATTCTATATGTTTATAGACTAATTTGGCCTCAGCGCATAAAAAATTATTTAATCTATTATATCCTATTTGACAGTGATCCATGTGCTGTCAAGCAAGATATAGTAGAATAAATGCTCAGTTTACCACTGGAGTACAGGAAAATGACTAAATTCCTGTTAATTGATTACTCCTTTTAATCAAATATTTTTCAATGACAAAATGGCCATTCTATTAACTGGTTGAGTGGTCGAAGCCACTATCAGGGCTTTAAAAAAAATGAGGGTACCAGAGCAAAAGCCAACATTTTTCTTGCTATGTTTCATATTCAGTCAAACGAAAATAATATTTTGTTTATATAAATTTGTTTTATTACAAATTACTGGAGAGTGCCTGTGGGCACTCTCCAATAATTTGTAATAAACAAACCTTGAATAACAGATTCAGACAACCAAAATAATCTAGCTCTCAACCAGTTAATAGGGTTCTACTATAGTCACATTTTAAAAAATCAGAAGACAATTAATCCTGATTGCCCATGTTGGGGCACAGTGGCGCTGTATACTAAGGCATACTGCACATCGATGGTGCACTTGTCTTCAACCAATGCTAACCCTGATTGTGCGAAGTTAGAACGTTGGTGAGTCTGACAGTTGCTCATCATTGCTTGGTGGTTTTCTCCATGTACTAGGCTTCCTCCACCCATAAAACTGTCAGACACAAGGTGACACTGGCTGTTGAAAGTGTCATTAAACCCTAATAAATAAATAAATAAATAAATAAATAAATAAATAAATAAATAAATAAATAAATAAATAGCAGCAGCCATGACTTGTTTTTAGGAGACAATTAAGAAAATATTTTTCAGGTAAGATATAATTTATAATCTAACAGTACATACTGAAAGCTTTTTTTCTGGGCTATAAATAACTTACTTTGATGTAGTGGCACCTCCAATTAGTAATGGTATAGTCATTCCAATTCTTTGCATTTCTTTAGCAACATATATCATCTCATCTAAAGATGGTGTAATTAAACCAGACAAACCAACAAACTCTAAAATAATAGCATTTAAAAAATTAGTTTAACTCACAGAAACCTGGGGAAAAAAAGAGAATTTACTGATGTTTGGCCCAGCAGTTATTTTAGGTGGTGTGGCATCTACCTGAATAACAAAAAAAATGACTGCCCATGTTATATGACTTTTTTGTTTGCTATTAGTCACACCACCAGTTTGAGTACATGTACAACACATGAGATGGCCAACTTTAGGCTTCCAGGTTGTGTTAACACCAGGTGAAACCCAAACTTCAATGTAACAGAATGAACAAAGTTTCAATTTGAACTTCAAATCTTTGCATACTGATGATATACCACCTGCCCACCATCCTATACTTCTTTTTATCATATGACTCGTCCGTTTTGTTCACTTTAAAACATTTGATATTTTGTTTTCATTTTACTCAGTGATAAATAAAGCCTTCCGTCAATTTCATTGGTCAATTTCCCAACTAGACAATTTGATTGGCTGAACAAAATAAAACTGGGCCACATTTTCACAATTTGCATAATTAGAGTTGGGAGCTTTCATTGGTCAATTTAAAAACTGGACAATTTGATTGGCTCAACAAAATACAACTGGGTGACATTTGCATAATTTCAGTAGGGAGAATTTACGTTATCTGTCCTATTTAGGGTGGGTTTTATTATATTAATCTTTTACCTACAAGAAAAATGCCATTCATTTTGTTTTTTATATTTTCACTTTTTGCTTCCAAAACATAGGTTATGACCCCTCATTGGAACAAGCTCGTTGAGCTCGTTCCAATGAGGGGTCATAACCTATGTTTTGGAAGCAAAAAATGTAAATTTTTAGTTATACGAGGATGTTTTTTCCAAGTGCTGTCTGTAACTCAAGTTAGGTGATGGGTTAAAAAGTCATACTAAGTGGCTAATTTGTGCATGTGTGTATCATATGATAAATAGAATATGAAATGAGAGTTTTTCTCATATAATATTTATGAAACTCATTCGAATATTCCGTTTGGGCTCGCCAAAACAGAAAATTCTTAGACTCGTTTCATAAATTTTATATGAGAAAAACACTCATTCCATATCCTCTATTTATCTACCAATCAACTTAATTTGCATCCCAAAACTCAGAAAAAAGTTTGTATCAGGCTTCACCCCTGTCAAACAAGATATAATAGAATAAATGCTAAGTATATCTCTAGAATACAGGAAAGTGACACAATTCCTGTTAATTGAATACTCCTGTTAAATGAATAATTTTCATTGGAAAAGTGGCTATTCAATTAACATGGTTCCACTGGACTAGTCTTGCTCAGGCCATGGATTTAACTTTGATTTCCTTTGAAAGTACATCTTTTTACTTACTGTCCATGGTGAACAAAGAACAACTAAATATCAACAAATTAAGTGACTGAAATTTAATGGAGAAATTCAGTTTAAAATATTATAAGGAGAATGAGACATATTAATGTAATATGTAAAGCCCTTTACCCAATGTTGATGGAATTAAAATTTGTTATTTTAATTTATAAAAAACAAATTTCAAATAATTTCAATAAAACAATACGTTCATTACGAAGAAAGGACACATGATATGGTTTTGTTGAAACACTTTTTTTCATTTTTTCAACTGCTCAATTTGTATGTTATGTGGGTGGATGTGACTTATTCCTTTGGTAGAGTGTTTAACCCATTGCCTAACAAGGAAGCAAAAAAAAAAAGCCTTTCTGTTGATTATGAGGCCTAAAACATAAAACAAATCAAGAACATGAACTTTTGATGGCAAAGAAATACATGTAATTACAAAAATAAAAAATAAAAAAAATGCCCAGCCACTCAGAGCCACATGCAATTTTACAAAAAAGATCTACTAAATATTTCCATTTTTTCTCAAAAAAACCCCATAGGCTAACAATGCTCACTGACCTCCGTCCAGTGAGGGATCATAAGCTATGTTTCTAACGAAAAATTTTTTTAAAAATATTTAGAATTTGAATGGTGAATGGCACATTTGGTTATGGCTGTTACGTTGCATAAAGTGTTAAGGTAAATGAGAAAAACACCGGTACTGCTGTCCAAAATTTGAGTAAATTAAAAGGTTGGCTTTGAGATAGTATGCATGAATTGTGCTTCAGTTTTTTTCAAGAATAATGAATGAAAATTTTGATCCAGTAAATCAATGCCTTAAAGGCCTAATAGCAACTTTGATAAGATTTTTTTGCAACAAACACAACCCCAAACATGCAACCTTCGGATGATGCTGAAAAGTACATTGGTAGTGTTGAAATGATTCATCAATTAGCCAGTGTTGATGCAATTAATGCCATTAGTCAATTAAAAAATTGACTATCGACTAATTGGAATACATTTATAATTTCCCAGTACAAGTTACACTGACAGTACCCCACCGGTACATAAATTGCTGTTATTGTATAGCACCACAGTGCCCCCACATGAGCAATCTGGATTAAGTACCTTTTCCAAGGACACAATGCAGTTACTACTGGTCAGGGTCGAAACGTTTGGTTCAAAGTCCAATGATCAACTGAGACACCGCACTCACCCCATTACATCTTTGTGGTGCTCTGTCAATCAAGATAAATGTGGAAAAAACATATATATATACACAGGACAACACACGCTTGTAAATGGGTTAACTGATATGGCATGAGTGTCAGCGCGGAAGGATAAATTGAGAGGCTTCAAGTGCCATATCGATTAACCCATTCACACGCGTTCGTCGTTCTGTTTTTATTACATGCCTTCACGTCTATAAAAACAATTATTAGAAGGACACTCAGCAAATAATTTGACAACTACCAACATAATGAACGCATTTTATCGCCAACAAAATTTGTGAGGGGAACCTGTGTTACTATGTCGTCCCCTGAGTTCCAATATGTTCTATGTGCCTATTGGCACATAGAACACATTGGAACTCAGGGGATGATTTTTAGCTATCGCTACCGATTCAATTTGTAATTGCGCTGCGCAATTTGTAGAAAATTCCCGTGAATTTTGCTTCTATTTAAAAATAGTCAGGCAACAGATTTTCATTTTCCACATGGTTTAGTGTTGCAGTAGATGGGATATTTCAAAGAACAGGTATGTAATAAAAAATCAAAATAAAATACATTCATCAGTTCATTGTTTTGACAGTTGGGCAATAAGGCAATGCGTTATCCATGTTACTTATTTATGTAAACAATCTAAAAATAGTGTGTGGTCATTTTGGGCAAGGACTTCTGGGATAGGTTATAATTGTGATGTATTATATTTTTCAACTGAGGACTTAACCCTTTACCTAACCTGAAAAGCAGACGACACTTGCAAAAATAATTCTTGAATAACTAATTTTTTTCATTTTTTGTCTAAAAAACATAGGTTATGACCCCTCATTGGAACGAGCTCGACAAGCACGACAAGCTCGTTCCAATGAGGGATCATAACCTTAAAAATCATAAGACAAAAAATACTGAAAATTAATTGGTGATTTTTTAGAATAGTGCTGGCCTGTTTTGGCCGTTACATTAGGTAAAGGGTTAACGGCAATAGGCATCTGACTATGAATCTACACAATGGAGTGAATTGCTGTGTTAGTATCTATTTGAAAATACAGCCACTGTGTATTTATTTCCCTCCGTTATTGTCATCCTGTATCAGAAGCAACCAAAATTATTGTGTATCAAATGTACTTTTGACCTGTATACCCATGCAGGTTTCAAATTGAAATAGAACACAAATAAATAATTAAATCAAGTAAATAAATATATGTTATTTAGTTGCCCTTTGATATATTTTTTTTAACTGGAAACTTGATTTAAATGGAGGTGGAATTAAAACTATTATGAGCAACAGTCACCTATTTTCACTCCGATTCTGCAACAGTGCCAAGAGTCCCCACTTACAATTTTACACTAAACTGCCCCCAAAAAACTCTGTTTTATTTTCTGGTATTTAACTGGTAGAGTGCTAGAAGCCACTATCAGGGCTTTAATATGAAGAGCAGGTACCCCAGCCTAAAGGTGTCATATTCTGTGGATGTGCTTCACATTATCTCAGAAGCGAAATTACTTATGGGTTTGCCTTGTTACAATTTATGGGAGAGTGTCAAGCCTTGATTCATCTAGTAGTGCACAGTATTACAATCGGAATCGGCATCGGAATCGGCCAAGTATGAGTTCAAATATCCGGTAATCTGTCATTTTTGGTAATCGGTTGAACACCAGTTGACTTCGACTCGACTTTTGGTCCTTGATTAGTCAACTTGAAAATTTTCGAAGTCATTTCAACACTACTAAAAACAAAATGCGAAGTCACAGGATATAGACAGTTAAAGTGGGTCAAAAATCTATACAAATCTTCAACCCTTTATGGGTTAAGTTACTCATTTACTATAAGAAATTGCCTAGTGTTCTGTGTATTCAATTTCTCAGTAGCAACTGACCTGCTTTCTCTTTAATTGCTGTCTCTAAAATTTTTTCACATGCGCACATGACACCCAAATCAATAACTCTGAAATTTAAAATAAATGAAGAAATAGAATTCTGTTTTATTTAAAGCTTGAAAGTCATGAAAAATAAACCGCAAGGATTACGCATTGCCAATGTGGGAGTCTTGTCATAAGAAAGAAAATCAAATCCATTGATATTTGTTGAAGTTATCGTTCTAACGAACTGAAAGCAGTCAAAAATTAACTAATTAAAAGCCGTAACTCAGTATGGCCAAAACCTACAGATTTTCAAACACAAGCACGATATTGTTTAGAAAGTCTCACAAACCAAATATTTCACACATACATTAACATTTGTTCAAGTTACTACACAAAGAAGCTGAAAACTGGCAAAAATTAACTAATTAAGGGTCATAACTCTGCTCAGTAAGGCCAACCATACCAGTTTTTGAACTCATTCAAGACACTGTTAAGAAAGTTTCACATACCAAATATTGACCAAATCCATTAATATTTGTTTAAGTTATCATGCGAACGAGCTGAAAACAGGCAAAAATTAACTAATTAAGCGCCATAACTCTGGCTGAATGATACCAGTTCTCGAACTCATTCAAGATACTGTTGAAAAAGTCACACATACCAAATACTGACTGAGTCCATTGATATTTGTTCAAGTTATCGTGCTAATAAGCTTAAAACAGACAAAAATGAACTAATACTGTACAAGTTTTTGAACTCTTCAAGACAATGTTAAGAAAGTCTCACATACCAAATATTCAGGGCTCAAAATAAGCGGTGTAGAGTTGCTTTTTGCTACGCAAAACTTGCAAAAAGCTACACAGTGTTCAATTATGTATAGCATTTTGCGATACAAGATAATCAACTGCAGCCTATTAGGCTGCAGTTGATTATCTTGCATCGCAAAATGTAAATGAAAATTTGCAAACAAATTTGAAAACTAGTTCACTGATGCTTTTCTTCTGATTGTGGAACATTCCAGGCATAACTCAGATTAACTCTTCATCAAGCATCATTAGCAACTTCATATATAAGATGAATTCTATTGGTTTAAATTCTTCCTGTTTTTACAACATTTTGCATAAAATGTCCATTAAAAATAACTTCAAGCCCATCAAATTAAAAATCCCAACTTCTATTTTGAGAACCAAGACACCCTTTGAAAATATCCAAGTCCATGCAACCCTTAAAGGCAGTTAAAAAAAAACATAGTAAATGTTTCATGTGTTGCAGATCATTTGGTAATGCACAGAAATGGATGGAAACTATTCTATCTACTTAGAAGAATTCAATACAAAACAGCATAACATAACTCTGGTATACAAAAATAGCTATGTAATTTTTACAAAATGCTATTCATTTTTTTGGAAATGTGTAGCATTTTGCTACGCAAAGAAAAAAAGTTATTTTGAGCACTGCAAATATTGACCAAATCCATAGATATTTGTTCAAGTTATCATGCTAATGAGAAAGGTTACACCCATCTGCTATCCCACCTACCCACCAACCAGCCCACCCTCTCATTCGCCCATCAACTTCATCAAACTGTAGGTCGAGTTCTTGAAAAAAACTCAACCAAATAGTTGATAACATTGCCCACACATTTTTGAAACAACAAGTGTGCACATGCAAATAACCATGTAGACACTCACACATAAACCTACACTCCTTTCCATTAACTGCTTTTGTTTTCAGTCCAATAGAATTGCAGTGGAACCCTGTTAATTGAATAGCCTCTTTGCCAATGAAAATTATTCAGTTAACAGGAGTATTTAATTAACAGGATTGTGTCACTTTCCTGTATTCTAGAGATAAACTTGGTATTTATTCTATCATATCTTGTTTGACAGAGCTCTATGACCTCTGTTAAACAAAATATAATAGATTAAATGCCTGTATTGGATATACTGAGGCCAAACAGGTCTATAAACAAAGGAAAACTGGGGAGAGTCAGGGTAATTTCACAGCAGATTACAACATTTTTTATTCAATTAACAGGAGTTTACTCTGTAACCTATATTCAATAAACAGGTCAAATTTGTGCTGGAGGTAGGGTAAATGGTTTTGTGTTGGGAAATTATATTCAATTAACAGGGTTATTCAGTTAAGAGATATACAATTAAGTGGGCTCCACTGTATCGACTCACAAACTTCTTCAAATACATAACTCAGTGGGAACTATTGCAGTATTATTCTTAATCTTACAGTTTTCAAATCATTCATTTATCTGATAGCTGAGAGAGCTTTTCACCCATATTATTAGGGTAGGTAATAACGAAACTGTAAAAAAAAGGAAAGAGAGGGTTTAAAACAGAAAAAGTAAATGGATACTGGACAAACCTGTAATTATTGCATCCTAATACAACTGCGACAATATTCTTTCCTATATCATGTACATCACCTTTCACTGTTGCAATCACAACTGTGCCTGTAAAGGCTGAATTCTAAAAAAAATAAAACAAAATTCAAATAAATTTAATCTTTACCCAGCACAAATAGAAGACTACGCTTGGAATAAAAATTAATGAATAAGCAAAAAAAAAAATTACTACTGATTCTCAGATGCCGCCGCATTGAGTTTTCTTTTTCCTGCATGTTGGTACATTTTATAGGTATTGATGGTTGTGCCATAAAAATGGGAAACATAAATGCGTATAGTTGCAAATTCCTGGATAGATTTCAACAGGATCAAGAGCTAAGAAGCGTGAATCTATATACTGGGGAGTCAGTTTCAATAATGCTTTGTCATGTAAAATAACCATAAACAAACAGCAGATGCAGTGGAATTGACTTTTGTTGAAAAGTTTGAGGGTAAAATTTCGCAGTTTCCGAAATTACGTAACCGTCGAATTAAATGAAACCAACATGTGCATTTGTGTATACAAGCCTCCGAGTGAAAGTGTCACTGTTTGGGATATATTTCTAATTATGAGTATACATGCATTGAATGCCATCCTCATTCGAGATATTTTGTCGGTTAGTTCAACATTTGTACGGTATTATACATCTACTTTGCATTTTAATATTGAAACTTTTTAAAAAATGCATCTCTATATAACATTTGTTCAGTGATCTGAACATAGCAACTACCCCACAAGAAGAATCAAAACTACTTTTTCAATTTTTGCCTCAAAACCATAGCTTATGCCCAGCTCCCCCTTTCCATTTGAACAAGCTAAAAAATATCATTGAGTTGAGGTGTCATATTTCCGAGGCAAAAATTAAAAAAAATAATAAAATATCGATGCTAATTTTGGGGAATAATTCTGGACAGTTATAATCATTACATAAGGTAAAGGTTAATGCTGTGTGATCTATCGTAGAATGAAAACAATACAGTTGATTAAACATTACAGTTGATTTTAACCCTCCGCACACTGATGTCAACATTTTGAGCAGCACACTTTTTCCAAAATGCAACTAGGAATTTAACCAATTCAATGAGTTCTGTCAAATAAGGAATGATCATTTGTTTCTGTCTATTTCTTGAGTTATGAACCCCAAAAAACAAAGGTCAAACTGTTTAAATGGGCACTGTGTAAAAAGTGTGCTGCTCAATAAATTTAAACACTCTCCACTTTGTGGAGTTAAAATAAAAACCAGCTCGCATCATGCTTCCTAGTGATAAGTGAATAAAAAAGGCATAGTTTTCTAAAATTATGTTTAAAATAAGGATACATTTCACTGAAACATGTTCTTGGGTCATTGAAAAATTTATTGACCAATGAATTGGGTAAGTTAAAAGGAAAGTCATAGGCCATGCCTGCACAAAAACTTGAATCTGCTTTTCCACTTGATGGGAGGTGCTGTCTTTCAAAGAAACACTGAGTTAAATTTAATTCTGATTTTGACCATTTCATGAGAAATTGAAAACACAGTTTGTAAATGTGGAGTTCGATATAAACCCAGATGACATGAAGTTGGTTGAACTTTGTCTCAGGAAGAGTTCATTCAGGCTATCTGGAAATTGGAAAGTTTTGTTCATGCAAGTTTCTTTTGTGGACCAGCCATTGTTTACGTTTGATTTCGGTAAAACAATGAATGCAGACGATCACCAGTTGTGGAGAAAAAAATTGAACACGGAATAAAAAGCATGATAATGATTTCATTGTTTAATAAATTTTACTTTGAAAGTCTTTTTAATATGATGAGATAATATTAATTACTTTTCATTTTGAAACAATATGGGCATGCAGGGGTTCGTTTCCATTCACACTGTCAAAGTAATTTTTAAGATTGGCATTGGGGCATGGTTTAGGGTGGGCTTAAATGCATCTTTTTTTGTTTGTTGTGTTATGAAAAGAAAAAAAAAGAAATACTTTAGCCAAATCATTTTGCCTGAAAATGCTTGAACAGAAAAAAAGGTTCAATTATATAAGATTGAATTGGCTACATTCCAAGTTCTATTATACAAAGACTTTGCAGTCTGAAATTTTGATACAGTGGAGCCCACTTAGTTGGATAGCTCTTAATTGTATATCCCTGTTAATTGAATATAATTTTCAAACACAAAACCATTTACCATACCTTCAGTACAAATTTGATCTGTTAATTGTATATGGGTTGTAGAGTAAACTCCTGTTAATTGTATATAAATTTTTGTTTTGTAATATGTTGAAAAAATTACTGTGACACACACCAAATTACCCTTATTTATCAACCTTTTTGGCCTTACTACATCCAATATAGGCATTTATTCTATTATATCTTGTTTGACAGAGCTCTTTGAGCTCTGTCAAACAATATATAATAGAATAAATGCTCAGTTTACCTCCAGAACACAGGAAACTGACCAAATCCCTGTTAATTGTATACTCCTGTTAATTGAATAATTTTCACTGGCAAAATGGATATTCAATTAAAAGGATGCTACTGCATTGCTAGTGTTAAGCATATGCCTGGTCACTGCAAAATCCCAGGGGGTCACTCACCTTAAATCACCCAAGGTGAGCTATAAATCACACATCTTAATTTTGCCTCTACGAATCATTTCCACTTTAGGGGAGTCATTATTTTAAAGGTGCATCACAGATACACCAAGTCGATTTTATCATATTCATTATTACATGAATTTAGGAAATACCCACTTTCAAAAAATTATTTCACCAAATGCAAAATTTCTGAGCTTATCTTACACAAATCTAATTCAGATTTTTTTTCAGTTCTTTCATAATTACCACAACTCATAACAGTTATTTGAATGAATATTCCATCTATATACAGTATAATGTTTTTGAAGTTGGGGAAAAATCACACTCTAAATTCAGTGGTATTAAAGTGACACACAACTTGTTCTTTTATTGTGCCCACTTCTGACAAACATAATTAATAATTTGTGACTTGTCATCAAATACTTCTCTTAATTTCATATCAACTTAAGGTGTATATTTGATACAGTGGAGCACACTTAAATGAATATCTCTTAACTGAATAACCCTGTTAATTGAATATAATTTCCCAACACAAAACCATTTACCATACCTCCAGTACAAATTTGACCTGTTAATTGAATATAGCTTACAAGAGTAAACTCCTGGTAATTGAATACAAAATTTTGTAACCTGTCAAGAAATTACCTTGATTCTCTCCACTTTTCCTTTGTTTATAGACCTATTTTATGTGACCTTAAACACCAATAAATAAATAAATAAATATAGACCTATTTGGCCTCAGTATATCAAATACAGGCATTTAATCTATTATATCTTGTTTCTCAAAAATGTTGCTGGGTCTCTATTGATTTGCATCTGCTGCCTCTACAAAGAGGAATAGATTTGAAAAGCTGATTTTTACTTGTATGTCTTCACACGATTTCCAAGTGCATTTTCTAAAAAAACATTTCTGAATATTATTTCTCATGGCTCAAAAATGAGATTCTTGATAAACAAAGTGTACTTGTGCTTTAAGACTGAACACAACAAGGGTAGAGTACAGGGAACTGGGATTAACCTTTTACCCAATGCAGACGATATCAAAATTCATTACTTTAAATATCATTTTTTCAAATTTTTCAAAACATTTCAACAAAAACATATCATGTGACCCTTCGTTGGAATGAGCTTATTCCAACGAGGAGTCACATGATATGGTTTTGTTGAAATTTTTTGAAAAATAATATTTTTTCAACTGCTGAATTTGCAAATTACGCAGGTGGATGCGGGCAATTCATTGGGTAAAAGGTTAATGATCTTTGGTAGAGATTTTCCGGTATTTCATGAGTGCCAAAAACTCCACCCAAAGGATGTTGAAATCTGTCCCTAGTACTCTACCCTTGTTGTGTTCTATATTTATACCACGATTGAACTTAAATTAAGTAAATAAATACAGATTATCATGATAATGTGCATGTCCTGTGGTTTGTATCAGATTCGAGGTGGTGTCCAGAATGGGATCCCATTGATCCCAATTTTGGACATCACCGAGAATCTGATACAAATCACAGGACATGCACATTATCATGATAATTCATTTATCTAACAATTCTGTCACAAAAACAGATTAAATCTTAACCCTTTACCCAATGTAATGGCCAAAACTGGCCAATGCTATTCTAAAAAAATCGGCAATTAATTTTCATTATTTTTTCATTTTTTTCTCAAAAACATAGGTTATGACCCCTAGTTGGAACGAGCTCGTTGAGCTCGTTCCACTGAGTGGTCATAACCTATGTTTTTGAGACAAAAAATAAAAAAAATTAGTTATTCAAGAATTTTTGTTTTAAGTGTTGTCTGCTTTTCATGATACGTAAAGGGTTAAATTACTTTTAAACATTTTTGGGACATAATGTTTGGTCGATCACTGAAACGCACATAGAATGTATCCATGCACCTGTTATGACAGCCTGTAGCGCTACCGGAAATGAGTTGTCTATGTGATACGGAATCAAAATGAATCATCTATATGATATGGAATCAGAACACCTTATGTGATACGTACCGTTTCTCGTAGTTTTCAGGCCAAAATCTATATGATTGTTAGATAAAGGTAAATATCACATACAGTGGTCTGACAACTTTCTTGTCTGACACCGTTTTGTGTTGGAACATTTCATTCATGTCAAAATATCACTGAGACATGTAACGTCCAATCAGATGCGTTCTTACATGATGTTCATACGAGTAATACAGGATCCCATGTGTGGTGTATCTAGCACATTTCCCAATGCCTCTATTGTATTGTATAACATTGGATACACAGAGCAATCATGGTATAAATAATGTTTGTAAAATTGTTTTCTTTATCAGTACTACAAATACTAACTGGATCACAGATTCCCGTCTCTTTTAATTTTCTTTCTTTCTCCTCTTCCATGAAAGGAATGAGATGTCCCACTGCTTTTTTCATTACCCTTGCAGACTTGATAACTTGAGGTAAAAACATTTTTCCTGCACCAAACAGATCACCAACCACACTCATTCCCTAAAAATTAAAATAAAATAACAAATAGATGAACATTCTAGTACAGTACTATCAACTGGCAAATAATACTGGTGGTCAAAAAATCGTGCTCTGTCCTGCATATTCTATTGAAATTAACTCTCTCCGAATGAAGTTGAAAGATTGTGATTTAAGCCAAAATGTTTCCCATAATACAACTAAGAATTGAGCTTTAACAAGATTGAACTGATTAAATTCCTAGTTGCATTGAGAGGAAAATTTGGTACAGTGGCACCCACTTAATTGGATATCTCTTAATTGTATATCCCTGTTAACTGAATATAATTTTCCAACACAAAACCGTTTGCCATACCTCCAGTACAAATTTGACCTGTTAATTGAATATAGGTTATAGAGTAAACTCCTGTTAATTGAATAAAAAATCTTGTAACCTGTCGGGAAATTACCTTGACTCTCCTCAGTTTTCCTTTGTTTGTAGACCTATTTGGCCTCAGTACATCCAATACAGACATTTAATCTACTATATCTTGTTTGACAGAGCTCATGGAGCTCTGTCAAACAAGATATAATAGAATAAATGCTAAGTTTATCTCTAGAATACAGGAAAGTGACAATCCCTGTTAATTGAATAGGCCTGTTAATTGAATAATTTTCATTGGCAAAGTGGCTATTCAATTAACAGGGTTCCACTGTACTTGAAATTTTGTAATTTTGACATCATTATGCAGAGGGTAATAATGGTGATGGCATTTCACTCGACATACTGTCAACAAACAATAGTTATGGTCAATATTCTTCCCAAAAATTGATGACAGTATCATCACCATTAATCAGCAGGTAGAGTATGCAATGGGTAACATAGTAATCAGCAATCAAAAGAGTTAACATTTCTGTGTTCAATTAACAATATCTAATTAAGTAGGGATTCACTCTATACTGATAAACTGATAATTACCTGTATTTAAAACCATTCTGATACAGCATTGTTTAAAAAACCAAAGAATATCATAAGTAATGAAATACTATATTAAACTATTGGTGGTAAAGTCAATATCGGGAAATGTTGAATTCAACAAGTCATTCTATTCTATTATTTATAACATGCCTGTTCTATGTTATCCTCACCTACAGCAATACTAAACCATGCAGAAAATGAAAATCTGTTCTGCACATATGTGCAGAACGGATATCGTTGACTGACTATTTTTAAATAGATGCAAAATTTCAATGGAATTTTCTACAAATCGTGTAACACAATTGCAATTTGAATTGCTAGCGATAACTGAAAATCATCCCCTGAGTTCCAATGTGTTCTATATGCCAATAGACACATAGAACACATTGGAACTCAAGGGACAAAATTATAACATGGGTTCCACTAGCAAATTTGATTGGCAATAAAATGTGTTCTTTTTGTTGATAGTTGTCAGATGAATTGCTGAGCATCCTTTTAATAATTGCTTTCTGTTATAGATATGAAGGCATGTAATAAACACAGAATGATGCACGTGTGTTAATGTGCTATCGATACGGCACTTGTGCAATTGTAGAAGGATAAAACCCAAGGCCTGTGGCCTGTCATTCTATCCTTTTATGCCAGAACTCGTGCTATATTGATTAACCCATTCATACACACATGCCATTCTGTGCATTTCTGGCATTTCACAATATTTCAATTTTGCTACTTTCCAATTCTGTTAAAAAAACACTTGGATATACTTACATATCTGAGAACATGTTCCCAGTTGATACATTAATATGTTTATTTAAAAAAAAACATGTTTCATAGGTTTACAGCATCAATTATTGAGATTTGAAAATTCTTGTTTTCAGTAATTTATTCTACCCCCTTTAGGAAAGGGTCCAGGGCCCATACCACTGGAAAAATTTGCATCATGGGAGCTCCAATTGGGAATTTGTTTTGGAGAGGAAGAAACATACAGAGACTAAGAAATTTTACGTTAGATTTGCGCAGAGAACATTATGACTGATACCTAAGTAACTGCATGTGTAGCACGAGTAAGTTTTATAACAAGCAGTCACATGGAATCATGTACACCCCAGTGTCTGTAGTGTCTATTAAACTGTACTTATACTATTAACTGGTTGAGGGCTAGAATCTTTTTGGTGGTCTGAATTTGTTATTCAAAACTTGTTTTATTACAAATTATTGGAGAGTGCCCACAGGCACTCTCCAATAATTTGTAATAAAACAAATTCATATAAACAAAATATTATTTGTGTTTGACTGAATGTGAAATATAAGTAAGGAATGTGTTGGCTTTTGAACTGGTATCCTCATTTTTTGAAAACCCTGATAGTGGCTTCTAGCACTCAACCAGTTAAAAAAGAACTTGTCATTTGCCTTTAAATTCAGGCACTTTATAAGCTTAATCAGGAAGCTATTTAAATTTAATGCACAAATGGTGTCCTGAACTGGGTGGTCATAAGGCCTCAGAAAACTGACAGTTTTCTGCGGCCTTATGACTACACAGTCCACGGCCCAATTGTGCATTAATTTTTTGTTTCAGTGGGGACTGAATTTGGGAGATTTGGGGTTGGTAATTGGGAAAATCCATGTCTAAATGAGATTGGGAAAGGGTCCCATATTTGGCCTCAGCAGACACCGAAAAGAATCTCTATGTGACAAAACCATTTGTGACTTCCACTAACATTACATGATTTATTCAAGGCTGTTGAAAACAACTGAACTTTAGTCCAAAACCCTGCATGACAATCACTCTTTCTATACACCAATTGTAATGTATTTTGGGCAGTTGGTCAGTGTTTTGTCTAGTATTTTGACTTTTATTGGCCAGCATTATTAGATACCCCACAAAGGAACTATAACTAAATTTAGTACAAACAAGGTATAGCCAAAACTTTAGTTTTATTTGAGTAACTCACTAATTGATGTCCTTATCCTATTAATATTAATTTATCACCAGTCTCAAAGTGACTTATCTGTGTTACTAAAAATTGTTCATTCCCATCTTACAACTGAAGCGGGTCCGATAAAGAAGAATTTAGCAATCGGAACATACTTGTCAATATATGTAGTAGGAATTGGTTACTACATCCAGATATCTAGTCTACAATATATTGGTATATCAGAGTAGTTTTTTGAATACCAATACAGGTATTCAATTTAGAATACCACGCAGCCCTACAATTCAGTGTGCTCATTGCATTTCACAGAGGAATTTGCAGAAAAAAGTGACCTGCAATATCTGTGAAAGAAATATCTACATCCTAAGCATGAAGCTTGATAACTGTTCAGTATCAATGAACGAAAACATACAAATAGGAAATACCTTCATAAGTGGTCCTTCTATAACATTAAGTGGTCTGGGATATAAGTGAGAATTTAGTCTGGCTTCTTCTGTGTCTTCAATGATAAACTTGTCTATACCCTATTCAAATGACAAAACAAGATAATTCAATAAATACTTAACATTTTCAACCTGGCAAGGTCAAGACTTCAACACACCATTTTGGAAAGCCACATGGAAGTAATAACCAAGTTATCTTACAATATGCAATATTCCTCAATTTCTTAACTTGTTTGTATAATGAAGGAATTGGGTACAGATTTTTCATTTTATTTTTCATTTGTAATGCATGGTAGACATACATAAAATATCACCATGGCAAAAAATTATCTAATTTATTTTGTTGAGCTGGTGATTTATTTATCATTTCATTACTGTTATCAAAATGGTGGCCTCAATATGTCAAATAACTTAATGCCAGTTAAGTGCAGGTAAAAGCTTTTCTTTCTGAATTGGTGGCTGCCCTCAATACAGATTTGTATTTTGTCAAAGACATTTTTACTTATAATTGGGGAATCTGTGTTTGCTGTAAGATAAAAAAAAAACTTGAAGATAAGGCCTCACAAAGTAGATCATCTGTTTCTCAGGCCATTATTTGTGAAATTGCATGCGGGCGAGCGTTTTTTTATTTTATTTTTTATTTCTGTAATTATTTCTTTGCCATAAAATGTTCTTGGTTTATGTTTTAGGCCTCATAATCTACAGAATAGCATGGGTGGTGGTGTATTTCGTCCCTTGAGAGCAAAGCATTGCAAAGCCTTCTTGCACTCAAGGGATAAAGTTATCAATTTTATTAACTCGGATAAAATAGCAGACATAAACCATTTAATTTTTTTTTTTTCAAGTTTACATTGGTTATAAAAAGAGAGCATGGGGCAGCCAAAAAGACCATGCGGGAGGACCTGAGAAACAGATTTTTAATTTTGTTAGGCCTAATAGTTGTAAGATGTAATATTTACAACCTAAAGAGGCCTATGTCTGGGATTTTTACAGCCTTAGTCAGTGCATTTTTCATGTCATGTGTGATATGGCAGCCTATCAACTAATCCTGTACAATGCCTATGGTTAGTCAGTACATGTTAGTTTACCAACTAACTATGTGGAATGCACAGCAGGGACCAGCCGTGAGGGCGACTAGGGCGATTATGTCGCCCTTCTAAGCCCAAAGTCGCCTAGAAAAATAGTCGGGGCGATTACAAGTCACCCTCTAAAAATTGGCCAAAATGAGAAAAGGCTGAACTGAGTGATGCGAGGTTTACATGAAAACGAGTATTTTCAAAAATCGAATGTGCTCGAGTGTGATAAATGGGCATTTTAATTCGTCAAATAAACGTCCATTTATTTGAAATCACACGACAATCATTTGTCCATTGTCGCTTTTGGCGGATTTTTTTATTTCTATTTTGTTGCGTTCCAGTCGGAGCTTCAAGTGTCGAAACGAAAATAGGTGACTTATGCGACTCAACAAAACAACCCAGTTTGAAAGTAGGTTACGTCGCTTAGGATGCCGAAAATGTATACACAACGGACGTATTTTATAACACATTATTTTCATTTCGGTTTGCTGACGACTGTTTACTGTTGGGCTGTCTATTCCCAGAAAAACACGAATGGAATTGAAACACATGAAAAAAAGCTTTAGTGATGTCAAGAAAAGCTTTGTACAGGACACAAGTGTGCAGGTGGACGATCTTGAAAAAGGGTCCTCCTAAACATCGGAATGACATGAAATGACGCGGAATGACACCGGAATGTCATAAAAATGATGCGGAATGACATTTCTTTTACAAAATACTCGACCCCAGAATGTATTTTGTTTATTAACTAACAAAGTACCTCCCAAGCAACCTTCTTACATCTGGTCCTGTTCACACTTTCAGACTTAGGAAATTATTAGCTCAGTAGACTTTGTTGAAAGGCAACCACAGGAGGGTGATGGGGATTGGCACGAAGAAGAGGTGAGGGGTCATGAAGGAGAAGGTAGCAGTGGGGGATTTTCAGTCAATAATTACATTGTGATTTTTTAACCTGGCACAGATGCATCATAGACAACTGGACCTGGATTATTTGTACGTTAATGGAAGACCACAAATTGAAAATATGAAGGGGCGGCGGGGCTGGTACATGAATATTCTTAATTTTCCCCACTTGCCTATGAAGTCTCCCTACATGACTCTGCAGTCTCCCTATTTTTTCTGGAGGGAGCCTTGAAGTCTCCCTAAAATTCCCCCCTAGGCTGGTCCCTGATGCACAGGGTTAGTCACTCATTTCTTTCTGGTTATAAATAAGATCATGTCTATTATTTTACTAAACCCTGTGCATTGCACAGATATAGTAAGTGTATATTTTTATGCAGTATGTCATATGGCAGTTACCAATTTTTGCATTGCACAGGATTTCTCACACTTTCAGGTTATAAAAAATTTTCATTATCAACTGAGTAACTAATCCTGTGCACTGTTAGTGTATATACCATCTGTAACCCAATGTAATGGCCAAAAGCAGCCTGTAATATTCTAAAAAAGAAATTAAAATCATCCGATTTGATTTACTGAATTCCGAAAATGAAAACATATTCTATTTTCAATTAATAGCTTCTTCTATACAGTTATATGAAATCTCATGTAACTTTCCATTCCTTTGATTGGCTAACCGCTATCATTCTCTTTCATGTAGTGTGCACTGAATCACTAGCTGAGCTCTATACCATTTGGATAGGAGGACTGTGTCACAGATTGTTCCCTGAGCCAGAACTATTACATTTCTATTTTTATCACAAAAGATTCTGGATTTTCGTCATCTAAATGGAGAAAAAACATTGTGGTGAAGTATAACGGTGTTTAAAAGCCAACATTATTTTAGTCAAGCTTTCGAAAAAAAATTTAGTGAATTGGTGGTCACTGTTGATAGAAAGACTTTATAACACTGCAGAGCAGCTTCAAAACTTCCTGATTGGCTACCTGTAAGACAGATTCGCTTTTTGACTGTTCACTTTACTTAACAAATCAGTCAGACTTGTTCCTGAAGGGTGTTTGATATAATATAAGGATCAATGTAGGTCTTGTCATTGTCCTTGCCCATATAGTGCCCAGTTGGTGCCTCATGTCAGGAACTACACTACTACACTGGGCACTATATGGTTGATGTCACTTTTGGAATCACTTTCTATAGTATCGAGCCTTTACCCAGTTCAATGCTCGATGTCACTTTTGGAATCACTTTCTATAGTATCGAGCCTTTCCCCAGTTCAACGCTTGATGTCACTTTTGGAATCACTTTCTATAGTATCGAGCCTTTACCCAGTTCAATGCTCGATGTCACTTTTGGAATCACTTTCTATAGTATCAAGCCTTTACCCAGTTCAATGCTTGATGTCACTTTAGGAATCACTTTCTATAGAATTGAGCCTTTACCCAGTTCAATGCTTGATGTCACTTTTGGAATCTCTTTCTATAGTATCAAGCCTTTCCCCAGTTCAACGCTCGATGTCACTTTTGGAATCACTTTCTCTAGTATCGAGCCTTTACCCAGTTCAACGCTTGATGTCCCTTTTGGAATCTCTTTCTATAGTATTGAGCCTTTACCCAGTTCAACGCTTGATGTCACTTTTGGAATCTCTTTCTATAGTATTGAGCCTTTACCCAGTTCAACGCTTGATGTCACTTTTGGAATCTCTTTCTATAGTATTGAGCCTTTACCCAGTTCAACGCTTGATGTCACTTTTGGAATCTCTTTCTATAGTGTTAACTATTTTACTTTATTATTGTATTATTATTATTATACATCTTCCAGTCATGGAATTACAAGAACGGCTTGCAATAGCATGAACTACTGGTTCTGCTGGTAAAGCCAGCACTGAATCATTTGTAACAGTATCAAAGGCAAAGTGATGCGCCTAAGTG
Source organism: Pictodentalium vernedei (assembly GCA_031216915.1). Lineage (NCBI taxonomy): Eukaryota > Metazoa > Mollusca > Scaphopoda > Dentaliida > Dentaliidae > Pictodentalium > Pictodentalium vernedei. The sequence continues at coordinate 104,598,775 of CM062292.1, read as the reverse complement.
TCACGTCAGATAGGAAGCTACTGAGGAATATTCCTTGTTGTTCATCAAGTTGATAATTTGTGATAATTCACAAGCTAGCAAAAAATAAAATCACTGAATGAAATTTAATGCTGATATATTTGTAGCCATACTTTTACTAAAGAATACTCCAATCTAGTTTCAACATTCTGTTTTCTCCATTCATCTTCAGTACCAGATTTTTTAACTTCTTTACCAAAGCTCTGTAAGTAGAAATAATCATATTTTTGCAGTGTGCAAGCTTAAAACTTTTATATTTTTTAATCTTTCTAATTTCTACACATTAACAAGCCTTGAAATAAGCATACTGTCATCTGCAGAATGACATCCCAGAGGGTGAATTTGGTGATGCATCCAAATTCATCCTCTGTGAAGCTCAATCTGAATCGAGGTCTCAGGCCTAAACAGAAGAGGTATCCAGAGGATAAATTGGCCCATTGTATGGGATAGTATTAGCAAATTCACCCTCTGGGGACCTCATTCTGCAAATGATAGATTGATTATTTCCAGGCTTGTTTGTCACTACCACTGCTGAAAGCAAATTTAACGTTTCCAAACAATGTTGGTAATGAGCTGTTGCTGGCAGCAAGGCCTTTGCAGTGCCTAGTCCTGGTATTTATTTATTTATCTATTTCTTTATTGGCGTTTAAGGTCACATACTTATGCACAATGGCTAATCATGACCGTGACAGTTTTGCGGGTGGAGGAAGCCGGAGTACCCGGAGAGAACCACCGAGCAACGATGAGCAGCTGCCAGCTCCCCAACAACGTAACTCCGCACTGCAGCAAAGGCAGGGTTAGATTGGTTGAAGACAAGTGCACCATCGACGTGCAGTACACCTTAGTACATGGCGTCATCATGCACCCATGTGGACAATTGGAGTTAAGTGCCTTGCCCAAGGACACAACGTGGGAGTCAGAGTCGATCGCGCAAATGGTCACCCATCTGATGATTAACTGGGCTAGACGTTGCTTAACTTCACTGATCTGATGAGAACCGGTTACCGCAACACCACCGCACCCCCCACCTGGTCCTGGTTGTTTTTGCACTTGTTCCTGTTTTTGAACTATAATTCTTACCAGATAATATTCCAAGTAATTTATCAAGCCATGCATTGATGATGCAGTTGAAATATTTATCAGTCAAGACTTGCGCCATTACAGGTGGAACAAATCACGTTTACAGCCCCCTGCCCTAATAGGTAATTTGCCTGATTTGATTTGAGATTTGATTTGATTTCAAATACAGTGGAGACCAATTAACTGGTTGAGTGCTAGAAGCCCATTTTTGGGCTTTATCCTGAATTGTGGGTACCACAGCTTAAAGGATTCATATTCTGTGGATGAGCTTCAATTAATTTTTGCTGTGATATTATTCAGTCTGGGTGGATTTGACCTGCTACAATTTATGAGAAAGTGCCTTTAGGCACTCCCCATAAATTGTAACAAGGCAATTACATGTGAACAAAATTTTGACTACCAAAAAAACTTGGCACTTATCAGTTAATTGTATAACGCTGTTATTTATTTATTTATTGGTGTTTAAGGTCACATATTTCTACACAATGGCTAATCATGACCATGACAGTGGAGGAATCCGGAGTACCCGGAGAGAACCACCGAGCAATGGCGAGCAACTGTCAGCTCCCCAACATACTAACTCCATGCATACAGGGTTAGCATTAGTTGAAGACAAGTGCACTGATGATGTGCAGTATGCTTAGTACATAATGCCACCGTGCCAGCATGTGGACAATGGGGATGATGTGTTTAGCCCAAGGACACAACGCAGTTGCTGCAGGTGAGATTCAAACCGAGGTGTATAACCCTGTTAATTCCATATAATTTCCAAACCATTTACAATACCTACAGTACAAATTTAACCTGTTTATTGCATATGGGTTATAGAGTAAACTCCTGTTAACCCTTTACCCAACGCAGACAATATCAAAATTTATGATTTTAAATATTATTTTTTCAAAATGTTCAAAATATTTCAACAAAACCATATCATGTGACCCCCTCATTGAAACAAGCTCAATGAGCTTGTTCCAATGAGGGGTTACATGATATAGTTTTGTTATAATTTTTTGAAAATTAATATTTTTTCATCTGCTGAATTTGCATATTACGCGGGCGGATTCGACGATTCATTACGTAAAGGGTTAATTGAATAAAAAATCCTGTAATATGTTGACAAATTACTCTCATAATCATTGTATTCCCCTCATTTATAGATCGGTTTGGCCTCACAACATCCAATACAGAGATATAATCTATTATATCTTGTTTGACAGAGCCCATGGGTTGAGTGCTAAATTATTTTTCAAAGGTGATTGAAACAGAGTATTTGAAACGAGATGCCATGCAACCAGAAAGGGAAGCTTCAATTTAGAAAGATTTTGTTCATGAACAATTATTTTGTCACAATTTATTGGAGAGTGCCTGCTGGCACTCTCCAATAAATTGTAGCAAAATAATTTAACATAGACATAATTTTTCTACTGCTAAAAAACAGCAAGTTTATGCAAACGGTGTAAAGCCACTAAAGTGGCTTTCAGCCCTTTTCAATAGAGCCATAATAATGGCTTCTAGCACTCAACCACTTAACTGAATAGTTCTGTTAATTAAATAATTTTAACTGGTATAGTGGCTGTTCAATTAACAGGAATCCACTGTAATAAAAAATGAGTGATTCACAGGGCCATAATCAATGTTGATAATTTTAGAGGACTCACAGCACTGGAGTTGGTTACTGGGTCCTATTTCACTAGTGAAACTGAACTTGTTTACTGCAGTAATCAAACCGTGCCCCACTTTCTGAGGTTTCCATGGCAATGGAAAATTTTAAATTCAATAATCATGTAATAAACAATAAAAAAAATTACCTGTGCATATACAAGGAGTTTTTCTGTTGCTTCTGAATCTTTATTCCAAATCACACTCTCACACAGTTCCAAAAGCTCTGGGTCTATGTCATCATACAAGGGGAGACAACCAGCATTCACAATACCCATATCCATTCCAGCCTGAAGTGTAAATGTGAGTGATAACAGTTATGGTTAACAGAAGAGTGAGCTTTCAATCTACATTATTACAAAATAAGACAGCCAACACTCTGTGTAAACAAGGTTTAGTGTAGGGAGTATGTGGTGGACAGAAGCATTTATTAGCATCTCTTTCCCAGTTTAGTGATGGGGGGAGGGGACATTATCATTTAACTGGAAGAGTAAATTATTTTTAGTTTTAAAAATTTGTTCACAGGTCTTTGCCTTGTTACAATTTAAGGGAGATTGCCTTCAGGCACTCTCTGATACATTGAAGGCATATCCATACTGAATAAATAATTTCACTTCACATTTAAGATGAAGTACACACATGGAGTAAGAAGCCTTCGGTCACAAATATCTGGATTTAAGAATGGAACCCAAATGTGATATTCCGAACTTAACCAATTAACCTATGAACTGACATAAATTTTTTTTGCTTTTGGCACAGTATGTAAATACAATATATTACACCTGGAGTGGAAAAAGGAGCCATCTGCAATGCTATAAAGCATTGCAGATGACTACTTTTTCCACTCAAAGGACGATGTATACCTACTTTCGACTTCCAGAGACAGGCTCAACTGCACTAATGCCTCACAGTGCCCATACTTTTGATTCATTGAGTGCTCACAGTCATATCCATCATTAACCCTGTACTGAATATAATGGCCAGGTCTAGCTGGCAGCACTGTTCACAAAAATTAATATTCAAATTTTAATATTTTTAAAATTTTTAGAACCAAAACATTGGTATTGAGCCTTCAATGAAACAAGTACAATGAACTTATGCCAATGAGTGGTCAAGAGCTATGTTTTCGAAGCAAAAATTGAAAAGTTTAATAACTAAAAAAAATAATCTAAGTTTCATCTTCTAACCATGTTGAGTAAAGTGGTAATAACTAAGGAAGTTGGTAAAATTCATGCAAAATACAGTGTTGTCTATTGAATATAGTGATTTTCACCTGGAGGTGAAGGCTAGTGGGTCAGGTACATACTAATAGTTCAACTGTCAATGAAAAGGGTCAAGTATTTGGTACCACTGGCAGGACAATCCAAACACCAGCTGACTTATATTGCATCTGGTTTTGTAAGTGTTAAAGGCAGACCCTGCAAAATTTCCACATTCAAAGTACTGCACCTTACTGAATCTGTTAGTAAACAGACCTGTAAGTAATAACAAAAGAAACCATTTCACATAAACTATATATTGAGAGGACAGTATAGTATAAGAGGTGGAAAATCTCCACTGTATGTTAATCCACAGGAACAAATGGTGTAGTTATCATTAAAACAAATGTTTCTCTGTGAGACCACTAAAATCTGACAGCTTTCAGGCCTGGCATTCTTTAGGAGTTAAGGAGTGCTGCATGCCTACTGCACGCCTAGAAAAAACTGAGGAGAGCAATTTTTTGCACCCCTTGATTTTCAGGAATGCCAGGCCTGTTTCGGACTGCCTTTAAAATCTATTATCATTTCGTCCCTCGAGTTCCAATGTGTTCTCTGTGCCTACTGGCACAGAGAACACATTGGAACTCACGGGACGATTTGACAATGTTGCATTGATTCACAATAATTCATGACCCATTCTGTGTTGCATTTCGATATATTTTGAGTGTAGAAGACAATCATATAAGAATTGAATGTAACATTTTGAATAATGAGAAGAAGTGTGTGCCAATTTTTCCACTACATAGCTGAATGTAGTACAATTTCTCGGTCACAATATTAATACCGTGAAGTGAATATAACCAAAATAGCATTCAAGTTTTTGCACTGAAAATTACAGGTGCAATTGCATTCCCAAGCAATCTGAGGAGGGAAACTGTTTTGCACACCTTGATTTTCTAGATTGCCAGGCCTGAGCTTTGGTACAGTGATCACAAAAGTGGTCTCTTTTGTGATAAGATAGTGATCTGGTCATGACACAGTTGCACTACTGGATCGAGAATTCATGAATAAAATATTATGAATTGAAGCATGTGGGAAGGAAAGAAAATATTGATGGCAACTGACATATAATGTTATCACATTTCTCTTTTGATGGGTGAGATTCTGCAAAGTGAGAGGGAGAAAAGTGGACATAGAATTTTTACCCAGTCATGATCCGATCGAAATTCTTCTCTTGGACAATGAAGATAAAAATTTAATTTGTATGGAATGAATCGATAATGTCAACCATAATCTTGACTAAGTCCAAAATCTTAACTTGTCAATCAGTCGAATAACAACAGTTGCATGGAAGTCTGGAAACCATGTGAGGTTTTATTATTTCTCATTGAAGTATTTTTTCAAATTTATTGTTTGTTGTGAAAGGTACAGTAACTTTTGGTGGGGATCACAATTCATTGTAATTCAGTTTTACTGAAGAGGTGACTCACTGAAAGTTGAAACTATGAATGAAAGTTCAAACAGCACAGTAAATGACTATAAGACTGGTCCCCTGCATGTCAAGATCTCTTTGGATTTTTGTCTTATTTTATTTCCTTAATGTCTCTGAAGGACTGGCTAATTCTTAATGTGTGTTACAGAAAATGACCTACTTGAGAAAATTGCAAATGTGTGTAATACATACAGAACCACACATTTGTTCGAATGGGTTAATGTTTTTCGCACTAGTTTGCTTTGGTGCAGAATACCATGAGAGGCGATGCCTGTCATGGTATTGTACCCAACCAAACTCATGCAATAAACATTAAGCCATTCAAATGCATGTGCAGTTCTGTCTATGTAATCCACTGTCAACTTTTTATTTTGAGGCTACTGTTGAGAATATACACAATCTATTTCTTAAAAATTTAGTGGTTCAAAATGTAAATGGTAAGAAATGCTAGTTTTTATTGATGCTGAAACATGTATGTTTTGTATGTGAATGGGAACAGCCATTTGCATTTGTCACTCATGAAAGGAAATATTGCATGAAAGTATGAAATTATCCAGGTTGTGGTGATTGATGAATGTTTTATCAACAGATTGGAAATCTGCCATCAATTCTGTATTTCTCCAACATCTCAGGCGTATTATTAACTTGTTGAGTGCTAAAAGCCACTATCTATCATGTGGCTCTATTGAAAAGTGCTCAAAGCCACTTTAGTGGCTTAACACTGTATGCAATAGCTTGATGGTTGCTTGTTTAAATGATATATTACAAACTACCATATTACTGACTTATGAAACATTTATGAAACATATAACGAGCGATGGAATTCTTGGGTTTTTCAAATCTGTCTAGAAATGATATTGTTAAACAAATCAATTGATTATTTCAAAGAGTTTTTCCAATTATTTTCTTAAAATGAACTTGATATACTTTGACAATAATGAGAAACATTTTGTAGCAATTAATGTTAAGTTTATCCCTAAAAGTCTTATTTCCAACTTTTACAACCTCAAAACAGGTGCCCTTAACATGGTATCATGAGGAGGGTCTGCTGACAATAGGCAGATTATCTAGGCAGTGATTTCTAGTTACAGTCTTGGCTGCCTTAACAGGCAGCCAAGACTTGACTAGAAATCACTGCTAAGCCACTTGATGTTTTAAGGTTGTGGGCTGGTGGGAATTCAGGATACTTGTCCAGGCCCTTAAGGGTTCCTGTTAAGGCAGCCAAGACTTGACCAGAAATCACTGCTAAGCCACTGGATGTTTTAAGGCTGTGGGCTGGTGGGAATTCAGGATACTTATCCAGGCCCTTAAGGGTTTCTGTTAAGGCAGCCAAGACTTGACTAGAAATCACTGCTAAGCCACTGGATGTTTTAAGGCTGTGGGCTGATGGAAATTTAGGATACTGTCCAGGCCCTTAAGGGTTTCTGTTAAGGCAGCCAAAACTTGACTAGAAATCACTGCTAAGCCACTTGATGTTTTAAGGCTGTGGGCTGGTGGGAATTCAGGATACTTGTCCAGGCCCTTAAGGGTTCCTGTTAAGGCAGCCAAGACTTGACCAGAAATCACTGCTAAGCCACTGGATGTTTTAAGGCTGCGGGCTGGTGGGAATTCAGGATACTTATCCAGGCCCTTAAGGGTTTCTGTTAAGGCAGCCAAGACTTGACTAGAAATCACTGCTAAGCCACTGGATGTTTCAAGGCTGTGGGCTGGTGGAAATTTAGGATACTGTCCAGGCCCTTAAGGGTTTCTGTTAAGGCAGCCAAGACTTGACTAGAAATCACTGCTTAGCCACTGGATGTTTTAAGGCTGTGGGCTGGTGGGAATTCAGGATACTTGTCCAGGCCCTTAAGGATTTCTGTTAAGGCAGCCAAGACTTGACTAGAAATCACTGCTTAGCCACTGGATGTTTTAAGGCTGCGGGCTGGTGGGAATTCAGGATACTTATCCAGGCCCTTGAGGGTTTCTGTTAAGGCAGCCAAGACTTGACTAGAAATCACTGCTAAGCCAATGGATGTTTTAAGGCTGTGGGCTGGTGGAAATTTAGGATACTGTCCATGCCCTTAAGGGTTTCTGTTAAGGCAGCCAAGACTTAACTAGAAATCACTGCTTAGCCACTGGATGTTTTAAGGCTGTGGGCTGGTGGGAATTCAGGATACTTGTCCAGGCCCTTAAGGATTTCTGTTAAGGCAGCCAAGACTTTGACTAGAAATCACTGCTTAGCCACTGGATGTTTTAAGGCTGTGGGCTGGTGGGAATTCAGGATACTTGTCCAGGCCTTTAAGTGTTAACACATTACCTAATGAATCGGATGCATCCCACACATTAAATTTACAAACTGAGCAGTTGGAAAAAGAAAATATTTTGTCAAACATGTTCCAATGAGGGGACAAATGATATTGTTTTCTTAACATTTTTTTTTAAATTTAAAAAAAAAACTGAAATAAATATTTATATTGTGTGTGTAAGGTAAAGGATGAAGGGAAAAAAATGGGTGGGATTAATTGCAATATTGGTTAAGAGTCAAAACAAATGCAGCATATTTACCTTAATGCCATGATACAGAAATACACTATGCATGGCTTCTCTCACTCTCTCCATTCCTCGAAATGAGAAGGAAATATTTGATACACCACCACTAATTCTAGCACCAGGACATTCTTTCTGAAAATATAACACACACTTTAAAATAAAAGAAAAAGAGAAGAGAATTAAAACAACAAAACAACTGCAGTGACACCCACTTAACGGGATAATCCTTTACTGAAAACCCTGTTAATTCCATAGAACTTCTAAACACCAAACCATTTACCATCAAGCCAGAAAATAAGCAGACTGTTATCTGCAAAATGAGGTCTCCAAAGGGTGAATTTGGTGATGCTACCCTGCACAGCAGGGTAGCATCACTAAATTTACCCTCTGAGAACCCCAATCTGAATCAGGGTCTCAAAACTAAACAGAAAGAGGTACCCAAGAGATAAATTGGCCCACTGTATGGGATAGCATCATCAAATTCACCCTCAGGGGACCTTATTCTGCAAATGTCAGACTGCTTATTTTCAGGCCTGTTTACCATACCTTTATCACATAGTTTACATAGTAAATTACAGTTAACTGAATATAAAATCTTGTAATTTATCAAAGAATTACTCCGTCAACCACAGGATGTTCTCATTTTTATAGACCTGTTTGATTTCAGAACATTCAATAGAAGCATTTAATCTATTAGATCTTGTTGGAAAGCTTCATCACCTCTGTCCAACCATGCCAGATATAATACATTGTCATACTTGAAAAGAAAAACGTCAAGCTGTAATTGGCAACCTTGGTAAGGTACATCGAGCTATGTTCAGCTTTTTGCAAGGGTACATAAAAACATGTAATGTTCTACATAGTGAAACATCAAACATTTAAATTCCGCTTGAAAATTGAACCAAGAGATGATTACATACAAAAATAAAGTTATGTGCAGTTTGAAATGTATAGAATCAACTAAACATGAAAAGATCTATGAACTATACAGCCTGAAATTAGTGCTAAAACAAAAAAAATTATAACTCACCAGCTGAAATATGTCGTGAATATTTAAGTGACAAAAAAACAGACACCATCTTAAATAAATAAATAAAAAATAAAAAATAAATAAAAAATAAATAAAAAATAAACAAATAAAGAAAAAATAAATAAATAAATACATAATAATTTACTTATATAGTGCTTTTACCAGCAAAATCTTGGAAAGTTATAATTTTCACTTTGATGCCAGGAAGGAAAATGGCTGAGATTAAAAAATCACTACACTTGCAACATATTACGATAGCTTTCCCGTTTAATAATTTCATTATACAGGTCGTTGGTAGCATAACAGCCCCATATATACAGTCAGAATATTATGTACTCTACCAAAGACTTGTATAACTAATAATATATGCTCAGTTCATCTCTAGAAAGCATGAAAATGTCCAAATTCCTGTAAAATAAATTCACCTGTTAACCCTTCACTTAATGATTATGGAACATCCATCCATATAATTTACAAATTGAGCATTTGAGCAAAAAATGTAATAAAACCATATCATGTTATCCCTCAATGGAATGAGCCCATTGAGCTCATTCCAATGAGAGCTACATGATATGGTTTTGTTGTAATTTTGTGAAAAAAAAAAAAAAAAAAATAATAAATAAAATAAATTTTATACTATGAATTTACTAATGAACCTTTCCCTTCACATAATGGTCATATCTGATGAGGGCTTTTCACAAATATCACTGTACAAAACATTTTTAATTTTTTCAAATCGAGACATGATACTGGAACAATCTTGAGAATGTTCCCATGAGAGGTCATTGAAACAAGTTTATTGAGTTTGTTCCAATGACAAGTAAAAAGCAGTGCTTTTAAATACCCCCCCCCCCCCCCCCTCCAAAAAAAAAAAAAATGTTGTTATTCAAGAAATTATCTAGTTGTGTTTGGTAAAGTTTGGTACCACTTTCACAATCTTTGTCTACAATTTCACAACAACAACCAAAGAATAAAATCAACTTTAGCCAATCATTTACATTTACTTTGTGCACCAGAACCCGCACATCAGAAGCTGGCTACTGGATTATATCAACATAGTATAGTAGACAAAGTCTTTCATAATAGATAATCACTGCTCCACTTCCTGGAGCTCTTGTGAATATTCTAAGAATACTAATGATATAAGATCAAATTAGGTTTGAAGATAATCCTTAAACCAAGCATAGATGGAAAATTTACTGAAATCCCACCACAAAGCAGCCTTTCTCTTGTAGTTATGCAATGATTTATCGGCAAGGCAAGTATTGGCTGCTTTTGGAGGCAGCCAAGATCTGACACGAAAACATGACCAGGGTAATTTGATTACTCCCCATGATAGTTTGATGAAGTGGCTGTTCTTAGTCTCTAAAACTTAATAAACTTGGAATTTCATTTTCAAGTGTTAAAGGCCATTGGAGTGGACTCTCTTCTACTTGCAAACAAAATATAGTCAATAGAAAAAGAACACTGCGATTCATTTAACCTTTTACTCAATGAATCAGCCACATGCGACTGCGCAATTTACAAATTTTTCAATTGAAAAAAGAAAAAAAATTTCACCGTGTTCATTCCAGTGAGGGGGGGCCACATGTTATGGTTTTGTGGATTTTTAAAAAAAAATTGAAAAAAAACACCCAATAATTAGGCCTCTAGGCTTCCCAGCCAATATTTCCTCAATTTTATGAGTGAGTGGGGCTTTCCTTTTTTTTCCTTTTTTTTTTTGTTTATTCACAAAACAGTTCTGAAAATAGTTGGAATCAGAAATTTAACTACTTACATTATTATGTGGCAAACCAATGTTTTCAGAGGTGAAAGTTTCTCATAATGTAGTTGAAAATTTAACTAACTATATCTTGTTTGACAGAGCTCTGTGAGCTTTGTCAAACAAGGTATAGTTGGTTAAATTTTTGTCCTACAAGTGCCAAATAGTGTCATAGAAGATATTTCCATGTGAAAAAAGGTGATGAGGCAGATTTTCTATGACAAGGGAGGCGCCTGAAAAACAATAATCTTTTTTAATAGCTTTAAAATAATAAATTTTGTTAACCAGTGCACTGGTTAAAGGGTTAAAAGTTCTTGCAGAGGAACAAAATATCAAGACAAATAATATTTATGTACAATATTTACCTTAATACGTTTTGTAGCTTCAATGAAAAATACAGCATAGTTGTTGTGCTCTTCTATACCTGTTGCAATTGTCAAAATATTCGGATCAAAAATGATGTCATGAGGATTAAATCCCACTTTCTCTGTTAACAATCTGTAGGATCGTTTACATATTTTTACTTTATTCTCAACATCTGTAGCCTAAAAATTGAAAAAAAAACTTTCAAACTGTTGCAAGCATGTTCCAAAAAGACTAAAATCCTCACTCTCATAATGAACAAGAGCTTGTGTAGTTTCTTCTATGTTTATGGCTCGAGTAGCATATGTTATTGTTCATCACCATGCTAAATATTTGAAATAAGGTTGTCCATTTCGTAATTATTTTATCAATGGAGTGACTTGCAAACCGTGTCATTTTTCGGGATTTTCCACATGTGCAGCAGACGATGTTCCAAATAAAGTGTTGCTCAAATTACAAATCAGTTTACGATTTGAACTGAATAAAGTGGAGTGACATCAACCTTTATCAGATTTACTGATTATTAAATTTTGTTCAGTGAAGCTGTGACATACACAACAGGTTCATTTACTAAACCTGTGATCATTAAAAGTTGCCTAGTTCATTTTTCATTTTATGATATGGGTTTTGAGCTTTGGGAGTGCCTTATTGGAACACATATGTTATTATGATGAAGTGATGGTACATGGTCTGAGGTTTGGTGCTCAGAGTATATGTTCCACCTTGATGCTCCATGTCTCTGTTGAACATGAACTCTGAGCCACAAACCTCAGACCATGTTACCATCAATTCATCACAATAACTTATAATGTGTGATTTAATGAACTGTTTCTTAACTTGGTTTTCACTTGACTTTTGAGTTTCTGTTTATAAAAATAATTTTCTCGTATTTTATTGAAAAGTATCTACTAAAGCAAAAACAAGATGATTTTGATGAGTCACAATTCAATACAAAGTTCATGAGACAAGTTCACATAAACCTTTACCCAATGAATAGGCTGCATCAGCTCATGTAATATGCAAATTCAGCAGCTGAAAAAATATTATTTTTCGAAAAAATTTAAACAAAACCATATCATGTGACCCCTCTTAGGAATGAGCTTGTCGAGATGATTCCAATGAGGGGTCACATGAGATGTCTTTGTTTAAATTGTTCAAAAATTTTTTAAAAATGATACTTAAAATAATAAATTTTGATATCGTCTGTGTTGGGTAAAGAGTTAATTCTATTTCATCAGAGGTTTACTGAAGACCAAAATCAAATTTAGAGGATGAGGTCTATAAATTTCATGCAGGGTTCCAGTAATTCAAATCAGTGCAAAGAGTCCCCAGGATTTTCCTGGTATATTTTCAAGGGCCCAACCCTTTACCTAATGAAATGGTTGCAGCATAATATTCAAATTCAGCAATTGAAAAAAAAATTTTCTTCACAATTTCAACAAAACTATATCATTTGATCCTTCAATGGAATGATCTCATCAAGTTCCACTGAGGTCACATAATATGACTTTTTTCTTTTTCTTTTTTAAATTAAAAAAAAATAATATTTAAAATAATAAATTTCATATCATCTGCATTGGGTAAAAAGTTAAAGGAGTCAGATATGAAAAATTCAATTATTTTGTACGGTGTTCTGGAACAAACATGTTGGTGGTATTTCCAAAAGCTATACACAGTTTCATGAACTTGTAAGCTGATAGAATTTTTCTATGCTTCGTAGTTTTATTTAAATACAAATATTTTTATTGTATGCTAAAAGATAGATTATCGAAAAAATTGCAGAAAGATAGACATCGTATCCCCCACTGTGAAGATATAAAAATTTTCACTTTCATGGTATCAATCAAAATGGCAGCTTTCAAAGCATCATTTCAAATTATCACTGGAAATGATCAATTTGTTCCAAAAATGTATAATGAAAAGAAAATCTAGTGTTTTTGAGTGCATACTGATCATTTCCAGCAATAATTCAACACGTATTCACCTTGAACTGATGCATGAAACCCGCCAGCTGAATCAGATTGCAAGGCGCTACCTGTTCAGAGTATCGATCTAATCACTTCTGTGTATCAATGCGCATCAGCTGTTTACCTTCATGCTTCAAATCAAGGTTTAAACGAGTGGAATTATCGACGGGAATGATCAGATTCTTATAAAAAGTGTATAATAAAAAGAAAATCTGGTGTTTTTGAGCAGATTCTGAAAATTTTCTCACTCGTGACTGAGACAAATAGTTACTTTCGCTCAAGCAAGCTCTCACAAAAAATAAACATTTGTCTCGGTCACTCATGAGATAATTTTGGGTATCACTGAAAAACACAAGATATTCTCTATGTATCATTTTACAGCAAGAAGGACTGAATGGCAGACAATAGTCATAGTTTAACTCTTTTCCTAATGTGAAACGAAGATGACACTTGCAAACAAAATTCTTGAAAAACTAACATTTTTCATTTTTTGCATCAACAACATAGCTTACGCCCCCTCATTGGAATGAGCTCAACAAGCTCATTCCAATGAGGGGGCATAAGCTGTTTGTGAGAGAAAAAATAATGAAAACTGAATGGTGATTTTTGCGAATAGTGCTATTATGTTGGGTAAAGGGTTAAAATTTTTTTTTAAAAATATTTTGAGATGGAAATAGAAATAAAACGATAAATAAAAGGATATTAAAAATAATTAATACCTGGCCAATTTCATCAAAAGCCATTATGACCACAGCTGCCCCATACTGTTTTATCAGTCTGCCTTTTTTCAAGAAATCTTCTTCCCCTTCTTTCAGACTAATACTGTTTACAATGCACTTCCCCTGAGTGCACTTCAAACCAGCTTCTATCACAGCAAAATTTGATGAGTCAATGCAAAGGGGGACCTAAAACAATAATACAGAGAAGAGTTTATTTGATGAATACAGTCAAGCCTAATTAATTAGATCTCTGAACTGAATTTATTTATTGGGGTTTAAAGACACTTTGGACACCAAGGGTCACCTCATGTTGGGCAGTTTTATAGGTGGTGGAAGCCAGAGTACCCGGAGAGAACCAATGAGCAGTGTTGTTGTAATGTCAGACTCCTCAATGTACCATCTCCACACAAGCAGGGTTATTGGTTGAAGGCATGTGCACCATCAACATGCAGTAGGGCTCAGTACACAGTACAGTGGAGCCCACTTAATTGGATATCTCTTAATTGTATATCCCTGTTAATTGAATATAATTTCCCAACACAAAACCATTTACCATACCTTCAGTACAAATTTGATCTGTTAAGTGCATATGGGTTGTAGAATAAACTCCTGTTAATTGTATATAAATTTTTGTAATATGGCGAAAAAATTACTGTGACACACACCGAATTCATCTTATTTATGAACCTTTTTGGTCTCAATACATCCAATACAGGCATTTATTCTATTATATCTTGTTTGACAGAGCTCTATGAGCTCTGTCAAACAAGATATAATAGAATAAATGCGCAGTTTACTTCCAGAACACAGGAAACTGACCAAATCCCTGTTAATTGTATACTCCTGTTAATTGAATACTTTTCACTTGCAAAATAGATATTCAATTAAGAGGATTCTACTGAACCACCATGCCCCCACATGGGAAACTGGGATTAAGCACATTGCCCAAGGACACAATGCAGTTGCCCCTGGCAGGGATTGAACTATGGACCCTTTGGTTTGAAGTCCAATGCAATAACCACTGAGCCACCTCTTAAATAAATAACCTTGTTAATTGAATATAACTTTCAAATACAAAACCATTTATCATATCTGCAGAACAAATTTGACATGTTAATTGCATTTAGGTCATGTTATTTGAATAAAAATTTCCTGCAAAAACAGAATTGTTCTGACAATCACAGCATTCCCCATGTTTATAGATCTATTTGACCTCAGTGCATCCAATATAGACATTTAATCTATTCTATCTTGTCTGACAGAGCTCTATGAGCGCTGTCAAACAAGATATAATAGAATAAATTCTCAGTTTATCACTAGAATACAGAGCAATGACCAAACTCCTTCTAACGGAATACTCCTTACCCCCGTAAATCCTCAGTTTATCATTAGGATACAGGCAAATGACCGAAACACTGCTAGTTGAATACTTCTCACCCCTGTAAATCCTCAGTTTATCATTAGGATACAGGCAAATGACCAAACCCCTACTAGTTGAATACTTCTCACCCCAGTAGTTTATCACTAAATACAGGGAAATGACCAAACCCCTGCTAAATGAATACTTCTTATCCTTATAAATCCTCAGTTTATCACTAGAATACAAGTGCAATGACCAAACTCCTGCTAATTGAATACTTCTTACACCTGTAAATCCTCAGCTTATAACTAGAATACAAGGAAAATGACCAAACTCCTGCTAATTGAATACTTATTACACCTGTAAATCCTCTGTTTATCACTAGAATACAAGGGAAATGATCAAACTCCTGCTAATTGAATACTTCTTATACCTGTAAATCCTCAGTTTATCACCAGTATACAGGGAAATGACCAAACTCCTGCTAACTGAATACTTCTTAGCCCTGTTAATCTTCAGTTTATCACTGGAGTACAGGGAAATGACCAAACCCCTGCTAAATGAATACTTCTTATCCCTATAAATCCTCAGATTATCACTAGAATACAGGGAAATTAGCAAACTCTTGCTAAATAAATACTTCTTACTCCTGTAAATCCTCAGTTTATCATTAGGATACAGGCAAATGACCAAACCCCTACTAGTTGAATACTTCTCACCCCAGTAGTTTATCACTAAATACAGGGAAATGACCAAACCCCTGCTAAATGAATACTTCTTATCCTTATAAATCCTCAGTTTATCACTAGAATACAAGTGCAATGACCAAACTCCTGCTAATTGAATACTTCTTACACCTGTAAATCCTCAGCTTATAACTAGAATACAAGGAAAATGACCAAACTCCTGCTAATTGAATACTTCTTACTCCTGTAAATCCACAGTTTATCACTAGAATACAAGGGAATGACCAATCGCCTGCTAATTGAATACTTCTTACACCTGTAAACCCTCAGTTTATCACTAGAATACAAGGGAATGACCATTATCTATTGAGTAAAGTGAATTTTTTGATTTGATTGGTTGATAGATACGTGGTATGAGACCATATTCATTGAAACCTACGATATGTCCGCCCAGCCACTGACAAATTTCCCATACCCAGTGGAAGCCTCGTTCTGAAATCTACAAATTGTCCATACCCCGTAGAAGACGCATCATTCCAGTTTTACAGTATACATGTATTACATTTTAATTTTTAATCTTCAAAATATAGCTCATGACCTCTTATTGGAATGAGCTTGTCAAGTACCCTCCAATGTGGGGTTCATAAGCTATGTTTTTGAGACAAAAAAGAAAAAAAGAAATTCAATAATTTTTTTTATACTAGTCATATCGGCATATTTTCACAAAAACTCTTTTGCACAAAAATTCAACAGAAACCTGTATGGCTCAACAATGGAAGATAAAAGATCTCATGCTGTGTTTGTTCACACATGAAATAGATTGTACTTCTAAAACAGAAAATCAATAGATAAATTCGTTACCCCGTGTCTGATCACGTGGTACAGGTTTTTACCTACCCGAAGCCAGCCGTATCCCATTCGGCCTTTGGCCTCATGGGATACGGCTGGCTTTGGGTAGGTAAAAACCTGTACCACGTGGTCAGACATAGGGTAACTAATAATCTCCTGCTAACTTAATACTTCTTACACTGTAAATCCTCAGTTTCTCACTAGAATACAGGGAATGACCAAACTCATGCTAATTGAATACTTCTTACTCCTGTAAATCCTCAGTTTATCACCAGAATATAGGGAAATGACCAAACTCCTGCTAATTGAATACTTCTTAGCCCTGTTAATCTTCAGTTTATCACTGGAATAGAGGGAAATGACCAAACCCCTGCTAAATGAATACTTCTTACCCCAGAAAATCCTTAGTTTCTCACTAGAATACAAGGAAATGACCAAACCCCTGCTAAATGAATACTTCTTATCCCTGTAAATCCTCAGTTTATCATTAGAATAAGGGGAAATGACCAAACTCATGCTAAATGAATACTTTGTACCCCTGTTAATCCTCAGTTTATCACTAGAATACAGGAAAATGACCAAACTCCTGCTAATTGAATACTTCTTATCCATGTAAACCCTCCATTTATCACTAGAATACAAGGAAATGACCAAACCCCTGCTAAATGAATACTTCTTACCCCTGTAAATCCTCAGTTTATCATTAGAATAAGGGGAAATGACCAAACTCATGCTAACTGAATACTTTGCACCCCTGTAAATCCTCAGTTTATCATTAGAATAAGGGTAAATGACTAAACCTCTGCTAAATGAATACTTCCCACCCCTATAAATCCTCAGTTTATCATTGGAATAAGGGGAAATGACCAAACTCATGATAATTGAATACTTCGTCCCCTGTAAATCCTCAGTGATAAATCCGCCTGAGATAAGACAGTGGGGGAGGGGGGGGGGGGTATGTTTGGGGATGTTTATTAAATTGTGCACTGTTTCATTATATCCAGCATTCCATCCGTACTTGTATTTATAGTACAATAGGGCTATATGTTGTAGCAGAATCAGTACCACAACTGCTTTTCCAAGAGTATGTTCGGTCATCTCGGAATGTCTCCTTACTGGAGATCAAACCCTGTGACCTCCGGCATGACATATCAGCACACAAATCCACTCGATCACCACATCACACTCTTACTCCAGTCTGTTTGTATGGGTACGAAACGACTCAGTGTGAAGCAACTCAGTATGAAATGGTAAAGGAACGAAATGACCCTGCAGACGGACTGGAAAAGGAACAAAAAGCCCTGACACCCTATTAGTCAGTCATGCCCAGCGACGGTCTTTGTGACACATCACTTTTTGAATACTGTTGATTATGGTAGATATTATTTATTTATTTATTGGTGTTTAAGGTCACATATTTATGCACAATGGCTAATCATGACCGCGACAGTTTAAGGGTGGAGGAAGCCGGAGTACCCGGAGAGAACCACCGAGCAACGACGAGCAACTGCCAGCTCCCCAACATCATAACTCCGCACTGCAGCACAGGCAGGGTTAGATTGGTTGAAGACATGCGTACCATCGACGGATTATGGTAGATGGCACAGCCTGATTTTTCATTTTGAGTCTATTTTCACAGATGGAATTGTAGAGTTTGCAGTGTTATCGAGTTACTATTACCACAAAAATGCACAATTAGTCGTATCAAACTAGATATTCTGAACTCTTTCCAAAACGAATATCATTTTTCATTGGTAAGTATCGGCAGGTCAGAGAAATTAACTGCACGTCGTGAATGACCTGTGGACATGCTGTAATCTATACTACTAACCTAACAATTAAACATTGTAAATTACTCAATTAAATATGAACTGAGCCACTCATGAATGAATTGTCTAATGTGAATTTTATACAATTTTCGTTTGAAATGTAACAAACTGCACTAAGCATGAGAGATTCGTAAAAAATTGAATTTTGAGACTGATTTGGGATGAATCTCGAATTGGATGTATGATATCGATATTGAATCAAATCTCGAATATTCGCAGGACCCTTGTGTTAACCCTTTACCCAACGAAGCGCCCACATCCGCCTGCGTAATATGCAAATACAGCTGCTGAAAAAATATTATTTTTCCAAAAATTTCAACAAAACCATATCATGTGACCCCTCTTTGGAACGAGCTCGTTCCAAAGAGGGGTCACATGATATGGTTTTGTAGAAATATTTTTTTTTAAATTTAAAAAAATGATATTTAAAATAATGAATTTTGAAATCGTCTGCGTTGGGTAAAGGGTTATGGAACCTCTTAAAGTATCAAAAACTGATCAAAGTTGGAAATAGGCCTTTAAGGACAACAAAATAACCCAGAAATAATCTGATATATTCTGGGACAATCAGATCACTGGTGGGCATGCATAGATTGCCACCCAGGGCAATCTTTGGTGCCACCCCGTGCATCACTAAGTATTCTGGGTGGCTGGTTTTTGATATAGACATCGGGATTTCATGGCTTTATTGACATATGTTGATATATATTTACCAGTGAGAGTGGTGGCCGAATGGAGAAGTACGCTGGTCTCTCATGCCAGAGGTCCCAGGATCAATCCCCAGTTGGGGAAAGTTATCGAGGTGTCCGAACACTCTCTGTCAGCAATAATTGAGGGGTTATGCTGTCACAGCCTACCATCCTATTGGGTAGGAACGTAAAATGGCTGTCCTCTGTGAGAAAGTCACACTCCATTCAGGCTAATGATCGCTTTGTAGTATTCGAGGAGAGTAAGGCTACGAAGTTGCCGCTGCAAAGGTCATCCCACACACCTGTGCCATTGGGCCAAGGAGAGGCGTTAAAATAAGTTGCATAACTTGTTCGCCAATCCTTGTAAAATATGTAAGATTATAAAAATACATTTACAACTGAAGGAGATGCCACTTGGACAGTTGACCACCAAACCTCCATGCTCTCAACTCCCCCATACTGAATGCCACTAAATTAAGTTGGGTATTTTTTATCCATTAGAAATTTTTTTTCCAAAACAATATGCTTAACATGGCATTCCATAAGTAATATAAAAAAAAAATACTTAGAAAAGGTTTTCAACAAAAAGCAATTATTTACCTTACTAATGTCAGGTTCAGATGATATAAGATTGACAAACTTTGTCATGGCAGCCACCCCATCCAACATGCCTTCATCCATATTTATATCTAAAACTTGAGCACCATTTTCAACTTGTCTTTTTGCAACACTGAGACCATCCTAAAAAGGGAATTAATTCCATTAAGCATAAATACATTATGTTGTTTTTTACAATAGAAACCCAAATATGAGCACTGTTTGAAAAATATGAAAGCTTGTACAGTATTAATTCAAAAATGTACATGGATCACAATAATTACAGAAATAAAAAATAAAATAAAAAAAACACTTGGCAGCATGCAATTTTACGAATAATGGCCTGAGAAGCAGAAGATCTACTTTGTGTGGCCCAATCCAATATTCTTAAATATTTCTTTGTTAATGGGAAACCTTAATATTTAATTCAGTTACAGACGATGCTGTAATGTCAAAACATCACAATGTCATAGAATACATTTCCCATACTGACCCTGGAATAAGATAAAGGTGATGCATGAAGTAAAAGAGGGGAGAGGTATATAAGTGGACTTATTTTCTAGAGGTCAAGCCTGAAGGAGAATTTGGATGCAAATTCGACACAAAGATAGGTGACTCTGTGAGTCCCATAACATTAATGCATTAACCTTTATCCTAACAAATCAAAATGGGGTGGGGGGGTCAAATGATATGGTTTTGTTGAAATTTATTTTAAATATTATGAAAAAGAAATAATTAAAACAACAAATTTTGATATCGTGTGTGCTTGGTAAGGGGTTATTTTTTGGCTGTAACAACTTGTATGTACCAGCATGGCTATCATGGATGTTGTCATCACAAAGTCAGGGACTAGGTTTATTTACAAAGAGGGGCTGTGAAATTGTAATCTGAAAAGTTGGTATGTGGGCTTATTTTCGATCATGGGCTTATACACTGGTCGGTATGGTAGATGCTTCTGAATTTGAAAACAAAATGCCATAGATAACAAGATATGTAAAAGTGAATGTGAGAGCAAGGCAATGGCTGAAGAAGAGCACCCTAATGATGGTTACATTTACACTGCATGATGTTATCTTGTGTTAGTATGGTGGAGTCTAGGGTTAATCCCAGAATCATGAATTTCACAGCTCGGCGAGTCCCAGTTGTGAAAGTTAATCACAGTACCCTGAAATTCGCAAACCACTGTGTTGATGATTGCGTATTATAGTTTATGAGGATACAGTGAATATCACCTTCTTCCGAGATGAGCTTCATCATTGGAGCTATGGTTTAATCTCGCAAATAGGAACTTCCTGTTTACTGATTCTAAAAATCATCCATAATCCCCTGGAAGTTCCTAGACTAGAATCAGGAATCAATGGTTGCAGAATGGTTCTGTTTTTTTGAAAATCCCAGATGTCAGCACTGTATACATTAATATGATATTTACTCAGTAGTAAAACAAAAAATGTTTCTATGAAATTGTTTTGTTGCAGTTTATTAGAGAGTACCAACAGTCACTCTCCAATAAATTGTCCTAAATCAATTATATATTAACAAAATCTTGGTAAGCAAATGCCATCATTGTTGGTAGCAAAAGAATCTTTGAAAAAAATACTCATGTTACAAATCACCTTTGAAAAATAATTTAGGACTCTACCAGTTAAATTCCTAATTTCTAAAAAAAAAAATACTTATGAAGCATTAGTAATTGCTAAGCTTGTGGATAACATATGTAATTGTATGTTCCAATAAGAGTAAAAACCTCACCCTCTGATTGGATGAGAGCTGGCATAGTTTCTTTTATGTTTACAGCTCTAGTAGCAAATGTTACTGTTTGATGTCACAATGCGAAATATTTGAACTGACATCGCCCTCTTTCGTAATTGCTTCATCAACGAAGTGACAAGCAATCCGCTTAATTTTCCTGAATTTTTCACATGTGTGGCAAATGGTGTTCCAGATGAAGTGTTATTTAAATTACAAACCAATTTACGATTTGAACTGAGATGAAGTTTATCTAGTTCAGTGATTATTTATCCAGTGGTGGAGTACACAAGAGGTTTATTTACTAAACCTGTGATTGTTAAAAGTTGCCTTGAACAAGGCAACTTTTAACGATCACAAGTTTAGTAAAAAGCCTATCGTGTTTCATGATGTAGGTTTGGGGCTATGGATAGTGTCTTACTGGAACATATACATTATTGTGATGTGTTGAAGGTAACATGGTCTGAGGTTTGTGGCTCGGAGCATATGTTACCATCAATTCATCACAATAACTTATATTATTGTCTTGTTTTTTTCCCCCATTTTCAGGGGGCAAAGATTTACGTAATATAAATTCGTAATAATTAATACAGCACATGTATGTGATGGGTGATGCTTATAATAACTGGAGTGTATAAATAAGTATATCGCCCCCCACCCCCCCTCCCACACATACACACCTCTGATTACTGAATAGCATCCAATGGTCCATGAGCTGAAAGGTTTCAAGGAAATGTGAAGTCACGTTCAGCCAAACAATAAAAATTGTACTACTCCCATCAAAGGAATCACAACCCGAGCACTAGACCTATTATACCAGTAAAGTATAACTTGCTAATGCTGTAAGAAAGATTGCTTCACATTCTAGAATGTCTGTAGGGAACAAGTTGTTATAAGGGGGAAAATCCACCCTTGCAGTGTTTATATATTGTGATGATATAGTGTGCTTGCCCTTCCATGAATGAATACCCACTTTCTAGAAATGAATTCTGAATCAGGGATTTTGCTAAAAGTGCTGCTTGACAGTTATTTATTGGTATTAAAGTCACTTTTAGAATCTATGGCTATATCATGAGTGAAACACAAGTAGAACGTCAAGCTTGTCGTGCTTGATGGTGCTTGAACAATTGAAATAGAATGTTTTTACTTACCTCATACCTTCCATCCTTTATCATCTTACAGAATACACGTGATCCAGCAACATTACATCTCTCTCCAATATTTACAAACAAGGAAAATGGACCTATATACATTGGCTCCAGACCTGAAAAAATATACGCATTTGTAGTTTCATTGTATTATCCCCAGCATATCAATGAAGTCCTTCACTGATGATTCCTTCAATTCTTCATCCTATCTTGTCCAGTGGAGCCATGTAAATTGCATAGCAACTTTACTGATAAAAATTATTAAATTAACAGGAGTATTCAATTAACAGGGATTGGTCACTTTCCTGTATTCTAGGGATAAACTGAGCATTTATTCTATTATATCTTGTTTGACAGAGTACATGGTGCTCTGTCAAACAAGATATAATAGATTAAATGCCTTACTGAATGTACTACTGCCAAATAGTCTATAAACATAGGGATTTCAGAGGATGTCACAGTCAATTGTTGAAGATTTTTAATTGAATTATCAGGAGTTTACTTCATAAACTATATGCAATTAACAGGTCAAATCCATACTGAATGGAAGCGCAGTCATTCAGTGGTTATGATATTGGACTTCAAACTGATTATGGTTCAATCCCCGCCAGGGGCAACTGTTTTGTGTCCTTGGGCGAGGCACTTAATCCTGATTGCCCATGGTGGGGCACAGTGGCACTGTGTATTAAGGCGTACTGCACATCGATGGTGCACTTGCCTTCAGCCAATGCAAACCCTGTCTGTGTGGAGTTGGTATATTGAGGAGTGTGACATTACTCACTGATGCTCGGTGGTTCCATGTGGGTTCTCTGTCTTTCTCCTCCTATAAAAACTGGCTGACACAAGGTGACCTTGTTTGCCAAAAGTGTCACTGAACCCCAATAAATAAATAATAAATAAATAAATAAATAAATAAAGAAATAAATAAATAAATAAATAAATAAGATGTATAGAACACGAAATACAAGTGTAATCAACTCATAGAGTCGACTGAAGGCACCACTGGTTCCTGGAAGTCTGCTGCCGTATTCGTACCAGAACTGATAATTTAATAATATTTTCCTGAAAACAACTTGTGGCCAAATTTGCTTTACATATCCAAGAACAAAGCTAGGGAATCAAAATTCTTCAAAACACGGCTACGGAGCTACATGGAGGTAAAATTCCAAAGCCTTTGCTTTTGTTTACGTATGAATATACTTTCGATTTCCGGTTGACGTCATCGGACGGAAAAAGCATGTAAAAAACAACGCTGTCTAAAATCAAATAATGAAAAAAGATCGCCTTCATAGAGCATACTGTTATTAGATAGAGATTGCACAGTTGCCATATTCAGTGCAAGGTGTCATGATGCCTGTTGAAATTTCTTAGAATTACGATTTTGTTTTTCAATGAAAATTCGTGGTATCGAGTGATTTGCGCATGTCTGTTGGGCATGGACACCATCTTCAATAAAAATGCAGGCAGTGTTGTCCTTTTCCAAAATGCAGTCATATCACTGCACTCAAAAGTGTTCTGAATGCCTAGCTTTGTTATTGAATATCTGAAGCACATTCGGCCACGAGTTGTTCTTGCGAAATATTATTTTATATCAGGTCTGGTACGAATACGATAGCAGACTTCCAGGAACCAGTGGTGCCTGCTGTCAACTCTATGAGTTGATAACATATGTGTTTCGTTTTCTAAACATCCCAACCTTCATTTTGATGTATAATTTGTGTATATTTAATCTGAATTTAAGGAATATGAGAGGTGAGAATTTCAAAATAAACAAAATTTCATTACCTATATAGGCCCTTAACAGGGTTATTCAATTAAGGGATATCTAACTAAGTGGGCACCATTATTGTACTTTGTAACCTTTTAATGGAGAGTGCTGAAAAATATTCAATTAACAGGAGTATTCAGTTAACAGGGATTTGGTCACTTTCTTGCATTCTAGAGATAAATTGAGCATTTATTCTTTTATAACCTCAGAGAGCTCAGTCAAGATATAATAGATTAAATGCCTGTATTGGATTTATTGTGGCCAAATAAGTCTATAAACAAGGGGATATTGTGAGTGGCAGAATAATTTCACGACCCATTACCAGATTTTTTATTCAATTAACTCTTAGCCCGCTGAGTATTCTCAAGGTATTTTTCATCAAATCTAGTCATGGCTGCTTTATGGCAGCTATGACTAGATTTGAGGAAAAATTCATCTAAATTTAATCCAAGAAATCATTGGTGAAAACATCCATTCATTTAACTGGAGTAAAATTTGCTTAAATGTGCCAAAATTATATTTATTTTAGTGGCAAGAGAAATCCTGTCCTGGGCATTGATATCTCCCAACAGCATGCAAAGAGTTTACAGAGCTTTGCACTATGACCCATATGCAATTAAAAGGTCAAATTTGTTCTGAAGGTATGGTAAACGATTATGTGTTTGGCAGTTATATTCAATTATTATACTTCATGAATAAAAGTAGACAAAAGATGACGTCTGATTGAACAGATACAATTTGCTAATTTGCGTGATCATGCCTGTTGACTCTGCCCATTCTTGACAACGTGTGAAAGTCCATCGCGACAGTTGTTATTGTTTGTAATAACACACGCTATGACGCAGTGATTTTGTAATATCACATGATAAATCCAAAAATTGCCGAAAGGGAGAAAATAACACACGCTGTTTCCGAATATTTCCGAAGTTTTTCTCTCGCCTCAGATCAGACGACAGCAACAAACATGGCTTTCGCAAATATCACCAATGAAAATATCGAGGCACTTTTAAGGTCAAAGGACAGTTCATCAACTAAGCGAAGTATTGACAGAAGTGTAAAGTTGTTCAGGGAGTTTTTGGACACAAAGGGGAAATCAACTGAATTTGAAACATTCAATGTATGTGAACTGAATCAGTGTCTTAGTCTGCCTATTTGTTATTGATTTATTTATAACTCTGAAAGAAATATTCCTTTCAAAGGTCATTCAGTATAATAAAAAACATAGTGACCGTTGTTCAGTGTGTTATGGTAGATTAGCACCCTCAGAAAAAAAAATTTATGCCCTCGACTTCGTCTCGGGCTTTAATTTTTTTTCTTCAGGCCCTAATCTACCATAACACACTGAAGAACGGTTACTATGTTTATATTAACAGGGTTATTCAATTTAGAGATATCCAATTAAGTGGGCTCCACTGTATTTTTGTACTGGCAGGAAAATCTGCTAACAGCAGGTAAAGAATAACATGAATTATTACGGTTGATCATTCATTTAACATTTTTAACATGACCAGGAGATGATGCTTGAAAAAATATTTCTTGAAAACGCAAAGATTTATTTTTTGGCCTCAAAAACATAGCTTATGATCCCTCTCTGGAATGGCGCAATGAGCTCATTCCAATGAGGAATCATAAGCTATGTTTTTGTGGCAAAAACTGAAAAAAATAATTTGAATTGCATGCCAGATCAATTCTAGCCATTGCTTCTGTTCACACTTTCGCCTAACACATATGAAAGATGACACTTACTGAAACCAGGGTTCTTACAGTCAAGAACCAAAAAAATTCAAAGACTTTTCAAGGACTTTTCAAGGACATATCAGCATTTTTCAAAGATGTTTTTTTTAAAATGTACATTTGGAATATAACCATTTTTAGAAGCCTTACCTACTTTAACTCTTTATCTTACATGAAAAGCAGACGACACTTGCAAAAAAATTCTTGAATAACTAATTTTTTGTCTCACAAACATAGGTTATGACCCTTCATTGGAACGAGCTCAATGAGCTCATTCCAATGAGGGGTCAGATCCTATGTTTTTGAGACAAAAATGTAAAAAATAATTAAAATTAATTGGCCATTTTTTAGAATAGAGGTGGTCAGTTTTGACCATTACACTGGGTAAAGGGTTAAAAATGTCTTCTACCTCATCCATCTAAATTCCAGGAAAACAGTGCTTCTAAAATGCTCTGCAACAAAATTAAGGTACTTATAGAATGGCACCCAGTTAAATAACGCCTGAACTTTAATTCCTCATTTATCGATTTTCCATTATTTATGTTCATTTTTCAACTAAAACAAGTGCAAAAGAGATGTTTCAATTGTCCACTATCACACAGCTTAAACTGATATAGGGCAAAATTCAAGGACTTTCAAGGAGTCTGATGGATTTTCAAGTACTTTTCAAGTACATTTTCTGAATTTTCAAAATTCAAGGAGTAAAACTGAAATTCAAGGACTTTTCAAGGATGTGCACACCCTGTGAAACTCTTTATTTAAACAATTTGAACTTTCATTCTATGACCACCAAAATGTTCTTATGAACCCTCATTGGAAGGTGATCAATGCGCCTATCCTAATGAGGGATGATAAGGAATTCAGAGCTAGGAGCACAAATATGGACTTGGCACATTAAACTTAATTAACCCTTACCAAACAAATTGGCAGCATCCGTCTGTATACTTTATTTGTTGTTGGTGTTTAAGGTCATATACTTATGCACAATGGCTAATCATGACCATGACAGTTTTACGGGTGGAGGAAGCCGGAGTACCCGGAGAGAACCACCGAGCAACGACGAGCAGCTGTCAGCTGTCCAACATCGTAACTCTGAACTCTGCGTCACGGCAGAGGCAGGGTTAGATTGGTTGAAGACATATGCACCATCGACGTGCAGTACGCCTTAGTACACAGCATCATTGTGCCCCCATGTAGGCAATCGGGGTTAAGTGCCTTGCCCAAGGACACAACGCAGGAGTGCGAATCAGTCACTGAAATGGTCACCCATCCAACTACTAACCGCGCTCAACATTGCTTAACTTCAGTAATCTGATGAGAACCAGTTACCGCGACGCCACCGCATCCCCGTCTGTATATTTTACAAATTAATCAGTCCCAAAAAATATATTTAAAAAATATTGAACAAAAGCATATCATGTGATCCCTCAAATGGAACGAGCTCATCGAGCTCGTCCCATTGAGGGAGCACATGATATGGTTTTGTTCAAATGTTTTAAAAAATTGGTAAAAACACAAATTAAAATAATAAATTTTGATATCCTACATGTTGGGTAAAGGGTTAAATGAATTGAAAATTACCTGATAAACACATGTATTCTTCATGTAGCTCTGTTGGAGGGATTCGTGGTTTGTACTTCTTAGCTTCTTCTGCTATAGCCCTTTACAAATATAAATAGGAGTTCAGAAAGTGCAATATTAATATGTGAAAGAGTTTGTTTTACAAGTGTGTTTATTTATTGGTGTTAACCCTTTACCCAACGAATGGGGATAGTTGAAAAAATATTATTTTTCAAAAAACGTCAACGAAACCATATCATGTGACCCCTCATTGGAACGAGCTCATCGAGCTCGTTCGAATGAGGGGGGTCACATGATGTGGTTTTGTTGACATTTTTTGAAAAATTTGAAAAAAATGACATTTACAAAAAGAAATTTTGATATCGTCTGCTTTGGGTAAAGGGTTAAAGTCACAAGTTTCTGCATAATGGCTAATTGTGAATGCAGCATGGAGATAAAGTCAAGTTTAATCAATCGTTTATACCCATGTTGCCCATTTTAGAGGACTTCCACCCAAGCATTGGCGACTGGTCCTATATTATCAGTAAAACAGAGCTTGTTTACTACAGTAAACAAGCACTGTTTCACTTCCCAGGGTTCTCATGGGGCTTGTTTTACAAGTAATGCAAACTGAATAGCCAAGAACATCTTTGTCATTAATAATTTTGTAAAAAGTGTCAGGTGACATATCAGAACATACTACACTTATCTGAATACTGATTACTTGTTAACCCATTTACCAACATAATGCCCATAAGCAGCCAGCACTATTCACAACAACTTTGTTCTCAAATAATTAGAAATTCGTATTTTTTTGCTTCCAAAACATAGGTTACAAGCCCTCACTGAAACAACATTGTTACATATATTACAAAGGGAGGTGCTGTTATAAATTATATTTTGGAAGCAATAACTGAAAAATTACAATACATGAAAAGTGATTTTTTTGTACATTACTTTGGTGGATTTGTCTCATTTATGAACCCTTCACCTAACATAACAGCCATATATTTATTTATTGTTGTTTAAGGTCACATACTTTGGGGCAATGGCTAATTGTGATCACTACATGGTGGTAAAGTCAAGTGTAGTCAATTGTTTACACTCATGTTACCCATTTTAGAGGTTTTCCAAGCATTGGTGACCGAGTCCTATTTTACCAGTAAAACAGAACTTGCTTACCATACTAAAAGAAACACTGCTGCACGTCCCACATTAGAACAGCCATATATGGATTGTACTATTCGTAAAAAAAAATCACCATTCAAATTTAAATTTTTCAATTTTGTCTTCTAAAACATAGCTTATGACCCCTTGGGCAAAGGAGTTTAGATTGTGATAACATTTTCCTGAAACCATTCGCAGTTAAATTGCCAAATAAAATAATAAATAAATTACACTAACAATAGTGTGGTACAGTGGAGCCCACTTAATTGGATATCTCTTAATTGCATATCCCTGTTAATTGAATATAATTTTCAAACACAAAACCATTTACCGTATATTCAGTACAAATTTGATCCCTTAATTGCATATGGGTTGTAGAGTAAACTCCTGTTAATTGTATATAAATTTTTGTAATATGTTGAAAAAATTACTGTGACACACACCAAATTTCCCTTATTTATCAACCTTTTTGGCCTCACTGCATCCAATACAGGCATTTATTCTATTATATCTTGTTTGACAGAGCTCTATGAGCTCTGTCAAACAAGATATAATAGAATAAATGCTCAGTTTATCTCCAGAACACAGGAAACTGACCAAATCCCTGTTAATTGTATACTCCTGTTAATGGAATAATTTTCACTGGCAAAATGGATATTCAATTAAGAAGATTCTACTGTATTAGCAATAAATCTGGGTTATCCTAATGCATGGTGGTAATCAGAAAACTATGGAAAAAACTACATCTCACTTAGGGTGCTACAAATCTTAAATTTGGGTAAAATTGAATTGCAAATTGAATATCAGAGGATTTTGAATCAAATTTCAAACTGAATCTCAAAGCTCTTTAAGTTATACTTCTTTCAATCAGAAATAATGACCATTTCCACTCAGGTGCTGTATGAAAATGGTAACTCATCTGTTAGTGCAAATCTGACCTGATGAAAGAAGAAGAGTTCAAGAGGAGACACTTGTTAAGAATTTTTACTTTGATAATTGAAAATTTTTCAAACTGGTATGCAGGGCGGGGAGAGGAAATTCTGGCACCAGGGTTAATTCTGCAGTAGGCCCCTGTTCAAAGGTGTCAGGATGGCAAGAGCCGGAGGTATGATCGATGATAGGGGGGTTGGGGATGCAGGGTTATCCCCCAAGAAAATTTTGAAATCAGTTATTAAATGGAGACTTCTGGTGGCTTTTGAGATAAAAAGTCTGGCAAAATGACGTTTTTTAGCAGCATGTTTCAAATTTCCAAGTTCATCAGTGAGTATCCAGTGACCTAGAGCTATAGCTTTTGACTGCACAATCATACAGTCTAAAATTACAGAGCTTCATTCACGATACACCCCCCTTCTTAACTGTTGACACAGGAGTCAGAACCATGGGGGACAGGCTAGTCCAAACATGGCCTGAAAGCCCCGTATTTTAATTTTTTGGCTGTGCCAAACCCCCCCAAAATAGTCTTTCAGACCATGTTTGGACTGGGAGGGTTGGGGGGCAGGCCTAACCCAAGAATCCTGGACTCCTAAGTCACCACCACCCCCCAAGTTCCAGGCCCCAGGGTTACTACTCCACACCCTACCCCTTCTCCCTGGCCCTGCTGGCATGACTCAAACTGAATTAAATCAAATCATTAAGACAATTCAAATCAAATTTCAAAGCGCCACAGAACAGAATGAAAGAAGTTTTGGAAGCAGAACTTCCTTGAACTCTTCTTTAATCATTAGGTCTCCGTAATAAATGAAGAGTTCAAGAGGGGAACCTTGTTAGAATTTTGGGAACATCTTGACGAGTCAAAAATTTCCAAATTGGCACATCCTGAAGAGAATCATCGGCAAGCCAGAAAATAAGCAGCCTATCATCTGCAGAATGAGGTCCCCAGAGGGTGAATTAAGTGATGCTACCCTGCATAGCAGGGTAGCATCACTAAATTTACCCTCTGTGAACCTCAATCTGAATCAGGGTCTCAAAACTAAACAGAATGAGGTACCCGGAGGATAAATTTGTCCACTGTATGGGATAGCATCATCAAATTCACCCTCTGGGGACCTCATTCTTCAAATGTCAGACTGCTTATTTTCAGGCCTGATCACCGGGGTGCTTTTGAATCGAATTTCAAAGATTACCTGATATGATCTGGTGTTGTTCCACAGCAACCACCAATAATGTTGACCAACCCATCTCTGGCAAATGCCTGAAAAAAATTATTGCAGGTAGCAAACAAGATGAGAAGTCAAAATGCAACCATTTATATAAAATAAAATTAAATTAAACAAGTTTTCAGTTTCAAAATAGTAATCATCAACTACTGATTGAAAATAGAATATGTTTTCATTTTTAGAATTCACTTTCAAAAAGATTCTACAATCCAGTACAAGTATTTCGATTATTCCTTGAATCCTGCACCTTATATAACATATAATCAACTACCCCTATGTATTTTTACAGACTTAGTCAGTGTATATTTTCATGTAGTGTGTGATATGGCAGCCTGTCAACCAATCCTGTGCAATGACTATGGTTAGTCAGTATAAGTTAGCTTACCAACTAACTCTGTGCAATGCACTGGGTTAGTCACTAGGGCTGCACGATATTTAAAACTGAATACCAGTATCAGTATTCAAAAAAATACCGTGGTATACCGGTATATCAAAAACTGTTCAGATATCTGAACATAAGTACCACAATCGAGACTTGAGACATCACAGTTGGAACGAATCAGCATGCCTTGATGATGCGGTTGAAAACACCTTCACCAAATGCAGACGACATATCAAAATTTATTATTTCAAATAATAGTTTATCTGATTTTGACAAAAATTTCTACTGAACAATATCAGGTGACACCTCACTGGAATGCGCTCGGCGAGCTCATGCCAACGAGGGGTCACATGATATAGTTTTGTTGAAAGTTTTGAAAATTAATTTTTCAACTGCTGAATTTGAATATTACGTGGGTACATGCGGACAATTCCCTGGGTAAAGGGATAATATTATTCATTCAGGTCTTCAGTTTAAACTCAAGACATCTTGAAAATTGAATTGTTGGTTAATAAATAGTGACGATAAACCAATATTTTTGTAATTACACCGCTATTCAATCGATATTGGTTTGAATGCCGCTATAAAGCGGTTTATCGATATACCGTGCAGCCCTATTAGTCACTCTTTTCTTTCTGGTTGTAAATAAGATCATCTCTACTTTGTGACTAATCCAATGCATTGCACAGCCTTAATGATTGCACTTTTCATGTAGTGTGTGCGATATAGTACAGTGGAGCCTAGCTAATTGGATATCTCTTAACTGAATAACCCTGTTAATTGAATATAATTTCCCAACACAAAACCATTTACCATACCTCCATTAAAAATTTGACTTATTAATTGAATATAAGTTACAGAGTAAACTCCTGTTAACTGAATAAAAAATTGTGTAACCTGCTGAGAAATTACCCTGACTCTCGCCAGTTTTCCTCTGTTTAAAGACCTATTTGGCCTCAGTGAATCCAATACAGGAATTTAATCTATTATATCTTGTTTGATAGAGCTCATGGAGCTCTGTCAAGCCAGATATAATCGAATAAATGTCTAGAATACAGGAAAGTGATACAATCCCTGTTAATTGAATACTTCTGTTAATTGAATAATTTTCATTGGAAAAGTGGCTATTCAATTAACCCTTTACCCAGCGCAGACGATTTCAAAATTTATTATTTTAAATATCATTTGACCCCTCTTTGGAAACGAGCTTGATGAGCTCGTTCCAAAGAGGAGTCACATGATATGGTTTTGTTGAAACTTTTCGAAAAATAATATTTTTTCAGCTGCTGAATTTGCATATTACGTGGGCGGATGTGGGCGATTCGTTGGGTAAAGGGTTAACAGGGTTCCACAGCAGTTATAAATATTTTATAACCAGAAAGTGTGTCTAACCCTGTGTACGAAGCAGAGTTTGTCACATTTTCTGGTTATAAAAAAATTTCATTATTACCAGAGTAACTAACCGTCTGCACTGTACAGCCTTTGTGCAAATCTCATCTATAGCAACCTTTTACCCAGAGTAATGGTCAAAACCAGCTAGTACTATTCTCAAGAAGCGTTCAAACTCAGTTTATGACTCCTAATGGATTGTTGGAAATTGTTTTTTAGTGAATTCCAAAAATGAAAACATATTCTATTTTCAATTAATAGCTTATTTAACCCTTTACCTAACCTGAAAAGCAGACGACACTTGCAAAAAAATTCTTGATGAAATAATTTTTTTGTCTCAAAAACATAGGTTATGACCCCTTGTTGGAATGAGCTCGATGAGACAAAAAATGAAAAAATAATGAAAATTAATTGCTGATTTTTTAGAATAGCACTGGTCGGTTTTGGTCATTACTTTAGGTAAACAGTTAATGTGAAAAACAATATACTGAGTGTTTTAGAATATTTAATCTTTTCTTTTTCACCCAAAAGCTGAGTATGCATCATTATAGACTAGACAAACATTACAAACAGATATTTTACAAAAAATGTTAATACATATTTAATAAACAATAATATACATAAGGTGAGATGGCTCATGGGTTTGCAAATCAGATTTCTAATTGGAAGATTGTGTGTTCAGTCCCAACTTGGCCCACTTGCATTGTATCCATGAGCAAAACATTAACATTATTTTTCCTTCACCCACTTGTACAAATCAGTACTGACTTAAGCTGGGAGTAAAACATACAAAGGATTGCTGTCTTGTCTAGGGAAGGTGAAGTACTCCCATCTGCTTATCTCACACATCCTAGGCTTTAGCTCTAGCCTTATGGACCTTAAACTGGTAGAGATTTAAATTATGGGGAGCCAACACAGTCTGTTTGCATGTATCAGTTGGCCTTGTTACAATATATCTGAGATTGCCAACAGACACTCTGCCAATTAAATTTGTTCAGAAAATTGTAACAAGGCAAATTCAAGGAGATGAGATGACGTCACTTCAAAGACGATAAGAGACCTCTACAGAATATGAAGCCTTCAAGTTGTGGTACCTGCACTTCAAAATAAAACTGAAATGTGGGATTCGAGCGCTCAACGCAGGCCCAAAGCTACAATCCCAAAATTTTCTTGTGCTGATGCACAAAGAAGTGGTCAAACAAATTCATCCTAGATGTGTTAACTGAAATGGCGCATTATCAGATTTGACATTCCATTTATAAATAATGTGAGCCCAATGCAATTCAAGAGTTAACCCTGTACCTAACATGAAAAGCAAATGACACTTGCAAAAAAAAATCTTGAATAACTCATTTTTTTCTCAAAAACATAGGACATGACCCCTCATTGGAATGAGCTAGACAAGCTCATTCCAACGAGGGGTCATAACCTATCTTTTTGAGACAAAAAATGAAACAATACTGAAAATTAATTGGCGATTTTTGAGAATAGTGCTGGCCAGTTTTGACCGTTACGTTGGGTAAAGGGTTAATAACAAAAAATACTATTCCCACTGCCCTAAATTACATGCAGACAGGTGTTTGGACAGAGGTTTATGGTCATTGGGGTTTATCATCACTACCAGAGCCATATCATGTCAAAGACAAAGGGATGGGGAAGAGGACAAAATATTATACATACACTCATATGTTCTGCCATCATTTCAGGAGTTTCATCATAGTCACCAAATGTATTGGGTAAACCTAGAATAGAAAAATAAGATGGGATTCACCAACAAAATACACAAAGTTACAGTTATATTCCTCTCCACAGAGTTCAGAGAAATGATATATTTTACAATAATGAAAGCTTAATCATCATCATAACTGGTAATTGCTAGATTAACCCTTTACCCAACACAGACGATATCAAAATTTATTATTTTAAATAACATTTTTTTCAAATTTTTCAAAAAATTTCAACAAAACCATATCATGTGACCCCTCGTTGGAATGAGCTCGATGAGCTCGTTCCAACGAGGGGTCACATGATATGGTTTTGTTGAAATTTTTTGAAAAATAATATTTTTTCAACTGCTGAATTTGCATATTACGCGGGCAGATGCGGGCGATTCATTGGGTAAAGGGTTAAGTACACAGGTCAAAATGTATTCAAGAGGACATGATTTGCTACAATTTATTGGAAAGTTCTACAGGTACTATCCCATAAATAGTAACATAACAAACCTATAACAACAAAAATGTATTGCTTCTAACTGAATATGAAGCAAATCTACAAAATATGTAGTCTTTTAACCATTTACCTAACAAATTGGGCACAGCCGTGAGCATATATATATATTTATCTAACAAACATATAGATTTTGCCCTGAAAACCACGAGAAATGGTACGTATCACATAATGTGTTCCAATTCCGTATCATATAGACGACTCATTCTGATTCCGTATCATATAGATGACTTGTTTCCAGTAGTGCTACGTGCTATCAAAACAGGCACATAGATACATTCTATGTGCGTTTCAGTGGTCGACCGAACATTATGTCCCAAAAATGTTTGAAAATAATTTAACCCTTTACCTATCATGAAA
This sequence comes from Pictodentalium vernedei, assembly GCA_031216915.1. Lineage (NCBI taxonomy): Eukaryota > Metazoa > Mollusca > Scaphopoda > Dentaliida > Dentaliidae > Pictodentalium > Pictodentalium vernedei. The sequence goes on along the minus strand of CM062292.1, from coordinate 104,563,308 downwards.
AGCAGACGACACTTGCAAAACAAATTCTTGAATAACTAATTTTTTTTCATTTTTTTGTCTCAAAAACATAGGCTATGACCCCTCGTTCCAACGAGGGGTCATAACCTATGTTTTTGAGACAAAAAATGAAAATTAATTCGGCGATTTTTTTAGAATAGCATTGGCCAGTTTTGGCCGTTACGTTGGGTGAAGGGTTAAGATTTAATCTGTTTATGTGACAGAATAATTAGATAAATGAATTATCATGATAATGTGCATATCCTGTGATTTGTATCAGATTCTCGGTGGTGTCCAAAAATGGGATCACAACTCGCCGACAAAGCCGGCTCATTGAGATTCCATTCTGGACACCACCTCGAATCTGATACAAATCACAGGACATACACATTATCATGATAATCTGTATATATATTTTGCAAGCAATACATTTAAATATGGAGAACAATGCGTTTGAATGATTTGGTTCAAGGAATGGTTGGATGCTTGATTATTGTATGAGAACTCGCCTCTGCTTCTGTTACCAGCGCAAGGTTGAGATAAATGTTTGAATGCTCATAATTCTAAAGCTGAGAACAAATTTTGCACGTAATAACACAGAATATATCTTCACTTGTTGCCACCCAAGGAAGATATGATATGGTTTCTTGGCACATAATTTACACTTGAATACAGAGAACAACGTGAAACGTGGAACATATCTCTACTTGTTGCCACCCAAGGAAGATATGAAACGGTGATTAAATAAATGGGTTCATGATTTGGAGCTAGGCCATTTGCCAAATAATAAATCGACCTGAAAGACGTACACGTATCTCAAACAATTTTCTAATTCCCATTTAACAGTTAGGATAAGCACGATGCTAAATTTTACGTTCTCATGATGCGGAACACATTGGTACGACACTTAACATAATGGAATAAGAATTAGTCAACAATGAAAGCCACTTAGAATGGAGTAATCTCCCGAACATGAAGGCAAATTGATGAAATTATCTATACATAATATACAAATTGAGCAGTTGAAAAAATATTTTTCAAAAAGTTTCAACAAAACCATATCATGTCACTCCTCATTGGAAAGAGCTCGTTCAAATGTGGGGTCACATTACACGGTTTTGTTGAAATATTTTGAAAAATTTGTAAAAATAATATATAAAATAATAAATTTTGGTATCATCTTCATTGGGTAAAAGGTTAATCATTGTCCAAGCACTTTTCAGTAGAATCCAAATTTGGGTTTCTGGCACTGAAATGGTTAAGGAATGGATCAAAACTGCCCAGCCCTTTACCAGGAAAAGTCACCACAGAAGTTCAGTTCGCTTAAAGCATTTTCTCTCCTGAAGGATTGCAAAGAACATTTTTTATGGATAAACTTACCCCTCCCTCACTGAATGAGTCCGTACCAATGAGGGGCCACAAGATACAGTTTTGTTGAAATTTTCTGAACAATATTTTTTTTTCTACTGCTGAATTTGTATATTAATCTTGGCGGATGCGGCTGATTCGTTATGTAAAGAGTTCAAAAGCTGTTCTCTTTGAGGAATGAGACACAATTAGTACAGGCTATATATCTTGAAACAGTATCTCAATAGAGCAAAGACATGAATTTGATAGTTAAAAAACCCTAACTAACCTGTATGAAAGGGTTAAGAACAAGAGTAAAAATTAAGTACAATACTTGAGGCCAGCCAGAAAATAAGCAGACTGTCATCTGCAAAATGAGGTCCCCAGAGGGTGAATTTAGTGATGCTACCCTGCACAGCAGGGTAGCATCACTAAATTCACCCTCTGTGAACCTCAATTTGAATAAGGGTCTCAAAGCTAAACAGAAAGAAGTACCCAGAGGATAAATTGGCCCACTGTATGGGATAGCATCATCAAATTCACCCTCTGGGAACCTCATTCTGGAAATGTCAGACTGCTTATTTTCAGGCCTGCTTAAATAAGGGTAAACTAAAACTAACAAGACTACTTACCTGCATTTGGATAACAAAGTGTGAAGGATTTAGTACTTTTGCTGACCGTCTCTATAAATGGTCTCATCTCAGTGGCGCCGAGAGCACAATTCAAACCAATGCTGAAGAAAGAAAATAATGAATACAAATTTTTAATGCTGTAAGTCCTGCGCAAAAAGTCATTTAGAAAACAAGGAGGGTGGGGGAATAACAACCCTTTACCCAACAAATTGGCCCATCTACCCACGTAATTTACAGACTGAGCAGTTGAAGAAAAAGAAATTTTACAAAATTTCAACAAAACTATCTCATGTTTCCCTCATTGGAACTAGCTTGTCAAGCTTGTTCCAATGGGGGGAGGGGGTGGGGGGGGGGGGGCACATGATATGGTCTTGTTAAAAAATTTTGAAAAAATAATATTTAAAATAATAAATTTTGATATCCTGTATGATGGATAATTTTTCCATTGGGATTTGATGACACTTTTGACGGCCAGGGTCACCATGTGTCAGTTTTACGAGTGGAGGAAACTGGAGTACCCAGAGAGAACAGCCGAGCAGTTGCAAGCAACTGTCAGACTCCCCAACATACTAAGTCTGCACAAGCAGGATTATCATTGGTTGAAGACAAGTGCACCATCGGTGTGCAGCACCCCTTAGTACACAGCACTGTGCCCCCCCCCCCCCCCACATGTGGCCAATCAGGATTAAGTACCTTGCCCAAGGACACATACAACACAGTTACTCCTGGTGGGAGATCAAACCAAAGACTTTTTGGTATGAAGTCCAATGCCATAACCTCTGAGCAACTGCCTTCCATGTGTGTTGGGTAAAGGGTTAATATAATAGAAATGGGGAGTATTAATATGACAGGATTACATTTTAATATACATCACAAATTCTACCTCTTAACCCTTTACCCAACGAATCGCCCGCATCCGCCCGCGTAATATGCAAATTCAGCAGTTGAAAAAATATTAATTTTTCCAAAAAATTCAACAAAACCATATCATGTGACCCCTCGTTGGAACGAGCTCATTGAGCTCGTTTCAACGAGGGGTCACATGATATGGTTTTGTTGAAATTTTTTGAAAAATTTAAAAAAATGATATTTAAAATAATCAATTTTGATATCGTCTGCATTGGGTAAAGGGTTAATATAATATGTTACTTATTAACAAAAAAATGACAATACTTAGTAAACGAAAAGTGCTGAATATATTTCAAAGATAACATCTGGGCTGGTAGAAGTTTTCAATTAGTTAATCAGAACTACGAGTGTATCAAAAAGTTACCCCTTTTACCAAACATGGCTGCAAAAACAAGCTGCAATAACTTTTTCATTAAAAAAAGTTAAAAATGTTCATTTTTTTATTATAAATCTTACTTATTGGCCCTTACTGGAATGAGCTTGATGTGTGCATTCCAATGAGTGCCATAAACTTTGTTTTGAAGACCAAATTTTAAAATAATGATAAAGTTTGAATGTCAGTTTTTGTGTACAGTGCTGAACAGATATAGTTCTCATATTGGGTCAACGTTTAATGTACAGGTATGGTATACTTAGTTTTGCACTTCTATTTATTTATTGGTGTTTAGGGTTACTTTTAGCATCTTCTGAAATCATAATCATTTTGTTACAATTTATAGGAAAGTGCCTGTTGGCACTCTCCTTAATTTGGAATAAGTAAATTTTTGGAAAACATATTTTTTCTACTGCTGAGCAAAGTAGCACTCAACCAATCAAAAATAATTCAAGTGTTTCTAGCTCTCCTATGTTTTATATTGTATGGGACCCTGTTATTAAAATTAAAATTTTGTCAAAGAGAATGTGCATTTTACCCTTTACCCAAGTACACGATATCCAAATTTGATATTTATTAAAATTCTTCAAATCATTTCAACAAAACCATATTATGTGACCCCTCATTGCAACGAGGTGGAAGAGCTTGTTTCATGATATGGTTTTGCTGAAAAATCTTTTTCAGTTACTCAATTTTTAATCTATGTGGCCGGATGCTGTCGATTCATTAGGTAAACGGTTAATGGGTACATTCAATTAAAGAGAATTTGATTAATTTCAAGTTCATTGTTAAAAATTAAGTATATGATTCCTCACATCTTTTTTGAATGAGTTCTGTACTCTGACAAACAAGATGTGTTATTCAATCTCACATATACAGGACAAGGAGCCTGAAAAATTTCAATGATTTTCAAGATCTTCAAAACAGAAACAAGAGGGCTCACCTAGGGGTTAAATGACACTTCATTCAGAACACCATCTGTCGCAGTGTGAAAAATCTACAAAAATGAAGCAGTTTGAAGGAATAGTTGCAAAATGAACAACCTCATTTCAACTATTTTGCATAGTGATATCAGATGGTAACATATGGTACTGGAGCCGTGAACACAGAAAAAACTATGCAAACTCTCTTCCAATCAGAGGGCGAGAATTTTAGTCTTCTTGGAAATTTATTTCATGTACTCTCAGTTTTTGGGTATTTAAGCCTTCAAACAGTACTCTAGGGCCATTTTGCATTCATTATTTTATCATTTTCTGGGTATTTGAACCTTCAAATAGTACTCAGGGTGTTCTAATTGGCATGAGGATTTATGGGGGAAGACATTGGACCTTCACAAGGGGTGCTGGAAGCACATGGGCAGAGGGGGCAGCTGCCCCTTGCCCTTGGACTATGAGGGCAAGAAATGTCCTTCCCAGGTTCATCATCCAATTTTCTTCAATAATGTATTCTTGAAGTAAAGCTAAACTGCACTCTAAATTCATTCTGGGAGCTTTCAAAATTAAAAAATGTTCCTGGGGGAGCTCATCCCCACCCCCCCCCCCCCCCCCCCCCCCCCCACCACCACCACATTTGGGGGGAACATCCCCACCCAAATTTTCTCCCATACTCGGTCTTCCACCTTCGAAACATGTCATAATGGAGCTGCTTGTACTAGTAAGTGCCCTTTTCCTGGGGTCTGCCCCCCATGCCCTGAAATGCTTCCAGCACACCTGACCTTCACCTATTTAGATTACACACGCTTAAGGTGAAAAGATGTGGAGGAGGAATTTAGCCATGCTAAGCCACTGGCAGAGAAGACCCACTGCAGCAATATTCAGTTCACTGTAAAGCAAGCTGAATTTTGCCAAAAAGATTCTCCTCTGATCACCTGATATCTCATTTTCAAGGGTTTTAACGGAAGATTTCAATATTCAAGGATGTTCCATGTCCTTGACTTTTAAATTCCAAGACGTACGAGAAAGAGGTTGCAGGAATTCCATATCTGCAATAAAATTTAAGTCAATAAAAGAATGACCAGAGTCTAATACTTATAGCTGGAGGAAAATTACAACTCACCACATTGGTTCAGCATGAGATACGCTGACCATAAAAGCTTCTGTTGTTTGGCCGGACAGTGTCCTCCCACTTTTGTCAACAATAGTGCCAGAAATCTTAAAATATAACAAATATATTGAAATAAAACAAAGACTGATACATGAATCCAAGAATAAACATTTTATTAACAAAAATATTCGAATAAGGCCAAAAAAGTAACAAAATCTGATTCTCAAGCCCTCCCATATGGTCCTTTTGGCTGCCTCATGCTCTCTTTTTATAATCAATGCAAACTTAAAAAAATCAAAATCAAATGGTTTATCCATCACAATGCATTGTCCATATTAGTGACACAATAGTAGAAATGATAATATTAAAGCTCATTTTCTACAAAGCTTTCAGCCCCTGGCCTTTCCACCATCACTTTACACTTAATGTCTTCCTGTATGTTATGAGAATGATCTATGGTGATTACTGTGTAAAATTCATTATGTGAAACTTTTTGTTGAATATAGTACTGAGGAAGACCAGGGGCTGAAAGCTTTGCAACAAATGAGCATTAATATTATAATTTCTAAAGGGTTTATATCTGATGTTTTACCCCAGTTAATAAAATGATAAATTTGTTCCTTGAGTGCAACAAGGCTTTGCAATGCTTTGGCATTGCAAAGCCTTCCTACACTCAAGGGATGAAATGCACCACCACCCAGGTCATTCTGTAGATTATGAGGCCTAAAACATTAAACAAACCAAGAACATGAACTTTTGATTGTAAAGAAATAATTACAGAAAACAGAAATGAAACAAAAAAAACGCCCACCCACATGCAATTCTACAAAAAATGGCCTCAGAAACAGAAGATCTACTTAGTGGGACCTAACCTCGATATTTGGTAATTGTGCTTTTTATCAGTACTGTGAGAACAAAGTGAGAGTGACCCTTTACCCAACACACAGGAAACCAAAATTTATTCATTTAATTATTGTTTTTTTTAAGAATTTTCTAACAAATTCAACAAAACAATATCGTGTGACCCCCCTCACTGAAACAAGCTCAATAAGCTCATTCCAAAGAGGCGTTTTGTTGAAATGTTTTGAAAAATATATTTTTTTTATCTGCTTAATTACACAGACGGATGTGACTGATTCATTAGATAAAGGATTAATCTTTTTCTGGGAGCACTTTCAAATCAGACAAAATGTATGAATGCTTGGATCTCGAGTTTCCAGGCAAACTGCAACCTGGACACTGGACATTTGAAAATACAGTGGAACCCACTTAATTGGATATCTCTTAACTGAATAACCCTGTTAATTGAATATAATTTCACAACACAAAACCATTTACCATACCTACAGTACAAAGTTGACATGTTAATTGAATCTAGGTCATAGAGTAAACTCCTGTTAATTGAATAAAAAATCTTGGAATCTGTCAAGAAATTACCCTGACTCTCCCCAGTTTTTCTTTGTTAAAAGACCAATTTGGCCTCAGTACAACCAATACAGGCATTTAATCTATTATATCTTGTTTGACAGTGCTCATGGAGCGCGGTCAAACAAGATTTAATAGAATAAATGCTAAGTTTATCTCTAGAATACAGGAAAGTGACACAATCCGGGTTAATTAAATACATCTGTTAATTGGATAATTTTCATCGGCAAAGTGGCTATTTAATTAACAGGGTTCCACTGTATCTCACAATCTTCAAATCCAATATGATAAATGCTGTCAACAGAGTGAAGTTGCATCAGCAGGACAGTAAAGGGTGTTATGTTTTATAAAGTTAGTCTCATAACCGAAAATACGATAGGACTTTATTTGCTGAGTGGAAAATTTCTATTTGCTGTAATATCCGAAAAACAGTCTGATCACTGATTTTGAAACCTTATTGACACATCCAATGTATGACAAAACTTTAACAATGAAAATTCTCTTATTATTATCAATGATCGTAAAAAAGACATCAAATCACAAGACTCCACTGCGAGAAATTTAGACAACAATAATTCTCGTCATTACTGAAGTCCTTGAACAGGAAGTCAAGTTAAGTTAAGTTATTGGCTGTCATCTTTATATGAGGAACTCAATACCCATGAATTGTACTGAGAAGTTTTTCTTCAAAATGAGTTTCACAGAGAAAATGTACAATGTCATATCCACGCTATCATCATTTTATATTCCCGATAATTTGGTTAAAAATTAACACTTACAAAAACAGGACATCTTCTATTTTCTTTTATAAAAATTTCATCTATTGCAAAAAGTGCAGCCTGAAATAAAGATGATGAACTCATAATTGTTGATATTGTGGCATGATCTGTTTAACCCTTTGATACTTTTGTACGTCTTATGACAAACGAAATCAAACAGCGCGTTGATACTTTTGTGCGTCTTATGATGTACGAAATCAAACAGATCATCAGTACTTTTGTGCGTCTTATGACGTACGAAATCAAACAGCACGTTGATATTTTGTGGTCAATTGTTTTGTTATTATTTTTTGACTTTTTAAAGTTTTAACCTCAATTCCTATTTTCTTCCAAATAGTGCTCAGTCAGTGACAACCATTGAGCCAAATGTTATCGCAGCTAAAAAAACTAATATAATCCTGCTGTCAAGACTTCTTAACTGGTTCAGTGCTAGAAGCTACTATCAGGGCTTTCAAAATCTGAGGATACCAGGGCACAAGTCAATACTTTCCTTGTTCATATTTCAAATTCAGTCAAACACAGATAATATTTTTTTTATACAAATTTGATTTATTACAAATTATTGGAGAGTGCCTATGGGCACTCTCCAATAATTTGTAATAAAACAAGGTTTGAATAATAAATTCAGACCAACAACAAGCCAAGACCAATACCAGGTCTGGACCTGCGTCACTGCATGCAACTGAATCGGCAAACAGGAAGTGGCTGCACGGCAGATCTGAAAATTGCATACATGATACAACTGATCATTATCAGGCTCCAGATGAAATATAAAATCAATTCCTTGCATAGAAGCCGACAAAAGTTTGACGAAAAATTTCAATGTTCAGTGGGTACAGTAAAATTTCAAAGTATCGGCAAACAGGAAGTGTCTGCACGGCAGATCTGAAAATTGCTTACACAATACAACTCATCATTATGAAGCAGCAGACCAAATATAAAATCATTCCCTTTCATAGAAGCCAAGAAAACCTTGATGGAAAAAGTGTTTCGGACGGACTGACAGACTGACGGATGGAGTCAAGTGGTTACTAGACCTGCTCTGCCACTGGCGACGCAGGTAAAAATAGTCTAGCTCTCAACCAGATAATCACCAATGTGAAAAATATCTTGCTATTTGTCCTTTCCAACATTTGACATCACATTTTAAAGTCTCCAAGGGTTAATATTCCTTGCAGAAGTATATAAATAATGAAAGGACCATATGATCTTCTAATATCATACTGAACATGGTGCTTTGAGGAAATGTAAAATAATACACTTATCATGAGAAAAGATAGAGCAATGTATACAGCACAGTCACCATGGACTGGTCGTAATCCACACATTGGCCCTGATGTACGCACATGCATTTACCAAGAAATAAAAATCATCACCAGCAATAATTTTTGATGATTATTTCTATAATTAGTGTTTGGAATCTAATGTTATTTCGTCCGTGGAAATACTGCCCAACCATGGAAAATGGCCAGTCCATAGCAGCTGTACTGTAGTTAATTTTCTAAACAAAATTTTCTGTTCTTCCTCAACTTGCATATACGGTCTGCAAAGAGGCTTAAACAAACTTTGAGACTATCTGGATAAGTGGTATATGACACTTAACACTGAAAAAACAAAGGCCATGATATTTAATAAAGCGGAACAAAAGCTTAATACCCCCTTCACTTACAAAGGTCATCAAATAGACACATTCCAACAATATAAATACCTTGGAACCCATATCAATGCATCTGGAAAGAGTGACTTTGACCAATTGTACAATAAAAGCCTTAAAGCCATATATCTTCTGCGCCAAAAAATTCCATTAGGGGATATACCTGCGGACATTTCAATTAAACTTTTTGAAACTTTAATACGACCAATTTTGACCTACGGTTGCGAGGTCTGGGGCATCCGAGCCATTAACCTAAGCAAGCTGAACGCAAATACTGATATTTGTGACAAATTTGACCAAAAACAATTTGACAAACTGCAGACTAGGATTTGTAAAGGAATACTCAGTGTGAACAAATACACGAGTGTTCTTGCAGTCAGAGGCGAACTGGGAGTGTTCCCTGTGGACATATTCATAATCAAAATGACTATAAAATACTGGCAACACCTCCTGGAGATGCCCCACGACTCGATAGCACATGTGTGTTTCCTCGATGCATTGGGTAATGGTAAATCCAAGTGGATCTCGGGGTTGAAAAATATCCTCACCTCATTAAATTTTTATCATGTTTGGCACAACATGACTACTTTTCATTCAAACAATCTGATCCATTCCATCCACAAAAAATTAAAAGAGAGATATACTACTTGGTGCAACAATAAAATTGCAGCTTCGTCAAAACTTAAATTCTACAAAACCATTAAAAAAGATTTCAAATTCGAGAACTACCTACTTATTGATATCGATAAAGATGTCAAAAGGTCATTTACCCACATGCGTATCAGTGCCCATCGTCTAAATATATCGAAGTCGGAAGATACAAAAGGCCTCCTGTCCCAAGGGAGAAACGTTATTGTCCACTCTGTCCAGACAAATTGGAGGACGAACTCCACTTTTATCAAAACTGCTCTTTGTATAATGGTGAATGAGATTTGCTCTTTGATAAATTGCGAGGCATAGTGGCGAGCACTTTAATCTTAACGACCCAATCTCATTCACAGATCTAATCAGCATGTTTGATTATGAAATCACAAAAAGCATCATGATCTACACATTAGACGTCTCTCAAAAGCGCACGCAACACACAAAGGTTCCATAGTCGGGTGCGTCCACTCAACTGACATTTCACAGCATAATATTTTGTCTTAATTTTTGATTTCCTCCTTCTCACAACACACACACACCCTGGGGCCCCTCATTGGATCTCACTCGCTGAGCTCGTTCCAATGATGGGCCACTGGATGTTTGGTGGATGAATGAAATCTTAAAGAAAGCAAAAATGCATACACATATAGGCCTGTCACCTGCGGATCATGTCACATGTACATAAATCATTACTGCAACAAGCTGTCTTTTTGTATATATGTCATAGGGTTTGAGTAAAAAAAACTAAATGAAAACTTACTCAACTTTTGTATATAAGTGTGATGAAGCTAAATGTTTGTGTTTAATCTCATGTGTGTTACCCTGTTCTGTATGTGTGTCCTATATATATTTATATATATATTTTTTGTATCTTTGTCATATGCCAATGTTTTGGGATGGAAGACAATAAAGATTATTATTATTATTATTACTTGCATATAGCTAAATTAACACAGAATGATCACCTAAAGCCAGATTAGTTACAATGAGAACCACAGACTGATGGCAACAGTTACTTCAGTTTAATAGAGATGGGTGGTATACCATAAATACTGTTCAGTATTGATATCAAGCCAATACCAATTTACAGTATTGGGGGAATCTCAAAATACGGAACTTTAGATATTGAAAAAACATCCCGACATTAGTTAAAAAATAAAAGCACAAACAACACCATGGACTATGTATCTCTAAAGGCAGTCATCACCAGGCCTGAAAATAAGCAGTCTGACATTTGCAGAATGAGGTTCCCAGAGGGTGAATTTGATGATGCTATCACATACAGTAGGCCAATTTATCCTCTGGGTACTTCTTTCTGTTTAGTTTTGAGACCCTGATTCACATTGAGGTTCACAAAGGGTAAATTTAGTGATGCTACCCTGCTGTGCAGGGTAGCATCACTAAATTCACCCTCTGGGGACCTCATTTTGCAGATTACAGTCTGCTTATTTTCTGGCTTGTTCGTCACCGGTCATTTTATGTAACAAAGGATGCTAATATTGCCCAATGTTGACTCTGGATTTTTGCATCATCTAGTTGCAACATGTTGTATTTCCTATAAAAAACATTACAACACAACAAACTTCTGATGCAAGGTCTACTGAGGAAGAGTTGAAATGATAATCTGCTTATCTACCGTATTCCGAGAGTGAAATCAACTACACTAAAAATGAGATAATTGATGCAGACTTTGAGATGAAAGTAGAGGTGAATGTTAACTGGGTTGCATTGGCTCATTTGAACTAGGTGATAGTGGTTGCACTGCATGTGCCTTAAAACTGTTAACGGTGTAGTTATTTGAACTTGTCTCCATACAATAAAATTTCTTTTACAGAGAGATTCCCATGTCATTTATTCGGAAGCATGTGGTTAATCTTTTATCAGGATTGCTCTCTACATCTGTGGTCAGTTGTACCTTGAATTGAGTAATTAATCTATCATGCAAGGCAGGAGACAATTGTACATATTTTTAAATATTATAATCCTTCTGAAAAGCGATTACTCTCTCTGGGAGAATTTTGTCTTGCATAAATACACAGCTGGTTAAAAAAATCCATTGAGAATTTTAAATTTGTCCTAAAAAGATAAATTAGTTGATTAAGGCACACAAAAGCATTGATACACCTATTTTTTGTGAAAGGTTTCACAAACTTTTTCATGACAAATTGGCTTAAATGTGTGGCCTCCACATATGCTTATGACGTACTTACATTTATTATATGCTAGCTTGTGAATTATCGCAAATTATCTAAAAGATATTTCTTTATATCTATCGACTCGATAGATATCGAGAAATATTTCTCAGTAGTTTCCTAAATGACGTCACGCTATGCCGCATCACATCGCCTAGAAGGAACGATCAGGTGATCTTTGTTATTGTTTTGAAAGGTACGCATTTGGGATCGAATTGGGCTGAATATTGTGCAATAAAATGTCTCATAGCATATAATAAAAAAGAAAATCTACTCTATTTTAGTCAGTATCTGCACTTATCTCATGAGTGTGGACATAAAAGTTTTATTTTCCACACGCGCTTGTACGAGTGAAAAATAAAACTTTTAGGTCCATACAGTGGATTTTTTTCAGTACCTTCCTAAATGACGTTACACTTCGGCACATGATGTCGCCTTGAACGTCGCCCTGAATGAACGATCAGCTGATCTTTGTTATTTTTTCAACATAACTGTTTGCAGCGAAATTGGGCTGAATATTGCACAGTAAAATGTCAAGTAGCATATAATAAAAAGAAAATCTAGACTATTTTAGTGAATATCGGGAATTATCTCATTCGTGTGGACCTGAAAGTATTATTTTTCACTCTCGCAAGCGCTCGTGAAAAATAAAACTTTCAGGTCCACACTCATGAGATAATTCCCGATATTCACTAAAATAGCGTAGATATCCTCTATATATTGCAAGTAGTCACTTGACTATGGGCCATATAGTAAAATATGGACCAGAGAAACGACAAGAGACAAAGAGAAGAATAAAACAACTGACAAGGATTCTTCTGCTCTCTTTGGGAAAGGGTCTGGGGCCCATGTCACTGGGAAAATTTGCATCATGGGGGCTCCAATTGGGAATTTGATTTGGATGGGAAAAGACTAAGAACATACAAAGACTAAGGAATTTTGCCTTGAATTGAGCCAAGAACATATAAGACTGACACCTAAGACACTACATGTATACTATAAGTAAATTTCATAACAAACAGTTGAATGGAATCATGTTCACACAGTCCCTGTAGTCTCTATCAAACTGTTCTTATAGCATTAAAGAAGAAATTGTCATTTGCCTTTGAACTAAGAGACTTTGTTTAGAAAGCAATTTAATGTATAATTAGTGTCCTGAACTAGGTGGTCATAAAGCCTCAGAAAACCAAAGGTTTTCTGAGGCTTTATGACTACCCACTTCAAGGCACCAGTTGTGCGTTAAATTTTTGTTTGAGTGGTAACTGTGATTGGGAAATCTGGGGTCAAGAATTGGGAAAGATCATTCCCAAGTGTCATTGGGAAAGGGATCCATAAACAAACAGCCCTTGAGGATGCCCAAAAGAATCCCTGACTGAGCTGTAATATTTGTTTATATGGATTGGTTGTGTTACAGTTTATTGGAGAGTGTCTATAGGCACACTTCAACAGGTCTTTAAATTTAAAATGTCTGTTATTTGTGTTTGGTAAAAAGTTAACCAGCTAAATGAGTAGACTTCCTATTCAACTCTTTTATCACCAGGGATGGATCCAGAGCCAATTTGATACCTGTTACAGGTATGGGTACCCAAACCCTGGAGACCAAATGTCCTGAAATTCCTGTAGGAAATATCATTCAACTTTAAAATCTTCCAGTTTGAAGCAATTATTTCCAATATTTACTAGAAATCCAAACAGACGCAGTTGACAAAAAGCACTTCAAAACACATGCAAAAGTCTAATCATCTGTATTAAGACATCTCAATTTATTTGGGAACATCCTCAACTGAAACATAGGTGTCCCCCCAAAATTCCTGGGTCCATCCCTCTTCATACCATTGGTTTACTCTCGCACTTTTCGGTAAATGATTTGCAGAAGACATGCACTACTGTTTTCTGTTACTGCTTTAATTCCTTTCTTCCAAAACAAACAAGAGTGGCAAACCTGTACAAAAAGGAAGGGGTGGAGGGTGATGGTCCAAAACTTCAATTTTGGAAGCAATAATTGAACTCATTTGTTTATTTATTGCAATTTCAAGACATTTTCAACATCCAGGGTATTATTGTGCTGAACAGTTTGGCAGGTGTAGGAAGTCTGACTACCAATTGAAAACCTATCACGTTTCGCTTTGAAGTTCACTGTAGTAACACATGACCTACTGCCACTTCTCCCCCCCCCCCCCCCAACCCCACCAAAAAAAAGAAAAAGAAAAGAAAAGAAAGGGGGACATATTATTGGAATGGTGGTTTTTATGCATAAAAACACACTATTAATTGAAAATAGAATATGTTTTCATTTTTGGAATTCACTTTAAAAAATGTCCACAATCCAGTATAAGTAGTTCCAATAGTTCCTTGAATCCAGCACCCTATGTAACGACATGTAACTAACTAACCCACAGCATTTTTACAGTCTTACTCATTATATATTTTCATGTAGCAGGTGATATGGCAGTTACCATTTTTTATAACCAGAAAGTGTGACTAACCCTGTGCACTGCACAGGGTTAGTCACACTTTCTGGTTATAAAAAAAAAACCCATTTCTATCTGAATAACTAATACTGTCAGGTTGTGCACTGTACAGCCTTGGTGTAAATGTCATCTTTATCAGCTCTTTACCTAATGTAATGGTCGAAACCAGCCAGTACTGTTCAAACTCAGCTTAAGAACCCTCACTGTTTTTTTTAGTGAATTCCAGAAATGAAAACATATTCTATTTTCAATTAATAGCTTGTTTAAAATGAAATGGATCAGGTTAAAGGTTAAGAAACTTTAACTGGTACAGTGCTAGAAGCCACTATCATGGCTCTCTTGTAAAGTGCTGAAAGCCACTTTAGTGACTTTACACTATATGAAGTAGCTATTTTGTTTGCTGAGCAGTAGCAAGAAAATATTTATGTAAAACTGTTTGTTACAATTTATTGCAGAGTGTCAACAAGAACTCCCCAATAAATTGTAATAAAACAATTATGTATGAACAAAATCTTGCTAAACTAAGGCTTCAAATGCTGGTGGCACGGTATCTTTGAAAAAAATTAATCATGTTACAAATCACCTTTGAAATATAATTTAGCACTCTACCAAATAAATTTGTATAGTTTAATCTATTTATTTATTGGGGTTTAGGTTTAATATCACTTATGACAGCCAGGGTCATCTCGTGTCAGACAGTTTTACTGGTGGAGGAAGCTGGACTACCACGAAAGATCCGCTGAACAATGGTAAGTAACTGTCAGACTCCCTAACATATAGGGCTGCACGATATTCAAAACTGAATACCGGTATCGGTATTCAAAAGAATACCGCGGTATACCAGTATATCAAAAACTGTTCAGATATCTGAACATAAGTACCATAATCGAGACTTGAGGCATCACAGTCAGAACGAATCAGCATGCCTTGATGATGCGATTCAAAAAACCTTTAAACAATGCAAACGATATCAAAATTTATTATTTTAAATCAAATTTGTCCCAAAATTTCTACAAAACAATATCATGTGACCCCTCATTGGAACGAGCTCAATGAGCTCATTCCAATGAGGGGTCACTTGATATAGTTTTGTTGAAATTTTTGAAAATTATTTTTTCAACTGCTGAATCTGTATATTACCAGGGCACAAGCATACAATTCCTTGGATAAAGGGATTATATTATTCATTTGGGGCTACAGTTAAAAACTCAAGACATCTTGAAAATTAAATTGTGGGTAAATAAATAATGATGATAAACAGATATTTTTGTAATTGCACCGGTATTCAATCAATATTGGTTTGAATACCGGTATTTATCGGTTTATCGAAATACCATGCAGCCTTACTAACATACTACCTCCAAACAAGCAGGGTTAGCATTGGTTGAATACAAGTGCACAATCGAAGTGCAGTATGCCACCATGACCCCACGTGGGAAATTGGGATGAAGTGTCTTGCTCAGGTACACAATGCATTTGCCCCTGGCAGGAATTGAACTGTGGATCTTTTGGTTTGAAGTCCACTGCCATAACCACTGAGCCACCGCAATCCCATAGTTTCATCTAACACTTACTTTAGAATTAGCGGTATCAAATATTGTTTCAACTAATAAAACATCAGCTCCTCCATCTAACAACCCACGAGCTTGATCCATGTATGCTTCAACTAATTCATCAAAAGCTGTAACAAATCAAAGTTAAAGGTTAGAAATAAAATATTGAATAACATGGTCAGTAATTACTTTGATATTAAATGATAATTTTTGTCAGTCCACCTAAATCCCCTGACTTTGGAAAATTTCTTGCAATTTACTTGATATCTATGAAAAATCAAGAAAATAAATCACATTATAATTATTGCAGAAGAAACAAAGTTTGTGAATATTATCACTGAAAAATATTGTATTTGTTGGATTACTTCGTTAATAAAAATTGGTCATTTTGGTGATTAATGAAGTATTATACTATTTTATTTTGTTTGAGAGAGCTCTTGGAGCCATCAAACAAGGTGCA
Organism: Pictodentalium vernedei; assembly: GCA_031216915.1. Classification (NCBI taxonomy): domain Eukaryota; kingdom Metazoa; phylum Mollusca; class Scaphopoda; order Dentaliida; family Dentaliidae; genus Pictodentalium; species Pictodentalium vernedei. The sequence continues at coordinate 104,546,828 of CM062292.1, read as the reverse complement.
AGAGACTAAATAGTTAAATTGGAAATAGATTGGAGGCTAATTAATTGGATATCTGCTAAATGAATAACCCTATTAATTGAATATAACTACCATATACCAAACTATTCTCAAATCAAATCTGCATGTAGGTTATAGAGAAAACTTCAGTTAGGACCCACAAAGTTTAGTAAAACTGCATGTGGGTGGGCCTATTTTTATTTATTTTTTATTTTTGTAATTATTTCTTTGCCATCAAAAGTTCAAGCTTTTGGTGTGTTTTATGTTTTAGGCCTCATAATCTACAGAATAGCATCAGGTGGTGGTGTATTTCATCCCTTGAGTGCAAGAAGGCTTTGCAATGCTAAAGCATTGCAAAGCCATGTTGCACTGAAGATACAAATTTATCGATTTTATTAACCTGGGAAAAATAGCAGACATAAACTTTTTCATTTTTTAAAGTTTGCATTGGTTATAAAAAGAGAGCATGCAGGAGGGCCTGAGAAACAGATTTTTAACTTTTTTTAGGCCTTAAATAAATTAAATATCTTATCATATGATGAGAAGTTACTCTAACAACTACCAAATTCGCTTTGTTTACAGATCTATTTTGGCCTCAGTTCATCCAATACAGATATTTAATCTAGTATCTTGCATGGAAGAGCTCTGTCAAACAAGATATGATTATTATTTTTCCGCGTTTCGTAGAATAGCGGAAAACATTTGTCTTTACGTTGTGTTCAACGTTCATTTCTGTTAGTTTGGTCGTTTTGGACCAATGAAAAAATTAGGAAATCGTTAGCCAATTAGAAAATTGGAAAACAGTGACGTTACAAATAGTTTATTGTAACTACCAATCGTTTTGTAGATTTGGTGCATGTGATATTTGGTGGAAGGCGGTAAAATTAGTATTTTCAATTCTAGCCGTCGCCATTGCTTGGACCAGTCAATTTTGAATTCATGATCATATCTGAAAATTCATGTTGAAAGCTAAAAGTGTCACTTTATTTTCACTTTTCTTATTTCAAGTTGCAAGTCCAGTAACTTCCCTGAGACGTACTTAGCACGTGCTATTGGACACAGGTTTCTAGAGTATTTTTCCTTTTAAAAAAAAAAAAAAAGGTATTTTATCTCTAGTTGTTCCTGGGCGGCTTTTTACGTCAAGGATGGGCATACATTACAGTTCTGTTTAATAACATATTATTGTATACAGAATATAGGCTGAATACAGATTGTTTTATATGAAAATAAATGTCTTTCGGGCGGTCCAAGCTGCTCGGTCGGCTATTTGGCTATTAAGAAATAGTTATTTATATGTAGCATACACGTAGTTAAGACGGAATAGATGCTAGTTATCTCTAGAATACAGGAAGGTAAACAAATCCCTGTTAATTGAATACTCCTGTTAATTAAATCATTTTCTTTTGCAATGCAACTATTCTATTAATAGGTTTTCATCCCAAGTAGTCTGCAATGGAGTGGAATGCGATTTCGATAGATTGCTGTATAAATAAACTTACCTTTATTTAGAGTATTGTAGTAAGTAACAACCCTCAGGCAAAGCCAAAGGTGTTCATTTTTTATGGTGGTAATCTACCATAACACTCTAAACAAAAGTCAGTACTTTTGCTCAGCATTTCCTTTGATGATATCAGACAATGGCAGCCTCCTGTTATTATATGGTCTGAGGCAAGAATATCTTTCAGAAATAATCAGTGGCACTGTGTTCAATCTTTCATTTTCGGTAATTTCCAGAGCTAGTGGCTGATAATACAGAACATTAACACCCACTGCATTGAATTAACATGTGTTGTCAAGGAGGAAAGAAAAGAAGATTTCTTTTAATTCATGAAAATTGTTGAATACTGATTTTCATTATATTGATGAAAATATTGAATCCGAAGATAAATGAATCTTAACACATTCCACCAGGGTTTGTTCTTGCACATATTTTTGATCAAATTCAAGAATTTTCCAGAGGTATTTGAAAAAAAATTCCAGGGTTAACCAGGTAATAGGACCACAAATTATGGAGCTTCCAACAAGAAACCACAGGAACCCTCCCAGTATGGAGAATGGGAGGGTTGGGCTTGGTGGTATTTGGAAGTCATTGCTCCTTGCAGTGAAAGGCATCAAATGAGACAATGACAATATTGTTTTTCTGTCACATACATCATGGTGGCAAGCCAGAAAATAAGCAGACTGTCATCTGAAAAATGAGGCCCCCAGAGGGTGAATTTAGTGATGCTACCCTGCACAGCAGGGTAGCACCACTACATTTACCTTCTATGAACCTCAATTTGAATTAGGGTCTCAAACCTAAACAGAAAGAGGTGCCCAGAGGATAAATTGGCCCACTGTATGGGATAGCATGATTAAATTCACCCTCAGGGAACCTCATTCTACAAATGTCAGACTGCTTATTTTCAGGCCTGCATGGTGGTCGTGGAAAGGTCAAAATCTATGTGTGGATAATATTTCCAGGCATGCATTAACAGTGAATCTCTTGACATAAAACAATGGAACTGCCCTCAAATTTTCAATGAGAGAAGCACAGGGTACGATCCGATGTTCTTTCATTAAATATTTGCTGAAAGCTACTGATCTTTGATTAAGAAACTTGCCTGTGGGCAACACTGCTCACATGTGGATTTTGATCATTGCAGTACTGTACTGCACCTTTTGTGATTCTTAAATTTTGTATGTGAATGAAGTGCATGCTCACTCATATTGAAGATGAAAATAATTTTCACAGAGTGTACATTTCATTCCACAACATCTTGCCACTGACCGTACTCTTTTTAAATATCTGTTGCTTTGGAATTTGCACGCTCCACCTGGCAAGTGCAGACTTTCGTATATATCTAGTTGAGTGCGAGAAGCCTCGGTCATGGCTCAATTGTAAAGTTCTGAAAGCCACTACAGTGGTTTTACTTTACATGCTAGCTTGTTGTTTGCTATGCATTGGAAAGAAAAATGTTTATATAAAATTGATTTGTTACCATTTAACCATTTACTCAACGTAATGGCCAAAACCGGCCAGCACTATTCACAAAAATTGCCAATTAATTTTCATTATTTTTTCATTTTTTGTCTCAAAAACATAGGTTATGACCCCTCTTTGGAACAAGCTCGTCAAGTTCGTTCCAATGAGGGGTCATAACCTATGTTTTTGAGACAAAAAATGAGTTATTCAAGAATTTTGTTTGCAAGCGTTGTCTGCTTTTCATGTTAGGTAAATGGTTAATGGAGAGTGTCAAAAGGCACTCTGTAATAAATGGTAATAAATAATTATTTATGAAGAACATCTTGCTACTCTTGCTGGTAGCATGGTATCTTTGAAAAAAGTACTCATGTTACAAATCACCTTTGAAAGATTATCTAGCACACTACCAGTTAAATAGAACTTGTTGAGAGACACTTCTTATGCATGATTTGATTGGTCAAAACAAAATTTCACAACAATTAACCTATTGCAGAGATTAATACAAAACCCCTTGGAAACCTTCAAAGTTACCAACAACTGGAAAATCACTGACAGAAAAATGCTGAAAGGATAAAAACATCCTCAAATGTAAAAAACATCCTGAGATGTAATATTTGCAAAAAGCATTTTCCATAGTTTTCAAGGAGAGGAAATAATAGTATTCAAGAGTTCTCGTGTGGAAACGTGATTTTCAGATTCAAGAGTATTTAAAGGTTTTCAAGGAGCTGAGTACAGTACATATCTCTTAGTTTTTTAAATTTATAGTTATCTTATTCGAGTCATAAATATGAAGATCTTATTATTTATTGCTACCATTGCTATATACATGTACTTCATATTCAAAGATGAAAGTGTCAATGACACTGTAGCTCAACTTGTCAAGACAAAGACATGTACATGTATAGTATGTGACACAGCAATGACAAACATCTAGGTAATGACCTGACAACAAAGGTACATATAAAGTATTGTAATGGTCTGTACATAAATACTGACCATTGCCTGTAACAAATGTATAGGTAAAGTATTCGATCCGCGGACTCTCATCGATCCGCAAGTATACAGAAGAAGTCTCCTTGGTTACGAATCGAAATTAAGTATTTTTATTGTTTACTAATCATATATATTTCATTTTCAGGTTATTTTATTCAACTTTGTGGGGAGTTAGTTTAGTATAGTAACTGGGACAAAGTTAGGAGGCCTTAAATAAAACTGTGAGCGCTAAGTTGTCGAACGGTTCATCGTGTTGCCTTTTGTCGCGTGTCGCGTGTTTACAATTTTCCCTGTCCGATCGGGTAATTTTGTCTTGATGATGGCGAGCAGGTCTGTTCAGACGGAGGTAAGTATGGAGGTAAATACGTGTAATATCGCGGTCCAGGTCCAGGTCAACGGTGCCAACGGAGTAAGTATTGGAGTGCAGACAGAGGTCACTGGGGGTGTCGGTCAGAGCCGGGTTGGTGGGGCCACCGATGGCGATATTGGGCTTGAAGTTTGTAAACAGTGTTCTATGATGTATGGGGACTGTCGCTCGATGGGATATGGAGAGGTATGTGTAAACTGTCAGGAAATCCTCCGCCTACTTGAGACAATTGTTAAGTTTGAGGGGGAGATTGCTGAGCTGAAGGGAAGACTTGGTAGGGCGGGGCTGTCTGGAGTTACGCCTGTGAAAGTGGCTTTCCGAGAAGGATGGAAGGTTGTCGGTGGTTCCAAGAGGAAACATGGGGGTAGAACCTTTGATGTGAATGAGGTAGGTGATGAGGTGGGGGCTGCTAGAAAAGTACGTAGGACAGATGAGGGGGGCCCAGGCCGGAGCAATGCTGTAAAGCGTTTGGCGTGGACTACCAAAAGTGGTAGGAAAGGGGGGCCAGAGAAGCAGGTAGATAGGGGTGTAAAGTCCAAAGGCAGTGGGGAGTGCAGCACCAGAAACAGATTTGATGTGCTCGATTCGGAAGAGACAGAGGAGGAGATGGAGGTAGTTGCAACAGATAGTAGCTTGGGGTCTAGGCCAGGAAAAAGGAGGAGGGATCCGGGGGAAGACCAGGGGAGTAGTCCAGGTAGTCCAGGTAGCTCAGGGCCTGGAAAGAGACGGAGGGACAAGGATAGGAGTAATCCTAGGTCAAAGATACCGATACCGATATTGAGTCCGAGGGGGGCTGTTGGAGAGGAAGAGGACGCTGTAAACAATAGGAGACTAGAGGAGATAAATAGGGCGAGGTCCAAAAGTAAGTTGGTGGTTGCGGGAAGTAGCATAGTTCGGGGGATCGACAAGGTTGTCTGTGGTCCGGACAGTAAAAATAGAACAGTTCTGTGCTTTCCGGGGGCTAAAGTGGAGGACCTGAGGGATAGAGTGGACGGTATTGTAGCTGGGTCGGGGCCTGATCCGGTAGTGGTATTACATGTGGGGTCCAATAACATCAGGGAGAGGAAATCAGTTCGTTTGGTGGACACATACAAGGACCTAATTAGTAAGCTACTTAGCAGGAATGCTCGGATCATCGTTTCAGGGGTGCTCCCCGTTATGGGTGGTGGAAATGAGAGGAACTCGCGGATTATGGCACTAAACGAGGAGCTGGAAGAGCACTGCAAAGACTTGGGAGTACATTTCATTGACCACTGGGATTCATTCTGGGGACAAGGAGAGTTGTATGGGTGAGACGGATTGCATTTAAGTAGGATGGGTACAGACCTGTTGGGCCAAAAAATCTTACAGGTGGCTGGGCCTTTTTTGGAGAAAAGGGGGGTAGGGGACCACAGCCGGTAACCCAGAGTGGCACAAATGCTGGGAACATGGGAAGAACAACAAACATGCACAATACAGGGACATACCAGGGTTATAATAATGTGCCAGTGATGACAAAAAAACAAAGATTCATTAAGTTTGGGTACTGCAACATCCAGGGTCTGCACAAGAAAGTAAGCGAAATATCAACAATGATGGACGAAGGAGACTTCGATATAATGGGTCTAAGTGAGACGTGGATACGACGGGATGAGCGGGTTGATCAGATGAAGGGTTGCGTGTGGATAGGAGCTGGGCGAACTGAGGGTCAGAAACGGGGTGGGGGTGTTGGCATCTACGCTAAAGAGGAATTACAGCCCTCATTGATTACAGATCTCACAGAAGCAAGGACTCAGATTCCAGTATCCAACGAAATAGTCTGGGCAAAAATCAAGTTAGGAAACAGGAGTGTTGCCGTTGGTGTTGTATACTTAGCAGTGGAGGGAAGTAAGCCCGAGTGGAATGATTCAATATATACAACTCTTAGATCGAATATCACAGAGCTTGGGAGCAGAGGGTTCAGTATTGTCCTAATGGGGGACTTCAATGGGCACATCGGGGATAAGGAGGAGGGCATACAGGGAGGTGATAGGAAAATTAACACGAATGGGAGGAAGATGTTGGACCTATCAAAAGAGCTTGGTTTAAAGATCCTGAACAGGGATGCGAAATGTAAAGGTAAATGGACCTGGGAGAGGAACGATAAGAAAACAATAATTGATTATATACTCACTGACATTAGCGTATGGAGGGAGGTTATAGATGTAGAAATAGATGACGAGGGAAAAAATGACTTGGGTAGTGATCACAACCTGATAACAGTTAAGATTATGGGCAAAAAGACGAATAGAGACAGAAATACCTTCAAGGAAGTTTGGGGACTAAAACAAGGAGCCGACTGGAAGCAGTTTCGGGAAAAACTAAAACCAAATCTTGAATGTATACCTAGGGATGCAAATGTCCAGAGTATTTCAGATGGCATAGTAAATAGCCTAACAGAGGCAGGGAAGGAGTGTATAGGAAGGGTGAGGGTCCCAACGAGAGAGCTTGATTACAGGGTTAACGAGGGACTGAAAAAGGCTATAAAAGAAAGGAAGGTAAAATGCGCTGCTTACAGAAGAAGTAGGAAGCTTAAAGGGGTGGATAACAATGACACGAGACTAATGAAAGGAGAATATGAACTGGCACGGAAAAAGGTGAATGAGATAAAGAATAATAATAGGAAGGAGCGCAATTGCAGTCTTGCCAGAACAATAAAGAAAACGGGGGGTTCGAGCTCAAACGTATTTTGGAACTGGGTAAATAAACGGGGGAAAAGTAGTGTGCAGAGTATCAAAGTGGATGGGGAAAGTACAGAAGATAAAGGCCGTATCGCTTCAGAGTTAGTCAAGCACTGGGAAAAGATAAACGATAGGCGATGGGGCAGTGGGTCCCCACCAAAAAGAAATACACTGGTGGAGGAGAACCTATCCAATCGTGTATGTAGCGAAATAACGGCAGAAGAAGTGCGGAACGTGGTCTCGAAATTAAAAAATGGTAAAGCGGGAGGGACTGATGAAATTCCGAACGAATTCCTCAAAAATGGAGGGGAGGCACTTATTGAAGTCCTGACAAACCTTTTCAACCTGGCTCTGCGAAAGCAAGAGGTCCCCAGAGAGTGGAGGGAAAGTAAGGTGTCGTTCATACACAAAAAGGGGGATAAGGAAGTTCTAGATAACTATAGGGGGATATCAGTTAGTAGTAACATCGGAAAAGTATTCTGTAAGGTCATATACGGTAGACTAGAGGAAGTTATTGAAGAGAAAGGTTTTTTAGGAGAAATTCAAAATGGTTTCAGGAAAGGACGAAGAGTCACTGATCACCTATTTACACTCACCCAACTGATAGAATCAACAAAGGCTGAAAAGAAAAAGATGTTTCTGGCATTTCTAGATGTGAAAAAAGCGTACGACCGAGTGTGGAGGGAAGGTATGTGGCGAAAGCTCGAGGGCATCGGACTGGGGGGTGACTTTGTGGGAATCATGAAAGCACTGTATACAGATGTGCAAAGCCAACTCAGTCTAGGGAGTATCACTACAAAACGAGTCCCTATGGATATAGGCCTCAAGCAGGGGTGTATCTTTTCACCGATTTTGTTTGCATTGTATGTTAAAGATTTAGGGGACGAACTAATTCAGAGTGCGGAGGGGGTAAATGTTGGAGACATAAAGATACCAGGCTTATTCTTTGCAGACGACATGGTGTTAATGTCTAGAACTGAACAGGGGCTAGAGAAACTGCTGGAAATTGTTGGTAGATATGGGAACACTTGGCGGCTAGAACTAAATGAAAATAAAAGCAAGGTAATACCCGTTGGACGCAAGGTAGATATGACGAAGAGATGGAGAGTGGGGGAGTTCTCAATCCCCGAAGGGGAAAGCAAACAAATCACTGTAGGAGAAACGGGAGAGTATGAGTATCTAGGGGTAAGCATAAATATAACGGGAAGAGGGGTGTACAGAAATTACTCAGCCAAACTGATTCTGAAGGGGAAAAGAATTCTGAACCAACTAAAACTTTTAGGGAAAAATAGTTTCAACAAGGTCTTTGTGGGGAAAACACTGTGGGAGAGGGTGGGTTTACCAAGTATAACGTATGGCACGGACGTGATTCCATTAAACCAAACCGTTATTAAGAAGTTGGAAAATACTCAAAATGATGCCGGCAGATGGATAACAGGGTCGAGTAATGCTGCAGCTTTGGAAGCAGTAAGGGGGGAGCTTGGGTGGATGAAAATCAAGGACAGGGTAGATTTGGGAAAACTGTGTTACTTTAACTACTTGAGAAACCTGCCTGACAACCGGTGGTGCAAATTGATGCTCGATACCATTTGGAATTCTAATATAGAAACGGGGTGGTCAAAACATGTGAGGGAACTAATGGACAATTACTCTATAGAGGTCACAAACATAGAAGTAGGAATGAAAGAAGGCAAAAGGTTTGTCAAAGAGAGAGTCATGGAAGATTGCAATCGAAACTGGCGAGCAGGGGTTAGCGTGAAAAGATCACTGCAGGGGTTACAATATAAAGAAAAGCCAGCTTTTGAGAAGTACCTAGATGGCACCTTTGGAGGGTCACTGCTGTTCAAACTGAGATCAAGATCACTGGAGCTTCGGGGAAAAATTGGGAGAGACGGGGAAAAGGGATGCCAAATGTGCCACTCTGGAGTAGTGGAGACCCTGGAACATTTTCTCTTGGAATGCCCACAGTATATACCTCATAGAATAAAATTTACTGGAAGAATAATGCAGAAGTGGGGTGAAGAAACAAAGGATAGATGGCTGAAGGGGGACACGAGGGAGAGGGTAGGAATGCTTATTGAAGAAATTGAAAAAGAGGAAGTGAGGGACACTATTAAGCAGTTTATATCTGAATGCTGGGAGGAGAGGAGGGGAAGAGGGGGTGGGGTGCAGGGGGAATGATGGCCTTCTCTTATGAGGACCGCGACAAATCAGCGGCTGGCCAAAGAGTTATTATTATTATTGTAAAGGTGGGTGACAGTCAGATGCTAAACTAGAAAAGAAATCTTTGGAGTCCCAGAGTGGGTCTGACTGAACCCCAAAATATTTGTTCTCATAGCACAGTGATAACAAAGGCACCCCAAAACACACTCACTCCTGTCCCAAGGTGAAAACAAAGGTACCCAAGAAGTTTCGTGAAGATCAGTTCACAAATATGAGCTGTACAGAAGTTGTGACAAAAAACTGATTGGACCTAATTTCAGTACAAAATTGCTACTGGCAGCCATCTTGAATTTTGGACCGCACCCAGAAACACTTGTTCTCGTCCCAAGGTGATAACAAAGGTACCCAAGAAGTTTTGTGAAGATCGGTTCATAAATACAGCCTCTAGCCTGAGCCGTATTGACATGTGCACTTACAGTGTATAAGTAGCACTGAATAAATCAAAGTTCATCTAATTTGCATAATTTCTGCACGAGAAAAAAACCCGTACTATATGTGATGTATTCCATGTTACTAAACATTCATACAAAAATTTATTCAAATCAGAACTTTCATACAGAAGTTATGTACAAAAGACTGATTGCACTAATTTTGGTACAAAATGGCTGCTGGTGGCCATCTTGAATTTCGGACCACACCCCAAAAACACTCGATCTCATCCCACGGTGATAACAAAGGTACCCAAGAAGTTGCGTAAAGATCAGTTCATAAATACTGCCTCTAGCCTGAGCTGTACAGAAGTTGTGTACAAAAAACTGATTAGACCTAATTTCGGTACAAAATGGCCACTGGCAGCCATCTTGAATTTTGGACCGCACCCAGAAACACTCGTTCTCGTCCCAAGGTGATAACAAAGGTACCCAAGACGTTTCGTGAAGATTGGTTCATAAATATAGACTCTAGCCCGAGCCGTATTGACATGTGTACTTACTGTGTGTAAGTAGCACTGAAAAAATCAAAGTTCATCTAATTTGCATAATTTCTGCACGAGAAAAAAACCTGTATTATATGTGATGTATCCCATGGTACTAAACATTCACACAAAAAATTATTCTAATCAGTGCTTTCATATGGAAGTTCTGTGCAAAAATCTGATTGCACCAAATTTTGTATAAAATGGCTGCCATCGGCCATCTTGAATTTCGGACCGGACCCCAAAACACTCGTTCGCGTCCCACGGTGATATCAAAGGTACCCAAGGAGTTTCGTAAAGATCGGTTCATAAATACGGCCTCTAGCCCGAGCCGTATTGGCATTTGCAGTTACAGTGCTGAAAGTAAAATTAAATAGATCAAAGTTAATTTAATTTGCATAATTTACGCAAGAGAAAAAAACCTGTGTTATATGTGATGTAAACATTCATACAAAAAATTATTCAAATGAGAGCTTTCATATGGAAATTCTGTACAAAAAACAGATTTCTGCATCATCGGTACAAAATGGCGGCTGGCAGCCATCTTGAATTTTGGAACGCACCCAAAAACACCTGTTCTCGTCCCACGGTCATAACAAAGGTACCCAAGAAGTTTCGTAAAGATTGGTTCATAAATACGGCCTCTAGCCGGAGCCGTATCCAATTGTTGATAGGCAGACGGACAGACAGACAGAAGGACGACGGGTCATGGCATAAGCTCAAATTAGGCTTCGCCAAAGTTGAGCTAAAAATGAGTTGATGAAAAACATTTGGTATCGGGTATTTACCAGTTGCAAAAATATGAGATCAGAAACTGAATACACCATAACCTTACATCTTTACAGTCTATAACAGTATCAACTACATTTCCTTTCATAGCATGGTCTTCAACCAAATTCGATTCATACAGAATATTAACTGGGAATTCAAATGATTGAAATTGAGAAAAAACATGCATTGATCACACTGGAAATGGAGGCCAAAATCTGGTCCTTGTAGACAATGATAACAATCCCTGTAAACCAAACAAAATAATTGCAAAACAATGCAGTTGACATATTTTGTGTAAGTGCCAGTTAAATTTTGTAGAACAACTCACTTATATTTCTGAAATCTGGTCTCTCAACAGACGGCGATATAGATAAAGTTCTGTTTGTAGGACCCATTGCACCAGCTACATATCTGGGAGTTCCTGCAACAACATCATGTTCAATTTTTACTTAAATCATAGAAACCATGAATGACCCTAACATCTCAATGTATCAAACAATCTTTTCAAGAGCACAATAATTTGCAGTGGATGATGAGCAGGTGCAAAAAAGGGACTAATAAAAAGACAAACATTTTTCAATCAAATTGAACCCCCAAAAATCTCAACAAAACCATACCATGTGCCCCCTCATTGGAATGAGCTCATTCCAAATGAGGGGTCACATGATATGGTTTTGTTGAAATATTTTGAAATTTTTTTTTCAGCGGCATAATTTGCAAATTACGCAGACGGATGCAGCAGATTCATAAGGTAAAGGGTTAGCTGTTGAGAGTATTAAATGAGTTATAACAGCTGATAATTCATTGAATACTTATAACACAACAAGCAAATAACAAGCAAGTAATTGAAAATAGAACATGCGTTCATCTTTGAAATTCACTCCAAAACAAATTTCAACAATCTGTTCCAATGAGGGGTCATAAGCCAAGTTTGAATGCTTTTTGCGAATAGTACTGGATGGCTTTAGCCATTACATTGGGTAAAGAGTTCATTAACTGAGGCTGTATGTACAGTGCACAGGGTTAGTTACTCACTTAATAATGAATTTTGTTTACAACCAGGAAGTGAGACCAACCCCAGGGTGTCACACTTTCTGGTTATATTTTATTTATTGATTTATTTATTGGTGCTTAAGGTCATATACTTATGCATAATAGCTAATTATAACCGTGACGGGTGGAGGAAGCCGGAGTACCCGGAGAGAACCACCGAGCAACGACAAGCAGCTGCCAGCTCCCCAACATCGAAACTCCACACTGCAGCACAGGCAGGGTTAGATTGGTTGAAGACATGCATGTCATCGATGTGCAGTACGTGTTAGTTCGATTTTAATAATAACCAATTGCACTCCTTAGCAAACTGAGAAGGGCAATTATTTGTACTCCCATACTTTCTAGAATGCCAGACCTGGTGTCAAATCTTTATACTTCTTTCCCATATCAATTATTTTGATATTCTACAGCCCCTGACAATTCTTATGAGCACGATGGGAAGGAGAGAAATAACTAATTCATCAGTAAAGGAGTGATGAAAACCCATTATCATTGACTTCGAAAGTGTAGTCAATTATGGGTGTTTTCAATAATTAGTCGACTTCTCAATTAATGATGACAGGCCTAATGTTAATGGTGCACAATCCAAATGCTAATTGCATATGTAGATCTGAATAAAATCTATATGGACAACTTTCCAATAAGTGATAACAAGTCAAGAATTTGGTAAAGCCTACTTAAATTGGACTTTCATCAAAATAGCTGGACCGTTTTTCGGTTCAGTTTCGGTTTTTGCAGCAAACCCCTAAACCAAACTGCAATTGCAAGACCCAGCAAAAACTTTCCAAATGATTTTACTGTGTTTGTGCATAATAAGGCTGAAACGAATACCAAAAATTAATATTCAAATATTCGTTTGAAGTATTCAATTCGTATTCGAATATTCAATAGTAGTGATTACATGAGTAAGTTCCAGATTGGAAATCCCACGGGAACGAATCGTTCGAGGAACGAACTAGGTTCTGGTCACTAAACCCTCAGTTCAGTAAGAGTAAAAGTCTTTAATCCTCATGTTCTAATTACCCCATACCCACTCTGTCCGGGCACAGTCCTAGATTTTATTCAAACTTTCATTTGATTTAAAGTAATCAACAATGCACCAGTCCTAAATGATGTTGAAAACAAACTCTATTTACTTTAACACGAGAAAAGGCATGCTGAATGGTAGTCCAAACCTGGCCTGAAAGCAGGAGATATATTTTTTTGGTTTGTTCGGCCTTTCATGAAAGGCCGAACAAACCAAAAGAATATATCACAGTCCTTGAGGCCATATCTAGAATACCTGAATCGTAACAGTGTTTAATAATTGTGGATTAAAATCATACTACCCACGTCATTCTAAGTGTGCATGGGAACAAACAGTGTACAGGTTATGATAAAGTTCAAATATCAGTTTTCTATTCGAATATCACACTTCATATTCGCATACGAATATATTCGAATATTCATTTCAGCACTAGTGCATAAACTGATCAAACCATCTTATATGCTATGAGGGAAGGGAACTAGTGACCACTGTGGACTAGTGGCCCCTATAGACTGTCGTCACTTAGCATAAAAGGCAAAGGGGAGTATATGTAAAATATAGAACCATATTCTAAGGTGCTGTACCTCTTACTGAGCGCGTGCAAATATACAAATGGAATATATACAGCATCTTACAGTCCAGAACATAACTTATAGGCTTTTTGAAATAGGTATGTTTTGAGATCTTTCTTGAAAAGGTTGACATTTGACAGTCTTTTTAGGTGTTCTGGTAAATTATTCCACAAGTGAGAACCAGCAAATGAGAATGACCTACAGTTAAAACTAAAAGTCCTGTCAAGAACTGTGTGCTTATCTAGACTTAATTGCGCGTATGAATTGCGCGCAATTGCCATATCGAATGGCATCCAAAGCACGGCAGGTTCTCCTGGTTACTCATAGCAAACACGGGCAATGCTTCTGCCAATGGACCTCCGGGTTATGCGGAGGTCCATTGGCTGAAACATTGCTTGTGCACAGGCCATATTTACAGAATTTGATAGCCTTACTATGGTCATATCGCGTAGATTAACACGCATATCGACGTGCTATTGTGCGCATATCGGGACAGGACTTTTAGTTTTAAGTGTATCTCCAAATGTCTTACACCTATGTTTTGGAACATGTAGCAGCATTTTACCATCGGACCTCAGGTTGTATTGACACACATTCTTGATATTAAGGAGTTCCTCTAAGTAGGCTGGTGACATGTTGTTTTGTGTCTTAAAAACTAATAATAAAGTTTTTAAAATTATTCTGTACTTGACTGACAGCTAGTGTATATCACTCAGAACAGGAGTGATGTGTTGAGATCGTGATATCCTACATACCACTCGGGCTGATGCATTTAGTACCATCTGCAGGCGAGAGTACTGATATTGTGGAAGGCTGAGCAGTAAGGCATTACAATATTCCAAATGTGAAGTTACAAAGGCACGAACTAGGGTTTTTGTTGAGTGAGAACACAACATAGGTTAAATTAATTTTATTCATTTGTTACCCTAATTTATGTTTTTTCCGACTCAATAGGCTGAGCAACTGATCAAGCCAGAAAATAAGCAGACTGTCATCTGCAAAATGAGGTCCCCAGAGGGTGAATTTAGTGATGCTACCCTACACAGCAGGGTAGTATAACAAAATTTACCCTCTGTGAACCTCAGTCTGAATCAGGGTTTCAAAACAAAACAGAATGAGGAACCCAGAGGATAAATTGGCCCACTGTATGCGATAGCATCAACAAATTCACCCTCTGGGGACCTCATTCTGCAAATGTCAGACTGCTTATTTTCAGGCCTGCAACTGATCACCTTTAACCCTAAGAATGATCAAAGGGAAGTTAGGATGGATCTGATGGGGATACTTACCAACATGGCTTTTTTGTGGGGAATGGTGTCATACAAGCTATTTTGCAGATGTTTTTTTTTTCCCAGAATAAACCTTAAGTGTAATTTACTATATGTTCTTAACACATAGAAAAACTGAACCCCTGAACCAAAACTGAGTGTTTTTCCTGAAACCGAACCGAAACCGAACCGAAACCGAACTGAATTGGAAAAAATCAGAACCTCCCAGCTTTATTTATTGAGTTTCAAGTAATTGTACAAGTCATTATGTTGGACACGATGGAATTGGAGCCCGTCAAATATGCAAACTGAGCCCGCTATTGACTATGACACCCTGCTTATTTGCTGGTCTGCCTACAGCACATGCCATTAACAGATCAGTTTCTATTAAAGGAATAGTGAAGGGATTGCTGTTTGGCAACAATAGTACTATTATTACAAAAGCAGACAAAGAATTTCAACAGAATCATGACTGGGTTATAAACTGGTAAAAATTCTCTGTCCTCTTTCCTGTAAACAATTCTAAACAACCTCACCTGATGAAAAAGAAATTTTACAACATTGCATATCAAATGCTCTTTTCCTTTCATATTTTCTTGATTCTGAAATAATTTATTTTGAAACAGCATTCTCACTGATATCAGAAAATCAAATTTAAGCACAATTTAAGCACTTTTCAAGGACTCTGACCAAGATTTTTTTTCAAGAACTGTTATAATTTTGATATGAACGTACAACACCATAGCAACACAAAGCATTTCAGTCTCGAGAACCTGTCTCTGCAAAACCCAACTAGCTAGATATATATCATTCCTTGAGTTCAACAAGGAGCCATCTGCAATGCTAAAGCATTTTCTCTGAGGTTATAGATAAACTGAATTTAAATACTTTTCAAGGGAAGTGATGGAAAACCAAGTACTTTTCAAGGCCCGAGAAACAGAACTTCTACTTTGTTGGGCCTTAAAAGCCTGTAATGTTCACCAGAATGGGTTGACAAGTCAAAATGTAAGAACAGGTCATTCAAAATAAAAGTGAACAATTTTCAGGGACCTAAATGGGTAGATTTTGTCATTTGATGACAAATAGAGATTATATATTTAACTGGTAGAGTGCTAATAATTTTGGGTTGTAGACATTTGTTCAAATGTCTTTACCTTGTTTATGGGAGAGTGCCTGCAGGTGGTGAAAAATCAAGCCCTTTTAACTGATTGAGTGCTAAATTATTTTTGGCCATCAAACCTTGTACACATGTCTTTGCCTGGTTACAGTTGATGGGAGAGTGCCTATGGGCACTCTCCCATCAATTGTAACAAGGCAAACCCTTACAGAATAAATACCGTATTTACTCTATGTATTGGGACAGCTAAAAATAATTATTTTCACAGGTGTCCCAATTGTTAGCAAATGGGGAAAGAACACAGCCTGGTCTTGATTTGATGCTGAATAAAGTTGTGTGTGATTCGTTTTCCATCACTATATACGAAAATCGCCGTCCAATTTTTTTTTTATATTTTCATTTTTTGCTTCCAAAACAAAGCTTATGATCCCTCACTGGAACGAGCACATTGCACACATTCCAATGAGGGATCATAAGCTACGTTTTCGAAGCAAAAATGAAAACTTTTAGTTACTCAAGAATTTTTTTATGAGTGTCGTCTGCTACTAGCGACGGGTCAACTGGAAACAAATCTCCTGAATGTCCCAAACTTTGGAGCATAAAAAATATAGTTTTCTGGAAAAACTGTGTGTCCCAAATCATAGAGTAAATACGGAAATATCACTTCAAGAATAATACAAAGCACATCCACTGAATATGAGCCTTCAAGCTGTGGCACCGGCACTTCAGAATAAAGCCCAAATATGGGCTTCCAGCACTCTACCAGTTAAGGATAGAAACAATTTCAAGCACTTTTCGAAGAAGGAGCCTAAATTCAAGGACTTTTCATTTGAGTGGGAACCCTGTGAAAATCTCCAACAAAGGACATACAAGTGTTGCAACCAGATCAAGATTTGATTGAGAAAAAGACCATTTTTAAGATCACAAAACCTTGTCCAAAGTATTCTATCAACCACTATGTGATTAAAAGATACCCATTGTAGTGATGACCTGAGAGGCTTGTCTATATGGAGGGTTAATCCTTTACCTAACATGAAAAGCAGACGACACTTGCAAAAACAATTCTTGAAGAACTAATTTTTTTCATTTTTTGTCTCAAAAACATAGGTTATGACCCCTCGTTGGAACGAGCTCGGTGAGATCCTTCCAATGAGGGGTCATACCCTATGTTTTGGAGACAAAAAATGAAAAAAATAATGAAAATTAATTGGCGATTTTTGAGAATAGCACTGGCCAGTTTTGGTCGTTATGTTGGGTAAAGGGTTATACATTAACTAGAAGGCAATTTCTAAGCCATAGGTTTTGATGGGTCATGAGAAAGTGAAACAGAATTTGTTTCTTAAAGTCTTAATTATAAACAGATAAGCATTTCACCAAAACAGTCTGTTTCGATGCCAAAAGAATGGAAAGTAAAATTTAATTATGAATTACATGTAGGATCATTCCCACTGAACAAAAGCAAAAATAAATTTCCCTTAACACAAGAAAATATTGCCTTCAGTAGGGCTTGCACTCCACCATAAAGCCCTGTGAATATTTGAGAAAGATGATACTATGAAAACATTTCTATAATCTATGCATCCATATATTTTGAGTTATTCTGCTTGTCATAAATGAGTGACATGCCCCATCTCCTCAGCCTCCACATGCCTGATCGACTTCAAACTCAGCAGGTGTATGTATTTCTATCTGATATAACTAAATCAACTTGTTTAGTGATAATATTTATGTTTTTGCTGAAAAAGAGCAATTGTGTTGCAAGAGAGGAGTATTTACTGTTGTTAAAACAGTTTCAAAATTTGGAGCATAGCATTTTATGGTACATAAGGGAGGTAACTTAAAACTGAATTGTCCCATTATTCATGCAATTTTATTTGAAAAATATTCTTTCCTGAAATGCACCTATCGAAAAACCATGCATAGCATGAGTACTAGTAAATATAATATTAATTTAAAGAAAAAACAATCCCAAATTCCTCCCAAAACACTGAGACATAGAAGTATATTATTTACCTGTAGCAGCAGCTACTTCCTCGCATGCTTTCTTTGCTAACTTAGCAGCTTCTAGATTGATTCTATAAGCCTATAAAACATAAATAATTAAATATATATACTCTCCCAAAAAAGAAAGTGTGCATGTTAAAAAATAACACTAAAAAAAGATATATATCATTTTCATTCATGGAAATTTTATTCAATCACAGATGAATCAATTTGTGATCAACACGAGAAATTTCATTACGCTACGATGAATACTCTTGGTGTCATGGAGAGTCAAAGACACTAAGGGTCAAACACAAAAGTCACACACTCAATATCTGGTATGACCTCCGTCTGCATCGACTACTGCTGTGCATCTACACCTCATGGAAGCGAACAAGTTAGCACAGAAGTGGGTTAGGGTAGGGTTAGGTTAGGGTTAGGTAGGGTTAGGGTTAGGGTAGGGTTAGGGTTAGGTTAGGATTAGGGTTAGGTTAGGTTAGGGTTCGGGTCAGGGTAGGGTTAGGGTTAGGGTAGGTTAGGCTAACCCTAACCCTAACCCTACTCTACACCACTGCAGTCGAGCACGACGATGACGTAACATCAAAATCAGACGAATTGCAGGTCTTCGAGGACGTAAGCCGTATTCTCTCAGGTGGTTGATTACTGTTTGAGGATGTATCCGTCTCAGGTTAGGGATGTTCCTGGCTGTCGTTGTTGCCGTTTGTTGCCGGTTCCGGAGATGGACGACACGGATATACCGATCTTGTGCAGGGGTGGTAACTCGGGGCCTCCCGAAGCGGGGTCAGTCTCGAACTTCATCATGTTGTGCATGTCGATGGACTAGCCTGTCTACAGTGTTACGGTGGCAGTTCAAATGCTGGGCAACTTCTCTGTGTGTTCTGCCAGCTCTAATCATACCCAGGGCAAGGAGACGTTGATTCATTGTCAGTCTTGGCATGCTAATGTGGAATCGTTTTAACAGCAGTGCAAGTTTGAATGTGAACAATAGGAAGGCCTTAATTTAGTGTTTAAATACCCAAGGATTCACACTGCTGCATGAATTTTCAGACTCTCCATGTGCAAAACATGCCTTTTCACAAACGTGCAGCACGTCATTTAACGTTAATGCAATTTTAACGGGGAAAGCTGTTTTTGTGTTCAATATAACTTATTCATGAACAGGTTAACACTCTTTACACCTACAAAATTATTTTTATGGAGTTTGATCAATTTCTGCAATGCACACTTTCTTTTTTTGGGCGAGTATATATTATATGGTTTCACCTTTAAAGGCCTTGAGATCTTTAGACAATTTTTGCTAGATAATATTTTGAGGCTTTACAGTTGTATCTAGGCAAGTCTTGACTGCCTATGTAGGCAGCCAAGACTTGCCAAGAAATAACTGCTGAGGTGCTTAGAATGTACCTTGAAAGTTTACTACATGTTGGGACACCTGAGTCAGAATTAAGTCTTCAAGGATCAAAAACTGATTAAAAAATGTTACAGTAACTCATTCAACATAATATCTGAAAACTTCAGAACTGTTTCACTACACAGCACAAAAATGTGGTATATTTGATTTAATCTACACCACTTTCCAGTTAACCCTTTACCCAATGCAGGCGATATCAAAATTTATAAATTTAAATATCATTTTTAAATTTTTTTCAAAAAATTTCAACAAAACCATATCATGTGATCCCTCATTGGAACGAGCTCAACGAGCTCGTTCCAAAGAGGGGTCACATGATAAGGTTTTGTTGAAATTTTTCGAAAAATAATATTTTTCAACTGCTGAATCTGCACATTACATGGGCGGATGCAGGCGATTCATTGGGTAAAGGGTTAAGTAATACCAAGAAGTAGAGAATCTCAAGAGAGTTCATATTTTATACAGAATTTATATTTATAAACTGAGTTCACTAAATTTGAATTTGAGCCAACATTTTAACTAAATTCAGTGAAATAGGTTGAAAAATTACATAAGGAATAGGATGAATAGGATTTCCTTTTTGTGGTATAATCTTTTTAAATAAAGCACATGGACAGAAGTCTGGAAAAAGAATTACTAATTTATTATGACCTTCTCAATCACACAAAGAATTCTGTGATGTCACATGATGATGTTACACAGGCTGTATATTCTTATGGGGTTAGTCTCATTTTGCCGGTCGACTGAAAGTAATTAAAAGCTAGAACGCAAAGAAAAAAAACTATAGTTTGTTTCATACAAGTTTGTCTGTTTTGATGGTTGATCACGGGTGTTATGATTTTGCATTGACACTCATCACACCAACTCCTTTTACATAGGCCAAGTTTATATTACTAACTCCTTTTACAATGACCAGGGTTTTTTTAACTAACTATTTTTACAAAGACCGAGGTTTATTTTATTAACCCCTTTTATAAGGACCGATGTTATTTTAAAATGAGTTCTTTTTTGTACTCGGTGAATTTTCAGTTTTTAAAAGGGCCAATGTTTATTTTAAAGGGAGTTCTTTTTTTTGTACTCGCTGAATTTTCAGTGTATAAATATGCAGCATTATTTAGCATCCTCACTTCAACATGGCTAATGCTCAAGTAAATGTTAATTTTATTCCCAACAATCGTGGTGGACGACATCTGATATTCGAAGGGTTCAAATACAGAACAAAGTCTAGAAACAATGAACGGACACATTGGTGATGCTGCCAGGCAGGCTGTGGAGGGACCATCAACACGATGAATGACATTGTAATGACCTACAACAACCACCATAACCATGAAGCAGATATTGAACAAGTAGGAGTAGATGCGTATTTAGCCAAGCTAAAAATTAAAATGAAAGGATCGAATACAGTTTTATCTATCTACCAAGAAGAAATTGGAAGTAAGTATACATATCAGATATAAGAGGTGGGGTGTGTGGGAGAGGGAGGGAGGGGGAAACAGACAGACAAAAAGGAAGTGAGGGAAAATATTGAACTGCTTATATTGGAATGTTGGGAGGAGGGGAGAGGGGTGGTTGAGGCCTTCTGCAACAAAGAGTTATTATTTTTTTTTAAATAACCTATTTTCTTTTTACAGGCCTCCATAAAATGTATTCTAAATAATTTTTTTTTAAAAATAACCTATTTTCTTTTTACAGGCCTCCGTAGAGCAGAGTTTGATCCAGAGTTTATCTCCAAGGTACCCACATTCTACATTGTGAGATCAGCACTATACCGTTCCCGTTCAAAAACAAGCCTGTCATTACCACGCCAACGTTCTGATATAGACCTTCCTGAAATTTACACAAAGACAGCTGCTGGAGAGGATTTTCTGATAGCATGTGATGGTGACAACAACAAGATACTTATCTTTGGAACTGAAAAACAACCTTCAACATCTATCATGTGCGGAAATTTATTTCTGTGACGGAACATTCAATAAGTGCCCTAACGTGTTTTTTCAGATGTATAGCAATCATGTGTTTGTCGAAAATAAGATGTGTCCTATAGTGTTTGGGCTATTGCCCAATAAAACCCAGCAAACATACGAATGATTTTTTCGACTTGTGGTAGAGAGAGCTGGACAATTTGGAATTAACCTTGCCCCCAGACAAGTTTTTACGGATTATGAAACTGCAGCTCAAAACGCATCTTGTTCATCTTGTTAGTGATTCTATGGTTTTTAACCCTCGAGGAGGCTCCAGTCAATTCCAGTGTGGAACAATTTACTTATTATGTGACCACTTATTGGGTGGAAGGTGACCACGGGCAGTTCATGTGGAACCATTTTGACACAACTGGGCCGCGTACGACAAACCACATCGAGGGGTGGCACAGGAAGTTGAGTCCATTTATCGCCGGTTCACATCCCAACTTATTCAAAATGATAGACTTCCTTAAGAAAGAACAGTCATTCCAGGAATCAATGATACTCCAGCTGAGTGCAGGAGGAAAATTGGCACCCAGAAAAAAAAAATACAGGAAAATTAACAATTCACTTGGACATTTTAAAAGAGTATTTCAAGCTGGTGAAATTGGATTACTCCAGTACTTAGACTCTGTTTCGCACAGTACTGCATTTTAATCTGTTTGTGTAATGCAAATAAATTCAATATATGTGTTCGTAAATTTTAGTACATGTGTATCAAGAGGTACTCGTCACAAACTGAAATCTTGAAAAAAATGACATTTGATAACTATTTTCTGACCGATCCTCGTATTTATAATCATTATCAAATGTCACTTTCCGAGATTCCATCCTTTGTCTTATTTAAGAAACTTGTAAAGTACAAATTTTCTGTCAGTTTTTGCCCACAATGCAGGTTAAAGTATTAAGAACGCCAATATTCTTGGAAATAAATCTGTTATCCTTGTGTTTTTGGCTTCGCTTCAGTGTGTATGAGTTTCCAAACCGGTGTAAATTCCCATACACCCTGGAAAACACAAGGATAACTAATATGATCCCTCACTGGAACAAGCCTGTTCCAACAAGGGGTAATAAGCTTTGTTTTGAGGCAAAAAATAAAATATTTAGTTATTCAGGAAATGTTTTCAGCAATGGTCGTCTTCTATTTACATTAAGTAAGGCCACACAAAGTAGATCATCTGTTTCTCAGGCCATTATTTGTAAAATTGCATGCGGGAGAGCGTTTTTTTATTTTATTTTTTATTTCAGTAATTACTTCTTTGCCATCAAAAGTTCACGTTCTTGGTTCAAGTTTTAGGCCTCATAATCTACAGAATAGCATGGGTAGAGGTGTATTTCATTCCTTGAGTGCAAGAAGGCTTTGCAATGCTTTAGCATTGCAAAGCCTTCTTCCACTCAAGGGTCAAATTCATCAAATTTTTTAACTTGGGTAAAATATCAGACATAAACCATTTAATTTTTCATCAGATAGTTGCATCTAAGCACTTAATTCTACGAACTGCACCTCAGAAGAAATCAGCAACAGTACTTGTCTTTTTCAAATTTCTCGGATGCCATAGAATTAAGAGAGGACGCTGGTTTCCGTTTACATTGGCATGGCGGGGATTCGAACCCATGCCAAGAGAGTTTCCTTTGGCACCAACCACCTAGCGAAACTATACTGAACCACGCACACCACTTGGCCACCGACAGACCCCATAAAGGGAATGCTAGTTAACCAAGTATATACGAGGCCAGTACAGAACACACGGAATACTCAATTATTTAATTATTCATCAGATAGTTGCATCTAAGCACTTAATTCTACGAACTGCACCTCAGAAGTAATCAACGACAGTACTTGTCTTCTTCAAATTTCTCGGATGCCATAGAATTGAGAAAGGACACTGGTTTTTGTTTACATTGGCGTATAATTTTATTTTTTTTAATTTTAAATTGGTTATAAAAAGAGAGCAAGCGGCAGCCAAATAGACCACGCGGGAGGGCCTGAGAAACAGATTTTTTATTTTTTTAGGCCTAAACAGTTAATTAAACATAAGAGAAGATTAATTCAATCTACTTCCAAAACCAACTCACAATGTTATGACATCAGTGTTGATGACTGACATCATTGCCATATTAGATGTGCTGTGAACGATATTTTCATAATGAACTATTTAATGGTGATTATGTGATGATAATAAATATAACCTGGAGAGTGGAGAAATAAGTGAAAATCTTGTGATACAATTTACTCTTAAGAAAAATCAACCCAGATGGTTTTGTCCAAGTCCTTTGCAAGGCCACATTTCTACCCCATTACCAATGCATAGAGCACAGTGAAATTCCCAATTTAATGATCAGGTTTTCCCAGATTTACCATATGCAGTAATCTACTAGTGATCCAATCAGCATTGAAGTGCTGAACATATTACATGCATACATGTAGGTACTAAACTACCATAAAATATGTTTTCATATGATTAATCTAGAGCCAGAGGAGTTTTAAAAACTCAATTTTAAGAACCTCCAGATCTGTGTTGCCTGATAAATTGTCAGGCACTACTGATCCATTGAGGTTCCTGGAATCATGCCGTAGATTTCTCAAAATTAACAGGTTTTGGTCACATCTGTAGAGCCACAGTCCTAAAAAAAGGCCTCTTTTCCAATTCTTTTCTCAAACAGATTGTGATCTGGTCGTGACATGCTAACACCAGTAGGTCAAGATTTCCTAAATAAAATCTGGCACAATCAAGAGTCGATCAAGAAAAGGAGCAGAAAAAGCATCTGGGATGCAATCAAGCCAGGAAATAAGCAGACTGTCATCTGCAAAATGAGGTTCCCTGAGGTTGAATTTGGTGATGCTTCCCTGCAAGGTGGGGGTAGCATTATTAAATTTACCCTCTGTGAACCTCAGTCTGAATCAAGGTTGCATATCTAAACAGAAAGTGGTACCCAGAGGATAAATGGTAGGGCTCTAGCCCAACGTATGGAATAATGTCAGAAAATTCACCCTCTGGGGACCTCATTCTGAAAATGACAGATTGCTTATTTCCAGGCTTGGACAGAATACTCTTGCTTTTCATTTGTTGAAAAGAGAGATTCTACAGTATTGTGCAAAAGAAAATGGACATAAACTTTTTGATTAGATTGTTACCTATTCATAATCCAGTCCAAATTCTTAGTCCACTTTTGTAATAACAGCATATTCTTACACAACTCTAATTAAACAAAGGCAACCAGTAGGAACCTGTGAATATCAAATTTTGGATTGAATTGAATGCCAAACTGAATCAGGTAGAGTATTTTGAATCGAATCAAATTTACGACTCTTCAAGTTGTGGATATTGCACCTCTTACAACCATAAATACTGTCAATCTTCACTCAACTATTGTCACAACGTCGACTCTTCTCTTTGGGCAAATTGATCATATTTATATCCATATGTAATATATAGTCTATGCATCTTACATGAAGACCATCCCCAAAATATTCCAAACAGAATCAAAGTACTTCTGGAAACACAACAACAATGAAATCTTCCTCTATCATCAGGTCTCCTGTACAGGACAACCCCCCCCCCCCCCCCCCCCCCACTCTCTCCTGTACAGGAGACCTGATGATAGAAGAAGAGTTCAAGAGGAGACACTTGGTAGGATTTTGAGAACATCTCAGGCAGGGATGTGGCTAGAAGGTTTCAGCTGGGGGGTGCCACCGGTGTAAATTCCAACTGTGAGTGGTTTCGATAGGTGGTTGCACTGCAGTGCTGGGTGATATCTTTTAACCCTTTACCCAATGAATCGCCCGCATCCGTCTGCGTAATATGCAAATACAGCTGCTGAAAAAATATTATTTTTCGAAAAATTTCAACAAAACCATATCATGTGACCTCTCTTTGGAATGAGCTCATCGAGCTCATTCCAAAGAGGGGCCACATGATATGGTTTTGTTGAAATTTTTTTTAAAAAATTAAAAAAAATGATATTTTAAAATAATAAATTTTGAAATCGTCTGCGTTGGATAAAGGGTTATGAACCCTTCTGAAAATTTTCAATTGTCCTGAAACGGAAAAAGCATCATTTATAATGTATCTGGGTCAGAAAATTTACCGGATTGATGTCAGAGTTGAAATTTTGAGGCCATGTCAATTTCAGAGTAGGAAATTTGAAACTCAAGTTTCCAGTTGGAAATAAAAGATCAAAATTTCTCATCATTAGTTGGAATTTTAATATTTTTCATGAACAATGTTAATTTATTGAATTTCCAACTATTTGATTTTTGACCTCGGAATTTCCAACTATTGAAAAAAAATACTCCTAGCTGGGAGGGGGGGGGGGGGGGGGGGGGTTGAAATTATTTGAAAATTAAAAAAAAATGGTATTTAAAATAATACATTTTTATATCGTCTGCATTGGGTAAAGGGTTAACATAATTCCTCTGTATCATGCTTACCAAATTCTCTGTACCATAATCAGATTGAGCAATACTTGTTCCACTGAATGTATTCGTTTCCACAAAATCTGCCCCAGCTTCTAAATAATCCTGAAAATTAATAAATACATAAAAATTTCTGTAACCTGTGATACTTATTCCTCATTTTTTTATGTGCTGCAACCCATCAATGAGTCAGTACCATGACATATTGAAATTTAGTGATTTGAACTGATTCAATGCTGAAACCAATTTGAGGTCCAAACATTCATGCACATTGAAAAGAGCTGAAAGTCTATCAGAGCTCCAAATAAGATGTGTATAGATTTTAAATCATACTGATTAATCGGAGTGGTTTAACCTAGAAAAGGCCTGTTTCCAACTTGAAAAAAAAAAAAATTGTGGTCTCAGAGCTCAAGCATGCCATTAGAAAAAAAGTGTTCTCTAGTCAAGTCAAGGCAGTCTATACAGAACAGGCCTGAAAATAAGCAGTCTGTCATTTGCAGAATTAGATCCCCCGAGGGTGAATTTGCCGATGCTATCCTATACAGTGGGCCAGTTTATCCTCTGGGTACCTGTTTCAGATTGAGGTCCACAGAGGTTAAATTTAGTGATGCTATCCTGCTGTGCAGGGAAGCATCACCAAATTCACCCGCTGGGAACCTCATTTTGCCGATGTCAGTTTGCTTATTTTCTGGCTTGATACAGAAGCCAAGTATTGACAAGAAATCACCAACACACCAGAGGGCAGACAGGCTGTGATGTAGTGGAAGTTCTGGAAAATTGTCTTGGGCCTTAACTGTTAGAGTAGTAGATTTTTTGGTTCACTAGTCATTATGTTATAATTTATAGGAGTGCCTTTATGCACTCTCCCAAAAATTCAACCATGGATATAAAGGTCTTATATCACAACACATTGGCAGGTTACGCTAAATAGAGTTACATGCCTGGAAATAAGGAGACTGTCATCTGTAAAATGAGGCCTGCAGAGGGTGAATTTGGTGATGCTACCCTGCACAGCAGGGTAGCATCATTAAATTTACCCTCTGTGAACCTAAATCTGAATCAAGATCTCAAGCCAAAACAGAAAGAGGTACCCAGAGGTTAAACTGACCCACTGTATGGGATAGCATCAGCAGTTAACCCCTCAGGGGCCCCATTCTGCAAACGACAGATTGCTTATTTCCAGGCTTGCAGTTAAAACTAGAAGTACTGTCATGAAAGGCGCACAAATAGTATGCCGATCTGCACATTAATCTATGCGTCAGTAAGGCTATCAAATTCTGTACATATGGCCTGTGCACAAGAAATGTTTCAGCCAATGGACCTCTGGGACACTGCCTGTGTTTGCTATGAGTAACCAGGAGAACCTGCCATGCTTTGGATGTCATTCGATATGGCAATTATACGCAAATCCTACGTGCAAATAAGCCCAGATAAGCACAAATAAGCCGAGATAAGTGCACAGTTCATGACAGGACTTCTAGTTTTAACTGTAGCATGGTGGTGGTAACCTATAGGAAAAGGGTGTTTTATATAAATATAGACTCCTATATAAAATCAACAACTAACACGCGATCCTATCGAACTGAGATTGCACGTTAGTTGTTGCTATTTATTTTGGTGGAAATTCTTTTAAGATGGAAACAGCATGTTATTCTATTCATACCTGTATATTGGATGCAATATGCTACCTTTGAATTTACCATATTTACCATATTAAAAAAACATTGTCACTTCCTGTAAATTTTAAACACATGCTAAGAATACTGTAACTTTATTTCTGGCGCCTACACTTTAAATGAAGACCAAATATGGACTTCTAGCATTAAATCAGTTAATGGTCGATATTGGAGCTAACTTTTGGTCTTGAGAGTTGTTGTTTTGTTTTTTTAAATGAAATGTGAAAAAACACTGAGGTCATAAAAATGTGAAACAATGTGTAACAGATCGAGAGAGAAGTGTGGGAGCCGAGGCTCAAACCATCGACCTCTAGCACACAAAGTGACCAATTTACTAAGAGATCAGGACCAACCTGGCTGGTTGGTAAATGGCCCTTATACCTGGTCGCTACACTACTCTCACATTCTTCGAGATTTATGCATGGTGAATCTCACCCCAGTTTCCACCTCAGAATGATCAAAACATCCACCATGCTTCAAGGCAGCAAACTCAATGCCACCAATTGCTGTGGGCTGGTCATTGCACCAATGTAACAGATCGAAAGGGAAGTGCAGGAGCCGAGGCTTGAACTGTCGACCTAGGCCTCTAGCACACAAAGCAACCAACTTACCATGAGATCAAAAGAACTGGACCAACCAGACTGGTTGGTAAATGACCCTTATACCCGACTGCTCCAAATGTAATTTTTACCTCAAACTTGGCCATAACTGCATTCAAGAAATTTAGGAAAGGAGTAATTTGACATATCTGTATGTCTGAGTTGTTATGTTTGGATATTGGTAATTCACTGTACATTTACTTGCAACACCGATCAAAAATACACATCTGATTTGTTTCATCTAAACAATAACATCCTAAAAAATGTACATGTGTATTTATTCAATATATTTCTTCCACTTGGAAAAATAAAACTGAAAAAGCATGTTTTAAACAAAACTGAAACAGCAACCAAAACCGAGTTCAAATTTCGAAACTGCACAGCTTGAATCAATACGAAAATATCTAAAGAGGAAAGATCCATAAGAAATTATCTAAAGAGTACAGTTACAATGTATCAACCAAACAGTAACCTTAAAACTCTGGAATATTGTCCTTGCTATTAAGGATTGATATGAAAATATCTAAAGGGTAATGTTACAATGCATCAGCCAAACAAGAACCTAAAAATTCTGGAATATAGTCCTGGCCATCAAGGGTTGATATAAAATATCTAATGAGAAAAGTAACAATGTATCAACCCAAAAGGAACCTTAAACTTCTGGAAAATTGTCCTGACCCTTGAGGATTGATATGAAAATATCTGAAGGGTAAAGTTACATTGCATCAACCAAACGAGAACCTTAAAATTCTGGAAAATCATCCTGGCCCTCAGACGCTGATATAAAAATACCTAAAGAAGTTACAATGCATCAACCAAACAAGAACCTAGAAATTGAAGTAGCATAGCCAGGGGACAGAGGGCTGAAGGGATCTTCGTTCCCTTAAAATTTCTAGTTGATTCCCCCATCCAACCCCCCTCCCCACCCCAGAGAAAAACAATGGACCAATGCAAGTTTCACATATTAAAACATTGAGCCAAAAAACGGTTTTCAGTATAGGGCTACACACTCTACAAATACCTCAGATTTGCTCTTGGTGTACTGAATTTTGTAAAATTTCTCTGGGGGGCTCTGAAGACCCCCAAATCTTTTATTTATTGGGATTTAACAACAGTTTTGACAGCGAGGTTCACCTCATGTCACACAGTTTTATGGGTGGAGGAAGCCAAAGAACCCAGAGAGAACCACTCCCCAATGTACTAACTCTGCACAAGCAAGATTAGGATTGGTTGAAGTCAAGTGCATCATCGACATCCAGTATGCCTTAATACACAGTGCCACCGCACCTCCATGGGGAAATTGGGATTAAATACCTTGCCCAAGGACAAAATGCAGTTATCCCTGGTAGGGATCGAATCGAGATACCCAACCCCCACAGCAGCTCTCCAAATATCATGTCCCCCCCAACCTCCAAGAAAGGAGGCTAGGCACTCCCTACTATTGAGATTCTAGTGTTATAGGCAGGAAAGTGTGGAGGATTTCAACCAGATGACAGCTGGGATACAATCTGGTTGAAATTCCCTGTCCAATTTTTGAATCACAGTACTGTACATGTTTTAACTGAGATACTTCATCTTTTATGCTGCAGAGGTGTGATTGGGACATACCAGAAAATAAGTACATAGTCAGACAAGGACAATGTCAGGTACAAAAAGGCCAATGTCTGACTGAGGTTCACAACATCATACATGCTTGAAATCTTGTACATAACTAGCAATCATAAAATTAATGATTATTGTGATTTCTGGTCCTGGCAAGTTGGGAAGTGTGAAGAAAGTGACTGTACAGCTCATCAGTATTAACAGCATGTGAAGGAATATGATTTGATATAGCCATACATGTATCTAAATTATGTCTGAAGGGTAATTCAGTTCCAATTCAGAATGACACCAATCCTACCTTATTTGGCAGGGCTCAATGAGCCCTGGCCCTGCCAAACAAGGTATGGTTGGATAAATTCTGAGCAGATTTAAGATGAAGGTACAGTTAAAACTAGAAGTCCTGTCACGAATAGTGCGCTTATCTAGGCTTAATTGCGCATTGGAATTGCGCTCAATTGCCATCCAAAGCATGGCAGGTTCTCTTCGTTACTCATAGCAAACACATGCAATGTTTATGCCAATGGACCTCCGGGTTACCCGGAGGTCCATTGGCTGAAACATTGCTTGTGCACAGGTCATATGTACAGAATTTGATAGCTTTACTTAGGCCATAACGCGTACATTAACGTGCATATCAACATGCTATTTGTGCGCAATTCATGACAGGACTTCTAGTATTAACTGTACATGTACTCCCAAAACACATTATTTCGAATACTGAAACTCCATTTTGTAATATGTCAGATATCATTCTTAAATGACAGACATGATTCATTTGATGTCTGACATTTAGTCTTGAAGCGCAATGAAAATTATTTTCAGGCTTGGATTGGGACCAGATTTAAAAAACTAAAATCATGTTTGCTTGGTGGAAAGGTTTCAAAATCAAGCTTTATATCCCCATATAACTTGAGTCCTGTAGAAATAAAGCTTTTGTTTGCATTTTATTTCTTTGAATTTACATGAAAATGGTCTGAAGGACCATTTTCAAAAAACTTTAAAGAAATAAAAAAATGTAATTGGGCAAGAGAAAAACCCTGAAATCAGATAAAATACTGGAAAATCACACCTCAGTTGCTAGGAACAACCAGTTTCGTCACATTGGCCCTTCACCAAATGTACAGTACAAACATCAACTTTTTAGCATTTTCCATGTCGTAGATTTTTTTCATGACGTTCTTACACAATTATATTTAGACTAAATCGTGACAACACACACCAACAAAACTTGACTTCCTGTGTACCTTAATTCACAGCTGATCCTCATTACATAATACAAGCTGCGTGCCAATAGGCAACAAACATGGCAACATAAAGCATAATTCAAAAACATTAGGACAAATTTGTCAAACAGAAGTGTGTTAACAAGTATGAAATCCAGACATCGAAATGCCACACTGAGATAGAATCACATCAATGAAAAAGAAATTAAAATTGAATGTGCCCTTCTTGCGTCATATTGTGAAAATAACATTTGGTGGGATTTTAACCCTTTACCCAACGCAGACGATATCAAAATTTATTATTTTAAATATCATTTTTTCAAAAAATTTCAACAAAACCATATCATGTGACCTCTCGTAGGAATGAGCTCAATGAGCTCGTCCCAACGAGGGGTCACATGATATGGTTTTTTTGAATTTTTTTGAAAAATAATATTTTTTCAACTGCTGAATTTGCATATTACGCTGGCAGATGCGTTGGGTAAAGGGTTAAAAAAAATAAATGGGTTGGACATGTTACAATATAAAAAATACAAAATCAAGTAAAAATGCCCCTGTTCATGTTTTGAAATCGCACAAGCATCTGTTTTTCGAAAAATGCTGTTTCTTTTCCCTACCCAAAGAGTTCATTTGACATGACATTTAATGTTGAATTGCATATTTTATGATTTTTTTGACAGACCATTTGAGAATATAATGCAGAGCGTGACTTCAGACATGACACTGCAAATTCACTGGTTCCCAACCAACAATGTTACAGGTGAGTAAAAAGAATGAAGCCAACCTTAGAAAACACAAATCATCATATGAAGAAACCTGTTTCAAGAGAATACTAAAGATAGACAAGGCCTACAAACGAAATATGGAGTTTCAACAGACAGTGGCGGCTGAGTTTCTATTGAAATGCATCTGTTTGACAGTTGAAAAGAGAATTCACTTTTCCTCAATTCTCAGCTTTAAATAACAAGTGTTAAAAATTACCTAGATATACGGAGATCGAAAAAGGGGGACACACACAACATTTGAGACTGGATTTTGGCAACATACAAAATGTATGGACTACCCCTCCTCCCACCAAACACACCACACAATTGCCTCCTCCCATCTGCTGATTTTTATATTGAGGACATCTGTAACAGCTGGTCAGGAAATAGCATACATAAAAATCACCATTCAAATTCTTCTATTATTTTTAAATTTTTTGCCTCAGAAATAGAGCCTATGATCTGTCATTG
Source organism: Pictodentalium vernedei (assembly GCA_031216915.1). Taxonomy (NCBI): domain Eukaryota; kingdom Metazoa; phylum Mollusca; class Scaphopoda; order Dentaliida; family Dentaliidae; genus Pictodentalium; species Pictodentalium vernedei. The sequence continues at coordinate 104,514,732 of CM062292.1, read as the reverse complement.
GGATAAACTTATTTAGGTTGTTCCCATGAGGAATCATACATGCATGCCGTGGGTTTTTTTGGACAAAAAATGAAAATTTTTAGTTATTCAAGAAATAGTTTTTGCAAGTGTCGTCTTCAATTCATGTTGGATAAAGGATCAAACAAAGAAATTCTTGAACATCTTCTACTAAAACACCATGCAAAGAGTGGTTGACACACAGTGTCTCAAGTAACCAGATGTCCATTTACACATTCTTCAAACAATTTAATCCCTTATATCCTGTTTGACAGAGCTCTGTCAAACAAGATATAATGGATTAATCAAATAATATTTAGCAAATTAGGGGGAATTCACCAACCTTTGGTTAACTGAATAATCCTGTCTTAATGGCCTACTTACAGAACATGGATAGTGTGTAATCATTAAATCACCTGCAGAGTGGAGATTCCACTGAAGCAATAATTGCAAATTTGTTGCAAAGCATCACCATCACAAGCAAAGTTCCAGCCAATGGACCTCCGGGTTAAACCCGGAGGTCCACTGGCTGAAACTTCGCTTGTGTTTTTTGTCCATATGTACAGAATTTTGAAAGTGATACTTTGGGTGATACTCCACTTCATGGGTGTTTTACTTACAATCCACTCTCCACGTATTGTAGTACTATCAATGCTGGTATGCAAAACACAGGATTTCAATGCACCAGCTTTCAAAATCTAAGAACTTGTTCTGCCTATAATTAGTTATATTTATTATATCGCGATACACGGTGAACAACGATACGTATTGAATCGTAAGCAATGTATCACGGTTTGGCGTATCACAATTAATCATTGCAGCCCTAAACAGATGATGACTCTTGCATGAATTTTAAACCCTGCCATGACTCCTTGATATAAAATCTGAACCTGGTCGGACACATTTAGAATGTTCATCTGCAGGGTCCATCTTTGACTCCTTGTTATAAAATCTGTACCAGGACTGATACATTTAGAATGTTCATCTGCGGAGTGCATCTTTGACTCCTTGTTATAAAATCTGAATCAGACAGGACACATTTAGAATGTTCATCTGCAGTGTCCATTTTTGTGAGATTCAAAGTTTCAGCTACCAATGACCTTACTGAACACAAAAGCCCTAGGTTTTGAAGACAAAGAAGAAATTATGAAAAAGGTCTTACGATTAACCCTTTACCCAACGTAACGGTCAAAACCGGCCAGTGCTATTCTCAAAAATCGTCAGTTAATTTTCATTATTTTTTCATTTTTGTCTCAAAAACATAGGTTATGACCCCTCATTGGAACGAGCTCGTCGAGCTCGTTCCAATGAGGGGTCATAACCTATGTTTTTGAGACAAAAAATGAAAAAAATTAGTTGTTCAAGAATTTTTTTGCAAGCATCGTCTGCTTTTCATGTTAGGTAAATGGTTTATACCACCCAACACAAATACTTGTTAATGGAAAATGTAGATACCTTATGTATTTTATATATTATGTCTGGTTTAGTGAGACACAGCAAGTCATTGTTGCCTTTGAGATTCTTTCCATGGTCTTCGAATAAAGTTCCTCTGAAATCATTCTCTTCAAATCTGTATTGCTGAATCATTGTACCCATTCCACCATCAAACACCATGATCCTCTCCCTCAGAGTTGTGGAAATTTTCTCTCCTATAACTAAAAAACAAAAATTTACTAAAAGGCAAAAGTTGGAATGCACTGGGTTGATGTTCTCACAGGGTCCAAACACCCCTGAGTGAGAGAAAAAAAACCCAAGTTCTTTCAAGGAATTTTGTTTAGAATTTTCAAGCACTTTCCGGGATTTTTAGTTTTTTTACCCTGAATAACTTTTATCATATTTGATGTTCGAATAGAAACTGACAGGCCCTTAGATTGACCTAATTTGAGAGAAAACTGCAGACTTGAAAAGTCAGTTGTCATACCAACCTACTGAAGAAATTTAAGCACTGACTGCCTGAAATACCATACACATGTATTTATCTTCTTATGGCTTACAGGCACCTTGGAATATCTATTAACCCTGCAAATTCAGCAGTTGAAAAAATATTAATTTTTCAAAAAATTTCAACAAAACCATATCATGTGACCCCTCGTTGGAACGAGCTCATCGAGCTCGTTCCAACGAGGGATCACATGATATGGTTTTGTTGAAATTTTTTGAAAAATTTAAAAAAATGATATTTAAAATAATAAATTTTGATATCATCTGCGTTGTGTAAAGGGTTAAGTACATAGGCAGTTGTTTCTAGGCATATGTTGGCTGCATATACAGACAGTCAAGACTTGCCTAGAAACAACTGCAAAGCAACAGGATGTCAAATATCAAGGTGCAGCAAACATGTAGTTGGATCTTATCTCATGAAAGTGGACAAAATAGCAACTACATGTATCGGTTATGGCAATCTGGAAACATTCCTGTAATTTGAGGACACCGGTAAACCGGTTTGAGTTCAGTACAATTAAAAGGCCTGAAACAGGCCTTATGTTCCAAGAAGAATCTGAGAATTGATTCACGCAACAAAACCAGCAAGAATCCATGTAGATTGTCACTGCACCTTTGCTAGGATTCATGTGAAAAGAATTGAGCCAATTTAACCCTTTACCTAACATAACGGCAACATATTAACCAATACAATGCTAACATGACCTGAAATATCCTGACACTTTGTCTGTAACAGGAGGAGAGATAAGTGCGGGAGCCGGGGTTTCGAACCGTCGACATCTAGCACACAAAGTGACCGATTTACCACAAGACTAAGAGATCCGGACCAACCAAGCTGGTTGGTAAATGGCCTTTATACCTCGACTGCTACACTACTCTCCCCTTCTTTTGAGATTCACCACATGTGAATCTCCCCCAAGTTCGTCCCTCAGAGTGGGCGAAACACCTGCAGTGCCACCTACTGCTGAGGATCGGACGAGCCCCCAAATGTAACAGGAGGAGAGATAAGTGCGGGAGCCGGGGTTCGAACCGTCGACCTCTAGCACACAAAGCGACCGATTTACCACGAGACTAAGAGATCCGGACCAACCAGGCTGGTTGGTAAATGGCCTTTATACCTTGACCGCTACATGTCAATAAAATTGTACAAATATGCATTTGGATCCTGTTTTATGAAAGTGGACAAAATAGCAACTATCTGATATGGCAAACTGGAAGCATCCTTGTAATTTGAAGACAACAGTTACTGCTTTGAGTTTAGATCAATTTAAAGGCCTGAAACATGGTTTATATTTCAATAAGAATCTGACAATTAATTCATGCAAAAATTCACGCAAAAAAGACAGCAAAAATCCATGCAGATTCTTGCTGCACCTCTGCTAGGATTGGTGTGAAAAGAATTCAGTCAATTTAACTCTTGACCTAACGAAATAGCAGCAAATTACCCAGTGCAAGGCTAACATAATCTGAAATATCCTGACACTAATTTATCAATCAAATTGTACAAATATGGATGTCATAACTGGCTCAATGAGCCAGTACCAATGATATATACATTTATAAGGTTTTATTGGTACAGTAAAACCTGTCTTGAGAGACCACTGTCTTGAGAGACCACCTGTCTTGAGAGACCACATCTACCAGGCACCAATTGGTTTTACTCTATAATGGACCTGCTATGGGAGACCACCTGTCTTGAGAGACCACCTGTCTTGAGAGACCACTGTGACCTGGCACCAACTTGTATTTTTATGCCATAATGGACCTGTCTTGAGAGACCGCCCCTTTGAAGACTGAAACCATGACAAAAACTTTTTACCTGTTCTGGAATTGGAAAATCTATTGTGGTTATAATTACAGTGGTGGCGCTACGGGGGGCATGGGGGGCATTCGAAGCGAAGGCTTTGCCCCTCCCCCCCCAACCATCTCGCATGCATTTCCATCCACCCTCACACACAAACACATTCAGTCACTCTCTCTCACACACACACACACCTCTCTCTTTTTTTATTCCCAATAATTTCCCATACACACTTAGCCCAAAGCCTCAGGCCAGCTGATGAACACATCCAGGCAGTAGAGATTTAAAGACTCGGATGCAGATACTTATAAGTTATAATTAAGTTATGAGCCAACAAAGGCATGTCTATCCATATCCCTTGTCTAAAAAAATTCATGGATTTCGCATTATGACAGACGGTCATTATCTCCCTTGCACTGTTCAATTATTTGAAGTCTCTCTCTCTCTCTCTCTCAGACTCTCACGCACAGACCCACCAGACGCGGATCCAGGATTTTTTGAAAGGAGGACCGCTAATTACCATTACATTTAGTCGGAACTTGGACCCAAAGTCTGTAATATAATTTTTTGGTTTGGTACGTCCACATGATGTACCAAACCAAAAAAGTATATTATGGACTTTGGGTCCAAGTTTGGACTACCTCATAACAAAGTAATGATATGATCCTTTACGTATTTGCCCCCTTCATGGGAGTCTGCCCCCCTAATTGCCCCCCCACAAAAAAATTTCTGGCGCCGCCACTGCATAATTAAAAGTATTAAAAGCGCTTAATTGGGTTTCAATTGCTAACTCATTAAAGATTGAGATGTTTTTATAAGACCCCTGTGAAAAGATTACGATTATTGCTGAATAAACAATGTCATACATACCTGAAATGTGACAGATAGGAATAAAAATAAATTTGTGTTGAAAATCTTTTTGTAACAAATTGAAATGGACTGTTATAAAAATTATAAAAATAAATTAGTGTTGAAAATCTTCAATGAAGATTTTCAACACTAATTTATTTTTATAATTTTTATAACAGTCCATTTCAATCTGTTACAACAACTTCATAAAAAGAACAACGACAAAGTAATTACAAGAATCCATTCTTCTTCATTTCTGAATTTTGTGGTTGGTTATTCACCAACTTGAGAAAACCTGGAACCTGTTATGAGAGACCACCTGTTTTGAGAGACAACTTTTGTGTGGCCCAAAGGGCGGTCTCTCAAGACAGGTTCTACTGTAAAGAGTATTTATTTCTCAAAAAATTATCAAACTCAGTTTATGTTTTAAAAATTAAAAAGCTGTGTTGGGCAAAGGTTTATTGTCTTATCAGTATACAACAGGGGTTCAACCATGGTGGCCTCATGGGATCCTGGGACACTCATAGCAGATATAGATTCTCACACTATTTTTGCGAGAATCTAAATGGATTCTCCAAAATTTAGATGAAATATAAGCCCACCTAAAACCAGATAACAATACCTGTGCCTGTGTTCCAGGGGTGTTGGAAGCAGGATGTGGCACATGCCCTTTTTTGGCCAGAAGTTCTCTGGTGGAAATGACTTTACTTTCTGAGAACACTAGAGTATTCATTTCCAACGTTTTTTTTATAAGTGCCAATGGCAATGGAAGAGGTATCAGGTATAATGACGGAGTTTGGTCGATGATCACCAAACAAAGAAACTATTACAATTAGCGGGGTGATTTAAAGCTCTATTTTGTCCCTTGAGTGGAACAAGGTGCCATCTTCAATGCTTTAGGGGACAATATACAGTACAGTCACCAGGGATTCTTTTGAGTGTCTACAGGGGCCCATTCCCAATAGCACTGTGGCAGGATTTTTCCCAATTCAAACCCAATCTCAGTCCTTATTCAAACATTTAATCCTTCTTTAACTCTTAAAGGCTGAATTTTGACTTTCACCAGTTTTTACTCCAACAACACAGATACCTCAACAGGCAGTTCTTTGAAAGTTACATCCCAAGAACCTTGTCAGTTGTTTGTAGGCATGTCTTGGCTGTCTATATAGGCAGCTAAGTTTTGCCTAGACACAACTGAAAGCTGCAGAATGTTGTCTGTTGAAGGGTTGCAAAATGCATAAATATCTTCATTATTTAATAGTATAAGAACTATTTATTTAATAGAGATTACACAGACTTATCATTATTTCATGTGACTGTTTGTTATAAAACTTACTACATGGACTACCCGCATTGTGTCCTCAGACAAGGCACTTTATTCTGGTAACCTACATGGGGGCACAATAACGCCTAGTACTAAGGTGTACTACATGTCTTTAACTGCTGTAACCCTGCTTGAGCGGATCTTGAACAGAGTTAGAATGTGGAGAAGCTGACAGTTGCTCATCGATTCACTCCTGCTTCCTCCACCCGTAAAACTGTCACGGTCACGATTAGTCATTGTGCTTAAGTATGTGACCTTAAACACCAATAAATAAAAAATTAATAAATATGACATGTACAGTACGTGGAGAGTGGATTGTAACTAAATCACCCACGGAGTGGAGTTATCACCCAAGTTATAACTTTCAAATTTCGTACATATTGACAAAAAACACTAGCAATGTTTCAGCCAGTGGACCTCCGGGATTAACCCGGAGGTCCATAGGCTGAAACTTTGCTTGTGCTGGTTATGCTTTGCAACAAATTTGCAATTATTGCTTGGGTGGAATCTCCACTCTGTGAGTGATTTAGTGATAATCCACTCTCCATGTACTGTACATGTGCTAGTATCCTCTGTATTTAATGTTCTCACTTCAATATAGAGGTAACATTTCTTATTCTTTGTGTTTCTTCTCTCAAATAAATTCCCAATTGGAGCCTTCATGATGCAGATTTTCCCAATTGCATGGACCCCCAAAAAGGGCAGAAGAATCCCCAGTCGCCGTGGATTGCTCATACATGTAATCCACATGTGGGCAGTGAAGCCTATGCATGTGTTTACCAGGCAATAACAATCATCATCAGGATTGTACCCTGTGCTTCATTTATTAAATTACTGGGGATTTCTATAATTAGCATTTTGAATCTAATGTTACAACGGTCGTGGAAATATTGCCCAGCCGTGGAAAGTGGAAAAATGGCTGTACTGTTCAGTGAAACCTAGTAAACAGAATGTCCATATAATATTCAATTAACAGGATTATTTAATTAACCAGAATAAAGAATGGTATTTTTACTTCACTGAGGTGACAAATTGAGTGTTTATTCTATTATATCTTGTTTGACAGAGCTCACCGAGGTCTGTCAAATAAAATATAATAGCATAAATGCTTACATGGAGTTACTGAGGATAAATACATGTAGATGTATGTTATAGTGAATCTTTGCTAAGTCATTAAAAAAACAAACACCTTTTGATCTTTCTAAAAATTATAACCTACCAAAACGAGACAACTCTCAAATTCCATGATTTTCAATTTCTTTCCCCCAGTTCAGTGTTTCTAATATAAGGATTTGATAGATATCTACATCCTATGTGTTAGAGCTGTGAGAAAACATTATACAATAGAGTCAAAATTTAATTTATGCACCTAACAGGCAACTTTTCTAGGAAAGCTTGACATCAATAATTTTATGCAGTGTATTACCGATTGTATGTGAAAAACTTCAGGCAACGATTTAAACTCAAAAGTAGAATCATACAATGTCAAGTTGAGGAATGTACTTGATGAAATGGCCCCCATTTTATCAAGAACCTTTACTCTAAAAGCCATTCGTCCCTGGATCAATTCTGCAGTACGGTCGGCTAAGCGTTTGCGCCATCAACTCGAACGGAAATGGCGTAAAACTAAGTTGACTGTGCATCATGAGTTGTTTAAACAACAATGTAAAAAAGTTAAAAACTTGATAAACCACCTAAAAAAGCAATATTTGAGTGAGAAAATTTCCGCTTGTGAATCTGACCAAAAACAGCTCTTCAAGATCCTAAAGTCACTGGAAGCCAAAGAAACCCATAATTTCTCCGATCATCTTTCCAAAACAGAGGTCGCAAATGCGTTCTCAGAGTTTTTTATCACAAAGATTAAAAACATCAGGGAGTCTTTGGATAAGGCAGATACGGAGAATAGGCAACCTGACCAGCCCTTTCAAACTGTCAACCCATCCTCAAAACTAACTCATTTTCACACGGTTTCAGAGAAGACTGTTCAAAAAATCATAATGTCTTCACCATCAAAAACTTGTGATCTGGATCCGATACCAACTACACTCCTTAAAACATCTCTTCCCGTACTCATTGGCAGCATCACAGAAATTGTTAACAACTCAGTGAGTTCTGGCTATCTACCGCCTAGTCTGAAAACAGCTCTTGTTACCCCACTTCTTAAAAAAACATCTCTTGATCCCACAATGCTGAAAAATTATCGCCCGGTCTCGAATCTTCCTTTTATCTCCAAGATTATAGAAAAAGTCATTGCACAACAACTGCGTGCGCATTTGGACGATAATTGTTTACTTGACCCTAAGCAGTATGCATATAGACCTGGTTATTCAACAGAGACTGCCCTTCTCTCAGTCCAAAATGCGGTTTTGGAATCTATTGACAACACAAAAGGTGTTGCGTTGGTGCTACTTGACCTTTCAGCCGCATTCGACACGATTGACCATGAAATTCTTTTTGAACGACTTTCTCAGCTAGGAATAGAAGGATCAGCACTAGATTGGTTTCGATCTTATTTGAGTAACCGAACCCAGTGTGTTACCGTTGATGGCAACAAATCTGAAATAGCCTCACTTGAATTTGGGGTACCCCAGGGTTCCGTTCTCGGCCCAATTTTATTCACCCTTTATATGCAGCCTCTGGGCGCCATTATTCGCTCACACGGTATTGAGTGCATCTTTTACGCTGACGACTCCCAGTTATATGTAGAATTTAACCCCATTGATTATGAAGATACAGCCACACAGTTTATGCGTCTCAAAAACTGTATTAAGGAAGTGAGAGCATTTATGCTACAAAACAAACTTAAATTAAATGACGAAAAAAACTGAGCTGATAGTATTTTCCTCAAGATTCAGACCCGCACCAGACACTCTGCCACGGCTCATGGTTGGTGATGTAGTGATTAATCCGTCAACTAAGGTTCGGAATTTTGGTGTCTATTTCGACAGACACCTAACTATGGCTGATCATATTACCAAAATATGTCAGTCTGCCAACTGGTACCTCCGTAAACTGGGTCGCTCTCGAAAAATTTTGACGAAGAAGGCTGCAGTGTGCCTGGTGCATGCATTTATCACATCACGCTTAGATTATTGCAACTCATTGTTGTATGGGCTTCCAGGCAAGCAGATACAAAGGTTGCAACAAATACAGAACACAGCTGCCCGTATTGTCTCACTGACGAAGCGGCGCCAACACATAACTCCAGTCCTGAAAGATCTTCATTGGCTTCCTATTTCATCACGGATTCAGTTCAAGGTCTTACTTTTTGCACACAGGGCTCGCTGCTGTGATCTGACCCCGGCTTATATAAGCGACCTAGTGGTTCCGTATGAGCCTAAACGCACGTTAAGGTCTTCTATGCATGACTTGCTTGAAGAGACTACCTGCAACTTGGTATCATATGGTGGCCGCTCCTTCTCTCATAGTGCACCTAGGCTTTTCAATGAGCTACCCATTTCAGTGCGACAGACTGCGCCAAGTGCTTTCAAATCGGTACTGAAAACCTATCTTTTTGGTAAACCATACTCGGAGTGATTTCCGCGTAGCACTATGCAAATCTACAGTACAGAAGTACTGTCACATGTAACCATGATTTTTCTTGTAAAGCGCCATGGAACTTTTTATTATTGTGAAATGAGCGCTATATAAATATCTATTATTATTATTAAGCTAGTGGATAGAGGCAAAATAACAAGGGACTGACAAATACAACAAAACCGATTTGAATTGAAAAATTGACTTAAAACTGCTTTTATTTTCAAATTATTTTGATTAATTATGTACACAGCAATCTAGCCAAAGCATATTTTATGGTATTAGGTGGGCGACTAATATGCCCGTTATCGGTATACAGATACAATATAAGTGATGAATATTTAAAAAAATGAGGAACCGGAATGGAGGTGGGGACGGCGGTGGAAATGTTTGACTTGCCTTAACTTCAAAAACAATGAATGTTAGAATGACTGCTGCCCAGTACTATAATTTGGAAGAACACTGCTTGAAACCCACTGAGAAAATAATCCGGATTTCCATTGGATAATCTCGAAGGATCAAAGAGACTGGTCACGTGGTCATTCACATATTCTTGCGAGATTATTTTATGACCTACAGGGGGTTCCCTAAATGAGTAAACTTGTACAGTTACTTACTAAAATGGGATTCAGCATGATTAAAATTAAAACTGGACCTGAAAAGGTGGAACCGATACGGCGTCAGGAACAGGCAAGTAATGATAACTGATTCCCGGACGAAGTTTGTCGATTGCTTTAATGCATTAAACCTGCTGTTGCATAAATACAGATAGTTCCATTAATGAAACTATCTCACTATTTTTTTATCAGAAGATAGAAAAATGACTGAAATCAGGCGAATTGATGCTCCCTCCACATAGTATGAAATAACAAATTTTCATACAATGTACAGGAATTGAGCCAAGACTGAATTCATTAACCCTTTACCCAATGCAGACGATAAAAATTTTCATTTTTTTTAATTTTTCAAAAAATTTTAACAAAAGCATATCATGTGACCCCCTCACTGGAATGAGCTCATTCCAAAGAGGGGTCACATGATATAGTTTTGTTGAAATTTTTAGAAAAATAATATTTTTTCAGCTGCTGAAGTTACATATTATGCAGGCGGATGTGGCAGATTCGTTGGGTAAAGGGTTAAATTCCGAGTTGCTTTAAGGAAAAAAATAGCTTCTTGAATTTTTGTTATTTCAACATCAGTTTGCAAAGGGTTAAATATTCCTTTTAACTGAATGCTTTCATTGAAGAAGAAGCTATTCAAGGAAGAAGGTTCTCCTGTACAATGAAACCCTGTTAATTGAATAGCCACTTGCCAGAGGAAAATATTCATTTAACAGTAGTAATTCAATTAATAGGAATTTGGTAATTTTCTGGTATTCTAGTGGTAAACTGAGAATTTATTCCACATGTGTATTATGTCTAGTTTGACTTAGAGCTCTTTAAACAATATACAAAATATTAAATGCTGGTATTTTATACACAAAGGCCAAAGTTGAAAGCAGTGGGTAATTTAAAAATGAGGAATTCTGTGCTGTCATTCATTCTTTGATACGGTGTATTACAAAATTCCTTATTCTGTCAACAAGAACATACATTCTAACCTGTATGCAATTAACAGGTCGAATTTATGCTGATGGTATGGTAAAGAGGTGATGTTTGGCAGTTATATGCTATTAAAGGGGTTATTTAATTAAGAGATATCCAGTTAGGCAGCCTCAACTGTATTGATCAATATGGCTGACCAGAACCAATACAGTACAGTCACCATGGACTGGTCATAATCCATGCATAGGCAGTGATGTCCATGGATGCATTTACTTGGTAGTAATAAAATATCATCAGCAGCACAATTTTAATTAATGAAGCACCGGGTTGTACCTGGTGCTTCATTAATTAAATTTGTGATAATTATTCCAATAATTAGAGTTTGCAAGCTAATATTGTAGTATCTGTGTAAGTACTGCTCACCCAGTGGAAAGTGACCTGTTCACTGTGACCATACTGTACATCAAAACTATCCTCTGCAATTTGACCCAAACTGGCTGCTAAAAGACCCAAACCATCCTCCACTAGATATACATGTATAGAGGAAATGGACATCAACTTCATCACTATAATAGTAATAAGTCAATAAGACTGTGTTGACTAAGCTTTGGGTAAATTTTTTGTTGTTTTATTGTGAGGTTTTCAACTAGATGTGGAAATAATTTTTTTAACTGACGACTGTATAAATATTAGTTGAGTACAGTTAATCAGATGACATTCATCGTTCACCAATCATAGCAAATTGTGTGCTTGTTCATAAATATCTCATTCTGCCATTTAATTATCAGCTTATGTCTCTGCTATTAATAATAGCATGCACTATATACAATAGCCCATAAAAATAAGACTTTGATAAAAAAAAGACCCACATAACATGTATTTACTACAAATTTGGAACAATTCTTTCTTCAATCCCTGATCATATTTATTTTAGTTGTTAAGTTTTCAAAGATATTTTTTTTAATATTTATTGTATGCTTTCTTTTAAAACAAACTGAAGTTATAAACATGAAAATAAATAAACAATTTAATTGAGTTCTGTAGAGCTGCATGGTATATCGATAAACTGAGAGAAACCAGTATTCAAACCAATATCGATTGAATACCGGTGTAATTACAAAAATATCGGTTTATCGTCATTATTTATTTACCCGCAATTTAATTTTCAAGATGTGTTTAGTTTTTTAACTGTAGACCCGAATGAATAATATTATCCCTTTTTCTCCCGGAATCGCCTGCTTGTGCCCTCGTAATATACAAATTCAGCAGTTGAAACAATAATTTTAAAAAATTTCAACAAAACTATATCATGTGACCCCCCCTCATTGGAACGAGCTCATTGAGCTTGTTCCAATGACGGGTCACATGATATAGTTTTGTTGAAAGCATTGGAGAAAATCTGATAAACTAATTTTGAAAATAATAAATTCTGATATCGTCTGCGTTGGGTAAAAGTTTTTCAAACCGCATCATCAAGGCATGTTAATTCGTTCCGACTGTGATTCCTCGAGTCCCGATTGTGGTACTTGTGTTCATATATCTGAACAGTTTTCGATATACCGGTACACCGCGGTATTTTTTTGAATACCGTGCAGCGTTAGTGTTCTGTTATCCATAAGAATCACTCTTTTTCAGGGGAATGGTTAGCATCAAATAGCTGGAGGATCTAATAGTTTGTTGTTATTGCGTTTTGAACCATATATATTATATATGGCACTCGATGATGAAAATTAAATTTGATACATTTTTATCATTGAATGTTATATATACACTTTAGCTTAATACACAATAGTGAACAATTTTAGAAAAAAAAACAACATTTTAGCAGGTTATTACTGTATGTAAGGTGACCTGTTGTTGTGAGACAAACTTTTCCAACTGTGTAACAGCATTTCATCAGAAAAAAAAAAATACACAAGGATGTTGTTTTCATTCTATTTCTAACATAATATATTATGCTCCAAATATTAGTTTAGATATATAATAAATCAGCTTTGACTTGTTTGTGCATTACAAATCATGCTATGTTCAAATTGTATGCCAACTGATAAAGTTAATAAGAAAGATGGCCAGAGGTGCACCAGGGGCGAGTTACATGCGAACCGATCACTGTGCCAAAGAATGTAAACGCCTCTTTAAATAATCTCGCGCTGAAGCTTGCGATACAGTGTGCAACAGAGAACATTGTCAGTCACGCAGCAATTGGGGCATTTCATTTTCGTTACGATTTGTCATACCTGTACCACCGCCAGCGGCACTTGAAGGGAAAGATGTAGGTGGCATATTTTAACAAAATACACTTGCAAAAAATTCCCACTGAGTCCGACTGAGTTCCAGCGAATTGCAAATAAACATTCGCCAGCAGATCAGGTACGCACAGCTTGCCGGTCGCAGACCAAATGACTGAAAGTCTACTTTCGTGTTTAATAGAGTAAATAAGCTGGTGGTTTTTCTCAACGAAATTTTCAATCGCCATGTCCAATCAGGACGTTGGTGAACTCTACACAGGCTAACCAGCTTACTTTATAGAAAGCACCTGCGCATGTTTGAGGTGTTGTGGAAATGACGTCAAGAATTACTTCGTGTCCACTGTTCACGGTAAAATCTGTCAAAATACAAAAACTTTTACACTGTTTATACACAAACACGAAGGATCAACCTATTTTATTCTGTTATGGAACCGAATGTTTGAATAGTTTTGTTTGATTTTATAACACATATAGAAAAATAATCGGATACAGTGGGAATCAACAATAAGGCTTCTCCGCATCAAAAAACCGCAAAAATCCCGTTCAGTCTGATTCGATTGCAAAACAACATTTTTTCCTGACTGAGAGGTATTTGCCTTCACAAGTCTACTTTTTCAGTAACTGTTTTTCTAGCATAAATAAATCATACGCAACAATATTGAATAGACATGTTTCTTTGAATTGTTATCTTGTTGCAATGCCCAATGCCAATGGTTTGATTATTTGACTTAGAGTTGAAGTTAGAGTTAGACTTAGTCAACCCTGGACTGGATCATGATGATAGTTGTTGTATTGATAGTAATGATACTTACATAAACACAAGCAGAATATCACAATCAAAATCAATCTTCTCAAAGTCAAATGTATGTGTCATCAATATCAAACTTGTAATCTGGCTGAAGTCTTTTGAATGGGGTGCCGCCGAAAAAAAGCTTAGATTTTATAGCAGTTCGGAACATGACCTAATTGTTTGGCCAGTTTTGAACAGGAGTATGTGGTACTGAGAATGACTTCACCACATAGTGATACAAGACAGAGACATTAGTAGTAGCTAACCTTACTCTTTACGATACAGCCTATCCCCATACTATGTGATTGAAAGAAGTATAATTACAGGGTATGATCAAAATGGACCAGGACAGATTGAAATGAAGCAGAACCGATGTATGATAATGTTTCTCATATAATTTTTAGAAATGAAATGGTATTATTTCACAGGGGCATAAAAACCGGAAACACACCCATATCATCTGCTACTAAAACATGTTAAATAACAAACAAGTGAACAAGAAATGAAATAAAACTTATTGTGATTGTTTCCTGTAAATTCGACAAACAAAAAATTACATCTGCATGTCCTTTCATAAAAAGTCATTCAAACCAAAGGGCGTAGATACGGGTGTCGGGAGTGTGTTTCGAGGGGCTGGGCTCAAACATTCAAAGATGCCGTTTGAGGCAGATAATTTATGATTTGACCGTCGTGTCAAATTCGTTTTTCATTTCCATCCACGACATTGACAGATTGCCTGACATGAAAATAAGTAAAGAGGGTCTGAATTTCAGAAAGCAACAGCCCGAAATCACAGAGAACTTGCATACTTTGAAACACATCTTTTACTGTCAGAAAGACAGATACCCATTTCAGAAGCTAACTAACTTGACAAGTTGACATTTGTACTCGAAAGGAGCTACATGTAACTCTAAATCCCAGAATCATTTATTTACGAAGCACTGTAGAGGTTATGCAAATTATCAACAAGATGGTCACCTGACCTGACCTGATTTCCATGTCCATTCTTCCATTTGGTTTGCATTGATAATTCCCATTACTTTGAAAAACTATAAAACACAGCAATGTGTGTTTTGCTTGTATAAATGTATTTTTAGTTTTCATCCTTTTCAAATTTACGATTGACAATTTGTATGATGGGTATGTGCAGCTAAGGTTTTATTAATTGTAATTTAACCCCTTTTCTTCAATTCCGGTTTCCCCAACATTAACAGAGAGCATTGAGCGAATTGATACTTTTCTCTTACTTTGACACCAAGTTGCTTTGCAGGCATCATAGTCCATTCTTTTTCAAGAATAGTTTTGTACTCTTTGGAGTGACTATTCTGTATGTAGCGATGTAGGTTGGATGTATTTATGCACTGCACGACGACTGACTTATTGTATAATTGGCATTTGGCATTTCTGTTGTCGCTTCTTACAAAATATTGATATATGCTACTATGCATTTTAGCTATATGTAGCAAAATACACTTGATTATACAAAATCTATGACATGCTAAATGTGAATATTCAAAAGTAAAGCAAAACCGAAAATAAAGGGTTTTTAATATTTTTTGTTGGTTCGGTTTCGGTTTCCATACAAAAACCTAGTTTCGGTTCAGTTAACCAACCAACTCTATACTCAGCCATCTAATTAATTTCGTCATCACATAAACAACAGAACAAAGGCTTTAAAAAATGCTTTGGAGTTAATCTGGAGAGGGTATGAAAGAATAGATGAAAGGCAAATGAAAACACCTAGACAAACATTGGCAGAAATTAGTTTATTGATCAGCAAACATTAATTTGCAATGCTCCAACAGTGCTCAGTTTTGCATTGAAAGGATCAACTATAATAACTTAATTATATTAAAATTATTCTTAAAGACAGCAAAACTTCATAAAGTATAATAAGTTAGTCCCACAAAATATTCATATAATATTGCAGTTACTTATTGAAAGGTTAACGATAAATCATTGCAAACTTATTAGCAAATATAGTTTAAGAATTATAAGAATTAATATGTATTAAGAAATGCATCAAAACTTATAGTATATTAACTTTTATTACTTTTCAAAGTGTGATTTACTGGGATTTCCGGGTTTGATTATAAACGATAATTTCACAAGTGAATTATGCAATCAACAATTGTGTTATGTATCCATGCGCGCAAACGAAGACGCTTTGCCATGGGTGTAATGGGACTTCATTGTTGTTTTTTTTTGCTTTTTTTAACCTCTTATGTAACATGAAAAACTGACGACACTTGCCAAAAAATTTCTTGAATAACTATTATTTTCATTTTTTGTCTCAAAAACATAGGTTATGACCCCTCATTGGAACGAGCTTGTTCCAATGAGGGGGATCATAACCTACAGTTAAAACTAGAAGTCTTTTCATGAAATGCGCACAAATAGCATGTTGATCTACGCGTTCTGGCCATAGTAAGGCTATCAAATTCTGTACAATGGCCTGTGCACAAGCAATGTTTCAGCCAGTGGACCTCCAGGTAACCCAAAGGTCCATTGGCAGAAACATTGCCTGTGTTTGCTATGAGTAACCAGGAGAACTTGCCGTTCTTTGGATGCCATTCGATATAGCAATTGCGCGAAATTCCTATGCGCAATTAAGCCAAGATAAGTGCACAGTTCGTGACAGGACTTCTAGTTTTAAGTGTGTGTTTTAGAAACAAATAATGAAAATTAATTAGCGAGTTTTGAGAATGGTGCTGGCCGTTTTTGGCCATTATGTTAGGTAAAGGGTTAAAAAGTATAATTATCGTTAATAATGAAAGGTAATAAACTTGCTTATAAATAAATCGCTTGACTGGACTGGTTGCGTGAAATAATTCAATCGAGTCGAGGGACTATATTGTAAAACACTCGTGCGCAATCATGTTTGTACAGTGTCCCTCACCTCTCATGAATTATTTCACGTAACCAGTCCAGTCAAGCGATTACTCTCTATATAATTTTACAAGTATTCATTGAAAGGCAACACCATGCTTAGCCATGAATAATCGCAAAATTATAAAAAAAAAATTAAAGGAAATAGTTATAATTGGCTAAGAAACATCTTTGAAATATGTGCTATGTTGTACATGTAAAAATGCTGTGCTAACTATTTATTATTTTGTGCTATTTGATACTGAATAAATATCATTAAATTTATTTTCCATCCCATGTTTTTATGATTTTCAAACCCTTGGCAGACAATTGAGGTAAAATTGCAGGCAGACGATTTGGCACACTGGCGACTGATTTGGGTAAAATTGCAAGCAGACTCTTCAGCACGCTGGCACACAATTTGGGTAAAATTGCAAGCGGTCGATTTGGCTGAGGGGTTACCCAGAGGTCCATTAGCTGAAACATTGCTTGTGCACATGCCATATGTACAGAATTTGATAGCCTTACTATGGTCATAATGCATAGATTAACGTGAAGATCGACATGCTATTTGTGCGCATTTCTTGACAGGACTTCTAATTTTAACTGTAAGTTGTGTTTATTCTGATAAATAGTATAAGTACATTTTAGTGTACTTAATGCAATAGACTCAGCCTTATTAATGAGAAATATACTGAGCAAATACACCATGTGTCTCAATTTAATAATAACATTGATTTAAAAAGTGTTTTGTGAACTTGTACCCATGCATGGTCAACAGAAAGTTAGGCACTGGATGTATGTTATGTTCATTTTTCAGCTCTCTTGATGTGTTTTTCCAATGTTTACTGGAATGCAGGCAACATTGGAAAGATACATCAAGGGAGGTAACTGAATTGAACAATGAATTTTACAAACTGAAGACATGTTCGTGACAACCACACATCTCTATTGTGTTGTGATGTAGAGCTGTAGGTTTTTAAATTTCTTGTTCGGTTTCGGTTTTTCGGGTGGAGAACAACCTCGGTTCGGTTCGGTTTTCGGTTTGTTCATGAGTCCAAGTAAAATTCAGTAAAGCGCATTCTTATGTCCGGAGTCATAACTGAATGGTAGTGAAATTGAGTGAAACTCAATGAATGCCCGAAATAAGCTATAATACATGAAGAATCAGGAAGGCCAATATAATAATTACCTAAATATACAGAACTTTTATGGTGCTTGGCCATTTTTCGAGGTCTGACACCTACATGCAACTTGAGGAAAGCTACAAACACAACTAAACTGAAATGTCGGAAATTCACAGAATGTAGCCTTCCCAGAGTAGTGAGAGTACCCAGACACTGCCATTGGCAGTGTCTGGGTACTCTCACTACTCTGGGATGGCTACATTCTGTGAATTTCTGCAGCAAGAGAGTATTTAATAAAAAACGAAAAACCTTAGATTACGGGATGTCGACTGTTTCGGTTTCGGTTTTTTAAAAAAACTAAAAACCTCGGTTCGGTTTCGGTTAACCTACAGCTCTATTGTGATGTCTGTATCATGGAATCATACTGCAGACTACCGGCTGAACAAAATGTATTTATTCTTTAACCCCTAACACTCTGGTAGTACAACAGCATTTTCTCCAATCAATCTATATTTTTATACTGTACCAATGACCCAGACTTGGCTAGTGCTAATCTCCATAATTCAGGGCCAAACACAAATTTTGCCCCCCCCAATCCCCAAAATTTGCATCAGAAACCAAAAAATACATGTCCTATATGGCCCTCCATACATCGACTCCTCTGCGCATGCGCAGTGTCGAGGAGGTCCCGAAATTGGCGCCAATTATTATTCTTAGTTTGGCCCTCAAAACAGTCACACTTCTCTGTTATTTGTGCTTTCAAATCTCAGTTTTTATGATGCCAGACACATATTCATGAGTGAATTGGTGGAAATAAAGAGGATACATTAGGAGGAGAGGAAAATATTTAGTGCAAGAAAATGTTCAGGGCTGTAACTTAAAATTATTTTATGAAATTATTTCTAGTTGCCTTTTTTCAAGGCATAGCCCTGATGTTGTCATTCTTGCTATGAAGTACCATTGTTTGATCAGTGTTTCCTCTCTACCTTCCTTATTCCCCCTAGCTATTCTCCCATGTTTTGGCTTAATTTTGTGTAATGTTTATTACTAAAATTTCTTGGGAGTTTTGGCTTCGTAACAGATTTATTTCTGTTTTTTCCCCATGTTTACGTCCTCACCCTAGGGGTGTTTAGGCGTTTTGGTCTGCATCTACCATCTGATGTTCTACAGTTTCTTCTGTGGAAGCCTCTGTTTTGCATCAGATAGTGTTTTAATTGGTGACTGATTTCGGGCCATGTTGTTTCAGTGCCTGGAGTCATGTTTCCGGTTTGTTAACACTTTTGCTCAGGTTGACAACAGTTACTGCTGATAGTGATTTTTTGTCTTCTGCATCTCTTATTCATAGTAAGATACATTATTATTGTCCGTAAGTGTCTCATAAATTTTTTCAAAATGAATTTAAATTTTTGTCCACACTTAGGCTTTTTTGGGATCCATTGGGCTCAGGGTTCCCTTTGGGAACTTGGGCTCTTCTGAAAAAATTTTTTTTTTTTTTAAAAAAATTTTTTCTTTTCAAATCATTACTTATTAATGAATATAATGGATTGTTGTATTATGTATCTTTATATTTTTATACTGTACCAATGACCCAGACTTAGCTGGTGCTAACTCTAACAAAACCAGGGCCAAACACAAATTTTGCCCCCCAATCCCCAAAATTTGCATCCAAAACAAAAAGAAATCATGTCCTAAAGGACCTCCATACTACGCCTCTACTGCGCATGCGCAGTGACGCAGACGTCCCGAAATTGGTGCCAATTATCATTCTCTGTTTGGCCCTTCATCAGTCAACATCTCACTGATCTTTGTGCTTGTAAATCTCAGTTTAAAGGATGCCAGACACGTAATTTTTGGAGAAAATGTGATTCTAAGGAGGATAGAAGGAGGAGAGGAAAAAGAAGTGACAAAAAATAATCAGGGCTGTACTTAAAATTTTTTGATGAAATTATGTTAAGTTGCCTATTTTCGAGGCATGGGCCTCTTGTTGTCATTCTTGCTAAATGTTGCACTGCTTATTCAGTGTTTCCTCTCCCCTAGCCTTCTAAAGTCCCCCCTTGCAATTCTCCCATGCTTTTGGCATATTTTTGAGAAATTTCATTTCTAAAATTTCCTGGGAGAGTTGCTTGGTTACAGAATGTTTTCTGTTATTTTCCCCATAGTTACGTTTTCACCCATGGGTGTATAACGTTTGTGTTCTGCATCTTCCATCTGATGTTCTGCAGATTCTCCCCTGGGAGTCTCTGTTTTGCATCAGATAGAGTGTAATTTGATGACTGATTCCGGGCCAGTTTTTTCAGTGCCTGGAGTCATGTTTTCTGGTGTTTTTACACTGTTTGTTTTCATTGGCAACAGCCTTTTTTGAGGGGGGCTGTTTGCCTTTGCTGTAGTTTATCTCACTATAAGATACATTTATATTATCCGTAAGTGTCGCATTAATTATTTAATATAAATTTAAAATTTTTGACCACACTTTGCCATCGGATCCATCGGGGCTCAACGTTACTTTTCAGCAACTTGGGCTTCGCTGAAAAAATATTTTTTCAAAATTATTTTGATTTGCAATTGTTTTTTCATTTATTAATGGATCATGTTATTATGTATCTTTGTGTCAGGGGTTTTTGCGAGTAACCAGGACTTATTGTTGTTCTTTCACAATGAAGGGACGTTGTTCAAATTGTAATAGGAAGAAATCTTCCTCTGACTTTCATGATCATTGTATTAATTGTAGTCAGTGTTCTCGCATTAATCCCTGTGCTATATGTGAATATTGGGATGAGAAACATTGGAAACGTGTGTCACGATATGTTGTTTCTGGAGAAAGGGCGATGACGGCTCTTTCTCCGCAAGGTCACTCCACTCTCTCAGTTTCTATTTCAGAGGAGCCAGAACAGGATGATGTTTCCATGTTATCTTCTACAAGTGTGCGTCCGTCGTCACAAATGAATTCAGAGCTAGCGGCAAAAGTGCTCATGGAGATTAGACAAATGTCGTCCGCTAGCTCGCCCGGTGTAGCGTCCATTCACCGAATGGTTCGGCAGCCGGGTTCGTTTGATGCGGTCCAAGAGGAAGTTTTGGGTGATGCGAGCACTATAAACATAATAGATGCACACCCAGTGACGGCGGATAGTAAGCGAGAACGGAGGAAGCCTTTGAGTCCGGTTCCTAGCTCGTCCAGGTCCAGCCGGGCCGCGAGCGAGAGAGGCCCCTCTCTCGTACAACAACATCTGGGACCAGATGTTGTGGTACAAAATGTGTCTTTAGCGGAGCATACGTCCGTCGCTCGGGACGCTCCGTTGTATAAGCAGTCCGCAGAGACTGTTAAGGCTTCCTCTTCTCGTCAGTGCACACGACCGCACTTTGGCTGCGTGACCGCCGATATATTACCAGCTTCGCCGATCAAGGATTCTTCGGCGACCAGGTCACACCATCCGGCAGCCAGGGATTCGAGACCGATGGACTCCGGACGTTTGCATAGGAAGAGTATGCGGGAGCCATCTGATGCGGAGCTGCCCTTGGCGAAGCAGCGAAAGACTGCGCCTCCGCAGGTCTCGACGCCGGACATTCTTGTGCAGATAGCACAGCTTATCGCAGCATCCCAGCAGCCGACAGAAACGGTGTCGGATCGAGAATTATCCGACGGCGCTGGGTCGGTATGCTCCGCCGAAGCATCGGGGACGGACGACCGGGAACATCATGAGGTCCGACCGGATGGTGAAAGGGATACGGATGACTTGGAGCTATCCCTTTCGGAACAACATAAAGCTGCCGTGGACTTCATTCGGCACTTTCTCCCTCAAGTTGTTCCGTCGGGCCAGACTGCTGCGCTTCCGGACAAGAGAATTATAGCGTCATTGGACTCTGAATTTTTTGAGCGGTTCAGGGACATCGCTCCCGAGTTTCCGTCGCAGTCCAATAATGTTGCAAGAACATTTGAGCTATTGAACGACGCTATATTTAAACTTGCTTCCAGGACGGGGAAAGCAGGTTTCTTGTCCGCTAATACTCTCAACCTGCCTTTCATTAATGCAAGGAATAAATTCGATACGGCAGAACAGGGTATACCGAGAGTTCCTCTGCGTATGGACGACGAGGCGGAAGACCTAGAGCTATCATTACCGTCGTCAGCTTCTATTCCAACCGCGGTGTTGGAAACAGCTATTGCGTCTAACAGAGCCAATTTAGATGCCTTATCTTACGCAGATCACCTTACTAAGGCGTTATCACTGCGCCTTCAGGGGAAAGAGTTTCAGGATATACAATCCTCTTTAAGACTTCTTTCAAGGGCAGTAGCTTATTCCACGTGTAACTCCGCCCTTTCAGTGGCAAATCTGGAGTTGGTTAGACGTGACGCAGCCCTAGCTACATCCACACTAGTGGATCCTAAGGTGAAGAACTCTCTTAGAGTCGCTTCGGTCTCAGGAGAACTTCTCTTTGACGGCAAGCTTTCCGCTATTTATGATAAAATTACAAAGAAAGCTAAGGATTCTCTGTTGTTCAAATCTGCTCCTAAGAAGTCGGATACAGCAGACACGAATAAGACAGGCACTTCTGGGTCTAATGCACCCAAGAGAGGTTCCTATAGAGGTTCCGGTGCGTCCTCTTGGTCTTATTCGAGAGACCGTCAGGATAGCGACTCTCGTTCGGGACGTCCTTCAGGCCGGGACAATCGGTCGGACGCCCCGAGGTCGACGGGGCGAGGTGCGGGCCGTGGAAGACGTGGTTTCTCCTACCGCAGGCCTCGCAGGTCCAGGAGGTGATGGCTTAAATCTCTATCGCGTTCCGGTTGGCGGAAGGTTGTCGAGCTTTTCACAAGAATGGGCGTCGATTACGGACGACCCTTGGGTGAGAGGAGTGACTTCGGAAGGTCTAAAGATATCCTTTAAACGAAAGCCTCCATTAACTCGAAGTCCAAAGTGGACTCATCTTCCGTCAAATCTGCAGAAAAGGGACGCTCTGTTATCAGAGGTGCAGTCTCTTTTAATGAAGAACGCGGTAGAGGTCGTAGAAAACCAGGAATCTCCGGGATTCTACAGCCATCTGTTTCTGGTTCCGAAACCAGACGGCTCGTTCCGTCCAGTCATAGATTTGAGCTGGATAAACAAGCTGATCGTCGCTCCGAAGTTTTATATGGAGACGATTCGATCGGTCAGAGCGAGTATTCGGGTGAACGATTATGCAACGAGCATAGATCTCAAAGATGCGTACTTTCACGTCATGGTACATCCGACATTCCGAAAGTATCTACGCTTCGGAGTCCTAGGAGTGGTGTATCAATTCTGGGCGATGTGCTTCGGATTGAATCTAGCACCCTGGGCTTTCACTCGGGTAATGAACTCGGTAATGATCTACTTCCGAGCTCATTCGTCTGCGGTAACGTCGGCCTACCTGGACGACATTCTTCAGAGGTACGGCAACGAGTTAACGCTTCAGAACGATGTTCAGAATCTTCTTCTATTGCTCCGACGTCTCGGTTTTATAGTAAACGAAGAGAAGTCGGATCTGGTGCCGTCCAAGTCATTCACTCATCTGGGAATGAGCTTCGAGACGCACAACAATCTCGTTCGTCTGCCGTTAACCAGAGCGAAATTAGTCAGTTGTTACGCTCGCTATTGTCTGCACGCAGACAAAGTCATGGGGAGAGAATTTATGAGACTGATAGGTCTGTGCGGAGCCGCCGCGGATCTCATTCCGATGGGGCGGTTACGCACACGTCCTCTTCAAATTTTCTTGACTCAGAATTGGAGTGTGAAAATTCATTCGCTCGATGTAGACGTTCTCTTGTCAAATCAAGTGAAACAAGAGATTCAGACTTGGGCAAACATTCAGTGGTTAACTCAGGGAGTTCCGCTGCAGTTGCCGGATCCGAGTTTTGCCGTTATGACGGATGCCAGTCAAACAGGTTGGGGTGCATCATTAATCCCAACGGATTCGAGATGCCAGGGTCTTTGGGATCCGCAATTCCTGTGCAAGCACATAAACATCAAGGAAATGATGTCAATTTGGCTTGCGTTACGTCACTGGATGGACATTATTCACGATGCTCATGTCCAAATCCTATCTGACAATACGACAGTAGTGGCGTATATACGGAATCAGGGAGGCACTCATTCAGTTCCGTTGTTCAATCTAACGGAAAGAATCCTTCTGTTTGCGCTAGAACATCACGTTCTTCTTTCGGTCCGTCACATACCGGGTCGTCTGAATGTGCTAGCAGACTCCCTTTCACGAAAGGGTCGCTTGTTGCCGTCGGAGTGGACTCTCAACAAACAAGTATTCAATCAGATTTGCTACCAATGGGAACGGCCAATGATAGACTTATTTGCGACACATCTCAACAATCAGTTGCAGACGTATGTGTCTCCGTGTCCGGATCCAAGAGCATTTGCAGTAGACGCTCTGTCGATCCCTTGGGACGGAATGATAGGATATGCGTATCCTCCAGCGCCGTTAATTCAACAAGTATTGCTAAAGATAAAACAATCTCAATGCAAGATTCTGTTGGTAGCATCTCTGTCGCCACAGAGACCATGGATAAATCTACTCAGGTGTCTGTTGTGGGACCTACCGCGGAAGCTTCCTCCTTGGGAGGATCTTCTTTCGCAGGGGAAATCGCGCCAACTCCATCACAACCCGCAAGGTCTCAACCTTCACGTTTTTCCGTTGTGCGGTCCTTCTTGCATGGCAAGCACTTTACAGGACGAGCAGTGGACGCGATTTCTAACTGTAGGAGGACCTCCTCTTCGCTAAACTATGCGGCTAAGTGGAAGGTTTTTCGTCGTTGGTGTAGGGATCATTCTGTAGATATATTCGATCCCTCTATACCAGACATTGCAAACTTTCTAGTATACTTGTTTGACGAAATCAAACTGCAGCCTGTTACTATAAAGGGTTATAGATCTATGTTATCTGATACCTATGCACATCATGATAGTTTACAAATTGGATCTAATGTCTCTTTATCTAAGTTGGTTAGAAACTTTTCGATAAATAGACCCAGAACTCTTAGATTAATTCCTAAGTGGAATTTAGCTTGGGTTCTTCTTAAATTGAAGGAAAAGCCATTTGGACCTCTTGGGACAGTAGATTTCAAATTCTTATCTTATAAGACAGCTTTTCTCTTAGCTTTCTCTTCTGCTAAAAGAGTCAGTGAGCTTCATGCACTATCGGTGGATGATTCTCATTATCGTAGTGTTGGGAACACTATCACCTTCACTACTAATGTGGGTTTTTTAGCTAAGAATCAGGCTCCTAATAAATATCCGGAACCTATTGTTATTAAGGCTCTTCCGTCTTCAGACGGGCGTAGGCCTTTACTCTGTCCTGTTAGAGCATTACGTATCTATAAACAGAGATCTCAGTTTATCAGAAAGGGACGGAAACGTTTCTTTCTGTCTTTGATGCCTAATAGAAAGGACATTTCAGTCCATTCTATTGCTAGATGGATTCAATTAACTATCCGTACTGCTTATGAAGATTTATCTTCTCAGCAGTCTGTGCTTAAGATTTCTGCTCATGAAGTAAGAGCTCTTTCTACTTACTGGGCTTATGCTAATAGTGTTGCTATTACAGATTTAATGAAGGCTGCTTATTGGTCTCAGCCATCCACATTTACAAATTTTTATCTCAGAAATATTGAGTCCATTTCTGGAGACCTGCATTGTTTAGGTCCGTTATCTGTTGCTCAGAATGTCGTCCACTAAACAGTTGCAACTATAGTTATGCAGGCTTTCTGTTCCGGCAGTGACTCTGTCCGGCTGCCCTCTTCGCTCTGGGCTATTTGACCAAGGGGAAGGGGGGGGGGGGGGCGGGTGTTCCCTTAGGTCACCTGCTTTATAGTGAAAAGCAAGGGAATGCCTCCTCCAAGTCAGTATTTCTGAGTCGCTTCCGGGATGGTTTTAAAGTGTAATATTAATGTTAAAATTCATTCATGTCTTATTTTTAAAGTGTAGCTCGGTGTGAAGCATTTGTATATGTCAAGTGTCAAACGGGCTTTAATATACAATACTCGGACACTTTTAAATGACTATAAAGAGTCTCAATTCTCTGGACTACTTTATTTATTGGCTTGCTTTAAAAATAATTAGTATAAGGGTTATACTGGATGTTAATAGAGAACATGAATGTTATTGTGCTCAATTATTAAGGGTAGTGTATCTTTCTAATTTAATATTTAATAAGAAAGATACATGTAAAGCCTAATACTCCTTTTCTCCTTAAGGGGTTACCTCTTTACTATATAGTTGAGCTTATTGGATTTTCCTCTATGTCCTAGGCCCTCCAGCCTGTTTACTATTCAGCTAAGTCTGGGTCATTGGTACAGTATAAAAATGTTAAAAAATTTATAGTAATTTATATATTTTTTATACTTACCAATGACCCAGACGGGGATGGCCCTCCCTGGAGTTGGGAACTCTTGCCTCCCCGCTGAGTACATAGCGCTGACCAGGCACTGCCAGTAAGAATGATAATTGACGCCAATTTCGGGACGTCTGCGTCACTGCGCATGCGCAGTAGAGGCGTAGTATGGAGGTCCTTTAGGACATGATTTCTTTTTGTTTTGGATGCAAATTTTGGGGATTGGGGGGCAAAATTTGTGTTTGGCCCTGGTTTTGTTAGAGTTAGCACCAGCTAAGTCTGGGTCATTGGTAAGTATAAAAAATATATAAATTACTATAAATTTTTTAACTTTTTCAAGGATTAGTGCGAGTACTTTGATTGTTTACATTTTACTATGAATGATTATTGTTCAAATTGTAATAGGAGGAAGTCTTCCTATGATTCTCATGATCTCTGTATTAATTGTTCTCTCTGTACTCGCACTGATCTTTGTTCTGTGTGTTTCAAATGGGATGAAAAACGTTGGAAACGTGTGTCACAGTATGTTGTTCCTGGAGAAAGATCCATTCCGGTTCTTTCTCCTCAGAGTCACTCTAGTGTTTCACTCTCTTTTTCAGAGGAACAAGAACAGGGTGATGTTTCCGTGATGTCGTCCAGAAGTGTGCCTCCGTCGTCACATACAAGTGAAGAGCTAGTGGCAAAAGTGCTCATGGAGATTCGTCAATTCCCTGAAAGGAACCCGAAGGGGTTGACGTCCGCTAGCTCGACCGGGGTTGCGTCCATTCACCGAATGGGGCAGCACTCTGGTTCATCCGTTGCGGTCCAGCAGAGAGAGTCGGGTGTTGCGAGCACTATAAAACATCCACGTGCACACCCAGTGACGACGGAAAGGAGGATGGATCGGAGGAAGCCTGACAGTCCGGTGTTTAGCTTGTCTAGTTCGACACGGGCTGCAAGCGAGAGAGGTCCCTCTCTCAGACAACAGCATCTGGGACCAGATGTTGTAGTCCGTAGTGTTACGCAGTCGGAGCATACGTCCGCCGCTCGGGATGCTCCGGTATATAGGCAGTCCGCCGAGGCTACCTATAAGGCTTCCATATCCTCTCAGCAGCACACTCGACCGCACCTTGGCTATGTGACCAGTGAATCACAGTCAGCTTCGCCGACCAGGGATTCCTCGGCGATCAGGTCACGCCATCCGGTAGCCAGGGATTCGAGGCCTTCTTCATCCGGACGTTCGCATAAAAGATGTATGCAGGATGCAACGTCCAGGGAGCTTCCGGCGGCTAAATCCAATAAGACCGCCGCTCCCCAGGCCTCTGTAACGGATGTGCTATCACAGATAGCAAAGTTAATCGCAGCATCCCAGCAACCGTCAGAACCTCTGTCGGAACATGAAATGTCAGAAGATGCTGGGTCGGTTGGTTCCGCCGCTGGATCCGGTGCGGACGACCGAGATTTGCATGATTTACATGAGGTCCGGCAGGATGGCGAAAGGGATTCTGATGAATTAGATATTTCCCTTTCGGAACAACATAAAATAGCCGTAGAATTCATCCGGTATTATCTTCCAGAAGTTGTTCCGCCAGACCAAAATGCTGCGCAGCCGGATAGGAGGGTGATAGCGCCACTGGACACCAAGTTTTTTAATCGGTTTAGGGACATTGTCCCGGAATTTCTGTCACAATCCAAGAATGTCTCTCGGATTTTTGAGTTATTGAATGACGCTATTGATAAACTTGCCAACAAGACGGGCAGGTCAGCCTTCCTACCGGCATCTGCTCTACAGCTGCCGTTTATTAATCAAAGGAACAAGTTTGATACGGCAGGTCAGGGCATCCAGAGAGTTCCTCTGCGTTTAGACGACCAGGCTGAAGACCTTGATATATCCATGCCGTCGTCTATGTCACTTCCGTCGTCTACAATGGAAACGACGATATCGTCTAACAGAGCTAGTTTAGATGCTCTTTCCTACGCAGATCACCTTACTAGAGCGTTGTCATTATGCTTTGAAGGACCTGAATTTCAAGACGTACAAACGTCTTTAAGAGTTCTGTCCAGGGCCATAGCGTTTTCCACTTATAACTCTGCCCTTTCAGTGGCAAATCTGGAGTTAGCTCGACGTGACGCGGCCTTGGCTACTTCCACACGCATGGACAGTAAGGTGAAAAACTCTCTTAGAGTCGCTCCGGTCTCTGGAGAGTTTCTCTTCAGTGGCAAGCTTTCTGATATATATGATAAATTAACAAAGAAAGCTTCGGACTCTCTGTTGTTTAAGTCTGCTTCCAAGAAATCGGAACCAGCAGACAGGAGTAGGCCAGGCACTTCCGGGACGAGTTCGTCCAGGGGAAGTTCCTATAGAGGTTCCTATGCGTCCTCTAGGTCTTACTCTAGAGACCGGCAGAGTAGCGACTCGACTAGGGGCCGTTATGCTGGCCTAAATAACCGGTCAGACGCCCCTAGGCCGACGGGGCGAGGTGCGGGTCGCGGAGGACGTGGTTTATCCTATCGCAAGCCTCGCGGATCCAGGAAGTGATGGTCTAGACCTCTGTCGCGTTCCGGTGGGCGGAAGACTGTCGAGTTTCTAAAGCAATTGGGAATCAATTACGGAGGACCCTTGGGTTCTAGGGGTTATTTCAGAAGGACTAAAACTGTCCTTCAAAGGCAAGCCTCCGTTAACTCGAAGTCCAAGATGGACTCAGCTTCCGTCAAATTGTCAGAAAAGAACGGCACTTCTATCAGAAGTCCAGTCTCTTTTAACGAAGAACGCGATAGAGGTCGTAGAAAACCAGGAATCTCCAGGTTTCTACAGCCATCTTTTTCTGGTTCCGAAGCCAGACGGCTCGTTCCGTCCAGTGATCGACTTAAGCTGGATAAACAAGCTGATCGTGGCTCCAAAGTTTTATATGGAGACCATTCGATCGGTCAGAGCGAGCATTCGAGTGAACGACTATGCTGCGAGCATAGACCTCAAGGATGCATACTTTCACGTCATGGTACATCCGACGTTCAGAAAGTATCTTCGCTTCGCTGTCCAAGGTGTTGTTTATCAGTTCCGAGCGATGTGCTTTGGTCTGAATCTAGCGCCCTGGGCATTCACTCGAGTAATGAACTCGGTAATGACTCATTTCCGAGCTCATTCGTCTGCGGTAACGTCGGCTTACCTGGATGATATTCTTCAGAGATACGGCAACGAGTTAACGCTTCAGAACGACATGCACAATCTGCTTCTTTTGCTCCGACGTCTCGGTTTCATAGTAAACGAAGAGAAGTCGGATCTGGTGCCGTCCAAGTCATTTACCCACCTGGGAATGAGCTTCGAGATGCACAACAATCTCGTTCGTCTGCCGTTAACCAGAGCGAAATTAGTCAGTTGTTATGCTCGCTATTGTCTTCACTCAGACAAAGTGTCAGCGAGGGAATTCATGAGACTAATAGGTCTGTGCGGAGCTGCCTCGGATCTCATTCCGATGGGGCGGCTACGCACTCGTCCTCTCCAGGTCTATCTGACTCAGAATTGGAGAGTGAAGATTCATTCGCTCGAAACGGACACACTCTTGTCAAGCCAAGTGAAACAAGAGATTCAGACTTGGGCAGACATACAGTGGTTAACTCAGGGAGTTCCACTGCAGTTGCCAGATCCGAGCTTTACGATTATGACGGATGCCAGTCAAACAGGCTGGGGCGCGACACTGAGCCCATCGGATTTGAAGTGCCAGGGTCTTTGGGATCCGCAGTTTCTGAGCAAGCACATCAACATCAAAGAGATGATGTCGATTTGGCTTGCTCTACGTCATTGGATAGACGTGATTCAGAATGCACATGTGCAAATTATGTCTGACAATACGACAGTAGTTGCGTATATTCGGAACCAAGGCGGCACTCATTCCATTCCGTTGCTCAATCCAACGGAAAGAATTCTTCTGTTTGTACTAGAACATCAGATTCTTCTCTCCGTCCGTCATATTCCGGGTCGTCTGAACATCTTGGCAGACTCCCTTTCACGGAGGGGTCGCCTGTTGCCGTCAGAATGGATTCTCAACAAGCAAGTATTCAATCAGATTTGCTACCAATGGGAACGGCCAATGATAGATTTATTTGCGACACATCTCAACAATCAGTTGCAGATGTATGTGTCACCTTGTCCGGATCCTCGAGCGTTTGCAGTAGACGGAATGATAGGATATGCATATCCTCCAGTGCCGTTGATTCAGCAGATATTGCTCAAGATAAAACAATCGCAATGCAAGATTCTGTTGGTAGCATCTCTGTCTCCACAGAGACCATGGATAAATCTACTCAGGTGTCTGTTGTGGGACATGCCGAGGAAGCTTCCTCAACGGGAAGATCTTCTTTCGCAAGGGAAATCGCACATCCTCCATCACAATCCGCAAGGTCTAAACCTTCACGTATTTCCATTGTGCGGTCCTTCTTGCACGGAAAACATTTTACAGGACGAGCAGTGGACGCGATTTCTAACTGCAGGAGGACCTCCTCTTCGCTAAACTATGCTGCTAAGTGGAGGGTCTTTTGTCAGTGGTGTGAGGATCATTCAGTAGATATTTATGATCCCTCCATTCCAGACATAGCAAACTTTCTAGTATACTTGTTTGATGAGATTAATCTGCAGCCTATCACCATTAAGGGTTATAGGTCTATGCTATCTGATACATATGCACATCATGATAGCTTGAGGATTGGAACTAATGTCTCTTTATCAAAGTTAGTTAGAAATTTTTTGATAAATAGACCTAGAACCCTTAGATTAATTCCGAAGTGGAATTTGGCCTGGGTTCTTCTTAAGCTAAAAGAAGCGCCTTTTGAGCCTCTTGACACAGTTGACTTCAAATTCTTAACATATAAGACAGCTTTTCTCTAGCTTTCTCTTCTGCTAGAAGAGTTAGTGAGCTTCATGCACTATCTGTGGAGGATTCTCACTACCGTAGTGTCGGTAATACTATTACCTTTACCACTAATGTTGGATTTTTGGCTAAGAATCAGGCTCCTAATAAGTATCCTGAACCTATTATTATTAAGGCCCTTCCATCATCTGATGGGCGTAGGCCTCTACTGTGTCCTGTTAGAGCAATACGTATTTACAGACGTAGGTCTGAGTTTATCAGAAAGGGACGTAAACGTTTCTTTCTGTCTTTGATGCCTAATAGAAAGGATATTATGGTCCATTCTATTGCTAGATGGATTCAATTAACTATTCGAACTGCTTATGAAAAATTATCTTCTTCTCAGCAGTCGGCACTCAAGATCTCAGCTCATGAAGTAAGAGCTCTTTCTACTTCTTGGGCCTATGCTAATTGTATTGCTATTACTGATCTAATGAAGGCTGCATATTGGTCTCAACCTTCCACATTCACTAATTTTTATCTCAGAAATATTGAGTCCATTTCTGGAGACCTCCATTGTTTAGGTCCGTTATCAGTTGCTCAGAATATCGTCCACTAAACAGTTGCAACTATAGTTATGTAGGCTTTCTGTTCCGGCAGTGACTCTGTCCTGCTGCCCTCTTCGCTCTGGGGTATTTGACCCAGGGCAAGGGGAAGGGGGGGGGGGGGCGGGTGTTCCCTTAGGTCACCTGCTTTATAGTGAAAAGCAAGGGAATACCTCCACCAGAGTCAGTAATTCCGAGTCGGTACCGGGATGGATTTAAAGTGTAAAGATAATGTTTAATCATCCATGTAATATTTTTAAAGTGTAGCTCGGTGTGAAGCATTTGTATATGTCATGTGTCAAACGAGTGTTAATATACAATCCTCGGACACTTTTAATGAATATAAAGAGTCTCATTTCTCTGGACTTCCTTTATTTATTGGCTTACCTTTAAAAATATTAGTATAAAGGGTTATACTGGATGTTAATAGAGATCATTGATTATTATGCTCAATTACTGATCGGTGTTGTGTCTTTCTTCTTTATTATAAATAGGAAAGATACATGTAAAGCCTATCTCTTCTTTTCTCCTGGAGAGGATATTCTATTATACATAATTGAGCTTATTGGATTTTCCTTTATGTCCTAGGCCCTCCAGCCTATTTACTATTCAGCTAAGTCTGGGTCATTGGTACAGTATAAAAATGTTAAAAAATTTATAGTAATTTTATACTTACCAATGACCCAGACGGGAATGGCCCTCCCAGGAGTTGGGAACTCATACCTCCCCGCTGAGTACATAACGCTTACCAGGCACTGGTTGTAAGAATGATAATTGGCGCCAATTTCGGGACCTCCTCGACACTCCGCATGCGCAGAGGAGTCGATGTCTGGAGGGCCATATAGGACATGTATTTTTCGGTTTCTGATGCAAATTTTGGGGATTGGGGGGGGGGGGGGGCAAAATTTGTGTTTGGCCCTGAATTATGGAGATTGGCACCAGCTAAGTCTGGGTCATTGGTAAGTATAAAAAATATATAAATTACTATAAATTTTTTAACTTTTCTTTTATTTATCTATGAATTTAACCAATTATATCTTGTTTGACAGAGCTCACTGAGCACTGTCAAATAAGGTATATTTGGTTAAATGGCATTATAGGAAATATTTGCTGTAGAAAACTTTGCCATTTTGACACCAGAGTGCAGAGGGTTAATGGAATGTGCTCGGTGCAATGTTGTACTATCGAAGGCCGGTGACTTTGGTCATGTGGAAAACATGCAGGTCACTATCACTATGGGGGAATGATTTCTCGATGTGACGTTATTTTTATTTTTTAAAATTCTGAGGGTATTACAAACAATATATATTTTTATACTGTACCAATGACCCAGACTTAGCTGGTGCTAACTCTAACAAAACCAGGGCCAAACACAAATTTTGCCCCCCAATCCCCAAAATTTGCATCCAAAACAAAAAGAAATCATGTCCTAAAGGACCTCCATACTACGCCTCTACTGCGCATGCGCAGTGACGCAGTCGTCCCGAAATTGGCGCCAATTATCATTCTCTGTTTGGCCCTTCATCAGTCAACATCTCACTGATCTTTGTGCTTGTAAATCTCAGTTTAAAGGATGCCAGACACGTAATTTTTGGAGAAAATGTGATTTTAAGGAGGATAGAAGGAGGAGAGGAAAAAGAAGTGGCAAAAAATAATCAGGGCTGTACTTAAAATTTTTTGATGAAATTATGTTAAGTTGCCTATTTTCGAGGCATGGGCCTCTTGTTGTCATTCTTGCTAATTGTTGCACTGCTTATTCAGTGTTTCCTCTCCCCTAGCCTTCTAAAGTCCCCCCTGGCAATTCTCCCATGCTTTTGGCATATTTTTGAGAAATTTCATTTCTAAAATTTCGTGGGAGAGTTGCTTGGTTACAGAATGTTTTCTGTTATTTTCCCCATAGTTACGTTTTCACCCATGGGTGTATAACGTTTGTGTTCTGCATCTTCCATCTGATGTTCTACAGATTCTCCCCTGGGAGTCTCTGTTTTGCATCAGATAGAGTGTAATTGATGACTGATTCCGGGCCAGTTTTTTCAGTGCCTGGAGTCATGTTTTCTAGTGTGTTTACACTGTTTGTTTTCATTGGCAACAGCCTTTTTTGAGGGGGGCTGTTTGCCTTTGTGGTAGTTTATCTCATTATAAGATACATTTATATTATCCGAAAGTGTCTCATTAATTATTTTATATAAATTTTAAATTTTTGACCACACTTTGCCATCGGATCCATCGGGGCTCAACGTTACTTTTCAGCAACTTGGGCTTCTCTGAAAAAATATTTTTTCAAAATTATTTTGTTTTGCAATTGTTTTTTCATTTATTAATGGATCATGTTATTATGTATCTTTGTGTCAGGGGTTTTTGCGAGTAACTAGGACTTATTGTTGTTCTTTCACAATGAAGGGACATTGTTCAAATTGTAATAGGAAGAAATCTTCCTCTGACTTTCATGATCATTGTATTAATTGTAGTCAGTGTTCTCGCATTAATCCCTGTCCTATATGTGAACATTGGGATGAGAAACATTGGAAACGTGTGTCACGATATGTTGTTTCTGGAGAAAGGGCGATGCCGGCTCTTTCTCCACAAGGTCACTCTACTCTCTCAGTTTCTATTTCAGAGGAACCAGAACAGGGTGATGTTTCCATGTTATCTTCTTCAAATGTGCGTCCGTCGTCACAAATGAATTCAGAGCTAGCGGCAAAAGTGCTCATGGAGATTAGACAAATGTCGTCCGCTAGCTCGCCCAGTGTAGCGTCCATTCACGAATGGTTCGGCAGCCGGGTTCGTCCGATGCGGTCCAAGAGGAAATTTTGGGTGATGTGAGCACTATAAACATAATAGATGCACACCCAGTGACGGCGGATAGTAAGCGAGAACGGAGGAAGCCTTTTAGTCCGGTTCCTAGCTCGTCCAGGTCCAGCCGGGCCGCGAGCGAGAGAGGTCCCTCTCTCGTACAACAACATCTGGGACCAGATGTTGTGGTACAAAATGTGTCTTTAGCGGAGCATACGTCCGTCGCTCGGGACGCTCCGTTGTATAAGCAGTCCGCAGAGACTGTAAAGGCTTCCTCTTCTCGTCAGCGCACACGACCGCACCTTGGCTGCGTGACCGCCGATATATTACCAGCTTCGCCGATGAAGGATTCTTCGGCGACCAGGTCACACCATCCGGCAGCCAGGGATTCAAGACCGATGGACTCCGGACGTTCGCATAGGAAAAGTATGCGGGAGCCATCTGATGCGGAGCTGCCCTCGGCGAAGCAGCAAAAGACTGCGCCTCCGCAGGTCTCGACGCCGGACATTCTTGTGCAGATAGCACAGCTTATCGCAGCATCCCAGCAGCCGACAGAAACGGTGTCGGATCGAGAATTATCCGATGGCGCTGGGTCGGTACGCTCCGCCGAAGCATCGGGGGGCGGACGACCGGGAACATCGTGAGGTCCGACCGGATGGTGAAAGGGATACGGATGACTTGGAGCTATCCCTTTCGGAACAACATAAAGCTGCCGTGGACTTCATCCGGCACTTTCTCCCTCAAGTTGTTCCGTCGGGCCAGACTGCTGCGCTTCCGGACAAGAGAATTATAGCGTCATTGGACTCTGAATTTTTTTAGCAGTTCAGGGACATCGCTCCCGAGTTTCCGTCGCAGTCCAATAATGTTGCTAGAACATTTGAATTATTGAACGACGCTATATTTAAACTTGCTTCCAGGACGGGGAAAGCAGGTTTCTTGTCCGCTAATACTCTTAACCTGCCTTTCATTAATGCAAGGAATAAATTCGATACGGCAGGACAGGGTATACCGAGAGTTCCTCTGCGTATGGACGACGAGGCGGAAGACTTAGAGCTATCATTACCGTCGTCAGCTTCTATTCCAACCGCGGTGTTGGAAACAGCTATTGCGTCTAACAGAGCCAATTTAGATGCCTTATCTTACGCAGATCACCTTACTAAGGCGTTATCACTGCGCCTTCAAGGGGAAGAGTTTCAGGATATACAATCCTCTTTAAGACTTCTTTCAAGGGCAGTAGCTTATTCCACGTGTAACTCCGCCCTTTCAGTGGCAAATCTGGAGTTGGTTAGACGTGACGCAGCCCTAGCTACATCCACACTAGTGGATTCTAAGGTGAAGAACTCTCTTAGAGTCGCTTCGGTCTCAGGAGAACTTCTCTTTGACGGCAAGCTTTCTGCTATTTATGATAAAATTAAAAAGAAAGCTAATGATTCTCTGTTGTTCAGATCGGCTCCTAAAAAGTCGGATACAGCAGACACGAATAAGACAGGCACTTCTGGGTCTAATGCGCCCAAGAGAGGTTCCTATAGAGGTTCCGGTGCGTCCTCTTGGTCTTATTCAAGAGACCGTCAGGATAGCGACTCTCGTTCGGGACGTCCTTCAGGCCGGGACAATCGGTCGGACGCCCCGAGGTCGACGAGGCGAGGTGCGGGTCGTGGAAGACGTGGTTTCTCCTACCGCAGGCCTCGCAGGTCCAGGAGGTGATGGCTTAAACCTCTATCGCGTTCCGGTTGGCGGAAGGTTGTCAAGTTTTTCACAAGAGTGGGCGTCGATTACGGATGACCCTTGGGTGAGAGGAGTGACTTCGGAAGGTCTAAAGATATCCTTCAAACGAAAGCCTCCATTAACTCGAAGTCCAAAGTGGACTCATCTTCCGTCAAATCCACAGAAAAGAGACGCTCTGTTATCAGAGGTGCAGTCTCTTTTAATGAAGAACGCGGTAGAGGTCGTAGAAAACCAGGAATCTCTGGGATTCTACAGCCATCTGTTTCTGGTTCCGAAACCAGACGGCTCGTTCCGTCCAGTCATAGATTTGAGCTGGATAAACAAGCTGATCGTCGCTCCGAAGTTTTATATGGAGACGATTCGATCGGTCAGAGCGAGTATTCGGGTGAACGATTATGCAACGAGCATAGATCTCAAAGATGCGTACTTTCACGTCATGGTACATCCGACATTCCGAAAGTATCTACGCTTTGCAGTCCTGGGAGTGGTGTATCAATTCCGGGCGATGTGCTTCGGATTGAATCTAGCACCCTGGGCTTTCACTCGGGTAATGAACTCGGTAATGATCTACTTCCGAGCTCATTCGTCTGCGGTAACGTTGGCCTACCTGGACGACATTCTTCAGAGGTACGGCAAAGAGTTAATGCTTCAGAACGATGTTCAGAATCTTCTTCTTTTGCTCCGACGTCTCGGTTTTATAGTAAACGAGGAGAAGTCGGATCTGGTGCCGTCCAAGTCATTCACTCATCTGGGAATGAGCTTCGAGACGCACAACAATCTTGTTCGTCTGCCATTAACCAGAGCGAAATTAGTCAGTTGTTACGCTCGCTATTGTCTGCACGCAGACAAAGTCACGGCGAGAGAATTTATGAGACTGATAGGTCTGTGCGGAGCCGCCGCGGATCTCATTCCGATGGGGCGGCTACGCACACGTCCTCTTCAAATTTTCCTGACTCAGAATTGGAGTGTGAAAATTCATTCGCTCGATGTAGACGTTCTCTTGTCAGATCAAGTGAAACAAGAGATTCAGACTTGGGCAAACATTCAGTGGTTAACTCAAGGAGTTCCGCTGCAGTTGCCGGATCCGAGTTTTGCCGTTATGACGGATGCCAGTCAAACAGGTTGGGGTGCATCATTAATCCCAACGGATTCGAGATGCCAGGGTCTTTGGGATCCGCAATTCCTGTGCAAGCACATAAACATCAACGAAATGATGTCAATTTGGCTTGCGTTACGTCACTGGATGGACATTATTCACGATGCTCATATCCAAATCCTATCCGACAATACGACAGTAGTGGCGTATATACGGAATCAGGGAGGCACTCATTCAGTTCCGTTGTTCAATCTAACGGAAAGAATCCTTCTGTTTGCGTTAGAACATCACGTTCTTCTTTCGGTTCGTCACATACCGGGTCGTCTGAATGTGCTAGCAGACTCCCTTTCACGAAAGGGTCGCTTGTTGCCGTCGGAGTGGACTCTCAACAAACAAGTATTCAATCAGATTTGCTACTAATGGGAACGGCCAA
Source organism: Pictodentalium vernedei (assembly GCA_031216915.1). Taxonomy (NCBI): domain Eukaryota; kingdom Metazoa; phylum Mollusca; class Scaphopoda; order Dentaliida; family Dentaliidae; genus Pictodentalium; species Pictodentalium vernedei. The sequence goes on along the minus strand of CM062292.1, from coordinate 104,476,875 downwards.
TGATAGACTTATTTGAGACACATCTCAACAATCAGTTGCAGACGTATGTGTCTCCGTGTCCGGATCCAAGAGCATTTGCAGTAGACGCTCTGTCGATCCCTTGGGACGGAATGATAGGATATGCGTATCCTCCAGCGCCGTTAATTCAACAAGTATTGCTAAAGATAAAACAATCTCAATGCAAGATTCTGTTGGTAGCATCTCTGTCGCCACAGAGACCGTGGATAAATCTACTCAGGTGTCTGTTGTGGGACCTACCGCGGAAGCTTCCTCCACGAGAGGATCTTCTTTCGCAGGGAAAATCGCGCCAACTCCATCACAACCCGCAAGGTCTCAACCTTCACGTTTTTCCGTTGTGCGGTCCTTCTTGCATGGCAAGCACTTTACAGGACGAGCAGTGGACGCGATTTCTAACTGTAGGAGGACCTCCTCTTCGCTAAACTATGCGGCTAAGTGGAAGGTTTTTCGTCGTTGGTGTAGGGATCATTCTGTAGATATATTTGATCCCTCTATACCAGACATTGCAAACTTTCTAGTATACTTGTTTGACGAAATCAAACTGCAGCCTGTTACTATAAAGGGTTATAGATCTATGTTATCTGATACCTATGCACATCATGATAGTTTACAAATTGGATCTAATGTCTCTTTATCGAAGTTGGTTAGAAACTTTTCGATAAATAGACCCAGAACTCTTAGATTAATTCCTAAGTGGAATTTAGTTTGGGTTCTCCTTAAATTGAAGGAAAAGCCATTTGAACCTCTTGGGACAGTAGATTTCAAATTCTTATCTTATAAGACAGCTTTTCTCTTAGCTTTCTCTTCTGCCAGAAGAGTCAGTGAGCTTCATGCACTATCGGTGGATGATTCTCATTATCGTAGTGTTGGGAACACTATCACCTTCACTACTAATGTGGGTTTTTTAGCTAAGAATCAGGCTCCTAATAAATATCCGGAACCTATTGTTATTAAGGCTCTTCCGTCTTCAGACGGGCGTAGGCCTTTACTCTGTCCTGTTAGAGCACTACGTATCTATAAACAGAGATCTCAGTTTATCAGAAAGGGACGGAAACGTTTCTTTCTGTCTTTGATGCCTAATAGAAAGGACATTTCAGTCCATTCTATTGCTAGATGGATTCAGTTAACTATCCGTACTGCTTATGAAGTTTTATCTTCTTCTCAGCAGTCTGTTCTTAAGATTTCTGCTCATGAAGTAAGAGCTCTTTCTCCTTACTGGGCTTATGCTAATAGTGTTGCTATTACAGATTTAATGAAGGCTGCTTATTGGTCTCAGCCATCCACATTTACAAATTTTTATCTCAGAAATATTGAGTCCATTTCTGGAGACCTGCATTGTTTAGGTCCGTTATCTGTTGCTCAGAATGTCGTCCACTAAACAGTTGCAACTATAGTTATGCAGGCTTTCTGTTCCAGCAGTGACTCCGTCCGGCTGCCCTCTTCGCTCTGGGCTATTTGACCCAGGGCAAGGGGAAGGGGGTGGGGCGGGTGTTCCCTTAGGTCACCTGCTTTATAGTGAAAAGCAAGGAAATGCCTCCTCCAAGTCAGTATTTCTGAGTCGCTTCCGGGATGGTTTTAAAGTGTAATATTAATGTTTAAATTCATTCATGTCTTATTTTTAAAGTGTAGCTCGGTGTGAAGCATTTGTATATGTCAAGTGTCAAACGGGCTTTAATATACAATACTCGGACACTTTTAAATGATTATAAAGAGTCTCAATTCTCTGGACTACTTTATTTATTGGCTTGCTTTAAAAATAATTAGTATAAGGGTTATACTGGATGTTAATAGAGAACATGAATGTTATTGTGCTCAATTATTAAGGGTAGTGTATCTTTCTAATTTAATATTAAATAAGAAAGATACATGTAAAGCCTAATACTCCTTTTCTCCTTAAGGGGTTACCTCTTTACTATATAGTTGAGCTTATTGGATTTTCCTCTATGTCCTAGGCCCTCCAGCCTGTTTACTATTCAGCTAAGTCTGGGTCATTGGTACAGTATAAAAATGTTAAAAAATTTATAGTAATTTATATATTTTTTATACTTACCAATGACCCAGATGGGGATGGCCCTCCCTGGAGTTGGGAACTCTTGCCTCCCCGCTGAGTACATAGCGCTGACCAGGCACTGCCAGTAAGAATGATAATTGGCGCCAATTTCGGGACGACTGCGTCACTGCGCATTCGCAGTAGAGGCGTAGTATGGAGGTCCTTTAGGACATGATTTCTTTTTGTTTTGGATGCAAATTTTGGGGATTGGGGGGCAAAATTTGTGTTTGGCCCTGGTTTTGTTAGAGTTAGCACCAGCTAAGTCTGGGTCATTGGTAAGTATAAAAAATATATAAATTACTATAAATTTTTTAACTTTCATAACAGGCTATACCCAATTAATCGGGAAATTGCCCAGCACTATCCATCAATAGAAGGTCAGGGTGGTTCCCCCCACAGGACTCAAATGCAGTCATCTGAAACATGTATCTCTTTAAAGCTTTGGGTTTCCATAATCCTAATCTTATTGGAAGTAGCAGGAAAGAGATGCTCAAAATTTGTGCTCGTTTAAGATATGAAGATTCTCTGAGCAGATAATATGTAGCAAATGGGAATAGGAAGGCCTGTCATTCCGAGGAGGGCGATTGCTCCGGATCCTTACAGCCCGCCTGAAGTTTTGCAGAAGAGAGCAAGTAACTGCCCTCCTCAATAGCCTGATTCTGATAATTTTAGTATGTAACAGCCCTCCTGGGTGGGCTTGTGCCCACCTGAATATAGATCAAGGAGAGCCAGCAACTGCCCTTCTGTGAGTTTCAAAAGGACAGGCCTGGAATAGGGTACAAAATCAGCCACAGGCCCATCATTGAGTTACAATCAAGGTGTGCCAATAGAAGAGAAAACATATTAGTGGTTTCTGTGAGTCTGGAAGGTATTGAGAACTCCCCTCCCCGTTTCTTTTGACCCTCGAGCAGGGATTCTTTTGGCCTCTTTGGGAAAGGGTCTGGGGCCCATGCAATTGGGAAAATTCGCATCCTGAAGGTTCCAATTGGGAATTTATTTGGAAGAAAAAACAAAGAATAAAAAATGTTACCTTCACATCGAACTGAGAACATTAATACAGAAGCTAGTACATATATATAGTACATGTAGTAATTAAATAACAAACAGTTGCATGAAATAATGATCAGTCTCTAATCTCTATCAAATAAATTGTACAACAGTGGAGCCCACTTAATTGTATATCTCTTAACTGAATAACCCTGTTAATTGAATATTAAATTTCACAACACAAAACCATTTACCATACCTCCAGTACAAATTTGACCTGTTAATTGAATATAGGTTATAGAGTAAACTCCTGTTAATTGAATAAAAAATCTTGTAACCTGTCAAGAAATTACCCTGCTTCTCCCCAGTTTTCCTTTGTTTATAGACCTATTTGGCCTTAGTGCATCCAATAGAGGCATTTAATCTATTATATCTTGTTTGACAGAGCTCTGTCAAACAAGATATAATAGAATAAATACTAAGTTTATCTTGAGAATACAGGAAAGTGACACAATCTGTGTTAATTGAATACTCCTGTTAATTGAATAATTTTCATTGAGAAAGTGGCTATTCAATTAACAGGATTCCACTGTATTAAATAATGAAGATATTTATGCATATTGCTACCCTTTTACAGCCAAGACTTGCCTAGAAACAACTGACATGGTTCTTTCAACTTCTTTGGATGTAACTTGCAAATGTATCTAAAAACTGCCTGTTGAGGTGCTGGTTATGTTGCTGTAAAAATTGATGAAAGCCCAAATTAGGCCTTCAAGGCTTAAAGAAGGATTCAATTTTTATTTGAACGAGGACTGAGATTGGGAAATGTTGTGTTTGAATTGGGAAAAATCATGCCAAAATGCCATTGAGAATGAGTCCCATATTCGGCCCCTGTAGACACCCAAAACAATCCCTGCTTGAGTGATGATGTTTGAGTCTCCATACTCCATGTCTATTCGATTGGGTGGTGTGTCTGCTGGGAGTGCCACAGAAACTCTTCCTATTTTGAGTTTGAGGTGATAAATCAAACATACTGAAAAATTTGGTAACTTTCAATTGCTTCAGTGCAGTATATCAATATCCACTCAAACTTCCGATACCATACCAATTTTTAGCTCTCCTGAGCGAAGCTCAAAGGGAGCTTTATTAATCACTTTCTGTCCGTCCATCCGTCCGTCGTAAACTTTACATTATCGACTTCTCCTCACAAACTACTAGACCAAATTCAACAAAATTTTCTGTGCATGTTCCCTATCATATGTCAATTCAAGTTTGTTCAAATAAAGTTGCCACGCCCACAGGGGGCACCACAGGGGGCAAAAATCTGATAGCACCCATGAACTTCTTTCCAAAATCAAAAAAAATCATCTTCTTCAGATCCACCAGGCAGAATTCTTTCATATTTGATATACAACATCTCTAGGGGGGTCAGATTCAAGTTTGTTCAAATCGAGTCCCTGGGTTCATATTTGGGCTCCCTAAGGGAGCCCTAATTTTAACTTAGTGCAATATGAGGATTATTCTTAAAAAATCTTCTTCTCCAGATCCAGCTGGCAGAATCTTTGGATATTTGGTATGCAACATTGTGGGGTGGATCTGATTCAAGTTTGTTCAAATCGGCCCCCTGGATTCACATTTGGGCTCAGTATAGAAGCCCAAATTTGAACTTAGTGCATTTCAGGCAAATTTCTTAAAAAAATCTTCTTCTCCAGATCCAGCAGGCAGAATCTTTTGATATTTGGTATGCAACATTGTGGGGTGGATCTGATTCAAGTTTGTTCAAATCGGCCCCCTGGATTCATATTTGGGCTCAGTATAAAATCTCGAATTCAAACTTAGTGCATTTCAGGCAAATTTCTTAAAAAAAAAATTTTCTTCTCCAGATCCAGCAGGCAGAATCTTTTGATATTTGGTATGCAACATTGTAGGGTGGATCTGATTCACGTTTGTTCAAATCGGCCCCCTGGGTTCATATTTGGGCTCAGTATAGGAGCCCAAATTTGAACTTAGTGCATTTCAGGCAAATTTCTTTAAAAATCTTCTTCTCAAGATCCAGCAGGCAGAATCTTTTGATATTGAGTATGCAGCATGCTTAGGGGGGTGAGATTCAAGTTTGTTCAAGCCAAGTCCCTGCGTTCATATTTAGGCTCACTGTAGTAGCCCGAAATTATAACTTAGTTCAAAATGAGGAATTTTCTTTAAAAATCTTCTTCTTCAGATCTAGCAGTCAGAATGTTTTGATATTTCATATGCAGCATCTTTAGGGGGGTGAGATTCAAGTTTATTCAAACCATGTCCCTAGGTCCATATTTGGGCTCACTGTGGAGCCCGAATGATAACTTACACATGTAGTTCAAAATAAGGAATTTTCTTTAAAAATCTTCTTCAGATCCAGCAGATGAATGCTTTTGATATTTGGTATGCAGCATCCTTAGGGGGGTAAGATTCAAGTTTGTTCAAGCCCTAGTTCCATGAAATTTGTCTCTCATCACTTCATTCCTTTGTAGTGTTGATGAACCATGTCTGACTGAATGTGACCCCAAATACTTCTTTGAACCACTTTGTTTGAATCACTTTGCCTGGTGAGCGATTAAGGCCCTTTAGGGCCTCTTGTTTGTTATACTGTCCATCTCTAATTCTGAGAATTGATTGATCAATTAGAATCATCCTCATTGCAAATTGGTCATATGGCAGCAGCCCTGGTAATTAACCCTCAGCAATCAGCAATGCTGAGGAAAATGCAGTGGAAACAAAAAAATATCCACAGCAAAAATACTGCCGAGGATGGCTTCTTCAGAATTTAGCACAACTTCCAGGTTACAGAAGGAATCAAACCATGTGGGTTGCACTACGCTGTATTACTAATCTTACAATTTACAGTACAAGCTGCAGCATAACCACTAGAAACTATGTGTTCTGCTCTTCCATGTTGATAACACCAGACTCTGACATCAGCTTCTGGAAAGCTCTCAGAGCTTTCCAGAAAATGATGTCAGATTCTGGTGTTATCAGCATAGAAGCAGTGAGATACTTAGTTTGTGGTTGTGCTGCATCTTATTTTCACTCATACTATACATATTGAGCAAATCGCATGTTACAGCCAAGATGTTTTCTTTGCATTCACATGGCTCATGATATTTGCATGATCTAATTGAGTGAAAGATTCTGCACATTGATTGTGATAAATACACACATGTATCTCAAACTACTTTCACATGTTAAAGTTACTTGAAAGTTTTCACTACGCCGCATACTACATATATACATGTAAGGCAATTGAGACTATGCCCTGCCCCCTGATGATTTTTACACAATCGAACAGGCTTCATATTAATTGCCATAGAAGCACCAGTTTTCCACAGCAATGTTTTTTGCTGTGGAAACTGGCAGCCCTTGCAATTAAGATTGACATTTGGCAGTGCCAAGACAAAAAATTGTCTAAAATTTGTTTTGCACCTGCATAAAACTGGACACAAACATTCTGACAGAATGGGTTGTAAAAGCGGCAACAATTAGTACTTCATTTATGCAACTGAGCTGTTTGTACAAGAGCAGTACACATCTTAAAAGTCTTATCAGTTCATTAACCTACATACATTCAAGTGATTTCCAGTGTGCAAAATTTGACGGGAATGCTCGTTTCATTCGCATGGTGATTATGCAAATTTAAATTAACGCAAACAGTTGACCGGATAGCCAAAAGTTGCATGTTGAACGGTAATATCTGAGTAATTGGTACATGTAGAGTGCTGTATTTAGCTTAACTTGACAAAGTCAAGATAAGCTATTGCCATCAGGCATGCAGAAGTCTGTTAGTCTGTGAGTCTGTTCACATTTTCGTTTAGCATAGGCTACACCCTGTAGTTCTTGTCTGATCATCACAAATTTCATGTGCAGGTTCTAGATGAGACCGCCCCCCTTTGGTCGCGATTGATCAACCTGTATGGTTGTCCGAGCCCAAAACTGGAAAACCGTTAGCACAGTTTACAAGTCGTATTTATAGAAGGATTTCATTGTAACATGTTAGGTTGGCTCCATATAATGCCTAGATGATGACATCCCCTTTTGGTCGTGATTGGTCAATTGTGATAGCTACAGGGGCCCGAAAACTTTTAGCACAGTCTACAGGTCATATTTGTGAAGGGATTTCATTGTAATTTGGTAGAATGACTCAGCATAATGTCGAGATGAGGACGTCCCCTTTTAGTTGCAATCGGTCAACCCTGATGGCTACACAGGCCTCACGACCGAAAACCTTTAGCACAGTCTGCAGGCCATATTTATGAAGGGATTTCATTGTAACTTGATAGGATGACTCGTTTTGGAATAATTTCACTGTAACGTGGTAACTTTGGTTGACATACATTAACTGTGAAGGCCACATTAACCCACCCCTTAATTCTTTACTACAGTCTACACCTCATATTATTTTTTATTAAAAACACAGCATACAGGGAACAGAAATTAACATATTCCCAATTATCACAATTCTTGTCTTATTTCATAATCCTTTCATAAACATTGAACATTATCCTTTTCATCAAACACAACACACAGCCCAGTTAAGCTACAGTGTCATTCAGACATGATGGCTGCTCGAGCCCAAACCCGAAAACCTTTAGCACAGACTACAGGTCATATTTATGAAGGGATTTCATTGTAACTTTGTAGGATGACTCGGTATAATGTCTAGATGAGGACAAGCCCTTTTGGTTGGGATGGGTCAACCGTGATGGCTACACAGGGCCGAAGCCCAAAACCTTTAGCACAGTCTACAGGCTATATTTATGAAGGAATTTCATTGTAACTTGATAGGATGACTCGTTTTGGAATAATTTCACTGTAACTTGGTAACTTTGGTTGACATACATTAATTGTGAGAGCCACATTAACTCACCCCTCACTTCTTTAGTACAGTCTACACCTCAAATTATTTTTATTGAAAACATAGCATACAGGGAACAGAACACTTTCATTTGACATATGGTATACAGAATCTTTATAGGGATTGGATTTGTTCAGCTCAAGTCCATCAGTTAATAATTGGGCTTTTTTTGGAGCCCGCATTTTAACTTTGTGCAATATGGAAAATAATCTTAAAAAATCTTCGTCAGATCCAACAGTCAGAATTTTATGACATTTGATATACAGTATCCTTAGGGGGGTCAGATCTAAGTTTGTTCAAACCAAGTCCCTGGGTTAATATTTTTTATTCCTATTGGAGCCCAAATTTTAACTTACCGTTGTCCAATATGAGAAATAATGTTTCAAATGCATCTTCTCCAGAACCACATATCAGAAACTTTTGATATATGGTATACAGAATCCTTACAGAGGCCAGTATCCAATTTGTTGAAATCAAGTCCATCGGTTATTAATTGGGGCCTATGGGAGCCTGATATTTAACATAATGCAATATTGGAAATAATCTTTAAAAATGTGACAATGAGAACACAACATACAGTTAAAACTAGAAGTCCTGTCATGAAATGCGCTCAAATAGCACGTCTATCTGCGCCTTAATTTACACGTTATGACCATAGTAAAGCTATCAAATTTGGTACATGTGGCCTGTGCACAAGCAATGTTTCAGCAAATGGACTTCTGGGTAACCCGGAGATCCATTGGCAGAAACATTGCCTGTGTTTGATATGAAAAACCAGGAGAACCTGCCATGCTTTGGATGCCATTCGATATGGCAATTCCTACGCGCAATTAAGCCAAGATAAGCGCACAGTTCACGGCAGGACTTCTAGTTTTAACTGTAGTTTATATGAACCTATTCATTTGTTAACCAGATTTATAGTTTTTATCTTTCTGAATAGACTTAGCAACTAATCCCCTAGAACCCAAAGGGAAGTACAATGTGAGGCTAAACCTAATACAGACAGCCTGAGACAGAGCTTTGTGGTGAGTGGTGTCATACAAATTGTTGTGCAGTTTTTCCAAGTTAAGAAGCCTGAAGTGTTACTTATTGTCTGTTCTTCACACACAGAAAGAGTGAAAGTACATCACACCACCATCCTCTCTCTGTATAGGTGTCAAAAACAGATGTCTTTTCTGGGACCAGCAGTGACTGCTGGGAAGAGAATGCAGACGAGTGAATAATCACTCCTCATTTTGATTTTGTGAGAGTAAAAAATTCAGGAGAGTGATTTTAACCCCTTTCCAAATATGACAGCCCAAACTGGCCAGCACTATATACGAAAATGACAAATTTTGTTCTTTTTTTCATTTTTGCTGTAAAAACACATTCTGTGACCTCTCATCGGAACGAGTTCATTGAGCTCATTCCATTGAGTTGTCATAAGCTATGTTTTAAGCAAAAAATTAAAGATTTTAGTTATGCAAGATGTTATACAGGTATCATCTCCGAGTTGGGTCAGGTAACGGGTGACTGAAATGCAATATATAACTTGATGTTATATATAATTTCTACACACATCATGAAGGCGAGTGACTAATTGCTCCCGTAATGAAATGTTTAGAGAGTGATGGCAATTGAGAGCGATCACTTTCTTTTTCCGTCAGTCCCTGCAGGACACTGTTCTGTAAGTTCTACCAGGAGCCCACTTTGGCTGGTTATTTAAGTTGTTGAAATAAGATGATTTGAACTAATAAATATTCATGTACATGTTCATGCATTTCCCCGGAATTGCACTTCTTCTCTGAAAATTCTAACAATGTTCATTATTTGAATATTTGAGTAAGAAAGAACCATCACTGAATAATAACAAATGTTCATTTTTCTCATCTACTTCACCAAGAACTTGCATACAGGTGGTATTCTTGATCTAAAACCTTTCTCGGCTACCTTTATAACCCATGAACAACCTTGAACGTGGAGAGGACACAGATTTGGGTCAACAAACAGAGCACCTGAAAGCTCACATGAATCCATAGAAAATGTTTTCTTGATGCCTTATTTCATATAACAACGCAACTTGCAAGAGAGGTTTTCAGTTTCTATCATTTTCATTTTGAGTTCTTTTCCTTCTATGATATTTTGCCAAGGGAACATATAATCTTAAGTTAGAAGCTCAAAAACTTTGAAAATTTATAACAAGGTCTCCCATTAATGAAGATAGAAAAACTAAGAAACGAGCTGCTATTCAAAACCTACAGTACAGCTGCCGTGGAATGGACTAAATCCAAGCATGAGCAGTGTTGCACACGGAAGCGTTTCTCAATCAATAATCTGAAGTTTTCAGCAAATATTAAATGAAAGATGCGCTGGGTCGTACTGGGAAATATTGCCCACACATGGATTTTGACCTTTCCGCGACGCCCCTACTGCAGGTGCTCTCAACATGAGAAAAAAGTAACTGAACCTGATGGAATGTGAACTGCTTAATGAAACCGATCCTGATAAATACCACAATCACTTGAAAAAAGATGTAGACTGAAAAAAGAAAATCATATGCACCTATCAGATTGAGGAACAGAGCAGATAAAGCTGAACAGAGGCAGGGGTGGGCAGAAATGAAGAAAAAACAGGGGAGAGGCCATCTCTTAGAAAAGAAAGTTCAGAAGAAAAAAAAGGACAAGAGCATAGAAGAGAGGACACAGTCCAGCCTGGCATTCTTAAAAATGTAGGAGGGCTGAAAATCGCTCCCCTCGCATGGCCTAGGGGAGTGATTAGATCTCAAACTTACAGAAGCAAAAAGTGGAAAAATGAAGTTTTACTGTTTCTAATGCTGCCAAGTCGGCTTTGTACATTTTATTTGGTGTTGCTAACAAGGTAGTCTCTGTGAAACGGCTACACTCCCAACCCACACCTCTGGGCCTCGACAAGGCCCAGAGGTGTGGAAGGGGCAGTGTAGCCGTCTTATAGAGATCACTAACACAGCAGAGATCTGAGAAGATGTGGGTTTTAGGAATATGCTGTTGTGGTAATCATTACTTCCTAAGGCCAGGGGCCAGGAGGACTAGATTTCGCCCTCCTTAATTTTTTTAAGGTGAGCAGTAGGCGAGCAAATAAATCGCTCTCCTGAAAATGCCAGGCCTGCATAGTATAACATGCGAGAACAGTCAAGAACAGATAGTAAATAACACTTCAAGCTCCTTTACTTGGAAAAAGTCTGCAATAGCCCTGTCGGTATTGTGTTCAGCCTAACTCCTCTTTAATCATTTTTAGGAGTTCTAGGGAAACAGTTGCTGCTGACCCCATTCAGTCAGAAAAACCCATAAATTGAGGTAACAAATAAAAGTTCATCTGAACTATGTTGTGTTCTCACGGTCACATTCCCTCCCTGATTGGATGAGTCAATAAGGGAGAAAATGTGACAATGAGAAAGCGACATATTCTCCCCATTGCCGGATTGTCATAGTTATGAGAGTCTGCAGCATTCACCAGTTCAGTTGTTTTTCCCAGTAAGATAGTTTTATCAGTTTTTGTCAAACACAGTAAAACTGTTTGGTCAGTTTTTTTGCTGGGTCTTGCAGTTTGGTTTTCCAGTTTGCCACAAAAAACGGAACCAATCCGAAAAAATGCCCTGCCCTAAAGATAAGTAAAAATAATTAAGTGTCAAAGAGTGATTATAAACTTACAGTTAAGACTGTTGTAACAAAACTAACTAAATGGCATCATTTGTGCGCATAGCACACTACAGTATATCTCTGCATATGCATTCTTGATTATTGGTTAATGCTTGATACAGACAGAAATGAAAAAAGATATTATTTCAAATCTGAAACCTTTATGCACATCTGGAGACCCTACCTGAACATATGAACACACTTTCAATGTTTTGAATTAAACCCCTTGGGAGCCTTTCGCAGGAAACTGATTCTCGAATGACAAATGTGTCACTACGGGTGCCACATGTTGCCAAATCAAAAATCTGAAACCTTTATGCACATTTAGAGATCCTGCCTGAACATAGAACACACTTTCAACATTTTGAATTAAACTCCCTAGGAGCCTTTTGTCGCAAACCGATTGTCTAATGACAAAGTTGGCACGACAGGAGCCACATGGCCCAGATCAAAAATTCAAAACCTTTATGCACACCTAGAGACCCTACCTGAACAAATGAACACACTTTAAGCATTTTGATATGAAACCCCTAGGGTACCATATGGGGGTCGAATCAGAAATCTGAGTCCTTTATACGCATCTAGACACCCTACCACATGGCGACGAATAAAAAATTCAAAACCTGTACGCACATCTAGAGACCCTACCTGAACAAATGAACACACTTTAAGCATTTTGATTTAAAACCCCTAGTAGCCTTTTGCCAGAAACTGATTCTCTAATGACAAAAGTTGTGATATGGATGCCACATGAGGCCGAATAAAACATCTGAAACGTTTATGCACATCTAGACTCCCTACCAGAACAACATTTCAACATTTCAACATTTCGAATTAAAATCCCCAGGAGCTTTCGCCGGAAAACCGATTCTCTAATGACAAAAAGTGGCACTATGGGCACCACCTGGGGCTGAAGTAAAAATCCAAAAGCTTTATGCACATCTTGACATCCAACTGGAACATATGAACACATTTTCAATGTTTCGAATTAAAACCCCTGGGAGCCTTTCACCTAAAGCCGATTCTCTAATGATAAAAGTGGTGCTACAGGTGCCACACAGGGCCGAATCAAAAATATGAAACCTTTATGCACATCTAGAGACCCTATTGGAACATATAAACACACTTTCAACGTTTCGAATTACAACCCCTAGGAGTCTTCCAATGGAAACCGATTCTCTAATGACATAAGCAGTTCAACGGGACCACATGGGTGTGAAATCAAAAATCTGAAACCTTTATGTAGATCTAGACATCCTACAGATGCTACCTGAACACCTCAACATTGTTGAAATGTTTTGAATTACATACTCTTGGTGATATGAAGTTCAGATGCAGATCACCACAATATACCCTTTTCTCAAAAATGCGGGAATAAACACATCTAGAAGTAATGAGTGACCACCATTTCAGAGCTAATTGACAACAACAGCAACTTTCTCTTACAAAACAAAACTAAAGAATGTTATTGCTATAAAAGTTTTTTTCTGAAAGCTACAAATGCTCCGAACAGGATGAAGCTCAAAGTACCCACAGATGACACTCCATCCTATAATGTAAAATGTGAACTCATCTGATGAAAGTAGTACATTATCTTGCTTGTGTTATGTTGAGGCTATGAAACCATATCTTTTTTTCTGCAAATCATGTGTGACTGGCTGTGGTGACAGATGTGAATTTTCAAACATTATTGGTGCATCAACTGTTGCTTCTCTGGTTGAGAGTGATAACAATGTTATTTCAGATAATTTGGCTTCTGTCAGGCCTTTAAATTCTGTTATTTTAGGGACACCTTTTTTGCCCTAATTTGGGGACAGAAATAACAGTTTTATCCTGTTATGTTTTATGTCATGTCTTTCTTTGTGTTTCTATGGTCATATTATGATGGAAGTTATTCTAAAATGTAGAGTAGGCTGATAATTTATAATTTGGGGACACCTGTAAAAGGTGTGATATTGAGGTAATCTAAAGGCCTGCTTCTGTTGACAACTGTGACAATGTTATGAAACTTGAACTCATCGAACCAGGTCCCAATTGTTTGGTGGCAGTTGTGTATGAAAAACCTGGTATTGGCGAAGCTATCCCCAAGAGGCAAGAGTATGGAGCATTGTGATTGGGTCTATATAAACTTGCCTGAAAAATACAGGATCAAATAAGTTTGTGTGACCTAAGAAGGCAGATGATTGCCATTTCAAGGAAATTGACATTCTTTGTGTGATAAATGTACCAATTTTAGAATCGAACTCAGGTCTGAACTCTTGAGTAAAAAAGACTTGCATGATATAAAGAGAGTCACCATCCAAAAAGTGTACTCTCCATGAACCAGTGTTAACAAAATAATCTGTTGGATCTGACAGAGTGAAGATTTTGACTAAATGGTAGCCTCATAATATTCCCAACTCATAGGATAGAAAGTCTTATCACAAATAGCTTGGGAACATTCCAGTTGTATGCCTTCTGATATGTTGGAATATCTAAGCCTTGACTAATAAAATCCAAAAATATTAGGACTTTGTTGTAAAATTGGTTGTTCATAATCATAATGTCATTTACATAATTTTTTCCAACTGTGTAATTCTGTTCATGACCAGGTCTGTTATGGCAGTAAAGGGGTTAGTTATGCTGATTTTCAAATTTGCTGCTTTGGGTACAGTGGCAGACAAATCACAGATTGTCATCTGGGGTCAACCTTGGGACTTGGGTAGCACCCTATCCTCATGCATCATTACAGTTAAAACTAGAAGTCCTGTCATGAAATGCGCACAAATAAGCACGTTGATATGCACGTTATATTTATTTATTTATTGATGTTTAAAGTCACATATTTATGCACAATGGCTAATCATGACCGTGACAGTTTTACGGGTGGAGGAAGGCGGAGTACCCGGAGAGAACCACCGAGCAACGACGAGCAGCTGCCAGCTCCCCAACATCGTAACCTCGCACTGCAGCACAGGGAGGGTTAGATTGGTTGAAGACATGCGTACCATCGACGTGCAGTACGCCTTAGTACACGGCGTCATCGTGCCCCCACACGGGCAATGGAGATGAAGTGTCTTGCCCAAGGACACAACGCGGTTGCCGCAGGTGGGATTCGAACCGATGACCTCTCGGCTTGCAGCCTGCACCTCTACCTACTGAGCCACCGTGCTCCCTGATATGCGCGTTAATATATGCGTTATGGCACAAGTAAAGCTATCAAATTCTGTACATATGGCCTATGCACAAGCAATGTTTCAGCCAATGGACCTCCGGGTAACCCGGAGGTCCATTGGCAGAAACATTGCATGTGTTTGCTTTGAGTAACCAAGAGAAACTGCCGTGTTTTGGATGACATTTGATATGGCAGTTGCGCGCAGTCCCGACGCGCAATTAAGCCTAGATAAGCGCACTATTCGTTACAGAACTTCTAGTTTTAACTGTAAGTGTTTTTTTTCCATGCCAATTGGGTTTCATACTTCATTGACATTTTTTGCCACCCCTAAGAGATGTCATTTGGGGCAATTGCCCACTCCACCCCCCCATTGATCACAACTGTCTTCATGTTGTTCCATAGGGGACGTTTAATTTAACTTTGACCTTTGATTTTATTCAAATTAGCTCTTTCCTAGATCTCTTTGAGCTCTGTCGCACACGATGCAGTTAATTAACCCTTTAACCAATACAGATGATATCAAAATTTATTACTTTAAATATCATTTTTTTTAATTTTACAAAAAATTCCAATCAAACCATATCATGTGACGCCTCATTGGAACAAGGTCGACAAGCTCGTTCCAAAGAGGGGTCACATGATATGGTTTTGTCAAAAATTTTGGAAAAATAATATTTTTTTAGCTGCTGAATTTGCATATTACACGGAGGGATGTGGCAGCCGATTGGTTGGGTAAAGGGTTAAACCAATTTACAAATGCAGATAAACCGATTTGTGATTTATATAATTTGTTTGTGTGACATTTTTTCAGGAAAACTCCTTCAATTATTTCATTAACATTGGACTACTGTTTGTTTCAATTTAATATTTCACTTCTGTGGATATTCCTGAGGGGTCATTTCAGTGTTTACCTGTATTTTGATGGGTTAATGGAATAGGTAAAGAAGGGTGACAGGCACTCGGAATGAATTCAACATACTTCAAGTATGAAAAAGATGCTGCCTATGCATGCACATGTCACATGGTTTTTATTATGCCCCGCCAATTTTGTGAAGGAGCATTAAGTGTTACCAGTCTCCGATTATCCATACATCCATCTGTAAGTACATTCATCCGTATGTCTGTCTCAAATGTGGTTTCTGGATTATAACTTTAGTTTGACTGAACGAAATGAAACAAAATTTTATACATGGGTTTAGAACGACATAATACAGGGATTGATAGTGAGCTTGGTCCAATATTTTTGGGTAAAGCTATGGCCCTTTTCCCAAAGTAGAGGCATAAGTGTCCCATTAACACAGTTGGTGGCCTGCTCTGTTGGAGCTATGGTTCAATGGAGATAAGATATTTATTAATTCAATATCAACAAAGAAAAATGACTAGAAACTCTTCCTTGGCAGTGAGGTGGGGGTGGGAACCTAACCACCCTTGGCGTTCCACTTGTTTTACCAAGATTTTCAGGTACAGGTGACTAAGGGTATGTTTCCATGGGTCATTCCGAATATATTCAGATTTCACCCGACTTGTGTGTCATGCGCAGTTCAATTACAGAATGTTATTCTCAAGAAAACGTTCATTTGACGTTACAGGTTATTCAGAATAGCCTATATTGTTCAAGACTGCGTTTCTCGTCGAAGAATTAAACGACAACACAGAAAAAGTTGGTTGTGTTATCGGCAGCCAACATGAATTCAGTGCACAGGCACTCGACTAATTATCAGATTTGATCTTTTTTAATCAAATATTTATTATATTATCAATACTAAAAAAATTAGTGTTGATAATATAACATATATTTTATTAAAATTGATAAAATCTGATAATTTGTCGAGCGCCTGTGAATGGAAGTAGATTCAACACTTAATGTGACGGCAATTTGCAAAACCTTTGGAAGCTTTGAACCTTGGAATAAATTTCCACAATGCTTTATTTTATGGTAGAGTGAGACATGGCTGATACAATTTGGTCTCAACACCGAATTGGAATTATAAGAATAGTCTGAATTTATTTTTGAATGGTAGAGTGAGATGTGGCTGAAACAAATTGGTCTCAACACCGACACGGAATTATAAAGATAATCTTAGTTTATTTTGCTATGAAATTAGAGAGCTCCAGTACAAACTTGGGTACCAGGATAAGGCCTCGCCTCACAGAAACTTGGCCAGTAAGTATACATGGGCCAACAGGTGTCATGTGTTACGGCTTATATCTAAATAGGTTAGTGGCACAGTGTGTATTTGGGGCAAGGGGCACGGGAGGGTCTGGTCAACATGCCAAGTTGCATAATTTAATCACCTACTGGATGAAGATTTTACGTGTGTGGCTGCATTGTGCTGTAGAACAGGGGAATTAGAGTCTGAAACATGTCCCATATGATATGGCAGTAAAACTCGCAAGAAGAAAAAGAGGTAGGGGCGTGCGTTGGACACCAGTCACAAAAAGTCGACTAAAGACCAGGTGGCTGTCAGATGTTTGGGCCTGGCGTATAAAGTCGGTAGAGTTGCATGGGATTTGCTCTGAGTTCTCGCATGTTAAAGCGAATGGGCCTTAGCAGTACAGTGTTACATGGGGTAAAGCATGATAAGGCCCATTTAGGTGATACACATTTCTGTAGTCACGGCTGAGTCAAAGAGGCTTTGTAGGCTACTAGAATGACATTGCAAATGAGTCATGGGCACGAGCGACCCCAGAGCGAGGGGACGGTTGTGCACTGAGAATGTTCCCGTCATAGTAACAAGGGAGGTGAGTGTATATGTGTGTGTGTGTGTAGGGGGGAGGGGGGGTGGTTACAGTGTTATATAGGGTAAACTGGCTACGGAAAGAAGGCGTTGTGTAATAGCCTCGGTAAAAGGGGGGGGGGAGGCGTATTTTAGCTTCTGTGACATTTTCACGATATCAACCGTCCCCCCCCCCCCCCCCCCCCCCCCCCTCCTCCATCCCCAGTTACATAACTTCTGCAATTGCAATGCCATAAAAGAAGACATTGTTCGGTCCCACCACTTTCCTATAATAAAACCCAATCAATCAGATTACTAAACTGTTATAACAGATCATTAGTTTGTTTATTGAGGGTTACAGCACTTTCGATGGCCAAGGCCATATCGTGTCGAGCAGTTTTACAGATGGAGAAAGCCGGAGTATCTAGAGAAAACCATTGCACAGTGACAAGTAACTGCTAGTCTCTCCAACGGACTCACCAGACACAAGGCAGATGAGCATTGGTTGAATGCATCCCTGCCATCACCGTGCTGCACATCTAAGAACACTTTGCATCTGTGCCCCTTTGTGCGCAGTTAGGAGTGACTTTCTGAGTGTCACAATGCAAGTGGTATGGACCTCTTTCGTACTGTCGACCTCTCGGACACAAGTCCGATGCACCAGTCAATGAGCCGCCATGCTCCCCATCAGTTGCTTTTAAAAGATAACTTTAACAGATCATTAATTGGTAAAAATAGATAAGGCCATCTTAAGTTAATCTGTTACAACAGAATATTTGTTGGCTATAACTGTATAAAAACTGTTAAAAACAGATTATTAGTTGGTTATAACACATTACTAATTTGTTAAAACAAATTATGAATCTGTTATAAAAGTTTATTAATCTGGAGACAGGTTGGCACTGATTTGCCACCGTTAAAAACAAATTTTGGCCTCAAGATTTGTGATGTGCAAAGCTATTTAGTCAGTGCGCAATACTGCGCATGTCTAGAATAACGTTTATTCTTCCTCGTGAGGTGGATTAACAGAATGCTTTCCGAATAGTATTCCAGAATACATTTACTTGAACAAAACAACATGAATCGCATTCTGCCTTATCTGCGCATGTCCAGAATAACACTAGTGTTCTCGAATGGCCCACGGAAATGTATCCTAAAATTTATCAAATCATCCTCCAGTGCCTAAAATTTTAAAGCATCCATGATGTTGAAAAGACCAGGCATTTGTTTATAATTATTTCTTAGTTTTGTTTTAAAACTTTATGTAGCACAGATCTCAATCGTTTTTTATCTGTTTTTTTTCAGAATCCCTAGATGTTTTTGAAGAGGAATGATTTTTCATATCAGAAGTATAAATGATCACTCGGCGCCGAAGGACTAACTCTGGATCAGAGAAACAACCCCACATACAATCTAACGGACACACTTTTGTGACATATTCTGACCAGAATAACAGATCATCACCTCCACAGTCGACAAGGCCAGTAACTGTTGAACAAGATATGACGTGTCGTGATCGGACAAATGAATTTTTGTCCGCTGTTAAATCCCAACAATCCAGACAGGTAGGCTGAATATGTTTTTAGTTCACTTACAGCATGTAAAGAGTGGTTTGCCACTAAAACACCCACCAAGAGTACAGTACAATCACTGTGGATTGGTTGTAATCCACACATTGGCAGTGACGCAGGCCTGAAAATAAGCAATCTGACATTTGCAGAATGAGGTCCCTAGAGGGTGAATTTGATGATGCTATCCCATACAGTGGGCCAATTTATCCTTTGGGAACCACTTTCTGTTTAGTTTTGAGACCCTGATTCAGATTGAGGTTCACAGAGGGTAAATTTAGTGATTCTACCTGCTATGCAGGGTAGCATCACTAAATTCACCCTCTGGGGACCTAATTTTGCAGATGTCAGTCTGCTTATTTTCTGGCTTGTGTCCACGTGCATTTTTCAGGTAATAAAAATCATCATCAGCATAAATTTAATTAACGAAGCACCCGCACTATAGCCAGTGCTTCATTAATTAAATTTTTGATGACTATTCCTATAATTAGTGTTTGGAATCTAACATTATTATGTCCATGGAAATATTGTCCACCTGTGGAAAGTGACCAGTCCACGACAGCAGGACTGCAGTTTTTGCCTAGACAATAATGAGTTCAGACTCCATGTAGCGATGAAGTGAATATTTGAACATATGTTCGTGGGTTGCCACATTCTAATAATAGAATTGCCTCCCATGAACAGATATCCAAATATTACCCCCCCCCCCCCTCCTCCCCATCAAGTGAATGGTCACTACATTCCAATTCTAAACCATTCAATAAATTATCTAATATACATGTTTTCTCAAATAATTTGCTTGTTTACAATTCCACAGAAGACTTGCAGTGTGTTTTGAGAAGCATTTTCATGCTCTGTGATGAGGATAGTTTTTCTACAGTACCACATATTAGTTTGTTTGTTCCCTGTGAGAACCCTGGGAAGTGAAGCAGTGATTGTTTACTGTGGTAAACAAGCTTTGTATTACTGGTAAAATGGGACTCTGTCACCAGTGCTTGGAGTGGAAGTCATCTGAAATGGGCAACATGGGTATAAACGATGGGCTGGACTTGACTTTATATCCATGTTGTGGTCACGATTATTGTGCAGAATTATGTGGCATTAACCCTTTACTTAACGAATTTGCCGCGTCCGCATGCATAATTTACAAAATGAATTATTGGAAAACTTATTTATTTATTTATTGGGGTTTAATGACACTTTTGACAGTTGGGGTCACCTCGTGTCGAACAGTTTTATGGGTGGAGGAAGCCGGAGTATCCGGTGAGAGCCACCGATAATAAATTGTCTGCGTGGGTAAAGGGTTAACTTCGAGGCGACCCCATTGGAACAAGCTCAACAGGGTCACATGATTTGGTTTTGTTGAATTTTTTTTTTTTAATTTTATTCAACTGCTATTCAACTGCTGAATTTGTATATTATGTGGGAGTATGAGACCGATTCGTTGGCTGAAGGGATAATATTGTTCATTCGGGACTACAGTCAAAACTCAAGACATCTTGAAAATTAAATTGTGGGTTGATAAATAATGACGATAAATCAATATTTCTTGTAATTACACCAGTATTCAATCGATACCTGTTTGAATTCCGGTATGTATATACCATGCAGCCTTAGTGATGGCACCCTACCCCAACTCCCCCCCCCCCCCCCCCCCCCCCCCCTGAAGTTTTATCAATGAGAGTAATGCGAAAAACATCAAAAAATCTTATTCATTTCTAGGCAAGTCTTTGCTGCATATACATGTATAGGAAGCAACTTGACCCATAGACTACATCTTGTAGCACATATGTTGCAGTATATATGTTGATTTTATGACCTGTTTTCCGGTGTGTTTTTTTTTCTCTCAGAAAATATTTTAATCCCTTCTATCTTGTGTGACAGAGCTCACAGAGCTCTGTCAAACAATATATAATGGATTAATCAAAGAAATATTTAGCAAATTGGAGAGAATTCACCAACTTTTAGTTAAGTGAATAATTCTGTGTTAATGCCGTATTTATCATTTGATGCTGGTATGCAAAAACAGGATTTCATTGCACCAGCTTTCAAAATCTATGACACTGTTTTGCCTGATATTATTTATTACTTATCGTATCACGATACATAGTGAACAATGATATGTATTGAATCATGAGCAAAGTCTCGCGATTCAAGCGTATCATGATTAATTGTTGCAGCCCAAATTATGTCAAAAGAATTACTCTCCCAATCACCAAATTCCTTTTGTTGATAGGTTTATTTGGCCTCAGTACATCCAATACAGACATTTACTCTATTATATCTTGTTTGGCCCAATGAGCTCTGTCACACAATTTATAATAGAATAAATGCTCATTTTATCAACAGAATACAGGAAATTGTCCAAATCCATGTTAATTGGCTTGACCTTTAAGCCTTTACCCAATGCACATGATGACAGTTGCTTGTCATTGCTCGGTGGTTCTCTCCGGGTACTCCGGCTTCCTCCACCCATAAAACTATCACGGTGACGATTAGCCATTGTGCATAAATATGTGACCTTAAACACCAATAAATAAATAAATAATAATGCACATGATATCAAGATTTATTTAATGCTCAGGCATCAATTCACGCTGAAAAATTAAGTCATATTCCCCTGTCGGTCGGCAAAACGAAATATCAAAATTATATTTAGAAATCGATATTTCATCGTAGGTTCGGATGACGAATCACATGTACTTTAAACGAGTCAGCACATCAGTAATGAATTCCAGAGTCCCAAATACAAACGAATTCGAATAATTGATAGTGACAGTGACTAAATCAATTCATTAAATCAGCGGTTTCAAAGTTTGACTTTCTCATTCACCTTCCAGCGAAAAGCCGAAATCACTTTCAAATTTCTTCAGTTCAACTTCACACGTCTTCAGTGCATTGAGTTCAAAAAAAATAAAATGACGTGTCTTGTTATTGAAAATAAGAAAGTGGTGTTTTTTGTTATTGTTCTATTTCTTCGAAACACATTGCGATTATTTCAATTCGCCAGCCTTGGTAAATCGTAAAGTTAGGGGAGAAATAAGACGGGACTACTTTTTGTGCGGCTATTCACACATTCCAATGGTTGGAGTTTGGTTGTTGTAATTTTTGTATGGACGCCAGTTCGGCACATAAATTTTGCACCTTAATGGCAAATAAAGGCCACAAATTGGAGAGTTTGTAGTCGTAGAGCATTAAATAAAAAGAAAATTCACGAAAATTTGATGAATACCGAAAATATCTCGTTCGTGGCTACAAGAAATATGAGGATCTTCACTCGCGACTGCGTCGCTCGTGAAGATCCTCATATTTCTTTGTAGCCACTCACGAGATATTTTCGGTATTCATCAAATTTTCGTGAATATCCTCTATTTATTATTTTAAATATTATTTCAGTTTTTCAAAACTTCTCAACAAAACCATGTCATGTAACCCATCACTGGAACAACCTTGATGAGCTCCTTCTAACGAGTGGTCACATATGTTTCTGTTGAAAGTTTTTAAAAAATAATTGTTTTCCAAGGGGCGTGGTAGCACAGCAGATAGAGGTGCAGGCTGCAAGCCAGGAGGTCCTCCGTTCGAATCCCACATTGTGGCCTTGAGCAAGACACTTCACCCCCATTGCCCACGTGGGGGTATAGTGGCGTTGTGTACTAAGGCGTACTGCACGTTGATGGTGCACCTGTCTTCAAACAATGCTAACCCTGCTTGTGTGGAGTTAGTATGTTGGGGAGCTGACAGTTGCTTGCCATTGCTTGGTGGTTCTCTCCGGGTACTCCGGCTTCCTCCACCCGTAAAACTGTTGTGGCCATGATTAGCCATTGTGCAGAAATATGTGACCTTAAACACCAATAAATAAATAAATAAAAATTGTTTCCAATGGCTCATTTTGTATATTTTTTTCGAGTTGATGCTACCGATTCATTAGGCTAGGGCTTAATTGAATAATTCTTACTGGCAAAATGGCTATTCGATTAACATTCGATTAACAGGGTTCTAGGTACAAGGATGGTGTCTGGTTATCAGGCCTGAAAATAAGCAGTCTTACATTTGCAGAATGAGGTCCCCAGAAGGTGAATTTTATGATGCTATCCCATACACTGGGCCAGTTTATCCTCTGGGTACCTCTTTCTGTTTAGTTTTGAGACCCTTATTCAGATTGAGGTTCACAGGGGGTAAATTTAGAGATGCTACCCTGCTGAGCAGGGTAGCATCACTAAATTCACCCTCTGGGGACCTCATTTTGCAGATGACAGTCTTCTTATTTTGTGGCTTGCTGGTTATATTCATCAATGCTTATTGGATGTGATTTAGGCATTCCCAGTTGCTTTTCAAATATATAGAGGGTTTGTGAGTCATATATTCATTATTTTCTCATTTTAAAACTCGATTTTTTTTGCAGAGTAATGGTGTTCCTCCCATGCGACAGACAAATCGTGACTTGCGACAGAGAACAGAATTTAGTAGAATAGCAAGGTAAATATATGTCATTTTACTTAGAAGTCCTTAAATAATTCCACATTTCTCCTGTTTCCTAACCCTCTGCTCTCTGATGTCAAAGTACTGAAATTTCAAACATTTTTTTTTTCTTTTAATACCACTGAGAATTGAATCAAATCAATCTTGTTTGACAGAGCTCATTGAGTTCTGTCAAACAAGAGTGAATTGATTAAACTCCCAGTTACATTTTGGGAAACAGTTGTGGCTTGAAATTCTGATATTTCGACATCAAAGTGCAGAGGGTTAATCTTTCTCTAATGCATATAAAATTGTTTTGTTGACATGAGTTTAGACTTTACCCAGTTAACCCTTTACCCAACAAATTGCCCGCATGATCCGCCCGCGTAATATGCAAATTCACCAGTTGAAAAAATATTCTATTTTTATACTGTACCAATGACCCAGACATAGCTGGTGCTAACTCTTAAAAATATAGGGCCAAACACAAATTTTGCCCCCCCAATCCCCAAAATTTGCATCTAAAACCAAAGAAATCATGTCCTGAATGGCCCTCCATACTTCACCTCTACTGCTCATGCGCAGTGTCAAGGACGTCCTGAAATTGGCGCCATTAATCATTCTTTGTTTGGCCCTTCATCAGTTAACATCTGACTGATCTTTGTGCTTGTAAATCTCAGTTTAAATGATGCCAGACACATAAATATTAGAGAAATGGTGATTCTAAGGAGGATATAGAAGGAGGAGAGGAAAAATGAGTGACAGAAAATATTCAGGGCTGTAACTTAAAATTTTTTAATGAAATTATGTTAAGTTACCTACAGTTAAAACTAGAAGTCCTGTCACGTCTAGTGCAGAAAACGCTCGTTAGCTAATGCGCTATCTAGTGCAGAACAGTCAAGTAAATCTCGTTAAACATGCGATAACTTCTGCGCTATGTAACGCAGAACGTAGTGCGCTATTCCCGAGGTCATTAACATCGATCTCCGACACATATCATTAGGAAAAGAAATGTGTGGTAAGTGGACTCAGACATCAGTTGATATTATTTCGAATCAGGTTCGCCGGGTAAATTAGTCGTGACAATGAATGAAAAAACGCAGAAAAAATGTCGAAATGACCAGTTTTAATTTTCACAAGAAGCCCAGACAGTGAAATCAAAGTCATTGCCAAATCGGATATAATCGTCTTTTAAATGATTTTATTCCGTGCTATTGATGAACACGGGGACGAGACTTGTGTGAGATGTGTATGTACGAACAGCCCGGCACGTGATCGTTTTGAAATAACCTAATAAAAATGTTTTGACAACAACATTTTATCAATTAATTAATATCTTTGACTCTGTTCGACTTGGAAAATATGGATAAATTTGTTCGTAAAATCACCATAAAAAATCATCGAAATACCGTTAATACCGCTCAGTCTCCGTCTGAATTTCAACAAGTAATTCGCAACAAATTTTCAATATCATTTAAAACCTTCTCATTCCAATATAAGGCCTTGTTCATATCACTTGCTACACCAAATAATAACAAACACAGTGAGGCCGCGACTTGCTATTCAGTACGATGGGAATCGCCCAGAGACTCCCCTAGCCGAATCGTTTTGATCCGAACCCCGTCTCCACTATTTGACCCAAACCCATTTTCAGTGGCAAGGCCGTAAGGCTGGCGAACGATTTCACCCCGCCCGTCCCAGAGTCAAACCATCCCCAGAATATTTAGACCGACACCCCCCCCCCCCCCCCCCCCCCTTCACCCAAGATTTTGAAATAATGACTGGGTGGTCACAAGCTGGGTTTTTGAGGAGGTAGTTGTTCTTGTTTTGGCAAACGGCGCGCTTGTTCATATTAGTCTAAGGACTAAATAAACAATAATTTTTCAATGTTGATTGAAAAACGCCCTTCCCCTTCCTGTGCAGACTGGTTAAAAATAGGTCATAAGCCAACACGACTTACTTGAACCCCCCCCCACACACACACACCCCCGATCTTCAACTTTTCCGAACCGTCTTGTCCTTCTCACCGTAAGTGAAGTGTATATTATAAAATTATCAGTAAACAATAGGGATGAGACAATTTAGCTAAATTGTAGGTACAATTTATTAAATTGTAGCTACAATTTAATAACTAAAAACAATGTGAAGCTAATAGGCTTCCGTAGATGAGAACGCTAAGCAACAAAATTCGCTGAAATTTGCAAAAATTTCGTTTTCAAAATAAATTTGTAAAAATCAGGGATTTTTTTTTTAAATATAAGAACACAGGGTGAACCTGTTGATTTAGAAATATTTAATTTCTAAAAATTTCAGCGTTTGGGACAGGAATTTCAATCCCTTTAAACAAATAAAACAGCCGGAAAAAATGAGTTTTTTTATTTTAATTTTTTTATCCCAAACGGATTTTTCTCCGGATCAGTTCTTTTCAATCATTCTTCATCATTATTCTTTAATCACTGATGATAAAAGAACATAAATATAAATTTGACACCTAATTGTTATTAAGTAACCCATTTCCAAATTGAAGTCATAAAACGGGAGCTTAGTATATTGACAGGAGTGTTTTCAAAGCTTATTCACACCTTCTGTTGTTCAAAAGACGCACAGATAGTAATTGCAAACATCACTGATTGCTACCTGAAAAACTGCCGCAGAAAATCCTCCCTGTTCAGTCCACAATATAGCGCAATCCTCTGATGTAGCCTTCAGCACCAATAAATAATAATCATATTTGTTCCATAAATGTGGAGCAAGAAAGTTGAATAATCAAAAGAACTGGTGACAATTTATGAAAATTAAAACTAACAACTTTCAAGTGTGCAGAGTAAAAACTTCACCGTGCACATGGTTTAATGGCAGTTCATTGTAAACGAACTGTACGCCTATATTAGAGATATGATAGGGTCTTGTGTGGGATGGGTCTATACAATTCCCCTCCCCCACCCACTGTTTGGAATATCGGACTGAAGTCCTGCAAATTTCAACTCGAGGAAACACCACTTGGCACTTGTACTCATCTACTCGCCAGATGACCCGAGTTATTCTTCTCCTTATAATTGGGGTGTCTGCAAATCACTCCAGGGGTGGAATATCCACCCGAATGATATTCTCAGTTTCTGTGACAAAGCAAACACAAGGAACTCACAGTATGGTTCTGTTGATTGGGTTTTTTTTAGTTCGAAGCTCACTTGAAGTTGAGAATGTTTCTTTCACATAACACAATCCAGAATGCGTGGAAATTCCACTTTGTTAGTGTTTCAGTACAAAAGCATATACCATGTACCGTGGATGGGTTTCAGACACGTCACAGAATATTCACAATCAGAAGTACAGTCGTTAACGGTGTACGAGAAATTCACAAGAACGATGGGTCGAGTCACCTGTGGTACGAAACAGAAAGATGAAGTTTCAACGTCTCAAACCACGTGTCAAGATGTGGACGAGAAAATTGTTCACAATGTTCATGCTCACTGAGCTTTCTAAAACATTCTTTCAGATATTTTTCACGAATAAATAGTTGTTACAGGCTTTTGATTGCTCTCAGTCATTTGGAAATGCTCTCTCACGACATATTAACCTATCAAGTGAAATGCGTCAGAATATCAATTCACCCCAAAAAAAGCCGCCCGCGGACAGAAAATAAAAACTGATTTTAATTGATTTCTAGCATGAGCATGTGGACATTTTTCAGTTGCCCAAGCCTTTTCAACACTCCATTAAATATTGACAACGATTGTTTGAAATGTTTCATTGATATCTTTCTAAAATAAAAATAAAATATATATACATGGCAAGCCCAACTTATTCCATAGCTATTGCCAGTATTTGAGAGAAATTTAAAAATGCCGTACTATGAATTTTAAAAGGCCAAATTTAACTGACCACATATGGAAGAGTAGGAATGTAGGTCCCAGAAAAAGTATTGTGAAGGGTAGGCCCACCCTTATCAATCATAAATTGTTAACACCGCATGCCCATCGATTCGAACCATGCAGTGGTGGAAACTTGTGTTAGTGGGTGGGGGGGGGCAGATATACCCTCCCCCCCCCCCCCCCCATCACATGAACTCACACAAAATAATTACGTATCGACGTTTTTAATCTAACTCATAATGTTAACCTTGTTTTACCTTCAATGATCGAAGGTGCACGTGGCATTGGCCACCAGCCAAATTGAAGAATTTTTTTTAGCGTTTACTTAAAAAAAACGAAGCTAGCATGGAGATGAGGAGTTGTGGTGTGTGAGGAATTGGCAGTTTGCTGCTCATGCTTTCCTCTGTGTGGGGATAAGGGTACATGAGGATTTGAGGGTTCTGCCCCGGAAAGGGAGTGTGTGGGGGTGGGGGGGGGGGGATCTTTTTTCTTTTTGTTGATTTTCAAAGTTCTCGACGAATAATTAATTTCTTTTTCAGCTTTCACCCAAATGCATATTTTTTTTTTTACAGAACACCAACTATCTCTTGAAATTGAAACTTTCTTTATAAATATCTGAGCATTCCGATTTCTTAATTCGCTCGCAACACTTTCGATACACGGTCAGTTCGGTAGCCTGTGGAGAGCGTTCTTTTGTTTCCAACCACGCTTGTTTTCTCATAGTTCCTCCATAAGAACGGCTGCGATTCATACATACTAGGCTAAAAATTCTCGAAATAAAAACGTCATTACTTCTATCTTCTCAAGGTTTAGCAGTCTTGAATCAACCAGCATGATTTTCTCATTAATCTTCGAAAACAAAAATCACGCAATACGCGTTTTTAAATACTTCTTGTATTGTCGCGAAATGAATTGATAATGAGAAGTGTGTGTGTGTGTGGGGGGGGGGGGGGGGGGGGGGTGGGGGGGGGTGCTGGGAGCAGATGAATGAACATCATTTCGTCCTCTTAGTATGCAATTCTAATATTTAATTGCTACCTCATGTCAGTAGGACGTGCGACTTAATAACTGTTGATTGCCTGTTTCAAGTACTGAATATCAATCAGCAGTCGCGCGTTACAATTCTGCAGAAATCGCGATACACTACCGTGCATCAGATGTAATTCTCTGATGATTTGCTGCGCTAACCTAACGTGCTATTATTTCAAATTAGTGCAGAATACGGGACAGGACTTCTAGTTTTAACTGTATTTTCGAGGCAACAGCCTGTTGTGGTCATTCTTGTTATCAAGTTACACTGCTTGTTCAGTGTTTTCCTCTCTCCCTTTCCTTTAAGTCCCCTCTTGCTATTCTCCCATGCTTTTGGCATATTTTCTGTAATATTATTACTAAAATTTCTTAGGAGTTTTAGCTGGATAACAAAATGAATTCTGTTCTTTTCCCCATATTTACGTCTTCACCTATGGGTGGTTAGGCGTAGTGTTCTGCATCTACCATTTGATGTTCTGCAGTTTCTTCCCTGGAAGTCTCTGTTTTGCATCAGATAGTGTATTATTGGTAACTGATTTCGGGCCTGGGTGCCTGGAGTCTTGTTCTGGTGTTTTTACACTTATTGTTTACATTTACAACAGCCCTCTGTGTGAGGGGGGATTTCTTGAAAATAATATCTTGATGTTAATTTAATCATAACTAGATACATTATTATTGTTCGTAAGTGTTGCATAAATTTTTTAAAATATTTTTAGAATTTTTGTCCACACTTAGGCTTGGGATCCATTGGGGCTCAACGTTACTTTTCAGAAACTTGGGCTGTTCTGAAAAAATATTTTTTCAAAATTTTTTGATTTCAATTATTTTTTCTATGTTAATGGATCATGTTATTATGTATTTTGATTGTCAGGGGTTGGTGCGAGTACTAGGACTTTGTTTTCTTTTCACAATGAAAGGATATTGTTCAATTGTAATAAGAGGAAATCTTCCTCTGACTTTCATAATCATTGTATAATGTAGTCAGTGTGCTCGCACTAACTCCTGTTCTGTATGTGTTAATTTCGATGACAACATGGGAAGCGTGTGTCACGGTATGTTAGTGGGGAAATGGCCATTCCGGTCCTTTCCCCGCAGGGTCACTCTACTTTATCAATCTTTATTTCAGACGATCAAGAACAGGGTGATGTATCTGTGATGTCTTCCAAAAGTGTGCCTCCGTCGTCACAATTAATGAAGAGCTAGCGGAAAAGTGCTCATGTAAATACGTCAATTGCCTAAGAGGACCCTAGTAGGTTCGACGGCCTTTGACGTCCGCTAGCTCGCCCGGTGTAGCGTCCATTCATCGAATGGTTCGGCAGCCGGGTTCGTCCGTTGCGGTCTAGAAGGAGTTTTGGGTGATGCGAGCACTATAAATCAACAAAATGCACACCCAGTGACGGCAGATTAGAGGAGAGAACGGAGGAAGCCTTTTAGTCCGGTTCCTAGCTTGTCCAGGTCCATCTGGACTGCGAGCGAGAGAGGCCCCTCTTTCGTACAACAACATCTGGCCCCAGATGTTGTGGTACAAATGTTTCGCATTCGGAGCATACGTCCGCCGCTCGGGACGCTCCGATATATAGTCAGTCTGGAGAGACTGTCAATAAGGCTTCCTCATCCTCATGGTAGCGCACACGACCGCTCTTGGCTATGTTACCTCGGATATCCAGTCAGCTTCGCCAATCAGAGAATCATCGGCGACCAGGTCACACCATCCGGTAGCCAGGAACTCGAGGCCTGCAGACTCCGGACGTTCGCATAAGAAAGTATGCGGGAGTCAACGTACACGGAGCTTCCAGCGGCAAAGCATCGTAAGACCGCTACTGCACAGGCCTCGGTGACCGACGTGCTATCCCAAATAGCACAGCTTATCGCAGCATCCCAGCATCGACAGAATCTCTGTCGCATCATGTATTATCCGATGACGCTCCGCGGAAGCGGGTACGGACGTCCGAAAATTTCATCCGGTCCGACGGGATGCCGAAAGGGATTCGGAGGATTTCGAGCTTTCCCTTTCGGAACAACATCAGCTGCTGTGTATGTCATCTGGCTTATCTTCTAGAGGTTCTTCCGTCGGACCAGAATGCTGCGATGCCGGATAAGAAACTGATAGCGTCGGTGGACACAGAAATTTTTGGTTCGGTTCAGGGACATCGTCCCTCAGTTCCGACACAGTCCAATAATGTCACACAACTTTCGAATTATTGAACGACGCTATATATATTTTATTATATGCTTGCTATTAACAAGCATGTCTGATTTCTTGTTCGCAAAGTTACTGAGATGTCTTTGAAGTGTGCCTCTGTCGTCATAGATAATGAAGAGCTAGTGGCAATAAGTGCTCATGGAATACGTCAATCGCCTAAGAGATCCCTAGTAGGATCGACGGAGTTGACATTCGCTAGCTCACCCGGTGTAGCGTCCATTCATCGAATGGTTCGGCAGTCGGGTTCGTCCGTTGCGGTCTAGGAAGGAGATTTGGGTGATGCGAGCACTATAATAGACTTTAGTACACACCCAGTGACGACGGATTAGAGGACAGATCGGAGGAAGCCTGTTAGTCCGGTTCCTAGCTCGTCCAGGTCCGTCCGGGCTGCGAGCGAGAGGGGTCCCTCTCTCGTACATCAACATATGGGACCGGATGTTGTGGTACAGTCATTTCGCATTCGGAGCATATGTCCGCCGCTCGGGACGCGCCGTTATATTGACAGTCCGAGAGACTGTCGATAATGCTTCCTCATCCTCACAGCAGCGCACACGACCGCACCTTGGCTACGTGACCTCGAGTATCCGGCCAGCTTCGTCATTCAGTGATTCCACGGCGAACAGGTCACTCCATCCGGTAGCCAAGGGACACGAGGCCTATACACTCCGTTAGCTCGCATAATAGAAGTATGCACGGGGTATCGAACACGGAGCTTCCAGCGGCAAAGCATCATAAGACCGCTTCTCCACAGGCCTCAGTGACGGACGTGCTATCCAAAATAGCACAGCTTTTCGCAGCATCCCAGCAAACGACAGATTCTCGGTCGGATCACGAATAATCCGACAGCGCTGGGGTCGGTGCGCTCAGCTGTTGCATCAGGTACGGACGACCGAACACTTATAGGGTCCGACAGGATGGCGAAAGGGATTCGGACGATTTCGAGCTTTCCCTTTCGGAACAACAGAAGCTGCCATACATTTCTTCCGGCATTATCTTCCAGAGGTTGTTCCGTCGGACTACATTGCTGCGATGCTGGATAAGAGACTAATAGCGTCATTGGACACGGAGTTTTGGATCGGTTCAGGGACATTGTCCCTGACTTGCCGACACAGTCCAATAATGTCATTAGAACATTCGATTTATTTAACGACGCTATATATAAGCTTGCTACCAAGCATAATATCTAGTTTCTTGTCCGCAATGCTCTATTCTACCTTTCATCAATTCTAGGGAATAATTTATATTGGCAGAACAGGGCATACCGAGAGTTCCTATGCATCTTGACGGCGGGACTGAAGACTGGGAATTATCTTTTTTGCCGTCTATGTCAATTCCAACCACGATGTTGGAAACGACGATGATGTCTATTAGACTTAACTTAGACGCTTTATCATACGTAGACCACCTTACTGAGGCGTTTTCATTACGTCTTCAAGAGAAAGAATTCCAGGATTTGATCCTCAATGTGATTTCTTTCAAGGGCAGTAGTTTTTCCACGTATAACTCCACCCTTCAGTGGCAACCTGGAGTTGGTTAGACGTGACGCAGCCCTAGCTACATCCACACGCGTGGATAGTAAGGTGAAGAACTCTCTCAGAGTCGCTTCGGTCTCGGAGAAGCTTCTCTTCGACGGCAACCTTTCAGCAATCTATCAATTGCTCGATATACACGTTCTCTTGTCTATCAAGTGTAACAAGAGATTCAGACTGGGGCAAACATTCGGTGGTTGGCTCAGAGAGTGCCACTGCAGTTGCTGGATCCGAGTGTTATGATTATGACGGATGCCAGTCAAACAGGTTGGGGTTCAATATTGATCCCAACGGATTCGAAGTGCCAGGGTCTTTGGGTTCCGCAGTTTCTAGGCAAGCACTTAACTTCCAGGAAATGATGTTATTTTGGCTTGCACTATGTCATTGGATGAACATTATTCAGAAACGCATGTCCAAATCCTGTCCGATAATACGACAGTAGTTGCGTATCTCCGGAACCAGGGAGGCACTCATTCGATTCCGTTATTCAATTTAACGGAAAGAATCCTTCTGTTTGTTATAGTACACCAAGTTCTGCTTCGGTCCGTCATATTCCGGGTCATCTGATTGTATTAGCAGACTTCCTTTCACATAAGGGTCGCTTGTTGCCATCAGAATGGACTCTCAACAAACAAGTATTCAATCAGATTTGCTATCAATGGGAGCACCCAATGATAAATTATTTGCGACACAACTCACTATTCAGTTGCAGACGTATGTGTTTGCATGTCCGGATCCCTGAGCTTATGTTGTTAACGCTCTATTGATCTAATAGGACGGAATGATAGGATATGCGTATCCTCCAGCGCTGTTGATTCAGCAAGTATTGCTAAGATAAACATCCACAATACATTTCTGTTGATAGCATCTCTGTCTTCACAGAGACTGTGGGTAAATTTACTCAGGTGTCTACTGTGGGACTTACCGCGAAAACTTCCTCCATGAGAGGATCTTCTTTCGCTGGGGAAATCGTGTCAACTTCATCACAACCCGCAAGGTCTCAACCTTCACGTATTCCGTTGTGTGGTCCTTCTTGCACGGCAAGCATTGTACAGGACGAGCTATGGACGCGATTTCTTTCTGTAGGAGAACCTCTTCTTCGCTATACTATGCGGCTAAAGTGGAGGCTCTTCCGTCGTTGGTGTAGGGATCATTATGTTGATATTTTTTATCCCTCCATACTAGACATTGCAACTTTCTAGTATACTTGTTTGACAAGATCGACTGCAGCCTGTTACTATTAAGGTTTTAGGTCTATGTTATCTCATACCTATGCACTCTATGATAGTTTACAATTGAGTCTTATGTCTCTTTATCTAAGTCAGTTAGAAACTTTTCGATAAATTGACCTAGAATCCTTAGATTAAATTCCTATATGGAATTTAGCTTCGGTTCTTATTTAGCTAAGTAATCATTTGAGCCTCTGGAAACAGTAGTTTTCAAATTCTGACCTTTTTAGACAGTAATTCTGTTAGTCTTCTCTTACTGAGGAGTCAGTGAGCTTCATGCACTATCGGTGGACGATTCTCACTTTCGTAGTATCGGAAACACTACTTCCTTTACTACTTAGGTTGGATTTTTTGTTAAGAGTCAAGCTCCTAATAGTATCCGGAACCTATTGTTATTGAGGTCCTTCCGTCTTTGTACGGGCATAGGCCTTTACTCTGTCCTGTTAGAGTTTACGTATTTATAAACAGATATCAGTTTATTAGTACGGACGTAAGCTTCTTCTGTCTTTGATGTCTAATAGAAGGACATTACGCTCCATTCTATTGCTAATGGATTCAATTAACTATCGGTACTGCTTATGGTATATCATTGACTCAGCAGTTTGTGCTTGAGATTTTGGCTCATGAAGTAAGAGCTCTTTATACATCTTGGGCTTACATTAATAGTGTCGCTATTATAAATTTTATGACGGCTGCTCATTGGGCTCAGCCATCCACATTCATGAATTTTTATCTCAGAAATATTGAGTCTATTTCTGGAGGCCTCCATTGTTAGGCCTATTATCTACTGCTCAGAATGTCATTCACTTAACAGTTGCTACTATAGCTAGGTAGGCTTTCTGTTCCGGCAGTGACTCTGTCCTGCTGCCCTCTTCGCTCTGGACTATTTGACCCAGGGCAAAGAGAAGGGGGGGGGGGGGGGGAGGGTGTTCCCTTGGATCACCTGTTTTATTATGAAAACAAG
The DNA here is from genome assembly GCA_031216915.1 of Pictodentalium vernedei. Classification (NCBI taxonomy): domain Eukaryota; kingdom Metazoa; phylum Mollusca; class Scaphopoda; order Dentaliida; family Dentaliidae; genus Pictodentalium; species Pictodentalium vernedei. The sequence continues at coordinate 104,442,559 of CM062292.1, read as the reverse complement.
GGGATACCTCCTCCGGAGTTAGTAATTCTGAGCTGTTACTGGGATGGTTTTTAAGTGATAAGTTTATGTTTTTAAAATTCATTCAGGTCATAGTTTTTACAGTATAGCTTTTGAATATATCACGTGTCAAACGGGCGTTATTATACTATCCTCAGACAGTTTTAAGGAGTATAAAGAGTCTCTATTCTCTAGACTAACCTTATTTATGGGCTTACATTAAAAATTATTAGTATAAGGATTATACTGGATATTGATAGAGTACATGGATGTTATGATGCTCAATTTTGGAAGGTGTTGTGTCTTTCTAATTTATCATAAATAAGAAAGATACATGTAAGGCCTAATACTCCTTTTCCCCTCGAGGGGATGACTCTATTTTATATAATTGAGTTTATTTGAACTTGCTCTATGTCCTAGGCCCTCCAGCCTTTTTACTATTCAGCTATATCTGGGTCATTGGTACAGTATAAAAATGTTAAAAAATTTATAGTAATTTATATATTTTTTATACTTACCAATGACCCAGACGGGGATGCCCCTCCCAGGAGTTGGGAACTCATACCTCCCCGCTGAGTACATAGCGCTTACCAGGCACTGGTTATAAGAATGCTTAATGGCGCCAATTTCGGGACGTCCTTGACACTGCGCATGCGCAGTAGAGGTGAAGTATGGAGGGCCATTCAGGACATGTTTTCTTTGGTTTTGGATGCAAATTTTGGGGATTGGGGGGCAAAATTTGTGTTTGGCCCTATATTTTTTTAAGAGTTAGCACCAGCTATGTCTGGGTCATTGGTAAGTATAAAAAATATATAAATTACTATAAATTTTTTAACTTTTCAAAAATTTTCAACAAAACCATATCATGTGACCCCTCGTTGGAACGAGCTCGTTGAGCTCGTTCCAACGAGGGGGCACATGATATGGTTTTGTTGAAATTTTTTGAAAAAATGATATTTAAAATAATAAATTTTGATATCGTCTGCGTTGGGTAAAGGGTTAAATCTTGTGTGATTGAGCTCAATGAAATTTGAATGTAAATTCCTAGTTATTGCATTGTTGAAAAAAGTTTCGGCTTCAAATTTTTATAACCGATTTCAGTGTGTAGAAGGTTAACAGTGGTTTTCTGTAAACCATTTTACTATTTATCCCAAAAGCAATTGCAAACAGCAATTTCAGTAGCAATAAAAATGTGCCGATAAAAAATCTTGTATCATTATTGTGGTAATACATTGTACAAGTTATTTGACATCACCAGAAACCAGCTTGTGCATGTCTGACAAACTGTTTCAGTGTTAATGGCATTGATAAACCATTCCCTTCAAAAGCTGACAATGCTGCAACGATCCGTGCTCTGCCAACATACTTTCCATGTTGCATGGATTTACACAATCCATTACACAGACAATCCACCATGGGAAACTGGTGAAATCCCCTTTTGGTGGTCAGATTCAAGTTTGTTCAAATTAAATTCTTGGGTTGATATTTGAGATCCCCCATTAGAGCCTAAAGTTTAACTTAGTGCAGTATGAGAAAAATCTTTAAAAAAATCTTCTGATGATCTACCAGTCAGAATCTTTTATCATTTGATATACAGTATCTTTGTTTAAATCAAGTCAGTGAGATCATATTCAGAACACAAATTTTAACAATGTTAGGAAAATTCTTTGAAAGTCTTCTTGTTCAGATTCACCATTCAGAATGTTTTGGCATTATACAACATCCATAGGGCGTCAAATTTAAATTTGTTCAAAACAAGTGCCTGGGTTCATATTTGGGTCCGAATTTCAACTTGGTGCTATATGAGGAATCCTTTTTGAAACTTTCCTTCATCAGATCCACCAGAGGATACTTAGGATACAGCATCCTTATGGGGGTCTGATTCCAGTTTATTTGAATTATGTTCCTGGGTTCATATTTGAACTTACTGTGAGAGTTTAACTTTGTGTGATATGAGGAAAAGTCTATAAAAATCTTCTTATGACCCCTCCTTCAGAATCGTTTGATATAGTCATCTTTATGAGGACAAATTAAAATTTGTCAAAATAAAGACCCTAAGTTCATATTTGGGCACCCTATGGAGTTATGGGTAAATGGTTTACCGGGTATGTCTGATATTTTACCCACGTTCTTAAAATTGGTAAATTTGTCCCTTAAGTGCAACAAAGTGTTGCAAAGCTTTCTTGCACTAAAGGGACGAAATACACCACCACCCATGCTATTCTGTAGAATATGGGGCCTAAAACATAAAACAAACCAAGAACATGATATTTTGATGGCAAAGAAATAATTACAAAAATAAAAAATAAAATAAAAAACCACTTGCCCACATGCAATTTTACAAAAAAGGCCTGAGAAACAGAAGACCTACTTTGTGGGGCAAAAAGCCAGTTCTTTTCAAAATTTGAGGTATAATGAATATAGGATGGTTACCCTTGATATGTAAAAATAATCCAGTTGTTGATTGATTCCCAGGAGTGGAATCATTTCAAATTTCTGAGACATTTTAACCTCTTTTCAGGGATTAAATAGCATTTAGAAAAGCTACTCTCCCTTGTCAAAAAATTCAGGGAAAATTGCCTGTGCAAGATTTTCTTTTTAACCCTTTACCTAGCATGAAAAGCAGACGACACTTGCAAACAAAATTTTTGAATAACATTTTTTGGTCTCAAAAACATAGGTTATGACCCCTTCATTGGAACGAGCTCAACGAGCTCGTGTCCAAAGAACGGCCTTAACCTACCGTATGTTTTTGAGACAGAAAAAGAAAATTAATTGGTGATTTTGAGAATAGCTCTGGCCGGTTTTGACCATTACATTGGGATGAAGGGTTAATACCCTAAACTGTGAATTCATTGGAAATCCTCTTGCTTCCAAATACAGTGGAACCAACTTAATTGGATACCTCTTAACTGTTAATTGGATATAATTTCCCAACACAAAACCATTTGCCATACCGCCAGTACAAATTTGACTGTTAATTGAATATAGGTTATAGAGTGAATTCCTGTTAATTGAATAAAAAATCTTGTAACCTGTCAAGAAATTACTCTCACTCTCCCCAGTTTTCCTTTTTTTAGCTCACCTGATTTTCAGTCAGGAGAGCTATAGTGATCACTCACCGTCAGTCGTCCGTCGTCCGTGAACATGGTGTTTGCGTCTTCTCCTCCCAAACCGCTGAACCAATTTAATTGATATTTGAGATAATAGTTTGTTATGACATCGCAATTTGATTTTGTTCAAATCAAGTTGCCTCGCCCGTGGGTAGGGCCACACCCAAAAAGTGTGCTGAAATCTTAAAAAATCTTCTTCTCATGAACCAGCAGTAGCAGAGACTTGATATTTGGTGTGCAGCTTCCTTTTGAGGTGTAGACTCAGATTTGTTCAAGAGAAGTTTGTGGGGCTATACTTGGCATCATTATGGGAGGGGCAAAATTTTTGGCCCCGCCCAAAATTTCTATTTTTCCAAACCGAGAGGCTGATTTGAACCATATTTTATGTGAGGGCTTATTGGGTCATAAGTACCTAATTTATGCTGATTTTTTTTTTTCCCCGTAGCCCCATGGGAACCGCAGGAGCTAAAAATAGAAAAAAATTAAAACGCCCATATCTCCAAAACTGCACGGCACCGAGAATTTTTATTTGGTGTGAAGCTTCCTTAGGACCAACAGAACGAATTGGTAAAAAAAAATTGCCATCGGTTTTATCATAGGGTACAGTTTCGGGACTTTGAAAAAGTGCTGAGTCAGCACTTTTTAACACTGTAGGCAATGGGAAAAACATTAAAAAATCTTCTTCTCCAGATCCAGCAGGCAGAATCTTTTGATATTTGGTATGCAACATTGGAGGGTGGATCTGATTCAAGTTTCTTCAAATCGGCCCCCTGGGTTCATATTTGGGCTCAGTATAGGAGCCTGATTTCGAACTTAGTGCATTTCAGGCAAATTTCTTAAAAAATCTTCTTCTCCAGATCCAGCAGGCAGAATCTTTTGATATTTGGTATGCAACATTGTGGGGTGGATCTGATTCAAGTTTGTTCAAATCGGCCCCTTGGGTTTATATTTGGGATCAGTATAGGAGCCCAAATTTGAACTTACTGCATTTCAGGCAAAATTTCTTTGAAAATCTTCTTCTCCAGATCCAGCTGGCAGAATCTTTTGATATTTGGTATGCAACATTGTGGGGTGGATCTGATTCAAGTTTGTTCAAATCGGCCCCTTGGGTTTATATTTGGGCTCAGTATAGGAGCCCAAATTCGAACTTAGTGCATTTCAGGCAAATTTCTTTGAAAATCTTCTTCTCAAGATCCAGCAGGCAGAATCTTTTGATATTTGGTATGCAACATTGTGGGGTGGATCTGATTCTATTTTGTTCAAATCGGCCCCCTGGGTTCATATTTGGGCTCAGTATAGGAGCCTGATTTCGAACTTAGTGCATTTCAGGCAAATTTCTTAAAAAATCTTCTTCTCCAGATCCAGCAGGCAGAATCTTTTGATATTTGGTATGCAACATTGTGGGGTGGATCTGATTCAAGTTTGTTCAAATCGGCCCCTTGGGTTTATATTTGGGATCAGTATAGGAGCCCAAATTTGAACTTACTGCATTTCAGGCAAAATTTCTTTGAAAATCTTCTTCTCCAGATCCAGCTGGCAGAATCTTTTCATATTGGGTATGCAACATTGTGGGGTGGATCTGATTCAAGTTTGTTCAAATCGGCTCCCTGGGTTTATATTTGGGCTCAGTATAGGAGCCCAAATTTGAACTTAGTGATTTTCAGGCAAATTTCTTAAAAAATCTTCTTCCCCAGATCCAGCAGGCAGAATCTTTTGATATTTGGTATGCAACATTGTGGGGTGGATCTGATTCTATTTTGTTCAAATCGGCTCCCTAGATTCATATTTGGGCTCACTATAGAAGCTCGAATTCGAACTTAGTGCATTTCAGGCAAATTTCTTCAAAAATCTTCTTCTCCAGATCCTGCAGGCAGAATCTTTTGATATTTGGTATGCAACATTGTGGGGTGGATCTGATTCCAGTTTGTTCAAATCGGCCACCTGGATTCATATTTGGGCTCACTATAGAAGCCCAAATTCGAACTAAGTGCATTTCAGGCAAATTTCTTTGAAAATCTTCTTCTCAAGATCCAGCAGGCAGAGTCTTGTGATATTTGGTATGCAGCATCCTTAGGGGGGTGAGATTCAAGTTTGTTCAAGCCATGTCCCTAGGTCCATATTTGGGCTCACTGTGGGAGCTTGAATTGTAACTTTGTTCGAAATGAGGAATTTTCTTAAAAAATCTTCTTCTTCAGATCCAGCAGTCGGAATGGTTTGATATGTGGTGAGTAGCATCCTTGGAGGGGAGGGGGGATTCAAGTGTGTTAAAGCCAAGTCCATGGGTCCATATTTGGGTTCCCTGTGGGAGCCCAAATTATAACTTAGTCAATATGAGGAATTTTTCTTTAAAAATCTTCTTCTTCAGATTCAGCATTTGGAACGTTTTGATATTTGGCATGGAGCAACGTTATGGGGCTGAGATTCAAGTTTGTTCAAGCCAAGTCCCTTGGTTCATATTTGGGCTCACTATGGGAGCCTGAATGACAACTTAGTTCAAAATGAGGAATTTTCTTTAAAAATCTTCAGATCCAGCAGATGAATGCTTTTGATATTTTTTATGCAGCATCCTTAGGGGGGTAAGATTCAAGTTTGTTCAAGCCATGTCCCTAGGTCCATATTTGGGCTGATTGTGGGAGCTCGAATTGTAACTTGGTTCAAAATGAGGAATTTTCTTTAAAAATCTTCTTCTTCAGATCCAGCAGTCGGAATGTTTTGATATTTGATGTGCAGAATCCTTAGGGGTGTGAGATTCAGGTTTGTTAAAGCCAAGTCCCTGGGTTCGTATATGGGCTCCCTGTGGGAGCCCGAATTATGACTTAGTTCAATATGAGGAATATTCTTTAAAAATCTTTTTTTAGATCCACTGGTCAGAATATTTGGATATTTGGTTTCAGCTTTTCTTAAGAGGAGCAGATGCAACTTGTGGAAATCAATTCTCTGGGTTGATATGTAGGCTACCATGTCAGGTGAGCGCCCTCAGGCCCCCTGGGGCCTCTTGTTTATAGACCTATTTGACCTCAATACTCCAATACAGGGACTCAATCTATTATATCTTGTGTGACAGAGCTCACTGTGCTCTGTCACACAAGCTATAATAGAATAAATGCTAAGTTTATCTCTAGAATACAGGAAGGTGACACAATCCCTGTTAATTGAATTCTCTTAATTGGCAAAGTGGCTATTCAGTTAACAGGAATCCACTGTATATCACTAAATGTACATAGGAACCCAAAATTGATTGGAGATAAGAAATCGTATATTCAGTCAGCAGAATTTTTGTACCCCAAAATAATGTTGTTTGCTTAACTCTTAACCTGCTGAGTAATTTTAAGATATCTTTGATCAAATCTGGTCATGGCTGCTTCAGAGCAGCCAAGCCTAGATTTGATAAAAAATTTATAGAAATTCAACACAAGATCATTGGTTAAAAAGTTGATGTAACTTACAGGGGAAAATTTGGTCAAATGTCCTAAAATTTTACTTATTTCAATGTCAGGAGATTTCATGTCCTGGGAAGGAATATCTACCAGCAGCATGCAAGCAGTTAATTGTCCCCTGACCCTTCGGGGGACTATTGTAATCAGCAGTGTCCATCCGTGCGTGCGTGCGTCCGTCCATCCGTCACACCCTTGTCCGGATGATAACTTTAGTTTGGATGATTTTACTGAAACTAAATTTGGTATGTGTCTTACTTGGGTGGAAATGCAGGTCAAGTTCGAAAATGGGCACGCTCCACTGATTTCTACTGGATTTATTCCCCTTTTTCGACTTAAAAAATACAGTTTTTGTGTTGTCCGGATGATAACTTTAGTTAGGGTCATTTGATTGAAACGAAATTTAGTATGCCGCTTATTTGGGTGGAAATGCAGGTCAAGTTCGAAAATGGGCACGCTCCACTGATTTTTGGCTCACCAACGTTAGTTGTGTGAGCCTATGGCATAGCCCTCATGTCGGTGTCGGCGTCCGCTCTCAAATATTTTGAACTTTTGTGTACAGGTTTTGATTTTTTGGCTTTTCAAATTTTTTTTTAGTTTCAGCATATTGCTATAGTGGTTCACTATAACATTTAACTCTTTTCCAGGGTATTTTGTCGTAATTTTAACCCTTTGAATCAAATTTTAGACTTATTTTGATGTTTGCGTGCAGGTTTTGATGTTTTTTTTTTCCTTTCTTTCAAGTGGAGATTTACCTTGCAGCATATGTCCATGCTTTCTATTGTATGTAAACATGCATCTTAGGGCTATGTTTGTATTATTTAACCCTTTTCCTGCTGAATTACTTCAATTTTGGACTTTTATGTACAGCTTTCAGACTTAGGCTTACAGCTTCTTACTTTTATGTACAGGTTGTGATAAAAAAAAAACAATTTCAAGTGAGGTTGACCTCACTGCATATTGCAGTGGTGGTTATTATAACATTGATATCTTTCCAGTGCATTTTTAAAAAAATGTTAACCCCTTGAATAGATTTTTAGACTTATTTTGACGTTTGCGTGCAGGTTTTCATGGTTTTTTTTTTTTTTCCTTTCTTCCAAGTGTAGAGTTTCTGCATATTGCTATGGTGGTTCACTATAACATTTAACTCTTTTCCAGGGTATTTTGTCTTAATTTTAACCCTTTGAATCAAATTTTAGACTTATTTTGATGTTTGCGTGCAGGTTTTGATGTTTTTTTTTCCTTTCTCCCAAGTGGAGATTTACCTTGCAGCATATGTCCATGCTTTCTATTGTATGTATACATGCATCTTAGGGCTATGTTTGTATTATTTAACCCTTTTCCTGCTGAATTACTTCAATTTTGGACTTTTATGTACAGCTTTTGGACTTAGGCTTACAGCTTCTTACTTTTATGTACAGGTTGTGATAAAAAAAAAACAATTTCAAGTGATGTTGACCTCACTGCATATTGCAGTGGTGGTTATTATAACATTGATATCTTTCCAGTGTATTTTTAAAAAATTTTTAACACTATGAATAGATTTTTAGACTTATTTTGACGTTTGTGTGCAGGTTTTCATTGTTTTGTTTTTTAGCTCACCTGAGCGAAGCTCAAGGGGAGCTTAACTAATCACTTTCTGTCCGTCGTCCGTCGTCCGTCGTCCGTCGTCCAGCGTCCGTCGTCCGTCGTCCGTCGTCCGTCGTCCGTCGTCCGTCGTCGTCCGTCCGGCGTTAACTTTACATTATCGACTTCTCCTCCTAAACCACTAGCCCAATTTTATTCAAATGTTGGCTAAATGTTTATTACCTAATGCCAATTCAGATTTGTTCAAATGAAGTTGCCCCTCCTCCTGGGTGGTGCCACACCCCCAAGGGGCACCAAAATCTTTGTAAATCTTCTTCTCATGAACCAGCAGTAGCAGAGACTTGATATTTGGTGTGCAGCTTCCTTTTGAGGTGTAGACTCAGATTTGTTCAAGAGAAGTTTGTGGGGCTATACTTGACGTTGTTATGAGAGGGGCAAAATTTTTTGCCCCGCCCAAAATTTCTATTTTCCAAACCGAGAGGCTGATTTGAACCAAATTTTATGTGAGGGCTTATTGGGTCATGAGTACTTGATTTATGCAAAAAAAAATTTTCCCGCAGCCCCGTGGGAACCGCAGGAGCTAAAAATAGAAAAAATTTAAAACGCCCATATCTCCAAAACTGCACGGCACTGAGAATTTTTATTTGGTGTGCAGCTTCCTTAGGACCAACAGAAAGGATTGGTAAAAAAAAATTGCCATCGGTTTTATCATAGGGTACAGTTTCGGGACTTTGAAAAAGTGCTGAGTCAGCACTTTTTAACACTGTAGGCAATGGGAAAAACATTAAAAAATCTTCTTCTCCAGATCCAGCAGGCAGAATCTTTTGATATTTGGTATGCAACATTGTAGGGTGGATCTGATTCAAGTTTGTTCAAATCGGCCCCCTGGGTTCATATTTGGGCTCAGTATAGGAGCCCGATTTCGAACTTAGTGCATTTCAGGCAAATTTCTTAAAAAATCTTCTTCTCCAGATCCAGCAGGCAGAATCTTTTGATATTTGGTATGCAACATTGTGGGGTGGATCTGATTCAAGTTTGTTCAAATCGGCCCCCTGGGTTTATATTTGGGTTCAGTATAGGAGCCCAAATTTGAACTTACTGCATTTCAGGCAAATTTCTTTGAAAATCTTCTTCTCCAGATCCAGCAGGCAGAATCTTTTGATATTTGGTATGCAACATTGTAGGGTGGATCTGATTCAAGTTTGTTCAAATCGGCTCCCTAGATTCATATTTGGGCTCACTATAGGAGCTTGAATTCGAATTTAGTGCATTTCAGGCAAATTTCTTCAAAAATCTTCTTCTCCAGATTCAGCAGGCAGAATCTTTTGATGTTTGGTATGCAATGTTGCGGGGTAGATCTGATTCAAGTTTGTTCAAATCGGCCCCCTGGATACATATTTGGGCTTACTATAGAAGCCCGAATTCGAACTTAGTGCACTTCAGGCAAATTTCTTAAAAAATCTTCTTCTCCAGATCCAGCAGGCAGAATGTTTTCATATTTGGTAAGCAACATTGTGGGGTGGATCTGATTCAAGATTGTTCAAATCGGCCCCCTGGGTTAATATTTGGGCTCAGTATAGGAGCCCGATTTCGAACTTAGTGCATTTCAGGCAAATTTCTTAAAAAATCTTCTTCTCCAGATCCAGCAGGCAGAATCTTTTGATATTTGGTATGCAACATTGTAGGGTGGATCTGATTCAAGTTTGTTCAAATCGGCCCCCTGGGTTCATATTTGGGCTCAGTATAGGAGCCCGATTTCGAACTTAGTGCATTTCAGGCAAATTTCTTAAAAAATCTTCTTCTCCAGATCCAGCAGGCAGAATCTTTTGATATTTGGTATGCAACATTGTGGGCTGGATCTGATTCAAGTTTGTTCAAATTGGCCCCTTGGATTCATATTTGGGCTCACTATAGAAGCCCGAATTCGAACTTAGTGCATTTCATGCAAATTTCTTAAAAAATCATCTTCTCCAGATCCAGCAGGCAGAATCTTTTGATATTTGGTATGCAACATTGTAGGGTGGATCTGATTCAAGTTTGTTCAAATCGGCCCCCTGGGTTAATATTTGGGCTCAGTATAGGAGCCCGATTTCGAACTTAGTGCATTTCAGGCAAATTTCTTAAAAAATCTTCTTCTCCAGATCCAGCAGGCAGAATCTTTTCATATTTGGTAAGCAACATTGTAGGGTGGATCTGATTCAAGTTTGTTCAAATCGGCCCCCTGGGTTTATATTTGGGCTCAGTATAGGAGCCCAAATTTGAACTTAGTGCATTTCAAGCAAATTTATTAAAAAATCTTCTTCTCCAGATCCAGCAGGCAGAATCTTTTGATATTTGGTATGCAACATTGTGGGGTGGATCTGATTCAAGTTTGTTCAAATCGGCTTCCTAGATTCATATTTAGGCTCACTATATAAGCTCGAATTCGAACTTAGTGCATTTCAGGCAAATTTCTTAAAAAATCATCTTCTCCAGATCCAGCAGGCAGAATCTTTTGATATTTGGTATGCAACATTGCGGGGTGGATCTGATTCAAGTTTGTTCAAATCGGCCCACTGGATTCATATTTGGGCTCACTATAGAAGCTCGAATTCAAACTTAGTGCATTTCGGGCAAATTTCTTCAAAAATCTTCTTCTCCAGATCCAGCAGGCAGAATCTTTTGATATTTGGTATGCAACATTGCGGGGTGGATCTGATTCAAGTTTGTTCAAATCGGCCCCCTGGATTCATATTTGGGCTTAATATAGAAGCCCGAATTCGCACTTAGTGCATTTCAGGCAAATTTCTTCAAAAATCTTCTTCTCCAGATCCAGCAGGCAGAATCTTTTGATATTTGGTATGCAACATTGCGGGGTGGATCTGATTCAAGTTTGTTCAAATCGGCCCCCTGGATTCATATTTGGGCTTAATATAGAAGCCCGAATTCGCACTTAGTGCATTTCGGGCAAATTTATTAAAAAATCTTCTTCTCCAGATCCAGCAGGCAGAATCTTTTGATATTTGGTATGCAACATTGTGGGGTGGATCTGATTCAAGTTTGTTCAAATCGGCTTCCTAGTTTCATATTTGGGCTCACTATAGAAGCTCGAATTCGAACTTAGTGCATTTCAGGCAAATTTCTTAAAAAATCTTCTTCTCCAGATCCAGCAGGCAGAATCTTTTCATATTTGGTAAGCAACATTGTGGGGTGGATCTGATTCAAGTTTGTTCAAATCGGCCCCCTGGGTTTATATTTGGGCTCCGTATAGGAGCCCAAATTTTAACTTAGTGCGTTTCAGGCATATTTCTTAAAAAATCTTCTTCTCCAGATCCAGCAGGCAGAATCTTTTGATATTTGGTATGCAACATTGTAGGGTGGATCTGATTGTGATTCATGAACATATTTATTTGTAAAGTTGATAGAATCTTAGACAAAATTTGCAGAAAAGATCTACTATAGAAGGGGTGGTATCCAGGGTGAACCGTTTACCCAAATCTAGCAGTACTAATGCATTATTCACACAAATCTTCGTTCAAATTTTATGACCCCTCATTGGAACACACGCATTCAGCTCATTCCAACAAAGGTCATATGCCATGTTTTCGAGACAAAGGAATAAAAATTTTAGTTATTCATGAAATTTTTAGGCAACTGTTGTCTGTTATTCACATTGCTTCATGAAATTTCAGTACTTTTAGAAGTTACCTCAGTAATCAAGGGTTAATTCCCCTTAATTAAATGTCGCCTCTAAAAAACAACCACTTTGCATATCTTACCTTTTTACCAGCATAACTGCCAAAACTTGTCAGCATTCTTCGCAAAAGTCGCTATTCAAATTTTAATTTTTGTCTCTTAAACATACATGTTCTTATCGCTTGTAAATACCCCATTGGAATGAGCTTTTTGAGCTCATTCCAATGAGAGGTCGCACACCATGCTTTTTGAGTCAAAAAAGCAATTTTTTTAGTTATTCCAGAATTTCGTACGTAAAACACAGCTTTATGACTTCACATTAAAATGAGCTCTCTAAGCTTGTTCCAATCAACATTCACGCACTATGTCTTTCACACAAAAAATAAAATTTTCCATTTCTTCAGGAATTTTGTTTGCAAGAACACTCTTACCCCCCCCCCCCCCCCCCCCCACAAACACACACACACAAACACACACACACACACACAAACACAGACACACACACCTAAAAGTTCGTCAGCAAAAAAACAAAAACAGTTACTTCAATTTTTAAATGCATTATAGGAACAACTTGCCTAATCAAATTTAAATACTTTTGCATCATTCTGTATCTAGAACAAACCATTTACCATATCTTTACGCAAAATTCTCCAGCATCATTCACAAAAAACACCATTATTTATATATTCACATTTCTGTCTCAAAAATATACCTGATCTTCCCATACCCCTATTGGAATAAGCTGTTTGAGCTTGTTCCAATGATGATAAAAAAAAATAAAATTTGTGAAAATTTTTGTTTTCTTGCATGCAAATATATACATGTAGCACATGGAAGATATCCACAGTTGGGGAGAGATGTCCAAGGCTATCTCTTCACATTCCTTGTTTGTGCTTCATGCTAAACCAGTTTGTCTGCAGAGATAAATTTGCTTTATTAAAAATCATTGGAGATTGGCCACACACCAATGATTTTAAATAAAACTAATTTTAGGTAACAAATGTTGAACTTCAAACAAAATCTATCACTCAACCAGTTAATGTTGATGAGGCATGACATGGTGAAGGTGACCTAAAATACTTCTTAGAGTCACTTTGTCAGGTGAGCGATTAAGGCCACGTGGGGCCTCTTGTTTTCCTTTCTTCCAAGTGTAGAGTTTCTGCATATTGCTATGGTGGTTCACTATAACATTTAACTCTTTTCCAGGGTATTTTGTCTTAATTTTAACCCTTTGAATCAAATTTTAGACTTATTTTGATGTTTGCGTGCAGGTTTTGATGTTTTTTTTTCCTTTCTTCCAAGTGGAGATTTACCTTGCAGCATATGTCCATGCTTTCTATTGTTTGTAAACATGCATCTTAGGGCTATGTTTGTATTATTTAACCCTTTTCCTGCTGAATTACTTCAATTTTGGACTTTTATGTACAGCTTTTGGACTTAGGCTTACAGTTTCTTACTTTTATGTACAGGTTGTGATAAAAAAAAACAATTTCAAGTGAGGTTGACCTCACTGCATATTGCAGTGGTGGTTATTATAACATTGATATCTTTCCAGTGCATTTTTAAAAAAATGTTAACCCTTTGAATAGATTTTTAGACTTATTTTGACGCTTGCGTGCAGGTTTTCATGGTTTTTTTTTTTTCCTTTCTTCCAAGTGTAGAGTTTCTGCATATTGCTATGGTGGTTCACTATAACATTTAACTCTTTTCCAGGGTATTTTGTCTTAATTTTAACCCTTTGAATCAAATTTTAGACTTATTTTGATGTTTCCGTGCAGGTTTTGATGGGTTTTTTTTCCTTCCTCCCAGGTGGAGATTTACCTTGCAGCATATCTCCATGCTTCTTAGGGGTTATTATTATATTATTTAACCCTTTAGCTGCTTATTTTCTTTAATTTTGGACTTTTGTGTGCAGGTTTTGAACTTTTTTTTTTACTCCAGCCACCCGTTTACATTGGCCACCTGTTGGTGAGCCACGGGGTACTGATACCCCCTCTAGTTACTGTATTTATTCCCCTTTTTCGACTTAGAAAATACGTTTTTTGTGTTGTCCGGATGATAACTTTACTTTGGATCATTTGATTGAAACGAAACTAAGTATGTGGTTTAATTGGTTGGAAATACAGGTCAAGTTAAAAAATGGCCATGCTCTGCGAACAAATTGCATCCTAACAGCTCCCTTGAATTTGCCATCTTGGTCGGGGGACTGGGGGCGTTGCCCTTGTTTTCTTTTGGATGTATGGTTTTAAATGGTTTGGTACTGGAAGATGTACTAGTACAGTTAAAACTAGAAGTCCTGTCCTGAACTGTGCACTTATCTAGGCTTAATTATGCGTTGGAATTGAGCGCAGTTGCAATATCGAATGGTATCCAAAGCACGGCAGGTTCTCCTGGCTACTCCTAGCAAACACAGGCAATGTTTCGGCCAATGGCCCTCCGTGTTACCCGGAGGTCCATTGGCTGAAACATTGCTTGTGCACAGGCCATATGTACAGAATTTGATAGCCTTAATATGGTCATAACGTGTAGATTAACGTGCAGACCGACGTGCTATTTGTGCACATTTCATGACAGGACTCCTAGTTTCAACTGTATGCAATCAAGGATATCTGATTTGTATATATAATATCTGGTTAACCCTTTACCTAATGAATTTGATGAATCAGCCCAGATAATTTACAAATTAAGCAATTGAAAAAAAATTATTCTTTACAAAATTTCATCAAAACCATATCATTCAACTCCTCATTGGAACAAGTTTTTTCATTCTTATTCCAGTATCTCAGTGAGAGGTCACATGATATGGTTTTGTTGAAATAAAAATGTGAAGAAAAAAACATAATTAAAGTAACAAATTTTGATAATTTGTGCATTAGTTGAAGGATTAAGAGGAATATACAATAAAATAGATTAAAAGATTTGAACAATTTTGTTTTTCATTTCAGGCAAATAGGACGTGACTTGGCGAATACATATTCAAAACTAGAGAAACTAACAATATGTAAGAAATTTTCTTCACTTATGTGTTGTTTTTTATATATTCTCCTCTAATGAGTTGTATAGAGGATATAGGAAAATATATTTTGTTTTAGAACAGTCCTGCTAATTGAGAAAAAATGCACTTGTTAAGCCTTTACCCAAGGTAACGGCCAAAACCGGTTAATGCTGATCACAAAAATCATCATAGCCGGGTTCGTACCTACAAGGTCAAGGTCACATTTCAAGGTCACACTAAAAATTGGTAATTTTTCGTGTCTCAGCCATAACTCAGAAACAAATCATTAAACTTTTTAAACTTTTTACAAATGTTAAGGACAGTCAGAAGGTGTGTCGCGTATAATAGTTTCCGCCACATCTGCAAGGTGAAGGTCACAATTGACCTTCATATGTTCAGGGTCACAAATCGTGTCTCAAGCATAACTCCAAAACTATTAAGGCTACAATCATCTAACTTCGCTCAATTATAAAGGACAATGGGTGGATGTGTCACACACCACAGCCCGGTCTGTAAGGTCAAGGTGGGGGGATGGTGGGGGAGGGGGAGCATGTGTTATCTTAGTAACATTTTTCTTGTTTTTTTGTTTTTTTTTAATTTTAACAAAACTAGATCATTTGACCCACTCACTGGAATGAGCTTGTGAAGCTCGTTCTAGTGAGAGGGTTACATGACATGGTTTTGTTGAAATTTTTTATAAAAAAAAAATACTTTAGGTCTAAAAATATTAAAAATTTGTTTCTCAGGCCTTCCCGCATGGTCCTTTGGCTGCCACATCCTCTCTTTTTATAACCAATGTAAACTGAAAAAAATATAAAAATTAAATGGTTTATGTCTGATATTTTACCCAAGTTAAAAAAAATTGATAAATTTGTCCCTTGAGTGCAAGAAGTCTTTTCAGTGCATTAGCACTGCAAAGCCTTCTTGCCCTCAAGGGGCAAAATACACCACCACCCATGTGTTTCCATAGATTATGAGACCTAAAACATAAACCAAGAACATAAACTTTTGATGGCAAAGAAATAATTACAGAAATAAAAAATAAAATAAAAAAACGTTCGCCCGCATGCAGTTTTACAAATTATGGCCTGAGAAATAGAAGATTTACTCTGTGTGGCCTAAATTTACAAATTTTATTGTATGCTTTGGGTAAAGGGATAATGCAAGCATTACTTAGTAATGTCTTGGTGGAAGGTCACTATATTATATGTTAATGGCTTCACAGCTACTTTCGATATAAACTTTTACAGTGTTACACCAACAAAAGAAAATTTATTGTCCTTGTTCAAGAATAAAGAAAAAAAGTTAACCCAAGTTTGTTATCCGCATATCAGATGGCTATTTACCAAATTAATAGTGGATACCTACTGTTTTTGAGTAGATACCGGAATGATCGCATGAATGACTGTAAGGAAACAGGATAATTAGGATACAGACTCAAAAACAGCAGGTATTCTGTTTAGCTGTAACAAGCAGCTCTCTACTAGTATGTTGCAATGTCCGTTGGTATGTCTGTCGGTGACAAACAAATTTTTAAACTCAAAAACTTTTAAAATTCTTGGTGGAATGCTATCACATTTGGTATGCAAGTGTATCTTAATGATATCTTATCCCATGTTCAGTGCAGGTGTTATTCGGAGTATTTTTGTCAAGAGTTATTTCCTTTTATACACTTTTTTGTTTGGAATTTGTTTCATGTTTACCATTTATCACGGCTTAGGTGCGATCTCGTAATTTTTGTGATATGCATTATGTTGTTTAATTGGAATGAAAACATGCAGTGATGCAACTATGGCTTTGCAAATCTAAAAATTTTGAGTCTGATCAAATGCTGACCTATGCCAAATACCAAGGGTCGGAGAATGCTTCTTGACAAGAGCTAGGGAGGGGACTGAATATCTCTCCATGGCAAAATGGCTATTTCACTAGCAAATTCAGAGCTCTACCATGTACCAATCTTATAACACTCCTAATAAATCTGGCCGCTAAAGAAATAGAAATTAAAATCTGCTTTTAACACTTAAAGGCCTATTTCTGTCTTTAACGACCCAGAACAGTTGTCTTTAACATGCTGTCATGAAGAGGTCCTGCTGACATTAGACAAATTAGCAAGGCAGTGGTTTCTAGTCGAGTCTTGGCTGCCTTAATAGGCAGCCAAGACTTGACTAGAAATCACTTCCAATCCACTGGATGTATAGAGGCAGTGGTATGGTATGATTTCAGGACACTTGTCCAGGCCCCTAAGTGTTAAAGTAAATAATTAATGTTACAATTTATAAACAATGTGGTGGAGATTATTATAAGGTTTGACAAATGCCAACAGGGTGGATGTTAATTCAACTCACACAACTTTCACTGACACATTGGAAGGGGATTGCTTACCAAAGTACTTTGTGTATATCGTACACTTGAATGTTTTTTTAGAGATATTCCTTCCTAAATATGCCAGAATTGATCTTTCTGGGCATAGGCTATGTTTTTGAGGCAAAAAATGAAAATTGTTAGGCTATTAAAAAAACATTTTTGTTTCTGAGGCACCTCCCTTGTCATAGAAAATCAGATGCATCACCCTTTTTTCACCTGAAAATCTCTTCTATGACACTATTATTCACGTGTGGGATTAATATTTAACCAGCTATACTTGAGCTCTGTCAAACAATATATAGTCGGTTAAATTTTCTACTGCATTATGGGAAATTTTCACTGCTGAAAACATTGGTTTGCCACATAATAGTGTAAGTAGTAAAATTTCTGATTCCAGCTATTTTCAGAACTGTTTTGTGAATAAAAAAGGAGAAATAAACGCCTTCCTCCCTCATCATAAAAATGAGGAAAAATTGCCTTAAAAACAAGAGTTTTTTTTAAGGGCCTTATTCAGGAATATTTTGTTGCATACATTGTTTTGTCTTGTTTGGTAAGGGATTAACTGTTCCAGTGTCGGAGCCAATTTGATCAGCACAAAATTGTACAGATGATTTTGGGATTATTTTTCTAAAAACCTAATGATATGCTGTTGTCGCACACACATTGCAAGACGTTTTTCCTAATAATATATTTTTTTTCTAAAATATTAGAAATGATTCTGTATTGGAATTAGGTCATCAAGTTGACACCATTCAAGTTATTGAAAGTGAAATATTCGCAGACATTTTGGAGACAATTTTGCCATGTTTTGCATCTGAACTTGCAAAGTCTTTTCGAGTAGTGTTAACTTCTTGACTGAGAGGAAGCAATTAGTCATATAAATGATTCTTTCCTTATGATGTGAACAGTGAGAAGAGTTCCATATTTTTTGTTTCCTAATTGTTTCAGTGGCAAAGAGAAAGTCTATATTTGATGACAAGCCATTTGAAATCCAAGAATTAACAGCGATTATCAAGCAAGACCTCAATAACTTGAATAACCAAATTGCTCAATTACAAGGGGTGAGTACATATGTGATGGTTTCACTGTTTCCACATTTATTCTTTGTAGGACTGAAATGGTTGGCTCATTTTCACAACTGACTAACCAAAAACAATAACTGGGTAATATCACATTATCTGTGGCCATTATTTCACTGAATATGGGATCAAAACTATAGGAATATGGGATCAAAACTCAACAACATTCGTTTGTATACACACTACAGAATAGTTTCTGCAATCATTAGCAAAATCTTGAATGCCAAAGCCAATTATTTCCCAATATATACAGCATGGCTTCGAGGTGTAATCTATCCCAAAGGAGAATTGGCAGATTTACTGCATTTTAACTCTTTACCCAACGCAGACGATATCAAAATTTATTATTTTTATACTGTACCAATGACCCAGACTTAGCTGGTGCTAACTCTAACAAAACCAGGGCCAAACACAAATTTTGCCCCCCAATCCCCAAAATTTGCATCCAAAACAAAAAGAAATCATGTCCTAAAGGACCTCCATACTACGCCTCTACTGCGCATGCGCAGTGACGCAGTCGTCCCGAAATTGGCGCCAATTATCATTCTCTGTTTGGCCCTTCATCAGTCAACATCTCACTGATCTTTGTGCTTGTAAATCTCAGTTTAAAGGATGCCAGACACGTAATTTTTGGAGAAAATGTGATTCTAAGGAGGATAGAAGGAGGAGAGGAAAAAGAAGTGGCAAAAAATAATCAGGGCTGTACTTAAAATTTTTTGATGAAATTATGTTAAGTTGCCTATTTTCGAGGCATGGGCCTCTTGTTGTCATTCTTGCTAATTGTTGCACTGCTTATTCAGTGTTTCCTCTCCCCTAGCCTTCTAAAGTCCCCCCTGGCAATTCTCCCATGCTTTTGGCATATTTTTGAGAAATTTCATTTCTAAAATTTCCTGGGAGAGTTGCTTGGTTACAGAATGTTTTCTGTTATTTTCCCCATAGTTACGTTTTCACCCATGGGTGTATAACGTTTGTGTTCTGCATCTTCCATCTGATGTTCTACAGATTCTCCTCTAGGAGTCTCTGTTTTGCATCAGATAGAGTGTAATTGATGACTGATTCCGGGCCAGTTTTTTCAGTGCCTGGAGTCATGTTTTCTAGTGTGTTTACACTGTTTGTTTTCATTGGCAACAGCCTTTTTTGAGGGGGGCTGTTTGCCTTTGTGGTAGTTTATCTCATTATAAGATACATTTATATTATCCGAAAGTGTCTCATTAATTATTTTATATAAATTTAAAATTTTTGACCACACTTTGCCATCGGATCCATCGGGGCTCAACGTTACTTTTCAGCAACTTGGGCTTCTCTGAAAAAATATTTTTTCAAAATTATTTTGTTTTGCAATTGTTTTTTCATTTATTAATGGATCATGTTATTATGTATCTTTGTGTCAGGGGTTTTTGCGAGTAACTAGGACTTATTGGTGTTCTTTCACAATGAAGGGACGTTGTTCAAATTGTAATAGGAAGAAATCTTCCTCTGACTTTCATGATCATTGTATTAATTGTAGTCAGTGTTCTCGCATTAATCCCTGTCCTATATGTGAACATTGGGATGAGAAACATTGGAAACGTGTGTCACGATATGTTGTTTCTGGAGAAAGAGCGATGCCGGCTCTTTCTCCGCAAGGTCACTCTACTCTCTCAGTTTCTATTTCAGAGGAACCAGAACAGGGTGATGTTTCCATGTTATCTTCTTCAAGTGTGCGTCCATCGTCACAAATGAATTCAGAGCTAGCGGCAAAAGTGCTCATGGAGATTAGACAAATGTCGTCCGCTAGCTCGCCCGGTGTAGCGTCCATTCACCGAATGGTTCGGCAGCCGGGTTCGTCCGATGCGGTCCAAGAGGAAATTTTGGGTGATGCGAGCACTATAAACATAATAGATGCACACCCAGTGACGCATACGTCCGTCGTTCGGGACGCTCCGTTGTATAAGCAGTCCGCAGAGACTGTTAAGGCTTCCTCTTCTCGTCAGCGCACACGACCGCACCTTGGCTGCGTGACCGCCGATATATTACCAGCTTCGCCGATGAAGGATTCTTCGGCGACCAGGTCACACCATCCGGCAGCCAGGGATTCGAGACCGATGGACTCCGGACGTTCCCATAGGAAAAGTATGCGGGAGCCATCTGATGCGGAGCTGCCCTCGGCGAAGCAGCGAAAGACTGCGTCTCCGCAGGTCTCGACGCCGGGCATTCTTGTGCAGATAGCACAGCTTATCGCAGCATCCCAGCAGCCGACAGAAACGGTGTCGGATCGAGAATTATCCGACGGCGCTGGGTCGGTACGCTCCGCCGAAGCATCGGGGGCGGACGACCGGGAACATTGTGAGGTCCGACCGGATGGTGAAAGGAATACGGATGACTTGGAGCTATCCCTTTCGGAACAACATAAAGCTGCCGTGGACTTCATCCGGCACTTTCTCCCTCAAGTTGTTCTGTCGGGCCAGACTGCTGCGCTTCCGGACAAGAGAATTATAGCGTCATTGGACTCTGAATTTTTTGAGCGGTTCAGGGACATCGCTCCCGAGTTTCCGTCGCAGTCCAATAATGTTGCAAGAACATTTGAATTATTGAACGACGCTATAAAACTTGCTTCCAGGACGGGGAAAGCAGGTTTCTTGTCCGCTAATACTCTCAACCTGCCTTTCATTAATGCAAGGAATAAATTCGATACGGCAGGACAGGGTATACCGAGAGTTCCTCTGCGTATGGACGATGAGGCGGAAGACTTAGAGCTATCATTACCGTCGTCAGCTTCTATTCCAACCGCGGTGTTGGAAACAGCTATTGCGTCTAACAGAGCCAATTTAGATGCCTTATCTTACGCAGATCACCTTACTAAGGCGTTATCACTGCGCCTTCAAGGGGAAGAGTTTCAGGATATACAATCCTCTTTAAGACTTCTTTCAAGGGCAGTAGCTTATTCCACGTGTAACTCCGCCCTTTCAGTGGCAAATCTGGAGTTGGTTAGACGTGACGCAGCCCTAGCTACATCCACACTAGTGGATTCTAAGGTGAAGAACTCTCTTAGAGTCGCTTCGGTCTCAGGAGAACTTCTCTTTGACGGCAAGCTTTCCGCTATTTATGATAAAATTAAAAAGAAAGCTAATGATTCTCTGTTGTTCAGATCGGCTCCTAAGAAGTCGGATACAGCAGACACGAATAAGACAGGCACTTCTGGGTCTAATGCGCCCAAGAGAGGTTCCTATAGAGGTTCCGGTGCATCCTCTTGGTCTTATTCGAGAGACCGTCAGGATAGCGACTCTCGTTCGGGACGTCCTTCAGGCCGGGACAATCGGTCGGACGCCCCGAGGTCGACGAGGCGAGGTGCGGGTCGTGGAAGACGTGGTTTCTCCTACGGCAGGCCTCGCAGGTCCAGGAGGTGATGGCTTAAACCTCTATCGCGTTCCGGTTGGCGGAAGGTTGTCGAGTTTTTCACAAGAATGGGCGTCGATTACGGACGACCCTTGGGTGAGAGGAGTGACTTCGGAAGGTCTAAAGATATCCTTCAAACGAAAGCCTCCATTAACTCGAAGTCCAAAGTGGACTCCTCTTCCGTCAAATCCACAGAAAAGAGACGCTCTGTTATCAGAGGTGCAGTCTCTTTTAATGAAGAACGTGGTAGAGGTCGTAGAAAACCAGGAATCTCTGGGATTCTACAGCCATCTGTTTCTGGTTCCGAAACCAGACGGCTCGTTCCGTCCAGTCATAGATTTGAGCTGGATAAACAAGCTGATCGTCGCTCCGAAGTTTTATATGGAGACGATTCGATCGGTCAGAGCGAGTATTCGGGTGAACGATTATGCAACGAGCATAGATCTCAAAGATGCGTACTTTCACGTCATGGTACATCCGACATTCCGAAAGTATCTACGCTTTGCAATCCTGGGAGTGGTGTATCAATTCCGGGCGATGTGCTTCGGATTGAATCTAGCACCCTGGGCTTTCACTCGGGTTATGAACTCGGTAATGATCTACTTCCGAGCTCATTCGTCTGCGGTAACGTCGGCCTACCTGGACGACATTCTTCA
The DNA here is from genome assembly GCA_031216915.1 of Pictodentalium vernedei. Taxonomy (NCBI): domain Eukaryota; kingdom Metazoa; phylum Mollusca; class Scaphopoda; order Dentaliida; family Dentaliidae; genus Pictodentalium; species Pictodentalium vernedei. Next base: position 104,420,284 of record CM062292.1, on the reverse strand, counting down.
GAGGTACGGCAACGAGTTAACGCTTCAGAACAATGTTCAGAATCTTCTTCTATTGCTCCGACGTCTCGGTTTTATAGTAAACGAGGAGAAGTCGGATCTGGTGCCGTCCAAGTCATTCACTCATCTGGGAATGAGCTTCGAGACGCACAACAATCTCGTTCGTCTGCTGTTAACCAGAGCGAAATTAGTCAGTTGTTACGCTCGCTATTGTCTGCACGCAGACAAAGTCACGGCGAGAGAATTTATGAGACTGATAGGTCTGTGCGGAGCCGCCGCGGATCTCATTCCGATGGGGCGGCTACGCACACGTCCTCTTCAAATTTTCCTGACTCAGAATTGGAGTGTGAAAATTCATTCGCTCGATGTAGACGTTCTCTTGTCAGATCAAGTGAAACAAGAGATTCAGACTTGGGCAAACATTCAGTGGTTAACTCAAGGAGTTCCGCTGCAGTTGCCGGATCCGAGTTTTACCGTTATGACGGATGCCAGTCAAACAGGTTGGGGTGCATCATTAATCCCAACGGATTCGAGATGCCAGGGTCTTTGGGATCCACAATTCCTGTGCAAGCACATAAACATCAAGGAAATGATGTCAATTTGGCTTGCGTTACGTCACTGGATGGACATTATTCACGATGCTCATGTCCAAATCCTATCCGACAATACGACAGTAGTGGCGTATATACAGAATCAGGGAGGCACTCATTCAGTTCCGTTGTTCAATCTAACGGAAAGAATCCTTCTGTTTGCGTTAGGACATCACGTTCTTCTTTCGGTCCGTCACATACCGGGTCGTCTGAATGTGCTAGCAGACTCCCTTTCACGAAAGGGTCGCTTGTTGCCGTCGGAGTGGACTCTCAACAAACAAGTATTCAATCAGATTTGCTACCAATGGGAACGGCCAATGATAGACTTATTTGCGACACATCTCAACAATCAGTTGCAGACGTATGTGTCTCCGTGTCCGGATCCAAGAGCATTTGCAGTAGACGCTCTGTCGATCCCTTGGGACGGAATGATAGGATATGCGTATCCTCCAGCGCCGTTAATTCAACAAGTATTGCTAAAGATAAAACAATCTCAATGCAAGATTCTGTTGGTAGCATCTCTGTCGCCACAGAGACCGTGGATAAATCTACTCAGGTGTCTGTTGTGGGACCTACCGCGGAAGCTTCCTCCACGAGAGGATCTTCTTTCGCAGGGGAAATCGCGCCAACTCCATCACAACCCGCAAGGTCTCAACCTTCACGTTTTTCCGTTGTGCGGTCCTTCTTGCATGGCAAGCACTTTACAGGACGAGCAGTGGACGCGATTTCTAACTGTAGGAGGACCTCCTCTTCGCTAAACTATGCGGCTAAGTGGAAGGTTTTTCGTCGTTGGTGTAGGGATCATTCTGTAGATATATTTGATCCCTCTATACCAGACATTGCAAACTTTCTAGTATACTTGTTTGACGAAATCAAACTGCAGCCTGTTACTATAAAGGGTTATAGATCTATGTTATCTGATACCTATGCACATCATGATAGTTTACAAATTGGATCTAATGTCTCTTTATCGAAGTTGGTTAGAAACTTTTCGATATATAGACCCAGAACTCTTAGATTAATTCCTAAGTGGAATTTAGCTTGGGTTCTCCTTAAATTGAAGGAAAAGCCATTTGAACCTCTTGGGACAGTAGATTTCAAATTCTTATCTTATAAGACAGCTTTTCTCTTAGCTTTCTCTTCTGCCAGAAGAGTCAGTGAGCTTCATGCACTATCGGTGGATGATTCTCATTATCGTAGTGTTGGGAACACTATCACCTTCACTACTAATGTGGGTTTTTTAGCTAAGAATCAGGCTCCTAATAAATATCCGGAACCTATTGTTATTAAGGCTCTTCCATCTTCAGACGGGCGTAGGCCTTTTCTCTGTCCTGTTAGAGCACTACGTATCTATAAACAGAGATCTCAGTTTATCAGAAAGGGACGGAAACGTTTCTTTCTGTCTTTGATGCCTAATAGAAAGGACATTTCAGTCCATTCTATTGCTAGATGGATTCAGTTAACTATCCGTACTGCTTATGAAGATTTATCTTCTTCTCAGCAGTCTGTGCTTAAGATTTCTGCTCATGAAGTAAGAGCTCTTTCTACTTCCTGGGCTTATGCTAATAGTGTTGCTATTACAGATTTAATGAAGGCTGCTTATTGGTCTCAGCCATCCACATTTACGAATTTTTATCTCAGAAATATTGAGTCCATTTCTGGAGACCTGCATTGTTTAGGTCCGTTATCTGTTGCTCAGAATGTCGTCCACTAAACAGTTGCAACTATAGTTATGCAGGCTTTCTGTTCCGGCAGTGACTCCGTCCGGCTGCCCTCTTCGCTCTGGGCTATTTGACCCAGGGCAAGGGGAAGGGGGGGGGGGGGGCGGGTGTTCCCTTAGGTCACCTGCTTTATAGTGAAAAGCAAGGGAATGCCTCCTCCAAGTCAGTATTTCTGAGTCGCTTCCGGGATGGTTTTAAAGTGTAATATTAATGTTTAAATTCATTCATGTCTTATTTTTAAAGTGTAGCTTGGTGTGAAGCATTTGTATATGTCAAGTGTCAAACGGGCTTTAATATACAATACTCGGACACTTTTAAATGATTATAAAGAGTCTCAATTCTCTGGACTACTTTATTTATTGGCTTGCTTTAAAAATAATTAGTATAAGGGTTATACTGGATGTTAATAGAGAACATGAATGTTATTGTGCTCAATTATTAAGGGTAGTGTATCTTTCTAATTTAATATTAAATAATAAAGATACATGTAAAGCCTAATACTCCTTTTCTCCTTAAGGGGTTACCTCTTTACTATATAGTTGAGCTTATTGGATTTTCCTCTATGTCCTAGGCCCTCCAGCCTGTTTACTATTCAGCTAAGTCTGGGTCATTGGTACAGTATAAAAATGTTAAAAAATTTATAGTAATTTATATATTTTTTATACTTACCAATGACCCAGACGGGGATGGCCCTCCCTGGAGTTGGGAACTCTTGCCTCCCTGCTGAGTACATAGCGCTGACCAGGCACTGCCAGTAAGAATGATAATTGGCGCCAATTTCGGGACGACTGCGTCACTGCGCATGCGCAGTAGAGGCGTAGTATGGAGGTCCTTTAGGACATGATTTCTTTTTGTTTTGGATGCAAATTTTGGGGATTGGGGGGCACAATTTGTGTTTGGCCCTGGTTTTGTTAGAGTTAGCACCAGCTAAGTCTGGGTCATTGGTAAGTATAAAAAATATATAAATTACTATAAATTTTTTAACATTTTAAATGTCATTTTTTTTAATTTTTCCAAAAAATTTCAACAAAACCATATCATGTGACCCCTCGTTGAAACGAGCTCAATGAGCTCATTTCAATGAGGGGTCACATGATATGGTTTTGTTGACATTGTTTGAAAAATAATATTTTTTCAAATGCTGAATTTGCGTATTACACGGGCAGATGCGGGCGATTTGTTGGGTAAAGGATTAACCGTGGAATGACGATCACTATCAATATTTCAGATAACTGGTTGATATTTTTTTCTAATCGGTTAGGTATATAACTGGTTTCAAACCAGTTACCGGTATCTGGTTAATCATTTCAGTACTAATTCTTTGCCGGTTCCTCGTTGTTCCACTAACCACACTATTCAGTACTTGATCACAAAAGCAACCTGTAATCTATCCCAAAGGAGAAGTGACAGTTTTACTACATTTTAACTGTGGAATGACGATCACTATCAATATTTTGGATAACTGGTTGATGTTTTTTCTAATTGGTTAGGTATGTAACTGGTTTCAAAGGTTATCAGGTTAACCATTTCAGTATTAATTCTTTGCCAATTCCTTTTTGTTCCAAAAGCCACACTACACAGTACTTGTTCATAAAAGTGGTCTTTTTCATGATTAGCTCTAGATTTGATCGCAACACACAGGGGCATTGGATGCAGGGAAGGACCAAGAACTGGAACTGAGAAACTCTTGAGCATTTGTTTCTAACATATTTTATAGTTTATAATCTCCGAACAAAAAAGGCTATTCAACCGGTGGGGTGATTTAAAGCTTCTTATTGTCTCTCAAGTGGAACAAGGTGCCATTCACATTACAATTTATAATACCATGTAAACTCTGAGTCTTAACTCATACCCAGAGTCGAATGCCCTGTTTATACCCCTATCCCCCTTGCCTTGTCCTAGGATGCTGCCAGTGCCCTTGGCAGCATACTTAAGTGGATCAAGATTTCCTCAGTAAAATACTGTGAAATAGAAACCACACCATGACAAACAAAGAAGAATGGCATCTTATATTCAATGTTTTCATGCACATTTCTTTTTCGACAGGTGAGATTTGACAGTGTTGTGAGGATGAAAACAGAGAATTTTGACTGGATTGTGACCCAGTCATGATCTGGTCAAAGTTCTCTGTCTAAGCCAGAAAATAAGCAGACAGTCATCTGCAAAATGAGGTCCCTAGAGGGTGAATTTGGTGATGCTACTGGGTAGCATCAATAAATTTACCCTCTGTGAACCTCAATCTGAATCAAGGGCTCAAACCTGAACAGAAAGAGGTACCCGGAGGATGCATTGGCCCACTGTATGGGATAGCATCAGCACATTGACCCTCTTGGGATCTCATTCTGCAAATGACAGATTTCTTATTTTCAGGCTTGTCTCTGCATTTGTCATCACTGTACTGCACTTCACATACCTATGCCACCCATCTCTTCCTGTCCAAACCTTTTCAGATGTTACCGATCTCACAACTTGTTCTGATGATCTTCAGTTGTTCTTGATTTTATTTCCATCAAGTAATCAAAATATGACATAAGCAAGCCTGAAAATAAGCAATCTGTCATTTGCAGAATGAGGTCCCCAGAGGCTGATATTGCAGATGCTATCCCATACAGTGTGCCAATTTATCCTCTGGGTACCTCTTGCTCTTTTGGCTTGAGACATTGATTCAGGCTGAAGTTGGCAGAGGATAAATTTTGTAATGCTACCCTGCTGCGCAGGATAGCATCACCAAATTCATGCTATGGGGTTCTCATTCTGCAGATGACAGTCTGCTTATTTTTATACCACCCACTTGAAAAGTGGGCGGTATATAGCATTCATGGTGTCCGTACTTCCGTACTTACGTACTTCCGTACGTCCGTACTTCCGTACGTCCGTACGTCTGTGACGCTTTGGGGGTACACATCTGCTATCCGCTACTCCTCTTAAACCAGTGGGTGGATTTCATTGAAACTTACAGGCATTCTTTTCTATACATTATAGATGTGCACCTCCTATTTTGCTTTCAGGTATTTTTATTTTTTACTCTTTCCCAAAGGGCGAAATGAACTTAGCCAAATTGTTGTGATGCTTTAGGGGGGTACACTCCTGCTATCCGCTACTCCTCTTATACCAGTGGGCGAATTTCATTGAAACTCTCAGACATTCTTTTATATACATTATAGATGTGCACCTTCTATTCTGCTTTCAGGTATTTTTATTGAAAATTGCTCTCATGTTTTCGGAGAACATACAGATGTGCTGTGTATATTAAATACTTTTTTACTGTTGTGAAATGTTTCTTGGTTGGAGTGGGTGGTATCTTTAGTGAGCAGTGCTCACAGTAATTCTAGTCAGTCTTGCTTTTTAGATGGATCTTTGGCTCAGACATTTGCGGAAACATATATATGTGTATGAAACTGTGTGTCCATCTTTTGACTATTTTGCTGGATGTTTATAAATTGTTTGTTAGTTCATTCAACACCTCTATACTTTTAATTTTTAATACTTTTTAAATTGTAAGGATTTTCAAGGGAGGTTTCCAAGTCTTTTAACAGCCACTTCCCAGTATTAGGTTTACTGTTTTGCAGTCAGTAGCCACTAATTTCCTATTCAGCAACATGCAGTTAATTTTAACTTTTAAAGGACTGGAAATCTTCTATAAATTCTGCTACACCATAAATTGTAGATCCATTGGCTTGGCAATTCCTACATTTATGAACCAGTTTCAATGAAATTTCTCAAATATGACCGCTATCAAAAAATGATATTCCAAAGTTTTCATTCTGTAACACTTTTAACCTTTTTATCCTTTAACTCGAAGATTGAATTATGATTTCTATATGAGATTCTTGTGTGCAATTCCTCCTACATTTATAAACCGAGTCTGTCTGAACTTCTTAAACTTGACCACTAACACATGATTACAAGCATTTTAAAAAATATTTCTGTCTTCAATAATTTTAATGAGGTTAACTCCCCTTGTTTTATCATTGTCTAGGAGACTGCCTGCAGCAGTCCATGTAGAAGCACCTGTTATATGGTGTAAAAATTGGCAAAATGTGTAACTTAGTAGTGATTAACCAATGTTCGGCAATTGCATCTGACATTGGCTGATTTTAAGCCATGGGTTGATGATTGGTAGAGGTGTTTGAACATTGGTCCATGCTGATGGTGAAATTGAACACCACTGGATCAAAATTGTATTTACATTTGATTAATAATCAAATACACGCAGTAGCAAATTTAATAAGTTGCCACAATGATTGACAGGATTCAAGATTGGCCTAATCTCATTGATTGGACTGATCTTCCCCTTGATTGCTGCTCATGACACACATCCCTTGTGTTGTGTGATGACTCAATCAAATGTGACATCAGCAAAAATAAGTTAACAGCGCAGCATCTTTTATCAAAGATGCTGCTCTGTTAACTTGTTTCCACTGATGGCCACTTTTTATTTTAATACACACACTGACATACTCTTGAGGTCAACAAACCAATCAACCTGACTACTGTAAACTTAACCCTGTTCTATGGATTCTTGAACATTCTACTCCTTTTGGTTGTTACTATCTGACATCGGCACTCACAACCCGCAGATTGTGTGCTGAACTGATCAGCAAGGAGAAATCCTTATCGGTTAATTACTAGAATTAAGCCTTTTAACTCTGAATGCTACTGGCAGATATTCCTGCCCAGGACAAGGAATAGTTGCCAGTGAAATAAGTATAATTTGAGCACTTTTATCCAAATTCACCCTTTTATATTGAATTATCTGTTTGACCAATGATTTCTTCAGTTAAATTTATATGAATTTATACCATGATTACCTATAGTACCATATGTGAAAAGCCTATGACATAAATTTTAGCTTTACACTCCAACCGTGGTGAACATGCCAGCAGTGGGATTCAATTGTTAAATTTTATGCCTACAGTAGAACTACATCGAAGTTGACCTTTGGTGACGTCCTCTGAATGCAAACTTGTCTAAATTTATCGCACGTGGCCTCGCCAAGAGTGAAATGAAAGTGTCAATTATTTATTACATTTTTAAATGGGTTTACTTCATAAGATGCCAAAAATTAACAAACATGCATTGTCTCATGTTAAAAAAAAAATAAAGCATCCATAACTCGAAATAGTGTGTTATTATGTTGTTGAAACGAAAAAGGCTCTGTTTCTTTTTTCATTTCGATTCAGCGATAAAATTGACAGCGGAAATACCGCCAACCGATGCTTATGTAAAGATCTTAATAAGCTGACAATCATGGTATATATAAAATATACTCTTAACCCTTTGAACCCTGGTGGTATCTTCCATGTAAGTTCAATGGCAGCAATTGGAAGAGTCCATATTTATTATTTGGGGGTAGACCAATCAATATTTCCAACGTGCAGCCTTAGGGCTGAATTTAATTAGTCCCCTACCGACATCGCCGGAAGGGACTATAGGTTTGCACTCTGTCCATCCGTCAGTCTGTAGGTCTGTCAGTCTGTAGGTCTGTCAGTCTGTCAGTCACACTTTAGTTTTCCGGAGTTTTTTTGGAAACGCTTCAACGGAATGATTTCATTTTTGGTAAACTACTATAGAACGATGACTTACAGATCAAGTTTGAGTTTCATGCTGATTGCATTATTCTCGTATGAGTTACGGCCCTTGGAAATATGGAAAAGCGCCAAAATATCAGTTTTCCGGAGTTTTTTTGGAAATGCTTCAACGGAATGATTTGATTTTTGGTAAGCTACTATAGAAGGATGACTTACAGATCAAGTTTGAGTTTCATGCTGATTGCATTATTCTTGTTTGAGCTATGGCCCTTGGAAATATGGAAAAGCGCCAAAATATCAGTTTTCCGGACTTTTTTTGGAAACGCTTCAACGGAATGATTTCATTTTTGGTAACCTACTGTAGAACGATGACTTACAGATCAAGTTTGAGTTTCATGCTGATTGCCATATTCTTGTGTGAGTTATGGCCCTTGGAAATATGGAAAAGTGCCAAAATATCAGTATTTTTATACTGTACCAATGACCCAGACATAGCTGGTGCTAACTCTTAAAATATAGGGCCAAACACAAATTTTGCCCCCCAATCCCCAAAATTTGCATCTAAAACTAAAGAAAACATGTCCTGAAAGGCCCTCCACACTTCGCCCCTACTGCGCATGCGCAGTGTCAAGGACGTTCCGAAATTGGCGCCATTTATCATTCTAAGTTTGGCCCTTCATCAGTTAACATCTGACTGATCTTTGTGCTTTAAAATCTCAGTTTAAATGATGCCAGACACATAAATATTAGTGAAATGGTGATTCTAAGGAGGATAGAAAAGGAGGAGAGGAAAAGAATGTGTGACAGAATATTATCAGGGCTGTAACTTAAAATTTTTTAATGAAATTATGTTAAGTTACCTATTTTCAAGGCAGCAGCCATTTTGTTGTCATTCTGATTATTTAGTTACACTGTTTTTTCAAGTGTTTTTCCTCTCTCCCTGTCCTTTAAGTTCCCCCTTGCTATTCTCCCATGCTTTTGGCATAGTTTATGTAATTATTATTACTAAAATTTCTTGGGAGTTTTAGCTGAATAACAGAATGAATTCTGTTCTTTCCCCATGTTTACGTCTTCACCTACGGGTGGTTAGGCGTTGTGTTCTGCCTCTACCATCTGATGTTCTGCAGTTTCTTCCCTGGAAGTCTCTGTTTTGCATCAGATGGTGTATTTTTGGTAACTGATTTCGGGCCTGGGTGCCTGGAGTCTTATTTTAGTGTTTTTACACTCATTGTTTACTTTTACAACAGCCCTCTGTGTGAGGGGGGGATTTCTAAATAATAATATCTTTATGTTATTTTAATCATAACTAGATACATTATTATTGTTCGTAAGTGTTGAATAAATTGTTTAAAATATTTTTAAAATTTTTTTCCACACTTAGGCTTGGGATCCATTGGGGCTCAACGTTACTTTTCAGAAACTTGGGCTGTTCTGAAAAAATATTTTTTCAAAATATTTTGATTTCAATTATTTTTTCTATATTAATGGATCATATTATTATTATGTATTTTGCCAGGGGTTAGTGCGAGTACCAGGACTTGTTTTCTTTTCACATTGAAAGGATATTGATCAATTGTTTTAAGAGGAAGTCTTCCTCTGACCTTATTATCATTCTATATGTGGTCAGTGTACTCGCATTAACTCCTGTTCTGTATCGTATGATTTCGATGACAATATGGGAAGCGTATGTCACGGTATGTTGTTGGGGATTTGGACACTCCGGTCCTTTCCCCGCAGGGTCACTCTACTTTATCAATTTCTATTTCAGACGATCAAGATTAGGGTGATGTATCTGTGATGTCTTCCAACAGTGTGCCTCCGTCGTCACAATTAATGAAGGGCTAGCGGAAAAGTGCTCATGTAATACGCCAATTGCCTAAGAGGACCTTAGTAGGTTCGACGGCCTTTGACGTCCGCTAGCTCGCCCGGTGTAGCGTCCATTCACCGAATGGTTCGGCAGCCGGGTTCGTCCGTTGCGGTCTAGAAGGAATTTTGGGGTGATGCGAGCACTATAAAATTAACTTAATGCACACCCAGTGACGGCGGATCGGAGGGAGAACGGAGGAAGCCTTTTAGTCCGGTTCATAGCTCGTTCCGGTCCATCCGGACGGCAAGCGAGAGAGGCCCCTCTCTCGTTCAACAACATCTGGCCCCAGATGTTGTGGTACAAATGTGTCGCTAGCGGAGCATACGTCCGTCGCTCGGGACGCTCCGTTGTATAGGCAGTCCGCTGAGACTGCTAAGGCTTCCTCTTCTCGTCAGCGCACACGACCGCACCTTGGCTGCGTGACCGCCGATATATTACCAGCTTCGCCGATCAAGGATTCTTCGGCGACCAGGTCACACCATCCGGCAGCCAGGGATTCGAGACCGATGGACTCCGGACGTTCGCGTAGGAAGTATGCGGGAGCCATCTGATGCGGAGCTGCCCTCGGCGAAGCAGCGATAGACTGCGCCTCCGCAGGTCTCGACGCCGGACATTCTTGTGCACATAGCACAGCTTATCGCAGCATCCCAGCAGCCGACAGAAACGGTGTCGGATCGAGAATTATCCGACAGCGCTGGGTCGGTAGCCGGGGACTCGAGGCCTGCAGACTCCGGACGTTCGCATAGGAAGTGTGCGGGAGTCAACGTACACGGAGCTTCCAGCGGCAATGCATCGTAAGTCCGCTACTGCACAGGCCTCGGGAACGGACGTGCTTTCCTTAATAGCACAGTTTATCGCAGCATCCCAGCATCAACTGAATCTGTCGCATATATTTTATCCGACGATGCTGGGTCGGGACGCTCCGCGGAAGCGGGTACGGACGTCCGAAAGTTTCATCCGGTCCGACGGGATACCGAAAGGGATTCGGAGGATTTCAAGCTTTCCCTTTCGGAACAAAATATGCTGCGATGCCGGATAAGAAACCGATAGCGTCGGTGGACTTAGAAATTTTTGGTTCGGTTCAGGGACATCGTCCCTCATTTCCGACATAGTCCAATAATGTCACACAAACTTTCGAATTATTGAACGACGCTATATATATTATTATTTTATGCTTGCTATCCAAGCATTTCTGGTTTCTTGTTCGAAGAATTATGGAGATGTCTTTCAGAAGTGTGCCTCTGTCGTCATAGTTAATGAAGAGTTAGCGGCAATAAGTGCTCATGGAATATGTCTATCGCTTACGGAGTGACATTCACTAGCTCACCCGGTGTAGCGTACATTCATCGAATGGTTCGGCTGCCGGGTTCGTCCGTTGCGGTCTAGGAAGGAGATTTGGGTGATGCGAGCACTTTAATTACTTTAGTACTCACCCAGTGACGGCAGATTGAGGACAGATCGGAGGAAGCCAACAACATAGGGGACCGCATGTTGTGGTTCAGATATTTTACATTCGGGACGCTCCGTTATATTGACAGTCCGAGAGACTGTCTTTAATGCTTCCTCATCCTCACAGCAGGGCACACGACCGCACATTGGCTACGTGACCTCGAGTATCCGATCAGTTTCGGCATTCAGTGATTCCACAGCGAATAGGTCGCGCCATCCGGTAGCCAAGGGACACGAGGCCTATACACTCCGTTCGCTCGCATATTGGAAGTATGCACGGGGTAAAGATCTCGGAGCTTCCTGCGGCAATGCATCGTAAGACCGCTGCTCCTCAGGCCTCAGTGACGGACGTGCTATCCGAGTTAGCACAGTTGTTTCGCAGCATCCCAGCAATTGACAGTTTCTCGGTCGAATCAGGAATTATCCGACGGCGCTGGGTCGGTGCGGTCCGCGGTTGCATCAAGCTACGGACGACCGAACGCTTTATAGGGTCCAACAGGATGGCGAAAGGGATTCGAAAGATTTCGAGTTTTCCCTTTAGTAGTATCGGAAGATGCCTTTCATATCTTCTGGCATTTCTTCCAGTGATTATTTTTCGGACTTCATTGCTGCGATCTTGGAAAAGAGACTTATAGCGTCATTGGACTCGGATTTTTCGTTCGGTACAGGGACTTTGTCCCTGACTTACCGACGCAGTCCAATATTGTCATTACAACATGTGTTTTATTTTTCGACGCTATATATTTATATATATATACAAGCCTGCTACTAAGCATGATAGTTTAGTTTCTTGTCCGCGTGGCTCATTTCTGCCATTTTATCTTTTTTACATATAGTTTATTTTGGCAGAGCAGGGCTTACCGAGAGTTCATACGCGTCTAGACGGTGTGATTAAGGACTGCATATATATTCTTTTTCGCCGTTTATGTCTTTTCCAATTTCAATGTTGGGAACGACATTATGTATAGTAGACTTAACTTAGACGCTTTATTATACGTAATCCGCCTTACTGAGGCGTTATCATTACGTCTTCAAGAAAAGATTTACAGGATATTATTCTCAATGTAATTTCTTTTGAGGGCAGTAGTTTGTTCACGTATAACTCCGCCCTTCAGTGGCTGATTGGAGTTGGTTAGACGTGATGCAGCCCTAGCTACATCCACGCGTGGATAGTAGGTTAAGAACTCTCTCAGAGTCGCTTCGTTCTCGGAGGAGCTTCTCTTCGACGGCAACTTTCCGGCAATCCATGAATTGCTTGATTTATACATTCTCTTGTCTATCTAGTGTTACAAGAGATTCAGACTGGGGCAAACATTCGGTGGTTGACTCAGAGAGTGCCGCCGCAGTTGCCGGACCCGAGTGTGGCTGTTATGACGGTTGCCAGTCAAACAGATTGGGATATATACTGATCCCTACGGATTCGAAGTGCCAGGGTCTTTGGGTTCCGCAGTCTTTTAGCTATCAGTTTAACTTCCGCGGAATAATGTTTTTTAGACTTGCTTTATGTCATTGCATGAACATTATTCAGAAACGCATGCCCAAATTCCTGTCCTTTAATTCGACAGTAGTGGCGTATCTCCGGAACCAGGGAGGCACTCTTTCGTTTCCGTTATTCAATTTAATGGAAAGAATCCGTCTGTTGGTTATAGTACACCAAGTTCAGTTTTGGTCCGTCATATTCTGGGTCGTCTGATTGTTTTATCGCACTCCCGTTCTCTTACGGGTCGCTTGTTGCTGTCAGAATGGACTCTCAACAAACAAGTATTCATTCAGATTTGCTATCTATGGGAGCGCCCAATGATGTTTTATTTATGACACAGCTTGCTAATAAATTGCAGACGTATGTGTTGGCTTGTCCAGATCTCTGAGCTAATACTGTTAACGCTCTATTGATCTATAGGACGGAATGATAGGATACGCGTATCCTCCGGCGCTGTTGTTTTAGCAGGTATTGCTAAGATAAACAACCACAATACATTTCTGTTGATAGCATCTCTATCTTCAGAGATCATGAGTAATTTACTCTCTTGTCTACTGTGGATCTTAACGTGAAATCTTCCTCTATGTAAGGATCTTTTTTCACTGGGTAAATCGTGTCATCTTTATCACAACCAGCAAGGTCGCAACCTTCATGTATTCCGTTGTGTGGTCCGTATTGCATTGTAAGCACTGTACTGGACGAGCTTTGGACGCGATTTCTTACTATAGGAGATCCTCTTCTTCGCTATTCTATGCGACTAAAGTGGAGGCTCTTCCGTCGTGGTGTAGGGATCATTATGTTCATATGGTTGATCCCTCCATACTACTCATTGCTATTTTTTAGTATACTTGTTTCACAAGATCTACTGCAGCCTGTTGTTATTTAGGTTATAGGTTTATGTTACCTCATACCTATGCACTCTACGATAGTTTACAATTGAGTCTTTTGTCTCTTTATCTAAGTCAGTTAGTAACTTTTTGATAAATAGACTTAGAACCTTTAGATTAAATTCCTATACGGATTTTAACTTCGGTTCTTATTTAGCTAAGTAATCATTTGAGCCTCTGGAAACAGTAGTTTTCAAATTCTGACCTTTTAGACAGTAATTCTGTTGGTTTCTCTTTTACTGTAGAGTCAGTGAGTTTCATGCACTATCGATGGATGATTTTCACTTTCATAGTTTCGGAATCAATACTTCCGTTACTATTTAGGTTGGATTGTTGCATAAGAGTTAGGCTCCTATTATCCGGAACCTATTATTTTAAGGTCCTTCCGTCTTCGTATGGGCATAGGCCTTTACTCTTTCCGGGTACAGTTTATGTATTTATAAACAGATATCTGTTTATTACAAGGGCGTAAGCTTCTTCTGTCTTTGATGTCTAGTAGAAGGACGTTACGCTCCATTTTATTGTTAATGGATTCTATTAACTAGCGTACTGCTTATGGTATATCATTGGCTTAGCAGTTGTGCTTAAGATTTCGGCTCATGAAGTAAGAGTTCTTCTACTTCTTGGGCTTACATTAATAGTGTTGCTATTATAGATTTTTGAAGGCTGCTCATTGCGCTCAGCCATCCATTCATGAATTTTATCTCAGAAATATCGAGTCCATTTCTGGAGGCCTCTATTGTTAGGTCTATTATCTACTGCTCAGAATGTCATTCACTTAACAGTTGCTACTATAGCTAGGTAGGCTGTCTGTTTCGGCAGTGTCTCCGTTCGGCTGCCCTCTTCGCTCTGGGCTATTTGACCCAGGGCAAGAAAAAGGGGGGGGGGGAGGGTGTTCCCTTGGGTCACCTGTTTTTACTATGAAAACAAGGGGATACCTCCTCCGGAGTTAGTAATTCTGAGCTGTTATTGGGATGGTTGTTAGTGAGAAGTTTAAGTTTATAAAATTCATTCAAGTCTTAGTTTTTAAAGTATAGCTTTTGAATATTGCATATGTCAACGGTCATGATTATGCAATTCTCACACACTTTTAGGAGTATAAGAGTCTCTATTCTCTAGACTTACTTTATTATTGGCTTACTTTAAAAATTATTAGTATAAGGATTATTGGATATTAATAGAGTACATGGATGTATGAAGCTCAATTTTTGGAAGGTGTTGTATCTTTCTAATTTATCATAAATAAGAAAGATACATATAAGGCCTATTACTTCTTTTCCCTACAGGGGATGACTCTATTTTATTTTATTGAGCGTATTCCATTTTGCTCTATGTCCTTGGCCCTCCAGCCTTTTTACTATTCAGCTATGTCTGGGTCATTGGTACAGTATAAAAATGTTAAAAAATTTATAGTAATTTATATATTTTTTATACTTACCAATGACCCAGACGGGGATGGCCCTCCCAGGAGTTGGGAACTCTTGCCTCCCCGCTGAGTACATAGCGCTTACCAGGCACTGGTTATTAGAATGATAAATGGCGCCAATTTCGGAACGTCCTTGACACTGCGCATGTGCAGTAGGGGCGAAGTGTGGAGGGCCTTTCAGGACATGTTTTCTTTAGTTTTAGATGCAAATTTTGGGGATTGGGGGGCAAAATTTGTGTTTGGCCCTATATTTTAAGAGTTAGCACCAGCTATGTCTGGGTCATTGGTAAGTATAAAAAATATATAAATTACTATAAATTTTTTAACTTTCCGGAGTTTTTTTGGAAACGCTTCAACGGAATGATTTCATATTTGGTAACCTACTATAGAACGATGACTTACAGATCAAGTTTCATTTACACTCTGTCCATCCATCCGTCAGTCAGTCTGTCATTCATACTTCAGTTTTCTGAACTTTTTTTTGGAAACGCTTCAATGGAATGATTTCATTTTTGGTAACCTACTATAGAATGATGACTTACAGATCAAGTTTCATTTGCACTCTGTCCATCCGTCAGTCTGTCAGTCAGTCTGTCAGTCGTACTTTAGTTTTCCGGACTTTTTTTGGAAATGCTTCAACCGAATGATTTCATTCTTGATAATATACTATAGAACGATGACTTACAAATCAGGTTTGAGTTTCATGCTGATTGCATTATTCTTGTGTGAGTTATGGCCCTTGGAAATATGGAAAAGCGCCAAAATATCAGTTTTCTGGACTTTTTTTGGAAATGCTTCAACGGAATTCAGGCTGATCACATCTAGGTTATAACATTTGTATAATTATTAATGCTGATTAGTCCGGTAGGGGACATTGTATTGCTTCAGCGATACATGCGCTCTTGTTCAAATTATTTTTGGAGGATGTTCTTCCAATGTTGTTGAATAGAAGGTGTCGTAAGTTTTATTGATCATGAGCAATCTCTGTAATCTTTATTAAATAAATTGTTCATATGTTTATAAATGATGAAGATATTTAGGCATTTTGCTACACTTCGACAGTGCACTTTCTGTGGCTTTGTAGTTGTGTCTGTAGGGAACACGGTGGCTAAGTGGTAGACTGTTGGACTTCTATGCTAGAGGTCCTGAGTTCGATCCCCCATCCGGGACAAACCGTGTTGTGTCCTTGGGCAAGGCACTTTATCCCGGTTGCCTACATATGGGCACAATGGCGAATGATGTACTGAGGCATACTGCATGGCGATGGTGCATGTCTTCAGCCACTGTTACCCTGCTTGAGTGGAGCTTGAACAGAGTTAGAACAGTTGCTCGGTGGTTCTCTCTGGGTACTCTGGCTTCCCGGCTTCCTCAACCCATTAGACTGTCACGGTCATGATTAACCATTGTGCATTAGTATCAGACCTTAAACACCAATAAATAAATAAATAAATAAATAAATAAATAAATAAATAAATAAATAAATAAATAAATAAATAGTTGTGTCTAGGCAAGTCTTGGCTGCCGATATAGGCAGCTAAGATTTGCTTAGAAACAACTGACAAGGTTCTTGCCATGTGACTCGCAACTAAAATCTGCATGTTAGGGAACCTGTTTTGTTGAAGTAAAAAATAATCAAAGTTAAAATTAGGCCTTTGAGAGTTAAAAAAAGAATTAATTTTTTATTTGAATGCAGACTGAGACTCGGAAATTTTTGGTTTGAATTGGGAAAAATCCTGCCATGCCATTGGAAAAGGGTCCCATTTTTGGCCCATGTTGATGCCCAAAAGAATTCCTGAGTAGTGAAAATGAAATTGGCCAAAAAATACCGGAGTTGCCTCATATGACTCAGAGCATTGAACTTCAACTGAAAGGTTCATGGCTCGGTCCTAACCAGTCGTATATGTTGTGTCCTTGGGCAAGGCCTGATTGCCCAGGTGGGGGAATGGTGGCACTGTATGCTAAGATGTACAGCATGTCAATGGTGCTCTTGATTTCAACCAATGCAAACCCTGCTTTGTTTTAGTTAGTACATTGGGGACTTTAACAGTTGCTTGCTGCTGCTTCAGGTACTCAAGCTTCCTCCACCTGTAAAACTGTTCAAAATTAGGGGGACCCTGGCCATCGAAAGTGATAAATAAATTAATTACTAAGGCCTAAAAAAAAGTTAAAAATTTGTTTCTCAGGTCCTCCCGCATGGTCCATTTGGCTTCCCCATGCTCTCTTTTTATGACCAATGCAAACTTAAAAAAAAAAAAAATTATATGGTTTATGTCCGATATTTTACTCAAGGTAATAAAATTGATAAATTTGTCCCTTGAGTACAAGGTTTTGAAATGCTCTAGGGGTTAAATACACCACCACCCTGCTATTCTGTAGATTATGAGGACTGAAACATTAAACTAATCAAGAACATAAACTTTTGATGGCAGAGAAATAATTACAAAAATAAAATAAAAAAACGTGCACCCACTTGCAATTTTACAAACAATGGCCTGAGAAACAGAAGATCTACTTTGTAGGCTGTAACAGATTCAATCTTGTTTCTCATTGATTCAAACAGGATTAAATTGATTAAATTCCTAGTTACTGTGTGTGAAAAATTCGCCTCTTCAGATTTCAGGATTTTGATGTCACTGTGCAAATGATGAATGCTATAAAATTTGGTATGTTGATGGGACCCATGCTATCAAGCAGTGTGCATCAAAATCAAACTTTGCTTAAGATTCAGTAAGTTATATGTTGTATTCTTTCATTTCAGTTGGCGAAAGCACAAAAGCATGGGAGGCATACACAGACTCATTCCAATTCTGTTGTTGTTGGTTTACAGGTAATCTACGAATTGTTGACAATAGTTTTATATTAATCTTGAAATATATCATTGTCTGTTCATTGGCTCTACCTCAGTCGTGCAAGGTTCATGAAAAATATTTTTAAAATACACAATTTTTAGGCCTTCTAATTTTAAATATTTCTTACAGAAACTATTGCCAGAATGAAAAAGTGTGTCCCAATGATAGATGCAATTTTTTCACTTTGTTTTGCTTTCTCAGTGCTGGTTGCTACTGTCAGGAGTCCATTGAGATGCGTTGTGTAGCAACATCTCCATATTTTGATTTGTTTAGCATTCAATCAGAAGCAAACACTATTTTGTTTATATAGATTTGGTCCCGTTGATAGAACACTCTTCTTTGTGTTAACCATTTATCCAATAATGAATCGACCACATCTTCCTGTTTAATTTACAAATTAAGCAGTTAAAAAAAAAAAAAATTTCAAAACATTTCTCCCAATGTTGTGTAGCCCCTTAATGGAATGAGCTCAATGAGCTCGTTCCAGTGAGGGATTACATGATATGGTTTTCTTAAAGGAAAATTGAAAAATTTGAAAAAAGTTAATTCAAATAATAAATTTTTTTATCGTGTACATTGGGTGAAGGGTTAACTGAACATTATTATTCACAAATTCTTATGACCAAAATTATCTGGTATTGTTCTAGTTAACCCTTTGCCCAAAGAGTTGCCCGCATCTGGCCACGTAATTTGCAAATTGAGCAGTTGAAAAAAATAAATTAAAAAAAAATTTCAACAAAACCGTATCATGTGACCCCCTCATTGGAACGAGCTCGATGAGCTTGTTCCAATGAGAGGTCACATGATATAGTTTTGTTGAATTTTGTTGAAGAAAATTTTTAAAAATAATAATTAAAATAATAAATTTTGATATTCTCTATGTTGGGTAAAGGGTTAAAAACTCGACTCACTGATATTAAAATACCAAAATTTTATGGACCATAATTTTGCTGAACGACAACTAGCAATTGAACCAATTCAGTCTTGTTTGACAGAGCTTGATGAGCTTACCTGGAATATCAGTGATCTTGTCTCCTGGAACCTCTGTAGAGATGTCATCTGAGGCCACTTGCCTTTTTACCTGCTGCAGAGGTCAGAATTTTTAAAAACCATAAACTTTCACATGACTGCCTGGCTACCTCAAATATGGACTGGCCAATTATATTGCTGGGAAATTTCCTGGTATTCTCCCTCGCTTGGGGAAACCCTGAGGTCCCTCATTGAAATTATCTTGATATAACACACCAGTTGATGCATCCACAGATGTTTAAGATATGAGGATTTTTCATCTTTTTTTTTTGGTGATGAAAATCAAAATTTCTCCAAACCATTTTGAGTTTCATGGGATCAGCATCATTGAAATTCACTTGTTGTAACACACAACTCATGGCATTAACAAATGTCTCGGATGTAGAATTGGGTGTCTTCAGTTCGGAAAAATTACACACAACTGAGGACATTGATAAACACTTCAGATGGAAGGATTTTGCCGCTTTTCAGACCTGAAAATATGAATTTCCTTCTATGTGGCTGATTCATGGTTGGCCCTCTGGGTTATGCAGCAGTAATATGTGTGGGGGAGGGGAGGGATGGAGGGCACAGCACTGTATGCTAAGGTACACTGCATATAGAAGGTGAGCATCTCTTCAACTAGTGTTACCCCTGCTTTTGTGGAGTCTGTCGGAGAGTCTGACAGTTGCTTGCCATTGCTTCGTGGTTCTCTCCAGGTTCACCGGCTTCCGAAAGTGTCAATTAAACCCCAATAAATAAATAAATACAGCAGTAAAGTTCTTTTCATTATTATGCGTTACCCACAGTGTCCATAATGCTTTTGGTTAAAACATCTTCTGTTTTTTTGTTCTGGAAAATAAAAGTTTCTCAGCGCCAAGCCATACTCAAACCTCAATTCTGTTATTACACACTACCCAGGCCTGGCATTCTTTAAAATGCAGGAGGGCTAAAATTGCTCGCCTTGCATTGCCTAGGGGAGCGATTATCTTTCCTCAAGCTTACAAATGCTAAAAGTGGCAAAATGAAGTTGTACTATTAATGAATTCTGCCTAGTGGGCTTTGTACATTTTATTCCGGAGGTGTGGGGTGGGGGGGGGGGGGGGGTGGGGGGGCAGTGTGGTCATATTGCAGAGACCACTAACAAAGCAGAGGTCTGAAAACCTGTGGGTTTTAGGAATAGGCTGTTGTGGTAATCATTATTTTCTGAGGCAAGGAGGGCTGTTTTGCGCCCTCCTCAGTTTTTTAAGGCAAGCGAATAAATCACTCTCTTGAAAATGCCAGGCCTGCACTTCTGCAATTCTTTTGTTATTATGCACTACTAGGAGCATCAAAAATGTCTCCGCAGATGCAAGGATTTTGCATCTTCTCAAAAAAATCAGAATTTTCTTTCACTGGACCAAACCACGGTCAACCTCAAGATTGAATACCATAGAAATTATCTTATTATAAGACACATCTCAGGGCATCGACAATTTGTCAAGTGCAAGATTTGATGCAAAATTTTTTTTTCGGTCCAGAAAATTAATGTGTTCTAACATTGTGTCAAACCGTGAGGCTGTTGACAAATCGAGTAATTGGTAACTGAAAACCAAGTAAATTTGGGGATAATCCCAGCCCTTTGTCCTCCATTTAACAATGCTTTGTGACAATCCTGCACATGTACCTGTAAAGAACAACTTGTTTCTTCTCTTTTTCAGTCAAAACTGGCAACAATGTCAAACGACTTCAAACAGGTTTTAGAAGCAAGAACTGAGGTGAGAGTTTATTTTTCCATTGTTCATTATTACTGTGGAACCCTGTTCATTTAATAGTTCCTTTGTTTGTGAAATCTATTCAGTTAATAGGCATATTTATTTGCCATTTTTAGCTCAACTTTGGCAAAGCCAAATTTGAGCTTATGCCATGGCCAGTTGTCCATCGTCTATCTGTCCGTCAACACGGCTCGGGCTAGAGGCCGTATTTATGAACCGATTTTTACGAAACTTCTTGGGTACCTTTGTTATGACCGTGGGACGAGAACGAGTGTTTTGGGGTCCGATCCAAAATTCAAGTTGGCCGCTGGCAGCCATTTTGTACAAAATTAGGTGCTATCAGATTTTTGCGCAGAACTTCCGAATGAAAGCGCTGATTTGAATAATTTTTTGTATGAATGTTTAGTACCATGGGATACATCACATATAATACTGTTTTTTTCTCATGCGTTTATTATGCAAATTAGACTAACTTTGATGTATTTAGTGTTACTTTCAGCACTGTAAGTGCAAATGCTAATACGGCTCGGGCTAGAGGCCGTATTTATGAACCGATCTTTACGAAACTTCTTGGGTACCTTTGGTATCACCGTGGGACGAGAGCGAGTGTTTTTGAGTCTGGTCCGAAATTCAAGATGGCCAATGGCAGCCATTTTGTACAAAATTAGATGCAATCAGATTTTTGCACAGAACTTCCTTATTAAAACGCTGATTTGAATAATTTTTTGTATGAATGTTTAGTACCATGGGATACATCACATATAATACAGGTTTTTTTCTCGTGCAAAAATTATGCAAATTAGATGAACTTTGATTTTTTCAGTGCTACTTACACATGGTAAGTACACATGTCAATACGACTCGGGCTAGAGTATGTATTTATGAACCGATCTTCACGAAACATCTTGGGTACCTTTGTTATCACCTTGGGATGAGAACGAGTGTTTCTGGGTGCGGTCCAAAATTCAAGATGGCTGCTATTGACCATTTTGTACCGAAATTAGGTCCGATCAGTTTGTTGTACACAACTTCTATATGGCTCAGGCTAGAGGCTGTATTTATGAACCAATCTTTACAAAACTTCTTGGGTACCTTTGTTATCACCGTGGGATGAGAAGGAGTGTTTTTTGGGTGGTCCGAAATTCAAGATGGCCACCAGCAGCCATTTTGTACCAAAATTAGTGCAATCAGTCTTTTGTACAGAACTTCTGTATGAAAGTTCTGATTTGAATAAATTTTTGTATGAATGTTTAGTAACATGGAATACATCACCTATAGTACGTTTTTTCTCGTGCAGAAATTATGCAAATTAGATGGACTTTGATTTATTCAGTGCTACTTATACACTGTAAGTGCACATGTCAATATGGCTCGGGCTAGAGGCTGTATTTCTCAACCGATCTTCACGAAACTTCTTGGGTACCTTTGTTATCACCTTGGGACGAGAACGAGTGTTTCTGGGTGCGGTCCAAAATTCAAGATGGCTGCCAGTGGCCATTTTGTACCGAAATTAGGTCCAATCAGTTTTTTGTCACAACTTCTATACAGCTCGTATTTATGAACTGATCTTCACAAAACTTCTTGGGCACCTTTGTTTTCACCTTGGGACAGGAACGAGTGAGTTTTGGGGTGCCTTTGTTATCACTGTGCTATGAGAACAAATATTTTGGAGTTCAGTCAGGCCCACTCTAGGACTCAGAGATTTCTTTTCTAGTTTAGCATCTGACTGTCACCCACCTTTATAATACTTTACCTATACATTTGTTACAGGCTACAGTCAGTATTTATGTACAGACTGTTACAATACTTTATATGTACCTTTGTTATCAGGTCATTACCTAGATGTTTGTCATTGCTGTGTCCCATACTGTACGTCTACATGTTTTAACAAGTTGAGCTGCAGTGTCATTGACTTTTTCTTTATGTATTCTGATGATGAACCAGTTGGACAGTGATGCAATGGCGGGAAAAATCATGGAAGATGGAAAGTCGTTGTAGCCCTCTGGTGGCATTTTTTGCACTTGACCATCCAGATATTACTGTAATTTTACATAGATTCATTCAAATTTTGAAAAAGGGACACCAGCTATAATCATAATGGACCATATGCCAGGAGACCTGAGCAAAAGCAAAAGCTTTGTGCATACGGTATGGTATTATCCGCGATAACATATGGACATCCACTACCAAAGGTTGTAGATGTTCATGCGTTCACCAGATAATATATGCTTGTGCATGCCAGGTGCACCCCTTCTTATCCCGTAAGATCCTGGATGGGAAGGGGGTAGCTCAATAGGTAGAGATGCAGACAGCAGGCCGAGAGGTCCTCAGTTCGAATCCCACTTGCCCATGTGGGTGGCACGGTGGCATTATGTACTAAGGCGTACTGCACGTCGATGGTGCACTTGTCTTCAACCAATGCTGTGCCTGCTTGTGTGGATAGTTGCTCACCGTAGCTCTGTGGTTCTCTCTATGATGTATTCCAGCTTCCTCCATCCGTAAAACTGTCTGACACGAGGTGACCCTGGCTGTCAAAAGAGTCGTTAATCCCCAGTAAATAAATAAATAAGAGTCTGGACAAGGGTCTTAAATTTCCACCATTCCACAGTATCAATACGTCTACTGGCTTTGCAGTGATTTCTAATCAAGTCTTGGCTGTCTGTAAAGACGGTCATGACTTGACTAGAAACCACTGCCAAGGAAATCTATCTATTGTCAGCATGTCCTCATGATGGCTTGTTAAGGGCACCAGTTCTGAAATAAGAAAAGTCAGAAATAGGCCTTTAACCCTTTGAACCCCAGTGGCCACTTTTCCGGCCCAATAACATGATACTTCATAATTTCATTAAGTAGGTTGACTTTTGAGTGAAGGTGTGGTGTAGACCAATCAATATTTTCAACGTGCAGCCCCAAGGCTGCACATTGAAAATATTACTTGGTCTACCCCCAAATAAAGAATGTGGACTCTTCCCGTTGCTGTCATTGAACTGATATGGAAGATATCACTAGGGTTCAAAGGGTTAAGGGCTAAATCCTCCCATGCAAACTGACCATTTAGTGGGCCTGAGGGGAGGAAGTGACAGGAGCATGCAAATTTGAAGTATAAAAATCTTAAAATTTCCAGAATGCTAAAAAGAATTTGATGGGATTTATTCTCACGTGTTTCTCACTGAACACTGTGTCCCGTGATACTTTTATGTCCATATTCTCAAGATGCAATTAGGTTTAGATGTTTTTAGCAGACTTGTTAGCAACTTTTTGTGCATTATACATGTCGTTGCTGTTACCCACGTCTGTTGACCTTTAACTCTTAACCCGCTGAGTATTTTAAAGAAATTTTTCATTAATCTAGTCATGGCTGCTGTGAATCAGCCATGACCAGGTTTGATGCAAAATTCATCTAAATTTAACTCCAGAAATCATTGGTAAAAAAAAATCCATTCAATTTACAGGGTGGAAATTAGATTAAATATGTCCAAATTATACATAATTCAGGGACAAGAGGAATCCAGTCCCGGGTAGGAATATCTGCCACCAGCATGTAAAGAGTTAAGCCTTTAACTAAAAATTGATGACTGGGGTGAAAGTCCTCGAATGTGGGCAATGTATATATAAGCCCTCATAAAGTAGATTATCTGTTTCTCAGACCATTTTTTGTAAAATTGCATGTGGGCGGGCAATTTTTTATTTTATTTTTTGTAATTATTTCTTTGCCATCAAAAGTTCATGTTCTTGGTTGTTTTATGTCTTAGGCATCATAATCTACAGTCCAGAACAGCATGGGTGGTGGTGTATTTCGTTCCTTGAGTGCGAAGGGACAAATTTATCAATTTTATTAACTTGAGTAAAATATCAGACATAAACTATTTAACTTTTATTTTTTGAACTTTGCAATGGTTATAAAAAGAGTGTGTGGTAACCAAAGGACCATGCAGGAGGGCCTGAGAAACAGATTTTTAACTTTTTTAGGCCTAAAACTTTTGACTGAACTTGATTTCAAACTTCCAAGTTTTTTAATCAATATTAGATACTATTAACCCCCCTGCACACTGATGTCAAAATACCAAAATTTCAAGTAGCCATTATTCTCATAATGCAGCTAGAAATTTAATCAATTCAGTCTTGTTTGACAGAGCTCAATGAGCTCTGTCAAACTAGACTGAATTGATTAAATTTCTAGTTGCATCATGGGAAAAATTAGCAGCCTGAAATTTTGAGATTTTTACATCAGTGTGCAGGGGGTTAATTCAACAGATGCTAATAAATGACCTCTTAAGCAAGAGTGTTGTTGAATAGGTTATTTTTATTCTTAATAAATAAAAATTCGCCAGTAAGTATGATCCTATGGAAGTATTATCTCTTTATAAATCAATTTTTAATCATCATGTACTCATATTTAACCCTTTGCCGAGCATGGAAAGCAGATGACACTTGCAAAAAAAATTCTTGAATAACAATTTTTTTTCATTTTTTGTCTCAAAAACATAGGTTATGACCCCTCGTTGGAACGAGCACGATGAGCTTGTTCCAACGAGGGGTCTTAACCTATGTTTTTGAGACAAAAAATGAAAAAATAATGAAAATTAATTGGCGATTTTTTAGAATAGTGCTGAGCCGGTTTGGGTCGTTACATTTGGTAAAGGGTTAACAAACATTTAATAATCATTTTATCTCATTTGTAGATTATGAAACAGCAGAAATCAAGACGGGACCAGTTTTCAGAATCTCAAGTCTCAGCGTCATTACCACCATCAGCCTTCAAAGGAAGACAAAGTAAGCATTGAACTTTACTGCACATAAGTGTAATTATATATTAATAAGCCATTATTGCCGTCAGTTAACATTTTTGGTTTCTGACTGATTACTCCAGTTTGGATCATTTGATCTGAACCAATATTGGTATGGGTATTTCCAAGCTAATAATACTGGCCAAGTTTTAATATGGGTCTCATCCAATTATTTTTACATGAGTATAGGGCGTATTTAGCCATGCCTGGCAGTGTTCTTGTATTTTCTGCCGACGAATCAGGAAATCTTCAAGAGCGACTGGATAATTGTACTTTGTAATTTACCGCACATAATTCTTACTCTGTTTATGTTCTCATTCACTTATATATCAATTTGTGATTGAGAGGAAAGAGTTCCTATTTAAGGCGAAAATGTGGCTTCTGTATGTTACAATAGTCAGAAATTCCTTTGAATGGCCTCTCAGGTGTCGGATGTATAGTTCTGTCAAGATCATTTGATATGTCATTAAATCAGGCCCTTGGAATAAAAAATTAAAATGCATCATCAGCTTCCTTGAAGACTGGCTTCACTAATCTTGACCTGGGTCTGTGCCAGTTTCGTTAAACTCATATCAAGTTTCATCACACTTCAAACCAGTTCAAAATTTTTGGAGTTCATCATCTGTAATTTGAAAAATGTTATGAACCAGGAGATGGGAACTTTGTATTTTGTCATTCTTTGAGCTGATATACCTTATGCTGCCTATTACATATTTTCTTCACAAATGCTGCTTTGAAATTGTCACCAATCTTGGTTTTAAACATTTTATTTTCAATCTACGTGGGTGTCATCTGTTTGAACTTTGGAAAAGATATGCGACGTAATGCCCTACAACTGTCTTGTAGAAATATTGAGTTACATTCCATAAGAATTGATAAATGGCAAAATGGTAAAAATACCCCTGGGAAGTGAAGTAGTGCATGTTTACTGGGTAAAACAAGTTCTGCTTTACTGGGAAAATAGGACCCCAGGGTTCTCACAGAGCCTTGGATTCAAGGAATGGCCTTGAATTCAACAAAGTGTGGTTCAAGTACTTGAAATCCTGGAAAATGGTCATGGGAGCCTTCAAAATCTTTGAATTTTTGCGGGATAAAAACATGCCGGCGATATGGGTAATTAACATCCTCCATCTTTGGGTACACTAGTGATCATATATCATCATTCATGGCAGCAAGGCCCTGGAAACCCTTGAATTTGGTTGCTGTAAGGTCTTGCAAAATGCTATAAAATGTTGAGAAACTGCCTTGAATATCCTTAAATTTGACCAGTCCTTGCCTACAGGAACCCCTGGACCTGGAAACCGATGACTTTGGTGGACATCCTATGCATTGGGCAGCATAGGTATAGATGATTGGCTTGGTAAACAAGCTCTGTTTCACTGGTAAAATAGGACCCAGTCACTAATGCTTGGGGTGCAAGTCGTCTAAAATAGGCAACATGAGGTATAAACGATTGACTAACCTTGACTTTATCTCTGTTGGGGTCATGATTAGCCATTGTGCAGAAATATGTGCCCTTAAACAGCCTTAAACACCAATAAATAAATAGATGATTGGCTTATCTTGACTTCATATTTTTATACTGTACCAATGACCCAGACTTAGCTGGTGCTAACTCTAACAAAACCAGGGCCAAACACAAATTTTGCCCCCCAATCCCCAAAATTTGCATCCAAAACAAAAAGAAATCATGTCCTAAAGGACCTCCATACTACGCCTCTACTGCGCATGCGCAGTGACGCAGACGTCCCGAAATTGGCGCCAATTATCATTCTCTGTTTGGCCCTTCATCAGTCAACATCTCACTGATCTTTGTGCTTGTAAATCTCAGTTTAAAGGATGCCAGACACGTAATTCTTGGAGAAAATGTGATTCTAAGGAGGATAGAAGGAGGAGAGGAAAAAGAAGTGACAAAAAATAATCAGGGCTGTACTTAAAATTTTTTGATGAAATTATGTTAAGTTGCCTATTTTCGAGGCATGGGCCTCTTGTTGTCATTCTTGCTAATTGTTGCACTGCTTATTCAGTGTTTCCTCTCCCCTAGCCTTCTAAAGTCCCCCCCTTGCAATTCTCCCATGCTTTTGGCATATTTTTGAGAAATTTCATTTCTAAAATTTCGTGGGAGAGTTGCTTGGTTACAGAATGTTTTCTGTTATTTTCCCCATAGTTACGTTTTCACCCATGGGTGTATAACGTTTGTGTTCTGCATCTTCCATCTGATGTTCTACAGATTCTCCCCTGGGAGTCTCTGTTTTGCATCAGATAGAGTGTAATTGATGACTGATTCCGGGCCAGTTTTTTCAGTGCCTGGAGTCATGTTTTCTGGTGTTTTTACACTGTTTGTTTTCATTGGCAACAGCCTTTTTTGAGGGGGGCTGTTTGCCTTTGCTGTAGTTTATCTCACTATAAGATACATTTGTATTATCCGAAAGTGTCTCATTAATTATTTAATATAAATTTAAAATTTTTTACCACACTTTGCCATTGGATCCATCGGGGCTCAACGTTACTTTTCAGCAACTTGGGCTTCGCTGAAAAAATATTTTTTCAAAATTATTTTGTTTTGCAATTGTTTTTTCATTTATTAATGGATCATGTTATTATGTATCTTTGTGTCAGGGGTTTTTGCGAGTAACTAGGACTTATTGTTGTTCTTTCACAATGAAGGGACGTTGTTCAAATTGTAATAGGAAGAAATCTTCCTCTGACTTTCATGATCATTGTATTAATTGTAGTCAGTGTTCTCGCATTAATCCCTGTCCTATATGTGAACATTGGGATGAGAAACATTGGAAACGTGTGTCACGATATGTTGTTTCTGGAGAAAGAGCGATTCCGGCTCTTTCTCCGCAAGGTCACTCTACTCTCTCAGTTTCTATTTCAGAGGAACCAGAACAGGGTGATGTTTCCATGTTATCTTCTTCAAGTGTGCGTCCGTCGTCACAAATGAATTCAGAGCTAGCGGCAAAAGTGCTCATGGAGATTAGACAAATGTCGTCCGCTAGCTCGCCCGGTGTAGCGTCCATTCACCGAATGGTTCAGCAGCCGGGTTCGTCCGATGCGGTCCAAAAGGAAATGTTGGGTGATGCGAGCACTATAAACATAATAGATGCACACCCAGTGACGGCGGATAGTAAGCGAGAACGGAGGAAGCCTTTGAGTCCGGTTCCTAGCACCAGGTCCAGCCGGGCCGCGAGCGAGAGAGGCCCCTCTCTCGTACAACAACATCTGGGACCAGATGTTGTGGTACAAAATGTGTCTTTAGCGGAGCATACGTCCTTCGCTCGGGACGCTCCGTTGTATAAGCAGTCCGCAGAGACTGTTAAGGCTTCCTCTTCTCGTCAGCGCACACGACCGCACCTTGGCTGCGTGACCGCCGATATATTACCAGCTTCGCCGATCAAGGATTCTTCGGCGACCAGGTCACACCATCCGGCAGCCAGGGATTCGAGACCGATGGACTCTGGACGTTCGCATAGGAAAAGTATGCGGGAGCCATCTGATGCGGAGCTGCCCTCGGCGAAGCAGCGAAAGACTGCGCCTCCGCAGGTCTCGACGCCGGACATTCTTGTGCAGATAGCACAGCTTATCGCAGCATCCCAGCAACTGACAGAAACGGTGTCGGATCGAGAATTATCCGACGGCGCTGGGTCGGTACGCTCCGCCGAAGCATCGGGGGCGGACGACCGGGAACATCATGAGGTCCGACCGGATGGTGAAAGGGATACGGATGACTTGGAGCTATCCCTTTCGGAACAACATAAAGCTGCCGTGGACTTCATCCGGCACTTTCTCCCTCAAGTTGTTCCGTCGGGCCAGACTGCTGCGCTTCCGGACAAGAGAATTATAGCGTCATTGGACTCTGAATTTTTTGAGCGGTTCAGGGACATCGCTCCCGAGTTTCCGTCGCAGTCCAATAATGTTGCAAGAACATTTGAATTATTGAATGACGCTATATTTAAACTTGCTTCCAGGACGGGGAAAGCAGGTTTCTTGTCCGCTAATACTCTCAACCTGCCTTTCATTAATGCAAGGAATAAATTCGATACGGCAGGACAGGGTATACCGAGAGTTCCTCTGCGTATGGACGACGAGGCGGAAGCCTTAGAGCTATCATTACCGTTGTCAGCTTCTATTCCAACCGCGGTGTTGGAAACAGCTATTGCGTCTAACAGAGCCAATTTAGATGCCTTATCTTACGCAGATCACCTTACTAAGGCGTTATCACTGCGCCTTCAGGGGAAAGAGTTTCAGGATATACAATCCTCTTTAAGACTTCTTTCAAGGGCAGTAGCTTATTCCACGTGTAACTCCGCCCTTTCAGTGGCAAATCTGGAGTTGGTTAGACGTGACGCAGCCCTAGCTACATCCACATTAGTGGATTCTAAGGTGAAGAACTCTCTTAGAGTCGCTTCGGTCTCAGGAGAACTTCTCTTGACGGCAAGCTTTCCGCTATTTATGATAAAATTACAAAGAAAGCTAAGGATTCTCTGTTGTTCAAATCTGCTCCTAAGAAGTCGGATACAGCAGACACGAATAAGACAGGCACTTCTGGGTCTAATGTGCCCAAGAGAGGTTCCTATAGAGGTTCCGGTGCGTCCTCTTGGTCTTATTCGAGAGACCGTCAGGATAGCGACTCTCGTTCGGGACGTCCTTCATGCCGGGACAATCGGTCGGACGCCCCGAGGTCGACGGGGCGAGGTGCGGGTCGTGGAAGACGTGGTTTCTCCTACCGCAGGCCTCGCAGGTCCAGGAGGTGATGGCTTAAACCTCTATCGCGTTCCGGTTGGCGGAAGGTTGTCAAGCTTTTCACAAGAATGGGCGTCGATTACGGACGACCCTTGGGTGAGAGGAGTGACTTCGGAAGGTCTAAAGATATCCTTCAAATGAAAGCCTCCATTAACTCGAAGTCCAAAGTGGACTCATCTTCCGTCAAATCCGCAGAAAAGAGACGCTCTGTTATCAGAGGTGCAGTCTCTTTTAATGAAGAATGCGGTAGAGGTCGTAGAAAACCAGGAATCTCCGGGATTCTACAGCCATCTGTTTCTGGTTCCGAAACCAGACGGCTCGTTCCGTCCAGTCATAGATTTGAGCTGGATAAACAAGCTGATCGTCGCTCCAAAGTTTTATATGGAGACGATTCGATCGGTCAGAGCGAGTATTCGGGTGAACGATTATGCAACGAGCATTGATCTTAAAGATGCGTACTTTCACGTCATGGTACATCCGACATTCCGAAAGTATCTACGCTTCGCAGTCCTAGGAGTGGTGTATCAATTCCGGGCGATGTGCTTCGGATTGAATCTAGCACCCTGGGCTTTCACTCGGGTAATGAACTCAGTAATGATCTACTTCCGAGCTCATTCGTCTGCGGTAACGTCGGCCTACCTGGACGACATTCTTCAGAGGTACGGCAACGAGTTAACGCTTCAGAACGATGTTCAGAATCTTCTTCTATTGCTCCGACGTCTCGGTTTTATAGTAAACGAGGAGAAGTCGGATCTGGTGCCGTCCAAGTCATTCACTCATCTGGGAATGAGCTTCGAGACGCACAACAATCTCGTTCGTCTGCCGTTAACCAGAGCGAAATTAGTCAGTTGTTACGCTCGCTATTGTCTGCACGCAGACAAAGTCACGGCGAGAGAATTTATGAGACTGATAGGTCTGTGCGGAGCCGCCGCGGATCTCATTCCGATGGGGCGGTTACGCACACGTCCTCTTCAAATTTTCCTGACTCAGAATTGGAGTGTGAAAATTCATTCGCTCGATGTAGACGTTCTCTTGTCAGATCAAGTGAAACAAGAGATTCAGACTTGGGCAAACATTCAGTGGTTAACTCAGGGAGTACCGCTGCAGTTGCCGGATCCGAGTTTTACCGTTATGACGGATGCCAGTCAAACAGGTTGGGGTGCATCATTAATCCCAACGGATTCGAGATGCCAGGGTCTTTGGGATCCGCAATTCCTGTGCAAGCACATAAACATCAAGGAAATGATGTCAATTTGGCTTGCGTTATGTCACTGGATGGACATTATTCACGATGCTCATGTCCAAATCCTATCCGACAATACGACAGTAGTGGCGTATATTCGGAATCAGGGAGGCACTCATTCAGTTCCGTTGTTCAATCTAACGGAAAGAATCCTTCTGTTTGCGTTAGAACATCACGTTCTTCTTTCGGTCCGTCACATACCGGGTCGTCTGAATGTGCTAGCAGACTCCCTTTCACGAAAGGGTCGCTTGTTGCCGTCGGAGTGGACTCTCAACAAACAAGTATTCAATCAGATTTGCTACCAATGGGAACGGCCAATGATAGACTTATTTGCGACACATCTCAACAATCAGTTGCAGACGTATGTGTCTCCGTGTCCGGATCCAAGAGCATTTGCAGTAGACGCTCTGTCGATCCCTTGGGACGGAATGATAGGATATGCGTATCCTCCAGCGCCGTTAATTCAACAAGTATTGCTAAAGATAAAACAATCTCAATGCAAGATTCTGTTGGTAGCATCTCTGTCGCCACAGAGACCGTGGATAAATCTACTCAGGTGTCTGTTGTGGGACCTACCGTGGAAGCTTCCTCCACGGGAGGATCTTCTTTCGCAGGGGAAATCGCGCCAACTCCATCACAACCCGCAAGGTCTCAACCTTCATGTTTTTCCGTTGTGCGGTCCTTCTTGCATGGCAAGCACTTTACAGGACGAGCAGTGGACGCGATTTCTAACTGTAGGAGGACCTCCTCTTCGCTAAACTATGCGGCTAAGTGGAAGGTTTTTCGTCGTTGGTGTAGGGATCATTCTGTAGATATATTCGATCCCTCTATACCAGACATTGCAAACTTTCTAGTATACTTGTTTGACGAAATCAAACTGCAGCCTGTTACTATAAAGGGTTATAGATCTATGTTATCTGATACCTATGCACATCATGATAGTTTACAAATTGGATCTAATGTCTCTTTATCGAAGTTGGTTAGAAACTTTTCGATAAATAGACCCAGAACTCTTAGATTAATTCCTAAGTGGAATTTAGCTTGGGTTCTTCTTAAATTGAAGGAAAAGCCATTTGAACCTCTTGGGACAGTAGATTTCAAATTCTTATCTTATAAGACAGCTTTTCTCTTAGCTTTCTCTTCTGCTAGAAGAGTCAGTGAGCTTCATGCACTATCGGTGGATGATTCTCATTATCGTAGTGTTGGGAATACTATCACCTTCACTACTTACGTGGGTTTTTTAGCTAAGAATCAGGCTCCTAATAAATATCCGGAACCTATTGTTATTAAGGCTCTTCCGTCTTCAGATGGGCGTAGGCCTTTACTCTGTCCTGTTAGAGCATTACGTATCTATAAACAGAGATCTCAGTTTATCAGAAAGGGACGGAAACGTTTCTTTCTGTCTTTGATGCCTAATAGAAAGGATATTTCAGTCCATTCTATTGCTAGATGGATTCAGTTAACTATCCGTACTGCTTATGAAGATTTATCTTCTCAGCAGTCTGTGCTTAAGATTTCTGCTCATGAAGTAAGAGCTCTTTCTACTTCCTGGGCTTATGCTAATAGTGTTGCTATTACAGATTTAATGAAGGCTGCTTATTGGTCACAGCCATCCACATTTACAAATTTTTATCCCAGAAATATTGAGTCCATTTCTGGAGACCTGCATTGTTTAGGTCCGTTATCTGTTGCTCAGAATGTCGTCCACTAAACAGTTGCAACTATAGTTATGCAGGCTTTCTGTTCCGGCAGTGACTCCGTCCGGCTGCCCTCTTCGCTCTGGGCTATTTGACCCAGGGCAAGGGGAAGGGGGGGGGGGGGGGGGGGGGGCGGGTGTTCCCTTAGGTCACCTGCTTTATACTGAAAAGCAAGGGAATGCCTCCTCCAAGTCAGTATTTCTGAGTCGCTTCCGGGATGGTTTTAAAGTGTAATATTAATGTTTAAATTCATTCATGTCTTATTTTTAAAGTGTAGCTCGGTGTGAAGCATTTGTATATGTCAAGTGTCAAACGGGCTTTAATATACAATACTCGGACACTTTTAAATGACTATAAAGAGTCTCAATTCTCTGGACTACTTTATTTATTGGCTTGCTTTAAAAATAATTAGTATAAGGGTTATACTGGATGTTAATAGAGAACATGAATGTTATTGTGCTCAATTATTAAGGGTAGTGTATCTTTCTAATTTAATATTAAATAAGAAAGATACATGTAAAGCCTAATACTCCTTTTCTCCTTAAGGGGTTACCTCTTTACTATATAGTTGAGCTTATTGGATTTTCCTCTATGTCCTAGGCCCTCCAGCCTGTTTACTATTCAGCTAAGTCTGGGTCATTGGTACAGTATAAAAATGTTAAAAAATTTATAGTAATTTATATATTTTTTATACTTACCAATGACCCAGACGGGGATGGCCCTCCCTGGAGTTGGGAACTCTTGCCTCCCCGCTGAGTACATAGCGCTGACCAGGCACTGCCAGTAAGAATGATAATTGGCGCCAATTTCGGGACGTCTGCGTCACTGCGCATGCGCAGTAGAGGCGTAGTATGGAGGTCCTTTAGGACATGATTTCTTTTTGTTTTGGATGCAAATTTTGGGGATTGGGGGGCAAAATTTGTGTTTGGCCCTGGTTTTGTTAGAGTTAGCACCAGCTAAGTCTGGGTCATTGGTAAGTATAAAAAATATATAAATTACTATAAATTTTTTAACTTTTCTGTCATGATATATTCATAGATGCTGACTGACCGTAAACATCAATATTCTAGATATAAACTGAGCATTTACTCTAGTTTTATCCCATAAATGGTAGTTTATTTGAACAATAAAGGCCTTGGTTAAATTTTTGCTTTAATTACCTAGTAGGGTGATAAATTTTCCCCATAGGTTTAACACACTAAAAATTTATCACCCTAGTAGGGAGTTGGAAATGGACTATATTATGACCTCAGGCGTTCCATTTGAAAGGTCGGGATATCGTGACCTGATTTTCGCGTATCAGAAATCTGTGGAAACGAAGTGACGATCATCACTAAAACGTAATTAAATGAGTTGTACCAGTATAAGATTATATGCTGCATGTAAGACGTTCATTGCAAGCAAACAATAAAGAATACTCATAATTAACAAAAGTATTCAAAAATAAAATTTGATTTTGAAATACCTAATGCCAGTAGTGATTGGTGTAGTGTTAATTTGGATTTTGGGGGTGTACATATGCTCGATGGGGTGGTACCTCACATCGATAAACAATTATTCTGTTTCAGGAGAGAAAGAACATGAACGATGTTCTTTAATTATGAGTAACCTTACCTCTCCTCCCAGCACAGCAACTCCTCCCGCTCCCGCAGGGGGTGGTGAACACTATCTTTTCGGGTCGCCCGATTCGACCACGTCTGATGAGAATTGCTCCTCCTCCGTGGGGGATGTGCAGCTCCTCCCACACCAGCAGGGGGTTGGGACCGCTGTCGTTTCGGGGCTTCCCGATTCGACCATGTCTGGTGAGAGTTGTTCCCCTTCCGTGGGGAATGTGCAGTGTTTTACCGTGGTGGATACTGTGGGAGCTGTTGGTTTTCTGGTGTAGAGATGCCTGGTTCCGGGACTATGTGCCCTCTCCAGTCGACATCTGAGGCTGTCACTTGGGTTGTGACTCCTCCTTTGGAGGCCGAGCTTGGTGGCTCTCTCTACTTTTCCGCCAGTTCCAACAGCTCCCGTCGTATCTGCTGTTCCGTCTACAACGTCATTGGGCACCGTTTTTAGCCGGCCTCGGCTTCTCCATGCCAGGGTCTGCAGGGATGTCTGTAGTGTGGTTGTGGGGTTTCGGCCTCAGCCTTCCCAGATTTCCACTCGGCGAAGTCAAATGGGGCTGCCGACTGAACCCCCTACTGTGTCCTCTCAGCCATTGAGCACAGTAGTTTTATACCTGCAGTGGTCTGCTGCGGTGTCTGGTTGGGTAGACGTGGGGGTATCGGCCTCAGCCTTCCCTGACTTCAACTCGACGAAGTTGGAAGTGGCTGCCGGCCGGACCCTCTCCTGTGGTCTCTGCGCCGTCGAGCACCACAGTTGTCATTGGTTTCGGTTGTTCTTAGTGGGACACTATGAACTCCGTGGCGTTTCCGTCCACTCATTCTGGCCACACGACCAGTTTTGGAGGTCCAACGTCTTTTGTGCAGCCTGGACCTTCTGCCCTGCAGAGGTCAGCGGTGACTCTCATGAGTTCCTGCTATGTTGATCCTCGGGGTGTGTCACACCCCTACACACGTCTGCCTTCAGACATTTTCGGCTGCCACCCGTCGTCCCACGTCGGGTCTTTTGGAGGATTGTGACCCTTCGCTGGTTAAGAGGGTCAGAGGTGAAGCCACTTTACTGGTTCGTTCCCCTGTCAAACCGGCCAGTATGGGCAGTGAGCTTAGGGAGTCCTCTCCTTACTCACTCAGGTTCTGTCAAAGAGCCTTCCTGTTGCTTCCAGCGAGGCAGCGAGTGGTTTCCAGGCGCCTCCTATGGCGCCGCCTCCCGGGATTGGAAACAGGCCGCTTTCTGATCCCCCTGGTGTTCCGACACCATGGGAGGCGTCGGCTGGTTTGCCCATGATGGGCTATGTGTCTTCCGACTCAGGGGAAGAGTCAGACATGCTTGATGTCGAGAGCCAGCAGTCTTCGGACTTGGGGGCAGCTCTTGATTTCGTGTTTGGGTTCCTTCCGGATCTCAAACCATCTAACCAGTCGACAGTGTCAGCCAGGCCGCGATCATCAGTCGCGCGCCAAGTCTATGGAGCAACCTGCTTCTGGACGTCTTCGACCGTGCCCGTCGGTACAGTTGGTTGAAGCATTTTCAGCCTTGGACTCCAAGCTAAGTTCCAAGGCTATGAAGGCTCCGTTCTTCACCAGGGTTGACACCTTTTTGCCTCCGTTCCTACAATTTCCTACAATTTCTCCAATCCGTCGGTCTACCAGACTTTGACGGTTTTGGATCAGGACTCCAGTTCCCTCGGGCTTTCCAAGTCCAAGTCTGCCGTCATTCCGATGACGACTCTGGAGTCTACGTTGGGCTTATCGAGAGAGATGCTTGGTATGCTTTCTCTCTCCGATCACGTCGTCTCCGCTTTAGCTGCTTATCTGCCTTCAGATAAGTTTGACGAGGTACAGGCTCCTTTGCGTGTGCTGTCCAAGGCGCTCATGCATCTTTCTCACACGCATGCCTGTAACACGGCTAATCTGGAATTAGTTCGAGGGGACTTTGTGCGGGACACAGGCCGATCCCTTCCTGAGGAGCAGTACGCTACTCTTCGATCTGCTTTTTTGGCACGTCCGCAACTTTTCCATGGTTCTGTGTTGACGGTCCGGGATGCTGTCCTACGTCATTCCAACGATCAGCTGCTGTTTCTTCAGCTTGATCAGCTTTCTAGGGTAGGCACGGGCCGTTCCAAGCCTAACAAGTGCCCTCGGCTTCCTCTTCGAAGCAAAGGGGCTGATCCTTCTGCCACCACTTCTACTACTTACTCAAGGGGTAAGGGTAAGCGTCGGCAGTCTTGAGGGAAGTCCCAGGATTCTTCATTCAGTAGAGGTGTTTTCTCCTCTCGCGAGCCTCGTCGGGGTTCGCAGTGAAGGTCCTCACCTCGACTCGTCCCAGGTTGGAGGAAGGATAGCAGAGTTTGCAGACCGTTGGGCCACCATCACATCCGATCCTTGGATGTTAGTTGTTGTTTGGTCCGGGCTGCGAATATCCTTCCGACGGCACTCCACTCTGTCCAGGGTGCTTTTTCCAACCACAGTTCCTTCAGTCATTTTACGTCGGGAACTTTTGTCCACGGAGATAGACAATCTCCTGACAAAGGGGGCGATTGAGGTCATCAAGAACATTAGGTCAGTGGGTTTCTATTCCCGCCTGTTCTTGGTGCCGAAGAAGGACGGCCGACTCCGACCGGTTCTCGGTCTGAGTTTCCTGAACCAGGCTATCATTGCTCCCAAGTTCAGCATGGAGACTTTCAGGTCGGTCCTCCGTTCAATTCACCAGGGAGATTTCGCTTCCAGCTTCGACCTGCGAGTCGCTTACTTTCACGTTCCGATTCATTGGGCGTTACGGAAGTATCTCAGGTTTGTTTTTCTGGGGCGAGTTTACCAGTTCAAGGCCATGCCTTTCGGCCTCAACCTGGTTCCTTGGGCCTTCACCAGACTGATGTCGCATGTGATAGCTTTCCATCGCACACAGTCTAGGGTGACTACTTCGGCATATCTGGACGATATCCTCCAGGGGCATTCCAATGCTGCCTTACTGGAGTCGGATGTCGCCACTCTGTTGAACTTGCTCACGTCGCTACGTTTCAGAGTCAACGAGGAGAAGTCGGACCTGGTCCCTTCTCAGTCGTTTTATCATCTGGGGATGGCTTTCCGCACACAATTCAATTTGATGGCGGTTCCCCAGGCCAAGGCTGTGATTCTCTCAGCTTTTGCTCCGACTCTGTCCCAGTCCACATCCGCGTTGGCTCGGAGTTTTCTCCGGCTAATCGGTCTCTGCTGTTCGGTGACGGATCTCATTCCTCTAGGTCGGCTGCATGTCAGACCTCTCCAACACTTTCTGCTCAGTCGTTGGAGGCCGAATGTAGATTTTCTGGATCTGGTGCTTCAGTTTCCAGAATATCTTTATCCTCACCTTCTCCTCTGGGCGGATGTCCAGTGGCTTTCGCAGGGTGTTCCGTTGGACTTACCCACGTCCGATCGCGTTCTGACGGCAGATGCCAGCGATCTCGGATGAGGTGCGACGTTGGATCCTCTAGGTCTTTCCATTCACGGCATGTGGGACCAGGATCATGCAGCTCTACACATCAACCAGAAGGAGCCTCTTGCTCTTCTTCTGCGTTTCAGGCAGTGGATCCCTCACCTGTCGAATCGCCAGGTCCTGTTGTCCGACCATTCGACGGTGGTTGCTTACATTCGGAATTCCAATGTACGAATTGGCTTGGGATCTTATACTGCTCGCTCAGGATGTCCACGCCGGGGTGGCTGTTCATCACATTCCCGGTTGCCTGAACGTCCTAGCTGACTCCCTGTCCCATCGGGCAGGGTCATTTCCACCAGGTGGATGCTCCACATGGCGGGTTCCATCGATCTCTTGTGACTCGTTGGAACCATCCGGTGGACACTTTTGTGTCCCCGTGTCCAGATGCTCTGGCTTTCGCCGTGGACGCTCTGGCCCTCCTTTGGGATGGTCTTGTCGGCTACGCCTTCCTACCGGTTCCGATTCCGCCTCAGCTTCTCACCCAGATATGAGCCTGCAGTCGTCGAATCCTTTTGATCACACCCGTCGCTTCGGTGGGTGTGGATCAATCTGCTCCGCTCTCTGTTAGCGACGGTTCCGGCATGTCTCCCTCTACCTTGCGACTTTCTCTGCCAAAGTCGCCGGAGGAGGTTTTCACGTTGACCTGACTTCATTGTGCCTTCGCACATGTCTTTTATCGGGTCCTGTCTCCTCTGTAGTGGTTTTTCGAGACACGCAGTGGAGTTGCTTTTCTTCAAGGAGGCACTCACTCCACTGGTTTAGCCTCTGTGGCTAAGTGGAAGGTTCTTCTGTCGATGATGTGCGATCACTCTGTTGCTTCTGTCACTCCTTCGATCACACCGCTTGCGGAGTTTCTGGTATATGTTTGTTTCTGGGGGTCTCCAGCAATGGGTACTTGTCCATGCTTCGGAGACATTTTTTCCTATGTGATACCGCATTGTTTCGACACTCATCCTTGCCTCTCCAAGCTTGTTCAGCTCTTTTCCTTGAAAAGACCTAGGACTTTGCAGTTTTCTCCAAGATGGTCACTTTCTTGGGCGCTGCTCTGCTTGGGGTGAGGGGCATTCACGCCTTTATCCTGGATGAATATGCATTTTCCCACATGCCAGATCTCTCCTGCATCCATTTCTTGAGGGACTTGTCTTGCTATTCGTGCAGCTTCCGCTCGTCTAGCTACTGGTGCTTGTATTACCAATTGTTTTTTCTGCTACGAGGTGCGTGCATTGTCTTCCTCTTTTAATAACTCTGTCATGTTGTCAGATGACTGATGTTATACTGGCAGCCTTATGGAGATATGCTACATTCTCCTTTTATCTGCGACAGTTGCAGGAGCCGACAGAGAACCTTGGGGCTCTCTTTCTTCGGCTCAGGATGTTGTCTATCCAAGCTTTTCAGCTTTTTTCAGGGTCAGTTCCAGCTTTGTGCTGTTACTGCCCTTTCTGTCTGTGGGTCGCACTTCACCATACGCCTCATCTTTCATTGGCTTTCCTAATGTTTGTGATGCTATGGTTTGATAGGCCTAGGGATCTCTTCCTCTGTCCACGGTCCCAGTGCTATTCAGTTATGTGTGGGTTGGTTATGTGATTCCCTCCAGCCTTTTGTCTATTCAGCCTGTAGTAAACAATTGCGGTAGGTTGATAAGAAGTATAAATGTTATAGTAAATTTCCTTTCTTATTATACCTACCGAAATTGTTTACATGGAGGCCCTCCCGTCTTCTTAATCGGGTAAGAATCCTTCCTCCCCACTGATCACATAACTCCTGTGTTGTTCGGAATCAAAAGAATGACGAATTGATGCATTGCGCACTGTTACGGAAGTCGTGGATTTGTACTATGGAAGAGCGTCCCATACTGGGTATGCGCCGATGGCGCTCGGCCCAGTTTTGGCTTATTTTTTCGTGGTGTTTTTACACCACTTTTCTTTCCCAAATCTTGGGAAAGATTAAAATAGAGAGTATTTTATCCGAGTTAGGTTCTTCCACTGTAGTGCAAGCCTGTAGTAAACAATTTCGGTAGGTATAATAAGAAAGGAAATTTACTATAAAATTTATACTTTTTGGCTTTTTAAATTTTTTTTTAGTTTCTGCATATTGCTATGGTGGTTCACTATAACATTTAACTCTTTTCCAGGGTATTTTGTCTTAATTTTAACCCTTTGAATCAAATTTTAGACTTATTTTGATGTTTGCGTGCAGGTTTTGATGGGTTTTTTTTTCCTTTCTTCCAAGTGGAGATTTACCTTGCAGCATATGTTCATGCTTTCTATTGTATGTAAACATGCATCTTAGGGCTATGTTTGTATTATTTAACCCTTTTCCTGCTGAATTACTTCAATTTTGGACTTTTATGTACAGCTTTTGGACTTAGGCTTACAGCTTTTTACTTTTATGTACAGGTTGTGATAAAAAAAACAATTTCAAGTGTGGTTGACCTCACTGCATATTGCAGTGGTGGTTATTATAACATTGATATGTTTCCAGTGCATTTTTAAATTTTTTTTAACCCTTTGAATAGATTTTTAGACTTATTTTGACGTTTGCGTGCAGGTTTTCATGGATTTTTTTTTTTCCTTTCTTCCAAGTGTAGAGTTTCTGCATATTGCTATGGTGGTTCACTATAACATTTAACTCTTTTACAGGGTATTTTGTCTTAATTTTAACCCTTTGAATCAAATTTTAGACTTATTTTGATGTTTGCGTGCAGGTTTTGATGGTTTTTTTTCCTTTCTTCCAAGTGGAGATTTACCTTGCAGCATATGTCCATGCTTTGTATTGTATGTAAACATGCATCTTAGGGCTATTTTTCTATTATATAACCCTTTTCCTGCTGAATTACTTCATTTTTGGACTTTTATGTACAGCTTTTGGACTTAGGCTTACAGTTTCTTACTTTTATGTACAGGTTGTGATAAAAAAAACAATTTCAAGTGAGGTTGGCCTCACTGCATATTGCAGTGGTGGTTATTATAACATTGATATCTTTCCAGTGCATTTTTAAAATTTTTTTAACCCTTTGAATAGATTTTTAGACTTATTTTGACGTTTGCGTGCAGGTTTTCATGGTTTTTTTTTTCCTTTCTTCCAAGTGTAGATTTACCTTGTGGCATATGTCCATGCTTTCTTTTGTATGTAAACATGCATCTTAGGGCTACGTTGTATTCTTTAACCCTTTTCCTGTTTAATTACTTCAATTTTGGACTTCATTTGTTTACAGGTTTGGATTTTTGTGCTTTTAAAAAATTTTTTTTCTTCTTTGCATATTGCTGTGGGGGTTCACGATAACATTTAACTCTTTACCAGAGTATTTAGTCTTAATTTTAACCCTTTGAATCAAATTTTGGACTTATTTTGACGTTTGTGTGCAGGTTTTGATGTTTTTTTACTTTTATGTGCAGGTTTTGAGGTTTGTCTTTCTTCTCTTCCAAGTGGCGACTTACCTTGTAGCATATTGCCATGGTTCCTATTTTATGTTAGGATGCTTCTTCAGGCTATTATTATATTATTTAACCCTTTAGCTGCTTATTTACTTTAATTTTGGACTTTTGTGTGCAGGTTTTGTACTTTTGTGTGCAGGTTTTGATATTTTTTTTTAAGTGGAGTTTTACCTCACTGGCATATTGCCATGGTGGTTACTGTAACATTTTCAGGGTATTTTTCTAAATTTTAACCCTTTGAAACAAATGTGATACTTTTATGTGCAGGTTTTGAGGTTTGTCTTTCCTTTCTTCCAAGTGGATATTTTTCAAGTAGACTTTCACCTTACTGGCATATTGATATTGTGGTTACTGTGACAGGGTATTTTTCTCAATTTTAACCCCTTGAAACAAATGTGATACTTTTTTTTTACTTTTATGTGCAGGTTTTGAGGTTTGTCTTTCTTTTCTTCCAAGTGGTGACTTACCTTGTAGCATATTGCCATGGTTCCTATTTTATGTTAGGATGCTTCTTGGGCAATTTTTATATTATTTAACCCTTTAGCTGCTTATTTACTTTAATTTTGTACTTTTATGTGCTGGTTTTGATATTTTTTTTAAGTGGAGTTTTATCTCACTGGCATATGGCCACGCTGGTTATTGTAATATTTTCAGGGTATTTTTCTAAATTTTAACCCTTTGAAACAAATGTGATACTTTTTTTACTTTTATGTGCAGGTTTTGAGGTTTGTCTTTCTTTTTTTCAAAGTGGAGACTTACCTTGTAGCATATTGCCATGGTTCCTATTTTATGTTAGCATGCTTCTTAGGGGTTATTATTATATTATTTAACCCTTTAGCTGCTTATTTTCTTTAATTTTGGACTTTTGTGTGCAAGTTTTGAACTTTTATTTTTACTCCAGCCACCCCTTTACATTGGCCACCTGTTGGTGAGCCACGGGGTACTGATAACCCCTCTAGTTTGACTTATAATTTGACCATCTATTAAATTTTTTTTTATTTTGCGGTACAGTAGAACCCTGTTAATTGAATAGCCACTTTGTCAATGAATATTATTCAATTAACAGGAGTATTCAATTAACAGGGAATGATTCACTTTCCTGTTTTCTAGAGATAAGCTTAGCATTTATTCTATTATATCTTGTTGGACAGAGCTCCATGAGCTCTGTCAAACAAGATATAATAGATTAAATGCCTGTATTGGATGTCCTGAGGCCAAATAGATCTATAAACTGGAGAGAGTCGCAGTAATTTCTCAACAGGTTACAAGATTTTGTATTCAATTAACAGGAGTTTACTCTATAACCTATATTCAATTAACAGGTCAAATTTGTACTGGAGGTATGGTGAATGGTTTTGTGTTGGGAAATTATATTCAGTTAACGGTTATTCAGTTATCCAATTAAGTGGGCTCCACTGTAGTATAATTCAAAGTGGCTAACAGGTGTATTTAGCCATGCCTGGCAGAGCTCTTCTTTTTCATTGCCTTATTTGAAAGTCTAGGCAAAAGAATTCCA
Organism: Pictodentalium vernedei; assembly: GCA_031216915.1. NCBI lineage: Eukaryota > Metazoa > Mollusca > Scaphopoda > Dentaliida > Dentaliidae > Pictodentalium > Pictodentalium vernedei. The sequence goes on along the minus strand of CM062292.1, from coordinate 104,377,223 downwards.
ACAAATTTGCAGTTCCTGGTCACTTGACTACCCAGTTGTTCTTGAACCTCATATTTGCTTGTTGGATTGTGTAGCTTCTGCTAGAGTGGCAAGTAAGTATAAAGGTGATTGTTTTCCTGTTGACTGACTTAAACCTTTACCCAACATAATAGTCTCATCACAAATCTCACCTTTCAAACTTTATAACATTTTTAAATTTTTGCCTCAAAAAATATAGTATAAATAACCCTTATTATACCTCTTGTAAACAAAGTTTGGGGGGGGGTGATATATGGGAATCCCCCTGTTTGTCTGTCTGTCTGTCCATCCGTCCATCTGTCCATCCGTCCGTCCGTCTGTCCATCCTTGTAAGCGCAACTCCTCCTAAAAAGTTTGAAGAATTTTCATGAAACTTTACACAATGGAAGAACTCCATATGAAGATGTGCATCAAGCAATATAATTCCGGTCTGATATTTCCAAGGGGAGATAATCTAACTTATACCGTCTGTCCATCCTTGTAAGTGCAACTCCTCCTAAACCGTTTGAAGAATTTTCATGAAACTTTACACAATAGAAGAACTCCATATGAAGATGTGCATGAAGCAATATAAATCCGTTCTGACATTTCCAAGGGGAGATAATCTAACTTATACATTTCAGGCGCCGGGGGTATCACTTTGTGAGTTTGCTCACAGTACCTCTAGTTGTAACAAGCTTATCACACTTGTTCCTTTGTGGGTGTTTTTGGGGCAAAAAATGAAATTTTTACAGTTTAATCCATTTACCTAACGAAATAATCACACCTGCCCACATCATTCACAAATTGTGCAGTTGGAAAAAACAAATTTTTCAAAACATTTGAACAAAACCATATCATGTAACTTCTCATTGGAACAAGCTCAAAGAGCTTGCTCCAATGAGGTATCACATGGTATGGTTTTGTTAAATATTTTGAAAATGTTTTTAAAAAAAATTCAAATTAAATTTTGATACCATGTTCGTAGGGTACACGGTTTAGTAAATTTTGTTCAGTGTGTTCTCCTCTAGTCGTGTTAGGTCAAGGATTGATAGTAAATTATCTTGCGTTTACAGTATTTCTTCTTTCAATCAATCGTTTTTTTCTGCGATGCAAGCTAAAACTTCTAGACTTATACAAATATGTATCAAGTCACAGTAACTTCTGCAAGCATGTGTGATCATTCGATTCAGAAAGAGAAAGTTTTTACCTGCACTCATCGAAAACTGATGACAAATCTTAAGGTCACCATTATGATAACAGTTATTACATGACCAACAAATCTGTGGCAAAAGCGTTGTGTCCTTGGGCAAGACACTTCACTCCCATTGCCCATGTGGGGGCACGGTGACGCTGTGCACTAAGGCGTACTGCACGTCGATGGTGCACCTGTCTTCAACCAATGCTAACCCTGCTTGTGTGGAGTTGGTATGTTGGGGAGCTGACAGTTGCTCGGTGGTTCTCTCCGGGTACTCCGGCTTCCTCCACCCTTAAAACTGTCGTGGTCATGATTAGCCATTGTGCAGAAATATGTGACCTTAAAACACCAATAAATAAATAAATAAATACCAACAAATCACCAGCTCCACAAAATAAATTTGACTAGATCAGTGTTTGCCATAATGATATTTTTATATAGCCCTACCATGGGTTAAAGCTGAAAACTAAAAGAAACACACAGTTGAAACCCTTCTATAAACTTTGCTAGTTATAGTACAAATGGAACAATGAATGGGGATTTGGTCAAACACAGCTCAAGAACGTAATCATGATCTTCATTCATAAAAAATTAATTTATAGGTGCTGAATGCTGGGCTCGCCTTGAGTAAAATGGTCGGGGCCTAAAAAAAGTGCCCCACATATTGAGGTCGGGGCCTTTTCGGGGCTGATTTTCCATTTTGTCCATTATTGTTAGTGCTTTTTTGTGGAAAATGTCGGGGCTTGAAAAAAAGCCCCCAGCAAGTGCTCCTCAGGGCTGATCTCGGGGCCTGGGCTGATCAGCCCCGACTCAAGGCAAGCCCTGCATTGAATGGTTGTACTAATATATACAAGTCAAGATAGGGAAGAATATTGTAAGATAAATTGTTTTTTTCCACAAAGTGGGTTTCTGAGATGATAAGATGAAATTGTCATTACCACTATGTGTTGATAAAGAAACATAACTTAACATCAAGCCTTGATGGTGTTCCTATTATGTATCGTGACTCGCCCTAAAGAGCTCACCTCTAAATCTATTATGAACAAGCCAGAAAATAAACAGACTGCCAACTGTAAAATGAGGTCCCCAGAGGTGAGCAGGCTAGCATCACTAAATTTACCCTCTGTGAACCTCAGTCTGAATCAGGGTCTCAAAACTAAACAGAAAGAGGTCCACAAAGTATAAATTGACCCACTGATGGGATAGCATCACCAAATTCACCCTCTGGGGTAGGGCTGCACGGTATTCGGATTTTGGTACCGGTGACGGTATTGAAAACAATACCGCAGTATACCGGTATACCGTGAAACAGTTCAGATTGAAAACAAAATAAAACTGAAATACATGTACCTTACTTTTATGAAAGTGCTTGATGTACAACTACAAGGTCCCAGGTGAAAAACAACTCATGTAATTCGGTACGTTCTAAGTGCTGAGTTTACTCTGAATGTAACAGAATTTTGGAGTTCATTAATTCGATGTTTGTCAGCAATCTGACAAAAAAAATGTTTCAAATCACACATATTCACAATTGCGAAATGTGCAACAATTTTTGTCAAATATGACAGACGTGTGACGCCATCACTGGGAGAAAACATTGTCGGCTGTGATTGACACCTGCAGACTGTCGTGAAACTGAAGGGCGATCACGTCTTGGAGGCATGCTTAATATCAATAGACCGACTGGCCTGACATATGACAGCTGACATTTAACATTGTCATCTGAGGAAGTTTACTGCAGGAAGATAGGAGAAGGGGAGGAGCTACTACTGGTTGTTTGTGTAACCAGGCCCTTGGAATTCCATCAACTGGACACCCGTTTTGATAAAAAAAGTTTTGTTTGCCACTGTTTTTCATGAAGCCACATATACGCAATTAGCACAAAGACTGGCTCAGTAATTAAACGCTTATCAGTCAAGAGAGGTTGACCATGTTTTTACAGGAATTAAATTGACAAAGAAAAATTTACTTGTATCCGAGACTCAGATGAAAGCCAGTAAACCCAATGATAATTTTATGACTTATTTTCGTATTAAACAATAGGTTCAATAACTTTTTAGACATGGATTATTGTCATTCTTCCATTCAAATCACTCATTTTCCTAGAGCAGTAAGTAATACTTCTATCTATTGCTCCAAAAGTATCTTTTTTATTCATGATATCCCTTGCATTTAATATGTGTTTGCCCTATTTTCGCGCATTATTTATATTTTTATTTCAAGAAAACGCGAATTTCAAATCATAATACCAGACCCCAAAATTGTATACCGTTACTCACGGTATACCGGTATTCATTTTTGATGGACGGTTTTTAACCGGTGACGATTTCAATACCGGTACCAGCCGGTATACCGTAATACCGTGCAGCCCTACTCTGGGGACCTTATTCTGTAAATGTCAGACTGCTTATTTTCAGGTCTTATTATGAACACCATTTTAGCTTGATACAATTTTCTCAGTCAACACATCGTGGTGATAACATGTATATATTTCACATTCATTGAGGACCATGTTATCCAAATTATTTATTTCTGTCTGATCGCAGGTGGCTCTGTATTATTTGAAGATGAAATGAACAGCATTTCATCACGTGGTGTTAATGGTGAAGTTGCTATTGATATGGATGGATTTGATAATTCTTCAAATAAGCACCAACAGTTACAGCTAATAGATGAACAGGTATTTTATACCATGATTACCTATTGTACTATATATGAAAAGCCTATGACATAAATTTTAGCTTTACACACCAACCGTGGTGAACACGCCAGCAATGGGATTTCAGTAGTTAAATTTTACACCTACAGTAGAACTACATCCAAGTTGACCTTTGGTGACATCGATCTGAATGCAAACTTTTCAAAATTTATTGCATGTCGCCTCGCGAAGAATGAAATGAAAGTGTCAATTAATTATTACATTTTTAAATGGGTTTAACTCATAAGATGCCAAAAATGAAAAAGGCCCTGTTTCTTTTTCTATTTCGATTCGGTGATAAAATTGAGAGTGGAAGTATCGCCTACCAATGCTCATATAAACAAAAACAAATTCGCACGAATGTACGGCTGCTGCTCAGTAAAATCGAGAAAAAATAATAGCGACTCTTAATAATCTGACGATTGTGGTATAAATAAAATATACCCAAAGAAGCTTGGTGGACCAAATGTTCCCCACTCATGGTGAAGTGGTGATAACTGCATGCCAAAGGCTCGCGGCTAAGACCACTTCACCACTCGTGGTGAACATTTGGTACACTAAGCTACTATGGGTATATCCTATATTTAAATAATATACTTAGAAGAGATATAATAATCAGCTATGTCTCTCTGTACATCCATCCATCCTCTCATCCAGAAGTTTTGTTTTCGCATATCAATTTATTTTGATGTGGTGCTTTATATTGATATTGTCTTGGATAATTTTGATAGCCATCATTATTCATTTAAAATTAAAGGAGTTAATGCCCTTTGTTGAAGTTTACCTAAAATTTCATTGTTCAAGAAATAACTTGTTTTAAACATTTTTTTCATGCCGGTACACCTTCTCTTGCTTATGCTCTGTAGTTCTCTCTGGGTACTCTCCCAAAACTGTCCCAACACAAGCTGACCCTGGCTGTCAAAAGTGTTGTTGAAACCCAATAAATAAATACAGTACGTCTTAAGCAATTGGCTGGACTTTTTATATGTTCCGGTAACAATTAGCCATTTCCAGTTGCAAAGAAACTGATTTATCCACAAATTTTGTCGGACATCTGATAGGGATATATAATCTTGATTTATTTTCTATCTGTCTGTCCATTCGTCCACTCTCCGATGTCTGTTCGAGTTATAACTTGAACATTACTGCTCAGATTTGATGAAATTTCATACAGATATTCACTATCATGAGATCTTTCTGGAGCATCAGTTGTTTTGCTGTTGTACTCTGTGATGTATGGCCCTTTGAATATACAAAATAGCCAATTTTTTGTCTGTTCAACTTGTATCTGAGGTTCAGGTTATCAGATCTCAATGAAATTTGGAATGAAGATTGTTTATGGGAAAGGCTTTCAAATGAGTCTCTAACAATATTTTTTACTTTTCACTTTCTATACTTATCCCCCTTTTAAGTTTGAAAATTTTCTGTTTGCCTCATAAAATAGCCAATCTTCTGTCTGTTCAGCTCATATCTCAGGATTGGGTTATCAAATTTCAATGAAATTTGGAATGAAGATTGTTTATGGGAAAGGCTTACAAACCAATCATGTCCAGTAAAACAAAGATAATACAAGCAAATCACCACCCCACATGTGGCATTATGTCTTTGTTCTATATCTCTTATGTGGATGCTCTGATCGTCACTAGGCTTCAGTAAGAGGTGTATCTGGCCTTCCAAATGACCTCTTGGGGTGTGTGGGTGGAGGGTAAATTAATTTTAGCTGTAAAACAAAGACAATAATTTTGTTTGCCTCATAAAATAGCCAGTATTTTGTCTGTTTCAGTGAGATTTGGAATGAAGATTGATTATGGGAAAGGCTTTCACAGTATCATGGTTTATTTCTTCTCTTGCCATTGTTTGGCCGTATGCATCGTGAGGGTATGCACCGGTCATGTGGCCCACCTCTTGTTATATTTGTTGTTTGCCCACAATGTTTTATGTAGAGTACTTGGTACAGCACTTTATTTTTTGAAATGTAAATAATGATATCTTTTCTTTTTAACAGGACAATTACATACAAAGTCGTGCAGAGACAATGAAAAATATAGAATCCACAATAGTTGAATTAGGATCTATATTTCAACAGTTAGCTCATATGGTGAAAGAACAAGAAGAAATAGTGCAGCGGTAGGTGTTTAGTTCCAAATACAGAAGAACCTACTTAATTGGATTACTCGTAACTGAATAATCCTGTTAATTGAATATAATTTCCAAAGACAAAACCCTTTACCATACCTTCATTACAAATTTGAATTGTTAATTGCATGTGGGTTATAGAGTAAACTCCTTTAAGTGCAGAAAAAAACATGAAACATATCAAGAAATTACCCTGACAATCACCAAATTCCCCTTGCTTTTCGACCAGTTTAGCCCCACTACATACAACACATTAATTTAATCTATTATATGCTACTAAAGTTTGCTAAGCACCACATATTTGACACATCATTGTGAAATTTTCTTGTGACACATTTGCGATATTTTTGGTGGATATGATTGAGGAATGTATTGAGATGGTCCCCAGTGATTACATTAGCTCCCTTGACAGGCAGACTTTTCGTGACAGTCATGGAAAGCATGTACCCCTTGATTTCCATGATGTTTTCATGTACTGTCTACATGTACATGAGATGCGTAGGGTATTCAGTCTTCATGTCAACACAAACCCTTGTGATTTAATGATTGAATATTGTGAATGCAAATGTAAGAAGACATTTGTCTGAAGCAGAAATGTGGTGGGCTGTAGGAATGGTGGAACAAGAGGCTACCCATCCTCGGGTTGGTGAAGCCCCTGGTGTGCACCATACGGTGATCACCAGAACCTGGGCAAGATTTCAGCAGTATGGCACACCAGTCCGACGACATGGTGTTGGCAGAGACAGAGCAACATCTGCAGCTGAAGACGCTTTGACATGGCAACCCAGCTTCGCAGTAACCTTCAGAATGCATCCGGGGTAAATGTTTCGACGCAGACTATCCGGGCAATAGATTGAGAGGAATAGGAATTGAGAAACTCAAAACCGAGAAATTCTTTCTTTTTTTTTTTTTAGCATTTCATTTGTAGGTATTTGTGTCCCTGCCTCTGACCCCCATAAGATGGATTAGATGCTTAGTATGAGAAAGACAGAGCATAAATACCGATATTTTTACCATGCAATCCCGAAGCAAAGCAGAAATGTGCAACAAAGAATAAGGCTGCTTATTTCATGAAATTCCCCACTGAGCAAATAGTTACAGCGATCTAAAACACTGTTGAAAAGGGATCTAAGAGCCCTTTCCAACAGTGTTTTTGCAACACTGCATTTCAAAGAAACCAAAGATGATAAAATTCTGTCTTCTTTTTAACCCTTTACCCAATGTAACAGTCAAATCTGGCCACCACTATTCACAAAAATCGGCAATTAATTTTCATTATTTTTTTCAATTTTGTCTCAAAAAACATAGGTTATGACCCTGTTTGGAACGAGCTTGTCAAGCTCGTTCCAAATAGGGGTCATAACCTATGCTTTTGAGACAAAAAATTAGTATTTTTATACTGTACCAATGACCCAGACTTAGCTGGTGCTAACTCTAACAAAACCAGGGCCAAACACAAATTTTGCCCCCCAATCCCCAAAATTTGCATCCAAAACAAAAAGAAATCATGTCCTAAAGGACCTCCATACTACGCCTCTACTGCACATGCGCAGTGACGCAGACGTCCCGAAATTGGCGCCAATTATCATTCTCTGTTTGGCCCTTCATCAGTCAACATCTCACTGATCTTTGTGCTTGTAAATCTCAGTTTAAAGGATGCCAGACACGTAATTTTTGGAGAAAATGTGATTCTAAGGAGGATAGAAGGAGGAGAGGAAAAAGAAGTGACAAAAAATAATCAGGGCTGTACTTGAAATTTTTTGATGAAATTATGTTAAGTTGCCTATTTTCGAGGCATGGGCCTCTTGTTGTCATTCTTGCTAATTGTTGCACTGCTTATTCAGTGTTTCCTCTCCCCTAGCCTTCTAAAGTCCCCCCTTGCAATTCTCCCATGCTTTTGGCATATTTTTGAGAAATTTCAATTTTTATACTGTACCAATGACCCAGACATAGCTGGTGCTAACTCTTAAAATATAGGGCCAAACACAAATTTTGCCCCCCAATCCCCAAAATTTGCATCTAAAACTAAAGAAAACATGTCCTGAAAGGCCCTCCACACCTCGCCCCCACTGCGCATGCGCAGTGTCAAGGACGTTCCGAAATTGGCACCATTTATCATTCTAAGTTTGGCCCTTCATCAGTTAACATCTGACTGATCTTTGTGCTTTTAAATCTCAGTTTAAATGATGCCAGACACATAAATATTAGTGAAATGGTGATTCTAAGGAGGATAGAAAAGGAGGAGAGGAAAAGAATGTGTGACAGAATATTATCAGGGCTGTAACTTAAAATTTTTTAATGAAATTATGTTAAGTTACCTATTTTCAAGGCAGCAGCCATTTTGTTGTCATTCTGATTATTTAGTTACACTGTTGTTTCAAGTGTTTTTCCTCTCTCCCTGTCCTTTAAGTTCCCCCTTGCTATTCTCCCATGCTTTTGGCATAGTTTCTGTAATTATTATTACTAAAATTTCTTGGGAGTTTTAGCTTAATAACAGAATGAATTCTGTTCTTTCCCCATGTTTACGTCTTCACCTACGGGTGGTTAGGCGTTGTGTTCTGCATCTACCATCTGATGTTCTGCAGTTTCTTCCCTGGAAGTCTCTGTTTTGCATCAGATGGTGTATTTTTGGTAACTGATTTCGGGCCTGGGTGCCTGGAGTCTTATTTTAGTGTTTTTACACTCATTGTTTACATTTACAACAGCCCTCTGTGTGAGGGGGGGATTTCTAAATAATAATATCTTTATGTTATTTTAATCATAACTAGATACATTATTATTGTTCGTAAGTGTTGAATAAATTGTTTAAAATATTTTTAAAATTTTTGTCCACACTTAGGCTTGGGATCCATTGGGGCTCAACGTTACTTTTCAGAAACTTGGGCTGTTCTGAAAAAATATTTTTTCAAAATATTTTGATTTCAATTATTTTTTCTATATTAATGGATCATATTATTATTATGTATTTTGATTGCCAGGGGTTAGTGCGAGTACCAGGACTTGTTTTCTTTTCACATTGAAAGGATATTGATCAATTGTTTTAAGAGGAAGTCTTCCTCTGACCTTATTATCATTCTATATGTGGTCAGTGTACTCGCATTAACTCCTGTTCTGTATCGTATGATTTCGATGACAATATGGGAAGCGTATGTCACGGTATGTTGTTGGGGATTTGGACACTCCGGTCCTTTCCCCGCAGGGTCACTCTACTTTATCAATTTCTATTTCAGACGATCAAGATTAGGGTGATGTATCTGTGATGTCTTCCAACAGTGTGCCTCCGTCGTCACAATTAATGAAGGGCTAGCGGAAAAGTGCTCATGTAATACGCCAATTGCCTAAGAGGACCCTAGTAGGTTCGACGGCCTTTGACGTCCGCTAGCTCGCCCGGTGTAGCGTCCATTCACCGAATGGTTCGGCATCCGGGTTCGTCCGTTGTGGTCTAGAAGGAATTTTGGGGTGATGCGAGCACTATAAAATTAACTTAATGCACACCCAGTGTCGGCAGATCGGAGGGAGAACGGAGGAAGCCTTTTAGTCCGGTTCATAGCTCGTTCCGGTCCATCCGGACGGCAAGCGAGAGAGGCCCCTCTCTCGTTCAACAACATCTGGCCCCAGATGTTGTGGTACAAATGTGTCGTTAGCGGAGCATACGTCCGTCGCTCGGGACGCTCCGTTGTATAGGCAGTCCGCTGAGACTGCTAAGGCTTCCTCTTCTCGTCAGCGCACACGACCGCACCTTGGCTGCGTGACCGCCGATATATTACCAGCTTCGCCGATCAAGGATTCTTCGGCGACCAGGTCACACCATCCGGCAGCCAGGGATTCGAGACCGATGGACTCCGGACGTTCGCATAGGAAGTATGCGGGAGCCATCTGATGCGGAGCTGCCCTCGGCGAAGCACCGATAGACTGCGCCTCCGCAGGTCTCGACGCCGGACATTCTTGTGCACATAGCACAGCTTATCGCAGCATCCCAGCAGCCGACAGAAACGGTGTCGGATCGAGAATTATCCGACAGCGCTGGGTCGGTAGCCAGGGACTCGAGGCCTGCAGACTCCGGACGTTCGCATAGGAAGTGTGCGGGAGTCAACGTACACGGAGCTTCCAGCGGCAATGCATCTTAAGTCCGCTACTGCACAGGCCTCGGGAACGGACGTGCTTTCCTTAATAGCACAGTTTATCGCAGCATCCCAGCATCAACTGAATCTGTCGCATATATTTTATCCGACGATGCTGGGTCGGGACGCTCCGCGGAAGCGGGTACGGACGTCCGAAAGTTTCATCCGGTCCGACGGGATACCGAAAGGGATTCGGTGGATTTCAAGCTTTCCCTTTCGGAACAACATATGCTGCGATGCCGGATAAGAAACTGATAGCGTTGGTGGACTTAGAAATTTTTGGTTCGGTTCAGGGACATCGTCCCTCAGTTCCGACATAGTCCAATAATGTCACACAAACTTTCGAATTATTGAACGACGCTATATATATTATTATTTTATGCTTGCTATCCAAGCATTTCTGGTTTCTTGTTCGAAGAGTTATGGAGATGTCTTTCAAAAGTGTGCCTCTGTCGTCATAGTTAATGAAGAGTTAGCGGCAATAAGTGCTCATGGAATATGTCTATCGCTTACGGAGTGACATTCGCTAGCTCACCCGGTGTAGCGTACATTCATCGAATGGTTCGGCTGCCGGGTTCGTCCCTTGCGGTCTAGGAAGGAGATTTGGGTGATGCGAGCACTTTAATTACTTTAGTACTCACCCAGTGACGGCAGATTGAGGACAGATCGGAGGAAGCCAACAACATAGGGGACCGCATGTTGTGGTTCAGATATTTTACATTCGGAGCATATGTCCGTTGCTCGGGACGCTCCGTTATATTGACAGTCCGAGAGACTGTCTTTAATGCTTCCTCATCCTCACAGCAGGGCACACGACCGCACATTGGCTACGTGACCTCGAGTATCCGATCAGTTTCGGCATTCAGTGATTCCACAGCGAATAGGTCGCGCCATCCGGTAGCCAAGGGACACGAGGCCTATACACTCCGTTCGCTCGCATATTGGAAGTATGCACGGGGTAACGATCTCGGAGCTTCCTGCGGCAATGCATCGTAAGACCGCTGCTCCTCAGGCCTCAGTGACGGACGTGCTATCCGAGTTAGCACAGTTGTTTCGCAGCATCCCAGCAATTGACGGTTTCTCGGTCGAATCAGGAATTATCCGACGGCGCTGGGTCGGTGCGGTCCGCGGTTGCATCAAGCTACGGACGACCGAACGCTTTATAGGGTCCGACAGGATGGCGAAAGGGATTCGAAAGATTTCGAGTTTTCCCTTTAGTAGTATCGGAAGATGCCTTTCATATCTTCTGGCATTTCTTCCAGTGATTATTTTTCGGACTTCATTGCTGCGATCTTGGATAAGAGACTTATAGCGTCATTGGACTCGGATTTTTCGATCGGTACAGGGACTTTGTCCCTGACTTACCGACGCAGTCCAATATTGTCATTACAACATGTGTTTTATTTTTCGACGCTATATATTATATATATATATACAAGCCTGCTACTAAGCATGATAGTTTAGTTTCTTGTCCGCGTGGCTCATTTCTGCCATTTTATCTTTTTTACATATAGTTTATTTTGGCAGAGCAGGGCATACCGAGAGTTCATATGCGTCTAGACGGTGTGATTAAAGACTGCATATATTCTTTTTCGCCGTTTATGTCTTTTCCAATTTCAATGTTGGGAACGACATTATGTATAGTAGACTTAACTTAGACGCTTTATTATACGTAATCCGCCTTACTGAGGCGTTATTATTACGTCTTCAAGAAAAGATTTACGGGATATTATTCTCAATGTAATTTCTTTTGAGGGCAGTAGTTTGTTCACGTATAACTCCGCCCTTCAGTGGCTGATTGGAGTTGGTTAGACGTGATGCAGCCCTAGCTACATCCACGCGTGGATAGTAGGTTAAGAACTCTCTCAGAGTCGCTTCGTTCTCGGAGGAGCTTCTCTTCGACGGCAACTTTCCGGCAATCCATGAATTGCTTGATTTATACATTCTCTTGTCTATCTAGTGTTACAAGAGATTCAGACTGGGGCAAACATTCGGTGGTTGACTCAGAGAGTGCCGCCGCAGTTGCCGGACCCTAGTGTGGCTGTTATGACGGTTGCCAGTCAAACAGATTGGGATATATACTGATCCCTACGGATTCGAAGTGCCAGGGTCTTTGGGTTCCGCAGTCTTTTAGCTATCAGTTTAACTTCCGCGGAATAATGTTTTTTAGGCTTGCTTTATGTCATTGCATGAACATTATTCAGAAACGCATGCCCAAATTCCTGTCCTTTAATTCGACAGTAGTGGCGTATCTCCGGAACCAGGGAGGCACTCTTTCGTTTCCGTTATTCAATTTAATGGAAAGAATCCGTCTGTTGGTTATAGTACACCAAGTTCAGTTTTGGTCCGTCATATTCTGGGTCGTCTGATTGTTTTATCGCACTCCCGTTCTCTTACGGGTCGCTTGTTGCTGTCAGAATGGACTCTCAACAAACAAGTATTTAATCAGATTTGCTATCTATGGGAGCGCCCAATGATGTTTTATTTATGACACAGCTTGCTAATCAATTGCAGACGTATGTGTTGGCTTGTCCAGATCTCTGAGCTAATACTGTTAACGCTCTATTGATCTATAGGACGGAATGATAGGATACGCGTATCCTCCGGCGCTGTTGTTTTAGCAGGTATTGCTAAGATAAACAACCACAATACATTTCTGTTGATAGCATCTCTATCTTCACAGAGATCATGAGTAATTTACTCTCTTGTCTACTGTGGATCTTAACGTGAAATCTTCCTCTATGTGAGGATCTTTTTTCACTGGGTAAATCGTGTCATCTTTATCACAACCAGCAAGGTCGCAACCTTCATGTATTCCGTTGTGTGGTCCGTATTGCATTGTAAGCACTGTACTGGACGAGCTTTGGACGCGATTTCTTACTATAGGAGATCCTCTTCTTCGCTATTCTATGCGACTAAAGTGGAGGCTCTTCCGTCGTGGTGTAGGGATCATTATGTTCATATGGTTGATCCCTCCATACTACGCATTGCTAGTTTTTAGTATACTTGTTTCACAAGATCTACTGCAGCCTGTTGTTATTTAGGTTATAGGTTTATGTTACCTCATACCTATGCACTCTACGATAGTTTACAATTGAGTCTTTTGTTTCTTTATCTAAGTCAGTTAGTAACTTTTTGATAAATAGACTTAGAATCTTTAGATTAAATTCCTATACGGATTTTAACTTCGGTTCTTATTTAGCTAAGTAATCATTTGAGCCTCTGGAAACAGTAGTTTTCAAATTCTGACCTTTTAGACAGTAATTCTGTTGGTTTCTCTTTTACTGTAGAGTCAGTGAGTTTCATGCACTATCGATGGATGATTTTCACTTTCATAGTTTCGGAATCAATACTTCCGTTACTATTTAGGTTGGATTGTTGCATAAGAGTTAGGCTCCTATTATCCGGAACCTATTATTTTAAGGTCCTTCCGTCTTCGTATGGGCATAGGCCTTTACTCTTTCCGGGTACAGTTTATGTATTTATAAACAGATATCTGTTTATTACAAGGGCGTAAGCTTCTTCTGTCTTTGATGTCTAGTAGAAGGACGTTACGCTCCATTTTATTGTTAATGGATTCTATTAACTAGCGTACTGCTTATGGTATATCATTGGCTTAGCAGTTGTGCTTAAGATTTCGGCTCATGAAGTAAGAGTTCTTCTACTTCTTGGGCTTACATTAATAGTGTTGCTATTATAGATTTTTGAAGGCTGCTCATTGCGCTCAGCCATCCATTCATGAATTTTATCTCAGAAATATCGAGTCCATTTCTGGAGGCCTCTATTGTTAGGTCTATTATCTACTGCTCAGAATGTCATTCACTTAACAGTTGCTACTATAGCTAGGTAGGCTGTCTGTTTCGGCAGTGTCTCCGTTCAGCTGCCCTCTTCGCTCTGGGCTATTTGACCCAGGGCAAGAAAAAGGGGGGGGGGGGGTGGGGGAGGGTGTTCCCTTGGGTCACCTGTTTTTACTATGAAAACAAGGGGATACCTCCTCCGGAGTTAGTAATTCTGAGCTGTTATTGGGATGGTTGTTTAGTGAGAAGTTTAAGTTTATAAAATTCATTCAAGTCTTAGTTTTTAAAGTATAGCTTTTGAATATTGCATATGTCAACGGACATGATTATGCAATTCTCACACACTTTTAGGAGTATAAGAGTCTCTATTCTCTAGACTTACTTTATTATTGGCTTACTTTAAAAATTATTAGTATATGGATTATTGAATATTAATAGAGTACATGGATGTATGAAGCTCAATTTTTGGAAGGTGTTGTATCTTTCTAATTTATCATAAATAAGAAAGATACATGTAAGGCCTATTACTTCTTTTCCCTACAGGGGATGACTCTATTTTATTTTATTGAGCGTATTCCATTTTGCTCTATGTCCTTGGCCCTCCAGCCTTTTTACTATTCAGCTATGTCTGGGTCATTGGTACAGTATAAAAATGTTAAAAAATTTATAGTAATTTATATATTTTTTATACTTACCAATGACCCAGACGGGGATGGCCCTCCCAGGAGTTGGGAACTCTTGCCTCCCCGCTGAGTACATAGCGCTTACCAGGCACTGGTTATTAGAATGATAAATGGCGCCAATTTCGGAACGTCCTTGACACTGCGCATGCGCAGTGGGGGCGAGGTGTGGAGGGCCTTTCAGGACATGTTTTCTTTAGTTTTAGATGCAAATTTTGGGGATTGGGGGGCAAAATTTGTGTTTGGCCCTATATTTTAAGAGTTAGCACCAGCTATGTCTGGGTCATTGGTAAGTATAAAAAATATATAAATTACTATAAATTTTTTAACTTTCTAAAATTTCCTGGGAGAGTTGCTTGGTTACAGAATGTTTTCTGTTATTTTCCCCATAGTTACGTTTTCACCCATGGGTGTATAACGTTTGTGTTCTGCATCTTCCATCTGATGTTCTACAGATTCTCCCCTGGGAGTCTCTGTTTTGCATCAGATAGAGTGTAATTGATGACTGATTCCGGGCCAGTTTTTTCAGTGCCTGGAGTCATGTTTTCTGGTGTTTTTACACTGTTTGTTTTCATTGGCAACAGCCTTTTTTGAGGGGGGCTGTTTGCCTTTGCTGTAGTTTATCTCACTATAAGATACATTTGTATTATCCGAAAGTGTCTCATTAATTATTTAATATAAATTTAAAATTTTTGACCACACTTTGCCATCGGATCCATCGGGGCTCAACGTTACTTTTCAGCAACTTGGGCTTCGCTGAAAAAATATTTTTTCAAAATTATTTTGTTTTGCAATTGTTTTTCATTTATTAATGGATCATCTTATTATGTATCTTTGTGTCAGGGGTTTTTGCGAGTAACTAGGACTTATTGTTGTTCTTTCACAATGAAGGGACGTTGTTCAAATTGTAATAGGAAGAAATCTTCCTCTGACTTTCATGATCATTGTATTAATTGTAGTCAGTGTTCTCGCATTAATCCCTGTCCTATATGTGAACATTGGGATGAGAAACATTGGAAACATGTGTCACGATATGTTGTTTCTGGAGAAAGAGCGATGCCGGCTCTTTCTCCGCAAGGTCACTCTACTCTCTCAGTTTCTATTTCAGAGGAACCAGAACAGGGTGATGTTTCCATGTTATCTTCTTCAAGTGTGCGTCCGTCGTCACAAATGAATTCAGAGCTAGCGGCAAAAGTGCTCATGGAGATTAGACAAATGTCGTCCGCTAGCTCGCCCGGTGTAGCGTCCATTCACCGAATGGTTCGTCAGCCGGGTTCGTCCGATGCGGTCCAAGAGGACATTTTGGGTGATGCGAGCACTATAAACATAATAGATGCACACCCAGTGACGGCGGATAGTAAGCGAGAACGGAGGAAGCCTTTGAGTCCGGTTCCTAGCTCGTCCAGGTCCAACCGGGCTGCGAGCGAGAGAGGCCCCTCTCTCGTACAACAACATCTGGGACCAGATGTTGTGGTACAAAATGTGTCTTTAGCGGAGCATACGTCCGTCGCTCGGGACGCTCCGTTGTATAAGCAGTCCGCAGAGACTGTTAAGGCTTCCTCTTCTCGTCAGTGCACACGACCGCACCTTGGCTGCGTGACCGCCGATATATTACCAGCTTCGCCGATCAAGGATTCTTTGGCGACCAGGTCACACCATCCGGCAGCCAGGGATTCGAGACCGATGGACTCCGGACGTTCGCATAGGAAAAGTATGCGGGAGCCATCTGATGCGGAGCTGCCCTCGGCGAAGCAGCGAAAGACTGCGCCTCCGCAGGTCTCGACACCGGACATTCTTGTGCAGATAGCACAGCTTATCGCAGCATCCCAGCAGCCGACAGAAACGGTGTCGGATCGAGAATTATCCGACGGCGCTGGGTCGGTACGCTCCGCCGAAGCATCGGGGGCGGACGACCGGGAACATCATGAGGTCCGACCGGATGGTGAAAGGGATACGGATGACTTGGAGCTATCCCTTTCGGAACAACATAAAGCTGCCGTGGACTTCATCCGGCACTTTCTCCCTCAAGTTGTTCCGTCGGGCCAGACTGCTGCGCTTCCGGACAAGAGAATTATAGTGTCATTGGACTCTGAATTTTTTGAGCGGTTCAGGGACATCGCTCCCGAGTTTCCGTCGCAGTCCAATAATGTTGCAAGAACATTTGAATTATTGAACGACGCTATATTTAAACTTGCTTCCAGGACGGGGAAAGCAGGTTTCTTGTCTGCTAATACTCTCAACCTGCCTTTCATTAATGCAAGGAATAAATTCGATACGGCAGGACAGGGTATACCGAGAGTTCCTCTGCGTATGGACGACGAGGCGGAAGACTTAGAGCTATCATTACCGTCGTCAGCTTCTATTCCAACCGCGGTGTTGGAAACAGCTATTGCGTCTAACAGAGCCAATTTAGATGCCTTATCTTACGCAGATCACCTTACTAAGGCGTTATCACTGCGCCTTCAGGGGAAAGAGTTTCAGGATATACAATCCTCTTTAAGACTTCTTTCAAGGGCAGTAGCTTATTCCACGTGTAACTCCGCCCTTTCAGTGGCAAATCTGGAGTTGGTTAGACGTGACGCAGCCCTAGCTACATCCACACTAGTGGATTCTAAGGTGAAGAACTCTCTTAGAGTCGCTTCGGTCTCAGGAGAACTTCTCTTTGACGGCAAGCTTTCCGCTATTTATGATAAAATTACAAAGAAAGCCAAGGATTCTCTGTTGTTCAAATCTGCTCCTAAGAAGTCGGATACAGCAGACACGAATAAGACAGGCACTTCTGGGTCTAATGCGCCCAAGAGAGGTTCCTATAGAGGTTCCGGTGCGTCCTCTTGGTCTTATTCGAGAGACCGTCAGGATAGCGACTCTCGTTCGGGACGTCCTTCAGGCCGGGACAATCGGTCGGACGCCCCGAGGTCGACGGGGCGAGGTGCGGGTCGTGGAAGACGTGGTTTCTCCTACCGCAGGCCTCGCAGGTCCAGGAGGTGATGGCTTAAACCTCTATCGCGTTCCGGTTGGCGGAAGGTTGTCGAGCTTTTCACAAGAATGGGCGTCGATTACGGACGACCCTTGGGTGAGAGGAGTGACTTCGGAAGGTCTAAAGATATCCTTCAAACGAAAGCCTCCATTAACTCGAAGTCCAAAGTGGACTCATCTTCCGTCAAATCCGCAGAAAAGAGACGCTCTGTTATCAGAGGTGCAGTCTCTTTTAATGAAGAACGCGGTAGAGGTCGTAGAAAACCAGGAATCTCCGGGATTCTACAGCCATCTGTTTCTGGTTCCGAAACCAGACGGCTCGTTCCGTCCAGTCATAGATTTGAGCTGGATAAACAAGCTGATCGTCGCTCCGAAGTTTTATATGGAGACGATTCGATCGGTCAGAGCGAGTATTCGGGTGAACGATTATGCAACGAGCATAGATCTCAAAGATGCGTACTTTCACGTCATGGTACATCCGACATTCCGAAAGTATCTACGCTTCGCAGTCCTAGGAGTGGTGTATCAATTCCGGGCGATGTGCTTCGGATTGAATCTAGCACCCTGGGCTTTCACTCGGGTAATGAACTCGGTAATGATCTACTTCCGAGCTCATTCGTCTGCGGTAACGTCGGCCTACCTGGACGACATTCTTCAGAGGTACGGCAACGAGTTAACGCTTCAGAACGATGTTCAGAATCTTCTTCTATTGCTCCGACGTCTCGGTTTTATAGTAAACGAGGAGAAGTCGGATCTGGTGCCGTCCAAGTCATTCACTCATCTGGGAATGAGCTTCGAGACGCACAACAATCTCGTTCGTCTGCCGTTAACCAGAGCGAAATTAGTCAGTTGTTACGCTCGCTATTGTCTGCACGCAGACAAAGTCACGGCGAGAGAATTTATGAGACTGATAGGTCTGTGCGGAGCCGCCGCGGATCTCATTCCGATGGGGCGGTTACGCACACGTCCTCTTCAAATTTTCCTGACTCAGAATTGGAGTGTGAAAATTCATTCGCTCGATGTAGACGTTCTCTTGTCAGATCAAGTGAAACGAGAGATTCAGACTTGGGCAAACATTCAGTGGTTAACTCAAGGAGTTCCGCTGCAGTTGCCGGATCCGAGTTTTACCGTTATGACGGATGCCAGTCAAACAGGTTGGGGTGCATCATTAATCCCAACGGATTCGAGATGCCAGGGTCTTTGGGATCCGCAATTCCTGTGCAAGCACATAAACATCAAGGAAATGATGTCAATTTGGCTTGCGTTACGTCACGGGATGGACATTATTCACGATGCTCATGTCCAAATCCTACCCGACAATACGACAGTAGTGGCGTATATACGGAATCAGGGAGGCACTCATTCAGTTCCGTTGTTCAATCTAACGGAAAGAATCCTTCTGTTTGCGTTAGAACATCACGTTCTTCTTTCGGTCCGTCACATACCGGGTTGTCTGAATGTGCTAGCAGACTCCCTTTCACGAAAGGGTCGCTTGTTGCCGTCGGAGTGGACTCTCAACAAACAAGTATTCAATCAGATTTGCTACCAATGGGAACGGCCAATGATAGACTTATTTGCGACACATCTCAACAATCAGTTGCAGACGTATGTGTCTCCGTGTCCGGATCCAAGAGCTTTTGCAGTAGACGCTCTGTCGATCCCTTGGGACGGAATGATAGGATATGCGTATCCTCCAGCGCCGTTAATTCAACAAGTATTGCTAAAGATAAAACAATCTCAGTGCAAGATTCTGTTGGTAGCATCTCTGTCGCCACAGAGACCGTGGATAAATCTACTCAGGTGTCTGTTGTGGGACCTCCGCGGAAGCTTCCTCCACGGGAGGATCTTCTTTCGCAGGGGAAATCGCGCCAACTCCATCACAACCCGCAAGGTCTCAGCCTTCACGTTTTTCCGTTGTGCGGTCCTTCTTGCATGGCAAGCACTTTACAGGACGAGCAGTGGACGCGATTTCTAACTGTAGGAGGACCTCCTCTTCGCTAAACTATGCGGCTAAGTGGAAGGTTTTTCGTCGTTGGTGTAGGGATCATTCTGTAGATATATTCGATCCCTCTATACCAGACATTGCAAACTTTCTAGTATACTTGTTTGACGAAATCAAACTGCAGCCTGTTACTATAAAGGGTTATAGATCTATGTTATCTGATACCTATGCACATCATGATAGTTTACAAATTGGATCTAATGTCTCTTTATCGAAGTTGGTTAGAAACTTTTCGATAAATAGACCCAGAACTCTTAGATTAATTCCTAAGTGGAATTTAGCTTGGGTTCTTCTTAAATTGAAGGAAAAGCCATTTGAACCTCTTGGGACAGTAGATTTCAAATTCTTATCTTATAAGACAGCTTTTCTCTTAGCTTTCTCTTCTGCTAG
The DNA here is from genome assembly GCA_031216915.1 of Pictodentalium vernedei. NCBI lineage: Eukaryota > Metazoa > Mollusca > Scaphopoda > Dentaliida > Dentaliidae > Pictodentalium > Pictodentalium vernedei. The sequence continues at coordinate 104,357,228 of CM062292.1, read as the reverse complement.
AAGAGTCAGTGAGCTTCATGCACTATCGGTGGATGATTCTCATTATCGTAGTGTTGGGAACACTATCACCTTCACTACTAATGTGGGTTTTTTAGCTAAGAATCAGGCTCCTAATAAATATCCGGAACCTATTGTTATTAAGGCTTTTCCGTCTTCAGACGGGCGTAGGCCTTTACTCTGTCCTGTTAGAGCATTACGTATCTATAAACAGAGATCTCAGTTTATCAGAAAGGGACGGAAACGTTTCTTTCTGTCTTTGATGCCTAATAGAAAGGATATTTCAGTCCATTCTATTGCTAGATGGATTCAGTTAACTATCCGTACTGCTTATGAAGATTTATCTTCTTCTCAGCAGTCTGTGCTTAAGATTTCTGCTCATGAAGTAAGAGCTCTTTCTACTTCCTGGGCTTATGCTAATAGTGTTGCTATTACAGATTTAATGAAGGCTGCTTATTGGTCTCAGCCATCCACATTTACGAATTTTTATCTCAGAAATATTGAGTCCATTTCTGGAGACCTGCATTGTTTAGGTCCGTTATCTGTTGCTCAGAATGTCGTCCACTAAACAGTTGCAACTATAGTTATGCAGGCTTTCTGTTCCGGCAGTGACTCCGTCCGGCTGCCCTCTTCGCTCTGGGCTATTTGACCCAGGGCAAGGGGAGGGGGGGGGGGGCGGATGTTCCCTTAGGTCACCTGCTTTATAGTGAAAAGCAAGGGAATGCCTCCTCCAAGTCAGTATTTCTGAGTCGCTTCCGGGATGGTTTTAAAGTGTAATATTAATGTTTAAATTCATTCATGTCTTATTTTTAAAGTGTAGCTCGGTGTGAAGCATTTGTATATGTCAAGTGTCAAACGGGCTTTAATATACAATACTTGGACACTTTTAAATGACTATAAAGAGTCTCAATTCTCTGGACTACTTTATTTATTGGCTTGCTTTAAAAATAATTAGTATAAGGGTTATACTGGATGTTAATAGAGAACATGAATGTTATTGTGCTCAATTATTAAGGGTAGTGTATCTTTCTAATTTAATATTAAATAAGAAAGATACATGTAAAGCCTAATACTCCTTTTCTCCTTAAGGGGTTACCTCTTTACTATATAGTTGAGCTTATTGGATTTTTCTCTATGTCCTAGGCCCTCCATCCAGCCTGTTTACTATTCAGCTAAGTCTGGGTCATTGGTACAGTATAAAAATGTTAAAAAATTTATAGTAATTTATATATTTTTTATACTTACCAATGACCCAGACGGGGATGGCCCTCCCTGGAGTTGGGAACTCTTGCCTCCCCGCTGAGTACATAGCGCTGACCAGGCACTGCCAGTAAGAATGATAATTGGCGCCAATTTCGGGACGTCTGCGTCACTGCGCATGCGCAGTAGAGGCGTAGTATGGAGGTCCTTTAGGACATGATTTCTTTTTGTTTTGGATGCAAATTTTGGGGATAGGGGGGCAAAATTTGTGTTTGGCCCTGGTTTTGTTAGAGTTAGCACCAGCTAAGTCTGGGTCATTGGTAAGTATAAAAAATATATAAATTACTATAAATTTTTTAACATTTCAAGAATTTTGTTTGCAAGTGCCGTCTGCGAACAAAATTCTTGAATAACTACTTATTCTTTGTTGCACATTTCTGTTTTGCTTCAGGATTACATGGTAAAAATATCGGTATTTATGCTCTGCCTTTCTCATACTATGCATCTAATCCATCTTATGGGGGTCAGAGGTGGGGACACAAATACCTACAAATGAAAAATGCTAAAAAAAAAAAGAAAGGATTTCTCGGTTTTGAGTTTCTCAATTCCTATTCCTCTCAATCTCTGATAGCTTTTTTATGCCCCCGACCTCCGAGGAGGATTTGGGGGTATTTAGTGAAGCCCTCTGCCCATCCATCTGTCTGTCTGTCCATCCATCCATCTGTCCATACAAACGTTTTGCATTGTAATTTCAAAACCATTGGTAGAATTTGGATATACTTTGGTATGCTGATAGACCTGCATTGGGGAATATGCACAAGGAATGGGTTCTGTACAATATTGTTTCCCAAAGTTATGGCCCTTTTTTTCACTTTTTCGACTTGGAAATTATTTGAAAAGTTTCAGGTCCCACAATACCTTTAAGGCTACTTCAAACATGCCTGTGGGTTGGGGGCAGTGTTGTCCTTGTTACCTGCGTCGCCAGCGGCAGAGCAGGTCTAGTAACCGCTCGACTCCGTCCGTCAGTCTGTCCGTCCATTCGTCAGTCTGTCCGAAATACTTTTTCCGTCAAAGTTTTCTTGGCTTCTATGAAAGGGAATGATTTTATATTTGGTCTGCTGCTTCATAATGATGAATTGTATCGTGTAAGCAATTTTCAGATCTGCCGTGCAGCCAATTCCTGTTTGTCGATACTTTGAAATTTTACTCTACCCACTGAACATTAAAATTTTCCGTCAAGGTTTTCTCAGCTTCTATGCAAGGGATTGATTTTATATTTAGTCTGCAGCTTCATAATGATGAGTTGTATCGTGTAAGCAATTTTCAGATCTGCCGTGCAGCCACTTCCTGTTTGCCGATACTTTGAAATTTTACTGTACCCACTGAACATTGAAATTTTTCGTCAAACTTTTCTCGGCTTCTATGCAAGGGATTGATTTTATATTTCATCTGGAGCCTGATAATGATCAGTTGTAACGTGTATGCAATTTTCAGATCTGCCATGCAGCCACTTCTTGTTTGCCGATTCAATTGCATGCAGCGATGCTGGTCCAGACCCGGTATTGGTCTTGGCTTGTTAAAGAATATACTTTGTTGTCTGTGAAAAATGAGTATGTGCTTTAGCATTGCAAAGCCTTCTTGCACTCAAGGGACAAATTACACCACCACCCATGATATTCCGTAGATTATGAGGCCTAAAACATAAGCCAGGAACATGAACTTTTGATGGCAAAGAAATAATTACAGAAATAAAAAATAAAATGAAAAACCTCTCGCCCACACGCAGTTTTTACAGATAATGACCTGAGAAACAGAAGATCTACTTTGTGTGGCCTTAGTTATATGCTCATTTTTTGTGGCAATTCAAATTGAATATTTACAACATATTTTAGTTATTATAGACCAAAAACTTGTGCTAAGATAGGAAAGTTAATACAGTGTTATTAGTTTTGTGCAAAGTTAATGCCCTTGCTTATGATGAATTGAAAGCTGTTACACTGTGGTATATAACAGCTTTCACAGTGTGCAAAATTTCAAAAATGACTCTAACTGACTGACCATTCACATGGTTTGCAGATGGCTAACCGAATGCTCGGCTATGTAAAATTTTTAGGAAACTGCTTTTTTATCATTAACAAGTATTCATATATTGCGTGGAATTGAAATATATATAACCTCTCAAGGCAAAAGTCTGAAATATAATAATAATAATTATCAATAAAACCTAACAAATGTGGATGTCACTGGAACCAGCTGTCTGAGCCGGTTCTAATGACGGCCGTATTTGTACAATTTTGTTGACAAATTGTCAGGATATTTCAGGTCATGTTAGCCTTATATCAGTTAATTTGCTGCTGCTATGTTAGATAAAGGTTTAAATTGACTTTCAAGTGAATCCTAGCAGAGGAGCATCAAGAATGTACATGAGCCAGTTCAAATGACAGCCACATTTGAAAGGTTTTATTGGTAAATATTGTTTATTTTTTAAGAAAATATCAAATTTAGTTTATGTTCTAAAAGTTAAAAAGCTGTGTTGGGTAAAGAGTTGGCATGTGTTATCCGTATACAACAGGGATTCAACCAAGCTGGCCTCAAGGGATCCTGGGAGACTCAGCAGGTATGGATTCTCGCAAACCAATGAATTCTCCCAAATTTAGATGAAATATAAGCCCTGCTGAGGAAAATGTATTGTATTATTTTGTTTGACTTTCCCTGATATATTTATCTTTTCAGAATTGACTCCAATGTTGAAGACACACAACTGAATGTTGAAGGCGCACACACAGAACTTCTAAAATACTTTCAATCTGTTACGAACAATCGGTGGCTGATGATAAAAGTGTTTGGAGTTTTAATAATATTCTTTATAATATTTGTTGTTTTTATGGCCTAAGTGCATTCAGGGCAGGAATTTTACCATTACAGAATAAAATTCAAGGATAGATGAAGAAAAGAATTGGGAATATTTCTTAACCCTTTGAACCCTGATGGTATCTTCCATGTCAGTTCAATGGCAGAAATTGGAAGAGTCCACATTCATCATTTGGGGGTAGACCAATTAATATTTTCAACGTGCAGCCATGGGGGCTGCACGTTGAAAATATTAATTGGTCTACTCCACACATTCACTCTGCAGCCATCCGTCTTAATGAAATTATGACGTATCATGCTTCTGGGCTGGAAAAAAAGCCGCTGGGGTTCAAAGGGTTAAAAGTGTTGGCCAGTAGAAGACCTACAATCATTTGGTAAAAGAGCTGAAATAATTTCTATTCATCTGAGTAATGTATCTCCAGAGCATAAGTCTCTTATGAGGATATACGTCCATTTTAACATCATCTCTTGTGACATATCCTTGACTGCACATTAGCAGTTGTAAGCAACCTGATTATTTTTTACCTATTTCAGTTCCAGGGATGTTTTTAGACGACAAGATGAAGGATTTCCTTTCACAACGTCGGTGGAATCAGATGGTGTATACCTTATTAGTGAACTCTCAACTCCTTTTACTGTAGAGCATTAGAAAGTGCTCTTCTTATGTAGATGTTGCTTATAGGCTTAACCCTTTACCCAATGAATCTCCCGCATCTGCCCGCGTAATATGCAAATTCAGCAGCTGAAAAAATACTATTTTTCGAAAAATTTCAACAAAACCATATCATGTGACCCCTCTTTGGAACGAGCTCACCGGGCTCGTTCCAGTGAGGGGTAGCATGATATGGTTTTGTTGAAATTGTTTTAAAACATTTTAAAAATGATATCTAAAATAATAAATTTTGATATCGTCTGCATTGGGTAAAGGGTTAACCCTTTACTTACACAAAAGGCAGACAACACTTGCAGACTAAATTTCTGAGTAACTAACTTTTGTCATTTTTTTTTGCATCAAAAACATAGGTATGACCCCCTCATTGGAACAAGCTCAGTGAGCTCGTTCCATAAATTGGTCATAAGCTATGTTAGGATAAAAAAAATTAAAATTGAATGGAGATTTTTGTGAAAGCACTGGGCAGTTTTTGCCGTTATGTTGGGTGAAGAATTCAAACCTTGAAAACCTTGTAATTTAGCACACAGCATCACTGGGGCCCCACATGGACAATCAGGATTAAGTGCCTTGCCCAAGAACACAATGCAGTTAGGCAGGGCAGGGATCGAACCATGGACCTTTCGGTTTGAAGTCCAGTGCTCTAACCACTGACCAACCGCACTGCCGGGTGTTAACTGATATCAGTATTCTTAATCATTAGACTTAGTCAGCGCTATATGCAAATGTTAGTGTCCGAAGATTGCATCACTAACTTCTACTTACTACACTTCATGGAAAATAAAGAGAGCACATCTCTTTTACAAATTCCTGTGTGCCGTAGAATCAAAGAAAGGATGTTGGTTATATTGCAAATTGCGGAGCAGAGGTTCCAACCCATGTGGAGAGAGTTTTCAAATAGGCAGGAGTAGTCACCAAAATTGCCTGAAAGACCCTTGAAAATGGTTGGAAAATCCCCTTCAACCCTTTACCTAACACAAAAGGCAGACGACACTTGCAAACCAAATTCTCAAATAACTATTTTTTTTTCATTTTCTTGTGTAAAAAAGATAGCTTATGGCCTCTCATTGGAACAAGCTTATTGAGCTTATTCCAATGCGGGGCATAAGCTATGTTTTTGAGTCGAAAAATGAAATAATGAAAATTGAATGGTGGTTTTTTGTGAATAGTGCAGGCCAGTTTTGGCTGTTACATTGGGTAAAGAGTTAAAGTCCTTGAATTAATCCTCATCCCTGAAACAGTGAACCTTATTAAGCAGTGAATATCTCATTGGGGATGCAGTTGCTCAGTAGGTAGACGTGCAGGCTGCAAGATGAGAGGTCCTCGGTTCTAATCACACCTGCGGCAACCGTGTTGTGTCCTTGGGCAAGACACTTCTCCCCCATTGCCCAGGTTGGGGCACGGTGACATTGCATACTAAGGCATACTGCACGTCGATGGTGCACATGTCTTCAACCAATGCTAACTCGGCTTGTGTGGAGTTACTATGTTGGGGAACCTGACAGTTGCTTGGTGATTCTCTCTGGGTACTCTGGCTTCCTCCACCTGTTAAGACTGTCCAACATGAGGTGAACCTGGGTGTTGAAAGTGTCATTAAACCCCAATAAATTAAATAAATAAATAAAGAAATATACCTCATCAGAAGATATACCAAAGACTTTTTACTGCAGAACATCAGAAACTGCTCTTCTAATTTAGATGTTTCTCCCTTTCACTGACACAGCCCTCCCTACACAAACAGCTGCTGAAACATTATCCGAGAGTCAACAACATCTTAAACGGCAAATAAAGTTGATTTAGTCATCTATTTGGTATGACTAGATGATTAAATCAACTTTATTTGCACTGGGCTGTTAAAGTGTCATTAAACCTTAATTAATAAATTAATAAATAAATAGAATTCAACTCTTACAATATTTTCCCTAAATAACAAAATATATTGCTTTCAGAGCATTGTTTATGGCCACCTCCTTCAAACTTGTTCCATGACTGTTTTCTTTAAAAAAATTCTCTGATTGCTAATTTCTGTGTATAACGCAGGTGAGATTTTTTAAATTGTTCATCCCCTTTAGGTACCAAATGAGCCACATCCGCCCACGAATTATGCCAATTTACCAGTTGAAAAAAATTAGTTTCCCAAAAATTTCAATTTCAACAAAATCATATGTGATCCCTTATTGGAACGAGCTTGTTTCATTGAGGAGTCACAACATATAGTTTTATGGAAATTTTTTACAAAATTTTAAAAAATAGTATTTTAAATAATAAAATTTGATATTATCTGCTTTGGGAAAAGAGTTAAGTAATGAGTTAACCTTTTACCTAATGTGAATAGGAGATCACACAAATTCTTGAACTAAAAATTTTCATTTTTAGCTCAACTTTGGCGAAGCCAAATTTGAGCTTATGCCATGGCCTGTCGTCCGTCTGGCCATCTGTCTGTCCATCTGTCCGTCAACAATTGGATACGGCTCGGGCCAGAGGCCGTATTTATGAACCGATCTATACGAAACTTCTTGGGTACCTTTGTTACGACCGTGGGACGAGAACGAGTGTTTTGGGGAGCGGTCCGAAATTCTAGACGGCTGCCAGCCACCATTTTGTACCGACGGTGCAGAAATCCTTTTTGTACAGAACTTCCATATGAAAGCTCTGATTTGAATAATTTTTTGTATGAATGTTTAGTACCATGGGATACATCACATATAATACAGGGTTTTTTCTCGTGCATAAATTATGCAAATTATATGAATTTTGATTTATTTAGTGCTAACTTTGATGTTTTTTGGTGTTACTTTCAGCACTGTAAGTGCAAATGCCAATATGGCTCGGGCTAGAGGCCGTATTTATGAACCGATCTTTACGAAACTACTTGGGTACCTTTGTTATCACCGTGGGACGAGAACGAGTGTTTTTTGGTCCGGTCCGAAATTCAAGATGGCCGATGGCAGCCATTTTGTACAAAATTTGGTGCAATCAGATTTTTGCTCAGAACTTCCATATGAAAGTGCTGATTTGATTAATTTTGTGTGTGAATATTTAGTACCATGGGATACATCACATATAATACGGGTTTTTTTCTCATGCAGAAATTATGCAAATTAGATGAACTTTGATTTTTTCAGTGCTACTTACGCACAGTAAGTACACATGTCAATACGGCTCAGGCTAGAGTCTGTATTTATGAACCGATCTTCACGAAACGTCTTGGGTACCTTTGTTATCACCTTGGGACGAGAACGAGTGTTTCTGGGTGTGGTCCAAAATTCAAGATGGCTGCCAGTGGCCATTTTGTACCGAAATTAGGTCTAATCAGTTTTTTGTACACAACTTCTATACGGCTCAGGCTAGAGGCCGTATTTATGAACCGATCTTTACGAAACTTCTTGAGTACCTTTGTTATCACCGTGGGATGAGAACGAGTGTTTTTGGGTGTGGTCCAAAATTCAAGATGGCCACCAGCAGCCATTTTGTACCAAAATTAGTGCAATCAGTCTTTTGTACAGAACTTCTGTATGAAAGTTCTGATTTGAATAAAGTTTTGTATGAATGTTTAGTAACATGGAATACATCACATATAGTACAGGTTTTTTTTCTCGTGCAGAAATTATGCAAATTAGATAAACTTTGATTTATTCAGTGCTACTTACACACTGTAAGTGCCCATGTCAATCCGGCTCGGGCTAGAGGCTGTATTTATGAACCGATCTTCACAAAACTTCTTGGGTACCTTTTTTATCACCTTTGGATGAGAACGAGTGTTTCTGGGTGCGGTCCAAAATTCAAGATGGCTGCCAGTGGCCATTTTGTACCGAAATTAGGTCCAATCAGATTTTTTGTCACAACTTCTACACAGCTCATATTTGTGAACTGATCTTCACGAAACTTCTTGGGTACCTTTGTTTTCACCTTGGGACAGGAATGAGTGTGTTTTGGGGTGCCTTTGTTATCACTGTGCTATGAGAACAAATATTTTGGGGTTCAGTCAGACCCACTCTGGGACTCAAAGATTTTTTTCTAGTTTAGCATCTGACTGTCACCCACCTTTACAATACTTTACCTATACATTTGTTACAGGCAACGGTCAGTATTTATGTACAGACCGTTACAATACTTTATACCTTTGTTATCAGGTCATTACCTAGATGTTTGTCATTGCTGTGTCACATACTATACATGTACATGTCTTTGTCTTGACAAGTTGAGCTACAGTGTCATTGACACTTTCATTTTTTTTGGCCTGCAATACCTTATGATACCTCATTGGAATGAGCTCAAGCCCATTCCAATGAGAGGTCATGAGCTTTGTTTTTGAGCTAAAAAATTAAAAATAATAAAATTTAAGTAGGAATGTTTGTGAATAGCACTCTTTCAGATTTGGCAGTTAATGTTTATCTTGATAATTCAAGGAACATTAAGGTTATAATTATATTTGCTTATATTTTCTCAACTTCCTGTGGTAGTTTGACTCATTTATTGCACACCTTCCAATAGCTTGTGGGAAATTATTGAAATGTCTATTTTTCAACAACAGTTATGATAAAAGCTGAGGAATTTAGTATTAAATGTGGTGATTACTTTGAAAACGTGTTGATTACGATTGCAATTACTAATAATTTTAGTTGTTATACAAGCCAGAAAATAAGCAGGCTGTCATCTGCAAAATGAGGTCCCCAGAGGGTGAATTTAGTGATGCTACCCTGCACAGCAGGGTAGCATCACTAAATTTACCCTCTGTGAACCTCAATATGAATCACGGTCTCAGACCTGAACAGAATGAGGTACCCACAGGGTAAATTGGCCCCCTGTTTGGGATAGCAGCAGTAAATTCACCCCCTTGGAAACTCATTCTGAATATGACAGATTGCTTACTTTCAGGCTTGTTGTTACATGTATATTTCAGTTTAATAAATTCATCACATCTCATTTGATGGAGCTCCTCAACTTGGTCAAACAAGATAATTGACCAAGTTTCTAATCTAATCACCATAAGGCCTGTAATTAACAAATATCAAGAATTTAGATTATTCCTTTTATCATGAAAGAGTAGTCGATATGACTGTGATCAATATCCGGGTTGTACATCTTCCAAAGTAGGCAACATAATGATAAATGTTAGGCTAAAAATTATTGGCTTAGGCCCCATAAAGTAGATCTTCTGTTTCTCAGGCCATTTTTTTTTGTAAAATTGCATGTGGGTGGGAGTTTTTTTAATTTTCATAATTATTTCTTTTCCATCATAAGTTCATGTTCTTGGTTTGTTTTATGTTTTAGGCCTCATAATCTACAGAATAGCATGGGTGGTGGTGTATTTTGTCCCTTGAGTGCAAGAAGGCTTTGCAGCACATTAACACTGCAAAGCCTTGTTGCACTCTAGGGACAAATTTATCAATTTTATTAACTTGGCTAAAATATCTGATGTAAACCATTTAATTTTTATTTTTTTAAGTTTGCGTTGTTATAAAAAGAGTACATGTGGCAGCCAAAAGGCCATGCAGGATGGCCTGAGAAACAGATTTTTTTTTTACTTTTTTAGGCCTTAATGTCTTTATTCTTTTACCTAACAGACCTAGTAGTAGCCCTTGAATAGAAAATAAGCTGTCTGTCATCTGCATAATGAGGTCCACAGAGGGTGAATTTAGTGATGCTACCCTGGACAGCAGGGTAGCATGACTAAATTTACCCTTTGTGAACCCCAATCTGAATCAAGTTTACAGGCCTAAGAAGAAAGTAGTATCTAGAGGATAAATTTGAGGATTCTAGCCCACGGTATGGGACAGCATCAGCAAATTCACCCTCTGGGGACCTCATCTTGCAAATGACAGGTTCTTTATTTTCAGGCTTGGTTTTTAGTCTTGAAACAAATAGGAAATTTCAGAGTAGACTAGTAGGTGTCCATTCGTCAATGACTAATCAACTAGTCGGACACCCATCACCACATCACTGTAGTATAGAGACAGGCAGCATCTATCGTTGCACCCACCCTGACAATAAAATACCAGCTGTTTTTGCTTCTAACATCATAGTTTAAAACTCATTTTTAGGTGGAAATCTCTGTAATATGAATGAACTGCTAAATGTCTTCTCGCATATTTTAAATGTACATCGATAATCGAACAGCCATTAACTTACTGTTTATCATAGCAAGCTGTGGAGACTCAAAAATCTATTAACCTATGTCCATGGGTGTTTTATGTATTAAATTATATTTGAATAATGTCTGCATGCCAGTAACTACACGACTTTCACACATAGCTGATGATTTGTGGTGGTTGGTAGAAGAGGGCTACTTGTCGATCAGTGATTTTGTTATTGATTAATAACAAAATGTGGCAGATATCGATTAGTCGATTAATCATTTCCACCCTATATGTTTTACAGGCAAACAGCACCTTGAAAAAATTATAAAATATGGATGACAATTTTTGTGAATAGTGCTGGCCTAATAATACAGCCATCATGTAAAGGGAGGAAACTTACCTTGTGGCTGTGATAAAGTGATAAGTAGGGTTCATATTACTACTGGAAATTCTCAGGACAGTCCTTAAGATTTATCTTGAAACCCTCCCCGTGGGAACCCCGGGAAGTAAGCAGCACTTGTTTACTGTGGTAAACCAGTTCCGCTTTACTAGTAAAATAGGACCCAGTCACCAATGCTTGGGGTGAATGTCCTCTAAAATGGGCAACATGTTGATCAACGATTGACTAAACTTGACTTCATCTCCATGTTGTGTTACGATTAGCCATGGTTCATAAATATGTGACGTTAACCACCAACAAACAATACCTTGAAACCCTTGGGAAACCTTTGAAAAACCCTTGTTTTTAGACATTATACTTCGAAAAGCAGTTGAATTTTGTCAGAAATTGTCATCATTGAGGATAAATTGTATGCTAACATAGGGAAATGTATATAGTTTTCCTTCATTGCTAATACTAAGACCCCTGTGTCCATTTCTTGGAAAGCTCATCCCGAGAACCTCCCAAGAAATAATTCAGGAGATTGGTATTATCAATAATTGGTAATACCAGAATCAATGAATAATATACAGTAAATGTCAGAGCTTAGTGCAATAGAACCCTGTTAATTGAATAGCCACTTTGCCAGGGAAAAAATATTCAATTAACAGGAGTATTCAATTAACTGGTAGAGAGTAAAATTATTTTCAGTTGGCAAAATTTGTTCACATGTCTTTGTGCACTGTACAGCTGCTGTGAAATGGTCAAAAACCATATTTGGGCAGTGTTACCGACGGGCACTTTTCTTGATGAATAATCAGTATTTTTCTGCAAATATTCAATGAAAGACGCACCGGGTCGTACCCGGTGCTTCATTCATTGAAAATTTGAGGGCGATTCCATTGTTCTATGTCAGAGATTCACTGTTAACGGATGCGTGGAAATAATGCCTATGCAGAGATTTTGACCTTTCCACGACAACCATACTAGAGGCACACTCCCACACTAGTAAATTGTAACAAGGCAGATTAATACAGAAGAAATAATTTCACTTTGAAGATAATATGAAGAAGCACATCCACAGAATATAAAGCTCTTAAGTTGTGGTTAATAATAAGCCAAAAATTAGCAGACTGTCATCTGCAGAATGAGGTACCCAGAGGGTGAATTTGGTGATGCTACTCTGCTGTGCAGAGTAGCACCACTAAGTTTACCCTCTATAAGCCTCAATCTAAATAAAGGTTTCAAGCCTAAACAGAAAGAGTTACCCAGAGGATAAATTGGCCCACTGTATGGGATAGTATCGGCATATTCACCCATTGGGGACCTAATTCTGCAAATGACAGATTGCTTATTTCCAGACTTGGTTACTGGTAGCCACACTTTAACCCTTTACCCAACGCAGGCGATATCAAAATTTATTATTTTAAATATAATTTTTTTAAATTTTTCAAAAAATTTCAACAAAACCATATCATGTGACCCCTCATTGGAACGATCTCAATAAGCTTGTTCCAATGAGGGGCCACATCATATGGTTTTGTTGAAATATTTTGAAAAAATTAATTTTTTAACTCCTCAATTTGCATTTTACGCGAGCGGATGTGGGCGATTCGTTAGGTAAAGGGTTAAAGTAATGCCCAAATTTGGACTTCTAGCCCCCTTAGCACCCTTCCAGTTCAGTAGAATTAAATTCTATTTGTAAATTAAGTATTTATACACATCTTATTTAACAGAGCTTATGGAGCTCTACATACAAGATAAATCAGAATAAATGCTTATATTTGAAGTACAGAGACCAGAAAGGTGTGTAAGTGTGGGAAATTCAGTCGGCATCTCAGAATAATTTTTTGATACGTCAGAATATTTTTTACTCAAACAGGAATTTGTCCCATAACTCGCGTGCATTTAACATGTCAAATTTGTTTTCGAGCTATGATAAATAGTTTGGTGTTCAAAAGTTGAATGCAATCAACAGAAGTCCAAGTACTGTCCTTAAAAAAGACATAAACTTGTCCACAATATTTCCATCGAATGGGATGGATAGGATCTGTAAATTATGAGATTCTGGTTTAGAAATGCATGCAATTTAGTACTTGGAAAAAAATATGCAGAGTGTAAAAGAAAAGTCATGAAGGCACTGGAAATTTAGTTTATGAAATATGTATGAACTTTGCATAAATACTGAAAGTTATCTTAAATCCCAATCATTTTTATGCCTTAACCTAGGTCTCAGAGTTATAGCTCTTGTTGTATTTTCGTATATACATGTACTGATATTTTTTATCCATACAAATGTTTTGTGTCAGAACTCACCTATCAATAGTCCTGCTTGATTGTCCTTTAGTATGATATCGACCGACCAGTATGGGGGAAGTGATATCCAAAAAGGGTGGATTTCATCCAATAAGTCTAACCAGAGTTAGACTTATTGGATAAATCCACCCTTTATGGATATCCCTTCAATCATTTGTGTTGTAATAAAACATTGATAGCCCATTTGAATGCATTTGGACACATGAGAATGGTGTTATTAAAAGGTCCTAAGAAATTTTAAATAGAGTCCGATATAAAGCCCACATCTGTAATGAAATTTCCAATGATAAACACAGCAAATACAATGCAAAGCATGTGAAAATTCATTTCCCCATGCTTTGCATTGTACTTGTTTAACTGGTAGAGAGGGGGCGTAGTGGCATTGCGGTAACTGGTTTTTGTCAGATTACCGAAGTTAAGCAACATCGAGCCCGGTTAGTCCTTGGATGGGTGACCACCAGAGCGATCGATTCTGACTCCCGCATTGTGTTCTTGGGCAAGGCACTTAACCCTGATTGTCCACATGGGGGCACGATGACTGTGTACTAAGGCATACTGCACGTCGATGGTGCACATGTCTTCAACCAGTCTAACCCTGCCTATGCTGTAGTGCAGAGTTACGATGTTGAGGAGCTGGCAGCTGCTCGTCGTTGCTTGGTGGTTCTCTTCGGGTACTCTGGCTTCCCCCACTTGTAAAACTGTCACCGATGCAATATGACCTTGTCTGTTAAAGTGTCATTAAACCTTAATAAATAAATAACTGATAGAGAGCTTTAATCCCATATTTGGGCTTTATACTGAAGTGCTGGTACTGCAACATGAAAGCTTCATACTCAGTGGATGTGCTTCATATTCTCCTTAATACAAGATTATTTAGCCTGTGAGAATTTGCCTTGTTACAATTTATGGGAGAGTGCATGTTGGCACTCTCCATAAATTGCAAGAAGGTAAAGACATGTGAACAAATTTTGAGAACCAAAAATGATTTAGTGCACTATAAGTTAAAGATGGTCTGATCATTTCATTCAACAAGATTCTATTGTTCTTTGGATGTAAGATAATGAATATCATGAAAATGCTGACCTGGCTTGAAGGGAACATTACAGATTGTTTGCTTTTTGAACTATTGTCTCTCAAAAAGACAATGGCTCTAAGGGGAGACAATTTGCAATGTTCCACTCCAGACAGGGATTCATTTTTTATTGCACCAAATAAACACGCTTTTTTTCCTGAATGGCATGCCTAGATCCCACCCAACGATGTACGAAATATTCCAAATCTAGCTATGATTCAACATTTAAAAACAATCGGTATTCAATTTACAACTATTTAGGCTGCACAGCGGTAATACATTTGCAGTTGTCTAAACATCTCCAAGAAATGAAGTCACTATGTCACGGAAGTATTATTTCTTTGTTCATTTCAGTTGAGAAACAATACTTTCTTGAACTTGCAGGTGGAGCATGAATGTGATTATCTTAATAAGAGTATAAATTGATGTTTTGTGTCAATATTCTATTTTATTATTTTGTGTTATATTTTATACAGTATATTTCAGTACAATGTTAATTTGAATAACCACTTTGCTGCTGAAAATTATTCAGTAAACAGGAGTATTCAATTAACAGGGATTTGGTCACTAAGTTTTATTCTGGAGACAACTGATCATTTATTCTATTTTATCTTATTTGACAGAGTTCATAAATAAGTTTAAATAAGATTTTATAGATTAAATATTTATCCAGTATTGGATGTACTGAGGCCAAATAAGTCTGTAAACAGGGATTTGGGTGAGTCGAAGGGTAATTTCTCGACCTATTAACCCTTTACCCAACACGAAAAGCAGACGACACTTGCAAAAAAAATTCTTGAATGACAAATTTTTTTCATTTTGTGTCTCAAAAACATAGGTTATGACTCCTCATTGGAACGAGCTCGATGAGCTTGTTTCAATGAGGGGTTATAACCTATGTTTTTGAGACAAAAAATGAAAAAATAATAAAAATTAATTGGTGATTTTTTAGAATAGCTCTGGCCGGTTTTGGCCGTTACGTTGGGTTTATAAAGGGTTAAAAGATTTTTTATTCAATTAACAGGGCTTTGCACTATAACCTATATGCAATTAACTAGTGTTTCTGTTAGGGCTAAAATGTTGGGCTCCTTTTTACAGAGTTTTGGAGGAAAGTCCAGTGTTGAAATGGCTTACTGGATATCCAATTACAAACTGGTTTCTAACATAGCCCATTCAAAAAAAGCTTTTGTATATTATCTATAGTATAAAAATCCCATTTATTCCCCTGAATGTGAATATTACTGCGGTAGTTAATCAAGGTCGCAATGGTCGAACACATATGGAGCATGATAATATACAGACTTGTTCGACAGTTTTTGTGTTATATGACTTGCCACTTTAATACTCCTGTTTCGCTTCTGGGCATGTATCAAATGTTTGTTACATGCATTCTAAGAAAACAATGACGAGTCACGGTTCTACTTTCAGCTTATGTTTAATTGTAGTCTTCTTTTAAAACAGCCATGAAATGAATGTGCAATTCTTAGAATGGGTGTTATTAATAATTAATAGCACCCATTCTAAGAATCGCTCTTTCAATTCTCTTTTAATTGTCCATTTCAATGCAATCACGGTGAAACCGCGTTTAGCGTATCTGAAATTTGTTGCTTAACAAAAAATATGGAGGGTCTGAGTTAGGGGAAAAACTGAGTTAGGGGAAAGGGTCCCTAAATCCCATAGAGGAATCCCTGAATTAACAGGTGAAAATTGTACTGAAGGTGTGATGAGTGCTTTTGTGTTTGGAAGTTAAATTCAGTTAACAAAGTTATTAATTATGAGATATCCACTTAAGTTAGCTCGACTGTACTGTGTCTGATGAAAGTAGTTTTCATACAGATCAAGACATTTCGGGGTTTTTTTGGTATGAACTCACTGGGATATCATTGAAGTAAAAATGGAAAGGACTTTTTGTTGACGTATTTGTTAACCTTTACCCAACGAATCGCTCGCATCCACCTGCGTAATATGCAGATTCAGCAGCTGAAAAAATATTATTTGTCGAAGAATTTCAACAAAACCATATCATGTGACCCCTTTTTGAAACGAGCTTATCAAGCTCGTTCCAAAGAGGGGGTCACATGATATGGTTTTGTTGAAAAATTTTGAAAAAATTTAAAAAATGATATTTAAAATAATAAATTTTGAAATCGTCTGCAATGGGTAAAGGGTTAATTTGATGTGTAGTGTATAACCATGTTTGATTATATTAACACTTTAAAAAAATCAGATCTTGTTAATAAATAAAACTGTTTTCTGAATATAAACATACATCCTTATTGGAAACCAACTTGTTTTTAATGTTGCATCTGTTTACTCATGGCACGACATTATCAGGATACTGTATGTCAGGTTCCTTCAGAAATATTAGCATACTTTCTTGATGACTTACAGTGGACCCCACTAAATTGTACAATGTATATTTCATAATTGAGTGACCGTTATAATTGAATATAAATACCAAACCATTTACTATACCTTCAGTGCAAATTTGACCTGTTTATTTCATATAGGTTATAAAGTAAACTCCTGTTAATTGAATAAAATATCTTGTTATATGTTAAAGAATTACTATAACAGCAACAGAATTCACTATGTTAACCCTTTCCACAACACAGACGTTTTTTTTAAATCTATTATTTTAAATATCATTCTTTAAATTTTTTCAAAAAATTTCAACAAAACCATATCATGTGACCCCTCTTTGGAACGAGTTCGATGTTAGGTAAAGGAGACCTAGTATACGGCCACCGTGGACTGCTCGCTTTTCACCGGTGGGCAATATTTCCATGGATGCAACAAATTAGATTCCAAACAATAATTAGAGAAATAATCATAAAAAATTTAATTAATGAGGCATCGGGTACAACCCGGTGCTTCATTAATTAAAATTTTGATTATGTCAAAAAATTTTAACAAAACCATATCATGTGACTACCCATTGGAACGAGCTCGTTCCATTGAGGGGTCACACATGCTTTTGTTAAAGGTTTGTGAAAAATTCGAAAAAAAAAAATATTAAATAACTTTTGATATCCTGTGCATTGGGAAAATGGTACATGGATTAAATACTCATTTTAACACTAGAATACAGGAAAATAACCAACTTAATTTAGTACTCCTGTTATTGAATATTTTTCACATGGACTGCTCGCTTTTCACCGGTGGGCAATATTTCCATGGATGCAACAAATTAGATTCCAAACAATAATTAGAGAAATAATCATCAAAAATTTAATTAATGAGGCATCGGGTACAACCCGGTGCTTCATTAATTAAAATTTTGATTATGTCAAAAAATTTTAACAAAACCATATCATGTGACTACCCATTGGAACGAGCTCGTTCCATTGAGGGGTCACACATGCTTTTGTTAAAGGTTTGTGAAAAATTCGAAAAAAAAAAATATTAAATAACTTTTGATATCCTGTGCATTGGGAAAATGGTACATGGATTAAATACTCATTTTAACACTAGAATACAGGAAAATAACCAACTTAATTTAGTACTCCTGTTATTGAATATTTTTCACATGCAAATTGGATATTCAATTAACTGCATTCCACTGTGCTTTTTTTGCAGATTTTTTTTTTTAAATTAAAAATTGGGACATTGGTGAATATGGAGAATCCTCACGCCATTATTTCTATTAAAGTAAATTGAAAATTGAATCTTTGCCATATATAACAAATCGAATTGAATCAAATCTTGAAACTTTGCAGGACCCTAATTCAAATGAATATTGAAATTACACCCCCTCTTGATTGTATAATAAGGCTTGTTTAACCCTCCACACTCTCATGTCAAAATAGCAAAGATTTCAGCAGCAGATATTTCCCATAATGCAGTTTGATATTTAACCAAATATACCTTGTTTGACAGAGCTCAGTGAGCTCTGTCAAACAAGATATAATTGGTTAAAATCATAGTTAAGAGAAAAATAGAGTATTTTCAGGCATTTCTGTTGCATCACCAGAGTGTCAGGGGTTAATTATGTTCCATACCAAATGTGGAGAGGGTCAAGTTGTTTTCCCTCCCCTGTTGAAAAAAAGTGAAGGATACATTCCCCCAGCAAGCTGCCCATGGGTTTGATAGTTAGGCGCTGTGGGAGATAATTTGAGTATTAATAATATTATTTCTGTTGGATAAAAATTCTGCAGAGTTCAGTGGTGATTTCTTCCTGTATTTAAATTATATAATTTTATTGATTTTAAGAATTGTGGGATATTGTAAATAACTTTGTATCTGTAATTTTATGTACATTAGAACTGTAAATAGTTGTAATATAAGATTTATTTTATGTATATTAAAACTGATTAAAAAAAGGTCCATTAAAATATTCAATAAAAAATTATTGTTTATTCTTGTTTCTGTTGACCTGTGATTGCAACAACATTTTTTATATCAATCAGATTGTGATTAGGGTTTAATATATTATCTATTGACTAAAGTGAATTTTTTGATTTGATTGGTTGATATATACGTGGTATGAGACCATATTCATTGAAACCCACAATACGTCTGCCCAGCCACTGACAAATTTCCCATACCCAGTGGAAACCTCGTTCCGAAATCTACAAATTGTCCATACCCCGTATAATTTTTTTATACAAGTCATATCGGCATATTTTCACAAAAACTCTTTTGCACAAAAATTCCACAGAAACCTGTATGGCTCAACAATGGAAGATAAAATATCTCATGCTGTGTGTGTTCACACATGAAATAGGTTGTACTTCTAAAACGCAAAGTTAATAGATAAATTCATTACCCCGTGTCTGATCACGTGGTATGGGTTTTTATCTACCCGAAGCCTTCGGCTTCATGGGATACGGCTGCTTCGGGTTGGTAAAAACCTGTACCACGTGATCAGACACGGGGTAACTAATATTCCCTGGTTTTCTGGGAACGGGAATCAAATTACTCTCAGAATCTGGGAGCGTGGTGGCTCAGTAGGTAGAGGTGCAGGCTGCAAGCCGAGAGGTCCTCGGTTTGAATCCCACCTGCGGCAACCATGTTGTGTCCTTGGGCAAGACACTTCATCTCCATTGCCCGCGTGGGGGCACGGTGGCATTGTGTACTAAGGCGTACCGCACGTTGATGGTGCACTTGTCTTCAACCAATGCTAACCCTGTTTGTGTGGAGTTAGTATGTTGGGGAGCTGACAGTTGCTCGCCATTGCTCGGTGGTTCTCTCTGGGTACTCCGGCTTCCTCCACCCGTAAAACTGTCACGGTCATGATTAGCCATTGTGCATAAATATGTGACCTTAAACACCAATAAATAAATAAATACTTTCAGAACCAGGAACCAGGAAATTTCCCAGGTAATATCAAGCAAATTTACGAGGTTAATGTGACACATTTATTTTAATGATAATGAACATATTTCATTGGCAATCTCCCATCTCCAAACGGAAAAGTTATTTTCCTAACATAAATATGAAATCCCAAACCAGCTTCAATCTTGTCTTTATTTTCAGAATAACTTGCATTATCATCACTACCTTCTCCAGCATCAACACCCTCCTCTTCACTGCCGTCACTAGTCTCCTCTGCTTCAAGCAGAGGAGACTGGTGGTGGCTGTGAAGAGGGTGTTGATGTCGGAGGGTGGAGAGAATAATGATACCAGTGATTCTGAAAATGAAGACGAGTTTGAATTTTGAAGCTGGTGAAGAAAATCTTGCTGTAGCTTCAGGAATCAGGATTGTAAAAATTCCAGGCATCGAAGGGCTGACGAAATGCAACAAAGTTTCAATTCAGAAAACTTCAGTTCAAAACACAAACAGTGCCACACTTCATTACCGGTTCCAAGCTGTAGATTTTCCGGGTATCAGGGCTAGTTTTCGGAACCGGGAACCCAGGAATTCCCGTTATCAGTATTAAACCCTAATTATACCCCACTTTCAAAGAAAATTGGGGTATACTCGATTACATGTGTCCGTCCATCCGTCTGTCCGCACACACAAATGACTACTTATGTGGCTACGAGTTAGTAAAACAGGATACTTATGTGGTTAAAGTCTGTTACGTGGCTGGCCACGTAACAGAATCTCTTTCCCTACCCATCTTGTAACCTTTGTAGAAAGGATCTTGCAGTTTTGACGCGATGTCATATTGGTCATACAAGACTAACACATTCCTTTTTGTTGGAGGGTACTGTGCAACCAGAGTGTGTTCCCTGCCAGCAGGTGTTGTCAGTGGAACACATTCTTTTGCATTGTGCTGATTTTAATCATGTCAGAGGGCAGTATTTTTCTGTAGCATCTCTGAGAGATCTTTTTTATCGTACGAGCCCGAATATGATTCTCGCATTTTTGAAATCAATCAACCTTTTTAATAAATTTTAAAATTGTTTTTATTATCTTAAACTAGAGTCTTTCAGACTTACATTCACCAGGTTGATTTGTGAGCTATTCATATTTCTTGTTTATTCACGCATCACTGTTCATACTACATTGTCTTTATCATTTTTATTGTAGTTGTTTTTACTCATCTTTGTATTTCATTCTTGTCATGTTTCCCTTTTATCGTTTTCTCGCCACGATATAGCCTTAGCTGCTGATGTGGCGTTAAGCACCAATAAATAAATAAATAAATAACAGAATCTCTTATTGTGGGGGTGGGGGTTTGGATAAATGTAGAGTAGGGTTAGGGCATTCCGGGGTGGGGTGGGGGTCAGTGAAGGGGTGTTAGAGTTATGTGGCTAGGGTTAGGGGTGGGTAGGGGTAGGGTTAGCTGACACCCCCCCAAAAAAATTTCCCCCCAAAACTTGTTTTATTATGTTGGACATGTGTTTTAGATTAGCCACCTAACATGTCCATAAAATAGCCACATAAGTAGCCACTTGTAAGAACATCTGTCTATCTGTGCATCCGTCCGTCCGTGTGTGAGTCCATTCGAGAATATTCATAACTTTCATAACTTAAGTAAATTATTTTCTATAATATTTGTTGGTCATAGGTATGCCCACCCCAGTTATGTTTTTTTTTAGCTCACCTGAGCGAAGCTCAAGGGGAGCTTTACTAATCACTTTCCGTCCGTCGTCTGTCGTCGTCCGTCGTCGTCGTCGTCCGGCGTTAACTTTACATTATCGACTTCTCCTCCTAAACCACTAGCCCAATTTTATTCAAATGTTGGCTAAATGTTTATTACCTAATGCCAATTCAGATTTGTTCAAATGAAGTTGCCCCTCCTCCTGGGTGGTGCCACACCCCCAAGGGGCACCAAAATCTTTGTAAATCTTCTTCTCATGAACCAGCAGTAGCAGAGACTTGATATTTGGTGTGCAGCTTCCTTTTGAGGTGTAGACTCAGATTTGTTCAAGAGAAGTTTGTGGGGCTATACTTGACGTTGTTATGAGAGGGGCAAAATTTTTTGCCCCGCCCAAAATTTCTATTTTCCAAACCGAGAGGCTGATTTGAACCAAATTTTATGTGAGGGCTTATTGGGTCATGAGTACTTGACTTATGCAAAAAAAAATTTTCCCGCAGCCCCGTGGGAACCGCAGGAGCTAAAAATAGAAAAAATTTAAAACGCCCATATCTCCAAAACTGCACGGCACTGAGAATTTTTATTTGGTGTGCAGCTTCCTTAGGACCAACAGAAAGGATTGGTAAAAAAAAATTGCCATCGGTTTTATCATAGGGTACAGTTTCGGGACTTTGAAAAAGTGCTGAGTCAGCACTTTTTAACACTGTAGGCAATGGGAAAAACATTAAAAAATCTTCTTCTCCAGATCCAGCAGGCAGAATCTTTTGATATTTGGTATGCAACATTGTAGGGTGGATCTGATTCAAGTTTGTTCAAATCGGCCCCCTGGGTTCATATTTGGGCTCAGTATAGGAGCCCGATTTCGAACTTAGTGCATTTCAGGCAAATTTCTTAAAAAATCTTCTTCTCCAGATCCAGCAGGCAGAATCTTTTGATATTTGGTATGCAACATTGTGGGGTGGATCTGATTCAAGTTTGTTCAAATCGGCCCCCTGGGTTTATATTTGGGCTCAGTATAGGAGCCCAAATTTGAACTTACTGCATTTCAGGCAAATTTCTTTGAAAATCTTCTTCTCCAGATCCAGCAGGCAGAATCTTTTGATATTTGGTATGCAACATTGTAGGGTGGTTCTGATTCAAGTTTGTTCAAATCGGCTCCCTAGATTCATATTTGGGCTCACTATAGGAGCTCGAATTCGAATTTAGTGCATTTCAGGCAAATTTCTTCAAAAATCTTCTTCTCCAGATCCAGCAGGCAGAATCTTTTGATATTTGGTATGCAATGTTGCGGGGTAGATCTGATTCAAGTTTGTTCAAATCGGCCCCCTGGATACATATTTGGGCTTACTATAGAAGCCCGAATTCGAACTTAGTGCATTTCAGGCAAATTTCTTAAAAAATCTTCTTCTCCAGATCCAGCAGGCAGAATCTTTTGATATTTGGTATGCAACATTGTAGGGTGGATCGGATTCAAGTTTGTTCAAATCGGCCCCCTGGGTTCATATTTGGGCTCAGTATAGGAGCCCGATTTCGAACTTAGTGCATTTAGGCAAATTTCTTAAAAAATCTTCTTCTCCAGATCCAGAAGGCAGAATCTTTTGATATTTGGTATGCAACATTGTGGGGTGGATCTGATTCAAGTTTGTTCAAATCGGCTTCCTAGATTCATATTTGGGCTCACTATAGAAGCTCGAATTTGAACTTAGTGCATTTCATGCAAATTTCTTAAAAAATCTTCTTCTCCAGATCCAGCAGGCAGAATCTTTTGATATTTGGTAAGCAACATTGTGGGGTGGATCTGCTTCAAGTTTGTTCAAATCGGCCCCCTGGGTTTATATTTGGGCTCAGTATAGGAGCCCAAATTTGAACTTAGTGCATTTCAAGCAAATTTATTAAAAAATCTTCTTCTCCAGATCCAGCAGGCAGAATCTTTTGATATTTGGTATGCAACATTGTGGGGTGGATCTGATTCAAGTTTGTTCAAATCGGCTTCCTAGATTCATATTTGGGCTCACTATAGAAGCTCGAATTCGAACTTAGTGCATTTCAGGCAAATTTCTTAAAAAATCATCTTCTCCAGATCCAGCAGGCAGAATCATTTGATATTTGGTATGCAACATTGCGGGGTGGATCTGATTCAAGTTTGTTCAAATCGGCCCCCTGGATTCATATTTGGGCTCACTATAGAAGCTCGAATTCAAACTTAGTGCATTTCGGGCAAATTTCTTAAAAAATCTTCTTCTCCAGATCCAGAAGGCAGAATCTTTTGATATTTGGTATGCAACATTGCGGGGTGGATCTGATTCAAGTTTGTTCAAATCGGCCCCCTGGATTCATATTTGGGCTTAATATAGAAGCCTGAATTCGCACTTAGTGCATTTCAGGCAAATTTCTTCAAAAATCTTCTTCTCCAGATCCAGCAGGCAGAATCTTTTGATATTTGGTATGCAACATTGCGGGGTAGATCTGATTCAAGTTTGTTCAAATCGGCCCCCTGGATTCATATTTGGGCTTAATATAGAAGCCCGAATTTGCACTTAGTGCATTTCGGGCAAATTTATTAAAAAATCTTCTTCTCCAGATCCAGCAGGCAGAATCTTTTGATATTTGGTATGCAACATTGTGGGGTGGATCTGATTCAAGTTTGTTCAAATCGGCTTCCTAGTTTCATATTTGGGCTCACTATAGAAGCTCGAATTCGAACTTAGTGCATTTCAGGCAAATTTCTTAAAAAATCTTCTTCTCCAGATCCAGCTTCAGAATCTTTTCATATTTGGTAAGCAACATTGTGGGGTGGATCTGATTCAAGTTTGTTCAAATCGGCCCCCTGGGTTTATATTTGGGCTCCGTATAGGAGCCCAAATTTTAACTTAGTGCGTTTCAGGCATATTTCTTAAAAAATCTTCTTCTCCAGATCCAGCAGGCAGAATCTTTTGATATTTGGTATGCAACATTGTAGGGTGGATCTGATTGTGATTCATGAACGTATTTATTTGTAAAGTTGATAGAATCTTAGACAAAATTTGCAGAAAAGATCTACTATAGAAGGGGTGGTATCCAGGGTGAACCGTTTACCCAAATCTAGCAGAACTAATGCATTATTCACACAAATCTTCGTTCAAATTTTATGACCCCTCATTGGAACACACGCATTCAGCTCATTCCAACAAAGGTCATATGCCATGTTTTCGAGACAAAGGAATAAAAATTTTAGTTATTCATGAAATTTTTAGGCAACTGTTGTCTGTTATTCACATTGCTTCATGAAATTTCAGTACTTTTAGAAGTTACCTCAGTAATCAAGGGTTAATTCCCCTTAATTAAATGTCGCCTCTAAAAAACAACCACTTTGCATATCTTACCTTTTTACCAGCATAACTGCCAAAACTTGTCAGCATTCTTCGCAAAAATCGCTATTCAAATTTTAATTTTTGTCTCTTAAACATACATGTACTTATCGCTTGTAAATACCCCATTGGAATGAGCTTTTTGAGCTCATTCCAATGAGAGGTTGCACACCATGCTTTTTGAGTCAAAAAAGCAATTTTTTTAGTTATTCCAGAATTTCGTACGTAAAACACAGCTTTATGACTTCACATTAAAATGAGCTCTCTAAGCTTGTTCCAATCAACATTCACGCACTATGTCTTTCACACAAAAAATAAAATTTTCCATTTATTCAGGAATTTTGTTTGCAAGAACACTCTTACCCCCCCCCCCCCCCCCCACACACACACACACAAACACACACACACACACACAAACACAGACACACACATCTAAAAGTTCGTCAGCAAAAAAACAGTTACTTCAATTTTTAAATGCATTATAGGAACAACTTGCCTAATCAAATTTAAATACTTTTGCATCATTCTGTATCTAGAACAAACCATTTACCATATCTTTACGCAAAATTCTCCAGCATCATTCACAAAAAAACACCATTATTTATATATTCACATTTCTGTCTCAAAAATATACCTGATCTTCCCATACCCCTATTGGAATAAGCTGTTTGAGCTTGTTCCAATGATGATAAAAAAAAATAAAATTTGTGAAAATTTTTGTTTTCTTGCATGCAAATATATACATGTAGCACATGGAAGATATCCACAGTTGGGGAGAGATGTCCAAGGCTATCTCTTCACATTCCTTGTTTGTGCTTCATGCTAAACCAGTTTGTCTGCAGAGATAAATTTGCTTTATTAAAAATCATTGGAGATTGGCCACACACCAATGATTTTAAATAAAACTAATTTTAGGTAACAAATGTTGAACTTCAAACAAAATCTATCACTCAACCAGTTAATGTTGATGAGGCATGACATGGTGAAGGTGACCTAAAATACTTCTTAGAGTCACTTTGTCAGGTGAGCGATTAAGGCCACGTGGGGCCTCTTGTTTTATTACTTGTTCACTTAGAAATTGTGTCCGTCCGAGCCAAATTTTGTCTGTTCAGCCTGTATCTCGGGTATTGAGTGTTCTATTGCAATGAAATTTGCCGTGAACATTGCTTATGGTATAGGCTTTAAAAAAAGGATTCAATGATATTTCTCACATTCTCCTTTTTAGAGTTATCCCCCTTTTTTGACTTAGAAATTGTAGAAAATAGACATTATTTGTCTGTTCAGCCTGTATCTCAGGTATGGGTTATCGGATTTCACTGAAATATGGCATGCAGTTTGCCTATGACAAAGGCTTCTGCCTCATTGCATAAAACTTTCAAACACCAAACAATTTACCATACCTTTTGACTTGGAAATTGTTGAAAACTTTTGAAGAAAATGGGGGGGGGGGGGGGGGGGTGGTATGGTATACTGGATTGGGGTTATTGGATTTCAGTGAAATATGGCATGCAGTTTGCCTATGACAAAGGATTCTGCCTCATTGCATAAAACTTCCAAACACCAAACAATTTACCATACCTTTTGACTTGGAAATTGTCGAAAACTTTCTAAGAAAATGGGGGGGGGGGGGGGGTATACTGAATTGCGTTTGTCCATCTGTGCATCTGTCTGTCCGTCCATACGAGAATATTCATAACTTAAGTGAATCATTATAGAATTAAATGAAACTTAGTATGCACTTAAATTGTAACAATGCCCAAGACTAGAATGAATTTCGGTGTTGTCAGATAATTTTTTTTATTTAATGAGATAATTATACCCCCACTTTCGAAGAAAATGGGGGTATACTGGATTACATGCGTCCATCTGTGTGTGAGTCCGTCCGAGAATAATCATAACTAAAGTATATTATTATTTTCTATAATATTTGTTGGTCATAGGTATGCCCACACTAGGCGGTACACCACGTGGGGGTATGCACCAGACGACAGGCCAGCTCTTGTGATAGGATTGTCATCCCTGTAGGAAACCTGGGAAGTGAAATAGTTCTTGTTTCTTGTGGTAAACAAGCTCTTTTGTATTGGTAAAATAGGACCCGGTCACCAATGCTTGAGGTGGGGTGGGGGGGGGGGGGGGGGGTCCCTAAAATGGATATAAACAATTGACTAAACTTACTTTATCTTCATGTTGCAGTTACGATTAGCCATTGTGCAGAAATATATGACCTTAAACACCTATAAATAAATAGATAGGATTGAGATCGGTTGGTGATATGTTTGCACCAGTTTTCTGAAATGTTCAAAAGAAAATTTGCTCGAGTTCAACAATGTTTACAAATTATGTCTTGCTCGTTTCCCTGGTAAAATTGGGGAAAATGCTTGTTTACTGTGCTTCCATTAACTTTTGCATTTCCGTTGCCTGGTGAAACCACTGTTCCAAACCTGGCACAAATTATCTTTGGAACATATCACTTCACATGTATATGGTTTGGGACAATATCAATGCTAAAAAAGCCCCAAATGTCTCAAGAAAGCTTCTCGGATAATATGTTCTAAATTTTAGTTTTCAAAACAAGTTGACTGATTTGAACCAAAATGTATTGCAGATGGTGCCCTGATGCAGTCAACGAACAGTATCTTAAGTATTACGAGGATCGTTTAAGTATTTTAGTTGTAAAAAAACCCACTAGTGATAAAAATAAAGATAATAAAAAAGTGAAAAGGCTATTATTAACGTTTACAAAATAATTTCATTTTCCCACAGTTATTTCACTCCAAACAAACTACAGTGGAACCCTGTTAATTGAATAGCCAATTTGCCAATGAAAGTTATTCAATTAACAGGAGTATTCAATTAACAGGGATAGTGTCACTTTCCTATATTCTAGAGATAAACTTAGCATTTGTTCTATTATATCTTGTTTGACAGAGCTCCCTGAGCTCTGTCAAACAAAATATAATAGAATAAATGCCTATATTGGATGTACTGAGACCAAATAGGTCTATAAACAAAGGAAAATTGGGGAGAGTCAGGGCAATTTCTCGACTGGTTACACAATTTATTATTCAATTAACAGGAGTTTACTCTATAAACTATTTTCAATTAACAGGTCAAATTTGTACTGGAGGTATGGTAAATGGTTTTGTGTTGGGAAATTATATTCAATTAACAGGGATACACAATTAAGAGATATCCAGTTAAGAGGGCTCCACTGTAGTGGCAAATAATTTATCTTCCAGAAGGCTTATAAAAGTGATTAAGTGAGATAAAAAGATTAAGCAATAAGAAATGTTTTGATAAAATCAGATTAACCCTTTACCTAACATGAAAAGCAGACGACACTTGCAAACAAAATTCTTGAATAACTATTTTTTTCATTTTTTTTTTTTGGTCTCAAAAACATAGGTTATGACCCCTCTTTGGAACGAGCTCGGCGAGGTCGTTTCAAAGAGGGCTCATAACCTATGTTTTTGAGGCAAAAATGAAAAGAATAATGAAAATTAATTGGCGATTTTTGTGAATAGCGCTGGCCAGTTTTTGCCGTAACGTTGGATAAAGGGTTAACAGGATAAACTGTTAATTCAGTTCACACATAACAC
Organism: Pictodentalium vernedei; assembly: GCA_031216915.1. Taxonomy (NCBI): domain Eukaryota; kingdom Metazoa; phylum Mollusca; class Scaphopoda; order Dentaliida; family Dentaliidae; genus Pictodentalium; species Pictodentalium vernedei. The sequence goes on along the minus strand of CM062292.1, from coordinate 104,328,708 downwards.
AGAGTCATGATTATTCCTGCTACATATAATTACTTTACATGCGAGAAATCTGGTTCACCTGTGTCGTCAGACAGCCATTTTATTGAAAGGGATGGGGGCGCGTTGGCGTTGTGGTAACCGGTTCTCTTCAGATCACCGAAGTTTAGCAACGTCGAGCCCGGTTAGTCCTCGGATGGGTGACCGTCTGAGCGATCGATTCGGACTCCCGCGTTGTGCCCTTGGGCAAAGCACTTAACCCCGATTGTCCACATGGGGGCACGATGACGCCGTGTACTAAGGCGTACTGCACGTCGATGGTGCGCATGTCTTCAACCAATCTAACCCTGCCTATACTGCAGTGCGGAGTTACGATGTTGGGGAGCTGGCAGCTGCTCGTCGTTGCTCGGTGGTTCTCTCTGGGTACTCCGGCTTCCTCCGCCTGTAAAACTACCACGGTCATTATTAGCCATTGTGTATAGGTATGTGACCTTAAACACCTATACATAAATAAATATATATTGAAAGCGATGCTCTGAAGTTTTCGACACCAAAATATACATGAATAAGTACGTAATAAACCACAAAACCTTTGAGACCAACCAAAAGTATATTTTGGGATACCCAATATTGGTGCTGCGTGCTGTATTTTTAGTGCTATCGGAACTTTTTAGTGCCATTGGCACCCCTCAGCGTGAACACTGGTTGGAATCCTACAAGATCTTGACAAACGCCCAACATGGATTCCGAATATGATACTCCTGTGAATCCCAACCTGACAACAGCCCACGTTTTCCAACTAAACGACAATAAAGCGCAGATCGAAGTAGCAATCTTTGATAAGATTTGATTGGTACATCGAGCAGCGGCCATGTGCAAAAAGTAGTCGCATACCTCTACCCAGGGTAGAACAAGTTGAAATCAACTTTTTTGGACGGCACGGTGTGTTAAGATTCGAAAATATAGGTCTAACAGTTTAAATTGCCAAAAAGTGGTAGCGGGAATGTTCATTTTGACCTTATTAGCTGAAAAACTTGACAACGTAAAGTATGAGCTATTGGTTTGGGTTTCGATCCGTCGTCTGCCCATACGTCCGTACCTCCGCCCACAATTCCTTTAGCACACCCCACAGGTCGTATCTCTCATCTGATCAGTTTCAAATTTCATACCCAGCTTTGGGATAGCCTAATGTCTAGATAGGAGCTATCGAATTTATTTTTCGGACTTTAGTTGGAAAACATTGCCGCTGGCGGCTATCTTGGATTTGGCATATGAATTGTCAACAATGGCATTAGTACAACCAGATCACATCTCTCGCCCGATCTTTTTCAAATTCCATATGTATCTTTGGTATGATGTCTAGATGGGAACTATCAAATTGTTATGAATTTCGTTGAAAAACATGGCTGCCGATGGCCATCTTGGATTAGCATATAAATCAGGGATGAAGGTTTTCAGGGATTTGACTGAATTCAGGGATTTTCGTTACAGGTTTTGTCTGTAAAGTGTTCAGGGATAGTGATTTTCAATGATGGCAGGCTTCAATTTTGTCTTAACACGCATAGATCCCTGCACATATGGCTAACAATCACCCGCGGCTCCTCTCGGTTTCTGCCTTTGGCATTAAGCAAGAGCCTTTGGCTCCTGATAAAATATTTTCAGGGATTGTCTCGGGGCACTTTCAACTCTGATATAAATTGTCAACAATGCCATTAACACGTCCTTCAAGTCGCATCTCTCACCCTATCGTTTTCAAATTCCATATGTAGCTTTGGTATGATGTCCAAATGGGAACTATTGAATTTTTCTGACTTCTGTTGAAAAACATGGCAGCCAGTGGCAGGCCTGAAAATAAGCAGTCTGACATTTGCAGAATGAGGTCCCCAGAGGGTGAATTTGATGATGCTATCCCGTACAGTGGGCCAATTTATCCTCTGAGTACCTCTTTCTGTTTAGTTTTGAGACCCTGATTCAGATTGAGGTTCACAGAGGGTAAATTCAGATGGCAATCTGCTTATTTTCTGACTTGGCCAGTGGCCATCTTTGATTTGGCATATATATTGTCAACAATTCCATTAGCACACTCTGAAGGTCGCATCCATCACTCGATCTTTTTCCGATTTCATAGTTTTGGTGTGATGTCTTTTCTGTACAAAGTTAAGGGAATCACTTCGCATCTTAGTTCAGTCCGTTCTTCGTCGAGTTGAGTTGCACTGTCATTGACACTTTCCTATGTGCCTGGTGCTGTTTTTAGCTCACCTTGACAGTCAAGCTGAGCTTATCTAATCGCTCTCCGTCCGTCGTCCGTCAACACCATGTCTTGGTCTTCTCCAAAACCACTGGTCCAATTCAAGTGAAAGTTTGCGTGAGTGATGGACCCGGAGGGGCATTGCATTTCTGTTCAACTCAACATTCCTAGCCCCATAGGGAGGGGGGGGGGGACATATTTTTAAAATCTTCTCTTGAATCAGTGGGTACAATGACTTGATATTTGTTAAGGAGCTTCCTTTTGAGGTGTAGAATTAAATTTGTTCAAACGAAGTTCGTGAAGCAATCTTTGGCTTTGTAATGGGAGATGTAAGATTTTTGGCCCCGCTCAAAATTTCTATTTTCTGAACCGATGGTCCAATTTGAACCAAATTTGGTATGTAGTATTATTGGGCCACAAGTACTTGACTCGAGCAAAAAAAAGTAAAAAAATCCGATTCTAACCCCAGGAGCTAAAATAGAAATATTTTCCAAACTCCCATATTTCCTAAACCACACAGAACAGGTTTTTCATGTTTGGTATACAACATCTCTCGGGGGTCAGATTCAAATTTGTTCAAAACGGGTCCCTAGGTATATATTTGGGCTTGCTATTGTAGCCCAAATTGTAACTTCGTGCAATATGAGGAACTTTCTTAAAACATTTTCAGATCCACCAGTCAGAATGTTATTTGGTATACAACATCTCTGGGGAGGGGGGGGGGGGGGGATGCATTCAATTTTGTACAAATCTAGTGCCTGGGTTAATATTTGGGCTCCCTGTGGGAGCCCGAATTTTAACTTAGTGCAATTTGAGGAAATTTATTTAAAAATCTTCTCCAGACCCACCAGTCGGGATGCTTTCATATATGGTATACTGCATCTCTGGGGTGGGCAGATTCAAGTTTGTTCAATTCGAGTACCTGGGTTAATATTTGGGCTCCCTGTAGGAACCCGAATTTTGACTTAGTGCAATATGAGGGAATTCCTTCAAAAATCTTCTCATTCACCAGTGAGAATCCGTTCATATTTGGTTTAAAACATCTCTGTGGGCGTCAGATTCAAGTTGTTCAAAATTGGGTTCATATTTGGGCTCCATATGGTAGACCGAATTTTAACTTAGTGCAATATGAGGAAATTTCTTTTAAAATCGTCTTCTTCAGATCCTCCAGACAAAATATTTGGTACACAACATCTCGGGGGGGGGGGGGGGGAGGGGAGGGGAGGGTCGGATTCAAGTTTGTTCAAATCGGGTCCGTAGGTTAATATTTGGGCTCGCCGTGGTAGCCCAAATTTTAACTTAGTGCAATATGAGGAAATTTCTTTAAAATATTTTCTTCTTCAGGTCCACCAGTTGGAATGCTTTCATATTTGGTGTACAATATCTCGGGATAGGGGAGGGGGAGGGGGGGGGGGCTCTAGATTCAACTTTGTTCAAATTGAGCGCCTGGGTTAATATTTAATGTAGATGAAGAGTTAGAAATTTTCTATTCAGTACCTTCTAAAGGTGTGTAACTAAGATTATTCCACATAGGTTGTATCAAGGGGCTTCATAAGGGAGGTCCAGTTGTTACATTATGATCAACTGAAGAAAAGGCAAGGTGCTTGGATTATTTTAGTCACTCCTGAGGAGCTCAAGTATTGACAATGTATCCACATTATTAACCCTTTCAACACTGGTGGTATCTTCCATGCCCGTTAAATCGCAGAAATTGGAAGAGTCCATATCCATTATTTGGGGGTATAGCAATTAATATTTTCAACGTGCAGCCTTCAACCTTAATTGTTCTACCACACACGTTCATTTAGTAACCATCCTACTTAGTGAAATTATGACGTATCGTGTTCCTGGACCGGAAAAGCGGCCTCCCGTATTGAAAGAGTTAATATATTTTAATAATTCTTTGAACACCCGATCGTTTGTCGCGGCTCTCATATGAGAAGGGCTTGATTACCCCTGTGCTCCCAAATTTTTCTCCCTCCCCGCACCCAATCTCTCTTCCCAACACCCATAAACAAACTGCTTAATGCTATTCCGAACTTCTTAATGCCCGTTACCAGTATACTTATCCTCTCCATTGTACTACCCAATACCTACCTGTCATTCATTGCCCCATCCAGTTTCCCCGTTTGGGGAAACTGGGTGGGCCAATGAATGACAGGTAGTTATTGGGTTACATTCCTTGTGACTTCGGTTCTGTGAGACTGATGTTTTGTACATACTGAGAGAAAGTGCCACAGCCCCCCCCCCCCCTCCCCTCCCCCCCCCCCCCCCCCGCGGGAAGCCCGGGAAGTGAAGCAGTGCTTGCTTGTTTACTGTGGTAAACAAGCTCTGTTTCACAGGTGAAATAGGACCCAGTCCCTGATGCATGGGGTGTGAGTTCTCTAACATAGGTAACATGGGGTATAAACGATTGACTGGCCTTGACTTTATCTCTATGTTGTGGTCATGATTAGCCATTGTGCAGAAGAATGTGGCATTAAACATAAATAAATAAATAAATAAATAAATAAATAAATAAATAAATAAATAAATAAATAAGTGCTCCGGGATCTCCATCGCCCCATATAACACACCTGACACACCTTGTCATCATCTTTTCCAATTTTACCACTAGCTCAAGAGGCCGGTGACCTCAGTTTGAATAGTTATGACCCTTTAAAAGTGCCATCCAGGTATTTCTCAAATACTGGCTTCTTACCACGTAGGCCGCCCAAAGACCTCTGTCGTGACCCCTTTATAATCAATTTCGCTGACGAGTCCTTTGCCTTTGGCTGACCTCCCCTTCCAGGTCAAAGACCTCTAATGATAGTTTTTCTTTAACTCTTCCGCTTTCCCAACCCACCCCGTCTTGATATTAAAACCCCAAATATTCCGAAACGTTAATTTACACTACCGGCTGTCGAGTGGATTGACCAAATAATTCAGGCAATCGAGTTTCATCAAGTCTTTCCTCTCCTTGATCCTCACCCACCAAGCCCCCTCCTCCACCCAACTGCTTCCAGTACTTTTGTACTTGACCCTGGTATACATCCCAAACTTTTACTTTAGTTTAGAGAATTTTTTTACGTACCATATGCTATACTTGGTGCACCCACCATTTCCCAAATATTATTTTCTCATTGAAGCTTTTCCCCAAAAAAGGTTTCAGTTGATTACGGGTTCGTTTCCCATGGAGGGTCCTACTAAACCGAGGGATGCCGAAGGTTTAAACATATGTGAAGACATATAAATTAGTCCTTTGAAGCAATATATATGATGTAACCGTTGATTTATTCGAGTAAATGCAAGATGTATAGACCGAGCCCTCGCCGAAAACTGCCCCTCGGTGTTTAGTAGGTAGCTTGGTAATTACCATTAACCCTTTGAACACTAGTGGTATCTTCCATGACAGTTCAATGGCAGCAATTAAAACAGTCCATATTCATTATTTGGGGGAAACCAATCAATATTTTCAACATGCAGCCTTGGGGTTGCACGTTGAAAATATTGATTGGTCTACCCCACACATTTACTGAACAGTCATCATTTTATTGACGTTATAACTTATCATGCTCCTGGCCGGAAAAAGGCCACCCGAGTTCAAAGGGTTAATAGAATACGTCGACGTGTGGATGAAGCGCGTAAGTGGTAATTGGGAACCATAACACAGATCACAGTAATATTTAATAAAAATTAAACTCCTTTCAACTTTTATCCGAGCTTTGGTCCTGCAAAACTTTTCAGTTCTGGCAGCTTTGAAGTTTTTTTTTTTTTTATTTTCTTATTTTTTTTATTTTTGTTTGTTTGTTTATTTTTGACATTATTGGCTTTATGCCATTATTAGACTTTTGTGGCGTACTGTGAGAAGTATCGTTCGGCTGTATCCGGTACGCCCAAAGTTACAGCTTGTATTCAGCATATGTATGTATAGAGTATATCATCTAGCCATCTCGGTGCCAACGGCTTTAATTTAGCCTTATTTTTGGTGTTGACAATTTTTGTTTTCGAGATTTTCACCTTCTTTGAGTGTTATGTATTCCACAACACATTTCCCCTATGCACTAGGCCCATCTATCCATGTCACTCACTTTTTATAAGAAAGATTCCTTTGAAGTGAAAATCATCTACTTGTAAACATTAGAACCTCACATGGCTGCGGGTCAGAAGGAGTAAACGCCTTGACAACCTTGACAAAGAGCTCATCACGTTTAACAACTTGAAGAAATCTCTCAGACTCGGACCGGATGAAATGATCTTTCTTTTACAGAAGTACCCTTCGAAGACGAATCAATCGGCAGGATCAACATAGAAGAAAATTGCCGACAGCCACAAAGAGAACCAATTAACAATTCACGATAAATTTAAATTAAATAATTTAATTTAATTTAATACCGAGAGGAAGAGTTTTCAGCGAACGCCCATAATTCTCAAATATGGCATTAAAACTATGAACATACCGCTTACATCTATTTATATACTCATAATACACCACTCCATAGTCCATGCCCTTTTCACCCTATTACCACCCCTATTTTCCTTCACCTTGGTATCCCTTGGTATTCCTCGGAATCCCTCCGTGTCTAGTATGTTTAGTTTCGGGAGATGTGTCTTCCCGTTATAGTTATGGACTCCTAGTCATCTCGTCTCCTGAGTTCCAATGTGTTTTATGTTCCAGTAGGCACATAGAACACATTGGAACTCAAGGGACGCTCTGTAACCCCCACAGTGATCAGTTTTCTGTCACTTCTGGAATAGACAAAATCCTCCACTTTCTATATCCGACTAGACTCCATTTTACAGCCACCGGATGTAACCTTTCTTTTGTGTTCATTCGGTTTGATCTCCATTTGTTCCCTCATCTCGGATCCCCCAACAACCAACACTTTGCCAAACCACACTTCGCTTTCCGGCACTAGTACCATATAATCATCAAAGTGTAACCCTAGGATCTTCATGTCCCGATCTGGTGCCCCACTCGTTTCCTAAATCTTTGATATGCAATGCAAAAAGAACCGACGAGAGGATACGTCCCAGTTTGAGGCATAGGTCCATTAAGAACCCGTTTTGTTGTGACGTTACCCAGGCTGGCCTTTCTTGCACATCTCAAAATACACTGCTTTCCGACCCTGTTTCCACCTGCCTGCATCGTTTTGGTATTGGCCTTTACTGGAGGGCGTGCCATTCCCAGTTCCTTATTCGACACTCGTCATCAACCGATGATGTCACATCAGTCAGTATACCTGAAGCGGCCGAAGTATCCGTCATTTATATCACTGCGGTCGTGTCAACTCTTGTGCAGACAACAGTTTTGTCATGGATTTTAGAGGAAAATTAGTGAAAACAACCATCTTAAAACCAATTTGTAAATACATTTATCAGTATTATAATGAATGTACACTTACCAAGGTTCAACACCGACTCATTTCTCAGTGGACAGTGACCAATGATTATTTTTTCTGTATTTTTAGGAGCGATAAATTCAGTGACTTACTCGCGGAAATTAGAGTTTCGGTGCACCGTTCAAAACGCCTACATTTTTTAACAAATGGACGGAGCAAAAGCAAAAATATTCATCCGCAGAGACGCCGGGAGCAGAGGGGGCAGCTACCTTCCCTGCCTTCGTACCATGGGGGTAAGAACTGAGATGGAAGTTGCCTTTTTCACCCGAACCGGGGAAGGGCATTGTCCCTCATCTCGGAGATCCGAGATGGGGGACAATGCCCTTCCCCGGTTCGTCACTCAATTTTTTTTTGTGATGATTCATTCTCCAAGTAAAGCTAAAATACACCTTAAATCCGTTCTGGGAACTTTCAAAATTCAATGAAGGAGTTTGAGAGGAGGTACCCCCCCCCCCCCCCCCAAACTCTCCCATCCTGGGCCTCCAGCCTTCGAGATATGCATGTTGCAGCATGTCATGGCTGAGCTGCTAGTGCGAGTAAATGCCCCTTTCCCGGGATCTGACCCCATTGCCCCGAAGTGCTTCCGGCACCAATGTTTATATGACAGGAAAAAACATTTACTGAATTATAAAAAGTCCCCTCGAACAACCACGTGCAAGCAAACTGGGCATCATAAAAGAAAAGTGAATTACAGCAAGTTGAATACAAAAGTTTTTATGTATAAATATTTGAACAAATCTGGAAGCCTTATTCACTGATTGGTAAACAGTTAATGGTGTCTTCCCACTAGACCAATTCCCTTTAGACCAATTCCCTTTAGGCCAATTCCCAAATGACCAATTCCCCTTAGACCAACTACATACTGTTAAAGATTCAGGGTTGATAAAGGATAATTAAAAAAACATTTATTTACTGATAAGCACTTTATTTGATAAAAAAAATATTTATACGCATAACATACAAAAAATATAGGTTTATAACATTTCAGCTTGTAAAATATCAACAAGCCAGAAAATAAGCAGACTATCATCTGAAAAATGAGGCCCCCAGAGGGTGAATTTGGTGATGCTACCAATGTGACATCACACCAAAACTATGAAATCGGAAAAAGATCGAGTGATGAATGCGACCTTCAGGGTGTGCTAATGGAATTGTTGACAACATATATGCCAAATCAAAGGTGGCCACTGGCCAAGCCAGAAAATAAGCAGATTGCCATCTGCAAAATGAGGTTCCCAGAGGGTAAATTTAGTGATGCAGGGTAGCATCACTAAATTTACCCTCTGTGAACCTCAATCTGAATTAAGGTCTCAAACATAAACAGAAAGAGGTACCCAGCGGATAAACTGACCCACTGTATGGGATAGCATCAGCAAATTCCTCCTCTGGGGACCTCATTCTGAAAATGACAGACTGCTTATTTTCAGACTTGAATATCAATAACATTAAATACATTTATAAATATTTATAAATATATCAAATTACTGATATAGAATTATTTCAAAAGTAGAACGCATGAGTTGGTCTAAGGGGGATTGGTCTTTTGGGAATTGGCCTCGCGGGAATTGGTCTAAATGGAATTGGGCTAGTGGGAATGAACCCAGTTAATGAATCTTCTATATCTTGAAACGCATGTGACGCTTGTCGCAATGTTCAAGTTGACACACTCTTTGCATCTTTGGCAATGTGCACGATATCAGCAGGGGCGTAATCCTGGAGGGGGGGATTACACCCCCCCCCACCCACCCCCCAAATATTCAGATCTTCCGTTCCCAGGGCCACGAGTAGGGCAGGTTATCACTGTCCGCGGCCCACGCAACTAGTGCCGTGCCAAGGAATTATTTGGCAGAATGTTGCCCTGTTCGATAGAATAGAGCTGAACAGCTAGGGCACGCTGGACACCTGATAAGGCTGATATATCATGGTCTTGTACATCTTCCATCTCAGATCATATGCCCTGATGCCCATGCAAAAGGAGGCCATGGTGTCCTATAAATTCAATAATTCTCTTTAGAATATATTCATTTATCTTCCTGTGTGGAGTGACTTGCCCTACAGAACACCCGAAATGGTGAATATATGTATGCAGGGCAATATGCGCTGAAAGTACGGCAGAATGATGATACCCCCACCCCCATATTTTTCGGTAGTTACGGACCTGGATATCAGCCAGCATGACAATACTTATTTTCAGTCATACGTATAGGTACAAACCACGTTAATTGTCAAATTATTGAAATGGTGGTTTTTATTATCACGGTATTTAATATCTTTGGTATATACAAATATGCAGATGTGCATATATATGGCACATTCATTAATTCCAGGAGAATATATACTTGGGATCTTTATGGCAAATATCTGTATCCTGAAACTGCAGTTCGGAAACTATTGTTGACTCAGTCAGTAGCTTGGCCGTGGAAGATTTCTTTCTTTATTAAACATATTTTATTTCGAAATCAAAATGGTTTGGTAAAAGTGGCGTAGTCGGGGGGGGGGGGGGGGGGGGCTCATAGGGGGCACATGCTCCACCCCACCCCAATTTTCAGTCATGCCCCCCCCCCCCTCCCCAGGTGATGTGGCCTAATTATTGATGCCTTTCACGACTTATATATTATGGACACAAACGGACTCAGAGTCAAGGAAATTGCCTTTTCTTTTTTGTCTCGAATTTCAAAAATTTTCCACGGGGAAGCCCTCTTCCCTCCAGCGAGAGAGAATGTCCCCCTCTTGTGCTCACCCCCATCTCGCCGCTACGAAAATATATACACGCTTTGGGGTACTCAGTTGGGTAAAAAAAATATACACACACTCTAAAATCAGTTGGGTTTAAAATCAACCCAAATCACATGGGTTGAATGAATTTGAACATACGACCAGTTGGATTGATTTTTAACCCTTTACCCAACGTAACGGCCAAAACCGGCCAGCGCTATTCTCAAAAATCGCCAATTAATTTTCATTATTTTTTCATTTTTTGTCTCAAAAACATAGGTTATGACCCCTCATTGGAACGAGCTCGTCGAGCTCGTTCCAATGAGGGGTCATAACCTATGTTTTTGAGACAAAAAATGAAAAAAATTAGTTGTTCAAGAATATTTTTTACAAGTGTCGTCTGCTTTTCATGTTAGGTAAAGGGTTAACTCAACTGGTTCTAGAGTGAAGATTAATAAGTACAATAAATGCCCGATTCAGTATGTCGGTAGAATCCCACATCCAGGGAGAAAGTAGCTAATAACAGATGATTTTTAGTACCATGACCTGTTGAAAGCACCCGGATGGCCGGGCACTTCTACCTATACGGTGTCTAATTGGAAGCACTGTCATAAATAAATTCCTTGTCATTTAAGTAATTTATCAAGGGAAAGTATGTTTGTTGCGTTTCAGTCTTTGATAATAGCAATTATTGTTATATTCCAAATAGTTGGGTGATGTGACCGAGCCATCGAGCACCCCGACATCCTAGGTATCCGGACAAAATACCCTCGGACAAAATACCCTTAGGACATAATACCCTCAAAAAAAAAATACCCTTAGGACATAATACCCTCAATGGGTAGGACAAAATACCCTCGGACAAAATACCCTCAGACCAAATGTATATAAAGTTGGATTTTTGGTGTTGGGAGGGGGGGGGGGGGGGGGGCGGGGTAATTGCATCTAAGGCACTAGCCAGTGTTTTGTTTAAAATAACAAGTACCAATACTTTTAATTTTTTTTATTAACCCTTTACCTAACGTAACGACCAAAACCGGCCAGTGCTATTCTCAAAAATCGCCAATTAATTTTCACTGCTTTTTCATTTTTTGTCTTAAAAACATAGGTTATGACCCCTCGTTGGAGCGAGCTCGTCGAGATCGTTCCAACGAGGGGTCATAACCTATGTTTTTGAGACAAAAAATTAGTTATTCAAGAATTATTTTTGCAAGTGTCGTCTGCTTTTCAGGTTAGGTAAAGGGTTAAACTAAATAGATATGAAGCACAATACCAATGGCAGATGGCAATTGAAAATGAAGCACAATATAAATGACAGATAGCACAGAGCATGAAACAAATATGAGGGTATTTTGTCCGAGGGTATTTTGTCCTACCCATTGAGGGTATTATGTCCTAAGGGTATTTTTTTTTAGGGTATTATGTCCTAAGGGTATTTTGTCCGAGGGTATTTTATCCTACAATCAACATCCTACCACCCCCCCCCCCAAAAAAAAAAATGGTTAGTTACGGCCCTGCGTATCTGCATATTCTCTCACCCCGATATTTCCTGGGTAGTTTTTCTATGATTATTCCTTCATTTTGTGTCTGCTTCAGTGTTCAGAAAGTTCTAAGAGTGTACCAAATGGCGTGATCAGTTAATTTTTTCCCCTGCATGGGAAGACATTCTCCTATGGCACATACACACATATTTCATATATGTCCCCCCCCCCCCCCCCCAAACAGACTCCATTTAGCCTGACCACGCCCTTGGCCTTGGGGCTATATATAACTGGGTTGGGGTTTAGGGTCAGTTCAACATTTGATGTTAGGTGAAAAGCATATCTACATTAAATTTTAATTACCAGTTCATTTTTTACATAAAATGTATTCTAAGAACTGCGTGATTTTACAAACAAATATTTCTGAAAAATCGTACTCCACGAACTACACGTTTACCCAAGATAATAATTTTTATACAGAATGTTTTAGATCTTGTAAACTCCTTTGATATTCATCATTAATTAATTGTTAAGTCTTGAATTGTTACACTTGGTAATCGAATGTCATACATCTTGCTTGAAATCAAGTCGACTTGTTCACTTTTCAAACAACAAACACCATTTAATCCTATAGAGACTAAGATTAAAATTTATGTTAATCGTTACCGTGTATCCATGTACGCTGCAGGTGACTTAACATTCTTTCTACATCAATGTTGGTGCCTGTACAGGCAGCCAACAATGATGTAAAAACAGTGCCAAAATAAATATGATCTACTGTTTGAGTTCAGGGAAGAACACACAAAGCAATCTAGGCTAAAAATGCCCGTTTGTGGCCATATGAGGACTTATACGGGTTAAGCTTTTATCTGGGGGCGTGGTGGCGTGGTGGCGTGGCGGTAACCGGTTCTCGTCAGATCACCGAAGTTAAGCAATGTAGAGCCCGGTTAATCATTGGATGGGTGACCGTCTGAGTGATCAATTCAGACTCCCACGTTGTGTCCTTGGGCAAGGCACTTAACCCCGAATGTCCACATGGGGGGCACGATGACACCCGTGTACTAAGGAGTACTGCACGTCGATGGTAAGCATGCATTCAACCAATCTAACCCTGCCTGTGCAGTGGCGCGGAGTTACGATGTTGGGGAGCTGGCAGCTGCTCGTCGTTGCTCGGTGGTTCTCTCCGGGTACTCCGGCTTCCTCCACCTATAAAACTGTCACGTCATGACTAGCCATTGTGCTTAAGTATATGACCTTAAACACCAATACATAAATAAATAAGCTTTTATCTTATGTAACGTCGAAACGTTAGCGCGCTATTACAAATGGCATAGCGGGGGTTTGATTAGATTAGATATTAACCCTTTGAACTCTAGTGGTATCTCCCATGTCAGTTCAATGGCAGCAATTGGAGTCCATATTTATTATTTGGGGTAGACCAATCAATATTTTCAACGTGCAGCCTCGGGGCTGCACGTAGAATATATTGATTGGTCTACCCCACACATTTACTGAACAGGTATCCTATTTAATGACGTTATGACGTATTATGTTCCTGTCCGGAAAAGCAGCCGCTAGGGTTAAAAGGGTTAAATCAACCAAAATTAAGATGAAAATTCCCAGTGTGTCCCCTATTGGGGGTTCCCCTGAGGACACAAAATTGATGCAGCCCAACTCGTGTTGGTGCATGAAATTTTGTGAAACTGACCAACAAGCGAAATGGATCTGATCACATGGACTGTCGGTATACCGAAGTTCTCTCTATTTCCACATTTGGGAGCGCGGTGGCTCAGTGGAAGACTGTTGGACTTCAATGCTACAGGTCCCGAGTTCGATCCTCGTCCGGGACGACCCGCGTTGTGTCCTTGGGCAAGGCACTTTATCCCGGTTACCTACATGGGGGCACGATGACGCTGTGTACTAAGGCGTACTGCACGTCGATGGTGCACATGTCTTCAACCGCTGTAACCCTGCTTGAGTAGAGTTAGAAAGTTGAGGAGCTGACAGTTGCTCGGTGGTTCTCTCCGGGTACTCCGGCTTCCTCCACTCGTAAAACTGTCACGGTCACGATTGTGCATAAGTATGTGACCTTAAACACCAATAAATAAATAAATATTTCGACATTTCCATATACCAGCAGCATATACTGATTTGTCGCGGACCTCTTACAAGGATGCCTATATCAACCCAGTCCTCCGCCGGGTTATTCCTCTTCCACACCCCCTCCTAATCTCCCTCAGCACTCAGTCAAAAAGTGTTAAATAATTTCACCAATTGGCGCTTTCTCGATCTCCCTATAAAATTGACCCTTTCCCTCATGTCATTCTCATCCACTCATCCTTCATATTTTCATTCCATTTTCCCATTAGTTTCCCAAGGAGTCTTTTTCTACTGAGTATAAATATTTGGGGCATAGAATGAAATGATCCAGAGTTACCGTTGCTCCCAAGTTATACATTTTTCCTAGCCTTCCCACTTCTCCCCCTCAACCCCAGTGACTTGGATCACACTTTGAACGGGAGCGCGATTGCTCAGTAAGCTGAGATGCAAGCTGCAAGCCGAAAGGTCCTCGGTTCGAATCCCAACTGCGGCAACCGCGTTGTGTCTTTGAGCCAGACACTTAATCTCAGTTTCCGACATGGGTGCACGGTGGCGTTGTGTACTACGGCGTACTGCACGTCGATGGTGCACTTGTCATCAATCAATGCTAACCTTGCTCGTGTGGAGTTAGTACGCTGGGAAGTCTGGCAGTTGCTTGTCGTTTCTTGGTGGTTCTCTCCGGCTACTCCGGCTACTCCGGCTTTATCCACCTGTTAAACTGCCCGACACGAGGTGACCCTGGCAATTGGAAGTATCGTTAAAACCCCAATAAATAATCCCGCTTTGAACAACAATAACCTCCCAAACGATCCATCTAGGTACTCCTCAAAAGCTACCGTAGCGCATCGTTTTTATATAAACCGTCTAAAGCAGAGGGGCGGGGGCACATGGGCGCGTCCCCCTCCACTTTTTTTTCCCACAGATATGTTTCTCAGTTGCACAATAGGCTAAGATTGGCGCTTGCAAGCGTGTCAATGTAAAGGCATTCCTGAATTTCCTGTAACGTTTATTTTAAATAAATAAACATTGGAATAAAGATATGACAGCCCTCTTGAGGGCTTAGGGTGTGTGTGTGTGAGAATGTGTGAGTGCTTTTTTGTTGTTTTTTTTTTTGTTGATGTTTTTGTTGTGTGTGTGTGTGTGTTTTTTTGTTTTTTTTTGGGGGGGGGGGGGGGGGTGGCGGGGGGGGTCCTCCCATGGTATCCAGACAAAATACCCTTGGACAAAATACCCTTAGGACATAATACCCTAAAAAAAAATACCCTTAGGACATAATACCCTCAATGGGTAGGACAAAATACCCTCGGACAAAATACCCTCAGGCCAAATGTATATAAAGTTGGATTTTTGGTGTGTGTGTGTGGGGGGGGGGGGGGGGGGGTGTAATTGCATCTAAGGTACTAGCCAGTGTTTTGTTTGAAATAACAAGTACCAATATTTTTAATTTTTTTTATTAACCCTTTACCTAACGTAACGGCCAAAACCGGCCAGCACTATTCTCAAAAATCGCCAATTAATTTTCATTGCTTTTTCATTTTTTGTCTCAAAAACATAGGTTATGACCCCTCGTTGGAACGAGCTCGTTCCAACGAGGGGTCATAACCTATGTTTTTGGGACAAAAAATTAGTTATTCAAGAATTATTTTTGCAAGTGTCGTCTGCTTTTCAGGTTAGGTAAAGGGTTAAACTAAATAGATATGAAGCACAATACCAATGGCAGATGGCAATTGAATATGAGGGGGTGACTTTGTGGGAATCATGAAAGCACTGTATACAGATGTGCAAAGCCAACTCAGTCTAGGGAGTATCACTACAAAACGAGTCCCTATGGATATAGGCCTCAAGCAGGGGTGTATCTTTTCACCGATTTTGTTTGCATTGTATGTTAAAGATTTAGGGGACGAACTAATTCAGAGTGCGGAGGGGGTAAATGTTGGAGACATAAAGATACCAGGCTTATTCTTTGCGGACGACATGGTGTTAATGTCTAGAACTGAACAGGGGCTAGAGAAATTGCTGGAAATTGTTGGTAGATATGGGAACACTTGGCGGCTCGAACTAAATGAAAATAAAAGCAAGGTAATACCCGTTGGACGCAAGGTAGATATGACGAAGAGATGGAGAGTGGGGGAGTTCTCAATCCCCGAAGGGGAAAGCAAACAAATCACTGTAGGAGAAACGGGAGAGTATGAGTATCTAGGGGTAAGCATAAATATAACGGGAAGAGGGGTGTACAAAAATTACTCAGCCAAACTGATTCTGAAGGGGAAAAGAATTCTGAACCAACTAAAACTTTTAGGGAAAAATAGTTTCAACAAGGTCTTTGTGGGGAAAACACTGTGGGAGAGGGTGGGTTTACCAAGTGTAACGTATGGCACGGACGTGATTCCATTAAACCAACCCGTTATTAAGAAGTTGGAAAGTACTCAGAATGATGCCGGCAGATGGATAACAGGGTCGAGTAATGCTGCAGCTTTGGAAGCAGTAAGGGGGAGTTTGGGTGGATGAAAATCAAGGACAGGGTAGATTTGGGAAAACTGTGTTACTTTAACTACTTGAGAAACCTGCCTGACAACCGGTGGTGCAAATTGATGCTCGATACCATTTGGAATTCTAATATAGAAACGGGGTGGTCAAAACATGTGAGGGAACTAATGGACAATTACTCTATAGAGGTCACAAACATAGAAGTAGGAATGAAAGAAGGCAAAAGGTTTGTCAAAGAGAGAGTCATGGAAGATTGCAATCGAAACTGGCGAGCAGGGGTTAGCGTGAAAAGATCCCTGCAGGGGTTACAATATAAAGAAAAGCCAGCTTTTGAGAAGTACCTAGATGGCACCTTTGGAGGGTCACTGCTGTTCAAACTGAGATCAAGATCACTGGAGCTTCGGGGAAAAATTGGGAGAGATGGGGAAAAGGGATGCCAAATGTGCCACTCTGGAGTAGTGGAGACCCTGGAACATTTTCTCTTGGAATGCCCACAGTATATACCTCATAGAATAAAATTTACTGGAAGAATAATGCAGAAGTGGGGTGAAGAAACAAAGGATAGATGGCTGGAGGGAGACACGAGGGAGAGGGTAGGAATGCTTATTGAAGAAATTGAAAAAGAGGAAGTGAGGGACACTATTAAGCAGTTTATATCTAAATGCTGGGAGAAGAGGAGGGGAAGAGGGGGTGGGGTGCAGGGGGAATGATGGCCTTCTCTTATGAGGACCGCGACAAATCAGCGGCTGGCCAAAGAGTTATTATTATATGAAGCACAATATAAATGGCAGATAGCACAGAACATGAAACAAATATGAGGGTATTTTGTCCGAGGGTATTTTGCCCTACCCATTGAGGGTATTATGTCCTAAGGGTATTTTTTTGAGGGTATTATGTCCTAAGGGTATTTTGTCCGAGGGTATTTTATCCTCCCATCACTCGCCATCTCTTCCCCCTGAAGGCAGACCAGATGACCAAGGCTCAGCATCCACTCTCCCTTATAAGCTGATGGATGACTCCCAGCTTTCAAAATCACATATTGGTGGATTTTTTCCTTTTTGTAACCGTTAAGGATAATATGCTGGGGCTGCTCCCAAACCAGCGACTGTTAGGGTTTCTTTCTTTTTTCGAAAATAACCACCAAATTGCGGTTTCATTATTACCATAAATATGCCCACGTTTCTGAGCAGACGCGGAGAAGAATTCTTGCAGTTATGCAAAGTTCCTAATCATCTTCTAGTTCGTGGTTCTCGGGGGATCTCTACCAGTCTCTGCCACTACCCTTCCCACTACCCTTCCAGTTCTGCCAGTGCGCACACTCAAACTAAATACGAAGATTGGTTCTCGCTTCCGACTCGCATGGATTCATAAGCAAAGCTATAAAGCAAATAAAATTATTCGGGCCGCAAGGGGTTTCAGTCCCACGTCACCCATGTGCGCCTTCTGTGTTCTGAAACTTTTCATTCATCATTCATCCATCATTTCCCTCTTTCGTAAGCAAATAAAGTCATAAAGCAAATAAAGTTATTCGGGTTGCAAGGGATTTAAATCCCACATCGTCCCTGTGCGCCCTCGGCGCGCTGAAACTTTTCATTCATTCCTGTAACATTATTTGCAAATCAAAACAATATTTAGCCAAAGAATCACACTTTCGGTCACTCCGATCCGTTTCTTCTACTTCAACTATCTTCCAACCCGAAGGCTGGCCTTCGGGTTGGAAGATAGTTGAAGTAGAAGAAACGGACAAGACAGTGACCACACAGTTGCGTATTCATCTGAACGAGAGAATATAAAGAGTCATGGTATACATGTACCGATATACGATTGTAACCCTTCTCACACTGGGTCGAACAATGGTAGCATTGTAAATTTGTTCCCCTCTACTTTTGTCGAGCTTCCGCCACCCCTGGTTTAAAGAGCTCGTCAGTTTCTATTGCAATTCTCGAGCATCCTTCCTTGGATAAGGCTACTCCTCTGATTCAGCCCATCTTCTAGATCGTCTGCCTCTATAGAATAATTCTCCGTTTAGCTTGTTCGAATGGTGGGCCATGGGCTATGTTTCAGAGTCAAAAAACAAACAGAAATGTGTTTCGTTATTCCAGGTTATTCGAGAACTTTTTTCATAGTTAAGACAGGGGGGGGGGGGGGGGGGGGCACTAAAAACTAAAAATTTTCAAGACGTGACGTCCTATTTTTTATTCGGCTCCTTTTTACACCCACCCACCCACCCACTGCGTGCAAATTTTCTACTCCCGTTCTCAGACACCGACACCCCCCCCCCCACTCTCCCATTAAAATCCAAAATAAACTTATAAACTTAGTAGGCACAGCTGTCTTTTGGTGGTTTTCATAATGTTCTTAAACTGGTACCACCAAAGCAGTATGTCATGTACCTTTGGGGCCTAGTTTGGATGACCCCGGTGGGTGACCCCGGAAGTGACGTCATGTCACGTGACGTAGTGCCGCCATGTTGTATTGTCATGGTAACCCGCGTGAGCGGCCATGTTGTGACGTCATCCCCATAGTGATACGTGGTGTTAGTGCGCATGCGCAGCGCGTGTTGTTAGGGTGATACGAGCTTCCGTCGTCCATTTTGTATACTGGAAGCCGCCATCTTGGATTCTATGGTAGCACGTGATTGCTATGTTAATATAAATGATCTAGATCAATGAAACAACAAGAGTACTCGGAATAAGGTAGGATCTACTGGTATTACGTACCAATGGACGACGGAAGCTCGTATCACCCTAACAACACGCGCTGCGCATGCGCACTAACACCACGTATCACTATGGGGATGACGTCACAACATGGCCGCTCACGCGGGTTACCATGACAACACAACATGGCGGCACTAGGTCACGTGACATGACGTCACTTCCGGGGTCATCCACCGGGGTCATCCAAACTAGGCCCCAAAGGTACATGACATACTACTCACCAATTTAAACCTCTGTGGGCTGCTGTGGGCCCCAATCTACAAATGACAAGCTGTTCATTATCAGGCTTGGCCAGAGCAGGTGTACATATACGGGAACAAATTTTCATTTGAATTGTTCCCAAAATATTGTCTGCACATTTTCTATATTTCGAACACCCACCCCCAACTAACATCTGACATTTCCCAGATTAAGCCCAATATTCTCACATATAAAGCCTCCTCATGTTATATTTATGTTAAGAGTGTGATGTACAACATCATCTTTAAGGTTTGAAATACAAATGATGGTATATATTAGCTGATATATTTTTAAAAAATTCAAAAACTCGCACAAGTTGGAAATGCACATTTTTGGCGCATTCAAGAGACCTACCCACCCCCACGTCACGTCTTGCCCCTCCCCCCCCCCCCCACGGATAAGATAAGATTTATTTAAGCAAATACACCAGAACAAAGGCAGATTTCTTTGTATATACAAAATCAACATAAATAGAAACATAAAACAATACTAATTCCGAATGAAAGACGTAAATATTAAGGCTTATAGTGGATGTAATGTAATATTGTTAATGTCACTTCTTGGTGTCCGATTGGCAAAACTTGTTCTCGTTGTTTTAAGATGTCGTCTTCAGTTGTGCTGGTTGCAGGTTAAAACATACATACGAGTCATCTGTGACAAAATATGAACCACGTTTCGTAAAACATATAAATGTTCTGAAAAGTGTGAAGTTAAGTAAGTAATTATATTCTCTATTTCTATTTATATATTATCATCAAATTTTTCAGTTTTCAATAATCTGAAATATGTCCTAAAAATTGTGACTCTAAGCGCAAAATAAGGGGTGTTTTTTATTTTATATTTTTTTCTTTGGTTTACTTGTGATGGCACTTTCATCACAAACTGTATTCTTATGGCTTGTGTGTTTATTTTATTGACATGTTAATTTATGTTGTTTAAATATTGTTATCTTTAACCCCCCCCCCCCCCTGTTATAATGGGGTAATTGTGTTCATTGACATTGTTTCCATGCTGAGATTATTGATTTATTTATTGGTGCTTAACGCCACATCAGCAGCTAAGAGCATGCCGTGGCGAGAAAACGGTTAAATTAGAAAATAAAAGGATTGAATAAAAATAGAAAATGAATACATTTATCATGCATGAGATACATATTTTTATGGAGTCATGTAGCTCCGCCCTATCAGTGTAATTTGTTCAATGAAAGAGAGGGGGGGTATTACGACCCCCCCCCCCCCGCCCCCAAAAATACAAACAACAACAACAACAACAACAAAAAAACAAAATCAACAACAAAGAAATACCCTACAAACACATCCCCTACAACAACTGTCTGAAAGCCTATGTTTTTTCCTAAATTGTGTTTGCTCCATGCACCTTCAGACAGGCGCGTAGGATTCTATAACCAGGGTGTCCTAGCCAGTTTTTTTTTTTGGGGGGGGGGGGGGCAAAGATTATATTTGAAAGGTCGTTGTGTGGAGTTTCGGGACCCACCCCTAACCCTATCTAGGGCCCCGCGGTCGTTGCCCCCTTCTTCCACTTCCGTTCCTGGAAGTGGGAGGAGAAAGGAAAACTACCAGAGGGTCCCAGTTAGAACTAGCCTTTCCCCTTACAACTGAGAAAATTTTTTAAAATGTAGAACTCAAATAGGGAATCAGAGACATTTGCAACGTGTGCTGCCTCTATATTGTATACTATGTTGTGTGAAAGCTGTATTGGGTCAAGGCAACGTAAATTTTAGGAGGAGTCAAGAGCCCACCAGCCTCCCTCCACTACCTACCTCAACCCTCCGTAGCTAAACCATTGCTTTCAGATGAGACCACTCTGAAAGTTCTACGATTGTACAGCGCGTGAAAAAGGAAAGGTCAACCTCTAAATGTTTTGATTTAGCAAGCACGTGGCTTGCAACAACCCTGCTGTCATATGGCCCATTCCAACTTGAAAATCGGGACACAATAGGATTATTGTTAATGATCTTAGTTATTTGGCAAATGTAATTTGATTATCGCATAATAGATTGTTTCTAAGCCAATTGTCATTAGCGAGGCGAACCTGTTGAAACATGTCGCGTAAGCCCATTAATCTCCTAATAGTTATAACAACAAACGGATAAATTGCTATATCAGGTGGCTATGACGATGTAAATTGATATTTTATGTTCTTTTGGCACCTTTGTGCGTACATAAACACGTCACATGTACGACATCTGTCAAACTTAATCACGCCAAAAGCCACAGATTGTGTTTAAATACTGCTCGTAGCACATCTCCCAATACATTCGTTCTCAGATTTTCATCAGAGACAGCACTAATATGGACAACTTCCAAACCAACCAACTCGACAACATTTCTAACATGCAGGCGATGCTTCAAGAATTGGAGAGACGATTCAAGAGATCTTGCGACCAGGTTATTCTCTTGAATAACATCCTAGGAAGGCATCAAAAGAGATACGACATGGCAAAGAGCTCTGGAAGAAAATCGTTCCGTTACGTCCTCCGACTGAAAATAGCGACCGTCGAAGGAATGAGAAATATGTATTATGAGTACGCCAAGACAAAGGCTATTCAGATAGCTGGTTTACGGAACAAGCTGTTTGGCGAAGAACCTCCACTTATTAGCGACATAGAGAGCGACGAATCATCGACAGAAGACTAAAATGGTAACCGGAAGGTGGACGATAAAGAGTTCACCAAAAACCAGAATGCTGTTCCCGAGGCTTCTAATTGAGGCCATCCAAAATCTCCAAAAGAGTTTTCATATCACATAACACTGTTGCTTGCTATAAAGGTGGATGGGGCATCCACAATGAGGGGAAAATTGCCCCTCCGTATTTGGAAACTTTAACTATTTTCCATTTCCCAGATGATCTTCTAACATATTTTTGAAATATAGACAGCTTTACCAACTTTCCAGCTCATGGTCCGCCGGGCACGATTCGGTGGTCCACGTGTTAAAAGGTTGCTAGCTCTTCTAATGCTTTTTATGCACCTGCCATAATATGGTCATGGACAAAAAGAGTTACCTTTTTCTCCCCCCCCCCCCCCCATTATGCCTGAAACATCCGCGTGTCCCCGTGAGACAGCAGGGTGGGATATTTCTATCACACCCACCCCCACGTAACATCTCATTTTATTAGGTCGCCGGAACTATTTCATCATCGTCTGCACAATTGTAAATAAAGAAAATGGCTTCACGATTTCCCGCATGTAATCCACGTGCCATTCAAAAGTAAAAATGTTGATTTGTTTCAACCCCATGTTTCTCTGCAGATTTAATAATATCACTGCGCGAATTTATCGATCGATCAATAATCTCACAATGCCCTTTACATTAGAGTTTAACACGCACAAATTCATTAAACCCTTACGGACAGTATTACAAATAATTTTTTTAGTATATACCTGTGGTATATACCGAACTTTTGTACGATCTTTCCGATGAAATTGTTCGTTTTTCGAAAGGTCTACGACTTGATAAATTGGGTGTGTCAGCACGTGACAGCCAATTATCTATAATGACGTGATCCTCCTGTGGTGTGGGGGGTGGGGGGGGGGGGGGTAAATCATCCTCGATGAGTCTCAAGGTGGGAATGGGGAAATCTCACCCTCGGGGCAAGATATTGAACCAGACCCTCGGCAAGCCTCGGGTCTGGTTAAAATATCTTGCCCCTCGAGTGAGATTTCCCCCATCCCATCTCCAGACTCATCGGGGATCATAATAGTCCATCCGTCTTTCCTCATTCCGAATTAATAGCTTCCCGGACTTTTTTCACCACACATTGAATTAACTGGCTGATTTCTGGTATGTGACTTTGTCATGGGTACCTACAAATCGAGTTCGAGCTAGGGCCCAGTCAGATAATTTTTTTCGCGGAGTTATTGACCTTGAACTTAGTTTATGATGTGAAAACACAAATAATCAGTTTTCCTGACTTTGTTTTTGGCTCGCGGGTCATAAGTGTCCTACTGATACCTCTACTGCCCATAGAAATAGCAAGTACCCATCGACTGGAAAGCTTAGGCCTGTACTGTTTCATGTTCTGTGTTAATCTCTCACTGGATAAAGTTTCACGGACGGCATGAAACGTGGATGGGGGGTATGAGTAGCATATAGCTTTGGTAATCATGAGAACAAAACAATCACGGACTCAGAGGCCTCCCAAAATGGGGCTGCAGCGTCACCAGTCCACAACTATCTTGTGGTAAACACAGCCCGCCTCAGCATGCGATCGCCACGGGCCCATACTTCTCCATGCATGGGATCATCACCGGGACAAGTCTGAAGTTCTATTGATCCGAGATACGTTACTCCTGTTCCCGCAGACATCATTCTGCTATCGACACTAGAGATGGGCAATATACCCCCCCCCCCAAAAAAAAAACCAAAACAAAACAAAAAAACCCCAAAAAACAAACAAACCCCAATCCGATACCAATATCATGGGAATAACGAAAAACCGAACTAGTCATTGAATACCCAAACCATCAGTATTTTCAAATTTTCCCGCATTCGCAATTTACAAGGCCTTGCTGGGGCTTGCTAGAGGTTGAAGTGAGTGTTTTTCTTGCACCTGGACAATTGTTCTGACTTCTCACCACACTGCAGTGTGCACATGTCTAGCTGCTTAGTAGTAATTTCTAGTCATGTCTTGGCTGCCTTAACAGACAGCCAAGACTTGACTAAAAATCACTGCCCGGGTTATTTGTCTATTGCCAGCAGGACCCCCAAAGATGATATATTAAGATCTGAGATCGCAAAAACCTGCAATAAGCCTTTAAAGGATAAGGTATGTTTGGAACAAGACACAAAATTATTGTAGAAATGATTTGTGTTGGCAAAAGTTTGCCAACGTTGAGCCCATTGTCAGTGACATTTGTGGCTGTGTGGTAGAACAATACAAGAGCAACGTGTTTTGTATTTTCCTGGTGTGAATTCCCCTTTGGACTATCAGCGAATCTTAGTCAAGTTAGATACCGAATACCGAGCCGATGCCGAGATATACTCCCCTAAAATACGGACTTCAAAATTCTAATACCGCCCATCTCAAATCGATAGCCCCATAAAAGAGAACCACAATGTACCATCGATGTGCAGTACGCCTTAGTACGTAGCGCCACTGTGCTGCCACGCAGGCAATCGGGATTAAGTACCTTGCTCAAGGATACAACACAGTTGTGCCTGGTGGGGATCGAACCGTGGACATTTCGGTTTGAAGTCCAACGCCGTAACCACTGAGCCACCGCGCTCCCACCAATAGATAGACACCAGGATCTAATAATGCTGCAGCACATTGATGGAGTTAGGAGTTAGGGTTAGGACACGATAGACTTGATGAAACTGTGTTACCTTAACCCTTTACCTAACGTAGAAAGCAGACGACACTTGCAAAAATAATTCTTGAATAACTAATTTTTTTCATTTTTTGTCTCAAAAACATAGGTTATGACCCCTCGTTGGAACGAGCTCGACGAGCTCGTTCCAACGAGGGGTCATAACCTATGTTTTTGAGACAAAAAATGAAAAAAATAATGAAAATTAATTGGCGATTTTTGAGAATAGCGCTGGCCGGTTTTGGCCGTTACGTTGGGTAAAGGGTTAACCCTTTACCCAACATAACGGACAAAACCGGTCAGTGCGATTCTCAAAAATCGGAAATTAATTTTCATTATTTTTTCATTTTTTGTCTCAAAAACATAGGTTGTGACCCTTCGTTGGAACGAACTCGTTCCAATGAGGGGCATAAACTATGTTTTTGAGACAAAAACTGAAAAAAATTAGTCATTCAAGAAATTCTTTTGAAAGAGTCGTCTGCTTTTCATGTTAGGTAAAGGGTTAACTGTTTGGTTAATCTCCCGGTTGTGGAACCTAACTTTTCAGAATATTTGGGATTCTAATATCTAATATCAAAGCAGTGTGGGTTGGGCAAGTGAATGAGTTAATGGAAAACGTTTCAATGCACATCCCTGACCTGGAAGGAGGGACAGCCGAACGTAGAAGATTCGTCAGGAGAGAACCATGGAGAATTGTAACAGAAGTTGACGAGAGCAAAGAGGTCTTTGGGCGTCCTGTGTGATAAGAAGTCGGTATTTGAAGAGCTCATGGGTGGTAGCATTGGGTGGTGAGTGGGGGCGGCACAGCTATCTAATTATGTTAGGTCGCTAAAGCTTAGAGGAAAATTGGTATAAAGACGGTGACAAGAAGTGCCAGTTGTGTAATTTGGAAGTAATGAAGATAGATCCTGGACACTGAGTAATCCAGGTGATTCATTGATGGAAAGTTTGTTTGTTAGGTGTCATGGCGGATCATCTATGAATTATAGGTGCGCGGACATTTCCCCATCGGACATTTCCCCATCCGGACATTTCACCGTCGGACAATTCCCCTTCCGGACATTTCCCCATTGAGGGCGGACATTTCCCCATCAACATTCCCCCATCAGAGGCGGACATTTCCCCATCGGAAGAGGACATTTCCCCATCGGATATTAACACCTTTCCCCATCGAAGGCAGACATTTCCCCATGAGAGTTAATCCATCGGAGGTGGGCATTTCCCCATTGGACATTACCCCATGTCCAATGTAGCTGACAGCTTCCACATGTGAATGAGTGACAAGTAACTCTTAAAAAGTTTTCATTTTTCATTCTTTTGTAACTCCCAAAACAACATCTCGGCATATGCTATAGGCATTAGCACATTTTAGCACAATCTTAATATCACAACAATAAAAACACAACATCAATAATAAAAAACAAGAATTTTTGTCTGGTTACAAGTGTATGTATATACGTATATAAATATGTTCGCTTATAAATCTCTTGCACATGCTTCTTGTTGAGTTGTTCGATGAACACTGATGCATTCATTGACGTTTACTTCAATGAAGACACGACTGTTTATCAATCAACTTAACAATATTTTTAAACAAAAGTAGCTTGATAGAAAGAACAAATATTAAAGTTGCAATGAAAACATCCATATTTTTCAATCCACTTATGTGATAAAAAGTGATGTATTCATTGAATTTCACCTTGGTGAAGACATAACCATCAATCATCTTAACAAAAAGTTGACTGCAAATTGCTACGAAAACAGAACTCAAATGTCTTATAAACACTGATGCATTCATTGACATTTACATTAATAGAAGACACCACTGTTTATCAATCAACTCGATTGAATAACGGACCCACAAAAAATTAAGAAATGGATGGTGAAAAGTCCGCATGGGGAATTGTCCGTTTTTCTATTAAGCAGAATGGGGTAATGTCCGATGGGGAAATGTCCGGCCTAAATGGGATAGGGTAATGTCCGGATGGGGAAATGTCCGGCGACCGAATTATAAGCGTGGAAAAAGTTACATCCCACGATGGCCCTACTGTATGACAGTTTACAGATTTCGAAAGCATCTGAGGTATGCACAGGGGCCGTCAGCTATCTTAAGGAGTTTGAGCATTGAAGAGAGGGGTCTTCCCACAGGAATATTCTAAAACAGTGCTATCAATTAGGTGATAAGACACAACTTTTTAACGAACTGTTTGAAGTTACAAACGAACAACTTTTCGGTTATCTGTTGTTTTTTTTTATTTAGATAACCGCCAGAGGAACGATAAAATCGTTCATCTCAAATTTTATGGACTGTTACAGTTTTAATTTACCAATGAAAATTTGATCAAACTGTTAGGGACCATGGGCTGAGGTAAATGTATAAAAAGGTGTGGGGGTGCTGATGTCTGTATACAACATTACCAGGGAGCAGACGTTCTAGATATGAAAATCAGCAGGGGCAGGTGTCCGGTATTATTAATTTTGTCAGGAGAGCATATATATGGGAGTTGGGGGAGGCGGGGGGGGGGGGGGGGGGGGCAGATGTCCTGGATTTCAGCTTTTAACTCTTAACCTGTTGAGTATTTTCAAGATATTTTACATCAAATCTCGAACCCCAAACTTGGTGAAAAATTCATCTAAATTTAACCCTTTACCTAAAATGAAAAGCAGACGACACTTGCAAACAAAATTCTTGAATAACTAATATTTTTCATTTTTCGTCTCAAAAATATAGATTATGACCCCTCATTGGAACGAGCTCGACGACCTCGTTCCAATGAGGGTTCATAACCTATGTTTATGAGATAAAAGATGAAAAAATTATTGAAATTTAATTGGCGATTTTGGGGATTTGCGCTGGCCGGTTTTGGCCGTTACGTTGGGTAAAGGGTTAACTCAATAAATCACTGATGAAAAAATCCATGTAATTTAAAAGAGGAAAGTTTGATTAAATGTGCCCAAATTATACTTATTTCAGTGACAATTTTTCATGATTTTAGTAAGCTTTTCCTTGTTGGGGAGCTGACAGTTCCTCGCCGTTGCTCGGTGGTTCTCTCCGGGTACTCCGGCTTTCTCCACCCGTAAAACTGTCACGGTCATGGTTAGCCATTGTGCAGAAATATGTGACCTTAAAACACCAATAAATAAATAAATAAATAAATAAATAAATAAATAAATAAATAAATAAATAAATAAATAAATAAGCTTTTCCTTGGCCAAAGGTCACTTTGTGGCAACCTGTGCCCCTCTTGGGCCCTCCTGTCCCCTGCTCCGGTGTCTCTGTATATATCAATGTGTGGATGTGCCCGTCTATGGTGTATGACCCCCCTCCCCACCCCTCGCGCCCCAGTTCGAAGTGAGTATTCGTCCCTGCGAAGTGTTATGATATTATCATACAATATTGCGAGGCGGATTGTCGTTACGGTACACTGTCTTGCAGCATAATGTCGTAGAGCATTTTAAAACAGTTCTGGAGAAACAAAATTTTATAAGTAGATAACAAACACTTACAAAAGGTACCATGGTAAACCAACGCATTGCACTGAAATAACTGGTATATCTGGGTATTTGGGAACAGTACCCAAGTGTACAATGCAGTCGCCGTGGACTGGTGGTAATCCAGGCGCGGGCAGTGATGTTCACACATGCGTTTACCAAATAATGAAAATCATCATTAGCAAAATTTTAATTAACGAAGCACCGGGTTGTTTTTTTTTTTTTTTTTTGTTTGTTTTTTTTATTAGGGTTTAACGACACATTAACAGCCAGGGTCATATCATGTCGGTGACAGTTTTACGGGTGGAGGAAGCCGGAGTTCCCGGGGAGAACCACCGAGCAACGACGAGCAGCTGTCAGCTCTCCAACATCGTAACTCTGAACTCTGCATCGCGGCACAGGCAGGGTTAGATTGGTTGAAGACATGCGCACCATCGACGTGCAGTACGCCTTAGTACACAGCGCCATCGTGCCCCCATGTAGGCAATCGGGGTTAAGTGCCTTGCCCAAGGACACAACGCGGGAGCACGAATCAGTCGCTGAAATGGTCACCCACCCAACTACTAACCGCGCTCGACGTTGCTTAACTTCGGTGATCTGACGAGAATCGGTTACCGCGACGCCACCACGCCCCAGCACCGGGTTGTACTCGGCGCTTCATTAATTAATTTTTTGATGACTATTCCTATAATTAGTTTTTGGAATCTAACATTACTGCGGCCGTGGAAGTATTGCCCACCCATGGAAAGGGACTAGTCCACGGAAGCTGTACTGTACACCATGGCTCCCTTTCAGTACGAGTTGAAAACAAAAGATCCAACAAAGACAAAAATACCCAATTCCCTTTAGACCAACTCCCACGAGGCCAATTCCCAAAAGACTAATTCCCCTTAGACCAACTGATGTGTTCTACTTTAGAAATAATCCTATATCAATAATTTGATATATTTATAAATATTTATAAATGTATTTAATGTTATTGATATTCAAGACTGAAAATGAGCAGTCTGTCATTTGCAGAATGAGGTCCCCAGAGGGTAAATTTGCTCATGCTATCCCATAAAGTGGGCCAGTTTATCCTCTGGGTACCTCTTTCTGTTTATGTTTGAGACCTTGATTCAGGGTGAGGTTCACAGAGGGTAAATTTAGTAATGCTACCCTGCTGTGCAGGGTAGCATCACCAAATTCACCCTCTGGGGACCTCATTTTTCAGATGATAGTCTGCTCATTTTCTGGGTTGTTGATATTTTATAGATGTTGGGCAGATTTTTATAAATAAATGTTTTCCTAAGTATCCTTAATCAACCCTCAATCAATAACAGTATGTAGTTGATCTAAGGGGGATTGGTCTTGTGGGAACTGGCCTAAACGGAATTAATCTAAAGGGAATTGGTCCAGTGGGGAAGACACCATTTTTATTTAACCTCATTGACCCTAGTTTTTAAGTTAATGCATTTATGGTTTCTCTTGATGTATTATAGATTATATGGACTTTGTTTACAATAATCGTAAAATAATCGTTCAAGGTATGCCCCCTAGGGTTAATGTTGCTAAACAGTGACTGTTTTGACACCCGAGTATGAAAACTGCTTACGGGAATAATTGAATACGATAATGGCACCATTATGACTGTAATAAATGTGATAAATTGAGTTATATAATCTAATTATAGGTTAATTGTTAATTCATGCATAATCACATTAGAGTAACTCTTTCAACCTTTATTTACATGGGAAACATTTCAAACAATGGTCAAAGAAAAACAAATAAAAGGGATGTTTGAGAAAAGGTAAACAAAAGACGGATCGAACATCTCCCTTCCAATTCAGAGTGAATTGAGCAAATCCAACGGATCTACCCGGTTTGTTGGATAAAAAAGCCTTTAAAACCTCCCTTTCTGGAAAACTGCTACCAGTTTTATCATGAATAATTCTCTTTATTGATGTGTAAAAGTAAAATGCATAACATGGAGTATATTTGCCAGAAAATCAGTGGCAACGCCAGGGTTTCTATTTAAAGGGGAAGGCGCCTACGTAAGATATGATATGGAGGGGGGGGGGGGGGTCGAGATGCCAAAAAGCATCTCCCGAAGGCCACAGGTCTGAGCTGGGGGGTATGGGAGGGGGTCTCCCCCTCCCATTGGTGGGAGTCTGGAAAAAAATCATATTTGGATGCCCTGGGAGCGATATCTGAGCGTTTTTGCAACACCCGACGCGGCCTTCAAATGCCCGAAGATTCTGTCTAAAATTTGGCTGGTGTCTTCCCTTTAAACCAATTCCCTTTAGACCAATTCCCAAAAGACCTTTTCCCCTTAGACCAACTACACGCTGTTATTGATTAAGGGTTGATGAAGGGTAATTAAGAAAACATTTATTTATTGATAAGCACATTATTTGATAAAAAAAAATAATAAAAAGAATCACAGCCTTTGAAAGGGTGTGATTACTATAACAATTGTTATGAAAAATCTGCCCAACATCTATAAAATATCAACAAGCCAGAAAATAAGCCGACTCTCATCTGAAAATGAGGTCCCCAGAGGATGAATTTGGCGATGCTACCCTGCACAGCAGGGTAGCATCACTAAATATACCCTCAGTGAACCTCAACCTAAATCAAGGTCTCAAACATAAACAGAAAGAGGTAGCCAGAGGATAAACTGGCCCACTGTATGGGATAGCATCAGGAAATTCACCCTCTGGGGACCTCATTCTGCAAATGACAGACTGCTTATTTTCAGGCTTGAATATCAATAACATTAAATACATTTATAAATACATCAAATTATTGATATAGAATTATTTTAAAAGTAGAACACATCAGCTGGTCTTTGGAGAATTGGCCTTTTGGGTATTGGCTTCGTGGGAAGTGGTCTAAAGGGAATTGGTCTAGTGGGAATGAACCGTTTGGCTCACATCATTATTTATAAACGTTTCCTAGATGTATTATCATGCAAATACAGTTATTACTCGTATTGCTGCAATATTAGCGAAGTATTTTCACAAAAAGCACATTAAACTTGATCGGTAAATAATAATTCTGCCAAAATAGACAAAATATTGTTTGCAGAAAAGGTTTTCTAGGGTGACTATCTCAAATTGCATGCAGGTCAGTTTCCTTCGCTCAATAACCTGACCGGTAGGATCTGTTACTCTACCATGTAGTTTGGCCGACTAACTCTGTATATCTGGTGACGTTGATAATTATAAATACAGATTATCATGATTATGTGCATGTCCGTGTCCAGAATGGGATCTCAACGAGCCGGCTTTGCCGGCGAGTTGTGATCCCATTTTTGGAAACCACCGAGAACCTGATGCAAATCACAGGACATGCACATTATCATGATAATTCATTTATCTAACAATTCTGTCACATAAACAGATTAAATCTTAACCCTTTTATACAACGTAACGGCCAAAACCGGCCAACGCTATTCTAAAAAATCGCCAGTTAATTTTCATTATTTTTTCAATTTTTGTCTCAAAAACATAGGTTATGACCCCTCGTTGGAACGAGCTCGTTCCAACGAGAGGTCATAACCTATGTTTGTGAGACAAAAAATGAAAACAAGTAGTTATTCAAGAATTTTTTTTTGCAAGTGTCGTCTGCTTTTCATGTTAGGTAAAGGGTTAAATTATTTTTAAACATTTTTGGGACATAATGTTCGATCGATCACTGAAACGCACATAGAATGTATCCATGCGCCTGTTATGATAGCCCGTAGCGCTACCGGAAACGAGTCGTCTATATGATACGGAATCAGAATGAGTCGTCTATATGATACGAAATGGGAACACATTATGTGATACGTACCGTTTCTTGTGGTTTTCAGGCCAAAATCTACATGATTGTTAGATAAATAACGTTGCCAATAGAATGTTGTTGAGCGGTACAGGCCGTTTTGCGGACTTTGTAATATAGGCATATGCCGTATATACAAGGAAAATGCATTGTAGACATTGTAATAACGATTAAAAGGGACATGAATTGCATTGCCGTTTTCGGGTGCAATATTGGATGGGAAAACCACGGTCAGATAGCTATTTGAAGTTTGATATTTTTTTTTTTGGGGGGGGGGGGGAGGGGAGGGGCTCGAAGGAAAAGTGCGAGGGAGTAGGCGAGCGCCATATGGCGCTGCCACTGCAGGAAACTCTCATGGAAGAGATTTCACTTCGACAAGATTTTTCGGCAAAAACGTTGAATGGAATAGAATATTTATTTAACAATATACCAATTTACAAGAATAAATTAAAACAATGCATTTTTTGTACAGACTGGAATGATACACATTACTGAACAAAATTTGATAGCCGAAAATAATTTAGCACTCTACCAGTTAAGGCCTGAGTTTATTAACCAATCGCAGAGTGCTTATGGCCCAGTTATGGGCACTCTCCGTGAATGTAACAGGCAAACCCTTACAGACTAAACGATAACACTTTAAGAGATAATACAAAGAACATCTACTGAACGTGAACTTGTGGTACCTGCACTTCAGAATAAAGCCCAGATATGGGCTTCAAGCACTCTACCAGTTAAAATAACCCGCGAACGATTGTTTAGATTGCTCGGGGGTAACGTCAATTGTGAAGTAAGCACCCGAACTGCTGAGTACAATAACAACGCACTGACAAAATAATTCAACACAGATTAAATTTCTACTCCGGCATATTTTGGTGTCTTCCCACTTGACCAATTCCCCTTAGACCAGGTACACAGTGTTTCTGATTAAGGGTTGATTAAGGATAATTAGGAAAACAATTATTTATAAAAATCTGCCCAACATCTATAAAATATCGACAAGCCAGAAAATGAGAAGACTATCATCTGAAAAATGAGGTCCCCAGAGGGTGAATTTGGTGATGCTACCCTGCACAGCAGGGTAGGATCACTAAATTTACCCTCTGTGAACCTCAACCTGAATCAAGGTCTCAAACATAAACAGAAAGAGGTACCCAGAGGATAAACTGGCCCACTGTATGGGACAGCATCAGCAAATTCACCCTCTGGGGACCTCATTCTGCAAATGACAGACTGCTTATTTTCAGACTTGAATATCAATAACATTAAATACATTTATAAATATTTATAAATATATTATTGATATAGAATTATTTCTAAAGTAGAACGCAGCAATTGGTCTAAGGGGAATTGGTCTTTTGTGAATTGGCCTCGTGGGAGTTGGTCTACAGGGAAATGGACTAGTGGGAATGAACCCATATTTTGCCTCTCAGACATGACAGTCTCTCAGGTCTACCTTTATTGCTTGATAGCGTATTGCACCCACATATGATTAGAATGGCCACAATAAATAGCAAACAATAACATGCGAACCCGCGCTTAGCGAGATAGCGCGTTAGCTATTGCTATTTATTGTGGCGGAAATTCTGTTGAGACGTGAAATGTATGGAAAAACCGAGAAGGTGGCAAAGCATCACAACATATTCCTATAGGTTACTATCACGTCACAAAGCCTAATCCGCTGATGGGTTACGATTTAAGGTCTCTATTTCCAGGCCTTTGTACTGGTTCTAACAAATATCCATTCCAAGACCATCATAAAACACAGAGATGGTCTTTACGCGTTTCTTGTACTTTGTCCTAGTCCTTTACCAGACAACACTATAGGACATTTTTTGAGAAATTTCACGATCTCTAAAAAGCGTAGCTCATTTTATTTACCAGGGGTATGAGAAAAAAGGAGTCTGGCAGCCCCTCTTCGATAGCTCAGTAATAATTTAATCCAACAGCTCTGTTGAGCTGTTGGATTAAATTTTTACCGAGCCTCGCTTCAGTGTTTTTGATCTTTAGATAGTCTGCTCGTCCACCACCAATTTATTCTTGGCGCAAAAATTAATGCGCATTGTTTGAAAGGGTTAACGTTTAGATGACACTAGAAGTTTGCTGCACCGCTTCCATATGTGCAGTTTGATATTTTTAAACTACCGAATGCCGATGTCAAAACACCGAAATCTCAAGTAGATAAGTTTTCCAATAACGCGACAAGGAATTTAACCAATTCAATATTGTTTAACAGAGCGCAATGTGCGAAAAATATCACAGAGCTCAAATGTCGCAGGGAATTTCCCAAATGTTATGTTGTTCACTTTTAAAAAACAGTAGAATTACCTTATATCCATCTATCAATAAGTTGTGGGCCCACCCGTTCATGGGCGGAAAAGATAAGTCCCAGTGGGAGGGCCCACCCGCACAAGGACGGAAAAGTAGCCCATTGCATATCAAGGGAACTAATCGAAGCACCAGAGATTCTTCTTTGGTTTGTCCGTTGCAATAAGCCAATTTCGAAACTGCCATCTTTGGACTTTAATCTATGCAAGGTCACTGGTCGCGAGGTGTAAACAGTGCGATTTCATTGCTAACAAAGCGTTTTCTTGGAATGTTTATACCTCGCGACCTGTGACCTTGCATAGATTAAAAGCCAAGATGGCAGTTTCGAAATTGGCTTATTGAAAACTGACGTCTGAGAACCCATGTGGAGCAAAATCACTGTTCATAATATATTATCTGCAAATCCAAGCAACATTTGGCAAAAGAATCCCACCTTCGGTCGCGTCGGTCCGTTTCTTCTACTTCAATCAGATGGTTGAAGTAGAAGAAATGTACAGGACAGTGGCCACACCGCGGCATGCTCATCTAAACGAAAGACTACAGTATGTCAGTGTACATTCACTGATATACGAATGTAACTTTTCTTCCACTGGGCCGAACTATGGTAGCCTTGAAAAGTTGTGCCCCTCCACTTTTATCGAGCTTCCTCTGCCTCTGGATGAGAGCGACAACTAACCTCCTGCTCGACAGTCGCCACTCCAGTCAGTCTGATTTTTGTTTTTTTCGCCTCTTGTATTTGTTATGTTGATTTGCTCTCTGTCTAATATTTGACCACCTGGTAACATTTGTAAATCCTCATTCTTTCTTATCCTTTTTCACAGTTGGATACCCGCAGAAAAAAAAATCGATTTTGCGTTTCTTGTTGACCGACATCCCCGGAATCTTGATCGCCCTCGAGCAGTTTCATCTTGAATACCAGTACACCGAAATCAGTCTTATAACCGAAAAATCGAGGTTATTACTTGGGTAGTGTCATATCGGCCGAGATATCAACTCCAGGTAACTTCATATCAGCCTGAGACCGATATATCAGCCGATATTAAACTAACAAAGTAATAAACCTCTTTATTTATTAAACCAAAACAAATAATTACAAAACGTTCTCAGATCTGTTACAGTTTTCTGACAGTGTTTTTGTTTCTCATTCTTTTCACAAAGTCAGAAATCTCCTCTTCTCCCAGTTAAGCTATCCGAACGCCTCGGACAACGGGAAAACCACGATGTCCAGATAGCTGAACTATTTCTTTCTCCCACTTCGACCGAGGAATCTCCACTAACGACTATGGATCTTAGTTTGCGTTGAATTGTCTGTACAACTCTGTTTCTTCTCTCCACCCACCCCAGCTTTACTTATTGCCATATTTAATTCCTTATCATACCAAAACTCAGCTTCAAGTCACTCCATTATGCCTGGTCACACAAATGTTTCTGTTTGCGTTCGGCGTAAAGGGTGAAAGGTTTCGATGTGAACAAACTGGTTGCGCCTAGTAAAGAATCAAGGGGAACAATTCTAGCCTGGTTGATATCGGGCGAGATCCGTGTTATATCAGCCGACTTTGAAGTCGTATCTGCCGAGTTTTATAATGGACTATTCTAGAAAAGAAAATCATATCTAACAAATAATTAGGGGGTGTGGCTACGGTCACTTATTCCCAGCTCCTTATTCGTCTTTGGTTATCAACCGATAAAAAGGTTGATAGCGAATGCCGAATAAGGAACTGGGAATAAGTAACGGTTGTCACGTCCATAAATAATTAATATGATTATTTTGTTTGGTAACGCGGTAGCTCATTGGTTAGAGTATAGGAGTTAAAACCGAACAGTCGACGGCTCAATAATGACACGCCCCATCTGCTCCATGTCCTTGGGCAAGACACGTGATCCAGATTACCTATGTGGGGCACGGTGGCGCCGTGTACTAAACTATATTACACGTCGGTAGTGCATTTACCTCAACCGCTGCTGACTCCGCTTGTGCTGGGTTAGTAAGTTGGAGAATCTGACAGTTGCTCGCCATTGGACAATGGTTCTCTCCGGGCACTTCTGCTTCCTCCACCCGTAAAACTGTCAGACACGATGTGACCCTAGCTGTTGAAAATGTCGTTAAACCCCAATAAACAAACAAACAAACGATTTCCGTTAAACTGCAGGAAAATTATTATTTCTACAAATTTGCATGCAACTTTATAGAAATACATATTCGGATTTGAATACCGCTCCCCCCCCCCCCCGCCCCCAAATTTAAATCAGTCTTTTAATCCTTTATCTAACATGAAAAGCAGATGACACTTGTCATAAAAATTCTTGAATAACTAATTTTTTTCATTTTTTGTCTCAAAAACATAGGTTATTACCCCTCATTTGAACGAGCTGGACGAGCTCGTTCCAACGAGGGGTCATAACCTATGTTTTTGAGACAAAATTGAAAATATAAAAGTTAATTGCCGATTTTTGTGAATAGCGAAGGCCGATTTTTCCATTACGTTGGGTAAAGGGTTAACTGAAAAACCACACCCATATGCCAGGGGGGGGGGGGGGGGGGCAGCAAACACAATTCCGGACATCGGACGAAGGTGTAATTTGTAGGAATGTTGCAGGTTTTTTTCCGAGAGGGTCTGAGAGGCTTATTTGATGGAAGAACAACCGAATAACCCTTATTGATCAACAAAATGGGGGTATTTATATTTCATGTATATTTACTCACTGTTAGTGACCAATGTATGACCATTTTCTCGACTTGATTGGATGACATCAACCTCTGCCGCCTTCATCCAAGCAATATCAGAGGACATTAAATGGGAAATATTTCACTGCAGTCATTTTTATAATGAAATTAAACGTGAAAACAAAAACTAAACTCTTAAACATTCAATTAAAAAAAATAAAGGGAGGGTGGGGGCGGCATGCAGGGACATAAAAAGGACACTCGACGTTAGGTATGAGTTAAGACCGAAAGTTTACAATGTGTCGATTCAAAACAAGGGTTTGAAAAAAATATGGTGTAATATCATTTCCAGTGTTTACTTTGATAAGCCAAAATTGGGGACGTACGGTGGCTGATTTGGGCCACCCTCAATACTTTTTTTATCTCGAAATCTCGAGATAACATCTCAAGATCTCGAGATAATATCTCAAGATCTCGAGAAACTATCTCAAGATCTCGAGATAATTATCTCAAGATCTCGAAAATTTTCAGAAGGGTTCATAACCCTTTACCCAACGCAGACGATTTATAAATTCATTATTTTAAATACCATTTTTTTAAATTTAAAAAAAAAAATTCAACAAAACCATATCATGTGACCCCTCTTTGGAACGAGCTCAGCAGCTGTATTTGCATATTACGCGGGCGGGCGGATGCGGGCGATTCGTTGGGTAAAGGGTTAAAAGATATCACCCAGCGCTGCAGTGCAACCACCAATCGAAACCACTCA
The DNA here is from genome assembly GCA_031216915.1 of Pictodentalium vernedei. Taxonomy (NCBI): domain Eukaryota; kingdom Metazoa; phylum Mollusca; class Scaphopoda; order Dentaliida; family Dentaliidae; genus Pictodentalium; species Pictodentalium vernedei. The sequence continues at coordinate 104,290,970 of CM062292.1, read as the reverse complement.
CAGTTGGAATTTACACTTGTGGCACCCCCCCCCCCCCCCTAGCTGAAACCCTCTAGCCACATCCCTGCTAGGAACGTAGTCAAAATTTGTTAGGGAGTGTTGAGGGGGTGCGTTATGTGGCCATCGACGATTACCGGCTCATCCAGAGCGACCACGGATAGGCCCGGCAGACAAAATTTTGAAAAATGAGGATCAAACGGAGCTTAGTGGTCGAATCTAAAACAACATATTATTTAGTTAGGATCTGAAATTTAAGCACTTTTTGTAATTCTGTCAATAGGTGAGTCTGGCAGAAATTTAACAGCAATAAGCTCGGTTTAACATATAGGACGTGTAACACAAAGACCAAACAACTAGTTTCTGTGAAACGCCCAGAAAATCTGATACTTTTTTATAGCCGGGGCGGTAAAACCCTTTACCCAATGAATCGGAAACATCCACCCGCGTAATATGAAAATTAAGCAGCTGAAAAAATACTATTTAAAAAAAAATTAAATAAAATCATATCATGTGACCCCTCTTTGGAATGAGCTCGTTCCAATGAGGGGTCACATGATATGGTTTTGTTGATTTTTTTTTGAAAAATTAAAAAAAAAATGGTATTTAAAATATCAAATTTTGATATCGCATGCGTTGGGTAAAGGGTTTAATCCTTTACATAGCGTAACGGCCCAAACCGGCCAGCGCTATTCTCAAAAATCGCCAATTAATTTTCATTATTTTTTTCATTTTTTGTCTCAAACACATAGGATATGACCCCTCGTTGGAACGAGCTCGTCGAGCTCGTTCCAACGAGGGGTCATAACCTATGTTTTTGAGACAAAAATGAAAAAAATTAGTTATTCAAGAATTATTTTTGCAAGTGTCGTCTGCTTTTCATGTTAGGTAAAGGGTTTAGAAGTACCAAAGTAGTGCTTAGGCGTTTAACAGAAACGTCAGCATCTTTGTTTTTAAACAACTTACCCCGATACACCATACTCTCTGAGACTAAGAAAGGGGAGGTCTCCATGTTTTAAAAAAAATTCAGATCTCAAATGGGGGGTAGTCCCTTAAGTGGAACTCCAGCTTTGTGGAGAGGTGCGTTCTCACCCCCTCCCCGGCTACGCGCCTGTACCCTACTTCATGCCACAGTGGCTACGACATTGGGCTTCAAACCGCAAGGTCCTCGATTCGAGCTCCACCAGGGGTAACTGAGTCATCTTCTTGGGTAAGGCACCTAATTCCGACTTCCCACGTGGGGGCATGGTGACGTTGTGTACTAAGCGTACTGCATGTCGATGGTGCACTTGTCTTCAACTAATGCTAACTCTGCTTGTGTGGAGTTAGTACGTTGGGGAGTTTGACTGTTGCTCATCGGTGCTTGGTTGTTCTTTCCGAGTTTCCTCCACCCGTAAAAATGCCCGACACGAGGTGACCCTGACTGTCGAAAATGTCAAAAACAAACTTCAGGTATTGGATTTCTCTGTTCTTTCGGAAAACTTGGGTAGCGAAGAAGAAAAGTCTCATTAAAGTCGTTTGCTAAGGCCACACAACGTAGATCTTCTGTTTCTCAAGCCATTATTTGGGCGATTTTTTATTTCTGTAATTATTTCTTTGCCATCAAATGTTCATGTTCTTGGTTTATGTTTTAGGCCTCATAATCTACTGAATAGCATGACTGGTGGTGTAATTCGCCCCTTGAGAGCAAGAATGCTTTGCAATGCTAAAGCATTGCAAAGCCTTCTTGCACTCAAGGGATAAATTTATCAGATTAATGAACTTGGGTAAAATATCAGACAGCAACCATTTATTCTGTTTTTTAAAAGTTTACATTGGTTACAAAAAGAGAGTATGCGACAGTCAAAAGGACCATGCGGGGAGGCCTGAGAAACAGATTTTTTATTTTTTAGGCCTAACCATTAATTTTATGTTTTATGATGACTCCTCTTTGTGAAATGTCCCCACCATCCCCGTAGGCACCTCGGAAAATAAAACAGTGCGTGAGTGTGAGAAAGGAGTTTTGTTTTACTGGTAAGCTAGGGCTCGGTAACCCGGGGGTAGAAATTCTCTACTAAAGTGGCCAACATGAGTATTACAGCTGTGTTGTGATCAGATCATGATACAACCGCGGATGCTGAAAGTGACATTAACCAGCAATAAATAATAGATATCACACAAACCATTTTTAACTATTTTGTCGACAGAATATTTTCTTCAACTTGTTTATCTTGAATGATTTTTTTTATCAAACACAACATCCTTGCAACCTCTCTCAGTAAATGACCAACTGATATTATTAACAATTGTAGAATGGCGTCGGCAAAACACCAATATAAAATGTTTATAGAATATTAATTTGTCCTAATCATTTCAAATACGTGACGGGCGCATTCTGTAATCTTTTCCTAATAAAGGCGAATATGAGTAATTTGTGTCTACAAATTAGATTTCTTACGTGTTTCTACAGGTTTTAATAATTAATATTACATGTATCTATCTGTGTGCTATGCTTTGAGTTAGTAATCCGATCATTAGACTGTTTGTGCCTACCCGATGAGTTAATGCAGCTGGCCAGATTTCTTTGTTCGGAAGCTTAAAGTTTAACACGCACGTACCCGCAGGGGATTATTGACGTTATGCTGCTAAGCAGAACTTTGTGAAATATGTATAATTTTTCTGGCGTAAACAGAATAATCAACTTCACCCGCTTAATATTAATTGTTTTCCACTCAAAGGAATCCAACTTTTGTTGGATTCCTTTGAGGAGAAAATAATTGGTCATAAATAGAGCATCCTCTTTGCTAATCCCCCAACAGCAACAACAATGGACATGCCTATTAACATTAAGAACACTGGTAGTGGGTTAAGGTATATTCAAATCACTGTTGCTACGTGATTCATCGGCTTATCTGACCCGGAAAATTACGTCATTAGCTGATGAAAGAGGTTGTATAAATAAAACCGTGTGACCACTGGCCACTATAACATTTCGCTCCGGGGGATAACACACGAGAAGATTTACACAAGAAATCATGGAACGTTTAAGAATATCGAACGATACCATTGCCGAGCTGAAAATCAAATTAGTGGAATGCGAGAGGCGGTTCCAAAAGGCTTGCGACCAGGTACTCATCCTTAACGCCGACCTTGGAAGACACCAGTGCAGATACGACAAAGCAAAGGACAACGACGTTCGCTCTTTCCGTTATAACACACGTCTGAAAATGGCAGTGATAGAGGGAACACGAAACATGTACTACGAGTATGCTAAGAAGAAAGCAGGACATATTTCCAAACTGAGAAGTCTCATACACGGGGAGCATGTGATTCTAATTAACGACAACGAAAGCGATTCGGAAGAATGCTAGACGGACATACCTCGAGTAATGTTGGTGGTAGTTGTAGTAGAGGCACGATGGATGGGCTGCACTGGAAGCGTGAAAGACACGATTTATGTGACGAAAATATGCTGGAGACAAAATTGATGATGATGATGATGACGATGATGATGACGACGACGACGATGATGATGATGATGATGATGATGATGATAGAGAAGATGGAGATATATCTCTTAGGAGATGAAAAAGGTTCTTTTAAGAGCCACACACATTATCAAAAGAGTTCTTAATCACATACACGCATTTTATTTCAAACGTTGGCTTACCTTTCACCCTTTTTGCAGGGGCGGCGGAACGATTTTCAATGTGGGGCGGGGGGCTGGATCGGGCGATGGATGGTCGTCGGTATGAAAATTTAAAATTCCAAGGTCCCAAAACCCCCATTTCCATGTATCTGGGTGGATATTTTAAGATTTTTCAGGAGATGTATTTGGAGGATTTCACACTTTAAGAGCCGTTAAAAAAAACGTCGTAAAGCATACAGGTGAGGCCAATTCATCAGCTTTGGTCGTAACGACAAAAGCTGATAAATTGACCACACGTGTATGCTTTACCAGACGTTTACAGCAATTATACTGTCTGTGGATCATCTTGTATGGGGTGGATTTAGTACTTGTATGTCTGTAAGATTACGATCCATTTCAGTTAATCGATTTATTAACAGACTGTATACATTTTAGCGTTTGCTGCCGCTTACTGCAAAAAATGATCCCAAATCAAGCGAAACTGAACCGGTACGAGAGAAACATAGCTGGCGAAAATTGGGGGGGGGGGGGGGGGAGGGGCCCAGGATCCGCCCCTTGTTTCACCATCTGACAATTATTTTCTTTCAAGCTAAAGGTTTAGATAATTCTAGATTTGTCGTCCACCCCCGAAGATGACAAAAGGCATTGAATGATTTAGTTAGTTTTAAAAATACGCTAAACCGACGCGGTCTCAAGTGCTCGTAAATGCACGAGATTCGAGAGCGTATGAAATGCCGTGGCTTGACTTCTGGAGGGCTGCTCAAGGCCACCAAAAGCCAAAACATTTTATACTCTTTTCGTCGACTTTTGATGATCCTCCAGTAACTTTGGTCACTGTCATAGCAGGAAAATGAAATCGCGATTGAGTTGCCCTTCAGTGGAGACTGGCAGTAATTATAATGCCATTAATCATAATATGAAGTTAAACGAGACCATTTTGGTCTAGTCCATTTCTTAATATCATATGCAGGTGGGGGCGCGGTGGCTCAGTAAGCAGAGGTGCAGGCTGCAAGCTGCAAGCTGAGGTCCTCAGTTCGAATCTCACCTGCGGCAACCGCGCTGTGTCCTTGGGCAAGACACTTCACCCCCATTGACCACGTGTGGGCAGGGTGGTGTTGTGTACTAAGGCGTTCTGACGTCGACGGTGCGCTTGTCTTCAACCAATGCTAACCCTGCTTGTGTGGAGTTAGTATGTTGGGGAGCTGACAGTTGCTCGCCGTCGCTCGGTTGTTCTCTCCGGGTACTCAGGCTTCCCCCACCCGTAAAACTGTCGTTGTCATGATTAGCCATTGTGGAGACATATATGACCTTAAACACAAATAAATAAATAAATAAATAAATAAATAAATAAATAAATAAATAAATAAATAAATAAATAAATAAATAAATAAATAAATAAATAAATATGTATGTAGCATTGTTAATTGTAGGGGTAATGGCAATTAATTGATAAGTAAAAGTGTTGGGAATTATGGCAATGTAGGGATGGAAATACAATCACCGAATAGAATTCCGACGCAACGAATCGTTACGTCCAAATTCTATTCGGTAATTTTAGGTTCAGTTTTCACTTCGGTCTCTGAATAGTCAATAACTGCTTTTATTTTAGAGAAGGGATCGAATTCGAGGTTAGACACTGTCAAAACCCATGATGTGAACCCAATTTTCGACACAATCTGGGGGCCTTTGAAGACCACGTCAGATGTCGAAGAAACGCTCAGACATCGCTTCCAAATGACACTTTTACAGGGGGAGATCTACCACCCCCCCCCCCCCGCATACCAACGGGTGCCCCCCCCCCCCCCAAGAAAACAACAAAAACTCAGGCCTGCGCCCTTCGGGAGTTCCCTCCGACATCTCGACTGCGGGGGGGGGGGGGGGGCCCTGGGGCCCAAACATTTGCGCAGCCCAACACCCGTTGGCGCATGGAATTCCGTGTAAATGACCAAAAGGCAAAATGGATCTAATTGCATAGACTGGTGGTTTATCGAAATGCCCTCTATGTGGACTACCACTGGCAGTCCACATAGAGGGCATTTCGTTACACCAGCAGTCTAGTCTGCCATTGACCAGTCAGAGGCAAAGAAACAGAGTTCTTTCGGTTCGAAAAATCAAAATTTCGTCCCGGTCCGGGGCCCCCTTGGTCCGTTTCCCGGCAACTTTTTTGGTCCAGTCCGCCCCCCCCCCCCTCCCTGATCTAAATAGCTATAACCCTTTACCCAATACGAATATGTGACAACAGTTGCAAAGAAATTATTTCTTAAATAATTGGAAATTTATTATTTTTTTTGCCTTAAAGAACATAGGATATGATCCCTCATCGCAATAGGCTCGTTTCAATGAAGGTTCGTGAGCTATGTTTTTGAAGCAAAAAAATGAAAAAGACAAAATTTGAATGACAATTTTTGTGAATGCTGGTCGATCTTTCCCTTGCATTAGATCAAGGGTTAAGAGGTATTATGCTAGTGACGTGTACAGTACGGCCGCCGTAGACTGATCACTTTCCACGGGTGATCAATATCTCCACGGACGCAATAATATGATACCAATTAGTAATTATAGGAAAAACCATCAAAAAAATAAATAACCCTTTACCTAACATGAAAAGCAGACGACACTTACAAAATTCTTGAATAACTAATTTTCTTTCATTTTTTTGTCTCATAAACGTAGGTTATGAACCCCTCCTTGGAACGAGCTCGACGAGCTCGTTCCAAAGAGGGGTCATAACCTATGTTTTTGAGACAAAAAAAAGAGACAATATAATGAAAATTAATTGACGATTTTTGAGAATACCGCTGGCCGGTTTTAGCAGTTACGTTGGGTAAAAGGTTAATTAAATCACAGGTTACAACCCGGTTCTTCATTAATTAAAATTTTGATGATGATTTTTATTACCTGGTAAAAGCATACGTAGGCATCACTGCCCACACGTGGATTACGACCAGTCCACGGCGACTGTACTTTCCGCTATAACACACGTCTAATTATATGGTCAGTTATTTGTTTCTTCTGCATCCTGTATGTGTGTGTCAGTGGTGGGGGTAATGCTGGGGACAGGTCACCCTCATCACCAAATTCATAAACCGTCTGGTATTACTCATATAATCTTGGATGGTCATAGAATCCAAGATATTTGAAAGAGCGTGGCAGCAGTGACGGCGCTAGAAAATGTTTCAGGTGGGGGGGGGGGGGGGGGTGGTAGTGGTGGCGGAGAAGTAGCGAAGGGGGTAAGTCATCAAGTGGCTTTTTAGGATCATAGCATTGCATTCAAATGCGCGGGTTCCAAAAGCATGGGAAATTATAGAAGGTTTGTTTTAGGGTGGTTTGGGGTTTTTTCGGGGGGTGGGGGGGGGGAGGAGGTGGGGGCGTCTCCCAGAAAAAGATAATTGTGCTTTCAAATGAAGCCACCAGAAGGCTTAATTCGAAAGATAAATTCAAATCAAAGATAAAGTCAGTCTGTCATTAATGCGAAAAACATGCTCAATATTTTGGAGACAAGGCACATGAACAAACATGGCTCATAATTATTTGTTTCCGAGCTTGTAAATCATTATTGGATATGTTCATGTGCTGGCCGTGTATGAGGAATCAGAAAAGAGAGACAAGTAGCATGTATGTGTGGTAATCGGGATGGGGCCTGGTGGGGTGAAATTGAGGGTTAAAGTCTGCGCTGAAGGGGGGGGGGGCTCCCATAGCTCCGGCACTATGTGGCAGATGGGCTTGACCAATGACCTCAGTATAGATAGTAACTAGGACCAGCCCTAGTAATTATTCATGGCAACAGGCAATGACGTGGCTGTAGTCTGCTACTGCATTACCTATGACCATGACTAATTAGGGTAGTAATTTTGTGGAAACGACCTTGTATAAGCTTTTTAGCTTTCTGTCGGATCCACCATCTGTTATGTATAATTTATATTATTTTGAAATATTTTGAATAAATATTGGTTAAACTAATTAGGGTAGTAGTTGTTGACTCCTTATCTGAATATCCCACCAAAGAATATATAAGATTGTATTCATAAGAATAGCCAGGTAACATCGTACAAACAAGGGCGACACACCTCCAATATCTGAAGATAAAATTAGCGGCCTGCATTGAGTGTTCAAGATCCTCTGGAGCAATTTGTCCGATTCGATTCGACTGGAGTGTCTTGGTGCTCGTAAGTAGTATAGCAGCGATGAATAGACCCCTATTACCCGGACTTTTGCCGGTGCAGCTAGTGTTAAATTCCCATAGGAACCGGACTTTTGCCGGTGAGGTCGTGACGTCATGATGCGCATGCGACGTCATAGAAACGTTGACCACTGTTGTTGTCCACTATACAACTGGCATAACGTTGTTCGGGTCAGGGGGTGTCGGACTTCTCGTAAGGGTGGGGGGGGGGGGTCTGGTAGTGGTGGTATATATCCATGTTGGTATACTATTAGCCCTTGGGCCTTCATAATATCCTATATCTGCTATAGGTAGGTGAAGCTGTATTGTGGGAATGGGGTCATGTATGGTCGGCCAGTGCGGTATTGCGAGATAGTCCTTGGTGGTTTAGATTGGCAGTATAGGATGAATAGTCTGTTGGCCTATTACCCCCTTAGTACTATTAACCTACCGAATCCTTTGTATTATCTTATGGCTGTTATTTAGTTCTTAATGCTAGGTCAGGCAGTATTATAATCGTTTGTTTAGAACTGGGGCATAGGATGCATTGTATATACCGCTGTAGGTCCCCTGTATTCCTCGGTATTATTAACCATCCGATTGCTTTGTATTATTCTATGACTGGTATAGGTAGTACGTTATGGCAGGACAAGTGGTATTTTGGGGTGGGGTAATGACTGGTAGTATAGAACACCTGTATAGTATGGACGATATATACCTCCGTGCCCCCCCCCCCCCCACCTCCCCGAAAACCATTGGTACTACTAATCGACCTAATGCTTTATGTGACTAGTCTAGGTAGTATGTAAGACCAGACGTTATTGTGGGGGTGGGGGGGGGGGGGGGATGCATGGTAGTTTAGTGTGATAGTATAGGGTGAACGCGTTGTACCCCTACAGGTTCCATGTTAGCCCTTAGTACTATTGATCCCCTTAATGCTTATGTTATCCTATGACTGGTATAGGTAGTATGCAATGCTAGGCATAATGGTATTGTGAGTAGGGGTGATGCCTGGTAGTTTAGAACGGTAGTATAGTATGAGCAGTATATACCCCTATAGGCCCCCTGTTAGTGCTTGGTACTATTAACAACCGATTGCTTTGTTTTATTATATGGCTGGTATATGTAGTACGTTATGGTAGATCTAGTGATATTGTGGGGGTGGGAGTAATGCTTGGTATTTTAGAACGGTAGTATAGCATAGGCTGTACATATCCCTGTAGGTCTCGTGTTGGCCCTTGGTACTACTGATCCACCAGGTACTTCATATTAACAAGCGGCATTGTGGGGTTGGTCAATACCCGGTAATACAGAACGGCAGCAGAGTATGGTTGGTATATTCTCCTGTAGGTCCCATCTTAACCGTTGATAGTATTAACCTACCAAATACTTTGTATCATCCTGTTACTGGTAAGGTGGTACATAATACCAGTAGTCCCTACCCTGTTCCGAGTACTCTTGTTATTTCATTTATCTAGATCACCCAATCTCTTCACTTTCCTGATGCTAACTAACCAATCAGATTGCTTCACCCCCCCCCCCCCCCACCCCCGTAATCTCTATGCAGAGTTATCTCATTTTCTACGACTCTTAGCCTCATTTCGGTATTGGCCTGGTATTGTATTATTTGAGGATACCTATCGAGGATACTTTCTAGAGAATCCCTTTTTTGTCGAATGAGGCCTCGAGGCCATTAGAAATCCCTCAATGAGTCCTCATTTACCATCCCTCATAGCCTCACTTTCTTTTGAGGGTATGAGGGATAGTAAATGAGGCCTCACTGAGGGATTTCTAATGGCCCTCATAGCCTCGTGCGACAAAAAAGGATTCTCCAGAAAGTATTCTCGATAGGTATCCTCAAATAATACAATACCAGGCCATTGGTATCCTCAAATACTGAAATGAGGCTAAGAGTCGTAGTAAATGAGGCCTCATTGAGGGTTTTTTTATGGCCCTCATGGCCTCATACTACAAAAAAGGGATTCCTTAACCAGAGACGTTACACAAAAAGGCATTCCATGGGACGTGACCATTGGATATAGAGGTGATGAGACTTGGATAAGGCTTCATTGTAATAAGGGGAGATAACTCTGCATAGAGATTACGGGGGATGAAGCAATCTGATCGGTGAGTTAGCGTCAGGAAAGTCCACATGTGGAGGAAGATTCGCCATTCCACACTCAAGTAAATAACTGTAAATATAACCCGTACCAGAATTCGAGACTCATTCGGCAACAAAGATAAATCTTTCTCGCTTTTCCACACTAATTGTCAAAGCCTTAGAGCACACTGGGATTTCCTCCATGATCTCTTGTTTAACCTTCAAGAAACTGAACATAACTTGACATAAAATCCCCTCACTGAAATCTTTAACATGCAACCTAATACGACCTATCCCCTTGATGACTCACGTCATAGAATCAATTTTCATTGAAATCCATATCAACAAAATTCGTAGAATTGTCGGAGTAGTATACAGACTAAGGTTTAATCCCGGGAAGGGGAATTTTTCGTTTCTCTGTTTTTGAAAGGCAGTCAAGATACTGTTGTTTTTCCGGTTCTTGTTTTTGAATATCAGTCCCGATACCCTGAAAATCCATAGGACAGAAACGGGAATCAACGGCTGCGTCCTGCAACCTTTGATTCCCGATTCTGGTCTATAAATTTCCCGGGAACTAAGATTGATTTTCAGAACCGGTAACCGGGAAATTCCCGTTTGCGAGATTAATCCATAGTGCCAAAGGTGTAGCTGGTCTCGGTCTCTCGGAGGAACTTGATATTTGTCGTAATCTCATAAACTAGGGAGCACGGTGGCACTGTGGGAGACTGTTGGACTTCTATGCTAAAGGTCCCGAGTTCGATCCCCGTCCGTGACGACCCGCGTTATGCTCTTGGGCGAGGCACTTTATCCCGGTTGCCTACATGGGGGCACGATAACGCCTTGTACTAATGGTGCACCATGGTGGCCGACGGTGCACATGTCTTCAACCGCTGGAACCCTGCTTGAGTGGAGCTTGAACAGAGTTAGAATGTTGAGGAGCTGGCAGCTGCTCGTCGTTGCTCGGTGGTTCTCTCCAGGTACTCCGACTTCCTCCACCCGTAAAACTGTTACGGTCACGATTAGCCAGTGTGCATAAGTATGTGACCTTAAACACCAATAAATACATAAATGAATAATCTCATAAACTGTAATACACTAACATTATAACCAAGGTCCATGAATTTCCAGATTATCGTGATTGACTTTTAGAATCTGAAGCTGTAGAGCCGTGCAATCCCCTTTCCCGGGATTAAACCTTATACAGACCCAAAGCAGATATAGATATGTTCCTCAACACGCTAAATGAAATAACCGATAATAAAAATCAAGAAAATGTGATCCCTCAAATAATGGTGGACTTTAATATTGACTTTTTTGGCAGATCATGTGAAAACCGAAAATTCTATCAACTATGTTCAGTCAAGGTTTCTTACCCGTCATTACAAAGTTAACTAGATTGACTACCCACTCGGCAACCCTTATAGATCATGTATTAACCCTTTAGCCAACGTAACAGCCAAAACCGGCCAGCGCTATTCTCAAAAATCGTCAATTAATTTTCATTATTTTTTCATTTTTTGTCTCGAAAACATAGGTTATGACCCCTCGTTGGAACGAGCTCGTTCCAACGAGGGGTCATAACCTATGTTTTCGAGACAAAAAATGAAAAAAATTAGTAATTCAAGAATTTTTTTTGCAACTGTCGTCTGCTTTTCAGGTTAGGTAAAGGGTTAACAAAGAATCTTCAAACGTCCAAGTCGGGGATAATAATAACTGATATCTTCGACCATTTTTGGGTTTTGCATGTGAAAACTCTTCCAAGGCAAAATCGTAACAAAACTTTTGTCTGGATACGCAAATTTACACCAGAAAAAGCATATTCAAATCACTCCTTTTTGCAACAGTCTTAACAAACTGTCCAAATTCGGTTTATAACTCGTTTATGAGTATCTTCCTCGAAACATTCGAGTTGGCGTTTCCCTTGAAACGTGTCAGTGGTATATTAGGAACCCCAAGCGGGCCGTAGGCCCGCAAAGGGTTCCACATACCCAGTCAGATAAATGTGTTCCAGAACAGAATTCTCTATAGCCGTCAATGTGATTTTTGAAGTGGACAGTAAATTTCAGTGAAAAAACTACGTAACTTCCGCTGTCGAATTGCCCATGCAATTGCAATTGGCCTGCCCCCCTCTAGGAATCAAATGTACTCTGTTGCAACTTTATTCGCCTCAAAGATTTGCGTGATACATTGGCCGACATATCTACACTTCAGGGGTTGCCAGGCCTTCTCACCCGAGAACCGCGACAAATCAGCGGCCGGCCAAAGTGTTATTATTATTACTCGAGTTCTGTCCTTCTGGAGGTGTGTCAATATGCTCAGCTGATGATCTCGTCGTTTCAGATCGAACTCTCAGTCTTGATTTCGTTACAGCTTGTCTGCCAGTGACAACCTCAATCGAAAAAAACGTACATATAACCGATAATATAAGTTTATAACGGATAATTGTTGTTATATTGGTGCTATTGTATACAGACATGCATTGACATGTATCTCGTGAAATATCAAGATGAACAGAAACTCAGTTTTTGAATTATCCAAATGTGAAGGTGTTGTAAAGGAAAAGTTTGCTTGAAAAAAGGGTATACGGACGTTTCGTCCCCAAGCCGAGTCGTCCGCTTGTCATAACGTCAAGGAAAATATTGTCTGTACATTTTTTACATTTCGAACAAGACACCCACCCCCTACTAACGTGTGACATTTCTCCAACATATAAAGCCTCCTGATGTTGTATATATGTTAAGAGTGTGATGTACATCATCTTTAAGGTTTGAAACACAAATGATGTCGTATATTGGCTGATATAATGATATGTTTTTAAAAAATGCAAAAAATTGCACAAGTTGGAAATGCACATTTTTGGTGCACTCAAGAGACTCACCCACTCCCACATCACGTCTTGCAAATTTTTGGTGCCCCCAGGATCCCCCTCCCCCTGGAATAATTGCAAAATTATAAGATTATGTTACAGAACTACTAACTTAATATAACAAGTTTTGATGCAGTTCTTAATATAATTATAACACGTTTTGATGCGTTTCTTAATATTATTAATTCCTATAATACATTTGCAAATAATTTTGTGATTATTCATTGTAAAGTGCCGGTGCTCTTCCAAGAATAATTGCAAAATTATAAGATTATGTTGCAGAATTTAATAAACCATAAATTTTGATGCGTTTCTTAATATAATTAATTCTTATAATACATTTGCTAATAATTTTGCTATTATTCATTGTAAAGCGACGGTGTGCCTCGATGAATAATTGCAAAATTATAAGATTATGTTGCAGAACTTAATATAACAAATTTTGTTGCATTTCTTAATATAATTAATTCTTATAATACTTCTACTAATAATTTTGCAGTCATTCACTGTAAGGTGCCGGTGGAGCTCTTCAATGAAAAATTGCAAAATTATAAGATTATGTTGTGGAACTTAATATAACGTACATATACTTTAAGAACTTTTACTGTAATAATATAATTATTATAGGTAATCCATTAGAGCTGGGAGGTTATTGAATTTTGGGTTGGTTTCGGTTACAACTCGGTTTTTAATAAAAGAGTCGGGTTACGGTTTCGGTTTTGTTTTTTTTATTAAACAGATTCTGAACCAAAATAACAGAAAAAAATTAAGTTGTATGAACTAAATAATGATTGAATAACCTCTCCCTGAGTGTGTAAAAACTTTGTCGAGTCGTTGACACTTGGAAATAATATAAACAAACTTTAAGGACGAACTCTCGTGGTCTCTGCCGAAGACTTGAAGTTAATTAAAAATAATTTGTAGCTAACACAATGAGTCACTACTGGAAATTGGGTTAATAACTTTCCATGCTCACAAGAAATATATTTATGACAATATTTACACTCAGCCGACTTTGAAGTTTTATCAGTTTTGATAAAGTGTTCCCATGTAGGGTTCTTCTCGACTGTAATTGCCGCCATTGTTTCAGAAAAAACACGTAAAAACGTTATTCTCACGTGACATTCAAATAACCGAGAAAGTCGGTTTTTCAGTTTATCGTCGGTCTCGGTTGTCGGTTATTTTTTCATAACCGAAACTGAGTTGTTTTTCGGTTAACCTCCCAGCTCTATAATCCATTGAATAAACAGTAATTAAAATTTATTTAATGGCTGGATAGTTTATTTTGTTCTGACATTTCTGTTTTCAGAATTTCACACGTATTATGTGACGTATATGAAATTTAATGCAAGGAGGTACATTAAGATATATTACAATGGAGGTACATTAAGATATATTACAATAGGTAATATACAATAAAGTATACAATAAAATTATTATATAAATAAATAAAAAATGATTCAAAATACAATACCTGAATACTTTCCCCCAGCGAACGAGTTTCGGACGTGTTGGGTATAATTGTAGAGGACGACTTGGTTGAAATTGCAGCAGACGATTTGGTTAGCAGACGCAATGGGTGTAATTCGAAAAAGTGATACTGACAGGTTGCTTTCAGTCCCGTTAGAAACCAAAACAAAGTAATAATGTGTTACTTTTTGGTGCATCTGTATTTCTGAACAGTGCTTCGTAGTTTCAAACACTAAAAAATGGAAAATAATAACCCTTTTGGATATTTACCGCCATTGAAAATGGCATGTCATCTTTTTTCGGGAACTGGGGGAATGTTCGGCCTGGGGAGAACTAGGCCCAAGGAAGATTCATCCAAAAGAAAAGCAGTACACATCTGTTAGGATATTTTAGATACGCTACGATATTCGTTTTAACTCCTGAAAATAATTCTTAACAAAAATATTAATAGATTGTTCGATATTTATTGAAAAATATTAATACAATGTATATCGTCGAGCAATTATCTCTGCAGTAAATTCACATTCAATGTGTTCTGTAATAATTAAGCCTTTTATTAAGGTCTCTCATCTGTTAGAATGGTATCCAATCACTTCGGCTCCAAGTCATTTCATCCTCTGGTCAATTTGACCTCAGAGTCATCTCTGCCCTAGTCACTTCGGTTCCTTGGTCATTTCGGCACCATTTTAAGTGTAGGGATCTACATGTATAAAGATCAGTGCATAGTTCATGTTTAGAAATAATGGGTAATTACCTTTATTAAGTAATGTTCAGTTATTTGTATTTACACAGTGTACAGAAAAGTTATACACAACATTAAAAATTAGCCATGTGTTCAATTTTACATACATTTAAGATGCTATCTGTATAAGTAAGAGAAATTATTTTACTTTGAAATTTTGCAAAGTATATGCAGTCATTCATTCATATTGTTATGCACAATTCCTAGTCACCTTCCAGTTTGAGGTTCACAGCTAGGGTTTCTTTTTCTTTTCTTTTTTGTGAAACAACCACCAAACTGCGATTTTGATACTACCATAAATATGTCCACATTTTCTAAAACACAGAGCAGAATCCTTGTAGTTATGCACAATTCCTAGTCCCCTTCCAGTTCGCTGTCCACGGGGGTCTGACCCCAGTACCCCACTTCCATGGCATACACTGAAACCAAATAACATTACTGACCCTCGCTTCTGGCTGTCGTAGATTCATAAGCAAATACAATTATTCAGGTCGCAAGGGATTTCAAATCCCACATTGTCCATGTGCACCTTCGACGTGCTGAAACTTTTCTTTTATTTATTCATCATGAAAGAAAATCTACTAGACATATATCATATGTATACCTGAATATCTAATTGAGAGATATAAATGTTGAAAAAAAATTAAATAGAAAAATGTTAAAATTCAAACAATATTTGAAAATATTTAAAGAGGCCGAAATGACCTGGTATATTGGGGCTGAATTGACCTGCGGCCGTACTAGTAATGACTGGGACCGAATTGACTTGGGGCCAAAGTGACTGGAATTCATGAGAATTGCATCCAAACTGTCCTCCAACAATTTGACCCAAACTGGATACTAGTACTAATCTAACCCAAACCATCCTTTGGCAATTTGCCCCGAACTGTTCTCCAGAATAGGGACACATGATTCTTATTGATTTATTTATTGGGGTTTAATGACACTTCGATAGCCAGGGTCACTTCATGTCGGACACTTTTACAGATGGGAAAAGCCAGAGAGAACCATTGAGCAATTACAAATATCTAACGTACAAACAGCACACAAGCTGGGTTAGCATTGGTTGAAGACAAGTGTACGATTGACTTGCAGTATGCCTTGGTACGCAATGGCACTACATGGGCAATGGGAATGAAGTGTATTGCCCAAGGAAACAAAGTGGTTGCCGCAGGTGGGATTTGATAGAGGACCCTTTGTCTTGCAGCCTACACCTCTAACTACTGTGCCCTTTAACCTTCAAAACTGTATAGTACCAGCTAAAACATGTTGTAGAATGACCACATGAAAATTTCACATGTACATAGTTTCATTATTAGTTTGTGATATTTGTTTTTGCTCAGTTTGCTGTACAGTGGAACCCTGTTAATTGAAGAGCCACTTTGCCAATAACATTATTCAATTAGCAGGAGTATTCAATTAACAGGGATTGTGTCACTTTCCTGTATTCCAGAGATAAACTTAGCATTTATTCTATTATATTTTGTTTGATAGAGCTCCATGAGCTCTGTCAAACAAGATATAATAGATTAAATGCCTGTATTGAATGTACTGAGGCCAAATTGGTCTATAACAAAGGAAAGCTGGGAAGAGTCAGGGCAATTTCTCAACATGTTACAAGATTTTTTATTCAATTAACAGGAGATTACTCTATAACCTATATTCAATTACCAGGTCAAATTTGTAATGGAGGCATGGTAAATGGTTTTGTGTTGGGAAATTACATTCTATTAACAGAGATATGCAATTAAGATATATCCAATTAAGTGGGCACCACTGTATAACCACCCCCCCCCATGCCCCCCCACACACACCCCAATCAAAACCATCATTCAAAGGTCTTGGATTCAGCAAATTTGATTTCTTTATTTATTGGGTTTAACAACAGTTTTTACAGCCAGGGCCACCCAACAGTTTTACTGGGGGAGGAACCCAGCCAGAGTACCCGGAGAGAACCACCGAGCAACAGTGACAAGCAACTGTCAGGCTTCTCAACATTGTTACTCCAAGCAAGCAGGGTTAGCATTGGTTGAAGACAAGTGCATCATCGATGTGCAGTACGCCTTATTCCAGTTGCGGCTTGCCGCAATTGGGATTCGAGCTGAGAACCTCTCAGCTTGTTTTGGGAAGGTTTTTTTTAGGGTCCTGCGAATATTCGAGATTTGATTTGATATCGATTCCATACGTATGCTTCGAGATCTATCCCGAATCAGTTTCAGGATTCGATTTTTTCGAATCTCTCATACTAACTTCAATTTGTTACATTTCCAACAAAAATAGGATAAAACTGTCATTAGAAAATTCATTCATGTAGGCTCAATTCCTATTTATTTGAGTAATTGACAATGTTTAATTGTTAGATAAGGTGTGAATTTGGCCCAGAACATTATCCATAGTTTTGGTTTTTGAAGGCTTAACTTGTTACTATTTCTTAAGAACGTGAATAGTAACAAGTTAGGCCTTCAAAAACTAAAACTATGGACAATAGGCCTAGCTGTTTCAGCGACGGTGCTACAGAGAATATTTAGTTATTGGTGTTTAAGGTGTTCACTCGTCGCATAGGGTCATCACAGTGTTCCGTAACTTCCGTTTGATGCAATATGAAATAACTTGTCTTTTAAGATTTGATTTGGGATTCAATTCGATGTCGATATCAGAGGCATGATTTGATTTGAGATTCAATTCGAAAAGAAATTTGTGATTCGCAGATCCCTATTTTTTTTTTAGTTCCAGCTTCATTAAGGTTTGTCTCATATCCCACTTGTAATTTTGTCATAATTAGTAATCATAAATCCTTAAAATAAAACAATAGAAAAAATGCATAGAATATTTAAAAAAAAAATTTCTGTGAGGATTTGACCGCAGAGGTGATGACATGCGACCACCACTGAGACCGAATATTCTCAGAAAAAGTATGAGGGCTGAATCTTTCTGTGACTGAATCTTCATGAACCCCTTTTTTCAAACTAAATTGCCCATTACTTATAAAGCAACCATAACTAAGGCAAAAACAATCCTATGAAATTTCCAAGTCTGAAATTCTATAAATTGCAAATAAATTTACAGAAATTATATGGCAAAATAAAGGATGTAGTGTATAGAACCCCAAAAGTATGTGTGCACCTCACACACTGAAACACGGTCGCTATCAGACATCAACGGTTCCTGAAAGTGTGCTATCGGTACCATATTTGTACCATAGCTGATAATAATAAAATAATATTTCATAAGAACAACAAACACAGGAATTCAAAATGCAGCCTCAGGGCAGCATGGTGGTGAATGCCAACGCTGTCAGATTGTCCTTGAAAGCGGGAGTCCTTTACAAATAGGTTTTTGTTTTGTGATACTCTGGATACTCCCCATTTTTAGCTCAGCTTTGACATAGTCATATTTTAGGTTATGTCATAGCCCATTGTCCGTCTGTTTGGGAACAACAATTCAATACGGCTCGGGCTAGAGGCTTTATTTATGAACCGATCTTTACGAAACTTCTTGGGTACCTTTGTTATCACCGTGGGACGAGTGTTTTTGGGTGCGGTCCAAAATGCAAGATGGCCTCCAGCAGTCATTTTGTACAGAAATTAGTGCAATCAGTTTTTTGTTCAGAACTTATGCATGAAAGTTCTGATTTGAATAAATTTTTGTATGAATGTTTAGTAACATGGAGTTCATCACATATAATAAAGGGCTTTTTCTCATGCTGAAATTATGGAAATTAGATGAACTTTAATTTATTCAGTGCTACTAACATGTATACCCAGTAAGTGCACATGTCAATACGGCTCGGCTAGGCTATATTTATGAACTGATCTTCATGAATCTTCTTGAGTACCTTTGTTATCACCTTGGAATGAGAATGAGTGTTTTTGGGTGCAGACCAAAATTCAAGATGGCTACCAGTGGCCATTTTGTACCGAAATTAGGTACAATCAGTTTTTTGTACAGAACTTCTATACAACTTGGGCTAGAGGCCGTATTTATGTACCGATTTTACAAAATTTCTTGGGTACCTTTGTTATCACCATGGGGTTAGAATGAGTGTTTTTGGGGGGAGTCCAAAATTCTCGATGGCTGCCGGCAGCTATTTTGTACTGAAATTACTGCAATCAGTTTTTTGTACAGAACTTCTGTATGAAAGTTCTGATTTGAATAAATTTGTGTATGATTGTTTAGTAACATGGAATACATCACAAAAATACAGGTTTTTTTCTTGTACAGAAATTATGCAAATTAGACGAACTTTGATTTATTCAGTGCTACTTATACACAGTAAGTTCACATGTCAATACGGCTCGAGCTAGGGGCTGTATTTATGAACCGATCTTCACCAAGCTTCTTGGGTACCTTTGTTATCACCTAGGGATGAGAACGAGTGTTTTGGGGTGCGATCCAAAATTCAAGATGGCTGCCAGTGGCCATTTTGTACCAAAATTAGGTACAATCAGTTTTTTGTACACAACTTCTATACGGCTCAGGCTAGAGGCCGTATTTATGAACCGATCTTTACGAAACGTCTTGGGTACCTTTGTTATCACCGTGGGATGAGAGCGAGTGTTTTTGGGTGCAGTTCGAAATTCAAGATGGCCACTAGCAGCCATTTTGTACCAAAATTAGTGCAATCAGTTTTTTGTACAGAACTTCTGCATGAAAGTTCTGATTTGAATAAATTTTCGTATGAATGTTTAGTAACATGGAATACATCACAAAAAATACTGTATAATACAGGTTTTTTTCTCTTGCAGAAATTATGCAAATTAGATGACCTTTGATTTATTCAAAGCTACTTATACACTGTAAGTGCACATGTCAATACGCTAAGGCTGGAGGCTGTATTTATGAACCAATCTTCATGAAACTTCTTGGGTACCTTTGTTATCACTTTGGGATGAGAACAAGTGTTTTTGGGTGCGGCCCGATATTAAAGATGGCTGCCGGCTTTCACACTGTTGCTTACTGAGGTGAAGTCACTTTACCATTACCAAGCTACCTACTAAATACCAAAGGGAAGATTTTTCAGCGCACTCTTATTACTTCAGCACCCATAATTCTCAAATATGGCATTAAAACCAATCACATACTAGTACTGCTTAAATCTATTTACATAATCAGAATACACCATCAGGGATGCATTAGCTCAGTAGGTAGAGGTGCAGACTGCAAGCCGAGAAATCCTCGGTTCGAATCCCACCTGCGGCAACAGCTTTGTGTCCTTGGGCAAGACACTTCACCCCCACTACCCATGTGGGGGCAAGTTATGCTGTGTACTAAGGCATACTGCATGTTCTTGGTGCACCTGTCTTCTAACAAGGCTAACCCTGCTTGTGTAGTATGTTGGGGAGCTCACAGTTGCTTGCCATTGCTCAGTGGTTCTCCTGGGGTACTCTAGTTTCCTCCATCCATAAAACTGCCATGGTCACAATAAGCTGTTGTGCAGATAAATGTGACCTTAAACACCAATAAATAAATAATAAAAAGAACACACCACCTCATACCCGTTTCTCTCCTGTTTTTATTCACCTTGGTATTCCTCGGTTTGCCTCGGTGTTTAGTATGCCTGCCAGAAAAGGAGTGATTTCTTTTTCTAAAAGAGCAAAACAAGAAACAGTAATTTTTAACAGGTAGTAACGAAATAATTTTCATGAAGCGCACAATTTTATGTTAGTTAATAGCTGAAAAAACGCAGGGTGATATTTGCAAATCTTATTTTATTACTGGCACCAGGTACTGGTAATGAAAATTGTTTGTCATCAGTACTTGATCAAGTTTCTGACAAAGCACATTATACTATTCCAATATGTCAGCTACTGGACATAAGCACACAATTTGATGATGGTTTACCATTATACTGGTGCTTAGCCAGGATATCTAAGTTACATGTAGGGGCAAGAGTAATATCTAGTGGGAGTGGGGCCGGGTAATAAAGAATATGATGCACAGAATCACCTGAGCCACATAGCAGTGAGATAGGGGTGAGGACAAGAGGGTGTGTGACCCTCTCATCAGTGGAGGGGTCGGATGCACCTCCCCCCCACCCCCCCCCCCAAAAAAAATAAAAAAATTCAAGACAGTAAAACACAATTACCTTGAATCTGTGTCCTTTTGTGTCCATAATAAGTTGCGAACAAGCATAAATATCTAGATATTAAAATGTCTTTTGGGATGTTCATTATATGGGTTAACAGGAGAGAGGGGTGGCGGCATGAATGAAATTGGGGACCGAATATTCTCTGAAAAAGTATGAGGGCTGAATCTTCCTGTGACTGAATCTTCATGAACCCCTTTTTTAGCTCAACTTTGGCGAAGCCAAATTTGAGCTTATGCCATGGCCCGCCGTCCGTCTGTCCGTCAACAATTGGATACGGCTTGGGCTAGAGGCCGTATTTATGAACCGATCTTTACGAAACTTCTTGGGTACCTTTGTTATGACCGTGGGACGAGAACGAGTGTTCTTGGGTTTGGTCCGAAATTCAAGATGGCTGCCAGCCGCCATTTTGTACCGACAATGCAGAAATCTGTTTTTTGTACAGAACTTCCATATGAAAGCTATGATTTGAATAATTTTTTGTATGAATGTTCAGTACCATGGGATACATCACATATAATACGGGTTTTTTTCTCGTGTGTAAATTATGCAAATTAGACTAACTTTGATGTTTTTTGGTGTTACTTTCAGCACTGTAAGTGCAAATGCCAATACGGCTCGGGCTAGAGGCCGTATTTATGAAACGATCTTTACGAAATTCCTTGGGTACCTTTGTTATCACCGTGGGATGAGAGCGAGTGTTTTTGGGTCCGGTCCGAAATTCAAGATGGCCGATGGCAGCCATTTTGTACAAAATTTGGTGCAATCAGATTTTTGCACAGAACTTCCATATGAAAGCGCTGATTTGAATAATTTTTTGTGTGAATGTTTAGTACCATGGGATACATCACATATAATACGGGTTTTTTTCTCGTGCAGAAATTATGCAAATTAGATGAACTTTGATTTTTTCAGTGCTACTTACACACAGTAAGTACACATGTCAATACGGCTCAGGCTAGAGTCTGTATTTATGAACCGATCTTCAAACGTCTTGGGTACCTTTGTTATCACCTTGGGACAAGAACGAGTGTTTCTGGGTGCGGTCCAAAATTCAAGATGGCTGCCAGTGGCCATTTTGTACCGAAATTAGGTCTAATCAGTTTTTTGTACACAACTTCTATATACGGCTCAGGCTAGAGGCCGTATTTATGAACCGATCTTTACGAAACTTCTTGGGTACCTTTGTTATCACCGTGGGATGCGAACGAGTGTTTTTGGGTGTGGTCCAAAATTCAAGATGGCCACCAGCAGCCATTTTGTACCAAAATTAATGCAATCAGTCTTTTGTACAGAACTTCTGTATGAAAGTTCTGATTTGAATATATTTTTGTATGAATGTTTAGTAACATGGAATACATCACATATAGTACGGGTTTTTTTCTCGTGCAGAAATTATGCAAATTAGATGAACTTTGATTTATTCAGTGCTACTTATACACTGTAAGTGCACATGTCAATACGGCTCGGGCTAGAGGCTGTTTTTATGAACCGATCTTCACAAAACTTCTTGGGTACCTTTGTTATCTCCTTGGGACGAGAACGAGTGTTTCTGGGTGTGGCCATTTTGTACCGAAATTAGGTCCAATCAGTTTTTTGTCACAACTTCTACACAGCTCATATTTGTGAACTGATCTTCACGAAACTTCTTGGGTACCTTTGTTTTCACCTTGGGACAGGAATGAGTGTGTTTTGGGGTGCCTTTGTTATCACTGTGCTATGAGAACAAATATTTTGGGGTTCAGTCAGACCCACTCTGGGACTCAAAGATTTTTTTCTAGTTTAGCATCTGACTGTCACCCACCTTTACAATACTTTACCTATACATTTGTTACAGGCAACGGCCTGTATTTATGTACAGACCGTTACAATACTTTATATGTACCTTTGTTATCAGGTCATTACCTAGATGTTTCTCATTGCTGTGTCACATACTATACATGTACATGTCTTTGTCTTGACAAGTTGAGCTACAGTGTCATTGACACTTTCATTTCAAACTAAATTGCCCATTACTTATAAAGCACCATAACTAAGGCAAAAACAATACTATGAAATTTACAAGTCTGAAATTCTATAAATTCCAAATAAATTTACACAAATTATATTGCAAAATGAAGGATGTGGTGTATAGAACCCCAAAAGTATGTGTGCACCTCACGCACTGACACACAGTCGCCATCAGACATCAGCAGTTCCTGAAAGTGTGCTCTCGGTACCGTATTTGTACCATAACTGATAATAATAAAATAATATTTCATAAGAACAACAAACACAGGAATTCAAAATGCAGCCTCAAGGCAGCATGGTGGTGAATGCCAACGCTGTCCCATTGTCCTTGAAAGGGGGAGTCCTTTACAAATAGGTTTTTGTTTTGTGATACTCTGGATACTCCCCATTTTTAGCTCAACTTTGACAAAGTCAAATTTAAGGTTATGTCATGGCCCATTGTCCGTCTGTTCGGGAACAGCAATTCAATACGGTTCGGGCTAGAGGGTGTATTGGTGAACCGATCTTTACGAAACTTCTTGAGTACCTTTGTTATCACGTGGGGCGAGAACAAGTGTTTTTGGGTGCGGTCCAAAATTCAAGATGGCCTCCAGCAGCCATTTTGTACAGAAATTAGTGCAATCGCCATTTTTGTACAGCACTTCTGTATGAAAGGTCTGATTTGAATAAATTTTTCTATGAATGTTTAGTAACATGGAGTACATCACATATAATACCGTTTTTTTTCTCGTGCTGAAATTATGCAAATTAGATGAACTTTAATTTATTCAGTGCTACTTACATGTATACCCAGTAAGTGCACATGTCAATACGGCTTGGGCTAGGCTGTATTTATGAACTGATCTTCATGAAACTTCTAGGGTACCTTTGTTATCACCTTGGAATGAGAATGAGTGTTTTTGGGTGCAGTCCAAAATTCAAGATGGCTACCAGTGGCCATTTTGTACTGAAATTAGGTACAATCAGTTTTTTGTACAGAACGTCTATACAACTTGGGCTAGAGAACATATTTATGAATCAATCTTTACGAAATTTCTTGGGTACCTTTGTTATCACCATGGGGTGAGAATGAGTGTTTTTAGTTTAAACAATACTTATTTCAGATCAAGTAAAATTTACAAAGAACAACAACAAACAAATAACAGAATATAGCTGAAAAAACCTGGTGCCAGTAATAAACAGTGTAAAAATTTGTGGAATTTTTACACTGTTTATTACTGGCACCAGGATAAGATAAGATAAATTGTTGTTTGTCATCAATACTTGATCAAGTTTCTGACAAAGCACATTATACTATTCCAATATGTTAGCTACTGTACATGTACATAAGCACACAATTTGATGTTAGTTTATACTGGTGCTTAGCCAGGATATCTAAGTTACATGTAGGGGCAAGAGTAATACATGTATCTAGTGGGAGTCAAAAAGAATATGATGCACAGAATCATCTGAGCCACATAGCAGTGAGATAGGAGTGAGGACAAGAGGGTGTGTGACCCTCTCATCAGTGGAGGGGGTCTGGTGCACCCCCCCCCAAAAAAAAAAAAACAACAAAAAAACAAACAAACAAACAAAATTTGAAATTAAAGACAGTAAAACACAATTACCTTGACTCTGTGCTGCCCTGGACTGGTCACTTTCCGTGGATGGGCAATATTTCTGCGGATGCAATGATATTAGTTTTCAAACATTGTTTACAGCAATAATCAGCAAAAATTTAATTAATGAACCACAGGATACAATTCAGTGCTTCATTAATTAAAATTTTATTGATGATGATTTTCTATTATCTGGAAAAAACATGCATGGACATCATGCACTGCCCATGCAAGGATTATGACCAGCAACTGTACTGTATGTCTGTGTTACTGCTATGAGCAGGGACTAATCTAAATGGGTGGGTGTGTTTACAAATATTAATATTTTTTAACACCTGATAACAAAGTAATATAAGTTTATAAACAACCACACAATTGACTTTTAATTACAATACTCCTAATTCCTATTAAACATACAAGAATGTTTATTAATTTTGTGGAATTTTTACACTGTGTATGGAGCGTATTTGGGCCTGTATGTTTGTTAAAATTGCCCTTCCACTACGGAGGACTTTTTGAAATCAGTCTACACTGGATTGTGTGGTATTCCTTTGTATAAGACAGTGTATTCATTGTAATAATATTCATGCATAAGTTCATGTTTTTGGTTTGTTTTAGGCCTGATAATCTGCAGAATAGCATGGGTGGCGGTGTATTCGGAGTATTCCATCGCTTGAGTGCAAGAAGGCTTTGCAATGCTATATATAGCATAAACCTTGTTGCACTCCAGTGACAAATTTATCAATTTTAATCATGTGGGTAAAATATCGGACATGAACCATTTAATTTTTTTTTTTTTAACTCACTTCGACAAAGTCAAGCAGGGCATATCTAATCACTCTCCGTCCATTGTC
The DNA here is from genome assembly GCA_031216915.1 of Pictodentalium vernedei. Classification (NCBI taxonomy): domain Eukaryota; kingdom Metazoa; phylum Mollusca; class Scaphopoda; order Dentaliida; family Dentaliidae; genus Pictodentalium; species Pictodentalium vernedei. Next base: position 104,265,460 of record CM062292.1, on the reverse strand, counting down.
CATCCGCCTGTCATCCATCAACACCATGTTTTGGTCAATTCAAGTTAAAGTTTGAGCGAGTAATGGTACCAAAGGGGTATTACATTTTTGTAATACATGCCCAGCCCCATAGGGAGGGGGTGGGGTAAAATGCTCCCAAAATATTTTTAAAATCTTATGAACCAGTGGGTACAGTGACTTGATATTCGTTATGGAACTGCCTTTTGAGATGTAGAATCACGTGTGTTCAAACGTACTTTGTGAAGCATTATTTGGCTTTATAATGGCAGTGGTTAGATTTTTGGTACTACCCAAAATTTCCATTTTCCAAACCGATGGTCCGATTTGAATGAAATTCAGTATGTGGTAATATTGGGTCATAAATACTTGCCTCATGCAAAAAAAAACCTGCATCCCCATGGGAACCCCAGGAGTGAAAAATAGAAATGTTTTCAAACTCCCATGTTTCCCAAACCACTTGGAACAGAGAACAGTTATGGTATGAAGCATCCTTAGGACCAGTAGAATTGAATGGTAAAAAAATGCCCTCTGTTGTTGTTAGAGAGTTCTGCAGAGGGCATCAGAATAATGTTGGCGCAGCATTTTTGCAAACATTTTAGAAAATCTTTTCTCAAGAACCAGTGTTCAGAATCTTTTGATATTTGGTGTACAGCATCCATAGAGGGGTCAGATACAAGTTTGTTAAAATGAAGCCCATACATTCATATTTGGACTCAATGCAGGAGCCCAAATTTTATGGGGAATTTTCTTTAAAAATCTTCTTCAGAACCATGAGTCAGAATTTTTTTATGTTTGGTACCCTCATTGTTATGATGGTCAGATTCAAGATTGTTCAAACCAAGTCCATATGTTAATATTTGGGCTTCCTTTGGTAGTCCAAATTTTAACTTAGGGCTATATGGGGAAGTTTTTTTAAAAATCGTTTTCCCCAGATCCACCAGTCAGAATGCTTTCGTATTTGGTATACAACATCTCTAAGGGGGGAGGGGGGGGGGGGGGGGGAGAGATTCACATTTTGGGCTCGCTATGGTAGCCCAAATTTGAACTCAGTGCAATATGAGGAAATTTCTTTAAAATTTTGTTCTTCAAATCCACCAGTCAGAATGCTTTCATATTTGGTATACAGCATCTCTAAGGAGATCAGATTCAACTTTGTTCAAATCGAGTGCCTGGGTTGATATTTGAGCTCCCTATAGGAGCCAGAATTGGCCAAGTAGCTGAAGAATTAGACAATTTTTATTCAGTACCCTCTAGAGGTGAAGAGTAATCTACATAGGTTGTATCAAGGGGCTTGAGAGGGGAGCTCCACATTTTACATCATGATCAACTAAAGAAAAGGCATGATGCTTGGACTGTTTTTGTCACTCCTGAGGGGCTCAAAGATATGCAGTGTATCCTATGGAGATGGATTGCTTAATGTAGATTCATTCTTGGACTCTTATATCGTGTTCTGTTCTCTGTTTATATCATGTTCTGTTCAAGGTGAGCACTTCAGGCCCTGTGGGGCCTCTTGTTTATTTATTTATTGGGTTTTAACAACACTTTCGAAAGCCAGCAGCTACAAGTTTCTTCTCTCCTTGAACCAAGCGTCTCGCCCAACTGCAGCACTCATGGTCCACTGAGTTTTTAGCTCACCTGACTTTCAGTCAGGGTGAGGTGTATTGATCACTCGCCGTCCGCCGTCCGTGAACTTGGTGTTTGCGTCTTCTCCAAAACTACTGAACCGATTAATCATTAGGTGAAATTTGAGATGCTTGTTTGTTATGACATTGCATTTTGATTTTGTTTAAATCAAGTTGCCCTGGCCCTCAGTAGGGCCATGCCCAAAAATTTTGCCTAAATCTTAAAAAATCTTTTCGTGAACCAGGAGTAGCAGAGATTTGATATGTGGTGTGCTGCTTCCTTTTGAGGTGTAGACTCAGTTGTGTTCAAGAGAAGTTTGTGGGTCTTTATTTGCCTTCATTATTGGAGGGCAAGTATTTTCGCCCTGCCCAAAATTTCTGTTTTTCGAACCAAGAGGCTGATTTGAACCAAATTTAATTTGTGGGTTTATTTGATCATAAGTAATTAATTTATGCCCCAAAATATTTTCCCATCCCCCCATGGGAACCGCAGGAGCTAAAAATAGAACAAAATTCAAAACGCACATATCTCCAAAACTACATGGCACTGAGAATTCTTATTTGGTGTGAAGCTTCCTTGGGACCAACAGAATGGAGTGGTCTAAGCAAATTTCTGTCAGGTCTGTCATGGGGTACTTTTTCGGGACTTTGAAAAAATGCTTAGTCAGCATTCTGTAACACTGTGGGTAATGGAGAAAGCATTTAAGACTCTTCTTCACCCAATTCACTCCTCCAAAACCTTTCAAATTTCACATATACCATCTTTGGAAGATTTTTTTACACGTTTATTGAAATCAGATCCCTGGGTCCATATTTGGGCTCTCTATGGGAGTCCAAATGTTGAAATTAGTGCAGTATGAGGAATATTCTTTAAAAATATTTTTCTTCAGACCCACCAATCAGAATCTTTTGATATTTGCTATGCACCATCATTGGGCGGGTGAGATCTTCAAGCCAAGCCTATATTTTTGCTCACCAGTGTTTTGCAAATTGCGAGAACGGTGATTTCATTCCTGTGATGTTCTTGCAAATGCTTGTTAAGAAGATCCATATTTACCATTCCCCCCAAAATATAAGCATTTTTTCATCAGATAAAATTTAATAAAATTAAATGAATTTTAGAGCTGAAACGATTAAAGGGTTTTCGTGATTGATTAATCGCATGGGTTAACCTTGGTTAACTGATTAATCACTTGCCCCAATAGGTAGCTGAATAATTGCTGTACCATTGACTATTTATATAATTAAAACTTTACTCAGCATAATGGACAAAACCGGGCAGCGCCATATACAAACATGTCCATTCAAATTTTATATTTTCAATTTTTGTCTTAAAACATAGCTTATGACCCCTCATTGGAACAAGCTCATTGAGCTTGTTCCAATAAGGAGGGGGGGGGGGGGGCGGTCATAAGCTATGTTTTTGAGACAAACATTGAAAATCTTTAGTAATTCAAGAATTTCTTGTGCAAGTATCATCTGCTACCTGCATTTGGTGAAGGGTTGAGAATGACCGTTTTTAGCTGATACAGTATAATGATCATGCAAGTGAACAAGTATTTTGGCACGTAACTGGCATGCATTTCTCTGTCTCATGCAATTGATGTGAGCCAGTGTAACAATGTTTGCCTGTTTTGGAGCAAGTTTGTTCCATAGTTAACCCATACAGGGTATTTTTTGTTTTTAAAAATTTGATTAGCAGTTTCCATCTTTGTTTCAAAAAGTGATTATAAATAGTGAATTTTAGCTTACCCAATATGAAAGAAAAATGGTTAGCAATTGGACATTTTTGTATAGCATTTTGCGATGTGAATCCAGCCATATAGTACCGTACTTCAAAAGTAACGGTTAACCAATCAATTACTTTTTATGTGTACCCATACTATGTATGGTACACAGAATGCCGGCATCCGGGGTGACCATCCGTCATTCGTCCATCCTTTGTCCATCCGTCCGTCTGTCCGTCCATCCGTCCGTCTGTCCATCCGGTGTCCGTATCCATTTCTTTGGCATTCGATAACTTGAAAAATATTGCTTGGATTGTCAAGTTACTTTTTATTTGTGTTCAGGTTACTGATGTGCCAAGCTGTATAGTTTTTGGTGTAAATCGGATAATTTGATCCTGAGATATTAACCCATTATCCTTCAAATTGAAAATTCCTCCAATCCCTTTGGCATTCGATAACTTGAAAATTTTTGCTTGGATTGTCTAGTTACTTTATATTTGTGTTCAGGTTACTGATTTGCCGAGCTGTATAGTTTTTGGTGTAAATCTGATAATTTGATCCTGAGATATTAACCCTTTATCCTTCAAATTGAAAATTTCTCCAATCCCTTTGGCATTCGATAACTTGAAAAATATTACTTGGATTGTCAAGTTACTTTATATTTGTGTTCAGGTTGCTGATGTGCCGAGCTGCATAGTTTTTGGTGTAAATCGGATAATTTGATCCTGAGATATTAACCCTTTATCCTTCAAATTGGAAATTCCTCCAATCCCTTTGGCATTTGATAACTTGAAAATTATTGCTTGGATTGTCTAGTTACTATCCTTCAAATTGAAAATTCCTCCAATCCCTTTGGCATTCGATAACTTGAAAAATATTGCTTGGATTGTCAAGTTACTTTATATTTGTGTTCAGGTTACTGATGTACCGAGCTGTCTAGTTTTTAGTGTTAATCTGTTATTTTAATCCTGAGATATTAACCCTTTATCCTTCAAATTGAAAATTCCTCCAATCCCTTTGGGATTTGATAACTTGAAAAATATTGCTTGGATTGTCAAGTTACTTTACAATTGTGTTCAGGTTACTGATGTGCTGAGCTGTATAGTTTTTGGTGTTAATCTGATAATTTGATCCCAAGATATTAACCCTTTATCCTTCAAATTGAAAATTTCTCCAATCCCTTTGGCATTCAATAACTTGAAAAATATTGCTTGGATTGTCAAGTTACTTTATATTTGTGTTCGGGTTACTGATGTACCAAGCTGTATAGTTTTTGGTGCTAATCTGTTATTTTAATCCTGAGATATTAACCCTTTATCCTTCAAATTGAAAATTCCTCCAGTCCCTTTGGTATTTGATAACTTGAAAAATATTGCTTGGATTGTCAAGTTACTTTACAATTGTGTTCAGATTACTGATGTGCTGAGCTGTATAGTTTTTGGTGTTAATCTGATAATTTGATCCCAAGATATTAACCCTTTATCCTTCAAATTGAAAATTCCTCCAACCCCTTTGGCATGAGATAACTCAAAAAATATCAATCCGATTGTCATGTTACTTTATATATTTATTCAGGTTACTGGTGTGCTGTGCTGTATAGTTTTTTATGTAAATCTGATAATTTGATCCGGAGATATTAACCCTTTATCCATCAAATTAGACACTCCTCCAATCCATTTCTATATATATGTACCCATACCTTGTATGGTGTACATAATGTCGGCATCCGTGGTGGCCCTCCGTCATACAGCTTTCTACTAGTTGCGCGTATGGGTACACATCTGACGATTTCATCAGCCTATTTTTTTTTATCATTCAAGATATTGATCATTGGTTAGTCAATTAATCGGTTAACCGTATCAGATCTAATTAATTTCTATAAACATGATTACTGCAATAGCCTTTGATGTGGTGGTTCAACAATCTAACAATCTATGTACTTGAAGATAAATAAGCATAATTCATGTGATTAAGACACATGTTGGAAATGGATCCCACAAAAATATATTTGTGAAACCCTGACTCACTGTGGGAGCCTGAATTATAATTTAGTTCAAAATGAGGAATTTGCTTTAAAAGACTTTTTCAGATCCAGTAGTCGAACTGTTTTGATGTTTGGTGTGCAGCATCCTTACAGGGGGAGGGGTGGGGGGGGGGGATTCAAATTTGTTTACGCCAAGTCCCTGGGTTCATATTTGGGCTCACTGTGGGAGCCTGAATTATAACTTAGTTCAAAATGAGGAATATTCTTCAAAAGTATTCTTCACATTCAGCAGTCAGAATATTTTGATATATACAGTATCCTCAGGGAGGTGAGATATAAGTTTGTTAAAGCCAAGTCGCAGGGTTCATATTTGGGCTTCCTGTAGGAGCCCGAATTGTACCAAAATTTCTATTTTCCAAATTGAGAGGCTGATTTGAAGCAAATTTGATATGATGGGCTTATTGGGTTGTACATGTAAGTACCTAATTTATGCCAAAACATTTTCCGGTTGCCCTTGTGGGAACTGCAGGATCTAAATATAGAAAAAATTTAAAACGTCCATGTCTTCAAAACTACACGGCACTGAGAATTTTTATTTTGTGTGTCGCTTCCTTACGAACAGCCGAAAAGAATGGTAAAAAAAAATTGCCATCAGTTTTATCATAGGGAAGTTTTCCAGGACTTATGCGGAGTCATCATTTTAGTAATGGGAAAAACATTAAAGAATCTTCTTCTCCCATACCACTGCTCCAAAGGCTTTCATATTTTGCATATAACATCTTTGGAAGATTTATTCACAGGTTTGTTGAAATCAAATCCCTGGGTCCATATTTGGACTCTCTGTGATTAGATTAGTGCAATATGAGGAATATTTTTTAAAAATCTTCTTTTGATCCACTCTTCAGAATATTTTGATATTTGGGATGCTGCATCCTTAGAGGGGAGAGATTCAAGTTTGTTCGAGCCAAGTCCTCAGGTTCATATTTGGGCTCCCTGTGGGAGTCCAAATTACAACTTACTTCAATAAGAGGAATATTCTTTAAAATCCAGTAGTCAGAATCTTTTGATATTGGTATATAGTAGCATCCGTAGGGATGTGAGATTCAAATTTGTTCAAGCCAAGTCCTTGGGTTCATATTTGGGCTCTCTGTGGGAGCCCGAATTATAACTTAGTTCAGTATGAGGAATATTCTTTAAAAATCCTTTTTTTTTGGAGATCCACCGGTCAGAATCTTTTGATATTTTGTATAAGCTTTTCTTATGAGGGGCAGATGCAACTAAATGTCCAAATAAATTCCCTGGGTTGATATTTAGGCTACCACGTCAGGTGAATGCCATCAGGCCCTCTGGGGGCTCTTGTTTGTTTTCTGTTTGTCAACATTGCCCTGGCTCTTCTATCTATATTTTTCATTTTAAGTTAGTCACTACTTTTATGTAGGCTTCCCAAATTTGTTACTGCATGTCTGTCTGTCCTTCAGATGAAATGTTTCTTTGCTTTTCATTCCCCCCCCCCCCCCCTGCCCACACACACACACACACACACACATACAAAAATCTGGGCTGGCAAGTATTGAGTACTTTATCAAAAAAGTGGTACTCGAGTACTACAAGTACTGAGTACTTTGGACCCAGCCTATCACAAATATATTAAACATCAAAGAGTATATTATATACTTGAAACAAATACAGTACAGTGGCTGTGTACTGCTCACTTTCCATGGATGGGCAATATTTCCACGGATACAATAATATTTGATGCCAAACACTAACTATAGGTATAATCATCATAAATTTAATAAATAATGAAACCCCGTGCTTCAATTAAAATTTTGTAGATGATGATTTTTATTGACTGGTAAACGCACGAGTGGACATCACTGTCCACGCGTGTATTACAACCCGTCCACAGCGAGTGTACTGCAACTTGTCCTCTTTGTGAACATATTTTCTACAATTTCACTCCCTTTGACAGAATGCATGCCTGTGGGGATTAAAACCAAAATAGTGAAAGTGCACTTGTGGATATTTGCAGCACAATCACAGCACTAATGAATCAATATTTGGTGATTTTAACAGTGTCATGAGACACCACAGTAGCAGGTACTGATCATTCTGTTGGAAAAATTCACTGTTTTATGACTTGAGGTGCCTTAACTGAGAAAACTTAGGCTTTTTCTTACAAAGAATGCAAAATATCAAACACAATGTGAAATGTGTTCAGAAGAAAGAATGTGATTAAAAAATAATGGGAAATTCATGTCACCATCAATTTATTAAAAAATTAATATAGTTTTTTAGCTCACCTGAGCAAAGCTCAGTGGGAGCTTTACTGATCACATTCTGTCCGCCGTCCGTCCGGTGTTAACTTTACATTATTCAAATGTTGGGTAAATGTTTATTACCTAATGCCAATTCAGATTTGTTCAAATGAAGTTGCCCCCTTCTCCTGGGTGGTACCATGCCCCCAAGGGGCACCAAAATCTTCTTCTCATCAACCAGCAGTAGCAGAGACTTGATATATGGTATGCAGCTTCCTTTTAAGGTGTAGACTTGGATTTCTTTAAGAGAAGTTTGATGTGCTAAATTTGGCGTCGTTATGGGAGGGACAAAATTGTTGGCCCGCCAAAAATTTCTATTTTCCGAACCGAGAGGCTGGTTTGAATCAAATTTTATGTGAGGGCTTATTGGGTCATAAGTACCTAATTTATGCCGAATTTTCTTTTTCTGTAGCCCCGTGGGAACCGCAGGAGCTAAAAATAGAAAAAAAGTAAAACGCCATATCTCCAAAACTGCACGGCACTGAGAATTTTTATTTGGTGTGAAGCTTCCTTAGGACCAACAGAAAGGATTGGTCCCAAAAAATTGCGGTCGGTTTTATCATAGGGTACAGTTTCGGGACTTTGAAAACAGTTTTTAACACTGTAGGCAATGGGAAAAACATTAAAAAATCTTCTCTAGATTCAGCTGGCAGAATCTTTTGATATTTGGTATGCAACATTGTAGGGTGGATCTGATTTGAGTTTGTTCAAATCTGCCCCCTGGGTTTATATTTGGGCTCAGTATAGGAGCCCAAATTCAAACTTAGTGCATTTCAGGCAAATTTCTTAAAAAATCTTCTTCCCCAGATTCAGCTGGCAGAATCTTTTGATATTTGGTATGCAACATTGTAGGGGGGATCTGATTCAAATTTGTTCAAATCGGCCCCCTGGATTCATATTTGGGCTCACTATAGAAGCATTTCAGGCAAATTTCTTTAAAAATCTTCTTCTCCAGATCCAGCAGGCAGAATCTTTTGATATTTGATAAGCAACATTGTGGGGTGGATCTGATTCAAGTTTGTTCAAATCGGCCCACTGGGTTCATATTTGGGCTCAGTATAGGAGCCCAAATTTGAACTTAGTGCATTTCAGGCAAATGTCTTTGAAAATCTTCTTCTCAAGATCCAACAGCAGAATCTTTTGATATTGGGTATGCAGCATGCTTAGGGGGGTGAGATTCAAGTTCAAGCCAAGTCCCCGGGTTCATATTTGGGCTCACTGTGGTAACCCGAATTATAACTTAGTTCAAAATGAGGAATTTTCTTTAAAAATCTTCTTCAGATCCAGCAGCCGGAATGTTTCGATATTTGGTATGCAGCATCCTTAGGGGGGTGAGATTCAAGTTTGTTCAAGCCTTGTCCCTAGGTCCATATTTGGGCTCAATGGCCTCTGGCTTAATATTTGGTCTATCTATTGAAGCCCAAAGTTTAACTTAGTGCAGTATGAGGACATTTCTTTAAAACTCTATTTTTTCAGATCCACCTGTCAGAATCCTTTCATATTTGGCTTACAACATCTCTAAGGGGGTCAGATTCATGTTTGTTCAAGCCAAATCTATGGGTTATATTTGGGCTCATTATGGGAGTGCAAATTAACTCAAAGCAACATGAGGAAAATTTCTTTAAAAATCTTTTCTTCAGACCCACTAGTTTAATGCTTTAATATTTGGTACAGAACCCTTTCATATTTGGTATCGCAGGAATGGGGGGGGGGGGGGGGGGGGGTGTGCAGATTTGAGTTCGTCCATTTCAGGTCTGTGGCTTAATATTTGGGCAGGGGTGGGTTAGGTTCGAGGTTGTTCATAAATGTTCAAACCCATTCCTTAGAGCTTTTCCATAAAATTTGCCTTTCAGGCTGCAGTGACACAACAACCCTTGGAAGTTTGGCAGTACTTGTCTACAGCTGTCAGAATTGGAAGCAATCAGGAAGACCTATGCTAATAATCATCTGACATGGACACTAGAATTATGAATAATTTCATAACATTATTCCTATGTAGTGTCCATGAACCTTGACTAACTGAATCTGACCCAAAACACTTCTCTGAACCACCTTGTCAGGTGAGCGATTAAGGCCCCTGGTGGGAGGGGGTGGGGGAGGTAAAAATCAGTAGTTGGTGTTGTAAAAAATTAAAAGCTGTATTGGGTAAAGCGTTAACATGTATTATCAGTATGCAACAGGGGTTCAATCATACTGACCTAATAGGATCCTGGCCCATAGCAGGTCTGAATTCTCGGAACGATTTCCCCAAGAATGCAAATGGATTCTCCCAAATTAGAGGAACTATAAGTCCTGCACAACCCCAATTTTGAAACAAAATTGTCATATTGTTTCATGGTGGTGGGGCACTATTTATCTTGCTGAATGATTGATTAAAACAGATTTTGTGAAAAGGTTTTGTGGGTAGTTTCAAAGAAAGCTGTGAATTCTTATCCCTCCTAACTTATTAGGTAACAGAGTAGAAATTCTGTCGGAGGCAATAACAGTTTTTAAGCCTATTTGACACAGATTGGACAGTTCTTCAAAAGAACAAATTTCCCATGCTTTTTTACTAGACAGAAGCCAAAAGTTGAATTCTATTGCAGAAATGACTCTTTCATCACATGAAAGAGGTAAATGTATCTTTGGTAGGGTTGGGTTTGCTCATAGGTATAACTGTTGTAAATATTTTAATTAGATGTACCTGCCTCTAAAAGTTGCGCTCGGAAATTATGTAATTCCCAAAACTAAGCAGTCTTGGGAAAATATATTGTTTCAATAAAACATTTGAAGAAGTCTACTGACATTTTGCATTACTGTTGAATGTTCCAGATGAACAAAGAGGATGATTTGAGGACTTTTAGAACCTAAAAATTTGTTTGACTATTGGTGTGTTTGTTTGGGAATTCCCTGAGAATAATGAACATGTGACCAGCACTTCCCTTTCTGTTAGTTTTACTTTTATTTGTTGCATGACCCATGTTTGAAGATCAGAAAAAGGTTGTCTGAAGGGCTATACTTGACAAAAAATATTTGAATGTTAAATTTAAAATGATACGACCATATTTTTTCTCCTGAACGTTATAATGGTCGTTTATGGGAAAATATTTAGTACTGTGAAACGTATTCATGTTTGGCTGAAATTAACAATTGCAGGAATTCGACTGAATAAACCAAAATGTTTTTGGAGTAATGGTTGCGGAATGAAATATTCAATATGTTGGATACTTTGGCGGGTTCCTTCTTACGCCTTGCGTATTGTCATATTAAAGAAAATCCTTGGATGACGAAGAGTTTGGTTATTTCCTCCAATAATAAAAACAAATTCTATCACAAAAGTTAAAAAAAACGCTACAGAAATAAACATACAAAACTGTAAAAACTACTGTAAAATGTTCAATAAAGTTACACGCACACAGAACCCCTTTTTCTAAAAATAGAATACTCTCTCCGAAAGATTTTCACTTGGGGATGCGACGTGCATCCCATTAGTGGATGTGACTTGGCGGTGTTCTTTGCTTGTCGACTCGCTTGCTTACTTCCTCTGCTTCTTCCTTTTTTCTTTGGAGGTGGCTGTAGAGGTGGGGATTCCTTGAGTATTGTTGGTGGGTGCTGCGGTTCCATGATGGTGTTTAATTGTTGATTTCGTGCCATGATTTCGGACTGTAGTTCTGCTTTCTTTCTTGCTTCTGCCAGTTGGGAATCAAGGGCGTTCTTGGTGTCCTCTGGGCTTCGTTTCGAGCATTAAAAGAGCGTTTTTCTAGACATGGATGGTCAGCTCTCGGTTTCCGTGGGAGAGCTGTCAGTTGACTCTTCTGCACCCACGATCTGTTGTTCCAGTTCCTGGGCTAGCTTACTTAATTCTTCATCATGA